>OX276421.1:5010000-10010000 GCA_946251915.1 Abrostola triplasia | reverse complement strand
AAAACACGCATGCGCGTCAATATAGAATTTGACCGCCCATTCTACGGTATGATCTTCTCTAAAGGCTTCTACAGCGACTCTCACTGTATGCATCTAAAGCCAGGCACTGGACATCTGAGCGCAACCTTCGAAATCTTCCTCAATAGCTGCGGTATGTCCAGTTCTGCTAATCACAATGTTGCTGCTTACGGAAGTCCTACTCCAAGCGGTTCCTATGTAGAAAATACGATCATTGTCCAGTATGACCCCTATGTTCAAGAAGTGTGGGATCAAGCAAGAAAATTACGATGCACGTGGTATGACTTTTACGAAAAGGCGGTCACCTTCAGACCATTCCAAGTGGATATGTTGCATGCTGTCACGGCGAACTTTCTCGGAGACAACCTGCAATGCTGGATGCAGATACAGGTTGGAAAAGGACCATGGGCTTCAGAAGTATCAGGCATTGTGAAAATTGGTCAGACTATGACTATGGTTCTCGCTATTAAAGATGATGAAAACAAATTCGACATGTTAGTGAGAAACTGTGTAGCACATGACGGCAAACGAGCACCAATCCAGCTTGTCGACCAATACGGTTGTGTAGTAAGACCCAAAATAATGAGCAAATTCCAGAAAATTAAGAATTTTGGTCCATCAGCTTCTGTAGTGTCTTTCGCATATTTCCAAGCATTTAAATTCCCTGACTCAATGAATGTACACTTCCAGTGTGTAATCCAAGTTTGCAGATATAACTGTCCAGAACCAAAGTGCGGCCTTGGCGCTGACTACGGAGTACCTTTACTGGGTGGAAATTCACTCGGTGCTGAAGAATACGGCGTACCAAACTCTCCCCACGCTGAATATGGTCCGCCGCCACCAGCACCCCATGGAGAATACGGTGTGCCTCCCGCGTTCCCAGATCCACGACATCCAGCGGATGCGACAGGATCCTTCTCGGAAAAACGCGATGACGCCGTTCCACCACCACAAGCACAAGTGTCCTCAACACCAAACGCACCCAGTCCATCGTCCCCCGCTCCAGCGAGAGATGAGGATGAAGTCAACCTTCCTCCTCCACCTCCTCCAGGCCGTCGCGGTGTATACAATACTGTTAAGAGGAAAGATGAAGGACACGGTAATCTCGCAACTCTAGGAGGGAGACCGCGCTCTGTAGAGAACTTGCCAGAGAGACTAGTCGGTGTTAGACGAAGAAGAGAAACATCATCGCCAACAAGAATCTACAAGCGTGATGCTCAAGAAATGACCGATGTCAATACTAGTCGAACAATTCAGGTGGTAGCGCCTGGCGATGTAAACTTCGCGCTGAACAACGCCGCGGCCAACGAGACAGTCGTCATACAATCTCCGGCGAGTGATCCGGAGACTATATGCATGTCGGTGCCGTCGTTCGTGGCGGGGCTGGTGATGTTACTGCTAGTGTTGGTGGTGGCGTCCCTCGTGGCCGCGTTTCTGTTCGTGCGCGTGCGTGCGCTCGACAGGAAGGGCGCACACGGGGCCACCGCCTACTTCGAGACGGATTACGTGAAGCACACAAACTAGCAAATGCAACGGTGCGAGTGTGACGCGGGGACGTTCACAAACTTTACTCATATCCAAAGAGCGTGCGCGCTTCGGCCCCGGTCGGACGGCGCGAGCGGCGCTGTCGCGGTCGCGATCGAAGCTCGGTGACTGTGTCAGATATTTATTTAGTTTTTGTAATGAGAGTGATGTATATTATGTACGACTGTTTTTGTAAATTATTTTATTCGTGTGAAAAGCACCTGTATTTGCCTTGTAGTCGATACGTCTGTTGTAATTTTGTAAAGAGTCGTAAGTAAGATTTAAATGTAAGGTAAATACTAATTAAATACCAATCAAAAGTGTCGTGTGAGATATATTTTTTTAATTTGACTACATACCTACCTGCTTAATGTTTTTTTATAGGTTAAACTACGTTGTTTAAATTATAAAGAACGGTAATATAAAAAGTACCTATAATCCGACTTTTGTAAAGGGTTTTTGTCGTATCGCTGCTGAACGTAAACATTAGGGTTCTATTCTCAACCGATGGTAGTCGGCAGTGTTATAAACATTTCTGTTAGAAAAGCTTCTTTCTGTTGGCAGTAGCAGTAGTAGCAGATATCTGATAAATGACAATAGGGACCTAAAGACTAAATAAAGTCTTAGGTAACAGGGGTCTTATATAGGGGGATTTTTATTAATGTATAACATAGCAACTGCATCTCAGTATCAATTAGTGTTGTAACCAAACAATTCCTTCTAACCTAGGACTTTGTGTAACACATAGGTTTCGGTTCTATTTAGATGATTATTGAGAAAACCTAGCTTGATCGATCAGCCTAGAAACATAATTATATATTTCGTATAGGAACAATACATTTTAATGCCCGGTGATATTCAACTTAAGTACAAAGCTTTTTAATAAGACAACTTCATAACATATATTTTTTATTAATATTACGCAATAATCAACAGCTTAAATGACGTAATACATAAAATATCAAGAACTACAAACGTGCTCTTCTATGAAATTAAGTAACGGTCATACAAAGAAATACAGGTCAAAGTACGAAGGTTTCAAAAATATTCTATTGCTATTCTATATCAGCGAGCTTGGCCACTATTAGTTACTAACTTAGTTTACGTAGTCTTATCTCCAAGGAGGACTCTTCTTCAAGCCACCGGGCTTCTTCTGTCGGTTGTGCGGCAAAGGAACCAAGTTCAACAGCGAAAGACAGTCATCCGTCTCAGGACTGCTATACAACAATCTTAACCTCATATCGTTTCTTTCTCCTATAATATCTATTAAATCCTGAAACCAAAAGAGACGGAATAAATCATTTCTATTAGTTGATGTGTATACTTGTATAGTAGATAAGTATATCTTATGCTTAATTCATATCCTAGCTGCTCATGCCATTAGTGATTATTTATGTCTTATTGCTTACTGATTATAAATTTCATAAAATTCTTACATCATGAAACAAGGAGGGCTCCTTAATGGAAGTTTTTGAGCGCTTGAGCCGGTAAATGGATCGAATCGGCGCTGGCGATGACTGCGCATTGGTATCGTATGCGCGGCTGCGCGAGCCGACGCGGCGCACGAGCAGCGACGAGCACAGCGAAGGTGTAGGCTCCCCACACTGGCAGCCCACACTCAAGCACCGTGGCAACAAGGCCTTCTCCGTCTGAGTGCTCTTATTCTTCACCACCGTATTACGACGTAGCACGTTAAATTGATACTATAATATCAGAAATTCTACAATGAAATACTAAAACTGAACTTTGGATATTTAATTATCTCATAAAATTTATTAATATAGTACCTACCTATGGACTTCACACTATACTTAAGTAAATACAATTTACATTCGAACAAGACTACATGTAGACATACCTGAATAAATTGTAAATAAATAAAGATATTTTTACCTTGTCAATTTAAAAAGAAATGGCTTTTGGTTGATGAAAGAATTTAAGTAGGGCAACCTTCCAATATATCATAAACGGAAATAATAGACATAATAGGCATCCTCCCCGTTTCTACATAAAATGCCCAAGAATTGCTCAACAGAAAGGTCCAGCTTCAAGCCAAGTCAGCAAACAATGGAGCGCAATATCCTAGGTCCGAATACGAAACACAAGTTTTAATAACCGAAGTCATTAAAAAGCTGCCAGGCTTAAATGGTACAAGGCCGGACATGCGGCAGGCATGTGACTAATGGGTTTAAATTCGCACCGACTGGGTCCCACTTGACGCACGGCGACATCGCGGCAGATCCAGGTGACGATAGCAAGAGAATTGCTTGCCTACAGTGATGAATACTAATACATTTTAAAGCTGCAGATCAGCCTATGTATAGATTATTGGCATCGAAAAACTATAAACATCTATAAGTAACTGTTATAAAATAAACACTAAACCTGCTATGATCAACCATCCATTTCTAATAGGTAAATTAAGTTTAACAAAACAACATCACGCCTGCATTCTCCGAAGGGATAGCAGAGGAAGTGTACCCAAAGTACACCCACATTTCACCAGTTAAGTATTATAATTAAGGGTCCCGATGTAATAGGGGGCGAGCCTATTACCATCGTATATCTTGAATTACATACATTAATGTTATCACAAGTTTGAGCTTACCATTGCCTTTAGTTAGTTTTGGTACCAAGTAAGAATACAATTCACTTCCATCGCAGGAACAAATAAGTCAGAATAATTAGTAAAAAAAATTGGTCCACATATTCAAAAACAATCGTAATTATTACCTTTATTCAAACTTTCTGAATAAGAGATTAAAAGGGTTCGCGTACATAGTCGTCGCGTGGCAGTTGCGGCGGCTGCTGCGAGGCGATCCTCCTCATGTGACTCCCGGTGGCGGCCGGAGACAGGATGCTGTACGTCCGGCACAGGCGTGGCACTCGCCAGTTCGACTGGGGCTGTGGTATTGGTCTGCGATTTTTTCTACGGGTGCGTGGCCGCTTCAGCTGCTTCACTTCACAGTTGTGCGATTGAATCTAAAATATGGTACTTAACCGTTCTAAAGGGCATTCAACAGGCAACTGTTATTACATTACACATTATGTTTCTTCAGAAGGTGCAAATAATGGTATAAACCCTTAGCCACTCATAGCAGATCTATCTGCCGTCAAGGACATTTTACCCACATAAACTGGACCTACTAGTAAGAGTAACTCTTAATCGGCTCGGATGTCAGGTAAAGTATGCGTGACAACAGCAAACTGTCTAATCTGACCATCTTGACTTGACTTGACAGCACCAAGTAAGGAATGGATATTGCTACATGTGTCGTATTAGTATACCTGAGTGCAGTCGTGTATCTGCGACGACGACTGTGGCGGTGACAGGTGGCGCTGATGGCTGGGCACTCTGGGCCTGGGACACTGCACTCTCAATGCAGTTGGCGGCGTTAAACAGCAACCGGCACAACTCGCATCTTTGGGCTGAGGATGCTGTTCACCAGGTACTCATTAATTTACTTAATATTACACTGAAAACCCATATGTTCTTTTACCAATTATTTTAGTGTAATATGAGCAAAAATATATATTCAACAGCAGTTTATCTGGGTGGGTTTTCGGAAGGTTTAGAGTAATACTGGTGCAAGTTATACAGTATTAGTGGTGATGTTGGATGTCGGAGCTGGAGCGAGGCTCGTACATCGGGGGCAGCACCTGGGTCGAGGTGTGAGCAGTTCGTCGCAGGCAGCGCGGCCGCTGCGGGCGCGGGGGGCGCGGGCAGCGCGGCGGTTGGGGGTCGCTCGTGGTCTCCGCCGGCAATACTGCCATGCACGTGTAGCTTTATGTTGTTGCGGAGCAGGTGTGGCTTGATCTCCTCAAACCACACGTCACACAACTGCAACCATATGAATATATCTTATACCTACAGCATTATCGAATAACAGTCGCGTAGGTAGGTACCTACTGGACTTATCAAAAACATAAAAAAGTATAAAACTAAATATAATCTTAGGAGTGCGACCACTAACAGGATAGCAGAGTTCGTTAGAGCTAAGCCACGGTACGGCGAAGGTCGCGGGTTCAAGAGTCAAGACCCGCTCGCATCCATCATTTTTCAAATTTCCTTTATCAATTTAGATTTAAGCTTAGCTTGGAACATGCTAAAATGACACCAAAAGTCATACAAAAACAAACTATATTATTTAATGAGAAATACCTACTCAGATATTAATTTTCGGGCCTTGGGTTTGCTATCATTTTGCACTTGTCCTAAAATATTATTATAATCTTTGGGCGTTCAATCTAACAAAATTATAATCATACAGTCGTAAGCTACAAAACGTTTTTACTTTGGGCCTTATCGCCTAGATGTATGCAATTACATACCATTAAAACAAAAGCTCTAATGATATGAGTAGGCGCTTACACTGACTAAAGCATTCTCCAAATCGTAGCGCACACTTTTAGGTATCTTATTCTTGCTTCTGCTTCGTTGAGTCTCTTGGTTGGGGCAGACAGTGCTAGTGCCGGAGTCCCCGGACGCCTTGGCGACGGAGGGGCGTGCGCGCACTACAGCTTCGCCGCTGGCCACCACTTTACGCATCCGGGGCTGCGACATTACCTCTACTTCGCTCGCAGCGATATCCACACCATTGAAAATACCAAACGAAGTGGATAACACACCAAAATCTACACTAAACAAGTACTTTCCTTAAAAAACATTAAAAATATGAATATAAAAAGTAAACGTCAAAATCGGCACTTTCAACTGTTCTGTCAAATAGTTTATATTCTAAAAATACTATCTCAAAAGTGCAGTTATTAAATGAGGATTAAAAAAGGTTTCACTCAAACGTACAAATGTTCCTTAGGATGTGGGTAGAGTAAACATTTTGATGAGGCTTTCATAACGTATCAGTTTTAACAGATTGATTATATTTGTTTAATGCCCTGTCACCTGTGATAAACCTTTAAGCTGTTATTTTAAAATATATATTAGGTAGTATAAGAAACTGATGCAATGAATTCATCCAACTGGAAATCGACATTGTTTACCGGAGGATCGGTTTTGTGTGAATTAGTTTTCAAAATGTTAGAAATTAATATATTCAGAAGCAGATCGGAGATTCGGCCGAAGATTAAGCAATGCGACAGCGCGATTAACGAAATACTATTATATGGAGCTGAGAACGAGGAGCATACGAAACAAATAGGATTGAACAATCTGCTTTGCATTTATTACGTCATACTCCATGCAAGCAAGACAGTAGACGTGTGCGTCCCAAGTCTCGTCAGTGAAACAATGGCTAAATGTTTGATCAGCGTCCGTCAGAAGAACAAAGTGAAAATCAGAATAACCATACATAACAGCGACCAATTTCACAACCTCCAATCATTAGCTGAAAATGGAATCGAGGTAAAAATTTTGAATCCGGCTGTACGTTTGGAGCACGAGTTCCTGTTGATAGACGCGGGCGATGCGAGCGGCGCGCTGGCCGTGCTGGGCTCGCTGGACTACGAGACCGGCCGCGTCAACTGCAACAGGGACGCCACGCTGCTCACCTCCGACGAGCATGTACTAACAGCACTTTACAGAGAATTTGAAAGAGTCTGGACCTCTGTGTCTGATATTACACTCCGCAAAGATGACAAAACTAAGAGTTCCATGCAAATTGTATAAGGATCCATGTTAGAATATAGATTTGATTATTTGTTATTTTATGATTTAACGTTATAGGTATTACTTTAGTGTTAATTATTTGTGTTGGGTATAGCATTAAAAGAATTGAGATAACAAAAAATACTTTTAATTTCGTCATTTGTTGATACGACGATAATTGCTTTATACATTATTTCACATTAACGTTACAGTAAGTAGAACTATAAAACTTTTGTACTCCAGTGCCGTTTATTATTCTAAGCATTGATAATTATTACTTAAATATATCAAAGTTCTACTGGGAAGAAACGTGACATTATAAATGAATGGTGACATCAGTATCACAGTTTACTTTGTAGTCATATAATATAATGTGGACAACTAATGGAAATATATCAGAATAATCATTTTGTTCTTAATTTAATAGTCATTTTCATGTCTTTTTATTATAATTATTATATTATATCATTGAATAAAATCAAATGTAAATTATAAAAAATATTTTGATTACTATTTACCTATATTGAAACGATTTTAAAACGACATTCACTGGAGGAAATACATAATCATTAAAATTGATTGGACTTACTTGGACTAAAAATTGATTGGACTTGGAGATTGATTTACTACTTAAAGATATTAATAAGTCATGAGGCTTCATACAAATTAGGTATTTACCTGTCAAATGTCTCAGAGCGTAAACATTATTGCTTCTTAAGAACAAACCTACCTGATTCATTTCATATAAAGTAGATAACATTATGAAGGTTCTTGTATAACAATTCATTGATTACAACACAACTAATGGCAAACACAACTGACATTAAAATATTATTTACAGCCATTCAACAGGTAAATATAATTGTTTAACAGAACTAACATGTTATTTAGAAATTATTATGTACACAACTATCAGTAACAATACTATCGAAAGAAATCAGATTTAAAGGAATATATAAATCTTTGGAAGAAACATTAATTCAGTAACAACCTGTGTGTTATAATATATGTGCACACACAAATGTCCCTTCTAACTCGAACTACCACAACATTAACTATCAATGACAACAAAACATGAAAACTGTCATTTCAACAAGTATTTAGGGGAATAAACAAGTAAAATACATAATTTTAAGACCATTTCAATATTTCGATCATATTTAAATAGCATTTTCTTAAAATATAAATCTAGTAAAATATATGTTACAGTATTAAAAAAGTAAAATACTATCAAGCTAATATTGTAAAAGCTAGTCACGCTAAGTATTCTTATTACAATCGTACATTGATAATAATTGAACTGAGAATATTCCTTAAATACTAAATTCCCTATGTTGATGAGTGAATATTACTTTCCTCATTGTTAACACAAGACATTATACTTTGGATATTTAAGTACTCAATTAAGTATCTACTAAACATATACACACCACATCTATTATTAAATTCGATGGACCCAACAAATACTTTAGTCCTAGACCTGACACAGCTATCAAACATGCAGCCAATTAATAATTTAATTTGTAGTGTACAACAGATACCATCCTTAAATAGAATAAACATAAGTCTTACACCTAATACCAGTGAGACATGCATGACTAGCAATACCGCCGCGTCGAGTGACCATTTAGAGAAATACCACTTATAGTCTCCTCTCCGTGCACATGTCCACATGCTGTCAGAAAGGATGTCCTAGTCACTCACGAGGGTGAGCTGATGTCATACGTCGACCTCGATGTCGCTGGTGGCGTCCTGCGACTGGGACTGCGGCGACAAGTCTTGGTCGTCGTGGTCGTCTTGGTCATCTTGCTCGTCATGCATATCGTGCATATCGTGCATGTCGTGCATGTCGTGCAGTTCGTGCATGTCTTGAGGTGACCCCATCGCGTATTCGTGCGGCGAGCTCATCTCCTCCTCGCCCGAGCACGCGAACTCCTCGTCCATCATTATGGTGGCCGGTAAAGATGGAGATACTTCTTGCAACTGACTTGTGTACACTGAAATCATATATTTGAGTAAGAAGTACATTAGTCATATTAGATACAATTTTCTTACTAACAGCCTGATATCCAACAAACTGACTAATACATTTCTCATAGGTGGTACTGTACAGATAAACTAAGAAATACCAATAAAAATAATAATAAGGGACCAACAAACTAACTAGTGTATTGGCCCCTCACAAGGTATTTCTTTTACAAGTATTAAACTTTGTTTACATAAATATATGCAACATCATTTTTATTACACAATTCATATTACAATATTGGCACTAGCATGTCTAACATACTATGAATAGTAACTTGAATTTGTTCTTACCTTTAATATTAGAGGATTTAATATCAGCAGTAAAATTGAGAGACTCTTCCATAGCTTCCATGGTAAGGGTGTCTGTATCTAAACTATCTAAGGAGCCAGAACATGACGGTGAGGTGTCTGGATTTGTGTTGAATGTCAGCTGTATGCTGTCCAACTGAGGTATGTGCGGTCGAACCTGGAAATATTGGTACTCATATTCAAAAACACATCATAACAGGCATTTTAAATTAACTTATTTTGTTGATGTGGGTCAATTATGACTTTGACTGAAACTACAAGTGAAGAGTATCAAAGAGTGGCAACACTTGCCTGCTATCATCCTTATTTATTCTTATTAGAAGCATTTAAAAAAATTGTGCTACTTTTTTGTTGAATGTAGTCTCAATAGGTATCAATAAGGTTTTAGTAAATATATTCAAGGCTAGTTTTTCATTATGTTCTTTGTAAATGTTTTCCTCTTAGATTTTAATATTGAAATACATAATTGAAAATACACAGTGTATTAATGTCATATCTTGTTCAGCAAACTTAGTCTATGGTTTAAGAAAACCTATGTTTAACAAGTACATACCTTCATTCCATCTGGCCTATGAGGGTTCCGGCATCCTTTACACTTGCATTCTGTACAAGGTTTACTCTCAACATAACATGGGCATCTCTGCCCACAACATGTCAACTTGCCGGGCGTTGCAGTGGCATTTCCACATCTACAACCTTTTCTCTTACTGCTAGCTGAACTACGTGACCTGTTTGAAGGCTTCTTAAAACCTAGTTGATTTGACTGAAAATAAAAATATTTAATTAATACAACACAGCTCCAGAATTTCAATCAACAATCATTAATATGTGAATGAGTTACTTACTTTACTTTCCCGACTTGAACCTGACTCATGTTGAGGAGAATCTATATCATCAACAGCTTTTCTCTTAATAGTAATTTTGTTTCCAGATCCAGCATACATAACAGAATATAAAGGAGATCCGTTTGATGTAGATCTAGAGTTTGGTGACCCTTTCGATGATCTACTTTCGGAATTACTTGATGATGCACCATGAGTTTGAGTGCCGGCAGAGTTTGTATATACACAAGGTAATATACTGTATGCAGACTTGGAGAGTCCTGCCGTGCTCTTGTAGTCGTCAGAGAAGCCAGCACCTTCTTGTATTAAGTCAATCAGTCCTGAACTTGCCACAGTGCCCCCATTAATTCCTGCTGATATTTCGTCCTCGTCCAGCAACGTTTGATACACATCCGTTTCCATAAAATACTCACATAATTTCTTATAACACTGCAAAAGTATTCGAAGCTGTAAGTTCTCACCATAATTTTCATAATCTTTACACCAGCTACAAGAGGGCTTTAGCTTCTTTCTTCCGCCTTTACATTTTTTGCAAACATGGTGCTGGCAGCTGGCACTCGTTGGCGTGTAGGGCTCCTTTAATAAATTGCCGCAGACAGTACAAGATAAAGATTGTCGTAAATAAGGAACCAAACGAAACAAATCTGTCCATGAAGACTTATCTGCGGCGTCAGCCAGGATTATTAGTCGACACGTGGAAACATATAAACTTGTGGCATTCATTGTTATTACAGAAAACGTAACAAGGAGACCATTTACTAATTTATAAATTAATTTGTTTACACCAAAGTGCTATACAACCAAAAAGCCGCAAACGTCGCGTCAAAACTGTCAATGTCAAAGACTCAAAGTAATAAGTCTTGAATTGAAAATAGAGATGTTTTAGTACACTGAAGTGATTTATTTGATACTTGTAAATAAACAATAAGTTATATGCAAGCTAGTATATAAAAATTTAATTATTTAAGTTCAGTCTATGTATGTGTTCGATTTAAGTTATTCCAAAATAACAGAAACTGTAAAGACTTGATACCTAACTAGCTTAGTTCAGAAACAGAATTCCACAGACCTCATAGTTAAGTTCTTTTGTCTAGATTATCTATGTCATGGCACGGCTAACGACAGCACGTTTCAGGACGGTGTCAAGAAACAAAATAAATAGGTACAGAAGGTCGACTCCATACATCAGGCGATATCAGTTTTGCCATATTATTTTGTTTAAATAGCACATGCTTTGAAACAAAACCATACCTGAGGTAAGTATAACACGTGTTTTAAGCATCATACTTGTCGCAGATTAAGTTATTGCCTTCCCAAGAGGTGTTCCCAGTAGTGTAATGCTGTGACGAGCAAATAACACTTAAAAGAATATTTCGCGGTCTTCGACGCATACACTATAAACTCGAGTTTGTTTTAGTCCATTAAACTTCACTTGTTTAATAGTAGCTATAAAAAATCGTCACCAAAATATAGAAGTAGAACTGGTTATTATATAATATATTTTAAAATAAAGAATCACTAAGGACAATTGTAAAATCAATAGGAGTCAGCCTTCTGTATAACTTTGCTCAAGATAGACAAACGTCAGTGAAAAAACTGTCATTTGAACACTTACCTACTTGAACTGAAATGTATTCCGTATTTCAATATCAAATTTTCATAGACGTAGCTCGTTTCATGTAACTCTCAAAGTCATTTTGAAGTAAAATAGGGCAATTATGGCTTACTAATTTTACCAAATCTATTTAAGTAAGACATAACATATTGTTTTAACTGTTGTCATAATTATAATATAGGTACATCGCATCACGCTGTTATTCTTCGATAGACAATAGTATAGGAAGAGATGTATTAAGTAAGTAGGTAGGCAGCAGATATAGTCTTACAAACACTTATGGAAACTAAAAGTGGGCAGGTACGCCCACTCTGGGCCAGGTTTGTAGGAGGTTTGTAATAGGGGTGAGATCCTATTACCATTCGCCGGGAGGCGGGTAGAAAGTAGGTACCTATTATCTTGACATGGTTGTAGTATTTTCTATAACTACAATATAACACTCCCTAGATACCTCCATCTAGTGATTACAATCTACAATGGACTTAAGATTTTTCAATTAAAGATTACCGAGACATGAGGATTTTTACTGAGCCCTTTTATTCTAGATCGTCGACCAACGCACGTGACTGAGCCGTCAAGCTTTTTGCTAATTATTTAAAGTGTATATTAGTAGACTTAGAGAAGAAGACTTGGTTAAATATAACTCCAAATGTATTTATTGTCTTGGAGGTTTTATCAAGGTGTACCTAGATATTAAAGTAACGTTGTAAGTAGTTAGGCGTGATGACGCGTGATATAAGAAAAGCCAATTCACAAGTAGTATCAACTAAGTTAGATCACTCATACCAAAAGGGCAAGTTACAAGCAAAAAATATTGTGACCACTGTCATAAGTAAGCCGCATAAGTACATTTTCATTTTCAGTATAATTATGCCATCATCATCAGGTAGAATAGTAACAATGCGATGTAACTTCATCCATGCTTTAAGTTATAAGCAGGCACTATAGGTGCCTATAGTATACAATATTTTTGTTATTTTTGCCGACAAGTAAGGGGAAGAGTCGAAGATTTGTATCCCTAAGACCGTAAAAGGCGTCTTGGCATGTCATGATAAAATCCTTGTTTGATATCACGATTCCCGATGCTCCACCTTTCTTAATCTTAATTAACTTGTGCAGCAGTTTACCTCAACGAATTCATTTATTTTTTGATTCAGAAATTTATATAAATCGAGCATAATGTCGACATGAGATAGTTTTCATATTGCAGTACTACATTACCAGGGAGGCAGGAAGAACAAAAATGTTGCTTAAAAAACATAAAACGTTAATGTTAAGATGTCAATGTAGAGTCCTTAATTTCCACAATTCAGAGTTTAGTCCCTACATCTACTGACGGAGGTTTGTATTGTATTTATACTTATTGTAGACAACATTTATCGCATTCTCCGTCTAATTAACAGCAGTTCGAAACATGCGAATATACGACAAGAGGACCGAAGCGACCACTCTTGCTCTATTATCCAATTGAAGGCACTTAAAGAGTTTATTTCTTTCCAAGCCAGTAAGATAAGAACCACACTAACATTAGGTACACTAAAACGTTCTCTAATGGTACTGTTTATTATTTGTCACAGAGTAATTAATTAACGATTTTTGGTGAATTCACTTATACCTATCCCTACACGTATACCTACCTACTTATCTAATAGGCTCATTATTAAATCATTACGAGACCTCTTATCATTTTTTAATAGACAATATCAAAACAAAGACGTTCATTTAGTTGACAAACACAGGGACAGAATAAACATAATCGACGAACCAATCGGAGCATTCAGATATGAGCCGTATCGCATTGTGGTAGCTACCTATCAGGCCCGAACGATCGGCCGCGTCGTTATTGTCTCGTAGTAGTGGCGGAGCTAGATACAGGGTGCTTGGCTAGAAGGACGAGCTGATAAAAGATTACAGCGTCACAGTATCAGTTGATCCACCGCCGCGACAGGAGCATCTCACCGCCTCACCGCCTCACGGATCTCGGCAGCGGCTGACCGTCAGAACATGCGACCACACTAATTGAATCAATTCAACGAATGTCTTCCGTCGCTGATTGCAGCTCCCTAGTAGCGAGTTCGTGTCATAGTGCACCGCTATATTCGACTTTATCTGTTGTGATTGTGTTGTGGAATTGTGCTGGTGATGTGAGACCCTGAGTGTGTTGTGTTGATCAAGGATATATTTTTGAAGGCTACAATCTCAAGATGTGCAGGTAATTCCTTAACAACGCAATTGGCTATTCATCGAAGGTGTATTAAAACCTACGAACTACTGAGAGACAACGGAGGCCATGATGTTAAAACTATAAGTACCCCTTTAAACGAAAACTAGTCAGCCTCGATTTTATTTAGTTAGGATTTATGCCAGGAATCATAATAGCCAGTCTGTAGTATAAAATATTCTAATAAATTGGTAATAGCATCAAATTACTTGAATGTCCCCTTCATATAAGATTGTTATCAGTAAGCTCGATATCACTAATTATCGTAGGTATGTAATTGCCTCGCCAATGAATTTATGATAATGAAAATCAAATTATTATTTTGTTGCTTCGTCAAATAATACTAGTTATTGTAATGACGTAAACCAATTTCTAAACTTGCCATAGTCACAAATATTTCTGTTCTATTTTGAACCACTGTAAAAGACTTCTGAAAAAAAATGTGCTACTTTTGAAATCTGCCCGTTGAATACGAGGGACCCAAAATGATTTGTTGAACAATATAAGTACATACTTAATGGTGTAGCAAGTACCTAATAGTACATTCAATATATATAACAGTTTTCCTCTTTAGTTTGGTAAATATCCTCACTTTTCGCCCCTCATCATATCTATACGGAGGAGTACGGAGAAAAGCCTACCGGTTTTATCACCTCTTCTGACTCGCTTTCCCAAGAAACCGAAGGAAACTGTATTTTCGCCTCATTTGTGTTGGAATGAATAGCGAGTACGTAGAGCTGCCTGCTGTTCCAAGTTAGCCAAAGACCCATAGGTAGGTTTCTAATTTTTGTGATTGTCAGAGATTTGTAATATCTATCCATGCTTCAAACTATTGTCACACGTTACACCAGCGTTCCGGTTGACTCATCACACAAAATACGCACAGAACTTATCTACATCATTTATTTCGTAAAGACGTCGATACAAAGATATGGTTTGCGTTACTCAGTCCACGTGTAGCCAAATTACTTACCTGTTGATATCATCGATGTATGGCCGAGGCATACACAAGTGAGGATAAAAATAGAATTCAGATAAAATAAGCTTCGCCGTTTTCTGCTTTCCCAAATAACGTGCGTTTTTGGGAAATCTAGCACACCTTCAAATATTAAGTATAGGTTCTTTAGATTCCTTAAAATGCTTGGTATGTCCTTAAGAAGTTTTGTCAGATCCTTTATTGGTTCTAAAACAATCTTTTCTTAGATACAATAGATAATTATGTTATCACCCGACTGCCAAGGAGAGTTATTTCTATATCTAGGTACAATAAAACAAACAAATTAGGTCATCATTTACGTAGACAAATGGAAATACTTATTTGAGTCAATCCTTTCACGAACAACGGCGGCAGGGGCGTGGACCGTGGACGCATCATAAAGATCAATCATACAATTGGGGCCGCCACGCATGTTGCGCAGGAGTGTCTCTCAATAACTTCCGTTGAATGAACCTATCGGCACACGTTTAGTATAAATTACCTGAAATATCAACTCTAAAAAATGTTTCCAAAAGTCAAGTAGGTCTATTTAGTTACTTCTTTCTTAGACCGTGAGTGAATCTTACTGCATTCAAAGGAATCTCTTAAGGTATATAAAAAGCTCTGCAAAGGACGTTTGTTGCTGCACTTCTACTTTAGACCGTTGAAGTAAAATAAACCTCTTATTCCATTTTTTAAAGAAATACTGCGTTCATATATATTTATATTAGCTGCGCCCCGCGGTGATACCCCGCTACATTTTCGGGATAAAAAGTAGCCTATGTGTTAATCCAGGGTGTCAGCTACATCCATATAATGAAATTTCATCAAAATGTAACGTGAAAGAGTAACAAACATCCATCCATGCTTACAAACTTTCGCGTTTATAATATTAGTAGGGATTTCATCATCCATAGCCTTTCTTTTGTTATGCACTATGCACTTCACCCCGGTCAGGTTCAGTGCTAATCTGCCCCCTTACCACGAGCTCTTAAAACATGACAGTTTATGACATGGAAGCGAGTCGCCGCTATGTTCAGTGTAATGCGGCGTATCGTGCTATCTTTTTTTAACAGTTCATGGTAAGGGGGCTGCACCAATATTTTGTAAATATCGTCGACCCTATCTATTATAATACTTACTTACCAATGTTCGTATGATATATGTATCTACTAATAAATAAGTCATTTGGAAATTATCATGAATTATAATGGCTCATGAGAAAGTAATATCAGACTTCTTAGAATATGTTCTGTTTATCGGTATATGAATCATTTAATTCTGCAATATCTTCCGTCTTGTGTCCCAGAGAGTCCAAGTCATCAATTAAAAGGAATTAATTTGACCTCTCCACAATTATTAAGACTGTTGACACAGACCCTTGAATATCGTGAGTGACTACACTGGCGACTGTTTTCTAGTACACACATGTTCAATATTGTAATTTGTATATGTATTGCACAAAGCAACTGTTTGACCCTTCAATTAAATTACCTGTATAGGTACTAGTTCAGAATTTGATACCACCGCTGTCGTCAGGTCCTACTTATAAATAAACGGTATAAAACCTGCCCCTAATTATGAAAGTCATAAATAAAAACATAATATTATGCAATGCCTGGACCGAGGAGCGCCTTTACCAAAAAGAGGAATTAAATATGAAAATGAGCAACTTACAAGCGTTTTTGCATGTGTCTGTGGGGTTAAAAGATTTACCCTTATCAGTATTAACTGATACTGAACTGGTAAAAAAGGTAAGATACTGACTGTGAGGCTTAAAATTGAAAAGCAATAAAATGCTTAGATGCTTATATTTGGGTATTAACATGTATTTAACAGCTTACTAAAATTGACAATAGTTCATGATAAATGTTAGTGTAATAATATTCTTCACCTTGGAAGTGTTTATCTTGAACCACGCCAAATTATAAGTAAAATTCTTATCTCTCTATCTCTGTAGACAAAATACTATCATGATTAACCTGCCATAGCATTTTGACAAAAAATCTCCATTGCGTATTTGGGGCATGGTCAATTATATGATATATATTAGATTAAAAATCAGGTCATGTTTATACTTGCACTCATACCATCAGTGCATCGTGATTAGTTAAATTTTAAACTGACATCAATAAAAAACCTAACGTCCTGCCTTACAAGATGGAACTAATTATAACGTGATATTAGAAGAGGAAATATTTTAGAAGACCGGCCGTGGCAAGTCGTTGATAATCATAAATACGCCATGTGCTTCGGGCCTGCTGGTTAGTGAGATATTTGTTATAATAGTAATAGGTGGGAAGTACCTAAGTAGCAATTTGCTAAACAACAGCTACAAAAGCGCATGCGACCGGCCTGTCAGGAGATGAGCGGAGCGAGACTCCCGCGCACTGACGTCGTCACATCACGAGGATGCCATTCATTATTCAGTGCAACACATTATTATTGCATTACTTTAAACCGTCTAATTTCATATTATTTAGCCTCTATTATTTTCATTATCTCCGTCGCGCGCCGGCAGTAAGAATAACCAAGTTGTTTTACAATGTCACCATGTGACGTCAACAAATTACAGGTGTGTAGGACAGAACACAGTAAAAATGATTTTTTTCAGGAAACTGTTTCCGTAGTTGTTGTTGACATATGTGTACAGTCATTGTAATATGTGTTATCAAATGAGTAATTTGAGGAAATTATTTAGTTATTAGTATGTACCTAAGTACCGGTAGAGTTCTCCGGAGCTTCTTTTAGGTACTGTAGCTGTAGTAGTATACTTCCAGCAACAGCAATAATGAGCTAAATTGATAAATTTATTTATTTAAATCTATTATTTATTAGATAGACTTTTCAAAATCTTATAATAATAATAAGAACCTTACTTTAAAGTTTGAAGATGGGGTTTTAATCTCCAAGTGAAATGGAGTTACTAAAACAAATGAAGACTTATAAATAAGGTTTAGAAATGACATTAGTTTCAAACTCTACAAGTCTTCACTTATTCCCAAGAGACAAAAATGCTGATATCTATGTGGCGCTCTACGAGGCTTATGTTTCCAAGACTAATGCCTAGAAACCCGAACCCTAATCGAGACAGAGGACCTTAATATTGCTATTACTCTTCGCGGTCATAATGAAATGATGGTACTAATGTGTAAATGCATTTAGGTGTCGAGTTGTAAACTCGGTGCGAAACGTAATTAAAACTAGTGTAGCAGAACAAAGGATAATTACTTGGGCCAAGGGATTAAGGTCTTAGGTACCTTTTAACCAGGCAGTGTCGCAGCTAGGGGCTACCATAAGGCTTAGGGGGGCATTTATTTTGCACTTTTCAAAGCAAATCAATTGAATGAATAAATATAATGATTAGACATCTTTTGTCTATAATAATTGCCGCTATAGGTAAGTAGTACAAAATAGAAAATATACGAATCCTAATGAGGGAAAATAATTTCCTACGAAAGATGTAACGAAAATTTTAAATTCATGTGTATTTCCTCATTATTCTTGGATGATTGTCACTTAACATACATAAAGCACTAGTAATTAATGTTAGTTATTCGTTATCAGTGTCCCTATCTGTTTTTATTATCGCACTGCATAGAATACATCGCGTACGTAAGTATGATTTTCGTAACATTTATACGTTGAAAACTGAAACACGGTCACGCGTAATTTATAACATCACTCAGCCGACAAAATGTCACATCCATAAGTAGGTACTTTTAGATGAAAAACAACAAAGGCGCAACAGTACAGTAAGTTTTTCATAAATATATTATTATCCAACTAGGTTACCTTAACTTAAAGCCTGCTGCCTGAATAAGTGGAAAGATGCCTATACCATAGATAAAGCTATGCCTATACTTAGTCCGATTGACTGAAAAGTTTAAACGTGTACGAGCTTTGTAGGTATTTGGCTGGCTTGAGCCTTGACCAAAGTTATATTATACTTCTAATCATAATTATGAATAAAAACGTCTCAGTATAAAAAGACTGAAAATACCTACGTTTTACTACCCATATTAAGTACGTACCTATACCCATAACGCAGTCACTAAGGCCAAGAGAGACGAGATAACCTATACCAAGAATAATATAGTGGTACTTACTGTTACACCCAATGACCCGCCAAGAGATGAATACAATCGTCGTATCTGTACCTACACGACGACGATGCGCCGATATGCAGAGCACATGACTGTATAGAAATATTTTTTAAATAGCTATGGGGAAAAACACTTGCTCTTAAAAATTTAATAGGTACCCAGTACCTTACCTTTCTACCTAATACTTAATGATCGTTCGGTTGATGGTTTTATATAATATACGAAAACTATCAATCCAAATAAGACACTACGCTTATTCCATTTTTGTCTCATTAATCAATAGCAGATAGGCAGAGACAAAAGACGGCTTATTTTGTTGTTTAGTTCAGAAATAAATATAAACTGAAATTCCTTTTAGTTTTATTTATTAAGTCGTGGATGCCAAAAGCAAACTTGATGGCTTGGAAGGTTTTGCTCAGTTACGAGGGTCAAACTGAAAGTTCTTAGAACTGGCCACTTATAAACAATATAATAAAAAAATAATTCTAAAATTTGAAAATAGAACTCTTTGCCAATATTACTGAGTATATATTTCATTAATTTGTCATTTGTTTTACGATTTGGCGGCAAATTGAAAATTGTCTGTGTCACGTCAACATGAATTTAACACGAGAAAATTTTCGTGCAATGATTTTTTATGACTTTCGATGTCATTTAAGTCAACAAGAAAGTTATGATAGACTACGATTGGCCTTTCACGATGAAGCCCCATCTCGTGCGACAGTTTACAACTGGTTTAATGAGTTTAAACGTGGTCGCACTAATCTCACTGATGATTTACGTGAGGGACGGCCTTCTACGGCGACGACTGAAGATAACATCTGTGTTGTGCGGCGTATGATAGAGACTGACAAAAGAGTGACCTATCAGCAGATTCGGACAAGCTTAGGCATCGGTATGAGTCAAGTGCACAAAATCCTCCACGAACATTTAGCAGTCAGGAAGCTTTGCGCCCGGTGGATACCTCATAATTTGACTGAGGCTCAAAAACTCCATCGTGTGGATTGGTGCCGTAAAATGATTGAAAGATTTAACGGAGGTGACTCAAATGCTGTGTTCGACATACTAACAGGTGACGAAAGCTGGATTTACTGTTATGATCCTGAAACCAAAAGACAATCTGCTCAGTGGGTGTTTCCTTTCGAGAGGTTGCCAACTAAAGTGAAGAGAGATCGAAGTGCGGGAAAAAAAATGGTGGCCTCGTTCTTTGGAAGGATAGGTCATTTCGCAACAATTGTGTTAGAGGATCAAAAAACAGTTTCTGCAGAATGGTACACTACTAATTGTTTGCCACTTGTCTTGGAAAAAGTTCGAGAGAAACGACCTCGCAGTAGGATCCTCCTTCACCACGACAACGCCTCGTCGCACACCGCTAAGCGAACGATCGACTATTTGGCGACATCAAACGTTGAATTACTGGGTCACCCGCCGTATAGCCCCGACCTCGCCCCTTGTGATTTTTATTTATTTCCAAAAATTAAAGAAAAACTTAAAGGAAAGCGGTTTATGAATGCTGAAGAAGCGGTGGCTGCGTATCGCGATGCCATTGAAGAGAACCCTAAAGACGAGTGGGCAAAGTGCTTTTCCCAGTGGTTCCATCGCATGCAGCGGTGTATTGACGTGAATGGACAATATTTTGAAAAGATATAATAAAACTAATAACTGGCTAATGTAATCAGTTTTTGATTTTCTAAGAACTTTCAGTTTGACCCTCGTATTACCTATGTCTAAACCCTGTTGGAGTGATGATGAGCAAGAGTGGTGGGCTTGTTCGAGACAATATCTGCGGGAATCCAAACTAAGTACCTACAACGTTGAGTTTAGCACTCTAATGACTATGTCACGGTCAGTGTAGGGTCGTACTATGTCTGGATCGTAGCTGTCTTTGCTCCTTGGTGGTCAATCTTGATAGTTGCTACCATCCTTCTTACTGGCAATGTCGTCACAAAGGTTTGGCCTGCTCATAAAGAAACATTAGTTCATGCTGATACAAAAAATAACGATATTTTGTTGTAGGTAGGTCGAAGAGGTATCAAAGTCCTTAACATACCGAATGTGTGTAAAAACAAGTCACTGTAAATCCCTGGTCAGCGATGATTAATAATGAACAACATCAACACCTACGTATCTAATAAACAAAAGTAATCGAAAGGATGATAAGTTATGGAGCCGCTGGAACAAAGGGCCTTCTCCAAAGTTATTGACATTAATAGCAATCGTCTTGTTATCGGTCAACAGTTACTTATAAACTATTAGATATTTAGTCGTATGGTCATTGTAACAGCTTACAATTACCTACTTGCGTATAAGTATAGAGAACTTCTCAATTACCTAATTGTTATTTTTTATAAGATAGGTTTCAAAATTTACATAAGATTAGCGGTTTGTTCCTTGGCGTTCGGGGGAGGCCTTAGTTCAACAGTATACGTCTTGATAATGATGATGACAGTTCGTTCGACGCTTAGTGCGACTGCTAAGCGTATTAGGTCCGAATCCTGATTCGGGCAAAGTATCGTTTGGTAAGCGAATATTATGGTTTAATGTTATTTTACATAATGATTATTATTATGATGACTATTCCAACCAACCTTAAACATTTTGAACCCTTAAAATCTTATTAGGGCTAATCAGTTGTACCTATTCTATAGGCCTATTGCGATGTATAAGAATTTAAATTCTGTAAATACTATTTGTACTTGACTTGACACAACGTATAGGTAGGTACAGTAAAATGCTAACATATCTAACTAGATTCTCTATTTGTTTCAGATTCAACGGTATATTATTTCTGGCACTGCTATGTGTAGCGTGCACCAGAGGCAAGGAAATGACCGAAATCGAAGCATTGGGGGCGCAACCAACGCATTGCACGTATGAATATGCATACGACATGTATGGGGCGCACTGTGCCGGCCGGCGTCTGGGGAAGATACCGAAATTAAGAAGTGGCATTGAGGTAGGTGCTCGTACCTGTTATCTTCGAACACATTTGTTTGTATCTTTATTTGATAGGATATAAACGGAGATTACCTATCTCTGCATGTAGTTGCTTCAAGCTCGTCTCTAATAACGTAATTTGTAACACAAGATTTTTTGTTTATTAGATCATTGTAGGTTCACCAAAGTTACTTACTTATATGTATAGTTCACTTATATTTAAAGATGAGTAGATAGATACCTTCAGTAAGTTTTTTATCACATTAATAAAAGTAGGCATAGCACCCAGATAAGCATGTTCCAACATAGATTCAGAAGGTAAAACAGTTCTTTCAGATTGTTATCACAACAGTAACAGAATATCTCATATTTTCTATGATTTGCAGATTCTGGACTTCAGTGACAACAAACTACAAGAGCTTACCGCTGACACCATGTCAAGCTACTCCAGCATCAAGTTCCTATATCTAGCAGATAACCACATATACACCATAGAAGAAGACGCGCTTACGTCATTAACAAATCTGCAAACTCTGGATCTCTCGAACAACGTCATTCTAGAGCTTCCCAACTCCATATTTCAATTACCATCTCTAAGAAAATTGTACCTTAGAGGAAATCCCATATTTCACAAGTTTAACGAACTTACGATAGAGAAGCCCATCAGAGCGCCACTGGATCTGTTAGATATATCCGACTGCAAGATGAAAGAGTTACCCGACTGGGGCTACCTCCCACAATTAGTGTTCTACAACATCTCGCATAACCCGCTTACATCTCTCAACACACACCATTTCACAGTAATGTGTAACCTCGAGAAAGTAGATCTGACTGAGTCTATAAATAACATGAAACTTTGCAGTATCAGGTCCACAATCTTGTGGTTTCAAGAAAAGCAAGTGTTTTTCCAGTTAGAAGATTATTCTAGACTTAACACTAGAGGTCAGTATTTTCTTTTGCTGATAAGTATATCGTTGGTAGTGCCTGCTTTGGATGGTTTAAAATTAATCAAATGTGTTTTTATTTTTAACAGAGTTCCAAAACTGCCCTGTAGCAGATGATGCAGACAGTTACAATGCTACATACCACAGGTGTAAGGCTGAATATTTGCAGGTAAAGGCTAGTTTCTAGTACCTCCCTAAATATGGTATAGATGAATTAGACTTATAATTCAAGTACAGTCTTAACTAGTGTCAGTACCTATCCATTAGTAGGTATTATTTACCCGATTCCCTACTGACATTCACTATTTTCGTTCAAATGTTTCAGGTGCAGAGTATAAAGACCTCGCGGCGCACTTGGCTGACGATAGGCGGAGGGCTGGCGGGCTTCCTCGTCGGCTTCATACTACTGCTGTACGTGATGCACAGGCACAACGTCGCGCAAACCAAGACCACCGCCGAGAAAATTAAACAAGCCACACCCCCGAACGACCCCGATAAGAATGCGACAGCCGTCCTCCTCGGTGACGTGTCACATTTATAGAACATTCACTTATTGCCATGTATGCCAATACACACCAGGTCTGATAATGTGGTAATCACTTCTATGCTAAGTACGTGGTACGTGCCAGACGCATGTAAGTTACTTGATAAGGAATGTCAAGATATGGTCGGCTATGATTGTGATTTATGATTGAAATGCGCTCCCATTTAGATGTAGATGAAGAACCAGGGCGTTTAGATCGGAAAATAGAATTAGTATTTAGGCATTTTATATAACTGACACTAATTTAGGAATAACATGAAGGCTTAAAAGGCTGACTAGTTGTAATATTGTGATGTTCAAACGATTCACGTGCTATTTTCGACCGTAAAACGATTCGTCCATGCATTATAAATGTATATATAGATACTCCATACGAAACATTGGATATTAGGCAAACCCATTCACCAGCTTAGTCTGTTCAACTGATTCTGACTTCTATTGCATAAAACTGTAGTAACTGTCAGGATGGTTTCACTTTAAATGGCCCTTATGCCAACGTAATAGAAGTAAAAATCGGTTAACTTCAAATCTAAAATAAATTCTAATATACTTAATGGTGAAATATCATGTTTTAGATTTTGTTTTAATAGTATGTTGTATACTATCATTCGCATGTCTTGATGGTTGTTAAGCAATCTGTTGTGAAGAATGTAAACATTTCAATACATGTGGTCTTAGAGAATAAAAGTATAATAGGTACGTAAATTAAAATTTAGATTAAAACGAAATAATGGTACCGTGAAGTAGCCAACAATGCCAAGGGTATCTTTACTCTATGATCAATTTTTAAACCTATCGTGAATATTAGTGCATGAATATTTTGATATGGCAATGTTAATACTTGTATTGGTTGTGTTACTAGTAAAAAGGTTTTTATTAACTGAAACTATGAACCCTAGGTACAACAGGTCTAGATAGCGCGCACTACACCATCTTTTACAGTCAAAGAGAGTGCAGAGCGCCGTTTGACTGGTCGACTATACCTTGCTAAGATGATGATCATGATGTATTTACCCTTAGAAACCAGCTAAAATATTAGTTATAAACTACTGAATATGTTATAACAAAACAGATTTTTAGAATCGTAAAAATTGAGAATAATTTCAATGTCTTTGCTTAATGTTCTAAAATCTATTATTGTGATAGAGAAATATTAATTCATAAAGTTCATTTTACCTTTAACTTATTATATACCTTAAGACCTTATGAATAAGACACATTGGCCAAATACGATATACTTTATGACGCAATTTAATTATTTTTATATTATATGATAAAAGTGGTTAGAAGTTAGTAAATGTATACACTGAAGGCATAGACGATAATAATAGATAAATAGAGTAGTTGGTAAGAATGCATGCTTTTGGCTATATTTTCGTATAGGTTAAACAGCCACTAACTTTTATACCAAAGATTACTTGTATATAATAAATAACACACTGTCATAATTTACTACATTATCAACAATTTGTATTTAAGTAAAATTCACTGTGATAAGTAATAAAAATTGTTACTAATTACCACTTTGTTTACTTTACCACATAAATAAAAAATAAAATCCCAGTTCCCCATTTCAAAAATTAATTATATTTAAATGAAATTAACAAACACAATTAAATCGTCACAAGCTAAAAATATGTTGCATTAAATGCAATGTTGATTTTTTTGTAATGTTAAAACATCTCCAACTCAATCGAAATGTATGTAAACTAAACAAATCAATAAAAACAACAGCTGAGTAAACACGAACAGTGGTTCCTTCAGTTGGCACATTCCAATGTCCTCATCTACTGAGTCTGCCAGGACATGTTGCGAATGCCAGCTTCAGGGTAATTCCGTTGAATGTTGTCCAAGTTTAGGGTAGTTTGACATTAATTTCAGGTGTCTTTCTTTTCACTATCGTTAATAGATTTGGTTGGCGGCTGTGTGTCTTTTTCTTTCGCGAGACGCTGTTTACTAAACTTGCCCATGCCCGGCTGGTAGATAACTAGGCTTGGGCGATCCTGATAAATAAAATTCAATGATATATACACCATAGCAAAAACATTTAGATGACTAAAGAAATTCATCTTAAGTATTTAATCTTACCTTATTTCTAATTCTTCTTTCTACACGACGATCACCACTATCACTTTTCTCTTTTTCCTCTGAGCCTTCCCTATCCGATGATTTGCCCCTGTCGTCGAGTGACTTCTGCCTTTTCAACACAGATTCATCCTTTACAGGCAGTTCACCAGATTCTAAGCTATTCCTCCTCGTCATCGACACACCGACAGTTGTATTCTTAGTAAATACTTCATCATTACTATCTTTACTACTTTCTTCTAGTTTCATTTTCTTATCCATTCCTTCTATGATTTTAGTTAAGTCGTCAGTCTTCACGTGAGGCAGTTGAGTGAACGGTTTGATGTCGTCGTGGTTCATAGACTTCCCTTTGTTTTCTAGAGACATGATTTTATTTATAGCTGATTGTTTGTCTGATTTCCCGAAATCCGCTTTGATTCGCTCCTTTCTAGTGTCACTGTACTTTTTACTTTTCTGCTCACGAGGTGATTCTTTGAACTTATCGCGTTTATCCTTTTTCATTCCTCGGTCCGAATCATCGCCTTGGTCATCCTCCCTTACCGCAATGTCCTTCTTATCAGTATCAAGTTTCTTTTTTTTGTCACTAACAGAATTAATTCCAACCTTACGCTGGTCTCTATAAGATTTAGATTCAAAAACAGATCCATCTCGATTTTCAGCCTTCACCTGGTCATCTCTCGCATCACTTGCCTTTTCTTTTTCCCATTCTCTGGACTTGATTTTTTTAACCTCTCCTTCTCCAGTTTCTTCCTCCTACAAATATTAAAATATTAAGATTTGCCTTTAAACATTGAAAAAACAATAACTTAACAGTGATGTTTATACTTAAAACATTTGTGAAAGTGCCTTTCAATATTAAATACTTAATCAAGACGAATTTATAAATTTATAGCAAATTATGTTTATATTTTTTTGCAGGTCTTATATTTAAAAGGTTATAACAGTTGTATTATAATAGACAACTATGGTACTAATATGCCACTATTAAAGTTAATGTTATCTAAGTCAGACTTCCTAGATGTATGTGTAAACTGAAGTCTTACAAGGATGATAAATATGAACTACAAATTAAACTGTATGTTTTGATAATACCAATACTCCAACCACATTAACTACAATTCATTTCAATTCAATACTGGAAACCTTAAAACAAGTGTCACCACCACTTTTCTGGCTACCTTCTTGTGTTTCTTTTTTATCACAGAATTTACCAGATGTCAGTGTGAAAGTGTTGTGGGTTTTCGCAGACAGAGCAGGAAAGTGACTGTCCCAGTCAGAATCTGTGCTGATAAACTCATCAGACCCATGAATACTTTTCAGTTCAGTTTTAACGACAGCACACTTCACTTTGCTTTTATGGTATATTCTTTGTTCTCCATACCAAAAACTGTGATTGTTATATTTGTTATCATAATAGTCCGTATTGTCATTAAAGTTTTCATCTTCAGATATATCACCGGGTCTCTAAACAAATAATAGATATTTGGATAGAAAACATTAATCCGATTTAAGGAGATGACAGAAATTCTTTCTTTAATGGCCAACATTAGAAAGAGGTTCTATCACTTACAAAGTTAAGTAATTGTTACTTCAACTTTGATAAAACATTTCAGAAACCAATTTATGTCACCTATTGGCGCTGGGGTGAAACGGGTGCTCTATTGAGAAAAGGTTGCACTCTCACCACATGTATTTCAACAAGTGTTTTACATCTGTGTACATCTGTACATACTACCTATTAGTAATATCTACGTAAATTATTCATATTAACTTGAAGTTGTAAGTTCACCTTTATAGGATTTTCTTTGGTTTTCCTCTCTATTCTCATTTTCCTTTTATCATTCTCTCTTCTGCGACGCTCGTCTCTCCCTCTCTTGTCCTGTTTACGGGCAGCAAGATACTCAAGCAACGGAGTTGATTGTACCTTTTTGTCAATCGCTGTAAATATTTTTTTAATGGTATATTATTTTGCCTTTTATTCTTTAAGACTTTGGTTATTAAATCGTCTTGTTCTTGATGCTTAAAGATAGTATAAACAAAATACAAATTTTAAAAATTTTTTAGTGTTGGCCTGATGATTACAGACTGAATTCATGTGGCTTTTTAATGTAGATACATTCTTAGTTATTTTAAGGCACAACTAATCATAAACCTGATAAATTGTAACAGGTCCACCCCTTATTACAAAAAAAACGTGTGCGACTCAGTACGCTCGACAGAAGTGATAAATTCAACAAAACTAATGACGTATGCATGTGAGAAAGGGAAGCCAGACATAGTGTCCCCGTAATGTGTTACGTTACGAAGCAGTTTACCCTCCCATAAGAAGTTATCACTACAAAAGTGCTGTTTGATTACATGTGGCAGTACCAACTTCTATTATTATTCTCTTTATTTATACACATTATCTTATATTTTACATTTTTAAATAATATATAGATATAAAAAATACAAAATTTAAAAATATAAAATATATTATAAAATAAATATACTACACAAACATTAATTGTTTGATTTACTCAGTATTGTTTTTATCCTAGGGTGTAAAGATTTTTATTACTACCACAGTCAAAAGTACTACCGTTAACATACCAATATTACAAATGTGAAAGTTTATATATTTGATGTTATTGAAACATACATACATACATAAAGTCACACGTGTTTCCCTGAGGGAAAGGCAGAGTTATTGAAATTGCGCCATAATTGCTAAAAAGATTTGGGTGAAATTTTGCACACAATCATATAGAGTGTGAACTAGATTAGAGCATAGGAGACATTTCTAAACACATACACATATATATAGGTACATAAAAGAGTATCTATAGGATTTTAGAGGAATCGCAAGCTACAACCAAAACGGCATGATGACCATTTCTATTTTCTGACATAACACTTTCCAATTATACTGTACAAAAGGAACTATAAACTCACTATCATTAACAGGATAAGAATATTCTAGTTTAGGTTGATTCTCAGTCTCTGGGTCTTTCTTGAGACCTTCAACAAAATCTTGATAAATGGGATCACTTTCAATAGTGCCACACTTGGGGTCTTTCTTCTTCTTCTTCTTAGGTATTCTCTGGAATGGTGCATACTCTACAATGCCCACATACTCCACACCTGGAAATAAAGTGAGAGGTAAAATGTTCAGTGCAGCTGACACAAGCAAATTGAAAGCTACTAATAACAGTGTAAATAATTACCATGATACAGAAGAATTCCGATTCATAGGATTACACTGATAAGTGAACAGAGGTATGTCATTGTTAGATATTAGGAAAATTAACAACTATTAAATAGGTACCTACTATAGTAATAATATGACCGCTAGCTACCTAAACTTGTTCAAAATGTTGAGATGAACTACTCGAGTTTGAGTAGGTCACTGTTTTCTAATTTATGCATGAAAACATTCACATATTCTTTCTACTATCTAATTGATATTAACACTGTATGGATATTGTATTCCATTGTCCACTTAAATTGCATATCAATCATAACAAATGAACATTCTAACAAGGACTTTAAAGAGTTTTATATTGTAAATATATGGGATTACCAATTCCTCACTGGTTGTAAGCTTAGAAGAGAGAGGAGTAGATTGCTACACATTTCAGTTATTAGTGTAACAATAGAATTTCACAATAAATAACCAATAAATAGTTCCTTACCCTTCTCATCTAGAAATACATATCCATCAAATTTATCCCTAAATAGGTAAATATCGTCAACATTAACGAAGTTTATGTAAGCTCTACAATATAGGTTATTGCCAAGCGAAGGATCTGGCTTGGCAAAGTAAAAATGGTCATGATCAGGTATTGGAGAAACCTGTTCCAAGAATGCTTCCTCAGTCATACTAGGTGGCAACCGCCGAAGAATTATCTGGAATAATAATAACCTCGTTTAAATAGTATTCTGCCAGACGATAATTATTTACAGACAACAATTTTACAATGCAAACAGTCACTTTAGTCAGCGGCCGTTGGGATTTTGTTTTCTTGTCCTTGTTCTTATTAATAAATGTTTTACTGCCCGAATCCGACAGCGAGTCTTTAGCATCTTGATCTTCAGTCATTATACAATTTAATTGATTATATCCCTCAACTTTTTAGGCAATCGCTCAACATTATCAAAAAACCGTGTGTCGTGTGTAATTTTTTTGACATTTACTTGGCAGAAGGTATGTTGGGTATTTTTAATTTACGTCAAAATTTTGGCATTAGCATACTCTCATTCAGTCTACTATACATTCTCCACGTTTTTTATATTAAGTTTATAATGGTTTTCCCACATATTTATGATTAAAATAAGTATAACCATGTAATTTATATATTTTAGATGAATAAATATGCTAATTAACAGAAGGTCACTCTGAAAATGAGATAATTACCCAGTCAGTAAATTAAACAAGTACGGAAACGGTTTTTTTTTTTTTTTTTTTTCTCCCAGTCAGGACCAGGAGATTTTGGACGGAAACGGTTATAAGAAATATTTTAATTTTTTTGCTATTTCATAGCACCACTGATATATTTATCACTTATCATACTCCTTTGCAATATTTATAGGCTGTATGGTAACAAAACTTGCACTGCAACAAAAAAAAATATCCTGACATTGACATTTTCATCAAAATAAGAAGTTATTTGTAGGTTATCTACTGGCTAAAACCGACTGATTTTATCTAATAAAGCAATTAATAATTGGCTTTCCTTCGTGTTTGCAATTGTTAGATTTTTTTTTAATTACAAATTGAGTAACATTACACAATGTTTCATTTAAAAAATACTATTCAAGACCTCAGCGGCATGATGCTTATCACAACAAGGCTGTCGAGACAATTAAGAATATCCAATGGCGTAACCAGTTCGAGATCATTTTGTAGCCCTACTGGCACAAATAAGGATGTCCAAGCTACTATCCCAGACTCGTCTGCTGTCAAAGTCAGTGGCTTTGCAAAGGCTTTTGAAAAGCAGTCACAAATCTCAGATCCCCAGGATAATGAACAAAATTACACATTTGCTTCACTACTACGAAATTCTAAGTTAATGGATGTAAGTATCATGTGCCGTAAAGGGCAAATTTTGGTTAATTAAAGGTACAATTAAAAGATATTATTTTCATCTGATTTATTCTATTTTCAGCTTGGCGACCCTACCAACAAAGTGGTTATTGGTAAAATATTTCACATAGTAGAAGATGACCTATACATCGACTTTGGTTGGAAGTTCCACTGTGTATGCACTAGGCCTACGGTCCGAGGTGATGAATATGTGAGAGGTACCAGAGTGAGATTACTAATAAAAGATCTAGAGCTGTCGTCAAGGTTCCTTGGTTCAACTACCGACCTCACCTTATTAGAAGCAGACTGCAAGCTATTAGGAATCATTTCATCACCAATTAGAGCTAATACTGTAAGTGAAAACTAATGTTTATTTAATATGTAATAATTTCTAGTAAGTAGTGGTAAATATAATAAATTATGTTGTTTCAAGTATTTTATTGTCTTTCTTTGTTATTATTCCAACTTTAAGTTACTTATTCAAATCTGTTTCATTCCAAATCTAAAATAACTTTTTATAATAGTTCATTTCATTTCAGCTAGACTGTTCAGCTAATTTTGTTGTTATCTATATACTCAAGTGTCAACCTCGAAACAGTCAACCTACTTTAACTCAAGTGTTATGATCATTAAACACTACTTGAGATCCTTATTGCGGGCAAGTTCATTTAAATTGATCACATGTCATATAGAATGGACTTTGTCCAGTAGGTGCCCACACCAATAATGACACAAAACATATTAAGTCAACAGTTTATTTAATTGACAAACATTTGGACAACATCAATAATGGCATAGGATAGCATCTATTTATTGTCAGAATACAAGTTATCTACTATAATTTATTATAAGTAATTGTAACATTTTTAACATTCCTGTTCATAACATATAAATATATGTTTTATATATATTCCATGGAGTAAATACTTATTGATTTTGCTCTATATGGAATGTTAAAAATATTTTTTTTTTTGTGGATTCTTTACAAGAATCAGATGCTTAAAGATTAACTTTGAATAGAGAGATTAAACACTAAAATACTGTTGTTATTTTGATGACAGAACATTAGCGATACACATACTATAGCTAATACATTTAACAACCGCCTAAGGCATGACAATTAATTGGATACTTTTCACATTAATTCATTTATGAATATACCTAGGTACACCTATACATTTTTAACATACTTTTGGAATACAACAATTACCATGGAGAAATACTTAGCTTAATGTTTAATAGTGGTTTCAAAGGATTGTAGTAATTATTGTAGTTACTACTTCTTAAAGATTAATGAAGGTTTTAAGTATTTTTACCTAATAGTATAGTATAATTGTCTAAACTTTAACAATCTTGTATATTCTATAAGATTGAGTACAAACTGCAATTACATAGTATGTAGTACCTACATCAAAGATAGTTGGCATGAAAGTGGATAATATTCATTTTATAAGTTCAAGATTTGAATACAGTAGTTTTAAGTACCTACACAACATTATTACATAATAACCAACACATGATAAGCTCAATCCACTTCAGTTCAGATTCTCTAAGTATCTCTCCTAGTGATCTCGTTGTCTGTTCTTACTCCAAGATGTTGCTTTGCCCAGATCAGTTATTTTAATATCACACGTGAGCTCAGCACTGTCCCTCTATACCTACATACATCGTCAAAGTTAGTTTTATGCAATACCTTTAATGTTCTCAAAAATACTAAAAAACCAATTTTATATAAAACCTCCAAAGAAAAATGTCTGTAAATGTTGATACAAAATATGTTATATCAAGAAAAATACTAATTAGCTACGATTCATTATGTATAAGGTAAATTAAGTGGTCATCTACAAAATTATTGGAAACTGGCCAGCTGTCCAAACGTGAAATGCATTGTTTTTCTGCTTAATTATGAGATTTATTTACACAGTGTACACCTAGTAAGTAGGTACTGTGTCTTTCAGTAAGGTCAACTCTGCATCCTTTGCTACAAGCATCTTAAAGGTACATATATGTTGTATATAAACAGCCCCTTGTATTTCAGAGTAAATGTAAATACAATACAAGATGTCGAGCCTCTTATATAATTCATAACAGTGATGACGTAAGCATAGTCATATGATAATCTCAGTTTACTCTTTCCAGTCGTTGAGATTCTATTGTACTTTGTCACCATTCCTAGACACAATCTCCTGAATGCTTGGATCTTTTACGGCATCGTCAGCGTCTGGTTTAGCCTCTAAGATATCGTCGACAGTAGAGGCAACAGCGTCTGCAGGTTTGTCAATGGGGTGTGCAAGTTCCCACTCTTTGAGGTACTGAACTACGGCGGTATGGCCGAAGGTCTCCGCCTCGTTGAGCGGCCGGCTGCCCCACCGGTCGCGAGGATCATGTGGGACACCGCACTGAGCAAGAAGGAAGTCTACGCAAGCAAGGTGGCCTTCAGCTGCAGCTAGATGCAACGCCGTGCGGCCGTCGTAGTCCGACAGGGTCATGTCCATGCCGGAGAGATGGTGCCTGAGAATAGAGAAAATTATTCATCTGTAGGTACGCGTCTACAACATTATACACGACTACTTTTTGTGATTAGATGTACCTACTTAATGATTACTATTAGTACCTATGACCTATTGAGTATTAACAACGCAGTGTTGCCAGCTAAGTGGTCAAGCATAACCTACGTAAGTAGGTAGCTATACCTCTTCAGTTACAAACTAATACACCCTTTAAGCACAACAAGCATAGGTGATTATGATATATTATGAGTCATAATGAACTTTCTGATAGATACTGGATAAGCATTTAGTTGTACTAGTTAAGTACTTTGTGGAAAGCAATCTATTTCGTAGTGTTCACCGGTACGGGAAGGAGTTTCGGGTCAGACCTTTGGCTGTTAAAGAACAATAACTTAAGTAAATATAATTATTTTTAAATGTGAACTTTTCTCTATGATTACAGTAGGTTCTTATAATGCTTACCTTCTTAGTGCACTGAGGTCACCGCTCGCCGCAGAGAACAGTAGGTTGACGATGTTGAGACCTGTAGACTCGAACTTGTAACGACGAGGGTCTTTTTTGTGACTCGCGTAACGAATGTTATCGTACTTGTGGAAGTTGAACCTCTTGATTAAGTCCTGGAGAAAAAAAAACATTACATTTTATTTAATGTATAAAAGAAGAAAAAATGGGTACAAGAAGTACATATACATATTAATTTGAACAATAAATTGATCATACATCACAGAACTGCAGTCCTCTGCAGCTATTTCCTAGCGGGTCCAGCGGCGGGGACCATGTGCAGATGCCCATAACATTGGGGACGACTATAAGCATTGCGCCCGACACTCCTGACTTCGCTGGAAGCCCCACTTTGAACGCAAACTGTCCAGAATAATCGTACATCCCACAGCTATGCATCAAAGAGAGCACGTTGCGCACTGAGTCGGGCCTCAGTACTTTTTCATCAGTAATAGGACATATGCCTCCGTTCGCTAGAGTAGCAGCCATTATTGACATTATGTCGCAGTTCGCTTCCATTGAGCAACACTGTAACCAATATAATATAGAGGTTTTAACAAATTATGTATGAATTAAATTGAACTAAAAACAATTGAAGGTAGTAGGTATTTATACCTGGAAATAGAAGTCCATACATTCACGTAGATTAGTTTTTTCTGGGTAACATTTGTATTCCCTCATGTAGAAGCCAAGTGCATAGTTTCTGTCGGCAGCTTCGCGTTCCGATAAAAATACTGCATTGTTGAAACCCAAACCTTCGTTGCCAGCGAGTCGACTAAAGAATGACATGACATAATCGAACTTTTCTGCAAGCGTCATTTCAGGTCTGTCCAAGGTCTTCAGTAATGAGCAAACTAAAATTGCTCCTGCATTGATCATTGGGTTGTGCGGTTTCACTGTAAGTAGATATTAATAATTTTATTAATGACAGCGTCAGCGACGTTGGCAATTGTTTTTGTTGATTCTAATGTTTATGCACGTTCGATTCGTCATGCTCAAAACAAATAGTATCACAATGTAGGTGTTGTTGATACGTACTATTATAGTCCAGAACGAGTTCATTGAAGTTGCGGCCACTGGGCTCGGTGCCAACATATTTGTGTACCACGTCGGGCCCCAGTGTTTCGAGGGCCATCGCGTAGGTTAGCGGCTTGCTGCACGATTGTAGAGTGAATGGAACCGTCACGTCACCTACACAAGAACAGAGGCATGATAACCATATACACCACCTTTCACCAGCCAAAAATATCAAAAGTAAATGATTTTACCAATAGAAAACCGTTGGCCATCTATAGTGCACACGCTTACTCCCCAGCTGTCGGAGCTTGCCCTGGCCAGCTGAGGTATGTAACTGGCCACTTTACCATCAGAGTTACTTTTAGCAGCCCAATACATTTCTTCTATATCTTTTATAAAGTCTTGAAAATCTGGAATTACGAATTGGCTGCGGAATGCTCTGGTTATCAAAACTATATTCGGCGCAATTACTTCTTTGAATGACTTCCTGTCTAGTTTAAGTGTTTCGGGAGAGCCTCCTTCAAAATTAGACTCTTTGTGCACTTTATATAAATTGTGCATTACTTCCTTTACACGTGTATCATTTTTTCTAATACCAGTGGTCCTCAAGGCCTGAAAATAGCGCACACAAACTTCGTTAATGTTCAATTATTATATTACCTTATGTAACTATTAATTTATTTTATTAACACCTTATATAATTTCTAATTATAGCATAGATTTATAATTAAATCACTAAATATACTAAGGTAACTTACGGCCAAAAACTTTCCAACGGGAAGAAGCCCTGTGTCTTCATTCTTGAACATATCAAATATGACATCGTCTGCATTCTTGTGTGGTCCTTCGCGAACCCTGAAAACCAACATAGTGTTTATTATTAATATTATACCTACAGTTATCAGTATAGGATACTAGATACAAAATTCTGACGCTATTTACTGCGGATCAATATTTATAAGAACAATGCAATCTAGTGATAATGAGCATAATTCAAAAGTAGGAGTGCTTAGAAGACTTCTAGATTTGTTTTAGGGAGTAATTAAATCGTGAAACATACATACTGTTCATTCCATTCCACATTAGCTATATTGTTTCAGTGCCTATGCGTGTCTAGCAATCACCAGTATGATAGTAACGTGAAAACTGCTCAGACACAGGGAATCCTAGTGTGGAGGCTAGTGTTCTAATAATGTCTGTAACTTTAATATTGAAACAATAAAGCATTATTATTATTATATGGCCGACTCTACCAGATAGAGAGTAGTGAACAAGCGCTCATAATGTAGCATGTAGCGCGCTCACAACCTCGACCGTTTACAATTGTTTAGCACTACAATGTCAATGGGTACATTATATATTATATTCTGAAAATAATAGGTGTTGTGACTCTAGTAATGTGTACCAAGTTCCCCGTCACGATCTAATTATACCGAAGCGTGACTACGTCGCTAGCGGGTGTGTCTGCGACGTGCTCACGCCGACGCCTCTAACAATGATGTTTACCATCACCTGATGCCAATATATTTAGATATAGAAATGTTATGAACACTCGCAATCCACGCAGCAATTACACCAAAAAAAAACAATATTTTCGAAATCAATTTCTAAACTATGTAAGCTCAGCTCAGCTTCTATTACAGAGTATTATTAACTAAAAAGGTCGATGGTGTAATAAAACAAACATGCAAGCCTTCCTGAAGTGCGTTGAAGGTATTGATTTTTAGATAGATTAGATAACTAGGTATAAATGTGGTACCTACTTGCTGCTGAATAGCTTATTGCATTGCAGTGCCTAATATGTTAAAAGTTTGCTGAGTACCTTGGCGTCTTTGAGAAACTGGTAAGATACCTAGACATGTTTTAATTGTAGTGTACTTAACACTATAACATGACATTCTTATCTACCTATATAATGTAGAATATACCAAATGCAACAAGCCGTATAAAACAAGCAAACAAAATAAAAATGGTATATAAAACGAAAATCTATGCCAATGTTATACAGATAAAACAACTTCAAATCAAATAATTGCGATAAAATTTAGTGAAACACGCCAATAAATGCAGACTACAATTACTAGTCTACGGAATTTTGCCGAGTCATGCAGCACCACGACAGGGTAGGCAGAAGCCTCTGTACTCACGATATGGGGTCGATGTTATGCACGAACGAGTACTGTCTGAGTCTGCACCATGTAACGTGAACAAACACAAGTGTCAAAATTTGTTTAGATTTCAAGCAGCCAGTTAAGGAATGTAGTTACTATAATTATTATCTGTATACGTCTGGATATAGAATGACAAATGAGATGCTCGTTTTCAAAATTTATCTGTATGGAATGTTTATTGATTCCTCGGACAGTGTTACCTAGATATCAAGTCACAAGTTACGTTACGTCTCTTACATAATAATGCAAATTGTTCAAAAAGATGGTTTCATTAATCAACTTTATAACAGAAGGTACTTTATGTAATACTTTGGTGTAGTGTGAATATTTTAATATGTCAGGGGTGAATTGAACAAGTACCGGCGCCGACCAGTTTAATATAGATCAATAGGAGTCGATGTGGGTTATTAACAGCAATTTATTTTTAATAAATGTGTGTGTATTGATACCGTTTCTGCAATAACTCTTGATTATAATGCATACCTCATGTCTAGAGACTGGACAGCGTAGAAATGTGGAGCAGAGTTGCGCCATTTCTGAAAAAATAAAGAATAATTTTAGTTACTGATTCTTTTTTGACAGTTCGAACGACAAACAGAAAGACACACATAGGATCCCTATATCGCCGCAGATGTATGAAACAAAGATAGGACACTCACTTCACGTTTTGCTATAACATAGTTTGGCCTCACTTGACTATAGTGTCGATAGCAGCTACAAATCGCGTGCGTCGGTTTGGCATGAGGGCGTGCGGCGGCTGCGAGCCGGCACAGCTGGCGGCTGCTCATGGTGTCGGACCTACTACACCGGTGAGGGGACTCTGCCGATCGGCGGCGGTCGGTAACCGAGGCGGCGGCGGCGTGCTTATGTCCGCTTCCGACGCGCAAGCGCCAACTGACGCCTCCCCGCCCAGCGTACCTCTCGCTTATCGGATCTAATTGTTTACATTCAGTGTTTACATGACTGACGCGTTACGTGAAATATAATAAGTAGGTAATGTGTTGTAAATGTACCTGAGTCACGTTATAGCATACGTCAGACGACGTAGTGGGTTAGGCCCAAGATTCTGAGCTAATAGCTAATATCAACAAACTGGGAGTTATAAATACTACCTAACCATACAAATACGAGTCGACGTAACGTCACGAGCCACATAACAAAAAAATCCTTATATGCACGCGTGGGAAGTGTTGTCCTTAAACGACAATGTAGCCCCAAAGGTTGCCCCACTTGTAAAATTTGTCCTAGATCGAGACACGTAATTACTCCTTACTTATTATACTTAATCAATATTGTTCCATGATTATGTACACACTTGACAGCCCTCAAATCTAGTAACATGTTTATTTACATGAAGTCACCAAACTTTTAATTAGATTCATTTAATTTTGTAAAAACGGCACACGTTTTTAAAAACAGTCTTGAGTTAATGATACTTACCTATCTACCATATAAACGATGAATCTGCGTAATTCAAACCTATGTCCTGCTGCCCGAATGTCGGTCGCCATGCCCATTCTCAACGGAGATGCAAGAGATATGTAATAAACATTAGTATTTATTGTAATACTAATGTTAACTATACTAACAGAATGATCGACCAACGGCTACCAGAACACTCAAAACCCATTATTAGTAAAAACAATAATATAAAACCGTTCAAACAGTCGGTACCTACTGTGTTGGTCCATTTGGACAATAAAACCGCCACCTTTTCAAGAGAAATAAATATGTATCTTTTCTGAAGGGACTGTATGTATGGAGCCAGGCTTCAAATCGGGCTTATTAATCTACTTAAATGATCTTCTTGAGCCATTCATTATCAATAATATGGTTTTTAGGAAATGTAGGATCTTGCGATAGCAGACCGCTGCTAGGCCTTACTAACCAGTATATATTTAACGGAAACCTAATCTGCAGGTACTTTAGGAACCTTTACTTGTCTTTGTATTCGAACCTCATTCTTTGAGGGTTACAGTGCCGCACGACGCTAAAATGGACAAACATTATGTATGGATTGATCAAATCAATTGTGTTATAGAGTTCATTAAAAAAAACCTTACACGTATAGAAAAAAATAAATAAATTAGCAAATAAAAGATTAGTTAAAGTGGATAATTATTGTTTGCCCTGATTGAATTATGATAAAAAAATCCTCGATATTACGAAATGTGTGGTAAACTGAAACTTCATTGGACCATCTAAGGTTTAGATAGCTGCCCTCTTACCATGAACTTTTAAAGCAAGACAGTTTACGTGGTAGAAGTGAGACACCACATTCCACTGAACGAATACAGACCAATTTTGTGTTTGATGTGTCTTATTGTTGTTGCTCACAAATCATGTTAATCGTCATCGTAATAATAATGTAAAGGGTTATTTTATATTGTAAGTGTGTTGGGTAATCTATTTTAAGTTTTATTAACATAAATGTAACATTTGCATGCCGTTAATGGTAAAATACAATGGACAATTTTTGCTTTATGTACCATCATTTAATCCTGTACTTAGCAAATAAAGAATTTGATTTGGTTTGATTTGAACGTAGCAGCGTCACGCTTCCATATCGGAACATGTCCTGCTTTTTTGGTAAGGGGGCTGATAAAGGTTTTGTTCTTGATGAAATTCAGATTCTACTTTAAATGGTGCAACTTATGTTAGGCCGCTGCCGTCGGAAAGATGAAACTCAATTCATTATACCAGATGTGTTCACTTATATTATAGGTACATTCTTAAATATATCACTTCTTAAACAACACGTGATTGCTCTAGTTATGTTATAATAAACACATTTTTCAATGTATATTATTAAAACTGTGCCCCAGATTTCAGTAATGCTTCTGTATCGAAGCCAACATAAGAGACACAGACTAATATCAACTCATATAATTCCTTGCTGAAAATTACAGCAATAATGTACCTATCTTATTGTTCAATGTACAACATATTATCTCCTATATACAAATATAGGAGATACCAAATTAAACTCATCTGAACTGACCTGCAAAGACCCAGTCGACTCAATAAGGTAATATTGAGTTCAGACCCTTTACCCTGAACTTTTAAAAACGACAGTTACGCTGCGGGAAAACGTAAACTGTCCTGTTTTAAGAGTTCATGGTAAGGGGGCTGTTAACATTGTAAAGGTCCCAGCAGCGGGTTCCTCCGACTTCATCTGCGTGAAAATTTATCGCGATTTTCTCAGGATGAAAAGTAGTAGTAAAGATTTAAGATAGATTCAATGGTTAAGTCGACACGAGGCAACAAACGAACAGAGTTACTTTCTTTGTTACAATATGGAAAAATCGTTTATGTAACTGTGATAGTGTATTCAAAATACTTACCTACTCATATCTTCTTAATAAATGCAAAAATAAAACACTTTCGGGGCGTTTAATAAACCTTGTAAAAAAGCTTAAATATTCACCTCAAAACCATTGTCACATTCCATCACGAATTCTTCAAATCCACTGTCATACAAGTACCGCATCCCAAAGAAGCGGGACTGGCACAAGAGATGCGCACGCGCCGGGATTCGCGCGAACTGAAGCGATAGTTGTGCGAAATGACCGCCACTTCCGCGCGCGAAGCACTGAGCCATTCTCCTTCCCTCTGACGTTTATAAATATACTACTTCTGACAGTGCCAAATTAGTAGTAGCAGCCGTAGCAAGGAACATGTCACACTAACTATATATAGTTTAGTATATTTGGCTACAAATCGAAATAATAACGAGACATTGTGTAGGTTGTTTACATGTAGGTTTAGGTAATATAGGACAAATAAAATAAATAGTTCCAAAGGTTTGGTTCCATTCCATTAAATATAATGATTGATTTATTTTCACTGTACTATACATAGTTAGTTACACTTAAATTTAATAGGAAATGTTATTGTGTATCATAACACAACAAGGCCGATTAAAGGAATGTGTACGTGAAACTTAATTACATATATACAGTAATGAACACCACCTAACTACTTTAATCACATGCGATAATAATACACAGTTTACAGGTTTTCATAACGTAGAATATATTGCTCTTATTCTCGTGAAGATATCGTGTTTAAGAAACATAAATCCATGAATTATTGGATATAGGATAGTTTCAGATAAGGTTTAATCGTCTCTTAAAATAAGCGTAAATCTTTATGAACTATTGTAAGTTAACAATAAAATAAAAGAAGAGAGTGAATCTGTAAACTATCTGCCTCTTTTTCACCGCCCTATACATTCTAAACAAACGGGTATCGAGCTACCTCCCGCGGGTTTTCGTATTGAGAATCCTTAGTTTTTATCGAAAGCACAACACAATAGCACTGCTCACGAACGTTTTGGGTTACGAGAATTGACCTAGGTACTGTTTTAGTATCCTATCTAAAGTTGAACATATCTGTGCGGATTTAAATTCAGTCTTCAGAAAGCTCATACATTTTACGACCATCTACTACTTATACTTGGCGTTTTATAAACTTAACTTCAATAGGTCCATTGTTTCTTAAAACTAAATCCGCGTTGTACTCGATATCTGAAGGGCGTGTTACGGGTAGCAACGTGAACTCTCTCAGAACCGCCGCTATCACCTGCTTCATCTCCAAGAGCGCGAATTTTTGACCTGGAATTATGGAATTATATTAGGATCAAACTAAAATCTACCAACCTACCTCATTGATCGCGAAATACGACTGTTGAGCACGAGGTCTTGGGTTCGAATGGCGGGTCAAGCAGTGTTATTGGGTTTTTCCATTAAATAATTCAGTAGCAGCAAGGATTGTAGATTTGTGCCGACTGCCGGTTGGTATTTTATCTTGTCTAGTCGTCCCAAAACGAATGTTTGTAATTTTTTTGATTAGCTTGTATGTAGGTAAAGCCTGTTAATTGTAAGTAAATTACATTTACCTATACAGTTTCTCGGGCCGGCGCTAAATGGTATGTAAGAGTAGGGGTGTCGGTTAACACTGTTCTCCGGCAGGAACCTTTCAGGCACGAAGTCTTCAGGGTTCTCGAACAAATCTGCGCGGCGATGCATGTCGTAAATGTGGATGTGGCAGAATACGCCAGCCGGTACGTCGTAGTTACCTGAAAATATGCGGAGAGTATGACATTTATTTTATAAAACGAGATTCTACAAGTCCAAAGTTGTTAAGACAATCAACAAGATGTAACAACAGAAAGCACAAATCTGCATTTGCGCTAATTAAAAGATCAGGGTCAAGAAAAAACGTGTGGTGTAATTTACCAATGATTGTTTTGGAAACAGTATACCTAAATTCTAAATACCTACCAACATCAAAGAACATTTCGGAAGACGTTAATGGTCCACTATGAGAAGACTGACGTTTGGCAGGGCTTTATTAACAATAAGTGTATAATGCCACTTACTAAGTTTGACTGGAACGTTGAGATTTCTACTGATGAAATGCACTGGAGGATAGAGGCGCAGAGATTCCTTGATACAACATTCTAAATACTTCATTTTCGTCAAATCGTTCATAGTGATTGGACGATTAGAATTTCCCAATACTTCGTTAAGCTCAGCCACAATTTTATCCTGGAGAAATATAATGATTAAAACATAAGTTAGAAGCAATACCTAAAATAATCACTAAGAACACTAAAATAATAGTGTTACCTGAATATTCCTGTGATTTGCCAGCAGCATTAAACAGAATGATAACCCAGATGCAGTGGTATCATGACCCTGTGATAAAATAAGTTTTTATTACAAAGGACCTATAACTAAAGTGTACAATAATGGTTTTGATTTAAAAGGAATCTTAGTTTTATAACCTACCTCAAACATAAACGTGTCTACTTCTTCTTGAATACCTTTTCTATCAATCAACCCTTCTCTACCAGCCGTTATAAGTAAATCTAACATGGCAGTTTTCTTCTTCTTAATCATGGGAGTGTCGTCGTCCTCAAACTGTTCATTAAAGTTTATACCATACTTATCTATATGATCCGTTCGTTCTTTTATTACTTTCTCAGTGAAATTGTGTAAAGTTTTTAAATGTCTGTTCTGCCGTCTTCCCAGTGACGACAAGTAAAATGTAAGGTCTGCATACAAGAAGATGTTAGTACCTCTTTTAAATAGGAGATACCCAAGGTCTAATAAGGCTTCTTTATAAGATTTTACTTCGCTTGTTGTCTCTTCACTCAGTTTCATTCCCATAGCAGTTTCTGAACAATATTGATTAAAGTTTATATGATAGGTAAGAAACAAAATGTGTTACGAAGATTCAGAAGTTTTCTTACCGCAAATTGTATGTAGAGTGAATTCTGACAGGGCTGGCACGATATCGATAGCTTTTCCAGCATCCAACTTTAAGCGCGTAACCAAATGCTGACTATTTTCTTCAAAAATTTCGAAGAACTGACGTAAAATGTTAAAATGAAAAGTAGATGTAAGGATTTTTCTTCGTTCTTGCCATTTTGCGCCTGGTACGATAGAAAAAAGATATACGTCTCTCCAAAATAAGGTAAGTTAGCGGATAGTAAAGAATCTGCGGATGTAGTGTTACTTACCCTTACTCACGAGTAATCCATCACCTAACCAAGGTTTTAAAAGCGAATACAATGAGCTTTTCTCACTATGCTGCATGTTGGAAACTATTACCTAAAATGTGATACAATTACATTTTTTGTTACGTAGTCTTTTTGTTTGTTGGAACACAAAACATGAATCGTACATACTTCAACATCGTCAGGGTTAAAAATATTGACGGCAGCTAATGGATACATATACAGTCTATATATCCCGTTCCATGTTTTGGCAAACACTCTGCCTTTTTTCATAAGTTCAACTGCAAATAGAACATCGAAAATTAGTATGCTGCTTAATGATATGTCATTATCATATTTCAGCTTTACGTTGCTCAAATCTTCTGCCGATGATGAAAGCCCGCGCTTTCACGAAGAAGGTCGAAGAACAAAGGTTCGGTTTTGGTGTGCCTCCTATTGGGTCTTTAAGTTCGTTTTTCTATCTAGGTGTAAAACGAGCAAAATAACGAGTCCAAGGTTACAGCCACTCATAAATTACTTTGCCCTATTAAAAACGACATAAGGTTAGAAACACAACAGTATCAGTTTTATTATTACGCGATGTTACCTACCCATACTCGCCGGGTTCCAAATTAATACTTTACTCAACACATTCTGTTACAATGGTATCCTAACCCTAACCTAACCTATATAAGTATAAGCACATTGGTTCGCTAAAAGTAAAAGAATATAAATAATCTTGTTTCTACGTTCTTATCTTATATGATAGTTGTTCAACTGTTAAAATACCCAAATTGAGCTAATTATAACATTATTATCAGTATTTAATGAATACCTACAGTCCCGTCAGATCGTGGTTGCCTATGGTGATAATTATTAACAAATCTAATTTCAAATAATTCTAAAACGCAAAATTCAATCTAATCTACATTGGTCAGTAGAAAATTAGTGTAATGAACAAACACGCAATCTTAAAACAAATTCAAATATCTTCTGTTCTGTCGTCTATCTTCGTTTAGTTAGTACGGTTGGTACACTATTCGAGCCGTCTTTTCTAGTCATTAAAGCTATTTCTAGTCCATTCAATTAATAGAAGTAGTCATTACGAAAGCAGACCTTAACTAAAGCCTGACAACATGTATATAACTACTCATCATCATCAGCGGGACGACGTCCACTGTTAAACAAAGGCCTCCCCCTTAGAACCCCACAATGAACGACAACGTGCCATTTGCGTGTATCGGTTGCCCGCAACTCTGATGATATCGTCGGTCTACCCGGGCGGAGGCCTACCAACGCTGCGTCTTACTATTACGAACGCTATCCAACTACAAGCTATTAATTACTTATAGGGTTTGTAGAAGCTCAGGAGGCCACCATAACATGCATTGTGCTAAAATATTGTATTATACTTAATTTAGATTTAGATTCTTTTATATTCGCGATTATAAAGGCCTATTCTGGCCTACAGAGTGTCAGATTTGACAGACTTCTTTTACTTATTTGAACTAAAGGTCTATAACCGATGCTTGACTGTGATCACATAGTTATTAATATATTTGTAACACATACTGACTTATTATAAACAGTAACCCTCTGCTCTTCTTCCTTCTTAAACTACGCCAAATCTTACATTCCGTCATGCACAAAATATAAAGAGTAACTAAGTTTAATCTACATAAAATGTTAAGTCAAAATTACCTGGTGACACCATAATAGACAATGCATTTCCAAGTATAAAGACATCTTTAGGGCCAGGTATCTTTCTTATTATTCTAGCCTTATCATTGTAGTTAAATAAAATATGTATTATAATACTCAAAAATGCTACACCGACTAACAAATAAGTTAACATTTTAAAAATCTTCTATTAGTACTGGCACTTTTCAAAGCATTGAGAATACAACTGATTTCATCATAAATTCTACAAAGTTTAAAATGTCATTAAAGGGCGATACCACTAAGATAGAAGTATGGATATTTCTAAAATAATTAGTAATTATAATTTCATGTTTATTTATAAATAAAAATAAACTTCAGACGATAATGCACTTTTTTACTATAGTAACTATCGTGAGTGTTATCCATATTATTTACTATATATTCCGGTTATACTCACGGGTGTATTCGGGAATGCCCGACTAGTTTCGGACTCTGGTTCGGCTCGCGACTCTGCCGCGTAACCAGCTCATGAATAAGGGCTCCGGTCGAGTCCGAAACTAGTCGGGCATTCCCGAATACACCCGTGAGTATAACCGGAATATATAGTAAACTAGCTGCGCCCCGCGGTGTTACCCGCTACATTTTTTCGGGATAAAAAGTAGCCTATATGTTAATCCAGGGTATAACCTATCTACATACCAAATTTCAACCAAATCGGTCCAGCCGTTTATGCGTGAAAGAGTAACAAACATCCACACATCCATACATCCATACTCACAAACTTTCACATTTATAATATTATTATAATATTATATAATATATAATAATATAATATATAATATAATATTATGTATAGTAGGAAGGATATAGTAGGATAATATGATAATGCACTTGTCATAATAACGATAATGCATTTGAATTCAAAACCAAATTTTGACTTATAGTCTCGTTCTTCTCTGGAAAAAAGAGTAAACTCTGTGTGGGCCTTATAAGTGGCAAATGGCTCTCCACGTGGGACATGTCGTGTGCATTCGATAAACAACTTAATGTGGATGTATATATATATATATCTTATAATTATATTAAAGATACAAATCGACTAAGAAATTAGTAGAACATAATATTAAGAATAACCCTGCACCAGCCGTCAAGCTATCTATTTATTTATCGCTGAATAAATTAAGTTAATAATAAACATCCCAGCGATAATGTACTATTAATTGTCGGGGTCATTATAACTAAATTAGCTTCCACCCGCGACGTCGTTCGCGTGAATTTAGAATATGTTACAATAGCCTAGCTTTCCACATAAAAAAAACTCTGCCTTTTATGTTCCTTAGTGTGCAATAAAGAGTATTATCTATTTATGTATTCAAAACAGAAATAGACTATTCATTCCAAAGGCCCAAAGTAGAAATAACAGTAAATGCCGCAGAGCATGGAGGCATTCTAGTCTAGTAGAGTATAGCTTGTGCTGATAATTTGATTTTATCTTAATCCGGATGGTGAGCAAGATGATTTCACCAATTGGAGTGTATGATAATATTATGTATTAGGTAATGTCTTGGTGTTTGGCCTTTCCCTACAGCCAAGTTACGATAATGGTACGGCCTCCCTGAAACTACGCTACGGTCACGTTACGATAACGATACGACCACGCTACGGTCACGTTACGATAACGATACGACCACGCTACGGTCACGTTACGATTAGGATACTTCCCCGTGACTTCACTACGAATACGTTACGATAACGCTACAATCAAACTTCAGCAAAGTTAAGATTACGCGATGACCCCTCTACTTCTTCGCTACGGACAAGATATGATTAGCCTATGACTAAGCTACAACATCGTTGTAATCATTCTACGACTAGCTACGGTAACATCACGATCACGCAACGTCTACGCTACGCACGAGTTACGGTTACGCGACATCTACGGCTACGCTACGATTACGCTACGCCCAAGTCTAAGGGTGCGTTTAAACTGACGCGGAGCTGGACGGAGTGGAGAGGAGGACCTAACCGACCGAATAAATACTCTACATTATGTTCAGATTGGAAGCGGAGGGCCGAAGATCGAGCTCAGTGGCGTGCCATAGGAGAGGCCTATGTCCAGCAGTGGACTGAGATGGTGGTGATGGTGGGAGATGATGATGATGTTGAGATTACGACGTTTTCATCTTTATTCTATAGAGGGCTTTGTTACTTGTGGAACATTTGCCATGAATGAATTTCAAAGAATACAAAAAAATACGTTACCATGTAGTAAACATAATTACCTATATTGTAGAAGTAGTGACTAGCTACATACGTGCGAATATAACAATTATTATCTCTGTTTGACATTTATATATTTGACTTACTATTTACACTATTTTGACTTTATAAAAAAATTGCTGTGCCCTTCCAGGATTTCATATATTATAAGAACAGATTATTTTTGTAGCCTTTTCGGTGTCCCAATGCTGGGCACAGACCTCCCCATTATTCTTCCACAAAACCCCGTCCAATGCCATTTTAGGCCATGTCTTTCCCGCAAAGATGTCCAAATTATTTCGCCATATATATTATTATGAACAGATCTTTAATTAAAATATCTCATTGTACATAGGAACGCAATAAAGACATTGATTTCGTGTATAATTCCCTTTTACATCGTAGTACTTAAATATAAAGATAAGGCACCGCAAAGTTCATTTGTTTGTGACCAGAATGATAATAATTGTTATGGATGTTTTGTTCCCAAAATAACTATATATTTTTGTAAAAATATTCAAAAAAAAATGTATAAGTATTTAATTAAAAAATAACTAGGTGTTTGGCGTTAACATATTTTTAAATATAAAAGTTTATCGTCGTGGTTCAAAGGTGACTTGCACAGGTCCCTCGTTCCTCAGCACTATGTCTGCTGTAATTCGGATGTCCGAGGGTCGCGTGACAGGCTTCAGCTCGAACTCCCGCAACACCTCCGCCACTGCTACCTTCATCTCCATCATGGCAAACTTTTGACCTGTAATTTGATCCTTGTTTAATTTATTTATCATCAGCCGGAAGACGTCTCCTGTTGAAACAAAGGCCTTCGCTTTATATAAGGGGGGGGGGGGGATTTACAGAAGACGCTGCTGCCCATTTTCAACATTTTCCCTTAGTCGCCTGTTACGACTCCCACTAGAGGAAAGGGGGTTAAGGGGGTGGTCAATTCTAGGCCGGATACCACTCGGCATCTCATCATCTCATCTCATTTAATTTATTACTGGTGATTTAATGTCTACTAAGTTAATTAATTTGACTGTTTTGTTGGTCTAGTCTCGTGGTTGCTAAGTGCGACTGCTGAGCACGCAGTCCTGGGTTCAAATATCTACTATAGCCACACATCTGCGACAAACGCGGAATGTTATGTATGTTTTATGTTAAATTAATATTAGCTGCTCTTAGTCCGGTGAGTCTTTGAATAGATGACCATTCTCAATACACTGTGTGATAGATTAGACTAGATTTATTATCTTTTAGTACTCTCATATACTCACTTCATATAATACAGATTATTAGATATTATTTACAAAAGTATTTATATTTTACCAATGCAGTTCCTTGGCCCCGCACTAAACGGTATGTACGCGTAAGGATGGCGTCCCACACTATTTTCTGGGAGAAACCTATCAGGGTCGAACTCATTGGGGTTCTTGAACAAACTGGGTTGACGGTGCAAGTCGTATATGTGGATATGGCAAGATGTTCCCGCTGGGATAGTGTAATTGCCTGGAACAGCAAATTCTGATATTACACATATGTAAGTTAAAACAAAACTGCTAATGGTTAATAGATTCTTTAATTTCGTTTTGGTACTTATAGCCAGTTATCTGAAGTTGACTAGTTTCCAAAGTTGGTACGCTTGAGTTTAGTTAGAGATATCGTCACGCATGGAGACTTAGAGGTAGAGTAGTTTAAAGTCCTAAAAAAAGAATCAATTGAACAAACTATTGAGCTAAATATCATTGTCCATACGATGTAAGAAGCAGAAAGACAGTGGCGAATGTTTCCAATACTAGTTTGTATTAGTTTCATGCGAATATCTCAACATACTTAACGTGACTGTGTTGTTCAGGCTGCGGCTAATGAAGTGCACCGGGGGGTAGAGCCGCAACGACTCCTTGATGCAGCGCTCCAAATATTTCAACTTCGGTAAGTCGTCGATCGTTATCGGACGCTTCGAATCACCAAAGATCTCTTTCATTTCAGCTAGAATTTTATCCTTAAATATTTGATCAAAACATATTATTCATTCATCACACTCGGTAATAAAATAGATGCTAAAGCCTTGGTCTTCGGCTGGGCAACATGGGCTGATAACGTAACTAAAAAAGTCTTTTTAGTTTATTAATGAGCATCACGGATATATTTTTAGTTTTGCCTATAACGTTTATATGTAATAAAAACATAACATCACGCCTGTATTTCCCAAAGGGGTAGGCAGAGGTGCACATTTAGTGTTATCCGGTTATATGTAATAAGCTATTTCGTTGACGGAGCCATTCATAATATGAGCTTAGCCTTAGCTTAGCAAACCTTAGGCAACCCCTCCAAAACATGGAAAGACACACTCTATTATAAGGTTGAAACAGTACCAACCTGTACATCTTTGTGATTAGCCAGAATCATAAAGCAGAATGTTAAGCCGGATGCGGTGGTGTCATGACCCTGGAAATTAATTACATAATGTTTATCATAATTTGTTAATAATAGATAACTAACACCACTTGACCTAAAAGCTAGGTTAAATCATTTTAACCGGACGAAGGAATGTCTGTCTAGCACGCGATTAACGGTTTAACTCGCTAACATCGATGATTTAAAATTCATCCAAGTTCGACCCCTTATTCTGGCAAATGCAACAATAAACAGTGACTCCACGGTCATTTAGCACTATGTAAAAGTAGCTATAAAAATCGTAGGAAACAAAATAACCGCGGTGAGCACTAGCTGCCCTTTGATAATGACCTACATAATATTATAAACACGAAAGTTTGTAAGTATGGATGGATGTTTGTTATCCTTTCACGTAAAAACTATTGAATGGATTTTATTGAAATTTTATATGGAGGTAGCTGACACCCTGGATAGGCTACTTTTTATCCCAAAAATGTAGCGGGTAACATCGCGGGGCGCAACTAATGTTACTAATAATAATATAATCAACTTACGCAGAGATGGCGAACGAATGGCACACGTTCACCTGATGATACACCACAAAATATTTTGGGGTCACTGTTTTATTATTTACACAATAATCAGTCAACATTTTTTGTTGGCACGCACATCAATAGTCACATTAAACATTTTTTTAAAAAACACGTTGGTCATTAAGGTTGCTCATCCCTGAACTATAGCAATCAATCAGAGGCTGTCTATTATTACGTACCTCAAACATGAACGTGTCGACTTCTTCTTGAACACCAATGTCGTCTATTAAATTTTCTTTCTCTGCTGATACAAGTAGATCTAACATCGCTGTCTTCTTCTTCTTTTTATAGACATAAGGCTCATCATCTGCGTCAATCTGATCAGTAACTTGAGTCCCATATTTTTCAAGGTACTTCTTTCGTTCGCTTATTACTTTTTGAGTAAAATTATGTACAGTCTTCAGGTATCCGTCCTGTTTCCTACTTAGTGGCGTTAATTTAAACAGGCAGTCAACAAAGTAAAACACTTTAATAAAACGTTGATAAAATACGAATCCTAAACTATATATGGCATCCTTATAAGAATTTGCATTTGACAGATCTTCACTCAATGATGTGCCCATCGCAGTTTCTAAAACGATAATTATCACATAATAATGTATTATGAGGTGTTTATTAATATTCATAAGGTAACCTTTTTTAGGTATTCGACTTTTGAGAAATTTAATTACACTTGAATCATTACTGGTACCTCTAATAGTTATATTATTTTGTATTCGATGTAAAACAGTAGAACGCTTTAAACCTAACGTAATCAAGAACGTAGAGTTTTAAATAATAGATATTTTTCATCCATTTACATTCTGAAATTGACACATTAAAATATACATACGCACCACATATAGAGTTAAGAGTAAACTCGGAAAGCACCGGCACTACGTTGATGGGCCGTCCGGAGAACTTCTTCAAGCTACTTACTAGACGTTTACCGTTCTCCTCTATAACTTCGCTAAACTGGCGCAGTATATTAAAATGAAAAGCTGGAGTAAGGATCTTCCTTCGTTCCTGCCATTTTGATCCTAGATAAAAAAAATATTCAGTAAGACCTGGCACCAAATAAACATTGATAAATGAAGACATGATTGACGCAAAGACTAAGCGATTGGACTGCTGCGCTAATAAAATATGCATGATCTGCAGATGGTTGTCACGAGTGTTTGTGTATGTGATTATGAAACGTACCCACGATACAGGAGAAGTACCCAGTGGGGCGACGGTTTATAAAAAAAAGACTTATATGACTTTTGGTGTCATTTTTGGATGTTGCCCGTGCTAAGCTTGAATCTAAATTGATAAGGGAAATTTGAAAAAGATGCACCCTTAAGACGTAAATACTAAAAAAAGGGAACTTGAAATTTGATGGATGCGAGCAGGGAAACAGTGGCTCAGTTGGTTAGAGCAGCGCCACGGTACGTCAAAGGTCGCGGGTCCATATCCCACTCACGTCCATCATTTTTCAAATTTCCTTTATCAATTTAAAAATACAACTTAATAATATCTTACCTTTACTCAAAAGTAAGCCGTCTCTAAGCCACGGTGTCAGAATCCCGTATATTTCACTTTTTTCATGATATTTCATGCCCGATATGATAGTCTGTGAATGCACCGTTTATAAGTAAAGCTCATCAATTAACTCACACCTAAACAAAATTGGAGTCTGTTTGTAACATAAAAATAACACTTTTCTTACTCAATGCATACGGATAGTATACACGATACACATAAAAAATGCAATTTAAAAATAAAATCTGTCTGTCTGTTCGTTCCAACTAATGTTTACAACGACTAGATGGATTTTGATAGGACTTTCACTAGCAGATAGCAGATGGTCCGGGGTCTAATATAGATCATGTATGGTGTAGACTTTGAATTCCTCAAATGTTTAGGGTTCCACGGGAAAATTAAAAAAACCAAGAAATACGTAGGTTACGTCTATTCTGCAACGGATGCACGTCGTTTGATGGGACTTTCACTGGCAAATAGCTGATGTTATAAGAAGTAGGTACAGTGTTTTTTTTTAATATTTAAAATCATATTAAATTAAGAAAATCTGCTTACTGCTGCTACGTACAGATTTTTTAATTGAAATCCGCGGGGACGAAGTCCCGGGCATAAGTTTATTTATTATATTTAGTATTCCGTCTGTAATTAAGTGGTAGTCTTAACATACCTCAATGTCATCAGGATTGTAGATATTTACGGCCGCAAAGGGAAACACCCAGAGTCTATATATTCCTTGATTGTCCTTAGCTAATTGCCTCGCTTTGTTCAACAGAGCCACTACACATCAATGGGAATATAGGTAGAGTACATCATAAATTAAATTATTAATTAAATATATAAGCTTTAGTATAAAATGTACCTGGTGAACACATGAGAGCCGGAGCATTCCCTAATATAAATGTGTCTTCAGGTCCAGGAATTTGTCTGATCAAGCGGGCTCTTTCATTGTAATTACAAATAATATGTACAAGGAACAGAGAAACAACAATACCAATTAAAAAAATAAACATTATGAGGACGTCTTCGTCTTTCGTCCCAACACAATGTACTGATAAAGTTGGTTTATCTCTTGTTTGTTGAGCAACATAATTATTGCCATAGGTTGTGTACTTTTATATATCTTATATGAAATATTGCCTTTACTATAGATTAAATACTAGTAACTAGTATTATCTGAGGCAATATTGTCCCTGGCATACAAATTATAAAATTACCTTGTTTTGATACATTAAACATTCTTTCATATTATTTGGTTCAGTCTTTGATTGACACGGATCTAGACAACACTAGTACCCAAAAATGCCTTAAAATAGTTTAGTATTAAAGTTGTCATTAGAAGGCGGGAACCATGTAAATTTTTAGTTTATTGAGCAAGTGCGGTATTGTAGCTTTTCGATATTTACATGCAATCATTTGATAAAGGGTGTAGTAAAATTCTTCTGTCGGAAGTTAAGTTACGAATATTTTATTGGGACGTCTTCAACCTATCCTATAGAACTTAGTTAACGCCGTATAGGTATATAAATTAGCCAGTCGGCATATCAATATTAAAACTGACTGCGCGGGCGCATTATCGAGCGGGACGCTTCGCCAAGAGGCGGGTCGAGAGATGCTGTGTAGCGTACGCTAATCCCGCAAACCACGATCGAAGGTAATTAGGAGAACCTGGGGTTTTAATTAGTAAATATTCGCAACAACGCTCCATCCGTCCCAGGACGGAGGATTGGTCCCAGTGAAAAAAAAGTTACAGAGATTTTTTGGCATTACTATAATTGCGATAAAGTCTAACTACCCCAAGCTTAGTGTTAACTAAATACCTAGTGAAGCGGTGTCCGCTAAAAATTGGTTACAATATCCTCCATAATATTAAATATAGAATAGTCACTGCATCGACTAAAATAGATACATATATATTTATTTATAACGATAACGCGGTTAATTATATTTTACTTTACCAATCCCAGGGTTAAAGTCTCGTCCGGTATCTATATAAAGGGCAAGCTTTGATCACGGTATCACATGCTGTCCTTATTGTAAACTGACCTTAATATGGTGAAACATTAACATTTGTTTCTCAATTTTCTTGTTATCGCTCCTTGGTTACTCAATATTATTTGTACAGAAGTATGAAGGGTTAGTAGTTAGTTATTGTCATAATTATAGGACACACCACTGTCTACGCCTTCGCGATGATATTTATTTAAACTCTATCTACACCCTTAATTTTATTGATAGATTTGCGACGAATCAATTGACATAGTAAATTGTAAAATTATTTATAGCCCCGTGACTAAACGAAAAAATAATTTAATACACAAAAACAATTGAAACTTTTCAACTATATTTTAATTAAAGTTCAACATATCACTTTTCTTATATACATTAACTTATTAACCAATTCTTTTAAGTATTCCGAATACATTTTTTTACTAGTGACCATTATGTACTGGCACAGCTCCGCTGTTTATTTATATCAGGAAGTAGTCACTCATTGGACAACATTAGACCGTAAGTAACCAGTTAATACCAGCATATTGTATATTTTTAGTTTTCTGTATTGTAAATACATATGAATGTTTTTAACTTTTCTAAATCCTACACTCATTGAGTGCACGCGATACTCTTGCAATGGGGTACAAAATTCACTCCTAACTAATTGAATACTAGCTTAATTTTGTCTTTTAACAAATTTAACCTGTACGGGACCATTATTTCGTAGTACAAGATCAGCCACAAACTCAATATCTTCAGGTTTCGTCACCGGTCGAAGTTCAAACTGCCGCAAAACTTCTGCTACTACTATTTTCATTTCCATCATAGCAAACTTTTGACCTGCAAACATAATTTGACATAGTTACCAACTAAAACATTTTCTCCTAAATATTCAGTTTTTTGACATGAGGTCATGATGTTACTAGTACAACAAATGTGATTAGATGCCAGTATTTTACAAGTAGCGACTGTCTACTCGTCAAGATCCAGGTACATGGTAATAGGATACACCTTAGTTAGATAGAAATGCTACGCCAACGGCTTCACGAGCTGTCCAACGCACTGATTGGTCTTGGCAATGGATGGTCAGCCATTCACAGCAAGAGTAGCTTATCACCTAGTCGATCGTCCTGAGTGTCTGCCACTTGTTATTTTATATATATGCCCCAATGTAATAGGGGACGAGCCTATTGCCGATAACCGGGTACAAATGCAGACTCCGTGCTGCTACAGAGAATTACTTGACGGAAAACTCCTTAACGCTTTGCACGACCCGGAACTCGAACCCACGACCTCATGCTCAGCAGCTTAGTGACCATTAAACCAACGAGGCAGTTATTTTATAATATAATCCTATTACCTATGCAATTTCTTGGTCCAGCACTGAAGGGAATGTATGCATAAGGATGTCGATTTTCGCAGTTCTCTGGCAAAAACCTGTCAGGGTTGAACTCTTCAGGGTTCTCGTATAAGTCGGGACGATGATGCAGATCGTAAATTGGTATGTGGCATAAAGTTCCGGCGGGAATTGTGTAGTTGCCTAGAACAAAAAAAATATTAGGTACTTTACACTTTGGATGGTCTGTTTGGCGTAGAGGCTTTGTGACTACGTGTGCTACGCGAGGAAATGCACCAGTATTTTGTTTTGACACATAGACATGATTATACATAGAATGTTGTTAAAAATTTGATGGCATTTGTTCAATACTGGATTTCTTATTGCAAAACGCACCCAGGAAAGGACACCCTGTCAAGACAACTGACGACCTGATCGGCGCAATGACTATCCGATTTGACTGCTACGGTAAGGGTTTGATTCTAGCACGAGACAAAAAATTATGTGAACGGCAGATATTTGTCTCGAGTCTGAGTGTATGTGATATTTCATGTTTGTGAATCGCACCCTCGATACAGGAGAAATTCCAAGTGTCCCGATGTTTTAATTTAAAAAACTTACTTAGAATAGTTGTTGAGTTTAGTTTTCGACTTATGAAGTGTACGGGCGGGTACAGCCGCAGAGATTCTTTGATGCAGCGTTCCAAGTACTTTAACTTCGGCAAGTCCTCCATAGTTACCACGCGATCTGAGTCACCATATATTTCTTTCAATTCACGTACGATGTTATCCTGTAAGAATTGTATAGATAACATAACATCATGGCTCTATTCCCTGAATGGGTGGGCAGCGGTGTAGATTATAGTAAACACACATTTTGTAAATTATGTTAAAAGTCCGAATGTAAAGCGGCGAGCCTATTGCCATCAACCGGGTACAAATCCAGACTCTGTACTGCTATTAATGGATACGATAAGAATTACGTAATGGATAAAACCCAATAAATTCAAATTCAAATTCTTTATTTCAGACGTAAGTCCATAGTGTTAGTAGCAACAAATGCATGAATGGTTGAATATTTAATTATGTAGGTATATGATAACCTTTTAAGGCTCTATTAGGAGATAAATTGGAAAAAATAATAAAAGTATGACTTACTTGTATATTTTTATGATTCGCAAGCAACATTAAAAGAAAGGTCAGACCGGACGCGGTAGTGTCATGCCCCTGAAAGTAATGTGTCGTTTAACATAATTCAATCATTAATTATTGCCGCATCAATTTTAGTCATCTTCGTAACTCACTTCAAACATAAAAGTGTCGACTTCTTCTTGGATACCCGCTTGGTCTATCAGCCCCTCCTTCTGGGCAGATATTAGTAGATCTAACATGGCAGTCTTCTTTTTCTTCTTGCTCACATAGACCTCATCATTCTCGGTCGTCTCGTCATGAATATTAAGACCATATTGGGATACGTAATCTTTTCTTTGTTTTATTACCTTTTTAGTAAAATTGTGAACTTCTTTTAGATATTTGTTTTGTCTCCGTCCATATGAGGTCGCATAGAATATAAAGTCGGGGTATAAATAAACTCTGATGAATCTATTGAAAAATATATTTCCTAGTTCGTAAATGGCTTTCTTGTATGATTTGACTGTGCCTGTGGCTTCTTCTGATAATGACGTACCCATTGCAGTTTCTAAAAATAGTAAATTTATTACATCTCTTAGTAAGTATATTTACATATTCAGTCCTTGGAAACAGGTTATGATATCTATCTCTTTAACAAAGGATCTATCTCATTGCATCTAGTTAAATACATATACATACATACATATATGCTGAGAGTAGGTACACATTCTCATAAATTTCTTACCACAGATCGAGTTAAGAGTGTATTCTGAGAGGACAGGCACAACATCTATAGGTTTCCCAGCAGTTAGATGTAGTCTATCCAGAAACCGCTGCGAATTCTCTTGTAATATAACACAAAACTGGCGCAAAATGTTGAAATGGAAAGCTGGTGTGAGGATTTTCCGACGTTCCTGCCATTTTGCTCCTGAAATTATTTTATTTTAATTTACATTATTATGTTATACGAAAAATTAAAGATATTCTCAGCGATAGGATAACAAGACTCATATTAATTAAAGATATGCATCCTTACTAATATGATAAACACGAAAGTTTGTAAGTATGGATGTTTGTTACTCTTTCACGTAAAAACTACTGAATGGATTTTAATGAAATTTCATATGGAGATAGCTGACACCCTGGATTAACACATAGGCTTCTTTTTATCCCGAATAAATGAAGCGGGTAACATCGCGGGGCGCAGCCTTATAAACTAGTGTCAATAACAAAGTGAAAACACGTCGCTTGTCTCACGTCATAGATGCTAAGTATGCCAATTGGTGTTCTATTGTATTAATTGTTGTTCTAGAAAGTGGTTCATAGTTAGACTTGTACTATAATCATCATCATCAGACGGAAGACGTCCACTGTTGATCAAAGGCCTCCCCCTTAGAACGCCAGATTTGTACTATACTCTGGCACAAATGAAATTTACCGTTGCTCAGTAATAATCCATCATTCAACCAGGGCTTCATAATCATGTAGACAATACTTTTTTCATTGTATTTCATATTTGACAAAATTATCTGAAACAACATAAACAAAATTATTTATTTTACTTTAATTAAACGGTGTACACCAATAACATAATTAAAGCACTAAAATAATTGAAAACAATTAGATAATAATACAATAATAACATAAATAATAGCATTCATACCTTCTCTCTCACAATAATTCAGACATACTGACAAAATCTTCATCCATTCATCATCTAGCAGATCGCAGGTTGGATTGTAATCCAAGAGCTCATTGCAGTGAGCGTGCGAGGTATTGGCGACATAGCTCGAGCGACGGTACGACATACACATATACATTAGGTATATATTATAAATACCTAATCAAAAATGAGTGTAAATTAACATTTTGTTTTAAGTAATAAGTTGTTTACAATACTAAAGGAAATTATGATAACAAAAAGTGGACGTTTATTTGTCGTTATGTGAAGAGTTATCTGCTATAAATCGGCCGCTAAATGTGCGATAAAAAGATAATATTATTTTCCAACTGTTTTATTTTTCTGTACCTTATTTGTTATGCAAATATTATAACCTTAAGTTGGGGATGAATTCTTTGATGCTTTTTTTGTTTGTATATATTGTTTTTATTTTGTATTAGAATTAAGTTGTAAATACTTGTAAAATAGTTATTATAACAATAAATTAAACGAAACCTTAAGTAGTTATAATAAGTATCTACTAAATAGTTTATTATGATCACGTCATGTGGTCTATAGAAATAATTTGGCGCGGTTTTATTTTTGATATGTACTAAATGCTCTAATATTACGGTGATAGATCCTTACACTCCTAACTTACTAGTCACTAGCTACTGCCGCCACTACGTCCACTTAAATAATTGTTATGTGTCTTTAAGATGTACCCCACGTTCTTTCTTTGGACTCAAGCCTGTACCAAACTACTACTAATACTAATATTTTTCAATAGAGTTCTTTCTTACCTCCGCATCATCAGGGTTGTAAATAATAACGGCTCCGAAAGGATAAATCCAGACTCTATATATACCGTTACATTTCTTGGCATATTCTCTTCCTAGTTTCATTATTTCAACTGCAAGAAAGCACAAATTATACTTATATAAAAATTATAAAAAGTATTGTAATAATTGGCTAAACATTATTTGTCTGTCACTAAAGTTTTGAGGTTTAGTATCAATAATATGGGCCAATGGCGAGTTTTGCCGTAAATATAAGTATAATTTAGGGTTAATCAGCGCTTGTTGCGGCGAGTAACCGGGTGATGGGTCCAAGAAATTACTCAAAGCTTTGGAGAGCTTTAAGCTTTTGGTCATGCGCCTAATCTTTGTCCGGCCGTGTTGACTTTAACTACGACGCTGAAAGAATTGAGAATGTACTTATGTCCGCTCACAAACTTATTACTACATATTATCTCTTAGGTAAGTTGCTAGGTATTTAATGGGATTGCCAAATATGTCATAGATTTCATATTCGATACATTTTTTAAACTCATTAATTTACCTTTCTATTCGATTGTCGATCGATACTTGTCTAGGGGGCTGCTATGATAAGTTATAATGAGGAAATCCTGTTTTTTTGTTGTGTGATTTTGTTTAGCCGTGTATTTGAATTAGGAGCATAAAATAAGGGCATTGACAGCGAAGCGAAAGGCGATGACGATCCCTTTCCGGGTTGATATGTGTACTGCGACATTAAGAAAGTATATTCTATAATACATATAAAAAGCGCATTTAAACTTGCCTGGACTTAAACAAGCTACAGAAAAAAGGGGTCCGCTTTTTTCTGTAGCTGGCCGGTAACCACTAATTAAAAAAAAGTTTATGTGGAATTGTGAATATAGGGTTGTACATATTATAAACGTTACCTGGAGATCCTATAACCCTCAATGCATTGCCCAGGATAAAATCATCTGGCGGTCCCGGTAGCTTCTTCAATATTCTAGCCTGTTCATTGTGGTTAAGTAAAATATTAACGACACACAAAAATACTATGAAAACCAATAAATACACGAACATATTAAATTAAAATCACGTCTAACTCTATCAAAAATTAGCAAACGACTGATAGCAACTAATATGCAATGTAATAAGATAAAAACAATCGAATTATAATATAAATGTATGCGTAGTATATACATACACACGGAGCGAAGATAACAATCGACCTTTAAAGACTTTTTGACTATTTTGTTTTCTTATGATTTTCTTATGTTTGAAATCTATATCACTATAGGTACAGTGTAGATTCACACACATTTAGTCGCTTATCATAAGTCCCTTGTATACATGTAGGTGGCGGGTCTGCTGATCGAAAACAGTTCGTCGATCGTGTTTAATTAGGACTGTGAATTGTTAATAAAAATAAAGCCACCTTCAAATATACTATAATAACTTTCGTGAGTGTTATCCATATTATCTACTATATATACCGGTTGTACTCACGTTGATATTCGGGAATGCCCGACTAGTTTCGGACTCGCGACCCCGCCGCGTCACCTGCTCATGAATAAGGGCTCCGTTAGAGTCCGAAACTAGTCGGGCATTCCCGAATATCAACGTGAGTACAACCGGTATATATAGTACACCTTCAAATACTTTACTCATTTCACTTTAAGATAAACGAAGTGGCAAATAAAAAATATTTCTTAATTGGTCCCTATCATTTATCCGTCCCCCCTTGTTAGTGGTCAGTCATTGACAACAGTTTTAAACAAAGCAATATTACTCGTTACAACAGTTCTGCTATGATCTTATGAGGAGTTCTGTTCTATATCTCCGAAGCTTAGTTTCAGATCACGACAATATTCGTAACAGACTCTTTCGGAATTATATTCTTTCTAACAAAAATAAGATTTTCTGTACCGATCCACAATTGACGGAGAAATTGTTAAACGTACATAAAAATAATATATACAGACGATCATGGAAAAATATTGTAGAAAATGTCGGTTAATAACCCCCCTTCTGGCGCAGTCGGGTAAAAAGGAAATACATCAATGACAAAGGCAAAGATGACTTAACTTTGACTCGATTAATATTAACGTTACTTAACAATTATAATATTTTTTACCATTAAATAAATAAAATTGTTTTAAGAAAGTCCGATACGTTATCTAAGTCCAACATTTAGTATGAGACCTTCGAGTAGACTTAGTACAAAAATAAATTAAAGATTGGATTAATTAGGTATGTTTTATGTGTCTGTATCTACGAACTAAATTAGCTATCATCAAGTTCTAATTTTTAATTAGGGGCAGATTAATCGTATGCTAGTTATCAATGGGTCAAATATGCGAGTCAGTAAATAAGAACAAACCTAGATACACTTTACAAAATTTCATGCAACTATGTAAGCTTTAATTAGCTTAAATAATTAGATTGATCGTGTATCACGTTTATTGGAGAGTTTTTATCAGTTATACAAGATGTCCTAGATTTAACGCAAGACCTAGGACAACCCAATTAGTTTATTAAATTATAAGACTAAAATAATATCTATAATTTAATTTAGTTGAACCATACTGAGACAGTTTTCATAAATTAATGTGGTTTATGTTTGTGTAGGTAAGGATAGCTAGGACCAAACTACAAATTCGGTCGTGCATCTAATTCCATCTTTATTCCCTTGTGTAAAAGTTTAAATTTCCCTACATGCAATTAAGTAATTTATTTTTAAGTGATGAACCTAATTCAAGTTGAGGGGAAAAAATATTTTGAAAAATATACATGTATAGGTATATTATAACAGAATTCTAGTATTCTATTCTAATCCAACTACTTTCAGGTCTTGCGTTAACCAGTTACTACTACTTATAACTCTAATATTAAGTTTACCAAAAATTGGTTATATTTACATTTGTTCTCTCACAATTTTTATGCTTTTCGCCCCCAGTTTTACATGTAGCTAGGTACTTCTTAACAAGCTTAAATATTAACTAAATTTATTTGCATAATCTAGAATTGTTTATTTAACTAGGTATGTATACAAGAGCGAGTGTTACGAGTTTCGGACCTCTCAGACAACCTCGCTGGATATCTGGACAATCTCTTATCCACACCATGAAGTATTGTATGACTCATGTCAATATCCGCAGAACGGTGTGTAGAATGTACACAATATACATAAGTAGAGATAATAATATATTTCATGTTTTCTATCTTATACTTATAATGTTGACTTTCTATCCTATATTATGTTTTTTCCTTATTCTATGTTAATGTAATTGGTTTGTAAACCGTTATAGAATAATAAATAAAAAATTATGTATACTGTACGCTAAGCTATATTCTAACTGTTTCTGTCGCTACGATGTAACTAAAACACAGTTATTCTGAAAAAAACCTGCTTCCTTATCATATGCTGTTATTATTTTCGTCATGCACTGCTTTCAATAATTAACAAATACTTGCATTGGACTGGAACGATGATAAAACGGATTTATTTGATAAGCAATATAGTGATATAATAGGTATTAAAAAAGACAAGTCTACTATGTTCGCACCACCTGTATATGTGTAGACGATTTGGAGTCGGATATTTGTATATTGCGTCACGGAAATATAGGTACCTATTTGCCTTTTATTTAAATCTAATTCTTCTTTCGGCCGCCTTACACCTCATTCACCTTAATCATATTCTTCACAGATGCACGTCGTTTAAGTACTCCTACCCTGCCCTTTCTCCAATCATGTCCAATATAGGCGTAATACGTACACAGCTCCCTTATAGCTTATCCAATAACATTCGTATACTAAAAAACACCGGAATCTCGCTTTTTTTCCCTGAAGAGGTAGTCTAAGGTGTACCTATAGTAAACCCACAATTTGTCGGTTATGTAAATAGTCCCAATATAATAAGGGCGAACCATCAACCATTTGCCATCAACCGGACATGAACCCAGACTTCGTGCTGCTACTGAGAGTGACCTAATGGTAAAACCCTGGCACTCGAACCCGCGACCTCATACTCAGCATCCGCGTTATACGACCACTGGACCGACGAGGCAGTCCAATCCATTAACATTCACCTCTTAAAATAATTATAGGTTTATAAAAAAAAATGTTGTAAAAAGAAATACCTAACAAAATAAAAAAATATTGTCCAGTAACTAAACGAATAATAAGCGCATATTATGCAGCAAGCATATATTTATATTGAATAGGCAATTTTATTGGCCTAGAGAAATGATAAATCGACTATACTTACGATGACAGGGTCACTGTAAAATAATGGCAAAAGAAATAGTCATTTTAATGGCTTCCTTTTCAGTTATTGTAAATATTAATGGCAGACACACTATGTCTGTGAATAAGTGACTACGTAACATGTAAGAATAGAGACGAGAGTTTAAAAAATATTCTTACCTTACATGTAAGGCAAACAAAAGGAAATGTCAATACTTATTTAAGCTAGGCTTATAACCTACTAGCTACGCCCTGCGGTGTTGCCCGCAACATTTTTTCGGGATAAAAAGCCTATATATTAATTCAGGGTGTCAGCTACCTCGATATAAAATTTCACTAAAATCCATTTAGTAGTTTTTACGTGAAAGAGTAAGAAACATCCATCCATACTAACAAACTTTCGCGTGTATAATATTAGTAGGGATACATTAATAATTGGTATATTTTGTAAACCCAGACACTGTAAGAGTTCTTTATTGATATTTTATTAATTGTATACCTATCCATTATAAAAAATAGGTAAGTATGAAGACCAACTTACGAGTAGTCGGTGCTGATTCTAATATTATTTACCACTAATACAAATATAATGTTTTCAGCAGACCATTAACATGTGAAAGTTACATTAAAATCCAATGAAACGCTTGGACATGGTATAATAATATACTCCAATTATTATACCATGGACTTGGATAAATAGACCTCATGAAGTATGTCATTGGAAATTAACGGTTTTCTTGTTCATGACGCCTCATTACACCAGAGCCATCCAACCGCACTTGACGTTATTTGTCGGAGTTGATACTCAATCGACCTCAATTGTTTACTTTAGAACAACAACGAGCGTCGATCACTCGGCCGCACAAAATTTACTATTTATAGGCCACAATTATCTCTGCCATTCCTATTGTATTGCGGTTTCTTGTTATTCAAATTGAAAACCTCGCAGAAGTCAATGTGACAAGGCACTTTGTCTAGATAATTATGTTAGTATACTTAATTTAAAGCCACAAATATATAAAATGAAAGTAATTAAGGCGCCTCAGGTGTCTTACGTTGGGCCCAGACACTAGATGTTGTAAAATTGCTAATTTTTTTTGCGCAGGTACACACGAGCGGAGGAGAGAGAGGTGACTTGTGGGATGTCCTCCGTATTAATCTATATTGTTTTTAATTTTAGTATATACCTCCATATTTCTCAGCAGAGGTTCCCGAAAGTCGAACGGCATAAATCGCCAAGGACTTACACCTTTCACACTTATCTTTAGCTGGAGGTAGGTATAATGCCCATCCACTCTTGCAATAATAATAATAACATTTATTGCTTTAAAAAGTACAACGAGTAGTATAAGTATTTACAACAAGATGTAGGTCAGATGGTTGTACAGTGGCATTTTGTAAGTGGACGACTGGTTTCCAAACTGAGACATGCTCGTATTTTGCAAAACAGCAGCTCTCTATATTTTTCATCATAAATGACCATCATGTACATTTCGCGGGCACGTGTATAATAGGTACTACTAGCTATCTCTCTACTAGCTAGATCTCGCTACCAGCCATCTAAGCTTTACCCAACACGAGTAATTAATTAACAATCGTACCATATAAGCCCCACAAGCTCAATTACTCTATTGAAGAAAGAGCTCGTATATTTATTCTATACCTAGACCTAGTTAACACTTTTAATATCCCTATGCAGTGAACCTCGCATGTAACTCCTATTAGCTTTGCCGCGTCAACCTCTACACAGATTGACGTTGAGACATTTTTTGCCATGCAGTAAACAGCCAGTACCTAATTGCCTAGGCAGTTAAGTAAATGAAGGTTAACTACATATTTATATTTCTTATATTCATATTGCAATTCGCACTTATAGTCAGCAAGCATATAGGTACCTAAAATATTTATTTTCTACTAGCGGACCCAGTAGATGTCATCCTGCCCGGAAAAGCAGCGTGTCGTGAGTTGTCAAGTGCGAAAGATGGCGGAATTCCAAACCTAATTTATTTAAAAATTAATACTTAATATTTTTTTGTATTTATTTTTTAGATATTTTAATATTTATTCTGCTATTCAAGGTGGATGCGAATCCAAGAAATAAAATGTCATGTATTCTGTCCAGCAATTCTCAAGTTATAAATTCTCTGACAAACCCGACTTTGTTTTATAATATAGAAGACTTTATAATCCGCATAGTGAGAAATAAAAACTATTTATTGATATTAGAATTAGGCTACGCCGTCTATTGTTTTTAAGTTGATTAGTTTAGCGGAACACAAAAAAACATAACACTACACAAAATATGATTATTTCTTAATTTATTTTAGTTTTAGCCTTGCTGGATTCTTGAGATCTTAAAACATGCATTTATTATTGGTACCTAGGTACCTATATTGTTTATTCAGACTCTATGTTCACTGTTCATTCAAGTCTCTCATCATCATCAGCCGGAATACGTCCACTGTTGAACAAAGGCCCCTTAGAACGCCACGACAGCTTGCCAATTGCATCCACCGGCTGCCCGCTATTCTAACGATATCGTCGGTCCACGTCCATCGTTCGGTCTCTATCAGATCGGTAACATAGGATAGTAGGTACCTACAGTATGATTAGGAGGCATATCAAATTTTATCAACTTCATTAACACGTGTGACCACGAACAATAGTTTTTAATTGTGTCTGCTACGTAGCAGTTGAAGTGTTAATTACAAAAGAAGACAGACAAACGTTGCATATGCGTTTTATTGTTGAAGAAATCGAACTCAATGCCATGTCAATAAAGTTATCAACCATAATAATGATGCGCTTGTATGTACCTAATAAATTGAAGGTTACATTGACACGTTTTTTAGTTACTTTTATATCTTACTGTGTACAAGAATGGGAGGGAGCGAATGGAGAGTATCTTCTTATCAACTCACTTTTTGTTGAGAGCATAGATAAACAATGCGACTTGTCCATCTATGGTGATAGAGTTATTTCGATTGACACATTATTTATCAGCTATGGGTGAAAAGTTATTTCGTGGATATCTTGCAACGATTTATAATTCCACAAGTATAATCCAATTCAGATTACCTACATTCAATGTTTACACTGCTATTAACTACAGAGAGTACCACAGATCAGATGCTGGTCAATTCTCATCCGCTAACGTATACCACCAAACCGGCCATAATTTAATTACGGTAGCACAGACTTACACAAACAAAACTTTAATTAATTAAACAGATTTTTATGAGCCTCTCAAATCAAGCTTTGAAATGGACGATAGGGCTTTGAGAACGCAGCCTATAAATTAATTTGTATGTGAAACTTATTGTATGCGCCTCTTTATAATCACACTCTCTTATGTCATAAATTTAAATTGTCAGTGTGACAAATACCTTTATAAAAATACAACGTCGTAATGTATGTTTAAATATAAAACATGGATACAGCAAACTCTGCTGAAAAGACATAATATTTGCATCAAAATGCGGCTTCCACAAAAAAAATTGATGACAAGTGTATTAGCATGAAACCATATCGCCGATCAAATAAAGTTTTTATGATAGAAGTATGATCAACTTTAGTTTGTAACACAAAGTTTATGTTTTTATTATTCCTCAAGCGTTATTTGCCGCTTATAGGGCAGGCTTAGAAAGCATATCAGCATCTACATGTACTTAGCATAACGCTGCAAACATTAAGCTTGCTCCCCTCTAGAAACACGCCATTGTTCCTTCAGTTTAAATTTCCCTATATAAACAGGTTATTTGATAAAGACACGTGTGTAGTTAGATCTTATACTAAGTCGTATCTTCAGCAGCTACGCTCGGCGACTAGACTGGGGCGCGTGCGCGTACTTGCCCGGGAATTCGCGGGTGACGTCTGCGGCCTGTGGCGGTACGGAGCGCCGTTCCCAACTTTCTTGAAACTTATCGGCACGCTCATCCTCTGCCTCATCGTCGTGCTGCCTCTCATCTACCCTGTATTTGTTTTGGCCATCACCTACTTTACATATGAAAGCCTCTTCCTGAGGTAAGAACTACGCTTGCTGTCACTTTTTTTAATACCTTGAACCTCTATACTTTTAAAAGAAGGTTATTAGTCAATATTATTATTTCATGTGTTTGTTATTGGAAACCTTTTTTATAGTGATAGTGCAAGGTGTGTAGAAAAGTAAGTCTAGCCTTTCTTATCCTTCAAAGTATTTTATTTTGAATTGTAATATTGAGTCGGTCGCGACGTAGTTTTGTAGTTAACACACTTAACAGCAACTTTCACAGCTGGTGGCTGGACGAGCCGTGGCGGTTCTTGCCGACGACGATCGCGGTGCGCGCTCTCTCCGCCGCGTTTCGGCCGGCGAGCCCGCCCGACGTGTGGAAAGTGCGCGAGGTGCTGACCCGCGGCATCCTCCTCGCGCACTCCCTCGCCACCTCCGTGGACTACCTGTGCGTCATGCAGGGACTACTTGATGAAGCCTAAAATACACAAACTACCTATCAAACATTATAATCAAATAGGTAGATAATAAACTAGGCTCGTTGCAAGTTTCTGCTTCGTTGTTGTCACTTTCACATATTTTGGTATAAAACAAATAATTTGTCATACCAATCCAATAATTTTTTTTTGTAAAAAAGCAATAAACGCGTAAGTGTTGCTATGTCGATTTTGTCATTTTCTAAGAAAAGTATAAAAATCATCATCATCATGAGCCCGAGGACGTCCACTGCTAAATCTTGAAAAATGTAAGGATTTCATGCTAATTCGTCATCTTTAAATAGTGTATACTAAAATGCTGTTTCGAAAAAAAAAACTTTTATCTCATAAATTTACCAAGCTTATTGAAAATAACAATAGTAGACAGATAACGACACTAAATAGAGTCTATTGTTAAAGAAAGACGAAGAAGGTACTACGAGCATTGTAAAGTACTGACAAGGTTCATTAAGGCCGATTTGACCGTGATTGCTGTAGATTTAAAACCCTAGCACGTATTATATTGTCTTCCTATTGTTAACCAAATATTGCAGAGTGCGAGGTATACTCACACCATTCCGTACATGTTTCAACACCTTGCGTAGATTTATCTTACGTAGTAATAAAGCAATTACTTTGCTAGCAATAAAACTCACGATCAAAATAGTTCCGTTTCTAAAAACTAAAGAGAAATACATGGATATTGTTAATATTATAAATTCTTAAATAACATTTCATTCATAATCTGACAGTGCGCACAGCATGTAGGTACATTCTCTCATTTATTATTTAGAATTGCACTTCCTACGAATTCTATTCTATAGCCTGACTTATGTGAAAAATTGTGATAGCCAGTGAAATTCTATAGAAATTACGACTCTGATGAAATCAACATTTGGAAGAAGTAAGTTTGCGGACTTCTAAAATAAAATGGTACTCTTCACGGAGTTTATGCGGATAATTTAGTGTTTTGTTTGTTACAGAAACCCGTTCATACCAAAATCAACCTTAAATCTTCTCGTTCTTAGACAGCATTTTACTTGTTTTTTCTTTTATCACAGTTCATAATGTTTTTGCTTAGTCAATATACGGAATGTACAATTGAACATTGATCTCCCGTTGAGGTCTCTAATCACCATAGTAGATCACTTTATCTTGTTACTAAGAAACTTTAGAAAACTGAAAAGATAATCCCAATAAACCACTTGATGTATCTTAACAATATCCGCACTTGAATTGTCACACCGACAAAGATACTCGAACTAACTTGTGTTGGCGGGTGGCGGCCACAGAGCAGTTCGTCGGGAGAGGTCGACGACGGCGGAGCGACTCACAGCTATGACGGTGACAAGTTGGACTATTATCGGGCTGCTGGCGCTGTGCCACTCGTAAGTTTGTTTGTTTATACTACCACAGCATAACAAGTGATTATGATCTCGAACCCGATTGGTAAATTAACTACAATATTTTCGCTGTAAGATAAAACTCTCAATCGGAGGTCAATAACATTTCCTTAATTCAAGGATTAGCGCTACACTGATGTAGATCAGTGAGCCACAATTAAATATAGCATAAAAGTAGTCTAACGACGTCGACTATTCAATTAACAAGTACAAATCAAGTTACCTTTGACAATAATATGCAAATAAATCTAATAGGTTACATCAAGTAGAAGAGAATCCAAGAAAAACCGTCTTTTAAAATTGAAGACAAAGATGGCTCATTATATCGTTTTAATCACGTTCTGATTGTGTTTATAAGCTGTCCGTCTATCATAACATTATAATATTAAGCGGTTAATCATCTGTTTACAACAGCGTTAGATTTTTAACTAAGTATTTATCGTATCACATAATAACCGTTAGCCTTCAGTGATCACCCACATAACGCCAGCGGTAGGCGGCTGCTTGATAGCTTCCACAGTTCATTGACTTTCAAATTTCGTATTAAAAACAAATTTCTTAAAACAAGGGTTATATCTAGGCAGTCTGTTACGAGTCATCCAAGTGATCAAACGTATATGCCTAATCGGAATTAAATATAACAATTGTAAAGTTAAACTAGATTTAAAAACGAAGATGCGTTTATGTACTAACACTATGATTGACGGTCAAAAAATTTAGTTCAAAAGGAATTTAGTTCCAAGTTATCCGTGGCTCTACATTTAGGTATACTTTTTTGCTAAAATAAAGAGAGTCAAGGGATAATGAGAATAATCGAATTAATAGCTAAATTGTCCTGCTTTAAGAGTTCATGATAAGGGGGGCACCTTATCACGAACTCTTAAAGCAGGACAATTTACGTTGTTAAAGCGAGACGCCGCATTACACTGCATGTAGCGGCGTCTCGCTTTCACACTTCAAATTCTCCTGCTTTAAGAGTTCATGGCAGGCACTAAGTACTATAATTGGAAATTTGGTTAATTTATTAATTGGTGTCATAGAGTATTTAGATAGATAGATAAAACCAACGATCTATTTACCATAAAAGTAAACTCAAAGCATTAAACACCCAAATAATGTGTTTTGAGAAGTCGAGTTACGGTTACATTTAGATTCGACACCAATCAATCATTGGAATGGAGATGTGTGACAAATTCTCATCTGTTTTATTATCGTATTCTGTTATCTAAGATATAGCCTACTGATGCGCCCGCGCAGGTGATGTGGCAATATGGTGGGTACATGATATAATACGAATTCAATTTCTATGAGCTAATGTTATCTAAGCCACGTCAGTAGAATCTATCTGTCTAGTTACCATGATTTCTGATTTTACTAATCTAGTTACCATTATTTTAATTCTACCACATCAACTGACAAAAAATTTGACTACCCACCTTCTATTTTCTGTATGGTAAAGATCGTTTGATCACAATTCACACAATCAATTTTTTTATTAAAACTTTGACCCGAAAAAAAAAAAAAAAATATTCAAGCGGAAAATCCTTAGCCTTGTATCTATATTGCTTTGTAAATATAGCCGGCGACATTAACCTTAATACTATTGTTGAAACAACCTCGCCGTTCATTTTTCCTGCTCCCTATGACCTGTAAAACACCACAATGCCATGCAAATAAACGAGTCAAAGTTATCACGCTTTTGAACAAGGATCACTTTCTTTACCCATAGAAACTATAGAGAGCGATATATTAATTAGAATGAAACAATTCAATTTTAAGAGGGGAAGGCAATGATCACTTAATATATTATGTAACAGCACATCTGCATACCCATATTTCAATAATCAGTATAAGTTAAGAAATGATTATTTAGCTGTGACGTACTATATAATACCGCAGAGTAACCTAACCTTACCTACATACTAATATCGAAAACCTCACATTGTTAATTGCCTGGTCTTGAATCCGCAACCTTGTAAGAGCCTTTATGACATAATGGGACTTTAATTTTTCAGAAGCACCGCTGGATACACGAAGTTCCCCAAGGACTTCACATTTGGCGTAGCAACAGCCTCCCACCAGATTGAGGGAGCATGGAACATCAGCGGTGAGATTACTCGTATATAAAACATGTGTTCGTAGCTCCTTGGCACGGATCAGTCGATCTACGAGGTTAAGCGGTGCTCGCCGCGGTCAGTCTTATGTAAGCGATCATTTTCACATGTCAAGACCCCACCGTGCTTTGGCAGGCACGTTAAGTTGTTGGCCTTCGCATGATCTCTCTCCGGTCGAGTTGGTTTACTGTCTCATCGGACTATAAGAGTGAGGGAATGGGGAGTTCACCTGTATTTGTGCGCATACTTGAGAACTATATATATAATATCTCCTGTGTTGTTCATCATCATCATCAGCTTTTAAATGGCCCACTGCTGGACATAAGCCTCCTCCCCTAAACGCCACTGATTCCTGTGTTGTTGGCTAGTCTTAACTAAAACAGGCCACCGTAACCGAAAGTAGGTGAGGAGAACATTATTATTATATAACAACACCTTATCGTGTCTTCTCTTCAAGTGGCTTACTATCCTACTTGACAGACACTCGATCACATATTATCAGTACCTATGTGAGAAGGGATAAGAAATCGTTATTCAATATTTAACAGTTCTAGGGATACTAATGTCGAGAATAACACCAGCATTCTGATATCAATCTCTAATCTATAAGAGAATAATATATAAAGCTGTATTTATCTAACCTTGAAGATGTTTGTACTTTAGTACAAAATACATGCGCGTTACCAAAATACCTACCTAATACATAAAGAATACCTAATCTTACCTATAATAATACAACCTATAACTGTCCCACTGCAGGGCAAACGCCTCTTCTCGTATAGAGAAGGATTGAGCATTGATCACCACGCTAGCTCACTGCTCACGGGTTGGCGATTTCAGATAATAAAATCCAGGTTTCCTCACGATGTTTTCCGTCACCGTTAGTCAGTGTTGTCTTAGAATAACTAAGAAAGTATTTATAACATTGAAAAAGTCACGTTGATACTTGCCCGGTTTTGAACCTGCAACCTTGTGCATACAAATCCGGTACCTATATTAACCACTAGACCACCATGACATTTTCTAATCATACCTGCGATGTTTTATTTACATCGACTTCCATATATCGAGTATACCTACAGATTCCATGTAAAATAACAATTTAATATGGTTGTATTGATAATAATTAAGTGATTCAACAACACGTCATTTCAACCGTAACCATTTTCAGGGAAATCGGAAAATGTCTGGGACCGTTTATCCCACACCCGTCCTGAAATGATTGCGGACGGCACCAACGGTGATGATGCCTGCGGCTCCTACTACCGTTATCGCGAGGATGTTGAGGAGCTCGTGTACCTCGGCGTGCACTTCTATCGGTTCTCGCTGTCGTGGGCCCGCATCCTGCCCACCGGCCGCATCGACTACGTGAACCCCGACGGCATCCGCTACTACAACGATCTTCTCGACGCCCTGGCAGAGAACAACATTGAGCCACTTGTAAGCTTCCACTACATAATTAAATTAACTATTTGTACTAAGTTAATAAGTAATACACTTTATTGCCATAATAACTATTTTACATTTATTTACAACTTAATTTTAATTCAATATGTGCACCTCTGCCTACCCCTTCGGGGAATACAGGCGTGATGTTATGTATGTATGTAATTTTAATACAAAAATAAAAAGTTAAAAAGCATCAAAGAATTCATCCCCATCGAGGTCAACCGGTAATGTTTCAATTAACTAAATTAACGTAACTTAAAATAAAATTTCGCCTGTATTATTCGATACTCATAGAAAAGAGTGAACGCACCCTAATGGTTATTTTAAATTTTTGTATTAAAAATCCACATTATACATAATTATGTTTTTAGGTCACCTTGTTCCACTGGGACTTACCTCAATCACTCCAAGATCTTGGAGGCTGGGCTAACCCTAAAATGATTGACTACTTCCGGGACTACGCAGACTTGTGCTTCAAAGAGTTTGGCGGTAAAATTAAATCCTGGATTACTTTCAATGAACCTTATGAAATTTGCGAAGATGCTTATGGTGATGAGAAGAAGGCCCCAGCTATCGACAGCAACGGTGTCGGCAACTACTTATGCAGTGACACACTATTGAAAGCCCACGCTGAATCTTACCACTTGTACAACGAGACTTACCGTCCGGTCCAGAACGGAAGAATCATGATCTCTATCAACTCCATCTGGTACGAGCCCAGTGACCCTGAAAATGCAGAGCTCGTTGCTTTAGCTGAAGTCGCCAATCAATTCAAAGTGAGTAAAATTTTCATTTTATACATGGAAAAAAATATAGTTATCAACTTTTTTATACAAAATACACACTTTATGAACCATAAAGTCATGCCCCCAGCCTAGCACAGACCACGAGTTTCCATTTGCTTGCGATCAACTTTAATATAAATGTACTTTGTTTTCTATCTAGTTCGGTTGGTTCGCCCACCCTATTTTCACCGTGGAAGGAGGCTACCCAACTGTGATGGTAGACAATGTAGCCCGCCAAAGCGAAGCTGAAGGTTTACATAAACCACGACTTGAGCAATTCGACGCGTACTGGATCCAAAGAATTAAGGGCACATCAGACTTCTTGGGCATCAACCACTACACTACGCATTTAATCACAGGCTCCGGTGTAGACCCCATCGCTAAATCACCTTCATGGTTGAAAGACATCGGTGCGGTGACTACCATGGAAGTCGGAGGCGATTCTGCATCGGAATGGCTGAGGGTAATTTCCTTTTTCTATGTAAATTATTTATATTAACAGCAAGTGTGTGTTATATTCCTAGTAAACATTATATATATATATTCAGGTAGTTCCGACTGGTTTTGCCAATCTGCTGCGTTGGTGCAAGATGTCATACAACGACCCACCTATTTACATCACAGAAAACGGATTCTCTGACCGCGGCGAATTGGAGGACTATGGACGCATCAACTATTTCAATGTAAGTAATATAATAAATTGATGAACTTCTTCCTATAAATATTTAAATTACATCCATCGAACCCAGGAGACGGGATCGTCAAAGATCATTCAGAATTATGCACGAAACTAGTTGGTAAATTACCTTTAAAGCCCTCGTAGAGATAAGTTTTTGTTCAATAATAATAACATTTTTTTTCATATTTATTCCTTTACACAAAGTATTTCCATTCCATTCGATCCCACTGGATAATAACAATGTGGCCACTTCAATAATATGGTTTACATTTGCACACCCACTTTATGACATAACAAAATGTTCCACTTTTACTTCAGAAATGTAGTAATGTTTCAGAATTATTTACTATATCCCAGATAATAATAGTCGGGAACCTACTAACTTCATATAGGTATCCACTTCTGGTATTAATTCCAAAATGTATGTTCCTAGGAATACCTGACTGAAATTCTTAAGGTGATCAACGAAGACGATGTCAAAGTTCTGGGTTACACAGCCTGGACGCTCATGGACAACTTTGAATGGAGGGCTGGATTCTCGTAAGTGGAATAATTATGTTATGTTATCTTATCGCCATATTCGGGGCTATGAATTGCACGCAAATCGCAGCATTCGATTGCTTAAAAATGACCGTTCATACAAGTTGGCAATTCGTAGCTATGACTTCGTTATATTCTTGATGTTTTTTATTATTGAATAGGATTCGGTTGCCATATGCAATATCGCTTGCGATGTAGACATACACTTGCGATTTCGTCGTTGCGGTCAGTGTATTGTGACGGATCACTGCTATCCATAGCCCCGATTTTCAGATAGGTAATATTTCTCAAACTGAAAAAGATTAGAAGATTTCGCTTCCACACCTATGTGGCAAGTGATGGGTTAAATAACTTTCTCCCTGTCTTCTGAACAACATACGATATAAATATAGCAGCCTTTTGGCACCCCTGTTACCACAAGCCTCCTAGGTGTTGAAAAAATATTGCTAACTCACTTGCCTGCTCCACGTGCCGCCTGGCACCGTACAACCATGAATTTGTTTTAGGATTTTTGGTCGCTGAATTATTATAATGCCCTGTTAATGGTGATAGGCTCGCCCTATATAACATTGGGACCCATAGCATAACTAGTGAAACTTGAGTAGGGTTTAGACCTCTGCAAACCTGTTTGAGGAATAGTCATGTTGTTATATATTTAACTTATAATATCATCGGTAAAATTATATGTGATCGGCAGCGAGCGCTTCGGGCTGTACTACGTGAACATCACGGACCCCGAGCGGCCGCGCACGCCGAAACTATCGGCGGAGTACTTCAGACAGCTCATCGCGAACCACGAGCTGCCGCAGGACGAGCGCTTCAAGGACCCCGTGGTAAGAACACACTGCTAGCTTCCACTTTACTGCTCAACTTCCCCTTTATGTAGACTTTGAAGGTAGCACTCTGACCTCAGCGGCGTAACTGTCACGTCGGAAGGCACTGCATACAAACCCGGACAGGGCAGTGCACTGCTGCCGGGTCGCAGCTTCTTAGACCGGAATGCTACCTTTAGATCTATATGTGATATCTATATATACCTACGTGTGGTAACGGTTGTATTTGAAGGTGTTGACTATTTCATAACTCTTGCACGTAACAGATTTTTATAAACGAGTACGGCTTGTATTAGTCGTTACACCGGGTTCTGTTTGAAGATTCACAAACACAGACCTATAGATACACTCCTACCTATTTAGGTACGTTGCATTTCTTAAAGCTCAGTTGCAAAAGCAAGACATTTTCCGTTGTGGAAGTGAGACGCCACATTGTACGTAGCGGCGGTGGCGGTTTCTTCTCTCTCTTCGTCTCGTTTCTTCAATAGAAAATGTCCTACTTTATGAGTTTATAATAAGGTTTCCTGGTACTTCTAGTTCTCCATAATATCTGCATAGCTAAGACTAACCTTTACTAAACCTGCAACGTTATTGATGGCCGAATTTTGCCCAGTAATGGAAATATTATTTTAATACATCTATCTCTGGAACTTGAAATGTGTAAAGCAGCGTTTTTAATAGGCGACATATGTCCCGCGACTGTTGCCCGACACGAAATCCGTGTTCGACAGTCGTCTGACGTGTTCCACAAACTCTCAAAGACATACCACGTGAATGTTGGGCGACATGTTTCCGCGATATGTCCCCTAGTGAAAACGCGGCATAATTTTGCAAATGATGACATCGACGCATAGGATGTCATATTAAGTTATCGCTATTTGCTTAAACTATCACCTTGCTATCTGCTTGTCTAGTGTATCGTCTGCCGGCGGCGGGTAATTAACATATACAATAATAATAACATTTGTACATAACAATACTTTGCTTACGTTTTGACAGATGCGCGGTTTGTGAAGCACGGTGTGGGATGAAGCGTAGCAACATCGGTTATTGTACATATTTTTAGAAATGGGACATGCTTGCGCTGCTTGTTATAGTATTAAATAAAGCATTATGAACGTTACTAAGCATTTTGTTTTCTTTTCCTACAGAGAAGAACACCGAGGAGTGAATTGTAATCTTTCTACATAATATTAAATGTGTTATGTCTAAGGGAAGTGAAATATATAATAGGTATTAAAACAAATATTTATTTAATTCATATAAGAATATCGAATTATTTACAATGAAATTATAGTAAATTAATAACTTTGACACGTAATTTCATTGTTATAACATTGATACACGTAGTTACATACACTACATAGAAAACTTGCATCTGTCATCAGACTGAAAAGATATGTTTCTCATAAAGGCTATACTTAAGAAATAATTGATTACAGTTTACACTTGATATATTGTTCTGAATATTATTCTGTAGCAAGTGGCAGGGCTCGTGCGAGACTACTGTTACAACATGGAATGTTTGTCGATGTGTCATTAAAGCGAGACAACACTAGGAACGACTGAATGAGTATGTTCGACCGCTGTTCAGTTCTCTCCGACCGACGTCACGAATACAATGGGAAGGGAGCGAGTATAGAATAATGAACCGAACAATATGAGAAGCATCCAAACTTACGGACTCTTAGAATTAATACACGACAAATACAAATATAAAGTATACAACAAATGGATCTACAGAATACAAAATTAAATGTATCATCAACCCAGCACCGTTACGTCTAATTACAATAGTTACACAGATGCTATCTATTGCTACTCGTCATGAAGATTACATTAAGTCTTATAAGAATAATAGTACTTTTACTAATATGGCAAAGTTTTCAATGTAGCATTTGATATTAAAGGCCTAATTCCATTATCATATTATTCAATCAAGCTAGCTGAATTCAATACACTCATACAAAAAATCTAAAGACTAGGTGGGCTTACAAAATTTTGAAACGTTTTCATTTGTCGATATAATATGAATGATGATTTAATGAATTGAATACTAAACATAATGAGTAATACTAATAACGTAACAGTAGAAAATAGATTGTATGTATTATAGTCGGCACCGATCGTAGGCTGCTATCGCAGCTTACAGTGATATTTCAATAAATCCATATATCGCTACAATATTAATCAGACAACAATAATGTTTCGAGTAAGGCACTTAGAGGCAAAATTTCGAGCTCCAATTACTCCCTAAAATTAGCTAGCTAGCTGCACCCATACGTTTGAATATTGCTTAGGTAGGTCACATTGTTCACTAACAACCCAACGCTCACGCTAATAAGTAAACATAATAGTTGCCAACATAATTACCTACTTCATGATTAACTATTAAAACTTAACGTCTATTCATAATCTCGAAAATTCACAAGGACGGTGTAAGTTGACAAACAACGTTCTACAAGTACATCAGTAGTTTATTTCTGTCAAATCACTATTACATCAATAGTTCGACAATGGAAAATTGTAAAAATATCTCAACATTATCTAAATTATTACAACAATAAATAATTTTTATCAAGGCACAATAAGGCACTGTTACATCAAGATGTTATCACAATCTTAATTTTAAAATATATTTATCATAAAATATTGTTTGTTTATACCGAATACGATTCCCGATAGTCTCAATGAATAGAATATGGGAAACCTAGTTCACGAATGATTGCGTTGCAACGCAACTACTTTCTGCTACGAAAGAAGGCGTGCAGCCGCCCCAGTGCGCCGTCACGCGTCACGCCACCACCACACACCACACCGCTCCAGTCAATGACTAGCCATTCGTGATACTCATGCTCTACACTTCCGCGTTACTTGGCATTTGATGTCGTAGCTCATCTCATTCTTAAACTGGTTGAAAATACAATCAGAGCACCAAAAGTATATTGCTCATATTAAAAAACAAGAGAATCACTATTTTCTTACTTTTCTTTAGCATTTATCTGCCAATACTTAAATGTGAAAAGACAATTGTTTTTAATACTTATGACGCCAAGTAATAATTCAGGAATAACGATGAGTATGTTTCATAAATTCAGACATACAAAGACTCCACACATTTATAACCACAACGAAGTAGAAACACATATTTTACTTACACAATTTTGTATTCCTATCTCATTCGAATAAATGCAGAGACAGAGATAAAATCAATTCTGCATAAAAAGCGAGCAGATATTGTGTAGGAATAGTGAAACCGATGCGGCCAGCGTTAGAACATAACATTTGAACTGATAACACAAGTGGTTAAAGTACCATGTAGAGCCAAATGCGCTCGTCCACATCGGTTTGACTGTTCATGGTAGCCATCGTACTGGTACTGAAGTATCTAACTATCCTAATTCATAAGCACACAATACGTCACATGAAATCCCACATCAGTCATTACACATGTTATGCTATCAATTGTCATTTTCAAAGTGAAATTTACACCATCGTTACCGTTTTGTCACCGACACTGCTATAGCGGTCGACATTATAAAAAGCGGTAAGTACGCTAAATTAAACATATTATAATACCTAATTTGAAAGTTTGTAGGTAAGCATGGAGCGCGCACGGGAGGCGCTTGTGCGCAGGCGCCGCCGCCGCCTACAGCCATGTCAGCACGTTGTCGGGCTTGCTCGGCGTCGAGTTAATGAGCGATTGCACGTCGTCCAGGAGTATGTCGTTTGTAAACTCGTTCAACTGGAACGTTCACATACCAGCTGTTATAAAAACTCTAAAATGTTAAATGCGTGCCATCTGATGGATGATTTAAGGACAATGTTAAAAAAATGTGTGTAACCAAAATAAATATCAATCAGAGGCACTAGACCATATGTTCAGGAAAATAATGTAACTTCTTTACTAAGCTACAGTTTCTTTTTTAAGAATTTAATATTAAGGGTATAAGATTACTTAGGTATGTCTAATTGCATCGACGGGCAGGACAAAACGAATTTAGTTTTAGAATGACCTGCTTTAGGGGAAGGGGCAGTCCTGTCCTTGCAATTAAACCAGATCATCAAATACCTGTAAAGAAGGTACCAGGTCGTCAGTAGAGTCGAGGTTGTCAGCCAGCGCCATGTCGCTGGAGTCCAGGTTGGCGCCGGCCTCGCTGGTGCAGTCCATGCGGTCGTCCATGCCGGCCAGGAAGCCCTCGGGCGTGTGCGGCATGGAGTACGAGTGCGGCACGCCCATGCCCAGTCCGCTGTCGGCCGATTCCTGCCGCTGGTGGTCCGACAGGCCAGACAGGAACGGGTCCAGCGGCAGCTCCGTGCTGGCCGCGCCCGCGCTGCTGGCTAGCGACGACACGATCGACGACGCCTGCCGCGACATTATAAGCTCTTGCTGAAATTTTTATATAACAATCATTAGTTAGGTATTGGCTCTTTGTCAGCATCCTTCGTGGGCATTGTTTTGATACTTGTATTCAAGTTTACATCCTCCTGTGAAGTGATGAACTTGGCAATTGCCACCAATTCTTCTATAAACACTATGATATTGTAACTTATTGCCGTTTATTTATAACAGTGTAGCTGACAGTTTTGGACAGCAACAGGAAGTTGTGCAAGGGACTTTCAGCTGAGCATTTATGCCCAATATTTGCCAGCATTGCCACAAAATGTTTTTTTATCTGTATAAAAAGACTGCAATACTGGCAAATATTGGGCTGTTAATATTAGGGTTACTGATATCCTGAACATAATTCTTGTATAGGAGGAAGAATGAGGTCTTACCTTTCTTTTATCTGACAATCATTATGGGTAAATATATTCACACACGAACTTCTTTGCTTTTAGTCGTTTGTGCCATACCTACTATTGATATCAAAATCAAACAACTAGACCCATTCGACGTCTCCCGCTTGCTATGAAAGAAAGTGGGACCTAAAATATGACTACTCCTCCTATATTATATCCTTTTATTATTAATTGCTCTTTCATTTCTCTGGGACGCTTCGAACTTCATTGCCTTGATGGTTCTGTTCTCAATAGTTATCATTGTAGATCCTGGCAGGAGTTGCAAAGATGGGCACGAGTGGTTGGCCTGTTTCATTTTAAAAAAGCGTGTATTTACCTGGATTCTGATCTCCTGCTGGCGTTGCTTAAGGCGCTCCCGCTCCATCTGAAGCGACTGAAGCCGCAGCTTCTGCTGGCAGGCTTGGAGCGACGCGTTGGCCCACACGCCTTCGGGCCCCGTGCCACCCGCCGCCGGCGTGCGCTGCAAGTGTTGGGCTGGAAACACAACGTACACATCACCAACTGATACACACAAGCTTACTTCCTTATTCAATAACACTTCGATTAGAGAGCTTGTATCGTGACATTGTCTTATTAATATATAATTGTACAATCATACGACGTAATTATGCGTTGCTGACATTCACTTTACATGTAGTATACTTACGTATCCTTGGATCGAACCAGGATGTGGTGCGAGCGGCATGATTTATAAAGTAGATTTCTCCTTCCGCCGTCGCGGCCTGCTCCCAACCCTCCGGCAGGGGCCCTAGTGGATCCGTCGTTGTGTTACTACTTGTACTCTTCGCTGCTGAAATCAATCAAACGTACGTAATCAGTACCTTTGAAAAGTTACACTTGTCATTTGGAAAACAACTAATGATTCTCTCAACAGCGACTAGTTGCAAGCCAGCACATTATGAACTAAGACGTACGCACACGTGATTGAGAATCAGGTGGACAACGGGAAGGTCGTGGAGATCTCGTTCCAAGAAACAACGGCGCCAGACGAGCCCGAGCAGCTCAGCACTTGGCACTCACATCCAAAAATGAATCACAGCGCGCGCGCAGTGTCGCGTACGCGGTGCGCCGCGCCCGCCTCACCCGCTCGCTCAACTCACCCGCGTGCTCACTCACGCTTTGTATACGCGCAGCCGGCGCAGCGCAACAAACAAGCGATCATTCATAAACAATTCACAGATACACAGATACGCAGGCGGCTAATTGATCGCCAATATCGTCGCTATTAACGTTGCTCAATACTAATTGTATGATTAGACATAATGTATTACGTGTAGCACTTTTACTACACAGTATCTAGTGGAAAACACAACAAACAATAAATACTGCATGCTAGTAAGGCATCCCCTGATAATTCTAATAAGTAATATCAGATCAACTGAGATTATGGTAATGTACATAGAACAGCATCCTCTACCAAGCCAATAACAGCATAACACAATTAGCGACCGTTAGCAAATTGTGTTAATGGCAATATTTCTTCCAGTTGTTGCTACAGTTTTTGGACATGATCACTGAGTCACTTTTAATTGAATCCACTACAAGGGACAAGGCGGCTAGTTCCAGGACGGCGGCGTTGCATCACCAGCGTAACAGTCAAACTAATTTCCATAGAATATTGCATGAATGTATTTAATTAATATGGAAAGGAAACATAAAGAACTTTGGTAGGTAACTTCTATGACCGTACACAAAAAACAATGCACTTTATCACAGTTGCAATCTAGATAATTTCTTTATTAACTATGTTGCCTTTGTGCAGCCCGTGCAGTGTAATTACACATTATTTACAATCATCATTACTCAACAGTCGACAGAACCGCGGCTCGGCGACTAACCACGGTGTTACGTTAGCATTACGATATGACCGCCTACCGTCTTGCAGCTCTACCGCTTCTACCGGCTCTACCCACAGCACAGCCTGATTAGAACTACGAAACAGGGTGAGTAATTATAGCTATCCGAACACTTCATTGTTTACCACACCAGGTTCGATGCAGCCACCAATGTCAAATACACTGTTACTGAATCTATTATGTTTTGATGATTTAAAAATAACTTTGTTTGACATGTGATGCGTTATGTAGAAAATATTCAGTGTACGCGTTAATGTTATCGCGACATAAGATTAAGGAGGAACGCGCTCTGAAAACACAATTATTTGTATTGTCATCTGATCTACATAGGTGTTTGTAGTGTGGCAAAGATAAAGTTAGATGAAACAGTGTCACTTGCCGAGAAGTGGCGCCTGGCGCGACGCAGCGCGGCGCGGGCGCACTGACTCTGAACGTGATCAGATACGTGAATAGGTCACGTACTTACCGAACTATCATAACTTTAAAAATGTACTCATAAAGTTAAGCACGTGCGTCGTGCAGTCATTGTCGCTGTAGGTACTAGCTAACATATATTGACGATGAAACAAAAAATTTCATATGATTCAAGGGTGCAAAAAATAAAAAGTTGACTATTTTTGTGAACACAAAGATACATGTAATGTAGTATGGTGAGTAGTAGTCTGCGTGTAAATGTAGAGTAAGGCGGATGTGTCGCAAGGCGCTGAAAGGCGCGGGCGCCATGGCCGGCGGCGACGTGGTGCGCGGGCGCCGCGCCGGGACACCAATGTATTTTCCGTACACCTTTCAACGCTCGTCTCGCATCGACCGACGGAAACAACGCGTTAATTCCCGTCATAAAATCAGTTTTAGAATTCGGGTTATTTACTTGTTTTTATTTTAGTTTCATGATAATTTTAAACATGCCAACTGTGGCCAATTAGATCACGTGAAAACTGAATCCAGAGCAACAGACAATGAAACCAACTAACCACCCTGAAATATGATCGTGAAGGTGATAACTGTTTATCTATTTGATCTTGTAATGTAGCACTACTTAATGATTAAATAATGATTTATTTGGCACCCTGTAGGCTGTACAATTGTACATATTATATATTTTCAAGTGAAAATAGAGCTCAAATATTAAAATTAATGCCGTCACAAAACCATTAATTAATTATTATTACAACCATGGTAGGTGTAACAAATCTATCAACAATTAGATTGGTTTCATTAGGTATACATACATAATATTGTAAATATCCTTAAGCGTATCAGTAATGTATATAAATGTCCAATATTATGGAAATACCAAGGACGTCATTAAACTCCATATAACGTACCATTCGTCCACCAAGATAAATTTTAATTGCTGCAATAACGTAATTCTAGACTTAATGCATGTAATTATTAATATAAAGTATTGTTTGCTTATTGACCGGAATATCGTTTATTCACTGAAAACAGCTCGGAACTTGTAGTGTTTTTTCCTCGTCTGTGACTTGTATTGTTTTTATTGTTTAATTACTTCCAAGCTAACACGATCTTTTAGAGTAGCAAAAAAAAAATTGTAAGTGTGTAATTTATACTAATGTTAGTTATAAAGAGGTAAAATTTGTTGAATGTACATTCAGGATGGACATCTACTAAAGGCACGAAAATGTTTCCATGCATATGAAGACGCGGACGGAAATTCATGAAGATATATAATAATTAATAATTTATTTATATTTCCTATTGTTGAATCTCTCCTAGCCCAGTGTACCAATTAATTCCGCCTAGTACACAGCACACAATATACACAGAATTGTAGCTTCTGTTTTGTGGGCTGTCAGTGTAAAGAAGAAAATCGCGTAGATTAACTTTTTAGTTCCCGCTTATTTTATGCTACAGCAAACTATGAAGCAATATATTTTCGATAATTAAGTAATAGATACAAAATAAAAAAAATAAACTAAAAATTGTATTTTTAAGAATTGTAAATAACCTTGTAAATAAAATTAATATACTAAAAAAAAATAAAAAAAAAAGAAGTAATAGATAAGCGTAAGATATAAAAGTATATACGTCTAAAAGCCTGACACCTATTATGTAAAATAACTAAATAGATATTCTGTTTAAAGGACAAGCTGTAATGACGAACAGACAAATAACTTTTTGTTTTACCTTCAATCGTAAGGACAACATTGAAGAAAAACGATTTTAAATCTGGAGTATCCCTGGCTTTGCTGTATACTGATTACTGCGTGGAGACGACTCGGGAGCATTAACGTTAAATATATGAGATCCAATCGCATCACTCGAGGCATCTCAAGCAAAAAAAGTGGTACAATAAGATCAAAGAGATGCTTTACAAAGTATTTCTTTGACTTATCATTACTTTCAAAGTAATTACTTGATGGTGTGAAGGATTCTGGATAAGTTAATTACTGTTCGATGTTTTGCAACTTACTGTAGCCGCAAATATAGGTACTATATTGATTCAATTAAATAAATGCTCTCTTATTAATAACTACTAATATACAAATAGGTACCTACAGTTGCCTTTTTTCTACTTTTATAACAAGTAGTTACTTATTGCGTTATTGCAGGTGTACTGGCAAAAAAACATTGTACTAAATAGTAATGCACCTGACTTTTTAACACTACATACGTATACGATTAGGTCTTGGCAATTTTCATAGATTTTAGTGTCCATCTACAACTGATAACTGTGTTATTCGTGTATTTATTTTTAACTTAGTGTTTCTTTCTCGAAAGCTGTTTTGACACCATTATGTGAATACATTTAGAACATCTAACGCATAAAAGTTACCTACCGAGTAGCAAAGAAGCTAGTAACACTTTTCACTCACATGCTTTTTTAAAGAGCTAACTTAATGTGTGTTGCAATACAAGCTAATAAATCCATACGTTGTTGTATTGTTCAGACAAACCTTATGCCAGCTGCTACCTCGAACAAGACTGCTCAAAGGTCAAGGGCTAGTTAGTATAAGTTTGCAAGATCATTGGATATAAACCTGGTGCGGGTGGGTTGGGGATGTTCTGCGGCGAGGCGGCCTGAGTCAGCAGCGCGTCGCTGCTCTGGTGCTGCACGCTGCCCGCCACTGACTGCGCCGCGAGCGTCTTGCGGGGGTCGTCCCATGTCGTCGTCTTTGTTATGTGACTGGAAACAAATGAATACACCGTAAACATCTAACGTACACATCCTTCTACTAGTAATAAAATTATTCCTGATATAGAAAAATTAAATGTAAGATCACGCATGGGCATTGGGCAATTCCATTTAAATATAAGCCGATATAAAGTAAATTGGAAAAGAATCGCATTTCCGAACAAAGACATTACTTGGGTTGAGTAAAGCATTCATTATAAACCCGTTAGCAACATCGGCACCGTGTGAGCCAAATCTTCCCACTTAGCGGTCGATGTGACCAATTTGTAGACAAAACCGGACATGCGGTGTGTGCGAGTGCGACCCAGTGAATAGCCAACGCCATGATAAATGACTCTTTTACTTTCTTTACACTGAAAGTAGGCAGTCATCACATTCATGGAGCAAACGTTCATATTTCGGCGACTTACGAAAAATAGGATCTATATTTTTTACCACAGTTCATATTAATGTATAATATTATAACACTTGAAATTGCATTTGCCAACCAAGATAAAAAGTTAGTGCATTGGAAAGCGGATGGGGGCATTACCACGACGAATCGATTTGCACGGAACGGTAATGAACTTGGGCGCGCTATCAGCTGTTGCCGATGTCACGCCAAGCACCTGTAGCTCGTAGTGCTCATGGCTTGCTGTGCACCTGCGACGCTACTTATCGACCACGTTTAATTCCTCATTACTTCAAAACTATGTGTAACCTTTATGGCAACGTCAGGTGGACAATTGTGACCATCTGATCATTTGGTGGGCTTAATTTTACACACGTGAATAAGTAATGTAATCAAATGCACTCGAATTTCTTATATTGAGATTCGTTTTTAGTTTACGGCCTACCTAGATTGCAGCAGTGAATATTTAAATAAAAACCGAAAGTGGAACGTAGGGGGTGTCGTCTAGATCTAAGGCTCACTTCTGAATGATATCTAGATACACTATCTACAGAAGGATAAAAGGCAGTTTTTTATGACAATAGCTGATAGGTATAAATAGTAGCCACATACGTAAGTATGGTATACCATACCTAGGCATATCTACGTATATGGTAGAGTTCGTTATGTTATAGAAAGGCAGCAATAATTGTTGTCACAGTTTACTTGACAAGCGATTACGTAAGCCATGGTTTATTTTACTTCAATGGGTAATATTATCTGACTACCTATGCCTAGTTAATTACATATAGGTAAAGCCATTGTTTTCATTCGCCTCGTGTAAGAATATTTTGATACCGCTATAAATACAGTCATATAGAAACCCTGACATAAAAATTGACATTTAGATTGTAAACAATTTTGATTGCAATATGGTATGAACATATTTTTTCAAATGTGCCAGGGCCCAGCTCAGAAATTAGGTTTACTTCCAACCTAGTAGTCTAGCCACATTACATGGTGAACGAAACAGTTCTCTAGTCATTAAAAATACATACATAGCCAAGTATTCTACATGTTAATACGTCATTTAGAAGCACAAACTGATTTCGGATAATTTCTTGTTTGTCTGTCTTGTAATAGTGCTTTTATAGTATTGTGTAAGTTATAGCTTTTAATTTTTCCCTAATACATAATCACACAATATTTCATACGTTTTACGACAGCAATTTGACCTCCTCGATCAATTATCGGAACTAGGGAAATATAATATAAGTCCATCGTAAGTAAGGCCAGTTTCAAATAGGCAGTATCAAGGTCAATATTTTGTTGATGTGCTGACTGATTCTCTTTTTATAATCTATACGTACCTACCTGCACCTAACTGATGCAATACAAAAAGGATGACTCTTTAAAAACATAATTTTAAGTTACACCTTATCCCTGCTACAAATTTGTAGAACCATATCTCATTGGATGGAATCGAAAATTTTAATACCTATTTCATATAACCTATTTTGCTCACAATATGAGTAACATTACGTAGGTATAGTTGGCAATACTATGAACTAAATGTGTGTGGTAGGCACATCACGCCACTTCAGGTGAACAGAGCGGCGCGGGCGACGGGGTGTGCGGACAAGTGTGTAATTACAGAGGAGCCTGCGCCTCTGCGGGGGGAGACAGGGTGAAGGGGCGCCTGCCTGAGGGGGGAGAGGATGACTCAAGTTGCATAACACCGGTCAAACTGTTGTATCTAACGTGCGACTCGCCACCCGCGCTCGTCGTGTTTGTTTGTACACATTCACATTATTTTGCCCACAATCTGTAAAGGCACAACACGTAATCGATCGTTCTCAGAAAACAGATCACTGATGTTGACAACGACGATACCTGACCATTTTTAGTTAGTCAACTATCATCTCTACAAGGGTAAAATGACTTCTAAAGCCTTGTATTGGTACAATTTGTCATAATTCTCAAAATATTGAAATCTTAATTCATAAAAATTATAAGAAAAAAACCTAAACTAAAATGAGAAAGTGTTTTACGTTTCGACTTGGTATCCTCTGCGCAGATAATATTATGAATCAGTAAAGAGAAAGTATAACCTGTGCTGCACCGTTATGTCACCGTTATATTAAAAGTTACCATCATCGTCGTCATGCAGTGTGTCTAACTGAAACGACAACGTGCAGACATTGAATAGGTGCATTAATATATTAGTAAGTATACCTATGTAGGTAGGTAATGTGTGAGTTGTTCGGAACAAAGGCAAGTACTTAATAACGAAACCAGTTCACAAGTAATCAACATGACATACGCACAATGCCTCGCAAAATTAGAATTTAAATACATAATAGTTGCTAGCGAACAATCGCCATATGACAAGGAGCATTAAGAAACAGCACGCCATTTCTCTCGCGCGAAGGCCTTCCACTGTTGCACAACCCACCCGGTGTTGGTGTCTACCGATAACACGCCGCTGATGCCTGTCGGCCTACTGGCCAATACAAATCTTATCGAGATCGTAAAGCTGTGTCGCAGCAGCCTATTCTATCTCAGAGTATTCAGCGACATACGTACACACATGATTGAAATTATACAACAGTACATATAGTGATCATTACTGGGGTAAAAGTTAAGATCCTAGATCTTAAAACATTATAATACTCACACAAGTTATTTAAGAATCAATTTATTTTGTTGAAGTTATAAACTCATTACTGTTATTAGAGGTGGTGGTCAGTCGAAAGGTTCGTACAAAGAGAGGGCTTTAAGATCACAAAAAATATTATTACTGACTCAAAACTACACAAACTTCGCGTCACAAACAAAGTATGTATCGTAAACAGATTCGCGAGCACAATATGACGAATTCGGTGAAATGCCTCGTGTTTCAATTAAACGGAAAATAAAGTTGGCATCGCGTCCGTCGACGTAACATAAACATTAAAATAACTATGATGGTTGAGTAGCAGCTCGCAAAATCTCATTCAGATGCCAATATATTATAGTTCTTATACATACATGCCAGTATAATATACGAGGGACGTCGTAATAATAAAGGGTTTCACTCTCTACCATTTAACTAGAATGGATTTAAATACAAATCAAGTACGAACGATATAATTACTAACGGTAATGAATTCGCGTACGTTATGGCGATTCAAATTAAATTCAGTTTGGTTTAAATATTCATTATTTTAAATAAAACAATTCGAATTAAATTGCGTGGTTACGTCATAAACGTAATTATATAGCCCGCATCAGTTACAATTGAAACCACTTAAATCTAGACGATATTACGATCCAAACACTGGGTACTCCACAAGAAGCATCTGTTAGTGGAAGTGTGCGTGATGTGCTCTGTGCGAGTGTAAGACGCTGCTCTGGTTGCACCGGATACGCGTCATATCGGACGTACATCCTCGTCTGGTGCGCAATATTCCCACTTCTCCACTTGCACACAACACTACACAATACAAGCCGCGATATACAACAACACGAGGCACAAACCGAGTAACCTCGAAACGAATCAGCTTTATTTATTCCTGGATTGATTACATAATCAAGTTCATGTGCGGTTACAATATGTAATGTACACTGACGTTCTACACAAATTCTTACCGAACAATTAACGAACACATTATTTTTCTTGACCATAACCGTTCTCTCTAACGTTATACGAAATAATATTATAATAAACAAATAAACTGAAGGTTACAGAATACGCTAATTTACTACTTAACATACATAAACGACGCCAGTGTGGACTGTGTGTTGCATGATAAGGACGTATATTGTCTTGTAAATAGGAAACATTATAATATACAACGTTAAGATTTTTTCCGCTTCTATATACGCGATTTTTATTTTTGTGTATTGCATGAAAAAATAACTTAATACATTTAACCCAGTACATTTTTTGCGACAAAATTCTTACGTGCCTATTAAATCCATACTTGTTTTATGTTAAAAAAAGTTACGGGGACTCTATCTTAGATCTTGTCTTGCAAACGAGTAGATACAGTTTCAAGACATATTTCTTTTGTATAAATGTTTGTTTCTGTTTACGAGCTCACTTAAAACCTGCTAAACGTATTTAACGGGTCTTTCACTGTTACAAATGTTAAAGTCAAAAACCAAATAAGGTATCATCGTATTGCGTGAAGAGGGAAACAGCATTCATATGCTGGCCAACTACACTACCTACTAATATTAAGTAACCTATTATTTTATAATTAAAATCAAATGCTCACCAATCACCTTATGATTATAAAATCTATTTAAAGAATATGACCAAATTACAACGGCTGAATGAGTGACTTTACAATTTACACGACAAGATGTTGTCTATGATCTGAATAAATAAATAGGAACTATCCTTCTCTTGCAAATTGAGAAAACGGTCGAAGTGCAACAATCGGCACCTCATGTGGAAATCGTGGAATATCGACACAATATTGACATGCAAATGGTTTCTTTGTAGTGGTAATGCAATAGATGGTAGCATAAACAGTAGGTACGTATGTGTACCGTTAACCGAAGTGTGTCGTCTCGTCAACAAAGCGACTGTTGGCAAACATTGTTCTAGTGTCAGTGATCAGTATCTGAGTAAATAAAACTGCGCCATCAATGTGAATATTGTTGTGCTTGTCACTAGGCACGTGTATTATGTAATTAAAATGAACAGATGACAGTTTCACTACATCTAGATAACCGTGTGATTATGTGATTTTTTTTTGGTGTATTGTATATTTAATGTTGTCAATAATATAATTTATATTTATAGCTAGACCTAAGTAATGAATTGCTTGCAGTTTTGTCCTTACAGTTTGCGTTTAAAAAATTATCATGTATGCCAATGTTATCTATTACTTATTGGATACTTTCATTTTTCTTAACTTTCACCCATACATGGTTCGGTTCATATAGATCCAGAATTAGCGATTGCTCACTCAAGCAAAGTAGTACCTATGGTATGACCCAAAAAAACAAATAAGTTATCAAATTTTGAAAATATCCCATCAGTCTCCAGTGAAAATTATATAAAAGCCTAACGTTTAAATAGTAGGTAGATCGTTAAGTTTGCGGTTGAGTTATTAAATATTTGTTCGTTGATATAGTGTCAACAAAGCTCAAAAGGATATAATTATGTAATTTTAACTAATCTAAGATCTTCGCACCAATCTGGCGGATAACTGAACTAAACCAATTCTGAGCATGACTCATTCATTCACATGAATACACTTACGTTTTACTAACCAACACATTTATTTACGTTAACTGAATTTTCAGACGGCCTCAAGATAACAAAATGGTAGACAGCTATACCGTTAATAAGCGTGTGATTTTTGGTCGCTATTAAAACGAATTATTTATCTACTATTATTCGTTAAAAATTCCATAAGGACAAAGGGTATGTCAAAATTGAATGAGCTCTTACTTTGTCACGTATTCTGAATACATATAATAAGCCAGTTCCAAAAAGGATTTGCCCGCTATCTTTGCGACAGATCCACGGCTTCCACACGATGGTTCGTAGGTTTTTCACTGAGAACAACATGGCGGAGACGGCATTCTAAATTTGAATCTCGGACGAGTCGGCGCTCGCGTACGTAAATAAACGCACACACGAATAATCAGTAACACTATACAAGCGTTAGAGCAACCTAACCACTACATCACACAAATGAACACGACTACAGGCAATAGTTGATTTAAAGTCCTAAGAAGTACCAAGATTGTCTTCTATATTACCTGCGTCGGATAGCCTCGCATACGCTTGTCAATCAGTTGCGATAATATCATACCGTCTACGCTGTGCTACCTACACTCTAGAGCGCACATCATACTCACACCAACAGAAGTGGACGAAAACGCACTCGTGACGCATCGACTTCCGGCCGATGATTTTATTATGGGATCTACTGTTCCAGCCAAAACGTATATAACGTATTTTCCTTAGGCAATATAGTGAATTATCACAATCTCATTACAACTTTCTTTGAACTATTTATTCTCTTTGAACTTTTTGATGACACAAACTCAATTTCTGCGAAGTTATGTATTTAGACCGATTGGCAAGTACTAGAAATTTCAGTCACACAAAACGACAACCATCGCCTCAGCTGACATCAACGCCTACTTCTCATTTCAGTATCATGAGATCCATCCATCTAAATAAGTTAAAAAACAATTTCTTAGTTCATATTCCACATTTTTTTTCGATACTATCTGTATTGATTCGGTATTGGCGACTTTGCGTTTTTGTTTACGTCGTGTCGTTTACCCATAAATTAATTGGACTTTGAATTTGGCGTCGGCGTCTCTACGAGATTTATCATGTTATCTGTTTAATAAATGTGCTAAGGCGTTTATGTACTAATAGTCATGTGTCGGTGCGTACGTACTCGCGTGCACGCACGGTGCGGCGCGGCGGCGGCGCGGGCTGGGCGCGGCGAGCGGTGGCAACCGGACCGGTCGGCCTTGCCGCTCGGTGTCCTGCCTCTCGCTGCCAGAGGTTAACAACGTGTTTTTTCATCTAGCTTTAGAAAGTAAAGAGATAATATGCGACGTTCGCCTTATCTGAGAGCAATGTGAGCTCAAAAACTATTTGTTATTTCTTCGAGAGTAGGTACCGAGGCGCGAAATTTAGTAATGATTGAGGAAAACATTTGCATTAATGACAAAATTATTTTACTAACCCTATTATTTTAAGGCACATCATACTATACGCTTCTTACTTTAAATACATGTTTGGTATCGAAATATCTATATTATCAAGCCTGCAATGCAAAGCTGAGCTTGGTTTCGTGCGTGGAACAAGGATAGCAGCATCGTGACCTGGCTCCGAGTTGAGTAGTCGAGTCAGTTCGGCTGTGGTCGCTATTGAGACAACATCCGGGTCGACGGCACTACGCTTTATCTCAGACTCCAATAAACTTCCAAATGATTCCAAGAAGTTAAACTTTATGTATCAACAAGCTAATTACAGGCTGTAGGTATCATCCGCTTAAGAAGATGTCAACCAGTATTGAAAACAAAAATCTTATCTGTGTACCTATAAATATTATCTACGTAACTGTTCAATGTAATAATATTTTATAAATTATGTTCTTAAAAAACAATTAGTTTTTTAGTACCCTTAGCACGAATATTATGCACATTTATTTATTTATTTATTCGTGCTAAGGCTACTACTGCTCCATTGTGTTTGTTTCCTCAAATTAATTATTTGACTGACTAAATATCAGATCAGAAAAATACATTTTTTTAATTCACCGAGGTTCAATTTGTACTTTAAACTTAACAGCTATCAACGTAAAAGAAAAAAATACATATATTTAAAAGCTTTAATGAGTTTAATTCTAAAATATATCATGTATTTCGCACAATTTCTCAGTCATTTTTAGAAACGCGTTAAGGGAATCTGTGGAGCAAACTACGTCAATCACGTCTTGTGCCGTTCCAGAATAGCTCAAAAAGTAAAATCACCGCCGCGTTTGGTTTTTAAGATAAAATATATGAAAACAGTGCACCTTTTGAGATTAAGGCTGAGACGTGTACGATGCCCAAACTCTTATCATGTGCCCCTACTGATAACGTTTTGTCATTGCTTACACGATATGAACCGACTCATTGACAATCAAATGTAACTACATTGAAGTACATATGAAAAGTGTCATTGAAACTTAAATAGATATTATCGTTTTGTAATCAACATTGAGACACAATTAGTGGCAGTACTTTGACATGTCAGAACATAAAATATAAAACGTATAACGAGTAAGCAGTCCTGAAGTTACACCCACTGAGCTAAATTCACATCGCTCCTAAACTGAGCACAACTACTAATAAGTCCCGAACGGCATTGTGCAGTTATTAAGTCGGACTGAGTCACTAGGAGTCATGTGGTGGAGAGCTGTACCCTATAATTAGACGTTAATCAGCGAAAAAGGCAGAACACGGAGCATGTGTCCGGCGCCAACGGAAGCCAGTCTGGCACGAATAATTCATTGTGCAGTACGCACTACCCATTCATATGGCGAACGCTAGCCAGGTCGCGGATAGTGCGCCCATTCACTGGTGGACGCACAGGAAGCTCTAATGGTTGCGGTCGACATTCGCTCGCTGCTGCTGAACCGGAACTGGATGTAGGCAGGAACAAAACAGTTAACACGGTGGACAGAACACCCTTTTAACATCAGATAATTGTTTGAGCCAGTCGTGCTAATTGCAAAGCGGTCCCATCAAATAAATTAATCATGAATTTACGATTAATTATTGGTTTTATATTAATTAGGTTTCTTTATATGGGTTCAAAAGTTATAAAACTACAATTAGGTATCTTTGAAATATGAATGTAGCATTGATTAAGTAGTATAATTTATAATTGTTGCATGGGACACGGCCCAGTCTAGTTCGCGTTGCTACAGCATCGAGGCTACTGTCCTGCACCGGTCGGCGGTCGCGGACTTTGGACTCAGTGTGTTTGTATATGCATCCCGTTCGCTCCCTCAGACCAGTTCAGCGTCTCTCTCACGACTCATCATTCCCGTCCATCATACAAGTGTTGCATTACCTCATCAATCGGCCCGAGATGTGATGTGATTTTTTGCTGTCGATACAACATTGGCATGCCTAACATAGAGTTATCATTATCGAAAGTAACATTCCAAGGAATTTCTCATTCTAAGTGGGCACTAGTCTCGTATAAGGTAATTGTATTCTGAATAAAATAAAAATTCTAATAAACACAAAAGGTAATCGTTGTTCATTTTTTATATGAATTGAGGAGATAATTTCTTGAACAATAGAATCGAATATCCCAATTTAAACGTATCCCATAAAATTACACTTTGCGAAATTAATCTCAGTCACACCATGTCGCGTTACACTGTTGGCGACAGGACGAAAGACCATTTCCCACACGCAACCAGAGTTGAAATGAGTGTAGCGGCGGCCTGCCTCGAGGCAAGTAGCTTGTACCTGGCTACTAAATGACTTAGCGGTCCTTGAACCCTCCTGCGCTATAGCTACAACGTCATTGATGCCACAGGATAAAGCAAACCAACAGGTACATGATTTTCATTTGTTGAAGATATATTCTTAATTTCATACCAAAGTGTACATTTATTTGAAAAGGTTAATAAATCCCGGACGTAAAACTTTTGTAAATGCCAAAGTATAGATGATAACGGACTAAAGATGATAATTTCCGTAAAGCCGCCCGATTAGATTTACATGACCAGTTTTAACATTGCCTCACTAGTTTGGATCCACCTAAATTTAATATCCGAACAGCAATTAAATTAAAACGAGGATAAAAATGTATGTATAAAGCGAAACTAAATCGAGTCCAAATCTCTTAGATTTAACGTTTAAATGTGGGACAACCGAGCATTCGCAACAAAGCGCATGCTTGAATTGCGAAATGCCAAAGGAGAGAAGGGAACTAAGACACCTCGCCCCCGAGATGTAAAATGTCACTATATTGATTTACATAACATTTGTCCCAGTTACGATTGTTTGACAAATCAAGGTCAAAACATGAAATTGCATTATTAGTTAACCAACCAAGTAAGAATGAACGAAGCTTTGAGCCGTCGTGAACTTTAGACATTTCCTACCCGACCAAAAGATCTGAGTGCCTTTTGAATGTGATGATTATAACTCTTTAATTCCTGTGATTTATGAAGAGGTTAATACTGGAAACAGAATAATAGGCGCACGTCGCATAAGTGATCACCATTGTGCAGATAAAAGCTACTGCTTTAAACTGCTAATATCTGCTTAACGTAAGGATTATAACAATCATGAATGGAACCATGAGGATTGTTCATAATCATTGTTACTGACGGCATAAGAAGGCCGTGTGATCGTCGCTGTCAATATTAAAAGATAAAAAGTGTCAAAAGCTACTTTTTTTATTACAACCTTGCCCAAATTATAGCGTACCTACCTATATTATTTCGTGTAATTATATTAATTTAATTATTTAAACGTTGTAGTTACGATATAGGAGTATAGAACTCATAAAAAGTTATAATTTCTGTGAAATACAAAGGATATTCTTTTGTGTGACTTATTCCTAGAAATTGACTTAGCCTTTGTCAATTGCAATCACAAAACTATACAGTTAGATTGTAAATAACTATTTCAAAGTGTTTTGTATATGTATTTGACCTGTTTATAAGTAGAGCACCATGGCCCACCACAGAAAGCGCTATCGGGAGGCTATCGGAGATTACTGAATGATCGGCGCCGGTACCAAGAAACGCGGCAAGCCACTCAAAGGCCGGGGCGGAGCCGAGAGAAAAAAATCAATGCCTTTGTTACTAACAACTCAGGTGTACCAAAAGAAAATAAAGCGTGTAATAAAAAGAGCTAAAGTTGAACTGACAGTGGCTAGTGACGATGCAAATTTTATCGATAAAATTTTTGAACACATTTTAAATTATTTATCTATTTTAGAAGAAACAAATCACATTCCTGGGGAGGGACGTAATATACTTATAATTACCTATCTCAATAAATTGTAGTTAAATAAAATAAATATCTTACGTGATACTGAAACCGTTTCACAAAATTGTTTACATAAGTCTGCTCTATCTCTTTTTACATAACAATCATAGTAGGTCCACCCAGGTGATGGTATGGTGTGTCTAGTTTCTTTATTTATTTGCCTAAACCCAAAATTTGGGCTTATGATTGTTTTGTACATACTTAATCATAAGTTCTGTTGTTTCAAACAACCTGTTATGTACATCATTTTGTATTAAGTATTCAGTTCATCAAAATAACTATTCTTAAAACTATAACATTTTTTTAATGTTTCCGACAGGTATCGATATTATGACGGGCTGCCCTCTCAGGTACCATAAACAACTAAGCGTGTCCTGACAGGAAAGGCGATTACGAGGGGTAAGGGGTGACGGCGGGCGGGCTCGGAGCGATTCCAAGAAGTCGGATCGCACCGCAGCCTCCAAGGCTAGTCGCGGTAACTTCACAGGACATGGGCTCGTTAACTGTTCGAGGTGAAAAACGGACGATCCAGCCACTTTAAACAGATTAAATTAAATTTGAAATAAGATTTTCAAAGCTTGTTTTTCTTTGTGTGTAGGTATTTGGTGATTATTTATTTTTGTGTTTATATAAAATAATATTTAAATATATGTATTGTGTTAAACCTTTAATTTATAGTCTTCTTTAATGATCTCTATACATTTTGGACGCTTGCAGTTGCAATTTACGTAGCTGTTCCTAACACAATTTTACTTGTTTTTAACCCACCATCGTAAAAAGAGGGATGTGATAAGTTTAACCTGTGGATCTGTAAGTTACATCAAGTCTTCACGTATATGCGAAGATGGCAGAGAGTTCAGTGCTAGGTGTTCCCTTGTGACTACGAAAGTGAACAGTCGGCTACATCGTGGTGGGTTACTGATGAATTCTGAGGATGCGTAGAACAATATAGGGTGATACAACCGTAAATTTATGACTCGAAAAATATTTTGGGGCCGCTTTATTCTCCACCATTACGTATTTTGCACCTCATAACAGAAGACCACCTAAATGTAACTGTTTTAGGACGTAGACAACAAAACACTTTTCTGAGTTCATTATGAGTATGGGTTTCCCCACTATGTTTTACTTTACCGTTGAAAACAAATGATATATTGTCTAATAATATTTTTTTTCTACGTTAACAAAAAGGCCGAACGCCTAGTATACTATCTAAACTACAATTTTACTCTTGACGTGTCTAGCCAGATGTACCTTGTTAAAGGTCTAAATGGTCTGCTTCAAAATGTTGCTATAATTTCTCCAGAGTGTTATTTAAGAATTTGAAGTATCTGAATGAAGTATAAGTAAATATTATTTCGAAAAATCACCGATACTACAAGAAAGTGGCAGAGTGAGGATATTCCGCGGCGTCGGCGTCACCGTGCCGCGTTCGGCATGCCGAAATAACCGCGCGCGTACCGGCGTGTTCAATGGACAGCGCGCGGGAGGCGCGGGGGCGACGTCGCGGCGCTCACGCCAAAATTAGACGTAAACACGACGGGCACGAGGCGCCGCCACCGCGCCGCCCGCGCCGCCTGCGTCGACGCTCACTTAGCTCTGCGCAACACGCACCTATAATCCATCCAAGCAGTGTAATTTCAACATACGGTTTGGCATACGATGGGTTTTTGGTTTAGCCAGCAATTGTTTACGTAGTATTGTGGAAATATAGCGTATACATCAGCCTGTGGTAATATGCTGCTAGACAGACATACATATTTAAAAGATATATTATAGGACGCGTCCCAAAAATGTTTCATTACCCGAAAGCACCTCCCCTAGAAACGTAGGCACCACTTTTGCCTACGGAGAAGACGTAGTGCTACGTCGATTATTTTTTATGTTCGTCATTGGTTGACTTGACTCTTCAGTCGTTACCAATTTAGCTGTATTTGGTTGACTGCACATAACTTATAACGTAAACCCAGTGACAGAAAATAAAAGTAAGTATCAGGACCAATTAAAATTGCCTATTACGTAGAAACCTAAAAACCAAAACAATACTTAATAAAGTATGTTGAACCGTCTAATGAGATAAACGTATATTTTGTACAAGGTACAAAGTAGACCAGATGTGCGGTGTCAATATACCCGGGCGAAGTCAATACCACGTAATGACGTAATCGGTCCAAATTACCTATCCCACACATTGATAGGGCGAGAAACTACGTGAAAAACCAAATCTGTCATCTGTATCTGTAAATTTTATGTTATATACGTATAACAAACTCAGTCTTGGCTAAAGTATTGCCATATGAAAACAATAACTCACGGTGTGGTATGAGTAAACTTATCAGTATTCAATAAAGGCGCAAACAGTAGCAACTGGCCACCTAACCGACTCGTACCGCACTGCGACGTCGTATGAGTAATAGCAGGAGCACAACAATCCTGCCTATAGAAAAGAAACACATTGACTCCATCACATAAATAAAATCATCCCAACTTCAAAATCCCGAACGTGCTTAAGAACTCTACCGAATGTGTTGTGACTTGTGACACGTAGTAGTGAGTCGTAGCGCAAACCTTACATCTAAATAACGACTAAAAACGACTTATAGATTAAAATGGTTTCGCTAAACAAAATAATAATAGTTCCTATTAAATATGTTTACGTAGTTTATTAGCAGCTTTGGGATATAAGATGAAAATCTTACCTACATTATACATAAATGATGACAAGAATGATACACAGCAAACGGTACCAACGCTGCAATGCAACTGAAAGATGATCTAAGATTCATTAACTATCCATCACAACTTAATCTCCAAACCTTACAGACTTAGGTATATTTATGTTTCCATATAACATCCACTTATGGTACCTGCTTGGGAATCCAAGTGCTGACAGTTTACAAGGAAATATCACACAATTATCAATAACTGAGTTAAATGGTTGTATGGGCAATAGACATACAACTAATATAGTATGAGATTGCAAATCTAGTTTACCCGAGTACATAAAATGAGTAAGCTGTAGAGTTAACCCATAATACCTGTAAGTAGATTTTTCCTTTAAGGTAGAATAATTATGGTGATTACTGATTAGTTTATTTGTAATTCTCAATTGTGTTCATCAATGTGCTTGATATTGAATAAATGGTCTTAGGTGCCATGTACAAATTATATTAAGTATCCATTACCTTGACAATAACTTAATATATCCAAGTTTATGAGGATGATCTTTGGATAGAAGTATGGTACCTTTGATCACAAACTTGACGCGTTTCCGCAATTTATCATTAGTGTCACATTTTGTGTAGGCTACAAATTATTGTACATGGCAACAATAATTAAAACGCTATTAGCAAATTATGTGTGAGGAGGCGCTGACGTTATGGATCGGGCCTTCTTGGGCATGACGTTGGCCCTAAGGCACTTGTCAATATACACACTTGACCCCTTTTGATCCTACAATTAAGCATGGCGATACTCTCCGCTCTCTCACAATAACAGAACAGAAGATGCGATGAGCTAATATTTGTTAAAAAGTATGTACCTACTATATAATATAGCTCTTATATTATAAGAATAAAGAAGTTAAAAGTTTTTACATTAGTCAAATGCAATGTGTTCGCATTAATTTATGTATGCAACTAAATGAATTTAGCTTAGGTACCTGATAGTTAGCTTAGAAACATGATAAATTACTTTAAATATAAACCAAACGAAGGTTCAAATAAGTAAGAGATAATCCTAATCCATAACTTATTGCGTACAGAATTGTTAATTACATGATAATTATGTTAACATATTTCATTATTCCATATCATTTTAACTTCAGACCATGATAAGACAAATTCAATTATGCATCTGCTCATAATCATTATCAATTAAATGTACCTGCATTATCAATGCTGGAATACAAAAATGCGTTGACCATCAAGACAGAGAACTTTCCACATAAACCCGGTGGCCCGCCCGGTGTGGTCTCATGAATACTCTGTCTCATTTATCGCAACAAGCAGCATTGTTGACCATGGCAAGTATTATTGGAAGCACATTAATACCGATGACACAAGACGATGAGAGCCAACTGTGTCTACAAGGCTTGATAGTGTAGCGCAACACGAACAAAGATGTGCCCTTGAAGGAACTACAGAGGTAAACCCGCATTGTATGCACACATGTATGTTATGTTATACATTACTCCGAATTAGATGCACCTGTACGCTGCAAGGTACTCATAAGAATTTCGAAAATATCAGTGTTTTGACTTATTTCTAAGTACTCTGCGAATGATTGATACACGGATCTAATAATTAGATTTATATGGTTATATACCAAGTAAGTACACATATAGAAACCTAAGCCACAGATTAAGTATGTTTTAGATACGAAGCCACATAATATATACCATGATAAGATTTCTAGGAACTTGCAATAGTAATTATTTAATCATTTTCATGATGTGACTAATGTCTATAACAAAAGTTTAAATACTTAGTAATTCTAAGAATTGATCCGTAGTTTCTATTATCAGCATGTGGTATTTTCTACAAAACCAGAAGTCGTTAGTAAAACAAAAGAAATACTCTTTATGTTTTATTTATACCTTGCATAGATTAAATGGGTTTAACAGAAGCCATGTTACCAGAATCCAGTACTAGCGCTGAATCGATTTCTCAAAACACTCCCATTGAGCTCAGTTTCTGATCGGTGCCGATAAAGACGCTGTCTAGAGCCAACATCCAGTAATCAGAGCGTGGAAACTGAGTGAGTACCTTGTTGCCACTGCTGCATGGAATAACCAACTTTGTGACGCAATCTTAGGGTCCATATTACAAACAAATGCACTAGCAACACGATACTTCACGCTACCGACGTACACACATGGAAGTAAAATTGTCACATTGACGCCGGTTAATATAACATGTCTCGTAAGAGATTAGATCATATTCATTAACAAATTCGAAGTTTTAATTATATTTGATAAAAAGTTATGTGAGAAAAGATTTGTATAATTTTCTACATTCCACCAATTTAGCATCAATTACTTATATTATTTGAATCGAACATTGTTCTGATAGTGATACCAAACATAATGTTATTAGTAAGTAAATCTAAGACACGACTTTATCATTGTATACATGAATCATTATTTGCTAAGTACATACTTAATGCAAGTGCGCAAATAATAGCAATTTGTTAAAATGAGTTTTGTAATCCACAAGAATAGATTTCACTATGTTAATCAATGCTAGTTTTAATGACAAGAGAAAGTATATTAACGGCATATTATACTTTGTTCTAAAACGAAAATTGTATTCTCAGGTGAGTGCCGTTAGAGCTACCTGACGCGTCGGTGCGGGGTGGCTCGGTGCGCGAGCGCTGTTCCGCCGTCGACTGCGACGCGACGCGACGGGCGACTTCTTAGAAGGCGATAGTGAGCTGTATTTTAATGTTATCGTTGTGAATACACCAGTGCGATAAGTCCACTTGTTGTGCGTGTGACTACTACACCATGCTCTTCTTAGAAACGATCGTGAAGCTTTATCTAATTACCTAGTTAGTTAATTTTACCGTATATTGCGACAGGTAAACATTTCGGGTATGAACAGCAGGACCCATACAATACTTAAATTGCCTACTAATTAATCAGTAATAATATAATGGTAAAAAAATTGTAAAAAAGTTGGTTTACTAGGATAAAAATGTATAGATTAAGAAAATCTTTAGCCACGTACCCGTAATCATTATACTAATTTAAAGCAAACATATTCAATACATAAGACACATTTCGTATTTAAATGATCGAGCGCCGAACCCACTAGGCTTGTTTACGCAGACTACAACGGAACAACGGCCTTGCCAAAGACGTCTAAAAGGTTATTCCTTTCGCCATGCTTATATATATGTATATTTATACATAGACCAGTGTACTTATAAACGTCGTGCGGATATAACATGTATAATAATAATATACCTGAGCTGTTATATATCTTCATGGATTTTTTTCCTTTCAAGGTAATCGGACTTGCTAGGAAGGTTAAAATTATCAAGAACTATCCCGTGGTAATAAATTATAATAATATTACATAGCAGACGCATACGGCTCGAGCATTGTAATATGTTTACTTTAATTGACGTTTACAACTAGTTAAGAATAACACGTAACCTGATAAACTCAATGGTTTGTTTTCATTCCTTGATGAGGATGAATATAGAACTAACCATCATTATTTTAACATATTATTAAATATTAAGTCCTTTCGTACCACATTTGTTATTTTTTTAAATTAGCTATTCATTATACATAGAGTCAAACTTTTACGAAAATGATCTAAAATATTATTAGATCATTATTTACAAACTCACAGTTAATAATGACAGTTGAATGAACTTCGGCTTTATTTTTTCGATTCTACTACTTCATTCTTTGTATTCAGCACAAGAAGTTTCTCTTATTAAGCATTCAAAGGACAACACTTAAAAGGAAATATATTGACCGAAGTCAATTTGCTTATTGTGTGAACATACATATGTACCTGTAGTTACCTACTTAGATCGGGGAACACAGGAAATTTTATAACAGAGTTAATACCTAGGTATATTCTTTGATCAGCAAAATATCAATCAGAAATTTAATAATTAGTTATATAGTAAGTAGATTTAATGGTTTTATAGCACCTGCAAAAACGACTATTCTATTTGGAGTAGGTTAGATAGACTATAAATTCTTTAGATCCAAGTATTGATTGAGAGTAGCATAATTTTGGGTCACATCTACATCTCATGCCTATCACTACGACTCCTGTTAGCCAGCCACATAAGACCGAGACAAAGAAAGTGGAAGTGGATCTAAGTATCCTAGAAAACTTTATATATTAGACAGATAGCCTGTTCTGGCTTTTATAGCAAGCGGTATTAGATATCTAAAGAGCAAATACAATATTATATTATATTTATACATCCATGGCGGGAGACAGAACAGAGTTAAGCCTACAAGCCCAATATTTAACAAGACCGACGTGAAAAAAAGGAAAAACATAATAGGTCTTGTATCAATACATACATTTTAACATAATCACTAAATCACGCACAATATTATCTGAAGTGAAGGTGTGTGATGATTTATGGCAGTGGCGGTGACCTGAGAAGGTAAGATGTTCAGGTCAAGAGTCAGTAGAAAGGTGTGATGCGGTGAAGCTACTGGGTCTGATAGCGCCGTGTTGGGCGTTAGCCAAGGCAATTTGCATCGCTACCCGTTTCGGAACATCGCCAAGTCTAGCCGAACAAAACCACAGAGAATTACCCTCCATTCCAATAATAATTAAAGCAAACATTTCGCAGTCGAGACGCACGTCGACGGACGTTATGGAGCTTATAAAGCATCGGCCCCAGCTCGCAATTAAGAAACGACGCGCACGTCTATTTACCGACACGGAAGAGACGCACCGCTTGCAATGGTCCATCGCGGTATGCTCCTGCAGCGCGGCGGTGCGGCGGCGGCGGCGCGGCGGCGGTGGCGAGAGAGCCAAGCCCGCCCGTCTAAATTAATACCTTTGATATTCGAAATATCAATATTTTAAGGGAGCTTATGAAGTGCGTCGTTGTAGATGTAACATGCAGGCCTTCCGCGTTGGCAGTCTTAACGTGCTCTAACGAACCGAGTTAAACAGCATGATACATATAAATCTTATGAAGTATTTATTTTCCTAGCGTCAGATAATTTGCGATAATGTCAATCTAAATAACGAATATCAGTATAAGCTTCTGCAATTACAAAGTTGATTCCAAAAAACGATACAGAACAACTCAAATGATCTTTTAGACCCTATATACCGCTGAGTTTACCTAACAGCACTTGAAACACATAATTATGTCAAAATAGAGCACAATATTATATTTGCTTAGTTGTGAGCGTGTAGTACAACAGGTAGGGTTTATTTATGAGGTGGCAAAAGCTTTGATGTCGCGTTGGCTAACTTCCACACACCGCGAAGTGACTAACGGCAAATAACGTCGTGGAAACCAGGGATAACTACCTAACTAACAATGTTACCAATGCCCATACTACGAGTATCACAGAGAACATACAGTATAAAATAATCAGTATTTCTCAATGAACATTTTTGGTGTAAAGTGGAGTTTGGTGTTTTTAAACACGAATCAAAGAAAATACCATAATTTTAATTGATAATATTATAGATATATTAAACGGAGAAAATTGTTGCAGACATCTATAGCAAACGATTACTTAGTTCTTATATCTTTGTTTCTCAAATTCTTTATAAATATTTGTCTACACGACTAATAGAAAAGTGAGAGAGAATCACGAAACCAACCGCGATTTATGAGGTAAACAATTAAAAGACACACCTATGTAAACGGGATTCTCTTAAACTGAAATAATGACATCGGGGATTGCTGGATAAATACTAGACGAGGTAGTAGTAAAGTTGAACAGAGCCCAAACGTACACCAAATCATAACCGATTCTTCAGATCTACATAAAATTACTAATAGATTCTATATTATGGATTACATTGTACACCGTTTGCGCAACTAAAACATAACGTGACAATAATGGCAACGGCGCGCGCAGCGGCGCCAGACTACCAACCGACCATTACCGATTATCGATATAATTATTTTGAATCACTCAACCGACTTCAAACGTTCGCCTGTATCATATTGGTAAGCGAGGCGTAGGCGATAGCGTATATAGTGCAAAAGCAGGGCGTTAGTAACGTATCATAGACTTACTCATGTTTGGTATAATATTAAAGTAAATAAATAAAAAATATTCTTATCCTAATTTGATGCCTTAATTAAATTTCTTCTGACTTAAAGGATCGGAAGTATGTCACACTTATCATTCTTTTATAATGAGAAGCATAGGTTTACGCTATAGCGTATTGATAAGCAGGGCCTTTATGGCAGATATTTCAAAAAATCTGAACTGTTTCAGGTGAACTCGTCTTTTAAACTAAAGTGTATCCTGAGTTTTAAATTCTTTAATTGAGCGAGTGATATTGATCTTTTTAAGAAACGAAGTCTTTTGATGAACGCTTTTTAATGAATATTATCGTGTAGTTTAACAAAGATGGATAGATTTGTGGACCATCCTACTAAGTAAAATGTTATAGAACATTCCGAGCATAATAATCATGCGGTTTCAGGGGTCATTGAGATTATAAAGCACTGGAAATCTGCACCAAAAGCGAAATGGAACTCACTCTTCCTAATGAAAATATAACTTGGGATCTTAAGTCCCTGTACTAATAAGTTACATAAGACTATTCTAAAGTTGTTTTGCTCACAAAAAAACTTAAGAATAAATAGTCTTAATGAATAATAAAATTAACTCTGTCTTATCATTTCAAAAAGACTGGATATCTCATTTACGGGTGGTAATCTCAGGTAGAGGTCCCAAAAATCATTTCTTAACATATTTAAAAAGGCCTCAAGAATCCTAGCCAGCATTATTCCTGGCGTACTATTTAAATTACAAGGAGTTAATTCTACATGAAAATTAATCAATCACGTAGCTCTCCTTTTACATTATCCATATGTCTTACATCCGCCTACACAAGTACTCGACAAAGTGATATGAGCTTTACTACGAGCATATGTTTGGATATATAAAAATCATGAGTAGCTAGGTGCATGCCTAATAAATTATTAAAAATATGCCTCATATAACAGGAATGAACATAGCCTCTTAGCTGTCAACACCTAGCAACATTGCCAAACTTATTTGCATCCAGGGGCGTAGTAAAATCGTAAAACTTCCAAAGACTCTTCTTGGCTCTTCTTGGAAAAATGGCGAAAGAAAAAATGTAAACTCTTTGACTAATATTCAGTGTGCCTCTGACAATACGATTATTGCTTCTGGTTTTCACCTTCCTAATCACAAAGACATCTCTGAATATACACGTCATGAGTTCATGCCGAAGTCAATCTCATTTTTCGTTGAATCAGGGCAAATCTACATCCACTTGCTAGATGGTCATTTATGGAAGGAGTTCATCAAATAGAGTTCGTCCTTCGCCCTGAAGTCGGTGATGTATCAGGTATGCAACCCTGTTTGACACACTATCTACTTTTACTACGCTGTTAATGAGGGGTTACGGAGAAGAAACCCAACACCACCCTGGGACTTATTGTTTCTTTCCCGCAAGAATACGTTGCCGGATTCAAAGATTATTCGTATTCGTATCTTGTCCCTTTCGTCAGATTTCAGATAATCCCATTACGTCTCAACGCATCTTACTCAATTCTTTCTCCAGCTCGACAATCTTTTCGTCGGCCCGAAGTGTGCGAACGTTGTGCATTGCCAGGGCCAAAGTCCGGGGACTGCGGGCCATGGTAGAATTATATCTGTCATATTGCCATACTCCACACGCTTGGCAAGCGGCTTGGGGATCGCAGTATCGGTAGTGAAGTAACAAAAAACGCTGCTGCCCATCTTTTTAATTTTGCCTTAGTCGCCTCCTACGACAAATAAACTTGACGAGAATGGGTGGTGCTATTCTTACTAGGCACCCCACCGGTATACCACTCCACCGTAAATTGTTTGCTTAGTTTCTAGACCCTAGGAATATTAATTGTAAGTGATAACTTATAATCAATATGTAATAACTGTAATTCAATGAGAGCATTTTGTTGCTTTTGTGAAAAATCTCTACTCTTCATTTGGGCTCCCTAACAAATTTTGATACAGGGCCCTTCTGAGGCACGCTAAGCCACTTTAATTTTTGGTTTTTAATGCGTATGTGTGTCAAAAATACATCAGAGAAGTACCGTTGTTTAATTAACTGATATTTTCACTTATTTTTACACGTACGCGTCTCGATTTAATTGGGTAGCTGAGCCTCTAACTGAGACTATGTGTTATCGACAGCGTAGTTGGTAGTTTAGTTATCATCAAAATATACAGACGGGGTTATAATTTTGATCTAAATGAATAAAGTGCCTTATTAAAAGGTATTTTAGAATATATCCTAACAATTAGGTATACCGGAAGATAAAACCTGGAGAAAAATTAAGTACCAATAATTTTCAGCAAGTAGCAATACTTTAAAGAAGTTTCACTGATGTTTTCATTAGTTCCTTATTGTAGCAGTACCAACTGTTAAATTCAAATACCTACTAGGTTTATATAAATAGACCCCCATCATATTTCATGCGAATAATCAACAACTGTACCTGTATAAACTTTAACCAGTCTTAAGTGCATTGGCATCTCTATTCTCTGACATGCAAGCGACAGACTCGTTTAATTTAATCTAAGACTTAAAATTGTTTTTTGGGAATAACATAAATAATTCCATAATACTTTAACTGCTATAATAAATATTTTTTACATCCATGTTTTCATATCAAAAAGCCAAATAAAATTCGCTTACTGAACAAGTGTTGAAAGTAACTAAGGACATGTATGTAACACGGTTTTAGCGTATCCTCAAAACTTTACAAATAAAGATAAACAATGGTTTTCCATTACACAATTATAAACCCATAGATGTATTATATTAACGCATACACCTTCTCCGTTCCATCATTAGATGGGTGGGTAATTAGATGAAAAAGGTACTATAAAAGCAAAGTAAACATAAGAATTATTTTTCTTGGAACAGTACTCGCATGCCAAATTAATTAACTGACGACTGTAACGAACTAGTCTAGGTAAAAGAGGCATTCTGGTAGACTTTATTATGAAAGCTAAAAATATTAATTCACTACGGAATAAGATATATAATACTAAAGTGTAAATTATAATCATTTTCTTGGTCTTATCATGCTTTATCATAGCAGGTATATCGCGATAAGATAGCGAATGACGACAGTATGTTGTCAATATGAATAGCACACATCATAAACTAGTTTCCTATTTTATACTTTAGTTTAGATTCACTAGGTAAATTTATAAAACCCACATATTATTCTGTTGAATACATCATAGGTTGGTACTCAAGGGAGAGAGGCTATAAACCAGATATGGTCCACCCAAGTGGGCTAGTAAAAAAATGACCTACTTGTGAATTGTGATTTCATATTTTAGGCAAATCCGAAATTGTATCGTCATTGGGAAGAGTTTTTTGATGCAGGTACTTTAGTCAAATTAATTCTAAATTATTAAGCAAGCTAAGTACTTAGGTGCAGTAGGAAATGTTGATGTAAAACACGCAGGTAAGAAATATTCTATAACATATTACTAATAATATGAAAAACGGATCCTAAAGACTAATAAGATTTACTGCACAATACCGTTCCAGCGGCATATTCTTATTATTCAGAGGCAAGTATCACTATTACTGATAATGCTTTTCTAATTTGTCGTGCACATGTCTGAATCCATAGAAGTTCATAATAGCTCAGCTTTACCTAGTACGAGTAGTTTTTCAGGTAATGAGTTTAAAATCTATAAACACAGCTATTTAAAACCGCCTCAAGATTATGAGTGTCATAGCAGTACAGTAATAAAGTATTTATGGAAAAAGGTTTGATTAATTAGGTATTTGGTTATTTAGTATTATGATTGAGTACCTAAAAGTAGTATGTACCTAAACAATAATAAACTTTATAATTAATAAAGTAACTGGTCAAATTTCACCAGAAACCAAACTTTCCAAATCTCCAACATGTAGATACCTACCTATTTGGGTAGTTACACTACAGAGTACACAGGCAAGTCTTATAGAAGAATGTAAACACATAGGTATAGACATAGGTAGTTGTTTTCATTGCTATTTTCATTTCTGATACCAGAAACGGGTAGTTTCGTTTATCTCAGAAATATACAATTCTTAACGATAAAACATCAAAGTTCAATTACCTAATGTAGTTATATCATGGATATTATTACTCTGTTATGTAAAACAAGGAAACTTAAATAAAAATTAAATTATTGTGATAAAAAACTTACTTAAGATAATATATTTGTCCTTCTGGGGTACGAGCTTGTTCCCATCCTGGCGGGAGAGGACCAAGATCGTCAGGAATATGTGTTCCGACGTCATAGGATCTCTGTTTTGTGTGCTGATGATGTAGCGGTGGTTGTTGAGTTTGTTGTCCAGCGGCATAAGTTTGTTGCAAGCTTGCGGGTGACGAATGTGCTCGAGAGTGCGACACCGGTGAGGCGCCAGTCGCGGACGACGATCCGAACGCCGAGTCAGCCGAGTTTTCTCGCGAGTGAGACACAGATGGCGACTTGGAACCGGTTGACGGCGGGTTAAAGAACGACTTTGGAAGCTGTCGCATTCGAAGAGGCACCTGTAGCGGTCGTTTCGAGTCCGGCTTAAGCACTGTGTCAAACAATGACTGTAGAACCGAGTCTGAATCCTGGTCCACGCGGAGGACCAGGTTCGATTTCTGTTCAGCGTCCGAGTTGAGGGCCATGGTTTACGTCGGAACGAAGAAATCTCGAAACCGACCTGGCCCACCGCTGTGACACAACACTAGCACGCGACGGGCTGGCGCGGCGCCACCCGACGTACTTGCAATATAGCGATCGCTGCGCGACTGACGCGCGCCCCGCCCGCACCGCCAAGTTTCCCTGCCCACGCGCACCCGCCGCACCACCCGCGCTGCGCATAGTATGTATGGTGTGCACGGACCGGTCTTCGCTTTGAGAACGACGCCCCTCGCCCCGCTCACCCATTATCTCCTTGGCTTACCATAAAATGAATACTACCTATAACAATGGTTTTGAAAGCGACTAGTTATGATAAAGAAACTAATATTTATTAAATTAATAACTTGGTAAAACAAAATAGATAATTTATTAATCTATTTAAGTAAATACCTACTTAGGTACTTCTTCCATAAATTAGAGAGGACAGTAAAAATTATCAGAAGGTCGATAGTAGTTATGTACTAACTTAGTATGTTGATACCTGCTAAAATAATTTTATATTTTTAGTTTCTACCTGGGTAACTCTGAGTACTTTGGAAAATAAGGGCAAATTAAAAAAGCCTACTTAACAGTATAAATAAACCTTACACTGAAACTTTTCTTTATAATATCTAACCGACCTTAACATCGAGAATTGTGTCCAGAAAGTCCCGATCCCGACGTCGAACACAAAACGTTGGAGTTCCAATTTACATATTCACCAAAAATCATGGAACAATTCTAAATAAACGTCTCAATTATTGCTATCATAGTAAGTGCTATCATTTATGAAGGCATAAGCTAATTCATGAACAAGTGAATCGCTATGTCGCATAAAAGTGCGATTAAGAAAGTCAAGAAAACACAAAACTACGCAAGGCGCACAAATGGCATCGTATGCAGAAGCACGGGTAAAGAACTAAGGGTGATGTTGAGGGACAAGGAAAAACAATACTAAGGGTTAAGCGGCAGCTTTAACATATAATTAAACCAGTAGGCTTTAGCTAGGCAAAACCTCAATTGGTAGTCAATTTGGACTCGGTTCGTCAGGCTAGATAGGTCGTCAAAGTATATTTAGCCAGCAAGACCGGATTTGGATTTTTTGATAATTACGTTTTAGTAGTGGTGGTTTTTTTGGTAGCGGCAAGCCTAGTCTTAAACGCCCTGATCGTTGTTTAAGAAGTTAGACATAGGTTCAGATGACTGCGTTAAACTGGGGGGTCGTAAATGGCGAAATTCAGTTAAGGATTCCGGACAAGTGTAGAGTATTGGGAATTATTCTTATTATTTATTATTAAAAGAATTTCAGGTAAACTTATTGTATACAACGGTCCACAAAACTATATTAAACAGGACAACCTTTATTTCCTTACACTTGTGTTGAACGAATACGACCGAGAATGTACTCTTCGAGGCATGGAGTAGTCCCTATCGATTAAAGAATGGTGTTCCATCCAAGGACAGTCCGCAGTTAGAACTGTCTAATCTCACAGATCGATTGTTTTGTGCAGTATCAGTTTGAGCCCCTCCAATATAATTTTCATAATGCTAGTTTTTGCCCGCGTGGAAAATTCAACGCATCGTTTCACCGATAATTGTAGCCTACGTGATAATTATTATGCTTATAAACTATCTACGCGCCGAATTTCAATCAAATCCGTTCAGCCGATTTTAAATGATTGAGTAAAATTGGTATCATTCTATTGACATAGGTATAATATAATTTAGTATAATGGGTATAGTATAATCTAACAATCAGATTTTTTTAAATAAGCCTGGTAAATGGCATATTATATTATAGATATGTTTAAAATAATGTTTTGTTACAACTTCTTTGCCACATTAGGTTGAAAACCTGTAATGTTAATAATTGTAAGTGAGAGTGTAAATAATAAAAATAAAAATTACTGTATGTATGTAATAATGCCTTTATTCCTTGAAGAGAAAGATTGAGGTAAGGCAGCAATATATTTTCTCTTTTGGCAAAACAGTAACTATAATTACAAATAAATTAAATATTTACCACATTCATTCATTTTATTGCAATAATTAAAATTGAAAATATCATTTACACTAGCCTGGTGCCTGGAGTAGGCATAAAACTTTTTGTTCAAAATCCAGTCCATAAACATCTAGACCTGTATACAAGTGGATTAGGATGTAGAATAATACCATGGTATCCACATAGCAAAGTGTTTAAAGCAATCAAGTTGTACATTACAGCTTATAAGAAATAATACATGAAGAATAATAATTATCTACTGCTATAAAACAAAAGCCATTAAACCTTTTTTAAAGCTCCTTGACTGACAAGAGTTATCTGATCACCTAAAGACTATGGAGATGGACTACTTCTACCTACATAATTATAATATAAAAACTTACTTTAGAAGTATTGAGCTACCGAGTAAAAGTTTTCACTAATCTTGTTGTGGTAAGGCGACGGAAAGGGTTATTAAACCAGAAAATATGAACTCCAATACTCTTTTCGTGAAGTAGGTACTTATTTTTAATGTCTGTAATACCTAATACGGGTATTGTTGGTTTATTTACCAGTATAAATGGTCTACCATATTGTACGACACACTAATCTCATAAAACTAGATTTATATTCATCAGCATTAGTAATGAAACTCATAAAACCTTTTAATATTCTCAGGAACGCAGCATTTCCCGCTCAAATTGATATCTTAAATTCAAAAGTGCTCCATTCTTGTCAAATTGATAATGTCATGCTGTTGTCAAATGTCAAGTGCCAGTTCAGTGCTGCCAATAATTATTTCAATAAAACAAATACATTAAAAACAAGATGGTGTCATACTAACAAAACCATTGAGATAAATACACATGAAGGGGCCCTATTCTTCTATAGAAAAATACCTTATACTTATATGCACCAAATCGACATATAAAAATTAAATAGCATGTTGTCTCTGTTTAACTAGGCCATTATGGCATAAGTTGAAAGAGATAAATAATAGTTTGACTCTTCGAATCTTGGCAACATTCTTCTGGGACGTCATTCATTTTACTTTGCGTGGCTACCGTACCATTTTTAGTACGAGATCTGTGGTAGATCTGCTGTCAGTTGGTGTTTAACTTAGATTTTTGTGAAAAGTACGCGTTTCTATTAATTTCATTGTGCTCAATGATTTGCCTGATACCTAACAATCATGCCCTCGTGCTGTATAAAACAATGTAGGGCAAGAAAAAGCCAAAATCAACCTACATTGACTTTTTATAGGTTAGTAGCCGTATTTCGCTGTTATTGTTAAATATTGTGAGGTTTTTGTGCTAAATTTTAATACAAAATGTTAATTGTAGACTAAGCAACAAATCAGTTAGTCGTTTATAACTATAAATTCCTTATTTTCTATATCGAACTTACACATTGTTTGTAAACAAGTTTACTAGTGATGTGTCATGCGATGATAGAATCGCTGTTGGATTTTTGTAAGTTACGACGAGTTATAATTTTGTGTATTTTATTCTTTAAAATTGTATAAATTTGGGCAACAGATTTCCTACGTATACTGAAGATTTGTTGAAACTAGATTTAGTTTATTCGAGTCCTTGAGTAGTTTGGGATAATGAGTCAATAGATTAGCATATAAGGCAATGATGACAATCATGGTAATGGTGTTGTGACTACATATATTTTTAGACAGGTTTAGATTTTAGAAAAATAATAAGTACGTAGGTTCAGTATTTTGAAATATTTTGCAATATACTTTAAAATAGCAAATATAACAGACTTTATTTCTTCACAAAATCACTTTTAATAAATAGATAATTAAAAAATGATTCTGCAAATACCTTTAAATTTTAACATTCACCATGCACAGTTAAAGTGCTTAATAATCTCGGTAAATGATGAATATAGTAATGCTCGTAATTAAGTTCGAATCGATTACAGTTTGTCATAGCTTATTGTTAATAATTGGATCCCAACGAGGTCAACATTTTAACAATCGATATAATCAAGAAATACCAGACAGTACATCACTAGGAAAGGCCGCCATTTTGTGCGACCTAAGTTTTGTAGGTATACACGCAAATTTTGTAGGTATGGCCCATCCATGGTTTATTGTATCAGAGACAAATACTTATTTTGTCTATGGTATTATGGTTTCACTCAGAGTGGTTTCAACTTTCACTTTCGCCCAGAGCATTTAAAATGCTCTAAACTTTTACCATGCTGAATTAGATAATGAACCGCCTTTACCATAGATGGCGTTGGCAATATTTTCTTAATTCATCATGCAATTTTTTTTAAATTTTTATATGATAAATCTTTGATGATCTACTTGAAAGACCATTATTTATATGTTATAGACCAAGTAAATATTCATCTATGGATATGTATAAAATCATACAAAATAAGGTAGATTTAAAGTACCAAGTGTCCTGTCTCTTGTCACTTCAAAATACATTATTCTCTGGACCGAAATAATGTTATAAAAAATATAGTTCTAATAATAATAAAATATTATGTGACTGTGAAAATGATCAAATTAGCAATATTTGATAATTTGCTTAAAATAAAATGCTTAATAAAGTAAAATAGGCTCACCACGGGACGGACTTATGACAAGCGGTGAAATGCGGGTTATAGGAAAACACCTCTGCCTACCCCTTTACGTATGTAAGTAAATAAAGATAGCGAAGCACTCTATATAACTGAGCTCTATGAATTTTTTCTGCTTCTTATCTAGCTAGGTGTATCTAAGATTGTACCTATAAAAAAAAGGAGTGACGTATATTTTGGAGTTGGTAGATATAACTACAAGACGACCACAATCAAACTGTGATCCGACCTCCTATAAATTATGTTAAAGCCAAAAAAAAACAAAATTAATTTCCTATTGTATGCAGTTTACTTGAATAAACCAACTAACTTACTAAAATTATCAAAAAAGCAAATGAAGTTATTAGGATCAGGATAACCAGACTGCAAAAATATTGCTACAGCTATCGCACAGGCGCACTCCGCAGGGGGGTCATGCAGGAACGAGTTTGCGCATTACTCTGCGCACCGCGACGCGGCGTGCATTATACCTTTTGGAATAATGTCAATAACTAGGTACGCTTTCAAAAATGAAGCATACGATATACGAAGCCTAACATCTGCAAACGCGCATGCGTAGTTACATGCTGGATGGATTACTGGAAAAATCATTACAGTATACTTAGAAAATAGAAACAGTAATACAAGTATGCTCGGGCTCGTAACCATTTAGACATGACGCAAACATCAGAAGCTAGTATTGAAAGGTGTTGTCGCCTATGCGCGAAAGAACAAGATGTTACTATTATGATATTCAGTGAAGAAGCAGAAGCAATGCTTCTACAAAATAAGCTCAACAATTATTTATTATTAGAGGTAAAGTACCAAACTATTTTCGTATGATCTTGCTTTGTTTACTCTTACTTGCAACAAAATATTTATATTTTTCAGGTTGAAGAAGATGACAAATTACCCAAACACATTTGTATACAATGCTGCACCAAATTACAAACAGTATGTGATTTTATAGATACAGCACGAAAGGCTCAGAAGGAACTACTTTATCGTAGTATTATGTTAGATCAAATTATTCCTAGTGACTGTGTAATGACCCTGGTTAAAGCTGAAGATGTGCAGCATAAATTAGATGAGCAATCTGATTCTAATGATTTAGTGGTAGAAAATATGGAAATTAGTGTAGATCCAATGATGGTGCTTCAAAATTCAGAAGAAACCCTCTTCCACTCCTGCTATGACCATGGTTCTGAAATGGCACATGCTCCATATTTACATGGGCTGGATACAGAAAATGTGACAATAAAATTAATCAAGAAGGGTGATAACTTTGATGCAAATGATGAAAAGAAAATAAAGCAATCAGATACTTTTGTTAATAATGTGCAGAACAACTTCCCTATCAAACCCTTTCTATGTCTAACTTGCAAAAGAAGCTTTTACACAGAATTGGAATTAACAAACCACAGCTGGGTCCACACCTGTGAAACTAAGACTGAGGAGGAGGAAATAAAGCAATCAGATACTTGTGATAATGATGAGAAGAACAATTTAGATGTTAAACCATTTCTGTGTTTAACCTGCAAACGAAGCTATTTCACAGAATTGGCATTAAAAAATCACAGCTGGGTCCACACCTGTGAAACTAAGACTGATAAACAATATAAGTGCAATACATGTACAGAAACTTTTGATTACAAATATAATTTTATATCACACTTAAAACAGCATCAAGGAAATGGTTTATGCCAACTATGTGGAAGAATGTAAGTGAATATTCTAAATTTTTATACATAAAATGAGATAATTAATTTATAGTTACCTAAAATTAAATATTCTGTTATATGTGCAAGTACAAAGCCTCCACCCTGGACGGTCAACTCTGCTACCATCCGTGTTGAGTGATCAATCTTTACACCATGGCATGACCTATTCCGTGTGGCTATTGGATCTTGCCAATATGAAAAAGAAGTAATTTATTCAATATTACTAATCCTTAATTTTGTTTTCCATATTAGTGACTGGAACATTTTATACTAGGCTGATGATGAAAGAACTAATGTTTTTTTTTTTATTAGAAACTTGTGATAATCTCCAACTATTCTTAAATGTTTTCAGGTTTAGATCAGAAAAAACCTATGTGGCTCACATGTCAGTACATTTACCATCAAACAAGTCTTATACCTGCAAGATTTGTGGGAGATCATACAATACTTGGGGAAGTCTAAAAACGCATAGTGTCACTCATAGTACTGAAAGACCCTATCAGTGCCATTTTTGTAAAAAAACTTTTAAAAGAAACCAGGATCTGAAAGTAAATTCATTACCTAATTTTACTTGTATCTAAGCAAAACTTTTCTGCTCTCTTTCTTTTTATATATTTTGTTACTAAATCATATACATATATATATTTAATAATAATATCATTTCAGTTTCACATAAATCAACATACTGGGGCAAAACCATACAAGTGTCCATTCTGTGAAAAATGTTTTGCAAGTTCTGGAAACTGTTATTCTCATAGAAGTCGTATGCATCCTGGTAAACAACCTGATGGCCATGTGAGGAGATGGAACAATCCTCCCAGAGAATATATACCACCACGGCCAATTACTACCAAATCTAACATCGCCACTTCTGTAAATGGTATTGTCAAGTATAAATGTCATTTGTGTGACCACAGTTTTGTGAAGAAGGAAAATTACACTGTAAGTAGGTTATATTAATAATTAAGCTAGCATTGAAAAGTACTTAAACATGAAGTAAAACAAATTGTTCTAAAACCAATTCCCTTATTAAATGAACATCTCTACTCACCTTACTGTGGAAGGTTTGACATACTTGTATTTATTATTTTGAATTGTAATTTAAACACATAATTATATAAGTACCTACCTACCCATAATTTCATACTTTTAATATATTTGTAATGTACTCTTTTTTCTTTCTAGTACCACATGTATCAGCACACAGGGGAAAAACCATTCCATTGTGCATTCTGCCCAGATAAATTCATGACCAGAAGAGGTTTGATAATTCATCACGACAACAAGCACCCTAAGAAGGACCGTCCTGTGACAGCAATGCCCAAAAACATTTTGCTTTGCATTAAAAAGTAAAAAGTACTATCAAAATATTAAACGTAATAAACATAAATCGTAATTGTATTTATAATCCTGTTTCAACCACATCCCCTTTCCTAACACATGATATAAATTTCATTTAATTATAGATTAACATACTATTTTACAAATATATACAACTTAATTCTAATACAAAATAAAAACAGTATATACAAAAATAAAAAGTTAAAAAGCATCAAAGAATTCATCCCCATCGATGTCAACCGGTAACGTGCCCAAAAGACTGGCAGCATTGCCACGTTGAATGGCAATGCTAATTCTTTGGCCAAAAAATGAACCAGCCCTTTGGTCACGTGTGGAGTCGACTAGGCGCTTTGATATTAAATTAATCTTCAAATTGTGGACCTAGTTGTAGGTTACAATGGGTGCGTATGACTATGACTACAGACATTCCCATTCCAAAGTTCATTGTTCAAACTCTGATATGACCATGATATAATAAATAGGTACAGTAAGTTATTATGGCAAACCGTTCCTTTACAGTTTAAACTAATTAATATTTCTGTGATCAACCAGAACCTAATATAATAACTTGAATAGTACAAATTAAAAAAACTGAATCTATGGAAACGCTAGTAAGTTAAATAAATTTAATTCACAATTTTATGCAATTAAGTTGTTGTTATTATAAAATACCTACTTAAAAAAACATTGTATCTCATTCTATGTGAACTGGTTCTATATTCTGAGGTGAACTGTAAATAAGAGCTAGAAGTAGGTATGTAAGTTCTTATTCTTAACTTGTTATCGATACACGTAAATAAAGTTGGGAGTGTCTGTAACATCAAAATTACAAGTTTTAACTCAATGCATAATAGGGAACACGCATGTATTTTTTTTAAACGATACCTTACATCGTTATTATAATTGTAGAACAAAAATCAGTCCCAAATGACAAAAATATACGGAGAAATAAAATGTTAAAAGTATATTTATGTGCCAAACACGGGCACTTTAAACGCCCGCCATTTTGGCGGGCTTGGCATAATCTAAAAGTTTAAACATCAAACAACTTATAAATAGGTACCTATAAAATTGTTGTGCTTCGTAATTTATTAATGTTTTGTATTTTTCAACTATTATAACAACACGAAAAATAATATAAAATTTTGGCATATCGTTGTCACGGGCAAGACACTAGAACAATATTAAAGATCCAGTAGTTTTTTAGACAACATATTATTTATAATTTAAGATGATTAAATATTTTTTTGTGTTTCCTTTGAAATTTTGAATTGGTAATTCATAATCACCATCATCAGCCGGAAGACGTCCACAGTTGAACAAAGGTTGACTGAATCGACTAAAAGTTATGATTTTTACTAAATCACGTGTTAATTGCGTACTACCTCTAGCTGTTAATAACTCTTAAGTCTAGTTCGGACTAGGCTAGTAATTTAGAAGAGTAGCGAGTAATTGAGTGGGTAAATGTGTGTGAACCACAAAAAATAGTCAAGCGAATGAACCAAATTACTCGCTACTGTACTACATTACTAGCCTAGTCCGAACTAGCCTTAACGGGACTGTCAAAATTTTTAACTCTGACATTGACAACTTTCAATTTTTAAATCAAAAATGGTATTTGAGCTTTGACATATTGTTTATTTCGTTTTATTCCCTGAGGTTTTATTTTTGTTAATACGTAATTTCCAGACGAGCCGTGCGTCAGGGAACTAACGACTTGTTCAAATCGTCTTAATGTTATCCGAAATTTCTCACTATATCGAATTAATATGAAGTTATAATTACTCCACGATGGTATACGCAATAAGTGCTTTTCTCAAAAGGCTTGAAATTGAATCTTTCTAAAATAAAAAAAGGAATGTCGAAATTTTGTATGTGAGTTATCGTAGTAATTTTATATAAAAGGAATTCCAAATGCTTTTGTTACTTTCTTAATGACGGTTATATGTCTCTAAAAAGGGCTAATAAATAATTTGCTATAAGTCGACCTTCAGAAATGACCTCTAAACTTTACAGTCAATAGGATCAAGTGCGCATGCGTAGATTATCCGTCAAATTTTGTTTGGCGCGCTGATAACCACGACCAAGTGATCACGATGAAATTACTTATTTTAGTCGCTCGTCAGATACCATATATAACTCACGTTTCTAATCATTTCTGCAATAACACTACTTACAACGAAAATGTCGAGTGAAGAATTAAATAGTAAGAGAAAGATGGCACGACAAAATGGTATTGTGCAACCTCTGCTGACTGGTGAGTATCCAATTTATTTTGGAGCGAATTTTAAATGTCAAATGTGTACAATTTGTACTTTACTACTTATTATCGTAGAGTTTTATTTTTGCTTACCGTATATTCTTAACTATTATTTCTGGTACTTAATAAGGACTACCTAAACTATAATGCTACCTACGAAATTATAACTACAATTTCAGGAATTGACAATTAACCATATCTTAATTTATTTTTGTGATGTGATTAAGTGCGTATTTATGTATATAATATAGAACTCTTCTGATACACATGATCAATTTATTCTGCTGATTAAGTAGTCAGTTTTTGATAATATTATTAATATATTTCAATACTTGTTATCTTATTTTGATGTGTACATGGCATTATATAGTGCTTATTAGTATTTGTTAGAAATTCCTGTAAACAGTTTTTACTTATTATTTATTGAGTAGTGGTAATGCATTTAATTTAGTCTTTATTGTTTTGGTGTATTTTAATATACATTGCTCTACAGATCTTTATCAGATAACAATGGCCTATGCATACTGGAAATCCGGGAAAGTTAATGATGTTGCCGTATTTGATTTATTCTTTCGCACAAATCCATTTCAAGGAGAATTTACCATATTTGCTGGTCTTGAAGAATGTCTTAAGTTTTTGAATAACTTCCATTATTCTGACAGTGGTATGTACTCTTTATTTAAATTAATAATTTTTAATATGTAGTATAGAATTAATACTATTTAACTTTTTCTTCAGATATACAGTACTTAAAGCAGACTTTGCCAGAAAATATTGAGCCGGAGTTCTTTGCATATTTGAAGGATTTAACTTGCAATGATATAATACTTAGTGCTATTGAAGAAGGTTCTGTAGTATTTCCAAGGTAAACAAGATTTTCAATATATTTTTTGTTGTTATAATAGGTTAATGTGAATACTGCACTGCTATATAAAATGGTCATTTAACTGGCTTTTAGGTTTTTTAGCCTTGTTGTTAAAGAGACTATTTCAAAACATGTTCTCAAGTCATTTTTGGGTACAAAAACAGTCAGTTGACTACCTAATAACCTGGTCTATTATAGTAATTTGTTTTTAACTACTGTTTTACTTATTATAAAGATATAATACTTTAAAATAAAATGTTAGTAACATTGTAAATGGGCCGGGTGTGGATTAAACGTGTTTCCTGAAATATGTGGCTACAATATTTTCGGCCATCACTTACTGCAGGTAATATTTATGGTTATCACAAAAATATTTTTTGCAATAAAGCCTATGTCAGCAATTTGCCTGAATCGATATATATATATGGTCTCTGCCTACCCCTCAGGGAAACAGGCGTGACTTTATGTATGTATGTATGTATGTAATATACAGAAAAAGCCTATTTAACCACCCCTTTAGTTACATGCATATAAAGTTTGAAAGTTTTGAAACCATATACTCAAAGAAACCTTACCACAAACCTTTTTTTCAGAAGACAAAGATTCCATAGTATAGTAATATAATGGCATGGCATTTATATAATTTGATTTAACTTTTAGAATGCCATAACAATCTATCATTACTTGTAACCACAATCGTTTCTAAAGTTGTAAATATAATGCTGTCTGTGAATATAGCTTTTGAATTTTTATCTCTCTAGAGACAGGGTTTCATTAAATTATACTATACTCTATAGAGTTAAAATCGTAAAATTGTATAATACCTATCTCATTTAGGTATAGATTACGTAAGCTGTTTACAATTCACGTTACTTATGACGTTATGTATCTTGCAGGGTGCCCTTATTAAGAGTTGAAGGACCTTTAATTGTAGCTCAGTTGTTGGAGACCACTTTATTAACTCTCGTTAATTTTGCAAGGTAAGTTACTTTGTATCAAGTATGATATTTAATGTTATTATTCAGAAACACGATATATTTGCATCTGTTTACTCTAGATTATTTAGACTTCGTAATGTTTATAATGTGGTAACAACATAATGTGTGCTTGTGTTGTTATCAATTCTGTAGTACTTTAGCGTCACCTAATCATTAACATGGTGGGACGACTCGCATATGTTGCATGTGCATACTTAATAGTAATATAATTTACTTACGGAAGATACTAGCGTCGCTCGTGTACTTGTGGAAATATAATTACCTCACAATTTTTCTAATTATATTTATAACCGAATCGGTGAAATATATTTAGGAGTTTTACCAAAACAACAAATCAAATGCACTACTACAGGACCTTTTTATATAATCTATGTATAATTCCAATATTATAGTAGGTAGTACATACGTCACCTAGCCAAAATGGGCGACAGCCTTGGTAGGTAAACTAGTAAAAATGTAAAAAATACGTGTTGGTATATAAGTACACCCACACCCATTAAACTAATGTATACTCACCTAAAAAGCAATCAAAAAATACGTAGGTTCTTAGAGTAATTAAACATACTTTTATGGGTAGGTTAAATTGTTTTCGCAGAAAAAAATCTTGGCGATATGTGAATTTGATATTTTCTAATTAAGTACCTACATGCCTGTAATAATACGCTTATCAAGGATTTTGGGTAGGTTATACAGATATAAGCGTTTGTCTTTAATACGTACTATATGACCTGTACTGTTATCAGATAGCGGTTAGGCATGGGTAGATCAGATAATTGTGAGCCATGCTTCACTGGCTTATCAACAGGGGATGTCACCCTTACTTGAATTGTTGAGTACTTGTTACATCAGCAAATTCAATGCTGAAATGTTTTAGGGTTCCGTACTTTTAGGAAACATAATTTCTTCTATTACAGTTCAGTATCTGGCTAGGGCTGTGACATGCATTAAGTTAGTATAGAATTCCGAAATATCACAAGTAGGTAGTAAAAAAATAGGTTTCACTTTCTATGCAGACTTCGACAAAAGAAGTTGCTAAATTCTCTAATGATAGGGTTGTCCATTAATCAAGTATTACCTCCACCTCCCACCCCCCACATTGATGAAAGACAGTTACGTATGTTTTCGCAGTAACTGATAGCTGCGAAATAAAACTAGAGTGAGGATTTGTGTCTCTAGTTCGGCCGAGTGTAACTTTTTCAGTTAGAAGTTTTCAGTAGAATCCAAGTTTGGACTTATTCCCCATAAATAGTAGAAAGGTCGCTTCTAGTAGGAACTTCGGGTTTATAGGTTTGCGCGTTATCTATTAAATACAAGCGAAATACATATCTACTGTACACAGTCATCATCATCCGGAAGACGTCCACTGTTGATCCCCCTTGTACCTATACAGTATTTGTATATAATATAACCAAGTACTTAGTCAGTTAGAGAACCAAGTTCTTTACCACATAGTCTAAGTATAAGAATACCACAACGTATAACCGCCAGCGCCACACGACACAGATTCACATACTTGTGTTGTTTTATCGCCAAAGTTTTTTCCGCTATTGTTTCTAGACACAAAACCTTGCAACAGAATCTTTAATTAACTTACAGAGAACACGAACTATGTGTGTTGGTATAGGACGTAGGTACCTGCTACTTCATTGTGTCGATTACAAGTACCTATCTTATTCCTAGACTCATAGTCTTACACAATCTTTATAACCATTTGATTCTTGAACAAATATGTGTTTTGTACGTTTGTATAGTAGGGTTATATTTTAAATAAGTCTTATCGTTTTTAGTTTAATGGCAACGAATGCTGCACGATATAGAATGGTCGCTGGAAAAAATGTTTCTTTGCTTGAATTTGGATTGCGACGAGCTCAAGGACCAGACGGTGGACTGTCAGCTTCCAAATATGCTTACATAGGTAAGAAAAATAATAAACCCTCAGTTTTATTACAATAGAAGGTTGTATGATTTGTATGTTATACAACAAAGACATTTTTGTATCCTACTTTTATTTGCACTACCCTCGTTTCGACATACTACAAGGCTTTTTGTAGGTTTCCTTTCCATGTTATAATATTTTACTGGTTACTGTAGCGAGAATTAACTTGTCTTTGTATTGATTATATTATATACCGTAGCGTGTTTCTGCTGGTTGGGTGGTTGGCGAACCCGGTGCCTGGTACGAAGCTCGCGGCCACTATTCTAACTTGTGTAATATAAAACACCCTGCCGCGCCATTGACTCATAAGAATCCCCAATAGCGAATATACTTTTCGTTAATAGGTTTAATCAGGCAAGTTTCGCGAACCTTGCCCTTGAATGTCTCACCGCTTTGGTACTCATGTTCAGACTTCTACCGAAGTTTTAAATTGCTTTTTGCTTGCCTATATCTCTAGGCAAATTCTGTGTAAGTATTTCATTTCTAGTATTACATATCTTCTACAGGGTTAAAATTATATCTTAGGTACCCTACCAGGTGGTAGCGGTATCCCAATAAAGTTCTTTAAATCATTCCTATCTACCTACTTTTTAACTAAGAACCTTCTTAGTTAAAAAGTTAGATACAGCTCAGAGAGACAAGGATTTGATTACAACTGTACCTGAATAGGTTTTACGGCATCACCACCAATTGACCAAATGGAAACATGCTTGACGCTTATTTCCATTAGGAACTCTTGTGCTACTTGGTTGTCAGCCAGCTTATAAGAGTCTTGTATTTGTGTACCTTTACTTTGCTTATATTAACATTTTGTTTTAGGTGGATTTGACGGTACAAGCAATGTGCTGGCTGGGAAAATGTTTAACATACCCGTCCGAGGGACTCACGCACATTCATTCGTCACATCGTTTAGCACACTGGAGGATATAAACTCTGACGTTATAAGGCACGCTGAGACACAGAGCTCGTGCAACCTTCTTGAACTGGCGATAGAGTGGCGCAAACGAGTGTCCACCATCATAGATATATCACCGGAGGAAGCGAGCGACGGCGAACTAGCTGCCCTCATATCCTATGCCCTAGCATTCCCGTCGGGTTTCTTGGCTCTAGTGGATACGTACGATGTCAAGAGGTATAATTTTCAAGGCTTACCGTCACGTCACAGGCAGCATAATATGAATGGGCATTCTGGCTACAATAGCAACTGTGGAACCAATGGTACTAGAGTACTAAAATCACCGACTATACATAATACATATGGATTTAGCACGGTCGAACGCACACTGAGGTAAAGATGCAAATAGACAACTCATTGACATTTGGTGTCTGATAAACTTGTATTATGTTTTGCATTTTCATTTATATTTTAAGTGATTTGTTCGTTATTAGACTTTGTGTACTGGCTGAGTCCAGACATTGCAACCTTCATTTTACATTACTCATCGTTAGGGGGGCATGAATGACTCATAACATCGGGAGGAATTACATATGCAACAATGCAAGCACACTTTTAACACATTATCCGCCGGGGTACCGCTGGGAATATAACTTAACAATCATGGCCGTAGTTTACAATATTATTTTTATTTCGCTTTTTCAGTGAAGCGTATGTGGACATGCTTCATGTACAACCGAATGTAAATAAATGAGAACACGTCCGACGAGGATTTTATATTTGCTTCAGTGTGACGTATTGTCGTGCCCTCTATGCAAGTTTAGGGGCAAGTTTAGTCATTGGGCACAGTTGCATTGTATAGGGATATGCACACATTCACAGTAACCAAGCCAGAGTATTGCACGTACACGTACAGCTACCATCATGCACTTTAACTATAGTTCAATATTGGATTGGAATTATAACTTATATTATATGACTTTCGAAGGAACAAGTAGTCACCGAGTTATTTGTATGCCTACGTAATTGCGAATGACCTCATACTGCATTACCTTTAACACGCCCACAAGACTTTTGAATATAATTATAATTATGTAGGTCTTTATAAGTATTAACCAGGTCTTTAGTAGCTGCAAGGATATTTCAAATTGAGCACGCCCTATAACGTATAGTGTCGTAACTGTTTTACGTACTTTGTGTTGTCCTGCTTTTTTTTATTAATAAGTAGTAGGTATTTAAATAATGTTTCTTAACAGGAGTGGCCTACTAAACTTCTGTGCCGTGGCCCTAGCACTTCACGATTGTGGATACAGAGCCGTTGGTATTCGTATCGACAGTGGCGATCTGGCTTATTTGTCTGTGCTAGCGCGGGAGACCTTCGAGAGTATCGCTGAAGCGTTCAAACTGCCTTGGTTCTCTAAACTAACCATTGTAGCCTCCAATGACATTAATGAGGAAACCATTCTCAGTCTAAACGAACAAGGACACAAAATCGATTGCTTCGGGATCGGGACTCATTTAGGTATTGTTGTTTCCCTTTTATTGTTTTATTTTACCATAAGATTTGCAATGTTTCACATTCTCCTTGCTCTGATGAAATTAGTATATTTTATAAACACATACAATGCAAGAGAAGTTTTTAGGATGCGAATATATTACACTGTTCGTAACTAAAATTATTCATGTTTACTTTTGCATGAGGAAAACAACGTTTATAAGATTTAGTATTGAGTCATACTAAACACTAGAATTTGTATCTACCTTGTCGATTTATTTTTTCAGTTACTTGCCAACGCCAACCAGCATTGGGATGTGTTTACAAATTAACAGAAATAAACGGCCAGCCTCGCATCAAACTGAGTCAAGATGTTGGAAAAGTTACAATACCGGGCCACAAACAAGTATGTTCAGTGTAACTACATATACTCATTAAAGAAACCGTTTGCGTTTGATAAGGTCATTATGTTATCTGTATGAAAATTAAAAACTCTCACTTTTATGTTTATTGCTGCGATAATGAATAGAAGCTTGCTATGAAATAGTAACATATAAATGAAAACGAGTCGTATCTTGATTAATCGAACGTTTGCTGAAGATAGCTACAATACGCGCCTCGCATTGAACTTTGACACTTATCGATTACACCAAATCGCAGTACCTATTGGTCCTGATACGATACTGTAATGCTATCGCGACATATGTTATCTAACGTTTTGTGACTATGATAGATAAAACTATGATTTATATTATCATGATGAGATTAGGTGGAACATAAGAAACGACAGAGGAATATCGTATAACGTACGGCCCTGAACCGATGCGTGTTATCGAAGAAAATATACGAACGTCATGAATATGAATAGATAGGTATAATAAACTCGTTTAGTATCATCGAACGGTACAAGGTCTTTTGAATTACGAATACACTGTCAGCTTTGGTTTATTGATTGTGCAGTGAACTATTTACTTAGTATGCGTTAGTACGTGTTGAGACCTATTGATATAAATGATGATTGTTTTATTGTTACATGATATGTATTAGAACGTAATTATCTCGCATTATGTAAAGTTTGTCACCGTCACAGTTGTGCGTTTTAATTGTGTGACTCAATGATGGCGCATCAAAGAAGCTCTTAGTTGTCTGAGCTCGCACGGGTCACGAGTTCAATCAAAAATATTGAAATGACCGAGAGACTTTGTTTATTTATTGTCAATCAGATGGGTCATCAACACAAGCTTACAAAGTGGATGTATTGATAAAATAATTCTTTAAACGTGATATGTAATCGTTATTTAAATGTTAATGTTTTGTAAAAATTGGCTCTTTATGCTTAAGTTACGGGGACAGCTCCCTCTCAAGATTATATTTCTGTGACTTATAGGAGGTACGTTTTGAGTCGGCAGTGTTAAGTGTATGTACATTTAGGATACCTACACGTTTCATGCATCTATGTACGATACAAAAATCATTGGATCTATCTGGGAACTATGGTGCACGTATGACTAACGAATAATCTGACGGTCGACTTCTAATAGAGGCATTATATATTGATCCGTAGACACCGCGGCTGACGAGTAATGTGCGACTGTTGAGGTCCTGGGTTCGATTCCCAGAATGGCAAAGACTTTTTTTTAATTCTCTGTGGCAGCATGGCGTCTAGTTCTGTGACCGGCAAGTGACGTATAACATATCTTGCGGCGCATGGGTTGTCCCATGGCCCATGCACCTGTGCCGGCCGTGATGTTGATGGTGTTCGGTGCGATGTCCGCAGGCGTACCGCCTGTTCGGCGCGGACGGGCACGCGCTGGTGGACCTGCTGCAGCGCTCGCGCGAGCCGGCGCCCGAGGTGGGCCGCAAGGTGCTCTGCCGGCATCCCTTCCAGGAGGCCAAGAGGGCCTACGTCATCCCCAGCAAGGTCGAACATCTCTATAAGGTGATCTTGTAATTCTGTTTGATAACGAACTATTATTAAGTTAAGTACCCACAGACGTAGGTATAGTTTTCACTGATAAGTAAAATATAGAAGTAGGTACTTATACCTACTAGCTTTTGTTCGCTTTTAGTGATTTATTCAAAGTAAATAGTTGCCTAGTTTGTTAGTTAATTATAAACGAGTTATCTTTTCGAGTGTCGAAAAATTATCTATGTACTATCTATGTACTTTTGAATGAACATGGGTAATTTTTGACACATTATTCAAACAATGACACAGTTTATTGCTGTGCAACAAGGCGGCACAGTTATTAAGGGGCAATCACTAACAAGCGCTATTCACCTGAGTACTCTATTATTTATAACGACAATGTCATGTGACGTTGATTTGATTCACGTGGTTGCATGCATATAATTTGTTCAAACATTTTTCTGTAATTTTACAAGCCGATAGAACTAAAGGAACACATTAGTGTCGTAACGATAGGAAGGACAGTAAGTGGATAGTTTTAAAATGTCGTGTCTATGTCTAAGCTCTTAACCTTCATATGACGAAATCGATAGTTGTGTGACCTACAAATCTAGGACCTGTCCTTGACATGATTGATAGTAAACGGTTAAACTTTGGTTAACGAAAGTATACAACGAACCGGTCTAATCCAACAAAATTAAATCTAATATCTTAAATTGTGTTTCCAGGTGTACTGGAAAGATGGACGTATTCACACGATGCCGAAACCACTCAATGAGGTCAGAGAGAGAGTGCAGTCCTCACTGAAAACTCTGAGGCAGGATATCAAGAGGAATTTGAACCCCACACCTTATAAGGTACGTTAATAATTTTGTGTAATAAGAAAAACGAGAGTTGAACTATATAAATTAATAACGTATAGTTACAAATAGGTATTCCTATCGCGGTTTGATAAGACTAACATTTGCATAATAGAACTAGAAAACACAAACAACGTTAGTGTATGATTACATTTTCCTGTAATTAGTCCTTTGTGGACTTTTTATCTACATATTATTAATATTAATGTTATTCCTAATAAATAGTATTTCAACAAACAAGATGATGCGTAGTTCGTCAACGTATGTAATGGAACAAATGCAAGCGAGAATGAGCTTGTATCGTACGACATAGAGTAGGTGTATAAATGTCGGAAGTTCATTGAACAATAATAATGATTAAAAATAGCCTTAGAGTGAGGCCTCTGGTATGTCGATGCGCAAGCCGCAACATCGTGTGACATTTGATCATGTTGCATAATATAATACACTATTTATGTTCGTAGTTAAATGTCTGTACCTACAGTAAACTACGTTATGTACAATATTAAATTCGACATTACAAATTTATCATCTTCATATGTTTAATAGTAATTTTAGTTGAAGGACATGAAGTTGAGAAACATTTTTTTTTAACTTGTCACCTAGACTCCATCCCACCTATTGTGTATGTAGTGGAATTAATGCATAACACGTAAAGACTAATATTTTGATATTAGGACGACCTGATATGCTTAGTTGAAGTCTGATTTTCGCAAGAAATCATAAAATTGAGTAGAAAATATCAACATGTTAGTATCACAAAGAATATCATGAAAAAATATTATTTTCTTACAGGTGGCGGTTAGCGATGACTTGTACAATTTTATACATGACTTGTGGCTTCAGAATGCACCTATTGGAGAGTTGTCATGAAAGCAGGGAACTTACCCTCAGCACACTAAAACACTTAAAAAGAGCTTGAAAGTTGTCTGAGGAGATCAACAATTTTGTTATATCTTATAATTTTAGACTATTTATTTAAATTGCAACATCTTGTAATATTGTATTTATATATAATTATAATATTATGTAGGTATGTACACATTGTGTTAAGGAAATCTTGCCTGTTGATGTTCTGTGTAGTACATACAAACTTCGAATATTTAAGCACGTGGACTTATTGTGCATTAGCTTAATTGTAACAATGGAAAGCCATTGCTTAGAGAAAAGCATGTAAGTCATAAAACTGATTAAATAAGTTTATCTAGGAACCAGAAAGGGATCAGTCACAATACTTATTCTAAACTAATATTTTGTAATATTATACAACAGATTTCATTTTTAGTCCTTTTTATCTGTAATGGGCTTATGAAAAGGCTAAAGAAGAGTTTCGGCTATAGTCTAAAAAAAGCTTTGATCAGAATCAAATTGCATGGGCTTGAACAAAAATTGTGCACGTAATGTAAGATTAAATACATTTATATACCTACTTACGTCATTTTTATGATATGCCTATATACATTTTCAATGGCCTAATCGCCTTAAATTGATGTACATATTTTGTTGTACGCTTTTGCAATCGTTTCGTATTCCGAGTCTGTTCCTATACTAGTCAAATAGAACAACATTTATTTACTCATTTCGATGTAACAAAATTTGTGAATTATATTTAGTTGTTCCAAAAAGTATTTCAAATATTGTTGCATTCCTTAACTTTGGTTATTAAAGCTTAAACCAAAATGTTGATGGTGATTTGTTAAAGATTCTTAGAATCATAAATATTGATTTTTAAATATCCCTAGCCATCTTAGCAAATGTTCCAGAGTTTAAAAATATAACGTAGTAGTAGTAATCTTCATTACATTCACAGAGCAAATATTATATTGAATATAATATTTAATCTGTATGCAATAATGTTGTTTAAAGTTTTAGTTAAGTTTAGAAGAGAGATACCGTAACATGTTGTACAAATTGTGTATTTATAACAAATAGTGCATTTAGTTCACCTTTTAGGTAGAATACGTTAAAGGGTCGTGATATTAGATTATTGATTTGGTTGTTATTGGCGAAGGAAAATAATGTGATAATATATTATGGAATATTTATTATTTTCATAAATGGAAATAGAATGTAGATTTTAACAGATATCATGGTCCTTTCTATACAATTGTAAAGATATAAATATATAAGATATAAACTAAAAACTTTAAATATAAATGTATATCTACTGACTATGAATGTTATGTTTAAGATTGTCCTCATTTTTTACTGTGAAATAGACACATTACAAATATTTTTACCAATTTTAAATTGTCATTATAAGCTTCTGTGGCGAAATGTTAAAACACCTAAATGAAGTAAGTTTTCTTAATTATATACTTGTTAATATTTAGTATAGATTAATGGATATGTGCTTATTTGTCACGTATATTTTTACAATGCCTAAATAAACAATAATACAAACTTTCTTATTGGTTAATGTGTTTTCAAAAGTAGATACCTAATGAAAATATTGTTAAGCGCAGAATATACGGCGATTATGGCAATTATCACGTTCATCAAGTACACAAAACTTAATATTTTCGAGATTATGCTAAGACAGTTTGGTGTTAAAAATAGTAGTTTTCTCGTACTCCGTCCGATGCATAGAGGACATTCGGCATAACGAAAAAATTAGAAATTAGATAATACATATTATATTGTAGCAACGCATAATTCCGTAATATTTTAAGTTTAAGTGCGCTCTTATATTTGATGATGTGTATCTAGTATACATCTTAAAACCACATTTTCAGGTTAAAGTAAGGTAATTGAAGTACATTATTGTATGTAAGCGTTTGTAGACAGAAGACGAGTTTTAAAATACATTGAATGTAGGTTTGCACAAGCACTGGTATGTTCGTGGTGTTTTATGTGCCTTTAAATAAAGTGTATTGAGTAAACACTTTTCTATTAATTTTTATTATTATGGTATCATATTTTAGAAATTTGCTTATCTTAGGTACATAGTTACATCTTGGGTGAAATTTAATGTTAATAAACTACTTACGTTTTATCTTTGTTTTATTTATTTTAAATTCTTCCGCTTACGTCGGTTCGTTGTTGTGACGAGTTTCGTTATATTAAATACCGAACATGATGCTTTGATATTAGTGCCTGCCATAAAACGTCGTTACCATCTCGCAACCGGGTAATCCCACCTTACACCCTAACTCCGCCAACGCGGAGATGTTCAAAGCAGAGACGAGAAGAAATATTTTTCAGGTAGGGTGTATCCACGAAAATTGCGGAGATGCGCATTAGCTAGACCGTATCGGAGATGTGTGCTGGTTAGGGTGGACATATGCGGTGATCGGAGCGGAACTGAGCAGCGTGCGGCAAGCGTTGGATGTGAACTCACTTAGTGCAAGCTGACACGAAACGTAAACGTCTCAGACATGTCGCTTACTCGCACGTAATCGCTTACTGTACAGTGCACGCTGCACCTGCACACATCTCGCCTTCGCTGCGCGCTGCCGGTCGTCACCTTGTACCGCGGCCCAGCTCAATCTCGGCTAGGAACAATATCATATCTCCATTTTCATAGTGCTATACATATATGCATATATCTCCGCAGAGTGGTGTCCACTTGAACTGAGTGGAGACGAGACGATGACGAGAGGCGATATGTGAATAACGAAATTCTATTTGTTTTTTAAAACAGCTCCAATCCGCTCGTCTCGTCTCCGCTTTGGTGGAGTCCGGGCCTAGTTTGGGCAACTAAAACCTAAAGTTGTTGCATTGGATCATCTTAGATTTTCAACATGCAACGGTACCTACGTTAATTACAATTTAAAAGTAACTGTCTTAAAGCTTTAGAATTTTCGAACGTAATGGTAAACTTCGAAATATTTTTTTAATTTGGTGGTGTTTTGGTCTCACCTAGTTCTCTATTTCACGTTTACTGTTTAATAAAATTCAAAGTTTCTGTTTTGTTTATTTAAGTAAGATTATAATTCGTTCTTAATAATTCATAATATATTGCAATTTAGAAATAACCAAATAGGAATCATAATGTAGGTTAATTCATCTACCTTTCATTTTTGTAATCTGTGACATTAGAAACCGACCCAGCTATAATTCGTGGAACAGAGGGTTTATGCCGATTTTGTTGTAGCCATTATCTGACAAATAACCTAAAAAGACTGAATTTTATATTGTTTTGTACGTTACTATTTAGTGAATTCTTATTTAGATAATCATATCAGCAGTGAGTCATCAAGACGAGATATCAGTCGTAAGTAGATAAATTTTATCTTTGTTTGCTTTTGTATATATATTTAGTTACACGCCTACTGTGGATTAAGCTGCGCCAAGTCATTATTAAAATAAGACGCTTAATTTACGAAATTCAATTCTGTATACAACAAAATTACTAAACGTAATTTACTATAAGACGTATAAAAATATTATACACTGAAATTGACGATAGACTATTTGTGGGTAAATAATAAGATTTAAGATCGGTATAGATACGCAATTTTATGGAACTCTTTGTAATGTTACACATAACGAAAGTACCTAAATAAATCATAATCAGTTAGTCTCGGTTTATTTATCAGTGTTGTTAAATGCTGTATTTTTAAGTTAAGCAAATATTAAAGTTATCTTATATATACTATACTGTTTGTTCTGTATTCTTAGATTATACCATCTAAACTAATAAATCAAACAGTTTATTGTAAATGTGTTAGTACAGCATAATATAGTATGTTGTCAGACAGTGAATATGGTAACAATTTTAATACTACCAAAATAATTGGCTCAACATGTTTGGTTCTTACTTCTAAAGATAAGTTCAGTGGCTTTCATTGCCATACATAATACATGCATACATAAAGTCACGCCTGTTTCCCTGAGGGGTAGGCATTATCATAATATATTATGTTTATATTAGTATAGGAATTTATCTTTATATATTTTCTTATTTATATATATATTATATGAATGTATATTTTTTTAATTAAAAGGTAGCACTAACAAATAAAATAGTATTCTATGAGTACCCTTATTGCACACTGCTGGCTACTCATAGGTATAGCCAAGATAAGCCAAAATAAAACAATGTTAATTATTGTGTGGTAATTACTATTTCTTTGATATCAATTATGTGTGTGGTTCTGAAAGTGGTTATACATTTAAGAAAATATTCAATATCAACTCTTGATAGTGAAGCTCAGAAATCTTCGCTTATTTAGCCATGGCTTACTGAACTGTCTGTTTTTTTTATATTACAAGCTTTTATTTCACTTGCAATATTTGTATGTAAGTATTTACGTAAGTTTGTTTAGTTCAAATCTTGCAATCTCAATTAGAAACACTTGAATGAAATTTTGCATACATATGTAGGTTTGGTGAAAATACAATTTTTGCAATTCTTATATCTCTTACTTCTCAATAGTGATGTGCCAGTATTGGATATTGATGTTAATAATTTTTACACACATTAACTGCCTTATAATCATGATTATTTTTAAAGTTATAGTGGTTTCAATGTTGTCATGTTCCTGTATTCTTTTAAAGTTCTACCGTTTTGTAAAAAATACTTTGAAGCGAATCATTTATTATAGATAAAACGTTATGATTCAACAAACTGATATCATAAGTACAATACTGCACAAAAGAACTAGCAACATTTATTGTAAATTTGTAAGTCTCTAGGATTTAAAAATAGACTATAGATCAATGTATTAATAATTGAGCAACTAGGGATTTTTAGATGTTCATTCTATATAGAGGTCATCAGCCATATTTTATTATCATAAAATGAATTAATGTGTTGTTTATGAACAGTTCACCTAATAAAGGACTTCGTTAGTCATTACTTATGTGTTAATTATGATAATATAAACTCTTCAACAAAATGTTAAACATTGTTTACACATTTTGTAAACAGAGGTAGAAATTTAAGCTATTGTATCATGCAACAGTTATTAATATCGAAGCGCTACATTCAATGTATTTCTGTTAACAAGGTCATCTGGAATTTAACTAGCAACTCCATGATATAATAATGGCAGCATGTTACTAATTTAGTTCCTGTAGCCTCTTATTGCATAGAAGCTTCTAGACCTGTTAGTATTAAATTAGCTTTAAAAGTATAAGTACTTTTTTTGAGTATCTTCTCCTGTATGCAAAGTAAATAAATTAAAAAACAATAAAATTAATATTTTAAAGTGGGCAGGGGCCTTTACCGCGAGTCCCTACACTACAAGATTATGCCGCTTATTATGAGTCCCATGTAATACGATGAACCCGGGCCCAAGTAGGGTTCATCGCGTTCTACAGTCCCTTTCCCAACGACGAAATGTACCTACTTACTTGTATTCGTAACCCATCACCACAGAATAAAATATTTACTACTGTTCTATATTCTCACATTTCTTTAAGTGTTCTGCCGTAAATTAAATGCTTTATTAAGTTATGTAGTCGTCAAAGCGTTAACCCATAAACATTTTAATTAATCATAGAAAAATAACAGTAGGGAGCGGAAGTCACATTATAATGAAAGTGCGTTTTAATTTTTTTCGTGTGCTGATTTTGAGTAATTGTTTCAAAATCCTATTTTGCTAAAATGTTCCGAAAACTTATATTTATGTTCAATTTATTTTTCCAGAATACTTTGTCACTAAGGATTCTGAAATACCTTGGTATATTACAAACTTACTTAAATATCGCTACTATTCCTATCAAACTAGTTAATAACTTTCAGATTTCCGGGTATGTTTATTAGGAACAGGATATTGAATAGAACCCAATGCTCCCGGTAATCTTTGTCAAGGTATTTACTTTAAAATGATTATTCATTTCATGTCAGAGAAAGGTTCTGATTACTATTATTTTACGGGGTTTTAGAAATCTAAAGTAGGTGTTTTGTGTTGTGTGACGCAGGCGCGTTTCGCTGGTGCTCAGCCACCGGCAATCGGCAACCGGCCGAGAGTCGTTAACTGCAGCGGGGAGACGGTATTGTCTTAAGATGTACAGTATTGTGCCCAAGTCTATTACCGCTACATACATCATTAATGTATAAGAAGGACTACGAATCGTGATATCTTATTTCTTTTTCCTTTTTTTAATATTATAGGAATAAACTAAGGTTCAAAATCCAATATTATCAAGATTGTATTTGGAACCTTAGACTATCCACTGTTCAATTCCACATTTCGCAATAAGTTATCCTGAAGACCTATTTACTGGTATTGAGAATATATTACAGTCAAATTTTCTCATTTATATCAGTTCTGTTAGGGGTGTTTCACGAAAAGACGCAGGCGGTACTAAATGACAATAAAGATTTTACGGCCGGGTTATGTTCCTATTAAATTGTGTCATTTTGAAATATGGTAGTTATCACAAAATATAAATTAATCACTACAGGCATTGGCAAATTACACAATGCCTTGCAATTATATTTGAAAAATATGATTAAGTAGGTATTTAGTACATAAATCCAACTTGAACATGTCTAATGTTACTTAATTCGAGGATATTATTTAAGTCGGAAGAATAGGCATCGGTTTTGGGCTCCCAAATCCCAAGAGCTGTGAGGCGAGTGGGAGCGGGTGGCAGGATGCGCCGGGCGGGCGGCGCATCCGCCCTGCGTCAGTGCCGCCAGTCGCCCGCCGCCGCGCGCCCGGCCGGCCGCCGACCCTACGTGTATCTCTCGTGCCATAACACTGTTATGGTCTGCGATTTCTTTTAACTGGAAATCTTGACTTAATATTTCTACGACTTGTTGTCTTAAATAGTTTATTTATAAAATCTTCTTATAGTTCACATTGGAACGTTAGTATCATTGCCTTTAAAGTTTATTGTTTTATGTTTGCAAATGAAATATTTATATTTAAACACTTAACTATATAATTATGTTTAAAAGTTGCTGTGCGCGACCGAGCAAAAAAATTACTAAAAGCAAATCAGAACCTGAAAAAATGGATCTAAAGTGTGAATCCGATTCTGAGAAGACTAAAGAAAAGTTGCCAAATAGCGAGGTTAGAAGTTCACAAGAAAAAGATATATTAATACAAACAATTAAAGAGTCCATCCAACAAGAAGTGGGTTCTAAAGGAGATAAGGAATCAACCCAACCAGATAATGATGACGAAGCAATACCTATCGAAAATAATGAAGAGGGCCTTGATGATACTATGAGTGAAGCTGGGGAGATGGACACGTTAGAGCTAGTGCTTCCAAACAATTTATCAAAGAAAAGGTATTCTGTTGATTACAAGAGAACTCGTCTAGATTTCAAGCGATTTTCCGTAGATTGCCGCCGAGATTCTGCTACTCTAGAAGAGCTAGCGCGACTTGAACAGGAACTGGCACGAACTAATGTTGATGTTCGTCCTGGCGGCAGGCGCAAATCCACTGGGATATTGAAATCAACAACGAACAGTAGCAACGGAGTATTTGAACATCGGTCTAGTATTAAACAAGAGTCTGATACAGAAGACGATGAAGTGTTTGAGGAGAGTGCTAGCAAAGTCAGTGAAAATGAAGGGCCTCGGGATCCCCCAGCCACCCCAGTGGGTCGGGATGAGTTGGCGTTAAGAAGGCACCGATTTTTTTCGGATCTGGTTTGTGCTGCACGCGCTGCCGTCGAACATCGTGTACGCTTTGATCCGTTAGGGCCGGTTGTCGCAGACCCAGGTGAGAATAACTGAAGAACATCAAAAACATGGTTATGACATGTCAGAAACTCGTTTATATTTACTACTTTACGTTTACTTTACTTTTGTTACGATTATTTCCAGCTCCCAGCTTTACGTCTTTACGATAATGTTGTTTACCGTGTCTTTTCACATTGAAATGTTTGCGCCACCCGATAGGAGGAAATCGATTCCTTTGGCCGTTACCCAAGTACCTACGTATCTTGATTTGACTTCCTGCATGTTTCCTGCACATGCCTATACAGAATACTGACTATAAGTACAAGGTACGCGGGTTTGTAACACAATTCCCACCCCAATCGAATATTGTTGTTGGTACTTGGTATTACATGAACTTTGTATCTAACTACGGAATAATTCTACTAAGATTACCAATCAGATTTATTATCCTATAATATTTTTTTTACCATATTAGACCTTAAGTGGATAAGCTGTATAATAGGTACCTAGATATAGTACAAGGCAAAACTTGTTCCGTAACAACATCTTCAAGTAATTTTAACCATTCTCAAGATTCTTTAGAAACATATTTATTCATCTTTCATCGTTCTATTTTCCGTTTAATAGTTATATCATATATCTGTCGCAAACATAAAGTTTGAGCACTGTAATTAAATTGAATGGTTTCATATAATTTTCTCTTGGCCACGAATTCGTACGCCCTGCAAATATTATCAATTTCCGCGATAGTAAAATCATAATTATAGCCTTCTCTAGAGTTCAAGTTATCCACATATCAGAGTTCATAACGGTTTTGTTATTTGGATGTAATGAAGTAAAAAACATACGTCTGCATTAAAAATAATAAGTATGGTTATTAAACCCCTAGAGATTGACCACGGAAAACCGTGGTTGTAGTTTATGGCACAGACAATATAAAAATATAAGCTCGGCCATGTTAGCTTTTTATTACTTACTTACATTAAAATAGTATACAAGGAATGTCACTGACGGTTTTCTTTTTGGCATGAAAGCAATTGAATGTGGTCAAATGTCTTAAGTTATTGAAGACTAGCTTCGCCGCAGTGTCGGCGGCGGCGATGTTACATGATATTCTGAAATATATATAATTCCATGATTTGTTTGAAAGTTAATCTTATAAAATTATACGAAGACAAGTTTCCTTGTTATGTTCAATATACAGTATACTTAACATGTAAAGCACAACACAAGTTATAAGTACAGTTACGATCAAATATCAATAATTAGGTACCTATATTTACTTTCTGCCGTTCGGAGTAAAAAAGTCATTCAATTACGGTATGAAACAATTTATTGACCATAACCATATAATATGAGTCAACTGTTTTATGATATCAATACTCGGCGCCACAATAACGGTATCAATTGGCGCTTTAAGTTCATTCGCTACATATCGAGGCAGATGTAAATATAAAGTAAATACTGTGATTTAAAATTATAGACGTACTATATATAATTATTAAGCATTTTAAGTGTAGGCAAGGAAAAATTTGTTTCGTGTGGTGCTGACTCAATCAACTTGTATATTTACTCTTGTATGCATTTTGCATTGTATTTTTTTTTATCGCAGTGGTATAATGTTTATAATAATGAACATGCAAGGGGATGACAAGTGATTTCTCTACATGCACCTGTTTTGATCAATATTACTCTGGTAAAATTTTCAGGGTCCATTTTCAGTACTTATTAGTGTTTACTAAATACGAGTTTATATACTATGGACTTTTGATCGTTTATACATAGTGTACCTAAAGGTATCAGTGTATAACACAATGTAAATGTTTGACCCAAACAAGCTTATCGGATTACACAGGACATCTAATGAATTTTGCGAAAAGTAAATTAACTTCCTGCTTAATCACTTTATTAGCCATTAAATTGTGGCATTTATTAACTAATTTGTACCTATTTGTAGTTAATAGAAATAAATGTTTGTTTTTTAGGTGTCGTCTATACGTTTCTATACCATAGGATCGAAAACGATGTACTTATAATATACAGGGGTTGTTTAGATCACGCGAAGGTTATAGACAAAGAAATTGTTTTTCAATCAGTTGCAATGCCTGTACACAGGAACAGCTATGAATAAAATTGCTTATTTATTTCTTTGTAACAAGTAATTAAGTACTTGCAAACTCTTAAAAGAAGACGGTTAAATTTTTGCATTTGTGTTTTGGATTGTATATTCAATAGGTTCCTTTAAGTTTATTTGACAATCTTTACGTATTAGGCATGTGACCTTTTTATATAGAATACCCCTATTTTTTTTATATCTGCTATTTGAGAAAAGATAAAATATATACACGGCTCTTTTAAGGATGTCTAATGTTTTGCCCCTAGGGATTCTGATCCCTTTACCTTGTAAAAGAACACATGAAATTGCTTTACCGAATGGCCTTTGTCAGTAGGTATACGTAGGTTTATGTTCATCATAGCAAATTATTATTAACCTGAATCATTATTTTGCGTTAATCTTTTAATATTATTATGAACATAGTCTGAAATGAAACCTATAATATTTGGTGCAGTTTCTGTTCATATTTTAATTACATATTTAGCAGAGTACGTCTCTTAGGTACCTAGGTACTTACTTAATAGTAGATAATTATGATAAATAAAATGTGTTCATGAGTTTAAACATCAACTGCTCATTTCTAATTACCTAATTAAGGGTTGTAAGCATCAATTCAAAATCAGGTATCCTGTTACTTCAAAGTTCCAAGATATTGACCTTATTGTCGGGGATATTCAATTTAACTTTAACACCTTTTTTATCCCATCAAAGCTTATGTATAATTATTTACTTGAGCACGACTGTAAATAATTTTCTATGTACCTAGCAGGCATACATGCAGGACCGGGTGCGTGTCACATACAAATAGAGTCGTCCTAGGTCGAACCACTAGGAAACATGACATTAAATATTCAGTAGCTTTGTATCGGTGTGACTAGCGATTAGCTCGGTTGTTGCCATGTTCTGTTACGCGTATACATGCTGTCATCATTTATGTACGTCATCCTAATGAGTGAGTCAGACCAATAGCTCTGTGTCGGACGCAGTCACAGCGTTCGTAAGAGCATGTAGTTCGGCGATCGTCAGTAAAGTTTCTAGAGAGCGGTTGGCGGACACCCGCTCTGTTTCTGAATCATCGTCACATATCCGTCCGCGTTGATCACAGTTCTCGCTTCTCGTCAGTATACAACGTCGCACGCGCATGCTTACACGCATTGTGCTTTTACTAACAGTGCATGAAAAACAACGGTTAAGTGCTCTGAAAGTGTTTATTACTGTGCTTACTATTGGTTGTTATATGGATCGTTTTGCTTAGTAACTGGTGAGCATATTTTATATTACAAAATGTTACAATCATACAGTGTATTATTTTTAAAATACATTATCCGGATAATGTTAGCTACAAACGCTTAGATTGATAATGTTAACATTAGTACAAAAACAGAACTAAATTATGTTTATGTACCGGTAAATACGTACAGGAGTGGTTTTCCTTTAAATTATTTTACCTATCAATATTAATAATATAATTATGTACAACCGCCGGATGTCACTCGTCAGACAACTCAAGTTATGCCATTGAACTTAATTAAGTCGTATTGGCGTGAATATGCTCGTAGGCCTAGCCATTAATATTGTAAAGGCTGTAGCCAACATAAGGAATGATTATGTTGTTGAACTTAAAGTATTTTTATTATATTCAACACATTTAGGTATTTAAGATATACATATTCTTTCTAGGGAACGAACGTCACAAATATCGGCGGCGATTTCATATGAAAACTGCATTTTTTGGATAGCGATAACATCGTGATAGTATCACATGATAGATATTCATAGACGTAATATTTATAAAGTAAATTTGATAAATATTATACGAAATAATCGTATGCTAGCTTTGTTACTTCCTCGGTATCTAAAACATAAAAATATGTGTTTGTGATAAGAAATTCGGCTGGATTCGAAACTCGACTTTTGGCCAGGAAGTTGCTCCATGCTCCAATCGATTCACTATTGTTCGCGATATAACGCTCTACCCATGTGGAAAATTCATTGTGGGTTATCTTCTATGCGTATCTTTAATAAGGTTGCAAATACCATTGCCTCAACACAGTGTTGGAAATGTGAACCAAGTGTACATTATCTGAATACTTTGTAAATGAAGTTCATAATACTTTGGAGTGGACCTATTTAAAATAAACTAAATATATTTTACTTGCAAGCACATTAAAGATTAGTAACTTAGTTTGTATTTAGCGCACAGATGCATCTTCAAGCTACACTTGCTGCGATTATGTCTTTGATACATTGTCAAACACGTTAAGCTCACTGTCCACTAAGTCTCAGGGTTTAAAATACTTGTACTGTTAAGTACAAACTCGAAAAGAACTGACAACGTAATGTAAGATATCTTACGCGTATAAAATTGACATTATTGCCATGGGAAAACACAAATTTATTGCATGTGGTTACATTATGAACTGCCACTAACATAGTTGGCAAGGTCTGATACGTGGATAGAGCAGAACGCGCTGTTGTACATAAAGTATAAAGCGTTAGAGATGTAATATGAACTCAAGTATCTAGGCAGCACGATGAAAAAGGCTATACTAGTGTACATACCCGTTTTACGTAAAAAATGTGAATTACTAAGCGGAACACCGATTGCGGTCAGGGCATTTTGCTTTTAATAAGAGCCGGTTGATAACGCAGCATCCATCCTTTTTAACGTTTTATTTAATGTTAAGGTTTTTGAGAGGATCATATTTTTTAAAATATTTTATATTGCCACATCTTCATTTAATATATCGCAGAAACGCTAACACTGTTTTGTGACAATAAAACATTAAGAACAGTGCACCTCACATCATTATTATAATTTTTCAAATGTCGTGGATGTAAATGATATTAAGTGGAGAAAATATGACTGATAATATTGCTACTGATTATTGTAAAATGGTCGGTGTTGTTGATCCGAATCAAACGGTCTTGACCAGCTGGCATCTATCCGAGGCGTAATGTAAATATAGAACCGCGTATATTACTGGAGAGCAATATGACATCAGTGTTCGTAACATCTCGCCTTGCCATTTTCCCACTTAGTTGCCCTTGAATGTTTCATATTGTTTATTTTATTTTACTTAAGCAGTTTTGTGGTAACCAGACAACAAAGATTACTGACTTACATATTTTTTAAGAGTCCTAGCAGATGTTTCTTAATAGAACAGGGCTCATTAAAATTTATGAGTATGTCATTTAGTTAGGTGGTGGTTACGAATGTAGAGCGAGTTAAGAGGTACCCACTTTTCTTTTCTACCTTCACTCGGACGTTTTGGAGTGATGCTCTGGTAGTTCTTACTACTTCACATTTCACCTAGTCAACGTTTTCTATGACGTACCTCATAAAAAAAGTTGTAAAACGAATCAACTTCTTAACTTTTGAAAATTTCTAATGTTACTCTGATATTTCTTGTATCTATTAATATTTTAATGCATAGCGAAATTTATACGCTATTAGAACTGTATATTTATTAACACAAAAATAAGATTTTATTCATCCATTATACCATGCTTATTGAAATAGTGTCGTTTTATTTCAATTAGACCGCTTTAATTGCTAAGAAATAAGTACCGCAATATGTCAGTAGGCGTTTGTATAATAATTGTATTTTTCAAGAGACATGGAGGTACCTATCACTGATGTGGGACTTGTACTATTATGTAAAAACCCTACCCCTGGTTTTACTATTGATGAATGTTTAAAAGTCTGAGATATTTGTATTGACCTCAGAAATTCGTTAACTGCCTAGTATTTGATGAGGTTTTCAAAGGACTTTTGGCGCCCAGCCAGACCAATGCTAGTTATCAAAGTGAGGATTCCAATTTACTTAGTCAAATCCATAATTTTCAAGGCGATGGTAAAGGAATATTTTATCCCCCCGTTTAATTAACTATTTTAATTCAAAGGAAAATTTCCATAAATAATAAAGTTTGAAGCTGTACCTACATTATACGATATCTTACAAGTTATTACCCACTGAATCATAACCGAGGATACATCTTAAGTTTAAAATAATAAGCTCCATGTAAATCGGTTCGTTTCTCTAAGAGCTCATACAGTGCGTATGAGGTCTTATAATACAAATATCTAAGGATTAAATTATTTATTTTATTCTACTGACACACCAGTGTAATCGGGACTTGGGATTATGGACTTTTGAGTAACTTCAGATTAAGATAAATTAACTGTGCCGGTGATAATAGAACCAGTATTCAACTTTCAGAAGTTGTCAAGCTTACTAAGGAAACTAGGACAACAATCTTCGTTTGGTCATACGATAAACGTCCTCCACGTATACAGCATTGTGTTGTCACACGTTTGACACATGGCAGGCCTAAGTTAATGTTTCGCACCAGATGGTCGTTAAATATTCTGTACAGAGGACTTGAGTTAATGTCTGTGCCTCAATGTCTTTCTGATACAAGTTAAGCTGATCTTGATTAAATAAAGCAGTTTCATCAGTCCCTTCGTCAATTTGAAAGTGATTTTTTTAGTATCCAGAATCCATGGACTTAATCCGTGTACTAACAACATTCTATTGCTATTGAGAAGAGTGGACGAGAAAATCCATGGATATTTTTCAATATATAGCATTTATTATTATTATAATATTAATTAAACGAATACAAAAATTACTACGTACCTAACCAGACATCTATATTTTCGTGTCTGAGATATTATCAAATGAATCTTAGAACCCTATAATTAGAAATGATATTTGGTACAATAACAGTTGAACCTGCCGAACAATTTCAAAGTATTTTAATTACATTGTATGTATCCGTCGAAGATTTCTTCGTAAAAATATCCGAATAACGGTAGCTGTCTATTATTACCTTATTTTATCTTGTTATTCAAAATGAAATCCATTTATTAGTACATTTATAATAGCGATCATTAAAACATCGAATTTTGCTGTGATCTATGTAATTTATCTTAACGATTTGGGTGCGTATAAACTAATAGCGTGCTATTAGTTTTTTATGTACGAGTATCTCGTTGTTATCTCTTAAACTCCGTGATTACAATGCAGTACTGGTTTTGAATATGCTATTATTTTATTTTAAAACTATACAAAACTTCTATTAATATTGAAAAACACTCAAGAAATGTAATTATGTGTTCAATTATACTTCCTATGGTTAAATAGTCCACAAGCCATACATAACATGCGAATTACTAGATATACGAGTATAATTATTTTATAGAAGTAAACACAATTTCCTGTAGTGTTTTATGTGAACGGTTTATGAGCACCTTTTCTCTTCAAGGATGTCGTTAAAAGTTAATGTCGAGTAAGGGATTATAGATATAAAAATATAGGTTTGAACCCAATTAATGGCAAAAGCTCGCCGTATTCCACCGCTCATCAAAAGTTGATATATTTCACGCGTATATTCCTGATAAATGTGTGAGTGTGACTATATTGCATTGCAGTAAGTCTAGGTTTGAGAAAAGTTTTAGTGCAATAAGTAGCCTCTAAATGGTTATAGATACGTTTCTATAAAGTTAAATGCATAAATTTCTTTATTTAATTATTCTCACGAGTTATAAGCCATGAGTGGGTATGAGCGTTTATTAGAAGTAGATTTACTGTTAGCTATTTTGCAATACAAACAGAAATTCACACTGATTGCGGTTTCGTGCCACGCTTTGTGGTTTTGATTTGGTGGGTCTAAATGTGTAGTCGATACCTAACGTACATACATAAGTATACCAGAGTGAATAAACATAATATGTAATTGTTGTCTCATTCTCATCTTGTTACATGCGCTCATTCGTGCGTGTTGTATGGTATAAATAACTTGGAAATTATTTACCTTATTTACAAATAGAATAACTGAACGTTTTTTCCTCTTGTGTTTGACACATTATCGGCAATACTGTGTTAGCCTCTAGTAAAAAAAAACGTCTTTTTCCCTCTTGGCATCAGTGCTGTCGAAAACGAAAAGCTTCCTAGTAAAAGTATCATTACTGTTATTAAACATTACGCTAGGAGTAACAAACACTTCTGAATGCTTACACATTCAGTCGGGTGAATTGGTGTGGAACAGGTTCACTGTGTCCTCGTACTTATTTGTATATATCGATAAAAAGCGAAACTGATTTTCACGGTGTTATATTGAGTTTTTCTTGTTTTTGTAAAAGCTTATCCGAAATCATAGGTCTTTTTACTTTTTTCTTCGCTAGGCTTGATTATTAAGTTTTAACTATCATAATATTATTACTATAATCATCTTTCGTGTTATCATTGACTCCCAAACCGATTCTCAAAATATTTTGACTAAATCTGTCTACAAACTAAGAAAGATTTAACGTTAGTACCGTTTTGCTGCCGGAAGGGCTGAACTTCGACGCTAAGGCTTTATTAATTTATTACAGCTATTATAAATAATTCTTTGACTTATTGCTGAAATCTTTACGCTTTCATTGGATTTATAAAATTCAAATTATTGAATAAAATATTTTATTTTGATAAATAAAATTGCGCAGAGGCTCGCAGGGACTGATTCCTTGATTGATGATACTCCTGTATAATTGGACAATTGATAGATGGATGTGACAGTTGCCTTAGACAATTATTTGAATGATCTGCAAAACTTTTTTTTACAATTATACTGGGTGTAAATGAAAACAGTGCCACAAGTTCGTTTTTTCTACCTACTAACATTTTCAATTTGAATTTGTACGGGTTGATTAGAGTGTGTGATAATTTTTTGCGTCTTTTTGCATTGTTTTGTATTAAGCTCGTTCGCTCGTTCGGTTCAACGGGTCTTGCACTCAGACAGATACGACTGCAATAAAGTCCCTATATGAATGCGGTCCGGATTCCACACGTAACGGACTTTAAAAAGCGAAAAGTGTCCATTTATATACAGCTTCGTTTAATATTACTTTTTTCCTTCTCATCCTAATATTATTAAACATACATGGAATGTAAAAGCCTACTGAAATGTCTTTTTTTAAACACGATTATACAAAAATATTAAATTACTAGGCGTGTGACTAGAGCAAACAAAGTAGGAAGCAAAATACAGAAATAAATGCCTTTCGCGTCAAAAGCTCTGAACCTTTCTGTTCCTGCCTAACGAGATGAATTATAATTATTATTCATCTAGCGTCTCCTCATCTCTTTTTAATTCGTCCTTAATACTGCCCTAGTGAAGACAACATCGTATTTAAGATTAAATGTGGCTCGCAGTGACGTCATTGGTTCTGTACTATGTTTAGATAGCGACTTTGAATTTCTTGTGAAACTTTTCAGTTTATCTTTAATGTCACCTACGAAGTTTCTTGATATGATTACTTTCATAATCTTAAATAAAATAACTGAACTTATCCAAAAACCTTCTTTTATTATATTTTGCATGAATGAAAAATGGTATAAATAGTAAATAATGTAATTTTTTATACAATTCTTTTAATACAATTCGTGAAAGTTATTCCACAATATTCTAAAAGCTTTTACGAACCTATTTAATTATTCATCTTCAATGTTTCTGAGGAATGATACGTTTAACTGCTGAATTATTCAAATGGTCGGTACTTAACCATAATAATACGATTAAACTTGGTGGGCATTATTTTTTTTTTCAATGTCTTAGGGGCAATGCGTAGAGCATGATATATGCGACACAAGGCAGTAAGAGACTAAGAGTTGTGGTAGTACATCCAACCAGTAGTAGTGATTTGTTTTGCACGACTATCTAAGTAAGAGGGTGCTCTCTGTAGCCTGTATTATCTTTTGACTTCAAACAACTGTGTGTATATATACATACGCGGCTAGTATCTACTAGATCTCATTTAATATCTCAATTGCTAGCAGTTAGTAATTTCAAAGGTCAAATTACATCTCACTCGTCAGTGAAACGCTTTTCATACGAAACTCGTTCTGTTCATAGCTGCTATACATGTACCGTTTCACGTAATGAAAGGCCTTCTTTACAGGGTGACGAGGTCTGAATTGACGTCTAGCGTAAGTGTTAAGACTGACTCCACAATGAGTTCAACACATTTCATTATCATAATTATGCTTTAGTAGTTCGATACATAAATACTTAATTACTTCTGTTTTTTAAATTGCATTACTTTATGAAGTAAATAAGCTTATGTAATTTTTTTTTGTATTTTATTCCACCGTCAAAAATATTTGCAGTTGGGACTTTGAAAGAGAAGGAATCCATACGTAGAAACTCAATATATAAAATTACAATATCAAATTGTATACATGGCAAACATTTACGAGTGTAAAAGCAAACAATATTGCACGATTGGATCAAAAAAGGTTCTTATTATTGGCATTGATGCTCTTTATTGGACGACGGCATTCATTTTCGCGTATAGAAGCTTGAAGTTATCTTCTTTACATAAATATATTAGGCATGTGATCCGAACACCCACTTCGGATGTGGGTCTTAACCATTGACCTTCAGTTACGTCATAGGACGTGATGTTTTTGACTATCACCCGTTCTTGGGTTGGAGACATAAAACGCGCCAACGAGATAATTTCTAATAACGAGATGGTTGTAGAGCATTTCTCTGTAAGTAAACCTTTGCGACCGGTGAAGCAGCCGATTTAGATTCTCATGTTTAGCAATAAATGTTTACTCGCTGATATGTGAATACACAACCGCCTGACTATAACCTTGTCTGTTCAGGAGTACCTAGTTAGTTTTTCAGTTTCGTAGCTAACATGCTATCATCATCTGAACTAATATTATGCCAATATATTTCCTAATAATCTTGTTCTTAATGTTGTTGTAAAAGTAAAAGTTGTAGATGTTACTTCACTGATATTAGGTATCAGTCGTCAGTTTTATCAAGTATAATTTACCCGATTAGAGTTCTTTAAAGACATGTTGTTATCAGAATCATATCTCAGTGAGTCAGTCGATAGCGACCTGTTAGGTTGTTAGCTGGTTGAGAAGTACTTACTTTTTAGAAATTCAATAACTTGCCAGTATTGTGTTGTGAAACTTAAACGATCTTTACAAAATGGATAGGAAGAATATGAAACATCTTATCAAGATGTTTGAAGCGCGCGTAAACAGTGCAGAGGAAGAGGATGCGGCGGATATTGGAGATATATCAGAAATAACTCAAGAGGCTTACAATATGGCTCTAGGTATTATCGCGTTGTAGGGTGGTGTGAGTCTGGGTGTTGGGAGTGGCCGTAAGATTTTCACTCGGATTATCAAAGATTTTGTGAATTTTGTGATTCAATTACATTGTTTTGAAAGCATTATCTTCCTAGTATATTTAATTTGTCATGATAATAAATTGAGCGAAATAGGGTTATACTTTAGAGAATTAGGCGTGTCGTTACACATACCAAACCTGCTAATAATAATGATGACATAATTAATTCTGTACCTACACTCCCCTTGAAATTAATGACTGGTTCGAGCACCTGTTACTCAGATAAGTTTATTTGCTTACTCAACGTTTAATGACGCTCCATTTCAGTACCTACAGCTAAGCGTTATTTACGTTTCATTTTCACTTTTGTTACCCTCCAATAACTCTAGAACCATTCGGTTTATGTAATTATAGGAATATTTATTATTAGTTATTTTCGATCTTCTCAAATATAGTACATATTTTTTATGGATATATATATTTTGATCTTTGTTACCTATTCTCTATTTTGCTCATATAAAGTCTTATTATCCAACAGTATGGTAGCCTTTTAAGAACCTACCGTGCTTTTTCTTTAACACAAAACATTTGTTAATGTCAATAAATAGTAAAATCTATTTGTTCATTTGTCACGAACAAATTACGGGGCGGCTTAAATTAGCCGTTACGAAAGTCCATTCCCCAGGTTTATGACTATTTTGTTATTCGATGAAGTGTTTTGTATTCAAGGGGCTTGGTTAGAAAGAAAATAACAAAAAAAATTACTGAAGTAAGCGGAATAATGAGGAAAATGCTGAAAAATAATGTTTTATTTCTTGGTCTATCAAGCATAGTACTTACGAACTGTAATCTTCAGTACCCTGAGAACCGAGTCAGCCTCCCGATTGTTGTTGTCGCGAAGGTAACGATACACCCAAAATATTATGTACATACTGTTAAAGTTGGCAACTTTGCCATTGAGCTGTGACTTTGCCCAGCTGTGTATTTTATTTTAAACTTGAATTATAGAATATTTGTCTATAGTCACAAGACTTTTTGTCTGTACTAGAAAATTCATTATAATGTCTGACAATGTTAAGTGACGTAATGTTATCGATTTACTTCAGGTACTCTTAGTATTGAACTCATTGGTACAGTCGGTTACGGTGTGCGGTATCGATGTACGACACAACACACCGTTGTTTTATTCAATCGATTGATTCGGGGAAGCATAACAGTCAAGCAATTATATAATTATTCCTGATAATGTTAAAACGGTTAAAGTGAACTGCAAATGAAAAAGTACCTAATAGGTAACTACATAGGATAGATGTATGTATGCATATGCCGTGTATGTATGCATATTTGATTACTTGCAAGTGCTTATAGCGATAATACCGAAACCAAATTCCGTTTAACGCTAACACCACAGTAGTCGGAATATATCAATTAACAATTGGACTCAGTCTCACACATTCAGAGTTCAGACGTATCCTGGATTATGAATGTCCCATTATGTTTGTTTATTGATAGCCTAGTCATCGCCCTACTTAAACGAAAAGCTTACACTTACTAGAAAATCCTTTAATTATAGTTATTCTTTAGCAAGCGGATTGAATAAGTACTTAATTTATTTTTTTATCTACAGCCACTGAAATCGAAGGTGCAGCAGCGACTCAGAGCCCGGCGTCAGAGCTCGAGAGTCTAATCGAGCGCCTAGAGCGCGTCACTTCTCGATTGGAGCGGTTGCCGTTGTTGCGTACGCGCTCGCCTTCGCCTCCGCGCTCACCTGCGCCTTCGCCTGTATTCGAACCCTCTCAGGCACTACAATCTCTGTGTTTCGAGCCAACTGACAACATGAGTGTTAACGGGTATCAAGATATCGTGCAGGTATGCTCAATCAAAGCCAATATCTTTTTTCGGATTTTACCTATAACCACAGCCACAGTAGTTCGTTTCGATAGAATGAACGTAGGAGGTATTGATATTAACATGTAAAGGTCCATATGAAACCAATGCTAAATTACAGATGCTAGCGATTCTTCTTGAAAATAAAAATAGGTAGGTACTTAAACTAATTAATGGTTGTTTTTGCAAATCTGTAAATTGATTGTCGCGCATGGGAGCGTACATTGCTATAGAAGCACGAGTTATTGCGTAAACATCAGGTCATTTAAGTAATATTAGAGGTTATATTTTGGACAAACCATTTTCTATTTATCCGGAGGTCTCATGAGAATAGCCGACCTATAACCCAACTTCGAAGTAAAAAACAATAGCCTGTCAGCATGTTCATGCCGTTGAATTCTCCCGAGAGGTTTTTTTATCAATGTACCATAGAATAGGTTTGTTTCGAATACTTAACTTTATAATTGTTATTATGTTATACCTACAATCCTACATATTGAAAAACAAACAAGAAATCATTGAAGATACAAACATAATTATTAATTATATAATTATAAGAGTTTGTCGATGTGCTGGAACCAAAGATAAAGTTGTGCGATTGTTCATTAATGGATATTTGTGACATAATGAAGTGTTTGCGTGACATAAGACAACATATTAAAAGCACGTTGAACTTTCGGGGAAACCTGTTTATAGAAAACAGTTTTATATATCGCACATAACTTGACCTTTAATACAATATACATATTACAGAATATACCTATGTATAGACATATAACTATTTATTTAAAAAAAAAAAATACGAACATATTTTGACTATATAGTCTACGACTATATGTATACGTAAAATGAACGTAATAGATCTGCAATCTTCAGATGCCACATTTCTGAGTTCCAGCCGTAGGAAATCTAGTCGGTCCAGAAAATACAATTAAACGTGACATGAACACAGCAATCGTATTACAGATTCATGTTACAAGTAAAATAAAACGGGATTTTTGTGTCTCTAGTTAGGATAGGCAAAGGATGTCTTTGTGTGCTGGTATCAATTAATAACGGTCGGGTGGCACCGGATCGCTCTCACAGTTTCAAACGATACAAAATGATGTAACCGCTCCATTTTCCCCAATTTCTTTCAACTAAACGCTCTTGTCCCTAAAACGTTCGTCTCGTTTCGAGTTTTCTATAATTCTATTAGGTGTTTTGTGCTCGCTTTTGCCTGCTTATTATATTTATCGACTACCAATGAAATAAGATATTTTTGGCTGAGTCCGTAAAAGCTTTCTTCTATAAAATTGTACGTGATTTTATTATAAGGTAGAATTATAGTAGATATATATTTATAACAATATAAAACGTGCTGGACGTTTATATTGTTACTTGTTGTTCTATCGGGGAAAAATATAAAAAGATTATGAAATATACCAGAATATAAAATGTTTCGTTTGTTCTCTTAAGTGCAAAAGGCGTTGACATAAACACATGTAGATGCATCACAAATCTATACCGTATGTTAGTGTTATGTCTGCATCTTTGAACTAACTTTGATTTAATAGAGGCAGACGGAGATATTTATCTATCATACCTATTATTACTTCTTTAATTTTGTTTTGTTCAGAGTGTAAGTTTATGAAAAAGTAGCGCGTGTACGCCTCGAAAATAAGTATGAATTTTTTTTGCTGTAAAATAGGTAGTTGCTTTATCACTGTATGGGATAAAAATTACTTATATCAACGTAATATTCTACCATCCGTCAACTAACTACATTTTATATTTATAACAATAATACTAGTGTAATAATGGATAACAGGAAGGATTAAGGGTTCAAATAGACTGATTGTAATAAGAATTTAATAAGAGCCTTAGAGTTGGTAGAGTTTTTGTGTTACGATTACATTATACGCTCCGCCTGTTCTGAAATTCTTCCGTTAAAGCTTATTGCTCTGACTACAATACATTAATATACTTCTATTGTAATAAATCCTTGGTTCATCTATATTAAATTGAGTTAATTGATGGATGGAAGGTATCGAACGGGATGTGGTGTAGTTTACCTTCAAGGTTGCTTTCATTATCGTACTATCTACAATATTTCATTTCTTATTCAGTGTTTATGTTAATTTGAAATACTTGATCTTCTCAAGAACAAACTTAATCTTAAGACTAGCGAAGACACGAAATATTAAACTCTGTTCTATATTTTCTTCATTTATCAACTTAATTACTTTTTCGAGTGTTCATTATCCATGTTATTTAAATATACACAATTAATTCCGGTTCTACTAACATGTTTATTTGGAAATACCTGACTAGACACCCTTTATAGACTAGCTGGATTTTGGAGGCACGGCGGAATTGCTAGCCGACAAAACACGTTAGTACAACCGGGGCTGATGATAATACATGCAACAATTTTAATGTTAATATTGTTGTAATTATGTTTATAAATAACGTATGTTTGTTTGTGTACCAGGGCCCCCTGCAGGCGTATTTGCAGCTGTCGCAGCAAATAGGCGGCGATGTGTCCACGCACGCCAACCTCGTTAACGCCGCCTTCCAGTAAGACTTTAATTTATCTTATACATCAATTCTTATTAAAACTTGTTGGTGTAGCAAGACTGCCAGACTAAATAGAAACTAGCGAATCCACATTATTGAAATGAAATAAGTAGTTTTTTACGTCGAAACCATGTTCTACAGGCGCTAGCTATCAACATCAGTCAGTATTCTAAGTAGGTACATAAAACCGACGGCGATGTCCTTGCGTCGAAATTTAAGGTAGACTGAAACGTAGCGCCTATCTGTCTACGAGTCGCTTTGTGCCCGACACGAGACGCCTATCTCAGACTAGACTAAGCTGCTTTACATAACCGAGTACCTACTCAAAAACGATGCATTACGGTCATGCCTTAGGGTTTTATTACAGTTCTATATCTTATATATTTATACAATCATGTGGATTCAAGCAGTGTCGGTATTATTACTTTTAGCGATATTAGAATTTATTTTCATGCTTTAGGGCGCAACTCCGCTACATACAACTGGCTACAACAAGAAGCAAGCCATCTCAAGCCGAAGAGATGCAGCTCCTCGCGCCGACCAGCGAGCAGATCTCTGCTATTCAGCAGTTCCGTGAGAAGAACAGAGCCTCCAAGCTGTTCAATCACTTGTCGGCCATATCGGAGAGCATTCCGGCTTTGGGCTGGGTGGCCGTGTCCCCCACACCGGCGCCCTACGTGAAGGAAATGAACGACGCAGGACAGTTCTACACTAACCGAGTACTGAAGGAGTGGAAAGAGAAAAACAAGACCCACGTGGAATGGTGCCGCGCTTGGGTGCAGCTGTTGTCCGACCTGCAAGCTTACGTCAAGCAGTACCACACCACTGGACTCGTTTGGTCTGGTAAGTTTTATGACTAAGTGCCTAATTGTGTAATACTCTACATATATAAATGTAAAGACTGTTAAGTAGCAACCAGAGAGCATTAGGTGGGTATTTAGTCTGAACGACCCAAAGCAAAAGGACCACGGGCCATTCGACCGTAAACAAAAATCTACTACACTTCAAAGGTCCCAAATTTATGTTAGGTAAGTCACCACTTGTGAATTAGTGACCGACGATACGTCTTGTAGTTATGATAAAATACTGTGTGGCACAAATATTTTCATGTTTTCGTACCTCCTACTCAATCAATAACTCTTTCCCCAACGTCATAAACAAACTTGACAAGGAGATAAATTATATTGCGCTGGCACTACACTCCGTGGCTTCTTAGACTAAAACATTAAATTCCACAGGGACGCATACTTTCAAGTAAATATAGGTAACTTACGTGAAAGTCAGCTAAAACCAAGTATTTAATTGCTCTAAAACATAATTTTATCTGCTATTATGAAATAATTGCAAAAACGTAGTACGCGAATGAAATTCTCATTAAGCTTAACGTTGCTCTCGGGTTGAACTTGACACGAGTGTGGCTCAGCTCGTGAATTATTTAATATGCGGTTGCCGGCCCAATGTCATCTGCGCTACTCCTATTATAAAACGTGCTCATATTATATTGCAGACCTTGACACTGGATTCACAAATGACAAGTAAATATTGACGATCTGAGAGACAATAAACAATATATCTGATTATTTTCACTATGAAAGTCTGTAATTTGATAACGCTCATTATACCTAAACCACGTATTAAAAAGTAAAATACTTTTAGTTATCGTCAGCAACAACTCACCCGAAATTACAAGAGAGCAAACAACATATGATTTATTATGTGTTACCTTTAGAAAAAAATACAAAAAAGAAGAAATATTTTTAGTATTTTATTTTCCATTTATTCAAGCGTTAAATTAAAGTTTGCTTTTCATGTTTAAGGTGTCAATTGCCTAATTCCAGACAGAAAATTTTACATAAATTATGAATTAACCCTTAATTTTTTATAACTTCTAAAGTAAATAAGAATCACGCATATGCCGGAATCTGTCCAAATATTGGACAAAAGGATATGTATTTAATCCTGGGGCATTTATAACGGCTTAAATAATTCGTTTATCGTTGCCCCAACGAACCCGTAATACGGCTGCTGGCACAAACGCGTTAAACAAATATCATTTTCACCTTATACTAATTACCTAGAAATGTTATATACACTTTGAAATTAAATATAAAGCAATCGTATAACATTCTCCATTAAAATGGTACGCAATGCCACAATACGTACGTATTATTAGTGGACACGCCCACGGTTACCGCCTGCGGGAAATTGCTTCTTTCAGTGCTTGTTGGCCATATGTTAACAAACAGTTCGCACGTAATTATGAGGACAAAATCTTTTATAAAGCTTCAAAGAACTGTTTTAAAACGTCCTCTAAAACTAATTCTTTGCTATAGATATCAACTAGGTAGATATAATATGTATGAAGAATTTCGTTCATATCTAAATAAAAGGCTGTGGAGCTGTATCTTAAAAACAAAACACGGATCGCCTAACCATAATGCAATCTGCAGGCTCTCCAACGAAAATTTTAAGATAAACACTCGGAAATCTCTCTGGAAGCCTTTTGTCGCCTTCGCACAATTTGCTGCGACATCCTAATCAGGCCTTTGATCTCGTCCTTACACTTGGTTTCGGTAGTCCTTTACAAGCGCTACTTGAACGTAAGGCTCTATTCAATTTACCGGCCTTTGACAAAATACATTGTAATTAATTTGTTCTTAATTGTTAGGTTAGGTTAGGTTGATTACGCTTTTTGATTAGAAGTCTTTTAATGGTTAAAAAGAGAGATGTAAATACCGGTACATTTGCACAGTACATTATTGCGACGTTTTCACAAAGAGAACTTAATTAAACATAATATAACTTTTTACATTAAAAGTGCTTTGATGTTTTGCTGTCATAATAATTACTATAACTCTGCAGCCATTCGAGTTCGTTCGCCTGTAATGAATGCGATAATGGGTTGTTCCTAAAACATTCTGTCGAAAAACTTTGTTCAACTTTGTTTTACCGGGCGTAAAAGGAGTAAATGTTTATAGGCAGATTTCATACCAACATTTTTGATCTGCTTTTCTTAAGCATTTTTGTAACAGATATAACATTGTTTTGATATTGAAAATTGTTTTCCTATTTATAAATCCGACGGGCGCGCGTATTATGTATTTCCGGCAATAGCTTTTTAGTTCACTTGTTTTCAGCTGGGCCTGATATCTAAAAATGTAACATAAATAAGTAATAAGTAATGTAGCATAAATAAGTAAGTAATTATTTAGGACTAATTATAAAAAAAAACAGATTATCATAGAATAAAGGTATTTTTTTTACCACACTGGTGCTACTTTGTGTGACTAAGGTTGTTTGTGTAGGTACGGGCGCCGGCGCTCCCCCGCCGCCCCCGCCCGGCGGCATGCCGCCCCCACCTCCCCTGCTGCCCGAGGCTGACTTTGCCGACGTGTCGGGCGACGATCGGAGCGCTCTCTTTGCCCAGATCAACCAGGGCGCGAACATCACTAGCAGTTAGTATTCATTCATATATCGGTCGGTCCACTAGTGGATGACAATTTATTAAATATTATACTGAGATATGGTATATATACTATATGCATGCCTCAAGGCCGCTATGCCTTCGGCCCCAGCGGTCTTTAGTAGATTAGGCAGTCGTTACAGGTAGACAGAAGCTGATTCCCTGGCAACCAGTAAATGAGGTCCGATAGACACACGTCACATGTAAAATACTGGTATTTAGCTGAATCCGGTAAGATTAAAAACCGACCTAACTATAACAAAAAAATGCTAGGAAGATAATTATCACATAATCCCCCGTGCAGGTCTGCGCAAGGTGACTCCCGATATGCAGACGCACAAGAACCCGCAGCTGCGGCAGGGCCCTGCGCCCTTCAAGGCGGCGCCCTCCGGGGCCCCCAGCAAGGAGCTGCCGCGCCCCGGCGCCGGCAACCTGCCCGACAAGCCGCCCGTCTTCATGCGCGATGGCAAGAAGTGGCTTATTGTAAGTTTACATGACTTTACTATTATACAAACTTGTGTTAGTGTTATTATATTTTGACTTTTATTGTTATTTTTAACACAGGAATACCAAAAAGGCAACTCTAACTTGGTAGTGGAGAACGCGGACATGAACAATGTGGTGTACATGTTCCGTTGCCGCGACTCTGCGCTGACGGTGCGCGGCAAGGTCAACGGCGTCGTGCTGGACTCCTGCACCAAGTGCGCCGTGGTGTTCGACAACCTCGTCTCCAGCATCGAGTTCGTTAACTGCCAGTCGGTGCAGATGCAGGTCAGTTACACAGTGTTACGTAATTGTTGCGCATAATTGACTTTTTGTTAAATCGATTGATTTATCTATATTTAATAACGATATTTATATTTAATAATTATATTTAATAACCTCAGAAGATATTTATATTTAATAACCTCAATGTGACTTGAAAGACTTTTCTTCTATAGGATGGATTTCTAAACCACTAGTGTCGAGTAGAGAGTAGAGTAACTTTCCAGTCAATATTTGTATAGAAGTGCAAAGACGAGTACTAATACTGAAATATAAAACTTTACACTATGTTCTAAACGATATTATCCCAGCAAAATTAAAATAATTATATTTTAATTTTCTGTTAATATTGTATTTAATATCCTCATCACGTTTAATACGAATTTAAGATGCATGTAATAAGATTTAGCTGGAAGGAAATTGCCGTTCTGGTTGGTTTATTTTATGTAAAGAGATTCGTAACGTTCTTGTGCAGTGCGGCCAAGCGACGTAACAGAGTAGTGAGCACCATATGGTTTTAATAATGTGCCTAATCCTGCGTATGCTTTTAAGGATTAGGTACAACATTCATGCTTTATTGTCGTGTAAAACTTTTTACATAGGACCTAATACAACTTCTTTAATAATATACAATTTAGTATTTCTTCTGCTTGAAGACGAAAGCATTGAAATAACTAAAACGTTCTTACAACATTTGAAATTGCCTTTCCATTACTGAGATATAGGTACTTCCAAGGATGAATAAAGGTTATCTTTCCATTCAATCTAATTAGGTACTATTGAGCATCTTGGGAGAGGTCTATGTCCAGCAGTGGACCGCGATAGGCTGAGAGATTATAAAGATAAGTAGTAATTAGTATGTCTTCATATTGGGGTTTAAATTGAAACAAATTGTTCACCGACACCATGTATGCAATAAAAGTATATAAAAGTGTAATAGTATTATAGTACGATAAGGTCGCGGCACTCGTAGTCGTCGCCGAACTCACTCTTGATCTCTTCAATGGCTATTTGGCTGTTGGTCTCCTCGATGATCGATATCATTTTTGGACTTGGTTGACTAGAATACTTCACATCACCGAAGTCCTGAGCATCATACTCCCTGGATGCTTCAGAAATATCCTGTAAATGCATTTATATTTACAATATGAGTTAATAACAAAAAAAATCTATCTGTTAAAATCTTTCATGAGAAAATTACTTGCCTCATAATTGGAAGAATATGGTTTGTAAGGGTTCTGAGCCCAGCTGAAACTATATTCGTCACACCACATATCCGAACAGCTGTTCCTAAAATCGCTGTCGGAGTCTGAAGATTCGCGAGGCTTGGAGTAGTCTCCCATGGCTTCTTGTGAGGCCACGTCCATGGGATGAGGGTCTATGTTCAGTATAGTCAGCTTACTGTTTATCACCATGTTAAGTGTTTTCTGCCAATCCTCCAACAGTTTCTTTATGCCCTCCATCTAAAACCATGGCGTATATAAGATTAATATTAAACTGTAAAGAATTCAGAAAAATGAAAAGATATTGAAAGTTTCATACTTTCTTTTTCAATAATGCTTGCTTAGTGGCTCTTCTTAATCTCTTCTGCTTGATGTAATGCTTAAGATAGGCGACTTTATACACGTTGGTAACTTTCACTATTTTGACTCGACAATCTTGTCTGACGTCGACGTCGCTGAGAGATGAATAAACGCTGTTTTCCGGAGTGTTCGGATCTGTCTGCGCGTGTTCTCCGCATTCCATCTTCTCTTGCTGCCTCTCGGGGATCGCCATATGGTCGTACTTCAACTCCTTTAATAATTCCACTATGAATTCGCGGTCTGAAAGCAAAAATTATCTACGACCTAAACAATCCAACATGATCGAACATTAGCAGTGATCATTATTATTTTATACGCTGTTACGTGATTTCGGAGCTACGCGGATGGTATATTAGTGGGGAGTGACCTTCCTCCTGCGGCGCGGAGTGCACGTGCAGGTCGTGGTCGGCGTCCCACGTGGCGGCGCTGTCGAGCGCGCGGCGCAGCGCGTCGTCCGCGGCGATGACGTCACGCACGCGCGCGCGCACCCGCCGCAGCCGCTCCGCGCCGCGCCGCCGCTGCTCCGCGCGCTCTGTGAACTCTGCGTCTCGCACGCACAGCTTCGTGTTCACTATCTGAATCTATTCGCGATAAACAGCGTTACAACACTGTGATGTATACAGTCTCATCACTGCATGCATAGTTATATACAACCTGAAGTTGAATGTCTTCCATTTCGATTTGTTTCTGTTTTATTCTCTCACGAGACGTCACGTACATGTCTCTTATAAATCTGTACATGTAAAAACCCGTCGGCACATATTTGAGAATAAATATTGTCTGCAGAAATAAGAACATAATCAATTTACCGTAGTATTTTAAACAAAGTCCTAGGTTAAAATATCAGTTGGAACGTACCACGTTGATGAATGTCAGTCGCACGTAGATGGAATACATTACACTGACACAAAACTGTGCGAACGGTAGGCCGTATTGTTCCATAAGTGAGTTCCAGATCTTACTTAGGCCCCAAGCTGCGCCGTTCACCTCGTGCTTGTTAAGGAGGTGTACTCGATCATCCGAACTCATCATTAGGGTTCTCAAATGAAGAGCTGAGATTACCGCCGCCAATACTATGATTAAAGTCAACATCTAAAAGTATAATATTAGATACAAAAGTATATTTTTTACACATCGAGGCATTAAACATGCGAAATAACGAAACTTAATTTGGAAAATATTTTTAAATCTTGACATTGACATTTCATTGTCGTGACATAGGAATGCCTGTCGTGTTCATTCTTCGTTCAAAAAAGTTAAACTTCTTTACAAATTAAGAACAAGAAGTTTGTACTGGTTTAAAGTCTTGATTATAGCTAACAAAATATTTTAAACTTTAATGTGAATATACTATTCTTGAGGATCAGAAGCTGATTTATTATTTTTTTAAGAAAATACAAAAGGACCTTTCAACTATTTAATTATCAATAAAATTAATTACAAATATGCAAAAATCATTAAACAATGCAATCATTTCTTTTTACTTTCCAAATATGTTCCGTAGACAATTGGCGCCATTTTCTTCATCGTCGTCCCACTGCAGGGCAAAGGCCTCCCTTCCCTCCCTCCACTTGTCCCTCTCTGCGGCCACTCGACGCCAGTCCTTTAGGTAGGAGTAGTTCGTCACGCAATCTTTTTCTCGGCCTGCCACGAAGTCGTTTGCTGCTATCTAGGACCCACTGCGTGGTGGTTTTCACCCATAGCTCCTCCGACATGCGGCAAACGTAAACAGCTTAGTTCCACTTAAAGTTGGCAGCTGTTGAGCCTACGTCGGTAAAATACCGGCTGATAGTATTTCTTAATTCCTTAATCCGCCGCGGAGATTGAAACTTGCAGGCAGCCGGTGGATGCAAATGGCAAGTTGTCGTTCATTGTGGCGTTTTAAGGGGGAGGCCTTTGTTCAACAGCGGACGTCTTCCGGCTGATGATGATGATTTAAATTTCATTCTTGTATTCATACTTAATAAATATGTTTAGGTACTGGGCAAGGTGCCGACGGTGTCGATCGACAAGACGGACGGGTGTCAGATCTACCTGTCCCCGGAGTCTCTGGAGGTGGAGATTGTCAGCTCCAAGTCTTCCGAGATGAACGTGCTCGTGCCCAAGAGCAACGGCGATTATGTAAGTACAATTAACGAGAGGTGCTTAGCGTTTCATTAATAAATTGGTGGGTAGTACCAGGCGGGTAACATTGCCTTGCAGTTGTAGTAACTAAGGCTATATGTCGATACCTACTTGAGCTGAAGTTCGGCACGCTTGTTGTGAAAGCGTGTAGTGCTGTGTATTCCTTCGATTAGGTCAACAATTGCAACTGTAGCAAAATAAACCTAGTTCTCCGCAGTAATTGCTTAAATCCCACGTGAGCAAACTACGAGCAATACAAACATTTGTCTCGTGAGAAAAAAGGAGGTCGCTTTACAGAAAGCAATTTACCGTCTTACTCACACACCTATAACATATACCACTATACAATGTTGTATGCGGGTCGTGTGTCACCGATTCCTTCATTTGTTGTGTAGCAAATAATGGCAATGTGTTCGAACATTGTACACTACTTCGTGACGATCAGGCGTATTTATGGTGTGCTAGTAATTACGCTAAATGCTTCGCAAGTTCGCAGTTGACCCCTTTACGTTACGTCGCCTGCTACAGCACGGTGCATTGTTACCGTAATTAAAACGCAACTTACTATGTTTTTCTGCTGTTGGTCTTTACTGGTTTCAAGGTTTTGCTAATTACGATAATGAACTGTTACTAATGACTGTTTGTACACAGGCGGAATACCCTGTTCCGGAGCAGTTCAAGACAGTGCTGAACAAGGCGAGGAGCGGCATCACCACCACGCCCGTCGAGTCCACGGGCTAGTGCTGCCCTCTATATACATACACTCGGGAACCTTATATCGTTCACCTAATATCTAGCTTTCATTATCAATTCGAGGCGAGGCGAGTCTTTATTTAATTAAGGTAATACTTTGCACGGTCTAGTTCAATATTAGTTCACCTACCATGATTCGCCTCGAAGTATCCATACAGAACTATCCGTCACCTATCGTACGACATTTGTTCTCGAGTCCCATCTGCGTTACTTTAGTCTTGTATCGGTCATCTTAATTGTTAAGAACTGTCTTTATTTCTTGCTCATTGCGCTCGATTGTAGTATTTAATAATATAAATCTAATACGACGTAGAAATAACTATAACTCAAGTATTTACTGGCCTTTGTGTGTTATGTAAAGATGTTCCTTACACTAATATTTTGAGATTTTGACTTTGGGAAGAAGGCAACATTCTTTGGAGTACCACTTGGTACGGGAGTTAGTTAAGTTAGCTGTAAGGTGTGTGACTGTCTCGAGTTTCAGAAGAAACCATCGTTTGCATTCTGGACTTTCGCTATCTGTATTAATATTTGTGCGATGATAAAACCCCGGAGCTTGACACGGATGAGGTCTAATTTTCTTACTCGTATTACTTCCTTGTGATCAATAATTATTTTATTTTAAATTGTCTGTCTCATGTGAAAGCTCACGTTATTTTAACTTCGGACATGCTATTTTATTTTGTGATTGTAATTATTTTTATGAATATTTTCTAATAAAAATATGTAAATCAGTATAATTTGTATTCAAATAATGAATAATAATTTGTCGACATCGTTGATAAGAAATAATTGCTATTATTTATTCTATCATCATTATTTTAAAGATTATAATACTGTATTGAAAGTTTGCATTTTGTTAATTTATTTGTCGAGAGATTAAATTTATTTTTAAGATTACTTATGTTTTATTGTTTTCGGATAACTATATTTATACTATTACTAAAACATAGCTTTGAAATTATATTTAGCGCTGAATAATAAGGGACAAAAATAAAACAAAAAATAAATCGTTATATTTTTATTTTGTTCTTTACCCATGGCTCACATCGTCCATATGAAAATAACATTTTCAGACGGAAAAGGCGATCCATGTTTTTCAATAAATAATTCAATGTAGCAGTTATCGTGCAGTGGTAAACAAAACAATTTGGGCACATACATTATTCCTATATATACAAACAAGCCCAAATAACATTATTTATAATAATTATGGCGTAGCAGTTGTCTAGTGTTATGTGAAATTTATTATATAGCAATCGGATTACCCCGTCTCGTTTTACAGAGAATACATAACTTACAGATATCTTATAAAATATCAGTCGAATTTAGAAAATTTACCCTACTGTCTAAGTACTGGCTTATAAGTAATTAAACCTGTTTAAATGCTGTCAATCGGGATCTATGCTGGAGTTATTTGGTGAGGTTTTACTGCACTGCCACTCGTCGCTGCCGTCGGAGCATTCTAGGAAGCCGTTACACACGCTGGAGGCGGGCAGGCACTCGCCGAGCGGGCAGCGGTAGCCGCGGCACGTGTCGGGCCGGCCGCGCCGCGCCTCCGCCGCCTGCAGGTCGGCCAGCGGCTCGCCGGGGGGCAGCGTGTACGCGTCCAGCACGCCGTCGATCCACTCGATGTAGTTCGACACCTTGGTGTACACGCCGGGCCGGTTGGCTCGCGCGCAGCCGTAGCCGTTGCTTGTCACACCGTAAACGTACCATTTGTCTGATTCCTGTTAACAAAAATAATTTACATTGTGGGCGGGGTAATCTCTTTGATACAGGGTGTTCCTATCTTTTTAAATGTATTTACATAATTTATGCAGATACATTTAAAGTTAGTTAAATTAATGGTTTAAAATAGAATAATCTCTACAGGTCTCAAACTACCACTACGAAGTTAATATTCACAAGATTTGTATCTGATCACTAAATCCATAAAACGTTTGATATTAATGTCGTTACCTGACACATAAGTGGCCCTCCGGAGTCCCCGAGGCAGGCGTCGCGGCCGCCGCGCTCATAGCCGGCGCAGAACATGTCGTCGGTGACGCGGTACAGCGGCAGCAGGCGTGTGCGCCGCCGACATTCTGACGTCGATATCACTGGCAACTCCACCTCTTGCAGCGTGTCGGCTTAAATACCGAAATGGTAACCATTGTTGTAGATAGGGCAAAGTAATGTAAGATATTAATAAATAAAAGATGTGTTTAAGGAATATTATATTAACATATGACTAAAAGGTGGATTTCAAAAATTGTGGAATGGGGCATCCCTAAATCACAAGGGTAGATAAGGTACCCAGAAAAGCGTAACTTACGAAACACGCGCTCATGCTCATACAGCTGTCCCCAGCCGACCACAGTACAGTGGTGTCCGGCGGGCGGCTGCGCGCGCGCGGGCGGCAGGCAGGCGGGGCGCAGGCGCGCGTGCAGCGGCACGGCGTCCACCCGCAGCAGCGCGATGTCATTGCGGAACCCGCGCGGCGCGTACTTGGGGTGCAGCACTACCTGTCGCACGCGCGACACTTGCTCCCACGGCCCGCGCGGCCACGCCCCCCGTCGTAGCGCGCCCAGTCGAGCCACCCAGTGTGCCTCCGTGGCCCTGCAGCACAGAAGTTGAATATCGAATTTCTTCTATACCGTATTTGCGATTTACCATAACGTTTTTTTTTATCAAACATGAGGAATCTATACAATTTGCGTAAAAGGTACCCAAACTCTTTGTTTTAAGTTTAAAAATGCTTTGAATATAAAGACTTATGGAGAAGAAGTGCAGAAAGCTAATATTTGTATTATAATTACGGTCTAATTTTGATTGCCATGGGACCTTTAGTACATTTTTATAGGCAAATGTCAAATCTCTTGGCCACGAGCACGAAACAGTGACCCTGGGCATTAAAGCCACTGTAACATTCCCGTCAAGTCAACGTATGTCTATTGGCTGAGTAAGAGTTCTCTGCCATTATTATCGATATTACTTAAATATGAAAGTAAATAAAGCTCATACTAACTGGTAGAAACAATGGCTGGCGGACAGCAGCCACTGCGCGTGTATGAGCGTGGCGCCGCACTGGAAGTCTCCATCCCGGTAGAGTGCGGCCTGCCACGGCCAGGCGCCCGCCGCTGCACCGTCTCCTCCCACCACCCTGCTCCGACGCACGTGCGAGTCAGTTACGTCCCTAGCCACATATAGCTCGGCTACCACCACTCAAACGTACACTAGACAAGTCTACTGTACTAATAGGTGTTAATATTAATCTATGGCAAGTAAGCTAGCATGTACTTTGTTGATGTCTAAAATCTGGTTTTGCAAGAACGATGCCTTTACGTGTCTTCGGACAAGCAATACGTGGACTGCCGCGTGCGACATTGAAATCACGTCTTACAGTAATTGCTTGTGATGTTTATATCTGTTTGAAAACGACAGCCCCGTTTGACAGCATCGTTTGCAAGTTACCATCATGATTCGATTAAATTATATGCCTGCTTGGGTATTGAACCCAAGATGCTGCTACCACAAAATATAAAGACTTCTTGAATAATGGCGCTTGAAATAATAAATACCTAATTTATATAAGACCAAAAAGACTCTTGAAGGCGTATGCATTTTTTTTTTAATTAGTTAGTATATTTTCCCTTTATTTACCTGGGCTGCTGCACATCGGCGTGTGGTCGTATGCCACAATCAAGTCCGGTGCACCGAACTCGGAGAGCGCGTTTCTTAGCGCAGGAGGCGCGTCGGAACGAAAGACGGGTGTCGTGCGCGCGCGCCGCCGCGTTGTGCCACACTTCCCAGTAGCCTGCCGCGCTGGTTTTGCGACCCTCGCGAGCTTCACGCGCCCAGCCCGAGTCACTAAAAACAACAATTGGTTGACATTTAAAGTGTATAAGGACCTATGTATACACCAATATTTGAATACGAAAACCGTTATTGTTCGACCTTGGTTGTAAGTAATGGTCTGGATCGGCGTTAGAGAATTATTTTAACTAATTAAAATTTTAATGCACAGAAAGTTAATTTTCTTTACTTGAAAGTCATAGCTCTGCATACAGCTCTGCCCAGATCTGGTAACTTCAGGGAGCTGCGAGCTTGTTCCACTACGTCTGCAAAGCTCTCGACGCAAAGCCGGCCCCAAACACCACGCTTACGTACCATCACGTAACCTAAAATGTTATAAAGAAGTTTTAAAAAAACAATATTTTATAACGTATGATATCACGCCAGAGTGGGTAAAATTTAGGAATAATCGTGATAAATTCATTGAACTCAAGGACTTACTTAAAATGTAGGTACCTACATAGGTAGATTTCACTATTTAGTTTCAAAGCTCGCAGTACAACGATTTTAAAATACTAGATGATTAATATTAAATAAAATACATGTAAGTACCTTCTTCGTTATAGGGTATGACTTCATTATCCTCTAGTTCTTCAGCGAGCGCGACACAGCTTTTCTCGTCATCGCCGAGGGGGCAGTCAGGCGTGCCGTCACAGACGCGAGTCATATCCACGCATTGTCGAGCATTAGCGCACACGTACTGCCCTTCTTTACACCACTCTGAAATATTTAATTGTTCAATTAAGTAGGTAGTTTTATAGGCTATAAACCTGTTATGGTGCAGTTAAAGAACCGTTAGGGACATACAACTTTCATTAAAAATGTGCGAAAGTTTTAATATGCTTTAAATACATGTTACGAGGTAGGTATACTTAATGCATGATGAATTAATGACTAAATTAATACAAAGTGTTGAGCTATACTTAAAGAGCAAACATACCACACTTATTCTCATCAGAATAATCCCAGCAGTCGACAACGCCGTCACATATTTTAGATTGTGCGAAATCTGTGCGCAAGTAGTCTGCACATGTGCATGCACGTTCGTCTTGCCCTCCCGGGCAATCAATCAGGCGGTTACATCTGGACGTTAGCGGCAGACACAGACCACTCGGACAACGAAATGATGTTGCGTTATTACAATCATCTGTAAATTAAACAATGCTGATAACTATGTTAAACAACTGCGACGAAGAAGGACTAATAAAATATAGCTGTTTCTCAATCAGAAAAACTGCTTAGGAAAATACAGTGCTTTTATTAGTTGTAAGTACTAAGTAAAATACGTAGTTAATTTTATCGTATAAGAGAAGTTTAACAAAAAGAGAATAAATCCTACCTTCTTTGAAAGCTTCTTTATTGATATTTACATTTTCCTTCTCCTTTTGAGGTTTGTTCACATGAGGCTTACTGTAAGTTTTCTCAGGGATGTCGAAACTATTGCCGTCCTGTTTAGTTGGGGGAACTTTATTGTATGTTTTGGTAAGTATCTTAAATCCAGCTTGGTTAAGCGTGTAGCTCGATGGTATAGCTTTTGTTGAAATTACACCACCTGGTGCTCGAAATAACGTGTTGTTATTAGAATCTGATATTGTAGCAAGGCTTGCGAGTTGTTTTAACTTGTCTATTGACAGTGAATTTGTTTGATTGCTAGGTATTTCTAAAACAACATCGGGTTCTAAGGCCAATTCATAGGCAGGAAGCGTTTCAGTTTTGTTAGCACGTTTACTGCTAACGCTTCCAGTCACATGATATGACACTCGATATGTGCCTTCGGGAACGTTAGTTGTGTTTGAGATTGAAAAACTTTCCAAGGATTCATTATTGATATTCGAAAAATTTAGATCGTCGCTAGATTTGGGAAATCTACTGTTTGATGGGATATTATCAGTAGTAACAACTTTTACATTTTCGGTTATTGCTGTAGATTTTGCTACGTCCTTTTGTTCCTCGTCTATATTAGCGTCTGAATTCTCTGTAGCACTGTGACTTTGGTAATAATTTTCAGTGCTTAGATCATCAATTAGTTTTTGTGTTTCTGGATCGTTACGAAAAAAACTGCGTAAGTTTTCTTTTGTTGGTTGTGATTCAACCCTGGTTTGTGGCCTTGGTCTAAGCGGACGATTAACACCCAGATTGGATTTGGCAGGTAGCAGTGTTATTACTCCAGCTGTAGTTATCTCTACCTCCTCATCAGGCACTACTTCAACAGATCCAGTCATTTTATTATGATTATGTCTCTCTTCAACTTCCATATTATTTATAGTTTCTTCAGGCTTCATAGAAGTAATTTGTGAATATTTCTTAATGATTTCAGTTAAATTCCTAAACATTGAAACTTTCCCTGAAAACTTTGGAGTGGTGTTTGGAAATACATCATCATTTTTTGTTATTATAGCTTGTAATGTATCATTATAATATTTTTCAGGCGAATTTTTGCTGAAAGTCTCATTGTCGTTTGTTGACGTATTAACTAATTCCCAAGTAAGATGTGGAGCTTCGGTACTAGGTATTATAGATACTTTATTATTTGGACGTCGTGTTGAATTTTCTTTTGCAGTATCGTTATTTGATTTCTCTGATTCAGTTTTATATGTGGTATTAACTATTTCTAATGACGGAGTAGTACTGACAATGCTGCTTGCCGCCGCCGTGGTTGTACTTGCACTCGTTGTGGAAGTGGTGATTGTAGTAGAAATAGTAGTGGTGCTCGTACTTGTGGTGGTATTGAGTTTCTTTAAAATTGAAGCTCCTTCAAAAGATACCTTTTCAGTGTCACTATCTGCGTTATCGGCTTGTAGCACATTTATGGTCACGCTTGTTTGTTTATCTTTAGGAGGTCTTTCTACTGGTTTACCATCATCATCATCGTCAAAGTCTACTTCTTCTACTGCCTCTACAACTCCACTTATTTTATCTACTGGGATAGGATGAGGTTTTAGATAATTCGACCCTAATGTTTCCATATTTTTCAGGGGCGGTACATAAGTTGGTAGTGTGAAGCTGGTATAAATAGGACCTGGAACATATACTTCGGCCGCTAGATGAGGATCCACACTGTGGAGTCCTACAGGTCTGGTTGTAGTTCTGTCCCTTTGTTTTACTGGTGGTATTGGACTAAGAATACTTTCTAATATCGAAACATCATCAACTACTTCTGCCACTCCCATCCTGTCTTCTGCATTCAAATCACTACTTGTTTCTATAGGGATGGCAGTTGATTTGCTAGTTTGTTCATAATAGGGTTGTGTGATAGGTCGCCACGGTTCATTATCGATAACATGCGGTACTGTAAATAACGTATCGATTTTAGGCAAATCCTTGTAGTGATTTTCATTTGTTAGTAAGTCGAGTAATATTTGTGATACGTTATTAGTAGTGGTAATAGTTTGCGTTGTGGTTGAAGGTGTAGTTGTTGTAGAAGTGGTGGTGGTGGTAGTGGTGGTAGTGGTGGTGCTTGTAACAGGAGCTCGTGAGCTTGTTTCCCCTTTCTTCGGTGTTGGTTCTGTTCTAGTCTTAACATTCAGTGTAGATGTTATAGTAAACGGTCGATTCTTTGGTGTGCTTGTAGGAACTCTCTTCGTTGTAGTAGTCCTTACAGTTGTTCTTGTATTGGGAGCTCTTGTAGTTGTTGTCATTTTGGCCCCCGGTTTGTGACTTTGCTTATCATCATGACGTCCTGGACTAGAATTCATCTTTTTGTTTTCGGTTATGTCTGCTTCAGTTTTTGTTATCTGAAACGAGCCCTGTACTACTGGTATATTTTCTGTGTCAATATCGGGTTCATCTGGATCTCTCTTTTGATTTGGTTTTACTGTAGTCTTACGCACAACGCCGACTCTGGTTTGAAGAGTCTTATCTATGCCTGTTGCTGGAGGAGAACCTTTGGGACTGCTTATTGCCATGCTTTCATTCATGGCTTCTCTCACGTAAGATTCCGAGTGATATGTGTGTTCGAGATCTCTTTTTATGACTATACTGGACGTATCGACTTTTATACTCTGACCAATGGCTGGATGTTTAGAGTTTAAGTCTTGAATTAAAATATTCTTAAGTGTTTCTTCTATATTTGAAACAGTGCTGAAAATAAATATTTTAGAAATATATTATTTACATAGTTCTTAATTGAAAATACAGATCTTAACGAATTCAATATTTGTTTTAATTATTACCTCGGTATTTTTCTCCTATCGAGATACAATCTAAAATGTACGTCTAGTCTTCGGTCCCCAAAGCCGGTGACGAGTGCTCCAGTGAAGGCTTGTCGTAAAGCCGATGGCGCGGCGTACACCTGGCGGAGCGCGACACCATACCGCCGCGCTCTCTCCCGGTACGAGGGGCTGCCCGGCACGCCGCCGTACACATCCCCACGAGTCACCCGGAACGTTCCCTCGAACGCCATAATTGCTGCAACATTAAACACGAGTCATCATATGTCTACTGAATAGGAAAAAACAAAGTAGAAACAATATTTTAATATACGAAACTATAGTTGCCTATCAAGTAGTATGTAAATCTGTGGATAACTCTTTCGGCAATTTCTGATCAGGTGCATATAGATTTATCTGTAATTTGTAGTAGGTACGATCATGATGTACCTACTACTCGTATGATGCTAGACAATTTGTAATATACAAAATCGGTCACGCCCTTTTGGAGAAAATCAGCATCAATCATTTGTGCAAATGCAAACAAACAAACAAGATCTCACCCTAAACTCATACACTTCTCTGTTCCGTCGTGGGTAAAAATACGTGTCGTTGATTGGCATATTTAAAGAGCGTGCAACAAAGTTCCACGTACAAAATTGACGATATTGGCTTAGCTTTACATTATCGGTAAAAGTCAAAAAGTACATAAATCTTATTGTCCATGTTTGATGGATGCGATACTCCAATCGATGTGTTAAATAAAATACTGGAGTGATTTATACCCGATGTTCTTTTATTTATCATACCTTTGACTTTTAATCTACCTCTTTTGGACATTGGCTGTCAATTTGTTAATTACTGTCAGTCACGGATAAGTATAATTTGTCATGGATATATTAGAAAGGGTAGCAAAAGTACCAAACTAAAACTCTGGTAGATTGAATACAGATGTTGCAAAAGTGATTAACTCAGTTAGTGGCTTACGTTCTCCATTATCTGGTCTTAGGGCACCCATGTAGAAGGCAAGCGCAGCTACCGCTAGCACGGCGACCGCCGCCAGCAGTGCTCCGCCCACCAGCGCCGCCGAGCAGAGTCCTCCGCTGCGTCCGCTGCCACTGTTGACGCCTGCGCGCGGGTACCCTCCGCCCGCGAAACGGTACTCGCTCTAAGGACAAAAATAAATATTAACTTAGTGGGTAGTGTAACAGATAAAAGATTTAAATGCTGACGCCCTTAAAACAATCCTGTGTAGGGCTGCTTACCTGGTAACAGACATTCCTAAAAGCAAGTTCTAAGGTATGAAAGACCTCTAGTCTCAGTAATCATAGTTATCTATAGATTAGATTTTATTATACCTATTCGATATCTAATAGTGTTGTTTACCGCAACAAATAAGCTACTTTCACGCCGCCAGGCCAACAGATACATCGTTAAAGGCTACTAATAGTCTATGTGAAGAGTATACGCGCTTATCTACGCGCTCATAAAAACTTACTACGCACTAATCCGTTTGCTAATAGTCCATAATGGTAGTACCATGATCTCGAATTATCTGTTATATTTCTGTACCGTTTTTTAAGCTAATATGTACAGCATTTTATACAGTACACTTGGTCATTTTCAGGTTTGTATCTACTAGGACAATTGCTCAAAGCTTTAAATGACCTGATTTTGAAAGCAACCTTCAAGGATCACAGATCAGAATTCACAAAATGTTTATCATGATACAGTTGCTTAATAAGGCACTGTTCATCATCATAGTACCTAAGTAGAAAACTTTTTAAATGACCAAAGCTCGCCCCCTATTCAAGGACTCACTTTTCGGCAGAATTCGGACGAAAAAATGAACACATCTATTGGGAATACAAAGGAACACAATGTTTAAATTATTAATTAATCTAATATTTCTCCGGATCACATTTCGTAATTTACCTAAGTTGCGTCTTATTATATAAAGACGTCTTACAAAGACATTTTCATGGGGATAGGAATTTTGTATTGCTACATGAAGGTTATAGTATATTAATGTTAATATCTTAAAAGGAATGTGATACTCCTTGATCCCCTCAGAGGCAATTTGTTTCCCTTGTTACGCCCAGCTTCTACGTTAACAAGCTGGTATAAAGAAAACATTGCCAATACTTTTTATTTTCCTCGAAGCGGTTTATATTATAATCACACCGAACGTAGTTATCACTTATGGTAATCAAGGCTTTAAACATAGTCAGGTGGCCATCCGACCTACACCTACCAAGAAGTTTTTGTACTTACCATGGCGTGTTAAATTTTTTACGGCCTTATATCTTGTCAAAGTCCTCAAGGTTTGTAAATTATTCTAGTTGACTCAAAAAACTGATATCATCAATTTTATGTCGTGTCTTTGTTGTAATTCAAGGAGGAAATCATATTATATTTAAGCTTCCAGTACTTAGCTACGTAGAATAAATTAACTGAATAACATTGAACGTATTCATATTTGTGTACAATGAAATTCATAAATTATAATGCGTTGTATTATCATATTATATGTAGAGTCTAAAAGCGAATGTAGAATTGTATATGTATATGTATAGGTATAAATGTCCGGTAAAATTCTAAGGGGAGTAAATTTGGATGTTGAGAATTCGCCATCATTACAGTGCTGATGAACGATGGGAACGTGGTCAGTGCATGGGAACCGCCTGCGGTGGGCCATCCATCTGCACCCCGCCTCTTGCTTCACCTGTCACTTCGCGCCGTTAATCATCCATCTACAAAACCACGTAGAAACGCTTGAGAATGTTGTTTTGGGGACACGAGGCTTATTTTGAAGCTTGGACACACGAATTAAATTTCGCTTCAAGGTGGGTGTACACAGATTTCGTCCGCTTAGTAAATCAAAAAGTTACAAATACAAAAACTATCTTTTATACCTTTGAGAGGTCCCACCGAGATTAGAACGCGGATCGTTGAAAAGTCCAATGTGCTAACCATTACACCATGGGACCGCGACACTAGCGCCATCAAATACCAACCTATTTTTTCTGACAACCTTTGTACTAAGTCAAAGTCAAAATCTTTATTGCGTTCATGTGTAGATTAAGATGTTTAGTTAAGTATAATAATACATGTTCTTACATGAAACCCTGCAAGGGCGCAGCAATTTTCTTACACCTATAATTTTATACATAACAAATAAAGTTTAGAACTCTATAATGGCACTTAGTTAAAATTATGATATATTACAATACGGAAGACAATCGTATTGTCTTTAGTACTAAAGTGAACACTGCTACTAGTATGTCGTAAAATGTTCATATCAATAATCTTTTACTTTCCTGACTGGCTATGTACCACATCATTTTCCAGAGCAGGTCCAGAATTACAATGAAGCAAAAATGTTGACTGGTGTTTTTTGAACTGGGTAATTATACCGTGGAAGCAACTGTGATTATAAAACGTTTGTCATAATTAAAAAATCCAAGAACGATGAAAGTTTAGGTTGAAAAGGATTTTGCGGTAGATATTTAACAAATATTTCTTGGAGTTCTAAAAAAATTAACTGTAGAGCCTGTGCATTATTTTTTAGCGTTCCTACTAACGTAATTACTGAAAAATTTGTAATACGTAAGTCGCAGAACATCAACAAATGGATTCACCGAATTCAAGTTGATTATTGTGATAAGTAGAGTAGAATCAAATTTGGTAATAGATTAAAAGATGTTTCAACGTGCTAGACAAATCGTGAATACTTATAACAAAAACTTTGTATGTTGAATTAATTACTTATTAAATTCTGGCTGGCTAACTTGACTGAAGAGCATAATTATACCTAAAATATTTAATTTAGCGGAGAGCCGACATCCGCCATCTTGTAAAGTGAGGCTTGTCTTAAACGAAGGAGGTAATGAGAGCCTTGAACCCTACCAAACAGCATTATTACGTACCCCAGTAAACTACCCACAGGTAATTAAATATACTTTTTGGTACATTGATTAACTTACAGTTAGGTACGATAAGTGGGAAACAATTTTGTTGGTTGTTTTTTTGCAGTATGCTATAGTATAGAGCGTTCATTATATAATTTGTTTTATCATCATCGGTAATTTTGCCTCTTTTATGTAAGTCAACTAAGAAGTAATAGTATGTTTTAAATAGTAGGTACTCAAGTACTTAAATGTATTTAAAATTTCGTATCTTTACCATATAATTATTAGTAATGGTCCAAAATAAATATACAATTTGAAAAAAGAATTCCAAAATTTAGGTCCCACCGAGACTTGAACTCGGATCGCTGGATTCAGAGTCCAGAGTGCTAACCATTACACCATGGGACCACTGAGAATCGAGACCGAAATAGTAGTCTAGTATCGCACCGCTCTCGCCTAAAATCGATACTTTCACTCGTACTGTGGTATCATATAAAGATGAATGTTTGCACGTGAGTGAACGCTGCGGTTCGAGAGAGACATGCGTATTGCACGGATCCTCGCAATGTAGAGTTACATATATCCCTGTTTCTATGTAATAACATTAATTACAAGTTTATACATAGGTTATTCATTTACCGCACAGTTTAATGGGACAAAATGTACTTCAGCAATGTGAGTTTATGCCTAACGAATGCAAATAAGTGCAAACAATAGTGTATTGAATGCGCGCTACGATGACATGCTGACCGTGGTCTCAATCGGCCAATGTGCGGCTAATGGCGATGATGCGCCGCGGGCCGAGCATTCAGCACACGGAGTGTAGTCCACTTCTTAAGTCCTTAATATATACGACCTAACGCTGATTACAATTACAGCTTACGGACTTTATTCGTGTGCTACGGACTAATACATTTATCTACCTGCTTTTTATTTTAGTTACAATGGATACTTAATAAAATATCATAAATATATAAACTACCCTTGTTTAGAACTGATGGTAATCATCGTTACCATAAACGCTTATTTTGTCATACGTAGGTAACTCGAATTTATTTTTTTTATAAACTAATCAATTCGTTTATCATGAGAAGAATTTTTGTAATGTCAGGATCGTAGCCTATAACCATTCTTGATTACTGCGTGAGATAAAGGCGTGAAGTTATGTGCATTATATAATACATATACATATATTGAAATATTAAAAAAAACCTAAAGGTAGTGCTTTCAATTACGTCTTTTATGACTGAAAAAGTGTTATTTCACTACGTCGATAGGAAGTGCGATGCGATAAAACTCTATACCTCTTGCTACTCTGGCTTTATTCGTGATCTGTGTGAATTATCTAAATAACGAAATAAAAAATAACGTCTAGATTTAAAAAACTAAAGTTATTATTATGAATAACATTAATTAAAGTTTATGAATCTCTTCTAAATCTACTGACAGTAATTCTGCCTGGTTTCGGTCAGGGAAAAAAACTCGTGCGCATGTGTTATGTTATTGCGTATCTAATTTGATCATCAATAACACGTACAGTCATGTCGAGCTGATAAATACTTAATCATTGTATTCAATAGGTCTTCTGTTACTATAAAAGAGATTAAAAGTTAATATTTTAATACAAAATCTTCTGTCTTCGACTAGCTGTACTTACTTAGAGTTTTTTCTAATTGCAAAAAGTAATGCTAAGGTTCATTAATGTTCATTTGTTAACGTAAATAATTTTATTGTCGGGTTTGTCCATTGCGCCCTTGGCACTTAGTTTTGCTAGTGCTACGAACCTGCTGAATATGATGATGGAAAAAACAATATCCTTTACCTCACTCGGATACTATTGATGTATTTTTGGTACGGAATTTTAATTTTCCACGATGAACTATTTACAATAGATACATTATTTATCACTAAAACCTATTTTGGTACTTACAGCTTAAATAAATCATTTTTCGTCCACATCTACCTCATCACAAGTTAGTTCATTTTACTTAACCGTATAGTCAACTATTTCCATTTAATATCGGAAATATAACTATGATATCAATAACTTTTCGTATTCTTAAGTTAATTTACACTGTAGGATTATAGTTTACGCGCCAGCTGATAATGAGCCGTTGAAAATTATTTTTGTCGTTAATAAAAGTATGATACCTAAGCTATGTAGGTGCGGATAATAATATAATTACTGTGCATGAAGATGCGCATAACACTATACCCTTGTAAATAACAGGTATGCGTAGTGGTCGGCCTTGCGGCGGACGGCCTCATCCCAGTTCTACATAGTTGCTCCCGCACTTGCCGATTGGGCTGTGTTTGTTCATTGACCACGGAGCCCTCGCTCGACTAAGTAAACATTACTCTTGCCTACAAGCTTGAATCAAATATTAACGATAACGATACCTTTCAACTTTTGTATAGAGCTAGCAATATTTCATATTATAGGTAGTTATGTTAGCTATTACTTTGTATGGCTCACATCAGTGATCTCTTAAATAAGCAAGGCATATTCAGTTATAAATTCTATTGTTGGCTATGCTTCCTGCGTTGGAAAAGCGTGAGTAACCTGAACACATACGCACTCAGCGATTTTTCGCTTATTAATATGTTTGCTTACAGTAATAATTGGTGTACAAGGCTCCCTTGTACGTGCTGTAGGTCATGGGTGGGCAATAATAGCATAAACGCGGGAACAAATTGTCCGTCACGCTCACATTGTACAGTTTTCGTGTTCAGTTTTTAGATATACGCTACAATGACATAATCGGTGAATTATTATTAATTGCTGCTCATCATTACATAATTTAAGTAAAGGTGTAGCCTGACTTGGGTTATGAATGGCTTATTTAATGAGCCTCGGCGATTTTATAAAAGAACGAGGAAATACGTATTTATATAAAAACATAACAAACTTATCTGCAAGATGGTTTACATGTTTTGTCTATAGCTGGATGTAAATTGTGTGTGAATAAATCTGTGTTATACCGAAGCGAAACCACGGATAAATGTAAGTTCAAAGAGGTAGAAGTCACGCGACATTGTCCGTCGCAATAATAACTTTAATCACTGACACGAGCCGTCAAGTCGTCTCGTAGATTGTCCTAGTTGATGTTTTTAATTTAGCTAATTTTCCGTATTGTAATGTCTTCAAGCTTTGTTGCACGAGAGCGTGGCCGCTGGTCCTGACACGAAGTCATTGTCAACCTTCGTCAGCAGATTACACGTAATAACCCTTATTATATATAACTACTTGTATAAGGAAGATCTTTTGTTATAAAACCTTGTTTTGCGAAAATATGGCGTAATAAGGATATGAGAAACCATAATAAAATATCGTAATATTCTTACTATTTGATAAAGTAATTATCTCTAGAAAAATAGTTCTTAAATTAATTACCTACGAGGAGTGATTAACTTATAAGGCAAGTTTACCACTGTACTAGTAATACTAAACAATATAAGCGGCGTAATAATTTGAAAAACATTTTTGGTCGTATATCTATGATTGAACATTTAATGGAGTTCGTAAATAGCGAAACAAAAAAAAAAGATTCCGACGAATTGTAAACCACCTCCTTTTTTGAAGTCGGTTAAAAATAGGAATTGCTATTGGAAAGACGCCTAGTAAATTAATTCGTGTACTCTATAATAAATAGAATCTAGTTCGATAAACTTCGTAGTATCTGAACAGAAACAACTGCCAATATGTCTATGGGAAGAAAATGAGTCATGGCCTGTTTGTCTCAACGGATTCGTAGGCAGGCAATTAGCATGGGTCTCTACGTGGTCAGTCGAACACTGATATAACTGACAAAAAACCTTGACATGCGAACACATAAATGCTACTAATAACTTACGAAAAAATCATGAACATAACTGACGAAGAGGTTTTGAACTGTATCAAGGTTAAAGTCGAGGTAGGTATGTGTAGCGAGATTACTCCCGTGAATGAATATTTAGCCGTAATATTCAAATCGCATTCTTAGTTGGAGCTACAATCTAAGTTATGTCTTTCAATTACTATAGGGGTGTATTAGAGAGAATTTGTGAGGATCAAGTACCTTTAGTGATATTTAAATGATCGAAAGTAGAGCCTCTTGGGCACTCAGCCCTTCTACCAACTTACTGGCTGGCAGATCTATTTTTCACAGTTTGAGATATTACTATAGAATAGATTACGTCGACACAATAGAAGGATACAATTGGCTACATTTCAAGAAAGCCTTCGATATGACTTTATTCAAAATATTTTTTTTGTTTCTTTTCAAATTTCTACTGTCCTTGTTGATTGCCAATGGTTTTGAAAGTTGCGCTCATTAGCTGATTAGGTTCTTAGAATCGTCGGAGGCCGGGCGACAGGTGACCATTCAAGCAATGAAAGTGTCATTAGTTATTGTTGTTGAGACTAATTTCGCTACGCGAGCACTTGCGAAGAGATCGTATTGAGAATTCATCTGTTTCGAGTTGCGACCTACATACATACGGTTTTCACTAACGTTACATTCGCGTGATATTGTGTTACAAGTTGTTGTGTACAGTTCGAATATATGCTGGCTTGACTAGAAAAGAAGGGATCTACCCCGTTTTCACAGACTACGAAAGCCTGCGTCACTTGAAGCAGAAAATAGGTAACGTAGTAATATTAAAATTCGCGAAGAAGTGAATTCATTCACTATTTACTTACATGTAAGATTAATATACATATCTTCTACCATTATAATCAACCTAGCAACTCGTGGATCACTTATGTAAAATGACATAATCATCAGTAGTGTTCATGACTGACATGATTTTAACATGTATTTTAATTACGCCTTGATGTTAAGTCAGTTTTTACCTCTGTACGTTCTCTGAAGCCCCGATGGACAAGAAAAGTAGGCAATATAGCAATCAAGACAGCAGACTTCTGATTTATTGTAATCTGAATTCACATACCTATTTCATTTCTGAAGAAAAACGGTTATTGGACGAGTAATACTGATTATTTGGATAAACATTAATGACATATTGTATTATAGATGGTTTTTCACAAACTTTCACATCTCAAGCTACAAACTAATAAGTCTTCTCATGTTGAACGTAGTTTTATTGTGTGTGACACGCATTCTGATGTTATACCCATAAATGTAATCTTATAGGAACGTCGCCATAAATCGAGGAATGCAGAGCGAACACCGGCCGTCGCCGATCGCGACTCTTCTGCTAGATACCACTCAGATTGGCGTAATGACGAGTCGATTCCCGATCGCTCACGGCATTCCACCGCCACCGCCCGCCGCCGACATCATATCATTCCACTTTTATGGACATCAAGACCTTACTATATAAATGTAGTGTTTGTCATCATCTTGATCGATTTGTACCATTCGACTTAGTTACAAGTAATCATGTAGGAGAATGTCGTCTAGCGGTTATATTAGTAGAGCTTATTTATTATTTATTACGAATACACATTTTACCGACGGAATTTATAAAATATGTCAGGCAAGTCAATTTTGGTTGTAGCGCATATAAATCAACACTAAACAATGTCAATGTTGCTAACGTGTAACCCAAGCTAATACTGACTGACCACGATGCGATTCGTAAACTTTTGCGACAGTGTTTTGTGAGATAAATGAGACATATTCGCTGAGTGAATAAATAGAGGCACTGCGCACACATTAGGGTAACTTGTTTTGTTATTTAGGAAACATGTTGGGAATAATTTCTTACTCGTTGTAGTTTAATTGTTCTTGTTGTAAGTTGTTTGTTGTCCGTTAGGCTCCGTACGGTCCAGACAGAAAATCAATATGCGGCCGTGATTTGATAGGATGGGCGTAGCCTATATTTTATTTAACTAAACGTGATATGCGAACGAAGAATTATTCTAGTAATCATGTTACATTTTTTAATACGGAAATCAGAGGTCGTTTTTTTAAAGTAAAGAGGAAAATTAGTAAGTATTTTGAGAATATAGTAGGTAATTTAGGTAAAGCATTCATGAAATAAAAAATTACAGCTTTCAGATAATTAATTTGCTAGAATACAAAGGTACACATTCATAAATACTTAATTCATGTCCATCTTCGTAATCGATCTAACGCAGGAATTTTCAAAACTATTCGTACCAACGAGTAAAATTTAAATAAACAGATACCAACAACTTAATCATGATTGTAAGGATTTAAAATAGAAAGCAGGATAGGAACGCAGCGGCGGCTGAGTAGTGTGTCGGGTAACGGGACCGCCTGCGTCACGCTGACGGCGCGGCGCGTCGGCGCACGCGCAACTGATACAACCACTTGACTTACCGACCAGCGTTATCTCATTCTGTTAGTAGCATTCTTATCCAAGTATAGAGAAGGAAAGGTTATTAATTACGTAGAGAACATTCTAATATATTTAATAAGTTTCTCTAACACTAAGGAGAATCTTTAACATTGTTTTTAAAACTATATATCTTTTATTCACACCATATCGTATTAATTTTTCAAAAAAGTTTGACTAACTAATTTATTTGTAGGGGTTATCTGCCATACTTTGTTAAAGTGTAAGTCCGTTATATAAAGGCACGTATTCTTTCAAGAATTAAAAAAGGAAAGGTGAATGGATGTTGGAACTATAATTTAAAGCTAACATAATTATAGTGCTGCAGTAGAGATAGCTCAAGTATTTGTTGTATTACTTCACTGTTTTATAATATCTTGCAACATAAAATATAGTATTACAGTGCTTTGTATTTTTTACTGAAACCATTTCATTCATCAACCAAGGACTAAAACCTTGGTTTGGTATTGTCGTAAAATGCAAGTAAAACTAATATTTGTGATAGTGAAATAAAACAGCAAAAAAATATTATTATTAATACCGAAAGTACGAAAAGTACCTTGTTTTTGTTCAAATAACGGAGTGGTATCAAGTTCGAGTAATGGTGTCGGATGTCATTGTAATGGCGTGTCAGTGATTCTTTAACCTTTGTCATTAATTTAAATGATATTCAAATATACGAGGACTCTTTTAAAGCTCGGCTACTTTGTAGGTTTTTTTTTCATATGCGTGTATAAATGACTGCGATAACAGTTTCTTGTCGGCCATTGCTAAATGAAGTCAGAAATAACCCTTCTTCTGGCGCAGTTGGGTAAAAAAGGTCAATCTTTTAGCACTGCTTTTTAGCACGGGCGGCATTTTCATAGTGTTCTTTTTGACATACCTAACTCTTTGTTCTTTATCTTTTTTACGGTACTCACGAGAAGATAAGGGGTGCCCTATTCTTTACTGTAAACCACACGATCATTGGCATTGTATGTTAATGATAAGTAGAATTGAACATGCTATGGACAAAATAATGAGCTGCATTTAAGTCGCAGTTGTGTTTAACTACTTGTCGATATATCGTGTTGCCTAAGAACTCCACTAAATAATATTTACGAAGGCTGACAAGAGTCTGGCTCTCAACAAGTAGAAAGACCAAATAAAATATGGTCTTATCCCAAAATATTCTGTGAAACCGGATATTTGAATGGACCTGCCTAATCTTATTATAACGTACAGAATAACGAAGAATGATTTAGGACAATCTCTGAGGTAATTGTCAATACTGGGACGACCAATATAATAATTTCCTGTTTTCTAATACATATTTCGCCAAGCTCCTTGTAAGCGGATAAGCGAAATGCATGTTTGATACCTGACGACAGAAGACGCTACTGTAATTTAAGCCTCTATCGCATGTTATTTCTTTTAATTAGAAAGTAACCCAAAATACCTGACAATACCAACATAAGTGTAAAGTTCCGAGAACCGCATTACTCACTAACTGCTTTATTTTTTACTTTCCAGTGTCGACTTTCGAAGGCATTTCTCAGAGCTTTGATTTTTTTTTACAAATAACCCTAACAAAATGAGACGATTACAGTTGTCACTATTATTAGCAGGGACGTAATTTTACAGGGTTTTAACTTTTAACCCTATGTCATTTGACAAAGGCGTTTAAATCTTAAAGATTAAAACCTTTTTGCAATCATAAGAACTGGCATGTTATAATCATAAAAGTCGGTTGTAAAAAGTTGTAATGTTTGTCTCTAGCCTCATCGTAACATGGAAGCGCAATAACACTTGTACTTTACCGTTCCAGTGTGAATCAGAATGAGAAGTGCGGAACTAATAGCTGAGGAGCAGAAGTGATTGGTAATTATGTGCATAACATCATCACACTGTATTGCCAAGTCTGTCTCGCACGTGTTCACAAAAACTCCTTGTACGCACTTTTGTAATTATCTCATAACTTGACTGCTCTACAATGTAAACAACAGTTAACAATATTATTGCTTTTAATGCATTCTGTAAGGTTGAGATTAACAGATTATTTTATTTTTTAATATTATATAATAAATTCTAAAGTAGGTGAGAAAACTAAACTGACAAACAGCTACTGATTGGTATAGCTAACTCAAAGATATTTAATGGTTTACTAAAAATATAGCTATTTTTAAATTGATTAAGGGAAACTTGAAAAATGATAGACACGAGTGGGACTCGAACCCGCGACTGTTGCCGTACCGTGGCGCCGCTCTGCCAACTGAGCCACCGTGTCACTATGCACGTTCGCGGGTTCGAGTCCCGCTCGTGTCCATCATTTTTCAAGTTTCCCTTAATCAATTTAAAATTTAAGCCTAGCATGGCAACATGCATAAAAAATACAAAAAGTCATATATAGCTATTTTTGTTATGTAAGATGTTTTAAGAAATCTATCATAACGAAAATCATTATAAGATTTTTGTACTTAATCGTATCATTTCAAATTATCGATAAGGATTACAAGGGAAGCTGAGACCATAACTTCAAGAACTGAATAAATTACAAACGTAAATTATTGCGCGCATAGCTTCAGTTAATTACAAATCGTCTATAAACGTAAATCTTAGTAAATTTACAAACCATAAAACACTTTGAGGCCATTTATAATATATTATTTTATAACGTGCACGTATATTATTAAAGATGATGATTAGTCTAAAACTTTCACCGCTGTAAAGAATGGTGTCCTAAAATGAATAGAGCTAGTTAGAAGGACCAGTCGGCTCTGTGTTGTGGGTCAAGGACTAGGTCACTCACCCAGCGTCCTCCCACGGACAAGGTCCGTCGGACCCCACTTAAAGAGAGGCTGCGCTTGTCCTAATCGATGTTCGAAATAAAATGGATGTCACTTTGAGCAGTTTTCAGTTAACAATAAAATCATATTTTGTATTGAGCGGCAGCGGCACATAATACTGGAAATATGTTATGGATTCAAAAAATTTAGTAATATATTTTTTTAGTTCCGACACACTAACATTGTATATCTACTGTTCGTGTATTTTCCTCTAAACTCTGAGAAGAAGGAATTTTAAATATCTCAGCAATGTATCGTGGCTCAGAGAATTTTTGCATATATTTAGTCGCCGATGTCGTCAGTAGGTGTATGACACAGTGACCGAGACTAAAAAGGTCACTTTGTTTAAGGTAATACAACATTTGACTCCTTATACTGCCATGCGAACAACAGCCACTTTCTATCTCATTTTTACACTGATCTCTACGTTGAATAATGTTTATTTATACCTCTATATTGTTCTCTATCTTTTTAAGGATTGACTGTCCGCCAGTAGACTCAATGGTTAATCAATCAACGTATCCTAATAATATTTCGTGTACTGGACAGAGAGAGGGTTAACAATAATTTGGCTAAGTATCGAATCATTTTATATATCATGAAACTGTTTTTACCACACATTTAGTTTTATCTAACAACATTGTAGTGTTACCTACTTTATATACCGGTTATACTCACGTCAATATTCGGGAATGCCCAACTTGCTCGGCTCGCGACCCCGCCGCTACACCTGCTCATGAATAAGGGCTCCGTTAGAGTCCGAAACTAGTCGGGCATTAACGAATATTGAAGTCAGTATAACCGGTATATGTATATAGTAGATAATATGGATAACACTAATAACTAAACAATATAGTGACGTAACTGCGTTTAAAAAAAACGTAGTTTTCCGGTAAAAAGATGTGTAGCTTCTGGTGAATTATACCAAGAATTTACACATTAAACGTGAGAATTAAACATACATAATTACGTATATATTCTTAACTTTATTTTGTAAATCACGAACATGAATATTTGAATAAATATGCATCGTGATCACTACTATAGCTTCCTTAACTAGAACCTTGATAATTTTCCATTTCGCGGTTATTAAATTAGAACAGAAAACATGAAGAGGCATCATGAGGCCGTTAGAAACTCATATGTTAGGATGAATATTATGAACGTTCAGGGCAGAACAGAAATGCCGCGAATTTTCAATCCATCATATTTAGTATCTCATCATCGAATGATAAATGGATGTACCAACATTGACGCGACCCTTACTGCTTAGTGCTACGTTAGCACGAAATTTGACGTCTTTTAATATTATACAAAAATATTACTTTAGAATATCTTATAATTATAGATTCCAATATCCTTTTTTTTAACAAACAACTCTCTACTCTCACAGGACTGTCCTAAGCTCTACAAAACAATGAAAGGTCTCTAACAATAGAATAAAGTGAAATCATAATTATTTAGGTAGGTATCTAAGTGTTCTTGTTAACCAATAAGTAGAAGATAATAATAGAAAGCAAAATGATTTGGCCTCAAAATAATTCGTCAAATTGCACAGTAAGAATAATGTTTGAACAACATCTAACAAATAATTCAGAATTTATGTTGGTACACACCTTTTTTTATAGTTACCTATATATATTTTTCTAACACAAGACTTTACATAGAATTTATTTATTATATTATTGATAGTGATTCATACAATAATGTATCTATGCTCGCAAGGCATTTCATTACGATGAGCAGATTAAATATTTCTCATGATTAACCGTACTTATATCCGGAGGCATTTTCAGTGTAAGGCTGATTTTAATTAAATACTAATAACTTTATGTAAGGCAGAACACTTAAGTATATAATTATGTCCTACATTGTAATCCTAGAAGATGTTTTGGTAAAAAGATCTGATTAGTAGATTGTGTTTTAGAAAATTCCTCCTATCGTAGACCAAAACGAGAACATAAACAAACAGTATCACGAGGATAGCTCAATGTGGTCTAACACATACTAGATATCCAAACTTCAAAGTTGAAGAAGGTTCTCAAATATTTATTGCCCATACTCCGTACATTACTTTCTTGTTAGCTATTTGCTTTACTTATAAGGGTAGTTTTAGAAGGATCATTATACTACGATCCATCTCCCAAACAATGCTCGCTCCCAACGACATTGTTCGTTGTACTTAAAGGGGATAATTCCTTTATTTTCCTTTATCTTTTACAGCTTTTTTTATGTTGGGTTATTGAACGACTACACGCTCAACGTAGTATAACATCAGCTTTGTTGTAACACAAATCTCTGCTTCAATAACATTACAAATAAGTCAAACATGTAACTAGGCGAATAACTGTACATCCCAACTAGTATGCTAATTAAAAACGTTAATAGAATCATAAAACCTACTTTCCGTTGAATAAGTAACCGGTTGGTAAGTTGACCAGTCTGGATGCAGACATGCAATCAGATGCAATCATCCCATCGGGCTCAGTTGAACAGAATTGGATTCATGTATTAAATATGTGTCCCCTAAGACTAGCAGTTTATAAGGATACAAGAATTTGATTATCAAGCTACATAAGTTTTACACAGGCGCAATCCGTCTCCCTTGTCAACGGTTGGATATATTATCACAGTTTGGAGCTCGTGTTTCAAGCTTTCATGATGTGACATGTTTTAGGGACCGAAATTCAATAACTTGATGCAGTTTACCTCAAAAACAACTTTGGTACTAATGAAGAGGGATAAATCAATTGGATTTAGTAAATTACTCGAAATAAGTCGTAATTAGCATGGTGGCAGGCCGGTCTAGCCACGTCGCGGCGATCGTTGAACCCGCACAGGTCAAAAGCCTTGCATTGCCAACCGTCGTTTATATTTATTGCTAATACAATTTTCTGGCCCCTACGTGAAGTGAAGATTATCCGCCTATCCGGACTTCACTTGATTTTGTAGTTACATTAAATTGAATCATCCAAGATGTTATATCACTCAGACTTCACAAAGTTTTTGTTCGCTTATTTGAACTCAGTTTTGGTTTTATTAAGTGAATACAAAGCATTCAATATTAGGTACCTACGTTATATTTAAACCCCATTGTTTAACTAACAGGGATTCCACTTGAAACGTGGAACATGATTATCTTTTAATTACATCTAACTACTGAGACCAACCAATTTTTTTGGTATACAATCAAGATGACTAACAGAATTAAAGCTTTTAAATTGGATTCGCATTATGAATATTATATTATATATAATGCTCAATTCTTTGCAATGCATCTAATAGAGCTGCAAGTCTGAAACATTTTCAATTTCGTAGTTTTTATGTGCCATAAAATTGAGATAAAGCTTTGACTGACGTCTGTAGACAATGTCTATGTTCTGAATGTAAGTTTTTATACTAGCATCTTTTGAAGAATGTAGCTTTTATTCGGAGGTCAATTACCGCAAACGTCTATACCTAGGTAGGTAGGTATACCTATATGTTGATGATGCTGGCTCTATGTTACGCTGCAATTATGTTTTTGCCTCTCAATTGTTATGCTATGAATTCGGGTGAAGTCTTCCTTATAACTTTGCTATTAAATAGAAGTCAACACAAAAATCTTTCAGCGCTGCTTTTGTTAAAATATAAAAGCAATTTCCTGAGCGCTATATCTCAAAATCTTTGTATAACGGACAAATAGTAGTACTTTGTATGTATTGTTATATACAATTAAAAGTCACGTTGGCATTATTACTTTAGTTTTCCCATGAAAGCAGGTTTTATTTCCAAGTATGTGACGGTGTTTATCATGCACTACAGTGTGTAATTCCTGCGTGCTTGGCCGTAGATCTGACTGCCATTAACGTTCGCGACCGAGAAGCCTCGATTCCGCTAACATGCACTAAACAGCATCTAGTTTTCAAGTTTGACAAATATATGTAGAGTAGAGTAAGTAGACAGAGGTTATTGTTCGTTTAACAAAAATATTTAAATAGTCTCTGAATATATCTACATAAAACGGATTTTTCGTATACATGGTTTTCGTTTCTTTTTTTAAACAATAAGGTGTACAAAAAAGCCAAGACGTGGGACTATTAAGCACGCCCGCGCCCCGCGCAGTAAAGTCCGTTATGAACCTGTTGCCCTGTTCCCTTACCGATGTCTCAACGTACCATAACTGACGAGCCTGGTACGTGTGAGCACAGAAAAAGGAAAAGGAGAGTCACAAACAAATAACAATCCTAACAATAAAAGCGTGTTTGAAGTAATGGACCAAATGTTTCATATCCAATGTCTTTGTTCCTCAAAATTCACTTTCGAATGTACTGTAATCAAAGTTCAATCCCACCTTTTTTATGAAAACAATTTCAGCATTTTATTAAGTATGTAAAGCTTTAAGTAGGTAATAGGAACGTAAGGTACCTGCAGAGAAATTTCTATTAGTTGTGACATTTTAATAATACGTACATATAATATGTAGCAGTCATTATTACTTCCTCACTTTTACTGTCATAAAAAACTCGCAGCAAACAATGTATTAGTGCGATAACAAAACTTTCTTTTAGTGTTTCTGTGATGAATGAACCAGTATCACGAAATCAGCTGGAAAATAAACTTTTTGTGTTCGAGGAGGAGAAAGGTGGACGCCTGGACCCACTGACCCACTGCTGACGACCACTTTCTGCCTCACTGCTATTTATCATTTATTTTGTATAGAACGCAACGCGTGCGGCGGCAGGGACCGTGCGAAGTATTATATTTCGTTTAAAAATACGTGTTATTAATACTTAAGAAGGGTGCTAAAGTGAATTGTATTTCGGCCAATTGGTCCAGTACTTTGTCATTTTTTTTTTAATCTAAAGGCGTTACTTAAATAGTTTATTATATAAAAAATATGCGCATTTAAACCTGTAAATCAAACAGGTGCAGGTACGTTATTTGTAAGGCAGGTATGAATTTAATTAAGGCTAGGAATGGAACTGGCAGGGGTAGGTGAAGACAACTCGGGATGCAGGACTGGTTGTCAGGTAATACTAGGGCTAAATATAAACCTTAACGAGTTTGTATGGAGAAAAAGGCGAGTAAAGCTTCTCATTATCGCGCATCAGATTAGTGGTTGTGTGCGCATTGGTGGGAATCCTATTAGGATAGTTTATACCTTGAGAAGCACGAATTACATGCTTTTTAATACTTATTAATATTAAATCCATAATATATAAGTGCCTAATGTCGTGACTCCAAACAACATAAGAAAATATTATGTTCACCGATGTAAGCAGCCATAAATTCTAAAAAGAAAACAATCAATTTAGGACACGCTAAATTCAATTCATTATTCCAATCAGATACCACTAATTCATAAACATCTTTTATCAAATACATCGACACTCAAAGTTATCACCTAACAGTGAATTTGTTTAGCTACGGTATTTTTTGTCTAATAATTCAACGTTCAAAATAAATTGTTATGGAATCGGCAGTGAATAGTAACTAGTTATAAAACCGGCTCGCGTCGGCATTTTATTCGGTGACCCGATTCGAGGCTGTGTGAACGGGCTGGGCTGTTGCACTGAAGATGAGCTGCGGCGGGCGGCGGGCGCGCGGCGGCTGCGCGGCCAGCCAAGTGCAAGGCAAACCTCTCCACTACACGTAACACAGCATAATGACAACAAAATACCAACACGCGCGTCCGCTACGCACTTGTTTTGCTCGAGTTTGTTGTTGCACTGCATTATTGTGATACGTCGCCCAGATAATCCAGAAATGTTAGGTATTAATGAAAAGGCACTATTTTGTTAAGTCATGCTCTTGTTACCCCGACTTATTTAAGTATATGTGTTTATTTTTACAAAACAAAACAAAATGGACATTAAAAAAAACATTATTTATTATAGGTGTACATTTTTTGTCAAACATTTCAGTAGGTTCAAAAGAAGAACTTGATTTTTAAAATAAGATAATATGAACTTTAATGCACGGGTAGCCAATTAACCATAAAGATTACATAAAAGTAAGTCACGTCGTCGGATGTAATTATGAGTCAAGTGTAGTCAGCAGAACACGCAACAAGATGGCAGAAATAAGCGCAGTTTGATAGCGCGTAAGTTATAGCTCCTTTTTTACACATTTTTTTATCAGTTTTGTTTTGCTTTTTGCAGGCGTATGTAATGCCGCAGGTAAACATTATGATGCTTAAAATATCGTTGGTATTGTACAAGCTGCGAACTGGTATAAGAGGACGATTATTATTTTACCTTTTAAAAATGTAACATTACGTTTAATAAACTATATTAGAATTGCAACCCTATAGCATAACATTTCAACAAACATAGTCTAGGTACTAAACATTATTACGTAACATACCTAGGTTTAGTTAACATATTCAATTAATGACTCTAGATTCTTATCTAGGAGGGAATTCATAGAATGTCTGACTAACGATGAATCCTCTATGCATAGATGGAATTCGCAGACAAATGGATGGTATTTTAGTAGGTTTACTAAACGAAAAGGACTATCGTAGGTCAGGCAGATGTGTACAAATAGCTATCTAAATAACATAGTCCGTGGGTGGTTCTTTCAGTCCCATTGAAATACGAATGGAAATGTTAACTTTATTGCCGCCATGAGTAATGAAAATCCATTACGCGATATAGTCTCGCTGTTAGCCGACCAGCGGCAATCCATTTATGCACTATTTCAAGCCTCCACCTAATATGTAGTTAGTGTGCGTGACTGTATGATGTCAATTCATTTCTTACTATATCCGCTGGGAACCTATCTTACCGAACAGAGTACGTTGATTGCTGGTACATGTAAAATACACTACGATGGGTAAATTATTTTTACCGATCCGTTTATATCAAATCTTATTTAAATGGAGACGAATAATTTGTATGAAAATTGGTTAGGTGGAAGGTAATTTTAACAGTTAGAGTGGTAACAGATAAGCTCATATATGATAAGCTTATAATTTATAAGTAAGTAAACTGTTTACTTAATTATCCACTTAGGTTAATTAAACCTTTCGTTGCATTCTTTAAAACACAAATTGATTGTAATCTAATTTAACTGTTCATTGTTCCAATTTAGCCATGCAATGCTCACACTTCTGGAATATTAAATAATTATAAAGATTGTTATCGTAAAAGATCAGTATACTTCAAGTTAACAAAACAAAGCTATTTGATATAACTGTGGATGGTCGTCGATTAGCATGCCTAGCGCCATAACGACACGCACGCGCGCCCTTTAATGGAACACATTACTAAGGTACAATGGCTTGAATGAATTATATTATGTTTTTGCCGAACAGACAACCAAAGCAATTTGCTTTATTAGACTTAAGTACCCAACGAATCGGGACAAATTTGCCTGTTTTTTGTCCCGACTTGAATAGAAATCGGTAACAACCTTGTTAAGATGAACGCTATAGGCTCTTTTCCAGTATGTGTTGGATAACGGTTGATATTTGGAATTGTAACTCATTATAATCAATGCAAATAATGGAGAAAGTCGTATAGACCGTTAATGACAAAATTCTCAGAAGAAACAAGTTCTCCGGCCGATTTTTGTCTCGGGCGAGTCCACGTTAGTATTGTGTTAAAAGCTGTCTTGTGCGTACAAAAGTGAGATCGTTGACACACAAATCCGTTGTTTGCCGGCACCGTTGGGTGACGCCGGTGGTGGCTCGACCCCAGGTTCAACGATCAGCCGACATTCGGACAATGTGCGTTTCCCAGGCGGGCCCATGACTGATAACTACATATTTTTCTCATTAGCAGGGTATTGTAAATAATGGGCTTTAAATAAACAGAATATTTTAACTGTACATTTTTTTAAACACGTAAGGTCGTATATGCTAATGGCAGTAAGCACTAAAAGATTTAAAATAAACCCTTTCTTCGACTTCCGAGAATAATCTAATAATCCTCTACGTATTTATAATATTAAGCTTTTAATAATTCGGAGAAAACCATGTAGTTACTATACATAGAGGTTTAAACCTTATCGTGAACAAGTTTAAACTGAAAATTTATTAGAATCGTAACTGACCCAACCTAGGAATTGGACCCAAGTCTTCGGCAGTCGCGTCTTGAAACCAACAGACAGATATTATTTAGGCAAATGATTAAATACCAGCCCGCTACATAATCTTGTGGTGTCTTAACCCTCAGAGTAATAATAATAATAAGCATATTATACTATAATAACTTTTGTGAGTGTTATCCATGTTACAGTAAATAATAAAAATAAGCACAAGCGATTTAAACTAGTTATTATAAGTAATAATTGCTCATGGTTAAATCACGATTGTGTAATTGCAGTGAAATACCATTTACAGTTGCAGCGCGTGGCTCGGAGGCGCGCGGAGCGGCGCGGGCGTCGCGGCGTTGCGCGGCAGCGCGTGGCCACACAATAGTATATACAATTCTTATTAAGGAGTATATGGGTGTCGGCGAGGCGTTGGTAGTGGCTAAGCGAGCACGCGGAAGCTAATACATCATTACTAATTAGCAACATCAGCTAAAAGCTTCAGGCTCGCTTCCTGGGTTTTTCTGCGCAGGAGCCACCGCAGATGTGCGGTCTCGCGTGCCGACACGCTGCGCTCGTGCGCACACGCATCTTACATCATAACATCATATGTAAATAATTCATGGAATAGCGTTCGATTCGGTTTGTGAGCTTTATCTAGTTCCTAACGGGATAGAAAAAATAAATCAGTTTAAAGTACATACTTAATTAATGTTATGGTCTCGAGGAACATCGTTACTAGCACGCTCTAACAACCTGTAATGATCAGCCTCTCATCTTAATTATTTACTAGGGAATCTTTCTACAAAACTATAGAAAACTGTAAAGGTTTTTGTTAAAAATAATGATATTTCTAACAAGATTAGCGTGTATCGTTTTTTTTAATTATATTAAAATACTTAAAATCATGACCAAGCACGATGATCTTACAATGATCTAATCATGAAACTAATAAGGAAATTGCGAGAAAAAAGCTTATTTAAACTTGTTTGCTTTTTATGATTATTTATAGAACTATGCTCGTTGATCGTATAATATTTCATTATAAAAAGATTGATTACGGTATTGACAAAAAAGGAATACCTTATGATTGAATTTTTCAATATTTATGTTTTAGACTTGCATTTCATCGGTTTGTATTTCTATGTATTAAAGATACCTAAGTTCCCTTTATACTGTTTATACATGCTTTGTTCTTATTTGGAAACGGTACACATTTCTCAATGTGGATGTGTTTCGTGTGTAAACGGCCTCGTTAACTTTACTAAAAACATCGTGTAAGTTCAGTTGCACCGCTATGACGTTTTTCCACCGTCTTTTGCCGTTCACGGGCACGACACCGGCGCGTAGTACATTATTTACCCTGGCCACTTGTCCGCCGGTGCCGCACAGGATTTTTTGTTCCAATACCTTGCTGGTGCCGGCGGGCGTTGGACAAACGGCCTTTGCCTATGTGTCGATGATAAGAGCGGGAGTAACCGCGGCCGCAGTAATCACAGTGCTGTGCCACAGTGCGTCGGATGTAGCTCAGTAGAGCATGAGATCACTTGTTTTTTATTTAATTCGGTTGTAATCGATTTAGAATCGAATGCGGTTTTTAACATTTTGTCAAATTCGAAGTTAATAAAATATAGATTGTCACGTCTGCAGTTATAGTAGGTACCTATGGTGAATAGAAAGTGAGGATTAACTTCAGATCGAGAGTAGATTGAGCTCTAAAATAGAATTAACCCAGTTGAACATTGGGTCTGATCGTGTCGTGTTATCGGATAAAACAATGTTGGTGCTGTTCTATTTCGTTTGTACTATCTTTGAAGGGTAAGGGAAACTTGTCCTTATGCGACTCGTTGCCATTTTGAGAATTAGGCCTTCAGCCCATTTTTTCGGGATAAAACGTAGCCTATGTATTAATCCAGGGGGTCAGCTGCCTCCATATGAAGTTTCATCAAAATCCGTCTAGCCGTTTGAGCGTGAAGAGGTAACAAACACACAAACACGATCACAAACTTTCGCCTTTATAATATTAGTGTGACACACGTTGATATTTCATCTTTTTTTCTGTGATTATTTGATAGAGTAATTATGGTTAGAATTGTGTATATTTACAAATGTATTTATTGATTACAAACTTTATATAAACTTGGTGTGAATAATATCTTATTTTGCCCAGTTTAAGAATAGCGTAACCCTCCTGAAGCAATCCGTGGCGTAAGCCCGGACGACAAGACCGCTACAATGGGATTTACTAAGGGGGATTAGGTACAAGAAAAGAGCGGTAAAAGATACATAGAATCCTACACAATGTACAATTGTGAGTATCTTATAACTATTGTACCTACCTATAACATACAGAAGAATTTATTATTAGATACTATACGACTTACTTAATAAATATAAGTAGGTATACTCACAACCTACTTAGTCTACCTATTTAATAAACAAATAACTCCCTTCGGAATTCAAACTTAAAGAATTTAACACGGAAGTTCATGAAATTTGATACAGCCAAGATCAATAGATCCGAACGTAACGGTAGTGCATCGGCGACGGTGAACGACACCGTGCGATCTGCGCGGGCGCAGCCTCCCGATAACGCAATAATTATTAGCTTGTTATCGGCGGATCTATTAGAGCTCGTGTCAAAACCGCAGCACCGTTAAATACCGTAACGTTGTTATAGTAATTACTGCATGTAATTAATACAATAGTTTAATTATCTTATTTATTTTCAACAGGTACACAAACAGCATCTATATCACACTATGTCATTTATAAATATTGAACACGTAGGGAACTAATATAGATGCCAATTATAGGTATACACAACACCTAAAAAAAAACTTAGCAACCATCTTCACTCAGTTGGTTAAGTATTTACTTAGAAGCTTTATTTGTTTCACAGTTTAATGACCTATTGGATTTTAAGGATCCCTTTTTTAATATATATTTATTCTATCACAAGCGTAATGTCACACCGCACGTTGCTGCGCTTACATAGCTTAGAATGCTACGAAACTCGCTCCTGCAATATCTTTGAGAAAAAAAACAAGCGAGCGTCGTGCATCACTTACGAGTATTAAACTATCGACTCAAACAGACAACAGATCGTAAACTTGAATTATTTGCTGACAAATTGAGGAACAAGCTTCCGACAACTTTATACCTGTAACACGATTCACTAACAACAATTGTCTCATGCGTAAGTAAATAACAGGCGGTAATTAGTCATATCATAACAATAAATCACGCGATTATGTTCTTTGTAATCATGTAAATAGTGGTGGTATTAGGATACTCACGGTCACCATAAGAGTACTGTGTGACAGGCAGCATGTCATTATACAAGTACAATAAGGCTTATAATTTGTATGATAAATGATTCTCGTATTTTAGCCTTAGCGACCTCCCATGCCATGACATAGAAATCATATAAATAAGGCCTGTTTTTGCTACCATTGCTTCATATAATTTATTTATAATAATAAAATACTGTCAAAAATACGTTATATAGCTGCTTTGTGCTAATGTTAAAGTAAGCCTTGTAAATATATTTTTCCTACTAACCCATATATTAAATAAAAATCTAAGTAAAAGTTTGTTTTTCAAGAACAGATGTATTGTTATAAATTACTATTTTATAAAACACGAATTATCCCGAATAAACTTGCCTAGACGAATCGTCTTTTTGAGCAACCTTTAGGCATAATATAATATGTAATGTGCCGTCCAAAAATGTTAATACAATCAAATAATGAATGAAAACATAAGATGAATCCATTTGTCTCCAAGTCTTTATATGGATCGCCCAAAAGCCTCTCCACAAAACCGAATACCCGTACTTATATTGTTAAGTTACACTAAAACTATAGCGGCGCAGTAGTAAACCTTATTCCACGTTAATATCATTGTCGTGTACCGTTGGCCGGCCACTACGTAACGGGACCCTACAGGCCCTAAGCTCCATTGAATAACGCTCCGATTACGCCGATCATCTCACATTTTAAGAGGCAGACACGTTATTCTATGAAATGTATTTATTAAGTTGTAATTGGCTTACAATACGGATAAGCCACGATTTTGGTATACATGTCGTCATAAAACCTTTTTAATTAGGACTTAAATTGTATCTTCTATTACTATCTGAAATAAATGCAGTTTTTATTATGCAAACATAACTGTAACGCAACATACCTGAGGCCGGAGTGTCGTATGTCTTGAGTAATAATCGTGTTGGTAGAAGCTGGTGGGCGACAGCGGCGGCCGGTATTTCTTGTGGCCGTAGCCCATCGTGTCCATGGTATGCATCTTGATCACAACACTGGTTGTCACACCCACTGAGTCAGTTCAAATCAACGTCTGCTGCTCGGATGTCGACGTGAAGCGTCACATGTCGCTCGATTCGCTCTGTAACAATTGATACGAGGGTATAATGGTGAATAATTGTCTTTTATGACACGCTAATGTTAGTTCTCAGTAGAGCTTTCTTTGTCAGCGGAGTGACGGGATGGACTGCAAAGCGGCGCGGGCACATGTATCGCATTGAAACGCGGGATGACGACACGACACGCATTAATGAGCGAGTAGACCTGTATTGAAAATTGTACACGCAGAACATCGTATTTGATATTTAGAATTAACGTCATATCTCTTTCGCAACCATATACTTTAATTGCCAGAGTATTTTCCGGTCATAGATTTCAAGATGTCCTATCATTTATACATATTAATACGAGAGGCATGATACTCAATAAATTAGGTGTTATTGAGAGATACTTACTAACGGGACCAAGTGAGCACTTACGAACACCTACAGTACGTTCCGAGAGCTTTGCTTCACAAAGACCAATATTTACATAAAGTCTCACAGAGCGCGACGCTCCGCCATCGTTGTTGTGATTTAAAAACAAATTTTAATCGGTCGAATACCTGTCCCCAGAACTAGTCATAGTGACGTGACATAACTGTAAAATCGTAATGACGAAAAGTTTTGTCAATTAAATCGTAACGACCCGAATGTCTGAGGAATTCGAGTAGTCAATAAACTATAATTTATTATAATAGGTTTTGCATTTATATCGCTGTTTATTCAACTTAGAGTGAGCTGCTAATCTAATTTTGATGACCAGAAGTTGGGACGGTTTAAAAGTAGAAATTCGTAAATATTAATAATACATAGTAATTAGTAGCTACTCAATTTAATTGATTTATGATACATAACAGGTGACTTTTCGCAGCAATACTGAATATGTGCAGATATTTAAAGAGTACCTTTATGACACTACATAGACAGGTTCTATTGGTTATTATTTTAAGAATAATTATCCACTTATTGTACTTAAAATAATTTATGACCAATAATAATGTTATAAAGATCACCCACGTCGAAAACTGTAATTATTTTTATAGATTACTATATCTACAACACAACAATTGATCATTATTACAAACATGTGACAGTTCTCACGCGAAAAATACCTACCTAATACCGAATATTTGTTTTTGTCGCGGTTTTTTATATAATTGATTGAGTAGTATTCGGCCTTAGCTCAGGGTCAGCCGTTGCACTGCCCTATTGTTCCACAATCGACACCACGGATCAATGAATATTATACAATATTGTTTGTCCTGGATATTGTATAATTATAATTCATGTTTTTTTACCCAACAGACCTATTGAATAAAACTGGTTGCGATCTTTACATTAATTGTTGATCTTATCAGGAAGTTTGGTCATACACTTAACTTCTTCGGCTTACTTTATTTGAGTGATGTAAAAAAATAAAGGCTTCGTCTATTATGACTATGGCGTTTTTATGTAGCGACGGTTGGTTGCATGATTGACAGTTAGTAATCAAAACGTGTTCTTCGTAAATTAAATAAGTAAGTTAATTATACCATGTAGTTCTCCAATGTCTACGCATTTAGGAGTTATTTCAAGATCACTATTAGTAATCGAAGAGCTCACAGCCACATAACTTACTAGGTAAACTTACAGCTGAAACATTGTCATAACAACATCACCACACAAACCCCCTAAAACAAGAGGCCTTTGCAATTTGCACCAAATACTTTCCAAAATGGTACCTGGTCTAAATCCAACTCGACACTAGAAATAAATGTTACAAACATGGCACATCAGCATCATGATCTAGAGCAACGTCACGGATCCCTTTACGAGCTTGTGTCTCACACTTCATCATCTAACTATAACGCCCTTAAATTTCCGCAACACGTCGTAACACAGCACTTATACATCGTTAGCACGTATATGTTGCTCAAGTCGGAACATGGACCTTGTCCTGCATGGCCGTGCAGAGCTGACTCACAACCGAGCTCGGGCACCGCGCACCGTGGGAACTGTAGTGTGGTGCTTATCAGTGCGCTCTTATGCAGATCGTAAGCTAAACAATTATGAACCATTTACAAGTTATGTTATACACTATTGGTGTTATCTGACCGGTGCGCTTTACATTGTTCAACTGCAAGGGTTCTAAGATTTTATAGGATACCATTGTATCATTATTATGTACAAAGAACTGATATAAGATCAGGAATCTTACCCTTGCCGCAGGCAACCACGTAATAAAAGCAGTGGAGTGCCGGATCAGATTTGGTCTTATAAATAAATACAGCCCTGGCTAAAAATATTATTTTAATGTTCCAATCGAAGTTCGAATTTAAAAAGTAAACATGTGCTCGTTGTGCGCGTGGTGTTGGTAAACAAAATGCAAGTTCAATGTATCCCAGGTGCTGGGCGGCCTCGCGCTCCAATGTCAATGTCACCTTTCCATTGAGTCGACACCGACACCGCACCGCACCGCCGAACCGAACCGACAGTCTTGCCACTTGCTACAGGAAACGATGCCAATCGTAAATACTGATCAACACGTTGGATTATAGACGTAATATCAAAAACACTAATGCATTAAAGTTCTTTGAAAATCGGCTTACGAATGTAATTTGTTTGAGTCACTTCAAAACTATTTTTATTAAAAAGGTTTGTCACACACAAATAAACATAGCTGGATATTTGACTCAATCTGAACCGGTTCAGAATTCCAAGTGTTTAGATACAGGTTCTTAAATATTCTAAGTATTATAATTTTGCTGATTGTACAGCTTTCTTTTTGTATATATGTCAACATAATTTAAATACTCGTATAAAATGTGGGTGAGGTAACGCGAATTGTAGCGGAATTCGGACAAGTACGGTACATGGGCGTGCGCCTGCGACGGATTACACGACGCTCGTGCTAATACATTATACAACGCAGCTTAATCACTGGCTTAAAATTACATACATTTGTGATTCTTGAAATATTTATACTTCACAGTTAGCAAACAAAGAATTAAAGTTCTTTTTTACTTGCTGGGTTTGATCAGCACTTAATCACGCACCATCGCAAACTAAACTTTTTGTTTTAGGTATTTGTATTTTATAATTTATTGCCAAATTAATACTGCATAGGTATGTAAATATTAAGCCTTAATCTCAAGCAATAAATCTTAATCTAATAAAAAACAAAACCTTTTAATAACTAACATAATTTTGGATTACTATTTACTTGATCGATGGCATAAAAGCTTTTAATTGCTTTCAAAAAATTTACAGGACCCTTTAACCGTAGAGCTTTTGTCCTGATAATTTGATCTAACTTAATAATATATATGTAGCTACAATTAGCGAAATAATGTCTTTTTGCAGTCTTGACAATCAGACCATAATTAGACAAGACGGCCCATCCTCCGTGCTTCGTACAAAGAGCGTTAGATCCACAACACCGTGAAACAGCCACTATAATCGCTGGCTAATTATTGTGTCTACCGTTGAAGGCTCACTTGTGTAGCATGCTAAGTTTCCTGCAATACGGTATGCTTGTTATATATACTTTTTGTATACAGATAATAAAGTTGGTCAGACCAGCAGCGTGACCGTGTAATGGGTAAACATCAGTTGGACATAGTAAACATGAATATTAGTTGTGTACTCTAGGCTCTATAGTTACCTATAGTTACTTAGCGATACCTAGAGGTATAATCATAATGTTTAGGTGTAATATAGGTATATATGATACATTTTGATTCACAGTTATAGTTATAAGTGCTCTCATAGAACATACCCTAAAGCTTTTTTTACGGTGAAACCTGACACGCATGTGTAGGGCTTACGTTCTTGTTTCTCGCTATACGATTGGATAACTTTAAAATGTAGCCAAGAGGCTTTTCTCGAAATAGAGCGTGAGTATTAATCTGTAAGGCAGACACATTTGTAGTTGGAGGAATTTTCTGGAATTTAAACTAAGTTATGCCTATACCTTGTACTTTATTGCTTAGATTAAAGAGAGACTAACATAAAATACCAATTTGAATTGAATACATTTTAGAAGTTTTTCGTAGTTTCATCTTGAGAATAAAATATATCAATAAATGCTTTATCTCCTGCATTAAGGGTCGCGGGCTTGAATTCTGTATGCAACATTAACTTCTCCACATAAATATTTCCACCTAAGAGTGAAGCGGACATACGAAATTCATCTGTTCAGTGCAGCTTACATTTTTGTCTTATACCTAAACAAAAGCTTCTCCTCAATTTTATTTACCAAAGCATACATTTTTCTTTTCGTATTTATTCTGTTAAGTGTTAGGCCTTCCCAGTGAAAACCTTGTGATACCCAATTACCTAAAACAGACGTTTGAATTTCCAAGAACTTCAAGTTTTAAACGTTAGGCCTCTTTTTTGCCTGGAGTGAATACCTAACATTTTGCAGTTCGAACATTATAAACCTACAAAGCCAAATAACGTCGGTGCCTTGATAAAGGATCTACAAACATTTCTAATGAAAATAATGATGATTGCTATAATCTGCTAGCTTTAATATCTCTCAATTTTATGATTCAAATTGCAAGTATCTCTAATAACACTTTTTTAGTTTTTGGTATTAGATTTTATCCCATACAGAGTTTGTTCAACCCACAGAAAAAAAGGAATTTACATTTTATGTGTTTTGAATAAGAATGTGGGCAAACAAAACGTGGCTAAGCAAAACATTAGTTTTATTTGGTAAACTCTTTATTTTTTCTACAAAACCTCTATTTTAATTTATTATTTTTATTAAGTTTCTCACAGTGATTATCTTAATCAGAAGCAGGTATAGCGTTTCCTGCTGCCGTGGTGATTACCAGCGTCGTGACGAGCACCGGTCGGCCTCACGCCGTCAGGGTGGATCCGTGAACAACTGGCCTCGTGTGACGTCATCACCAATTACGCGTGTTTACCGTGCAGTTGCGTTATGTTATCTAATAGTTATGCACGACCGAAACAATTAATACAACCTAGTGAGGTATTGATCAATGGATGCCCGCCACCTACATGTTGGTTGGAGCTACGTTTTGTGCATCTCATTATACGAGTACCTGCATTATATATCGAGGGCATCATTCCATAGGGGCGTATACCCAAAAATGCCATTTTTTTTTATTGCATTTTTGAAATCTAGAAGTGCGAATACACAATCTGGCTTGACACCCATATTTTTAAGTCTTATAGTTTTATTTATATTTAATAAAATATAAAGGGCGTAAAACTTAAAATGACAAAAATAATGAAAAATACGTTATTTTTGTCGAGCCATATAGGCGTACAGTAGATAATTATCACTTTTCTTAAGAATTTCTTGGTGCTTTTACAATACTAAGTTAAGTTAACCATTACAAAAAGAAAAGAAACCTTAGTCAAGTGTAAAATACAGCTTTTGTGTACTCTTATGTTCGTAAGAGCTGGTCTATGATTTAGTATTTACCTCATCTTATGCGATTATCCAGGTCGATTTAAATTGGGTTCAGGTTAGGACTACGAGCTGTTCATTTAATCTTTTCGTTGAATATTGACGTCGTCTCGCGGGGTATTCACTAGCCTTATCGTAAATTAAAATGTAATTATCCCTTTAGCATAAATGGAACCATGTGTGATTCTAAAAGTCCAGTAATTCTACCTTAAAATATTTAACAAACCTTTCTTACTACGTCTATACGCTCCCTGACATACATCAAGACCTATCGCAGCAATTGTTTTTTCCAGCATTGTGTTAAGACCAATTTAAATTTGTTATTAGGCAGTTTCACACTTTTGTGCATTGCGGGCAGTTGTAGTATTCCAGCCGATTGAAATGGGTCTTAATCTCTCTACGCTAAACATTCAACTGATTTTTTGATAGGTAACACTTTGATTTCGAAACGGTTACATTACCTAAGAATATTGTGAACCGTCTTCTTAATACGTATTAAGAAGATGGTTCACAATATGCCCCTTATACTATCCAGAACTCTAGAACGTTCTAGAGTTCTAGACAGTATATGGGGCCTTGTTGAGTAGTAACTGGTATATCAATGGTACCTGACAGCATCCTATATACCTAGTGGTACGTACTGTACGCAGATATCTTAGCATCCATCCAAGCGAATGCTGGCTAACCATTGTTTTATTTCCCGTAAATACCGCTTTTCAAGAACATCAACTTATAGACAAATAGTCAAAAAATAGTCTTGGAATTAATGTTTTTTGAAATATTGGACTTCAGTAAACAACGAGAAAGCATAGTAGAGAACGTAAGTCGAATCGAAGTGGAAGAATACCGTATAAAAGGGGCTCTAAGTTTTACGCCTCTATAGAATTATTAGTGTTTTCATTTGTTTTGTCAAACCATATGGGCGTATAAATTAATTATTTCGAGATATAGGCCACCTAAAAAAAATCCAGACGGTTATTAATTTAGTTTAATGAATATCGATTAATTTACCGTCACATTATTTAAGATACAAGTAAGAAAAAAATTATACGCCCCAAAATGTATGGTGAGTTTGAGCAGATACTTGTCTAATATTCGTTACGCCATATAGGCGTAAGGACCAAAAATACCATAAAGACATAAGCTACTTTCACAAAGTTTATACCATGATGTGTGTCACAATAATATATAATTTTCCTAAAAAAATCATTTCGATTCAACATCCCATTAAAAAGTTAGACAGTTTTTTGTTCCTCCTGAAAAGTAGCCAAAATTGGGCCCCTATGGAATGATGCCCTCGATATTATTTGATATTGTACGGACTTATGCTAGTTTTTTTACATTTCGTAGTTAACATCATGTAATTTTACAAAATAGTGACAAATATCTGTAAATATATGATTTATTACGAGTAATGGCATTCAGAATTCGTAAACATATTTTTTTTTCATAATCGTACTATTTACAATGAGTGTAACGATTACTTAGTGTATACAGTATATTAAGCTTAAAAACAGTGCACATTCTTCAAAAATAAATGAATATTCAAGAATTTTGGCGCCGAAGGAATGATATAGAGTCGTCTCGTAAAGTGGCAGTATCTTATTACAATATTCAGAGTTTCGTGAGCGTTACGAACCTCTGTCAATTTCAAGTATGGTAGTTGATCGCTCATCAGCGTTCTGTCCACCCTGATAGTCATACCGATTGTGTAGTGTGTACTCTTCAGAATACTGTTATTTTGGGTTATGTGAAGTCAAACGAGTCGACACAGTCGGCCAGTGTAATGCTCGCATCTGGTCAAACTGGTGCAAACCACACAATCGTTTGAGAATGTAGAAATATAGAGTAATGAGCTGGGTGGGAAAAACTTAATGCGTTTGTTTATACAGGTTGGTCATTAAATGAGCCCGTAGCCCCGTACGTAGCTCACCACTGCTGTATAGTTACAACTGTATCTACTAAAGAATTTAGGTTATCTATTATTTTTATATTGGTAAGACTATAACATACCTGCTATGAATAAAATACTACCTACATATTGGAAAAAAATGAGTAATTTTATTTAAGTAATCGTGATACCAAATAATATGTGGCGCATAAATTTAAAGATTACTCATAAAGGAATATCATAGATATATGAAATTATAAATATTCATACTTGCCAATTATAAGTAGCAGAATGACCACAAACTAGCATTCGTTGGAGGGCAACTTAATTAGTGTATGCCACTGACTAGTATCATACGATGGTGTATGATACAAGTACCATATGCTGATACATGTATCACATAATAATACAAGTATCATATCATACACTTGTAATAGTTATGAATTGATCTCATTCATATATATATATGTCCAATTGTCCAAGTTTTAAGTTCGACATCAAATGTAAAACATAATTTTTCAATATTTTACTTACTTCTCGACTAATTCTATTTCGCGCGTCTCAGCGCGGAGAAACGGTAAAGAAACCTCATAGGCTTGAATAGTCCGAATTCGCGAACCAGAAGTATGTTAGTGTGATGATCAATGTTCATAGTTTGATATAAAAAAGATCGACGGTTATGATCAAGCTAACATATTAGGTAACGTTTGCGTATAAATTGATGTTCAGTGGGGCGTTATCGCAGCCTGTTGATTGAGATTTATAATAATATCATGACAGATAGCTATAATTAAATAGGAATAACTGCCCAATCACAATAAATAATTATTGTTTGGTTAATGTATTTATTGGTTCTTCCCACTAGATAATATAATATACAATCTTATAATATTACAACAAAGTATTTTACTTTTATAAAGTGGAAAGACTGTTGTGTGCTAGTTTAAAAAAATGCAAATGCTGGTGAAAATAAACGTATCTACTATCATTCACCAACCAATATTTACAGGCATTTTTTTAATTTGCAAGCTTATTCCTATATCTATGCTTTTCTATACAAACAGTACCATAACCCAGTGTACTCAGTCAGTAGTGTGAGACAGTCGGTAGTCGGGAGGACGCACTTGTCGCCGGCATCGGCACCACTAATGTCTGACACTGTTGCAAGACATGCGTGACGCGCAACCGCTGTAACTGTACACTTATCTGGAACTCGTGCTCATACCCTACGCCCCGGCACGTGACGTCACGGAATGCAACGCAACGTCTACTTGCCCTTACATTCGTTCAATGTTAACTGCTGCTCATCAGATTTTACTAGTCCACAGGATACCAACAGTGGTTTCACTTAGGTCCATTTAACCCTACTACAATGTGTTTGTGTGCTGCCGAAAGGGATAGGTTTTATATAGGAAGGAACTATTTTTAAAATTGTATGTATAAATTTTACCTACAATAAGCTCGTTTTCATCATTTAGGTTTTATTAAAGACAATACAATTATATGGCATATAATCAAAGGGACACTTAAATACTTTCTGAAATATTGTGAGTAAAATATTAAGCTTTTGAGTGGCTCGTTTACGGCAAAATAAGAGATTTACTAAAGACAAAAGGCCCTCGTTTAACTGTTAAACCTTTACGGTTAAATTAATCATTGTTCTTTTTTTGAAAAACGTTTCAGTAAAAAATAAATGTCGTTTACTACGTGCTAATACTACAAGTAATTAAGATTTTAAAACAAAATGTAAAAGTTGCGCTTATTTAGTGAAGCTCTGGCTAGTAAGAATTGTTCCCTGAAAAAAAACAATAGTGTTTATACAGGTTGTTTCATTTGTAGTCAAGCTCGAGTTAATTGTATTGAGCATAGTACTGACTGCACTCATATTGTATCTGTAATACTATATATCATTGTGTGAACCAACCTCACGTTGCATTCAGTTAATATGCTGTATAGTTGCCAATTGTGTTATTCCAGGAATGTTTCCAAGTATATCTGCCTTGCTAAGCTCGTCGTGGGCTAATTAGCAACATCACAAGACGCTAATTTTCAACCCAACAAAAACAGTGAATGATGGGAGTTTCGGCCGTTGACATTCTGTTTAACTTATTAACGCAAACATCTATATTAGAGCTATAATGGTTGTTTCAATAATGTTATTAAGTAAGTTAATATTAAAAATATATTTTAACACAAGCTTTTAAATCAAAAACCATAATATTGAATTGTCACCAAACCTATTCAAGTATGCAAAATTTCATTTCAATCGGGTGTCAAAAATTTTATAATTTAGATTGCAAGATTTGACCTAAACAAACTCACATACATACAAAAATTGTTAGTAAAAAAATAATAAAAGCTTGTAAATACTTTAACTACAGCAGATAACCCCAACAAAATAAAGTGTTTAAATCCAAATCACCCATTTAAACTCTACTTTATTAACACGGAGGTAGATTATACAAATATTTTAGAACTCATTTGGTACAATTATTGACATTTATGTGTTTGGCTCAAATTAGCCAGTTATTTTTTTTAGTTAGGGCCAGTGACTAAATCACACTTAACATATATATAATTCTAAGTCTCAGATGTTGTATAAAACCTCCTTAAACAACATTAAACTCTTTCAAGGGACCTGAAACTCAATGTTGAGGTGGGTATTCTCGTTCCAGTAAAACACCTCGAGTAGTTTGCATAACATTACGTTCTGCGTGAGATTTGCATGAAATTATCGCATGCTTGTAACCTGCGGATAACAGTGAGTTACCGCTACCCGTGTCGCATGTCGCACTGTCTTTACACCTACTTGCCTGCGCGGGCGTCACGCACCTCACTAGTTAGTTATCTCATACTTTCTTTTCACATCCTAAAAAGTACTGATTGCTTTTAGCGATGTACGTTGAAGTTGTGAAGAGTCAGTGTAATTTTTTATTAATAATATATTCAGATATTTCGAGATTCATAATTTAATAAATTCAGTTATTTAAAAAAGCGTTGTATTGTTATATATTTTTAGAACATTTTTTGTTTTTGGCTTCCCCTATGTGTTCTTTGCCATTACAAGAGTTTTTTATGGAAATTCAAATATGAGTACCACTTGACAGTCGAAGTAGCTAAGCCATTGGCCTTCTAAAGTTCAGTTCCCTGATTAAACAAATGTTTGTATAACTGTCCAATGTTGGACTGTGATATGATCAGTATTTTTTTAAAGTAACGCGAAGAACTATAAAATCCAGTTGCATAATTATTCCATGTGTCATTATAAAAGTCGTAAGATTATGGACTATGATATAAAACCTACATAATAAAATGTGTGTATGTGTAAATGTGCTTGTATAACATGCACCATTGCACCGGTAATTATTTCTAAGTATGCCTTCTGTGAGTACCTGACATGTGTCGATTTTTCCTTGTAAGGGTAAATTATTTATTGATTGATAAGTCCGCACATACGCAATGGATGGGATTCTATTCTATAAGATAATATTCTTAAACTGAACTGACTAGTCTAACTGATACTTATTAAAGAGAAAAACATTATAATGTTATGTTTGAGTATACCTAATGAAGGTACCTATGCTTTGCATGCAGCAAAAGTAGGCGAAATATGTGTTACTACTGTTACAAAACTAAACACTATTATTTCAAGCAAGTAAAGTATTCTTATTCTGTGTTGGCTAACTAACCTAATGTGGTGATAAATGTTGATTTCTTCCTTGTAAGAAACGATGCTTTTAGGCTTTTTCCCCTTGGTGAGCCAGCTGGTATTATAAGCACTAAATGCTTTTATGCCGCCATTCTTCATTCCTTTTTTGTATATAGCACCAGGCATATAGTATATAATATACAAAAGAGATTCTATTTCAACTTGAATTAGAGTCTACTACATTGATATTTACTTTTACACTTACTAAGACGCATGCGCGAAAGCTTGACCATACGTTACATATACGCAAAAGATAACTTAAACATAGAATTAATTAAGATATATATATGTAATATGATGTATAAGTATAATGTTTGATCTAAGACAGTGTCAATTTTTTACTCACTCCATGTTTTTGCACGCATCTTTCTAGTTTTTATCGCTCTACTATTATAAGAAGCTATCACGCGTTACCCGCCATCTAGGTGTTGCGCTAAAAAATGCGATTCTGGGCTATGACAACCGGTCAGGCTATCACTCACAACTGTCGTACTTATAGCCCGTGACTTTTATTTTCCATACTAATATTACATTCATTCCATTCATCAAGAACCGAAAACATCACTTGTTACTTTTACTTACAATTCATTTTGTCTAAAAACACTGATTTGTTTGTTATTCAATTGATTGTATAAGGTTGTGAAATTATGCCTCCTCTGTTATAAATTATACCTAGTACATATATCATCACACAAGTAATCCCCGAAGGAGAAGACAGAGGACTTCATTACGGAATGTTTATTACCCATGTTTCACCGCTATCGCTAAAAGTCTCAAGTTATGTGGCGAGCCCACTGCAGTCTATTTATTACGTGCATAAAACTGAATCTATTGAATACTATCATATTGGATATAACAGTAAGTGAAGGTATTGAACTGAGTTTCCGATTTTGAATGACGTCTGAAGCTATAGCAAACGAAATATCCCGTTAAATAACCTTTAGAGACGCCGGGGACTCCAAGTGAATACTCGTTGTGTGCTGTCTAAACAATCACTCTAAGATTCTTTATCACAGCTAACGATAACAAAAGTATTCGACAAGAAATCGCTCAAAAATTCTTGATTTCACTTCATTGTTGAATATACATTTTTCAAATCAATCAATACACCTCTGATATATTCTCCCACAGTATTGTTCTACACTTGTAATTGATTTATGAAGCTACACAGCAATTAATATTAAGTGTTACATTCATAATTAATCCACACAAACCGGTTTAGACAACATTAATTGAATAACTGTAAACATAATTTTATTAACGATTCATTTGCGTCCATTACGCTTGTCTTATGACACGTGTAAATATCAAGTGCTATAAAGGTGTCTCGCAATACAAATGCAATTTTATAAAATTTATCTATTTAAGTTGTGATTTTAGAGACTGAGGTAAAATGATTGTATTATGATCGTTAATGTACTGTTATGAAACTAGCTATCATTCGTCATATTACCTCCCTTCAATGTTTTCCAAGTGATGATTATTAAATTAAAAATAATATGTTCGTAATTCGGATGAAAAGCTTTATCACATCGCGCGCGCATCCAATCCCAAGGGAGCTGTCGTAAATATATTATTAAAGAAGTACTAACAATGATCACCTACAAATATTACAAGACTACAATTATATCAAACTAGCTGCGCCCCGCGGTGTTACCCGCTACATTTTCGGGATAAAAAGCCTATGTGTTAATCCAGGGTGTCAGCTACATCCATATGAAATTTCATTAAAATCTATTCAGTAGTTTTTACGTGAAAGAGTAGCAAACATCCATCCATACTTACAAACTTTCGCGTTTATAATATTAGTAGGGATTAATATATAAGGTGAAATATATCGATCAATTATAATTGGTTGAAACTGCATCGTTGATGTCTTTTAAAGGAACGTTAAGTGTGCTACGAACAGTAGCGTAGACTGTATTTATTTATATCATGTGTTGTCGCTGTTTTAATGTCACGCCACGTGATGTGCGGCTGGAATTATATATTTATTGTTTACCTATGTAAACAAATGACATATTTAATGTTTTTTATATTTACTACTGACGCTAATTAAATTGAATATTTTGTTCAGATAGACGTGTCTAAGCTTAATTTAAAGCACAAAATTTTAATTTAACTTAATCAAAATACCACGAAGAATACAAATGTAAGTAAATAAGGTGAAGTCGTTATCCTTTCCTTATGTCTTAACTGTATCGAGAGTAACAGTAAAAATATATTTACCTTCTTATTCGACCCCAAATGAGCACAGCAGGTTCAGGACGAGCCGAGACAAACGGAACGTCTAAACAAACACACTCAACACTTGGACAAAGTCTACGTAATATATGTTAGCTAAAACAACTGCGTACTAAATAGTTTATATTCAAAAATTCGTTCGGATTTCGAATGTTAAGCGGTATGAGGCATCAGCGCGCGCGCGCACCTTCACGGTCTCTTCGGATGTGCGCCTGCGCTGCACTTGAACGTTGAACTGGCGCGACAACCCGACCACGTCGTGTGGCCCATTGCGAGGACGGCGGCCGCGGCAACCAACACGCTCCACAACTCGACCGGTTCACACCGACATGTACGTCGCTCTAAGTAATTGTAGCGCAAAATATGAACGCGGGCAATGGACAGCGAACCGCAGGAACATTTAGGAAACTGTGTTGTGGTAAGCCGCTGCACTGCTACATAGCTTAATTGATAGCCCAAAGATCGCTGTCTATACGGTAACGTTATCTATCGGACGTAGCTGTTTCTAATAGATATGCACTAATTGTATCGTTCTACATAGATAATAGCCGTTACGAACCGCACATCGGTGCGTGAGTCAGCATCGGCAATATCCCATCACTTGCCATACACTGACCACCTTAGCAAAACAATTGACTACCTGTAAACTGTCAGACAAAATAATTCGAAGAAATGTTTTGCAGGTTTAGACGAATCCTATCTCATTTGTCTTACTTAACAATTTATTATTCGAGTATTCAAACAAGAATTAAGTCGGCATCTCAAATATTCAAATAACACACAATTACTTTATGGTAATCGTTATAAATATTGAATAATTAACTAAGCTTACATAGTTGTGTATAACAATAACAATGAGTACTATCAACAAATCATAGCATAGCAATAAACAGGCAAGGCCGCGGTGAACACTTATATAAAAACACATCTAAGTACTCGTTATGTTAAATTAGCTCGGTAGACAATGAAGTGCCTGCTAGGATGGTGAACTCATAGATATTTAATTATTTACGGACGTATCTCGCTTAGTCATCATATCTCGTGTTATAGTTTGATTGGCAATCAAATACTTATTAATAACAGAGGAGTAGGGAGCGCCCGCGCGCCCTCGCGGCCTGATTAGCTCTTATTAACAACATGCTTAAGTAATTGGATTATATATAGATTAAATTATTTATGAGTATAGTCAAGTAGGCAGTTCATTTGTATCTCTATAATACCTATTTTACACATTTGAACGTAAGTGTAACTCCAACAAACACGCCTCATAAGAATTGCGCGCTCTACGATTTCAAGATTAAATGACTGCGGCGATAAAACACGATATTTAAAGAGTAATACGCAAGGAAAGTCGCGGTAGTAAAGGCGGTATAATAGGGACATCCTGTGCATGTCCTAGGCTGCGAGTGGTCGCGCCCGGGCATCGAACCCTGGACGCTGCCCGTACCACAGATGTAAACAGCTACGCACACAGACAAGTCCGCGCGATCACGACTTTAAAAATATCAATAAAAATATATATAAAACAGGATTCTTCAACGAGTATCTATCTGATCGTTCACTATATTATAAAATAAAGGCAATTGGTCACAAATAAAAACATACAGCCCTGAGTAAACATAATATAAGCGCTATTAAGACTTCCACAAACAGTCAACACGTACATATTCTAATTAATAATGCTATAAACGTTTGTTACACTTGGTACACAATAACTTTCCAGTCGTTTGCCGGCGACAGTTACTCCGATGATGTTATCTTGTTCGCACCTACTGGTTAGACAATTAAGCACTTGTGTAATATAACGGATATAAACGCGACAACAACCCCACGATAAGTTTACGTTATAAAGATCAAACAATTTGCTAAGAATAAGCTTTACTCTATATTTATGTTATAAATTCCCACTGGAGCACTTAGCTAACAGTGCACGTCGGTCCTAAGTCGTTGAGGTTTCTCCGTTCAACGTTTATTTTCCTCGCGATGCGGGCGTTACATCACATAAAGTCGGTGGCTCCTCCAGACCCCATACAACACAGTTTTACGCTTCCCGCGCGCACTCCGCCTATAAAATACCCCTAAACTAACCCATCTTACCGGTAACTTCCAATAAAACTGCCTTTGTTACATTGCTAGTTTATTTTCCAAGTTTCTAGGAACTACTTATGAAATATACCTTAATAATAAATTTAAAACCTATTTAAAATTATGTAATTACAAGTAAAGACCCGACTCAATGAGAACTTACATCTAAGTTCCGTCAAATCAGGGCTTCATACTTCTATCTACACAAGGGTCCTTCTTTGAGCATTCTTCAGTCAGTTATATAATTTCAATACAGGGTAACAAAGCGTAACCAAGTACATCCTTTATGACGCAAAAGGACAATCAAAAGACAAACATAAATCAAGTCAACAGCTTTGGCTTAAAACACGTCTTAGTAAAAAAATCTAAAAACCTTTTCCTTAAAAAATACTACGATAGTCTTAAATCGTCGTTACCCCATATTAAAAAAATAAACACTCACAACACAAACTATTGTTCGACCTCGTAATGTTTAGATATGGCATCCAGTATGAACTGGAAGGTTCTGGGGTTCATCCAACTCAGTCCTGAAGGCATCTCGCTGGGGTCCAGACTCCTTGCGCTTCGCCCCACGGTGCGCTCTAGGAAGTAGTCGTCGTACTCTCTGTCGTAGTCCGGCAGGATAGGGTTGAACTTGGCGTAGTAGATGGCTGACAAGCAGGCGTACAGCAGCAGGGCAGCCGTGAAGAGCTGGAATCACAATATTCTAGTAACTAACGCTATAGATAGAGCCATTAACCGTCTCATAATAAATTTACAATAGAGAGGAGCTGCATTGGTTTTGAAGTTAGGAGGTTAAATTTTATCTAAGTACGTCGTGGTTTAATTGCAATTAAGATTTAAATTTTATTACATAACTTCACTGTATTTCCCGAAGGGGTAGGCAGAGTATAGTACCTACATTTATTTTTCGCCAGTTTAGTTATGTCCCAATGTATTTGGGGGTGAGCCTATTGCCATCAACCGGGCACAAATTTCGTGCTGAGAATTACTTAATGGATAACCGATTATTGTAACAGTTTTCCTGACCCGGAATTCGAACCCAAAATCTCATGCCCAGCAGTCATGCTTCTCGACGACTAGACTAACGAGGCAGTCATATTTTACTATCTGTAAAAAACAGTTTGTGTCCTTAGACCAAGAAACAATAAAGTTTAGTCAACATTTTAAAGTAAAGTTCTTCCTAAATATTTTTGTGTCTGAAAATAAACAAAATGACGTAAGACGTAGCTTTGAAATAGCTTTGGCTAATTTTAATACCTATTTACAACGGCTATCTATTAAATTGACTTCTAAACACGATTTACACATAACAAAACTACACGCCGTAGAATTGAATTGTACGTTTTAAAATTTACTTATGTTAAAAAACAATGCATCTGTTTGGAGAGATCGGGTGCGATAATGTGTGGTGAGGCTTGTTCTGAATATGAATACGCCACTGAGCCGCTATAAGCTGTGGGTTCATTACCGCGACCCGCACGCGCCGCACTCCGCGCCGGAACTGCTCACATCCTCCCTCCACCCTGCCTCCCGATCGTGACCACCATTTTGAATCGTTATGCCGCGTTTACAGAATTAAACACAAAAAGTTACGAGAAAGATTTTAAAATTTACGTTTGTAACTAAATATGCGCCAACGCGTTTACAAAAAAAAATAGTAATAGGTAATTAAATAATATGTTTTATTGTTATGATACTTTGGCTACACAAAGACTATGTTGGTGTTATTTTTAATGATTACCTCCAAATCGTAATAAAGGAAGCTTTAAGATATCTTCCCTTTACTACTATCGCATACCACGTAATCGTTTAAGTAAGAAAAAATCAGGAAACATTTAAAAGAAGAAGCACTTTAGCCGAGGCCATAGAAATAATATCACGTTTCGACAACCAACCGATGATCGATAATTGTTCTTTATTAGTAACAAAATATGTTAATCGTGAGAAAAAGTACTTCATGTAAACGGACCTTTTGTCTACTCAAATACATGTCAGACTCATACTGTTGTCGAAACCGCGATCTAGGAAATAGTTAGTTGTAACGACATTAGCAAGGCCTCGTCAGGGCGACATGGCTGCATCGCCCTGCTCCGACGGCCACCACATAGCTCCACTCTAAACTATGTCAATGTTATGTGTTCTAACTACCGGCTGATCGTCAAACGACAGCGTAACACTGATTTTTTCTTACGAAATTATTAACAACAATATTTTCGCGCTACGATGCGCTACGTTGCGTTTAAGGTCAAAACTATTTTTGCGCATTCAGAAGAAAATGACGTCTGAGTCAAAAACAAAAGAGACATGTTTTTGCTTCTTACAGTTAGTTTAATATGTGGTAATTATATGTTTAATGTCTAGTGTACCGTTAACGTTAACTAGCAATTTATATTATTTACATCTGACTTACATTTATCTTTTCAGGTAGCCTAATACGATAAATAGAGAAGAAATATGCAGAAGTGAAGGCCTAAGTACCGCTTACAATTACACTAATGCCGAGATGTTCGCATATCACGGAAATTTTGTAGTGTGTACTAATGTGAATATTTATTTTACCGTAACAGAAAACCGTAACAATAACATGTAAGGACTAAACAGTACTTACTTGGAACACGCTCCAGAACTTGAAGGAGCCCTCGTTGATGATCCAGTCGTAGTAGCCGGCCCAGGGGTCGGTGTACCGAGGCTTCTGCTTCATGGGCTTCACAGTGGTGGTGTGCTCCTCGTAGTGGTGGTGGTGGTCTTCATCGTAGTAGTCGTCGAACCCGCGACCACTTCCTACCGTCGAATTCTTTAGTTTCGTATGCCGCAACTGAAACATCATATACATTATGTTGTTATAGTCGTTTTGTATGTCGTTCGTAATATTTAATTTTATGACTACGCGGTTTATTTTTTCGATTTCGGTTCAACCACATTTATTTTTGGATATTGACTCTTGGGAAGTCCAAGGAAAGGATAAAACGATTGCGAAGCCTTTGAACGCTTTAGACTACAAAGGATTAAAATAATTTTAATTAATTGTGTTCACGACATTTAAGTTAAATTGTCGTACTCGTACTTAAAATATGATTTGCAAAAAGCAACGTCTTACCTTTCGTGAAAAGTTTGTTTAGTTAGTTTAACAAATTTTCTCTAATTTAGTATTCATTTTCTAAATAATATATTGAAAAATTATGAGCAAATCTAAAATGATCTTGATGAGTGTCCTCTGAAAATGTATTTATTTTGGCGATGACCTTATAAATATGTATGATTAAATTCGGTAGGTAGGATACACAAATTTACATAATCTTCATAAAACATCATCACATTCGTAACGTAAAATAGTAGATTCGAAACTACGAAAAATGGACAGGGTAGATAGGGTGTTGTGAAGCACATTTAGGAATATTAAACCAAGATTGTCTACCTGGAGGTCCTCCTGTATACTGAGTTGTTTGATTAAAGTGACATACGGACACAGTTGATTCGAGTAGTAGCAAAGGGATTTTCTTCCGCCTAATGAGTTAGTTGTTTACATGTATCAGATTCTGCGTAAACATCTTTACAATAGCTAAATATCTTGACAACCGTAATCATTACAGTTGTACCTAATTCTAAGTGCTTATTTCTATGTGTATATTCTAAGTGCTATTTTAAGTCCAGGTTTCACAAAAAAGCTTATTCCTCACGAAAGATAAATAAGTAGTAAGTACTTTTCGAACGTCAAAATCACACCAAGACAGCCCCAAAAACGCCTGGCCGTCACCGCTTCCTAGCTGGATAGAAGAAACGGTCCAACAAACTGCCCAGCAGCACAATCTGACTGTGTTTTCTCATTTGTTTACTAATTTAGAATGAAATTAAAGTTTAATTAATTTTCATAAGGTACCTACATGGTTCAACTTTACTAAACAATTTACTTGTTGGACAAAGAGATAGCAAAACGTGTGGGTGACAAGTTGCTATTCGACTTACAAAGGCACTTTTAACGAGTAGTTGGAAGAGAAACCCAAAATATGTTCTTCTAAAAAGACAATGAGCATTATAATTTAATTAAAAGAAGTCTTGAATCAAAAACTTATAATTAGATGTAGGTAACCTTAGTTAGATCAACTAATCAATAAAAAACCCTAAACCATTTGATTTTTTAATACTATACTACTTAGCCTTATTTTACCAAACAGACCATTACACATAGTAAACCCTAACATAATTAAAATACATTTTTGAAAATTATAACTGGATAGTGAAAACGATATCCATATCTTGAATGGAAAGATTGTATAAATAAAGAGCAGGCGCTTCAGTTCGATTTACACGTGCGTGTGAACCATGACACAAATGGTTGTCTAAATAAGTTGCGCCTAAACCATTCAGTTAGCGCCATGGAGTCGGTCACCCAGTTCAGCGGGTACCGTACTGTGACCTTGTTTCATTTGGTTCCGTCTACACACTTCAGATGTACGCAGCTTCACGGCTAATTCTCTAAATCTATTAATTGGGGCCCGCTGTTAACTAACGATGCTCGAAGGAAGAAATATGTTTAATATTTTGTAGCATAACAATTTATTTAATCACTTTTCTCGAATTTTGCTATCAATTATACGTAATTATAGTTTGGAGGCTGCTGATATAATGTTGTTCTAACAGAAGTTAAAATATTTATTAAAAAGGCACAAGGTATTTAAATTACTCGATCGCTTTGATAGATACGATTATGATGCTGGTATATAATAGGAATAAGGCAATATTTATAAAAGTAAGTCAGCTTTAGTTATTAGACTTAAAGAATTCATTGTTCATTCTTAGTCTTTGATAAATAAATTCTCTAAAGGATTCCAACCTCTAAGGGTCCTAATTAAATTTCTCGGTAACTTACATTTCTTACTTCACCTTTCCGTTTAGAAATTATTCTTAGGTTTTCCCAAAGGACTGTTTTTCATAGCATTCAAACCTTCTATTACTAATGTAGGATAAATCAGTACATCACCTTCATATGACTTACATCTACATTATCTGCGCGGAGTCCGAGTCCACTACCATAATTGCGCAGAGGCGAACGAAATCTATTCAGACAATCTTGCAATACGTTTTAGGAACCAACTACTTACTAGGAAGGTACTTAGATATTATGTAGATTCTACCTTTAAAAATTAATTCATCTACATTTTCAGATTATTCAAAAGCTTAAATATAATATAACATACCGCTACAGCAGTGGTATTTGTGTTGGTAGCAGCCGCGATGGCGCGCTGCTTGTTGATATTCCTGACGACGTCCAGAGCCGTCCGCAGCGCCGTGAGGACGAACTCCGAGATGGGCATCCTGCTCGATGACGGCTCCTCATCCATGGGAAACGAATCAGGATCGCGTGAAGTTTCTTCCCCGCTACGAATGTTAATAAGAATAAGTTTTTATATTACATTTTTAGGGATCCAAAAGAGCGAAACTCTTTCTTACATAATGCAAAACATTATTTTATGCTAATGAGTCTTTTCAGCTCTCTAATGTATCTAGTTGCTATTCGATATTTAAAAAGCTTTGGTTACTAAAATCTACACTAACTAAATTATACAACAACATACAACAACATAACATCACGCCTGCATTCCCCGAAGGGGTAGGCAGAGGTGCACATAATAGTACACCCACATTTCGCCAGTTATGTTTTAGGTCCCAATGTAATAGGGGGCGAGCCTATTGCCATCAACCGGGCACAAATCCAGACTCCGTGCTGTTACTGAAAATTACCTAATGGAAAAACCCAGTAACATTTTGCCCGACCCGGGATTCGAACCCAGGACCTCGTGCTCAGCAGTCGCGCTTAGCAACCACTAGACCAACGAGGCAGTAACTAAATTATATTTAATAGAAAATGTCAAAAAACTCAAATCGTACAGATCCACGATAAAGTGCGCACTTAGTTTCACTTGATTATAAAACTAGGTAAATGTAATGTCATGACGTCCATATTATATTAGCTTTCAATTAAGTTATTCCATAATATTACATACCAATTTAATTATAAATCTAATATAGAAGAAAAAGCAGAAAGTACTCACTGTAAGGGTATATATCTATGCTTGTTATAGGGCGGAGTGTACGGCGTAGCGCTGTCGTAACGCACAGCAGCGCGCGCGCCGCCCGCCCACAGCGCCAGCGCAACCGCAGCCACCCACACCATCCCATGACACGACAGCAACACTCCTTTCGACACCATCGCCAACCCTCACCAAACAATAATCGGTGGGTACGTATGGTTGGTTTCACTTATAAAAAAAACTTTTATTGGTTTTATATTTTTAAATCGATGTTCATGGTTTGCCGGTGGGCAAAGTACTGACAGATTTGTAATGTCGCGCCCCAGTTAACAGTGCAAAGGGAGCACCTGAAATATGAGTTCTGTAAACATTCCGTGCGTCGCTCTTAAGTGGCGTGTCAATTTAATTTGTACAGTTGACACACTAGTGAAAGCTTACACGTAGCAACAGTTTCATATCAACTTTATGATAATTTACGTGGTTTTCTATCATTGGCGGTTCGAATTATATGTTTGATGCTAAATCCAATTAATTATATGCTTGGAGCATAGTGTTCTTACTTCATAAGGCATTAACACGTATAAGATAAATAATTCATAGCATTCACTATTACTCTACACATACACTCAAAATAATTACATCTATGTAAAACGAAGGTTTAGAAGATTATTACCCATTCGAATAAGACTAAAATACCTTTTATAAGTTACAAAAAACGACATTTTTTATGGAGAAAATATGCTTATATCCCTTGCTATCACGACGAGGGAACTTAAGGAGTGTGTGGGACTCTACCCACTTAAAATCATCATGCGTGCACGATCATGCATCCTGCGGACCTGCCGCATAAGCTAGCAAACCGCTCACAAACCGCCAGACAGTACGACAACGCTAGTAAAATCCGCCAACATAATAGACACGGGCAAAAGTCACTTCGACTGCTGAAATACAGAAACTAAAAGAATTGCTATGTAGAGGTAAATGTAATTAGAATTAAAAGATAGGTAAATTGTTTTTCAAAAGGTGTTGTGAGAAGTACCTTTAACCGACAAGCGTTTATGAGGAATGTGATGCGAGTGTACGAGGCGAAAGAAGTATGCCAGGATCGTAGCAAATGGAAATCCGTGGTCTGTGCCTACCCCTCTGGGATGACTTTATGTATGTATGTAGAAAGGTAAAGTATTGATAGTATTTAAACTTTTGTAGTTAAACATTTGAATGTTATTATGGAAACTCAGAAACTACGAGTAGCAGTCACGTAACGCACGTAATCATAGTCTCGTCTCCAATTGATTCTGCTTCACACTGCGTAAGGGTCGCCGGGGACGAAAACAGTTATTATCGGACTCCTAACTGTAATAATTTATGAGGCCTGTGCTATGTGCACTCTCCGCCTGAAACTATGTAGTACGCAGCTAGTAACTGTAGAATTATAATTTTACCTAACCACATAACTCATCTATCTGCTTTATCTGCTCTTGTATGATATCTTTGATAAAATATATTTCGGCCTACCGTTTTTTATCGAAATAAATAATAATATTAGTTTGCAGATAAGCGGCTGCAAGGTTTGATCTCGTTTATCTTGACATGGCTGGAATTCGTCACCTAGGACTGACCACGTAATACCTACTAGGTGTGGCTGCTTGCTCACTATAAGTAACTAGTGATCATATAAGTACCAAATATTTGAATATTGTTTAAACATTAATGACCGAGGATGAAAGTGTTTTGCCAAAACGAAATTATTCGCTTACCATTTTATAGACGACAAGTACCTACCTACCAAATGGATACTAAGTATGCTTTTTGGCAACATTGGGCTTATAACGCTGCATCAATAAAAGCGATACGTGATGTAAGAAAGAGAAAAAAGAGAAGACCTTTATTAACTTATGTAACTAGTGATAAAACAATAGTTACCATTGAATATTACTTGCATTTCAACAATAATTCATCATAAGCTCAACCCTATCAATTCATGGTGTCAAAAATATCTGTATCTCAAATGCACACTTGATATAAAGACAAGGTTTCTTATCTATGATTAAATTTTATCAATTGTTGAGAGTCAGTAACACACTGCATTGAGTGAGCGTGTCGTGAGCATCATGTGGCGCTATACATTTAAGATAATATTACCCGTATTATTTTGCCTGATCCAGTATGGAACTGCATTATCAAGGATTGATCCTTTAGTTGACTCTAAAATTGGCTTGATTCGTGGTTTAAGAGCTACTGATGGCGATTACTCCATGTTCTTGGGTATCCCGTATGCAACTGTAGATGCAAGCAATCCTTTTGGGGTAAGTGATTTACATGTAAAAGTGCAATTTGTTTGAGGTAAATGTCCATAAAATGTTTTATTTTTAAATGATTTTAGCCCTCCACACCACACCCTGGTTTCGACGAAGCTTTTGAAGCTTATGATGATTCAGCTGTGTGTCCCCAAAAAGAGGAGTTTAACGATACAGTAGTTGGATCATTAGACTGCCTTCACCTTAATGTTTTTGTACCAAATACGGCCAATTCAAGAAACCGATTGCCTGTACTGGTTTGGATTTATGGCGGAGGATTTACTATCGGATTTTCCAACAGATTCTTGTATGGTCCTCGCTTTTTAGTTAAACAAGAAGTAATTTTAGTTACCTTAAACTACCGTCTAGGACCCTATGGATTCATGTGTCTAGATACACCAGAAGTACCTGGGAATCAGGGTTTAAAAGATCAGCAATTAGCTTTGAAGTGGGTTAAAGAAAATATAGAAGCCTTTGGTGGTGATCCTAATCAAATAACCATATTTGGGGAGAGTGCTGGAGGTGCATCAGTCGACTTCCATTTGACATACAGCCAAGAAAAGTTATTTGATAAAGTCATAATGCAAAGTGGAGCTGCCTTATGCCCTTGGGCATTTAAGGACCCAGACACGTCAGCTCCTTTGAAATTGGCTGATCACCTTGGTTTTAACACAACGGATACGCAAGAAGCGTTAACATTTTTGTCTACAGTCGACACCAACCTAGTGATTGCAACGACAGAAGAACTTGATATGGAATTTAGACCATGTGTCGAAAAAGATTTTGACGGCGTAGAAAAGTTTATTCACGACTATCCTGTAAACGTAAAGAAACCCAACCTTGGAAATATCCCCATGCTTTTAGGCTACAACAGTGATGAAGCACTTACTAAGTTTGAAACCATGACACCTGAAGAATATGCAAGCTTAAATATAGTTTATGACTTATTTAAAAAACACCTTAACTTCGAAGGTGAAGAGTTTGTTGAAATGGAAGCATTAGTTCGACATTTCTATATTGGGGACGAAGAAATAACTAAAGAAGTCCAACAAGAACTTATCGAATTGTATTCGGACTTCTTTTTTACCTACCCCGTGCAGAGAAGTTTACTGAAGTATATTGACAATGGGGCTAAAAACATATACTATTACTTATTCTCCTATGATGGTGAAAGGAACTTTGTAAAAGATAAGCTAAATGTGACCCTTAAAGGAGCGTCGCACGCTGACGAAGTAGGTTATTTCTTTGATATCTCATATATGAATAAAAATCCGAAGCCAGAAGATCAACTTATCATCGATCGCGTCACCACATTATGGGCCAACTTTGCCAAATTTGGGTACGTATAATTAAGTTATACCTCTACTATATTTTAAAATAATGTATATTATACCTTCTATAGTGTCGCTAATGGGTGAATGAACGGTCGTAATTTAACCCTCGTTTGCACTATTGAGAAACTCTTGATTCTAGCGCAAGTATAACCCCAGGATATTTCACAGGAACTGTACAATGATTTGGAAAAATTACTGTAATAATTTCTTGTCACATAAACTTTTTCTGTAAGATAACGTCAGCGCTAGAAATACTACTTATAGCCTTACTAAATTCTCCGTTTTGGTTTAACGTTTCTTAACATGAAAACACTTCTCATTTTCTATCGACTATATAAAATAACGTATTATATTATTTTTTCATTTCAGGAACCCTACTCCTGAAACGACTGAATTGTTGCCTGTGGTATGGCCGACAGCCACCAAGGATTTGCTGTACTACTTAAATATTAACTCAGAATTTAAAATTGAAAAAAGGATTTTCAAATCCAGAATGGCTTTCTGGGATCTATTTTATAAAATAAATGCGCACGCTCAATTAGGATTCGAAGAAAGTTCTAAGTAAGAAATTAGAAGCTACACGGATTAGGATTGGAATAGATATGTATGCATTAGGTAATAAATACTTGTCTTTGGCGATAATACCTGCCAGCATATTGTATTCTTTTATTCCTTTATCAGATATTTTTATCTTCTGGCACCGACATAATAATAATAATATGAACATATTGACGGACATGAATTTCAAACAAATATCTTATCTGGTAACTATGTACGTACTTCGTTATAAAATATATTATTTTCGTTTTAATATATAGAATTTTATTTATTTAACTAGTTTCTCGACGACTTTTTTCAGGGCCCTTTTACGCGATCATTTCGATTGACAATGTTCGTATCAGATGGCCGTCATAATCTTAGAGTTAGACGTCATAACGATATTATAACACCAGCTATACCACTAGAGCTACATTCTATGTGTGGTGATTGAAGTGAGATAAGTATTAGTTAGGATATGAATGCAAAATAATGTGCAGGCTATTGGAAACTACCTCCTTTAATCACTTTTTGTAACTTTCTTTTCAAGTGATCATTATTATGCATATTGACAAATTGAAATAGTTATGTGTGTGTGTCTGTATGCTACAAAATTGTCACTAGTATTAGAATATTAGAGTAGAGGTGCTTATTAAACGCTATTGCAGTTTTTATATTAATATGTTTTATAATTTACTACTACTGCATAGTTAGATGGTAATCGTATTTTAGAGTATATATAATTCGACACCAAAATTTTTATTAATATAATTTAGAACCACTTCCTTGACATACGTCCTGCCGCATCGTTGCGTCGAGTGGAGTTCATAGAGGAGTCGAACCTCTTCAGGAATCTATTTATCAAATGGGATAGTGGGACTAATACGTACTAGGCAAATTTTTATAGTTTCTAATTAACTATCTTATTTATTCGATATTAAACTAGGTATCTAATAACATGGTAGTGATAAAAAATGCATTTTCTATTAATAATACTTTTTTATTTGCTATTTTTATAACTTAAAATTAACAGTTTGTTGTGATAATGAACGACATTCAATCAAAAATAAACTTATGGTAGCTGTTGAACGTGTCCAGTTCACAACAAGTCGACATGATTTACAAAATATTTTGTACACACTATACTCTAGAAAGTTGGTCTATGTAAATTAGACAGACTAACTTATTGTTCTTTTTTATGATCGTTAACGTACTGTTCGGCTGCTGTAGCAATAGCTCGCGTAACCCTTCCAGTAATCTCGTGAAGATTATCATTTGACAGGTGCGATTCAATAGATCTCTTCGAGAAAAATGATGCTGTAGTGTCGTTCGGCCTGAAGCTGTTCGGATACGTAATCTTATGACGTAATACTGCTTTGATAATGAGTGCTCCAACGTATATGATGAAATATACACTAAAGTACAATGGCAAGTAGTAAAGCTTTTTCCCAAGATAATAGTAACTGTATCTGTTGACACGAGGCATCTCAGTCGTTGAAGTCGTTGTAGGATGGTGATAATGATAATGATCATGATCGTGTTCTTCGAAGTCATGGTGGAACTTTAAATCTCCAGGAAAATCGTGAGGAAATCCGTGGTCGTCCATCGGAGGTCCGTGGTGATCCATATCAGGTTTAACGTCGGCTTGCGGGGGAGGTGGTGGCATCATTCCCATGTCGTGTCCCTTCATATCTCCTGTGTGCGGCGGCTTATCAAAAACGAGTTCTGGGTAGTCAGATTCTGGTTTATAAGATGGTGGCGGCTCGTCATGGTGACCGTAGCTAGGACCGTGATCTTGTGGAGGTGATGGTGGAGGACCAGGCTTACTGTAGTGATAACCACCAAAGTCAGGCTTGTTCCCCATATCCATCATCGGAGGGCTCTCATCAGTATCTTGCATCATTTGTGGCTTTTTGTAAGAATACCCCATAAACGGCTTACTTGGCGGAGAGATTGTGGGAACGAATGGTGGCGAAGGAGCAGAAGGTGGTTTATATCGATAGCCAATATCAGATGGTGGGCCATCACTGTCGCTTGAAGGAGAATCTGAATTCAAGTCATCAGATGATGCAAACGATGAGATCGCAGGTCTTGGAGCAGGACCAGAAGGAGCGTACGGAGGGAATGAGTCGTAAGTACTTGGTGTTGGAAAATCATCTGCAGCGGGTTTAGGGGGAGGTGGCGGTGGGGGAGGCACTAGCTTAGCTACCGTATTAACAGGACGTGATGGAGGACCTGATGATGGTGGGAAAGATACCATCGGGGGGGACGGTTTGGCTTCTTGTCCATAAGATGGCGATGGAGGCAAATATGGTTGTGCAGGATTATATCTATCGATAGGTTGACGCATAGGTACTACATTGTCTTGTACCTCGCCTCTAATTGGATTTTTAAGCTCTGTAAAACTATCTAAGTTGAACATATTGTTATTTTTACTACCAGTAGAATAAGAATTAAGCTGAGATTTCTTATAATTTTTCATTAGAAATGGTTTTAAATCGACGTAAGGGAAGCGGGTGTTAGGTTGGGTATGAATAGCACGAGATTCATTTTCACCTCCGTTACCAGGACTGGTGCCGAATCTGAAAACAATATCAAATATTTGTGAAAATTCTTCCTAACAAATAATTCGTATAGACTTATAAAAATTATAATTATAATATTTTAAGGCACTTTATAAGGTAAAACAAAGTTCTCACGTACCCAGGTAATGCAAAATTTTCATCTATTTCTCCTCCATTTTCAGTCTTTTCTTCGTGATTCTGTAAATGATCTTTATTTGGTGATTTTTCAGAGCTAATTGGCTCCTCTTGCCATTGGTTAGATAATTGATCATGTTTCTCATTATCAATAATATGCCAGATATTTTCTACGTTGTTTTTTGGAGCCTGTGACGTCGTGGTTGAGGGTGTTGTTGTGGGTTGCACGCTTGACGGTGATGTAGGAGGCACGTACACTGGACCAGAGGTAAAAAAATGACTATTTGAAGCAAAATAATCATTCATGTCATTTTCCTTAGGCTTCTCAGTCGTCGGCTTCGGTATTCCATAATAACGTTCATCGTTTGTTTCTTCATCAGGAACGTAAATTGGTCTTGATGTAGTAGTCGTAGTCGTTTTTGATTGGATTTTTTCTTTTTCTAGTAGGTTACGTATAGACTTTATGTGGTTGTTGTTCGATTCGAACTCAGCGAAAATCAAGTCAGGCGTTTTCGTCTTCGCTATCGTTGCTACAGTCGGTGTTTCATTCCGCGGTGTGTCCATCCTGCTCATCCACTTGTGATAATAGAACGGCGCTGACCGTCCCATATCGGTTTTCGGAGGTCGCGGTGACGGTGTTACTACGTACACTAAAGGTCCAGGCAGCTTTACTGAATATACATGATATATATGAAAACAATTTAACAAAACCACAAGAAGAACTACTCGATTCATTTTAGAAGTGTGTTCAGGTACATTTGTCTACACACGGTTACGCGACTGTTCCTCACGACAACTGACTAGAAAATGATAGCTATGGCTTAATATTTTCAAATACACATGCTCTGGACAGGTGCGTTGGGTGTAAAACTGCGATAATTTTTAGCGGTACTCTAGTATGTAGAACGCTAGAAGCACGACGCAGATGACCTAAACCCAAGTTCCAATTTACACTGTTAGCACGATCAGAAATGTCGTTCCCGGGTAAGGCTTTGTAGAAAGTGTCTCATATTTGTTTAAAATATTCAGAGCACCTTAAGTGGAAAGTTGTCTACATTCATCCAATCATCTGATAACATATTATCCAATATACTGAAAGATATACAAAATAAAACATTCATGGAATATGAAAGTAACTAATTAGGAAGATAAATCTAATGACGATGAGTGTTCAATGCCTGTTTAACACAGCCCGTAGGAATACTTGTCGTTTCGAGGCAATATTACAATTCGATTTAAAGCTGAACCTTTGTTAGACTTTCAAAACACAGAGTTAATTTATTTAAATATTAATCCTCCCGGACGTCCAAGAAAATGCCATTCCTGATATTTCACGCAAAAGATATAGTTTGATCTAACTGTAAAGCTGTTATTTTAATCTCCGAAACTTTAACTCGTTTATATTTCGTTAGTAGTAATGGTTCATTCACGACTTTTACGTGTGTTAAATAAATCGTATGAATGTGGTTCTTTGACAAGAACCAACACTACACATTACATTTGTGGCATACAATCTAGTCTTACTTGCAAAGAGTTCGAAATTAGGCACCCTAAAACAAATAAAAATTACGCTAGTGTCAGTGATTCATTATATTGATGATGCATGAAATATCATAAGTTTCCATTTTTATAAAACTGTATTTTTTCCAAAATATCTTTGAAGTAATAAATATTTGATACTTTAATTCTTATTTTTGGGTATTCTCTAGATGTTTACGCAAAATTTTTCAATCTGTATCTGTATGTATTGCAATATAACATTATTTCATTTTCTTATCGGCACAGTATAGATCTTGCCGTTAGCCAGAACCCGGAGACATTGAATAATCCATATCTAATAGACATCGGGTTAGAAAAATATAAGGCAAATCCATTTTATAATATTTTATTAATAAATATTATTCATCTATTATAATTTATTCATCAATTCGTAATAACTTACCGCCCTGGTCCTTAAATTATAGGATCACAAGTCAGAATTGTGCGTGATAAAACTAAATCCATTCAATTTAATCTTGTGTTTAATAGATTAATTTATTTTTACAATATCTAATTGTCCTAGTACATCAAGCAGATTTGATTTTAAAATAATATCAAATTATTTTTTTCTAATAACTTTCAATCATAACATCTTTTAATAATCGATTCATTCTTTTCATCTTCTATCATCATACATCCTCTAGTTAATCATATTTCATGCAAGTCTTAATATAATCTACTTTTAATTATACGATGAGAATAGTATCTAAGTTCATTTATTACGTTTTCCCATCAGCTTTTACATCTTAAATAGGTCTGAAATTATTTGTCATATTTATAAAGTATTGATTGGTATGAAAACCAGGCGTCAAATAGGTACTCGACTACTGAATTCGGCTTGTAATAATAATTATTATAAGTATTATTGTCTACATTACCAGTTGAACTGGTTTACTTTAACCTAAAATTATTTCTTCTTTATATCTATTAATACTTAATTAATTTGTATGTAGATGCATATCACACGATATCTTCTACCACTACTACCCGTTCGCTTTGTTTTCATCTTTCTTTGCGTCCGTCGCCTCGGTCTCGTTGTAGGCCGGGTTATCAACTCCGGAGTCACTACCGCCATCTGTATTGTCTGGTACTAACTTAGATCGGTTCGAATCTGGTTCAATGGCTTTTTCGACGACGGAAGATTCAAGTTTAGCTTCGACTTTACTAGCGACATCTATAGCTGGGAATGTTTTATCACATTCCTTGATAGTTTCATTACACTCGATGTCAGTAGGCGCTTGTTTCTTCTTACAAATGTCGTTGTCGTCGTTGGCTGCTCTCTTACGTAAGTAAAATGTATTGAACAGATAGTAAATGCAGCCAGTAATGAATGTCGCGCATGAAAATATCTGATAAGTTGGTCTGGTACCGAAGAACTTCATGAGGTAGCCGCCGATAAGACTTCCAGCACCTTTACCTGTAGTACAAAAAATATAATATGAATAAATAAGTCATAGTTATAAAGTCCCAAGTACTATTATGAATGAAATTAATTTAACATAGGTACTATTGACGCTTTACCAATATGCTTGACATCGTGCTTCTTCATTGTAGCAATGGATCATTAAAGTAAAGGTATTCCTATGATATCATCAGTATCTTAGCATTAGTATACATCTTAGAACTATAAAACATGTGTCATTGAAAAATTTACATTGATAAGTAAGAGGTTTCGAACCGACAACCTTGAGCTTAAAAAGCTTGTCTGCATATCTCCGTACCAGTAAGCCGAAGAGAGAAAGTAATTAACCAAGAACTAATTAATCGAACTGAATGTTTGTTTATTGTTTAATAAAAGTCTAAAGGCAGTGCAGCTACACCAATTAACCTAATTATCTAAGGTAAAGCACATTGACACGACATTTGTCTATCTTTTTAATAACACCAGCAGTCAGATAGTTAATAATTTATATAACATAAGTTGCGTACTTTTTCGCTACTTTTTTGAATAGCTAGGGGGCCTGAAGACCCGTAACACAGGTATTTCTAGTATGGGCTCCAGTCTCCACAAAATAAAATTGCTTCGTTAATGTTACCTTACATTGTAAAACTTGCTTTATATTATGTGGTGGACAAATAAACGATTTTCATTATGATTACCTTCTGTGCTCCCCAGGGCACGTCAAGTCATTGAATTCTTGGGGGAATAATGAATTATTGTGGTTTTACCCGTATAACAAAAATAAAACACCAGTATTACTGCCTGACAGGTCTCCGTGGAAATTGGCTGCTTACACCAAAATTCTGTTTTAATGATAAATAATTATGTTCAGGTTACGTACCAACTCCGTAGTAAAGTCCGCCTAATAGGCCTTGCACTGAAGTGTCGGTGGTGGTGGAGGAGAGCCGCGCCGCGTACGTCACAGCCGCGGTGAACGACAACGATGACGTCACTGACTCTAGCGCCTCGAAGATAAGGCAGAGCCACGGGTTGTAGATCAATGAGTAGCCTGAAATGAAGGACATAGAAATGTTGCACTTTGTATTTGATGATTATTTACAAAATTCTATGGTCGGTATGTGGAATAACTTTGTTTCCAAATTTCTATGGATTATCCATGGATATTCAAGAAAAACCTTTTATTTTTGCGGGATAGTAAAGGTTGCGTACGGTAACAATTACTGCATAAAGTTATGAATGATACCTAAATACTTGCATTAAAGAAAAGAAGAAAGTTTAAACAAAAGGGAAACGTTGGCTTTCGCCTTCGGGATCTAAGCAGTGAAAGCGGATCCGCAGCTTACAAAGTCACTAAACGAGTCTCTAGATCGAATGCGGTGTTAACCTCCAGTGCAATCACTTACAAACGGATTAAATATTGCCATAGCGATTGTAGAAAACTAACAGCGGTCGGAGAACTCGGTTCCAGTCGAACAAGTAATTTCTTAGGACAATCACAAATGTTTACTATCAAGTTGTTAAACTAAAGACGCGTCTAATGTTAAATGCTTTAAGATACCTGTAATATATTTGTTCAAAATTTTGCCTTACACCTGTAGACAGACATAGTTCCTACATTATTCTTCTTATTACATTATGAAATATAGACTGCCTCGTTCATGGCTTAACGACCAAAATACTAACTTTTGAAAATACATACAATAAACATGTATTTTTATTTGTTTAGTCTAACATACCAAGTAATCTAATAGCATAAAATATGAATCCGATGAACAAGACGTTGGCGTGCCCCAGTCTCCTTATGATGGGTCCTGAGAGCACGAGGAGCGGCAGGCCGGCGATGCCGCCCACCGTGATGGTGATGCCCATGAGCGAGCGGGACGCGCCCAGGTCCTGCAGCAGCCAGAACAAGAAGCTCTCGATGTAGCCCCAAGCAGTTCCTGGAAAATTAACAATCACATTAAGGTCTTGGTCAAATATAAACTGTAAAAAATATTACAATTTTTTACCAGCGGCAGCGGTTCAAATAATTCGTGGCATATTTTCTTTTATCGGTAGATTTTTTATGAACAATACTACCTACATTAAGCTATGTGTACCATTGTTATTATCTAGTAAACTACCTAGATCACAACAATGGTACACATAACATAACATGTATAGAAAAGTTTCAAAACACTTCTAATAATATCTATTAATACGTAAAAACAAAACAATAATCACAGATGTATTATTGTAAGTGTATATTTACCCATGATAAAGCAGGCAATGAAAAGCGCCACAATTTCGACATTCCTAAACACGGAGATGACATCTTCGAGTAGGTTTTGTGCCGGTTGCTTGAACTCCAAGTCTATGCTCAGCATGAGGGCACCCGACGCCACCTTCAGCACTGCATACAAGTAAAAGGCTGGCCTGCAAGATACAATAACGTCATGTTACAGCCTTCCTGAAATCTAACGTGAAAATAATTCGCGCGAAGAGAATGAAAAAATTTGACGACCTGATTAGCGCAGTGGCTAAGTGATTGGACTGCTGCGCTAAGGGTTGCGGGTTCGATTCCCGCACGGGGCAAAACTTTGTGCGACCCACAGATGTTTGTCCCGAGTCTGAGTGTCCCACGACACAGGAGAAATTCCTAGTGTGGGGCGACGAAAAAAATAAGAAAATAAAATACGATTTATTATAAAGTACAGCATAGGTAATATAATTTCGTCTGAAATTAGTCTGGAAGACATAATAAAGATGTCATGAAAATACCTGCCATTGATAACGGACATTTCTTAAAAGGGCATCCTTACTTGACATGTATTAGAAGTTGCAATCTTGAGCATATAAATCCGGTTTGTTAACCTATAGCGCACTGCGATATTCTTAATACTGTACGCGTCGCACAAGTGTGGTGCTTGGGGTAATCAAACTCTAAACATTATTTGATACAATTCATCACTTGCCTGAGCTTAATTAATGAAAATGAGCCTTGACAATCATATGTCATCAGTTATAACCTAATCAGCCCAATCTAACAGATCACTGAACTGGTTTAATTTTAATCAGATACATTCACAAGCCTAACATTCTAATGAGAATCTTGTATTTAAAACTGCCCACTAGTCCAAAATGCAATTACTTTGTTTATATTGCAATATATATATGTATATGATGATCTATTATTATTTCTATGATCTATTATTTAAAACAAATGAAAGAAATACATTTCTTGTCTTATCAATACAGGCGTCATTTAATCAAGATAAATCTACAAAACCGTCTCCTGCAGTTTTTTTCAGTAAACAATCATATCAATTGGGTATGTGCAACAAAACCTAAAACATGTTTAGGGCTTAATTTTCGATGCTATGAAGTCTTTTATTGAGCTGTAATTTCATTGACTCTACCAGTCTACCCTTGCCCTTACCGGCCTTACCGTACTTACATATATATATAACTGCCCGAAGCTATCCACACAATAAATATTTAATTCCCGAAGTTTTCATCCGAATTAGGACTGTTTACGATAAATTGATTCCAAGAAGTACTCCTTTGGCAGACTTTGAAGCCGAAGTAAGTGTTTTAAGCCATCAGACGCAAAACAATGGGAAAATTATGCTTCTTCAATACAACTTACAGAATGCCTATAATTTACTAAGTCCTCTAACACATTGTTAAAGATATTCTTCATTTTGGATCCAAACTTCATTTGACAAACAAATTTTAGGTATGACATATTTTTAACGTAACTCCAACTGATTTTTAATTGTACTCTAATAGCATAGATACTAAATTACAATAAATTCAAAGGGCTGTAAATATGGGATTCCTAAATGTATAATATTATTTCAAATGAGGGAAACACTCTGATACAAGAAAGAGGGAAACTGTGGTAATCCTTATGAATAATGTACGGAACATGGATGTCATTATTTTTAATATACATCGCGGAGTAGAAACCGCGTGTTTCTCGACGATATTGCGTAACATTAGCTACGGCAGTATGTTTGTCTGTAATTACAATAATAACCGCGACCACGGCGTGCATATCGGTTACTATCAAGTCCTCGTTGCACGTACACGACTAGCTCGACCAGATAGAGATTGTTTTGGAGAAGGGCACTCCGATTGCGGAGCCAGTATATGTATTTGAATGGTTTAATAAGTGCCTCATACAATCTAGGTACATAAGTCCATTAAGCCAAGACTTGTAGGTAACCACTAACCAGCAGCTGGTGTAGGTTGTCTGCCGGTAGAAATGGTAAATTAAATTTAAATTCTACACATTTAGAATGCCACTTAGTTTTAGTGTAAATTACTCGTACGTACTCACACAATTCTAGGGCTTATATGCTAAAAATACTACCTAGTTAGGTGATCCGTTCTGCATAAGGCATGTAATATTGCTTACGACAATATATTAAGCAAGCTTCCAAAGCCTTCTCGAGAATTCCAATTAATATTTAATTATATGACTTTTTGTATTTTTTATGCATTTTGCAATGCTAGGTTTAAATTTTAAATTGATTGAGGGAATATTTAATTTCCCTCAATCAATTTATAATATTGAATTACTAATACCTATAATTGTAATTACTAGAGACCGGATTATCTCTATCTATAATAAAATTGAAGTGTCTTTCTAAAATTTCATTGTTATTTCATTTCACCGCGCCCTACATAAAACGGTATTATTAATTAATTATCAATCGATTTGGGGTAGCTGGTAGGGTACTTAGATGCGTGATAGAGTTAACAGGAATATTTCATTATGCTGTGTAATGAAGCCTGTAAGGTGTACACGATGCTTACAATGTACAATTGTGCATATTTGATTACATAGTAGTATTTTACATGAAATAAATACTTCATTCATGTTTCCCTATTAGAAACAAATAACAGACGTTAACAATGTACAAGAATTGTAATAACATTTTAAGACTAGTCAAGAAAAGAGACATGTAGTTTTCTATGAAACGCATAAATATATAACGACAATAAGATTGAAGCTAATTCTCTAAGCAAGACGGGGATTGCAACATTTCATTATGCTTGGAGTGCATCGTGAATGTAAATCAAAGAATCGTAAATCTCCATCGAAATGTATGAAACACAAATGTCACGGCCGGGCTCGTGCGTTGCCTAGCTTGCCGGTGACCCCGAGCCATCGTTAAGCAATCAAACCCAAATGAACACATAAAGCGCAGGCCACACCGGGAACGAAGTTAAGTTCATCTGGTTTGGCTCATGTAGGCACTGTGTGTTTTCATACTCTCCATGTTGTTTGCGGTGTAAACTGAATTTTGCCAAGACGCGGTAGCTAAAGGAATTTCGAGAGTACAGCTAAAGGAATTTCGATACGTTCTTGTGGCCCGTGCTTTATACAATACTTCATATTAAACATAAACACATTTTTATAAATTATTTCACACATAACAATGCATCACACAGCATGAATCATTACATATTTTTCAAGTTGTTGTAATACTAGTTGGTTTGTTATATAAACTTTTACGCTTTTAAACACATTGCAATATTATATTACCTTCGTTATACAATATTATCATTACAAAGCTTTGCAATGGATATGATTTCATGAAACTAGTAGACACTGGTAGCATTTGTTTTACAATCCCTTTCTTGATCTACGTCAGCGACGTGACAAATAAGGATCGCATAGAATATATTCGTGTATGCAAGCGTTAACACCATAAGGAATCGCGATTTACCTGAAGTCGGTGTACCCCTTCCCCCTGCTGGCGTAGTCTATGAGCAAGCCGGAGAGCGGCGAGGAGATCATGCCTCCGATGCTGCCGTACACCCGCTGCAGCCCGTAATCCGCCTTTTGCTCCCTCACTATGGCGATGACGGCGCCCTCGAACATAGCGAACGCGGTTCCGCCGATGATGCCGATGAAAACCCGCACCTGAAGTGAAGGCAACAAGTTACTTAGCGGTATATTTCAGATTTAAAGTATTATGGAGGTATGTAGAAACCATGTAGCCTCTATGCCAAACTGCCTTTAATATTCTTAAGTGAACAGGTTAATACTCGTAAGAATCAAGAAGGCATTATATCAAAACAAAATTAGCCCTGCCTTTGGACGCGGTTAACTTGAATAGATATAACCTTACAAAGTATTTACTTATTGGTTGTTGGGCACATTAATTACTCGTTATACACAACAAGTAAATACTTTGTAAAGTTATACCTGTTCAAGTAGGTATTAATATATACATTAAATAACCTCTATGATATTTTAATTCCACATGTATTCTGAGGAATTCTATAACTTACGAGGATTATTGCATTACCTAAGTATTATCCCACGTATAAAATTCCGCGAGATGTATGTGGGTGGATTTTCATTTTTACGTACGTATGTGTCATATTATAGAAAGTTGTTATCAAATTTAAACGAATACCTTTCGTTATGTCAATAATAATTGAGAATTAGGTGTATATAACTACAATTAAGACTCGAAAAACAAAATAACGAGACGTAACCACAAGAAGCACTTATCGTTAATCCATCAATGAGGTCAAAGGTAATAAACATTGCTAATCGTGATCAGAGGAGGCTTCTAAAACAATGCGTATACACACATGTTCATGTAATACCTACAAAATGAACGTTCACTCCGCACATACACACCACACATGCTCATGTGCGATATGTATGTACGCGTCGCGCGTATCTAAGCTCTCACATTGGGTACAAGGCTAGTCTCGCAGTGTCATTGCGAAACAAACGATACAAGTCAGGTTGAGATTCAAAGCTCGCTAATCAGATACTATATTACATTTGTTTCCATCCGACAGCAGTGAAGACAAGTTTCTGCAAACTGTATGCATTTAGATAGGTACTGCATTAGCTCTACACGATAGCTATTGACGAAATGAACGAAGTAACATAGTCTTGCAGCCTGCACCCTTAAATTAGGTAATAGCTTTGTCACTCGGTATATACAATGTGTCTCCCTTATTTTTTTTAGACTCTTCCCAGTTGTGCCGCGGACCTTGTTACTTCTTCTTGTAGTCCAAAATTAAGTGCGAAATAAAATCACCTAACTAAGTCATGAACATACACAGTTTAAAAGTCTACTTAACGCTTACTACGAAATTAATAATGACTACATGTTAACAAAAAGTAAAACTTGGAATAAAACCATTAAGTATCGAAACTAATTACATGCTCATTTAAGTTTGCAATGCATCATGTACTACACTGAATTAATAACATAAGCTAAATGCGGATTCGCTCAATATATGGGTTTAATATCGACAATAAGGCAAATATATTTGTAACCTGTAGTTAAGACTTTACGTGAGATCAAAACTCCATGACGACTAGATAAAAAAGCATAGATCAACGGATTCAGTAAAAGATTGTATAAAGTGTAAGAAGATTGCCTGTAATGTGCACAAACACGCAACTGCTTTTTGCATTTCCAAAGACTAAAAGGTCCATTATTTTATATGTAACCGATAAAGAAATAGGTATATTCAGTACAAACGATGCATTACTTGAGTTCATAGAAAACTGTGGAGACATGGAGGGTCCAGTCACGTGTGACGATGTGACGCATGCCGGGCGCAGCCAGCGCGGCGCACAAAATGGGAACGCGAGCAATGGGTCGGGTCGCCCGCTTACCGTATCAAGTTCGCCATTACCCAGTTAGCGGCGATTAGACGACAATCTTTCCATCAGGAGATCCGCCCCTCAATCTGCATGAGTTTACGTCGACGGTCCACGTGCTCACTACGAATTTTATTCCTGGTATATGTACACGAATTAGGTAATCATAATCCACCTTCAGCTTCATTGTACTTTATTATTTCATCCTCGAAACCTGTTAGGTTATGTGATACGTTTGCAGTCCTTATTATTAGATTTGGTTAGACGAACAAGTTTTGTTACAGGTTAAACTTACGGCGAGATAGGCCCAGAAGGTGAAAGCAGGATCCAGTTCGATCTGCTGCTGCGTGTTGTCGCAGAGACTCTTGCGCGGCGTGGAGGCAGCGCACGCGGCCGCACATCCTGCCAATTTTCGCGACCCTGCTTGTACTCGCACTCCTCCGTCTTGACCCTGATAAACAATTGACTGTGGGTTACGGCATATTATACCTACAAAACAAATCTTTTATTATGCTTATGTATAAAGCGGTCACATAGTTTTGTAAAATGACGTAGTGCTCAATTACAACAGAAATAAGCATTGAAAATGCCTCCCATATTACGTTATTAAAAATACAAAGAAATATGACTGTATTTTAACCTGTTTAATTTTTTTGGTATGACGATAGCTTTGGCCCTTTGGCAAACAGGCCACTTGTAATCCCGGGCTAACAAGTTGCTTGTTAAAGCTAAGGGTATATCGTGGGCAGATGCTTTTAGGCAATAAATGTCAGGCTAGTTACAGGTGTGCCGTTGTACACCCATAAAACGCCAGAGAGATTAGCCCATAATATGGCAAGTTTATTGCAATTTATCAGGCGCAATTATTACCTACAAAAAAAGTAAAAAAAAAATTCTTACAAAGTTATCACTGCAGGAAATACTGTCGACACCGTCATAGTCCTCATCGAACTTCGTTAAGTTTTCGGTAGACACGGCCTTTATCCAATAGCTTCTTATATCGAGAGGTGCAGTTTGCACATCGTGGGATATCCGCATGCGCAGTACTGCCTCATCTAAATGATCTTCAGTTTCATTGAAAATATCATCTTTCCCAAATATACATGTTCCATTGTTACTCGTATCGTGGCTACATTCTATTTGATACAACTTTGGCGCTGGGAAGAATATCGCACGATCGGACACTTTAGATATAGTCGTGTTGAAGAATGGATCGTTGGTTAGGATGCGTGAAGTGCTTTGATCTTTCTTTGGAGCCAGTGACTGAGCAAGCTGTGCCATCACAGTGTGTCGGTATACGAGACGATGCGAATCAATATTTGACTGCAAGTGAATATCGTATGAATTTGTGTGAATTATCCCATTTATTTCTTCTGATGACAAGTCTTCCGGTAAATTACAGAGAAAACCACACGAAAGTACACTGCAAACAATATAACATTTATTAATAAAGTGTTTGCAGCAATTAATAACATAGTGTTGTTCACATTCTTTAGGAGATAGATGCGATCTATTCGGAGAGCAGAATGAGTTTTGATAGTAAAATATCGGAGAATTAGTACAACGTACCTATCTGCAAAGAGGATAAATGTAAAAATCATACGTATATTAGGTAATAGTATAGGTAGGTACCTAAGATAATAAACTGTTTCCCTAGTTTGTGCTTGTAAATAGTGGAAAGAGTTACAAACTTACGTGAGGTTTATATCGTAAGAATAAGGGTGTAATGGAAGACAAGGATGGTCTTTCATGAGACGCAGCCGCATAGCAGAGTCGTCGCAGGTCGCGAGGAGTTCCACAGCGGGGGGGAAGGTGACTGTTATGCGGCCGACGGGGACCGCCAGCAATAGCAGCGCTGAAGCACCACCCAGAGCCGACGACAGCGCTAATAACAGCTACAAAATAACAAAATTACGTTAAATATTAGTTAGCTTTGAACAAAACAACTATACACAAGAAAAAACACTTTGGACCATCGTGACCCAACACTACAGAGTTCTACGGTATCGCAGTAGGTTTTTAAAGAGCATCGACCCCCATTCCTGCCCAGTGCAGACATTGAATTAAGAAAGCAACATTTATGCTGGAATGCGAAGTACATTCAGCGCAAAAAATCCATCATTACTTAACATTTAACATAAATGCTACGCCCGGAAATATTGATAAATTATGACGTCTTAATGTCATGTGTTTACTCATACCAAACATTGATCTCATTGACAAATATGAGCCAAAATTAATATTTTCTTAAGAGTATCATACGCCGGTTTCCTAGTGGGGCAGGTAGCTTAAATATCGATTTGCTACGTCAAAAAGGTATTGCTACAAAAAATGCTACGTGAAGTAAGCTGCGTAGAGGTAATCTTATATGTATAATATTTATAATACAACTATTAAAAGTCGGAATCGGAAACCTTATACAAGTTGGTTTATAACTTAGTTATTAGTGTCAGTTGTTAACAATATCTCCATTGTATGTCATGAAACGTAAGATAATGTATTCCGTTAGTGGTAATTATTTGTAATTTAATGAAGCACGAGTCGACATTCAGCATTGTTTATGTTCAAACGTGTATTCATAAAGATTTCATCAGTCCATCGCAAAACACGAATTGTATGTATCTAAGAACTTAATAAGTATTGTTTTGTATAGAGTCATTTAATATAATAACAGTACATTAGCAAGTCGCTCGTGCGGCCTGTGTACCTGTGCGAATAAACTGCAGACTTATCATAAACAAATGACGTATTTTAAGTATTACTAAACATTTCCTAGTGATATGAAGTTAGTAGGTAACTCATGAATCCTTCTGTATTAGTTTATGAAACTACTCACATATTACCTAATAATTATGAATATGTTACACACACTTGTTTGTAAACTTAGTATAACAATAAATAAATATTATTTCAAGAGGTTGTTTAACACGTTGACTGTCCACTAAGTGGACACAAAAGGTAAACATTCGATGTGTACCATATTATGTAGTGCACTGGACAGTGAAATTGTTAATAATACATCTACGTACAATGTCATGGTCACAAATTTATTAAGGACCTCCCTGAAGTAAAATCTTTAATCTATAGTATTCGTAATAATAGTTTACGCAACTTTTAAAGTAAGAAACCTATTTCCGTGTAGCGTAACTACGCTGATTTTAAGAAATATTTTGCTGGTTACATTCCAATGAGTACATACGTCAGTTAAAACGTCAAAAAACAGTAACTAAAAAATGTAGAAGCAAAAAATATATCCGTGCAAAATGAGACAAAAAATCTCCGCAAATAAGGCAGAATGCCCGTTACTAGTCTAATGGTTATGATAGTTACTTGTAATTACAGAGACATTCATGTGAACCCAAAACCAGGCAACGGTGATTTAAAATCTTGAGTTAAGTAGTCTCTGAACAGATCCGAATATACCTAAGAATACAATGATCGAAGATCTACATATAAATAGACAGCAATTAAAATGTAAGAAGACTTTTTAAGTAGATCATTCTTTAAAAAGTTCAAAGTAATAACATAGACTTTAAATTTGTTTTCTACACTACATAGTGCAAATAAATATACCTTTATTTATACACAACAGTTTTTGTGTACCTATAGCTTAACAAAACCAAATTGTACTAATCACGTGTGGACTTTTTACTACAACCGATGCGTCTCTTCACATCAAGCCGGTCATATTACAAAAAGCCTTCATAATAAATAAACCTACCTTTATTTGAACATAGTAGGCATGTATTGGTTTAAGCGCAAGTTGGACGTCGATTTCTTTTTTTTTACTTCAGAGTTCAGACTAGGCCATAGAAGGCACTGGGGCAATCGGTTCCTACACTTGTACGAAGACTAGGTCTTACTAACTTACTATTGACTTGTCTATGTTATGTTTTACACACAATGAATTATTGCTTGCTCCGTTAATGAATTTCCCGGTTAATTAAATATGTAGTAGGAAATAAGTAGGAGAAGCTCCTCGAGTTGCATCTCTTGCGTAAAATGTTTATATGAACTTTGGATTAGTATTACATCCCTTATTCATCAAAATCATATTAACACTAGTGAAATATGCTACTTTTAAAAGTAGTACTTTTGAAGCTACTTTTGAAACTATAACAAAATTCTTCATAATTTTAATCTCAGAGAATGATTTATTATCATAAGCTGCCACAACATTTACAAGTCGACGATCCTGCGGATAAATTACCATAATCATGTTGACAAATAGATTGGTTTAGGTTCTAATTGTTTTTAATTAGTGCTCCAAAGAAATTATGCATTTAATCACGTCGTGTTAGCCTCGTTTCCGGAAGCCACGTCGCACGTACACATAACTAAATATTGAACTCGCAGTTAATAATCTACAATTTGACGCCCGCGTCGCGTCGTCGCGCATCATTTTAAACCGGTATGTCATCGGTTATAAAAGCCGATCTAAAACGTAAATTACAATCAGTGGTTCATAAACAGGATGCGGTACTTATTAGCAATGATCAGCAAAACTACGTCAAATTGACGATTTGAGATGCAATTGTAGTCCGCAATACAAATGTCATCGCAGAATAGAGTCGTTCGAGGGCACGCTCACAAGCGGAAAACTACGTACGCACCCAGTTATCATTGTATACATGTCGCAAATGATGTTCCCACGACAAACTGAATGTTTGCCATGGAAGACAAAGGTATTCAGCCGCACACACTTAATGACATCATTAATTAATACTGTGACGATGTCACATCATAATGGCTGTGCGTTTTTGGTCAGAAAACAATTCGTTAGGTGCTTAAGCAGAATTTCATTAATGTTGCCTGCATTAGACAGGCAAGATGGCACGCAATGTCAGTACGTCACAAGTCAAGATATGGCTTAGTTATAACAAGAAAATCAGCATTGTACTTAACTTTATGTACACAGTCAGAAACTTGAGATGTCAAAGAAAATAATCAATACTATTTGCTCACTTTCTCGTGAAGTGCTCAAATGTCAGTAGTCAATACTAAGAAGTTAAACATTATAAAAAATACCTAAGTTGCTATGAGATTATCATTTTACTGCATAATTTACCATTTATAATATGAAGTATAGTGTTAATGTGTTTGCATTAGTCTGATAAATGAGTTTTGAGTCTTACATAAATCTTAGACTGAAAATGGATCACCAACTAACCAATATTGTATGATAAATTTTAAGTTTTTCATGTAAGTGAACCCTATAAGCTCTTTTGAGAAATAAATGTCATTTACCTATTACATTAAAATTATATATCTAAGAAAAACCTATATCTTGTGATACTCCTTATTACAATATTTATTTTTACTTCTAATATTTATAATATGTAAGCTGATTCAAAGATTGTGCTTTGTTCATCAATATTATAATTCTAGCCGCCAATGTAGCGTCTGCGGCGGTGTTGTGTATAGTGCACTGACGCGCGCAGGACACCCTATGTACACCAATGTATGGAGAGACGATTGTCCGCAATGCCTCGACAATGCAAGGTAAATTTAATTGTTACCAGAATTGGGTGTAATTCGCGTTGCGGACGTTGTGGATCAACTTGATAATACAGGTACAGGCGGAACGGTTAAACACAACACAAATATATATTAGGAAACAGATTAAGGCCTCTCAATATGTACGTAATAACACATCAAGCAAAATTAGCCTAATTTAAATGCCGGATGAAAGTGACAGCCTAATTTAGGAAATAATATCATTATTTTGTATTCACACTATGGCCAATGACATCCATGTTGCGCCAATCACCAATACGGATTGAAAACGACCTGATTAGCGCAGTGGCTAAGCGATTGGACTCCTGCGCTAAGGGTTGCGGGTTCGATTCCCGCACGGGGCAAAACTTTGTGCGAACCACAGATGTTTGTCCCGAGTCTGGGTGTTTGTGTTTGTGATATTTCATGTTTGTGAAACGCACCCACGATACAGGAGAAATTCCTAGTGTGGGGCGACGTTTTATTAAAAAAAAAAAAAAAAAAAAAACGAATTGCGTTACAAAATTTAAAATTATGATTTTACAAATTGCTAGGAACAAGCTAAAGCTTGATCTTAGTTGTCTACATAATTATAATTGCTTAGTTAGTTAGCCTATTTGTGGTAAGTCGGCGCTCGAGTACCTACTCTCGTACAAAGAATTGGTATCAGAATGCAGATAAAGTCATAACATTGTCCTACCCTAACAGAGTTGTACTACATTTATATGCCATATTATAACAAAGACATAGTTATAGACATAACAAATTAGAACCAATGTCGTATTTAACCGTAACGGTTGACATACAACAGTCGACTGTACTCTATACTGTACTATATCTTTCCCATCGATTGGTTATTGATGACAGCAGTACGGGTATCTCAAACGATCTCAGACATGAACCGAAGCAACAGTTATTTGTAATACTTACTGCAAAATTATAGAGTAGGAGGTTCGACTGATTTATTAATTTGATTTATTTAAAATCGTTTCTCTAAATCTCTATTGCTACATAGTTATGTATAAAGTACAATAAGTAAATAGATAAATGTGTCATATGCCGGGGGGAGCCTGTCAGCTTACACACTACAGTTCGAGTGTAGTTAGTACAAGACAAGTTTGACTACTTTTAGAAAAACGTAACGATAAAACCTAGAGATTGAAATTGCCAACACTCAGTATGAAAGCAACTAACAACCAATACTAACTATTTTTCCGGGGACTTCATAATTACAGTAGAAATAGATAAACATTAGGATAGAAATGTAATAGTGAGCTCACATTTTGTTTGTTTATAAGTAACTGTATCCTCAGAAGGGGTGAGTGTGTACCTGTTTACTGGGTTTCATTGTAAACCCGCACTAATAATTTCATGCGTAGCTGCGTAGCCCTACACAAATAATGTTCTCCTGACCGAATTTCGACCACGGTAGCCTATCTCATCGGTGACTAGTCTACTGCTCAGGAGATATTATAGTGCACAAGTGTGCGCGCAAACACACTTGCACTGCCTATTCCCTCACTTTCTTAGTCCGATGGGACGGTCGGGTAGACCGAGAAGACATGAGATAAAGCAGATGCAGGACTAACGCCTTAACGTTCCTTCCCAAGGACGGAGGGGTCTTGAAAACGGTCACCCATCACAAGACTGACCGTGACGAGCACGGCTTAACCTTGCAGATTGACTGTTATACGCAGTCACCACAAAGCTACGAGCCCTTCACGCCTATACAAAAGGTGTATTAAATACTGAACAATAAATATTGTACACAAATGCATTCTACTCGACTATCTGAGTCTGATGATGATGCTCATTGCAGCAATTAAGGTAATTAGACTTCAATAGAAATCCGATATAACGTTACGCCGTAGCCTCGAGCTAGGGGGTGTCCTTTGAAAATTTCATTACAACTGGAAAGCTTCCCAAATTATATTACAAGACTCACCCTGAAGTTGCCGATCTTGTCCGCGAGCATGCCGGCGAGCGGCGGCATGACGATAGAGACGACAGGCGTCACGGCGGACATGATCGCCGTCTCCTCCACGTTGATACCCAGCTCACGCATATGGATCGTCAAGTACGGGTACAGCACGAACAGAGCTACAAAATATATAAACCTTTACATTTATAGTGGTAACGAAACATAAGGGAATATAAAAGAATTACGAGTGTTGCCTAAACACTTCGCCTCGCATAGGATTGTTAAAAATGTGTAGCGCCGACTGCCAATCCCCCCTGTACAAGCAGAGTTGACAATTGCATTGGTACCTTCATTGACTTACATCGACTGCATTCATAATAAGAATGAACTTTATAATTTGGAGACGAGACAGATGGCACGGCAAATAGGAAAAACAATGACTGATTCCAAAATATAAACTCGATACACACAAATTCATTTGAAGAATCTACATAATATATTACTTGTATTTGAAGTAACAATGTTCCTTAGCCACTGCGCTAATAAGGTTCACATTCGGGGTAAATTAAAAAACAATACGACGACATAAAGTAAAAACCAAAACATGTATCTAGGTATTTTATATTGTAGGTACTTAGGTAGGTATACTTACTGGAGGCATGTACGAAGAACAATATTTTTAGAGGAATGAGTTTCTTCTGTTTGAGATCATCAGTGATCCGTTTGAAAAAGGAACGTATGAACTGCATTTTGCCAACTTATAAGTAGTATATTTTGTATAGATTATTATTATAGAGTTGTGTGTTTCCACACGAGATTAGTAGAAATTACTAGGTGGGAAAATTTCTTGTCCCCCAACCTCCCGCGTCAATGCTGGCCTGACGATGTTCTTCAGTCATGGAAGATGGGTGTTGTTGTTAGTTTCTGTAACAAACAAACAATTTCAGATACATATACGATTTTGTCTCAGGTTACAAGAAGTCTACTAAGTACCTACATCCGGCACAATCTACTTGCAAAAATAAATCGTTTATCGTAACTATATTGAAAATCGGGTTTCGGAATAACTATATTAACTATGAATACGCAAAGATTAAATAGTACCTAAGCATCTTTTTGTTAGTTTAGTATTTTAAACATCAGGTTAACGGTGTAATGTTATAACATCTGACACTGGAACATTACTCTAACTTGAGCACCAATGTTATAACATAAACATTTCATATTTATTTTTGTAGTAATGATAATATGTACACAATATAAAAATGTTAATGACGAATCTATAGTTAGGAAATTTAATGTAAAATATAAAAGAACAACAATGTTTTTACGTGCATTAGGCGTGCTAAAACGAGCTCTTTGTTACAAATTAAAGAAACCGTAAATCGTGTCGTAAATACATCGTAGCTGCTTGTAGCATATTATCTACTAAACCTACTGACGTTGCAACTAAAGCAATTTCAACAACAGAATAATAATAGTATCTATAAAAGGAGAGTCATTTTATATTCGAAACGACAAACCACATTACTTAGTTACGAGAGCCATTTATACAATAAGCGAATTGGCGGCTGGATAATTCAGAAATTCTCAAAAATCCTTTCAATTTGTTGTAGATGTACAAAATCTCGAAAATGTGCATTTACGTCGTGTACATTGTCATTAATGAGCTCTACGTACCCTAGTTGAACATAAGTCGCACTTGCTCAATGATCTTCAATATCCGAATACATGTATAGTTTCGAGAAAGTTAGTAATACATGGAAAGGTTCCAATAACAAACCAGTTTATCGCGACGGTTCAATTCTATAAACACAACTAGTTCAACGAATTAGGCTGCGGACGCATTCGTTGTTGGGTCGACTTCGACCACTGCCGACGTCGGCGGTGCGCGGCGTCGGCGGTGGCATTCAACTGAGCGAATGCCAATCACAATAAAATCACCAAGTCTTTGTTTTAGGTCTCAGTATCGAATGTGGTGGATTTTTTGACTTTTTACTAGCATGTACCAGTATTCGTGAACAATTTAAGGAGATGCAAGTGCTTGTTATCTTTCTTGAAAAAAATGTGTTTATACAGCTGCGTTGCGCTTATGCAGGCAATACAGTCTTGTTTTAGAGGAGGTATTCTGTATTTAATATGTTTAAAATTTGATATAGAAGCACCAGCACACACCTACCATGGTGTGGTGTAGGTTATAAGCACAGTTACTCACAGTTGGCCCGGTTGGCAAACAATGGCTGAGTACAATGGCTCATTCGTAACAAAATATAAGCAATGGATACCCATAAACAGAACGCAGACGAGCGACGGCACCAATGTAACAAGTCTAGTGTCCACGCACCACTAATTATTATATTATTTAAATTATAATTTCAATACGCGAAGAGACGTTAACTTCTAAACTGCTTTTGTAAACACGTGACTGGAAGTCGTCAATCCGTATGTTTGTATAAAATATGCAATATAAACTTTTCCAGTGGCAATAAATCGTATGCGGATAATTGTATTGTAAGTAGTCGTAGCCGTTATGTTAACAGTACATTTCTTTTACTTTACGTATTGTTTCAGCCGTAAAGTTTTGTAGAAAACATCATTCTTTCCTTTACTTATTGTACTCATTTATTAAGAAAACAGAACTAAACACCTGTTAGAAACATACAAACGTGAGCCTTACTCGTGTGCAATGTGCATGTTTACAAAATGAATATTTAACAATCATCAGGATGAGCCATAATTTACTGTAACTCAGTGTCAATAATTATTAATATAATAATAACATGAAGGCTGTCATACTTTAGTAATTTCTTTCGGTCAGCGGGCTATGTGCTGTCATCTCTATTACCAATTATTTTACTAATATGCTTTCTAAAATTATCCGCTTTACCTTCGTCACTGCCAGGTGCCTACTGAAAACCAGCGCCGGTCGTTCTACACTCAACAAGCTGTTTGTATATTTTGTTAGATAATATTAATTTATTTAATTTAGACTTGTTTTTGTATGTTGTTACTATTCTTTCCAAATAAATGTTTTTCTATTCTATAAAATAATTGGTAAATTAAGATTAAGTAGAAACCTTTATCCACATTGTAATTATGGAAAAGATATTTCAAATTATTTTTCCCATACTAATCCCAACATTACATTACATCCTAACGGTTAATAAATTTCTTAATAAAGATTAGTTACGGATTTAAGTTAATGACAATTTGATCCAACAGTAGCAAATCTGAGATCTCAGTAACAACAATAGTAAGGCTTGTTCATAAGATTAAAACGTCTCCTAACAATGTCGTCTAATAATAACCTAATTACCAAGTCAATTCTAGGAAGAACTCTTTCTCTATTTATGTACTTCACATATAAGTCTATTTAGCCAAAACATATAATATCAAATAAATACATTTCTATTATTTTTATTGTTTAAACATGTTGGCTCATTAGTCACTATTTATATACCAAACAAATAAGATAAGAGTCGACGGTACCACAGTGTCAACATGGTACTTGATGGTCTTGAGACAGGCTAACTGGTGCAATGGACTGGTGACTTATTGGCCGACATACAGTGTTCCGCACCACTACACCATATATTGTCAATTATATTAAATGCCAGCTACATTGGTATTTTTAGTTTTAAAGTAGCTATGCCATGTCAGGTGGCAAGTTGTCGCTCGTTGCGGCGTTCTAAAGGGAGGACCTTTGTTCAACGTATTCCGGCCGATAATGATGGATGACGAATTGTTCAGCAGAAGACGTCTTCCCGCCGACGATGATGGACATCTCATACCCAATGACATTCTACTTGCCTTTGTATAGGTAATGTGACTCTCTGTGTTCGTTATTACTCATCTAGTGTGTGTAATGTGTACATAATTTGTTATTAAATTAATTAATTAAATGTAAGATAAGATAATAATGTAACTTAGATAGTTTCCTATTTACTCCTACGCGCCATATTGAAATTGTAGTCTTAGTTTCTTAAAATTCACTATTCACTCTAACTAACTGCAAGACTACAAACCGAATGAAGGAGAGCAAATACATCCCCAACGAGAAAAGCAATCAATTTATATTAAAGTGTCTATCCACTGAAAGGTGTATCGAAATAATCATAAGTATGTTGCAATTTATTAAAAACTAGCTGTTACCCGCGACTTCGTCCGCGTAAATTTCAGATAAAAACACCAGTAGAATATAATCAGATTTTGCAAGTAAGTGGAAAACACTATAAATTACTTATCGAAAGGAATATACATAGTATTTTAATGATAAAGGTATTTTTCAAATTAAGATGGGGCTAGTTTACTTGCTATATCGATTTTGTGGGTATAATCGGTGAATATTGAGTGACTAACAGGAAAGTTATTGACATGATTGGTTTGCTTATAAGTAATATACACATACAATTTTGAATGCACCTTTGTTTTACTGTATCTATGTACTACATTGACGGCATGCATTTACATTACGTGGCAACGGGTGTAAAATTACCTGAATAAATGAATTTATTATTATTATATTTGTATCTCATCTTATTTACTCGGGCTAACCATGCGGAAGATACCCGGACTTTTAAAAGGCTTACGTGGGGACACAGGTCCAACACGCAGAGGCCCGTTGAGAACTTTAATCTAAAAGGGGATGGGACACCAGCTAGGGACACCACACAACTGCTCTATAACAGAACAGCCATGAAAAGTCCCCAAAAGGTGCGGGACTATTGAGAAAAATGGATACTAAAATGATTTGGTCTATTGTGTTGGGATGTTTCGTGTAATGGTTATTTTTAGTTTATTCTGAATAACAACGGCGTCTGCCTTAAACCATATAATATGCAGTATATTAGCAGACGGTGACTAGCCACTTATTATTATTATTATTATATTTCTCTAAACTACGTTCGTAGTTTTGTCCTCAGTAGACTACATTTAAAGAGAGTGTGGACATCATCAGTTTCTCCGATTCTCCTTCAATAGTATGCCTTAAAGCCTATGAAATATCCTCCGAGAAATGACGCCAATATTTTTCCCACAACAAAACCGGGTTTGCAATACCGCAGAATACCAACATGACGGCAAACAAATGTCGTAGGTGACTTGGGCTATCACTAACGCTAGTCTCCAGGAGAGTGTTGTCCCAGTGTTGGACACCATCAAGAAGATTTCGTGCTACGCAGGCTGCACGAAATGTCGGATACTCCATGCAATCAACTGTCCTTAAGAATGCAAATGACGTTGGCCCCTATACTATGTGAAGCAATAGCCGCAAATAAAAGCACTCGGCATTATTTGGATGCACAGTGTAAGCCCTTCCCAATGCAGTGTCCATAAAGATTCCCGGAAACCCTTCGACAATACGACCACGTCGATGCCGATTAAATACACCTCTTTGCTTGTAGTATGTATAGTACGACGGCACCTCATCATACGTAAGTGACTTTGCAAAAAGATCTTCTTCACAGAGACGTAAAAATGCCAAGAGTGTTGTTTGGCGGGGATTTTCCAATCGGTCTAATACATTCTCTAAATGGACGTCCAAATACGACCCTTGGATACCGATCATGTATAGAGAACGCCAGCAGAGAAGCAGCTTTGCGAATAACTGCTTCTGAAGTACTAATGTAGCGACCAGACTGGTACTTGGTCACTTCATCCCGATCAGTGCTTTGCAAAGCGAACGTTGCCTGGTCACTACCCTTATTTACGTATTTGAAAATGTATTTAATTGACTCGACGCTGGAACACGATTCAACATTGATGTGTGTTTGAAACGTCCTAGAAAGCACAGGTGAGTATGGATCAACCCATCTGTTGTCAACGTGTGTAGTTTCAGTCGCGAATTGTTTCGGGAATCTTTTTGTGTATCAATCTTCTTTTATGCAAGGGGAATTTGAGTTGAAGTTGTTGGCTTCAGAATTGGTCGGACATCACTTATTTGAAATGGTGAATTTACAAATTTATTAATGTAGAAAAAAAATATTTAAAATTTACTGGAAATTGTTCGTAATAATATTATGTTAAAATATATGTTATAATTGTCTTTTTATTGATATTTAAGTCAAAAAACATGCAAAAAGAAATTAAAGCTAACGCAAAAAGTAAACCTTCGGCAAGAATCGATCTCACTATGCATAACTCGTGGGGCGATCGTTAAACCGCCACGCTACGATGACACATAGCAGTATGTTTAAAATAGACGTTTCTATACATGTCATGATTCACTGCTCAGTTCCTTGTGGATATAGCGTGATGATTTCTACTTCAGAAGTTCATCTGTAAGTAATCTGCATCATCTGTCATTATACGGTTTTGTTATTCCAAGTCTGATTCTTTTTTGTTATACCACGTTTTATAATGACTGACGTTTCATGTCAAGTCACACGGGAATGCTGTTGAACGGGATAAAAAGTATCCTATGTCCTTCTCCTGGCTCTAAACTACCTCCCTGCCAATTTTCAGCTAAATCGGTTCAGCCGTTCTTGTGTTATAAGTGGAGTAACTAACACGACTTTCTTTTAAATATATAGATACATGAATATATAAGGCAGTAGGTCTTTGACTGCCTCGTTGGTCTAATACTCGCTAAGCGCGACGGCTGAGCATGAGGTCCTGGGTTTGAATCCGGGGTCGAGCAAACTGTAAATGGGTTTTTCCATTAGCTAGGTAATTCTTAGTAGCAGTACGGAATATTGATTAGTTCCCGGTTGACGACAATAGGCTCGCCCTGTTACATTTGGAATTTGGGTCTGGCGAAATGTTGACATACTACAATGCACACTACTACCTACTCCTTAGGAGAATATAGGCATGCTGTTATGTTATGTTCTGTTCTTATGTAATTAAGACAAAACACTCTTGAGCACAAACTATTAGAATTTTTTTTCTTTATCTAGATATGATTTCTAGGTAGATATAATGCCTTATATAGTTACCTACTTTGAACTAAAGTATGTTATTCATTCGGATTTCATAAAATCCAAGGTCTATTGAGATTGCAAAAAGGGAAGAAGGCTATAAAACTAGGTATCGATATTACAGTTTATGAGGCACTAAACGGAATTATATATATCTATTGACAAGCTTATAATATAAACCCATTCTAAGTCTTGTTACATAATCCAAAATTAACCGCGTTTACTTTTAATTATTTGCTTTCCATATACCACAGTTCACGGACGTTGTATTGAAATACCTCTCACAATAAAACTATAGCTAGACTCAGGTATTGTTTTGGGTATTTTAAAAATGTTTTTAATAACACAGGAGGTAAGTTAGCGGGTCTATGGGTAAGTGATCACTGCCATGCCCAACCGCCACAACAGTGCAGCCGTTGGAGCGTACCAAGCCTTTTGTACTGTCCTTACAATAAACGGATCATGTCGATAATTACTTGTGCCAGAATGCCTACCTTTCGTAAAACAAGCAACACAACAATTGTCTCCATTTCACACCTGTTCTCTGTAGGAGAGTAACACCTCTTCAATGTTCCTTATTTATTACATCTATATGGAGACATAAGCCGTAAGGTTAAGTTAAAAAAAAGACGATATTTAACCAGCTTGTAGTACTAGTACTGGTTCCATGCAAGCAGGGTAAATGTACCATACATTCCCCTTCTATAAATACAGGTCTATCTCTTACTGTGTTTTATAAGAATGGGATGAACGTTCTCATGGTTTGTCGAAGATTTACATAAATCAATTTGACCTGCGGCTGTGATTGGTGACCCTGCGCTAAAGTGAATGTTGGTACGCACAGTTCTGCCAATTAGTGACGTAGGTACATACGCACTACACATCTCACAAACATATAATTCATATTGCACTGTGCTAAATATTTTGTAAAAAAAGTTGAAGCCCCAAAACTTTAATTGATCTTTTGTTTGTATGTTTAGTATACTGCGTGCTGCTCACGCCTTACACGGTAACTACCAGAACCTTCTTTGATTTTAACACTACACTTTCTCTCCTAGTAGCTTAGTCGTATTCCACACGATATTCGCTGCTCACGACTTATGTAGTAATGGCATCAACTCTGACACGACACGAATTACTAACGAAAAATTAATAGGACTCGGTTTAGCGATTTGGAAAGCAACTTTTAAAAAGTTTTCTATCAAATATTTCGTAATAATTACTTCTTAGATGCCTACTTGTAGATCAGGATTTTGTCTCCGACTAGTCAAATTACTCTCTTATCTTTTTAGATATTCAATAGCACCAGAAACCTCATCCACATGATAGAAAATTATTTAAATTAAAATAAAACCTAATCTAAGCCGAACTATCAAACGGATTTACACAGTGCAGTCTATAAACCAACGCTCCGACTTGCGGAAGTACATATACATAACAACTCTTGCAAGAAATACTCATTCATAATCCATCCAATTGGACAACAATGAACTACAAGATTTATTTATTACGGGACGTTGCAAACTCAGTTTCGTACTTTCTGCAGCGAAATATCTTTGTAACTTTTCCCAATTTAGCAAAAAGGTGTTGTAATTACTTATTCTGGTAATGCGCCAGTAATCCCTGAAAGCTGTTCTCCTTTATCAGGATCGATTTGCCTACATTCACTTTTCGCAGCTTATACTAAGTAATGTAGCAAGCCTATTATTTATTTCATAAGTTTCAATAGCTTTTATTACATGTGTGCTAATGTATGCAACTATAAGTTGCCGATTCCTTGAACGGGTGGCGAAGATTTAAACACCTAAGTTTAACCATAATGGTCCTGATAGCGGTGGTGATGACCCTATTGCCATTTATCAGGTACCATGACAAAGCCTGGACTGCTAGTTATATTTTTATATAAAAATTACCAATATAACTGGGCTTAACCTGGGAATCGAATTTTGCGACCACAAAAATCGTGCTACAAAAAATAAGGTAGCTAGATACTCCTTAAAGTCGTACACTCGATAAACAGGGGCAGTTGATTCTACCGTGAAATTTTACTCACCTTAAATCACTTAGAGAAGTAAAATAACAAAGCATCAATGGCATTTCTACGTGTTCTCTGATCTAAATTAAACCGCTGTTGTGGTTTAACAAAGGCGCTTATCAGCCATGAATGCAATGACACAGACTTCAATGTTTTGCTTTTTAACTCAAGATCAGCTTAACTTCTGTAAACCTTTATATTTTAGTTACGATATATGTAGTTGTTAACCACACACTTTGCTTCATTAGGGTTAAGGACGTTGAGAAGAGGGAACTAATGAGAATAAATTTACACAATGAGATTATGTAGATAGGTTTGATAGTAATCAATACATTGTCTTTAATAAATTCTAAGTTTGACTCTACTTTCTAAAGAAACGCTGATCATTCAGTAAAATAGGTAGACATGGTTCCTCAAAGGCAAAGAATATTTTAACAGCGCTAGTTCGTTACCGTTTCATAACCAAGACGAATCATTTTTTGAACAGAACCTGACGTTTGAAGATCCAAAGTAGATTTATTATTTTGTCCTTATATTAGTGTTTATTAGACAGTTTGGTTCCCACATCATATAAATGCATGCATAATTAATTGTCTACCTCAAATATAACCTCATTTTCCATACGTGTGTCGGTGATGTTTGCTTTATAATGAACTCTTATCTTTTCAAATAACTCGGTTGTTGCTACATAGCGATGTTACTCGCATAATAGAGGAAGAGGCTGTAACAAAGGAGCGTTTTTTCACTAGTTCCCATAACAAGTCCTACTTTTAAATAACAATGTCTGTAGGTAACTACATTACTATGTACGTGAAATCAATTTTAGCTTCGAGCGTTATGCGATTTTTGCTGTCATTTGCGTCAATTTCAAAACATTTTAGATTACAATTAGGTTTCTTTTTTGCGCACATCCACAACAGAAGTACTTATCTGTGATTGTTGTCTGTAGAGTCTAGATTATGATGTGGAAGCTACGCTAAACACCAGCCACTTGCGATTGCAATTCGGATTTTTTTTAATTATGAGCGCTTTAAAGTTACTGAAGCGACCGTCCAAAAATGACTATTTACGTTGACTTTACTTTCATTGTAGTTAGTTAATTACTAAACTATTATCTAAGTAAATCATTTTCTTGGCAATTGGCATTACTTAAAGACTTATAGTTCTTAATTATATTCGACTGAGCTCTATCAACTCTGTAATATCACCAAAAACATTCACAAACACATATCAGTTTTTGTATTAAGATTAGTCGGTGATAAAAAAAACAAGCTAGGAAGTATCTAATTCTTGGTACCACAGACTTGTAGACATTGCATATCTCGTTAAAGTAGGTACCTAACGATCATGCAAAAAAATATTATTGATTCTGCCTTACTATTTTAGAAAACTACCCACCTATAGGATTTATTATAGTCGTTCTCTTTATTATCGTGTTGAAGTACTTATGATTTAGGTATTACATTTGCCTAAACTCAGGGAAATACAAGTGTGATGGATGATGAGCTTTTGTTTAGCTGCTTATTATGCATTTACACTTTTAAGTTGAGACTTAAAATATCATAATAATATGGGATTTTATTAAAACACACGCACACCACTTTTAATTGAAAATCTATTTGGTGTCGACTAAATCCTAGCCTCGATTGTTTAGGTTGCAAGTGGAAAGTAAGAGGTGTTATCCATAGATATATTTATTTATTTAATTGCTAGCTGACCCGTCTAACTTCTTACCGCCTTTTCACCATTTAAACCTTCCCTGGGCTCCACGAATATTTCAAGACAAAAATTAACCAAATTGGTCCAGCCGTTCTTGAGTTTTAGCAAGAATAACGAACAGCAATTTATTTATATACTAACTAATATGTTGTAGAACAGTTGGTAGAACTTTTAATTATTGTAACAAAATAATAGTTTGTTGGTTTTAAGAAGCTGCTTTAATAGTCTGATGGCAGCAACATGCTTGCGCTTGGTCCTGGGTTTAAGTCCCGGATATGAAGATTTATAGGTTTACAAAACTAAAGAAGATGATAATATTTAAAGATAATAAATATAAAATAATATAACATCACGCCTGTATTCCCCGAAAGGGTCGGCAGAGGTGCACATACAGTACACCCACATTTCGGCAGTTATGTTTTTAGGTCCCAATGTAGGTACCTAATAGAGGGCGAGCCTATTGCCATCAACCGGGCACAGTTCCAAACCTCGTACTGCTACTGAGAACTACCTAATGGAAAAATCCAGAAACACTTTGCCCGACCCGGGATTCGAACCCAGGACCTAGTGCTCAACAGTCGCGCTTAGTAACCACTAGATCAACGAGGCAGTCTATATATCAAGACATAGGTATATAACTAAATAAATGGGTACCAACTACCTAGAAAAATAATGATAATAAGTTGATATAAAATTCACAGGTTCCCAAAAATATTGTCCGTAGCAAATAGTTAGTTACTTCTATGTTACTCGGTATTTCTAGATTAAAAATTTCTATCTAGTAATAAAATCTTGCTTACCGCAGTTGTAAATTAATAAATCTTATCACAAAATGTTAAAAATCCATGGTAATTAAATCTGGTTGCCAAGTCCTCGTTCAAATATTCACTTATAATATTATTTTCAAATTTTACATAAATAATATTTCGATTTCGTTTTCGCGGAAGTCGATATTTAAATAACTTGAACTCTGGAATTCGCGCGCAACTTCGAGTCGCTGCGCACACGCGACCGCTAGTAGAAAAGTTTGCTCGACACTGGCGCAGCCCTATGCGTGTCCCCTCTCATACGCCATTCATACGGCGTGCGCCGTGCAATGTTACGTTCTACAACACTAAGGTATCAACAACATCTTCATATCTCTACATAGGTGGAAGGTACTCGTAAGCTTCGAACAATCTAATGGGGTTTACGCCCGCACACTTTTTGCAGGCACTATCTTCTATCCAAAAATATGGGCTAAAATAATAGGTAACTACAATATTAGACGTAGCTCACATAGCGCTCGTAGCCATGTAGCTATGAGCCACAGCTCACAATTCATTGATCTACAAAGTCAAGCAGTGGTTTTAGATTGGTGCCCTTTTTTTACAAAGTGATCCGTGTATAGGAGTCATAGGAGAACACGTTCAGTTTAGATCCTGCGCCTGATTCCATCTCTTCGGATTATTGAATGTGAAGGAAAAGACAGTGCGTATAAGATATAAAAAATAATTACCTATATATTCTTTCCACGATTTTAACACGTTCACGTGAACATCCCCATATCGCAAGTTAAGGCGATATTGCACATCATTTTTTCATACAAACTGGAGCAACGTCTGATGACGTTGTATTAATACTTGATGTTATCAGTATTAGTTTATATTATACTGACGTCCTAAGACGTCGACGTTCATATACGCCCTGCTTTAATGTATTTGTTTAACTCTATGTAAGAATACACAACGTCTCATGACGTCGACGTTTAAGACTATTAATATACGAAATTATTTATTTAATCAGCCTTGTGAAATACTTAAATTTTTGGTTAAATCAAACTTAATTATTATTGAGATCAAATGAACTATCTGTTACAAACACTTATCCATTATTACAATAAAAAAAAACATATATTAAAATTATTAGCGAACACTTAATAAAAAATTACTATTTGACATTGGGTGGTAATTGTATGAGGTTTCGTATAAAACTATCTCTAAAAGTGAGGAAATCATACCGTTTGTCATTGTTTTTACAGTACTTTCTGTAAATATAAAATAAATATATAAATATACTATGGTTCTCATATCCAGTATTTATCCGCTACCCCCGCGCTGCGCACAGGTCGACTGAAGTGAACACACTGCTTAGGCGAAACGACGTGTAATCACGTTGTGCTTCAATAAAGTAGGTACTTAGGACCGGAGCATACTGTCTTCAAAAATTGCAAAAAAAATGGACGCAACGTAGCACTAGAAATTTGAGAGACGGATATGTCGTGGCACAGCAACCCAACTATTCAATGTTATAATGATCGAACTCCGTTCTATGACGTTGTGCTAAATAAATCGAGATATTGCCGGACGTAATAATACGTAGTGCCGCATTATGTCTGCCGATAAGTGACGTACCTATACGTTGTTCACATGAACGTGTTAAGTTGTGTCTGGACCAAATCGGGAGTGTACTCTTTAAGACAAAAATGTCTGGCTGGAGGCCTTTTATTAGGTCTCGCCAAACGACCGGTTAAGCAGTAAGAGCTCCCTCAGAGCTAACTGCGAGAGACAAGTTCGAAAAAAAAAAAAAAAAAAAGACAAAAATGGGTATTACTATTCGGACTAAAATTGACGGATATATCGCTGAACTCCTCCTTTTAGAGGTCTTTACGTTCTTCGAGCACTGAGGTGAGTTTTACAGTCACCCCAGGAATGCCCCTATGATGATCACACGCGTTGTTGGCGAGGTTTCTAGACGTATTATTTTTAAGTAATAGGACCCAAGTAGCTCGTGGTGGCCTAGTGGTTAACATACCGGATTTGTATGCACAAGGTTGCAGGTTCAAACCTGGGCAAGTATCAATGTTATAAATACTTTCTTAGTTAGTCTAAGACACCACTGACTAACGGTGACGGAAAACATCGTGAGGAAACCTGGATTTAATTATCTGAAATCGCCAACCCGTAGTGAGCTAGCGTAGTGATCAATGCTCAATCCTTGTCTATACGAGAAGAGGCCTTTGCCCTGCAGTGGGACAGTTGTAGGCTGTTATTATTTTTATTATTATAACAGGACCCAGAACCATCCTTTTATGAATGGTTTCAGTATGTACTTAGTCTACTTTACATATGTTTTGATTAGTATCACATACCTTACATACCAAGTTAATGTTCACAGATTTATTACTATTAATCTCCAGATATTTAGTTACCCACGGTGTGGTTCTATATGGGCTTATAAACAATAGCACACCACTTTAGGTTCTCTATGTACAAATTTAAATCTTCTGCCGGTACCTAAGTCCCTGCTTGTTACCCAGAGAGGTAAGAAAGGCCATAGATTTGTATTTGCTACGAACCTAGTCAACCTGGCACACTACTTTCGCCTCAGTCAAACATGTTTTTTTCTTAAGTATAAGTTTTAAATTGAGAAGTTCATGACATATAATATGTACCTATATCTCAACGATAAAGTAAGACCTATTTTATCTAGTTACCTGTTAAATTACTGCGGTATAAATACTTTATGCGACTCTGATACGCAAATGGACGCGTTAGTTGCAATTATTACACGCACGTCGTGCGCCTTGATCTTCAATGCTCCAGTCACTACCAGCCTGACATTTTCCTAGCCATAGGTTTAATGTTAAGTCTGTAGGTAGCATTTAGATAAGTAGGTATCAACCTACCTATATGAGAATATTTAAGTACTAGACTTTTTAATAAGTGTTACAAAATGTTCTTCAATTAATGGTACCTATGTTCCAAAAATTAAGTGTTCGGGTACTTTTGTTGACTGTACAATCTTTCTTATGACGTGATGCGGGACTTGTATTATGTAAGGTAACTAACAATCGGGATTGCGTAGGACGCGTCAAATAAGGAAGTAGACAAAATTGCTCGAAACTTTTATTGGGTATTTTTTATGATTTCATAATGAGTAAGTTGTATGTCGGCTTCATAAACCGTTTAATATTATCAGTCTTGTTTACTGAACTTTTCAGACGGGCCTTACATTGAGATGGACAACCATTAAGAAAAGTTCGTAGATATCTAGCCATACTACCTACTTCGCACACGGCAACCACAGGACATCAATTAATATAATTAACGAAATAATTATCAGAATTAACATAAAAATAATATCGTAATATGGAGTACATACATTGAGTTAAATGTACCTTATAAATTACAGACGCTTTATACAATACAAATATCAGTATAAAAATAATTACGAAACAGAAGTAGTTATAACTGTGTACCTATGTACTTAACATAATAAATACCTAGACAAAGTATATGAGTATTGAAAATGATAATGTTGCCGCGGCTAACTGCAGTCAGTTTATGAATAGAAGGAACTTTAAGTGTCGAGGTAATTAATTGTGCGGACAAAGCATTACCTACCGGTGAAAAATTAAAAACACAAAATCAATTATACTAAGCAATCAATATTCCCGTAATTTTAAGCCACAATTTCAGTGCAGTCTCAGACACATTTTGAAATCATTTCGACACAAAGACATGGCATAAAAAAACATAACATCACGCCTGTATTCCTCGAAGGTGTAGGCAGAGGCGCACATACAGTACACCCACATATCGCCAGTTATGTTTTAGGTCCCAATGTAAAGGGGGCGAGCCTATTCCCATCAACCGGGCACAAATCCAGACTCCGTGCTATATTTGATATATTATTATATTGTTGAGACTAGACAACACTATCTTTTAATCGTAAGAGAATAGCCTGTTAGTATATGTAGTAGGTACTAACTGCTAGTATATACTGATTATAATAGCTACGCCTTATCACCTACAATACACCAGTTATTAAATTAGCAAATACTTTTTAGGATTCAAAATATTTTACGTTACGAATACTATTTCGAATATTGATATCGCGTAATAGTACCTATGGTAGTCTCAAGTAAAATGACATATGTAAAATTCGAAATTAACTAAGTGACCATCAATTATTATAGACAATAATTTTACATGGAGCTCAATCTAAGTAATGAGTAAATATAAATATAATAATAAATCTATTAATAAACCTAAGCACTCTCTCCATTTGTAATTATTTATTTTCATCACACAAAACAATCTAATAGTCTACATGATGGAGGTACATATTATTAGTTATAACGTAGATAGTATAAGTATTAAATTGTTTTGTTGAAAGAAAATAAAGAAACACTCTTAACTTAAGCATTCAATTTCACACAGTCACACTGTAATTTCATGTTAAGTAACAATAGGAATATCAAATATCAGCCTTATTTTACAGCTCTAATATCTTGAAGAAATATTCTACTTCCAACAGCCCATCTTCAGCCAAGTCGCTGCAATGAATTGCGTTTTGAACTTTTGTTTTGCCGAGTTTAGCCCTTATGGTATGTGGTCTTAGAAGCCTCGCTACCTCCTGGAATCAAAATATAACACTAAATATATTTTTACCGCGCGAGAGACAAATACAAACCTACCACGTTAAAGAGAATTATCACTAAGCTAATGTATGAGCTGACGAAAATAAACCTGCAACAATTTATGGAAGAAATGATGTTATAGTTTGTTTGTTTCCTGTAAATTCCTAGAATTGCTGGTATCTATATCAGTGACAAAACATATGATGATGTGATTGATATCTTACTGGATCTGCAGGACCAACCAGTTTTCTAAATTCAACAGCTGTGTTCACAGTTTTATCTTTGGCCACTATTTCCATTGCTACACAAGTGCCACTTGATAGTTCTTCTACCATCCCCTGTGAACAAGTAAGGATCATCAAAAACAAATAAAAACTTAGAAATTTATATAGATACCTCATAAACACTCTAAGACATATTTATACTGCTTCAACACCTAAAGAAGAATTTTAAATTTAAGGAAGTTTAAGTTATTTTTTTTAATTATTAGCAAACAATAAACAACATTGACATATCAAACTAACCTTATATTCTGGCACAATGCCTTTATAAACCTCATAGAATTCAGCCGCATTAATGTTCTCAACAATCAACATATTAAGTGCTGTGACTTCAAATCCGCCGTCATCAATAGCTTCTAATGCAGCTCCAAGTTTCCCTTCACGAACTGCATGGGGTTTTACTAAGCAGAGGGTACAGTTTGATAGTGTGGCTGTGAGTCGAAGACGTGTGGCATGTATTGGTGGGGGTGGAAAGAAGTAATCAATGTCCTGAGAAAATAAAACATAAGTGCACTTATATCATATTCATATATAGATATCAATGGTCCTTTATAATTAAGGAAATCAAGCTCAATATCAATAGAATTACAGCTACAACCTTCATTTGTTTTTTGATATCAAAGGTATTTAGCTAAATTTCCCTTCAACATTTGCTATTAAATCAGATTAATTTCCTTTATCCAGACACTTACATAAATCGCATCATCAGCGTCGGACGCAGCGTGCGCACAGTTTCTCACAGGATCTACACCATATAGAGCCCTTATTGTGCCAGGAGCAGCTTTTAATGGATCTTTATCTCCAAGTAAGGAAAGGCACATATTAACAGCATCTCTCCCAACTAGCTCCATCCCATACACCAGCTGACCAGTTAGATGATCTAGCAAAAATCTGAAAGATAAATTAAATATAAATTGTAAATCTTACACAAATACATATATACATAATATAATAAATCTGTGAAAACGAGACTATTCTTTACATCCTAACAGAACCAATTTTTTACATTTTGGAATTTGTGTCTGTTGGTTGATGTGAAAATATTTACCGTGGACAAGACACAGACTCAGGACTAATACTAGCAGATCAGACAGATCATCCTGTGTGAGAATCAAATCTATATCCCTAAGCATAGCAGTCCTTTCATCATCATCATCAGCCCACTGCTGCACATGGCCTCGCCCAATATACACCACAAAGCCCTTTCTGCTATTACTTTGCCACTGCACAAATCGGGTTGACAAAAAATTTAGTAAATTGTTTAATATTAATACACACATTAAAATTACTTACGGAAATGAAGGATCTGTTACTGTTTGTCGATATAATGCATTAATATCATCGGATGAAAGACGTGCTTTCTTCAACTTGGAAATACGGAGCCCATTTTCATGAAAATGAGTTAAAATTTTGCCTGCTGTGTTAGTGGCCATTGGTTTGATCATGACAAAAGTACTGAAATTACCAAGGAAGGATGTTTTACAGTGTCGTTTTTAGGAGTGCAAAATATAAAAGAAGAGTGATCAGCTAAATATAGTTTAGTGGTCCAGAAAACCGAGATGTACCAGATACACAATTTCAAAATTACTTATGTATGATATAGATGTGGGACCAAGCTCACCTATGGTTAGGTGGTATTTTCTGGTAAAGTGTTTGTTTGAGGGATTTACATCTAGATTATAATTGCAATAATGTTTCAGAAATATCTTCGATTCTTTACATAGGTATAGAAGCTAGCAAGCTTTTCTATATGTGTGTTTATAAAGATCCTCTGATAGGGGTTGTAACAATAACGCACAGAGGTTTCTGGATGTTTACTGTATGACTAAGCTTTAGTGTAAGGTGCATGAGGTTACAGCATTTATGGTACTTACATCTGTATATTCCTATACAATTTGTTCCTAGTATTGTCGCAGGCAAAATCCACAATCTTAATGAGTCTACCCAAAATATATAGAGTGCAACCAATATAAAAACTTTCTATGGTAATACCATTTACTTTTACTCTTCTCACAAACGTCTTCCGACTTTTTATATCAAACATTTCAAGAGTATCGTCTGTAGGATAGTAAAATACATTAAACCGACGAATGAGGCTTGCTTGGTTATCATACCATTCACCAATGAATGCAAATTTGTCACTATAGGCTCCTTCCTATACGCGAAAGAAATAATCATATATTACTAAGTTGTTTACAAAAATATATAATGAATAGGCATCAATCAATACCCATAATGTGTTACCATTTTAATTTTCAATTCAAATGTCTCTTCAGCTTCTTCAATTGGTAACGGTTAGTAAAATGAAATCAGATCAAATGTAACGAATTTGTCGAACACAGATGACTCCAACTCTATCAACAACAAAACTTCAAACTAAATTCCAAACATTGTGCTGTCAATGTCAATTTTACAACAGTGATGTTCTGTATTGCTATTTTTTTTTTATAGTGGCCACATTATTGTGTGCGTCAAGTGAAGCGGAAGCAGCCCGCCCTTAGTAATGTAAAGCCGGGGTCCCACGGCCTGTTATTCGACAGGCCAGAACTCACCCGGGCAGGTGACAGGCCGTGGGAACAGTCGCAATGTATGAAGCCTGCCGGGGCCTACCGTCGCCCGTCCGGCAATCAGGAGCTCACCGCGGTCCCATGACCTAAAAATCGACAGGGCAGGTCGCGCCAGAGCAGGCGACTGGCCCCGGCAGGCTTCCTACCACCGGGAACAGTCGCATCCCCTGAAGCCCGCCAAGGACGGATCCACTGAGAAGCGGTAAATATAAAAGGCGCGGAACGGCCTAGCGCCATGGCGCCTGTCGCTGCCTGCCTGAGACCATGCGCCCGTGAGCGCTATTCACACATACATTTCATTTACAAAAAACATTTGAATTAGTCAATCTCTAGAAAATGAACCGGGATTTGTGGAATAGCTCGTCGCCACAACATAATAAGTTAATATTAAAAATATTTTTTTAACACTAGCTTTTATACCAGCTAGGCAGATTAAACAAGCCCAACACGGTGGGATTGCCTCATTTCGTCACGGAGTTCCTTTGACAGATCAGTTCAAAAGTACCATAATATTGTATTGTCACCAAACCTATTTAAGCAGGTATGAAAAATTTCATTTCAATCCGATGTCAAAAAGTGGTTCTAATTTAAATCTAGCGATTTGATTTTATTTTTAAATAAAACCTTGTAAAAATAGTAAAAACCAAACAAGATTTGCATATAGTACACCCACATTTCGCCAGTTATGTTTTAGGCCCCAATGTAATAGGGGACGAGCCTAATGCCATCAACCGGGCACATATCCCGACTCCCTGCTGCTTATAAGAATTACCTAATGGAAAAACCCAGTAACACTGCCTGACCCGGTATGTGAACCTTGTGCTCAGCAGTCGCGCTTAGCAATCACTAGACCAACGAGGCAGTCTTCTCTAAAAATAATTTACAAGATCACATTTATAAAATCTGCGATGTATGTACTTCCATCGGATAAATTAGTTGATCCCTGTAGTAGTAATATATCCTGTGTCACTCTCCCGGGTGAGACGAATCTAATGACACCTCTCGAGCTAAAATCCATCAAGCGGTTTAGGTTACAGAGCATGCCAACAACATATTCCATCTGGAGTCGGGTAAAAAGATCCACTAAACAAAAGCAAGGCGGCTACACATGCGCTCTGTACACTTGCCATGTTGGAATAGTGACCAGCAGGCCGCACCAGGCCCAGACACGCTGTGGGAACACTCGGCGACCGGCTGTGACCAATGTTACCCCGCCTAGGACGGCCTGTCGATTAACAGGCCGTGGGAACGGGCTGGGACAGGCCTCGTTAGGCCATGCCAGGTGTTGATCCGTTTGGCGTGGCTTATAGGGCGTGGGACCACGGCTTAAGGCGGTTATACAATAGTGTAAAATAATATAAAAACCTAATAACCTTTGTGGGTGGCAAGAAACCATGGTGATTATGTTTGTTTATAATCAAAATAACTTGCTTTGTCACGTAATTCATAGTAATTTTTACGTGTGAATCCAGTCAGCTAGAACGTGTTTTTATTAATTGATTAATTTATATTATACTTTAAAATGGTAACAACTTTTCTATACTCTTTTATCACATGACACACATAAACTTACACCAGCTTTTTTGGGGTAACTGCAAAATCATAGAAATATCTGTTTTATTACGACCATAAAGTGCCCCGCGGCCTGGCCTTATTCCTAAACATTGTTAAAACAGGCATATTACCGGATGTGATCAAAATATATACAAAGTCTCTTTAATAAAAAGGAAACTTTTTTAAAAAAATAATATTTTTTTTATTCAGTTCCGACACTGTTAATGAGTTTTAAAATACCGTCCGATACTGTTGCAGGTGTTCGAATACTTTGACAAATATACGTTTTTATGTGAAATGTATGATGAAGATGCTGATGCCATTGTGGAATTAGTCTTGAATTATTTCCCTTTTGATAATTCATGTCAAGTAATAAACACGGCAAAAGGGAAAAATCTTTTGAAAAGGGTTCAGCTTCCATCTCTTAAACCAGAAATGCTTCAAATTGGAAATATTGTTAACACGTTGAACGCCACAACAAAAAACCATGTTTAGGCCAGTGGGCCGCGGCGGACACCATGTGCCCTCCAGTATGTCGGGTCCAAGGCGCCGCGTCGGACACCGTGTGTCCGCAAGCTCTCGATCACTTTAGAAGCCTCTAGATGGCCGACGGACATCGTATTTACTATTTTTACGTAGTCAGGTGACCCGCGCGGCCCCACAGTACAACCAGGCCGCTTGGCACAAATAAATTCAAATAGACTTAGAAATTGTGGTCTTTTTCGTAAGTTGTTGCCAAATGTGTCGCAGATAAACAAAAGAGGTAATCTTATTTATTAATTTGAGAAATGTTATAGATAAATGAAGATAATTTTTTTGTCTTTTCAACACATTTTGAAGTCATGACGAATTATAAATTGATTTCAGTAAAGTAATTCTCAAAGTGGTAATGGACTCAGTAGATAAACTAACGTAAGAAGCTACCATTTGTTTATAATTACCGAACACAAAATACTACCTGTTTTGTTAAAATAGGTTTTAACTAATACCGTAACTGAAAAAATAAACAGTCATAATATGCTCGTTATTAGCGTTTAGGTTCATAATGTCAAAATCTCAAAATGTCCAGAAGGTGCAAAAGGTCCATATCCCAGAATGTCCATATTCCAAAAAGTCCATATCCCAGAATGTCCATGTCCCAAAAAGTCCATATCCCAAAATGTACATATCCCAAAATGTCCATATCCCCGAATGTCCATATCTCAAAATGTCCATATCCCAGAATGTCCATATTCCAAAAAGTCCATATCCCAAAAAGTCCATATCCCAAAATGTACATATCCCAAAATGTCCATATCCCCGAATGTCCATATCTCAAAATGTCCATATCCCAGAATGTCCAAATCCCAGAATGTCCATGTCCCGGAATGTCCATAATACATACCAGAGTGTCTATTCTACTTTATGCTAACAAAATTATATGGTGGGTTAAAAAAAACAACTGTTGTCAATTGTCAATCATAGGTATATTATAATTAAAAAAAAAAGCATTTATAGGACTATAATTATGTGAAAAAAGAACTAAATGTTTCATTTTAAACAACTCTCAACATATTGTTTTATATTATTTTCTGACGTTATGTATTAATGTATATTTTGTACATATTTTGTAAAGTTCAAAAAATTTATTGAATAATAGTTGCTAAAAATAAAACGTTTAGTTCTTTATTTAACAGAAATATTATACATATTTCATTTATACAATTATTTCATTTCATTAATTATACGTAATTATACATAATTGACGATTGAAAACAGTTGTTTTTTTTAACCCACCATATAATTTTGTTAGCATAAAGTAGAATAGACACTCTGGTATGTATTATGGACATTCCGGGACATGGACATTCTGGGATATGGACATTTTGAGATATGGACATTCGGGGATATGGACATTTTGGGATATGGACTTTTTGGGACATGGACATTCTGGGATATGGACTTTTTGCAATATGGACATTCTGGGATATGGACCTTTTGCACCTTCTGGACATTTTGAGATTTGGACATTATGAACCTAAACGGTTATTAGTTTATTAAAAAGGGCAGGGCGGGGGGGTCCGACAGCGTGACCCGCGCGGCGCCCGCGTAAGTAAACACGCGTGGACGTTATGGCGGGCCGCGGCGGACACTGGTGTCTGCTATTCAGTATCTCAAAAAGTAATGTAAATATCACTGTTTTTGTAAGTTGCCTATTATTTATTAATTATTTAATTACAGTATTCGCAAAAAAATACTTCAACGATTTTGGTAACAGCTTCGATTTTTAGTGCGGCCCACGAGGAAAGTATCCTGTCGGACACATGGTGTCCGTCATGGCGGTCAACGTGTTAATATATTTTCAAAACTACTTCTTATAACAGATTGTGCACCGGCAACTCGGAAGACATTGTTTAACAAATTTCAAAGGTATTCCTTCCCAAAATCACAAATAATTGATTTAAAAATTTGGTAATTGTTCTTGAGTTTTGCACGACTCTATTCAAACTTTACAAGTAATTGTTCTAAGAAAATAATTTATACTCGCTCGGCCGTCCTAAATGGAATAATTTAGGTAGCGTGAGTCCACCGATTTTTCTTTTGTACAAATTTAGAAATGTGTAATTGTTACTATCGCAGTATGGATGCAAATGGCAAGCTGTCGTTCATTGTGGCGGTCTGTGGGGTAGGCCTGTTCAACAGTGGACGTCTTCCGGTTGATGATGATGATTGCAGAGTACTATCTACCTAATTCAGTATCCGAATAAAATTTATGGCAAAGCCGCGTAACGTAACTAGATAGATAGTTATTTATATTAGGTACCTTTATCTTCGTTTACAGGGAAATCTTAAAAAGGCACCCAGCCCTCATTTGTGAAAATTACAAAGTATTTTATTCTTACCAAAACCACTTCTGTTATCTGCACAAACAGAGGCCGCGGGTCCTCATAAAACACCATCTAAGCAACCCTCTATTCATTGCCTTTACACATGTACCTAGCCTATTTATTAAGTAACTAATTAAATACATACACTCGAAAAACATAACCCGCCTTCTGGCGCAGTCGGGTAAAAATCATCATCATCAAAAGCCGGCAGACGTCCACTGTTGAACAAAGGCCTTACCCTTAATGGGATATTGGGGTTTACCGCAATCCCCGCGCTTAACAAGCGGCTTGGGGATCGCAATATTGTTGGTGAAGTTTCAAAATACGCTGCTGCCCATCTTCTTAATTTTCTCTTAGACGCCTCTTAGGCCTCTACAACACCGATAAGACGAAATAGGGATGTTATATAATTATAATAGGGACTAAGATGTAACGTTTATATTCACACTGATTTATTTTGTTGTCGCATAATGAAACTCTGTAAATGTATTATTTTGTACCATATTTTTTAAAAAAGCATCTTAAGGTTTCATAAGCGCCTATAATTGATTTACATGAAATAAAAACATTTTGAATCTGAATCTTTGCTTTGCAGTACTTTTGCGATGATAAAACCTGTGTCACCCAGTATACATGGAAAAATAATAACGTTCATAATGAAGAAAGGATTCCGGATTGTCCGTATGAAAAATGGAAAAATTAGCAAGGACTTCGCGATGGACCTTTATAAATCAATGGCCGGAAATAGCACGCTACCGTAAGAACCGTTAGTAGGTACCTACTGTAGGTAGTGTTGAACTTGCCATTTACTTACCACATTTTTTTTGTAAAATTCGAAAGCATCACGCATGTACACCCTAAAGGTTTGCCCGACCAACAGTATTTAAAGTAAAACACCCCTATTACAAGGAGACGGAACACAACTTTTACACCACTAAGATTTATCGGTCCGGTAATACTACCTATATTAAGTGATATGATGTGGGATGTTCATAATTCGAATGTCTTAACAGTATTATAATTGACTACGTAACAAGTGGCGAAGTAATCGGCCTGGAACTGGTGGGTCTTGACGCTGTTGCTGAGTGGCGGCGTTGCTTAGGTGCAGCGGATCCCGCCGAGGCGGAACCTGGCACTCTCAGACAGTTATATGGAGAAAATGTTCTTAGAAATATTGCACACGGATGTTACACCATGGAAGATGCTAGTAAGGTAGCCAACTAATATTCAGTGGTAACAGGTATTTGAAAAGTAATGTGAATTAGGTACGTAAGATCAATATTGGGTATACAAAAGTGTATCAAAACACTTGTGATGACAGAGATTTTTTTAAATATACTTCAAATAGGAAGAGCTTCCATGTTCGTATGTATGTATTATACCTATATATGTATTATTTTTCACTTTTCAGTTCGTCTTTGAAGGTTTTTTTTATTAATTGTAGCGTGGCAACTAGTGATTTTTTTTAAATAACTTCGCCCCATACTACTTCTCATGTATCGTGGGTGCTTTTCGCAAACAGAAACACCCTGACTCGGGATAAACATCTGCGAAATGCACAATTTTTTGTCCCGTGCGGGAATCGAACCCGAAGCCCTTAGCGCAGCAGTCCAATCGCACGCCCATCAGGTCGTCCAATTTTTACGCATAGATTCAAGTTTCGTAGTTTTTATAATATTAGTCCATCATAGAAATCGAATCCAAACGTATATAGGTACTTGGAACTTCAACAGTAACTTATTACAGATTTTGGAGCTATTCTTTGGATACGAAAAAGGATTGCCACGAATCCCATTTCGTGCAACGTTCAAAGACTGCACATGTTGTGTTATCAAACCTCACGCTATAATAGATGGAAATGTTGGTGCTATTTTTGAACAAATATCAACTTCCGGGAAGTTTTACATATCTGCCATGGCTATGTTCTCTGTGAAACTTGCGAACTCAGAAGAATTTTATGAAGTATACAAAGGAATATTACCTGAATATGAGGTACTTTAAACCAAACCAAAGAGACAGTAGTATTAAATGCTCCAAATAGTTCATGAATGTAGACTTATCCTCATTATAAATCCATTAATATAAGTACAATAAAACTAAAAAAGTTGTGGTAGTTTAATATATTTAACATTGTATTGCAGGCAATGTGTATACATCTGGCAGAAGGAAAATGTATAGCATTAGAAGTTAAATGTACAAATCCCAGTCTAAACTGTGTTTGTGAGTTCAGAAAATTATGTGGTCCCCGTGATCCGGTAATTTTGCAACAGTAACATAATTAAATTAAAATAGGAAAAGCAAATCCCAAAGTAATAAAAAGCAGACAGAGCAAAGTAGACAAAAGTAAAGGCTAAATTAAAGAAACTCTTGACTAATGTGTTCTGCCGGCCTAATAACTGTTGACAAATTTATTTATATTGTTAAAATATTGTTTCAAATTTGATAATCCTTGTTTTAATAAAATAAGAATATCAATCCAATGATGTGTATTACATAATTGCAGGATTTATGTCGGCAATTGTATCCCGATTCCATAAGGGCCCTGTATGGAAAATCAATTGTACACAATGCAGTCCATTGCACAGATCTGCCTGAAGATGGCGGACATGAAGTAGAATACTTCTTTAAACTTCTAGCCAATGACTGAGTGCCTCATATTTTTTTATCACTTAAATTGGAATTATTTATTCTTGTATTCATTCTTTATTACAAAATCATTGCCCTCGATTTCTATTTTATCATACATCCATTTTCTATTTACTCTGAAATAAAACAGAAATTATTTAGAACCTTATTATAATATTTTATTCACTTTTACTGCATATGCCATTTCATGAGTTTTCATGTATTAATTTATAACATTTTAATCATTTAAATAAATTAAGTATTTAAAATGGGGACTGCAACTATTTATTTTATTGACTTAGGTTACTATCCTGCCTTGCCGTAGCTAGTTAGAACACTCATAATTTCTCTTGTATTGTTGGTATGTTTTACACAATTAAATACCTATATGAAAATAGTTAGCTTGAAACAATATCTTAGAAAACTTGAATTATTTCTAAACAGGACAGCACAATTGAGCAATTAATGAGTGCACTATAGTAATGAAGAGTTGTGAATTATGAATCAGTTTTAATACATTAATTCTGAAGTGAGGCTATTTCCCATTATTTCTTACTTACCATTATTACTTTGTTTAGTAACAAGGACATTATACATAAATCTGGAGATAGATTTAAAAATTACCTGCACTCATGGCCACATTTGTTGGAATTACACTTAGGGCATGGAAAATGACACCCAGGGCATGTTACATCTAAGCAATCGCACAAGTCTTTTCCAGTTGCTGCTATGTGACCACGTTCATTGTAAATATTTTTGCTTTTGCGGCTAAAAAAATAAATTTATTAATAAGCCTGCTGCTATTGTCATAGTAAAATCCCGACCTGACTAAATTTTATGGCAAACAATGTTATAAATCGTAGCGGAAAACGAGAGATCACATGTTTTTCACCACTTATTTACAATTACTTACTTCATAAAATAACTTTTGCGGTTTAGCTTACGCCTTTCGCGGGCTGACGTTTCCGGATCAAAATTATCTAAGAAATGCATTTTATATAAATTTCTATATCTAGCTTTTTTAAACAAGTAATATTTTTGAAATATAAATACTAGGTACCTATCCAATTTTATTTCATTACATATGATCCAGAGGTCTAGAAATACTGACGAGGGGGCAACTGGCAAGACAACAAAGAACAAACAGGAAATGACAGAAGTGAGGAAACAAACTGGAGCAGTTTTTTAAATGGCAATTGACAATGAGATAATGACAGATGACATATTGATTATGACATGGTTTACCCTTGGTTTACCTTAAAATTATAGGCATTGTTTTACATACTAAGGGCCGGTTGTTTCAGCTACATTTGATGGACACGTTAATAGAGTTAACAATCGTCAAACCAAAAATGGGTTGTTTCACGAAATAAAAATCTTACGTACGTTAAAAATTAACGTAAACGGTTACAGATACTTTGCCTACTGGTTAAAACCAACTTACTATTAATCCCATTTAGGATGGAGGCCGCCTCTGTTCACCAGTGGATGTTTTTCGACTGGTAATGTCTCGGGTCTACTTTCCATTAAAGCCGTAAACAAAAAAATCTGTTCGTTGACTTATCAACGCAATTAAAAGATACGAGCGATTACGTTGATTATTTTTACAATTTTCTCTGTCAAAGTCTAGGATATTCCGGTTGAACTAGAATCATACATTTCGGCAAGCATTTGCTTACAGCACAGTAAAGGAATAAATCTGAAAATATTAAATTTGTAAATTACATAAAAATAACTATTAGTTGGTAAACTGACCGCTACCTACTTCAATGTATTGGGGTTATAGTTTTCTGGTTTATTTTTTGTTAGAGTTAGTAGAACATATAAACATCGTTTAAAGTCTGTACGGAACCCTCTGTACGTTAACCGTTTGTTGCACGCAGGAAAAGCAGTGAGTGGTGGCCTCAGACCAAATTTCGTATAGTAAATATGTATATGGTGGATAGGTGGAGCGTGGAGGCCGTATAAGTAACGGCTCTCAAATATAAATTAATATTACGCTTTTCGCTAGTACTCACTGATACCTCGTACATAAAAAACGAAATGCAAAGCTATGGTATATTTCTATGCCACCAGGTTTATAATTTTCAATCTATGGACTAATTCATCTTATTAAATAAAATAAATTTGTAAATACATGATGTTTATTATGTCAGTTTTCCTCAATAGACCGTTGTATGCACTTTATACTTTTACTTCCTTCTATATTTCCTATAGGTACTAAACCATTATTGACAAGTTAAAAGTTTGATAAAAAAATACGTGCCTTTTGCCTAATTTCCTAATTTAAGAAAAAAAACTCCTTTTCGCGTTGACAGTGACAGCAGACAGTGACAGGCAGAGTTTTGTTGGTTGCTATTGCTACTTGTTTGGTTAGGTTGTGAAATGTGAATTTGTGTTTGATAATAGGTTATTGATGGTGAAGTTGGATGTTTAGGTTTTATTTGTGGCTAAAAAAATTGTTTTTGTTTCCGTAATATAATATTAATACAATGGCTGATAATAGCAACAAAGAATCATCGGTTACCAAAGTTCCCATGATATACGTTTGTGGAGGTATGGCATCTTCTTTTCATTACAATTTCATATAAATTAACTTAAGAAGAAAGAAGAAATTAAGTAAAAATGTTTGAAACATAGATTGTAGTCGTTTTAACACATCTTGATTAATGTAAATCGTACTAAAAAAGTTTGTTGGTTATTTGTAGTTTTCGTTGATTCAAAATTGTATCTTACTTTCTCAAGACTAAGATTTAAGTCATACCTACCATTGTTATGAAATTTGTTGTAAATTATACACATTTACTGTTTCAGAATGCCACAGGGAGAATGAAATAAAACCAAGAGATCCAATAAGATGCAGGGAATGTGGTTACAGAATTATGTACAAAAAACGAACTAAACGATGTATCCTTTTAAAAGTTTTGTATATTATATCTATATCAAATATATCCATAACATTATCCTAAGACATATAAATGTACTGCATTGTACATTACATTTATATGAATGTTACAAGAAGTGTCTCAATTGTTGTTGTAGGTATCTACTGACTACTGATAATTTCTTAACTGATTCATACTCACTTCAATCCCATATTTTTATTTGTATTCACCACCATACTAATAGCTTAAGATTGTACTTACAGCATGTCTTTTATGCACAATAGTTTATAATATTGTTTTTATGTGACAAATAATTATTGCAACACTTCCCCTATTTCTGCAACTGCATGATAAGATATGCTTTGTCAATGATCAGTATTTGGATGCATGGGTGGGGGTGCATGTTGTTGGGTTCAGTTTGTGTCATAGTGTTTCATACTATAGTTTTACATTTTATTTACTATATCAAATACTAGTGTACTTGTAAGAAACTAGAGTCTTCGAGTCTCATTTAATAAGACTTGAGATAATTTTGAAAAATCAAGTTATTTTTAATGAATCAAGTCTTATAAACAAGAACTCATAGCTTAAGTTCTTTATAGTTAAAAGAGTCTTTTAAAAAAAACTTAGGGCTATATAAGAGTTATCTAAATCCATAAGTCCTCTAAAATACATAGCTATAGTTTATATTTTGAAATAATATATAATAGTAAGTAATATACATACATAAAGTCACGCCTGTTTCCCTGAGGGGTAGGCAGAGACCACGGAGTTAGTAAGTAATATAATATTAATTATTATGTATTAGGTTGATGCATTTATTTTCCTCTTTCAAATAATTCAAGTGTGCTTGGGGACAGAGATGTATCTGCATTAGACGTTTTGATTATATATAACGAAATTATAAGAACAAAAAAATACTGTGCATTCTACCTACTAACTGTGTATTAACCAATTTGTTTACTTACAGTTTATTTGCTATGATTTTCATTAAATTGGTGCAATCAATTGTATAATACACCACTCATGTTTATGGCTCAGACCAAGAACTTTAAAGACTCAGAAGACTGGAAAATCATTAAAAAGACTAGGACTCGACTTATGAGCCCTAGTCTCGTAAATTTGCTCCAATCACAAAAAAAACTGATTAACTTGAGTCTTACAATGTCAAATACATAATAATTAAAATGTCATTGTTATTAAAGATTTTGCCATCCAATAAATTAAAATTTCTTGAGTACTACTAACTACACCTGATAGCAATCATATGAAAGCTATTGCTTATAATTACACTTATAAACTATACCTATACCCACAATACTAATCATTAATCCAGTGTGATTTTAAGCAGTATTGATTTTGGGATGTAGTTATTTAGGTTTCATGCTTCTATTTTTATAATGCTTGGTTTGCAGTTCTGTTTTTATTTTGTACTCTTGCTATGCATAAGGTAAGTACTACTTTATATTTATGTTTGCTTGAATAAAAATAAGTTATGTTGCTGCTTTTACTAAGTTATATATAAGTGCTTGCTTGCATTATGAGTTGCAATATGAATCTATATCTGTTCAAAAATTGAATAAAATGAAGGTGTTGGTTAGTCTTTTATATAAAAATGAATTGCTGTTCGTTAGTCTCGCTAAAACTCGAGAACGGCTGGACCGATTTGGCTCAGTTTGGTCTTGAAATATTTGTGGCAGTCCAGGGAAGGTGGAACGAAGTTCACCGGGTCAGCTAGTTAGGAATAAATATATAAAATGTTTTGCAATATCTTATTAATAACTTCATTCAGTTGTTATTATGATTTATGCTTTAGAAACATACAATGCTAATTTTATTATTTGATAGTTCATTATGCATCATTCTACATAACTTTTTACTTTTACATACTTTCCTGTATAATATAGGTAGTGCTAACTAATGCCTGGGTTGTCTGTTGCTGTGTGGCTTCAAAATAATGTTGAAGCCGGTTTTAAACTAATCACTACAACACCCTGTGCCTTTGCATGCTTAACATACAACACATACACCATAATGCATAAGTTTACCTAAAATTTACTTCATTATTGCATGATTATGTTAATATCACTGGTGCAGTCACTAACTTCAGATACAGTATCATATTTATACACATACTAGTTACATAATATATACAAAACTCCATGAGAAATTATTAGAAATAATTCAGGACATTCAAAACAATTTAAGTGTTGTTGTTTAAATTGATAAATAATTTATGAAATTGAAACAGATTTCAACAATATTTTTTTATGCTTAGTAGTATGCCTGTAGTCAGTTACGCGACAAAGATGTTCAAAGATTCAACACCCATATTTCGCCAGTCACTGAATGTACCATATAAAACAAAAGGAATATATTTAAAATATTTATGAATTTGCTCAATTATCCTTAACTCCAATATTTTCAGTGGTCGTCTTTGATGCTCGATGAAGAGAACAACCGGAACTACATTAATTAAATTTAAGCTACACTTAAGTTTATAATAAGTACATATGAGAAATAAAAGATATTGAATTTATGAACATGGTTTTTTTATTATAGGTACAAACAATACCTATTTATACCCGAAATCACAACTAAAACACCAATATGATAATGAAAAATAATGGGGTCTAGTCATAATATACCAACCATTAACGCAATTAAATAATATATATTTTGAAATCTGTATTTAGTAAGCATATTTTTAATTGAATGTACTCAGGAAGTGTCGTACATTTTTCTAAAGATTCAAGTGCGATACTTGAATTTTATTATGGTATAATGTCTATAATATGGTAAAAATTAGCTGTGAAATGGAGGAGAAATAAATTCTTCCCGATAGCCCTAGAATTCAGCAGTTTAATGGAACAGAAATTAACAAATAAGTACTTATAGGCTGTGTAAAATTACCCTCGGTGTGCGAGCCTCACTCGCACTTGAACCGGTTTTTTATCGTCCTACAATAATTACGTAGGTAGTCTAAGGTTTTATTTAATTTGAAGAAGAGTAATTTTCATCAACAAACGATAATAAAAATCAAACAAGTATTTATCATCATCGTCGCTCACTGCACGTTTTTAACCCATCGTCCTAGGTGAGCGATATGACGCGACCAATAGTTACTTCACGCTGTTTCGCGATGTTTCCTATGTCGTAGTCATCGGTAAGCGACTAATGTGGTGATCTTGGTTCATTATTCTTTTAGCCATGGGGAAGTATACTGCATTGTTATTCGAAAATTCATATTTGAAATACCAGCCCTACAAAAATTTCGTAAACAAAGAAGAAAGAAAACAAATAGGAAGAAAACAACTGTCTATATTATTACATATATAAAATAAATTCGGATTTGTTAGATCACTTATAACTCGAGAACTGCTAGACTAATTTTATGGTTTTTGATTTATTGGATTCGTCTCTGCCCCGAATAGCAGAATAACAATTAAAAGGTTAACAAATTTCACGTAAAAAAATTATAATATATGTTACCTACAGTTACCTAATTACTTTCTAAAAAATTTACCTACTCCGCCATCTTTCATAATTGACAGCTCACGTCACGCTGCTTTTCCGGGCAGGATGACATCTGCCGGGTCCGCTAGTATATTATATTTTACTAGCTGCGCCCCGCGGTGTTACCCGCTACATTTTTTCGGGATAAAAGAAGCCTATATGTTAATCCAGGGTATAACCTATCTACATACCAAATTTCAACCAAATCGGTCCAGCCATTTATGCGTGAAAGAGTAACAAACATCCACACATCCATACATCCATTCTCACAAACTTTCACATTAATTATAATATTAGTAGGATATATTTAAAGCGAAAAGAAATTTGTTCCGGCACTGCATTCATTAGTAGATCTAGATCCATCTTTACTAAATAAAATACAGTTATTTTGGTTTAAAATCCCGAAAATGCACGTCGTTGATATTATTTTCGCATCACATGGAATCGTCTTGTGTCGGGTCGCATTACCGCGTTTGTCGTTTATCTCGGACAACGGGTAATTGACCGTAGATAGGTAGGTACCGAAGAGACAAGAAATAAAATTGTCACATTAAATAACTCAATGTATTATAATTATGTAACTCCTTCATTACAAAGTAATTTTTGCAACAATTTAGTAAAATTAATCCCCTTTCGATATAATAAACATCAGAAAAATTTATAATCTATAATTCTACAATAATCGCGAGTACACCATTTCCTTCAAACATACCGTTCCAATAATGTAAAATAGCTATATAATAGATAATTGTGGCACAATGCCAGCGAACTCACTACCTATTCAAATACATCGTTTTGAATTCTATTTTTATAAATTAAATCGTAATTTCATCATACATTACACAAACATTCATTATAATTTGTACTTACATCAATTTAAAACGCATACCAGAAATAATAGTTTCGTACTTTGATATCAGTCATATTTGTATACGTACACGGTACAACCAAACACATACAGTACCTAGTTATACAAAATATTCTAGCTATGTGAGTTGCAGTAGCATTGTGCCAAGCTGGCAACACTTACTGGGCAAAATTACAAATCCTAACATGGCCCTATGAGTTTATACATTGGAAAGAAGAAATTGATTCGTGTTTATTATACTTAAATAGGCCATTTACATTGGATAACTACAATTCTATAGGTAGTAAAAAGTAGTAAATTTTTTTTCTATTTAATAGTTTTCATGATATGGTTATCTATATGGATAATACTTATTATGTACATAAACATTCATTTAAAGTTAAAATTCCGCGTCGTTTTCTTATAAATATTAAATATGCGTGTATATAACACATAATATTGCGGAATTTCGTCTGGAAGTATGTCTGTTGGTAGGTGTAGTTTCATTCGGAAAGAATGACTGCCCTAAAGCAAAATCTCTAGATCAAGTACTATTTTGAAATGGAAGACTAACGATTTTTGTATATCTAAATTTAGTTTATGGAATTTGATATGCCAATTATTTTTTTTAGATAAAGGATCTGGAAGTAGATGTTACACAGTGTAAATACATCATAAGTATATATTTTATAAAAATACATACAAAAGTAATAATGGTTCCTATCAAGATAAAAGTTGCTACTTTTAAGAATCTTCAATATGTGTCATTGATATTGAAATGTAATTTACCTAAAATATGGACCACCAAAATATTTTTGTAAGAATGTTTTGGATAAGTTTGAATGAGAAGTTTGCATTCAGCATCTAGTTTCAATCTGAATTACAATCAACTTCTAATTTTTTCTATAACTATTTAAGAGTTACTAATAACAAATACAATATGTAAGCCTTAAAATGGAAGCAAATTTAACAACATTAAAATTATTTAAATTTGAGATATTTACAAGATACATTCTTTCACAGTTACATCGAAATAAGATACAGCAATGTATAATAATATAATTAAAGCGCATCGTTTTGTTTCCACACGTGTCTGAGTCAAACCCCAGTATGAATAGTTATACCTTAAATTAATAACAAAACAAAATTGCACATAAAAATATTCTACTTAAAATAATTTTGGCACTAAATATCTGTGGCACTATAATTAACTCGCGTGTCTTTATCTTGACCTTCATTACTTTCAACAGTCTTAACTTCACTATCTTTTTCACTTTCACTCATGTTTTCGCAAGGAGCATTATCCTCGTCTTCAGACGAATCCCTGCCAGCGGGAGTCCCTGACATTGTCGAACCATTGGGTTCCCTATACTCCAGTTTTGTGGGATCCTTTTCGTGAAGTTTACGAGCGAGAGATTGTAGACTAGCAAGGGAGCTTGCACAATCTGTAGTATCTATGTCTGTTAAACTAACACCGGCTCGTTCGATTTCCGTAAATGTTCCAAAGGGCAATTTGAATAAACATTCAAGCCGCATTACGTGCATTTTACTTCGTAGATGTTTAGCTAGGTGTCCATGTATTCTAAACGCTATATTACAATCTGAACACCTAAATGGTCTAGGATTAAAAGATGTTGCAGCTCCAAATGTTGAAGTCATGGAAACTTTGTTATGATGTGAACCTGATCGTTCATGTTTTTGAAGATGACCTCTTGTTCGAAAGCTGACAGCACACACACTGCATCTAAATGGTCTTTCCATATAATGAATATTAAGATGTAATCGCAACTGTGAAGGTTTTGTAAACGTCTTGTTGCAAAAATCACATACTCTACGTCCATCTTCCATCAGCCTACCAGGTGAATAAGAAGTATTTTCAAAATCTTTTCCTTTTGTAACTTTAAAAGCTACTCCACCGACACCTATTACAACTTTTCTTGCAACAGGGTCATGATCCAAGGATGGTAGCTTAACTGTTTCGGATTCTGTAATATGTTCTTCGGACTTAGAAGTATCTTCACAGTTCAGTTTTCCCATACTATTATCATCGTTAGAATTATCATTTTGATTTTGTGTACTATCTTCGTGTGTTTTAATGTGGTTTATTCTTGCATGTTTTAAGTATTCGGAGACTACATGTTTCGCATTTTCTGCATTACTAAGAGCTTGTGGATGACTTGATTTAGCTTCATTGATTATAGTAGTGGAAACAGAAGATTCCTTTACTACAGAAACATCATCTCGTGATACAGCTGAAAACTTAACATTTACAACATTATCACATTCGTTATTACCAGTTATTTTGGAATCACTGTAAATGACTTGCGAGGTAGTTACTGACGTCATAACAGAGCTTTTAACAGCGGTGACAAGTTTATTCGTATTATCCATGGAGCAGTAGCTGTCTGATAATGTCGACTTTTCTAGTTCCATTTTCCGTACTTTACTTAAACAACTGGTAAGTTGACTTTGTTTAATTTTAGAATCCTGTAGCGCTCTTTCGGTCAAATATGTGTGTAACATTGGTTCTCCGTTGGCCCATTGGGCCTGGTGATGAGGAAGCTTAGCAGTGTTTGAAGCTAACGATGCTAAAACACTGGACTCTCTAGCTGTTGGTATTTCGGGAATGTTATTTTGGGCTGGTTTTATATCATTCTTACTGAGATCCATAGGTTCATTTTCAAAACTAACTCTCGTGTCGGTAGGGGAACTTTGTGCAGTATTTATCATTTCTTGACAATTTTCTGTATTTACATGTTCAAGCCCTGTTGGTGTATATGGATAAGTTGATGGCCTTGCACTAGTAATTAAGCCCGGAGTTGCCGATGTGCTTGGTCTTGATCCCCCTAATGATAACAAACAATGAGCAGCTTCATGTTCCGGTAACCTTGATTTGTAAGCTTCTGTATCTGAAAAATATATACAATATTTATTACTAAATTATAAATATTCAACTTTTAACTATTCAGTCAAAAATGTATATTATAGAAATTGTTTTTTTTTTACATTTTCATCAGTTTCAAAACTTACCACTAGATTCTGTTTCCCCTTCGTTGCCTTCATCACCTTCCGATTCTGTATCGTCATCGGTTTCACCTGAGCATTGAGCTAACTCTCCATTCTCAGCATCATTACCTTCATTTGGATTTATTCCTAATTCACAGCACTTTTTATAATGTGCTTTACTTTTCATATGTTTAGTTAAGTTACCCTTAGTCTTGAAACTGAAACAGTAAAATTATAATTAAAATTGCTAAGAATAGACAGACATACTAATTTTTTCGATCTTATAAAATATATAATAAACTGTACGTACCTAAAGGCGCAATGTACGCATGTATACGGGCGTACATCAGTGTGGGTGCGGATATGTTTCTTTAACATGGAAGGCTTCTTACAACGTATACCACATTCTGAACAAACATAACGTCCTCGTCCACGACCACGGACGTAAGTGTATTCTTCATTACTTTCAAACCCACCAGTCAATTCTTTTTTAGGAGTTGTTACGTTATCAGAATGGGGATATTTACCATCTTCACTTTTCTTCGTATCAAGTTCTTGTAACGCCTGAAAAACCAAAAATTATAACTATAGTATTTCTGGGATAGACATTAAAAAGATTTCATTTAAACTATGTCAAGTTATATAATTTATTAAATGTACCCCGCAGTTTCATCCGCGTTAAATTTGCATGAATGCTCGTTAAACCGCAAAGTATAGCTAGTGTAGTTATAAATTGTAGCTTATGTGTTAATCCAGGGTGTTAGCTACCTCCACCAAATTTTATCAAAATCAGTCTAGACGTGTGAACGTGAAAAGGTAACGAACACATTCACAAACTTTCTCATTTATAATAGTGTTTTAATAGGATTAGTATGTCCTTAGCATGAAAAGGAAAAAATAATATAATATTACATACCTGTTTATTGTCTTTTAAAATTTTATTCCATTGCGATGAATGAGTCAATACAAGATCCTGTTTCATCACAGCGACAGCTACATTTTGCGGCCGATGACGTGAGTCATAAAGAGACATAGCAGACGATGCTGACAATCCCAGCGGGTCTGGCGTCAGCTCGGATAATAACTGTAAACATATTAATGTATTTACCATACAATCATCGCCGCCGCAACTGCTCACAGTATGCCTAATATATACTCATCACAAAAGTAAATAAAAACAATTACCTGCCAGTTACTGTACATTGAAAGGAAATGCTGATTTGGAACATAAGTTGGCTGCGGTCTGTTGATAGTGCAATAAAAAACTTTTGTTGAACATTTTAAACCTAGATATGTATAGGCATTTCCATTTAAGTAAAGTTGGCCGTAAGCTTTTGCAGGGCGTGGAGTTTCAGGTGATACGAGTGGCATTGTATTTGCATTTGGAGTTATACCATGATGTCTTTTAGGCGTAAATGTGCCTGGTTTTAATGGTAAAGTTGAAGGCCGCAAAAATTTTGCCTTTCTATCTTCTGTAACTGGTTTAGTTATAACATTCTTCTGGAAATATGAAGTTTCAGAACGTTCATTTTGTACTGAAATTGTTGGTGTTTCTTGAGCATTAGTATTCTTTTGAACCTCTGATGAACTAGGAATTTGATTGTTGTATATTTCAGCTTTTGTTATTAGATTCTCAAAATTGAAATTACGTAAATCTCTTTCGGATTTTGTTTCTAAATATTTAGTCGCCACATAGCTATTATTCTTTTCTTTATTTTTCAACTTATGTGATGAATAATTAATGTTTTCTTTTAGACTTGGCGTCCTGGGCACGCCGTCAGAATTTCTCTTGACACCTCCGTCTTGCCTGAGAATTGTTTTGGCTCCATCGGGTGGATATGATTTTGAAATCAAGTTTGATTCATCTACATTCTTTATTTTTATTATTGGCACAGTTGAAATGTAATGAGATATATCATTATTAAAATTATCTTGAATCGGCGTTTGTCTTTCTGACTCATCCTGTGGTCTTAAATTTGGGCTTTTACTATTACGTAATTGGTGCGTATCGTATTTAATTATCGTGCCTTTGGCGGATTGAACATTTAATAAATGAAAGTCCTCGCGGGAGGATTGTAAAGAAGATTTACTGATGTCATTGTTTGTCACATTCTTCTGTTGAGTATTTGTACTTCCAACAAATCCGCCGGGTGTATTTGGACCAGGTATACCAGGCACGTGAGGAATTAATTTTCCTCCGTGTAAAATTGTCGTAGCCCCGTTTGGTGACGAAGGACTGAGAGGTGGTAAAGTCAATGGATTAAATGCTGTAATAGCACTCAATGGTGGAAATTGAAAGTGTGTTATATCATGGATATTAGGTAAATTGGAATTTGGGATAGAAGGTGCGGTAGATATTGAAATTCTAGGTGTCTGAGGTTGTGGAGTACCTAAGACTTCTTTTGGTGTAGGAGGGTTATGCATTATAGTTCCACCGGAATGTAATCCGGATCTAACAACAACGCTACTAGCCTCTGCATCATTTGCGAGTTTTGATGGTGATAGATTTTGTTGAATCAATATAGGTGATAACTGATTTTTACTGGGCTCAATTCGTAGAGTAGTAGTACTTCCAGAATGGTCCACAATTTTTACTTCACCTCCAAACATTTGAAGAGACGTAGAATTATGCCTCATATGCTGTGACATTTCATCTATTGTTCGTAAAGTTGCGGAATTGGCATCAATACATCTTATTTTCGGTTGTGAATATAGATCGGTTGATCGAGGAGAAATATTTTCAATCAGCCGTGGGCTGTAGGTATCAGACCGGCTGTCAATTCTTCTTTTCGGGCTAGGTATGGGCTTTACTTTGAGACATTCGCTTTTTCTTGAATATTCATTGGGTAACCTAGAGTCTACAAGCCTAGTATTCCCAAGTAATGGCCCTGGTGATGGTAATGGCGCTACAATATCATTTGATTCTGGTTTCATGATAATTAGATTATCTGGTTTAATTCTTGAAGGTGACTTGGAAGAATTTATTGAACGCGCATAATTTGATGGCGTTTCTGGTAATCGAACGTTTACAGAATTACTGCGTACAAATATGTTTTCAGGCCTTATTGATTTCAAATCCTTCAGAGCTACGGTACTAGTATTAGTGTTTACACTTCCTTTGCAATAATACATTCTGTGCGTTTCTAAATTATCTGCACTTCTATAAATTATCTGACACAGAGGACAGATAAATAATGGTCCATCAATTAACTCACCGGTCACTGATGCTAACCCATTCATTTTAGTTTTCAGTAGTAGATCCTTTATTATAGAGCCCTCTGGATTTAAAGGATGTTTTTGATGATCATGTTGTGAAAAACTTTCTGAATGAGATCTTTTTCTAAAAGAGCTTTCGTTTTCATGATTCGATTTGGTCAAATTAAGCGGTGACGGTTCAGATTTTATTTCAGTTAAGTCAGTCATAAATTGTTTACTTTCAGCTATTTGTTTAATTTTCCCATATTTCTTTTGTAGTGGTGTTTCTATGACGTCAACAATAGCTTCATTATCTGATATTATTTTAGAGATATGTTCCGTAAGAAAATCTGCATTGGATGAGATCGATTTTTTCACCTTATCTTTGTCATCCCTGTCTTGATAGAATGCTGCCCTAAATTTTGGCTTATAAATTGATTTTGATTTACTATTATCAATTAAGGATAAGCTTAAGCTTGTCGACTGCATGCTATTGTCGTTAATCAATTCTGAAGAATCGTTAGATTCAATATTTTCCGTGCGCACTACAGAAACATCAGAACCGGTTTCTGACACTGAAGTAGGTGGAATAGACGTATCACTTTCAGAACCTCCTGATAGGTCGTCATCGTTTAACGTGGTCGAAACGTCGGATCCTTGTAATCTTAAAGCGTGTGTTCTTGATCTTCGATGTTTGTATAAATTGGATTTCGTTTTAAAAGCAAATCCGCAAGGTACACAAGGGTAAGGTCTCTCATTTGTATGCGCTCTGATATGTTTTTGAAGAACTGAAGGCTTGGCACATGATAGTTTACAGTAGGGACATATATAACGTCCACCTACTCCACCTATGTAGGCTTCTTTGATTAAATCATTTTCAAGATTTTCAGTCTTATTTGAAAATTCATCAGTAAAACTGGTCTGACCAGTTACTTGAACAATATTATTTACATTACTTAATCTACTATTTTCATCATTATAATTAATTTGTACATTTTTTTCCACATTCTGTTCTTCTAAATGCTGCTTATTTCCTTTTATTTTTTCGATTTCTGGATGGCATGCGGCGATACTACCATTAGATATTGATAGACTGCAAGCTGCTGTCGATACAATTGTTTCTTTATGTCTGGTTTCCCCTGGTTTTTGTAGATTTCCGGGAAACACAGCAATCGTAGATGCCATTTTTTTGAATTTCTTATGAAGATAGCTGTGATCATTGTTATTGGAGAAGTTACTATCTAAACGTTTTTCTTGTGTAAGCGGCATCGTACCCGCGAGGTTTGTACCTGCAATCAAAAAAATTGTTTTGAGCACCAAATCTAATTACCTAAATACTTACTTAATTAACTTATAAGTCCTATAACCTAATAGCTTTTGTCCGTAGCTTCGCCAGCGTTATTTTAGATTGTAAGTTAGTATTTTTAAACAAATATCTTCCACTATAAACCTATTTCTAAATACATTATGTAATTTCAAGATTGTATTTTCTCATAAAATATTGCACCCTTAACGGTTGAATTTCCCAATTCCGGCTATACCCGTTTTAATTTAATAGGTACACTAAATACCAATTTTGGTAGTTCTAGCTTCAACACTGGCAAATAATCGTACATAATTTCAACTTTTTCTACATGCCAAATATCATAAAACCCATCCAAAGGTTTAGTTGTCAATGAGTAATTGACTGACAGACCTACAGGCAGAGTTACAGGTTACTTTCACATTTAAAATATTAGTATGGATTCCATTCACCAATTTGAAACTAATGTAATTAGCTGTTTTGACTATACTGCTGCTGTAACTTCTGGATATGTAAATAATTATTTGATAACAGCTACTTATTGAACATACTTAAGAGCGGCCAACCCGTCTTACTTAACATACAAACGCGCGCGTACGTGATTATCGCGTCCTAATACTTCTTTCTTTGAAACGTTTGACTTAATAGATATCCTGTGCACTATATGACAGTTACTATGAAAACAAAAATTCAAAATTAGTAGAAACTAATTTAGTATCAAAGCCTTACTTAAATAGCTACTTTCTGCACAATTTTTGTGTGGAATTTGGCCATTCGTACTCATAAATTGTAAAACTAAAATCAACATTGATATAGAAACCTCGCAATTTTAATGGAGATTCAATATGTCACAAACTTTTAAGGATTACTAAAAACACTTATTTCCTGAAACAAGTTCCGCACACTATCTTACATTGAATGTTATCGCGTTGACTATAGACGGTCCGGCTATCTCTTTATGAAATAAATACGTTGTCTTACTTCACTTAAAGCCCTATTACTATCACGGTTGTTAGCGGGGAGGCTTATTATAGTGACATAATAATTTTCAGTGTTTTGATAAGTATCTATATTAATTTTAAAGTTAATATTCAATTTCATTAGGCTTTAATGTAGCTTAATTTCGCACAAGATTACAGGCTGTAATTTAGGTCACTTATTATAAAATATGACAAACATGTAGTGGCGGATTTTATTAAATAGATAAGATACAGAAAAATCTAATGATTATTAGATGATAACCAAGAATTATAGACGTATTGTATTATAATTAGGAAGAACGCCTACAATAAACCAGATTTTTTACTATTTAAATTTAATTGTTTGGATCATGTCGGTCACCCAAAAACTACTGAAGGGAGATGATGAAATAAACAACAATACAAGGCGACGTACATTTTCTAATTACGGAAGCGACCCGGACATAACCGAAAGTAACAATCATAACGGCTTGGCCGATTAGTCAGTTCATCTATAGTATAGTTAAAAGCGTCTTAAAATAATTGCTATTTTTTTGCACTATTGTTTTATATTCACAGATGGATTTTTAAAACAACATTTACCGACCGTCTTTAGAAAAATCTACCCTTACCAAATTCTGATCGTAAAAGCCAGAAAAATCATCATAGATCATAAAAATCTTAACATCGTTAATCTGCAGATTAAAGGCCCATTCCCACTTCGAAGAATCGTATGTTTAACCGTAAGCCGGCAGCCGAAAGTGCGTTTTAACTCATGCACCAGCCGGCTCCTATCAGTTTGCGTTTAGTCTTTGTACGATATGGACGACAAAGATCTCCCAGTGCTGTAGTGGTATCTAACAAGAAAAACACGTTAAAGAAAGCATTGGGTGCAAAAAGCTTATGATCAGGAACATTTGAAACAGTAATAGGTGAATTAATAAATGTTGAAACAAGGTTTTATAACTACTTCCGAATGTCTTATTTCTTCTTTTGATGATCTATTTGGACGTATTTCAATCGACATATGAGTACAAAACACAACAACACGTCAGCAGATTCATTTACACTAAGTATATCCGATCCGAGCGTTAAATCGGCTCTTTGCAATGTCAAAATGCCCGTCTGAAACCCTAATCGGTTATTTTTCTCGGATTCGTCTAAATGTGAACTGTGTCATAAAAATTGTACTGCCACTGACATTTCAGTCTCTTTAGACGGACCGAGAAAACAGACGGTCAGTCTAACTGTGATTGGAACTTACTAGCAAAACCTGTGATTTTCCAATCTAAAGCCTATACCGGCTTTTACAGTAACATAATGTAAATCTTGCATCATTACTTTTTTTGTAGATTTTATTTGCGTGAAGAGCCAGCTTTTACTTTTATGAAGTAGCTTTTAGTAGAATAAATTTAGCTTATTCTTATATATAAATAAATTCTAATCTTAAATATAAATTTAGCCCCTTAACCCATAATCTCTTAAAGTAGAAAATTTTTTTCATAGACGCGAGACCTGCGTGTACTGTGCCTACGTGAAGTGTAGTATGGCGTCTCGCTTCCACAATGGAAAATGTCCTGCTTTATAAGTTCTTGGTTAGAGCCCTGGTTGACATATTTCTTGCTTCTCTAATATTCAATAATTTTATATTGTGACATTAGATGTTTTAAATCGTTTAGCTTGTTTTAAGAATTAAGTAGGTTCTTACTTAGTTTTTTCGTAATGAATACATAATGTAAACATGACCATTTACACGCATACGTATAATATAAGTAGTGTTAACTGGAATATTGTAAACGTAAATATTATTTACGTAATCTATAGACATTAATATTCCTATTTCAAATCGTTGAGAAGCACTCGATACAAAACAGCGATGCGGTGAACGTGTTGACGCAACGCGCATGTGCCGCGCTATTTCTATTGGTGTGTAGTGTGACATCACCGTGACGTCACGCTAATAGACGAGGATATCCCCAGTCAGCGTTGCTTATTGCCGTGGCTTTTTTTCCTAACACCTGACGAAATAATGTTTGTTAATAAACCTTAACGACGTTTAAGTCATTGTTGATAGGTATTGTTTTTATTTTATTAACTGGCTATAATATAGGTACCAAAGAGTGTGTATGTGTAATTGAAATTTTCATAGAAGTAATTATAAATAAATAACACTATGGTAAACTGAATAGTGAGACATTAGGTACTATAATATTTAATTGAATATTTATTAGAAACAGCATGTTTGGCATCATTAAACAAGATGCGAGAATTACAGTTTATTAGTATGAGTGTTATCTACACTCACAGTCTGAATACGTGTAGTAGTACGATGGCGGACGACCTCGCTTGCGCTCACTTGAGTCGTTTGTGGACGGCTGCGTCGTTGGTACGTTCCGAGAAGGCGTTACAATTTCTGAGAACTGGAGACAGCCAAGCCGCTCCGCTCGTTTAAGAACAGGCAAGCGAATAAGCTCGGTACGCACTTGCCGCTTACGCACACAAACTCGTTTTAAACATTCTATGTGTGCGCGCACTACTTTAAATAACGAATGAACATACTTGCAACAGAAGCGAGCTTAGTTTGATAAAGCAAAATATACCTTCATGTAAATATTTATGAGTTCATATACCTACATAATTTAAAGATTCAACTAGGTATTACCAAGTTGCTTCATTAAATAATATGAACTAAATCTATAAAATGGACTCATTTCCTCGCGTGTCAATTGTTTTATTCAGTCCCCCTTACGTATTACAATACCATTAGAAACATTCTTCTACGTGTCATGTACCTACGTATAGCTTCAAGAAACAGCAATACAAAAATCAGGAAAGTGATCCCGAAGGCAAGTGGCTCTAACTAGGTACTAGTGTTGTAATGAGACAAAGGAATCCCGCCGACCGGCCGCCGCCCGCCGGCCTGGCGCCAAGCCAGGCGGCCCTGGCGACGGCGACGCTTGTGTCGGCCGCCAGCACGCCGCCATCAGCTTCCATTGCCTCTACTTATCACTTTACTTTACACAAGTAGTATAGGTACCTACTTATTCAAATATTGTCCTACGACTGCTTTTACACGTTATGTTGTTGTCTATTGCAATGCTATGTTAATTTTAGTCATTTTATTCTGATTTCATTTGCGTCAGGCCCGACTTTTATTTTCCCATTTAGGCATTATACATACTTTCAATTTGATGAATATCAACAAAAACAAAGGCATAAAATGCATACGTGTGTCATACCTGTCTTGTTTCATGATATTATGATTGTGACCTATTTTTAATAGGTGTTTGAATAACTTACAAATTTTAGCATAGGAACCACGATCAATTTAGGTAGGATTATTTAACTTCTTCAGGCAATACCTATATGAAATATCCACGAGCCATGGGTCACCACAATAAACTGTTGGTAATGATAAACTTTTAGTTTTCATGTTTAATTATGTTGTTATCTGGGCCTCTAGGTATTTTCATGATTAGGTAGGTACGTTCATAACTTGCTATTTAAAATTACTCTCTAATTCATACATTTCGAGTCACAAATCAGCAACGTTGGATCCTCTAGTTGTTTATTGATGACAGAATACAAAGGTCCTTACATATGTCTTAAATCTGTATGTCCCTACTCATAAAACGAGTATAAAATATGGGAAAAATTGTCAATGCTCCGATCATTCTAAACCATTCGATCGATCGTATAAAAAATCTACCTACGCCTTAATATTATACCTTATTCCTTATCAAATTTGAATCTATATGATACCTACCTGTTTAAAATCTTGCATAAAATATATCAATGTAAGTATTTAATGTAACTACATTAGGTATTTCTATTATGATGCATATATTTAGGCAGTAGTAGAATACCCTGATTATCATCAGATCTTACCGCGGTATAATTGATCAGTCCACCATTATATCACTGCTGTCTTGGTATCATTTGTTGACGCCTCCAGAACAAATGTCAACAAGTCCGATAGCCTGCATTTCACCCGCGCACAAGTGAATCATCGTTAATAATTGCGCGACGATCCACGCCACACGGCACACACACAGAGACACACCTGTGTATCGTCACACAAGCCTCACTTGCACTCCGGTATTGCGACGCCACTTTCTTTTTAGCAAACGATAACGATTATTAACATACGAGTATTTATTTGTTTTGTCTGTATGTTGGAAAATATGTCTCGTTTATCGTACATTCAAAGAATGGGACAGTGTACGTTCCCGCACCGCGGATGAGTGTTCAACTGTTTGTAATGTCGTTGGTTTGTTCGTTTCGTTCCGTTCGGCTCCCCGCGCCACCCGCGCTCCTACCCGCGCACCGCACTCTGCGCTCGCTGTAAGTAGTGATTCATGTCGCGTTTTATCTATCTCCCTCCTTCACCGCAACCGGATCGGTTGTTCTTCGTAATCTATTTATATGTATCTACATAATATGCACGGACTTTAACCTGCGCTTTAACTACAATTCAAATAATCTTAACCCTACCTATCTACTAAATTAATAGTTTTACTCGAACCGAAGTTCACATGAGATCACCTGGTCTTTAAAATATAAGTACCTACCTATATTTTATATTGTAGAAAGTACATTTCCGTCAATCATCCATTGTTTTGATTCTTTATCATAATCCCAACTCCTGTGAATTGGGAGAACTAGGTAGGTATCTACTTAATGAAACAATTCAATGGAGGCAGAATACTTAAAGGTAAGTACATAATTATTAACACGTGTTAAGTCTTGGTGACGATTAGGTACAGCAAAATGGCGCATACAGAACAGCAATTTAATGTAGGATTAGCATCAAATTTTTGTTATCATTTTGTATTGGCATCGCAAGCAATGTAATTTTCATGCAGCGCTGATTTCGTAACGGTTGCGTTCGACTAGAACGGGTATCGGTTTTATGTGCCACCGTCTACTACATTCTCTATTGCAGGAAACTACTTAGCGCCATCGAATCTGTTTGTTATGATTATGAGCAAAGGTGCAGCCTATATAAATATACCCAACACGAGTTTGTAAGTGCTTATTTATTTATATATAAGGTCTTCCCACAGCTTATGCGTACAAATTTCTATATGAATATATACATAGGTAACTAAAGGCTTACGCACTAGCCAATTACGGGCTAACCAACATTCTTCTAAACAAACTACTGTACACTATACTATGCACATCTTAAAAATGACGTAAAAATAAATTAATATAATGTACAATTAGGCTAGTCGTGGCATATAATACTAACAATTATTAATTTATTGTCGGCATTTTCCTATATTTGACTTATCTCGTGAACTTATTATCGGTAAGACCTCTTTATCGAAATTCTATACATTCATAGTTTACCTACACAAATAAGCCTGGCATAATACGAGCATTAATCTATAAGTAGGTATCGACGAAGACCTACGTAGCGATAACTTTCAGTAAAGAAACTTCGTGGCATTCGGTCTAGATACGAATGTATAATATAAACACATTATTTGCAATGATAATTGGTAGGCGCTTATCAGTATTGCGGAGGCGATGACGCACGCATTTCGAGGATAGCACGCAGTCGCTCGATTGTGAACACAACTTGGTCAGGAAGCAAGCGATGGCACTCTGACTTCAACCACTACAGACAAACTTGTTTCTCAGTGTGCGCTGCTGCTTCATTTATATTTGTATATTTTAACTCGTCACTATTATTTTGTATTGTATTACTTATGTTGTCAGCTGGATTTATAGGAAAAGTAATATGCGTGCTAGCAAATTCGTAATAACCTTGATTCATAATAATAATTGCATAATATTGACCATCCCCGTACGTCAGTAATTGATAATCTTTTTTTATGTACTTAAGTTAGTAAAATAGTAGATAGGTACCAATGTTCTGTAAGCTAGGTTTGTTAAGTTGATGAGCGCATGTTTCATAAGTTTCTGCAAAAATTAGTTGGCGTTACTTATTATTTGTCTATGACGGCTGCTGTTTCGCGTATGGTATGTGAGGTGCGGGGGCGCGGGGCACTTGTTGCGTTGTTTGGTTGGCGTAGGTACCGCCTGTTGCCGAGTGCCGACGTCACGTCACGACCTTGAGCTATGCGCCACAGGGAGTGTCTTTTTTGTACGTCTCCTGCATCTGATAACACTTATCTGTTAGGATACTTACTAGAACTAGCTTATATTTTTATGTATTTTGACAACAAATCCATATGGACATTTGCCTACCAGAATAGTAAAGAAATGACTGCACTTGCTACAAGCGTTGTTTAAACTCTTACTACCTTAGAAAAGTAAAAAGGAATATTCTCTGAAAACCTAGGCCATCCCCCAAGTTAGTGTTATAACAAATGCAAGTCATAGTTACTGACCACATTTTAAAATATAAATTAATATTTGGATAATAGGAGTAATATTTAACAGGTAAGCAAGATCACTTGCTTTGGATATAAAAACAGGATCTGAGTTAAAGCATTTGGCAGCGCAGCTGTTGAATATATATGTGAGTCTACCCGGGCGCCACAAAGTCGCGTGGGCGGGAATCCATGAAACCAGTCTTAGTGGCAACTGTAACAGGCTAAGTCTGCTGGAATGAATAATTATTTAGTATAATACCAACCGAATTGTATATTATATGATTTATAAAATAAGAATTACAATGATCAAGTTGCAAGAACCATCATTCAATTAACTAAAGTAAAGAGGTAAATAGTTAAGTACCTCCCCTCTTTACGTTGTCTAGGTAGGTACGAAGCAATTAGTATGTTAAATTACCCGACGTAAATGAAACGTATCTATGAAATAATGTCAAAATAATTGTGGGTAGATGTCAATAAAATTAATAGGTTCAAAATACTATCTACGAATATTTGGTAAATTTATATGTCGTGTATTTGAGTAAAATGACTAAGTTTCTGATCGTGAACGGCATTATTGTGCGCAACAAGTTTAAGAGGCAGTGCGAATGCAAAGCCGTCCGCGTCGTCTCCCCACCTTGCTCGGGCTTCCCTCGGAACCAGGTCATCGTTAACTTGCCCGACCGCTACGCCACCGACTCGCTACTCGCGGCCGAGACGGACCACACCCTGTCCGATCACTGAAGTTAGTGGAGTCTCTTATAGAATTATAGCTTAAAAATAATCGCATTACATACCAATTGTTCACTGGGCATAGATGCCAATGAATTAATCATAGATCCAGAAGTAGGTACCTATTTTGTTTGTTTTTTTATATACCTACTTTTTTTTTATTATAAAAAAACTCATTCACCTACTGATAAAAGACTGAAATCGCATCTAAAAATTAAAACTTACTGATGGCTCATGCCAATAAAAAGTAGGTGGGTTTTTTATTAATGTAAGACCGAGACTTGATAACAAGAACATTTGATTACTTCATAAAATCATAACTATCCTTACATTAAGACAAATAAATTGGTTTTACAATGTGTGACAGTGACGTTGCTACTTTTAACACACCATTATTTACATTCACATTTATACCTATATGAGAACACTGGCATTAAGAGAATGGCGTCATTCTTCGTGAATTCCGGCGTTCGCGTATCAACGACCAAAATACGCCATATGAATGTGACAATAATATACGTGAGTCACCCAGAGCGGGTAGCACTTGACCAAATAAATAACTATTCATCTTTTGTCAATTAAGTTTATGAGTTATAGAGTAATATTATACCTCGAATGATATTTACCGCATTCAAAATATTAAATCATTCGGATACTGACATCATCTAACGTAAGAAAGTCCCTACAAAACTTGCAATGGTATACAGGGTGAATTGTCTAAGCATGCGCAATGACAAATTCTAAATTAAGTACCTATAAGAATTAGTAGAAATAAATTGATGTCTCGGCACCGAGTATGACGATAGCTAGAATGGTAGGTATTGACATTTTTTTAATTGTTTCATTAGTTACGAATAGCTGTGGTCGTTAATTAAAAAAAACCCATAACATGATTGCTCCATTGAAAGTGTCTGAGCAAGTTGCTAATTCTTTAAAGGAAAAAAACACTTTTAAAAACTGATTCATATACCTAATGCGCAATATTACGTATTATTAAGTGTTTGGTAGTAATTTGACCATCCAGGCATAAGTTTGAAAATTCACTCTGTATAACGTTTGATTATATTTAAATAGAATTGGTGTTGTTTTCTTCTCTCATAAGTATTTATAATGATCTATCCACTGAGGAGTTCTGTTGGGTGCGCGTCGAGATCGGGATTGTCTTTTGGATATTCGCCAGAGAGGTGTTCCCGCTTCCGAGGTGCATTCTCTTCGCCCACACACATTTCTTATTAGTACCGATGAAAAGAAAATATCTTAAGGTTGCAGAAATTATTTGCAAATATTTCAAAATAAATATTCTTCCCACGTACTTTTACAGGGCAAAGGCTTTTTCTAGTAAGTAAATGACTAACATAATACGTGAGTAATGAGCATTGACTACCACTATTTAAGACAATATTTTTTTCTGCACCGTACCTTATAATAGCTATGAAAGTACATTGAGGTAATCACCATTAGGTTAAACCTTAAAACTTGGTATAAACCTTTAAAGTTAAGCATAAAAATCGAATCGTCAACATAGCCCACCACAACATAGTATTTTTTACAATTCGTTTCTCTTTTTAGGTTACACCTTACTTCATCGTTACAATAATTCTATTGTTCTGCTTCTAGGTGTCGCCAAAGATCTAGTTCGCTCTGAAGTCGCAACGCGTATGACCCCGCTCCCCGCACTCACCCTATTTACAACTGTTTTTGTTACTGCGCAGCTATTCTCAGGAACGTCAGATCAGACTGGAAGTTTAATCACAACTAACAACTGAACCGATCATACAGTATTGATAGTTGGGGATTGCTACCCTAGATGTAAATAGGCAGTTACTCCGGTCCATTTCACCGCATTTATCTCTATCTTATTAAGTATTTTATTTAAAACTAAAATTAAGAACATATTATACTCTAAAGCATTCGTGGTAACAACAATCAATATTAACATTAGGTACTTCGCTGACGCACCATGTATTATGATAATACGAATAGTTTCTCGGTAAAAGTCATCCTATTCAACTTTAAATTTAAACTGATAAATATTAGCACGATAAGTGATAACAACATAAGACTTTATGCTACTAATGTAATGTTGTATGGATAAAGTATTTGCGTCACGTCAGAAGATTTCTCAATATTTATTTGGTACTAGTTATGCCCGCGACTTTTAGTCCGTGGATTTTATTTAAAAACCTGTACGTAACAGCAGTATGCAGATTTACCTATTTCAATCTGATTTTGCTATTAGGTATATGGGTATAAATCGCTTTTATTATATGCATCGTAGTTGTGTGCAGCCTATGTGTCTACTTCCATGTGCATAACATATTATATCACAAATAGATACCATCTATTTTATTGATTTGTATAGATTGAACACAATCAAGCGATTTATTTACGCATCTTTAATAAAAAGAGTTACTTTTATCTAAATTGATTTAGGTAATTTGAAAAATTATAGGCACGAGTGGGATTTGAACCCTTTTATGTTGCCAAATTACTATTAAACTAGTATGTATAGACCTACACCTAAGTAGTTACACCCACTGAACAAAAATCTTGGTACCGTTGTAACTTAAAAAAGTTTACGTAATAATAACTTTGATCTTAAACTATTTTTCTTATAATGTGATTGATATAAACAATATACATGAATATCCGGTTGCCCTTCCCTAAATAATAGTAACTATTTAATAATAATATTATAAGCATCAAATTCTGAAATTACAAAAAACTAAAAGTACTTATCCAGGTAGATAGATAGATAGGGTTTTGATTAGTTATGTACCTTTTCCAGTCTCCCAATTGGGCACATTGCTTAAAATAAAAGTATTTTAGGTTATGTGACAGCACAAAATATAAAAGTTATTATTTTTTTACAGCAACACTTTCATTAATTTAATGCCTGCTATTATTAAGATCACACATGTTCTCAACTCATTTTACCCTACAATACGTTCAGGTTTAATGATGCTTAGCCTTTATAACTGGGTATTTTCCGGCTAATCATTATAAATTTGATGAGGTCAGTGAAGTGAACCAATATTTTTTTACGTAGGTGCGTTACAAAGAAATCGTAGTAAGGTAAAAAATAACTATTACTAAGTTGAAGCATTGCTTAAAACAAGCAAGTTGCTGGAATTTCAGTTATGTGGTTATAAATACTTCTTAGTGGTTCGGAAAAAATATTAACTGTATAAAAACTATTTCTTGAATTATGGGCAAAGGTGTTGTTTATAGTTACGTAAAATTGCTCCGTATGGTAAGACTGCCACTTAACCCAGCTTTAAATGAGCTAGGGTTGGCCTATTAGTGATTTAATGACAAATCAATATTAATTTACATTATAAAATAAGTATTACTGATGATGGTGGTGGTCAAGGACTTGAGCATCCGAGGATTTACTAAGTATTGCGAACTAATGTTGCTACCTGAATTTAACAAACTCTAATCATAAATCTTTTGTTACTTATGTCAGAACACCAGCCCTGCAGCAGGTCAGTTACAGTTTACATTTTGCAAATGTTGACATGATGATATTATACCCATACACAGAGATAGATTCCAGTGCCAGAACTTTCCCGCTTCGGTATAGCAGTATTGATGTTCAAGTAACAGAAAACGCTGCTGACCATCTTTTGGATTTCCCCTTGGTGCTTAAACGCTTCCTAGGATATGGCACTCCAAGAGCACATTAGTTCACATAATAACGAAATAACGTCATCTCATTATGACGTCTATTACAGCTGAGGCACAGAAGCGCACCAGTATTTTTAAATGTGGAACTTAATGTTCAGTATTAATTTTGTGTCGAATCTTAAATAAACTATATTTGTTTTTTGAAAAGCTGGTCAAACTATAAATCAACCTTCAGACCCGACAATAAACGCTGTCACATCAATTACGTTTATACAAGTGTCAAATGTCCAGGTCTAATAAACAACTTACGCAAAATATGATATATAATAAATAATAATAACAGCCTATAACTGTCCCACTGAGGGGCAAAGGCCTCTCATAGAGAGGGATTGACGGTGACGGTAAATATGAAACTCATGACAATAATGGAATCCAAAGTAGATAACAATAATTTAGATAAGGTACACTTAATGAAACTATAATACATATCTGTAACTGCAATATTCAGACCAGCCGTATTTTAGTTCCTACACGATAAATGTTTAGTGCACCCTACCTAATCTGTATAATCGATGAGTACCTCTAATGTGTGCCTTAAATTATTTGACCTGCAAAATATCTAGACTATTTTCATTTTTAATAAGCCTAACGCACAGTTATCGCTACCAAACGAACCTACCTCTGGCAAATATTATGCGGTTTTGTTTAAAGCTACATATTATATACTTAATTGTTGTGTTCAGTGAATATGCAATTCCTGGAATACTCCCAAGCACGCGCCGTCCGCTCACCAGCCACGTCAGGCGCGACGTACTTAACTTACCTACCTATTATAAACAACTAGTTCTGCCTACGTACCTAACCTTTTCATATTTACGATTCCAATATTTCCAAGAAATTTTGATTACCTCTTTTATAGTAAAGAGTTATTTTTAATAGACAGGGGCGTTGCTGCTGCAATAAAATTTCTTGGTAATTGAATCTAAAAAGCAAACGTAGTTTTTCAGGAAAGAAATGACGACTAACTAGTTTCCGACCGCCGCTTATAACCCTTGATTAGAATTTCTAGTGAAAATATCGTTAATTGCTTGAGAAAAAGTTAAAGTTATAAATATAAATAAAAACCGTAGCAGAAAGAAATAAGCGGTGTTTTTAATAATAAATTGGTACTAATGGATGTAGGTACCCAAGGACGATGTATTTTTTTTTCATTTTATATGTTATTAATTTCACGAAAATAGGATTATTCTTTATGCTGTCAAAACATTGCTTCAATTAATAAACAAACACATAGCAGTTGTGGTATTTGTATGAGTATAGAATGACATGGTTTTGTAACTTCTGAAAGAACTAAAACAACACTTATTAGGTAGGTAGTTCCTTAAAAGGTGCTCCCTCACCTAAAGCATTTGCCTGTAATGTAACGTTACAAAGTCGCACATTACACTATGGAGACAGGAGAACTAGTTCGGCATTAACACAAATGGCGAATTTATCTCTGATTTCTCACCTTCATTTTGCCGATGGTATAGTTATCATGGCAGAGTCGCTGGAGGAGCTCTACACTAAACTCAACCTCATTATCTTTTCTCAATAGGTGGGTTTTAAAATAAACATGGACAAAACGAAGATCATGTCTAATGTACATGACGCACCCGTACCGGTTGTCGTTGGAAACGATACTCTCGAGTCTCGAGGTTGTGGACAACTACTTCAACTGACGACCTGATTAGCGCAGTGGCTAAGCGATTGGACTGCTGCGCTAAAGGTTGCGGGTTCGATTCCCGCACGGGGCTAAACTTTGTGCGAACCACAGATGTTTGTCCCGAGTCTGGGTGTTTGTGTATGTGAATATTTCATGTTTGTGAAACGCACCTACGATACAGGAGAGATTCCTAGTGTGGGGCGACATTTTTACTTAAAAAAAAAAAAAAAAAAAACTTGGACAAAGATGCCACCCAAAGAATCAAACTCGGATGGAGAGCGTTCGGGAAACTACGCGACATCTTCTCGTCCAAAACTTCGCAGTGTCTAAAGACGAAGGTTTAACCAGTGTTGCATTCTCCCGTTTAACGACCTATAAGCACCTACTAATTTATCTTAGGAAGTGGGCTAGTTATCCTGAAATAGAGCAACAATATATTCAATAACCAAACTGACCACATGAGAGCTGCGTGAAAACACAAATTTAACTACTTAAGATTTACTAATGAGAACTGTGTGTTGTTCCCAATGACCTCTATGACACTTAGGTACATAATTAATGTACTAATGTTAATGCGTATATTAATTTACATTTCAGAAGTTACACTTACCATACTAAAGTATGTATAACTTATAATGAAAATAGATACTTCAAACTTTAATTGGACAGAAATACCTATTGGCTACTTATATTTTAAATAGGACGGCGGCAGTGCTACTGAACCTGTAACATGCACATAAGTACAATCGTTATTATGCACCTGCCGACAGGTCAACGATTCGACACAGAAGCTTGACTAGTTAGGTTGCTACCTATTCATTTCTTGGATTTAAAAACAGCGAACATTGGATAATAATAAATTGTGATGTATAAACATAAAACATTTCCAGCTTTACATTCATTTGATAACGTCAATATGTCTAATATAATTTTCTGAATAGTAATAACAATAATACCAAACTTAGTAAGGTAGGTTGTATACCTAATTTCGTCACACCTTTCTGTCCGTTCCGTTATTTACAAATATTATAACAAGTAGGTCTTCACGTGAAAATAGTTATTGCATGATGAATGAAATGTGGCTGGTAGCCATCTGATTCTGAACGAGATCCCGCCAAGATTGACGTAAACCTGCTGTACCGGTATTGTCATATCACTTTTTGCCGTTCCCGCCCATTTTCGCGAATTCATCTTTGTCTCTATTATGTATGCTGTCCAGATAAGACTTCTCAATGGGTATAATTTATATTTTCGATAGTCATGATTAAGAAAATCGAAAATTCGCTGATTATACTGATAGATACTTTTTACATAATGCTTTAATTTAGGTATAATAATTATTGTATGTTGTATATCTGAATTACCTAGTTAGTTTAGTGATAAAAAGCTGAGGATAAAAACAATCAAAATGATTTCAAGATAATTATGAATACGAGGATCGATTTAACTAGGACGATGATTGAATTAAGTACGCAGGAGAGTTCGCAGGTAATAGGTACATACTTCATATTATCTAACGCCATATTCTCATTCCGAGCAGTATTTATAAACTTATTTAAAAATAATTAAAATATGATAGTACACAATCATTTCGTGTTATATGTATATTAGTAAAAAGGCAATTAATTTAAATTGCTCATAAGGCCTGCTTATAAGCACGATTAGGCATAGTGCCTTCTGGATGACATGGAGTGCCAATTTAATACTTCTCTGGTGCTTATAACTGTAGTTATGACAAGTTACTAATTTTATTGAAATTTTAGATAAATGTGCGCTTTAGAATGGCTTGATGTCATGTTTTATACCACTGTAGTGTCTGCAAAAGGTCCGCATTCCGCACTCGTTTACGAGTCTCGAATTGTAATTTTTAAAGTCATCTATTTAGGTAGTTACCAACATATATTTTTTTATTATATAGTTTAATATGATCGTATACAAACAACCGTATTGAAAACCAGTTGATTATGATTTACCCTTTAAAGGGTTTATAAAATAATATATAAATATAAGAAGATACTTAACTACTACTTAAATGAAAGTAAGTAAGTAACTAGGTATGACGAGATTATAAAAGTACAAAAGAGGTGTTGCAAAATTCTACGTGTTAGTAGGTATAGGTAGGTAGTAAGATTCGTTGAGTTTGGTGAACGTTAGTTCTGAGATGGCACGACGATCGGCATGCGGCGGGGGCGGGCGGACGTGCCAAGGCAGGCAGGCAAGCAACATATTTACTCATATGCCCGAGGCGTAAATCACCGTGCATCTATTTTGAGTTGGCCTGTGCGGGTGTGGGCACAAGCGGAGGAGGGCGGGGCGCGGGTAGACGCCGATGCCGGTCTGGCGCCAGAAGGATTCCCCAGCGCCCCGCACTCCCCGCGCCATCGCTCGAGGTCGCCGTGCGCTCTCGTGTCTTTACTTTGCCGTCGCAAATAGGTACCGAAATCACCGCCTATTCACAAAGCCAACTTATAAAGTTTACTTTCATAGAACTACTTAGAATGAATTAGGAGCCCACAAAATTCGTCGCGCAGACGTTTACCTACATTTGAGTAGTTCGTTAAATTTGCCGCATCTTGATGATTATTAACTTAAAAAGAATTAATGCAGAGGTACCTATAATTTGTAAAAATAAGTATTTTAATGAGTACATACCATATTAAGTAAGTACTATTTAAAAAGAAATAATACTGTAAGTTAAGTACTTATAATTTTTAAGAGATTATTTAAAATTGATGTGTGGCATATCAGGTAAGTCCATATCATCTACTGACCAATCTAAAGCAAATGTAAATAGGTACCTATTATCTCCAAGATTCTATACGTTACTTAACGTTAATTTTCAACACAAATTACGTAATAATAACTTATAAGCAATGATTATAATAAACTCACTTGTCAAATTATTTTGATCCTGATAGAGATGAACCAAGAACCCACCGCAGTGTAGTTGGAAATCTGGTCTCCCCTTCCCCCCAACCTGTCCGCCCCCGCGCAGGGATGCCCTGCGGTCATTGGTTACTCATACATCTTGCAAAACCTGTACTCGTTCCATCACACCATTAAAAATCTTTGTTTACATAGCTAAAAGCACACCACTGTTCTCACTATTGCACTTTGTGATATTCAAAGAGAATTACATAAATGTAAAAAAAACATCTATACGAATTTGTACGACAAATGCTATCGCACATGAAAACGCGCGCACCGCGCTGAACTCCGGCAGAGAATGAATATTACTACCGAATTGAAAGTAGGTATTACATACAAAATATCAAGCTAGCCGGACAGATGTTTGTATAGGTATACAATGCCAACGCAGAGTAACAGTGAGTCTTAACACCGGGCAATACAGATTATATTGCATTATTACATCTGCACACTTAAATTGGTACAACTCTACTACGCTATCTACGTATCTACCCAAACATAGAATAGAAGTCAAGGCACAAAACGACACTCGCATAATCAATGTGAGTATTTGTTAAAATTAAACCACAATTAATAGAAGGCGGAAGTACTTTATTAAGACAATTTTGAATAGAAGCGTTATTTTATACGATAATAAACGAATTTAATGATTTTGAACAGATTAAATTGCTTTATATATAATAGCAAAAATATAAATAAAATTTGACTTTCCCTTCGCGCTATCGCCATAATTAAATGTAGTCTAATAAATTAAAGCAAAAAGACTACAGAGCGCATGAAAACGTTACATAATTTAGGTAGGTACTTATTGGTAAAATATTTAATTGACAATAACTTGATAAATACTGACACAATTTTTTTTTATGAATCCCCTATTTTATAAAATACTGATTGGTCCGCCATCTAGCAGTTTGTTGCTAGAGTTCAAGTATTCATTGCTACTAGTAGGTGGCGCTTTAGTACAAACAATTTGCGGGCGATTCTTTTATTAAATTCAACATTTAGACCTGTCGCCAGGGTGGCCCTGGGCTCGAAATTACCTCTGCTACGGAGTTGTAAAGTAATTTTTTAGTATTGAAGTTTGACTAGTAAATTGTACAAAAAGGATCATGCACGTGAATATTATGTAAATGTGTGTGACTATTATTTATAGTGTAATATAACACATTATAATATTATGTAACGTTATCGACATTTTAATTACCCCTTCAATTTGATATCTCCCACGATGGGTTAGCAAGAAATAAAAATGGAAAATCAGTGTTTGTTTCATTTTATATGCCTATCCATAGGGATCCTAAAAACGGACGTACATACTGGTAAAACACATATCCTTTCTTTTGAGCTTCACTGCAGTAAGGTAAAAGCAACATGGTCAGCACAACCAGCTAGTAGCTCATAAAGAAAAATTGCAACTATGGTTAGTGCTCACATGTTTTATAGATTATGGAGGAATAGATAGGACAAAAGTAAGGACGTAAAGTTAGACGTTTGAGATTACAATATGCCACGACTGACGTCTTACGAAAGTTATAAATTATTCAATGACTGTATGATAACATGTTTTGAAAAATTCTGTTCATTTCTATGCAAATTAAATATGTTGCAGAACGTACATAAATAAAACAAATTGAAAAGAAAACTCTATATATTTCATATTATAAGAATTCACAAACAACAATAAACAAATCTCGCAAATGCCCAGTTTATGAAAACATCTTAGTTGCGGAAAATATTAGCACTTTTTAATCAAGTGACATTTCAGCGTCGTCATCTTTTTTGTCACCTTTTTCATTTTTGGGTTTCTCATCTTTTTTTTTGTCATCACCTTCTTTGGGCTTATTTTCGGAGGAATTTGATGTGTTTTCAAGCGCTTTGAAAAAAGCTTGCATGTCGCCAGTGTTTGCAGCCGATGCTACTTCCGAAGGTAGACCAAATTGCGATATTACTGGACCCATTTGCCCCGAAGTCAACGCCGAAGAGAATTGGTTTGCTGCCTAAAACATAAGTTTACAAATTATGCAAAATTGTAGAAGAAGCAATTTTATGTCATAGATTATCCCTCTTATTCTAAAATGACAAGATAACTTGCGTACATTTATATGAGTAGTAAATCATGTGCAATACGAGAAATACCAATCTGGAGTTTGATCTATAACATAAAACTGCAGTATATTTAGCAAAGCTTTCAATATGTCTTTGAGGAGAATATTTGACCTTTGTAAGTGACATTATCTAGTTACATTTTATTGTTAACGGCGGCATTCATCGTATAGGTATTTAATATAATAAGATTTTAAATTATTCAATAATCGACATAAATAAATTAATTACGTATGTAAAATACAATAATTTTATTATTATTAGTAATTATATTTTTTAAGTTTTTAAACTGCAGTTAGAGCGATCAGGAAAAAAGAAAAGCGTCCCAAGCACCGTTCACAAACCGTAGAACCATTCAAGCGTTAAACGAATACTATTATAATGACCACGCATTGTTCGCAATAGTATCGAAGCCAGATGCGAGACGAGTTACGGTGGCGACTTGACGCAGCCGGAGACGGGAGCGCTATACGTGAAGGTTCACCTGAGCGAACTGCGGTGAGAGCAGGGTGGTCCTTACATCGTCCTGGGCGGCACCGGGCGGCGCGGGCGGCAGGTGCGGCACCAGGCGCGGCGCGTTGCCGGCTGCGCTGGCCGTCGACACCACGTCGGGCGACGCCAGCGCCGCCGCGAGGTCCACGCGGGCCGCCCCCGCCGCGCCCGCTGCGCCCACCGCGCCGGCAGCACCGGCCGCGCCGGCCGCGCCCGCCGCGCCTGCCGCTCCGGCGGCGCCGGCTTCGCCCTCCGGCGGGGCGTTGCCTAGCCCCGAGAAGTAGCGCTGTAGGTCGGACAGATAGATCTGACCGCCTGCCCCATCTGTATAAATTCATTATTTGTTAATTATATATCTGGTACATAAATACATAATTATATATAAGTTCATCAGTTCAGAAATAATCAGCTAGTCTCTATTTATTCTATCGAGATAGCTTATATTTAGATACTAATAGATTCATCAAAAAGACATGGCATACTAATAAGACAGTTCAAAAGTTGATATAGTTCATTAATAATGTTATAAGGTGTTATCGTGCGTTGATAATGAATTAATAAATTACCTCGCGGCTGAGTGGCGGTGGCTGTATTGGGTGGAGTGGCTGTGGGTGCGGGCACATCTCGGGCGCGAGATGGAGTGCGTGTTGCGCTGGACTCCGTGGTGCGCGGGGCGCTGCCGCCGCGGCTGCTGTTAGCACTACCTGCTGATGGGCGGGCACTTGTATTGCCACTGTTGCTGCTACTGTTGTTGCTGTAAAATAACAATTAGCAATTAAGATATTAAAAGAAGCACTCAATTAATTATTTATAAACTCATAATTATATCCTGTACAATAGTAGCCTAAAGATTTATCCAGATTTAAGATTTATTCAATTGGAATAAAACTCCACCACAGTTAGGTTATTCATTATATGACATTTCAAAATAATATCTGTTTGTGCCCATAAAATAATACCTTAATTTAAATGTAAGTACAATAATGTTAGTATTCATAAAATAATACCTTAATTTAAATGTAAGTACAATAATTTTAGTTTTCATAAAATAATACCTTAATTTAAATGTAAGTACAATAATTTTAGTTTTCATAAAATAATACCTTAATTTAAATGTAAGTACAATAATTTTAATATGTTATTAGCAACCACTAACATCAATATTCAATAAGTTGGTAGACTGTAGAGTCAAAGGTATAAATGTAAAAAATTACAGCTAACAGCAACAACACACACTTTCATGCCTGAATTACATTCACAGACACAACTAAATATTAGTTTATTTGTCTAAGATATCTATACTAATACATACTTATAATAATAATTTATAAATGTGAAAGTAACTGTGTCTGTTTGTTACACCTTCACAACTAAACCACTGGATGGATTGTGATGAAATTTGTCATGTACAAAGTTTAATACCCAAGAAAGGACATGGCTACTTTTTTTATCTCATCCCTCTAAAGTTTTTGAATAAGGGCTGAAAGCTTGTATTAAACTTTGCCAAATATGAAACTAGAGCTGAATAACTTGGTATTTAGCATACTAATTTACCAACTAGGTACAAATAAGTTATTTTATTTGTGATGTTATTGAATATTTTCAGTTTTCAATTTTTTTTCTTTACCTTTGCTATAAGACAATGCATCTTGTCAAATTTCATGAATCTAGGAAAACGGGAAGTACCCTACTTGTTTTGAGTGTGAAAATTGTAATGATAATATTAGTCTTTTGAATGTGGTGACTTAGAAGTTTCATATTTTCATGGCTTCAAGGGACAGCAGAACCAAGTATTTGTAATATCAACTTTATACCTTGACAGATAAACAGAAATTTTAGTTACCCCATAGTGCCAAGAAGAGATGAAAGTCCCCCAATTTGACCAACTCCTCCAAGGAGTTGCATCAGCTGCTGCTGTGACATATTGTTGAGTATATTTTGTAGCTCTCCATCCTGTGCACCACCACTACCACCTCCACGGCCTCCTGAAGTAGGTGGGTTGTTCAAAGCCTCATTGATGCGTCTGCAGTAATCATCATCCTTGTCAGTCTTGGGCTCCTAATAAATATAATAAAACATTGGGTAAAACCAAAACCATCTGAACTAAATCATATTATTAATGAATAATAATAAAATGAATGAAGAATTCAAGTTGACTGAAATGAAGTCTGCTTTTTGAGACATGCAAGATCAGTAGTTAGCAAAAAGTGGTTTATTAATAACACTGTAATATATAATGTGTGAAATAAGTAAATAAAGTCAGGTTGTGTTCTTCTACAAAAGTTGTACCTCCTTTTTAACACAACAAGAGTTCCTCTAAAACCATCTTACCAGCGTCTCAAAAGCTTAAGATTAATGTTGTTGTTGTTACAATCAATTTTAGTTCCAATTAGGCAAGCACAAATACTAAATACTGAAAGTAGATATTATGTCAGTGTCAGTGAATGTACTGGTTATGCATGGATATTGTTTTGATCAATTTCTACCCTATCTTGAAAATAAAATAATAATAGGTATAGGCTCACCCCCTATTACATTGAGACCATTAACCATAACTGACGGAATCTGGATTTACTACACACCTATGCCAACCCAGTTGGGGAATACGAGAGTGATGTAATGAGGTTATTTATTTAAAATATTAACTGATAAAAATAAGATTTATACATTAAAATTATTTACACTACACTACGTTAAAAAAAATATACAAATGAAAAAACTAAAAGTTATGCATCTCAGTATTCCTCCACATCGCTGTCAACTGGTAGGGTTCTCCAAAGGCTAGCGGCATTGCCACGTTGAATGGCAATGCCTATTTCTAGTGCGATGTTATGTATTAACACTGAATATTTGAAACCACAACAATTATTACCATTGAAAATGAACAATGGAGTTTTTATATTGTCTGCTGCGTGGCAGATAATGTGTTAATAAATGTTATTACAAAATAATATTATTATATTAAAAATATTTTTTTACCTGCAGCCAGAAGAAATACTTCTTCGAAAAAGACTTGAATTTTAGAACATAAACCCTGCCAGTCGTGCATTCGCCGACGCGTACAAATTCACAATCATCAGGAAAAATTAACAGGTCGTCTTCAACCTCACCGGTAGTACGATCTTTCCAACAAAAGTGCATTAACGAATCTTCTCCTTGGTACACATACAAAAGACCTTTCCTTTTATCAGGGTGGACCATACGCCCTTTGAGGGTCATTCTACCAGCACGAAACTCCACCAGATGCTTGTTACCTCCTGAGCTACCTCCTAAGCCAGAGGTATTGCCGAATAGAGCAGTCGCCGACATAATGCTGAAAATATAATATTTAGAATAGTAATAGACGAAAGCTATCTATGGACAGAAAATGCTTTATACGTCATAAAGCATTTTCTGTTCCAACTACTCACGTAAAATAGCACCTTACCTTGACTTGGAGTAACTTATGTAATGACTTTAGATTGATTTTAGACCCAAGTTTCTTTAGCACAAAGGATAACCTAAAATTACCTAGGAATAGGTAGCTAGGTAGACGAAAAATTCAGACAAATCACTTGAATGAAAGTGAATGACTATGGTTTTTTACAAATAAATTGAAGAATGACCAAGCAAGCAGGAAAACAATATGCTTCACAGATAACCAATAATACATACATCGACAAAGGAATAATTCGTTTGCAGACTATACTTTATCCCTTTATTATTTTAAAATAATGTTAATATTATCATTTTACATTTATCAACGTCACTACCTATTAACGCCTCATGTTGTTATATTGTAAATCAATTACACACTGTACAGTACAGGAGCGTGCTTTAGACGGGCCCTGTATCAAAATTTGTTGGAGGCCCCTAATGAAACGTAGAGATTTTTCGCAAAAACAAACAAAAACGCTTACATTGAATTAAACTAAATTATATATTGATTTTAAGTTATCACTTACAATGAATACCCCTTGTGGCAAGAAACTAAGTTAGCCAAACACTTACACTTTTTTTACCGGTTTGGTGCCAGGCCAGAATGCCACCGACCCATCTTGTCCCGTCGGGTTCTTCGGAGGTGACAACGGTAAAATCCAGAAGATGTTTTGCTGAGTTTTCTGTTTCTTCACCATCGATACTGCCGCTTGCGTATCGTGGGGAATATGGCAAAATTACAGACACAATTCTGCCATGGCCCTCAGGCTCCGGCAGCTGTTCTATCCCTGGCTAAGGTAGCTAGCTAACGGAGGGGGAGGAACCACCGGGTTTCGATTCCGGCCCTTGCAACGCACAACGTCCGCACACTCTAACCCGACGAAAAGATTGTCGAGCTAGAGGAAGTGGCGTTGGGAAATCATTGGTTTATCTGAAAACGGACAAGAGGGACAGGATGCGAAAATCCTTGATTACGGCAACATGCTCTTCTCGCGGGAAATATACCTAACTCCCAGAGTGGTGTTGTAAGAGTCGCTTAACAACGTGGTAAAAGTCAATTAAGTGTCGAGCAGGGTAAAATATCTGATACTCCGAATCACCAACCGGTATCGTTGATGGTCATCCAGGTATATGGCAATCCTCGACACACCCTGACGATGAAGTCTCTATTTATGAGGAGAACTCATACCACGAAACATAATATTTCACCGTCGTTATGGGAGACTTCAACGCTAAGATGGGCACTCGGTATGGCAATGAGTTGAGAGTAGGATCGTATGGATATGGGTGGCGGGTTTCAAGGCATTAGGGACTTTTTAGACCGCAGTATGTGGCCTAGCTTACCTGCATAATAAATATCCAGGAGAATACAAGTCGGGTGGGCACCCGAGATATTTCCTTGTCGGGATGTTCCTTGGCAAAAGGTATAACATATTGTCTAAAAATAATCGTAATGACCAACCATCTACAGACGGTCGTACCTGCGAGATATCTGACATCACCTTCGGATAGATTCATTTTCGGCTAACATCACAAAGATCTTTAAGCATACGTTGCAGGTCTTTCAGGGATTTGGCAAACAAAATTAGGACATCCGCAAACCTAAGACATGAAGCCCCAATGATTTAACCAAAAATGAGATGGACTTCTTCGTGACGACCAAGAAACTGTTTTCAGTGATGTCTCTGTGAACAGGAAGGTGAAAACCGGTAGAGATCATCGTATTGTCAGAGGCAGACTAGATTAAAAGATTATAATATTAATAAAAAAGATTCGATTTTTGACTTTCATAGTTTTTTAAGTGAAAATTTCTAGACACGTGGGCCACTTTGTATGATAATCTATGATTTTTTCTCGAGTTGTTATATGATTTTTTGATTAAATTCGTTCGGGGCCCCTATAGCCCGGGGGCGCCATATTATTGGTACGGCTGATACCGTGGTAGCTACGCCGCTGCTATTGCACTAAGTAGCACAAAAAATGTAACTAAAATCAAATCATATTTATTTCAGTTAATACATGGGTCTGAAATAGATGCGTTTCACACCGTTTGTGTTAATTTTACTGAGTTTAGAATTTAGCAAACAGCCCAATGAAGGCGTTCCAGTTCCAGTTATTACGTAGAAATCTTTATTCTGTGTCTGTGGTCATTCATTTTAATGTATAGTTTATCTATACTTTTTGAAAGGAAGAAGTTGACAGAGCCAGATTCCACTACTCTGGAAATAAAGCGAAGTTATTTACCAAGTTCTTATTAATTTAATTAATTCTCGAGTAGACTATATACTGGTGTAATTAAGTGAATTATCTTATATTTACTGTATACTGAAATATATCATATATTTTGTAGATCGCTTTGCGGTATCTTTCTTCAAGCAACATGAGTGGTGTACAAACAGGTACGTAAAAGTTAGTCTATAATGTTAGAATAGGACATACGCAATTGTTTTCTGTCGTCAATATTATTTTCAATAATGAAATATACTTCATATAAATATCGGGTAAGAACTTATTACGTATATACCTACTTGACTAATAGTCTTAGTCATATTATATTCTCTATCGTCTGTCTGCCAAGACAATAAAATGCCCATCATAATATGTACATACGTGTTTCGATCATCAACTTAAATGTTCTAATCGCCAAGTGATATGCCATTAAAATATAACGAACTATTTGATTACGACTTCCATAAATATATTTTCTGTTTTACTCCTTTAGCTATTCCAGATGTTTTTAGGCTTCTAATTGTTTCTACTTACTGCTCTGGCATATACAAAAACTATTTTAATTTTTACATTCACTTTAACTATGTTGTGTAGTCTGATGTCCCCTCATATAAATATTTTAAATGCATCTATTGAATAATTCTTTTTTCTGTTTCTTTCTTATTCATATTCCAATAAAAGTCTTATAGTATGTAAGCCATATTTATGTATTTATCTATCTCAATAGTTTGATATTCCAACACCTTATATATATTCAATATCCTAATATGAAGCCTTAAATAATTTTAACCCAATTTAGTTTTAATTTAATGTAATTTTCCTGATATATTTATCCACCTTCAAAGTTATACACAATTAAATAAAAATTATTTAAAAATGAAGAGTCCAAGAGTGAAAATAAACATATTAATAAGCGATTATATTCTATGGTTTATTATTAAACTACTAAAGTGGAATGTAATTAATAAAATATATATACACAGAATTATACAAAAGAGTACAGTAGATATTTCACATTATAAAAGCAGTAGGTAACTAACAATATATTATCCTGTCATATCTCATACCACTTGATAAAAGAAAAACTGGTAAACAGTACTATGGCACTCAAGTTTTTTAATAATGTTATTAGTAATTCATTTCAACAAACAATTAGATCAACATTCTCAGCCGGAAGACATCCACTTTTGAACAAAGGCTTCCCCCTTAGAACGCTACAAAACACAACAACTTGCCAATTATACATAGTGTATTAATATATATTATGTACATTATTTATCAACATATAAAACGGAATAAGCTAAAAGACTTCAAACAATGATGTCATCATGTCAAGTTGATTTTATGTGAGTTTAAATTTAAATCTTTAAATATAGAGTTTAAATTTAAGTCTTTGAACAAAGGAAGTTTTAAGAACTTGAATCCATTGCAAGGCGATATAGAAGGAACAAATTCGAGGCATAATTATAATCTAGCAAATATTGTAATTTATTTTTTTTATATTAATATTTCTGTATTGATTATTAAAACCAAATAAAAAAATATTTCGTAGAACATAGGTATATTTGTTATATTAAACTTATAATTTGTCTTTATTCTGTCCAACCTTCTAAGGTACTCTATTCCATAGTTATAATATTAAAAGCCTTCAAATTTAATATATAGGCATTTTATTCTTATATCCTTGAGCAGCTTTTAAAGTTAGAAAAGAATAAGGATAAGTGAGTCCATAGGCCATAAACAAATCATAATGTTAGTAATGTATTCATATTTTTGAAAGTCTGAATATATTTCAGTTCAATAGATTTGCGCGTTAAAAACTTTATCATAAGATTTAAACGGTCGTTCCACCTGAGATCTGAGTCATTAGTCGTGCAATCTACAGATTTTTTACTGTATTTCGTCAAGTAACAAATGACGCAATACTCTTGTGGCGTAGAGGTTGCGCCGCCGCCGCCCGCTCGCCTGCGGCACTGTCAATAAACTTTAGCGGCACAAGGTGAGCTCAATCTATGGTTTTGTTGTTTTGTTAGCTGTTTTAAACTCGTTGCTTGATCAGAATCCTGCGTGATACACAAATACCGCGTTATTTAAAATCATTTTAATTATATTGCTGCAATAACTTGAATTTAAAGCTGTATTATATACGGCTTTAAATTTTTTGGAGGTCAAATTTTTAATTTTTATACTGCCGAGATCGGGCCTCGCGTTATTGGTGAAAGTGGCGAACACGAGCAATCGGGCAGCGGCGCGAAACGAACGCGAGCTGGCTCGTTTGGTGGGGCTCGACGTGGCGGAAGAAACTGACATCATTGCGCGCCGCCGGTGCACGTATTCATGTTACTCGCGTGGATTGCGCTTACTGCGAAAACACAATGTTTGTAAAGTGACAGTAACTATATAGTTATTTATAATGTAGATTTACGTACAACAATAAGTGATCTCGACTTATTGCCAAGGTGCATGTTTTGCTACGTGATATAAGGACAATTACATAAAATTACATGACCGTATAAATAAAAATATGCTTAATTGTCGCGGAAGACGAGGCAGATAGAATGGCAAGCGATGGAACTTCGAACAGCGGCGTGGAGCCGACGAGTTTGGAGTACATGGAGGATCCTTACTTTGTGCCGCCGGACGACGACTCTACGCCAAGTTTTGATGTAGCCGTAGACGAACTGGATGAACTAGAGGAACTGCCGAACTGGCCAGCTGGCTGCGTGGCTGACCCCGACGCTGACTGGCGCATGCTGCCTGATCTTGCCGATTCCGCTCTATGTATTGAAACAGAATTCTACGTGGACAATCGCCGCCGCCGTCTAAGAATATTTAGAAAAAAAATGCGCGAAGTACGAGTGACTTTCCAAGATTTATCAAAGCCTTATCTTGCCAAGATGTCCAGTCACACAAACTACAAGAAATTCTTAGGTATCGCAGCTGGAGGTTAGTTTCAATTGAATTAACAAAATCAATAAAAGGTATAGCTACTTAGTAATTATTTTGTTTATATTACCTACTGCGTGTTATATTGACTTGAAATCGGCATGTCTTTTGTGGAATTAAGGAACCTAACGTAGATCTAGATATAAAAATAAAAATTTGCAGTTTAAATGAGTATGTTTAGGTTAGGTTAGTAGTTATAATTAGTAAATATAAATTGTTTTGTTTGCTGTATTCTGGAAGCTTAGAGGGTCGGCAGATGATTGTGATACTCACTTTCTCTCCTGTTTTTAAAGTCTTATAACATTTAGTGCAGTAGTATTGTTATAGCCTAGGTTTGAGCCCAATATGATGCATATTTTGTTTCTAACCGTAACTTCAGGGCTACATACACCTCAGGAGTTTTTTCGTGGTATTCACGTTTACCTCTGTAAAAACCTTATGTAATAGTTCACCAAACTTACGTATCTATATTAGATTTTGGCAAAGAACAGGTTTTACCTTTTTAGGATAAAGTACTTTTTTAATCTGCTTTTCTTACGGATCGTTTACCTTGCATTTCACTAAAATGGCCAGTCCACTGCTCTCAGCATAACTGGCGAAATTCATGCGTGTAGTTATAAAAATGAAACGGTAATTTTAGTCGTAAAATATAATGTTCTTATATCTAGGAACTTAGCTAACTTCGGTAGGTATGCCACAAATAAAACATTACGGTGAAGCTTATCGTCTAGGCTCATACGTGTTTAGTTATTTTGTGTTACTAAATAGCGAGTTACTGAAGCCAATGTTTGACCATTATTTGTTGGTATTGGTATAATATAATAATATATATTATGTTACCGACAATGTGTATAATTCAAGTATTCTATATAACACCTAGGCAATGAATAGAATACCTGTGACTTCTGAATAATGTATACAATTCCTAGGGATTTTATAGAATGCCTGCTGGTCTACCGGCAATGTGTAACTAAAGTATTTTGGTCCAAATTTCCCCTTCCCTGCTTTTATGTTTTACACAATTTTTCCGGCTGCGTATTAGGTAGCCTGAACGTTTTAGGCATTGTATACATTGCCTAGGCATCTTTCATTGCCGAGGCATTATACACATTGCCTGGGAATAATATAGAATGCCGGATTAAACACATCGCCAGTAACATATACATTATACTGAAAAATTACCGAATGCGACAACGCTGGGCAAATCGCTTACAGTGACGTAATGAGTTGAAGATCGATGAAGATTACCGATAGTACCTACTTACACACCAGTCACACTGGCTATTTGCTTATCCAATTTTCCTTGTGGTAGTGTAGAAGAATAGATGCATGTTTTTTAAGTATTGCCTGACCAAAGGACATGCGTTGGCATGTCCTTCGGTCCGGCAATACATGTATATAGATACTTCTACACCTACTAATAATATAAAGAGGTAATTTTTAGGGTTCCGTACCTCAAAATGAAAATCGGAACACATGATCATTTTGTTTTCGGTCTGTCTATCGGTCTGTCAACCCTTTTTTCTAAAGAACGCGTGGAGGTATAAATTTGCATATGTATGGGTTAATCGGTGGAATTATCCATCCGATTTCCAAAATTCTTTTACTACATTGTATTATGCACTACTTTAATGCCGAAAAAAACACGTGTTTTTTTCTGTGAGTGACTAAGAAGCGGCCTTTGTTTTGTTTGGCGTAGTAATAGAAATGAGTATACGTAGTACCTATAGATAATATCAGTTTAAGATCGGTGTTGGGCTGCTGGCTACAATTTCTAGTTAGTTGATAGTCGGCATGGGAAGTCAGAAGCCCAAAGGTTTTACATCCAGTCGTGATAAAGGGTGTCTTATTTCCTAGTAACTGGGTTTTGGGGTTTAGTTACGTACTCGCTTTATGTCAAATACTGTTATCCAGTCCAGGTGCATCCGATTATACTGGACACCGTCTCCAAAATAGTTGGCAAACGGCTAAGTTAGTAGACGATTATTTGTAAACATAACATTTAGTAAACTATAGTTTATGAATTAATCGATTGAGTTATGAAGCATCGTAACAGGATGCAAAACGAGATAGTTCTGATAACTCATACCCACTCGATAAAACTTTAAATTGTTACTTCATGAGGTAACCTTGGCCTAAATATGACATTTGGTTTTAAAAAAAGCAATTCTTAGAAATATTTCGTTTCGCAAGTTAGATTGTTGTAACCTACTAAGTTTACTGTTCGGTAATCGCATATTTTAAAATGTATGTGCTATGCCTTGAATAAAGCAATATACAATTATCTTATTGTACATATTATGTAAGGCGACTTTCCCCCGGCGGAATATTGCTCGTTACCCAGACAGGCATAAATGTGGCTTCATTTCGTATTTATTGTTACTAGAAAACCTACTGTGTTAGAATACACATTCATCATTTTTTTCTAAGTTTTACATGGGTACTGCTACTCTTTTTACAATTTGCCTATGACTATGTTATAGTGTATGTATTTTGTTGATAATACGCCCAGGAAATCATGACGATAACTATTTTAATGAAAAATTTTTCGAATGCAATCATGTCCGATTGTCACTGATAGGTGTTTATTTTGTCATCAGCTGAAGAAGCGATGGTAGGCGCTGGAGCGGCTGGCGACGCACACACGCCTGATGAGCTGGCGGGGCTCACACCCGAACAGGCAGAGCAGCTCCGCGCCGAGTGGAGCCGAGAGCTCGCTCGCGTCGAAGACGAGATCGCTACTTTGCGCACCGTTTTGCAAAGCAAGGTATTGAAGACTTATTCAAGCTTAACTCTGTTTAATATTATCTGCTATTTACGTACAACATTACAATTAGGCCATCCTTTGGAGAGAGAGAGGAACATTCGTACCGTGACACTACCGATGGCTGGTACCGTGTAGGCCTAAGGCTTAAGTTATATCTAATAGATGCACGAAATATTACTTTGTCGCACTTTACGATTAAACGAAGATAAGACATAAGGACTTATCGCCTGCGACAGTGCGATTTATAGTACCTACCTGGATTTATAATAATGAACGAATAAAACATAATCGTGCTTATCCACAGTTACAATATGTTTCTTTCAGATCCGCCAAAGCTCCGAATTAAAACGAAAACTTGGCATAACTGTATGGAAGGAAATTACTGAAGATGTTAATCAGGGTTTGAAAAATGTTAAAGAAAGCCAAGTGTGAGTACCAATTCTGATCCAGTTGTCCAATGCATTTGTACCACTTACATATTATGTCTCATTCAGATCAGTTTCAGTTATTATTTTTCTGAGGGTTAGAACAATATCTCTTGATATCGGTAGTGGTGTTTGGCCTAGCTTAAAGTTTTAATTTTGCTTCAGCTTTTTAAAACTGCATATGGTGGCGTTTATTTAGTTTATTTGATTTTACGTTTGGTTTGTTGTACAACAGCTATCAAAATATAGAAACTCGCGTGGCTGCGCTTACACAGGCCGTGACTGAAGCACCAATGTAAGTAAAGTTAAAATCTTGTATTATAATACTTCTGACCCACTGAGTGACGCCTAAGTAGGTAAGTTACTTAACCATAGATTATATTTGGACTGTACAAATACACATGGGTGGCGTTTTACACATTTTGCTTTTACCAGCTGTAGTTTTAATAGTGCCTTAGTAGTAGTTATTTTTTCTTATATAGTTGTCTCTTTTTATTAATAGCAGTTCTAACCCGAAGGAAACTTTTTTATTACAGATTTTTTGTTCATGATTGCATAATAATAATTGTTTGAAGTCATATACAGTAATGTTCCATGTACTAATTTATACAGTAGCTATAGTTATCGTCTTACATTATCTGTTATTATCACCTTATTGTCTCGTTATATAGTTGTTGTCAATTTAAGTAGTTGTTGATGCAAATATATCAATATTTTATGTGATACAGGAAATAACTTTGGTAATATTATTGTGAATTTAAACTATGTAGGTACATAATTTTTATCACTGAGCTGGCTTATAAAATAATGACCAGTGCTAACCATTTAAACACAATAAATGTTATTATAGTTGTTTTTATATTAAAGGAATTAATATAATAATCCTGATTTTCTAAAACAAAGGTAATGCATGAAGCATGGACGTGGTATACATTTAACCATCCAAATGTTTAAGTTCTTGATACAGCATCAGGTTCCTTTTCCTACTGTCACATAATTATTTTTAAATGTAGGTAATATATTGTGGACCTGTAATGTCCATCGTAAATGTAGGTATTTAAGTCCTTACTAAACAGCGCAATTATAGGTATTTATACAGCAACAACCGAATTAATCTGCAAATTCACAACGTGAGTTTTTTACATTTAATTTAGTGGACTGAAATGGATTCGTTTTTGCTCTAGACTCATCTAATTATAGAGCAAAATAGATAGACGGACAGACAGTTTTTATATTCAACATTGCCTCTTTTTACACGCTTTATATTTATATTGATAGATACCAAAAAACTGAATCTGTGATAAAATCGACTGCGGAGAAGACAACTTCGATTCTCGGCGGTATTACTGCAGGAGTGTCGACCAAGATTGGCCAAATGCGAAACTCTGAATCGTTCCGCTCCATTGAAGAACGTGTCGGCACGGCGTACGAAAATGTTAAGGTCAGATAAAAATATTAGTCTATTTTGTTTCTAGGAATCAAGTCCTGTAGTAAACATGGAAGTGAATGTCGCCCTTTGACGTAGTCATGGTTAATACTTTGTGAACGTGTTCGCAAACGATCTCGCATACTTTATCGGCAGCGGGATAATTGCCAAACTGTCTACAATAACGCTTAAGCAGTGCATCTTCTTTGTTCTCGCTTTCACGATTTGAGAATACATACAACTAACATCACCAACCCTAGATTTCTTTTAAATGGCATTAAAAAAATGAACATTCGAACAGGACTGGTTGTTATCGCTGCGGTTATGTTATCGGGTCGGTTTAACTTTCCAGGGTAAAGTGTCATCTCGGTCGAACTCCACGCAGAGTTTCGACGAGGCCCTGCGCGACGCGAGCCGCGCGGCCAGCGGAGCCGCGTCGCCCAGCATCCCGGAGCACAAGCCCCTGCCCTAGTGCGGCCCGCGCGCCGCCCGCTCAGTACACCGGCAGCGCCGCCCGCACGCCCGGCCGCAATGGCACTAACACGAGGAATATTGCATTTGTAATGCACCCTTATCTGATATACAACACCTTTTGATACGTGCTATTAGATAGTATTTTAAATTGTGTACTTATATTAAAAACTAAATGTATTGCCTTTTATGTGTCGGGCGATGATACTATGTTTGAAGATGTATATTAATGAATAAATTATTCACTATCTTTTTAGTTGGAGATTTGCATAGGAGATACACCTATCGAGAAGGTATTAAGTGTGAAGTTGCAATTTTGATTTCGCAAAAAGCAAAACCTAAAAACATGCAATAATTCTATATGCGTCTTATAATGTAACATTAATGAAAGATGGTCAATAGTTTATATAAATTGTATAGCGATGTTTATATCACGAATGTTTGTATATCGTGTGCACGTTTGTTCATTGCGGCGTGGTGGAGTCCTTTATTCCTTTTTGAGACTGCTCGTCAAATGCTTCATATTATATCTTGTTCTTTTAGTCATGTTTTCTGTAATTGCATTCCAAACGATGATCATTGAATAAATTATATTATACACGGTATCAAACAATATTGTAAAATTGTGTACCAGATCTACTTTATGCTTAAACTCAGTATTCTACTTGTAAAGGCTAAAAGTTGAGACGTTCATATTGTTATAAATGTTTAAACACAATTTTGTAAATCCTTGTTACTTGTATAATGATTGTAAGACACGATAACTTGCCGACGCCTGGTATAGGTCCATTATTACTATAAAAATAATATTTTTGTAAGATGCTTAGCTTTCCTTACTTAAAAAATCAACTATTTACAATACCTCTAAAGACGGTAAATAAAATTTATGTATTGATATGCTCATTTTTACTTAGTAACCTTTAATTTTAGGACCTCTATTTACTAATATTACTATTTTTACCAACATAGTCTTTAAATACATTTTATTATTTGTTCCTTTAAGAACATAACTTGAAATAGTATTCTCTGAAAGAAATAAGTATTTTTTTCAGTTATGATTGAACGGGTATGATAATCTTAAAAATAAAATAAACCTTTATTTAGGGTAGAGAACATTTAATTACACAATTATAGTAAACAACGCAAATTGAGCGCTACTTTACAATATCAACATATAGCAACTATTGACACCAAAAATCGTGTATACCCTGCACGAAGAAATTTGAATCTATTTTATCATCTATGTAAATCGAAACCTACGAAAAGGAGTCATTTGATTAAAATATGCTATTGAAATCATATGTGAATGAATACAAGCGTGGTCCGTATATAAAATAACTAACAACTAGATATGTTTTAAAAACAAACACGATTGGTGTTAACAAGTTACACTTAAGTGGTAAAGTACGATTACCAGAAGCATGAACAAAGACTATGTTGAATTCGATCGAACTTTGTTCATACTTCGCCTAAATAACTACCATGATATAAAAACAAAAACATAATTATGAACTTGAAATAATATTTAGTATGGGTGTGCAGAAACAAACTATGTACCTACGCCTATGTAAAGTAGGTATACATTATTGTTACAATAAAGTGGCTTAATTTGTTGGTTCATTATCACATACAGCTAAGTTTAGGTTTAGCGATACATATTATCATTATCTAACTTTACACACGGCTACGAGAAAAGTCACATGAAAGAGATATATATATTTAAATTAAATATGTATACGAAAAGCGATAATATACTAAGATTGCATGTACATAAAAACGCCGTTAAAATATTGAGACAGCCTTAGGTTTGAGATGTTTTTTCTTACACTGACAAAATCTACTACTACCTACAAAGTAACCTCTTACTTATAAACGATGATAAAAAGTCTTATAACAAAAACCCTACAAGTTCATTAACATCGTGTTTATAACGACAATGACTTAATCAATGTTTTAACATTGTATATTGTTATAAGTAAGGGATTAGTGTGTTGGTATTACGCACGCTAAAATGACAAATAAATTGATAGTAGTTCCATTGAAAAATCGAAACCGTTTATATTATCGAAACAATTGATATTATCTTTGCTGATAAAAATTATTACCTACGTCGGTATTGCGTAGCCCATGGACATAATAATGTAGGTAAGTAGATATTATGTACACTACATCTGATTAAGAAATTATTTTTAACAACTAAGTAGATAGGTACATAGTTTCCTAGCCTGCGCTTTCGTCTGTATGATGAAATCTCTGTTTTTAAAATTCATTACACTCGGTTCAGTGATTAGTCAAGACGAAGGACCCAGACTTAACATCACTTACGCCTTTAATAGAAAGCTTAATTAGGATAAGGAAGAACTAAAAGCATTAAAATTTCAATGTAACTTCTCTCGTTACGGTTATTAATACAACTATTATGACAAGACGTTACATGTTACTAGGCGATTTAATCACTCGCACAAACTGCGCGTTAATATTTCACAATAAAAATATATCCGTGCTCTTTTTTATACTGGCAGAATTAATTAAACATGACGATAAGCTTTTAGCTGGCACACATGCACGCTCACACGAAACATTAGGCGTTCTAACAACAATAAGCGCTCATAAAACCACCGCATAATAAGTATAAATTATATCCTATAGTCGGTAAGTAGCCGGCAATATTTCCTTCATAGAATGACTCACATATGTTATCCTCTTCACGTAAGACTTGATAGACACCGATAAGATTGCTGTAGCACATTTACTACTTTCGATAAGGCTCATTATCGTCCTATCAATATTTTTATCTTGTGGTAAAGGAAAGATGCTTAGACTAATGTAGGTTTACACTTACTATGTAAAAACCCTTAGTGGCAAAACTATGTCTCGTTTATTTTAAAAGCAAGTATGAAAATAAATTGAATTACCCGCCACAGTTGATGTACGGTGTTAATAGTTACACATAGTTACTACCATTCTACATGAAAGCATTCGTTCTTGGTGAACGATTAGACTGTTCTGTAGGATTTTGTTGTCGGACTAAATAACTACGTATAAAATGTATATAATATATTTTTATGAAAACGTTAATAACCTATTTTGTAATTTTTATGTAAGACAATATTAATATATCCTAATGCATACAATACATAATGTTTTATGTGTAATACTCATATATATTGAATTATTTATTAAAAGATACCTTCAACAGTTTAGGCAGTTATATCATAAAAAGATGCACTGACATATCGTAATACATATACTAAACGAAATAACCTATTACTAAATAAATATAATTAGTCCCATTTATTTCACAAAACAGGTGTATTCTTAAATCAAGGTATAATCTAAAAACAAAAATTCCTTTATTGTTTGGATGACTTTTATTTACGGATGATTAATAGACGGCAGTAACATGTTAATGACATTTTTGACAGTTGATTAAAATACAGACTAAACCCTGCAATACCTACACTTGAGAAACACTTAAAACACCCCATATAAAATATCCAGAATTTACCGGTCTCTAAAATATATAATATAACTTTGCGTTATGGAAGAGAAGATTAGGTAGTACCTACACAATCTTTGACACAACTTACACTTTCCTCTTACTAGGACCATATTTGAATAACTGTGGGTTACCTAAGTTATGTGAATTTCTATTAATAAAAACCCGTACTTGCTTTTTGATTAGTATTTTGTTCATAACGCATGTTTGTGAGGCACAGTCTAAAAGCCTGACGTCATATTAAATTACATGACAATACGTATTTGCTGTTTGTAACAATGCGTATGGCAAAATAGATTTTCTATTTAGACTCGAATATAAGTGGGTACTAAATTCGTGCCGTTTTTATAAAAGTAAGTAATCAACAAAATTACAAAATGAAGCTCTTCTAAATAACATAATCAGCGTCTTTGTCCAAACTTATTATGAATAGATTCAATTTAATTTAGTATGGTCTTGATGATCAATAATGTACGAACGTAAATATCCGACAACCAACAATTTCTAGGTGTATCCGATAATTTTTACTGTAGTACTAATATTGATTACCAAGCGACCCCTAAAATAGTGGCGAAAAACCCTTGGAATATTATTACAGGAGTTAGCAATTACATCCCCAAAAATTAATAGTCAGATTGTTTTAAATTAACTGCCCTCACATAGACAAAGTAGATTTGCACATAATACACTTTTATAAAAAACAACGGCCTGAAGTTAGTACATTATAAATATCGTTATTCCATATTACAAATCTAAAATGCTTATCCCTTGTTTATACTCATAATAAGATTAATATAGCTTATTACAAAATAAATCTTATATTTAAATTTCTAATGTCTGGCTTCTTATACTTTAATTAAATAATGTTGGTGGTCATTGTTGACACATATTTCATACGCAATCGTATTAAGTAAGTAACAAGAATAAAAAAAACATGATGTATAAATAAAAATAAAGCTTCCTAGGAAATAGGCGAATTTATCTCAAATTTGATATTATGAACTTTTGATTTCGTATTATATAATATAAATATAATATTTGATCAGGCACTGTATTTTTGTGAACCGATGCTTGAAGGCAACATAAGTATTAATAGAGACTTAAACATTTAGGTGCCATTTCTAAAACAAAATACTCATCTACATACTAAATTACTAAGGAATAGTTATTCCTGCCACCAACAAAACATTATGATTAATTAAGCTCCATCTAAAATGTATCCAGGGTATTGTTTTATCAATTAAGATATTTGTATTCAAAATACCAGAATTGTCACAGTAAAATTCCTTTATTTTACAGGTATCTGTGTTATACTTATGTTAACTTTGATGATTCGGCATTCATATTAATGCTTGAAATCCTTTTAACATAGGTACACTTGGACCTAAGGAGATGAAGAATGAAATAAATACTAAGTGATAATATAGCTCGATTTGGTGACAAATCTATCGTTTTGAGAACAAACCTGATTATTTGGTATTAAAGTAGGCGAACTTTAGATTCATATTCAATTATAAAACAACACATTGCAAAACTTACATACAAAATATGACTATTGAGACAATACAAATGAACGTCTTTCGTATATTTATATCCAATTTAAACTAGTACTTAACGTTGAACGCCACTCGGCCCACCGGTGAGCCGTGTACAATAGTTTTTTATTGTGTCTACTGCGTGACAGTCAACGGCTTAATTATATATTACCAAAATTGTATTGTATTTCGGTATTATAGAACACCGAATTTTATCTTATAGTCCAGTCCCGTTAGCTCTTGACCTCGGAATCCAATTACTATTAATTTCTTAATTTATATAAAACCTTTTCTATTATGTACGGCCTACTGATGAAAATTCTACCCATTATTATTGGCGGCTTTAAATTCTTTAATTTATATTGTTCGATGTTCTACTATCTTAAAGGGTGAGATCGATCATCGCAAACACTAAGCCGCTGGAGCCTGAATGTTGGCAGTAGATACGTCTTGCATTGTAGGTATCTTCAGGCTATGTAAGGCAGGATTTTTGGAAACTGGATGTATGAAACAGTAATTTTTAAAGTAAGATGAATGTTTCACGTTCATATTTATGTTAAATAAATGAAACTACGTGTTTATAAACCTTTTCGTTATTTTTAACCACATGGATAAGCTGTGCGATGATCGAACTGTTCCTTTAAGATTGTAGAACATCGAAAAAGTAAAAAAAATACAACATAAACATAATTACAACATAAACATGACTGCCTCGTTGGTCTAGTGGCTGCTAAGCGCGACTGCTGAGCACGAGGTCCTGGGTTTGAATCCCGGGTCGGGCAAAGTGTTACTGGGTTTTTCCATTAGGTAATTCTCAGTAACAGCACGGAGTCTGGATTTGTGCCCGGTTGATGGCAATAGGCTCGCCCCCTATTACATTGGGACCTAAAACATAACTGGCGAAATGTGGGTGTACTATATGTGCACCTCTGCCTACCCCTTCGGGGAATACAGGCGTGATGTTATGTTATGTTATGTTATAAACATAATTATTACATTCAAAGTAATAGTATTCCGAGGATACGGCATTTTTAATGTTAACAGGACTGAACTATTTCTTCTAACCCATAGTAGAAAATCCTATTTTTATTCTATTTTCCGATTCACGTTTGTGAAATGTATTGCAAAAGTTGAGATACTTAAACGGCACTCTACAATCCGAATAACATAATTAATGGTATGTACATAAAAGCGTGTTTGTACACAATTTTAGCTATAACATAGTAGTATAGATTATTTAGCACTTGTGGCGGCTAGTTGGGCGAATGAGTTGCATGGCATTTGCTAACTTGTCCACGGGTTATTTCAATGTTTGTTTTTATACGTCTACGTACGCGCACTATTATTAATTTATTATACTACTTAAACTAAACATGAATGAAAATAATATAAAATAAATACTAATATAAAATATATATGAATTGTAAGCGTTTTAACATCCACTTTTATGAGGTTTCATTGTTTTTAAGACCAAGTTTATTTCTATATAATATAGTAAGGTTCAAGCAGAACGAAAGCTAGCAAACAGATAGAACTACATATCTCTTTTTGGGCCACCGTCAAAATCAACTTGAAACTTTTTTGGTAGGTACCAATCTAACATCTAACATTTGCAAAGATTTCGAAATTCGGAGTTGAACCTGTTGTCATCTTAATACATACAGATAAAAACCTTAAACACTTTTAGCGTATCTACTGGCTGCTTGACTGTAATGCAGAGGACACATTCGCTTGGTGTTTATGATGACATTAAAAAGTGATTATAAAACAGTGCTGTTCCCTGTATTTGCTTTTCGGGAATATGGCTACTATTTGTTACTTTAAGTGTAATGCATGTTTTAGTAATTTAAATTATTGAACATGGCATCGCATACCGTAAATTATACTTTTGTATATTCTAAGCGCCGATCCTCGAAATATCATCACCCAGGATCAGTCTTTGGATAATGATAATATACTTTGGGGTACTTATCTAATAGAATTCACGGAAAAGTCCTAAAAAGACTATGAGATTTTCACGACTTTTACGTGTACTTAATATAAAACCGACTAGGTACGAAAATGAGTAGAAAAACAATATCAATACATAGATATTTACAAATTGACTTGGTCGTACGAGGTATAAGGCAATAAATAACGAAGGATTATTCACATGGACCAAGTTACCATTTCTGCCCCGGCCCTAGCTACTGTGATTTGGATTAAGAATCGAGTTCCAAATTTACATTTGGCGAAGAGCATTCAATTCATGAGCCTAATTAAAAGCAACTTAGACAGTAAAAAAAATATAGGACCAAAGTGCATGTTATTAGTGAGAGCTGGTAAAGACTGAATGATGATGACTCAAGCTTAAAGTTGATTGTGTAGACAATGTTAATAGAAGAAAGAATATTGACGAAGGGTAACATAAATAAGTCAATTAGTATTACCACCACATAAGTAACGTAGTTATTAGTTCAACATACTATTGTGGGCCAAAGAACTATTTATATAGAGATATGCCAACAAAAAAGAATGAAAAGCGAATGTTTCGGGATTCGTGGTCTTATGAATTTAGTAATTTCAGCAGCTTTTGATATCGTGTTTTTCCTGCTTAATATTATCTTTGAAAATGCATAGAGAATTGTATTAGTGTAATTTGTGGCACATTAAATTTAATTATAGTAAGTATATAAATAGATTCTTAAAAGTGAAATTTTACATAGAAGATTTTGACTTATTTCGCTTATAAAAGTGGTTCAATTCATTATCAGTAACCAAGGTATTGTAAATATTATTGTAGTTAACATTAACAATAATGTTGACCACAATATATTCGTAGATACTTTCAAATATATTTAAAAATCGAATACTCTAATTCAATATATAACTATCATTAAGCTTATTTAATGCGTAATATACATCGTCATAATTATTTTCTTTAAAATATCATTAAGACACTCAGTTTTGACATTTTATCATCAGTGATCACAGTTAGTGTATATTATTAATTGTGCTAGGGATTGGCGTTATTATATAGCTTTTATACTGCAAATAATAAATATAATATTGACAAATAAATGTTATATTTAAAGGTTGTGTTCATTAAAATGCGACGTTGTTACCAAATCATAAATACGTATTGATATTTTTTATTGCAGTTAATCCAGAAAGTGTAATGCATTTTAAAATTTGTATTGGGTGTTTTGTAGTTGAAAATTGTATGGTCTATAATAGTACTATGCACTTTAAAGAGCAAAAGAAAAACCACACCTTAGAACATGTGTTAATATCGATATCGACTTTGAATTGAAACGACAAAAAAAGAAATGTATAATAAAAAATGTTTATTAACTTCCACACTTTACAAATAAAAACCTCAGTCACCAACCGCTTACGTCGGGGCTAAGGTTTTACTCAACTATTAGTTGAATTTAACTTAAAGCTAAAAAATACATTATGAAAGAGCTCTTAAATTACAAAATAATAAACTTATAAATGTAAAATTAAAATAACATTCTTTACAATGATGATATGGTTGTGTGTGTTCATGTTTGTGTCTGTATATACATAATGTATGTGTGGCTTTCCATCTATATATGGGTGTGTGCGAAATAAATTTAATAATATAATTATGGAAGAGAGATAATAAAAGTATAGAGTTAAAACATTATATTCATGCAGGACGAACCCACAATCGTCAGCAACTAAATTTTTGCTATCAATTGAAATATTGCCTGTCTGACGGTCCTGGGTATTGCGATAGATAGCCAAATAAAAATCTTAGCTTACTTATTTTATAAAAACAAATATGGGCGTGTCCTTCATCTATGCGAAGTGAGGCTGAATAGTCTGTGTCTCTATGCTATGGTATAATTTTAACGACTTTAGTTGTCACTGTTTCCGTCTTATTGCTGAAGTAAATTCAAACCCGTAATGAACACTTTCTTGATTACTTGTTATATATTTCATAAAATATATTTTTGGACGTTACTATTAATTTACTATATTAATGACCATATACTATGCAATTTTAAATTAATCGCACTTTCATATTTATTTCAAAACTAACGCTGAATTACTTATCTTAGAATATAGTCAATAACAGAGATTTGAGAGGGAAGAGGAAGGATTATGAAATAACCTTTACGTTACGAATATTGCATTTTTCTAATTATATAAATATTTTCAAGTAGGTAAGTAAGTATGTAAATATGTAAATAGATTAACTGAAATGGCTACAAACCATGGCTAACTTTATCCAAACTTTACAGAAACATACTTTCTATTGGGACAATTGTATTTATAAAAGCGTAACAACAAATAAAAAATTAGACTATAGGAAACATGTGGGGCTATTCAGAACCTGATAGAATAAGGTTGACACTAACAACGATGTAAACAACCAGAAAATAGGCGGAGTTCTATCTCAAGAACAAGGAGATCAGTCAATATTATTTATTCCCTGCTCTAGAAACAGTTTTAGAAACAGAGCAGAAAATAACTATCACATTAGCAGATGTAATCTCCATGTTGAGATAATTAAAAAGTATAGAAGCCCCAATAGTTCTTCCACGCGAGATTAACATTATTTGTGTTACCGTGCTTCTTTGTTTAAACCGCATACGATGTAATTATTGCATTGCCGAATCCGGCATACGGTCGAAGTGAAAACTTCAACCAAAAAATCACCCGTCAACATCGAGCCATCCCAACTCACTGGCCGCAACGACCTACGCTGCTCACAGCTGCCGGTTTTACTACGAGGCACGCAATCTTGAAACGGACACGAATGTAAGTTCGTGAGGCTCTGCGGCAAGACGGGCCGGGTTAAGCGAAATACATGACCTTCTTGGTGACGGCGTGCACCGTGATGGCGCGGGCCATGGCGATGGGCGTGCGGTCCTCGCTGCACGCCGACTGGTGGCTGCCCTCGCCCGAGTCGTGCTCCTTCTCCACCAGGTGGTAGCGCGCGCGGAACGCCACCAGGTGCGCGTAGTACGCCGGCGCGGGGATCGACACCGAGCGCGTGCAGCGCACGTACGTGTGGCACAGCTGGTACGTCAGGCACTGCAGCTCGTCCGAGCCGAAGTGGTTGTCGTCCCACAGCACGTGGTAGTGCGACGGCCGCGACGTGCCCTGCACAACACACCCACGTTAGCGATCGCTCCACGTCCATGCTATTTATATTACATACTACTAGTAGCTAAGCCCGGGCGTCACGCCAATCATTTATAAAATTTCCAGTGTAATCTTTCTCCTTTTACTAGTTAAATAATAAATATAACCAGAAATGGCTGGATAAAAAGCAGGGCAGATTCTAAAAATAATATAATATTCCGTCAATCTAACCTGGATTCCTTGATGACTGCATAGATAGAAGTCAAACTCAGTGGGATGCGTAATTCCAAGGTCAACCGTGGTGCCGGCAGGGATGTTGCCCGACTTGCCAGACTGCTCCTTCTTGTCGGCACAGAACAGCCGAGTGTGGTGACGCTTCTGTACCACAATGAATGTGATACCGGGCTTATACTCCGCTTCCAACTAATGGTTTAAAAATAAGTAATATTAATTATTATACTTCGCCTGTGTCTATTTAAAAAATATGAAGATTGAACTAAAAATTATCTTTTGCATGCAATAATATGGGTAGAAATTGATATAAAAGCTTAGAATCAAATTCATACGACAAAAAATGTCCGCTTTTTACAATTATTGTTAGACAGAGCGCCACAAACTTAAAACGCGGTATATATTTCAATATGTCATGTTTTTTATTTCAGTTTGTTTTAAAATTTTCATCATGTTCTTTTTTATTTTAAAGTCTTTTTAGATATTAATTATTTTCAACGTATTTTCAAATAATACTAAGCAGACTCAATCAAATAAACACACGACATAGATCCACAAACCTTGATACAAGCTTCTCTGACTGCGGTAAGCTCGTGCTGCAACACATGCAGGAACTGTCCCTCCGATATACCGTCGCGGTACATGATGATACGGTGCGGCTTGAACCCGCCCGTGCTCTTGTAGAACATTATCAACAACTCCTGCACCATGCTGCTCATTTCGTGCACAATCTCTTGTCTGAAAAGTGTTGTTGGTTATAATAAATCACATCTTTAACACGACGCCTTTTGAAGCGAGATCATTGTCGATATTTTAAAACGCGTTGAATCAAGTTAAAAAAAACTTTTTTCCAATACAAAAATACTGGGTATGGCAATTATCATCTGAGCCGCTCGGTCATAAACCTTACAAACAATACAATGGAACTAAAGTGATGACTCCCTACGCATATAGCGATCGAGACTGGTAGACTAAAAGATTTGTAACTAGTCGACTCCGGTGATAACGCTGAATTTGGTGTCAACTCAAATCAGTCAATTTTAAGATTTGGCAAACATACAGGCAGAAGCGGTTGGGACTTCATAATTATGCGAAAAAAAATGTAACTAACAAAAATTATATCAGTAGATAAATACTTAAAAAAAATAAAAGGGAAAGGCATTATTTGGACCCACGTTTTCGTCATAAAAATGAGTATTGGTTTATACTCTCGTTTCCACCTTTTTGGCTTGTTTCTTGTATTAATTTTAGTTTTCACAGCCCATAGTTACTCTTTAGACGAATTGGATGGAGGTCTGCGTAAGGGAGTGCGCACATTGCAAATATTTTATCGACCGACAAATAAGGCGCTATTGGTCAGTCAGACTTAAAATATTAAGTTTAATAAAAAATGAGTGCACACACTGTTTACGATGGTCGGCCAATTGTTTACAATTTTCAATTTTGATTTAATGGCGCAACACTTAAAATGACTACGCCCATGCATTGTGTGTTGTGATATGTGAGCGATAGTTAATCAAATGGGAATCGGAACGCCTTTCAGATTATTTTATCGACCGACTTTAAATTGGATTATGTGCGCACTCCCATATATGCCCATATCCATAAGCAATTTAAGTAAACATTTAATATTTCTAGCTTTCTATTAGGTATGTTGTATGGTGTGTTGAGTTAAACCATATGCGTCTAAAATCAGCACTCCAACGAAACTATCGGCCGATAAAAAATCTGCAGTGTGCACACTCCATAAAACGACTCCATCTTACTTACTTATAAAACCCTAACGGTGAGTCGGTGCAACTCGCACACCTGCCCTCGCTTGTCATTGACGAGAGCAGTGGAGGTGTGATGAGCGAAGCGAAAAGGGAAAAATAAAAAAAAAACAACGTAAGTGCGTTTGTGCACTGTGTCCGATCCGAGTCCGAGAAAATATAGACAGAAGTTTCATACGTATTGCTACTAAAGTAACGCTTGTGAACTGCGTCCCGTGTCGCCTCAAGCCTTTGTCTATACTTGCTGAGGATACTATATATACTACATTTAAAAACTTCTAATAATTGGGTAAGAGTCGGTGGAAAAAAATGATACCTAAAATATCGTAAAATACCTAAGTCGGTTCTTATACCGCAAGTCACAGAAGATGTCCAACATATTGTCTAAGTTTCCTACTGAAAACATAATTATAATAATTAGCATGTACAACGTAATTTTCAAAGATACTTCCGTGACATAAATAACACGAGTATCCATTTCTTTCAACGAATAGTTTTAATTTATCGCTGCATTGACGTTCTTTTATTGAAATTTTTCCAATGCCTACTTTTCTTTATTTTTTTATAGACCGACTTCAACGTCGCTTGTGTAAAATAAGTAAACTATTATTTTTTCACTTTTCAGTTCGTGTCTTTGAAGGCAGTTTTTTATTCACGATTTTAAATGGTGCCTAAGACCCCCGTCCCCCAGACTTTTATGGTTAATATTCGAAATTCTCACAAAAAGTCAGGGACTTGAAACGTTACACAAAATTATGTTATTTTTGATCGAATAACTTTATTTGGTAACGTTTCTGGTACTAAATAACCTCACTCCCCTTCCCCCCTTTTTAGTGGCCAGTCATCGACTAGACGTATAAACAAATATTACTTGTTAGCACAGTTCTACTATGATCTTATGAGGTGCTCCGTTCCATATCTCCAAAGTCCATTATCAGATCACGACAATATTTATACGGGACCAATTCGGGAGTATATTCATTCAAACAAAACGCAAATTTTCAAAATCGGTTCACAATTGACGGAGAAATGGTTGAAAATACATAAAGTCAATACATACACACGAACAGAGAACCTCCTTTTTGAGGTCGTTAAAAATTAACATTATTGATAATGATATTAATGTTTTATGCTATTTTATTCTGGCTGTTCTTGCTTGTATTGTCAAAAAACGAAATCTCTAACTGTAGGAAACTTCAAACGGGACATCAGAATAAATACGATAATTGATAATTATTGTATTCATTCTGATTCACGTAGGTGAAGATTATGAAACAGCATCTCTTCGCGTGAATCGGAGTCTGATAAATTAATCTATGATATAATTCAGTACCAACTATCTCTCAAAATTAAAAAATATTCCGAAATGTGACAAGTGCAATTTTTATTTCTTTACACTAGTTACAATTCGAAATTAAAAACCAGACAAACAAGTATTTAAGCTTCTGTTGAAAAATATAATAACAATTAGTGTAATTTATATTATAACTAGCTGATGCCCGCGACTTCGTCCGCGTGAATTTTGTAGTATGTAAAATAGATGTTGGCCGATTCTCAGACCTACTCAATATGCTCACAAAATTTCATAAGAATCGGTCAAGCCGTTTCGGAGGAGTACGGGAACGAAAACTGTGACACGAAAATTTTATATATATAGATATAATAACGATGTTATTTATATTTCGTTACTCGACTTCTTTCGTAATTTCACGATATTCCTGGTTTCATCATTTTCCTACGCCATATTATACCACGTATCACATCAATAGCGATTGTTTTCCATTTAACGTTGGTCCTAAATCGCCGGTCGGCAGTGGACAAACGACACGTGGTCTAGATTGTTTTGAACTGCATTTTCTCGGATTCGGATCGGGCGCAGTGCACAAGTGCACTCAATGTAAGTTCGCGTCAGAGACAGAACTCACGGCGCGAATGTCGCATAATGCCCGCCATTGTCTTCAGTTTTAAACATTTGTAACCTAAACGGAAGACGATAGCAGCTTATGCGGATTGAAAGCGCAAATATAATCAAATAAATTTTTAAATATACAAAAGCTTCGGGAATCATTTGTTTCAAACGGTAATAAATCATGTTCATATAGCGGTATTCAAAAATCAATAAAAAAATATTGAGCATAAGGTAAAATTAAGAATTAAGTAAGAATTATATTGTGAAAGAAACAATAACACCAATATTTCCTAAATTTCTAGAACATTTTGTTACGCCATTGCTTAGGCTTAGGGCTAACACCGCGCTCGCCGCGAGCGTGAATCGCGCCGTGACTAAGTCATGTTAATTACCCTCGTTAGAACATTCAGAAGGCGCGGAGGGGCGGCGAGCGCGACGGCGCCGTGAGTTGAGCTCGCGGGGGCCGGGGGCGTGTGGGGGGGGGGGGGGGCGGGGCGGGCGGGCCGTACCTGTGCTGCTGCACGCGGACCGTGGCGGCGTAGCGCGACGGGTGCGCGTCCATAGAGCCCACCACGGCGGCGATGGACGGCTTCTTGTTGTCGCCTGCCGGCGGGTGCGTCACGTCCACCCCCAGGAAGATCACCGGCTCGTTGAACACCTGCAGCGACACATTACTATGTATACTGTGTCATGTCGACGTGTATTTAGCATTTCAGAGACGACCAAAAATTCGTCGAAAAGCCAACGGAAGGGTGTCAGGAGTATTAACTCTACTGGCCTTTATCAGGTGGAATTAAAATGTTTATCTGTGGTGTTTAAAATGACTACAACAATATTTTCAAAATAAAACGGAATATTAAAAGACTGACAGATGTAACCGCGTTCTAAAGTACTAGAAGCCATGGCATTACAAAATTAAGTTATATTTCCGAGCCATTCCAAAATATACATACCTTTGGACGTAGCGACGGAACAAGTATAGAGTTGATTCCTCCAAGCTTCACATTAATCTTGAGACATAAGTTGCTTAGTGTCTGGGGTGAAGTCTTGTTCACATTTTTAGCTTGAACACACTGCGTCGCCATGCCCAGTACGGTATCTCCTACCCGTTTTACTTCGGCTGTGGACATATTATAATATAAATTAATTAAATTTATAAAAAAATAACATCCAATAGGTCAATTGCAATTCTGACTATGTGCATACTAGTACATATTACATACCATAAACAGGCGTTTTTCCAGGCAACACCACGACAACCAGTTGCAACTGCACGAATGTGCTCTTAAGGTACTTAAACATGGGTTCCACTTGATCCGGCCCCGTCGCGTACTTGCAGAAACATGGCTGTCCTATGATCGGCATACCAGCGTCATTCGATATCTTCTGCAGTTGTTGAGTAAAGTTTCTGTGTGTAATTAACCAAGAATATAGTAACAATTTTACATAAGTATGATTTCGGAAGAAGAGGCTTGAGGTCCAAGCAATATTATATGCTTAGACAAGATAACTGATTCAACTAACATACATCAGGTTTAGTAGAACACTTTGACACAACAAACTCACTTCAAAGCGTCTTCTCGGACAGTCCTCTGTGGTGCAAAGCAAGCGATGGCCCACACGCGTATCTCAACACCCATGAAGAACTGCTTTCCTCTCATATCCCAAACACCTTGGTTAGGCAATGCCTGCTATTGGCAAGTTTAAAGGAAGAAAAAAAAAAGTAATTAAATTTCTTTTCTTATAACAATATCAATTCGCAAACTATTATAGACAGAAATGGACGTAGCCACAGATTTTGAATAATGTAATTATTATTTTTTTAATCCAGATATGTATAGGGAAATTTGTAACAATACCTAATAATTCAGTTGTTATATTAACAATTGCAACTATTGATACACCGCACACTACCCTAGCCTTTTTGTACATACAAGTATGTCCATCCGATGCTTGTCTGTAAGAGATCACTTAGTGCGATAAGACCGCCCATTGCACATTATTTCCTTAGACTGTAATTATGCATTTGTTTTTGGTGTGCAACAAATAGAAATCTATCAATCCAATATATTGTGGCGTTCTAAGGGGGATGCCTTTGTTCAGCAGTGGACATCTTCCGGCTGATGATGATGATGAATATATTATTTTAGTATATATATATTATTTTTAGAAACACCTTAGAGTACATTTGTTATGGTGTAAATACAGTCTCTTGTAGGTTAAGAGTTTGGAAGCTTCATGATTGTAAAACGCACTAATAATATAAATAAAGGAATATCTTCTATTCCTTTGAAACAATCGTTTTATTTGTTTAATCAATTTCATATTTCCTTAGGCTACGTCCATGCCTGTGGGAGAAAGAATAATATTACCTGTCCGCCAAGCGAGGACACTCGGCCGCCATACTGCAGCTTGGGAGGCGGCAACACACGTCCGCGCACTTCCATCATATTGTTCGAAATCGTCAATCCAAACTCCTTCACATACAAGTCGGTGTTGAAATTGGCTCGCCGCACCAAATTATTGATTTCCCGTTCCCTGTTATGATAATCAGTTATTAATTTACATATATATATATATTTAACTATCTACAATGACAAACACGTGTTATGTTCAGCAGAAAAGTTAATAACACAATAATATACCTGGTTGTATTGATCATTATTTATATAGTCAAAGTGTTTAGTTTAATTAAATGTAAAACTAATTAAATGGATAGTCTACTGTCTAGGTTGTTAATAAATAAATTATTTAATGTATTGTATAAGTGTTGTAGAATACATTTTTAGATAATACAATCATAATTTTGATTAAGATACTATAATACTAATTAATAATATTAACACAACATAACATTACGCCTGTATTCCTCGAAGGGGTAGACTGAGGTAACTGAGTACACCCACATTTAGCCAGTTATAGGTTACAATATAATAGTGGTGAAGTTATGCCATCAACTAGGCACAAATCCATACTTTATGCAGGAGCATAATAAAAATTCGGGATTTTAACCCGGGACCTCTTGCTCAGCAGTCGCGCTTAGCGACTAACGAGGCAGTCCAATATTCATACAAATAAAAATCATATATACAAAAGATAATAATGACATATTATAGATATACAAGCGCGGGTTATTATCCTGTTCCTACATATTAAGGACATAATTTACCTGTCTGGAGCTGAGCGCGCCGTTGCCTTAATCATAGTAGAAGTTTGCATGTCAGTCAGTTTTTTAATACATCTCTGACCCGGCACTATGTTGCACACTTCCAAAGGTAGATACGTGTGTTTATGCTCCTGCCCTACTTGTAGACACGGCAAATGTGGGTACCGCAATTTCATTTTATATTTGTCCAAGAAATACTTTGCTACAGTACATTCAACTGTTTGTCCATTTTCCAACTGTAGAGGAAATCTGTAAAACGAAAGTTTGTTATAATTCGTTATAATTTTGTCGCAAGTAGTAATCCAATACAATTAGTAAAATTACTTTAATAACATTGCAATATTATGTTAATAATTTGCATAATTGTTTTTTTATGAAACTTACGATTGCATCTGTGAAGGTCTTCGAGTCACATTACATACTCTGTACTTCCTCTTCATTGTACCGCAATGAGTGATTTCTATCTTGAGTCCTTTTATTTCTTTTGTGAATTTAACTCTTTGAGAGTCTGTCAAAGGCTTTCTTTGATCATTAATGTCTCGTATGTCAAGCACTTCACACATGAATTCTATAACTGGCTGTGCTTTGTAGAAGGCAGTGGCAGATACTAAAAATTAAAAATGAAGCATTCATAAGAAAACTATAAATTACATTTCATTGTACATTGAATAAAACACGATATAGATCTTCTCAAACATTAAGATGGCTGTGTATAAATATTAATAAATTAATCAATCATCGTATAAACATACCATCAATGTTGAGCATCATTTTCCACTGGCTAGGTCGTACAGATTGGTGAAAACCAAACCAAACTTCTCTGCCCCCACCAAGAGGATGGTAATATCCTTCTGGAGACGAGAAAAATGATCGTCCAACTGGAGTATACATCATAGACGGTAGATGCCTCATGACTACGTCCAAAGCTAAGATAGCATCATAGGGAATTTGTCTTGTTCGACCTTCGAGAGCCTCTTCCAATGCAAACAATGACACCTAGAACGTAAATCGTAATTATTAATATGACTGAGAACATTGTCTCTGCATGTCTAATGCCTTAGTATATAACACGAGCCAGTCAGCATGCTCATAGGGTACTTCTTGGCAATTTCGTGGATGTACTTAAATTGAATAATAGTATGCTGTATAAAGTTAAACATAAGAATGCAAAAAGATCAAAAGAGAGTCAAAGTATTTTTATGAATTATCAATAATTATGGCACAACTTGTTTAACATATAGTTATCCTTTCTTTAAAGAACTTGATAAATTAAAAATGTTTAAGTTAATATTCTGATGGCCTATTGACCACAAAGGTATGGGAAATGGTAAAACCAACCCATATTTTAGAAAAATAATATTAGTCCCATTATGTAATATAATATAATTATAAGCAAGCCTATTCAATTTAAGGCTTAATTCACACACTGGCCAGTGTTCCTGAGAATTTCCTAACAGGCAAACACCATCAGAGGAAGAATCAATGAGATTATGCATGTTACATAATTGTAGCATTGTAGAAACCTAATGATTCTAATTATTTTATGTAACTGATATTATATACAGGAAACTGCCAGCGGCCACTCTCGACTACAAGAAGCCGCGCGGCTGTGCTGCGCGGAAGTCGTCGGTGTGGTCGCGGCACCACGAGCGCGCGGCCGCGCGAACTTGTCAAGTTTCTCATGCGATAGTATGTATCATAGTAATGAAGATAAAGTTTTATTTTACGTCACTGAATCTGCTCGCCGCTTCGCTTCCGGCCGCTGCCATATCAGTGTGAATTGAGACTATTTACAAAAAGAAGGAGATTAAAAAATGCAGGTATAAATTTTGTGCTAGACCATAATTTGATAAGAACATAATTTGAAATTAAATTTGCCTCCTCTTCTAATAGTTCAGATTAGACCATTTTGCCAAGACATAGTTTCTATAAAATTATGTAACCCTAAAATATGCAATTACAACAGGTGATCCCACCTATGTAAATGCCAAACTGGTTGTTGGGTGTTGTACTTCTGGTGAGCAACAGAAACAGGCATGCTATTTTTGCATAGATATAGAGATTATACTGAGCCAGACTGTGAAATAGGACTTTTTTCTTTCAAACAACAAAGGGATTTCTGTGAAATAGATTATAGCAGTACTGCATTGAATGGTTAAAACTTAAGATAGTATATTCAAATGAAAACAAATACAGAACCTACAACACAAACATTAGCCTGATAACTGATTGTTAAGCACAAAGTTATTCCCACAGAAGATGTTCCAGTCAGTCATGACAAATAAAATACTTTTTATACAATCACACTGTACTACCTTTTTTCAAACAACCACAATGGAAAATCTTATAAATTATTTAACCAATCAAATTACCATGCAATCAAAATTGATTTTCAAATAAGAAAATACATAATGATTTCTATCACTTACGCGAATAATAATTCATTGAAATAAAACTAGGTTAAACCGTGATAAAATCCGTAAACCGAGTTTTATTTTAAGAACATACATTTTGATCTTAAGTTTAACTGTTTTGAGAAGGACTCGGATCAATAAAATGTGACAATTTTCATCAATTATTAAATGTAATTAGAAACTAGTATATGTACAACACATAACACTCTAAGAACACTGTTTTAACATAAATGTACAAGGTACATAAATACCTTAGATGCTTAAGAATTAGTTATATTTAATCAAACTACTCAAATCATTACATGATTATAACTCGCCTTTGCCAATGTGGCCATTATAATTATTTCTTAGTATTATTTTCTAGAAATGCAAGCCATCATTCTAATTACCTTAACAACTAGATAATAGTATAATAAAAATCACTAACCTGTGCCACCCATTTGATGCTGACACGGAACACTCTGTCTTTGCCTTCTCCGGGCAATATAACCTCTAATTCAACCTTATCATTACCAATAGGCAGAGGATCTCTTGTATAAAGATTATTTCTGCCATCAAACACAGGTTTGAGTGCTCCAAATATTTTATTGTAACAATGAACCATTGTTTCAACAATTTCTCTATTGACCTAAAAATAATAAAATCATATAATTCAGTTTGTAAAATCACCTGTTGTATTATCAGTCATTGTGACCAGAAATTTAAAGTTCAATGAGCATTATGTCTAATGTCTGTATACCATTAAGATATCAATCAATTAAAGAACAAAAGATAAATGTCAACAATGTGCAACACACCTTTCTGGGGCATTTATCGGGCTGTATATTAACATCATAGTGGTGTACAAATCCTCTTGGCATTGATATTTGGAAGTGGTTAGCTCGAAGCATAATCGGCCTCCCTTCATGGCCGAGGTTAGGGCGACGCGGGCAGGTAAGTGTAGGTAGTTCAGCTAGTGGGGCCGCGGGCGACACGAGGCTCATGGCGCCCGCCCCAGCAGCCGCACCAGGAGCGGTCGCCCCTGTCGCGGGGGCAGTGCTGGGGACCCCGGGCGCAGCACCAGTCGTGCTCGCTGCCGCGGTCACTGCCCCCGCAACACTCACTGCACCAGCATTCGTGTCCCCCGCTGGAGCTGTTTAGATAACACATGAGGAAATATAATTCACAAACTTTCACAGATCACTAACAATAAGATTTGCGTTGCATCGCGTTGCTTGAGATATTATTTAGAACAATCAAACAAAGTGGTGCTCCCATAGAGTAGAACACCTACCTTGACCAACGGGGTACATTCTGATATGATTTAAATCAACAAAAGGTTGAAACTTAAGAAACACAAAGGTTTTGTGTAAGAAATAGCCACAATGAAATAAATTCAGCAGTAATTTATTGTAGAATGTAGAAAGTGTCAAAGTATTTTCTAAGTCGTCGCCCTAATCTAATGCTTTATGACGTAGTGTGATAGTGTGGTGCTCGTGCTGTGTTGGTGTTGGTATACTGTAGAGTAGTGACAGTAAATATTATAAGATAAAAACCATCGATATAATATTTATCTTCTGGCAATTAGTAAGCAGTTTCTTTTTTGTAGCCAAAGCAAAAAGTGGAATATTATGTAGTGTACAGAATTGTTATAAAATTTGGATATTATGACAATATGTGTAATTTTTCTTTATTTCGGTTGTGAGCGAATTCTCACATGAGTTAATGAATGATGTAAAAAAACAAGGTCGCGACCAGAATACCATTAAACTTGTTTTTCGTGATCAAACTTTACATACATTTGGATAGATAAAAAATATATATTCGTCGGAAAATATTCATATAATTATATCAACTTATTTTTGTTTGCTTCACCTCTTCCCTTTTATAATCGACTTTTTGTGATATCACCCACTGCATACATTGTATTTGTTCATCATCAGCATCTTTGGCCTTTGCATCAATTTATTAATCAGTCTGTGGCTTTATAAATGTTTAATCTGTGCAAGTCTGAGGTTTGTGCCCTGACTATATTGATCAATCAATACATAATATTGTACATAGCAGCATATATGTATATGGGAATATAAATATGTCTATCCCATACAGTGGCACACTTCGAAGGTCTGGAGGAGTTGTGTCTGCTATCGGAAAACAGTTAAGAGGTGTAAATTTAAAAGCGGCAAAGCGAATTACTGTTAAATTTGATCCATTCAGTGATAATGTTACTCATACCAGGTATGCTAATTTCCTTAGTTAGTGATACATTAAAAGCTAACTAACATACGTCGTTCTGGGAATAGATGAATCTATTAATCAAATCTAAAGAAAATAATAAAAAGTGGTTACGGAACGAACAATAGATAACCTCACACAAACTACCTCCACAGATAAGACCGTCACTACTTGTAAATTATAGTGTCACAATTAGTCCGTAAATATACGGGGTTCAGTAATTTTTTCGATAAATTGCTACGTTATAAATTCAATGAGTAAACATAATTAAATTATAATAACCTCTTTCATTTGATTTTCTTTTTATTGGTCTGCGCCAGGCGCTTGCTGTCAAGACGTCTCTAAATGTCACTGACGTCACGATCACAGTATTTTAACATTTTCCAAAAATATTTGTCTAAACGGTCCTAAAATAGATGACAAAAGATTAAATTGAAAATTCTAGAATCATCTACTTGGCAAGTAGCTTCCTTATTATAATATAATTTTGTTGAGTAAAAACCAACCGGGCTGCTGATTTATTATTATCCCAAACAATGCAGTATTATTTACATTTACTTCATAGAACATAATATTAATGTGAATGGTTGTAAGTATTTTAGTGTATCTTTATTGACATGTAGGTAAATTCTATATAAGCAACACAAGATGTCAAAAGTGATAATGTTTTGCAATTATTATAATCATTGTATTTATTTTACCAGGAACTTCCTGCATTATATAAGTTCACCAAAAATTATCCTGACAAATCCAAATTGTTCACTTAAAACAGAAATTGTCTGTGATCGTAGTGAGCCCTTAATTGATGTTACACTGGTGCCGTCGATTGCAGGTATCTATGTATATTATTATTTAAATCTGTAGTGTTTAAGTGAGAAATTATGGTTTTATTTTAAACCTGTTAATTTTGCTGCAAATAAACACCAGTAGGAAGTATTTGTTTTGTCATAATTGCTCTCAGAGCTAAAATTTCAGAAAAATAACTATACATAGGTAGTACTTTTATATGGAGAAAAGATATATTTAAAATCTGTAAGTCATTATGATTTAAGTTTCTCAGTATTTATTGTCATCTTTCTACTTTATATTACAGAAACAACTAAAATAAAGAAAATCACATTAAAAAGTGGAAACTTGACGTGTTTAGAAATACTACAGCAACTGAATAAACATATATCATCACTTGCACCTGTAGAACAGCCAACAGCTTCAATCCAAACAAAAACAGAAAAGAAAAAGACTAAGAAGAAGTAATTACACCACCAAGATGACTAGAACAAGTAAAGGAAACCTGAATGTAGTGGAAGAGTTATACAACCAGGTTCCGGCATTCACTGATGTTTTCTCAGAAGACACATTCTACATATTTGTTGTTTTCTTTGTTATGTCAACAATATTGGTTGCCTTTATTTTGTCCAAGTTTATAACAATAAAACCTGTAGAATAGAATGTAAATTAGGTATTTATAACTATAATGTGTAAAATTAAATGGTTTAAAAATGTGTTAAATACAGTTAATTAAAAATAATTTGTTTATTATTATTTACCTGACATTAGCTTAATTGGTATATTTTGTGATTCAAAGTGACTAAAATATTTTTCTATTCTGTCTTAACAGGCTTGACATAAATGATGCAATGATTCTAAGCCACTACTTCTTTATTTTAGTGCTGAAAGCCGGTTAAGTTTAGTTTACCTGTATAATTAGACATTTTTAGTTTGTCATCATTAAATAGTACGTGAAATGATTTTAGAAATTAAACACGGTGGACGCTAAGGAACTATCGTTGAACACGGAACCTGTGAATTAGTGACGTCACAAGTTGCCCTGAAGAGGCTTTGTCATGTAAAATCTATTAGGGAATATGACTATCAATATACTGGAATAGTTGGCTGTATCAGGAATAATATTGGACTAATGGCTAAATTGTTATGAATAAACTAGTGTTTTTGTCTTTCGTAGTTCAATCATATTTAAATTCATTGTAGTAGATGACCAATATTGAAAATAGTCATATCTATAAACATAATAGTATGAGTATTATAATTCTTTGACAATATATTCCAGTCACTGATCTCTTAACAGCTTAGGGCGACTTCTGCCAGACTCGCTAGAGGAATAATAATGAATCCAAGTAATTTTCAATTGAAAAGGGACTTGAAATGTTACTATATCGATATTTTTGTTAAAATTCCAAGTACTTTATAACGTTATCTGGATAACAATATTATAAATGACGTTTCCGAGTCCTTGCAATTGACTGCCTCGTTGGTCTAGTGGTCGCCAAGCACGAGGCTCTGGATTTCGAATCTCAGGTAGGGCAGTGTTATTGGGTAATACAACAACCTATTTTGGAAATACCTACAGGCGCGACGTTATGCTTTTATTCAAATAGCCATAATTCTGACCCATAATTGATTATATAGAATTGTAGAGCGTATGTACACACATACATAAAGTCACGCCTGTTTCCCTGAGGGGTAGGCAGAGACCACGGATTTCCATTTGCTACGATCCTGGCATACTTCTTTTGTTTCATTCACACGCATCACATTCCTCATACACGCTCTTCGTATGTGTTACGGACCATTACAAACAAGAGATCATTTGACATAGCTTTCCTAAAAAAAATATTAAATTTAAAACTAGTCATACTACGCACCTAATGATGCAACTCCTACTTAGGTCTCCTAGTGTCTACTTTATTTGATAAAGCTTGAATGCTGCTCTTTAGAAAATAGGCTCTTTTTTTTTATTTGTATGCAGACTTAAGTAAGGTTTTTAAATAAAAAATCAATGATAGTATAAATATGTATATGTAATAAAAATGACTTCATAGGTAGGCTGAAGCTCAGTAGTTATGTTTGAGACTGCTGTTGTTATTGTTCTTACTTAAATATAATAATAATAAAAAAGTAATAGCTCAAAGTTCTTAAAATTCTTGCGCTCCCCAACGAATCTATAACAAAAAAAAATGTTAAGTATATTAACAATGACATTAAAAGTAGGTAATTGTTAAAAAATATTTGTTTTGTAAAATATACGCATTTTGAGAGCTGACTTCTCATTTTTTTCCGGCACTCAAGTTACGCACCGGAGTCTTTACTTACAACTTTTTTTGTTTAGAACTTGATTTGCGGTTATTAAACTCTGAAAATAAGACTTACATCTTGGTTTCGTGTCTTCTGTTTGCGTTCCACTAATGACGTAAGGGCTTCCGACCGTACAGCTAGCGAGTCGATACGTTCTACTAGCTGCTGGTATGGCGACAACGGCTGCGCTCCCATCACCACGTGGCCCAACTTGGAATCTATCTTAGCGTCAAGGCGAGCATTACGAATCAAGTTTACAATCCAACATTCAGCCTCGTCTGGCTGCATGTTCAAATTCTCAGCTAACATTCTGTAAACGATTTTTATAATAATAAATAAATATGGTAGCTTTAATCTAAGTTAAAAGAATATTAAGAATTATATTAAGTTATTGCTTCATAAAGGAACAAGTACATACCCAATACTGATGACTTGATGAATACGACAGAAAGTTTCGAAGATCATGAGACGAGCGTTTTCAACAAACTCTTCTAGACAAGCAATCAAGAAGAAGTCCGTCAAAAGTACTGCTTGGCATTGGTTTAACTTCCTGCGAGCGGCTTCGAAGTCAAAGTTAACGTAGAGATGCTCAATAAATTCTGTGATAGGATCCCTAGAATAATAAAGTAGAACAAAAGAAGAACATATACAGTGCAACCTTAATATAACGTACCTCAATATAACGATTTCCTCGATTTAACAAATTCTTCGTAATCCCCTTGAATTGTCCATAAGAGTCAATGTAAAATATCCCTTTACATTACGAACATTTTTTGCGAACAACCTCTTTATAACGAATTTTTAACTATCAAGAAAAAGTATAAATCTCTAATTAACGAATTTCGTCAACCCAAAACCTTTATATAAAGTTCCAACCAATGTAATGATTCTTAATCTCATAGTATGTGATTCATTTCGCGGATTTTACTGCATTTAATTTTGATTATTAATGTGAGAAAAAAAATTGTTACCTACCTAATTGTTTTTAAATAGAAAATACACACAGTAATTTAATAAAAATGTGTTTTCATTTATTAGTAGAAGTTGTTCGCTATAACAAGATAAGTACGTAATGTTGAGGTGAATAAAACAATTTTTTTTACCTCTTATAACGAATTTTAGACCAACCTAACCTCAACATAACGAACCTCAGTTCAACGAATTACTTGATATAACGAATATTTATTTGTTCCCTTCCGATTTGTTATATCGAGGTTGCACTGTATAACACATTTGTTGTAAAGTGTAAATGATAGCCTATCATCAAGAATATTTACCTGTAAGTGTAGGCTTCTTGCTGAATTACTTTTACAAGATCCTTGAGAGCGTTTCTTCGTGACCGATTAATAATAACAGCAGTGGCCAAGTAACGAAGGATATGTGGGCACATTGTCTGAATAGCGTTTAAGTACCTACAAATACAAAATAGATGTTTGTAATAGAAAGTTCCGCTAAACCAAATGCGAAAATATACTTTTATATACTTACAAAGGCTTGTACAAAAACATTTCAATTATAAGGTCACGGCCTTTGACATGGTTAAAGAACACAAATAGTGACCAGTGTACGAGCCAGGTACGCTGTTGAAGCGCTTGCATGTTATTAGCAGTAGCGCCTGCGCCACCGTTGTCAATGAACTCTCGCAATTTCGTCAAATCATCAAGTGCACCATCCCAGTTCTGCACTAAAATCTCACTGGCCAGTTTACCCCATAAAACAGACAGGTAGTTCTAAAAGGAAAATATACAGTATTTATTAAATATACTAATAATATGAAATTTGTACATAATGTAAATAGGGCCAATCAATTAAATACCTAATAGGCGATGTAGAAATTAAAAAAAACCAAAACACTTCCATCAAGTATGGCACTTTTTTAATTTATCTAAATTTATTGTAATGGATTAGCTTCAGTTTAGCTTTTGGATTATCAATGGGGTAAAGAGATCGAAGTATAGTTGTTGTAACATTTATCGTAGTTACGCAAACACATTTAACCGATGGCTTTAAATAATTTACAGATTTTTATTATCTATGGAAAATATATCAAAACTATTTTGCATTAAAAAAGGTAGTAAGTCTAAGTCTAACCTTCTTTATGTAAAAATCGTTTACAGGCATATAGATACCTTGTTAATGTATTTTATGAAAACATCATGTGTCTTAGTGACATTTACTAAAAATGTCAGCTTCTTCAAAATTAATAATTCATAAATTTGAAGCAGCAGGAGTTAATTTCAAATCTTTACACGTTTCAATCAATGACGAGGATAGTCCTACGTTTGCGGTTAAATATAGTGAATGGATGGATGGCAAAACACAAGAGAAAAAGAAAGACCCTGATAAGTCTTCTCGCCTAGTTGTTAAAATAGTTTCAGGAAATGAATTAGATACTTTTAATTTAGATTTCAGTGCAAAGGAAATAGATGGTACTGAAAATTACACAATCAATGATTTTTCAGAATCTGCAATACAACATAAAAATGAACTTTTTTATAAATTTGGTGAAAAAGTACAAGACACCGAAGACTATAACAAAGAAGAATCAAGAAATCTATTGCTATCAAATCAACAAACACTTCAAAACAATATATGTTTCAATAATGATATATCATTACAATTTTATGTAAAAAATAAATGCAAACTGTCAGGCAATTATTTGAGTCCCTTGGAACACAGCCTAGAAAAAGTAAAAGAGAATAATGCTCGTATCATGGAAAATATACATATGCTCAACAGAACATTGAATTATACAAAGAAGAAAGAGATACTTGACATTGTTTGCCCAAAATCAATGAGGTCTTATCCTTGCAGCACATGTGGAAAATGTTTTGTTTATGAAACTGGTTTGAGGCGACATTATTCAATGAGACATGCAATGACAGAGGTGCAGCCACGATGGCAGGTGGTATGGACATGTATTCAGTGTTTTCAAGTTTGGCCACGTCAAGATCAGGCACTCAAACATTCTAGTGAATGTTGCAAATCAAATAACGCAGACTGTGTTCGAGAGATTAAAACATCTTCATTATTACAATGTGAATTTTGTGAAAAAGTTTACACAAGCATTCCTAGATTATTACGACATTCCAAAATTCACACAACAGCAAATAATTATGAATGCAATGCATGTGGAATGACTTTTTTGTCATATAAAACAGCTGAACACCATTGGATTTTATGTCCATGGTTGAATATGTACTATAACTTTTCATTGCCAAAATTATTGCTCTGTAATGCATGTGATCGTAAATTCAGGAATTATGAACAGCTGTATAATCATAGGTAGGATATAATTTGAGTATTGTTTTAGCTATTTATACATTCACATTACACAGGAAATTGAAGCAAATCCATACATTTATAGATTCTTTTTTATAATAATGACATACCATTACTTTGAATTCTATTAAGTTGTTTAATATTATTGGTTTTTGCAGATACAAAGTTGGTCACTTCATGACTAAGACACATTGTAATCAAGGAAGTGCTAAATCTTTGGGTATATTGGTTTACCAATGTGAAATATGTGGACAATGGTATCCTTCTATAGCTCCATTGAAAGCCCACAAAAATCAATATCATCCAAAAAATGACATTGGAATGCAGTGCAGAATGGTATGATTTCAGAAGTTTATAAGTATTTAAATACTTCTTAGTTTTAGTATTGTTTTAACCAGTAGTATTTAGTATTGTTTAAACACATATCATAAACAAAAAAGCCTGATATCTTTTAACTTTCTTGCTGCAGGAGAAAACCTTCAAGAAAGGCTACTATGTTTCCAATGAAAACAAATTGTATGTCAATCAGAATGAAGAGATAAATAACCCACAAGAACAACTATAAATGTAATAAGTAGTTAGAAGTGTTAATGACATTTTGTAATTAAATAAAATAAGAATTAACCTACATATTCTTTTCATACAAAGATACCTAGCAAATACTATAATATAATAAAAAAATAATATAATAATACATAGCTACCTGAAACATAAAAATAAGAATTGTATATTCTCAATTCTATCAAACTACCAGGAAAGTATAGTGCTGTATTATTTCAGTATTAAAATAACATCTTACCTTATCCGTTGGGCACATAACCAGTTGACAGAAGTAGAGATATGAAGCTGATTCTACATAGTTACCACACTCATATCGGTATTTGGCCAGTCGATACATGCTATCAATCATCTCAACTTTGAACTGGAAAGTTAATAATTATTATGTACAGTACATTGTAAACAGATAACATCTTTTATGATGTTTAAGACAGAATGCGCTTACCTATTACCCTTCTTTCTAATAATAAATATGTTTACTGGATCACTATTTTATTTTTTGACATGAATTACAAACATATATATTACGAGCTGCACCCTAATTTTTGGGATAGAAAGTAGCCTATTTGTTAATCTAGTGTATCAGCTACCTCCATATGATATTCCATTAAAATCGGTCAAGCCATTTGAGCATGAAAAGGTAACAAACATACAAACACACTCCCAAACTGTTGCCTTTATAATATTAGTGTGAATATACAAGTACTGACGAGGTCAATGTCTATAACAATGACTACAATTTAAAGTTTTCATTGGTTATAAATGGCATGTCTAAGTGATCACAGAATTTTACCTCAAACTCTTTGTTGGTAGTAAGATGGTTAATTAGAGTTTTGGGGTCCCTCATAGTCTCAACTGTCTTCATGACATCATCTCTTTGCATGAGTCTCAATACAGGTTCCACAGCATCTTGCAGTTCCTGCAGCTGGGAAAGGACTACTCCTCTCCTTGATTTAATTTCCTAGAAATCAAAAAATGCTGATAAATCATTTTTATTTTTTATACAAATCATAAACACTATTTTTTTTATAAGTACAAATTAATACTAAGATATTTTATTATCAGTCTTTTATATCTATACATACATACAGACATAAAGTCACGCCTGTTTCCCTATATATATATATATTTATATCTATTTTAAGGGTAATAAAATAATACACAAGTGGCTAAATAATTGATATTTTGTTAAGAGTAGGGTGCATCAAAGTATTTTAGAAATATAATGATTATTTATATGAACAAGAATAACATCCTGATTTAATCAACATTTTTAATGCTGATTATCCTTTATAGACCAGGCTCATAACAAATCACTCACTGGATAATAAAAACGAGTAACTAACCAGTCACCACATACAATACAAAAAGTATTATCATACCTCAGGTGTATCCTCATCAGGGTAAAGCATTTTTCTAATATCAATAACATAATCAATCATGTTAGTTTTGCTCAAAATCTCTAATTTGGCTTGCAGGAGCTCAGATTGATCATAAGTCTGAAAGTTACAGTAAATTGGTCATTTTTAATACAATTAAATGAGCAGAAAGACATGTTTTATGATCAATCAGGTTAACTTTGTAACCTACCTCTTTTGCAGCTAAGAACTCAAGTAATGGAAATACTAAATGTCGATCTAAATATTGACCTATTTTAAACGTTAGGTCAAACTTTGAATAACTCATTTTAGCGTTTTTATTTTATACCGGGCCAAAATATAAAACCATATACTCGTGAAAGTAAGACTATAGAGAAGAGAAGAAATGACAACTGTACATCAATCCCTTGCTTTACTAATGATTTGACACTTGTATTCTGTACTAACACTATCCTCTTTTTACATTGCAAAAAATGAATACTTTGTCTCTTTTTAATGCTAAAACCGTGCTTATTGCGTATATGATTAAATTTATAACCTCAAAATGGTGCCATAACGTCATTGGCTTGCGTTTATGCTTTATGGAACCGGAAGCAGATACAGAAGTGATGTGAAGTGTGAAAAGTTAGGCGATTATAGATATGACAAATAATAAATCGACGTTATCATAATATTTTACTACGTTACTATATTTCTCTATACAGAGGTAAACTGTCGAAAGTGGATGTTGTAGGTCCTTGTCCTTGGTAGATGTCTAGGTCCAATGTAATATGGGGCGAGATTATTGCCCTGCATCATCATCAGCCGAAGACGTCCACTATTGAACAAAGGCTTCCCCCTTAAAACGCCACAATGGGGCATAAATTCATAACCAATCTAATAACTGTAACACTTTGCTCGCAACACTCATAAGTATCATAACACGAAAAATAACATAAAACCTACTTATAGCATAGTTAGGTGTGGAATTACTACTTGTATATTTATATATTACGTAGTAATTCCACAGCTAGTACTAGCGAGAATATAGGTACTCTAGGTAGTATATTTTTGTAGATTGTGAGTTCATTCATGGATGAAATAGTAATATTATTTTCGGTTCTTTTTTTCTACAAATATGTTTATAGAACTCGCTTTGAGGCTTGGATTATAAAAATATGCGTCATGTTTCTCTATCTCTACTCGGGGCAGGGTGCTCTAAATAGTAAATAATAAATTATACCAAAAGACCTATATTCAAGTCAATGAAAATAAAAAAAATAATATTTGATAGCTGTGTGTGTTTCGGAAATTAAATTTTCCTGATTTTATGCAAAACAATGTTTATTGATCGCATAAAGTTGTAGCATATATCGTGTCTTTATTTTATTTCTTAAGCGGCTTACCAAATTCAAAGATTAATAATTGTAGTGTTTGCCGCGGTGCGGCCATTCAATCTAATGGTGGAGTCCAAAATGGCGTCAAGCGCGTTGGATTTGGGTGCGTCATAATTAGACGCGGTGCATGTGTCTCGAATAGCTATTAATAGAGAATTTGAATTAGAATGATTGCATGAATTGCAATGAAAAATGTCAAACACGGTCATAACTAATTACACGGATCTCAACGGACCTTCCACAAAAGCTGATAGTTCTGTTGTTGTTATTGTAAACAAGGATGGGTCTCTCTCTGTTGATCAAAAATTACTTGGAACTCTAATGGGTAAGTCGGTTTAACTATTTTTAATAAAGATAACATGTTTATGTTCTTTAAACATCTCATCCATGTAAGGAAGAGGTTAGCAAACAGTTCAATTTATGTAGGAACTTATCACTACTTATACTTACAATCTTTACGCACACCGGGAAAATGTATTAACGTCCTGTTCATGCATTAAATTAATGCATATATTTGAAATGCATCAAATATAATCTTAATAATTGCGATTTGTTAAATGTAATTTCATTTATGTATTCCATTTTCCTTTGTAATCATTTTGGCGCCAAAATTTTATTTGCTTACAAAAACATAAATAAGTAGGTATGTAAATTTATAAATATACTTATCTCATTTTTAGCTTATAATTACATTACATTTATGTTTCTAGGTACAGATGGATCTCAAAGTGCTGGTATTAGTGTGGTTCGTGTTGGTCATGAAGGAAAACCTGATGATGCTACAGATTCTGAAACCGATGATGAAAAAGTACCCCATGTGACTTTGTCAGTGGATAGTTATTATGATGAACCTAATAGTATCATAAAGTATGGTAAGTAATCCTTCATTAAAAATTGTAATTCATTTTGTATAATTAATTTCTGTTGATAGATATAATATAATGGTCATAAAATTGTTTGATAAATAAAAGTATTAATTTTATTTAAAAAAATCATTAATAAAATGGGTGTAATGTATGTCATAAAAATTCTCATATTACAGTTCAAATTAATCTAATTGTATAAATAATGTAATTACAATTGCAGATAGTGGTGCTGAGATGTTGCAGTCATTGAGAATAGAAACAAGGGAAAACAGCTTAGTTGGTTTCCAAAATGACCACTGTTATACACCACTTAAATCACCAACTCAGGCCATACCTCAAAGAAGTGACAGTATATCAAACTATGATGAATCGGTTATTGAGATCACTCACACACCACCACCCAAACCTGTGCCGAATTCTAAGAAAATTACTATTTTGGAACAACAAATCATACCTAAAGGCAAAAAGCTCATTATAAATCCTTCAGAATCTCCTGTCTTGTTAAAAGGAAATGATGCACTACATAAATCATTGCCTGTTCATACCATTAATAAATCCAAAGACACCAGGGAATTGGATAAGCCAATAAATACTTTGCAAAATGCTGACGACACCAGTGAATCATCTTCAATTAGCTCATCAGGTGATAGCATTCCTGATAGAGATTCTGATTCTGATTACAAAGACACAAAAGACAGAACTGGTTCTCTAAGGTTAAAGAAAACCAAATTAAAACCTCGTATATTGAAATCGATTTCATCTTCTAAAGCTTCCAAGCTTGAACCTAAAGTGATTACAAAGTTAAAACCGGGAAGAAACATTATTAAAAAAGAACATAAGGAAAAGATACAGTCTAAAAATGTTTCGGAAAAAAAAGATTCTTCTGAAGTTGACTTAGAAAGCATTTTGCCATCATCTAAGATATCAACTGTTATTCCGCCTAACACTGATCTCAGCAAAATTGTAATAAAACAGACTGTAAAGCCTGTGAAAAAAGAAAAGAAGACTCCATCTCATGTAACTGCCCTTTTATCAGATATGACCTCATTGTTTTCTACACCAGATGTAATAAGAAGAGTTTCTACTGATGGAAAAGTGCCCCCTAAAACACCAACAAGTGACAAAGACTCTCTGCCACCCAGCACTGACAAAAAACCAGCTACAGTCTCTAAAGTTGCTGAACCAAGTGACTTGAAGTCTACAGATAATACTAAAGTTGAAATTACAGAAAGTCCCAAGCCTGTTGTACATAAAACTTATGTTAAATCTAAAGATAAAGTTATACCACCTGAAAAAACTGCCAAACCTTATGATCCAATTCCACAACTTGATGATGCTAGTTTAGCTCAAATACTACAAGATACCACAGGCATATCTAATCCAATAAAAGGACAACCAACCATTGCTACAGCAGGCACTATGAACAGTCCTGGATTAACTGGCCCATTATCACCTACTTTAGACTTGTTGGGTGGACTTCAGCCTGAAGAAGAAGGATTAACAGAAGATTTTTTGATGTCTGTTGCTCAGCTGGTAGCAAGTTCTGAGAATTTACAGGAAGTTATAGATAAGCAGGTATTAGGTAAGGATGATTCAGTACCTGCTAAGATTCAGCAGAAAGCTCAGACTCCACAGCCACAGACATCTAATTTATACACACAGGCTCTCTCTAAATCTGTACCTAAAAATATAACTGTTCGCAAGGATCCCATAGAGATTGTGCGACGTGATGGTAGGGTAATAACGTTACCACCTATCGAAGCTCCAGCAACACGCTCATCAAAACGTAAAAATCAAATGGAAGTAACAAATACCCCAGAACCAATACAAGCAGCAGCAGTAGCAACAACAACTCCATCTACCCCTGTGCAACCCATGTCAATAACTCCAGAACCACAGGTGCAAGCTGTATCAAGGCAATACATAAACAAGAAGCTTACTAATAAGAAACAGGACCAGATGCCTAACCCAGCACTTGACAAAATATCTGCTGAATCTCAAGAAAGTTGGAACTCTGAAGATGATCCAAATAGGTATGTTACATGTGGTCACTTATTAGTGAGAAGTTTTAGTACCCTCCACTAATAGGTACAGGCTTTTTTTAACAAAATGTTTTTGACAGCTTGGTACTAAAATAATCCTTACAAAATTAATCAACAAGTGTTTAACATAATATGTTGCCTGTATATAACTCCAGGTTATGGTGCATATGTAAACAGCCTCATAACAATCGCTTCATGATCTGTTGTGATGGCTGTGAAGACTGGTTCCATGGAAAATGTGTCAATATTACAAAAGCAATGGGACAACAGATGGAGGAACAAGGTATTGAGTGGAGATGCCCAAATTGTATCAAGAAGGCGAAACCAACATCTAAAGGCGCAAATAAAGTTAGTGGAACATTTTATGCATAATTTGTAATCGTCAATAGTAATTTGTATATCATTATAGTGTATTATGATATTATAGAATAAACTAATACATTGAACTTATGTTCTTTTAGGTTCAATCTACACTAATCAGTACAGAAATTGACCAAGAAGGAGCCCCTGCTCGAAAATCGCCAGTCCAATCAGTTATCAGCAAAGACTCGATGAAGACAAGTTGTATTGTATGCAAAAAACCGGCGCGTGCCAGCAGCATTTATTGCAGTAACTCGTGCATATGGAAACATGCTCAAGACTCACTAGGAAACCAGGGCACTTCTTCGAAAGGAGATGGTGAACCAGGCAAATCTAATGAAAAACAAAAAGCAGAATCTAGAGTAAGTAGCAATGACATTTTATATATTTCTTCTTGCTTTGAATATATTGTTTAAGTAAAGGTTTTAAATCTCCTACAGGTTATAGTGTATGAACGCAAATCTGGAAGATTGCTAGCTGGTCCTAATGCACCAACTGCAGAAAACTTGAAATCATGGTTGCAACAAAATCCAACATTTGAAGTAGTTCGTCCAGGTACTCTTAGTACAATTAAACCTGCTGCAGGGAAAAAGAAGATGGCGGAAACTTCTAAAATTCAGACAACACTTAACTTTGAGAGAATACCTAGAAAATCTGCTGAACAATCGGCAAGCATCAAAACCCCTCCGACTGAACCTAAGGAGCGGTCTATCAGGCTGATACCAGCTCCTAAAGAGGAACCAAAAGCAACCCCTCAACTTAAATCACCAGTAACTCCAAAGTCCCAGCCAAGCAGCCAATTAACTGAGACTCCGAAGGCTAGCACATCCACTTCTAAACCTGTAATTACTTCAAGAAAACTTATACGAACTCCCAGTAACCAGCCACAGTCATCTCAAGATAAGGTAAGAAATAAGATTAATTGTTTGCAATTTGTTTCCTAAACTGTTAATCTGTTTTAAAAAAGTTTTCTTCAACCCACCTGTACACATAACACAACAATGCCAACAGATAAGTTGAAATCATAAAGGAACTTCGATTTACTGTAGAGAAAATGTATGTATTTAAGCCATGTAAATAAAATAAATGTTTGACTTAATTGCAACTATCCACATTTTGCAGGTAAATGATTTACTTAAATCTACTGGTATTGATTTGAAATATGTATTAAAAGTGTTCAATTGCTTCTTCCTGCTATTGCAAAGGTATTCAAGGACTATATGAAGTAATATTTATATACATATAATAAGTTACTTAACAATTTTGTCACTATGTGGTCAGCATTTCATTATTTATTTAGTTACCGTTTTAACAGCGAGGTTGCTAGAAAACAAAGCACAGGATTTGAGTGTTACGCGTCTTGCGGTTTTTTCACACTGTAAAATATTTTTATTCCGACAATAACACAAACATCTTAGTCTTGAAACCAAGATTTTAAGTATTCCTGTAGTATTTAGACACAAAGTGTTTCTAACTTAAAATTACACCATTGTTATTTTAATTATCAAAAAACTTGTGGTGTGTTACTAATTTTGCAATATTTATTACAATGTTAGAACATTGTCTATTATAGAGATATTGACCTTGAACGTGTTTGCAATTTGATTATGAAGCTGGGATGGCGAGTTTATGATAATAATGACGTTACAGGCACCTTCAGTTTCGCCATCGACATCGCGCCGTAAAGATTCCACTCACACTAGAATGAGAATGTCAAGCGGTGAACCAATCCGAGATAATGTGCGGAAAGCTTTACATGAACAATTGGCTAATAGAATGGCCGAAAACAATGGACCAAAGTTCTCTGATGAAGAAATACAGCAATTTGCAAACGATACAGAACTTGAGTTACATGAACTGTTCAGAGATGTGGGGATGAAGTACAAGGCCAAGTACAGATCGCTCATGTTTAATATCAAAGATCGGAAGAATTTAACATTATGGCAGAAAATCTGCGATCGATCTCTATCGCCAAAACAACTCGTAAGTTCTTGGTGGTTTTATGAGTAATTGTATTATCAGAATTATTATGTTTATTAACCTTTTATAAAAATATTTCCTGACTAATTATATTTTTATATATAATTATTATTAGTTTTATTAAGCGCCTATATTATCTCACTGCAGGGCAAATGCCTCATCACTCTTTTTCAACTTATCTATCTCATTAAGTATTTATATTACTAATTCAAATTACTTTATTTACAGGTTCGTTTGTCCCCAGAAGAGTTGGCAAGTCAAGAGCTGGCTCAATGGAGAGATAAAGAGGCAAAACATCAATTGGAACTCATAAAAAAATCGGAGTTGGACCTGTTAGCTGCTAACAAGACATATGTTCTTAAAACACATAAGGGAGAAGAGGTACATATTAATTATTTTAGACTTGCGATACTTACCAATTATTTATTTTAATACTTCAATATTTTTTTTGGTTTGGTCCAGGTAATGGAGACCAAGGAATCTGTATCAACTGAATTAGATCCAAATGTACCAGTGGAAGACGTAGTGACTGCATTGAATGACTCAACAGTTGGTCCTGATGTTCTCACAAAAGAAAAAACTCCAGAAAGGTAAATTTACCTTAATGAATAACTTATGCTCTTATGTTAAATCACCAACATACCTACTTATCATTTATCTTGTTTATTTTATAAATTAGCACGAGTAAAGGTGATATTGAAGATAAAAAATATAACACCAAGAAACGAAACAGAGAAGATGGCAGCTCTGGACGCTCTAAAAGAAGTCGACGGGATTCAAAACGTGATCCAGACAGAAAATCTAGGTCATCTAAAAGAAGATCAGAGTCAAATGAAAAAGATACGAGGGAAGAACAGAGGAGATCTACGCGTAAGTCAGATAAGAAGTCTAATAGGATCAGATCGACTTCAAAAGATAGATCCAAAGATAAGCCTGACTCCAACGAAAGATCGCGGCACAGATCAGTATCAAGAGAGAAAACTAGAAGACGGTCTAAATCACCAATACGTGAAAGGTCACGGTCACGAGATCGATCCAGGCGACGATCACCTTCAAGGGATACTAGGCGAAGAAATCGGTCTCGTTCCAAACGTACAATCAGTAGCGACGATAAGCTGAAGCATCGGTCCAGATCTCAAGATAATGTCTACAGTAAAAGCAAGAATGAGTAAGTATCACATTTATATCCTGTATTTTTTTTCTGTCAATTATACCGACATCCTATTATAATGAATTATGTATATAGTTCCACAGATTCGGATTCACTAGAGAGACCGAAGTCAGCTATGTTAAAAGAGGCTCATCCGGAATATGATCCTCATGAACCAATGATTACGTCTGCGTTTTCTGAAGAAGACTTGCGCAAATCTAGAGAAGACGTGTTTGAAGAGAACTACAGAAACGACATGAGTAATTTTGACGCTGAGTTTGATCCTTCTAAGTCATTAATTGAAACTAATCTAATTTTGCCAGGAACAAGGTTTTCTGCAAAACAAGATAAAACATCAGGTATGAAAACTATGCGGCATTCTAGTTCTTTGAGAACGACAGTGTTTCTAACAGTTTTTTTAATGTATTTTCTACTTTATTATGAACAGAAGCTGAAAGTGACCAAGAACCAAGTAGCACAGTGGACAATTCAGCAGCAACAGTATGGAGTGGTTGTATTAACATGGTGGATGTAGCAAGATTCTACGTGGCTGCTTATGAGGTACTTTAGTATTTCTCCTTCTGTTAATATATTGATACTAATTAATTAGTCTTAGTATAAGTAAGAAATAATATGACATTGAGTCATAGGTTTAAAGTCGCCACGGCCGCCTACTGCGCTTCCGAAATATGATCCGGTTCGGAAGACTCTCTACAAATGACTTAACTCTTGGTCACCACAAATAGTTGTACAGCATTTCCTAATTCATGTTATTTTCTTTTATTAATATTACAGGTATCAGGCAGCTCTGTGGACTTGGAGGAAGATCTCAGTACAGAACTAGATATAGTAGGAAGAATAAATCCCGATACTGTATGGGATTATATTGCTAAAATGAAAAAAACTAGTAATAAAGATATTGTTATCCTTAAATTACAAACTGCGAATGATGAAGAAAAAATGCAATACATTGCATTGTATAGCTATCTTAGTAGTCGCAATAGGTTGGTATTATTTGCACTACAATACACACCTAGTCTTGTCCTACTCAATCGATTTTGGTATAGTTTGAATTAACTATCAAGAAAAGCTACGCCAAGAAAGCTACGCTAAAATGAAACAATATCCTTTCCTTTAATCCCATCATGATAAATTTACTCTGTAGGATAAACTGATGTGATATTTGAAATTATTATTTAATATTTTAGGTTAGGCGTGGTAAAGGCGTCGAATATGATGACAGTTAAAGATTTTTATATAGTACCATTACCGGCGAACACAACACTGCCGGCAGTCCTTCTACCACTTGACGGTCCAGGCATTGGAGAAATTAAAACACATCTATTGATTGCAATTGTTATTCGACAAAGAAAGAAGCGTCTGGCCACCAACATTCCTACTGATGTTATTCCAGCAAAGGTCAGTTCGCCGACGCTGTGTGATTTATGAATATGAATGAATAAAATATACTCCTCTTGTGCATTTATTATTTACCGAACTATTTGGCTCATTGATAAATGTTGGTAATAAATAAAAAAGGACTGATTTTATAAGTGTAAATTATGAATTTGTAGATAAGTAGCCATATCCCAAAATATTTAATAAACATATTTTGAAAACTAATTGTTTTGATGTAACGGTAGCAAATTTAGTTTTACTAACCCTTATTGTAAACCTGGCAAAACACTATGATTGATGTTACATTACATTAGGTGGCGCGTGAGTCCCGCAAGCGTTCGTACACACCACCGGCGTCGCCACGACGACGGCAGCCTCTCCCTCTACTCGCCTACACGTCATCGACTCTCTCTACTACCGTAAAGGACAAAATTGCTGCTTCCCTGGGTATTAAAATATATTTTTTACATACTGTGTTTACTTTGACAAAGATTCCTGAATTAAATGCAAAATGCATTTTCTCTTTCTTTTTTCTAAATAATCAATAGCATAGTCAAATTTATGCTTTGCGACAGTTATACCACAAGACCTCTACGTGTATAAACGCAATAAATGTGCATTTGTATTTGGTAGTGTCTGCGGATGATGACGAACCATATAGTCCGGGTTCGACGAGCAGTAGTGGCAGCGGAGCAGCATCCTCGGGGCCAAGTTTAACCTCGAACACGCTTAGAAGTAAAATGGAAGAACTCAACAGACAGATAGAAGAACAGAAACAACAAATTCTTAAAATGGCACAAGCAGATTCCTCTATGGGCGAGGTAAGTAAATGATTAGATATTTTTTATGTCGGTAAGATTGAAATTAGGAGCTAGGTCGCGTATCTCAACTAACTTGCGATATTCGATTTTATTATTTTTTCCCAGGATGAAGCTTACTCTCCGTCTCGTCCTATGACTCCACAACCAGTGCAAAACGTGCCTCTAGCCGACATTGCGTTGCCATCAAACTTGCAAGAGATTCTAGCGACAATCAAGCAGAGGTCAGAACCTTCTACTGGAGACGTTGACATGCGTACATTGCCCTTACCATAGTTCTTATTCTTAATAATAATATAAATGTACATAAATATATAGTAATAATTTGTTTATTTAATTATAAGCACAAGGTTTCTTTGCAGTGCAAAATTATTTCTGTATTGTGAATAATATTCTAGCATTTTATTGTAGTAGTGGTTACATTCTGACTACAAATCATTATATCCACTGTTGATTTGTGGTTCTACTTTTGTAGAATAATATGACACTAGCAATGCATTAATGATCCTAAAATGTTATGTTATTATAGGTCTCTTTATATAGGGTTAGTTATGTATTTTATGAAAACAGAATGTGCAAAGCATATAAGAAATATTTCTGTGCAATAAGTGATGGAACATGGTGATTCCCAGTACATTATGCTAGTACATATATGATGGGTGTGCATGAAAAAAAAAATGGATTTATTGTGAATGGAGTAGATTTATATTTTCTATGTAAAATATAATACATTTTTGTTTGTAATAATACATGATTGTTTGTACCTAGGTACGTATTTATGTGTTTGGGATAATTAGTGTACAAAATTTAGGTTATTATTAGTTTTATCACAATTTATTTTACATTTTTCATGTTTAAAATCTGAAGTATAACATTATGGATAGATGAAATAAAGACATGTTTCAATTGGTATGTTGTATATTATTAATCGTCATACAGAGACCTCCTAGATATTAATCGTTTTTCCTTAAATGCTATATTGTTTAGCTTAGCAAGTTTAAAGTTTTTCATTGCTTCATTTTTTAACCTTGGATTATGTTTCACTTTCTTTTGCATGGCTAAAATTTTAGTTTCCATAAGCTTTCTCCTTGGAATATGTCTCAATGCATATTCCCAATCAGCAGTCTGTTTCAAATCTAATAAAATAGGTATCATGTGGTTTATATTAAGATTTTTCTTAGATCCAGGGGCCCACTCCAGGTATCTATCTAAAGGTAGCTTTGCCATCTTTATCCCATCTCGTTTAGCTTTAGCTAGGGATAGTGGTTCATTGTTAACCTGCAAAGATATAAAAGATGTGTGGGGTAAAACATGATTACATAACATAAAGTCCGAATATGTACAAAATAAAATGGGTTGTTATTTTTTTTGTGACATCTTTTGAATAAACCTTTTTTTTTTGGGAGTTAAATTATGGACATAAAAATACTTGTTCAGATATACATATATACCTTGTCAACCATGCATCCAACAATATAAACTGCGTCATGGTCAAATGTTGTTAATTCTTCACGACAATGAGGAGTCAAATAAACTAGTTTTTCTTTCGGAAATACATCTAAATAGCTTTTAGTGTGAATGTTCATAGGAAACCAGGGCTCATCTAATGATGGTATGTTTTTTTGCAGTTGCTTCATAAATAGTCCTGCCATATTTACATTGCACATGTGCACATTAAAGGGTTCTTTATGAATTCTATTATCACCAAAGACGAAGGTCAATTGTTTAGCAGCATTTAAAATTTCTTTATACACCATGTTTTCTTCATATGAGCAGTCAATAACAACTGATTGTCCATGGGACATAGATCGAAGGGCCCTGTAAAATTTAAAAATTAATTTATACCTATAATAATGTCAAGTAGACAAAACACAAAAATCTATGACCCATTTTAAAACACTGATGTTGTATTGTAAGTTAGAAAGGAATGCTAAAGATAGATAATTATAACTATGTACCTATAGTTATCAAACTGGTTAAGTGATTGGTCCCTGATACGTAGAAACAATGACTGGTGCTGTATTCCATACAGAAGATCATCTTCATTTTGTTTGGCATCTTCAGGCTTTATGACAGGATACTCCTTCTTCTTAGCTTCCTTTTTGGCCTATAATAAAAATTCTCTGGTATACAAATATACATTATCCATTTAAGGCATGAAAATATACCCATAAATTAAATCCTATACCTTAAAATTTTCCTTTGACTTTTCAGTTTTGAACAAATATCTAAGATAACTTGCTCGCTGATTTTTTGTTTCTAAGTCTAATAAATGTTGCCAATGGTCTTTTTTTATGTTGTTAGGTGCATATCGGCCATCCTGTCGCATCACCTCTACTTCCAACATTAGAATCTGTAATTTCTTTGCTAGACCGGCATCACCTTTACATATAATATCCACTAATTGATCTGGAAAGAGCAAAATTATTGTGATTTATTCCTTTATATAAATAATAGAGGAAAACTGGTAAGGTTCTTACCAGAATCAACTGTTTGGGATGAAAAACATCGCGGATGTTGAATGGTATATAGTGGAATAACGTTAAATAATCTTTGAGTAAAAACATTTTTCTCACGACTTTGAAAAACTACTGTTATTACTTTTTTCATACAATGCAACATTCTATTATACTAATTTTACAAATTATTTTTGAACTTTGTAGGTTAGAAAGTTTTGTTGACATAAGTCAATCGAATATCAATCCTATCAATCGAAGGTTATAGACAAGAAATTTTTTTTTTAATAAAAATGTATCCAACTGACAGACTACATGATATAAATTACTTTCAAGCTGTTTAATAGGTACGCTTATTTACACTCCTTAAAAATAAATATATACTTTCAAGCTTTGAAGTCACAATACAATAGTCATGTTTCCAGCACAGCGGTTTGCTCTGGCGCTGCTGCTGCAGCTGCGGAGACCCTCAAGCGGCGAAAATATAATAACCTTATAGGTAATTATATTTTTGAGCCGTTTGGGGTCGAAACACTCGGGTCATGGGGTCCGAGTGCGCGTCTTCATTTTAGTGACCTCTCTAAACGGTTGGTTGACGCTTCACGTGACCAAAAGGTTGGCCTGTTTTTCGGCCAAAGAATTAGCATTGCCATTCAACGTGGCAATGCCGCCAGCCTTTTGGTCACCCTACCAGTCGACAGCGATGAGGAGGAATACTTTGATGCGTAATTTTTAGTTTAAATTTTTTATATATATATTTATCTTGTATATATTTATTTTTAAGGAGTGTTAATTATAAGAGGACATACACAATAGGTTAGTCTATAGGCTTGGTATTTAACCAAATTAATTTATGCTGATAGTCCAACTCTATCACATCTGTATTTTAATGCTTCCCCAAAACCGCAGTGTCCTATATCTCTACTTATCCGTGGGACTGGTAGCCACTCATAGCCATCTATTTCTATCATGATCTCTTTAGTCAAGAAAGATTACTTACATAGAAATAAAACTAATCATTCTACACTTTTTGGTCTGAACCACAGAACTGACAGAACATTATTATCCTACGTCTGTATTCTGTAGCGTTGCCTAAGTATCAATAGTTGAACTCGAAAACCAGACTCAATATCGATAGGGCTATCGATAATATTGGAATTTTACAATATCACTAATATACTATGTATACTTAACTTCTGGCCTAGCTTAGGCTCCAGTCTCCCACAATATTGTAATTATTACTAACAACAGCATAATACCTTTACTTGAAACATTCCAAATATTGTGGTGAGAAAAATAATTGATATTATTTACTATCACTATTAAGGTGTGTTTCACTGAAATCACTGTAGATACTATCGATAATTTAGCACAATCGATATTTTAGCAAAACTCAATAGTATTATATATATAATGTGTTCGATCCAAACCTTTATAGGCATCTTATACAGAAAAAGTATAGATAATCCTTACAACATTGTATTTTTTACTCCTAATTGAATCATCACACTTATAACACTATAGTGCACTAGAGGTCACATACGCCAATTTCGCCCACGTGGACTAAAATCCGGATGCAAAGCTATTAGAGAACTTTGGGTAAATATCTATGTAGGAAAAACTATCAATAGTATCGACAGTGATGGCAGTGAAACACACCTTAATAGTGATAGTATCAATAGCCAATGGTATCAATACCCAATAGTATAGAACTATCGATACTATCAATACCCAACTGTATCGAACTATCGGTAATACCAATACCTAATAGTATCGATCGATATCCTGATTATAGTTTTCGAGGTTAGGCTAGTATTGTCAACCTATCGATAGGCTATCGATAGTTAGGCAACACTAGTACTCTGTACTAACTAAGTAGTAAGTACTCTTTACAGAATTTCATGCTGGTACAAAACGTGCTGGTAGGTTAGAAAAATATCAATGTGATTAGGATTAAGGTGATGACGTTAATTTAACTTTAAACTCACTCAATTGCTTTAGAATGTAGGTGACTTATGAAAATCTATTATTTTAGGTATCCGTTCATTCTCTAAGATGGCTATTTCGATGATATTACGACGCACGCTAATTAATGGGACCCTGTATTCAGCCGCTGCGCTTCGTCTTGCTTCGACGCAACCTGAAAAAAAAGTATTTTTCGATGTGTCTGCTGATGGGGAAAACCTTGGACGCATAGTGATAAAGCTGGAAACTGATTTGGTTCCTAAAACGTCTGAGAACTTTAGAGCGCTATGCACGGGCGAAAAGGGCTTCGGGTATAAAGGATCTTCTTTCCATAGGATCATCCCTAACTTTATGTGTCAAGGGGGAGATTTTACAAACCATAATGGCACTGGTGGAAAGTCCATTTACGGTCGCGTCTTTCAAGATGAAAATTTCAAGCTGAAGCACACTGCTCCTGGAACTTTATCAATGGCTAATGCTGGCCCGAATACTAATGGATCGCAGTTCTTTATCACCACCGTGCCAACACCCTGGCTTGACAAAAAGCATGTGGTCTTTGGTACTGTTGTAGAAGGTATGGATGTGGTTAGTAAAATGGAAAGTCTTGGAACTAAAAGTGGGAAACCCACAAAGAAGATTCTTATTTCTGAATGTGGTGAGTTAGACTAATTTTTAATATTATTTGATGTAAATAACATTGTGTAGTGTACATTTAGTTATTGTAGTGTAATTTTTGTAAGTAATGTTGGAAAATAGACTTATTATTAATGCAGTAGTTTTGTTTTTTATTTATTCTATCCTCGTGGTGATATCCTTACCCTGTCCTTGATGTAAGATTAAATATTATGTAGTTTCATTAATCTGAGACACTATTTTCTATTCAGGAGAACTTCATGAAGACGTGGGAGTAAAAAAAGTGGCACAGTGATTACTTAGGGTTCCAAAAAATTCTGTGTTTAAATAAAAGTGATTTAAAATAAGTATGCAATTTTATTAATCACTAAATGCAACAAATTAGTTTAGGGAGTTGCTATTAACAAATTTGTCTGGGTGACTGACTTATCAACTTATTCAAATACATCTAAGTCAGTATCATTATCAAGTCTTAAGATCTATTGTAGTAATAAGGCATTTTTCGTTAAAACACTCTTTCATATCAAACTATTAACCTCTCTTAACTTAGTGACAAAAATTTACACAGACAATATTTGTGTCTTTTTACCTAATAATTCTGAGATAAATATATTGCTTTCAAATACGAGTCCATTTATATTAAAATGATACAGTTAATAATTGATATATTATTAGAGCAGCCCAACAATTGACATTCTTTTTCATAAATACATAATAAATCAAGTCTTCTGAACATGAAGTTCATCATTTAAAAGATTGACCATAAAATCTATTATAATAGATTATGGGGGTCTTCAATATTTAAGTTATGATTTTATTCAACTAAGGCAGTTTATAATGGTAAATATACAAAATTATTATTTAAACAGTTTATAATAAACCCACACATGACGACTTATCAGACGACATATTCAGAGTTAAACATAAGTTGAAAACTCAATATGGATTTTACCTAATGAACCTTGAGTGTCTTGCATACTATTAATTGCACTAAAAGAAAAAGACAATATCATAAAATTATTCCATAAATAAAATCACTAGTAATAAATATTTACAAAATTATTCAATCATTACAAGTTTGTAATCAATTCACATTTTTGTCATAAAACACTTAGTTACCATTTTGACAACAATATTTTTCATGCAGTGGTGTAAATACTTCCTACAACAAGTTGGTGATTTGTGCTTTATATATTTTTAAGTAACAATCAGTGTAATAGGAATTTTAACAGTAGGTAACATTCTACATTAGACATAATTTTATCTAATAGAGTTGTAGGCAAGCACAATAATTATAGAAAATTAAATAGCTACAAATGAATACAGTTAGGAGTAGGAAAATAAGTGTACTTAATTAAAAAATAGTGGCACAATTCACTAAGTTTTAGGAATTTATATTAAATTATAACAAAATGTACAAAAACCTTAGAATCAGTAGACCTGGTTAGGTAAATTATAACATGACATCCTCATGTGATAATTAAAAATGAATGCAACATGAATAATGTTATGCCATAATTAGCAGCCACTTTCCTAAAGAGTACAAATTATAGACATGTTTGTTTAATAACAAACATACTACATCCATCAGTCAAATACATTTGCAATGCTGCCAGTTTAGGAATTTCTGTTCACACATCTAAGTTCGACTAACTGCATTTTATTTTCGTAAAGTTATTATCACCATATGTATTGTGATAATGACAAATAATAATTCTTTAGCTAATACACAATGTATAACTTGAAAGGTCTTATTACAAAATTAATGTCTTCAATTGTAACGTGCAGGGAAGGATGGCATTTTTTTTATCTATTTGTATTATATTTTTCGATCTACGTGAGGATTGTTTACAATTTGTAATATTAGGTGGAGTTGTATGAATCTATATTCTTGCATTACTGTTAGAATGCAGATAGTCCACAAATAAATCAGTGTGCTATTTTACATAGCAATATTACAGTTAAGTGAGGAGTACCCTCAACTGAACAGTGTGTATGAGGAATGTGATACGTGTGAATGAAGCGGAAGAAGTATGCAAATGGAAATCCGTGGTCTCTGCCTACCCCTCAGGGAAACAGGCGTGACTTTATCAAAAGCATGCTTACTTTTAGAAATCAAAATCATGTTACAATCATAATTATTAATGTTTTAAGTACAGCAACAGAAAGGTACAAGAATCCCTTTTTTCAAATAGTTTCGTAAATGTTGTTTTTAAGTATTTACATCTTTATAGTAGTAACACAAAAATTGTAAAATACTAAATTAATCAATAATTAGAACTAAAGTCAAATAAAAATAGGAGTGGTGCGAGTATTTAAAATGTTAAAACAACAGTTAATTATCACACTAATTGATCCTATGTGTTGTAGCTTCGAAAAAGTCATCACTAGTTATCTGCAGAAGCGACAGTTTTTAAATTTCATTTATAATTTTATGAAAGCATCAAAACTACAGTTAAGATATGATTTAAAATCACTCATATTTTCTTACTATTTGCTATGTTTAAAATAAGTGTAGTTCATCTTAAATTTACTCATTTTCACTATATTTTCTCACTCAGTCGCATAAAGTGGTAAAAAGCAAAAGTTTTCACGCGTTCTTATCACTCAACTGAGATTCAATCCCGACACTTATGTACAGGTACTGTGGAATTAGTTATAACGTTTACTCAAACGCAGGGATCTAATCTAGCAGACGCCAAATGATCCACGCTGCGACCTTTTTGCATTTGTAAACTAAGCTCGTTGGGTTCCAACGTGATGTGGTGCGAGGAGGTCCGCTTGTGTTTCGTCTCCGGAAGTTTCGAGTCCTTCGAACTCGTCCGCCGGTGACGCAGCACTCCACCGCCGTCGATGAGTCGTTTGCTCTCCTCGTCGACGCAGCGCGCGAGCGGCAGCGCGGTGAGGTCGAGGCTCTCCATGCTCTTGAGCGCGAGGTGCTTCAACTGCTCGAGGCTGAGCTCGCGCGAGTCGGAGCGCGAGTGCACCTTGAAGTCGCGCGAGCCGCTGCGGGAGTGCGCGGGCAGGTCGCGCGAGGCGGAGCGCGGGAAGGCTTCGCGGGCGTCGCGGGAGTCGCGCGAGTGGCTGCGCACGGGCCGGCCGCGCTCCTCGTCGGCCGCGTGCTGCCGCGCGCGCGGCTCCAGCTGGATGGTCTTGGAGTCGCTGCGCAGGTGGCGCGAGGCCACCAGCACGCGCGACGTGCGCCCGCCCGGCGCGCGCGCCTGCGACTCCTGCGAGTACTGCGACTCGGTGCGCTGCAGCTTGGGCCGGTACGGGTCGTGCGCGTCCAAGCTGACGCCCGAAGGCTCCATGGGCGTGGTGGTAGCCGAGCTCACGCCCGACATTACCCCCGACCGGAAGCCACTCGCGTTGTCCGCAGATGGAAGTTCTTCAAAAACTGTAGATAAGAGTATTTAATAGAAATCAATTACCTATCTCGAACATAACGATAACATTTCAAGCTTTTAACCGTGCATCCACACCGTAGTTAACTTTTGTGGAGCAACAAAATGCAACACGGTAACATTAGGTAACTATCTGTAACTTATGTGGCTCCTTGTTACTTACGCGTCCATACCGCCAACAACATAAATTAACAAAATATAACAAAGAATAACTTTCGACACTAATCGAGTAGCCGAGGCAAAATTATCTAACAATGTTATCGATTGTAGAGTAACACGGCAACACATTAACTATAAATAACTTTTTGCTGTCGGATGTTGCTAAGTAACACTTGGAAACGTTGATCTACAAAAAGTAACTGCGGTGTGGATGCACGGATAAAAATGTAATGGAAAACCTTATAAGATACCATTAACATTTCGCGAGTTATTTTAAAAGGACCCATTAAAAAGGGGCAAGCATAATATAGGTAGGTAAGAAACATTTTAATTTGGAAAAGTTACGTTTATCAAGGCTGATTATGGAGCCGGCGATGTCCTTATGTGGGTCTAGCGGTGGCGCGACCTCCAGATGCCGACGGCGCCGCACCAGCCACCAGTCGGCCATGAAGATGCCGAGGGCCACTATCTTGATGCCGCCGCAGAGCCCCACGTATCTGACCCAAAAAACTTTACTTAGGGGAGAGTGCAAGGTTAACGAGATTTTGACAAATTTTCTTGACTCTTGATCCTAATGCAGTATTTTGTCAGACTGTTTCCGCACACCGTACCTGTATCTAAACTGCTCAATATCGTAGAGTAGGCAGCGGCCTCCTTTCTCTCCACTGCAGGACTGTTTCCAGAGCAGACACGTAGAATCAATGAGGTTTCCGAACACGATCGGAGCCGGTATGTAGCCGAAGAGACGGAATATCACGAACTGCATGCCCAACGCGAAAGAACGCTCCTCTTCGCTCACCGACCTGAACAAAGTATAACACTTGAAATTTGTTTAACGTCCTGAATATATTTCGAATTACTTACACTTCTGTCTCTCAAACGCCATTGGCGTAAAATGTTAACGGCCCTGATGGTTCTTACCTATTGATAACCTAATACTAATATTAAAAAGTTTTAAATATGTGTTTTTATGCTCTAATTTGCTCACATATTATATACATATAGTAGGTTCCGAATCTGCGTCGAGTTCACATAAAATGATGAAAGTATGAAAATATTAGTCTCGTATCCTAAATGCAGATAGCGCATAGTCTTATTTGGTTAAGTCTATATTACCTACCTCAAATCTACATGTATTTGTACACGAGTACCTACTACATGCATTTAATAACGTACAAGACCTTATATATCAATACTTATAGTTTGTGAATGTATGATCCTTTCAGGAAGTTTTAATTATAAACTAAATACTTAGTTCCTAGCAGTGGTGAATCAAACGGAACAAGCACGGCCGGAGTCATTGAACATTAAATAATATATACCTACATAAGACTGTTGGTCAAGGTCAAGATGCTCAATTGTTTGACTAATCATCATATTGTTTTGAGTTCATAATCTGATATACAATGATCTTGTTCAATATTGTTTGATTTTTAACAATGCACCATGTATCATGTTATGTCTAGATTTCATAATTATCTTTCTTAATGAAATGAGAGAAGTCGTAAGTGGGTACGTTATTCATTTCATTGAGAAATAAGTAAGATCTAGGTATTGGGCATACTATCACACTTCTATCTATTATGGATGTGCAGGCTGGAAGAAATACTAATGAATATTAATATTATAAATAGTACCCAAGGATTTACATTCAGTTTAGGGTTTTTCGGCATACCTTAACAGCATAATGTCTGTCACTGAGGCATATTATAAATAATTAAGGCAGTATGTAAGGTCATATGTATATGTTTATGCATACATTTACATGTCTTCCGACGCCGCACCGAACAACATATCATACAAACAGTATTGTAATTTTTGCAACATCACAACGCACAACGCATTGATGGGACTTTGGTCTATCTCAGTGGAAGGCGGCTGCGGTCCACAATGTACTAGATTACCGATCAGGCGATGAGCACTTCAAAGACAGTCCGACAAAAAAAAGCACAAATGCTTGTACCTATTTTAAACTATGACAGTTAGTTTATAATAGGAATATAATGCATACGGTATAAGAGTTTATGCTTGAGATTTAAGGTTTTAAATTAACTGAAATTATTGATAACTAATTATAACTTCTTTCTGGAAAAAACACAAATATCTTCGTATAGCATTCTCAACCACTTGAGCGGTATGATTTTGTTCTTGATATATCTAGTATATTGTTGATCGAAGCCACTCGGCGTACCTGAGTACTATCATGAGGAGCGGCATCTGCGTGACGGCGACGACGAAGGTCATGAAGAACAGCAGCACGAGGAAGGGGAAGATGGTGGTGCAGGGCGGGTTGCAGGCGCCGGCCGTGGCCACGGGCACCACGGTCACCTCGGAGTATTCGCGCGCACCATGTAGCGCCGCCGCTGCCGCACCACCCGGGCCCACCACTGCACCGCCCGGGCCTACCACTGCACCGCCCGGGCCCACCACCGCCACCGCCGGCACTACGCCTGCCGCACTCAGCACGCCCGCCATGCTCTCGCGGCTGTTCTCGTGCACACCTGGACGTCAAGCATTCCGATTAGATAATCCCCCCCTATTAGTTTGTATAAAAAACTAGCGGTTTGTATCGGTAACAAAACTAGCGAAATATTGGTGTACTATACATCTCTGCTTACCGCTTCTGCCTATATTGGTAGTTTGTGATGGCTAAGACTGAGATGTAAATGTAAATTCGATTAAGACTTTTTTGACCAGATTTTTTTAGCATTGTCTAATTCTTTTATCAAAGTCGGCCTGATAAGCCAAACATAATTTATATACGAATATAAAACGAAAAAGTGTTACCTAGGAAAATGTAATTGGCAAATATAATAAAATACTAAGTACTTATAAGTTATAAAAGTTTAATTTTTAGATACATAGTAAAACGGGAAGCCCCTTTTACTATGTATCTAAAAATTAGACTAGAATTAGAGTTCCGAGTATACTTACAAGCACAGTTAGTGAAGTTAGACCGCGAGGAGAACGCGGCACAGCCGGCGTGGCACGGCGAGAAGTAGGTGAGGCCGTTATTGCCGCACACCGGCTCCATGTCCGTCTCCGTGCACAGGCAGTTGAAATTACACGCCGCCGTCAGGTTCACTTTGAACGGCTCCAGGTTGCTGTCAAACGAATATCAATGTTTTCGATAAATAGGTTACCTACTTCAACGTAAACAACCAACATTGCCGAGGTCGGTATGGGTTCAAACGCCTCGGAGTTTTAAACAAGATGACTGTCTTGTGATGAATGCGATGATGCAGAAAGATGTAATGACCGAAATCTCAATTCTCATTCATAATAATTATAATTGTTTTATTTCTATTGTGCGGATTAATTGGCTTCTGATGAACGGTAATAGGCTAGCCATATATTGGTAGGATTGTGGGACTTGGATTGAGATTGAATTGGGGATGATAAGCTGAATGTGGGTGTAGTTATATATAACATAGATAGCAAAGGTAAACACACATTTTCACCTGTATATTTTTGTGAGAGAACTATAATCGTTTGTTGAAAATAATCGCAACTTATATACCTACTCACTTAGTATGCAAAGTGGTTATAAATTATAATATTACCTGTTATTAGTATAAGGTATGGTAGTTCCAGCCATCTTGATATTGTCGCATCCGAGGAAGAAGAGCAACGCGTAGCAAGAGAGGCAGATGGTGTTGGATATGAGCACAAACTGCACCGCGCCCTTCGGCCGGAGCTCGAGCCGCTTGAGCAAGCAGCCGCCCATGAAGATCCCGATACACGCGCCCGGGATCGCGATAGAACCTATTGTTAAAACAATTACTTCATAAATGTGTATCTATTTTAAGCTATTAGGACACATAATGACGCAAGCGATGTCGGCGTCAGATTCTCGGTAAAGATTGAAGCATTGTTTATGAATCTGCAGTTACTAAACACCTGTATAGAATTGTGATGTTTCCTCATCTTTTGTCTTGTGGTTCTAGATTTAGGACAATCCCATTTGATACATTAATTATATAACGAAAATAGACTGACGAGACTGTCTTGTGAGGTTATTTCAAAAATCTATGGATAATAAGTAGGTAGGTTTTCTGTCTGTCTGTCATACAGTTTTTCTCCAGGACGCGTATAAAGTTGAAATTATTATCAAACACTCGGGTATGTTGTCCTTTGAAGCCGTGAAAAAATTTAACTTCTAAATAAACACAATCGAATAGGTATACGAGACATTATGTCGATTATTTTTACAATTTTTCCTCCCAAAACTTAGAGTACTTCCCGGTTACCTACAATCACACAATTTGCCAAGAAGCATTTAGCTTACAGCACAAGTAAAGCAAAAAATATGAAAATTTGTAACTTTGTAGTTACAATACATATAAAATAAGAATATCTTATTTGCAGTTGGTAAACTAACCGCTACCTACTTCAATGTATTGGGGTAACAGTTTTTAGACGGCAGAGTTAAGTTTGTTCGTTAATCCGGTTTATCTTTTTACTAGAGCAATATAAACGGAATTTAAAGCCTGTACGGAACCCTCGGTGCGCGAGTTCAACTCGCGCCTTGAATAACAATTGAATACACTGATACAAAAATTTGTGCGATCCGCTGATCGAGTTGATCCAGATCCAGATCAGAGTTTGTCCAGAGTCTGGGTATTTACGTGTGGTATTTCATGTTTGTAAAACGCACTCACGATACAGGAAAAATTCAAAGTGTAGGGCGACGCCACGTTTGAAAGAAACATTATTACTTTAGTTCTATTTACACTTACCAGTAAACACGCTGGCCTGGCTCTTGCCGAGGCTGAACTGTGTCTCCAGGTACTTGGGCAGGAACACGACGAAGCCCGACACGATCATGAGCTCCATGCACGCGCCCAGGCACGTCACCACGTACACCGGGTTCTTGAGCAGGCGCCACATCGACACCGGGATGTCTGGGGACCAAATAATCACAAATAATTAAATGTCGGACAATACTTTTATTTAAATATCGAAAGAGCTCCTACATATAGATTTAAACCTTATTTATTCCACTGATTCGTCATCATCATCAGCCGGAAGACGTCCACTGTTGAACATAGGCCTCCTTCTTCCACTGATTATATTTATGTATATTATTATTTACATCAATTTGCACTCTGCGTAAAATTTATTATGGCAGGAGACGACCACCTGTCAAAATTCTCAGCACAATACTGCATATGTACCTATATCCTAGTTTTTGCCGTACTCGAAACGGTTTAGAATTTGTAACTAACCTCATAAAAAGACCTTATGGAGTGCAATTACGATTGCAAGAAAAATCTCAAAAAGTAAGACCAGTGGAGCTAGAGCTCGCGTGAGGAAAAAACCATAAATAGGTTATGTACCAATTTATATAAGTTTTACCTTTAATATCTTTCCCGTATCCAGTATCCTTTATATCGGTTTGTGGTTTCGGCGGCGGTTTTGACGTGGACGCTCCGCTAGCGGCCGCGGCCTTTTCTACCAGTCTGATCTTCTCCTTTTCTCGTACCAGGACTTTTGGGAACGAGAAGAAGGGAATAGCCACCAGGATCAGAAGGAACCCGCATAGCAGGAACCCGCCCCACCACATACCGACCCAACGGTGATCGCCTGGATCTAGAACAAGAATGTATGAACATAGAAACCAATCAAAATTATCTTCAAATGAAATAGTATTTTAATAGTTTAGTTTTATAGGCTTCTAAAAGTAGCCAAACTTATACTGATAGTTCCTTACCGATAGAGATGATGGCGCCAGAAAAGGAATCCATGTGGAAAGATAGTAAATATGCTCCCAGTAGGAACCCGAGCACCGGCCCAAAAGCAGCCATGCTGTACATGCATCCTATAAACAAAACAACATCGTAAATTACCTACGTCATCATCATTTATAAGTATATTTACGTTCTACGATACAATATAATATATTTATTTACAAAGATCTTCGTACCTACGTAGGTTTATGTTGGTAGTACCTACAATCACATGCGTTTTGTTTTTCAGGATATAATGTTATCATAGAAAACGCATAATGCCAAAGAAACGCCGAATGTCAGCCAAACAAAGAATCGCATCCACATAGGTACTGATATTTTTGTAACATTTACCTACCTATGTTTAAACTTAAAGCATCTTACTTAGTACCTACTATTTAAATCATGTCGGTTCCATCAATTAAATTTGAATCAACAATGGCGTGTCTTAAGACACAGTTCTCTTTGCCACATGTAGAACTGTAGGTATACAAACAGTAAATAAACTGATAACACATTATCGTGATATCCCTTTGTGACGTACATAATGTGTCAAACTGTAAGTGCACCCGGCACGCGGGTATTGCGCCCGAAACTAGGTCACTCTTGTTTTGTACGGCTGCAAATGGCGCGGATTTCACGGCTAATATCAATGACTTATGGTGCTCCAAAATCGGTTCGCGTGAGAAATATTTCCATACGCTCCATTTACTTTAGTTAACCAGCGATCGTTCACAACCTCAACATCTTAAAGGTCGGCTAGAACTGTTCAAATAACATTACACGATAAAATCTGCCGAATAAAATTATACTCATTATAGAAATTAATTGCGGTATACTTGTAGAGATATACACACAAAATACATAATATATAATGTATACCTATATGTGATAGTGACGTAAGATTCTATTATGAAAACATTGCGTGTTGGTGTTTCTCGCTTCCATAACTTTAAATTTCATTCACATTTACGCAGCACAATTGCTAATATGAGGTGGAGATAAATGTTTGTAAAAACACTGACACTGTTTAACTGAGCTGAGCAATGACCTGAGCGTACACAATATCACAAGGCAATTTAATAACATACCGTGTATCATTCATTAGTAATTATATATATATCGATACGATAGACCTTCCTGACGAGTATAAGTGGCTCTCGAATCCAGGTCGAGTCTATAGGAGTCTTAACGCAAGGGCCTTATTAAAACTCCTCCCCTCGATGGTGCTATAACGAAGTAGGCTACGAAAAAAATAAAATGTATACTTTGGCTTCATTTTTCTTTGTCGGTACAAAGTGTTTGAACTCGAGACTGTGTAATAACAAATCCTTGGCAAGAAAATATTTAACAAAAATGAGTATTTTACATTTTTACGAGAGTAAATATTTGCATTAATGGTGTTTCTTTTGAAAAGTACCTAACACTATACCATCAGCATATTGGCTGTGATATAGTACCCAAGCAGGTCAAGGGCGCGTGCTCACGTCAACAATGAATTTTCAAGGCACCGCATTTTGATTGTGCCAGCCCTAATACAATGTTTCCAATATAACTTCCAACGCGACGCTCCATAACGAAATCTATACAATCACGTAATGGCATCGGTGTAATTTATAAGGTCAAAGGGGATACGTGTGTTTTTATAAGAAGAATGAGGCTTGTAACTCATGATATAACTGAACATCTTATAAATATATCAACCTGTTATATAATCTTCTATTCATGTATGTATATAAAAATGAATCCCTGTTTCCCTTAGTCACGGCATCACGGGTGAACGCTTGGACCAATTTCGTTAATTATTTTCTGTTATATTTGTTTTTGTCAGGAGAAGGTTATGTAATAAACACATTCGAAAATTTAAAAAAAACGTCGACTTTACTAACTTTTTTAATGTAACCATAACAGTCAGTCGAATTCAATAGTCATAGTTAAGGCAGGACAACGTCTATCAAGATAATAAATCAATAGGTAAGTATTATAAATGTGTTCCTTTTATTATATTTAAAGTTCGTAGGTTAAATGAACTCACTATCCGTGATTTAAACTAAGACCCGTTCGAACGGCCAGACATCAAACATCCAGTATGTTCTATTGCTAGCAGAAGCCATAAACTAAATTCAAACAACATGTATAGCGGTACGTTTATTATTCGAGAACATTGCTAACTCTACAAAGAGCAAATAGGTTCAATAACCTTTCACGTGAATTTATTTAATACATGGATCCTGCAGTTTTATAGCGTCCAGTGTCAATGAATCACACATGTATATTGTATAGTACCTATAAGCTACACGTAGGTACTATACATGTACAAATTGTACAACCAGACGTTATCGCAGAGTGACACGTGAGTAGGTGATATAAATTATATTACTTCTGTTTCTTTAATAATAAATAATAAGGGCTGTAATCAAAATAGGTACCCACTACCCACATCATTTCATTATTTATTAGGTTCATACTTCATAATAATATCGTCATAGTTTCATCGCTAAATATTTACAGTTTGCATCTAGTTCGTGGTTGTTTCACTACATAGTTCAAATAATAACGTAAACGTGTTATTATCTCGTACACAATAACGGTCAACATTGTTGTATTGTATTGTTCACCTAGATATGCTAAACGAAGTGAATTAGAATTACTGTGGTATATTGTGGCTTGCAAAATCCTAGCAATAACGTAGAATTTCGCGTTTTATCTCTAATTAAATGCTGCAAAAAGGTGTGTTTAGTTTTTATGAAGTTCAGTGACTCGAGGTGTCGAAGTAGTTTATGTGAGGGACACCGCGATAACGAGCGACGCACCAGTCGGAGCATGACAATAAAGACATGCAACGAGCGCTAGCCGCATGGAGTCAGTCTAGCAACGGGCTAACGTCACGACACTCGTATTAAAGTCGTTTGAATGTTAACAAAGGGCGCTTTAAAATTTAACTACGTTGTTTTTCTTAGTGCATCGGCAGCTTCAAGAGGCGCGAACATGACGACAATTTGAGAACTATCATTGATCGATGATGCAATACAGAGCGTCTTATAATAACTTCGTCTTTACGTAACATCTCTTCTTATCCTCAACATCCCAAGTTATCACTTACCTATGTACATGCTTGACGATTCTGGGCGCACATGGTCGTCCACGTATGTCGTGCCGAGGGTAAGCAGGGGAGAGCCACCACAGCCGAGCAGCAGCTGTGCGACCACGAACACCATCACTGGCATGAACGTGCTCGGAGTACTCTGCCAATAAACACAAGTTTGCCATGATGACCTTAAATAGTCAAAATGTTACTTTAACTGGTATCGGGTTAGGAGGTCACGCCTTTAAACCTTTTAGTAGTATTCTCGTAGTGTATTGCGGTTTGCTGGTTATTGGCCTCAAATATCCATACAATCGTTTGTTCATTATTTTGCGGTCATAGCTAGGGTAAAACGCAAATCAAAGAAATATTATACAGGGAGAAAGACATTAGTTATTGTCAGACAGTCGAACTGTACCTTAATGCAATTGTCTGGCCTCAGGTTGTTGGGTGGCAGGCCTTGTGAGAGCCGCCCCAAGCCTCCCATGTCCTGCTCCAGAGCACGCGGCAGCCGACATATGTTGTCATCAGATTTATTATTCATCAAAGTTTCGCTATTCACTTCCGCTATAAAGTGCGGAACGACGAACACTAACGACCCGATGCCCATAATCACGGCACCTAAAATAACAAACTTCATAAACATGATGTTGCTGCGGATATCAAGTACTTGGAAATAATAAGATTCACGTTACTAGGATGTAAAAACAATGGCCAGTATTTATTGAGCGATTGTTCAGACCCGGTCAAGGCTAGACGTTAAACCATGAGGTAATGAAAGCGCAATGTTCTATGTAAAACAGGTACAATGTAAAACAGGTGCAATAAATTCAACTTTCTTACCGACTGCAATCCAAACTGGAATGTGTCTCCTACTGCCGAGATACGATACAAAGATCACGGTAATGACGTTACCGATCTCGTAGCTGCTCGCAATGAGCCCCGAGAGACTCGAAGGGATTTCGAAGCGTTTCTCGATTGTTGTGATCACAGAGTTTATGTAGCCGGAGCTCAACGCTTGTTGCAGCGTTACCAGGAACGAAAGGAAAAATACAAAAACCTAAAAGTAAATTAAATGTGTTTTAGTTTTGGGTGAACGTTTTAAGGATTTAATTAATTTAATTAAAGAAATAATCTTACTTTAATGCTAGAAAATCTCTGGATGAAAAGCGGTCTCCATGACAAGATCCCGCAATCTCTTGCGTCATGAGGAATGTCTAATATTTCTGGGTACATTTGCCGAGGCTTTTCTCGTTCCTTGTCCCGCTCGCGGTCTCTATGAATAGAAGGAAATGCCAGTAAGTTACTTCATGTCATTAATATTTGATTTGGAGTTATAACTACTATGTAGGTAAGTTATACGTTTACAGCAGCTGTGAGTATACATTATTTACATTGCGTGCGCAGGTCGATATTACGGGCAAGTTTTTCTTGCTATACATTACGGTAATTCTATAATTAAAGGTAGATATTATTTATTACTACATAAATACCAGAATTTGTTGCAGTAACCTTTAACATATTTGGTTCTAAATAATCATCGGCGTTAGCAAAAGCCGCAGTTTCTCTGTAAGTTATTGGTTATAAATTGGGCTGGTGCAGCTGTGTACCTGTCGCATATGCCTGCCGAAGGGTTTCGGCTGTGACACTTGACGGTCTCCCGCGGCGGGTGGGACAGGTGCGGTGGGGTGCTGGGCCCGGCCTCGTCGCCAGCGCCGTCCGCGCAGCCCGACTCCGCGTATAGCCCCGTCATTGCGTACATTGATTCTTGCCTCCTGAAAATAATTTTCATATCAACATAATTCAACACATTACGAATTTCAGTAAACCTTGGTTTTTGCCCCGTTTCCCAGCCAATGCAGGAAGCATCAAAATTTCTCATGCATATGAATACTGGGAAGGAAAACTGGTAACATCGGAAATTTGGCCAACAATAGCCTTTATGGCCGGCTCTTGTTTCAGTAAGAAATTGATTTCCAATATTTCACACAGTGTGTCACAACCCATAGTAGTACCTATTGTATAATTAGAGCTTATGTAGGTAATCATATAGCGATGTTACCGGCCCTTAGGTTTCCGTAATAACTTGGGAATGGAACAAGCTGACGTTTGAACATATTTTTACATAGGTATAGAAATGATAAAATCATTTACATACCTAGAAATGACAAACTAACCTACTGCGATCTAGGTTGTTGCGGTTAGGTAGCGTTTTGGAAAACTAAAACTAGCCTCATGAGCAAGTAGGTCAGTTTAAATCTCATGTTTGAAAACAAATATTAACATGGGCGATTATATCAAATTCATAGGTATCATGAGAGTGAACAAAAATTGTTTATGCAATCTTAAGTTATACTGAACTATTTCAATGCCAAGTTTTACGTCTAACTTTAAAATCTATGTCTACGAGTCATGCAATGTACTAAATGGTATGATTAATCATTATACGCTAATATACAGCGTGTAACATAAATGTACGTACTTTAAATTTAAAAGGGTTAGTCAGATTAGCAATCAGAATTTCTAATACAGGTATAAAGCGGTATCTAGATATAAAAGCTGTTCCTTAAGTACCATTAAGTATTTTCTCAATTTGCCAAATCTAGTTCTATGTTTTAAACCTTGTTACTACAACTGTCTGTTCACCCTGTATTTAAAATATGCAGTAAAAATGTCAACGCGAAATAGGTTAAGGTCTCTCTATATCTTTGCATACAGAACTAGGTAGAAGCTCTACGATATGGAAACATCCGTCAAAACAGTCAAGGAAAACTTCGCAATGATAAATGGCGAATGTCACCCTACATACAAATGGCCCTTTGAAACTGTCCTAACTTGTTACTTTACCAGTTGTTCCTCTCAATATTGTCGGCAGAATACCTACTTATATTTTGATATAGCTATCTAATGGTATTGAAGTAACATTACACAACATCCGGCAATTTCCACTATAATAACAGTGTAAAAACAACAATAGTCACAAAATAAATGTTATTTTAACTACTGTCGCTTGGTTTTTGCTCTATGCGGAATCTAAGGTTTTCTATTCTAGGCTATACGTAGTCGTTAAGTTAATGATGGAAAGTGCAAAGAGAACTGTGGGAAACGTCGCAATGTTAGTATTGTTAAGAAATACACAAAGCAATCACATCATTGAATAGACACAAAGAAACTTATTCTTTTAAGTATATAAAGGGAATTACTAATGATATAAATAATATTAATACCTCTCTAGTAAATAACGAAGTTGATCCATTTTCTCTGTCATAGTGGCACGAGTAACGTTTACACACCGCCCACGCCGGTAAATAAAATAACACGTAATGAAACACAATAATAATGTCATCAAGCGACGATCGTCTAAAATGTACCAGTTTTTATGAACACTGTTTTAACCATAATCTGTGGTGTGAAGGCGTGGTGTGAGCTCAAACAAAATAGTGTAACTAAGATGACTAAACTTAAAGCTTTGTATACGGTGGGTGATATCAGAGTAGCGCACGATTACGTGGGAATATGGGGCCAGGTGTTGCAAACCTATGTTATCTGTGATATGACTACGTTATCAACGTTAGGGTTTTTGTTTAACTCACTCAAATGACGACGAGCGCGGATGAGGTAATGTTCAATATGCTGATAACAAATTAACTTACTAATACCTATACAAAACAATAATTCGTACCTGTATAATTATGACTGTATTATCTGTTTTTATGTTGCGCTCAAATGATGCCCGTATTACAGTTGTACTATAAACATTAGCGACTAAATCTACCCAGACTTGACTGAAACGCCTATAAAAGTTCATTAGTACAGGTACTATTCGAAGTAACAATATGCAATTCACGAAGATTTATGTGCTGACAAGTGCAGCCTATGTAACAACAGTGCATGTAACCTACTTGCCTTAATGTAGAACACATTTTAACGTAACTGGCCTTATACACAACGCTACTTTTGATCTTATCAAAACTATCTTGTCACGTGAGATAAACATTTTGATTGTAAACACATAACCGCTTCGATTTCTACAAGGCTTCCATATTAAGGTATTTAGTGTTTATCTTTATTACACATATTTTTAACTACACAATTAGTCATTATTATATACAACAGAACCAAATGCTATCGGACATGATTATCTTCAATGATAAGAATAAAATGATCAAATGACCTCGTCATAGCAAATGGATATCCGAATGTGAACATTAGGGCGGAAAATTCTGCAGAAAAAAAATAATAGTTTAAAAAAACTAAAAAACACGCTTTTTATCGAAAACCGAACTAAAAAATAGAAAATAAGTTTTAATCAATTTAAATTAAGAATAGTGTTAAAAATTTCAATAAATATAAATTAATAATAGTGTGAATAAAAACAAAAAATATTTTATTTAAAAAAAGCGTGGGGTGCTTTTTAAGATATTATCAAAGTGATAATCACTCTACTCGTATCTGTCAATAAAATATTTATAACTATTGACACCATGCACCCCACGCTTTTTTAAATAAAATATTTTTTGTTTTTATTCACACTATTATTAATTTATATTTATTGAAATTTTTAACACTATTCTTAATTTAAATTGATTAAAACTTATTTTCTATTTTTTAGTTCGGTTTTCGATAAAAAGCGTGTTTTTTAGTTTTTTTAAACTATTATTTATTTTCTATTTTTTATTAAGATGGTTAGCTACCACGAAGCTTTACCTTAACGCGAGCCGGTCTCGGCGCCCGCGACGGTTAGCTACCACGGAACTTTACCGTAGCGACTAGCGGCTTAGCAGAGGGCGTTGGAGTCGGGACACGCGCGCGACGCTTAGCTACCACGGAACTTTACCGTAGCGACTAGCGGCTTAGCAGAGGGCGTTGGAGTCGGGACACGCGCGCGACGCTTAGCTACCACGGAACTTTACCGTAGCGACTAGCGGCTTAGCAGAGGGCGTTGGAGTCGGGACACGCGCGCGACGCTTAGCTACCACGGAACTTTACCGTAGCGACTAGCGGCTTAGCAGAGGGCGTTTGTGTTGCGGGCTGTAATTATGCTATTTTTATTAATTAATACTTTTTATTAATTATATTATTAAATAATTTTATCAAATTAGTGTATTGTCATCGGTCCTCGATAAATCTACAAAGTTTGAACGAAATCTAGCCGTTTAAAGTGGGTCAAAATCGCGCCCAAAGAAGTCGGTTACAAACATACAAACAAACATACATACATACAAGTGAAGCTAATATAAAGCGTGTAATTAGTTTCAATCTGAAAGTAACACATAGTAAGGTTTACAGGCCTGCCCTGGTATATAAGTGTATATTTTAGTCCTGTTTAAATCTAATATGGTGCCTTTTCTTGACATAATCAATGCAACACGCAAATCCTCGAGAAGAGCTAACATTATTTTATTATTTCAATAATAAACTGAGCGCGAACTGTTACGTAATAAATTATGTATCCAGCCAGGTACAATTTGTCGTAAAGACGGATTCGGACGGATTAAGACGAAGGAACGTTGTGTAGTTATAAGTATTAGATTCCGAATATAGCAAGCTTTATTCTTAGGTTAGATAAGCTCCACGTGCACGGCGCACTATGGGAGAAAACTGTGCGTACCGTCTCAAAAATCTATAACTTTGTTGTTGATAGAAGCAACTAGCTGAAATTTGGTACGTAGTGGTAAAGTTACATTCGTTGTTAATTGTTTTATTGATAATAGGTATATAAGAAATAATACAAAAATAAAAAATGACTCTTTTTCCAGTAAAAACATAGTTTACTTAACTTATTCGATAATTTGTTTTTCGCGTCCGCAGCGAATGTATTCAGTCACACAAGCAAAAATATTCCACCTAGCTTATCATCTCGTGTCCCTAAGGCGAGGGGCGCATGCGGCACGTATTTAAGCAACGCAATTGCTGTTTTGTTTATTTGATTTTTAGGAACGAGGTGTCTAACCCAGTTACCCTACTCGTCGAGTCAAAATAAATTTACTCGTTTTGTTGTATAGGTTGGCAAATACTGTTTTTACCGAGGATGGTAAAGATGTCGAAGTTCTAACTTCTAACCTAATCTAATTCACCACGTAACATCGAAAGATAAAAAAGCATGAATACATCATCCAGTATTCCCAGCTTACCTAAACTTTAGTTGAGTTAGTAATAGACAATATTATTTAATATTAAAATGTTAGAAGAGATCTATTTGATTTTAATCTTATGAATTAAATACATTCAGATATATTTCACAATTTCCTCGAAACGATACGTTCGGTTGTCCCATAGTGCGGCGTTCCGTATATTTATACAAACAAGGAACATAATTTATCTTTAACTTCATAGGAGTATGAATCAAGGTGTATTTATTGAATCTGTTACATTTATAAGCTGCATATACATTACAAGTGTAAATAATTAACCACTGGTACCTTATATTAAAAATCACTTTAGTCTACGATGTTCTGTATGATAGCTGGCTTATGTCAAAACATTCAAGAAGATTTGAAAGTACACATTAATACATCTTACCACAACAGCAGCTGGTTCTGTTTCTAATTAAAGACAATAACGGAGACCATATTGATTTCATGGTCCAATATACATTTGTTTATCAGAATTGCAATTAACAAACCGAAACGTTTGCTGCAATTGAGATTCTTAATACGAATTAATTGTTAATATTGCAACAGGTCCATACTCCATACTCGTAATGGTTAAGACATAAAAACATTATAAATTAATTAAACTGCATCTAAACTACCACCATTTATTACCTAGTACTTAGGCTTGTAAAAATCGGCAGGAGCAGAAGTCAGTAACACTAATTTAGACATAGAATTATCGAGAGCACTAACTGTAGTTTTGTGAAATGGCACAAATCTGTGAACGCGCGAACTCACAGTGAGCGATCAAAGTTCAATGAACAAAACTAAAATCTATATAATGATAAAAGCATCCAACGTGCAATCGAAACGAAGTGTAAGTAGGTCATCGTAATAATATCATGAAAGATACAGACCCGTAAATCAGAGCACATGGTAACACGGCTATTATTATATGGAGCCGGCTCCGTATGGATAGGGGTTGCATTTCCTTTATTATTTAAACAGTGGAGACTTCCGGTACCGTCACTGAAGCTGTATCGGAAGCGCCGGCTGTTCGCATCAGACAAAAAGTATTTTTTGCTGTTTAAATTATTAGGCAGTGTTGTGTTGTGTTATTCTGCTTTTCAACAAGCATTTGCGATTTAGTTCATTATTTTCGTAGATGTGTTTTATGAAAAGATACCTTACAATCATTAAATCAAATCATTTGTTTAACATAGCTACAATTTAAATATAAAGTTCTTTTCGTTTTGTTATGCTAGAAGGCGTACTAATGTTGGTATACTACTACTACTACTGGTTATGCAAGTGAAACAAAAGATAATAGAAATGAGCAGTTAGCCCCGCCCACTGCCAAGATTATTACATTACGAAGTTGACATAAAGGGATAACAGCGCGAACTAGCTATCGACAACTGCCTAGTAGCAGAGATCAAGATGTTATTTATAAATTAAGTTAAGATGTGTTTATATGGTGTACAATAAAGCATACTCTATCTACCAATCAAGCACAAAAATTGTCATTTGACACATCTGTCATTCACATTATGTTTTAATAAAGTTTACGGACTAAAATAGAAAGCTTTTTTGTTTGGCCGAATGTATTGCTGGCAGCCGCTGGCTCCTGAAACAATACCGTCTAAAATAACCCTATTTATGACGTTCGAGCAGAATACAGTTTACATTGTATTCGCGAAAATCATTTACGTTGAGACGTTTGAAAAGGACAAGTGAAAGTTGTTTTACGGCAAGGATGTTGTTTCTATACAGTTCTGCCAAGGGGAGTAAACAATGCTTTTCACCATCCATTAATATGCACATTACTGGTCACAGTTCCTTCTACTCACAGTCCTAAGGTGCGAATAATCCTATTTCCAAAAGTAGGCTGAGAATAAGATGGTAATGGATGCTCCAAACAGACCTGTGCCCTTTCCTGTGCTGAGGCGCGGCGTTGGTGCCGCCCGCGTTTTGTTGCCGCTCGCCCTCCGTCATCTTGATGCAGAACTCCGCGTCTCACCGCACGCCCATACCAGTCCTCAATACCAGACTCCTCCACCTGACAAAAATGCCTCTTATGAAAATGATGTCAGCAGTTTCTGTACTATTATTATAAAGTTTATGTGCTGAAATATATCTACAAAGTTACTAAATCATTGTCCTTTATTTGGAATGTAATACACCTATATACATAAATTTATGACCTTTAATGATGTAATAGTATGTTCCAAGAATAATACACTTTCAGAGTAGTATGGCATGGATAAAGAATATCTAGATATATTCAAAGCGAACGGACAGGTGAAGAAGGGGCTATAATTATCTTTGTCATAACATGCCTACGCTCGTCTTATATGAAGAGTGACGGAATGTGCTGTTACGTACAGCTCCTACAAATTGTAATATCTATTATGTCCTTAAGGTTTACTGTAAGTATTACCGTTACTCCATAGCTGGAAACTGGTGCCTTATGTAATCACAAAATATCAATTATCGTACAGAAAATTTTGCAAATAATATTCCATAAATGTAAAAACGCTGTATCAAGGTGACACGCCAAGGTTACGCAGACGCCTCAATACTGAAGGCCGACGGTTCTTCACTAATGGCAATTTGACTAAGGGCTACGTTAGCACGTTAGTTAATATTCATGTAATACTATTATGTCCAGATACTTTATTCTGTAACTTATGATTCACGCTACATAGCAACAATGCCTCAGAACTTTTTATATTACTCGTTCATTTTGCATTATTATATTACGAGCACAATTTCTGCGTAAATCTTTCATTGTTTCGGAGTAAACACCAAATGATATTTAAGGTTTATATACTTACCTATCACATTAAGTATATTATAAAGGCTGAAAAAGAATAACAAATATTCTAGGCTCATAGAGGCCTTATCTCAAACAACAATATCTTATACGCCGCCTGTTTACCTAATATCTTTGGCCTCTAGACGATTCTGGCCGACAAAGAAGTTAGGCAAGTTTAAGTTTCAGTCTCTTTTAAGATAACCAAGTATAGGTAGGCACTACTAAAAATAAATAAAAGATTAATAATATAAAATAATAAGCATTACCTACTGTCTTTTAATTTGGAAGACTGTGGTGAATATGAAAAAGTGTGGAATTCGATTACCTACTTGTATTTCTGCAGTTTACAATCATGTATGGTGGCAGAGTTCTATAATTCTTTATTTAGAAGTTCCAAATACGTATGAAATCGCGTTGGGTGAGCTAGTTATTATTGGTACGATTCATTCTGTACCCGTGACCCCCAGCGTTGTGGTTAACAACATATGTTTCTTTGTACGATGAGTCTTCAGATACAAGCTATTTGTTTAGTTTATGAAGCAGGTGGCTCATTTCGATAAAGATTTACAAAGGATTCTTATAGTTTAATTTCAGATGCTGTGCTTTATACAGACATAAGCGGTAATATTCAATGATAGCCATAATGCAGGTATAACAGGACAGGTCAGAACGTTGTTTGTAAGCAATGTTGGTAGTAGTACGTATGTTTAACCTGTTTGTCTTTAATTGATCAACCTTATCGTCGGAGCAGGATGGCAAGCGACTCAAGAAGTCAATGATTCATTTCCAGAATAACAGAAAAAGTCGTGATGTTGAGTGTTGACCTCTTTATGGCTCGCGGTGACCTAAGCAAACAAGCCTACCGTTTGGGTAGTACACAAAATCCAAATTGACCGGCTAATGTAACTCGTTCACATTCCTAGGAACATGTAGGTATTCCAATTCGTTGATTGCGGTCAAACTGCCGGCCAAACGTACCCCGTTCTGGGTATGTGTCTAACGGAAAAATATGCGGTCATTACCTCGCGTAGAGAAGTAAAAACCGGAGCCCAACCTCACTGCAAATATTTATCGTAAATATATTTATGAAATAACTTTGCAGTTTTTTTAGTAGTAGATATTAAGTACCGTTTTAGTATGACATGTGTTAAATACCCAACATGTCTACACTAAGTAGTACAACACACGTAGAGTATGGCCTATACATACGTCTCTCATTACCTACTGGGGAATAGACTTTTTTCTATTTATGCTGTCTCATTCCCGGATGAGCCATTGTTCTCTGCAATCAACCATTCACATGAACTGCAAAAACGTATTTGGTCATGGAATAGCATTCACTTAAGACCATTAGAGGCAGTTCTCCCTGATCAACTCTACGTCAATTCACTTTTTACAAGTTGAAGTTTAATTGTTTCTTCACTATTTAGAATACATCGACGTGCGTGAAGTGGTTATTACTTTAATAATAGTAAGGTCATGACCACGCACATATAGTTTATCTTCTTAAGCCCAACTGTTTATAAGTTTACGAGTTAGTAAAACCTCGGGAAGCTCTTCTTCCAGAATGCAGAAAGTCCGGTTTATGTTCAATACAGACACTTAATTCTGCCCTGAGCAGTCCGGATAACTGTTAAAAGATCCAGCAAGGATACTGAAATGTTCAATGAAAGTTCGCTCGCTTTTGTAGCATGACAAAGTCGCTAAACAATGTTAATTAGGGTGAAACAAGACTTTTGCCCTGTTCTTACTTGTTAGAAATCGTATCTTTATATTAATAAGGAATACGTATGTGAATGCAGGCCTTACATATATTTGTATTATAGTAGTATTAGACACGCCCCTACTGAGACTAATACTAACTAAAGAAAAGTTGGTGTGCTATAGTGTACACACACATCTGCCTGTATATTCAGGTATATAGGCGTGAAGTTATTCATGTAATATTACACGCACGTGTAAAAACCTCATTTCCTCTCATTCATAATTATGTAGTTAATGCATACCGATCACTTAACTCAATATGGCGTACTGATATCAACCAATTTAACGTCCGCGGTACTACAAAATTACCATGGATTTAAGGGATTGTTTTAATGTCACCGACCAATCGTGGATAGGCATTAATTAAGTTACGTGTATCAGGCTATAGCGGTATAATTATCTACAAATATTGCACAGATTTAGGTCAATGTAGCCGGCTGATGAAATTAGTTTATAGCGTGCCACGGAAACCATGAAATACGTTAAAAACTAAGTGATTATTAATGCCTAACCTAGCATCTTTCGCGCGGGTCGGCCAAAATTAGCATACCTGTTCAATAACATTAAATACAAGCCTCAAAAAACGAATGTCAGACGGTATTATTTATGAGAAATCCATGTGTTATTAAGTAATTTATACATGCAATGAAATTCGCGAGAGTAACGGCAGTGAGAACAGTAGAATGAACATAAAGTGGGCTCTCACGGTTAGTGTTACAACGTTATAACTGTCCACCTTGCAGCTAAATAGCACAATAAATGATAGCGTATTCGCAGTATAATCATTTGGAATGCAATGAGTACCTATTTTTTGTTATTAACCGCACAAATAACTGTTTTATTGCTATAATTAATTTACACTCTGATACAATACATGATACACGCAAGAAGTGAAGACAGATAGAAAGAATGGAGTATTTAACGTTATTGTTACTGCATTACCCATGCATCTATCTGGTTTTTTAAGGACACAATTAAGCGTGCAATAAACATTCGTGTTTCTTGTTAAATATTGTCAATATTTACGGAGAGGTTGACATAAGGATATAACTGTACACTGCACTGGGCGAAGAAACCTTGCAATATGATAGTCACAACAGATGCTTTACAACGTCGCCGTTTACCGTCTGTCATAAACTGAATACTCAGAACGATATCACTGTCGTTGTCGTGTATACTACAGATACTGACACGTCCGCCATCAAGTCTTCGTTTAACGATGTTGAATGGAGATCCGCAAGTCCAGCTCTAGATAATAAGTGTCACTGTCCGTATTAACTTCGGTCTTTATTATTGTTAAACGACAGGTACTCCAAGAAACAATACGAAATACACACGAGATATTTGTCTTGCAAGTATCAAATCGTTATTGACGTGTAACTAGTGAGTTTGCGACAATTTTTTGTATTTATTATGTTCCAATTGAAGGTCAGGGTTGCACTATTGGTTACAGAGCATTGAATGACTGGGAAACATCGAAGAATCGACAAAACAGCCTGTGTTTTGGGGGCGCATACCTGCATTGTTATGTAACAGTTTTGCAGAGTAGGACAGATGCCAAAATTTCACTCCGCGCCAACTGCTACCGGGAGCCGTCTATTAGGGAGAATGGTTTCACTGCGGGACAGAGACCGCAATATAAACAGTTTTTTCAATACCAACACGACGTATAACCTCAACTGTGTATCCGCTAATATCAGAGATTTGTTACATAACTGTAACAGTTTCCGCTTTCTAAGTAAGCGAGTCAGTTTTAAACGTAATTCATTAGTATATTGTATTATGTATATTTCGTAATCCACATAGTTACACGTGCATCTTATTATTATATTAAAAGAATCCGGTTTTAAAAGATGTAGGTAGGCTTTAACGATTTTGCGATTATGGAGCTTTTCATTCTTAATCATTTTGTATATTATACGTTTTGTATTAAATAATTTATTAGATATAATCCTAAAGGCCAAGAGTGAATTGGACATATTATTATTATAATTTCCATACTTACAGGGATTTTAGAATAAAAGGAAGAATTTTCATTAATGTTAATACTTCTTTAAATAAATAATTCACATAGTTGAAGAATTCAAGAACTTGCAAAACAAGTCAGATCCAAAATAATGGCTCATATTAGGCAACAAGTCAGTCGACACTTATCTAATTTCAAGACTATCAATTTCAGGTCTTATTTCAACAATAATGTTTTTATTCGTTGCTATATTTTCTGTAGAAATATTTCAAACATTTACGAATGTTAGGCGAGCGACGAACTTATCAGTTAATCGAATAAATTCAATTAAAATGTTAACCAATGGATATCAGTACAATATTATGTGACTTGATTACATGAGGTGCACATAAATAGGCGATGTTGGAGAGGTTTTAAATGTGTCGAAGTGTTTAGTGGGGGAGGCTGAAGAGCACGAGAGTAATTGGTGTCCAAAGATGCGAGCAAGACCCAAACAGAACATTTCAAGAGTTCTTACAAAAACTAAGGCTGTGGTGGTTGGGTACAGGTAACTAGTATGTATTACGACCTACCTAGTGTTAAAATGAAAGTGTCAATGTCAAAATGGCACGCCGTCACCTGACCTGAAAAGGTAATGAAGCATGATACGTGCATCGTTATGACCTTTTACGATCCGGGGTGAGAAGAATTTCAAGCGGAACTGATGCACTAACTTAGACCTAGATACAAACAGCACATAGCGCCTGCTTCTGAGAGAGCAACGTTTATGTAAATCGGTGGCTTCCGTTAACTGATGCATATTATCAATTACAAAGACACACAAACATGTAATTTTTATGTATAAATAATATAGTTTGTGCCAAAGCAAGGTGAAGGTCGTTCGTTTTAAAGGCGACACGTCTCGTGCAAACGTACAATGGCACACTGAATATGAATTGCCATCATCGTTATTCCAACACTAGCATAATATGATCTTGAGTCGTGACAATGCGCTATAGTGCTCGTAAAGGTAGATATTTTTCAAAACAAACATCACGATTATTGCCTTGAATAATGACTAAAGCACGGGTTTTTAGGCAGGAGTCTATCAGTAGACTAAAAAGAGTAACAGTAGTTAATGAAAATAATAACCAGCCAAAATCGATGAATCGCAATATTGCGTCAGTGAGCAGTCATCTTATTATTTGACATTATCATGGTAATGCGAACAGATTCCTAAGAAGTACGTAAAAGGCTTTTAATAATGTCATTACTTCAGCACTTCAATCAAGGCAATCTTAAATCATAAAGTATAGAAATTATACGATGTTCGCTCTACTTGCATCGTGGCTGTGTAAGCTCTCATTTGCCATAAATGGAATGTGTACTAGAAATCGATGATCATGTAATAAATACATCTTTAAACTAAGATTTAATAATAGTTTTTAATGATGTTCTAGTTAATCTTTTGACAAACGTCAACAATGCTACGCCTTAAAAGATTTCCACGAACATGGGGATGTTTCATGTGAAAGTGGGTGTGCGCTCAAGGTTAATAGGCTTGTCACGCTGTCATGCCCATAGGTTACGGTCGATACAATAGCATTCTGCTAAAGCGCCTTCAAAGATTTCTTCGCCATTAACGTGGAGGGTGGGACCGACGCATCACGCATCGCTATCATAAGACAGAGGCAACTATTGATTTTAGTGTAGATACATTTATCCATACGCATTATTAGAAGAATGGTTCTAAGTCTATTGTGTATTTCTCAATCATTCGGTATTTTTTGTTATAGGTACCATAATAAGTTTAAATTTATTCTTTTTTGTGCGCATTATCCTACCCTTGCATACCACTTCAGGGACAATTCCCTGAAGTGGTTACATATGGTGGGGTCGTCAATCGTCACGTAAAAATAATAATAATAGCTGTTGAATTTAATTTTTTGTAGGCTTTTATTAAATTAATTAAAATCCATTAACATGTGGTCGCTAGCTGTTTGATGTGAAACATGACCGCAAGGGAAATGGGTTTAAATATAGAACGCATTATATCGTTGCATGCTCACAATGAGAAACCCAAAACACACATTATGTTCCGTTTTGATCATCATTTAGATAACGCTGATAACATGCTGTAGCAATCATGAACTAATACAAATAGCGCAAATGGCAAAACACAACAGATTACCATGATTGATGATGACTAAAACTAAATATTACAAATGTATGTTTCTGTTTACTCTTCTATGTGTGCCTCTTGGTAAACATGTCAAAATTAATGATACTCAAAAGTTGTAATGAACTTTGTTGGAATTCCAATATTTAAATAACCTAGTTACTAAGTGGGTAATATAACGTGTATAAAGCTCTGGTGCTCTCATAAAATATTGAAACTGGGCCAGGACCGCCGACCACGTATGACCAAATAAAATATGTAACTTTCATTAAAGATATGATTGTTAGTCACACAACGTAGCCCGTAACGTGTATCTATTGTAGCTAGTACAAAACAAACAGGCACAGATACAGAAGGCTCAACTAATACTTTGCAAGCTGCTCAAACAAAACCATTTTCTCACACAAGTGCTCTGATACCGAATGCCGTAGAAGGTACTAGGGCACATGGATGGCTGCATATTTCTTAAGAGTTGACACATTGCTACCACCAATTATTTTGTCAATTGTAGTGCTTACTTGCCTACAACATTATTCACATTTATATTCATTGCTATGAAAGCATATAGGCTACTCAGTACATATTGTTTAGGTTAATTTGATGTGTTTCATCACCTCTTATGGACTGGAACTTCTATGCATACTTATAAGTATGTTTGGTTAGTGAGGTCCGTGTTTGTGCGTGCTCGGCCTCCGTCGGCGTCACCGAGGGAAAGGCTGCGAGGCCGGCATGGCGGCGTGGGCGCTGCCCGATCAGGATCGATTTAAATGTCACTCTTTATTGCTCATTCGATACCAGATTTGATTGTAATTTAAGATTAAACGTGACACGATAACCAAGGAAGAGGAAATGTTTTTATTAATGGCGCTACATTACGTACAGTGGTAGACAATCATTAGATATTATCGAAAATAAAATTTCCGAATAAACACCAACCCAACAGACGTTAATAAACGCGTCTTAACTGATTCAGGTAAACACCTGAAGGGTAGGCAGCAAACATGGTTTTTGGACACATTGGACAGTTCATTCACAAAAAATAAACTGGATGAATTATACTGATTTCCCTGTATGATGTTCTAACATGAAATGTTAGAATTAGATCGTCGCCTCTTATCTACCTTATTAACTTTATTGTCAAAAACATTATTTGAGGTTTTATTCTTTTGATACTATTGACGTTGATGCCAACTAAAATGAGATAGAACAGGTATCTCTGCATTATCTTGGCCATAGATTTAAAATACCAAATAGTTCCTACCATGACCTAGCTCAAAAGACAAATAACAAATGAAGGTTATTTTGCAAAGAAAATTAAAAGACATACTTTCTAATAGGCAATTATTACTTTAATTAGATATGGCCTTTACATGAGTAGAAGAAAGGTACGAGAGGAGAGCCCATATTATGCCGTTACTGGGAAATGTTGCTATTTAGTTTAAGCGAAAGTAGAGCACTAAGGATTAAGGATGCCTTTCAAGTAGAGTGGATACTATAATAAGTGGGATAGTCATCTATTTGCTCTCCCTCGTTCCACAAATTTCGCTTTACTTTAGTAAGTTCTACTTTTACGGTAAGTACGGCAGTGCGAGCCCGTTTCCCACAAATGGATCATTCAATGGTAATTAATTTATAAGTACCTACTGTTGCTTCGCTGCGTTGTATATTGATTAGCGGTCATAAGCGATGTGAAAACTTTTTGTTTTAAAGTGGGAATAACAGAACCGCATAAATAAACATTCTAAATAATTTAAATAATCATAATTAATGATCCATTTATAGGTGACCTGCTTTCGATCTTATCAGCAGTATACACATTTTTTCCAGGGTATATTTATTATTGTATAGTGTTTCGCCCGTTTTTCGCTATTTTATTATTTTTCTAACTATCTGCCTCAGAGCACTAGATTTCAAAAATATTTGGTCACTAAAGAACATTTTGTGTTCATGTAAATTAATACTTTTTTTAGTTATTTTATATAATATTTGAAATTATGATAATACATATATTGGGTAGATGTTTATAACGGAAAATATAAAGGATATATAATACGAAGGATTTCATAATCATAAAGTAGTAAATGAAGACATTCAGATTGCAATACATTACGCAATAAATACGGTACGAGAGTAATTATTTCACTTCGCAACATCTCACTCTCATAATTCAAGATCATTACCCGCTGAAGTTCGTAATGAATGATGATTTTATAATCGATGGTAATGAAATAATCTAAATGTAAGTAGGTAGAGGCACACAGTAGTTAGATATTTGTTGTTTTCGCTTGGTCTTGTCAAGGACGGTCATAATAGGGCAGAATAGCTACTATTACATATTATGTATTCGCCAAATGATAGCCGGATACGACATATTAAATTTATCAATTTAATAAGTATGTGTATTTTATATGATGTACAAAATTAAACTAAATTATAGTTTAATTTTATTTTTCGTTTCGGTTGTACACTTTTTCTATTCTCACCAAAATCTCTTAAAGACTTAAAGGTTCGCTGTAAGAGAACTCAATTGTGAGTTAAGCTAGCCCTTGTACATCAAATTTCATATTGTTATTCTGTCGATATTTAAGTTATGAGTACAATAAAGAATTAAGTATATATAAGTTAATAAAACTGTTCATTTCTCATTAGGTGCGTAACTTCAGTTGAGCGTGCCTATTTGACTTATTCCTTCATTGATATATTAGATCATAGAAAAGGAATCCGTCGAATATAGAAGAATAAAGTCTGTGGCATTCATGAGGTAGAGTGCAGTGGCAATGAACGATCGCCACTCCACCCGAGAACCGGTTTGGTCCCAGCCAGACAAACATTCATGTTCAATGATGACTCACTTGATGTCCAATATGTTTTAGACGCTGTTGCATTTTCTGTATTGAGAGACAGGTTTTATAAACAAAGAATTATTATCACAGTATCCAATGCTAGTTATTTATTTAAAGGATCTTATTATATAGGTATTTTACACTATGACACTTAATGACGCATGAAATGTTTTTTAAAGGAATGTGTTATTTTGGTAACTAGCACCGCAAAGACGAACTTTGTTGACTGTCGTCTCATATTAAGAGGAAATACCGGTAGACACATTATGACAAAGTTTTACTGAAGAATAAGTATAACAAAATAGACTTAAATTCCAAATATCACTATGCGAACGTTGTCCATCAGCGTAGATAAGCAGTAGTCGGAAAATGTTGTGAACAATACCAATGAATCGCACTATAAACAGAGTAAATAAACATAAAGAGCACTTTTCACTTTGTTCAGACTCTTCGGAGTGTAGCGAGTATGAACGGTGTGATTACAAAACATATTCCTGGGTACGGTGGAGCCTCAGAAAGCCCGCGTTGTTTGCACACCTCTCACACGGTAATGCAGCCTGGATGTGTGGTGGAACCGTTATCTCGATAACAGGAATAAAGCAAGAATTACTTACACCGTGTTCATACACTGTTTAACTATCACAATTTTAGTTTGTAATTAAATTACATGTAACGTCCGAAATTAAACCTGGCATTAAGAATTCATAACAAATGTAGGTATGTTATTAAAATTGTACTCAATGATAATATCATGTATTTGTGTGTATGTAAATATTAAATGAAAACAATACCTTCACCACTTTTGATTTATGACGGGCGTTGCAGGCATGCCAAATCTGGAAAGAAAATTTTATTGTTAATATGTACATTCACCACATCATTATAATAAAGGTATTTATTGTCTTCAGACTCAACAGGGTTTGAAGATAAAATTCACATAAAATAAACATGGCGCATTAATTTTCCAAGGCAGTAACATAGTAACTACGTATGTATTTTGTAATAAATATTACCTACTTGTATTTACGTTTATAGATGTTAATTAGGTAGTTAAGTCTGTTTAAGGCATTATACTTAAGAGTTGAAAACAGAACATTTCCACGTAAAAAAAATAATTTCAATTGATTTTGGGAAGTAGATAATATAACCATATAAATAAAACAATGCCTACTTAAACATAAAATAAAATGAATACTAGAACTAAAGCGTCCCTATTTAGTTCGCGACTCATAGAAAATCGATAAGTTGCCAGTCAACACTTGGACGCACGGTTTGAAGTTATCCACAGAAGTGGCACTAGATATGAAGAGTTTGAAGTGTAGAAACACAATTTAGATAATGTTAGCTTATCGTGTATTATATGCAATATCGCCTATGCTTTTTCATTAGTGACGTGAACAAATTTTGAAGTGTTCCCATAACAGGACGGGTTTGGAATGTACTACAAGAAGTGAACACACAATTTGATATTATGTTGTTATGTATAACGTTATCATTTCACATGTTTATTAATATTAATATTAAGGAGCTAGTGGAATAAGTAGGTACAGTAAACTTATTCACGTAGCTGACACATGTAATGTACGAAATCTCATCCAGCTAGCAGAGGTCACGGCAGTCTTTGTAAAAAATTAAACAACGAACAAGCGATAACTACTGTTTACCTATAAATATTGTTGTAATAAAGTTATCATTAATTCATTGTTTGTTGGTAATTAAATGTATAGTACAACACCCGTTGCGTGCCTCATTAGTTATCAAAGTACAAACAAAGTGTACATTAGGTACTGTTAACAGATGGTGTGACGTTACAGTTGTTTAATCATACAACATAAATGTAGCACATCGCATCTCGCCTACAATATGACTTCCCAGTTCACGTGAAATGATAATAATGCAATAAAACTACTGTAGGATGTTGCTCCCATTACTGTTATTTGTTTTCCGGTAGGATTTTTAAGGAGCTAAACTAATGGATCTGTTTTAACTGTTTATTTTTGCATCGTGATATAAAAGTATTCTTAACGTGAAATATTTTCTTGAAACTCGATACTATTTACAAGTTCTCGAAGTATTATAATATTAAACTCTCGTCGATATAACCTAACCTAACCTTCTAATATTGTTCTCGGGCGATATAAATGTGTTTTCAGGTGAAATTTTAGTCGATACAAGAAACCATTTAAAGCTTTCTAAATTCTTGAAACTTTGAATCGGCAGGTATAAATTTGGATTCGCCCTCGATTATATAAAATATAAACGGCCTACGGCCTACTTTAGATATCGTAATCAATTATGAGGATAACGTACCGGCTAACACTACCACTTTCCTTGCCCCACTAAGCGAGACAGATTAAGTTCCTCAATAGCTATAATTCAAACACACATATTTCTATTGATTCTTGAAATAAGATTTTATGACATTAAATACGATTGCAAGGTGCAATCCACGTGTTTGGCTAGATCAGAATCGTTTTCCAAGGAACGTTGATCGTTATGACCGGTTCAGTCACATCAAACACAAATTGTATTTACGTCACAATAAATTGTATCTTGCTTTTATATTAAAAAGCTTGTCCAACAGTATAAGGGTAGATGAGGATAAGGTGACTTAGAAATGACGTCAAATGCGGTGAAAGTCGCAACGGACATTCGTAAATTCTGATGAACAATGACCTCCTGACCGAAATTGTCGGTCACAGCACAGTGGCTAGTTTCAACAGATACTATTTCTGCTTTGTTTTATAAGTAACATGAGACGATCAACGGAGACCAACAACAAAACAAGCACGAAGAGGCTGGTTCATCCAAGGACTGACCGGCGCGCGGCGAAAGCGCTACTTGATCTCGCAGATGGACTGATTGACCCTCCGCTGATGAGCTTTAGTTTGTTCATAAAGGTTATCGTTACTTAACAAACTAAAAAAGCTTGTAAAAATTAAACATAACTAGGCTTGGCTTCCGGGCGCAGGTAATCTGACCATGAACTTTTAAAAATAACTGATTGCAAGGTGAGAATGACGAAACAAGCAGAAAACTATTCTTACGTCAACAATTTGCTGAAGTGTATTGAAAAGAACCGGGCGCTTTCGATAAACATGTTCTAAATGTTATAAAGATAGCATGCACGAGTGCAGGTTCCCTAGTAGAAAAGTTATTAAACCCGTGTTGGTAATAAAAACTAGAATTGAGAATGTAATCATATTGTTTACAGCATACATAGGGATGGTATTGTCCTAGACTTCTTAAGCCTTGTCATTATAAGTGTTATTTCATTAGCAGATTCACATTTTAAAATGATCTTGCCTTATAAAGTTTATTTCTACCTAACTAAGTGTATCCAGTCACGCTTCTTTTTCCAGACAAATTCCATCCAAAAATCTGTTATTTTATCGCCTAGAGGCCTCCTATCATAAGATTAACAATAAACACTACAGTAAGTGGGAATCAGGATACTTAATGGTGTCCTAGTAGTGGCCAAACACGGATCGTGTTGTGACGGAGGTGAGCGACCGGCTGGTGGGTCAACGTCGCGCACGCCTCATGCCGCGCCCGCACTGATTCATCTTCTTGTTGCGCAATTTGCTAAATGATCCATTTTACATTATCTATATCTGTCTATATACCAGTAGCGAAAGTGAATTTTCAAATAGAGGAAGCCGGAACAAAAGTAGTACCAAAGCTGCTAAATGCGCATGTTCGAAAGAGAAGCTGGTATAAATTGGGTTTTAAACATCCTTGGACACTGCTATGGTTTAATAGAAGACATTAAAAATACTTTTATGGGTGACAGTTGGGTTAATCAAACTACATAAAAATGTGAATCCTTACTTAGGCTATAATCAGTTTTATGATATTTTTAATACATTATGCACTAAACCTTTCAGTAAATGGATACTTAGAGCACGGTGTTATAAACAATTGTAATCTCCTATCTAACCATGTTGTGCAAATGTTGTTTCTGACGATGTGAAAGCATATTTTGTTGGTAAGTAATAAAAATATAACATTACAGATAAAAAGAAACTTGGTTAGCCTGGTTTTGGGAAATCAAAACAGATCGAGAGTTCACACACAGGTCCTACGCGTTTAACAATTTCAGCCACCTTAGAAATTAGTTCGCCTACACACAAATGCTCAATAATCTACGTTAAAAACTGCGCACATTTTCGAACTTTCATTAGATAAATGGGTTTCTTCCATTACGTAAGGCGTGAAGCTTTTATAGAATTAGTCATTGACATTGGAGCTTGATTTTATTCACAATACGTTAAATAATAGAGACCTCCGTATAACAGTATCGTGTTCATGAAATGTTTGGAGGTCGAAATTATACATTCAAATGCAAATGTGAAATATAAATAATTTAAGCCATTAGATTTTAAGAATATATCTAGAAACAAAATATTTCGAGGGTACCTGGTTCAACGCTAGAAACCGGTTCGCAGAAAACTTATGCATATCAATATCTCGTAATTTTATTTGGAAATAAATAAATTAGACTAAAATTTTGTGTCTAAATAAAGCTTTTGACGGATAAATACTAGAATCATTATATGAAAACATAAAAGCAAGATTTGAGGCAAGGAATAATGCTATAGGTTGAATACGGCAGGTGTTCTTTGAAAGCAAAGGTCTCTTCGTCTCATTAAACATCCATACTATTTTAAAACCGCAATTATATTCGGTCTGTGTGTTACCTCATCGAATCAAACAATTTAAATCACAGTATTACACCTTCCCTGCACTACGATTCAAGCACAATGAGAAGGTTTCATTTAAAGTTTTTGCAGACAACGATTTAGGGGACCTATTGTATGTAAGTTCAATGCTACTTAACAAGTTTCTTAATGCAAAACAATAGAACAGTTAGTGTGCATTACGAACCTTACCTACTTAACTATGTAACGAGCCAGCTCGTTAGTTACTGCAGACAATATAGCATATTAACCGTTTCAATGATTAAATGACGCAACGGCTTACGACTACCTAGGTACAATCGCTATGGCGTAATAAGTTCACATTATAAGTGTAATTAAATGGGCTTTATTATCACGACTGACCTTATTATGTGGTATACCAGTACCAATAGACAATCGCGGTATGGCTATGCTGAAAAAATTTGAAGTTTTGTAGATAATGAAATGTCTAAAAAGCATGAAATCGATTAGAAATCGCGAGGGCTGCTTGTTTACATTCTAGGGAAAGTAGAGATTACGTAACAAACTCTAATTTTCTAGAAACGACCAAATAATTACTTTTTGTTCAATGGCAGCCCTAATGGGGTCGTGTTGGTGACCGCCTGACATTAGTACGTACACGTAATTTTAAACCGCTATTTAAGTTTAGTGTCGTGGTTTAAATATCATTTTTGACATTGAGAACCTGTTTCAAACGCAGGTTAGGTTTCAGGCAACGTAAGCATATAACACAAATCCTTTTACAGTCTCGCCAGTGATGTGCCTAACAGGCGTCGCATAGTGAGGTTCCGGAGTTGGTCTTTTTAGAGGTCCCGGGACCTTCCTTCCTGTACGATCGAGTAGATGGTGTCCATCGGGGCGGTTTTAGTGAAGTAGTTATACTACACTCCCCGCTTTCTACCCCCATAGGGCGGCATGCTATTAAAGGATACCACTCGAAAAAATAGTATTTGCAAAAACATGGCCTTGATAAAAAGGAGCTAAAACCAAAAGTAAAAAATATTACTTCGCGCATTGTATTAGTTTCTAAACTTTCGCATTAGTAACAATAGTGCCGGGAGTGCACGTTAAGCAGTTGGTTCCGGTTGTGAACGAACTACGTTACAAGTTACGACGTTAGCAAAGAATTAGAACATATCTATTTATTTCGTATCATCCGCTCAATTAGTTAGTCCCACTTACACCAATATAATAAATATATCTAGATTAACATAAACATAACATAACATCACGCCTGTATTCCCCGAAGGGGTAGGCAGAGGTGCACGTATAGTACACCCACATTTCGCCAGTTATGTTTTTAGGTCCCAATGTAATAGGGGGCGAGCCTATTGCCATCAACCGGGCACAAATCCAGACTACAGACTGATATCTAGATTGTTATCTATGAAACTAACTCAATATTATAAAACTTATATAGTATAGACTGTCTGAAAGTCGAGTGACGTGTGGTTTAAAGGTGTTTTAAAAAATCCCACAAGGAATTCTATATTACACAAAAAAATATGCTTCACCGGCTTCACCTACTTTTTTAGGACAGAAGAAAAAACAAAAAGGTTCAATGGGCGCACGACTTTACATCCAAAAAATTTAACTCCAAGTGGTCCTTTCGTAGAATAACCGCAATTAGAATGCTCGTCGTGATCCCGCTACGAGGTGCACTTTCTACATCGAACAATAGGAACTGTTAACCACTTCCAAAAATAGTTCTTATACACCATGTATAAGATACAATATGCTCTGAAGTTCTTTCAAAATAAACGAATAACTCAAGTCTAACAAAGGATGACTCTACTGTAGAGTGACATAAAGTACAGTGTCATTATTTTGTTTCCCAGTAATATTTATAATGTATTTATGGTTCTCGATGGCCACTCAAGGATCGCTATAAAATTAAGCTTGTTTACAGTTTTGAAGCTTTACATGTTGATAATAAAAAAACAAAAAAACGTCGTGATTTAACGATTTCTAAACTACATACTATATAAGTAGATCAAAGGGCAATTTAACATTAATAATTTAGCAGTCCATTCGAGGTCAGTGGAGTCTGAACGTTTATCAGTACCGTTTGTGAGAACGACCTCGCCATATCGTCGCATTGCGCAGCTGTGCTGTACTTACTGCTGGGGTGGGCTTCAATAGTTTGTAACTTGTGCCGTACAATTTCTTGGCTTCATTCTCGAAACGATCATAAATTCTAAATATTATTAAAAATACCCAACTGCATTTATTAAATGCAAAGCCGGCTTTGGTCTGCGGCAAAGTAATAAGATTAAATTCTCCCAGACGTTTCCAGATTACGTTCAATGACCATAAATAAATATACTTAGTTAATACTTTATTTATTTGATTAGGGGATCAGACAGATAGTCCTTTTGCAATGACAATAAGGGATTATATAAAAGAATAATTCAAATAATCTCACGTACAACAGTCGATTATGCTTCAAGATTCAATATCAGTTCTATACCCAAATAATCGTATTTCAATCAGAACTTTTTAAACATGCTTTAAGATGAGTAAGTTTTATGTAAGTGTGTGTAAAGCTTCTTGATGTGAACAAACAATTACGCACGACTAATATGCCTGTAATGTCCGAAGGCGGAATAGTTGGTAAAATATACCTACATAATTAAACAATCACTTTTTCTGAAAAGGTAATTAGTGGCATACGCGTGGCATTTAATTATAATCAGTTTAATGAGGAATATAATCAATCAATCAATATACACGAAACTACCAAATAACCAAATGAAGGAGTTATGGGATACGGAATTCTCTTATAAAACATACATCATTCTTACTTGGGTCACATTTTGTTTTCTGAATGTTTCCTATCATGGTATTTAACGAGAAATCATAACAGAAGGTTACTTTGTTGCATTAGATAATACATATTATATAATTACTATTAGATAATATGTAATATTGATCTGAATCAAATGTTGTACACCTATAAATTGTCTGTATATAGGAACTTGTACTAATTTGTTAACGGAGATGTCCATATATACTGTTGGTGTATTCGTAAAATAAATAAATACCGCCATAATAACGTATTAAGTTAATTATGAAAGAATACCACAACATAAACATTTACCTCCTTACTTATAAACGTTGCTAACATGTGTTAAAGATAACTACTCGTTAAGTCTATTGATATCTCTATTCTTTGACATGCAAACGACAGTCACAGGTATAATTTAATCAATTGTTCAACACTGACAAATTTTATAAAGGGAAATATCTACGCCTACGGTGCAGTGTTAGGAATACATAAATTGTATACTTATTATAGACATTCAAAATGAGATTATCACGTGAAAGAGAGAACTATTTTAAAGGTGTCTATCATTTCAGCTTTTGTCAATTTCATTTAGGTTCAACCCCAGTATTTTGTAAATATTGTGATAACCAGGTTTCCTGGCACATCATTCAAAATGTAAAATTAACTTTAGTGATATTTAGTCAAATCTAGAGAATGAAGAGGCAGTGATGTAACCTTACACGAGTATTTATTGTAGGCAACACCTTTTACCATGTTACATCACTTTTGAAAACTAGGTATTACCCCATATAAGGTTTATGAATTGGATTTTGTCCTTTAATTAAAAATTCTCAGTTTTTTTTTCTATAAGCAGTCTGTACTTATCTTTATCAATTTCCTACACAACACAATAGGCCAACTAAATTATAATTAAGTAGCAAAGACCCACTTGATAATTTATCGTTGTAAAAACTAGTATTGTGGTTATACGGAAATCGATAAGCCAACAGCCTGCACTGCAAGGTCAATCTATCGTCATTTATTTTGCCACACCCGTGCTATCGTGTGCCAAATTAGAATTTCTATTCGAACTAAATTAATCCGCAGAATAATTAATCCGAAAGAAAATGTTATGACTAATACCGATTGGTAATGCCTTCATTCCTTGTTATATATGTAGGTACTTAGTACTTACTACAATATTATTATGTAAAGGAAGAAAAACGTTTATTGGCATAAAATCAAATCATTATGTAGGTATTGCTTTAAAAGTGCTAAGGTAAAGCAAGTATTAAGTACCAATACGTAAGTAATAGTCCTTGGCTGTTGTCCAATTCTTAATGTGAAGGTACTGCAGTAACCACACGGTGTCTGAAGTTTCAGCTAAAAACTTATTAAGTTGTTGAGAAGTTGTTATGCGGCCCTGCGGATAGTGGCTGAGGCGGTGCCGGCGTGTTGCGTATACCCTCGCATACGGCATAGCGGCGCCAACAACCTTGCAAGGTCACAGTCTTTACTCAACCCCCACTAATCTGACAGCCGATTCGTGGTCGTTTCAATCCATTTTATTATTATGACTGCGACTTTATCCATCATATAAACTTTTTATGTGTGGAAGAAACTCTTGACAGAATCGAAGAGACGAAGGCTGAGTTTTATAGTACAATCATAGCTACTTCAGAAAATGCATTCCATTGTTCAAAGATTATGATATAGATGACGTAATCTTAAAGCAAGGTTTTTTAAATTTGATTTAAATCTTCAGTCGATTGTCTTTCATTCACTTCATATTTTCTGAAGATAATCGATAACCATGCTTCGCGCTTTATTGTCAATGAACAGACTATTGTTATAACAAACTCTATCGCCACAATACTGTCTAACAGAACAGATTATAAAGACTAGATCGCCTGCTGTAGCTAGGCGCGAGCTAAAGTAACAGATTATTATGTGTAAGTTTTGATTATATAAATTATGTTAAAAATATAAATATTCAGAATGAAAGCATTTGAATTTATATAATCTGACATTCAAATTGTCTAGCTAACTGCTAAAACAAAAAGCAACCTTGCGACCTTGTCAAATTCTGACAAGCCGGGTCACAACGTGTGCCGAGGTTTGTTAATTAATTTAACAAAGCAGGTCTATCCATCAGTTGTATCCAACCATTTATTTTCACTGATGTTGTATTTTTGTAAATTGTCTTTTGCCTTTAGAATGTTCCTAACTTTTCATATTATGACATTCCAAACAGTTATTTTGACAAGGTTATAAATATGATAAACAAATATGTACCACAAGTTGGTTTTGAACAAGAAATGTCTGTATTCTGGACAATTATGCATAAAATCTAAGCGCTTATTAAAGAAATTTATTTAGGGTTATTTTTTCTTTGGTTGGATCATGTCCATCTTGTTGTTTGTAAACGTTTAGGTACCTACTTGTTACACATTGCCCAGTGTAATCTCGAAATTTCTTTGCTCTTGTTTCCCGTCTTTTACAATTATTTATTCCTTCTAAAACGATGGTGTCGTTTCGTAAGTATACAAATATCTTTCTTCGTCAACTACTAGTCAAACTTCCTCATTAGTTTTCTTTTATGTCTAATAGATTTTCTCTATTCTCCTCAATTACAACATTTCAACACTTTTTTTGTCCTTTGGCTCAGCGTTTATGTTTGGCAAATGTAACTAAACTTTTCTTTTCTTCTTTAACTATAGTTCAGAAATGAATGAGTCAGTCAGAATTAAATAATACAGTAGTCAATTACATATACCTAGTGCAGGTGTGCCAATCATTGAATGTAAAAGACAACATGTAACTTATAGGGTTTCAGCTAGGTGTAAGATTTTATCCTACTAATCCTACTAATATTATAAATGTGAAAGTTTGTGAGTATGGATGTATGGATGTGTGGATGTTTGTTACTCTTATAAACGGCTGGACCGATTTGGTTGAAATTTGGTATGTAGATAGGTTATACCCTGGATTAACATATAGGCTACTTTTTATCCCGAAAAAATGTCGCGGGTAACACCGCGGGGCGCAGCTAGTATACAATAGTTTTAGTTGGTTTAGGATCATTTTCTATAAGTATGCCAATTAGATTTTCTCTTTACTTGCTGTGTCGCGGTAAGCCCGTATACGGCTTTGTAGTACAACCTTTAGGAATTACTAATGTACCTATGTCACAAGATTACATTTCATCGATTTTTATGTTGTTGACGTCTCTATATCATGGTAAAACAATGCTGTGTAGGACAATGATTGCAAACAAACGTTGTCTGATAGTAGCTCGTTGCGGGGCTTGTCCTTGTTCCACCTATTGTGTTCGCCACTGTTAATATGAATGCTAGCTGTCTAGTTTCCCGTTTTGATGATAATAGTACAACACGTGTTAACATAATAATATCCATTCATAATTCGTAACCAACCTCAAAAGGGTAGAAAAATGTTTCTTATAAATAAACCAATTATTCTTCTTCTTCAAACAAATACATAAGTAAATGACTCATCTATTGAATTATCACTACAGCTACTCTAATAGAAATGTGTATTGCAAATTGAATTAGACTTGCTAAGTACTTAGGTGATAATACAAGTATAGATTTTTAACCTGATGCGTCATAGAGCGACATAAAGAGCTTGTCGCAATGGGGACTGCCACTGGACTTATATCACTCGTAAAGCGGATTTAATCTTTGTTAACACTTAGTACTCGTTTATCTTTTGAAGGTAATTGAATGCACTTTCTGATGGTATAGTCTGAGATTTTATAGCTAAAATTGTAAAGATTATGTAGAATGAATATTTATTCTTTGGAGGTAGTTATAGACAGTAACGAATAAGAGGAGCCATTAACAAGGCAGCACACATGTGAAGACAAACTGCAAGGAGTGCTGAACAATAGTGCACATGGTGCATGAGAAAGTAAATATTTACCTATGTAGTTTGTACCTAACGTCTAACTAGTTATATGTATTGCAGTTATCAGTTATGAAACGTAGTCTTAGAATAAATACGCCTATCTAAACGATAAGGCTATTATAGCCTATTACTTATTATGTAAATAAAAAATAAGCATGATACATCTACATTACCATTTAACTATTACATAAAACAGGCTAAAATCGCTGCTTATGACATACAACTAAATTGCAGCTAATAATAGTTCACGATATTTCACAATCGGATCTAGATTTCTATAACAAAGGAGGTTCAGTCTAACCGGACGAATTTTACAATTGTATTCTCCATTGTGGTTATGTAGTCCACGAGTCGGTCTAAGCCGACCTTGCATGAAATGTCATATACCAGTAACTAGGCACTGCCATTTTACCGTCTCTCGTATCGTTAAAGGATTGCAACATTTTCTCTTTATCCTTGATATTTTATTAGTCATACAAAAGTACATTTCAACTGGTGTAAGCGGTTTATTGAATACAATTAATTATCAAAAAGGTAATATTGTAGACGTCATCACTTCAGTAAACTGCAAACGTGCATTAAATATGTACGTATTGCTAGTGGTAATAAACGCGGCAGTGATTGGTAAAAACAACCACAACGATTCCAGAAAATAAGATATTGTAGAATATTATCTCACGGACACTAAACTTGGTACCTATTTTACAGACAGGTATTTTTATGAATTGAAGGAGAACCTACACCTATTTACAATACCTTAAAATCTCATTTAAAAACTCAAAACGTTTCGAACTTTACACGTTTAAATCGTAAAGTCGTAATTGTTTTTCCAATTATGGAGAAACAGCATGATTATTCAATGAGTACAACGTTTTAAATCGTAACAATATTAATGCTTACAAGTCAAATAAAACAAGTTACATCGTGATCAATCTGGGCTTCGTCATTTGCAGGCGTGATATAAACGCAGCCATATGCAGGGCACTTAAGTAAGCGTGGCGACATCAAAATGACCAGTCATTGTCATTAAGTCGAAGTACAAGACAATAATTTTGCACACTGCTGCAGAGATACGAGGAATATTGGTACGAAAATCAGTCTTATTCTTGCAGTAAAGATGCAGATGAATTTTGCTGCGTATGGGCTAGATTTCTTGTCTGCCTTGTCGCTTGAATAGCAACATGTGCGTCTAACCATGTGCTATGATATAACAAACAATATTTGGTGCTTTTGCATTGTATAAAATATTGAGGATTATGGAGTATTGTTCAGAAACATAAGATTTAAATAAAAACTAAGGGGTGGACCCCCTTAGTTTTTATTTAAATCTTATGTGTTATCGCAATTTGTACAATAAGAATAGGCTTTATTATGCTAGGTAATATTATTTACAAAATACCAATGGCATGATACATTAAGCGAATACAAACAATCAAGATAGCGCTGGGTATTCTCTTTAATATAGTAGAGTAGAAAGACCTAGTAGTAAACATACTGCGTGCACATTATGCCCACGTGTGCATCTTAATTTATGGTACTTGTTTCATAAACATGCTGCAACAAAGAACCTAATAAGGGCGAAGAAAGACAAGTAGGTAGGTACCTCATATAAAATGGGTTATAGTGGCTGCGTCGACTGTGCGGCAGCGTTTGCGCAACACAGTTGCGTCAGGGCAACGCTTCGGGCTTCGGGCCCCAAATCCTGTTACCGCAAACTTAGAAATACTGTAGTAACTCTACCTTCGTGCTATAGACAGTGTTATCTAATTCCGATAGTCAGCACTAAGTTTACCTGCGTAAAGTATTTATTTTGGAATAATATATAGATTGAAGAAAAGTAAAGAGTCGAGGAAAAAAGAAGTAGATATTCGTAAAGAGGTCGATGGTAAAAACATAGCTGTAGTTTTAAAAGTTAAATAAAATAAACTCTGCTTGTATGTATCATACGCATCGATTTGTAAAATGCGCAGTGTCATAGGGTCAGTCGGTAACAATAAACATATCGTACATCCGACCTGCTGACAACAACAACACGTGATGATGTTCAGTTAGCTGAATTAATGAATTAACACGAATTAGGCTCCCACATCTAGGTCAAGATTACGCAGTGCGTGCAAATATCAGCATGTACATGTAAATTACCATAAGTACCAATCAAATGGTTCAGATATTTTATAAATCAGTTTTAGGCACGAGTTGGAAGTATTTTGGTCAATAGCTTAGTGTGTATGTGAATAGTGTGGTTTGTAAACGTCGGGATTGCGACAAACTCAAATGCACTAAAGGGCAGTATACAGTATACAGGAAATTCTGACCATAAGAAAAAGCTTAAAGCTTTGGTACTTTACTTACAGTTACAACTGAAGTTCGAGTTAATAACCTGGTAAGCACCAATGTTAGTTATGCTGGTATAATATGTTGGTACCTCTACTACTTGATTATTTAATGTTATTGGAATAGGAACGATATGTAATGCTAATGACTCGAATGTTGCAGTTGAGAAAAAAGTAAATGCATAAGTAGATATGTCGGTGTCGGTTGGCAAGTGGTGCACATTTCTGCGCCCGCGCTAAAGACGTCTCGACACGGAAGCGCATACTGACCTAGTATACTTCTTAGCTTGCCTTGCGATGCAAATGTATCGTTAATACACCCCACAATTGAATCGAGGTTTGAGATTAAAATTCTAAATAGCCGCTTTTGCATGCGTCACAGATCCACAGGAGTGCACATGTAGTCCACGTAGGTATTATAACCACGAAGGTGAATGTTCTGTTTTATAGTTTATAAGCTTGTCTGGGTGTGGTAAGTTACGTAAACCGCTAAAACATTGATATGGCATTTCCTATTAAAGTTTAGAATGACAAAGTTAGAGGTTAGAGAGTTCCCTGCGTCAAAAACAAACAAATAGGAGCTTTATCTAGGTAGCTAATGGCAATGACGGATATTAGTTTGCTTAGGAAATGCTATTTTCAAACGGAAGGCTGCGCATATTGTGTCGACTTGTTTATGTATTGTAATATTACATGCGAAGATAAATCGATAATGAAAAAGTAAATCATTGCTTTCTCATATTATGATCATTCTACATCGATGATGTTCTAATATTTACAGAAGTTGTACCTATAATTGCCAGTCATTCTGCAATGTTTTCTATTAAGTACCTAAGTAGAGGTACCTACTGAGGTACTAAACGACTAAAATATTACATCATTATTCAATCCTCACCTATTGATTTAATTATTATTGTGAAGCTCATTTTGTTTACTTGGGCTATCAACTATGTGAAGGGTACCCGGTCTTTAAAAGGCTTACGTGGGTAAACGCAGAGCCCCTTGAGAACATTAATCTTAAAGGGAATTGGACACCAGCTAGAGACAGCACATAAATGCTCTATGAAAGACCAGCCACGAAAAATCCCCAGAAGTCTATTGTGTTTGGATGTTTCTGGATTTGTTAGTTAGATTTTTACTGAAGACAAACTGTGTCTGCACTTTAACATAAAATATGCTGTATGCAGGCGGTGACTTGCCACTCACTAGATGGGACCCCTAAACTGTCGCCACTATAGGTAACAAGGACCAACACCGGTGCGGGTACCTTGTTATCACACCATAATAATAATAATTATTAACCTAGTGTCCCACTGCGGGGCAAGCAACAACTAGTCTGTCTTACACAAGTCAAGTTCAGTTAATGTTTTTTTTAACTTTTAATACAAAGTTAATAAATTAATACCAAAGAAACACTAAAAGAAAATAATAATAACTGTCTTTAAAAATACTTATTAGGGTACTCATATGAGTTGGGGTGATAACAAAGATGCATGTAGTTTAATTTCAGTTATATACAGAAGTAATAAGTTTAACACTGGTATAGTGACATAATAAGGCCACATGCCAACCTAGAACATCAACATCCACATATGGAATATATGTATAGAATTACATGGTCCACACTTGATATAATTATAATAATATACCTAATTGAATAAAATTGAAAGAAGTGCTAGTTGTCTGCAAGCGGAAAGAATCCATTTCCCAACAATGGAAAAATATGGCCAAGTCAATACTCAATACTTTAATGCATTCCATAATAGTACATCTATAGACTTACAACAAGTCTGATTTCTATTGGTAATAAAGTAAAAGGTGGGTTAAGTGGTGATAATCATTTATAGGTTCATTGAATTAAATAATTATAACTACACATACCTACCTAATGCCTACAGTATTATTTGTTATCTTAAATGAATGTTGGTATGCTTTATTACCTCCTACCTACCTAAGGTAAATATTAGTGCTTGACTATTTGCAAGTAAGTGCTAATAATTTTATCATATCAATTGGTTGCTATACTTGCTGCAGGTACTTTACAAAATAATATTTTTTAGATTAGCAACAAGTTATGCCTAAGTAAAAACTTGGTAATTTTGATTAAGCCAGTATACAACCATTTACTGACTGGTAAGAGTATTGAAAGCCAACCAAATCTTTGCACAATGTAAAATAATCCCAATGTCACCGGTACTTGTAGGAAATCAAAAGAAAGTCTCACTTACATACCTAATTATTGTCTCTCCTAAAATGATAGACAGTGTGCTTCAGTTGCATGTTGTTAGATGGACAGCTGACCTCATATTTTTATTGGAAATAGGCCAAGATGATGAATAATTATTATTACCCAAATCTTTATTGACTGACTATATAAATAAATAATTATCATTTCACATTATTACTCTATGACTCAAAGGCCGACTGATTTCTTATAGGTGATTGAACTGTACAAATATAACACAACTATTTAACACGTAGCTAATCAACAAAAAGCAATTAGAAAGCGCCTTTGACTCATATTCATATTTATTTAGGGCTTACAAATATTTCAAAATGATGATCTGCGTGAGAAATACTTTAAATCCTATACTCAAGAAATTTGTGATACAATCATGCATGCAGTGTAGCTGCATGTTACAACTCATCAATACTAAGTATTTAAACAAGGCCTATATTGTTTTGTGTTAGGAGTAGGTATATTTTGACAATACTATCTATGTACTTGTACCTTAGAGCAGGAATGAAGAGACTGCCTACTATAATTTAAGAAACATCATGTATGTATTGCATCAACTATGTTAACAATCATGTTATTTATCATCAAGGCAGGTGCCCATCTCTCCAGAATTTCACTGTGAATTTTGGCATTCAGTAGGGGTATAATACCTATGTAATATACTTTGGAGCAAAGTCAAAATAATATCAGTTGCTAGACTAACATGTTTAGTAGTTACTCCCAGGTGTTTGAGGTAAATACCTATATTAAGTACCTACTGATAATATAAATCACAATTAAATAATTATCGTCAAATAAAATTAATAGCCAATTTAATCCACTTTTCCTCTATGAGTTTGTAATTGTTATTATCACTCATTCTAAAACACCGCTTTGAAAACATATAAAACCGACGTCCTATCAGTTTTCTACTCAGCTGTTTAAAATAAATAAATCGATATTTTTTATGGGTATACGTAATACGAGTTACATCCATCAGATTAGAAACTAGCGTGCATTTTCATTACTATCCAATGAATCATGCCACCTGGCCAGAAATACCAATGCATTAACTTATTTTAAATTTAATAGCCTCAAAATAACCACAGGAGACATTTTTTTAAGGATTTAAATTTAGCAATAGCTTGGTTACATACATCTATTTTACTTTACAGATTCATTAAAATACTAAACCAGAATTTAATACCTTCCGAATCATTATACTTACGTTTCGTAATGTGTAGCTGTCGTTTTGGTGAAATGCGCACGGATAAAACACGAAGTCTCCCGTTTATCCTTTGTGAAAGGAGTCCGACGTACACACAAGACTTTCTCTTACACTATTTTCGAATTAAATTTCAGGATGTTCACATAAACAACGAGGTATCAAAAACAATATCAGTTGCACTGGTCAATAAAATTTACTAACAAAAATGTATTTTTATTCCAAATTAAATCGACGGTCAAACACAACTTACGAAATCGAACACGAATTCTCACTGGCAAATGTTCGCTGGTTGGCGTGCCATGAAGTTAGCAACAATGGAAAAGCAAAACATCATCATAAAAACAGCTGTTTAACGTACTTAGTGACATCTACTAGTGAACATATGATATTTGTGCGTATCATACTGTCAGTTCTGCCAATAGATGCCGCTTAGTATCAGGATTTAGGCGAACTGTTAAACAAGAAGTACTTAAATATTCAAGAAGATGTCGCTTTTCCAATGATTAAACACAATTTAGTCACGTTAAATCTCTGTAAAAATAATTATAAAAGTTAATTAAGAATATTTTTAATGTGACCATCAATAATTATGTTCTATTACAGTATTATTATAATTATGTCATTTTTTTACATTTTGGTACATAATGTTCTTATTAAAATTAAAATATTGTTACAAATAATCCTCTAGATATTTATTTATAAATTTCAAGGAGAAATTTAACTAATTAGACAAAAACAGGGCCCCTCCGGGATTTGAACCCGGGACCTCCTGCACCCAAAGCAGGAATCATACCCCTAGACCAAGAGGCCGCTTAGTACTTAGTTTGAAAAATCAAATCATAAAATAGATGGAGTTATTTTCATTGCACGTAAAAGGTTCATCCATGGAGTAATTATAGATTAATAAAAAGGGCGATGCTTAACTGTATGCGACAAAAGTTACTACATATTTTATTAGATTCAACACGACTTCTCTACAAATAAAAAATAAAAAAACTGTACTTAGATAGGTACTTACTTCTTTTAGTAGCGAAAGAATTAAGCATTCACGTACTTACTGAGTTTGTTCTGTATATTTGAAAATAAGCCAGCACTTAAACATATCCTTTTGAGTTCTTTGCTTAATTATTCAACGGATAAATCAATACACACCTTACGTAACGCTTCCCCATGTATGTTCTACGGAGTGTACGGACTGAAAAGAGGTGTGGTTGTTTTCATAGGATTCACAGTCTCCCAGTCGGTGTAAATTACCGGGGTACACCGAGTATCCCTGCAACTAGTTCACCCCAGATGAGACAGGTGGCACTCTGAAATGGAGCGCTGTCTGTAAAATGTGGGTGCGTTTCCAGCTGAAACATTCTTAATACTTGTAAAAAGAGATCTGGGAACAATAATAATTATTATTATCTACAGCCATGCATAGGCATTAGTGATATCAGCTTCACTAATTGTTTAAACGTAGAAATTCATTTTATTAAGTTTCAGGATTTAACATGCACTTAATACTTACTTACAAGTAGATTGTATCTAGATGGTATTGTACCTAGGCTGGAAATTCAAAATAAAGAGTTACATGATAATGCTTCTGTCGATTGTCATCACTTTAATAATTTTAAATGCAACTCGAATTTGATAAAACTATACTTGCTGTCTGTTGACCTCCTTAGTTATATAGAGTCCGAAGACCAAATGAATTAAATGAATGACCAAATGAATGAGTCACATTTGCAGTTTCTTTTAAGGAAAAAGTTTGGACTAAAGAAGGCATTTTTTTATTATTATTGGTAACAGTGATCAACATGATATCGTTCCAGTCGATTGTCGTCATTATAATAATTCTAAATGCAATTCAAATCTGGCATTCCCTACTTATAGGTAATGTGTAAATAACAAACAATACTTACTTACCGCTGTTCTTTTTATTATAATCCAGTCCGAAGACCAAATAAATCACATTGAATAAAAGAAATGTGACTTACACTCGCGGTTTCTTTTAAGGAAAACAGATTTGGAGTGAAGTATGCATTTTTTATTAAAATTCTAAGGGTTAAGTCTGTTTAACAGAACTGGTAACAGTGACCAGTTAGTGTCTTGGCTCTACATACTTATTCATATTCAATTATTCATGTTGTAAGAGTGCGTCACTTGTCAAAAGTCATATCACGTCTAGAAGGGTAAAATTAGGTATGTAGCTCTATTATCATTTCAGTTGTTAGGTACTTATTTTGAGTATAGTGCGCAGTAACTACATAGGTAAAATTTGAGAGGAGTTTTAATAGATTAGTTTCAAGAGGACGGCCTCGGCGGATATATCTAGATATAGCTAGATCAGAGATGTTCCGGAGAAGGGCTGGGCTAGACGGTTTCAAACATAATTATTATGTTGATAGGTCATACCTAAGGGGTGGGACAGGATCGTTGGGTGCCCTTGCGCGAATCGTAGTTTATCAAAAACACGGCTTTTTGCAGTTAGTATTACTAGGCTTTCTTATGTCAATCTAAGTAAGTATTAAAATGAACCTTGTTTCATGTCATTGGTTATTTTTAGTGCAAGCGGCGCCGGCACGCCCGTTTTAGACCAAACGGGGTAACATTATATAAAGGATAGAAGTATAGACTATTTCCTAACAGTCAGTGGCAATCGAGCTCAGTGGCGTGCTGTAGGACAGGCCTTTGTCCAGAAGGACGGAGATAGGTTGTTGATGATTTCCTAACAGAAAAATCATTCTACACCGACGACTTGAACCCGAAACTTTACGCTCGATAGTCACACTTGCGACTGCTCAGGGGGATATAGGATGCAAGGTTCACTATGTCTCAATCTTTTATAATTTTACCAAGAATAACATTTATTTTCATGTATGCATTTTTGCCATCTTAGACAAGTTAATTAGTGTAAGACCACTCTCAAGTCTACAAGATCTTACAAGCAAGCTTATCACATATATATTAAATGCTTATATTTATTTCATAATCTCTATTCAAGACTATTTAGTCCACCCACACAAAATTATGTCACACCATGCAGCAAAAGAAACTAATTACATTTCGCTGTGATTATCGAAATACGTCCTACTTCTAAGCTTTTTCTACATAATTGCACAAAGAAAAATCGTGCACGGTATAAAAATATATAAGTATACTACGCAAGTTTCCATAGAACGTTTACCGTGCACGTTGTACGCTAGAAAAGATTAATGAGCAAAAATTACGTCCAAGCCTTTATTTAGTGTTTTACCCCGACACACACCGTTATTTGTAAGGCAAATGTGTTCTTTAGAGCTATTAGCAGTCAGCTAGGGCAGTCCACGTGCTGCATATGTTATAGCGTTAAATGTAACAGCCTTATATCATTTTGGCCACGCAATTTGACGTAATTACGAATTACATGAGCAAGCGCACTGCCACGCGAAACTACCGACAAGGAAGCACCCGACCGTTACTCAAACATGATAGTCGTTCAGCCGAAACTATTGTGCAATTTTTTATATTGTTTATACCATATACAGGTCCTGCTGATGATAGATTGTTGTTTAGGTAAGCAGAATCCTGTCCTGCGAACGATGCGCCTTAAGAGTTACGAGAGCAAAAATGCGCTGGATCTTATATTACGTTATAATCTTACCTACCAATTTACTACTCGAATAATTTTATCATTTATCGATATTTTGACAAGAACATACCTACCAGTTATGAACTTATGGTTCAGTCACATAATAAGGTATTAGGTAGTGCTTATACAGTCTCCTTCAAAAATGTTGACATTGAAAATTACTTATATCGCGAAAAAGGATAACTGGGCTGACTGCCCATCTTCTGTCACTCATGTCTGTCTGACTGTCGATCTTTATAGTACCTACTCAGATCCTACTTACATCGTTTCTCGTAGAGGCTCTTTAGCGCACTCTTTGCTGGAAGAACTCTGTGAGGACAGTAAGTAAGTTTTCCGAATATCTACATACTTTTCCAGGTATACTACCTACTCACTCAAATTAACTTGATATACTTTTCTGTAACCTGCTTTTAGACCTCTTCCGTTATTATACAATTATTGAACTGAATATAAATAGTCTTTTTTTTTTTTAGTTAATAAATATTAATGTTAAAAAGGTAAACAAATTTATTTATAGAACAGATTATCTCAGTGGTCGTGATCTCTGAAGAACACGTGTGTGTGCAGAATTGGTGAGAAAATACTTGTGAAATCCTCACTTTGTTAGTACATCTAATGATAGAAATGTAATTAAATCTACATAGGTGGAGGTTACATCCGAAGTTAAACCTATATATATATATAGTCTACCCATAAAAAATAAGTAGGTACATAAGAGCATTTCAGACTCCAACATTGTTATTATGTGTGTCATATCCATATTTTTTCTATTAGAATATAATGTATAAATAATTCGTAAGCAAGACTGAAAAAGGACTTTTATAAAATAAATTCAGTGTTTTTAAAGTACTTACCTAATTTTTTACCGACCTATACTTACTTAAATAATTGAAGGAATCGAAAACAGACTTTATTTTGTTATTTGACCTAATACATGATATTTTATATAAATTACTATAATACTACACCTACATTAGTTTTATGTTAAACATATTTGTCTTTATCATTACGATAAGCAACAATTATGTTCAAACGAAGATAAAACAAAGCGGTTGCAGTTCAGCCGTTCAAACTCTCAAAGACTATGGGTGCGTCTTCTCGTTGCGAAATGATGGCTAGGTACTTGTGACCACCTCGAGCGCTGGACAAACATCAAGAAGGCCGTTTGGCTTTTCATGTGTATACCGTACTACGTAAGTATGTATATAGTGAATGAAATATCGTTTTTATATGATACTGTGCCTATAAGGTATTGCGGTACCTACTAATGTCGGTGTCAAGGGTGTCAATCGCATTGGTTGGTCATTGTTTTAACCGATACAAATCTATTATAAATAGTATTCTGGCACGCATGCTTTTCCCTAAACATTTGAATGTGAATAAATGCTGTTGTTATAAAGTTTTTATTAACTTCATAATGGATTTATTGATAAATAAGTAGAAAGTAATTATTTTTATGGATTTCAGTTTAATATTAGTATCGTTCTCGAGTCTATTATTAATTTCGTCTCATACTTAGTAGTAATACGTGTGATAAGACCGCCCACTAGACATTATCCTTAATGTGTACTGATGTTTATTTTTGGTGTACAATAAAGAGAAATCTATCTATTTATCTTATACATGATTAAATTTAATCGCATTTAAATTTATTTGCTTTACATAAAAACAAACAACACTTGACTCTTAGACTAAAATATGACAGTTTCAGTAATACGGGGAATTCTTAAGCTGATATTGTTGTTTCCTTGTACATACTCTAGCTAGCATAAGTCTTCGTGTAACCCATTACTGTCTCAACAGGTTTTTGAGAAATAAGTGGAATACCAGAATACGAAATTAGGCCCTTTGACGTACGAATACACAAAACGAGTCCCAAGAATTTATTGCTAATGGACTCGTAAATGGAAGACTTAGCTACAATAATATGTCTAAATTTAGCTAGACACGTGTTTTCATACTCAAAATGACGTCAAACCGGATCTTCAATTGATTTCCATTTTATCAAAGCAACAGATTATTCGCAGTATCGAGGGCTCTCTCATATTCTGCATATTAAAAGCTCCAGCATAGTTCGCGTGCTAGCGTAGCGATCTCGTAAATATCCTACATAATAATGTAACTTGTATTAAAAAATGTAGGTACGCAAGTTACAATCTGCACGTAACCAACAACAATCGTAAGGCAAAACGCAAATGGAATGTAAAACATGCAATTAAATATTTTATTATTAGCTATAACTTTTGTGAGTAAGTATTTTCATTAATATTGAAGTACAGTTTTTAAAAGAAATTTAGAACACGGAGAACAGTAAAGTATACATAATTTATAATAATAATTATGCTTCCATTTATTCGTTCAAGATTCAAAATCGACAGTCTGAAAAGTGCCTGAAATACGATCTGAGGAACTAACAGCATCCTGGTTGGAATGACCTATACAATATTAATGCAGTATGTTCGACCACGCTCACATCCTACTGATATTCAACTCCAAATATGTGAAACGGGCACTAGAAACCTTTAATATTGTACCTAATGAATGGTTTCATTTTGGTAATCTAGATCTTTCACGTATTTGCTTTGATGGGGCTAAAACAGAAATCTCACATGACTCAACACCGTAGGAATATATGTAAAACTGTACGTAATAGCAAGACACATTTTGTTTGAGAAGAAGAAGAGCAAGAATTTAAATTGTCTAAAAGATTGCTTTTCTCGTACAAACTCATTTCGCTTTCTTTGATACGAGTTACTAATCTAGACGAGAAAATCTAGGTGGAATCTATCTCCGAGGGAATATAAAAATAATTTACTAATGTAGTAAAATAAAGTACATGTAAACTACCAGAAGGTGATCTCATAGAACGCCACCGTCTCCGAGCCACCAAAACTGTTCTTACTAAGAAAAACTACGTGGTGACTCTTTTAAGAAAACTTTGTTATCAATTAGTCAGCTTCTATACGAGCTATCATACTATCGTTACGATTTCAAAGTCGTATTGACACATTTAGAATCAAGTTCAAGGTTACTGAACGTGTAAATTGAAGTAACTTACGAATTGTGTTTATGTGTGTGTAATTGTAAATGCATCCGCAGATTGCAAAAATATTATTGGAGGTATAACTAAAATAGACACGGAAACCTTGTCATTTAATTATTTTCCAGCACTTGAACAAAAGGGACGTATGTGATGCTTACGAGTTAGTGCGTGCGTTTTCCTTGAACCCTAGGAACGCACGCTGGCCGCCCTCCCCCGGACCATCGCCACTGCAATCTATAAAAGAAATGGCTACCAGCTTATTGTCATCGGTGTGTCAGTAGCTGCAGCAGTGTTGTGTTGTGTGCACGTAACATTACCCAAGGTATTTGCATCATATATAACAGTGTTTTCGTAGTACGTTAGTGGTGGGAAATTCTTTACCAGTGTGTAAGCGTAGGGAGGAAACAGTAAAACAGAGGATTATCAGTATTTTTATTATGTATTTTAAGTAGGTTTTTGAGAAATGAGTGGAATACTAGAATATGAAATTAGATTTTCCCCATTTTATATAGCAAAAGAAAATTTAATGATATATCAACTTTAAATATTAGTTTGTGCAACCAGTAACAGAACTCACTTTAGCAGTGTAGAATTCCAATGCTTGGCCCTTGCACTATGCCCCTGCCGGAATACAATATCGGTGATCGTGATGAGTTAGTTAATGAGCACACCACAACAGGTACACTTTAAAACCGTTACATAGCTACAACAGTTACTGTTTACATACTGTTTAACTCATATTATCATCGTCATGTTTGTTTTATTCCAAGCATTTTTCACTCAAGTTTATGCTATTAACGATAATTTATATTTGGAAGTTTACAGTCCAGAGATAAATATTAGTAGGCTCATTTATATTCGATATTTGACACACCTAAAGCCCACGTGTCTGCCGATACGAAATGATTAAACAAATGAATAATTCATTGAACGTATCTATTACATGTCGTGTCTGACATAATTACAATATTTATTTGAATGCAATTGGATATTAATGTCATTCTTTACTCCTGAAATAATATTCGCATTCAAATTTTGTGAAATGAATTGCGTTTATTTTACATTTGTCGCAGTTTCCTTCGTATATCTTTTATATTGGCATACATCAGTCGATAGTAGGGAAGCAAATGTTTTCTCCTCGGCAGCCGCAACCGGATCGCCAAGGAGATGGCTAGGAAATGTTGAACGAAAACCAAATAGAAATGTCTCAATTTCCGTTGGAACGCTTCTTAGCGGAATTGCAACATTTCTTTTTGAGAAAATTTTTGTACCGGAATATTTTCCGTTTATATCAATTTTAAACGAACGACAGAATAATATTCATAGAGGTACCTACCTACAAATAAAAACATTTCTTTTTGTCACATAATATATTACAGTACGTTTTTCAGTATTGTATGTTTCTGCCAGTATTTCAATTTATGTACCTACTTGTATTTTCGTTCCGAGCGAACATTAGCGGGGATTTCGGGCGATTTCTATCGACGCGTCTCAGTAATCCCAATTATCTTTGCTGACTCTGTGTTAATTAACATAGATTAAGAGCTAAATCTATAAACAAATACGTCTCAGTCCGTTTTAAAGATAATCCAGGATCAAATACGAAAGGGTCTTTTCTGCAGAGGCTTAAGAGCAAGGCTGCGGAGACTGGTTACTTTAAAAACTGCGTCCTTTCTTAGATTATAGTATAGGTCGCGTTCTGAGTCTTACGAAAAGTATAGGCTTCAAGGGGCTTATAATTATCATTAATGTGCTCTACTTAGAGATATTTACTAATAACGTTGACCTAGAAAATCATCACCACATACAGCTCTTAACACCGCTCTAACAAGTAAAGGCCTTTTTACAATAACCATTGGCTTCATATATTATAATACTAGCTTCGCCCGCGTAAATGTAGACTGTATTTAGTAGGTATATTTACGTAAATAAATAACTATTAACGCACTACTAAAGTTTTAAAAGAAGCTCAAAATGTTGTTTAATATTTCCCACTATAAACTTCGCATAATATCTTTCACTTCCGTAAGAGTATTATTCTCCTATTCCGACTATGCATGTTTATTATTTTTTTAATTAGTACACTAAACACCGTGTTTTGTAGCTCTAGTTTCAAAACTATCTTATTATAGTCTCTTGGTATTGTTTATTTATTTCCCACAATAAATCTATATAATTATCTTATTTCCAGATTTTAAATTGTCATTAAATCACCCTCTTTTGGGTTGAATTCTTCAATTCCTTTCATACAAGTTTCTTTTTTTTTTATTAATACGCATAAAACCAAGTTTGTTATGTTAGCTCTAGCTTCAAATCTGACGATAATAGCCTCTTTTCACCCCCTCATTAAAGTCTCTTGAAATAAGGTTTATTTACTTCCAACTATAAACCTATAGGTCTAATTTCAAGATTTTAACTTCTCATAAAATCGCCCCCCCCCCCCCCCTTAAGGGTTGAATTCTCCAATTTGAACAAGACAGATGTCTTATTCTTAGTTTGGAAGCTCTAGCTTTAAAACTGGCGTAGTTTCCTAAAAACTTTCAACCTCTAATTGAACCCCTTAGAGGGATAAATCTAAAAAAAAGTAGCCTATGTCCTTTCTCAGGTCTCAAACTTTTTACATGCCAAATTTCATCAAAATCCATCGTCGGCGGTTTAGTCGTAAAGGCGTAACAGACAGACAGACATATTTATAATATTAGTATAGATATGGATGACACGATTTGAAATATGCTATGCAATTGTAATAGAAACTCGTATATTGCATCCGAATGCTCTTATGTATATTCATCCTATGATCTAACATTTAATTGTAGGCTTTATATCAAACTCATGAATTTCCTTAGAAGAATTTCTTCGTGGAAGCATTTCTGTAATCTCAAGTTCAAGACATCATTCGAATCGTCTGTACTGTCGGGTCTTTCTAAAAATATTCACATGACTGTATCGAATACAATGTAAACATATATATGTATCATTTAAGATAGTTATCAACAACTCACTTGTATACGACGTATGACAAGATAATCATAACTAAACGAGCAAATAAATAACAAAATTATGAACATTTCTTTCAACATCTTAAATGATGAATACTATGATTTACATAGTATTCAGTGATTACTTCTTATTTTTATCTGTCACTATTATGGACTTATACTAAGAGGCAAAATGTCAGTGTTTTGACTCTTGATAAAGGCGAAGATCCCTGCCAATCCCCTCTGGTATTACAGGCATAATTATATGTAGATCTACTTTACATAACTGGCGAAATGTGGGTGTACTATATGTGCACCTCTGCCTAATACAGGCGTGATGTTATGTTATGTTTAGATCTACTTTAAGTCTAAGGAAGACAGTCTTGGCATTTTTTTAAATTAGGTATTATTCTATCTGTTTATATTATGGTTTGGCCAGTATAGCAACACAATTTACTACGGTCTCTTCCTTGATCTAAAAATAAATTAATTTATCATGTCCATATCAGTGGTGCAATTACTCGCGCAAAAAAGTATGACATAAAAAATGCAGAAGATTAAAGATTACGATAACGGCTACCAAACACCGGTAATTGGGACTGGCTAATTTGATGACTCCGGCTGCCTTAAAAGGCGAATGCATTTTAGCAGATGGATGAAGTAGTGGTTCCAGAATCATCTGGTAAATTTTATGATGATAATGGTAATGTAATCGTTCAGGATATACGCCCATCAATTGTCGCAAGTGTCCTTTATTGACAGATAAACAATCTGTATGAACCGGATTACTTTTTGCTTCTTCAAGGTTTCTGACATTTGAAGAGAATGTAGTCCTGATAATAAGCATCTTTAGAATGTAAAACAAGGTACAAAGCAAACAGAAAAACGTAATGACCTACACTTTAGTCCTGTGTTTTATTAACTGCTTGTAAGTTGTTATTGTCAAGCAGGATTTATTTACATCCATTGCTGCCGATTTGTCACTTAAGTAGCAAAATATTTAATTAAGAATGCTTATATAAGGAAGAATAATATAAATAACTGTTCGTTTTAGTAAATATCTACTCCTGAAATAGTTTATCTTTTAGATATAATGAAATTTGTAATTACCGATTAATTTTGTAATTTCCAGAAAATTCAACCATGCAGACCTCGACGATCGTAGTGCTGACCTGCCTCATTGCTGCAGCAGTTGCGCAGGCGTATCAGGAGCCGCAACCAGCAGACGCGTTACAAGAGTCCGCCTTTGACACTCCTGCGCATGACAGTAGTCCTAGAAATAAGAGAGGTCTGCTGCTATTGAAAAAGAAGTTGATACTTGGTAAGTTTATTATACCTATATAGGCAGGACTACGGCATTTTCATCGGTTTCTGATTTTGATATCGGTTCGTTCTCCACCTGGATTGAAGTAGAACTCAAAATAATTAATATCATTTTGTTAGTAACATTATTTTAATCAGAAATTAATAACCATGATAAATGGTCAGCATACTCAGTTGCGTCATACCTGTCAAGTAGTAATGTGATATTGCTAATAGGAAAGGTAAGACCTATATGTGAGGCGTCAAGTGCGAGGTCCAACCTTTGAATCGAAGGTTGCAGTTCATAGGTCATCCATCAGCAAATTGTTTTGAAGTTGTGATGTGTCACTGAACTTTTTCTAATTATGATTTCATAATAATATTTAAAGAACCTAAGTAATACAATACCACCTTAACGGCTTATAGAAAGTTTAGCTACATAGAAACAAACGCAATCCTTGTCAACGATATAACGTCACGTACTCATATGTACTTTTCTTACCAAATCATCAATGTAGAAGTCATTGGAGATGATTTAGTTAATCGGGTCATTGCCGTGTGGCATAACTGTTTGTTTCTAGTCCACACTGGTGACGTGTCGAATGATTCGGCACTTTACTCACACGTACTTCTTAGCTCCTAATTTCATTGGCATGCAAGCCTTAGTTTATTAGAAACAAATTCATATAAATCCTCCGTACAACACCAAGTTGGAATACCAAGTATTGAGGTAACATTTGTGTGGGAATCCATTGTTTGTATTTGCGTTACCAAATAACATTGCATGAATTTAATTGGGAAAATGATTGTTGATAATAATTGGCTGTTTATTAATTACGTAATGCTAGGGGCATAAACGCCTTAATTAAACGATGTTGGAATCCTATACGTATTATGATGGATGAGTAATAAGTTAACAGTCGCAGCGTAGATATCGCATTTACATGATGTCAAAAAATGTATTTTCTATTTCTATCGCATTAGCTGTGGGAAGACCTTAATAAATAAATAAATATTTGATTGTAATTGAAATATGCTTATAGGACATTTTAAAAACGGCTATGAATAAAAAGTTAATGGTTATGGAAATCAAATAAGGTACTTTTAATTCTAATTACCGATCCGATAGATCTTTTCCCGTAAGCTAGAACAGTTTATATTAAAAGGTTGTCAAATTAACTAAACATATTAGGTTTAGGTATATATCCTTTTAAATAAATAAGAGATTACAATGCTTCAAAACTTTCAAGTAGTTACTGAGACAATTATTTCAATGTCATGATTTCTTAAATCCATCACAGCACTAATAAACCGTCTTAAATTGATTTGTTCTCTATATGGGTACATAAATGTTAACCACAATGTGTACATAGAGTCGGTTACTTTGTTCGAAAACCGGTTACACTTTTTATTTGCTAAATGTAACCTTTTGTAAGCCGCTTTGTAAACATTAAAGTTTAATATCTTTAATGAATTGGAACACTTATTATACAGCAAGACGCCAAAGTTATATATTTTTACAAATTATATTATATGCATTAGGACCCGTGCCGCTGTATCGTGAAACGTTAATAGGTACTACATATAGCTTTTTAATTTAATTCTTTACTTATATTAAAAGTTCACGTTTGAGCCCTTGTTAATATTCCTATAATAAAATATTCGAATTATTTAGTTATCTCAATATTTGATGTTGATATTGTAGATTGTTACGTCAATATTAGTAAATTTTAGTACACATAAGTAAATTTTATTAACCTAGATGTAGGCCCTTAAAAGTTAGTTAAATATTAATATAAGTACCTACATATTTGTATACATATAATTATGAGGCCAGCATATAATGAAGGGTAATATTCAGAATGGTGTGGTGGTTGTCATGGCGGCAAGTATCAATGTGGCTTTTTCAATGCTATAAATACTTTCTTAGATATTGTAAGACGTCACTGACTAAAGGTAACGGAAAACACCGTGAGCAAACCTTGATTTTAATTAGGTATCTGAAATCATCAACCTGCAGTGAGCTAGCGTGGTGATTAGTGAGAGACTTATAAGCTGTTACTGTAATATGCAAAATATAGGGAATAATACTTACTTCGCTAGATGGTAATAATCCGATGGGATGTAAAGACTGTCATTTATCAGGCGCAATTATAAATTAGCCAGTAGGTAGATAAGAATAACTAGATCACAATTTTATACTCCTGTATGTGAAATTATGTACGCATAAGAAAAGTGTTCCTTTACATTGCCATGTATAATTGTCTAAATTGGAATAACTTATGCTCTATCGTAGAGTCTGGCTCAATGAGATGCAGGCTTATCCAAACGAACTAGTCTTCTGTAAATTCTTATATTTTCAAGTAACTTCAAGTCTTTGTAATAAAAGTGGGTCAGCAGGTCATGTCTTAGTATTTGATCTAATTAGCTTCTAAATTATTCATCTTACGACACAATAAATTGTAAAAGCTGCAATATAATCTTATCTGTAATCATTAAGCTTTACAACGACAATGTAAAAGTAACGACGAGTTCAATCTTATTCAGTGTAAAATCTTACATAATACACGTATAATATGCCCGCTAAATCACGGCGTATCCCATGAAAATTTAAATGTTCTTACCTAAAAGACATGTAAATTCGAAATTTGCATCGTCTGCGTACATATAAACATGTTTTGGCACGCAAATCATTATCCCGGTCGTTAGGCGCCGCTAATCCGCTGATGGATGTAACAGCACTCCAAGGCAGGATACGTCTGATAGGCGTGCTCTAACATCCGATGCTGAAATATTGTTGGCGAAATATTCACAATTTGTACGCTAGTGTGACTTACAGTAGAGCTGCAGATTTTAGACGGCCCCATGAATTTTGCAGCGCTTTTCGCTATTTTGAATGATCTTCTGCAATAAATAAGATTACAACGCTAATGATTGTGTATTAATGTGTTATATTTGGTGTCCTGTTCTATTCCAGACGGTTATGGTGTCGCTTAGTTTATAACATAACAATGTTACTTTTAATTCTAAGATAATGGACAAATAACAAACAATTGCCGATGTTGACGTTACTATTATTAGTATATTTTAAGTTAACCTTTATTTGTATCACATTTGTTTTAAAAATATCATCTTTTTATACAGCCTTCTTTTTGACTTTATCTTTTTTCCCCGTCAGGTGCCCTGGGTCTAAAAGCTGCAAAGGTTGGCGCCGTTGGAGCTGCTGGCTTGGCAGGCGCACTTGTCCTTAAGGCCAAGTCCAAGCCAAAGACTGTCTCACACACCTATTACCACCACGGGTAAATATAGATTGATATTACCATCAGGTTTAAAAACATACAATCTTATAAAAACTCGCCTCCTTACGTTCCGCTTTTACTGATTAAATTTGGAGCGTATTTGCCTCTTAAAAGTGTTTGTGGAATCTACGAAATATTTGTTTCTAGGTTAGGTCTTTACGTGTAAAGAAAAATCAAGTAAAATCAACCTTTATTAAAGCAGAATGATGACTAATTTTATATCCAGATTTATTTTCTTTAAATAATATAATTAATATATACTTTATGTTCGCGAGAGTCACTTAAACAAATTTTAGTACCAGTATATTTTATCAGTTATGAAGCGACATTTGAATACAAATTATTATTTTAATGAAAGACAGCATATCTTAAACTTTTATCACCATGATGTCTATGTAAAGAGCACGTTTCGCACCGTGTTTTGGCTTAGAGGCAATATAAGAAATGATAATATTCGCTACAATACATAGAATCTACAAATCCGGTACTTATTTTCTAAGATTAGGTATGGTAACAAAATTTCCTGAGTATTTATACCGCGAGAAACCGAATCAATCATGGCGCCGCGCCGTAGGATTCTTAGAAAAAGTGTCTTTTAACCGAAAATTGAATAAATCATATGCGTATGTGAATAGTGATATTGTTTTACGGATCAAGAGGAAGGAATATATCAAATATTTTTAGTATCTAAGAGTATTAAGATAATATTTCCATATACTCTAAATTCCAGTGTGTTATGAGGTCTAATAATATTATATTTTTAAATCAATGCCTACAGGAATTATAGGTTATTTTGTAGCACGTTTTGTGTAAGTCTAAAAGAGAATTGATAAACAATTTGATTATTATGATCCAATCGATACATTTCGAGGTCAATGACTGTTATCTAAAATATCAGTTATAACATTCAATTCATCTCTTTGGCATTTTTAGGATTCAACAAGGGTAAAACGGGACCCTATCACTAAGACTCTGCTCTCCGTCCGTCAGTCTGTCACCAGGCTGTACCTCATGAACCGTGATTTAAATGCTCTAAGACCGTGATAGACAGTTGAAATTTTGACAGATGATGTATTTTGTAGCCGCTATAACAACAAATAGTAAAAACAGAATAAAATTAATATTTAAGAATCTCCCATATAACACACGTTTTTTTGCCTTTTTTATAGATAATGGTACGGAATACTTCGTGCGCGAGTCCGACTTGCACTTGGCCGGTTTTTTCCTTGAACATTATGGAATATTATTTTGAGAACGAGTTGCTTAACAAACTGGTTTCCGCCATCCGCGTCCTTTGAATGCTCTACCATAGTAACACCTGTTACTGCTATTTCTAAAACGTGCATTGTTATCTGAACGTTCATCGGCTAGTGGCTCGATTGGGACTCACTCGGCATAGTATTCGATTCAGTGATTCACTTCAATATCAAAAATCGTTCTAAATTCGATTTTTATCGGTGAATGTGCTACAAAGAAAAATCATTGAAATAAATTATTAAAGGTTCTAGGGTCTAATTAATAGATTAAAAAAAAAAAAATATTTTGTGGTTCAGTGTGCTAGACAACTTAATATACCTACACTGAAAACTATTTTTACCAGTTTAATTTGTAAGTAAAATAATAACTAGATTAGTTTCTTCTGTTGCCACTGGGTAGGTACGGAAATTAAAGTGAGTCTGACCAGCAATGTTTGTTATTATCAACACTAATAAAAATAAATGTTACAGTATTTCCCCATCATTGGCCGTAGACTTCCATCGGTGAGTTGTTAGGTTCATTACAATCACGAGAGATAGACCGTGCACCGCTTTAACATGACTTAAATTTAACAAAGACTATGAAGCAACAGCTAAGCACTGATATTTACCTACTCAAGAAGAAATTGTGTGTATAAAATTGTTGTGTTTGTTATGCAGGGATCACAGGAACATACCGCTGATAATCAAGTACTGAGTCGTGGCAACTTCCACTTGCTCATATAGTCTGTACATTGAGTAACAGAGAAGTTTAATGTTAGTAATAATTCCGGTACTAATTTAATCTTCTTCTCCACAATATGCACGTGTTATATACTTGCACTTGAGCATGAACATTATATAATGCACATTTTATACAAATATGGCGGTTACCAAAGGTCGTCTCTTTCTTTTCAGATACTTATTTACGCAGAAATTTTCCTTTTTTTTAAGTGTGCAATCATTCTACCCACGGGTTTGGTAAAACTATTTTATGACAATAATTTACTCTTTATGGTGAGCCAATAGACGTTCTTTTAAATCTGAAAAATGTTCAAATCCTGAACGTATTTGAACGGATTACGTCCATTTTCACCATTGAGGTTAGGTAAGAGGGTACAATAGAAAAGTTTGTCCTTCTCGGAACTAAAAGGGGTGAGACGAAAGTTTAAGTATAGACCGAGCTCTATAAGCTGTTAAATAATGTAAGAAACCTGATCCGATTTAGTTTGATAATGTGTAGCGGTAAAAGAAGAGATAGCATTATAAAAGAAATCGGACTTGCTTATACATCGTAATCGATCGGAGGTACTTCTATTAGTTATTCGTACATTCTTAATTTATTTCACACTCATTCATCCTACTTAGTACACGTCATATATTAGTTGTATACCTTAAATATTTGAGCAAATCAAGTGATTAAACATTCAAAGACATTACCTTTGAACTTTTTACTTAATTACATGTGTGTATTGGTATTTTTATGACATCGAATGACAGTCACGTCCGCTTAATTATACTGTTCTCTGAGTAAATTATGTAAACCGGTATCACATCTCCATATTTCACCATGAATGTGATCCACGAATGTTTGGCGTTATATCCGATGGCGTGTGATTGGTAAAGCCATGATGTGTGGAATGCGGATTTAGAACACAGGGATATAAAGAAAACGTTCACTTTGCGAAAAAAAATATTATATTTGTAGCACATTTATATGCTTGTGAATCTTTCTTCTTTTTTCTATAAAACACACGCACTGTTTGTTTACTTTTAAATTGATATGGAAGCACAAGGTATATTGCATACATGTACGTAATTATATATAATGGTATCTTTCGAATTCCTTTTTAATATTACGCCGGATTTCCGTAGACATTGTTTTGACTCATGAACTTTAGACATATACTTAGGTATATACATATGTATATGTAGAAGGATTTATATTGGGAATTTAATGGCTTATTTTTTTTTGCGATATTGTCATCATCTAATAATAACAAGGTAGCTAAAGTGGGCATTAGACACACCCAAGTGATGTGTCAATGCTTTTGCGATACATTTCCATAAGACAGCCATAAAGAAAAAACATCATGATTTTTGATGTTTTTTTTATTTAAACTCTGCCAAGCCTTTTCCTAATAGACCTTATCCCATGTTGGGGTCAGCTACGAGTTTTAACAATATTTTATTATAGAGCGATTGCCTTACTGATCTCTCCACAAACCCACTTCACTCGATAGTACGATATCCTATTAAAAGGTAAGAAATTGTAACAGGTTATTATACTATCAATAATAAAATTATTGTTATTTTTCCAGTTGGTGATTGCTTGCACTGAGGATTTTCTTATAACGCATCGAGTGTCTACGTTCTAAGAGAAACCAGTATGGTGTGCTTGATAATATTAACAGCTAAGATTTCATTTTAATCTAAGAGAGGGTTTTATGTGATGGGAATTTAGATTTAATTGATTATTACATATATTCAAAATACTACGTGACGGTTGATGACAAAGTTTTAAGTTTTTTCCATATAAATGGCGTCAATGTTAAGTGTTTGATGAACTTATATGTATATCTGGAGCCATTACTCTTGATATGCGCACACCTATATAGATTTGAAGGAATGTATTATTATGACAAATAAATCAAAGACATTTTAGTAGTACGTCTACACTAGTCCATAGCTTCCTAGTAAGAATTTGTTCGTATTGTTTAATGTATTACATTGTATTTGATTAGTTTGATCATAAATTACATTCAAAGATAGTCCTACCCCTTCTAATAAGGATGTTATATATAATCATCTATTTCATAACGAACGCGCACGGAATACCAGGTTCAATAATATAATCGTTATGTCATCGGCGTCACGTACAAATGCATTATATGTAAATGGCCTGTTACATAAACCTAAGATCTAATATAAGTTACTGTTTGAAGGAATGCCATAGTAGATAATTTAGTAGGCTGTACGACTTCACGTCACATTTCATTAAATCTGTATGTTTTTGTAAAAATATAACTGTCAAAATAAACGGTTTGACAGTTGTGTTTTGGCAGATTGTACCTACTGTCAAATGTCAAACTTTGTGTAATATACCTAAGTTAAGATTAAATTCATATTCATGCCACAAATCTTTACAATATTTGTACTCGTCCAGGTTCATATGCATAATTCAGCAGACCTAAGATAATAATTCAAGGATGTTACTATTTGTACTGAAAAGAACCAGCATTGATAATTGTGTACTACATTATACTTGTCGAAATTGTATAAGGATTTAAAAATATGTGTAAAGCTGTATCACGGGCAATGTTTGTTATAATATTTATAACATGAAGTGCCCAGAAATGTTTATATTTCACAGTTTTGTTGCAATTAAACGATTTAATGATAAACAGTTGTTTTTCTTGTTTAAATATCCTTGTTATAAGTGTTTTGTGTTTAAAATGTTTGAAAGACTCCATTACTACTGAACATTTAAATTCCACCAAAATTATTTCGTTATAATTGGTTACCAAGACTTACAAGCCATAAAACTTTTAGTTTTAAAAAGTTATGTGATCTCTTAAGCTCATACTTTACCAAACCAACATCTTGGTCAAGAACGATGGCTTAATGAAATCATGTGGCTTCCCTGGCAAGTGTCTGCAGAATAAATTCACTCCAACCTGTTCTTAAAATAATACTTTGCTTTATTATAAGCTTTCTTGATGAGAATTGATTTACTTATAATAATAATAAACTCAAATATTCTAAATGCTGCAAGACAGATTCTTTAAACCTAATGTTAGACTAAACTTGTGAACACTCGACAGTGCAATGAGCCTGCTATCATTAGGGCATGGCGATGAAACATTTACGTTACAACGCTCAAACATACTCATAACTTGACTGGCCTGTTGGTCTACTGGTCTAGTGGTTAATGACCCTGCTACAACCGGAGGCTGAATTCTAATCTCACCCAGGACAAATTTTTGTGTGATGAGCATAATCATTTGTTCTGGGTCTGGGTGTAATTTATCTATAATGCGTATGTCTCTAGGAATATATAAGTATGTTTATCAGTGGTCTGGTTGCCGTAATACAGGGTCTGCCTAGTTTGTGATTAGATGACCTTGCGTAAACTGTCCCAAGATATTATTATTAATGAGAATATTGTCACCACTAAACCAGTTTCCACAAATTAATAGTTAATCTCGAATAAAATTCCCAGCACATTAATATAATGTGAAAATCCTTATACTAAAGAACCGTTATCATAAATTAGAGTTGAATTCCTCTCGTATTTGTAAAACAGGTAAATTGATTACATTGTGTTACGGTGCGAGGCTGGTGATTTGTGAAGTCTATAGGATCTGGAAATGTGAATGACCGCTCCTTTATAGTGGAACAAATCATTATTTTAGGTAACTTGAGGTCAAACGTCAACCGAATCGTCTCCTTCTCTCCTAAACTACTTCTTTCGTCCCAGACAACACGGTAATAAGGTCTCAGTTCGTTTATTGTTTGTACAGTACGACCTTTTTACCGATGCTAGCCCACTTATGGGTATAGTACTTGTCTGCTTCTGCCACTCTACTATGCGATGACGAATGCTACAAAAAAAATTATCACGCCTATATAGTAGTCAGAGATGCACAATTGCACATATCGTGTATCCACATTTCGCCAGCTATATTATAGGTCCCAATGTATAATAGGGCGCAAGCCTATTGCCATCAACCGGGCATAAGTCCAGACTCCGTTCTGTTACTGAGAATTACCAAATGGAATAACTCAGTACTCTTTACCCGATCTGGGATTTGATCCCAGGACCTCATGGACCTTGGCAACCACAAGGTAGCATACAGATGCTACGATATCTATGAAAATTAATAAGGAAAATGTTATATAAGAATTTATACTTGTCATTCGTTTAATTCTCAAATATCATACTTTCACCTGAAACCCATTTCGCCCTGGGCATTGATCCCGTACCTCAAAGCTCACCTCACGCGGCACTCACGTTTGCCATAACGTGACCTGTGGCGGTGTATACCTACTCTACTACTGCGTGTACGTTTATTTTTAGGAACTCTTTCACACATTAAAAATGCCAAGGTTAGTACCTAATTGGGAACTGTTAAGGCGATATTGAAAATGAAAATATTTTTGGGTATTCTTGTTTATCGAATCATTTATACTTTACCTCAATGTTATAAGTACGAAGGTTATTCGCCCCGTAAAATTAAGATCTTCAATAATTATATTAATTCAGTTGACTGCTGAGTGAAGGTGGATGGTAGGCAAAAGATTTATGCAGGGCAATATTAACTTATTAAAACTTAATATAACCTCGTTTCTCAACCCCAATGTTGATTAAATTAATGAAGCAAGATCTCCTATATTTGTGTTTCCCACCCTTATTTCACGAAAACAATTGATGTCTATTTAATTTTGACAGTCACCAAATAAGTACAAATTAAATCATTTACGGTATAAGAGACAAAATCCTTTATGACATCATAAACAAGAATATATAATAGGAAAAATACTTATGGAATAGTAGTAATATATATTCACATAATTAAAAACCTGTATGGTTTCGATGTAGAAATGAATGTTACATTTCTATACAAACATAAGGACGGGTCAAAGGTTTGTCTTTAGGTGATATCCGTATTTCTATGTCGTTGACGTTAGAAACAGCCAGTTTTTAACCAACAACAAAAAGAGAGGTTGTGCGTTCGGGGCGTATCTTTTTTTACAAGCCTTTATTTAATATGATGATGATGAAAATAAATATTTGTGTTAGAGTATGTTCATCGTGGTAATCTAAGGGGGAAGCCTTTCTTCAGTGGACGTCTTCCGGCTGATGACGATGATACATAAACGCAAAATGGCTGGCCACGGGAGTGGAAGGCCGAAGATTGCGTTCTGTGGCGTGCGTCCGTGGCAGACTCAAATCCAACAGTGGACGGAGATAGGCTGATGATGAGAGTATGCTTTAAACCTGGTTGTTTTTAGATTATTTACCTGACGACATACGGTGTCGTATGTCGGTGACTTTGATATACCGTACCGTTATAAATATTCTGAATTCAATGTTATCGACGTCTTGAACTTGAACTTAGGTAAACTTAAAGCTTGCCAGCTTAAACAAGTTTTTTTTTATGAAAATTTTATTAAAAATATATCTTTATCACAATCTAGTTCTAAAAAGGTACATCAAAAATAGTAATAATGATGTCGAGAGGGAACAACAAAGAACAAGGAAGGGTTGGCAGAGGTGTATAAGAAGAAGGGGTAGCCACATTTCGCCAGTTGTTATAGGTCCCAATCTAATAGATGCAGACCTATTGCTTTCAACCGGGCACAAATCCAGATTCCGTGCTGCTACTGAGAATTACCTAACGGAAGAACCCAGTAACGCTTTGCCCGGGATTCCAACACATGAACTCAAGTTTATCGGACTTTGACAACTAGACGAACGAGGCAGTCAATGTTGGATGTATAAATGTATAAATTTGAAATTACCGCTTAGCAGGGCAAAAGTACCAACTGTCTCATACATTGTAGAAATGACCGGTCAGTGGTCACGGTCGCTCACATGTGAGTGTTGGAGATTTCAAGTTTACTCACGACATTATTCTTTATCGTAGGTCAGCGGAGTCTTAAATTAAAGTAGGAAGTATTCATACTTTTAATGAAAAAATAAAAGTCACAGAGTAACCTGTCAAGTTAATAGCCGGAATCTTAATCAATACTATAAAAAAATATCTTCGGTATATTAACAATAACTGACCTTGGTAAAATATAATGTCCTTTGATAGCATTTAATCAGTTTTGGAGGTGATGCCACCCTTGATGGCCAGTCGAATGCCTTTATAATTTTCACCGAATAATTTGGCATTCCTATTTGGGATCGGTAATGTTTTGAATATGGCTGGTGTTTCTTTGCTTTGAAGAGTATCGTATTTCCTACAAATATGACTCTTCTTGTAAAGAATGTTTTTACGATGACTCACAACGTTTCGGCTATTTTTGGCTGACTGTGAAACGTAAGGGAGGGTAATATATTTATGTATTCAATCTGCCTGTCTTTTGAGGTAGAGCTGTGTTAGTATTACTTATAAAACATAAGTATTTTAGTACCTACCCAGAGTTTCTGAGTAATTCATACTAATATAAAAAAAAATGTGAAAGAAACACTGTCTGTCTGTTACGCCTTTACGATTAAACCGCTGAACGGATTTTGATAAAATTTCGCATGCGGAAAGTTTAAGACCCGATACGGGACATATAGGCTACTTAACGCCGTGGGCAAGAGCTAGTTGTTCATATGTGTTTGATTATATTAATTGATTCAACCCCTGAAATATATTACGGGAAAATATATAATAATGTCTACCAAAGTGTCACTTCTATTAATATACATTTTAATGTACCTATAACAAGGTGGTAGGCGCAATGTTAACTTATTTAACGTTGAAATACATAATTCTATGTAAATGAAATTAAGTCTGATGGCAAACCATAAAAGTTCTTTGCTGTTTATGCTATCAACTAGCGCTAACAAGATATTTTCTGCTAGTCATCTAGTACGCAAATGACGCAGGGCACACAGAGGTATTTTATGACGTAAAGAGAAAAATATCTTCAAGTTTCCGTCGAGTTCGTTCACTCGAACCGTGAAATGTTTGATGTCAAACAATTATTACGAAGGTATAACGATTACATAGTGACTAAAATTCTATTTGAACTTATTAACGCTAATTTACTTAAAGAAGTGTTGACTTTGTCGCTAGGCGACCAGTTTTTATGTATTATGTAGTTTGTAAGGTATTTTATGAATGAATTGCTCAAATACCTTGTCTTCGTAATACTTAGGAGATTAACGCTAATAAATTCATTGACCTAATGTATTACCATGTGCAGTGTTCAAGATTGCTGATAGATTTAAGAATCAATTTCGTAAATATTTTGAATAAATCAGTATCTCAAACAAAAATATAAGTTTTGGAACGAATATTGATGAGTCCTTCAACTGCTCCAACCCAAGATCCTTGAACTGCTTAATAAGGTAATAATATAAAACACAATGCTGAAAAGCTTCAGACTTTGCTATCACATTACCACAGTACAGTGAAATAACAATATTATGATGTCCCAACTAGTATTAGTGCACTTTGCAGTTTAGCAGTCCTTAATGTTTGCAGGCATCAGCCTTGTTATCCAATGCACTGTTAGCATAAGTTGCGCAGGCGCACATTACTGCTATCTCTATTTATTACATTAAAAATAGATAAATATAAGGTCATTTTTCCTGAATTTCTATAAAGCAAATAGGTAATAATTGTAAAGAATTTTCAATATTAGGAATTAATTTACTCAACACATTAACTTAAATCATACAGTGCCTACTAAAGGTATCTCTTATAAGTACATATAGCTAATTAACACTTAATTAAATCCTCCTCTTACTGTTGACATTCAAACATGTGATTTTTTGTTCGTTTGTAAGTACCTATAGGTACTCCTTCCTAATCGTAAGTGATATAAAGTAAAATCACATTAATATTGACTGCCTCGTTGGTCTAGGAGTTGCTAAGCGCGACTGCTGCGCGAGATCCTGGGTACGAATCCCGGGTCAGGCAAAGTGTTACTGGGTTTTTCCATTAGGTCATTCTCAGTAGCAGCACGGAGTCTGGATTTGTGCCCGGTTGAAGGTAATAGGCTCGCCCTACATTGGGACCTAAAAACATAACTGGCGAAATGTCGGTGTACTATATGTTCACCTCAGCCTACCTCTTAGGGGAATACAGTTGTGATATTATGTTATGTTAATATTGTATACTTTCATGTTTTATACTTTCATATTTTGAAATTATCTAATGGATCTGAGTTTCATGTAACCAAGTTATATTGATAACGCTCGAAAGACAGATTAATTGTAATCTTAGGTACTAGTGTCACATCAAACAACAAAGATTAATAGAATCGGTTCCAAGTATTACATTAAACTTAATAATTACAAACGAATATAATATTACAGTGATACAGACTCCTTCAATACTTGTTTTCTTAGTCTCTGAGTAATACGTATGGTATACCTTAAGCCTCAACCAAGTTGAGTTCGCAAACTATGTCTATCAACAATTTCATGTTTGTAATAACGTCTAATGAATATTGAATATCTGAAACTAAGGGGCCTACTGTGTGCGTGTATTATACATAAGGTGGGGCGACAACATACCTTAGAGGCTACAGAGAATATATTATCTGTTAATATGTTTGTATGTATGTGTGCTCGCTTCGCCGACCTATAAAAGTCATTGGCAGGACATCACCGCACAGTAGATCAGTGATCAGTGCTTGTGTGAGACGGAGACCAAAAAGCAGGTAACATTAATAAATATTATTTAAAAAATAAAATAAAAAAAAAAGTTTTTTTTAATTATGTTAGTGCAATTTTATTCGCTTATAAAATTTTGCAACTTGCAGTTGGTAATATTTTTTAATTTCTTCTTTATTTTTTTTTGTTTCTCGATTAACTACCAATACAATTTTTTAAAATTTTGATTAAAGGTTTAAATCAGACTTAAAAAAACGAGGCTTTTTTTGTAAATATTAAAGTGCTAGCTTTAGCCTGTAGCTATAGGTAGGCACTGGTTCAGTCTGACTCCGACTTTGAGCTTACAGGGAAAACAACCCAACCAACTCGGATAAGTCAAATATTTGTAATTAATTAAGTCAAAATATTTGACAATTTTGACATGTTTAACTGATGAGGGATAGATTGACTTGTATCTTCATTTTCGGTAAAATATAATTTATAATTATTGTTTAAAAGACATAATTGATTAACATATACAGGAATAATAATAGTGACTGCCTCGTTGGTCTAGTGGTTGCTAAGCGCGACTGCGGAGCACGAGGTCCTGGGTTCGAATCCCGGGTCGGGCAAAGTGTTACTGGGTTTTTCCATTAGGTAATTCTCAGTAGCAGCACGGAGTCTGGATTTGTGCCCGGTTGATGGCAATAGGCTCGCCCCCTATTACATTGGGACTTTAAAATACACATAACTAGCGAAATGTGGGTGTACTATATGTGCACCTCTGCCTACCCCTTTGGGGAATACAGGCGTGATGTTATGTTATGTTAATTAATTAATTAATATATAAGATGTAGGTATTTAGAATACGAGCTAAAACAAATGGGTGCGGTAACAGACATAATAAAAGTGGATTTTGGTTTTAAAAGACCGGGTATAGACACCTCAATTTTATTTATGTGTATTGATAGAGATATTTAAAAAAAGATAGTTTTTACGCATCCTATGCGTCAATTAGGTCACAATGACGTCTAGTCAGTCAGTCATGGAGTCCTGCTTTACCAAGAATTGATGACATGCGACTACTTAATTGGCGCAGTACTTAAGCGATTGGACTGCTGCACTTAGGGTTGTTAGTTCGATTCCCGCACGGGACATACTTTTATGCGATCCGCAAATGTTTGTACCGAATCTGGGTGTTTGTGTATGTGATATTTCGTAGTTCTGAGTCTAGGTCTTAAAATATTCACATAATTGTTATTTTCTTTACAGAACAAACAAAATGAAACTGTGCACAATAATCTTCGGCGTGTTGGTGGCGTGTGCGGCGAGCCTTGCGGCGGAGAACGGCCCCGTGCTGGCCGTGCTACAGCCCGAGCCTGAGACACAGGAGGTGGTCGTCCTCGAGCCTCAGGGCAACAGGCAGAAGAGACATCTGCTCCTTGGTGAGTAGAACACAAGAGTAGTGATAAGCTTATGACGGTATCAGCATGTGACTTTATCTACAGCCCTGAGGAATCCTTACATACTCATTACTCAGCCCCTAAGTTAAAAAGAATTTTTTAGCTGGTAGTCTTTTTTTGGGTCTCGCCAAATGTCCGATTAAAAAGTCATAGTTTCCACACACGAGTTACAATGCTGCTACGTTGAAAAAAGGTATATATCACTCGCTTTCTGCAATAAGTCGATATATAAGCAGCTGCTTCCTATTTTTGAGATCACAGATTTGAAAATATTTTTAATCGTTTAGTAGTGATGGTTGTAACGCAAGACGGTATTTTTCTCTTACAGAGAACCTAAAGGTCGTTAATCATTACGTGTCTTTAGTTTAAGGCGAACTTAATGTTATTATAAGAACTATGCCTATAAAGTACTGGCTTTATAATGCTTAGGGTTGACAAACAAAACGACTTTCTTGAAATCATAAGAATCAATGTTTTCAAAACCTACATTTTAACAGATTTTCTTAATATGTTTGTATTACACACAGTTCTAGTTATTATCTTTGCGTGTTCTTCTTACATGTTCGATAGGCTCAACTTATAATAACTAGCTCAACGCAAGGTCGTTTCAGCATCAATGTTCAGTTCAAGGATTTGATTTCCACATAATTACAAGACATCCGATACATTAGTAATTATGTAATAATATTATTTTCGGGATTAATCTGTGCCTCATACATATGTATGTATGTTTTCAAGGTAGGAGTATGTGCGTGTGACTTCAATTCCCTTACTTAGTTGATGATGTACCGAGCTGAATTAATTACATATTATCTCATTAGCAGTTATTGCTTTAGGTATTATTTTTTAAGTATTTTATTCGGCATTAGCTATGTTGGTCTTCTTATTATCGTATGGTTGATGAATTATTTTTATGTTTGTACTAATTACTACTTTAAGGTCTACGCCTAGCCGAATCTTCATTATTATTCTACGAAGTTATAGACTATATTAAAAAATCGATTTTCGGAAATCGTTTAAAGTAAAATAAAGTTCGTTAGCATGTCAGTATGAGTCAGTGCTCTCAGGTTACGCTCAATTTAAACAAAAACGGACTGCTCACTAATATATTCAAAATTAATGACTTTATTTGTAGTCCTTATTTACATTGCGAATTAGGACTACATTTTAATACTTCTTGTAAATAGTCTGATTGTATTTGGAATATAGCGCGATGCTCTTTTGTTTTCCTCATGCATCGTTTTGTCGATTTATTACAGATTAATAATGTAACATAATTATGCAGTACTTATAATATAGAACAATTTAAAAAACCAAGCAAAACCGCGATAAAACCCGTAAACCTAGTTTTATTTCAATATACGAACAAGGTTAGGACAGCTTAGAATCACGTCAGATGAGAAAGGTCATTATTATTGATTTGTATCTACACTGATAGCTGGAAAAAAGATTTAAAAAAGCAGCTGTAAAAACAGACAAACAAAATTAGATGATAACTACATAGTAAGAACAAAAGAACTTAATGAAATGCTTATTTTGATATTAGTATTCAGGTTCAGCTAAGTGTTTAGCAGATACTAGTCAGAAAGATCAAAACCTATTTACGCAAAGCCATCTAAACCTCACCACCAAAAAGTTTAATATAAAAATACGAAATATACCCGCAAATACGACGTAGGGATACTTAGATAGAATTGGATTAACGATGATGAAGTACCGACACCCCGACCCAAACTGTTCGACGGTAGTTTTGTATATCGCCCACTTATCTCACCTGCTAGCCTCTTAAAGTCCCGGAGAGATTTGTTACACCCTTACACTCGCCGTGAAATATTGCAATGGTGAGAACAGGTTAAAATCCTCGCTGCAGGGGCTGTGATTACAATGTTCCCTTTACTTAGCACCACACTAGCTTCGTATTCCATTTACATTATATTTTGTTAGTGTATATGGTGAAAATTACGTAAGAAAACCCCGGAGGTCAAAAAAAATCAAACATATTTAATATTAGCTTTTGCCTTTTTTGGTTTTAAACTTTCTACATGCCAAATTTCATCAAAATCCGCCCAGCGGTTTAGTCGCGAAGGCGTAACAGACAGACAGACTGAGTTAGTATGGATTCGGATATGGTTAGTGCAAACAGTAATACCTTCAGGCAGAGCAGTTTCATGCATATCTATATTTTTATTTTTACTGCGCCATCACGATCTGTCGCAGTAATCATCTACAGCGGTAGACGAAAGTTTTTCGCTCGATGTACTCACGAATGTGTAGGGATGGTCGTTTATATGATAAAATGTCGGGAAAAACATTTTACGCGTATAAACATATAATAAGGCATAAAAAAGCGATTACTTGTAGGCATAGACTACTACTAAGCGACTCCACTTAACTGATTATTGTTTTGAACAATAACTTCGCGCTATTAACCCAGACGGGCAGGAATTTTGTATTCTAATTTTCCCATTTTCAAGCATAAGGAAGGTTTATTATACCTGTTTTGAAATCATCATTCTTTTCAAGTAAATTTCTAACATGAATAAAACACGACGGAACAAGGATCGATCCCTGACCGTTGCAATAAAGTGTATATTTCTCAATTTTCACCTTTGACTCGAATTATTCGTTATAAAATATCAAGGATGTATGCAACACATGTATCTTATTAAGACGAGAAAAAGTCATTTAGCTTGAATCTCAGGCTTGAATCATCAATATTTGCGGTGACAACATTCACACACCCAAGTTTGTGCTTTGTTAATTACTTGATCATAAAATAACAGTCCCAATGCTTGGGATATACTTTGTTTGAGTCGTCAATAATCACTCGAGTTATGGAATTCCCCGCGGGACATTGTCACGTGTTGCGCATTATTTGTGAGGTTGATGAGAAATGGATACGACGTAACTAATACCTTCGCCGTGCTCCCTCGGCACCTTACTTTCTAGCCCTGGAGATTGATGGCGTAATTTAACAGCTACCTTAGACGGATCACCGATTGCCCATCCATAAAGCCGTGATATATGCTAATATTTTGAATAAATAATAAGTAAGTTTGTTCGCATGAGACCTTGATCTTTCATCGACCGATTTGTTCTATTTTAATGGTAACGCACCAGGATATAACAAACGTCATAAAAATGTAAATTCCTCAAGCTATAAATAATAAAAGCAGAGTAAGTAAAGGAATTAATGTCGCTATAAATTTGTGTATAGAGCGGTCCGGTGGCGGTGCGGTAACACTTGTAAATTCAAATGACAATTTATTTTTATGTACATTTAAGTACGTTAATGTGTTCGCGTAATCTGGTATGTTCCACATATATTCGGTTGTGCGTGTCACCGTATGCATGTGCTGTCTCTCGAATTCCACTAAGTTTTTATGGTTTTACTAGTACCAAACTTGTATCCACTTCCTCATTTTATGCCTGTTTTATTATCTAATGTGACCTTACTCCTCCAACTACAGGTATTTTTGCTGGAAGCTTAGTTTCTTGAGTGAAGAATCTTCCTGATTTCACACAAACATTTTCTTTGCATTTTGTGACTGGTAGGTAACAAACACCTAATTGAGTAAAAAACAAAACTTAATTTAAATAATCTACACCTGATTTTTATTAAATATCAAATAGTTACTTACTCTAATAAAACTAATAGAAAAGTCTAGAAGATAATACTCCAGATATCATATTTATTAATAAAAAAAATCCCATTGCTTTCGATGACTTGGTTCTGAATATTTAACGAATATTAGAAATATAATATCACTGGTCCAGTTCAACAAGTTCATTAAAATTGTAAAACAAATCGTTATCCTTTTTCTATAAAAATATTCATTATGCACTAACCTCTGCTCGTATTATCTACTGATATTGTTCACGTTAGTAAAAATATTCGTTAGATTTTTATTAACGTGAATTTTTTAATACTGAACCATTATTGCACTAGCTTAACGTAACGTGTTTCAAGTAAATTGGTATCAGTGAGCTTTGGAAGTTGATTTTACGAATCAGTAGACGACCGATTGACGCATTGGCTAACTGATGAGACTAGTTATGTAGGGTTAGGCGGCTTCCATCCTTGATGATAAAATACATCATTTGTGGATATTATGATATTTAACGTATAAACGCCCATACGATACAGGACAATTTAGATACGATTTAAGCATATTTAACAGTGAACGTCTTACGACTGATGATGATGATGAAGCGTATTCTAAAATAGATCAACTAATACTTACATAGTTATCATATACGTGTATTCTTTGTTTATAGGTGCTGGTGCTCTCGGTGCCGGCGCTCTCGGCCTCGGAGCTCTCGGTCTCGTCGGTGCCGGTCTCATCGGTGCTAAGGCTGGATTTGTGGGCGGAGCCATCGCCAGCAAAGCTTTCTCTGGTAGAGGCTACGGCGGTGGTTACGGCGGTGGCTACCACGGCGGCTACGGAGGCGGCTACGGCGGCGGCTACGGAGGCTACTATGGCGGCGGCGGCTACGGACACGGGGGATACGGTCATGGTTACAGGTAAATAGAGCTATATATTAGGACTATTAGAAAAAAATACGCATATAAAAATAATACTACTAAAGCTTTTAACTAACTCTAGAAATTAGTAGAGTCGATCGTCGATTGTTTCATCGTTATACTAATAATATTATTTATTTATTACAGGCGCCACTAATTCATATAACATACATAAAACATAACATATTTTATTAACAATATTTTATCAAAAACATGTAATAGTAAATACCTACAGTCTACATATTTGAAATTCACAATAAAATGTACATTATTCTTCTCCATATTTTTATCACGATACGCTCACTAACTGGAGCTTAAAGTACTCAGACAGCGTGGAGAATGTCATCGCTCGAGGAGTGAACGATCCCAGTACGAGGTAGTGTTATCCAAGATCAGTAATACATTGTTGTACTGCAATCTGGTGTGAGTGCACGTCTGCGGTGAAACTGTACGATAAAATAGGTATAGAAGATTTAGCCAGCTTAGCAACAACACATTTACATCACCCACCAAACAGAAGTCAATTGCATGTTGCATCTCAAGCACGGAGGGCAAGCTTCCCATTAACATTGCGAAATCATATGATCGTCCATTCTTGTACTTAACATAGCATCCGACTATGATTCCCTTAAGAAATATTTATAATTTTCTCCTGACTGAATTTCGGTCAGGGTGGCCCTTGTCAGCTGAGAAAAGCCAAATGATATAATGCAAGAGATATTACAGTGCACCAGTATACGCGCAAACACAGGTGCACTCCTTATTTCCTTACTATCATAGTCCGATACGGTACTGACACGACCGGAGATAGATTAGATTAGAGAAATAGAGACCGACGCAGGACCAACGGCTAAACGTGCCTTCCGAATCACGGGTCTTAAGAAATACAATTATTACACGACTGCCAAAAACAAGGAGTGTAATGTTTTCATTTTATTAACAGAAGTATCTAAGTATAACTTATATTTCTCAAGTGAATTGTATTCTTTTTTGAGAAATAAATGTCTTAAACCGTAAACCGATAGGCTGAAAATGTCTGGGAAGCATACAAGCATACTGTCATGAGTATGCTTGCCACCCTATCATTACCCTATAATTCAGAATATATTTGGTTTTTGCATATAATATCCTATCGCCACATGTAGCTATTCTACAAATCGCGACATTCACCGAAGATTTAAGCTTTCAGTAAACTACGTAGAGATTTGGCACGATTGCACCATTTTGCAACATACTATATGTACACTTCTTCAAGCCTATATTTAATTATATATTTTTTGTTTCAGACAAGCCTACTACCCCTCTTACGTAGTGTCTGACCCCTGGTGCTGAGCCAACCGACTGATTATCAAGCTGTTAGCAATAAAATGTTTATTTAAGTGTATCTGATTGTGAATGGAGAGTATTTGTACGAAACAATAAAAATACATACAAATTATTCTTGTTGTTTACTTTTGTTTGCTGTGTGAAATAACTGCATGAAGGAATTGTTATAAATAGTATTTTATCACTCATGAAAAGATGTCGTATAGTTGGGTTTTGTGCACAACTATAATAACTGCGTAAAAATAATACTACGAATATTTTACTGTATTATTCGCTGTGTACTTATAAAACGAAGCCTATTTCTCAATTTATGTAACAGTATGAGTATACTGCTTTAAGGCACTTGGTCTTCCCTGGCATGCGCGAAAAACCTACTCGCTTGGCAAATGCCAAATGTCGTTAAAATGTGCATTACTAAAATGGATATTCGAATGTGTCTGGGACGAGCCATGCATACGAGATGCTCTGGCGGGGTACACTAGGATTCCCTTCGTGTACCAGATATTTTCAGCTATCGACGGACTAACTGGGCAGACTTACATTTTACTTATGAATAATCCGTTATAGCCAACCTTATATATTGCTGAAGGAAGTTGTATTACTAGTCATATTCACAAGATAAAAGTTTTTGATGATTATGTGTTGTACGAGTATATTAATCCTGCGTGGATTATCCCAGCTTCTACGTGAGTGGAGCCGCGAGCTAAAGCTAGTTCCCAATAAATATCATCGCACTAGATTCGGCCGTGCATCACGCTGCTGCTCGCAGCCACGTTGGATGGAGCCGTCGATACAGCATTAACGGAGATGAATGGCATCGCCCCACGCCATCGCCTCTTTAATCTCACCTACAAAAGAGATATACGAGTGTGCCGTGGTTCCGATAACCGTACTTTACATTGTTCCCATTTTATAACGTTACCTATGAGTCTTTGTTGAGGTAATCCGATTTGGAGACAGCGTTTGTTTGTCTTATTTAAATACACAATGATTTATTCTATTTATTTTGTAACGTTTATGAAGAGCTGAAATTTTATAAACAATACTTATTTAAGGAACTTTTTCAGTTGAAATAATTTAGGTATCTGGGAATTTATTGTTAATTTAAAACGTAATCCTATACAGAATGTTTAAAGAGAAACATCATGTTAAGAAATCCAATAAAGATGTTCGCCATTACTCTTAAAAGGCCCTTAAATAAAATAAATAATGGACTGTAACAAAGGGAAAGGTCTATATCGCTAAGGAAAAGATCTACAGATGGAGGTAACAATGACAAAGATTAATTACAGCTCAATAATGACGGAACAATCTTATCCGACGCCATCGATGGAATAGATTATGAGAACCGTTAGCGTCTAAGCGCCACGTCATCTGAAGGCACTATTGAATTCAGATCCGTTTTGTTTGCTATTGTGATCGCGAAATATGACAACAATAGTTTCCACATCTTCAGCCAAATGAAAGGTTATTTATTACCCAAAATTATGATTTAGTGTTACAAGTTTCCCAATATTTTTGTGTGTCTTCTGGTCTATACATGGCCAAAGTTTGAGTCATCATTATGTCACTGTGCTATATTTCGCGCGATCACACGAAAATCCCGCTATCAGAGATAATGTAAATTTTGTAACCTGATTTGATCTAATGAAGACGTTGTCCGTGGAAGTGGAGCGGCAGTAAACCGCGATCATTGAAACTTTTCAAATAAAACCAATGGAACCCTTGTTTACGCACTTTGTTGCTTTATCCGCCCTTTTCTTTGTTCAAATCCAACTTTGTCCCGTTTCTTTTAGTAATTTGTGGGTTCAACTATTTTTATTAGGATTTAGAAAATGTTGTTAGGCTCTATACTTTTTGTAGTTCCCATTTCTTTTCTTAGTCCAACTATCGTTCGTTTTAAAGAAATTTATACTAACTGTATGTTGCCTTTTTAGTTATAGGGAAGCAAAGACGCATGCAAGACTTTAAAAATCTTTAAGAAATTGATTTGAAAATGAATTACTATTTTCAATAATCCCTTTTTCGACTGAAGCTCTTTTATAAGTATTATTTTGCAAACTAAGTGAATAATAGAAGTAACTTTAAGCAAATAATAGAATTTTTAAGAAAACGTATATTTTAATATATCGTTTGCATAAAGCATACAAATAAATATAATGGTCAATGTTATAACAGAAAAATAAAATAATATTTAAAATAATTCGAATTAATAATCACGATTTATTAAAATACCAAATATAGTACATTTATTTTGTTATAACTCTTAAAAAAATTGGCACGATAAAATATCTATAAAAATCAGTAATAATAAAAACATTTTTAAACGTGACTTTTAACATGTTTATGTATGCACTAAGGGGCCTTGTTAATAACTAAATGCCTCAAGGAATTAGAGCATTTATCGCTCAGATAAACCCTTTGAAGCTTCATCTAGCAATATGAGCTCCGCTGAATATTCATGGTATGGGCAAGTCATTAAGGCACTCCTACTATTTTAATGAAAGCAAATTTACTACACGGAGCAATTTGCAGGAAGTTTGTGTTTATATGAGTTGATTTAATATTAGTTTTGTTAGGCTAATCCTAGTTTAATGGAGCTGATGTTTACGATAAATTACAATTTGCTTTACATTATGTATGTATTCTATACCTATTAGATATGTATAGTGAAGTTTACACGTAAATGAATTATTACAGTAATGGAGGATATTTATGTTTTGATTGCATTTAAATACATTTTAAAAACAATTAGTGAGTACTTGAGACTCAAAATTTATAATATTTAAATTCTGCGCAATTTGCGAAAATAAGAGTAGAATAAAAGTAAACATTATTTGTTTTACTTTGTGTCTGTGTAGTATTAAAATGTTATATTAGTTTTGTAGTTTTTAATTATACGTTTTTACTACAGATTTTTAAATGATATTCAACTTTTTAATAGATTAAGTACTATCGACTTGTTAAGAAAAATGTTAATGTATTTTTCTTAAAAGAAACAGGTTTAGGTAAGTAGATATGAGTATTTTCTTTCTTTTTTTAAAAAACGGCTCCCGACGCTAGGAATTTCTCCTGTATCGTGGGTTTCACAAAAATTAAATACCCAGGACAAACATCTGCGGGACAAGCATCTCACATATTATTGTCCCGTGCGGAAATCGAACCCACAACCCATAGCGCAGCAGTCCAATCACTTAGCCACAGCGCCAATCAAGTCGTCTAAATTTTGCTCTATATATTTGTAAATACAGTGCAGGCAGACACAGTAACTACAGTATTGATTGGTAAACTAAAATAGGTTAGATCTCAACGTCTGATCCATTCCTGTTTAGGTCCACTAATTTATTTACAATGCTAGCCCGAGGTTTGCAATTGCCTGCAATATAATTATTAATTATTGTAGGGGCTAGAGCGTTATTTGAGGATTGAACCATCAAACAAGGACTATGTATAGTTCTCTTATTTATATTAAACTGATTTACAATACTATGTATGCTAGCAATATCTGGGCATAATGATATACAGTATCTAGATAATAATAAAGAGTATTTTTAACAAGACTTAGAGAATTGGCCTGCTGGTTTGACGGTTACCAAGTCGAAATAATATAAACTCAATTAAAATACAAAGTAGAAACAATAACACCAGGCGTTTGTTAAAATGACTCACGCCTATAACTACATTAAAGTGAAGCTCCCAAAAACTTTTGTACACCAAACTCGGATAAGACGAGACTTTCCTCAACCCTTGAACACTTGCGTGGGACTACCACGAGTGATAAACTGTTACGGAAAAACTTTAGACGAAGAAGGTTTTATAAAACACCCAGCGTAATATCATCGCAGCGAGATTACGGTTACAGCACTTAAATCAAACCATTCAGTTTTGTTACTGTAGCTAATGCTCGTCGTAAAGTGTAAAAGTGCCATATTATCATGAGATGTGTGCCACTCTCGCTGCGGATGACACACTTTATTACTATCTCATACTTCCACCAACTATTACTTGGATCACTATCTTTGATGCGTTACATTTTATAACTTTAAAGAATAATAAATTTGATAACGTTTGTGTTTCGTACACCAGTATTCTTCGGAGATAGGTCCGCGATTCCGCGTCTTTATTTTAACAGTAGAAGGTCATATAAGTGGGACAGGAAGGCCATTCGAGTCCCTATAGTTGTGAATCTACTGCTGTTACTGTTTTCTTTAATAGGAAAACCTTGCACTTAATATCCCATTGACCAAATCGATTCCAAGGCTTCAGCAAGTACCTTTGAGTAAGATTAAAACATAACTAGACTAAAGAAAAGAGTTTAATACCTTTATATAGCGCCAGTTTAGCATTTTTATTGTTGTAAGATTACAAGTTATTGATCCTGCCGCATACTACGCAGAACGTACTATTGCGATTTACGAGAAACCGTAACTTGTCGTCAACAGGGGTCGATCTATGTTAATCGAAAGCTAAGGGCTTCAGATCTATAGAGCCATTACAATGTAACTACTCAGGTTGTGCAAGGAGATGCAGACGGGAACTTTGATTAACGTATATTTATTGCCTTAATCAGCGGTACTATGTGGCGCAATCAATACAGACAATAATGTGCTCTAGTATATCTATTGTTGATGCGTTTTCGGGAATTTCTATTTTAGATCTCAGATTCAGCAATATTGTTTGCTATTGGATACATTGTAGATTTTAAGGACATATACATTTATAGATAAATACAGACCGTTCAAGCTGCTTATTATTTAAATTAAAAGGTAAAACAAACAATCATAAATCATAAAAAAAGGAAAAATAACAGGTACATTTCGCACTAAATTATCTTGCAGCCATTACGTAATTGCAAACACGTTTCGGACGTTATAATTATTCACCAAAGTATAAGGACTTTGAGGTTGTGAGAAAAGAGGTTAGGCCTCTAGGGCGTGATAGGGCGGCGCCGCTGAAACGAGTTGAGCCAGCCAAAGTTTACAGTTTCCGTTCTTTCGTTACGAACACAGCGAAGTTCAGCGCAGACCGGTGAGCTGCCGTAATTTATAAGAAAATTCATCTTTAACTTTATAAGATAAATGCAAATTTATCCAACGCTTATTAGGTTCTGAAGCGAATTATTATATCACTTTATAATGACTTGGATCATTATCTCAGTGGGACGTTTAATATCTAAGTTGTTATCCGGCTCTTGATATCGCACGTTTTATTAGGAAGTGACTGGTTATGGAGATGGGCTCGTAATTACGTTGTCCAGGGCAGATTATATGGTCTGCGAGATTATGCAGGGCTTGTAGCTAGACCCTGGATGGTTATAGAAAGCAGCCGTTGATCCCGGGCTAGACTTTTCTTAAGTATAGTCAGATTATGTCTTATGGGACCATTAATGTGAGAGATAGAGCGCACCTAAGTTTGCGCAGTTAGTATAAAATCTCCTGCGTAGCTAGCTGTGTTAAGATTGGCCACCATGGTGGTATAATAAATATTTCAAACCGTATAAGAAATGTTACAAAAGAAATTCATACCTATAAATAGAAGAAAGAAACCCTTGCATAGTAAGAAAGTCGATGCTTTTGATATTGTAATTGTCGGCAAGCGTCAACGAAGCTTTATTTCAGACTTGAATGGCATCTTTGTTCTTAATGTTTCCATCGTTTTAACAAAGAAAATCAAAATGTACTTTCTTGTTTTGGTAATCGTTTGAATAGAATGAGAACAAAAAAACCTGCATCTTGTAGTTTTTTCTGTAGATCCTGTATATTTATGGTATAAATAGGTAATTACTTGACTTATTTAAAAATGTGCTGTTCAGTGTAGATATCGATATAAAATAATCACAAAGCGATCAACAAAGTAACCATGAACAATAATATAATTAAACTCCAAGCACATATTTTCGCGCAACCCTATTCATTCCTATTTTTAAAATAAAACAGCGTCAGCACATAAATCAACAAGTCTTTTAAAACCCCATTAATTCTATTCGTGACCCATTTCGATTCTTCTGGTTCGGATTCGCGAGAGCCTCTCGGAACGCAAACGCAGCCGAGTCATCCATCAAATAAAAGTTGATCTTTGTTCGATTTATGAAAACCGATAGTTTGCTTTTCGTGCCGCTATAATAATCTCTGTCATATTGGAAAACTTTATGAAGAATCGTCGTTTTTTGTCATCTTAGGTGAAGGTTATAAAGCGTTTCTGTTGTTGTCTCCAAAATGAGCGAGGTTCAATTAGTAAGGTATATTTATAACTTCGATCTCCTTTGCGGATCATATCTTGCCTTTGTATTGGAAGTTTCGTGTGACACTCAAGTTGATTTTCTCAGTTCAATTATAAATATGTTTACTGTTTGTGGAGGTGACCAAAAAAAAGAAAGTTAAATCATAATGCTTCCTTGGTAGCCAGATAAAAAACGGATAATAATTTATTATTTTATTTACCAGTGTTCCTTGTATCGTTAGACACTCCTACGCAGATGGTAAATGATGGAAATTTTATTTAGATAAGGACGTCAAGAATCAGCTCGGTATCGCCAAGAACGTCAAAATTATAGTTCAATTATAGGAGAAGATGGGCTTTGTGCTGTTCGTCAACAATCTTAAATAGGAACAGAAGAACAAGAACTTTCGTAAACTCAATCAGCATGGGTATTAATACAAGTAAACACCCGAGTATGTGTGAACAGTGTTCCAGTTCATTAACTTGTGGCGCATCCAGTTAGCAAGCAAGGTTCCTTCCAATTACAAAATGTGTTACGGAAAACTCGTTTGGAATAGTAATAAATTTGAACATGGGATGGTTACAGCACTTTTACAACGTAGCGATATTTCAATATCCACGGAATTTCTAATAACATGCGCTGCACGCGGAGCAAACCGTCAGCGCGCATCGTAATGAACATTTTGTTAGCCTGAAGCCACGTCATTAAACTCATGCGATCAGTGCATAGGCTATAGTTTGGCAGGTTGGCGGGTGAAGTTTGCGTCGATGAGCTGAGTCGGCGGTAAAAGTTGGCACATCAATATGCAGGGGCGCCTGGCCGGTGGCCAACATAGGATACGCCAATTGAATATTTTGGCCGTCCCAGGTCCCGCTACACATCCACGATACAAAACTTGCGACAAGTTTAATGGGGTACTCATAATAACGCGTCCACTCACCGCTTATGTCGCTGGGTGGTTTCTTCCTTTCTTTTATAGATTGTGTCCTGATATATTTTAATGTTTCTGTTGAATGTGAGTTGTCCGTTTCACGTAGTAAAATTGCGTATTGGTTTTCTTTAATTATTTTAATAAATCTACATTTATGAAACCCACAGATTTTTATAGCCCATTGTAAATATATCAGTACAGTAGTTAGCCTTGACCTATTTTATATTAGGGGTATTGGAATTTGGTACTGCTTGTACTCGTATAACGTACCTGCAATGCTAGTCATTAAAAGACTTGGTTTGCATGGAAATTTCCACGCTATGTTAAAATTCATAGGGATTACAATAGTGTGCGCTGTGTTGTGGAAGGTATTAATACTGTCGCCGTCTGTACAACGTACATGATTGTGTTATGTAGGATTATACCTGTTTAGTGTCAGCAAGTGCTTATGCGTATGTCGTGTTCGTGTATGAATGTTGGAATTTGGTTAATTAGTGTTTGTTAGCCCGATGGGTATTCGACAACAATCTTGTTAGCGTCTGACGCATATTACCTATTATATTACGTTCTCTGGTACTATACATGTTTAGGTTCACCAATGAATGGAATATAATAAGATCCAGACAACCTTCACTTTACCTATAGATGTCTTTTGAATGACGCATTTTATAAAAACAGTATAATTCTAAAGTAACTAGCATTACTTTGGCATTTGCGAACATGATTTATAGTAGTCTTGTTAGCCTTCAAAAGAAAAGTGATGTAATGTATGCATCTATTTACATACTTTTCTAGATATATGTATACGTATATATATTTCAAATTCGTAGCAATTTTAATGGAGTTTCCGAAATCAATTCTGTGACAATTCCAAGTCGTTTGGTAGGCTTGGGTTTAATTAATCTTGTGTAAGTTATAATTCTGTCGCTGTACGTCAACAGTCAGAAATTTAATTATAAGCACTTGTTTCGCACTCCGAGTGAGTTATTATGTTATAACATAAGTATAATCAGCGGTTTTGCAGCCTTGGAAGTAACGTAGCAGACGGTAAAAAATCTCTCTTAAAACCGATTTCACCAATTGTTTATACCATCAGAAATAAATATAGGTAGATGCAATGATATATTAAAGAGTAAAGATACGTCTTAGGCTAACAGAATGAACGAGAAATGTTTCGAACTGTAAGTCCGAATTGCAATAGTCTTAAATCGGACAACAATGATTGACCCATTTTCGAGTCTTCAAAATGAGCACGCTAGTAACACCTGTACCTACTTTTTAAACATTTTGAAAAGATTTTTTTGAAAGACAAGTTAATTAAGTGGTAACTTGGTTAATAATTTGTTTAATTGTTGCTCTTTATGTCGTAGATATAATTATTATTAGACTTTCCATAATCAGCGTCTTACTGTTTCTACGAGGGTCAAACTGAAAGTTCTTAGAACTGGCCACTTATAAACAATATAATAAAAAAATAATTCTAAAATTTGAAAATAGAACTCTTTGCCAATATTACTGAGTATATATTTCATTAATTTGTCATTTGTTTTACGATTTGGCGGCAAATTGAAAATTGTCTGTGTCACGTCAACATGAATTTAACACGAGAAAATTTTCGTGCAATGATTTTTTATGACTTTCGATGTCATTTAAGTCAACAAGAAAGTTATAATAGACTACGATTGGCCTTTCACGATGAAGCCCCATCTCGTGCGACAGTTTACAACTGGTTTAATGAGTTTAAACGTGGTCGCACTAATCTCACTGATGATTTACGTGAGGGACGGCCTTCTACGGCGACGACTGAAGATAACATCTGTGTTGTGCGGCGTATGATAGAGACTGACAAAAGAGTGACCTATCAGCAGATTCGGACAAGCTTAGGCATCGGTATGAGTCAAGTGCACAAAATCCTCCACGAACATTTAGCAGTCAGGAAGCTTTGCGCCCGGTGGATACCTCATAATTTGACTGAGGCTCAAAAACTCCATCGTGTGGATTGGTGCCGTAAAATGATTGAAAGATTTAACGGAGGTGACTCAAATGCTGTGTTCGACATACTAACAGGTGACGAAAGCTGGATTTACTGTTATGATCCTGAAACCAAAAGACAATCTGCTCAGTGGGTGTTTCCTTTCGAGAGGTTGCCAACTAAAGTGAAGAGAGATCGAAGTGCGGGAAAAAAATGGTGGCCTCGTTCTTTGGAAGGATAGGTCATTTCGCAACAATTGTGTTAGAGGATCAAAAAACAGTTTCTGCAGAATGGTACACTACCAATTGTTTGCCACTTGTCTTGGAAAAAGTTCGAGAGAAACGACCTCGCAGTAGGATCCTCCTTCACCACGACAACGCCTCGTCGCACACCGCTAAGCGAACGATCGACTATTTGGCGACATCAAACGTTGAATTACTGGGTCACCCGCCGTATAGCCCCGACCTCGCCCCTTGTGATTTTTATTTATTTCCAAAAATTGAAGAAAAACTTAAAGGAAAGCGGTTTATGAATGCTGAAGAAGCGGTGGCTGCGTATCGCGATGCCATTGAAGAGAACCCTAAAGACGAGTGGGCAAAGTGCTTTTCCCAGTGGTTCCATCGCATGCAGCGGTGTATTGACGTGAATGGACAATATTTTGAAAAGATATAATAAAACTAATAACTGGCTAATGTAATCAGTTTTTGATTTTCTAAGAACTTTCAGTTTGACCCTCGTATACAGTCATGTTTAATGTGCACATTGTGCACTAGGTATATATCCGTTATGTGTATATGTTATTGTTACAGCAGCAAAAGCACATTGGACTTCTTATTTCAGACAATTTTTGAAACCCATATAACACGCACAGAACTGATGAACGTGTATGAGGAATGTGATGCGTGTGAATGAAGCAAAAGAAGTATGCCAGGATCGTAGCAAATGGAAATCCGTGGTCTCTGCCTTCCCCTCAGGGAAACAGGCGTGACTTTATGTATGTATGTATGTACGCATATAACACAGTGTCTGCTGCAGAAACACTAATAATGACAAACACAAATATAATTTGTCGAAGAGTGGTGGCGCAAATCGCTTTGTTTTACATCTGAAGTCTACGATTGTAGATAACTTTGTGCCGCTGTTTCAATGCGGGCCGCTGCATGTTTTGCCAGCCCGTGAAGATACGACGTATTCTGAAATAGCCGTGTACGGAATATAAATTAAAATACACAGGCTGCTTCTACGAGCACATTTGGGCGTCCGTATAAAGGTTTTATTTGATACGATAAAACCGTTGGAGTAATTTACTCAGAGCGGTGTTTAATACAGACCTGTTTGCAAAACAGAAAATGAACCAATATAATTGTATAAACATTTTATAGTAATATACTGGACTTTACACTGTACGAAGGCTTGGGGATTTTGATAAAAACGTTTTAGTGTAGTCTCCCTATCGATGCTCCGTATGCAAAGTTAGCCAAACATAAAAATCAAGCAGCCAGGAACGTAAACCTGTTAACTTTTTATTTAAAAAAACGAGTTAACGTCTATTAAACAAACGAACCTTTGCTGAGCCAGAAGTGTGATGTGCACTCGCCATATGTAGGTGTAGGAAATAAAAAGGCCAACGTGCAGCCCACACAGTCGCGCAAATTTCGATGGCAACTTCTAATTGTACTGGCGCAAGTCGAAACCACATGAAAACCTTACGGCTAAAACGGCGCTTGTTTCAAAACACTCGCAAATGGAACTATTTTGTATGCAAGTGAAGTTTTTCATAAACTTTTGCCGTTTAAAACCACGCCAGGCGTTACTGTGAGCAAAAAGTGTAATTAGAGAAAGAATGGAAACGAATTCGTTTTATCCATTTTTTATTTGTGGCAATTACTTATTTTCTTGTTATCAAATTCTTAACATAGTGTTTACCGTTTTTGAATGATTTTATATTAATACCTATTAAAACCAGCTAGTCTATATAATATTTTGGTATAACCACTTAGATGTGATGAGTATTGTAAATGTGTCTCATATCGATTCCCGTGCGATCATCGCCTTTATCGATTTTCTTAAAATAGGTGCTTATATTGGAAGTACCACCATTATTATCTCCTGCCCATTTATCAATCACGTTTGACGTTTCGATCATTAAATTTAAGTATTTTCTGGCGAAAATAAGCCGAATGAGACGACACGAAAACGAAATTATAATTGTAGAACACCTTTTACATTATTTTAACTAAGTAAGTTGTTTACCTACTTGAGTTCGGGACAAAGGGGAAACTGATAGGGGTAGACTCAGCGAGCGACAGACTTGTCAACTACTTTATGTGTGAACACAGTTTTGAGATTGTAGGATGCACTTGCAACTCTAACTTACACTAGCAAGGTACTTACATTTAGAGTAATCTAGTACGCTAAAAGTTTTTGGACCTAAGTAATTGTGTCGTACCACAAAAATGGCCTTTTTTTCACGCTTTTATAATACGAAGCTAGTGAAGTACCAGCTTATTTATTACAGAAGCAGTATCTAAAATAACATACACCCAGATTTGAGAGGGTATTAAGCAATCGGTAAAGTAACCCCTCAAGCGCCTTACAATGGCTTGCTAATATCTATAATGAATTAAGTAGAGGTCTGAAGTAAATCTGTTATGCTAATGGATCAAACACGTGCATCCGACACTATTTGCCGCATACCTTGTTGATGGTACAGGAAGCGACACAGTGCAGTTCCGGTAATCGGATTACGGGGCGATGGGCAGCTGTGCGCGAACCTGTGCCACGGTGTTTGAGCTACCCCACTCGACACCTTGATGTATAGCTTATATCCTTTACCTGTACTAAATTTCGTCAAAATTGTTCCAAAGTTTCACGAGAATAAATTACGTTGGTATTCACACGACCAGCACGGCTACGGTAAGTAAACTTGATAAATGTATACTATTTGTCAAGAACAAGTGTGCTGTGTATATTTCTATTAGCTGTATTTGCAGACTAGCGCAGTAATCTGCAGTGCTGCATGTTTAATGAAATATGTGTTTTATACCCACCTACTATAATATGTTATGTATTTCCACCGTTCGAATAATTTGATTGTTATTGCAAGCTGGCGGTGAGTTTTAAGTCAATAAATGTCGACACTTGTTAGATAGCGTGATGTCGTTGCAAGAGTTAGGCAGCTTTTATTGTTGTTGCATATTTCTTAAAAAACTTAGTTGGCTTCTACTACCTCTCAATATTCTAGTAACAAAAATACACATCAGTAAATGTTTGGATTTGACTTCAGTATCTCAAAGAGGGCTTAATAAAACCTAAGCACACAAAAGTCTTTAAAAGTGGCAGTTAATCTATTGGCTCAATAAGCATACATGCACGTGTAAATCAAGGAATGTGAACGTATTAAGTTCAAACAAAAAGTACACAGTGGGATTATGCAGTCTCAGTGAAATATTTCCTAGCGCTTCATGCCCTGAAGCAAATTCAATTAGCCAGTGCCTGGTTGACCATCAGCGCAGCGTGCCGCTATCGCACACTATTGCTGTGAATTAATACGCCAGTTTGTTATTGCGTATTTTCAATACGACTCTCCTGTTCTATTTTCTCAAGACTATTTAAATTGAAATCCCTTGCCAAATATCAAAGCTACACAGCATTAATGTATCCTGCCATTTGAATGGAAGAGCCAATAGCAGCCGAAATGGATTTCAATGAGCTTCCCAATATTGGTTATCTCGAAGTTAAGGATTGTAATGAATGATTTCGGGAAAAAGTTGGATTTAGAAACGACACTAGATGAAGATCAGCGATCCGTGGGACCAGGTCGGCTCAAAGAATGACATAGATTTTTCATCTTAAATGGTCAGTTTCCGATCTTTCATATGAATTAACTAAAAGCCAAGGTGGTCAACAAACGACATATATAATATTTAAAGTAGGTACTGTTAAGTTAAACTAAGGCTGAGTTTCAAAAAAGTTTGTTCACGTAACAGGATTTTTAATTAGCTCAGTTAGAATCAAAATTTAATTACCATTTAACCCTAGCTTTTCAATGTGTGCAAAGTTCCTTATGTAAATCCCGTCGAGTGGAAGAAGGCACTCGTTAAAGTTATCGGTAAAATTGGAACGATCTGTTCGCTATTAATTTAAAACACACATAATTGAAAGAACAATATTACATTAACGAAGCTTTCTCAAATTAGGCATTTTTAAGTTTCTAAATTTAACGTTTATAGAAACCAGAGTCGGAATAATAGGTGGTGTACTGTTTGGGGCTAAAATAATTAATTTTTGGCAATTAATTTAATACAGATAAAACTAAGTCAGAACCATCATAATTATGTGTGTGTTTTGGTATATAATGAAATCAATAGGTAATTGATGGGTAAATAAAGAGTTAAAATAATAATAATATTAGTCAGACAATTGTGCTTGAACTAAGCCTGTAACTGATCTATCTATATAAAATAATTGCTGTTCTTTAGTCTCGCTAAAACTCAAAAATGGCTGGACCGATTTGATCTAATTTTGGTCTTGAAATATTCGTGGAAGTCCAGGGAAGGTTTAAACGGTGAGAAGGCGGTACAAAGTTTGGGTCAGCTGGTAATCCTATAAAGGTGAAACCATATTCTCTCTCTCAATGTATTGCAACAATCCAGTTTACTCATAAAATAATCCATCCTCTTTAATACCATTATCCTAAGCCATTTGAGTATCGTCAGTTTTAAAAGTTCACTGCATGTGGGCGTGCGCTTAATAAGTAAAGTACTGTTACAATTAGTGCCAAAAGCTAATTGAAACCACATTTGGCGCAGATAGTGCGAGTTAAAAGTTTGTACATCGGCACTGTTAAAGTGTACAGTGTATACAGTGGTCAGCTTATCAACTAGTACAATGTATCGTAACACCATCCTGTTACAAGTTGCTAATAATTAATTAATCTACTGTTTGACGACCGATTTAATTTTGTTTAATATTGATAAGTTATTCAATCTTTATTCAATAATATATGGAGACTCTATTTATGTTTTCATTTGCTTTTAGTTTTAAGATCATGGAAAGACACATGCACAAATTACAATGCATTCTAACCCTTAAAACACTTCTATATCCATGTCTAATTAAGCTCATCGATAATTATTGGAAACTGAACTCAATTTAGTGTGTTATCCATGAACTGGTAACCTTTCAATACAAGATCTATGCATATTCTATTTGCTTAGCAATTGTAGAATCAACCGATGCTTATTGAATCGTATCGACTTCACAGACAGCGGTGTGTAAGGGAAGCCTACAGCCAAAGGCTGCAACTACAAGTCACCAGGGATTCGTGGCTCTAACGTAGTTATGGGATTTACATGGGAACACGCAGAACAATGTTTTATTGCTCGACTGTATTAGAGTTTGTATTTCCCAAAGGCCTTCTGAAATGTATTTGGAATTGCATGTTACGTGAAATCTACCTGACTTGTCTAGTCAATGTTCGAGCCAGATATGCTGACATGAAGTTTGCGACTTGTGTCTTGTGAACTATACGACTCTGTTGTTTAAACTTGGTTGAAATACGTCTGCGTAGTTTTGTCTGTTCATTTCGAAGTGATCCGTGTGTATCTTTGAAGTGTTTAGGATTCTTAGAGCGGGTTGCTACAGCTTCACTGGACGAACACGTGAATGTTAAAAAGTGCAATCTCATTTTTATCTTCAAGCACCTTAATAACAAAATCAGTTTTGTTTTCTACCAGCAGCCCTAATAACGTTGATAGCCAGGTTTTTTATGCCATGAAAAACGCTTTATGTTTTACATACGTTCATCATAATGATAGTTCATTGTGGCCTTCTGAGAGGGAGGCCTTTGTTAAACAGTGGACGTCTTCCGGCTGATAATGAAACATCTTCTGTAATAGTTATTTTTGACGTACGTATATAACATCCACAGAATGTGGATGCAACCCGCCCCTGGTGTAGGATAAACGTGTGTGATGCAAACTGCTGCAGAATGCTAAGAGATTTTTTATAACAAACAAAGTAATTAATTTTAGTGTGTTTAAATGTCGAAAGTATGACAGTTATTTGGTAGATAATTTTGAACAACGTTAAGGTAAAACCAAACATAATAAAAAACGTCTAAAGTACATATTGTCTAGACTGAAATAAATTAAGTATTTAGCGATTGTTTAAAAAGAGATCTCTTTCAACATGTACCTTCTTACTGTCTAAACTTTGAATCTGTTTATATCTACATTACAACTAATTTAATGTCTCATGAAGTTAGTTTAGTTATTTTAGGATAGAATGCAGACAATTTACGTGGCGTTTGTTGAAGATGTTTAAGTCGATAGGCGGGCCTTTATTTAAACGACATTCTGACAGCCTAATATTAAAATCAATTACGTTGTCATACACTGAAAAGCTTACAGGAAATATTCATCATCATCAGGCAAAAGACGTCCCCTGTTGAACAAAGGCCTCCTGCTTAAGTAAGGGGAGGGAGTTGCCACGCTTGGCAAGCGGCATGGGGATCGCAGTATTGGTGGTATAGTTACAGAAGACGCTGCTGCCCATCTTCTGCATTTTCCCTTAGTCACCTCTTACGACACTCACGGAAGGAAAGAGGGTGATCAACTCTAGGACAGAAACCACTCGGCATAGAGGAAATATTAGCGCAGAGATTTGGTTAGCCCTTATTTAGCATCCATACTATTTGATTATAACGATATATTACTGCTATTTTGTCTTAATTATATAGACACCACTGACTAATGGGGTCGGAAAACCTCGTGAGGAAACCTGGATTTAATGTCTGATATCGCCCACCCGCGGTGAGCTAGCGAGGTGATAAATGTTTTATCCTTCTCTATACGAATAGGCCTTCGCTCTGCAGTGGGACAGTTATAGGCTGTTATTATTATAATTATATAGACAGTAGGTACCATAAAAATGAACATCAGTTTATATCTATGGTTTGAGCATAGACGTAGTTCACAATGTAAACAATATACCTACACTTAAACAGGGTACTGTTCGAACCGAATTACTTAAAAACAAATAAAGTATTAATATTGTGCTCCGCTCATAAATTACTTTACCGGCGGCTTTAGTTGCGGAGATTTTCAGTTTGTTCAGCATAAGTAAAACTTACGTTGATTTATTTATATAGTTAAAAATAGGCGAAGTAGTAAAAGATGATGAATTCTTTATCTATTACAGGATTTATCGATAAAAGTTTATTTAGCCTTCATATAATAGAAATATAAAAAACATAACTGGCGAAATGTGGGTGTACTGTGTGTGCACCTCTGCCTACCCTTTCGGGGAATACAGGCGTGATGTTATGTTTGTTGTTATATAATAGAAATAAAATTTATTACCCAAACAGAGCTCAAAACACCGAAGAAGATGTGATTATTTCAGATTAGTATTAGTTTTATGTATAATTAAGTGCAGTCAACAAATGGGCAACGCATATTCGAACATTTAGATACTAATAGCGAATCTCTCTCGCTCTGTATCCATTAAAATGTGTTGTTTGTTCGTAGGCCCTACAACACTATCGATATATCCAATGACTTTAAATGAGTAAACATAATTTACATGCAGGCTTAAAGCTAATTCACCGAACTAAAGGTACGCTTTAAAAGCTCTCTTGGCACACTCACCGAAGTGATTAATTGAACAAAATGAAAACGTCAACTATCAAAGGAGGGCCGAATAAAAAATTTTAGAAAACCTGTTTGAAAGAATAGAATTTACATTCAAAACTAGAACCATGATCAAATACAAGTAGAAACTAATTTCTTAATATTATATGAAAATGTTTGATAACAAAAGCATTTATAAATACTAAGTGATTGATAGCCCTGTTATCCATCTTGTCAGATATAAAGGCTTAATACACAGCGACTAACATTACCTGCGCACCCTGGGTACAATTTCGCAAAATTCTAACTTCTTAAAAGTGGCTGTGAGTGATTTCATCCATTTGGCCTCGACTTAAACCGTTTGTTTAACACATGAAGCGAGTAAGAGATATGAGTAATTTTGAAGTAGGTATACGAGCTGCCATTAGGCTTGTATTTCCTGAGGGTTCTGGGTTAGGTACCTACAGAACTCTTGCTTTAGAATTACATTTTGCTGTTAGTGAGTCCCGTGGTATTAAGACGCGACTATTGTATTTAACCATACGAAAACCACCCAAACATTTAGGGGTTTGCTACTGAAAAAATACTACTTCTTCACCTTGAGGTTCCGAGACCTCACCCTCTTAGACCTTAAGCTTGAAAATTTGGTGCCTGCGGTTTAAATTGAAGTTTTACACTACACAAGGTACTTTTAATGTGGCAACAATCAGACTTCTCGGTATATATTTAAGGAGGGTTGCGGTGTGGGACTCGCGCCGGTAATGGTATTGATTCGGTTTATTTGTGGACTGCTGCATTCGGGCTAGCTCCCCCGTCCGTCGCATCACACCATCCAGCCAACTGGCTAAATAAAGATCATGTCTGGCTGCTCTAAAATGTTATTCTATTTCGTTGGAAGGATGCGCTATTGTTTAATGGTATAACTAGACATTTCACGATTATTATTTCGCTCTTTGTTGTCTTCAAAGAAGGGAAAGCTTAGAAAATGTGGTCGTGATTTTTTAGGCGGTTGATATTAACTAAGGACTTATTTTTAACTTATACAGACGCAGATCATCAATATCATCAGCTCAGCCAAAAGATATCCACTGCTACACTTAGTCTTTGAAGACCTTTAGAGAACTTCAAGCGTCGAAGTTTCTTTAGATACATAGCGTTTGTCTGTAATTATTTTATATGTATTAAAATGAAAATAACCTTGTACTGTGATATGCGTAAGTAATTTGTGCTGGAGCACATTGTTTTATTAGGCCATAGCTATTTTGACGGCGGTAATTTGTCTCTAGCGATGATCCTTTCATTCAAAGAGTGCGAATCATTCTTCGTAATAACACCTTCGCTCGGTTGGTGTTAAGATTTACGATTTTATTCAATCCAACGTCCCGGTAAATTACGGGGAGCCGAGATCCATTAAGTGCTTAAGTGCCTCCCGAGCACGAAATTGGGGATGATAATGGAAATGGGTTCCTTACTATGTTAATATGGGACTTTACACCGAGCGGACCAATTCACGCGTTGTTCCAAGCAATATGCAGGGCCGGGTATTGCGGTATAACCGTTTATGTTATGAATAGCCCTTGATTATGCTGACTCATTACTTCACAGTTAATGTTGGTTAGGACTGTGTAGAAAGATTAGGCAGCCTTTGAAGTGAAGTGAGATTGCAAAACTACAAAACAATTAGCACTCGACATGGTATTTAATTAAAACTTCTTTGTTTGGACGCTAGAGTTTGTATGATAAAATGTACTTTAGTACGTACTTACGGGTGTAGTCTATTATGCTTTTGTATGTATTGTATTGTAGGGCTAGGCAGGATATAAATTTATGTTCTGGTTTTAAAGATATAGTTCGATTTTTTGACCACAATTTATTTTACATCTAAAAACGCGATAATACCAAGCAAAGAACGCATCAAAATAAACAGTCATCACCATAAAGTAAGAAGTTTGAGAGTTACTTTACGCGCAGACCTACCTGATACTACCTGTTCTTTGTTGCATAAGCTCATTTAGCGCGGTTTCGCTTTCCGTAATTTATTTAATTTTCGTATGTCCAACTTTGCGTCAGTTTACGACGCTGGCGGAGTTTCTTGGAGGAGGCTGCGGTGCCATTTATCACTCACAACTTTCATAAGCACTCGTCCGATTCCATCTATAAAGCTACATGCTTCTATACATTATAGTTGTGCTATTATAATTTATTAGATTCGGCTCACTAACTCGATAGAAATGGAAATAGGCGTTCTCATTCGCAACTTTGGCACAATAAAGAAGTTCCAATTCCTTCACACTGGGGCTACAAATGGGTGAAGTTTAAGAAAGCAATCGGCCTTATATGGTCGTTATGGACCACTACGAAGGCGCGGGCGTGAAAACCATTGGAAAGTTTTCCTTATCGTTTCATTTGATATAATTCTTCTACAATAGCTACCTATTTCCTTTTTGGAAACTAGCGTTCAATGAAGTTTTAAAATAATTTGGCGCTAAATAAATGTTTAGGGTGAGCAGAGTCAGGGCGAGTTCGGTCCGGGGTCGCTAGAAACAAAATTAATTACGAAATAGTCGAGAAAACTTTTGGGTTGGCGTCGCGTCGTCGGAATAATTGTTGCTAATTGAGTTCCATCCACCTGGGAAAAAGGAGACAGGAGGGGAGGAATTACATTTCTGTCTATGAGTGCGCCCCGCCGCTGACTGCCGCCAGCCGCGACGTCGCAGCACCTAAAGAGTCACCATTTAATTACACACATATGCCAACTCCTACTCCCCCTTACAAAAATGCATGATATATTTATCTTTTACAAAATAATATAAATTTGTCAAACAGTTACGGATTTTTTCGTTTTTGTAACGGTAAGAAATGGCCTTAAAAACAAACTTATGTATCCCTTAATCGGGGTTAATATCAGGAAAATAATTTACTAAGTAGGTATTACTATTAATTACCTTTATTATAAAATATTTTTCATGCCATTGCAGTATATGAGAACAACGTTAATAGGCAATTACATTATACTCGTTTTCAATTCCCATTAAAGTATTTTTATGAGTAAAAAAGTTAGACATTTTTTAATATGTAGTAATTTTCACGTTTTACGCAAAAAACGGAAAAGACAAGCACCTATTGACTGTTTACAGATTGTTAAGAAAGAAAGAAAAAAGAATTATAAAACAAGTTTGTTATTTTATATAAATATTGGGGGACCCGATCCTATAATTGTGGAATTCTTCCATGGATTTCGTGTTTTATTTACCCGTAGCGACTGTGAGCCAGCGATTGCTATGAATTGTCAAGTTGTAGGTACCTATCAGTAGTCTCTTATCTTCCTCAGGGGTACCTCGTTAGAGACCGCCGCCGCGCCGCGTCAATAGTATTAGGATTATGGTGCTGTTCGTCGTATGATTGGTAATAAGCCAATCATTTGCCGCTGATTGGCTTTGAAGATTATTCGCAGTTGTGCCATTTCATGTATAAGGATCTCATATCTTTCCTCTTCATTATTAGGTTAGGAATAAAACATGTGTGTATCACTTTCATTTTTTTGTTAATTAGAGTACCTACTTCGTTGTAAATGTGGATGTACTGGCGCTTTGCTGTACAGTTAACGGTAGTACTTCAGTATAACTAACTGACCTATGTTCTTACTCAAAACCTTAAGTGATGCATGTGTTGTAATAACTTGCATCGTATATAAGAAATGAGCGTGACCATACATACATCAGAAAGATTCAGTGTGTCATTTTACATATTTAGATGGTAGCCCGTATCTCGTCGCCTGTTATGCATCTGTAGGTAACTCGGTACTTCGGTAGCGAGGGCGGCGAGAGCTAATTAGCATCAACTTAATGAATATGTAATGTTTGTAACGTAATTGAATTATACGCCCTGAAAGTAATTTTAAATACAGCTTTCATTTTCTCGAAACAAAATTAACTTTTGCTAATGATGCGCTAAGTATATTGAAACGACATTAAATTTAAATTACAGTTATATATTAAACTAATTTAAATACGTATTAATGCCCGACGGGATAGACTGAGAAGTTTAGACTTACTCTAGCAAGTAGCAAAGGCGATTCATTAAGTATTTCAGTCCAAAGTATCAAATAAATCATATTTCATAAAATATATTATGAAATATGATTTATTTGATACTTTAACGTTTTAGGCAATCAATGTATGCAACACCAGATAATTCAGATTGCCGGTAACATATACACATAACCAGTAATTATCCACAACAGTCGACACATATCGGAGCAGACAACATTAACAAATGGGCTTCACAGTTAATAATGGACATCCTGGGATGAAGCTAGGCCAATCCCCTTTAAAAATAATAAAGCAAGAACAATGTCACCTGTGATTTGCATTAAAAGCTCTCCATCGGACGAATGAAACTGGGGCGCCGCGTGTAGATAGAGTGCATTTCTGTGTTAAGCTTTAAACATAATGTTATAAGTGTTACCTTTGACGGGTATAATTCAGGAATTCTGCAGATCCTCCAGAGAATAATCATATCATAATTTAGGGTATTTATGGATCTGAATTCTGGTACATATTTTTATTGGTTTGAAAGCTTTGAAATCAAGCACGAGAAACAGAACTGTAGACTCAAAAAGTATAATATTTAGTAGCCATATTTTCAAGCATTGCGCCGCACTATTAAGACCTTTTTTTAGGTAGGTACTAGAATTAGGTAGGTACATAGTTTTAGGTGTATACATGTTTTTTTATTAAGTTCGTTTCACGACATCAAACGACAATGATGAAAAACAATTTTGGACTCTGCAAATAAATACTACCCACTTTATTGTCCTCATGAATACAATGATTTCAAAGTTTATTTTACAGCGATCCTGAAACACTTATTACTGTAACCTTGTTCTCTGTCTCTGAAATACGTTAACTTATACAGAAACAACCGAATTTTAAATTAGTCTTGTTTAGTTTCAGCTCAAAATAAAGTTGTGTTTGATGGAACACTAATAAAAAGTCCTCTAGATCCATAGCAGTCACACATCAAACAGACATCTCAGTACAGAATGTAAATCTTTAGTTAATTAGAGGATTTAAATACATTTACCGGTATATTTCGTTACTTTATATGGCATTTTAACGTTTCCTAAAGCAGGAATGAATGGAGAGTTTATAAACGTGCTTAAATTGAGCATAGCTTTAAATATTTAAGGCGACGTAGACACGTGACCGGCGCGCAGACGCGACGCTTGAACCGGCCCGGCCCGCGCGGTTATCTTACAGCATAATAATATTTATTTAGGTTTTATGTAAATTGGGAAATACGAAAAATATGGCGATATTTACTTTAGACCTTTTTTTGTTAAGCTTTATTCCGTATAGTCTGAAACAATCAATTTTAATTAATATTCTGGTTTTTTCGTTGTGCACGTTATTCCTTCCCATGTTCATTATTATTAGATAAAAAGGTTGTATTCTTAATTCCTTACAGTAATATCGACCGGGCCTCTATTCACGCTAATTAACGACGTAACTAAGTTCATTCCACTTGAACGTATTAAGTCTGTATTTTCATTGTTGCCCCAGTTCCTTCTCATTACAACAATGATTTTGTTTAAGTGACAGTAGAATAAGCAAGATCGCAATTATGTCAGTTAGCCTTACATTACGGCCGTGTCCAGTCAGCCCCGCCTATTAAATTTGTACAGGAGGTAGTATATTTTAGAACACAGATTACACAACACCCCCGTGACCCGATTTCCTTCAGTTTCGGATTTCTAACCGCAGTTGCGAAACTCTACATATGAATTAACCAACTGGCGGGTCGCTTGGTAATGCGCTGACGATTAGTTTGCTAAATACCCTAGGCTGAGAAACGATCAGGGTGGACTAAATTAGATTACTGGTGATTGTAAGACACTGACAATAAATCCAAAACAGTTACAAATTTCAAAGACGACCTAATTGGCGTAGTGGCTAAGCGTAGACTGCTGCGGTTTGACAACCCTTAGCGCAGCAGTCTTATCACTTTCATCGCATCGGTTCGATTCTCACACGGGGCAAAAATTTGTGCGAACCGCGGATGATTGTACCGAGTCTGGGTGTTTGTGTACGTGATATTTCATGTTTGTGAAACGCACCCACGACACAGGAGAAATTCCTAGTGTGAGGCATTTTGTTTTTAAATAAATAATAATAGCCAATATCCGTAGAGTTAGTGCAATGACCATTCCACGAGTTTGATCTCGTTTATACTTACTTAATGTTAATTCCAGCCGAGTTAACCAACAAATTCGTTCGACGTAACGTAAATTTTAATTATTGCCAATTGTCGTAATTGGTAGGTAATAATTTAACTAAAATGTTAAATTTCGATATCAGTGATGAAAGCTCGAAATACTCGTTTAAAATTTAACTCCGAAATATATTTCCTCGAAAATGAGACTGACGATTAAGCTCAAGTTAATTGAACTTTAAACCTTGTAACTAAATATGAGTAAAAATAGGAGAGAGCCCATGTTCTATTTTACGTCTAAAATGTATCGGCAAAATGGTTTCCGAAAGTTTCGAAAGTCAACTGCGGGCGGATGGGCGGGCATGGCGGTGGGCGATGGGCTATTGACTTTTCTCGCTATCGCCTCACGTGGCTTCAAGCTGCTCTAATATACTTGGTGTGGGTATCCCTTATACTTATCCTACACTCACTGGGATTAAGAAACGCAAAAAGAACATAGGTGCATAGGTATGAATATGGTCTGATTCTCTGATTGTACAGAGTACTATTAAAGTATCTGCTACACGCTGCATGGTATTATGTAGCAGTGTGTTTAGAATTGCGTCCGATAAATGACAATGGCGAAAAGTCGTTGGAGTTAGTAATAGCGTGTTGCTATGTCTCCACGTAAGCTATCTAAAATATGGGGTATTATCCGCACTGTTGGTAGCCAGATTACAAAGCGAGATACAAATAAAATTCGTTTATTTATATACAAAAGAAACTAACAAAATAATACTTGGCTCGCTAATGCGCTACTCCGAGTGACCAGCCAGACGGTCAACTTCCGACTGAGCCGGTTGACTGAGTAAAGTAATTTTTTCAGGTCTCAACTGACCCCGTCTTAGCCTACACTTAATGATATTATTAATGTACCCACGTATAGCACCAGATTTTTTTGTAAAAGAGGAAAGCTCCGTTGAACTTTAGTAATATAGGGAAATAAGAAACCTATTTCCATCAATTTCATTCACACATCAAAGATTCTTTGATGTTCGAAAAAATATACGTAGCTACGGCGCGTGATTACGATAGTTTAATAAAGTATACGGGGCACTAAAAGGTGTGCTTTCAGAGTATTATAAAACGCAACACTATGAAAAGAGCTAGCTCATGCGAGGCGTTACATAGTGCCTACATTTTGTGATGCAAACACATAAAAGTTGTGTGAGGCAGCTGTGGGAGGTAATGGTCCCGAAATAATTTTCTTCGCTGAATACTGAATGCTATCGAAGTTTAACCGGCTCGGCGTTAAATGTTCCGTTATTCGTTCAGAACGACTTAGAACTTATGTAAAACACTACACTATTGACTTAACCTATGTAGTCCTAAATCTTAAATTATCTTTTTATGTTTAAGCGCCAAACTTGACTGTTACACTATTTAAAGACTCGGCGAAATGATAAGGCCTATTTAACATTCCACGTTTTAATTGGAATATTAACTGCATTGTTTTTTTCTTACTGAACAAGGCAATGTAGGCGTGATGAACCACGTATTTAAATTATTTATATTTATTTTTAAAACAAATAGAGTGGCTGAGTGCTTATTAATATATTCAGGCTTAAGTGGCGCGGAACACATAGCCGGTGACAGCGTCCAGACAAGGTGGTCCTGTTGGGAAAATATAAACACTCCGGACGAGTCACATTTATAATTTAGTTGACCAACTGACGCCGCGTATTTTTAGCCACCGCTTTTGTAGAATGAAGTCTGTTAAAAAGCTTACCGTAGTAAAAATGCTCTATTATAATTTTATCTACTAAGCATGATGGAGGTTCCAGAATATTTAAAAAGCTTTGCTGTTTAGCTTCTCTTTTCCTGTGTTACGGAATTTATTTTTCATGAAACTTAAACGTTCTTGTGGACTTAGTATGTCTAAATAATTTTATTTTGCTATATTCTGACTTCGTTCTACAGTTGAACATTTTCAGTGAAGGCGAGCAAATTGTTTTCGCATATTTTATTTCTTACTCAAACAAGTAAACGTTTTAACACGGTAAATACAGAAACACCAGGGAAACTTTTAATGTTATAAGATTTTATTTTTACGGGTATATTCGCGGCTATGGCGGCGGGGGTGCAATTAAAGATTATACCCTAGTATTTGCATAATATTGGGCCGTGTATAAAGTACGGCAAGGAAAAATATGGAATGGGCCGAAACAATAGCCGGCCGTTCGCCAGATTACTAAGGAATGAATCGTTGAATTTACCGAAACAAAGGCCGGGCTAAAGATGTTTTTTACAGAGTTTTTGAATTTCATTTGGGTAATTATGTTTATTGTATTCAGTTTCGATCTAACAATATAAAAATGTTTTTATAAAACTTCTTAAGGCAATTTTCTTTGGGACGTTAAATATAGCTGGGTTTTTGAGCAGTTTTGGATCTTCTTCTAAGAATCGATGCAGTAAAAACACCCGTGGCGTAGACACAGGAAGTATTCAACAGGATCCTTTTCCTGGTTAGATTAGGTTAACCAAATGGTGTCTCCACGTTATTGTAACAAACAGTAATCTCAAATATCAATTACCTCTTCATATTTGTCATTTTTTTTCCTTATTAATATACAACAAGTTCAGTATTTTTCGAGTAGGTACTAACGTTTAAGAAAACGTGTACCAAGTAAATCACATAATATATCTCACTATTCATCCACATCAGTCCAAATCAGCAATCGTATACTTAGAGGTAAAAAGGTCTCGCCCATAATTTGGCAAAAATACTTGGGAGCACTTGAAAATGTTGGACGGCTGTCTCGAGCACGCGCACTAAAAGTTTCTAAGAGAAGCCGACCCGACGAGAAATCTCCCCGGAAGTCGGGAGATTTATGACGCCAGTTAACGTGACGCAGGTATTTACCCCGGCCCGAGGAAAACTGACCAGTATCTTAACACGTTTTTTCTAGAACTTTGGTTTGGCTTTATATAATGCTGTAAAGTATCTTAATAGTCAAAGAATTTGAATTTCATTCTTAGTTTCTTCTTTTCATCATTTTCACAGTTACTAACACTTAAAAGACTAGGTGATAAATATACTCGTAATACAAGGATGTGAATACGTAATAATCTTCTTCTTCCATCTGTCCGTAAATACAGCTTCTCTTACAATACGATTCTATCACTCTTTTCTGGCGTGGAAAATTGCCATTGACATCCATGCTGAAAATACTTTGATAACATAATAATATCCTCTATTCGCGCTACAAGATTCTGACTTACAATTTATATGAGTTCGCAGATTTGAGCAGAAGTTTAAAATGTATACTATTCAATGAGTTCATATTATTATATTTATTTATTATATGAATTGAATATTCAATTGTTTTGTTTATGCCTCACCATTATACATACTTTTGAAATAAATAAAAATAACGAATCTCCCTGGTTTACTTTTATTACCATCGTACGTAAACAAAGTAAATAATGGATTTAGGACGTTCGGAATCAGTGTTTGGATCCGTGAAAATGTTCCATGGGTAAAAGCTAAGGATTTAATTACTTAAGGTAATTCAGTAAGCCTATTGGGTCTAATCTATTTTACTCGTAGAATCCAGGACGGAATGTTTGCCTCCAGCCGGGTAATTTGCGATTGAATTAGGAAGTTAACGTTTAAATTTGTTAAAGAATTAAAAAAATATCCTTTGTTTTCCTCTTCATGGAAACTATTTTACTTTTAGCGTGTCAGCGTAAACAGAAAATCTATGTGACAGTCTCCACGGGTTTTTTAGTTAGATTCAAACAGGGATTTCACAGTAATTAAATTTTTAATGGAATTTTGTATCTTTATGGTAGGTATTCTTCGGTATGTTGAAATAGCTTAAAATTTTCATAACTATGACAGGCGATAACTAAGAATACTCTAACAGAAAAATCCAATCACACTTTTGCTTGTCTTCGGGATTAAATCTAGGACAAAAAAGTTACTTCGAGACTGTAGTTCTATAAAACTGGTGCCTAGGAATTAATTCCATTTCTGTTCTTTACAGTAAGGCCAGTTATAAAGTTAGTCCTTAATTAAATGCTATTGAACTGATACTTCTATTTTGAATGGTGATGTGGTACCTAATCTATATATACATATAAAATTTTCGTGTCACAGTTTTTGTTCCCATACTCCTCCGAAACGGCTAGACCGATTCTCATTAAATTTTGTGAGCGTATTGAGTAGGTCTGAGAATCGGCCAACATCTATTTTTCATACCACGAAATTCACGCGGACGAAGTCGCGGGCAACAGCTAGTAATACGAGTATATAGTTGTGTTCTTAGTAAGCATAGTTTGACGACCTGATTAGCGCAGTGGCTAAGCGATTGGACTGCTGCGCTAAGGGTTGCGGGTTCGATTCCCGCACGGGACAAAACTTTGTGCGAACCACAGATATTTGTCCCGAGTCTGGGTGTTTGTGTATGTGAATATTTCATGTTTGTGAAACGCACCCACGATACAGGAGAAATTCCTAGTGTGGGGCGACGTTTTTTTAAAAAAAAGAAGGCGACGTTTTTTTTTTTTTTTTTAAAAAAAAGAAAAAAGAAGTTATGTGTGTCATATTGTGCACCTACTTGTGTCTTAGAATGAGGGACTCGTAGAACAAACCTAGACATAGTTACGGCGTAGATCAGTAAATCATTATAGACATGCAGTGCTCGCTGGGGCGGTCTTGTGATGGGTCACTGATTTTCACTCGTCTGGTTTCTAGACTCGTCCTTGCCTCAAATAGTACTTTTTGGTTCTGTGTCTTGTCACTCTCCACTCCTCCATTTATTTCCTCACATTTATAGAACATCGGACTATGTCAGTTTCAGTTAAGATTTTCCACTGTCACTGAAATTTTGCTTATTATTATTACAAAAGCACTGCATATGTCAATGCCCACAATTCTATTAACTGTCATTAGTCATCCAGTTATACTTATCATATAGCCTGCAAACAGTGCTGTTGCGGTCTTCTTGTCAGGCAACTTGTTTCCACAAAAGTAATTAAGTACTACTTTCGCACTTGTTGATTTCATTCTCCTTTCTCATTTCGGTGGAAACAATCTATTTGGCCAGTAACCGGTGTTAACAGTTGATCCTTCGAGCTTATACTATCAACAATATCTAGGAAAGTTCTGCAAAGATGCGCGGAGAACGGCTTAACTGTTCTCGATGAACTTAAATTAAATGTTGGGATACATACCTGAACGATGTTATGCATTTAATTAAAGGTGGGGTAAGGTGCTACCTCTGTTTTCTTCTGGATCTAATAAGATTTATGTACTATCGATACGTTAGTAAAGCGTGTCTTAGAAAATTACACGGTGCTGTGTACACTTATTGAATTTCAAGTCCTGTTAAAATAACTGTGGCATGTTTGATTATACTGCAAGGCATTAGGGGTAAAACAGTGCTTAGGTACGTATTAGGAGGCGAGGTAGTGCAAATTAGTAATAATAGAAACAACTACGAACGTTATTAGATAGGGTTTTAGCTCCAAGGAAAGCATCAGCAACTCTAGGGAAATTAAAATTTTGCAGCATCATGTTATTAGTAAACAGGTGAATGTTAGTGGCGATGTACGCGACATAAGTCGCTACACAACTCACCCGAGGGAAAACATGCGTTATTGCCAACCAACGAGCATTAAGGTAACATATTACCTATTTATTTGTGAAGCTTCGGGGTAGACTACATATACCAGGCAGGAGGAAATCTTTTACAGGTATCCGAATATATTCCAGTCCATTTAACCGTGCTCGGTCCAACTCGAACATGCTCCGAGCTAGCAGTCCTACACACCCCTGACATAAGCGTTTAAGATCGGGTTTTTTAAAGGCTCCTAAGCGGATGAAAAGACGTAAAATTTGTTATCACGGCCTACGGCACGGGTCGGATATTTAACTCTAAATACACGTATAAGGAACGCCTAGCCAACATGAATATCGGGGCTTTAAATCGGTCCCAAGTTACGTTCCGTGGAAATCAAACAATAACTATAAGATGTATAACGCTTGTTTAAATTCAAGTACAGTGCCAAAGCAGCAGCTTTATACGTTTGTAAATTAACAATAAATTTGCGTTGGTTGTTAATGGAGGGCAAATATTAGCGACGCTCGCGAGGCCGATGGGGCTAGTGGGGCGTGCATCATGCTGGAGCCATGCCAGCCGGAGATACTCGTCTCGTTGCAGGAATACTGCTGTTTGTCTTCATTATGACTCGCTCTTAGGATTAACTTAAGCCGTTTATCCCGGATTCCAAAACAACTAAACAAAAATTGTGCAAGTACTAAGTTTATTACCAGCCAAGACATATTAATGATCGTCTTTCTTATTTTTTTCAGCAGTCTGATAAAGGTCTATGTTGGTGTGGTGATTTTTCCTTTCATTAAGTATATCTGCTACTAGCTGCGTCCCGCAGTGTTACCCGCTAAATTTTTTCGGGATAAAAAGTAGCCTATGTGTCACCATGTGTCGCCTATGTGTAGCTTGTGTGTGTAATCGAGGGTGTCAGCTACCTCCATATGAAATTTCATTAAAATTTGTGTAGCCGTTTGAGCGTAAAAAGGTAACAAACATAAAAACACATTCACAAACTTTCGACTTTATAATATTAATGTGATTGGCCCAGTGAAATTGATTGAAATCCGAAACTATGTTACATACCTTAGCTAAGATAGTAATAAGCAATACGAGCATGTTGAATACTTTTATATATCAACGATCATCGCAAAAATAAAACGTTCACAGTGTCTCCAAGGACCTTAAATCGTAGACTATTTGAAAGAAAAATTACCAGGCATCTTGGAACACAGGGCAAAACGCTTTACGAGTGATAAGTACACATTTTTTATTTCGCACGCTAGGGTACCTCCAAAAACAAAAGTATGAATTAAATTTACGACTGCATAAAATTACTGGTGTACCTTTAACGAACATCAAGCCGTATAAACGTGTAAAATCTGCCGGCCTGACTCGGCCCGCTCATTACGTATTCCGTTTCGGCGAGCGAATATTTCGACAACAAACATTATGGTAATTTGGCCGCATAACGATCTATTTTACACCTGTTTACGTAAACACGCTGCCTAAGCTTCGGAGACGATTTTTCCTTGCTTACACTAGTTCGTTAGTCGCCAAAACGATCGTTTATTTACAAAGGACGCCAAATAAAATGGCACTTGTACTGTGATGAGGGTCTAATGTTGGTAGTTAGTCCGGAGCTTTTTTGTCCGATCTCAAATGTTTCAGAAAGTCATTATTGAGTAATTATCTACGATAAGGAACGTTATGATATTTTATTAGGTATTAAAATGCTTTAAATGGAGACATTCAGCCTTAAATGTAAACATTTAATTCATAACCTGTTGCTCGAGATATTAAAGCGTTTTAATCTGGCTTACATTACGCTGCGTTTAGTTGCAGGTCACGTTTGGGAGTTTTCAGTCGATTGGATGAAACTTAAGGCGGAAGGATTCACTAAGCGTTGTCGCCAAAATTCTATATTTCGTTTCGATTTATTCGAGCGTCGCAAAAATATAGAAGTTTGAAGTAAAGTTTCGGGATAACATCGGTAGAGTCCAATAATTTTCAAGTCTCTTGGGGACATTACAACAGGACGGTCGACAATGTGCAACAAAAACCTTACAGCTGTCGCTATTTGTTTTGTATACGTGTACACTGTACAATCAACAGTTTTTCTGTACACCGAACATTCAAACTATTAATGACAACCAGAGGAGTACCAACTTTAAAACTTGTCCGACCAATGCGTCTGAGACTAAAAGTTGGTAAATGAATTTAAACTTTAGCATGTGAGTTTAAGGGGTAGTTTGTGTTGGGATGGAGAACTGATCGCGTCTACGGTCGTGAATACATCAGCAGCGAACCGGGGTGACGCGAAAGTGCATCACATCATTCGACCTTCGGTCGTGTAAATTGCGGGCCCTTGGGATTCTGCATGCAGAAATTGATGTTACAACCGTCGCGTCGGGCAGTTGTAAATTCCTGAGTAATATCCACGTGTCGGGTAAATACAATTTTTATTATCGTTTTCCTTTGGGTATCAATACAAAAATAAAATGGTTGTGCGATGTTTTATTTGATTCAAGGAACAACATTATGTGGTAATTCATGTTACGAATGTTTTTGATTTATACAATTTTTTGTCTACGTAGGTACATAATTATACCCGACGCATAAAAATATTTGTTCTTAAAGCTGACAAGTACTCAAACATTCAATTCTAGTTGGTCTGCTCCAAATTGCCATTCCTTCGCAGAAGAACCAACTACAAACTTCATGGTTATCAAATTAACTCCAGATTACAATTGTAATAGGAAAACGGACTCTCAACTGTGTAGGTACATGCGCGCGCATAAGTACAACAACAATAAATAATACGACAATTATACTTAAGAACAGATTATTTGTGTATCATAATAATGTCATCTGGATTTACTAATTAATTAAGATGGAAGTGAATAGTAATAATAATTATGGATATGTACTGTAAATTGAAAAGGATAATTTATAGAAATGATATACCTTCTACACATAATAGGAGAGTGAATTAAACCAGAATTTAAAGTGTGTGTTGATAAAGTTATTGTTGAAGAATGTACATTTGTAGTATTCTTAGGAGCGTCCCCTCGAGACGCGCTGAACAGAGCTGTATGTAAATGTAGTCTCGTGATTTGTGGCAGAGTGACAGGCTCTCATTGCGCGCCCCGCGGCACCCGACGACACTCCAACACACCCTATTGTTGACTCGCGTCGTGTACCAACTTATACTTACCTACACTGGCGTACAAATATCCGCAGACAATAAACGTCTGCCCGACTAAATCCCCGAGTTTTTTTTACCTTCAACGGGAGAGATTATTCGGAAAAAGCTCTAAGTTTATGGCTTCCGAGCTTTAAGTAATCGGAAATTTATAGTGGCCTATCCGAACGCAGATCACTTACTGGACAAATTAATGGGATATAATATTGAGGCGTTATTTAATCAAATATATTTATCATTTTGATGACTCGGAACAAAGTATATATCTTCCTAAATATAGGTATGTCGGAATCGGAAGATCAACAAAAACAATCGTCGTGAATAATAAAAGGCGTCACTACAATGTTAGCGTGTATTGAGCCGTCAGATCTGCCGGTCTATTGTTAGACGCAAAGCCCAGATTTACATAACACGCCCCGGATCATTGGCTGTGATTGTTTCGATGCCAGTTACTGCCCATGTAATTTGTAGGGATTCTGATGAATAAATGGCTTACATTTATAAAATGTTTCATGTACTTTCACGCGCAGTACAAATTGGGTTTTATTAAACAATTTTTCATGTTAAATTATTTCAGAACCCGCTGCCTACAAAAATGTTTTAGCTTCATAACAAGCAAGTTTCCGATAGAAAGGTAGTATAAAGTGAAGTGCCCACGCTGCCTCTCACCCTGATAATACATCACCACTTTGTTGGAAAAAAAATGCGTTAATATTTCGCAAGGAATTTCATTACTGCGAGCCTTGTTGGCTTTCAAATAAATAGGCGTTTTATTGCTTTTCTTCGTTCGCCAATGTTCGATATTGTGTATCGGGTTGAGATTAAACAACACGTATTCAGCTTACTATCCCGTCGTTATTATGCTATTAACGTAAAGCTTCGCTTTTAGATGGCGTTCTCATCATTGGTCTCCGTTATTTTAAATCTGTTATTTCAAGTGACATTTATACCTTATATAAAATTTTAAAAGGGTATGTTAGAAATAGAAAGATTAAAACATAAAATAGTGTTGAACACTCACGTGATTGAAAGGCAAACGGTGTATTTTTTGTATTTAGCACTCGAGTTGAAATCGATACCCAGTCAATCGGCTAGCAGATTGTGTGAAATTGGGGCTACAGGTAACCCTACTTATTACATTTAAGATAAAAATCGTATTTGCGGATAAACCCTACATTTTCCTGCGACTCTACTCTAGCGCAAATATAAAGAGACTTGTTACACAATGCTTACTATACAATATAATACGTTTTTAAATCTACGTTTCCCATTTTCTTGGTACAATTTTATGCTTACACACCGTAGTAAAAATAAACTAAGTGGGTTGGTACTTTTTACTTATGTAATATCCTTATTTATTATAAAATTGGCGTAGCTGTAGTCAGCTGAAAGTCGTAAGAATCTATATCTATAATGAGGCCTTATATTATGTTGATCAGTTTAGTTTATAAAGTTGTATAGGTACCTAACGAAAGTGTTTGAGAACATAGTAAAAGAAAAAAAAATAGTTTCAAACATGACTTTTCACTTGCGAGTTTATTAAGCGTCACGGTTTCACAATTTTGTATTCTCTCTGGAGGTACTCACCTTTGTAATAAGATTTTACTTTCAAGGATTTCTGTTTACTCATTCTTGTGTAGGTATATGTTAAAATTAATAACGTCTGCAGTGTTTGCTTTGTTTTTACCGCGTGGGTTCCGTCAATAATTCTGCATTTGAAAATATCTATTTTCGCTCACAGCTTAAAAAGTTGCTCCACGATACCCCTTCCGAAGTATCGAAATTCCGGTTTGAATCTTTTATAGCAAGTTACGGACGGGCGGCGAGGCAACGTTTCTTCACTAATAAGGTTTTGTTTTTGACGGTACCCTAAGATACACTCGTGTGGCGTAGAGTGAAAATTGTACTCGAGGGAGTGTAAGAAGAGGGGTGAAAATGAGAAATGCAAATAGGTTGTTGAGCTCAGCTCCGCACAGAATAAGCCTATGAACGCTTGACAAATAGTATTATGTTACGATTGCGCGTCACACGGGAATAAATAATAATAGATTAATAAACTGCCAATCTGTATTTTATTGCGTCAACGGAGAAATTTATAAAATAAAATATGTCACGTTCACGGGTTGGACACAATATTTCGTCAACATTCAATTTCCTGTCGTATGAAAAGGTTACGTTCCGCTATCGAAAATGTCAAAATAACGAGCGGAAATCGAAATGAACTCAATAGTCGGTAGCGATAAATAATGCAAGAATATTCTCGCGATTTTCGCAATGCCGGTTTAGATAAAGCTTACAAACGGTTTAAAAAATATATAGTTAAAGTTATTAAAATAGTATAATTATATAGGGTGGAAAGTTTATAACCTAAATGCCCAAAAAAGGTGTGTAAAGTTGTTTTTATTATTATTGTAATGATTCTAAAAGTCCATGCGACACGTTTAATTATTTTAACATTCAACTGGTATGTTTGCGGTTAATAATACTATATACCTATATAATGTCTTTAAAATTCCTACAAATATATTTCTAGTCGGAGGCAGAATACATAGATGCTTGTATATTAGTACTATAAATAAGAGATAAAATACCATATTTCTAAAAGTCTACGGAAAAACTAGTCATATTACCTACTAACTCTAATACAAATAATTTTTACATATTTTCAAGCCTCAAGTTTAAGCTGCATTGAGAATCCTCAGAAATCCGAGTCGAGACAAACGCAGCGTCCTTGTTAGTGATCAGGATGATATTTCAGTACAAAACAAAGAGATCAAACCCTCTCTTGTTCCTTTAGTTAACAAAGCTTCAATGACCCTTTGCTGCCGGCACCTTCTTTGTCATCGAAAGCCCTTGTCGTTAATGTCGAAAAAGATTAATTGCCACATAAATTAATGGGGAAACGTCTACTGATGACAGAAATGACATATTGCGGTGTAATCTCTATTGTTTCGGTATTGTCCGGCGAACTGGCCATATTTTTTAATATCGTAGGACTGTTCTAAATATCGGTAGAGGAATCAGAACAGATAACCCTGTCTATATGCGGAAATTTAAATGTCCAATACCTTTATAATTATTTTACATTTTTTGGAAGTACCTTATCTACTGATTATACCTAATTCATACTTTTTACCACTTAATCATATGTTGCAGACTATAAATACATAGTTTCTTATATTTTAACCCTAAATAAAATTATAAAAAAAGGTCTTGCTAAAAAACTTTTCAGCAACACTTAACGATACACATATAAAATTATACCTATTAATATGACCGTATGTCGTGACAATTAAAGATCTCATTCTAAAACCTTGACACACACAATTCGCAAAATATATTTATAGACACAAATCGTGTACAGAATATAAATATAATTGCCGCTACTGCGTCTATTAAGTTGTCAAACGTCGCTCCTGGTTGCTACGAACACTTTTGACGGTCATTTTGGCCAGTTAGAGGCCCAAAACTTTGTTACACGGTTTAGCCTAAGGCCCCCAATGTTAATTGAGTTGCGAGCAACGGGTCTTGCCGCTAATACTCCGACAAAAATCCTGATAAAATAACCACATTCACTACATCAGGAAATGACACCCACACTATTGGAATAAGCCGCAGTTCTTTAGAGAAAAAACGAATATTCATGGAAAATATTGTAAACATAAAGTTTAGTAGTTTTAGAAATAACTTACATAATGATGACTTTAAATACATACCTACAGTTAACTTACATGTATAACAACATATACAAAAAAAGTGTTTTGACCCTTCTGATAGTTTTAGAATGACGATGGCATTTCAATATACAGCCTACTAACTACCGTGAAACCTCTTTCGTCTGTGTGCTTCCTATCTGTGAATTAAATCCGTTATAATGTAAGTAATACAATAACTCAGTGCTTGAGGAAATATCCGCACAAACCGCTAAGCGGTTGCTGCAGTGCTGTGGTTTGTGGTAGTGATGTATGTAGACTACATCGACGTTTCTTAGGCGTTTAACAAGATTTATTCATGTTGATAATAGTTTAAACAAATCACGATTAGAAAAATTGAATAGTAATTATTTACCTACATGCTTTAAGGTGCAAAGTTGTATATAACTAGACTTTGGACACTTGGGCCTTGTCAGAGCCCAAGTGTTTTTTTGCCCAATATACATTACCAATTTTTATCCATTTACCCTTGAGTTAATAATAGTCACATCAATACTCACGTCTAGACTGAATACGGTGTAGTAGGAGGCAACATATATGTAGGTGAGACAAAATAATAACCTCGTAACTGGAACGAAACTCAATAGTAACCTGAATTGATTTTCTGGGGATGGCTGTAGTGCGTGAATAGAAAGAAAAAAAGAAAGAAAACATTCTAACTCAAGCGTTTTACTTATTTTAATATTCTAATAGAATATTTAACAATTCAGTACTTGAGTATCCAATCTCCAGCTACATCGCTTGGTGGTTCCGCAAGCCTATCAATAATCTGCACGGGTGACGGCGCGCGATCGACGTCAAACATGAGTTCCTCCACAACACTATCGCGATCGCGGTGGAAGTGATTATGCACTCAGGCGCCGGCGACGCCCCGGCTCAATTTAACGCCATTTGCACGGCGACCCGCGACGCGCACCGCTGAACGGCCAATTAATGCCACCTATTTAGCTGCACGTAACGATTTTAATAAAACGCTATAAAATAATCTTATTTAGTCAACATATTCATAGAATATATTTTTGTCCATAGATTAAATAATAATTTACCTAGACCATGTTAAAATAATTTACTGAATACACGCACGTTAATGTACTTCATAGTTTTACCTGACTTTTCATTGGTGTTTTTTATGGTTGGCGCAAATAATTTAACATGTAAAATACCTTAAAATTCAATCAGCATTCTCTGTTACCGTACTCCGTAGTGCTTAAGCGCCGTTAAAAGGTTTTAATAGCAAAGTCTTCGATTTCAAATATCGTGAATGTTTCAAGTGATATTTGACTTCAGTAGTCAAATAAGGAGCAAGTGAGAGCCATCACTAGGGCAACGTAAACCTAATCATTGAAAACTAACAGTAAGCGAGGGAGCATCGGCCATTCCCAGCCGAGATATGTTTGACTTGCTCCGTTTGTATTCCCTCTACTGTTTGTGATTGAGACTCTACGTTGAATCTGTTTTGATTTTAAACGTACATATGTTGGCTTTTATATGCTCTATCTGGTAGATGTGTTCTTTGTTTGTAGATCTAATTGTGAACTATTCAACTATTTTAGTGCCGTAGGTTTTCGGATCTATACATTTTGTTTCAGACTTTTGTTTGACTGAGCTATGTTTAAATTGAGTAAGCTTCACTTTATTATTTTGTACGTGTAATAGTATGAGGCTGAAGCACGTTTAGGTTATATCTTATAATGTTGGAAAAGCCACGTGTGGTAATAGCACATTTCCCAGGGTTGACTGGCGCTGAATAGATAGAAAATCTACAACAGTAAGTAAAATGCGCGGTAAAATTTGATGAAGTTTCAATGACCACAGAAGAAGAGGTAGGTAGTAGCGTCATGGGTCCGGTAAACATTGCATACAAATCAGCGCAGTGGCCGACTTTCAGTGAAACTTTGCGAAATTAACTTTGATCGTGTTTTAATACCCGCGCTTGCGTGGTGAAGCATTAAATCTCAATTTATATCCAAGCAGTCTTTATGCAACTAGTTTATGAATTAGTTTTGAAGTTAACTCATTAAGTTGCACTTGGTGCTACACTTTATTTTTTCAAGAATAATAATCAACATTCAAATTGTAAATATTTAATAAAGTATCAACATTTTAGTTTAAATAAATATCTACTAAATAAATTGCTTTCTAAACCGAGATCTCAAACCTGAGAAATCTGAAGGTCGAGTTTTGAAGTTTTCAAGTACTCTGCTTCTTTGCCCAAGAATGGAGAGTGCCGGATGCCGAAACTTGGAGCCGGTGACGACGCCTTGTTCACCAAAAACTGGAAATATAGAATAAAACCCACATTGCCATAACACTTTTGTGTTCCAACATTTCAAAGTTTGGCCCAATTTGTTTTCGATAACTGAATCGCTGACAACGCAATCAAAGACAAATTGTATATTATTGATAAACAACTACAATATGTTTCAATCAAATTCGTACAACGGTTAACGAAGGTAAAGCAATAGTACGATTTATTTGTTTTGATTTATCAATAAATTATTGTATTACTGGGCTTGATAGAAGAATAGTACCTATACATTTTTTTGTAGCTTATACTATTACATTGTATTAAAGGACCAAATTATTTTACATTATAAAATGGAAAAATGTAAAGTCATTTGGCTAACGTATATCTCCATGTTACCCAAGAGGGAAAGCTGTGCCGTGTGACTGAGCCTTTAATTAAAGCCAAGATAAATACAGTAAAGCGTGCATAATAATATAATTCCGTACCTTTTTCTCGCAGTAGGTGTTAGGCGAAGGTGTCTTCATAGGTATTACGGGCCTGTACCGGGCCCCAAAAGAGTATGCGGGTTTGCTTTTCTGAACGATGTCGAATTTCGGGTTGTGTTCGCCTGGGCCAGGGATGTAAGCCTTCGTAAGGATCCTGTCATTATAGCCGAGGGTATACGACGGAGCAACTCTGCAGAAAGGTAAATTGTATTCTGGAAATTATTTTTAATTATAATAACAACCTAAGTAATCATGGGTTTGGACTCATTATGTTAAAATTTTGTTTTTAATAAAAAGCTGGATGCAAAAGGCCCAAAACAGGAAAAAGTAGCGTTCAAGGAAGGAGCTTATGCCCAGCAGTGGGTCAACTAGAAAAAAATTAAGTGATTAGTAAAACGAGTGAAATTTAACAACTCGGACTCAAAGGTGATTGTAGGATTACTTTCGAATTCTATCAACTTACGGTTTAGGTATAGGCGGGCAGTACATATTAGGCGGCGGGGTCCATTCGTCCATGGACTGGTACGGCGGCTTCGCAGCGGGCCGCATGCTGTACGCCGGTACTCGCTTGGTCTGCATCTTCAAGCGCGGGTTATAGGTGCCGGGCCCCGGAACCTTCTGGTTACCGTCCGGAGCCTCGATTTGTGGGATCATCAGTCCGCCCGGTATTCTATAGAGACCTAGAGAATACAGAGAGCAGTTTTAGAAAAAAATATTTTGTAATCTATGATCAATTTTAATTATAAAGTACTATTCGTTTTGGTAATATTCCATGCCGGTAAATGTATATTGAATTGGTATGGATTTTCATTACCTCGTTTACTAATGTCTCTAACATTAAACATTGGCGCGTTAGCTGATACCGATGGCTTATCGATGGGTAACTTTGTTTTGTAACCAAACGTGTAAGCCGGAGCACGCTTTATTTTTGAATATCCATCGCCTCCTGTAATACAGAACGAACAGGTGATAGGTATAGGTATTAGGTTTATGTTCTTGTAAAATTATGTCTTATTTAACTATGACTTATACATTACGTCTATATAAAATATTCAAATGAATATTTAAATAAAAAACGATGTCGCAATTTTAATTAGAAAAATATGATAATATAGATGAAAATACTTAAAGTACATATCAGAGGCTTAAGCTAGCTCCTTACTCTATTCATTGACACGAAATCTATCCGATGCATATTAACACAAGTATACGCTTTGAATATAGATACTGTAGTGATTCTCGCAGTCTATACACGACTTACAGACTTGACTTTAAATTCACACATGGATACAAAAGATTTCGGCGTGAACGAATAAGGCCGAAACATTTACAGATATTATATTACTTTTTGTTCTCTTTTCATAGTCTGTGGTATCCGATGATTGTGAAAGGATTCGTCACAAAGCTTCTGTATCAGTACAAAACTCATTGCTATTTTAAAAATAAATTTTCTCGCACGTTTTTATTGCCTTCTATTCTGTTTGTGCTCACTTACTCTTTTACAATTTGTGTTTTAGAAAGTTTTTTTAAAGTTATTGAGAAAATACTGGAACTTGGTAACGTTTAATTTGGAATAAGATGTCAAGTATTTTCATCACCAGCAAAGCAAGTGTCGAATTTAAATGATTTTAGAGTTTACAAAACGGAAACTATTTAAAACATAATAACAAAAACACTCTCTTATTTTACATTTTTCTCCGAAGAGCAGATGATACTTACGTCACATGAATGTGGACCTTTATGATTAGTGCTTATTTTCTACATGCTGACAGCAGTTAGTGCCAAATGGTACGTCATAGAATGACAGCTAAAGGCACTCTCTGTGGGGTTAGGACTTTAGCCTTTGCCTAGGAATCCCTGGCCCTATATAAATATGCAACTGGTACAATGAAACAAAAAGTAGTAATTACCATATATCTTTGGTGGCTCATAATAGTTGGGGCCGGGCGTGCTCTTAGCCGCAGATACTTCGCCGCGCCTTTCTGTTGGCTTCAATGTTTTCTGCTTTATAAGCTTTTGTCTACATTCCCAACCCCAAGGCATATTTTACTACTATAATTATTTTAATTAACCTTTAATTAAAATATAAAATAAGCTATATAAATATATGTACGCTAATCCATAACAATAGAAAACATTCCATAAGCACACAAATAAATAAAATCGTATCCAACTATTTCCATTCCCTGACAGGATACCACTGAATACTGTCGTAATTGTGTGTCAAAACATTTGTATTTCTCTTCAGCCAGCGACATAGCAACGAGTTTATAAAAGGAGATCCCAAATCATACCAACGGATGAACGGAATAAAGCCAGAGATAACATTTGAAGATAAAAACGGCACGAACGCAGGAATCAGGAGGGCAAATAAAAACTCAGTGGAATTTCCACGGTCCAGGAAATTGAGCTGCACCGGATATCGTCGCACCGGAGCGACGTGCGACGGAGGAATGGCTTCCGGCCGAGGTGGGCCTCCTTCATTATTCCTTCATTCTCTCACGTTTCAATTCTGAAAATATCATCGTTTAATACTAATTTTTGGTTTTATATTTTTGAGACCAATTAAGGAACTTTGTATTATTTTGCCTTTTTTATATGCAGTTAGATATTGCTTATTCTAGGTTTGTGTAGTATTATTTCGTGACTGTATCTATTTTTATCGAATCTTTAGGTGTATTAATAGTAGTAGGTAGTTTCTCATATACTATTAAAAATTACGCATTATTAGAGATATTTTGCTACATTTTGCGATTTTAATTCGCATTCACTAAAACAATTTTATAATCAGAGTTGCGGGCAACCGATGGATGCAAATGGCAAGTTGTCGTTCATTGTGGCATTCTAAGGGGCCCTCTATTCAGCAGTGGACTTTTTCCAGCTGATGATGATGAACAATTTTAAAAGTCCTTGATTTATAGTTAACATTATTTTTTCTTGGTTTAAGCTCAAAACATTGTTCGCTAATGCATGTTATCACCTAATATTTCACACATTAAAACACCTTGCATATACCTTACGTATAATCAAAGTACTTGGTATCTCCGAGTATGATTGATGATATTGAAAAGCTTTTAGGCATATCACTTCTTAGATGAAACAGCCTAAAATATGTCAAAAGACATCATAACTCGATTGTGAATAATCAATGGAACGTAATATACTGTCGCGTGTCCCTTTTGTAATTTATTCATGTAAGTAATGGAAAATTAAAAACGAAAACGGGGCAATATGGCGGGTCGTGTGGCATTCATTATTCAGACCATATTGCCGGGACATGCGGATCCCGGGTTTTATAGATCCTGCTATGAATGCGCTGCTCTCTCGGCAATAACTATACTCAGGGTTATGGCGTGTACCAAAGTGATGGTAACGATGCATAACACGGGCTGATTGAATTTGGATAAATCGTTCACTTTCAGTCTATCCTGGTTGAGACAAAAGTACCTACTTTTGTTTTTATAACCTGTTTTATAATCTAATGGCCATCGCAAGATATGGTTATGTCTTGCCCGTCCGTGCGTGCCTGTTTCTACATTTTCAATGGTAATTCAATTTTATGAGTAGATTTTTTTCAAAGTTACACCCTCTTTGTTACGTAATCTATTGTGTGGGGTATTATTTAAAAGCTTTTTCAGCTTGTCTTTCTTTCGGGCGCGTCCACAGGGTGAGCCGTTTTTCACATTTTTATTTTATTCTTTCTATTTTTAAGTCCTTCTGTAAATATTCAGATTTCGCGTTATTTAGCAACACGATGTAGTATCTAAGTATGTAAATCCGTTTTTTTAATAAATATTTTAATCATCGATAGTAATACAGTCTCGTATAAAATTCAAAAATCAATTTTAAATTGATTAAGCCTAGCATGGCAGCATGCATAAAAAAATACAAAAAAAAGTCATTCAAAAATCAATGTTTAGCAATAATAATGCCTACTCACCCACTTCATTGGAATTTAACATTATGAATTGAAATGTCGCTAAATTGTGCTAAGTGCAACAATATATCTTTTCATACGTGACTCTTTGTGAAAAGCTCAGAAACTTGGTTGGTTTCAATACGTTAAAAGATTATCGAAACTATCGCGTGCAGAAATATCGTTGTTCAATCTTTTTTCATAGCAGCTGATGAACTTTTTATTTACTTAGTAAGTATTAAAACCGTTTGTTCAAAGGTTCTAACATTTAAATAATGTTACAAGTAATATTTGTTTATTCCAATTAATCTGATTCAGGATTTTTGTCGAAAAATGATGCAATAAGTAATTTTCCTAGCAATGCCCATGGGAATGCATATACGTGATTGCTTATTACTTACAGTAGAAGTACCTAAGAACTACACTGAAGTTTGGTAGTATAGCAAGTTTTTTTCAAAATTAAGTAGGCGAGTTATACCTGTAGAGACTTTCCCTGTGTCACAAAGGAAACTTGTGTTACATGAGTGTGGAGTTACTCTAGTTAGGAAATCTCCCGCTTCGTTGCTTTCCTCGCAGTTTGCGGTTCACTAAACTTTATTACATCTTTTGTTTTAGTCGCAGCCTCCAACTAGTGCACGACCTGACGAACGACGACCCCATTGGAGACGCCCAGCTTTATGCTTCCTTGGCTAAGTATCATGTTTCACTTTTCACATTTTTTTGTTGGTCCACAGGTATGACCCGGACCAACGAAAGTTCGTTTGTTTGTGATAATTTTATCAGCGTAAATACAAGTCAAAGAGAAAGGTATCGTTTCATCGTAAAAAACCAAAAGTTGGAAGATATACAGTACTGTGTCTACACAAATTTATGGAGTTGTGTGTGTTTGAGATTCTTTGTTAACGTTTCAAGACAATGACAAGAAAAACAATGAGCTGCGGCGGAGTTAAAAATCAATAGAGAAGGTCGACTCAATGCCGCTCGGCTTAAGCTCTGAAAAAAGTTGCCAGTTGGAATTGACTTTCCCTGTTCAGGGGCCGAAGTTACAGTATGCTTCAGTTGCTCGTAATACGGCTGACCCGCTTCAGCATCATTGTTATAAAGGCGTGTAGTTTTTAATATTTAACGCCGTGATTTATAATTGCCGAGATAATTTTTTGGCTGAACTTTATTTTAATAAATTATAAATATGCTTGCTGCTTTTATACTTGGCTACATTTTTGCTTTAATATTAATAAGTATTCGGGCAAAGTTTTGATTTGAAATCGTATGCTTTAGAGTTCACGCACAAAAGGACACTTCAGCTTTTTGCAGTTCGTTTAGTTCGTCCCTTAGTTAGTCGTAAGGCAATATCCCCATGGAATAAGTAATCAGGGTTTTTTCGTGTCAGTATGTTATGCGTAGCTGTGTGTGTACAATCCAAAGTGTAGCCATTTTTCGGATCTTTGCCGCAGGAAACAATCCGCTCTGCTGAATAATTAAATACATTCCGAATTACTTTTCTTTCCCTGTTAGTAAATGATATTTTATTCCGACAGTACCTTGGAACTTCATCTTTTCTGAGAATGCGTGGCATAGTTTTGCCATTTGCAAGGATTTTATTGAAAGAATAGCATAGATTTGAGAGGGATCTTGGAGAATTTTAATGATATTAAATATCTCTATTGCACATAACTAAATTTATTTCTATTAGACAACAAACTTTTAGTACTGTAGATAGTCAGCGAAAGCTAATCACGCTGATTTTGGTTCCTTTTGACCGGTAAGGCAACGAAACAAATAATTTTTAAGTATCAAGTCTAAAAGATACGACGCAAAAAATAACAAATTGCTTAGTTTTCACCTTCAGTCTTTATTTTACTAAAGTCTCGTTAAATTAATACAAAAAAGCAAAATACGTAGACTAGGTTACCGACGCAGTGTTCAGTTAAAAGCTTTGTCAGGCATGTGAAGTTAATTCACCTAATTAGCTCGTACCACCCGCGCCAGATTATGAGCTTTTCGCAGAAACGCGCTTTATCAGATATGAGGCAGGTCACTGTTCGTAATTCTTTCAGGAAATTGGATACCTACTTGAGGATTATACAGTGAACTTTGTTGCTTCAAGAAAAAATAAATTCTAATAGTACAGACGTTAGTTGAGTTATGAAAATCCACGATGACCAAAGGAGTCTATGGGCAAAGCAAGGGTATTTCGAGGCAAGTAATAGTTTAATAATAACTGAACTAATGATCTTTTTGATTGCACGTCGTTGTAAAATGCCCACATTGTCATGAAACTAGTAATATAACCAGCTGTACAACTTTGCTTGCAAAGCAGTTTAACCGTTTGACCTGCTCCAAGTCATCACCTGTTTAGGACCTGGTTTCAGTATCCATAAAGATTGAATCAATTTAATAGAGACGTAAAAGAGCAATGTACCTCTAAAACTGTTTCGTAATCCCAAATCGTTCAATACCTGCAGACCTGAAAAACCGAAGCATATTATGTATGTTGCAATAGTGCCGGTTGAGCGTTGCGATGAAGACCATATGGTAATACAGGAGGTGAGCCGTCAACTGTATTGCGTGGCGCATAATGCAATAGATTAGTGTCAGGGCCTTGATTGGATAATTAGACAGGACAAGAAGTGGAAGTCTGACGTAGTCGACGGTAATTTGCACCTGACGTATACACCTAGAATTGACTTCTAGCGGAATAATATCAGTTCTGTAATATTAGCTTAACATTATTGCTATGAACCTACATACTATTATTGTAGTTGGTTATACAATGTATCATTTGCTTTAGGCTAATGGACAGTAGGCTATGTAGGTACTCGTAACTGCAATTAGACAGTAGGTTTCAATATTATCTTGTATGATTGCTACCGATTCACGTTGCTGGATGGTAATTTGCACTTGGTGACAACCTTAACTCGCAAGATTTTGAGAAAATTTAATCGTTTGAGTTTACTATAAATTTACGAAGTATTTCTTGTTAAATACTTGATTTTAGATTAGATTTTTTTTTGTATTTTAACTTCAATAACAAGCATCTCGCACCATCGCCATTTGTTACACCGTTGATAAATTTATTTTCTCATTGATAAGGAGCAACATACATTGTTTTTGATTTATTTTAATAGTGTAGGATTTTCAGTGCAATGCAAAGTAATTTTGTGTGCCCACCATATTCACCAGTGTCTACAATTTTCTGAGTGGCCAAATTTCCTTATGCATCACATGAATAAGATAATGTAGCCTCTCCGTTAGCTACCGTCTGGTCGTTATCGTAGTCGGGAGTATCCAAGCAGAAATCGATGAGGATATAAATAGTAATGTTTCGAATATTGTTATCCTAAATCTGTGTTGAGATAGCTAGACAGGTCTATGCTATCGTTTTCTTAGGATGGTGTACGGGATTAAATAATATAATGATATTGCTTCAGAATAATAACTAAAGCAGATTTTGCTATGTAATGCTCACATAATGCCAACGAGCAGATAACTTGATATGATCAAGGCTATATTGTATTTTATATTAAAATTCTTAAATGAAGTACAAAATAAACCTTCATTATTATAGTACGTAACGAGGTTTAAGTTGTTAAAATGCCACTAATCTTAATAATCTGTAAATAATACAACCAAACTGAAGTTTTGAATGTCACAATTGTCAAAAGTGAAACTATTATTGTGATTTAGTCAAAATATTTAACAATTTATGTAGACAAGTGGTGACACCGTAAAATGCTTACTTCTTCACTTTTCTGTGGATTAAGAGCGGTGCAGGCCACTGCAATAATAACAAGGCATCTGGCGGCCGGAGCTCCGACAGATCCGATCCAAAAGCTGTTCCTTGAAAAAATAAGAGAATATAAACAGAAGAGTACTGGTGGAAAACTAGTTGATCCATCACCGGCTATCGAGAAGGAATTGAAAGCAGAATTGTCGAAGTTGCTGAAGCGTTATGGAGCTGGTCCTGATGTGGATATGACGGCGTTCCCTACTTTCCAATTTGAAGAACCCAAGGTCGACCCAATTGATGAGCAAGTCGCTCCGCCACCTAAGAAAAAGAAGTGAACAGTTTCGTCATAGCTTAGTTACCTGATGTTAAATGTAAATACCTAATATATTATTTTATGATGTGTTTTCATTTTGTAACGTGTACGCGTTTTTTTCTCTTCAGCGATTTATAGAACCTTTGAAGGCTACTCAAATGACTCCATAATTTTTACATGATTGTAATAACTAAATGGATGTTAAGGTTGTATGGAGTGAGTTACCGTTTTAGTTACAATCACAAAGCCCAAAGTAGCTCGTTTGTGTTCAATAGAAAAAATACGAATAAAAAGGGATATATATAGGAAAGTTAATACACTTTAGTACAGTTCGCAAATTGCGGTATAATGCCCCAATGCGATAGGGGCGAACCAATCGCCATTTACTGCAATCTCGGGCACTAACTAAGAGAAAAACCCAATTACTTGAGTTTTTGTGAGAAAACTTTCTTTTTATATCCTTCGTGGTTTAGCTATAGAACGGCAGTAGTAAGTCGTACCTATAACAAAACTAAACGCAATTGCTGCCTGAAGAAACTTAAGAAACACTTCAATATAGTATCGTTTTCTCTTTAATGACTGTATTATATTAATGTTGGCCTTGGGTAAACTAGGCACTATACAAATCCAATCTACTGGTTTGTAATACTGTACTGACTGACTGACTGCCTCCTTGGTCTAGTGGTTGCTAAACGCGACTGCTGAGCACAAGGTCCTGGGTCCGAATCCCGGGTATGGTGAACTGTAACTGCGTTTTTCCATTAGTTAATTCTCAGTAGCAGCACGGAGTCTGGATTTGTGCCCGGTTGATGGCAATAGGCTTGCTCCCAATTCCCATTGGGACCTAAAAACATAACTAGCAAAATGTGTGTGTACTATATGTGCACCTCTGCCTACTCCTTCGGGGAATACATAACATCACGCCTGTATTCCCCGAAGAGGTAGGCAGAGGTGCACATATAGTACACCCACATTTCGCCAGTTATGTTTTTCGGTCCCAATGTACCTAATAGGGGGCGAGCCTATTCGGGGAATACAGTCGTGATGATATGTTATGTTTATGATTAAGTTAATGATTCCGATTTATCGATTGGGTACGATACAACCATAGTTAAAATAAAGGAGCATTCTTTCAAACTTAATCAAATAATGGTCATTGTCATCTGATATTATGAACAATTACACACCTTAATTTAGTTAGGGGCCCCGATCTCCGGCGGGCGACCGAGCGAAGAATTCCCAACAAGAGCCTCCGACGCGCCTGTTATGTAAGTTTATCCAATGACACGGGAGCATCTTTATTACCTGCCTCCGTTACTTCCGAAAGAGACGTAAAAGTTACAACCTCGCAAAATGTTTCGAGTTTTTAATTCAGTCTAGTAATGGTGCAGCAATAAATGGCTGGTATGCTTATGTGGGATGGCTTAAGGTACTCGTACGTCGATGTTTTGCTTGTGCTATTTTCTTAAATTACTGATAAGTAGTGTACAGCATCCTTGTGATCGTCTTGAAGGTATACGTCTCTGCTATAGTAACAGAAGAAAAGTTAAATTATCATGTTACCTATAGTCGATTTTATTACTAGACGATAAAGCTATAAAAAAAATAAAGAGAATACTTAGTTCAATTATAAAAACAATATACATAGAGAACACGTGACATGTTAATCCTTAAAGGCTTATTGAAGGTAATAGGTACTTGATTGGACGCGACCGTACTTTGATTTTCACAAACGCAAAAACCTAATTTAGCCTTTTGATCATCTTGTGAGTGGGATCGAAGGCCAAAGGGTTAAAAGTCATGTATAACATAGCTGTAAGTTAATACACTAACAACAAATTGTGTGGGTAACATTACTAATTAGAATTTTATTAAAGTACGTATATCATCATAATTTCACTAAGCTTAATTTTTAAGGGTTAGGCAAAATTGCTTATTTCATAAGTCACTTAGTTACAAGAGCCGACACAGAAGTTCAAAAAGTAAATAACCCTAGAGTACCTACGTTGCTACTAACACGACACACGAACTCCTAAACTCCTTACTGACGTTGACGTGTCCAAGCAGACGGTAGAAAAGTATCTTATAACCTTACTGATACTTTTCACAGACCATGTTAAGACATAATATAAGCTGGTTAAGCACACCCCGCTATTTAATAAAAGGCTCGAGTGTAGCCGTCTACGTAGCTCCCAGAAGATCGAAGGTATTAACAATAGACTCGCACATCATCTTATTAATTACGTGCAAAGACTTCGCTACTACTCACGTAGACTGGCTTTATTTGTTAAAATAGGTGAAGTTGCGAGAGTTACATGTTGGCTAATTAGTTTAGTCTAGCTAAATACCTGCATGGTCCTAAGTTTAAATGCTGTATTTTAGTTATATCTTCACCTTACGTTGGATCTTCTACTGTAAACGTGGCTATGTGAAATGAATCAATGAAATATAACTATATTTGCTTATTGGGTACCTGTCAATTGTCAAATATACTACTGAAACGAAGTACCCAAATGCAATCCCTACTTAATATTATAAACGCGAAAGTTTGTAAGTATGGATGGATGTTTGTTACTCTTTCACGTAAAAACTACTGAATGGATTTTATGAAATGAAACTTAACAATAATATAGCTTATACATCAGAATAATACATAGGCTACTTTTTGTCCCGAAAAAGTGTAGCGGGTAACACCGCGGGGCGCAGCTAAGAAATAAAAAGTACCTACTGAAAATTCACGTTTTTCTGACTCACGAATTACTTATTTGCACTTATGGAGTAGGTACCCAACTGTAAAGTATGATTGTACCATGTAAGTGTAACTGGCTACTAGCCGATGAATGCTATTTCTTGGTTAGCTGAGTAGGAACTGTTATTGTTGTAAGTTTAAAAGATAATAACTCTTTTCATCTTTAAGAAGGAAAACACTTTCATTTTGGCCGCAGAAAATACTTTTTACGATTTTCCCGGATTCGGATGAAAATGAGTTATGCCATAATTATAATTAAGTTTGTAAAGTAAATTGCGTCATAACAAAATTGTCCGACTCGTTTTAATGAAATATTTTTATCTTGACGGATAATTTAAAGGATTACCGAAACATTTAGTCTTTTCATCTTGCTTCATTAAAAGTTAGACAAATTATTATGTTAACTCTATTGTTGCACGATACTCGCATATTAATCTCAACGGATTTCTAAAAATTGTTTTATGTTTACTACACAAATACCGTAATAAATCCAATCGTAGTTAGAATATTGATATAAGTACTTGGACGTGAAGGTACATAATAAAAATTAAGAATTTGAATATTTCTTTTCTCATTGTATTTCAAAAAGAATACAGTACAATAATATCTATCAGCTTGTTGCCTGTTATATACAGAATGTACTATGTTACATCGAGGTGCTCTAATCAAGGCTGTGTTACCGCGTCTAGCGATCATCAGGCATACGGCTTTGAATATTCAACAGAGCAATTACTAGTTAAATCTCTGGTGTCTTGGTGAATTCGACCACTACTACGAATTGCATTCGAATTGTTGCACTTAAGACATTTTATTTCGTGATGTATAACTATAAAATAAACTTCTTGAAGAGAGTGAAACTATGAGTTAATGAATAACGATTTTAACCGGAATATTAAATAAGCGTCAGAATAGCGATAGATAGAACGATATTTTTGTCTTATGAATTTAAAAGCTTGATATCAAAAAAAATTATGTATTTTCAATTGTTTTTAACGCGCCAAAATAGGATTTACGAAGCGTACCGAAACCTAAACATACACCAACATTGCTACGTAACATCAAGATTTACTTATTCATCTATAACTTTGTTAATAAGCGGCGAGACTCCGCCCCGCTTTACAACGGAGATATTGTGAGGGTATTTCAGTAATCACCATGGTAACAGACATAATACCGTCTAATTCGCGTATCCCAGTGTAAACACGTAGTTGAGATATTAGTGTGAGCATGCAGAGCCAACTTCCGACGAGATAATCCTTCTGTTAATATTCACTGTCGGTAGCTCTGTTGGGTTTCGATGTGTTAGAAGCTAGCTAGTATTCTCTGTGTGCCATAGCATTACAGAACGATATACCACGTTGCTTAGTTCAATTCTTAAAGATCCTGGCGGTGATAAACGGCCTATGGTCAACATGTAGATCACACGTCGTAAATAGCCACGATATTCTAAATTTCTAAGACACCGGTGGAAAAGTCTACGTTTAGAAGTACCTAACGTACATCTTAAACGAAATGAGCCATTTGTTTTACAGCCTTTATAAACGACTTTCATATTATAGTCTTACATTACATAATTAAAAGTCTACAGCAGTGCTTTAGTAATTTGCTTCGACATACAGGTATTAAATACCTACGTATATATTGTGACTGAAATATAATATGTACTTAGGTACTCCTTTGTTGAGAATACGACTCTCCAGTTGTTATGCTAGAGGTAATTCATGGATGCTCATCAACTTACCAACCATATTTTGGAGAGAGTGGGGTGGCCGGTTGCCAGAAGTGGGTCTAGAGGAAGACTATTCAAAATCATTAATAATAATACGTTGTCGTATGATATTTAAACACAAATAATTTGTAAAAGTTGGTGATTTTAAAACTATTTTGGAAAACAACCATTAGATGTCTGAAGTCTAAACAAAATTACGGGAAAGAGTAAAACTCAATTACCGAGTCACAATGCTCAATTAACACGGAACGTGTCGGCGACAAGTTTGAATTTTTCATTTTTCACTAACTCGTTTTAAACGTGAGATCGTTGACATGCAGTTTACATTCAGTTTTAATTAATAAATGTATTTCCAATGTTCGCGTTTAAAGTGGTGAAAACACAATAAAAGAACCATTTCTTAACTTCAAATGAATTAATTAAACCGGCTCGCAATTGGAGAGCTCAGTAAAGCTGAAATATCTCACTTGGATATATTTTATATTTCTTCGTTACTTTGTTTAAATGGGTCGGTATAACTAATTGCTTTTTTGAATGCTTCGCTATGAATTCACCTGTAACGTAAAAATCCACACACATTTATGTTATTTATCTTCCTAAAAAAATTGTATAATTTGTGTTAATTCACTATCGAAGTTGATCTTATAATTGATTCAAAGCTAGTATTTACGTTTAATAACCTCGGTTAGATACTAGCAATTAATTAAAGTTTCCAAGCCAATTGCAATTAGTCACTTCATTAGTCGCGATGATTATTCGTGGCGTCATAACAAGTCAAGTAACACACGTAAGTGCCGTTTTACGTGGTTCGGTGCACAGCGCCTGAGGCTGGCTACAGACCTACTGATTCAGAACCAATTCTGAACCGATTCTGTTGTAGAGAACAGAATTGAGGCCTGTGACCAGCCTCAGGCGCCGCGCCGCGCCGTTGCCGCACCGTGCCGTGTGGTGCAGAACTGTGGGAGAAAATATTTCTATCTTGATTACATCGATATTAGTAGTAACAAATATTGACAGTCGAGCTTGATGTCATTGATTTGATTTTCTTGTCGTGAAATATAGGGTGAGCCAACAATACTTATCGGCTTTTAAAATATCATGAAAACTAATATTTTTCTTATCTTTCTTTTTAAAAAAACGTCACCACATTAAGATCTTTTCCTGTATCGTGGATGCGTTATGTAAAAAAATGACGTACACAAACACGGAGACACGAGACAAACATCTGCGGATCACACAAATTTATGCTGCATGGGAATCGAACTCGCAACCCCTAGCGCAGCAGTCCAATCGCTTAGCCACTGCGCCAATCAGTTAAGTATATTAATGTTAATAAGTAATATTGTTTTAATAACCGGAACAGGTGAGCAGCAAGTAATAATCAAACGGATCCTCGCTTGGCTAACCGTAAAGTGCTAGAATTATGAAATCACAATTACTCTACCTAATTGTTTTTCTACAATATATGTGAGATTTCCGCAAGTATGTAAACCCCTTATTAATGATTGCTTCATCAAATAAGTTACAATTAAACATAACTTGCGAAATGTTAGTACTTACTCTTATAGACGTGATATTACGTAGGTATGTCGGCGAATATTAAAAGCATAAACTTATCTGCCAATCGTTGCTCTAGCTGTAAGTGTACATACACAATGCAAAAGAAATAAGAGCACCAAAAACTGTAATTATGGGCTTCCTAAATGTCTTAAATATAGCATGTAGCTCTAACTACTGTACTGATACATCTACCCACAACACTTTAATTAATAAATGTATTTCAAACCTCTTCCTTAAAACTAGAAACTGTCATTTTCAGATATCGTTACGTAGTAGTAGGTATCTACTATTATGGTACTACAAGTACTAGGGTACTATGATTTTATAATACCTAAATTACCGTGTACAATACGGATGTATTCATCCGTGAGGCCGGTAGACAAGTTGCCAATAATTGTTTTTAGTCGATCGGACCATTTTGCGTTTTAAAGTCAACAGTTGACACATTTTGATCTGCAGTGCTCTGTATAACTGTATCTTTAAAAAAACGAAAACATTTCTCTCCTTATTTTTGGGTAATTGTGTAAAAAACAACACATTATTTGTCACGTTAGCTTGGTCACTGAGACCTTTTCGGGGGTCCTAGACAAGTGCTAAAACTAATAGAAATCAATTAGAATGTATGACTTATATGTTAGATTACATTCTTGAAACATTTTTGTCATCCCCATACATCTATCACTCTATTCCTATTTGTGTAGCATTTTGCCACTTTTCTAAGGCCGAGAAGTCTGTGTTTGTATCATTGAGCATGCCAGACACTTGTGTGTATGTTTTTATTTTGTACTTCTCACATGTGTGTATGTTTCAATGCACAATAAACCGGCACAATGTATCATAATTACGAAGTAACTTTTTAATGCTCGATGCGTTAATAAAGGAGTATCTGTTATTGAATGGTTTACTTCGTTTTGGGGCTGTCGTGAGTTAAGTCTGTTGCAGCTCTTTATTCAGTGATGATATTTTTGATCTAATATCGACCTATTTTTTAAAATGGATCGAGTGAAGTTCAAAATCAATGGGAGAAGCTACAGTGGTTAGTAATGATATTCTTATATTTGATTGCGCACAATATTGTTATTAAAAAATGTCTCAATCCAGATTTTTTTATTGGTCACTTAATTATTTGCATAATGAGGTTATAAGAATATTATTTTATCCGTATCATATGCATCTTAGGGAGAATTTTGGTAAATTATATTGGAATACGGCATTACGAGATTCGTTTTTTAATTTCCGAGCATTATCCGTGTAAAGTATGTAGGTACCTTAAGTATTATTTTTTGGTCTATGATTCTAGGTTATCCATCCATATGCGTTTGCTAATCAAAATCAATACATTTCATGTAAAATAAAAATATATACCAACGTATATAGGCAGAGTTATAAAGTACACTCACATTTTTGGCCAGTTATAGGTTCCAATGTTTTTGGGGACGTATATATTCATTGCCAGTAACCGGGCAAAATACCAGCCGCATTTTAAGAAATAAGCCATTAAAAATATTGTGATCCTTTCCAGCGGGCTCAGAATTCCCAGTGGACCTGACATTAAATCAGTACATCCGTCGGTATGCTGAGTTTCGGGGCACTAAGTACATGTGCCAGGAAGGCGGCTGTGGCGCATGCGTGGTCAACGTTCGAGCCCGCCAACCAGGCTCACAGGAGATCTGCTCATTCTCTGTCAATTCTGTAAGAGTCCTTGCTAGTTCTCGGTAGTTCAATGAACTCATTTTTTCAATATAATTAGACCAAAATTATCAAATTTTTACATAAATATTTCTAATACTGTAATGTATTTTAAATAAACCTTTGTATCAACATTAGAATCTTTACTTATTAAGGAATTTTGATACATATAACATAATGTTAACTTTACCTTAGCCAAATTTTAACTGTTGGTTAAGACTCCAAGTGTTAAGATTTGCAATTTTAAATCAGATTGTTTCAAAATTACGATCAGAATTTTGTCAAAGTGAGTTAATCAAATTATCGGCTGTGCGTTTTATAAAACTAATATACATCACACCAGTGTCCCCGAAAGTATAGGCGGAGGCGTTAAGTATACCAACATTTCGCCAGTTATGTTATAGGTCCCTTGAAATTGGGCGAGCCTATTCCCATTAACCGGCCAGAAAACCAAATTCTGTGCTGCTACTGCGAATTACCCAATAATGCTTTGCCCGACCTGGAAATTGAACTCAGGACTTCATCAACACATCACTTCATCAACCACTAGTCCAACGGAGCTGTCCTGTTCCTATTAGAGTGGACGGTAAGCAATTAGGCTTAGGACTCTTAGTAGGATCTGAACTGTCAAAAGATCAAGCACTTCGGTACTTGGTCCTAAGGTACGCTTAACTTAACCCACAATCTCGGTATGATTGCGCTTGTGACGGCTGAACGAGTTATGTATTTGCGTATTATTTAAAATTAATAGTTTTACCTACAAAGGTACAAAGTAACTAATATTATTTTATATTAATTAATAAGCCACAGTATGACTAATTAAAAATCAAAATATTTATTTATTTTTACCCGCCTGCCAAAGAAAGGTTATGTTTTTCGCGCGTATCAAGATGTACCTGAACCTTGCTTTTTGCTTTTCAGCTTTTGACCGGTTTTTTTTTTAAAAAATTTATTAGTTTTTCTATTTACTTAATTTATTCATTGATTCTGGTGGAGCTACAGCATTACTATACGAGTGACTAAAAGCATTACCTGACTGTTTTTTTTTTACCCGAGACAAGGACACGAAAAAACACCCAACTTACAGTTTAATGGTTGTTGAACTTTTAGCCATTTTTTTCTATTATTTTCAGTGCCTTGTGGCAATTATGTCTTGTGATGGCTGGGAAATTACTACCGTTGAAGGAATCGGCAACAGAAAAATCGGTTACAATATCATTCAGAAACGTCTAAACCATTACTTTGGTTCGCAATGTGGCTATTGTAGTCCAGGGTTCGTGATGAGCATGTACAGGTAATTAACCGAGTTTATAATTTCGGCCTTTTGATCGCAAACATTATCTTAATAAATAATGTATATAAATAATGTTACTTAACTTTTTACATACATAACATCACACTGTATTCCATGAAAGGTTAGGCAGAGTTGTACATATAATAGTACCTATACATTAGGCCAGTTATGTTATAGGTCCAAATAAAATAGGTGCGAGCCTATTGCCCTCCACTGGGCACATATCCAGACTCTATGCTACTGAGAATTACTAAATGGAACCTAGGACTCATGCTCAGCAGTCCACTAGACCAACCAAGCCGTCAACTTTTTTAAGGATAAATTATATTTCTCACAAAAAAATAAAAATGCAACAATTCATCTTTTCAGCCTCGTACACGGCAGTGACCGTCATTTGACAGAAGCAGAAGTAGAAAACTCTTTGGGTAGCAACTTATGTAGGTGCACCGGTTACCGTCCTATTTTAGAAGCATTCAAATCGCTTGCTCTCCATCCAGACGCGAATATATTGAGTAAGATAAAGGATATTGAAGATATATCTCAGCAAATATGTCCTAAATCCGGTAAAACGTGTGGCAGCACTTGCGGGACCAGTGACGACTGGTGTTTAGTAAATATGAATAATGTAAGTGCTCCGGATTTGCCGAAGAAAATATCCCTCGCTGATGGAAGACTGTGGTGCGCCGTTAATAGCGTACAATCAATATTTAATGTTCTCAATGACGTTGGATATGAATCCTACATGTTGATTGCCGGTAATACAGCACAAGGTAATGTATAATGTTGTAATTTAAATTTTAAAAATAATAATTGTATTGAAACGTTTGCAATAATTATATCCTTCATGCGTCATTAAATTTTTGTTTCTAATCGTATTAGTTGTAACGTATATGTTGAAACCAACCGATATAGGTCGCTTTCAAGTACCCACCTCAATTTTTTTTGTCATTAGTAGTCGAATCCTTTATTGAATTTGTAACGGAATCTGCTTACCAGACCAGGAACTTATTAAACCAGCTTTTTTATTTTATAACGTTGTTATACCTTTAATGTATGTTTCAGGTGTCCGTCCGATACTATTCTATCCTAAACTATTAATAGATATAAGTGATGTCAAGGAGCTTGCCACACATTACATGGACGTTAATCTGGTCCTCGGAGCGAACACGACCTTAACGGACACTATGAACTTGTTCAAAGAATTGTCAAATTCAAATCAAGATTTCTGGTATTTAGATATACTGCATCATCACCTGGAGCGAGTAGCACACATTCCAGTTAGGAACGTAAGTAAACTTAAATAATTCCAAAAGTAATTTGCCATTATGATATTTTAGAAGCTGTGTAAAGGCTGGATAAGGTTTCCTTATATTAAACTTACTTTGAACGTTATTCTAGCATCTTACCTCTATTTTTTGTCAACTTTACGAGCATTCTGACATCTATTCAGACTCAGAGGCCCGCGACAGTAGCGTGTCGTGTTTCACGTCTCTAATAGAGTTGCAGGGCGCGCCTTCGCGGCGCCAGTTAGTCGCAGGCTAATAATGAGTGCTGGGATCTTGTAGGGTAATGGTAGAACATGCACTTTGATTTCATACAAAAAGGATCAGAAAATTAATTGGCTTGTTGTGTGTTTTCACTTAGTTACCCGTCTTTTTCTTTTAATATTGACACTATTAAGTGAGTATGATTCTAGATCGTATTTTAACTTTCTTCCTGCATAAATCGGCTTATCAAGAATTGACACCACGTCTAACTTAGTTAACCTTAAGTGTTGTTCGCCGACTGCCCCTAAGTTTTGTCCATAGTCGAGTAGGAACGTATTTATTATTATAAGAATTATGCGTTCTCGGAATTTAAGAGAAATATTTTTATGATTTTTTGACATTGCACGTTTTGAGTTATGTTAATATTTTGTTTCGCTGATGCTTTCAGATTGGAACTCTTGCCGGTAATTTGGCTTTGAAGAATTGTGATCCAAGTTTTCAATCAGATATATTTCTCTTATTGGACTGTGTCGGGGCTACTGTTACTCTAGGTACATAAATTTAGATGTTCAAGGTAAACATAAAATTGCGCACACAAAAGAAAATAAAATATATTTTTATTTTAGTTGACCGTAAGATGACACAGACTGAAATGAAACTACCTGAATTTTTGACGACCGATCTGAGAGGAAAAGTAATGACAGAAATAAAACTACGGCCGCTGTCACGACACTATGAATTAGTAACTTATAAGGTACGGACTTATAAGGCCGGGTTATAGGCATAAGTCATTTTATTTGATATAAAAAATACTTACATGGTTTGTTCTAAACAAGAGAATAGGCAATCAATTCTTGCCAGCTTCTGCCAATAATAAATAAAAAGAAGAGACACAGTGTACTCTGACAATTTTTGTTTCGAACGGTATAGTGCCCATTTATTAAATTAGCATTAGAATTATATGCTACCAAAAGTACGTGTAAAATAATGAATATTTCGTATGAAATAATTTTGCAGTAAAACGTTCGGAAAACAATTTTTCAGTAGAAAAATCAATTATTATATTTTACAACCTTCTCGACAATGGTATCTGTGAAGCAAAAACGCTTATGTAAGACAAATAAAACTGACTAAACACTAACCTTCGCTTCTAGATTACGCCGAGGGAACAAAACGCTCAGGCAGAAGTAAATTCAGCTTTTCTTTTGAAATTCAACCCTCATACACATCTTGTTGAAGAGGCGTCTATTGTGTACGGTAATATTAATCCATCATTTACCCACGCTTACAACACTGAGAAGTTTTTGATTGGATGTAATATATTCAACAACGACACTTTACAATCGGCTTTGCGCATCTTAGAGAGGGAAATAAATCCAGATGTTCGGCCACCTTATCCTCCACCGTGTGTTCGAAAGAAAGTGGCTTTGGGACTTTTTTACAAGGTATGTGAGTTTATTTGACGATGGATTTCAGTTAGTGGGAAACAATTGTCACCAGATTACATTTCTACATTCAATTTTATTGATTCTTGAATTAATTTGTTTGACATAAATGGAAAAATAATATAGCATGGTTGAATTAGTACACTGACTTTGTTTTTTTCGCTATATGGAATAAATGGTTTAATTTCAGGCTATCATCAAATTGTGTCCAAAAGATATTTTAAGGCCCATCTACAGGTCTGGAGCGACTACAACTAGTGATGACCGACCACCGGTCAGTCGCAGCTTTCAAGAATATGACACAGATAAGAAAGATTATCCTATAACACAGCCATTGTTGAAAAAAGAAGGTATGATTCAATGTTCGGGCGAAGCGGTATATTCTGATGATACGCCTACCATTAAAGATGAAGTTTTTGCTTCGCTAGTCCTTTCCACTGTAGCTAAAGCGGATATAGAAAGTATCGACGGGTCTGAAGCATTGGTATGTAAAAAATCAGTTGCTATTCATGTATGTATGGCTAAAATAGTAATTAAAATCTTTTTTTTTTTTCAGAAACATGAAGGTGTATTAGCAGTTCTAACCTCCGCGGATATTCCTGGAGTTAACAGTATTATCCGTCCAGATTTCTTGCTTGTTTATGAAAATGAAGAACTATTAGCCAGTGATAAAATAATTTACTATAATCAGCCCGTTGCACTTGTCGTAGCTGTTTCTCAAGAGTTGGCCGATAAAATGACGACATTGGTCAAAGTGAGATACAAGAATGTTCCTAAGAAGCCGATTGTGTTTACCATAGAAGATGCATTACATGCGCCCAAACAGGAAAATAGAATTATTGAGTATACTGGTATTGAACCAACCGACAGGGGGGCTAATGTTCAACACATTGTAAAAGGGACTTTCATTAGTCCTCGCCAGTATCACCATATGATGGAGCTGCATACAACTATAGCAAAACCTGTTGATGACGGATTTGAAGTATATTCATCAACTCAGTGGATGGATATTACTCAAGCAGTAATCGCCCAGCTTCTTAATATACCAGAGAGTTTGTAAGCAAATAATATTTACTTGAATGTTATTATACTAAAATGAAATACAAATAACTTACACGATTGTATTACAGGGTTATAGTAAAAACACGCAGGTGCGGGGGTGGTTTTGGAGCAAAAATAACTAGGTCTAACTTTGCGGCATGCGCAACTGCTTTAGTTGCGAGTAAACTCAATAAACCATGTAGGATGGCAATGCCAATGGAGAGTATAACACGTTCCCTTGGAAAACGACCAAATACCAGACTAGACTACGAGGTGCGTTAAATTGTTTTTTTTTATTTATTATGAATAGTACGATATTATAATATATTACTTGCTTCGTTTGGAATTATGCCTTAGGTTGGAGTAGATGACAGAGGTGAAATTCAATACATGGATGCTGTATTCTACGTAAACGACGGCATATCTCGTAATGAAAACGAAAATCCATATGTTACAAGTTCCATGAAAAATTGTTATGATCCTCGTAGATGGAAAGTTGAATCCTACGGCGTCATCACAGATGCTCCATCAAACGTGTTTATGAGAGCTCCTGGTTAGTAACTATTACTATTTTACGCGCTATTCATATTTCTTGACATTTTTGAGTAATATACGATAAACGATCTGACTGTCATACAAAGATAATGACGGATTAAAGTGCGTCTTTAGGACAAAACTTCTATCACCTGTAGAAAATAAAACAAGATTTGAAATGACATGTTCAAGTAAGAGTTCTGTTACCTCGAATAGGTATTTGATTTTAAACAATATACTATTTATTATATTGATGTAATTTAACACATTAGCTATTGGAATGACTATTTTGCTATAGCTATTCATCCAAGAACTATTTTCAGGTGGATTTGAAGGAATTTCAGGAATAGAACACATAATGGATCATATAGCTGAAGAGATAAATAGAGATCCTGTTGAAGTTCGCGCGGCTAATTATCGAAAAGAGGATAATGATTTACCAACGTTATTGCCACCATTTCTCGAAAGAATTAACTTCAAAAAGAGGCAGGAGCATATAAAAGAGTTCAACTGTCTTAATCGATGGAAAAAACGTGGGATTAAGCTAAACAACATGGCCTTTCCAACAGCATACCTTGGGAATTATGGAGCGTTAGTGTCTGTGTACCACGGCGATGGAAGTGTCATAATTAATATAGGGGGAATTGAGATTGGTCAGGGGATTTTCACTAAAATGGCTCAAGTAGCAGCGTATCAATTTGATATCCCTGTGGAAATTGTAACCGTATTACCGAATGTCAACTTTGCAACGCCAAATTCATTTTCGACGGCTTCCAGTATTACCAGCGAATGTTGTGCGTATAGTGTAATAAGATGCTGTGAGCAGATCAAAGCCAGACTGGCGCCATTTAGAGCAGCAATGCCAAATGCTACATGGCGAGAAATCGTATTTGAAGCTGATTTGCAGGGAGTTTCATTACAAGCTAATTATTTGACAAGTCCTAATGATCCACGACTTGTTAATTATTCTATTTTTGGAATTGCTGTAACTGAGGTTGAGGTTGATATATTAACTGGTTCTAAATGGATTGTTCGAGCGGATATTTTTGAAGATGCTGGTCGGAGCATGAATCCAGCTATAGACGTGGGACAGGTAACCGCTTTTGCTGCTTCTACTCTATCGCTTCGTATGCAAAAACTAAGATCTTGTTAAATAAAACCCAAGATATTATTTTTTTACTACAAAAATTAAGTGTGAGCTTTTTTCATAAAATCTTAATCATTTGTTTTTATTTGTAAAGGTGGAAGGAGCTTTTATAATGGGCACATCCTTATGGATGATAGAAAATACCGTTTACAATGAAAAAACCGGAGAATTGTATTCTGATCGAACATGGACATATAAAATTATGGGAGCTAAAGATATACCTTACGATTTCCGTGTTTATCTCAGACGAAAACGACCGAACCCTGTTGGAATATTGGGGTCTAAAGGTAAGAGCATCAGACATGTGATGAATTATCTGATAATAACTTTTAAAATTTTAACTCGACATGATGGGTAATTCTTGTAAATTTAAAACACAGTTCCACCCTAATCTCAAAACTACCATGTACGTTACACCTAACCTAAACTTTTCAAAGTATGACCCTGGATACACGAGATTAGACCAAAATTTTTGTTTTGAATGATGACGTACAAGAATACTTACTCCCAGACCAGTGAAGTTAAAGTTAAATAAAAACCTCTTTTAAGCTACCGGTGAACCTCCATGCTGCCTATCACATGTTGTAGTTGAGTCAGTGAGGGATGCCATAGAAGCTTCGCGCAAAGAAAGCGGTCACGATACAAGCTTTGTTCATTTAAGTAAGTTAATATTTAGTATATTTTTACTATAAGTAGATTATTACCCCATGAGAATTATTTAATTAGGATACGTTTAGTGTTTTATTTATTTTAATATGTATTAGAGGTAGTAACAATTCCTGCTGCTCAGTTATAAGAAACCATATTTATGTATTAATTATTTCTGTTACAGAGGTTCCGGTAAATATGGAAAGTATTGTTGAAGCGGCCGATGTGAGAATAGAAGAGTTCATCTTGTATTAAAAAATATGTGTTATTTGAAACCTTTTGAATCTTTGTCTTCATACTATAGAGACTATACAGTTATAAACATCATACATCATTTTAAACGATAAGGTATAATTATATTTTTGGTGCAAGAAAGTAGATTTTCATCATCTATATCACATGTAACAACCACCAATTTATACATTCCCACTGGGAAATAAAAGGAGTAAGAAGATCTTGATGTTTTGTTACCTAACTATAGTAAAGTTACCTACCTAAGCGTTTATATATAAGCAAAATGATTCTCTTTGTCGGTCGTAAATCCATTGCTTGTGCTAGGGTTTATTTGATTATGTGGACGGACTCGGCGCCGGGACGGACATAACCGGGTTTATTGCTTACTTAAATAACTACCGTCCCAGAAGACCCTTTCCTATAATTTTTGTTACACGTAATTCATTTCTCAATCTTTATTAAATTCCCCGTGCGTGGCAACTTTATGTTTGTCGATTTGATCGTCATTGTCATGATCGAATGTCATTTTATTCATGGTAGTCAAAGGTGACCTAGAAGAATTTAATCAAATGTATTATAAGCTACTACGTATATTGTTTTCTTTAGATTGCATAAAGACTTTATGTAAGTTAGAATGTGTACCTATGGAAAGTTTATAAATCAAAACTAGATGAAGTTAGGCGAAGACCATTAGTTATCTAAAAGATCTAAGTTATTGCTTTCATCCCAAATCAGTATTTGAACTATCAGGTATTCACTTTATTATATTTTTCGTAATACATTTTTAAATTGTCAGTTCTTTAATCTTAACAAAAGCTGACAAATTCTTTCTTCGCCAAATTTAACGAATTTCCTACCTTAAAACTGTGTATTAGAGTATTATTTCCTGTAGCGGTTTCATATACGCATCGCATTTATTGAAGATAACTGGCTACTGTGTTTGGGATGGGTCAGCGCCCGACACCGGCAGGTGTCACCCACACCGGAACATTATGACATAAATCGTGCAATTTCTTTCAAAATGAATAAAATATATTTTTTTACTTCGTAGCTTTGATGTAGTACATAATTTAAAATAAATTGACCCCTACTAAAACAATGCTCATTTTGCATAATATCCAAGTGTGTGGTTACTAAGGAGAACTGCCAACACTGTATGGTGTACTAGACAACAGTTTATTTTGTTATCCGTGGTGAGAAAGGATATAGGTCTTGACCCCTACTCCACCCTACCCTCTGTAGTGTCAACGGGCATTATTTCCATTTTGAGAAGGACTGTTGACAGATTGAGATGAAAAAGGAAAAGGTTACGACCGTTTTACTAGGAACAATTTAACAATACGTCACTGTCTTCCTTATAAACATTAATTGAAACTAAAAGATTCACCCATTAAAGCACTCACACAGATTACAGGCACTTAGAAGGTCAAGGCTATTCTAATCAACTGTTGTTATTATAGACTAAATCCGAAAAGCTGTTGGTATCATAAAACAATAAAGTATAGAGTCAATATCATAACAATATAGCTTCAGTCATCCTAGCTTATAGGGATACTTAAGATTCCTTGAAGGGTGTATTGTGGTCTTCACAGATAGGAACGTATTTGATTTAAGATGATGCCGCAAGACAAAGGCGTTAGGTATCATTTTACATCAAAGCCCACGGGGTGACAGTTCGACCAGAGCGCCAGCGTAGCGGAAAATAGCCTGCTCTCGATACTGGAGAACAATCGCCGACGGCTACCGGCTAAGTCTCGATTACATATTTTATTTATGTAAAGGATTGTGAATTTGTGAGCAAAGAATATTTATTTTGCAGTCTGATCATACTCTGTGACTTTTTGCCATCTTAGCGTCGAAACGAAAAGTTTGAGACTAATCTAATCTATTTCAGAATATGGCTTAGGACACAATTCGATTTCATGAGTTTTCAGATTTATAAAAACATTTTATGAAAATATGCAGGTATCATTTAGACCGAAAAACAACGAGATTGCTTGATACTGTAATTGTATTGTCAGCTATTAATAGAAATTAAGTTGGCAATATCCGACCGCGCAGAATAGTGTCACTACACTAACCATTCCAAAATGGAATACTTGGACAATTAGACTTTTAGTCCATAAATATCGCCTTGCCAAAAATAAATATATTCAAAACATCACCATTTACCTTAAAGCCATTTAATTTTACCCTAGAAGTTGTAACCCGTTTGTAACCAAGCAACATTAAGCTGGTGGGAAGTGGAGGAAAAGGGGAGCGTATGTCACGTTGATGGACACAGTGTACGCAAAGGAGAAATAGTTGAACGCGGGGCCTGTGGCAATATCATTGATACGGGGATGTGATATTTCAAATTAGTTTTTACAGAACCATGATTGGGAGAGACAGCTGTTTCATGCTCACTGTTATTTTCAGGCAAAGGTTACGTAGAATCTCTCAGCTGGTATTTAACTAATTTTTTATTCGTAAATTATTATTTAAAATCTATGATGACTATATCAGTTTTCCTTCTTTACGAGTATTTTATAAAGCAACGATTTTATCTGTAACTTACTTTCTACAAAACAAATGTTCCGTTGCCTCAGGTAAAGAAATCAATAGCCTTCACTTATACTAAGCCACTAACTCCGGAGGAAATTAGTACAAATGGAGTCAATATAGTGGAACAAATAAATACAATTTCCCTAATCGTTGGTCATTTGTTCGGGACGTGCGTGCAAGCATATTTATTTAGATAGACAGAAATGCCAATTTATCCTGAGTCACATTATACATGCAGTGCAGTAATCTCATTCCATAATAATGAGAACATTATTTTTTTAAAACTATTTAATGAATTGATGACATTATTAATGCTTGTTGTTTTTAGGAACGTTTAGTACTATTGTACCAATCAGCGCCCTTACCATGGACTCATAAAGCAGAACATTTTCCGTTGTGGAAGCGAGACGCCGCTATGTGTAGTGTAATTGCTCGTCCTGCTTTAAGAGTTCATGGTAAGAAGGCAGGTATTTTGCATTGAGTATCTAACTATTATTCTTCTTTGTTTTACCTTTAGAACCTAAGGCTTTATCAACTAATTGATTGATGTAAATAAAGTGGTAATTTGTGTGTAAAGGTTGGCAAGTCAACAATTGTACAACGAACAACTTTGTACGCCACACACACTTATTTTAAGGTATTTATCTAGGAGATTACACGTGAGAGGTCTCTACATTAAAATTGATATTTTCTTTAAAGTTATTACATTGAAATTTGGCATTCAACTCGTGCGAATTACGATAAATGGAAAGCCAACGAATAAAATGAAGTGAAAAGACTCGTCGAGAATGTTACGCCATTGCGAAGTCATTAAACATCGCCGTAATATTTTATATAAACACTGTGCGTATTGAAGTTTGTTATTGTTGAAACTTCTGTCTGTGTGTGTACAGTGTTTGTACAAAATTGTATCCTAACAACGTGGAAATATATTTTGTCTCTAGGTGTAGCACGAGCTCCCGCATTTCGACAAATTTGTCGTCGGGAATAGGTTTGACGCGTAATAACGAGCCAACGTCTGCGGCGTCGTTCCGCGACTAACAATTATTCATTTCAGCTTGTCAACAATTTCACCTACTATATACTGCTATCTGGATGGACGAATAAGTGTTTGTTAATTTAATGTAATTTCCATCCAATTGTTATTTTGTTAACATTGTCTCCACCCTTGGTGAGTATTTCAAGATGTTTAAGTTACAGTGTGATATAGCTGTTGGTGTATCTGTTAAAAATAAATAAATAAGTAAGTAAATGAAAGAAAATTGGGGTGATATGTAAGTATAGAATTTAAGTGGATACATAGAATTTTGCAAGCATAATAAACAAATTCAAATCTAAAAACGTGTAGAGGCATGACGAGAATAAAACTTTTAAAGAGGGCAGAACAATGCCACGACCCTACACGATGGGGTGTTAGGAAAATTTTACCCTACCTTATCATGTATGGATAAATACTTCAACTTTTCCTTGAGCATGAGCGCTAGCAATTAAGTTTAGTAGGTTTATTCGGGAATGTTGGTAAAACGATACGACCTAAAACATGCACTGTGAAACGAGGGATGCTCCCGTTAGGTTTACCATTCCGTGATATATGAACGGACGACATACATTACGAAACTAAGCGAATACCTGCGAGTCATGGAACCATAAAGATGGCGGTTCGCCAATTCAACAATTTATAATTTAAAAAGAATACAAGAATGGTAACGTTTCTAGTTTCAGATTGCGTATAGAAAGTTTTAAAACAAAAGCGTCTGAGCTCAGACAAAATGCTCAGCGGATTGCTTCGATGGCGGTCGTTGAAACCAATAAAGAACAACTCTTCCTAATATTGGAGGATATAAACCAGGTTACAATCCTGTCTAGTAGAAACGGTAATTCAACTTATACTCTCTTATTCATAAACGAGGATCATACCGGCATTAACTAAACCCCGTAATAATTTTATTGACTTCTCTATTCTTTGACATGCAAACGACAGTAACGGTTATAGTATACCATGTATTAATCCATGGTATAATTTGTATTTTTTGAATAAGGGGGTATACGACGTAGTTATACAAAACAAATTATACCATGGATTAATTCATGGTATACTATAACCGTTACTGTCCTTTGCATGTCAAACAATAGAGATGTATACGTCCATGCAGTTTAACCTACCGGCTTATTTAATTTATTTACGTAGTACCTGCAACTTTTTCCCAAACCTGTCTCGCGCAGCTGACTTTGTGTGAGTTATGAGTGTGACTGCTTACGAAACTTTAGCTGGTTGTTATTATGTTAACGCTTCGACAGTCAACCGATCTTCTATAGTCGTAGGAAATTGTCTACCTAGTGTAGGTACCAATCTATTTTGCTGTAGTCAAACAATCAGAATGTGAATTGCTTCTGTGTCAGTAGTGTAGATTCCCATTAAATCCTAGGTAGTATTGGAGACTAGTCCGAACCAGGTGACTATTGTAACCTGCCGGAGCTGCGCTTAACCACATCTTAATGTTACTGTCTGCACGCTCCACAGAGTTAATTGCTTTGATGCCTTTCATTCCCTTATTTTTAGGTCAACCGCCTTATAAATTATGTTTCCATAACAATGACTGCTGTCATTGGGCGGAAATTAAATGCGTTCAATAAATTTTACCATTATGCCTTCATTATTTTGACCTTTGTTTTTGAATTGAGTTGTTGTACATCAAAAGCAGAAATATCTAATAATAAGATAATGTATTAAATGTTATGTTATTGCATGTATGATAAAAACTAAACAGTAATCTTCCAGGCTTGTGTTTTATACAATGAAATTATTTACTTAATTAAATTAGTGCTGTATAGTATTTTTAATCTTGGCTTCAAATAATTTAAGGCTATGTTTAGGGCTGGTACACTTTTTGGACCAAGAATCAGCATTGCTATTGTACGTGGCAATGCTGCCAGTCTTCTGAGCATGTTACTGGTTGACATCAATGAGGATGAATAATATAAAACTTTTTAACTGTTTATTTTGATATATATTGTTTTAAATTTGTATTAGAATTAAGTTGGAAAATGTAAATAAAATAAAAATAAATATAGATAAAATAAGTAGAAAAGAAAACTTCCGCTATCATAATAAGTGTACTTTTGTCCCCTTCTGCCATTCGCATTGGAGGGCTATTCTTGCCCATCGGTATATCGATGTTGTTACCATTCATGACAATAAATGGAGATTTGAATCTCCAGAAACCGAAAAAATAAACTAACTCTAACAGTAATAACTGACGAGAATATTAAAATTAGGAGCCAAAACATTGAAGTTCTAGTTGTTAACGACTCTTTACATTATACATTGGCAGTACAATTTAATGTGACACGTGTCGTATCCTCAGGGCATTCTCACCTTAAAATTAATCAGGTGTGACAAATGGTGGGCTTGGTAAATAGGTTTACTGGTTAGTGGCACAAAGTTACACAACGTTTTACGACAACAGATCGCCTTGTTGGGCACAAGAGCGACTGCTGAGCTTGAGGTTTTGGGTTTTTATCCCGGTTCGGGCAAAATATTATAAATGTGAAAATATCTCTGTCTGTCTGTTGCCGGTGAATTTGGCATGCAGAAAGTTTAGGTCCCGAGAAAGGACATAGGCTACTTAACGCGGGCGAAGCCGCGGGCAAATGCTAGTATGTGATAAAGTATGACTGCTGAAGTGCAGATGTATGGATGTACTACACATCTTTGCCTCATTTGTTAGTTAGGAAACACAGGCGTATTTTATATGTTTGACAATTACTAGGAATGTTTTTGAATATCTCAAGACAGAAGCGCTGTCTCGTGTTAGTTTTATATTCAGTATAAGAATTATGTTTTTGCCATAAAATAAAGGATGAAATATATGAATGTTTCGCAGAACATTTTCTCAGAGCTTTTACTGAGTTTAATGCTGAAAAATTATGGTCGTTGTGGCTGCAGTATTAATGTATTCCTCGGCGACTCGCTTCATGATTAATTGTTTTTGTATCCTTACTATACTGTAAATGGGAAAGTAAGTTTGTTTGTCACCTTGTCACGCCAAAACGACTGAAACGATCATCATGAAATTTTGCGTGTAAAAAGTACTGGTGCTAAGGGAAATAACGATATCGTTCGGTGATCATGATTGTGGCCGCTAGATAGAGGTACTTACACCGCGGGGCACCCCTAGTTTCACATAATTTAATATCATCGAATTTTTTATTTCATTTTAATATTTTTCTCCTCTAAAGTCTGAGAGTTAGTGATACTTTGTAATACACCCTCGATAAAAAATCAAATGGTACATACCAAGTTTAAATAGGCTAAGAAAGAGCTAAAATAATTTGTAAAAGCCAACATCCTTATTACAATTAATCTCTTATCATAGAATGAAGGCATATTTTATTTTAATGAAGAGCCTCTTCGTACTCGTGAAATATTTCAAGTAAACATATTGTGAGGCATAAATCTTTACCTGGATAAGGAAACGTGAAACCCTGCCGAGGCGTTCAATGTTACATACAGGCTTATTGGATATAAGGGGTTAATTTTCTTACCTGTTTTTACTATATTTCACTTTTAATGGAGTAGACCGAATTACTAAATGGATTTTTAGATTTGAAACTACTTCTGACCGTAATATTAATATGTTTATTACGTAGTTAAAATTGCTTGAGTTTTATGTTTATTTGACTTTGATACTATTATAACTTTCGTGAGTATGTAAACATCATTTATGTTTACGATAGAACGCACGTGTTTATTTTCGAATACCTGTTTAGTTTCAAACTCGAATCGAGCTCGTTCATGAGCTGCTGAAGCAGGGAGTCGCGAACCGAAAATATAACTGAGTAATCCATTACTACTGTTACTTCGCTATAAAATATGATTATACTTTAAAAATAATCTCCTCATATTTATTAATACCATGGGAGTATTTTGTTCCAACTTACTCGTGCAGAAGAAATATATATTGCTACCTACTTTGTGTAGATTTAAGCTAGAAGGAAGAAACTTTGTCAATTTTCATAATGACTTCTAACAGCTCAAGCAGTTAATGTATTGTCATCCGAGGTGGCGTCCAAAACCTCTTTGTCGATTTGGAATTTAAAGTGCTTTGAGGGAACAATAAGTCTCTCATCATTTTTCCTTTGCCGGCTGTATTCAACTCTACATTGGAACCGTCAAAGTGTTTATATTTCATTTTCACTTATGCACCTTGGGAAATCCGGACATGAGTCCAATTAAGTGTCAAATGATAATATTCAATTGCAATCTATGTGATAGTAATATCTTTGACCACTCCAGTGTTCAAATGTCTTTCGTATACGCCATAAATAGAACAATTTAGTATAAAAAAGAAAGAATTAGAGTTTTTAAATGATCAGTTCGGAAAATAAAGTTATCGATAAATGCGTTACCATGGCAATGATGCGGGACTATTGTAGGCAATAAAGCAATACGGTTCAGTATTTGTAGCAAAATAATAAGGTATTTTTATTAGCTACTATTAATGTTTCTGATTTATCCATATAATTGGCATCCATTATTACATCAGATGCTATTTCAGAATTACTTATTCTTTTCCGTTTTACACAATCTATTTTTGTATTGAGCATGTATATCAAAAACTCATCGTCAACCGTCACCGTCAACTTCATTAAAATATATGCATTACCAGTCTTTGATAGGCTTACTGAAAACCGTGTTAACGAATGAATAATATCCGATTATTGTCCAATCCAATTAGTTTTAACAACACTGAGTTATGAAAACTCATTATCGATAAGTAAAACATGTTTACTGGCCAAATATTTGTATAGACAGTGATAATCCGCAATAAATTCGGGCTCGCTGAAGGAAACTATCTTGCAGTTAACGTTTTTATTTATACCCTTGACCTTTTAACTGAGCACACATAATTTTCCTATAAATCCGGAAAACCCATTCGGGTTTATACTTTAAAAGCGTCCGGAGGTCTGTAACGACGTATAAAAATAAGGTTTATCTGACCTATTTTATCGAAATCAATATTTTTACATAGACGAATAAAACCAAAGGACCGAGAGATCGTATTGCTAAACGACCCCTGTAATATTGAAATGATTATTACTGAGATTAAAGTATATGGTGGACTGCGTTAAAATTGGCACTCTAAATCACCAATTTCACATCAATTAGCTACGGCACGGCTACAAAATGATTATGCTAATACACCAGGCAGGCAATTGCTTCCACGTTGGTGCCGCCGCTGTAATTAAAGTTCATCAGGCATTCGCGTCGCGTCTTCAACTCGCTTGTATATTGCTTTGGCTGCAAACCTACTACTTAAAATAGACCCTCATTATTTCCTTTGTGCGACCCCTCGGTGGCCATGTTCGTTGAACTGCGCGGGGGGTGGGGTGTCCGCTGCTACAATGGATCCTACCTGTTTGCGGAAACAGAAGCGCTGCGTTGGCCTAACTACCGTCATAAATTGTGCAAGTGGCGAAGCGGTTGGGAGTTTTTCGTAGCAAGTCTTTAGAGAGCACTCAAGGGAACTGTTCGAGCGAAGATTTCTTGCGTGAATTAAGCCGGCGCTACACGTTTGGGAATTCACTTGCTGTAAGTACTAATGCTAATGCAGGTAGGAGCAGCTCAATAGTTAACTGCCGCATTTATGTAAACTGTATGCTCTGTACACAAATATCGTTAGGTTATGTTGATTGCTGGTGTTTAATAAAGTTAAATTGCAGAGGGGTTCCTACGAGAATTTATTTATACCTTAATTTTCTTCGTATCGGCATGGGCTATATCTAAAGAAACAGGTCATGCTCATGGTGTAAAGACTGGCCAGTCAACAAAGATGGTAGCAAGGTTGACCGCCCAGGGTGCGCCGGACGTACTTAGGTATTATCTCAGTGAAGGCACTCTACTTGCACCCCTATATTTATATCTAACTGTAATAGATAAATATGAACAATTTGTCGAAATTCTTCACGGGCCATCGGTGCATTATGCATTTGAGTCGTCAGGCGATGGATCCAGGCCGGAACATTGTCTCAAGACAACGAGCTCCATAATGAGACGGGCCGGCAGATTGCTGGCTCAGTGCTCGCGCGGCTCGGGGGAAATTAAGACAGTTTATTTAGACGTACATATATCAGGGGAACGAAAATGCGTGTTTCGTAAAAAATATTAGATTATGCAAAGCGTTTTTCTTTATTTAAATTTTCGTCTGATACGAAAAAAATGGGGAGATGAGTTTATCAGATTTAACATTTTTAAAGTATGGAACCTACATATTTGTTGCGTTAGTTATAAGTGGTTTCTGCCCTTAAGGAATTAACTTTTTTGTTTCACACTGTTTCATAATTACACAGTACCTACTTGTGCCATTTGCATACGATGATGTTATTTTACGTACTTGTGAAGTCACTTTATTTGTTGTTTGATATATCGTAAACAAATGATGTTAATTTTACACCAGTTCAATACAACACAGTATTCAATATAAAAGGATAAACAATACTAAATTTCAGCACTTACAAAGGACATTTGTTTTGCCACAGAACGCAATAAAAGAGCCGGTCAATAATACAAAAGACACCACGCGTGTTTTGCGCGTCGGCACACCATCCATCAGGGCGGTTACATAGCAAATCGCTGACAATATCGATTACAGACGAGAAAAATAATATTTATAGCAATTCCCGAGTCAACTTTTAACATTATCCCCTTGTTTGTTTCAGTTTTTCAACTAACAACAAGGAAACACATTTTCGTCGGGAAATACGACGGAAAAGTTACACGACTAATAGTAACCTTGATCTACGATACGTGAAAAACATCGCCATTTCCGAAACGGGGCGATTGCTAAAACGTAATTCAATTTTTATTTGGAAAAATAGGAATCAACTTGTATTTATTACTGTTTTCCTTACTAATGTAATGTTTAATGTATAGTTACCAAATATTGTTTACCCGTTAATATTGATTCTTATAAAATATTTCTTTTTGTTTGACCTACCACATGTATCGGTGATTGAATACTTGTTTCTTTCGCAATTATACCGTTGTCTATCAATGGATGCAAATGGCAAGTTGTGGCGTTCTAAAGGAGTGGCTTTTGTTCAGCAGTGGTCGTCTTCCGGCTGTTGATAACCATTTGCTATTAATGTACTATGTAGTAAATACGATATTGAATCTTATTAAAGGTGATATATTATGTTGGTATATAATTAAAAGGCATTGACAAAACAGGTGGCGTACCTAGCGTAATAACCTAAGTCCTAGGAATAGCAAGCTAGCTGCTATTAGGGACATTACAAGCCTCCGGGATTTCAATACTGCCTATGTCTTTTACGCTATTATGTGATTATAATATGTATATAAATAAATACACTAAAATCCAAGGAATAATTTCAATTCAATTAGAGTAATTCAATAACTATTTATTAAATTTGTAATTGATTTACAATAGAAATTAATTACGCCCAACACTGGGGCAAAGTGTTATTGGATTTTTTCATTAGGTAATTTTCAGTAGCGGTCTGGATTTGGGCCGCGGACTGGTGAAATGTGGGAGTGGGTACTATATGTACACTAGCACACCTCTGCCTACTCCGTCGGGGAATACAGGCATGATGTTATGTATGTGTGTATAATTGTCTATAGAATAACATAAGCATTTAGTATGTGCTGCTTCAAACAGTAAACTAATAACAATATACTGTGATTACTAACTGGCATGTTGAGCGAACTAATTATGGCATTTGTCCCAAAACCGTTCGCTGTTATGTAGTTGACTGACACTCTGAACTCGTATCTAACGCTTGTATGCTAAAAGGATAGCCGGAGCTTTAGTTTGAAACCATAGTTGTGCAATACATTTGCTATTTATTGGGCACCTTTCAAAATTTCCTATCAGATAGGTACACCTGAAGATATAAGGAAGTATCTAACTCTAATACATATTGATTAGGTCAAAAACTTCTGTAATATTTTGTTTATTTAAGTACTACTCCACACTATATTGTCTCAGTCACTGCAAAAGCAAGAGAAAGAAAGAAAGATAAGCGAAGAATTATATCCGTGAAACAATTTGGGACGTATAAAAGTAGCAATTCTGTTATTACTGTCCAAGTTTTCTCGTTCCATTTGGTAACACTTACACAGACACAAACACAATGTTCTTATTAGCGGTTGGTACCTACTGGCTGTGTAGAATGTAACGTATTGTAGTTGCTTGAACGTATCAGCTCTTACAATGTACTTATAATCTCTAATTGTCTTACAATGACGACCTGATTAGCGCAGTGGCTAAGCGATTGGACTGCTACGCTAAGGGTTGTGGGTTCGATTCCCACACGGGGCAAAACTTTGTGCGAACCACAGATGTGTGTTCCGAGTCTGGGTGTCTGTGTATGTGATATTTCATGTTTGTAAAACGCACCCACGACACAGGAGAAATTCCTAGTGTGGGGCGACGTTTTCGTTTCGTATATATTCTCAGGCATGTATTCGCATGTAGGAAGAGGTGAACTAGTTTAAAAAGAGTCACAGCATTCTCCAGAAAACCATCAGCTCCATTCTTCATTATTTCACTATTCATAATATTAAATTAGGCAAGTCACTACTTACCTACTAAAGTAGATCAGACTGTTGTTCACAAGACGTCACAAAACTAAATTGTCAACAGTTCATGAGACACGGCAAAGTTATGGAACTAAATTGCTAAATTCTAATACAGTTGACGGTATAACATTTTCCGCTTCCAATATTATACCTGGTTAAAATTTATTAGAAGTGTTTCGTGGAATAAAATAAATATACCAAGGTACCAAAGTTTAAAATTTTATTTAAGGAGTTGGTATTGCCAATTATACTTCTATACTTTAAGGGTTAGTATGCCTGTATTACTTAGTACAATTATAATATATAAAATGAAAAGTGACCTAGAAGCAACTTTTGCCGACTATTCAGATATGGCGGCGATAGGTTCAACTTGAGTCAAGCCTGGTACTTTGCGGAGTCACCGGCACACTTGATGTTCATGGCCTAATACATAAAATAGCTATTAGTCTCCAGTGGGCAGTTACGCCACCTTCCAAGATCTACAGACATCGATTGCTGAACTTCGAACTCTTTTCATCGCACTTATGAGACTATGAGACCACAATTGCTGTAGTAGGAATATTTTTTTGGGCCAGCCTCGGTAACGACAACGATAATGAAAGCCATAGATACATATATAATGAAAGCAAAGGCTATAGATCTGTCTCCTTCATCGCACTAATTGCGAGATACGCTAAGACTTTTTATGCAGAAAGATTTTGAATGAAAGCAAAAATCTCATCTAGCTTGCTTGAAATTATATGTCGTTTTTAATAACGATGCTATAAATAATCATTCGTTAATGTTAATGCCTATAAAAAATCATTCGTTATTTAAGTTCAGTAAAATATGTGTAGCTTTTCATGTGTTCTGAATTTGATTCAAGATAGTTTGGTAAGACAAATAATTTTGATCAAAGCTTTGAAATAAGCTTTGATATATAATCATACAAGAAAAAACGTATTCAAAAACTGCTCTCGTTACCTTTGTGTGTGTGTATCTAAAAAAAGTATATTGGAATGAAGACAACAACATCAAGGTCATCATCTCCATACACAGTAGGCTGGTGTTCATGAATTCCCCAGTGGTGTGTCAAATAGGCGTTGCATGGGGAGATTCCGGAGTTGGTCTTTTTGGAGGTCCCGGGACTTCCTTTGTTCGAGCAGATGGTGACCACCAGGGTGGTTTTTAGTGAGGTTGAAATCGCACAATCCCCGGTCCCTACCCTATTATAGAGGCAGGGTGCCCTTTGAAATTGTTCCACAGAAAACAAAAAAAGGTATTCATGAACTGAACTTATCTGCTTTGATATTATTGGTATAATCGATCGGTCTAGAGTTTAATATCGTTTTTTGACTTATATTTGCAGTGGTTAGACGATTAATTATTATTATTAACTATATGTATTTGCCGGCGCTTAAAATCCATTCCAAATGTCGTTCCGATGGAGAATAACGGAATGCAAAAAACACCTTATGAATTCGCAAAAGAAAACTGAATTCAGTTAAAAATATGTACTTGCTATTGAATTTACTTTTAGATTCACGTTACTCGGGACTAATATAATCGAATTGGTCGAAATGGCATTAAATAAGGCAATTATAAGCACCCAATTTTTATTTGTAGATTTCTCTTTCATACTTTAACTTTGTAAACCTTTCTATACACCATTAGCCTTTTAGTGGCTTTTTTAGCCAAAAAAATAAAAATGCTTTTGTACCTACGCTAAATAAATTGATTATTTTAAACATTGCTTCATTTGAGGATTGGGTTAATGTTATGTCACTTGCATGAATGACGACACTTGAACTAATATTTGTGTATCTCACCGATACCTAGCTATTTGTAAGATAATGCTAATAGCGCAATAGGTTATGGAGGATAACTTTTATGTGTAACGATTTGTAAATTATCATATTGTGAGCCAAAAGGCATACATCATTAGTAAGGCTGGTTTTAAAAATAAATAATAAAATAAAGTAACAACAATACTATAAAATGTATAGGCAACAATGTTTATAAGAATACTGTCTGCGATTCATTTAGCTTTAGCTTGGTCGGCTAAAAAGTACGGTAAGCCGGATCGCTGTCAAGTGGCCAGCAAGGGAGCCGGTGCTCGCGGCAAGCTGTAAGATATTTGTATTAAAAGCAATAAATTCTACCCTTTTAGAAAAATAAGAGAGGTGCATTTACCAGGAATATGAGTTTGTTTTTATCTTCAGATAACAGAACACACCTGGCTTTTACAGGCACTGGTTAAACACATATTGTTAGGCAATTTGCACTGAATTCACGTACCTATGTTATTGTGATTATTATGAGTAATCTATCCATACATAAGAAACCCCACAAAAATCTACGCGACACCTACACTCCGTTTTGGCTTTTCGAAATGAAGTACCTATTTGCAATTTACTAATTTAGTAAAAAATATACTCTGTTCAAAATTTCATTCAACTCAAGCCAATATACACTCAAGAAAATATCAAAACAATGTCGTACCAAAATACTTTGTTGTGCGACGTATAAGCACTTTCCTCGCCCACTTAAAACGTGTTATTGAACTGTTTGTTTTTCAACATTCATTTATAAACGAGACGAAATAGTCATGACAGTGTCGCGCGTTTCGCACTCAATACTGGAGGCTGTAGACGACATTGAACGATTTACGAACTCCCTTGTGATTAATATGGATCTCATCGATCGCTTGGGGAAATAATGCTCGGCACACCCCCTCGATAAGCGCCTATTAGCTCAGTTTATTTAACAATTTTTTTCCCTTTAACCAGTTGACTTCCTGTTTATTTGAATATATGTGAAACACGTGCAAATACATAATGATATGTCAATCTTCCGTGTTGTTTGCTCCTATTAGACTGAAGGTAGAAACGATTTAATTATAATAAGGTTTTATTTTTTTTGTAACTTTAACTTTCCAATATACTATATTATACTATTAACACATCACATCACACTAATATTATAAAGGTGAAAGTTTGTGAATGTTTGTTACCTCTTCACGCTCAAACGGCAAGACTGATTTATATGAAATTTCATATGGATGTAGCTTTCTATCCTGAAAAATGTAGCGGGCAACACCGCGAAGCCCAGCGAGTATTAAATAAAATACAGAGCTTGTTGCCTATTTGCGAGTTCGCTTATAAAAAGTGCTCACTTACTACTTCCGACACGACACTGCGAGAGACGCAAAAGCCGAAGATGATACGTAATCTGGTCTTCTAGCTATTTAGCAAATATGAATATATTTGTATAGACATCGGTATTTTGTATATCTGCAGTTCGGTGCTAGAGGAGCTAGAAGTTCACCGCGTATATTATGACGTTTGGCACGGTTACCACCGTTTGAGTAAGATATAGTACACAGTAACAACATGTGTGTATTTTGTCCAGGGTAAGGCTGTAAACTATGTCGAAACTTGTCTTTCAGTGTGATTTGTGACTGAACATTTTATATGGAACTCGCTATAGCTGAAAATTTATAACAATACGTAAATTTATTGCAACTATTATGTTTGGATTTTTTATCTACCTAGGTACAGCTCAACGGCAAAGGTGTTTACTTAATTTCTCTACCTACATAATTATATTTTGCTTAATAGCATATCCGATGAGCACCTAAGTATTCTAAATAAGTTATACATATTTATATTCTGTCTATTGACGCGTTCGTATTGATAATAAAATATGTATTCTTGCAAGTTTACCTTTTAAATATAAGATACAAGTAGTATCAAATTATAACGTCAAAGGAAAATGTAGATACCTTCTTTATTATTTCGTACGTTTGCATATTCAAACGTCGTTCGCTTGTTTATTTTTCCAAGAATATATCAAAATATTGTCGATCATTGTTGTGTCGAACATGTATTATATTATATTATCAACAAGGCGATGGTACGGAGATAGCTGCCATGACACGCCTTCCAGCTACATTTTTCACTCGCGCATCAAATTGCAAGCTAAGTTCATTTTGAATAATTTATGAAGTGCGCTCATATAGGTACCTAGTTTTAAACGATAAGTTACACTGTATGCATTTTATTTTACATGATATGACTTTAAGTTATTGTATATTTATATCAGTTTGTTACAGTTATAAAAAACATGAGTTCCAGTTATCCTGTTTGATTGCTTAAAAAATAAAGTAATCACATTCAGCAGATTGTGATTAGACTCAACTCGAATAATAGTGAAGACTGCGCTAGGCATTATACTTGTATTACTTACCTATGTACCCATTTACCGGAATAAATAAAGGCCTGTAGTCGAATTTACATACAGACACAGAAGCTCAATTAATTTAGCGACCACTACACTGTAAGAGTGAGGCAAAAAGTTCAAGCGATCATAGTGCAATAAATGGTGCAAATCATTTATTTATTATTTAGGTTCGTGAAAATAAACAAGTGGTCCCAGTATACTAAGGTTTTATTTGAGTCTTTATTAATTAATTCCCGCCACTTCATTCGCCGTCTATTTCCCCGTTTCTTTTGTCGTTTTACATTTCCATTGTAAGAATGGTTGTATTAAAATGCTCGTTAATGAGTTCTTGTTTTGCTTATTACTCTAATTACGTTATGGCTATGAAAGTAATGCCTATGAGTTATATCACTAAAATGCATTGGCAATTAAAAGTAAATGAGATTGCTTTAGTTTTGAAACGATTGCTAAGAGAATCCGTATATTCTCGCTAATGGACAATTTGATATGACAGCGACAAGTTGAAGTAAATTTCATGTTTCCTTTCAACGTTCATTTCCTTTCGGATAGCAAAGAGCACTTTCTAAATCGTTCCGTCACTCCTAGTTTGTACAACTTTTTCCTTGTGCAATGTGAATTTCATATGGTTTCGGAATGCGCCAAGTTTGGTGACGTTAGCAATGTCTAAGTTCGCATTGCATAGGCGGCACTGTACAGGCCGCTGCAACGCTCACCGTCTGCAAATTGAATTTCTAAGTTATTCCCCAACTTGTGAAGGCCCGAATGAAGTGAGCTCGTTCCCAGTTGTTGTTTCCCCGACTTGGGACTCGATGATTGGAGCCGAGGGCACGAACGACTTCGGTTTAGACCAACTTCTCGCTTTCTAACACTCTGTTTAGATCGCTGTCGAGCAGCATAGCAAGTAGAGTAGATCGATTATTTTATTACTGTAAGGGCTGTGACATGTTTCATACGTGACATATTTTGTATGGGACTGGAATATATTGGAAAATGTGTTATTCCGTATTCACGGAATGCAATAATCTAATATACAGGTATCGCATATTCAGCGTAATGTCACATTTTTGTCAGAATATTTTATCTGTAAATTGCAGAAAGGTTTGATAAAAAATTTAAAACTACAGTATTAGTGATACGTTCAGTACGCACGTTAAGTTCAAACCCTGGCATGCACCAATGTCTTTTCGAATTCTTGTGCGTATTATAAATTAGTTATCAGTTGCTATAAATGGTAAAGGATAACATCGTGAGGAAACCGGCACACCTGAGAGATTTTTGGAGGCGGTTGAAACTCTGGCCCCAGGTGGTTCATCAACCATACGATAAGAAGAAGAAAATTATACGTTGGTATGTAGCATTCGTAATAACTACTGTAGCTAGGTAAGTTAGTGGCCGTTGTCGAAATTGATATAGAGGCAGCACTATTATTAGGTACCTACTGTAGCTAAGTCTGTGAGCCAAATCTTTTAATAAGACGTGGTTTTCTAATTACCTGTAGTCTATGCGCTTATCTATTATTATGTCAGGAATCCCATGTATAAGTTACAACGAAGCTTAAATAAATTTGTATTCTGTACCTACCTATTTCTTATACATACACATACTCCCCGTATGTATACCTCTATATGAGAGCGTTGTAAACGGGATCGGCTGTAACGTGAATTCATTAGCATGTAAACTGTTGCCTTGTGATAGTCTTGGCGTATCATTGTTTGTCAGGCGTTTCCCGCCGGTGCTCGGCTGCGGTCTGAACAAAGCGTTGTAAGTGATTTCGTGTTGGAAGCTTGACGCGATGCCCTTGAGAGATAACTCGTTCATTTCGTGAGCAGATTGAACCGATTCCCCTGTTCAAGACATGAATTTAAAATGCTCGATTTACAATTCAGTTTCGTTCATGGAGCAACCCCAACATTTTGTTTAAATCTGTACCCCTGTTACAAACGTGATTACATTTTTAATTAGATTCCTTTTTTCCAATGTTTCGAGCGGCCAAGTACTCGAGGTTCGCGTGTGTTCTGTGCATTAACGCTACCGCTCATACCGCGTTACTCTACGATAATTGCTATTATTAACCACTAAAACGACGATCAATTTTAGACCCTATGCTGTTTAACAAAACGCTACAATTTCTTTAGTAAATCTGATATTATTTTTACTTATTATTTTATACGGTGCTTGTGTTGGTATTTCATAACATTTCCGTCTTTAGAGATTTCACATTTCTACGCTAGGTTTACTTAAGCTTAATTAGGTTGACGTGGAGTTATTTAATTATATTAATTGAATCTTAATGTTTTATCAGTGAAACAAACCACTTCTATAAAATAAAGTAAGTAAATATATTAACTTATTATGAATTGTATACTTGCAACGTACGTGTTGTGTAAAGTTAAATGTGTATTTGTTATTTCGTATAATTATAACCTACATTACAAGTACATACACTATACAGTCATACATTAATACCGAATTGGTTTATAAGTGTTTATATTACATGACACAGATTAGTCGCAAGTTTAACGTAAATATTGTAACAGACACGACACGTGCTGACTATTATACTACACGCGTGCCTACAATAAATTCGGTTGTATCATAAACTATTTATTAAAACATATTATAATTAGTCTAAGTATCAAATTGCCGTAACCATAGGCGCAACAAACACGCAAACCGCATTTATTTGAAGGATTTATATTTTCATTGGACTATACATTTATCGATATTGTTAATACCCGCTCCAAAAGGGCTACTTACTTAATTGGAAATAAATAAAGGTAGTGGAGTAGACTACTAGGTAGTGGTCGTTCCTACTTCATCATCATCATCAGCTGGAAGACGTCCACTGTTGAACAAAGGCCGTACCTACTTACCCTTACGTTATTTTGTGTGGTGTACAAACTTATTCGGGTAAGTAGCCATGTGTTTGGTTTTGATGCGGAAGGGATTTGTTTGCGGTCTTCGATAATATTTTTGTGATTAACAAATAATATGACTATTAATGTCTTTATCTTTAAAACTTAGTCCGTGACATCAGATTGTAAATTCAAATAAATATACGCTTCAATACGCAGACCCTTCTTTTCCACTGACCATTTTGGGGAATCGCCCAGGGCCCCAACATCGATGGGGGAGTTCAGGTTACTGATAACTAACATTTGTTTCCGTAAATATTTAACAATAATTATTCGAATTGTAGGTATCAATGACATTGTAAAATCCGAGGAATTAATAAACTCACGCAGCGGGTAACACCGCGGGGCGCAGCTAGTATAATATAAGAATAACTGTTTACATACCTCTACGAGGCTCTATGTAGCCAGTTATTCGACTTCATTAATCGAAAAATACAGATTCCACTAAATGACTATAAACAAATATTATGAATGGTCTCTATACTGAGTGCTAGGTACCTACTATGTAACCGGTAGGTAGTGTTTTTACCAAAAACATGGTCTCTAAAAATCCCGTGGGCGTCGTAAAATATAGCCAACGGAGTATACCTCGTCGATGTTAATTTAATCCGATTGCCGTTTGGCGATTAAAACGAAACTCGTATTTCCTCTCAAACGTTCAATGTTATTGAGTCTACCATGAGGTTTTGGGTTTTTAACTTATCATCAAAAACGTTTGTTACGACAAAACCCCTTGGAGTTTTCGCGACTTTTCATAATAGTTTTCCCGGTATTATATTTCAAAAATATTGTCACATGACCCACGTTTTTTAATACTATACGTTATTTACTTAAATATAACACACGGTAAAAACACTACTAATGTTCAGTACAGTGAGGTCGAAAATTCTCTAAAAGTCAGAAAACGATGCATAACTCGGAAACTATGAAATATCGCGAAACATACATGGGGTAATTCGCATACCCCACGACACGAGGGACCTAATTTTTTTTTCTTGACGTCACTGTTTTGGCATCATTATCGTCATCAGCCGGAAGACGTGCACTGTTGAACAAAGGCCTTAAACGCTACAATGAACGGCAACATGCTATTAGCATCCACCGGTTGCCCGCAACTGTGACGATATCGTCAGTCCACCTGGTGTGTGGCCTGCCGACGCTGTATCTTCGCGTTACAATAATTAATTATCATCAAACTTATCAGGCTGGGTGCATTGAAAGAGTTTTAATTAGTGATACTCAATAAACCGTACGGCTTACAGTAGGCATGGTCGCACTATCTTTCAGCTGACGGGCAATTTTTTTACAATGGCATGAGCTATTCATATCGCGTAGGTATCTCATATTGAGTATATTGGAGATTAGTTAGGTATTAATTTTTAACACTTCGTTATTCAAGAGACAGCTATACGTGACGTGGGTGGCTGCGTCAGCATATTTTGTATTACGTAAAGTTATTAGCCCGAAAGAGATTACGTCCCCAGATACCAAAGTTTCAGTAGTAGTCATCATATTACTCTCGGATAATTTACGTCCTTAATAGTTTTCATATTCATCGATGCATTAAAAATAGATCAATGCTGGAGAACAAAAAATATTTACTATGAGGGATATGTTATTTATCATTCTTATATTATCATAACAAAGGAGGATCATTCATCATTATCGTACGGACTTTTATTTAAGGCCGAGAAGGGAATGTACGTAAAAGGATCCAAGAGCCAACAAAGACTAACTTCGTACAGTAGGTATAATTTGTTAACAAAAGGCCAAAAAGTCTTATTTTTAAATTTATTACTTTCCCTTCATCGCCCCTTGCCCTAGAGTATAGTAATATTAACAATGTTACTACTGAAGATTGAATATAATTCATGTAAAATGTTTTTGTTATATTGCTAAAGATTATGAAAATATACAAACAATTATGTGTATATTTTTAAGTATGTATTTCAGATATCTATTAGTAACATAAATTGCTATTTTCGAGTCACTGAAAAATGTTATGTAAGTTGTCCTTAGTTTAGATTAACCTCCTAATAAGACTGAACTCTCTGTTTTTTTTAACTAACCTATTCTACCTTCTTGAGTCTCAAATGGTACTTAACTAACAACTTCATAGTGAAGGATTTTAGGTGGATACCAGGAAGAAAATCTCCAAGTGAATAAAATTACTTAGATTTATGAGGTCCAGAGACAGTTCGTCATCCCTCATAGTGACGTGTTTATCACTGTTACAGCAGACGTAACGTTCGTAAGTTACGTAATGCAGCCTAGGTGTCCCCGGCTGCCCTGGCAGGAGGGCATAAATCGAGCGTGCGTCCGCTAAACGTACACTGAGCAACAGTGACAGCACTGTGTTCGCTTATCTTAATTGCCTTCCCAGATACGATCGTGGAATTTATCTGCGGCGCCGCCAGAATAAGTACGACACTTTTTAGCGGTCTGCGCGGTAAAAAGTTTAATGATAGTGGCCGGGCTATCTGCGACAGTTGCTCTTTATTTTTAACAATTAAAATAAATGCTACTTGGAGTTGTGTATCAAAAAAGAGGAAGACGCAGATGAAATTTTATTATATTATTCTGATTGAAAAAGTTTTTATACAAAGTTACTTACCATTATAGTTATTTTCACACAGATTGGTTGAGAAAATGATCGTTTATTTTACTTGGCGATATTGTTATTTACCAAAAATTTGTTTAAATTACAATTATTTATTCCTACTTCATAAAATATCGAAGATTTCTACAGAGTCTTTGGGAAACCACTTTATTTTATGAAAGGATGAAATTCTAAAGTCAAAAGCTGCAAATACCAGGAATCTTTATTAACATTCAGTTGGCCCGGGAAGTATTTCAATCACGCCAGTTTATTGTTTCTCTATTGTCTCACAAGCGGCTGATTTAACGGACTAACTGAATGAATAATGCATAACACAATGAACTGCCAAAATCCAATCTGAATCAGAATCTTTAATTTCAATCAATATTATTGCTCTAGGCTGATTTTTGGTTTTAATTAACTATTGAAATCCTCATTTGCTCTATTTGCACATTGTTTATTATTCATAGTTTATAAAGCTATATAAGTCAAGAGACGGGCCAAAGTAAAGAGTATGCAGAAAAACCCTGAAGAGGATACAGTTAGACTACACGGACTTAAAATACTGTAAATAATAAAATAAGTTTATATTAAAAATATATCTGCCTCGTTGGTCTAGTGGCTGCTAAGCGCGACTGCTGAGCACGAGGTCCTGGGTTCGAATCCCGGGTCGGGCAAAGTGTTACTGGGTTTTTCCATTAGGTAATTCTCAGTAACAGCACGGAGTCTGGATTTGTGCCCGGTTGATGGCAATAGGCTCGCCCCCTATTACATTGGGACCTAAAACATAACTGGCGAAATGTGGGTGTACTATATGTGCACCTCTGCCTACCCCTTCGGGGAATACAGGCGTGATGTTATGTTATGTTATGTTAAAAATATATTTTTAAACACAAGCTTTTAAATTAGCTAGGCTCAAAGTACCTGTAAAGACGAATTATACAAGCCCAAACACGATGGGGATGCGTCATTTCGTTACAGAGTTCCTATGATCAACTTCTGACACCATCATCAGATCAGCCAAAAGTTATAAGCGTGTAATAATAATAATCTTCATATTAATCTTTGTCTCAGCATAATCTAATTGTTAATATCGAATGCTCTATAGAAATCCTTAAGTGTAAAAGCTATGTATGTACATATATACATCGAAAGTCACCAAATGCTGAATGTTATATAACCTACTTGCGAATCTTGAAACAACCTCTTAGCATACAACCAGCTGTAGCCGACAGTTGTTTGATTATATACCAAGTTCCTATCTCTTAGAACAGCAGTCCAAACTTCGTAACAGATATCAGCTGACTGACCAAATTTAACGAACTGAACTTCCAATATAACTTCAAGTTATATAATGATAATGAAGTAAATTGCAATTACATTTTCTTGTTAACCTACTTTCTTCTTAATTTGTCCTCAATAAATTCTTGAATGAACAGCTGAATGAATGTTCTAAGTTTTTTTTACTTTATAGAACAAGCATAGCCAGAATAGCGATAAGAGTGAGAGGCCACCTAGAGTAAGTTACAGCAAAGTTAAACAAACTTACTTAGTTTAGGAGTATGATGGTGACGTCGTGCATACAAAACACTGGCTTAATACCGTTTTACACTTTGGATGAATATATTTAATGGTTGAAAGGCAAATAGTCGTTAACTGGCCAGTTGGCACAGTCCAATGCAGGCTCCGTTAATTCCGGGGGCGGTCACGGAGCCGGTAAATGTGTCATGTTAATGGCTCCCTGTTAAAATATCGCACATTTTCATTTTATGATCTTCCAATTTTATCGCTAGTGCTGTCGATGTGAGATGTTAAAATTTTGTCCCCGGGTTCCTGACTCAAAGGTACCGATACAAAACCCCGGATTTTCACAGGTATTTGGCCCTCATATTTCGCCAGTTTCTAGAAGTTATTTATTGCTCTTTTGATCGTATGTAGGACATATTATTTTTTATATACCCGTCGATAGCACACTTGGTCCAAAAGTATTTCACATGGCAATAACATACAATATGAAGAACTTAAACTACACTGAAGAGGTTTTCGTCATCATCATCAACATCAGCCGGAAGACGTCCAGAGTTGAACAAAGGGTTCCCCCGTAGAACGTCACAATAAACGACAGCCTGCTTGAACAGGTTAATGATAATAAAAACAGATAATTTTAATAACGATAAATTTAACCTTTTAATTTGAGCTTTTAAGTCGTTCTTCTATTTGCATCTAATTCCGGAAGCAAATACTCCAGCAGTGTGTGGGAAAACATTATCAGCTGAGCTCGAACCATTTACTCTAATACTGACCAACGTTATATTACTTTACGGTCCACTAAATACAGTTAACACAACCGAGTGACCTAAAATAGATAACTATGAATATCGCCACTCAAATCCGCACTCTCAGGCTCTGCCGATAATGGTAATGAATAAAAATTTATAGGCCTCGGAATGGCCTTCTATTCTGTAAAGCTTCATCTCAATTAAAATGCTATTATCTACTCAAAATGATGGCGCCATGTGCCGGAAAGTGCTGCTATCAGTATTATTAACAGTGAATTATCAGCGCTCCCGTCGATAACTTTCTTTGGCAAGTGTAACTATTTAAAACAAATTTGCAAAGTTTTCTTGTGTACGGTTTCCTTCGGTTTATTCTACGTTGGATATGTTTCTTAGGTGTTGTTTCTATGCTGGTAGGAGAGTATGCTTGTAAGGTTCAAGAAGAGGGCAGAATTACTCGTCACAACAGAACCAGAGGCATAAAACTTATGTTACTGATTATACGACTATAATATAAGAAATTGATATAATATACTAACTCCCAGAGCATCATATTCTGTAAATAAATATTGTTATGTTCTACTTAACAAACGCGGCAGATCCAGACGACGGTGGCATGACGAGCTGCTTGCATTCAGGAGAGACTGGTCCACTTTAGCACACGACCGAATAAAGTGGAAGAAATAAAGGGAGGCGTTTGCCCTGCAGTGGGACAACACAGGCTGTTAAAAAAATAGATTTTTAACTATAATAAAATATTCACTTACTGCTGAACTAAAAAACGAATCAAGGGTCTTACTTAGGTCGTTCTTGCCACTATTAGGCAGAAATTACAGCTTACCCAGTTTTTGCTTTCGCACGCCATTTAAAATACTTTCTCTCATAATGATTTTATCCATTCAAGTTGTGGACGCAATTTATTACTTGACGTAATGAACAAAAGACCATTTAGACTATAATGGTACTGTTTGCAAGAGAAATAATTTTCCTTTTCTTTAATTTAAAAAGGCCTTATTAAGCTTAAGTACTTACTTTGCAAACATTTTCTGTAGGTAGGTAGGTATATTTTTTCTAATTCTCATTTTTCAATCCAGTTGTGTTCTGTAATAAATTACTTTCATATGTACCATTAATGTCTTTGTAATAGGTCAGGTATTTTACGTAATATAGTTTTACTTTAGTTTATATATTCTCAGAATAGGTTAATTCATTATGCTTAGTCGTACAAGTCATAAAGCTAAGTTCAACAGTGGACATCTTCCGGCTAATGATGATGATGTACAAAACCAATAAGTCCTATGTAGAAAGTGGTTGATAGATAGTCCATTGTCATTAATATGTCCTAATTTTGTTACTATCAACTCCTTTTGATTCAAATGCCAACATCAATACACTTTGGCATAATATTTAGAATTTCAAGAATGTAGCGTCGACCTTAGAATTATAATATCTATTGTCCCCAGTAAAGTTATGTAGCCAACAGCTTGTCACTGTTTGTCGGTGTTATTTCGATAATAAAGGCTTGGGTAGACTAGCGGACGAGACGGTAGACGGCTTTATATTTATCAATTCAATCTAATACTTAAGCAATTGAAATCACACTTATTATTAATATGGAAAAAGTTTGTGAGGTTGTATGTTTGAAACTTTTCATGATCAAACGTCTGGACCAAATTTGATAAAATTTGGTGTAGAAGTAGCCGATACCCTAGATTAACACATAGGCTTTTATCCCAAAAAACGTAGCGGGTAGGGTGGGGCGAAGTAGTCAGATATATATAATTATAAACATTTGACAATGAATTTAAAAGCATCCCACTGCAGATCCGGTTGGATAAGTCCGCAAGTCTGCGCTGGCCATAATACTGATCTGTTCAACTTAGAGGCGCAGCGCGGCGCCGTCCTCCAAGGTCAAGGTCGCAGGTTCGATTTTCTGATCGTGCCAAACATTCGTATGGTTCGTGGTTGCCAAGTATTTGTAAAGACTGCACTTGTTTTGAGGGTATATGTTCCATGTTTGCAAGCCTCGTGTAAGCGATTGGCCTGGATCCATAAAGTTTCACCCTTTGTCTATTGGGGCTATATTTCATTTATTTTTAAGGTATCTTTTTTGTATTTATCTACGTTATAAGTAGATTTACATTAAAGCCATAGAATATAATAGACTTATCTCAGATAGCCCTAGCTGTTCTAGCCTGAGATCCCACCGTAAGGTTGCTTTGTTCGCATGTTTTTTTATTTAGACATGGTTCTTATACATAATTATCGATTGAAGAATATGATTTTGCAGGGTTGCAACATTTCGCCGCATGTTTAATTTAACATTAAAAATAAAATTTTTGGGGTTACGTTCATGATTTTTGAATAAAATATGGTCAAAAGTTTTATTTATCAATTTCATTTCAGAAGAATTCTAGCTTCTTGTCTGGTTGATTTTGAGGTATCGTGCTTGACTGAGGCAGTAACAGCTTGGAAAATAGCTTGCCCAAATACTGATCTCCCGAACCAGCTTTTCTCCCAGAGGCAGTGGGACGAGCCGCTCTGCAGATTGATACGGAAGGAATTGATTAATACGTCAATCAATACTGCTGAGCGCGCTCGTCTGCTGGCTGTGGGCGAATGGGAGTCGGGCCTTTGGTTACAGGCACTTCCGTCGCCCAACATTGGAACAATGTTGGACGACAACACATTCCGCGTGGCTACTAGTTTACGCTTAGGGGCTCCAAGTGTTGCACCTCATCGATGTCACTGTGGTGAAGCAGTCGACAGCCTCGGACGGCATGGTCTATCCTGCAGTAGGAGTGCTGGTCGCATACCGAGACACGCTAACTTAAATGACATCATCCGTCGTGCTCTTGTCACCGCCGGCGTACCAGCCGTACTAGAACCAAATGGCTTGGTACGTGACGATGGAAAGAGACCAGATGGTATGTCGTTGTTACCCTGGAAATTGGGAAGGCCTTTGGTGTGGGACGCAACGTGCGTCGATACCCTTGCACCTTCTCATGTTTCTGGCTCGGCAATTTGCGCTGGCACTGCTGCTGCTGCTGCGGAGACCCTCAAACGGCGGAAATACAATAACCTGATAGGTAATTGTATTTTTGAGCCGTTTGGGGTTGAAACATTTGGGCCATGGGGTCCGAGCGCTCGTGCTTTGTTTAAAGAGTTAGCAAAGCGCCTAGTCGACTCCACACGTGACCAAAGGGCTGGTTCATTTTTTGGCCAAAGAATTAGCATTGCCATTCAACGTGGCAATGCTGCCAGTCTTTTGGGCACGTTACCGGTTGACATCGATGGGGATGAATTCTTTGATGCTTTTTAACTTTTTATTTTTGTATATATTGTTTTTATTTTGTATTAGAATTAAGTTGTATATATTTGTAAAATAGTATGTTAATCTATAATTAAATAAAAGGATCTAATCTATATTTTTTAATTTCATTTTCTATATATCTCTTACCTATATTTCTATAGGTATATTTTTATGTGTATATTAAGGTAATCACAAATCAAATATATACTCGTATCCATTTCCTTCTGCGTCAGTTTCCGGACTGGCCAATGGAACAGTGGAATTCTAACAAACTTAAAGGACACCGTGTGCTCGCAAATCGATGATAACGTTAGTTAAACATCGAATTCCCGCAGATTAAACATCTGCACTGTTAAATTAAGTGTTCACAAGTTTTATTATCAGTTAGCCGCTGCTGCAATGAATAATAAGGAGTTTGCAGCGGGAAGTTTTGTTGGCATTTCACCGCGGCCAGCGCACACGCTGTAAGTGCCTAGCGCTAACTTAAACCAGCGCTGTCAGCAATTTGCGATCGCGTTAATAACAGCTGTATTATGGGAGTATGGTTATTACAGTGAGACACTACTAACTACGGGTTCTAAAGTTGTGTTTGACTTGAATCAAGTTTTCGTAATAAAACAACGGAGACATATTGTCTTGTTTCTTTCAAATTGTATTTGAACAATAACAATTTATCGAACTCCCGAAGGACTAAGTTTTGTACAATGGACTAGCTGTCTTACCTGCTGTAACTACCGTCCGTATTTATTCGTTTAGTGGTCGCAATCATGATTATCAACCCAAAAACCGTAAGGAGGGACCCTCAGATTTAAGACATCAGATTCAATTCAGTACAGTCACACAAAAATGTATTTGGGTTTCTCTGTGAGGACACTAATAGCAGTAGTCGAGCCTCGTTGGTCTAGTGGACTACTAAGCACGATTTCCTAGGGTCGAATCCCGGGTCGGGCAAAGTGTTACTGGGTTTTTCCGTTAGGTAATTCTCAGTAGCAACATGGAGTCTGGATTTGTGCCCGGTTGATGGTAATGGGCTTGGCCTCTATTACATTGGGACCGAAAAACATAACTGGCGAATTGTGGGTGTTGTATATGCGCACCTCTGCCTACCCCTTCGGGGAATACAGGCGTGATGTTATGTTATGTTTTTAAATATTAATAAATCTTTTGGTGATAAATAGGTTTGCCAACCCACTCTACAGAGACCAGCCATATACACAGGAGATACATAGAATGCACAAGTGTGCACAAACACAGGAGCAATTACATATTGCAGCACTCTCTCATAATCATATCAACTTTGTACGTCTTATGCCTAAATTCGACATAGACACTTCTAAGCTTTTCTAAGTGTATGTACCTAAACTTTATGTGAAAATACAACCAACTTGAGTATATGTACTTTACGTGCTATAACCAATAGTATCCGTCGATCCTTTGTAGACAAAAATAGAATCAGTCGCCCATGTAAACAGCGTAATAGTTGTCCCGGTTCTATCCCTGCTTATATTACATATCTGTGTGTTAACCGCTACCTACGTTTGTAACGCCGAAAACGTTTTGTATTTAGGGTACAAAGAGAGAAGTTCTAATAGTGATGAATCTTTTTGAACACTTTTTTATATAACTAATTGAGACTCGAAGAATATATTTTTTTTACGACGGCTTAATATTATTAGTACCTACTAAACTAAGCATTACAGTATTAAATCCAACCGCAAATATTAGTATTTATTATTACTATACTTACTATTACATAAAGGTAAAAAAAACATTTTTAAACATGAAATATATAATATATGAATATATAAATATTACATGCATAAACAGGTATAGATATTTACGAGTAACTCGGGATAAATATCTGAGCGAAAACAAATATTTGAGCATTTGGCAATGAATACTCCCACCATACCGTACCAGTCTAATTACTTAGCCGCTACACGATCGGATGGTCGGTATACAATTCATATAAGTTCTTTCATACCTGACTACTAATAGTCGATAATAAATAGATTTATCTTTATTGCACACCAAATAATACATACACACTGCCAGAACATTTAATTATTTCAATAAACAAAAATCTTCAGTCTGTTGTTAGCGAATCTCCTTGACCCACATAAACACTCGAAAATTTTATACTCGGCATTATTCTTGCGACCAATAATCTGGGAACTTTGTTGATTTGAATATTCATAGAATTTTTACCCGACTACGCCACGTAGTTGGCTATTATCGTGATCGCTTTGCCGAAGCTTTTGTAAATAAATACCTTTATTCATATAGCTTTTTATACAATCTCAAATAGTGACACGTATTTTTAACTTGCTTTCACAATGAAGATAGCAAAATTGTGCATTTAAATGTGAATAATATCAGTTAAATTTATGATTAATCAATAATTACAATACAACATGTACCATTCTCACTTTCAGGGATTGAAACAAAACAAAACATGCACAAATAAACCACAAAATTGCACAAACTTCAAAAGAGCTATAGGCACAGGTAAAATCAACTATCGTGCCAACGTATTTGTGGTTAATAACCACAGCCATCTACCTATAACCCAACAGCGTAATATCCACGCGACATACCAGAAAGACATACGTCAATTGTCACCGCAAAAACCGCTGAGGCAGCGCTTGACCGACCTAATTAATGGCGACTGCCCCCTGGGACAGATTAAGCCACACATAAAACCTTTTCCGTGCCCATACGGTCCGCGAGAGGCCATCGATCCTTTTCTTGTTAGTTGCTGCCAATCAAATGCAATCAGACCCGTCGGACAATCCACTATCGAACTCTGTATCGCTACTCTCAAAGTCGGGTACTAAAAGCATTAGCAAAAAAGGGAGAGACTTATGGCAGCCTTTTATATCCTGTATCCATCAGGATTACTACTTTGAACACGATCGTGGAAGTAATATGTAAATCTTATAAGCTATGACCGCGCGGAAGTGTATAATATCTTGATTTAATGAGGTTGATTAGTTAAGGAAACTTAGAACTCATTTAAACATTAAACTTACAGTTAAAAGAAATTATAAACTTTGTATGACAACAAAGCATAGTAAAGGTTTTTATTCGCTCAAAGTGGGCCGAGGTCGTCCAAAAACCTCACATTTACGGCAGAGAGCTGTGAATTCATAATTAGTACGTATCTCATCTAGAATATGAGCTTACTTTTGACCTAATTTCAACTCATGCATACATCCCGACGTCCGACTCGAACTCTGTTTAGTAGGTTTGAAGAGCGCAACTTGTACGAACAAGATGGCACTGCATATAGTAGGACATCAAAGTTTCGCCTTTTGTATGAGATATTCGCTATATTTCCATGACAACGCGGAATTCATTGAAATGCAGCGAGTCCGCGGAAAGTAACGTTGCAGGAAAACCCGCGGTCCATAACTATGCGCCGGCGTCTTCCTCTTGGTTCTCCCAATAAATTCTAACAATGTCGTCGAGTGCGCCGAATATTTTCGCTGAATTTAAAATTTGTGTATTGAGTAAAATGTTGTTTCTCAATTTATGTAGTGACAAGAAGTGTTTTAAGTTGGTGGTGTGTACGGGCAGTTATTTTAAGATATACTTTCAACTGTTCACAAAATAGTTTATGTTGACTGACTGGTAAAAAATGCACAGTTTGAACCACTAAACATACAATTTATAGCGGATAAAAACTTCTTATTTAGAAGTGTCTAAACAATAATCTAAACAAAATGTTGTACTCCTTAAATACTAAAATAGATTTTCAAGGGTTATCGATGACTACCAAAATAGATATGAATCAATGTTTTGAAAACCTACCATATTTATACGTCACGTACGGACGTAATCATGAAAATAAGTCTGAGTATAATGCGTTTTTGCGTAGGAGGATACTGCTTTTACAAAGCTCAATACGACACCTACGATTAGACCCAGATTTTGCAAGAGTATCAATAAAGGTATAATAAATATATAAGTTTTCATAAGGGAAAATAAACATAAATTTTTGTTATGTTTAATCTCTTCGTCAATATTCAAAACTTTGTTAAACAGTTTACAGTTAGAATGAATAATAAAATACTGATTGTATTATTCGCTTCGGATCCGACAAGAGCGTCGGCTACTAAATAATGCACGCTGTTGATATTGATTGTGGCTATTTTAGGCATCGCCGCCTCACAGTCGTCGCTGGAAACCCTAAAATTATATCCAGAAGTTTCTCGAGCTGGCACTTTTACATTCAACGCATAATAATAAGCAAACGGGGTAATGATAATACAATCACAAATAACAACAAGTTTTGTTTTATAATTGTTTATTTTATAATAATTTAATAAGAGTAATTGTAATAAAATCAATGCAATATTTTAGAAATGGTAGTATAATATCTTCTTATTATCTATTTTAACAAATTCAAATTATACCAAACCAATAGTTTGGTTCTAGGTACTTATAAGCAGGCTTAGGAATCGGGCTAGCGATAAGTGATTGTATATTAATATATAACAAACACAAAAATAAAGTGAAATAATTAGAATTAGGGATAGTATATTGTATCAGTCTACTGCTACAATTAAAGTTATCGGATTGAAAATAGTTTATAAACCACGCAATAACTCAACAATGTTTGTCGGAAGAATTTTTTTCTAAATGGTTATATTTCTCTCAGTTACAATTATTTATAGCATTAAAACATTTATGTCAGATAAGTACGTATTTGGAGTGGCTTAAAATAGGCTTCCACAAGTGACGATATACAATTGATCGTACGTCGAACTCTGGGCAGACAGCCCCGCTACCAACTCGCCGACTGGCCTAATTTTACCAGGGCTTGAGCTATTGTTAATGAGCCTTTGTCGACACAATAGAAAGAGAATAATTTAAATGCAAATTATTGCAAGCAATCCTAACATATTTTTAACCAGATCAGATCAGATCAGACAGCAGCTCCTCATTTTGAGTTGTCTCTTTACAATTTGCTGAACACCTGTGGGGATAGACAACGTAACATTTGCCAATACAGGTTTGAAATTATTATAAAATATAGGTACGCAATTAGTAGTGTATACGTAATTAAAATCAGCATTGGTACGTATAATTACCCGTAGTAACACCAGAGTTTAATACAAATTAGACGTTCATAATTGATCGTTGAGTGCTTGGTGGCGTCATTAAGTCATTGAGGGTGTTAGATGTGAGAACTTGAGTACTCTGGTACGTGGGCAGAGGTTTATTGCAAGGTATTAGTGGTTCGGATAACTAGGGTTTCTAAGAATCATCTCTGTAATTTTCTTGGACAAAATAATACGTTATCTGCCCACACTTACCCAGTAATTCTTACAATGTGAGACTATTTTAATAGTGTGGTATTAAGTTTGTCGGCTCTACAAAGAGGCTTAATTTATTCTATGGATCTTTTCTTATTTATTTTAATGCAGATGGTGGGTGTAATGGTATAATAGAAAGAGAATAAAGGTGGTGTTTCCATAAATAGAATACAGTCTGTAGCCAGTCGACGAATTTCAAGAATAAAAGAGCCAAAAGCTTATTTTATTTAAGCCAGGATATTGTATACTGGCGCCAATGTAGTAGTTCATACTATCGAAAAAAAGAACAGATCGTAGAGTGATAAATGGAATATCTGAGTATATTATGTATAGGTTTTTATTCGAACTAATGCAGCTAAATATCAGCAATCTGTATTAAGATATTATTTTCCTTTTATAATATATTTATGTAGTCTTCTTCCTTGAAAAAAATACCTAACCTAGAAAATAAGCTTTGATTTCTATGAACAAAACAATCTACAGGGTTGAATACTTTATACTGTTACTACTCGTATGCTAATGCAACATATTTTAAGTAGCTGGCCTCTACGTACAGCAACGCGATTAAAAAGAAGTCAAAATCTTATATAAATTGCACAGGTTATGCCCGCAATTACAAAAAGGCACCAGTAACAGGTAGGTGAACTATCGCGTGAGGGCTACTCTAGTAACTTGTTTTCCGCAATTGACTTTCAGAGTTATTGCACGAATGTAGGCTGATTCAATTCTGGCCTAAAAATAAACAAAATGGCTTCTATATGATAAAGATACATATACCTACCCACACCTCCTCCTTCTTTCTCGAAGTCGTCTAAAAATACGATTTTATTCAACTTCATACTTGCGTGTACTTAGGCATATGAGCTATAATATTGCAGAATATGATTTATTCATACAATGGTGCAGAGTTTAGTCAGGAAATCTTTCTTAAGACCTTAGCGGGTACCTATACCTTACCTTTAAGCGCGCTGGCAGTACCTATATATAACTATATCGTCGCTTGAAGAGGCTCTTCCTCTTACTCATATAGTCTAAGAATTGAAAGATAAATAAATAGCGGTACTTACATAATGTCACGCCTGTGTACCCCAACGGAGCAGGCAGAGGTGCACATATAGTGCACCCACATTTTACCAGTTATGTGGGCTAGCGCATTACCACTAACCGAGAACAAATCCAAACTCCGTGCTACTGAGAGTTACCTAATCAAATAACCCAGGAATACTTTACCCGACTCGGGATACGAACCCGAGACATCATACTCAGCAGTAATTCTCACCAATAGACCAAGAGTCATTTTTTTCATCCAAGATCGTTCAAGATATCAGATTTAAATCCTGCAAATGAGTAACTATACTCACTATTTCTAAAATAGTAAAGAGTATAATAAATACGATATTTACTCGTACATTAAGGTTGACATGATTCCGAATAAAAACGGGTCGGCACCCACTTAATTCGGATCACGTGTGGCGCTCGCAATGAGCTTGTAAACACATATGTACGCATCCACTACGCGATGACAATACTGTGGACACGGTCATCATTCAACCGATGTTTGGTATGTTATACGGATTTTGGAAATACGGATCCGATGCAATGGTATTACTATTCTAATACGTAATAAGTCTGCAATGTTTGCGTTATATATTAATTAATTAGCCACGCAATACAGGTAGACATATCATATTGACGGAAGAGGAAAATTGAAGATTATTATAGAGTTAGTACCAAAACAAATAAATTATTTTCCAAGAAATCGGACGCGTAAAGTGAATTTCAAAGAACTGAAACGCGATATTAATAATAATAGTTATTACTGCTTATGATATAACGACTTCGTGGAACAAGTGTCTGTCTGCGACCTTGAAACAGACAGAACTGTCAGCATTGTTTATCTCGCGAATCTGGATAATATTGGAACAGACCAGGCAAATAGTATAGCCTATGAAAAACTTAAAGCCAACTGTGGGATATCAAAGGCCGTAGTAAATGCCTGCTCAAACTTCCACACTAAACTTTGCTGATGAGATTATTGCATGGGAATGGGATACTTAAATTTAATTTTTTATTTAGTTAATAGTACATGTATTTATATCATGAAACTTAAGTGCTATCAAATATTTAGTTCATAGTAGGTATAATAGTATTACTATAAATCAAATATTACTTACCTATATGTAGTTAAACGTAGGTACGTATAAATTAGCAAACTACATCAATATTAAAGTAGAGCGTTAAAAGCTGCTCACTTTATTAAGGTATGCTCCAAATTGACGTATATTGTGTTACCGGGTTTTAATAGGGCCGGGGCGTGCACCTATTTGAGAACTTAGGTACCTTCTAGACTTCACTAAATTATCTTCCCGTTTCATATGTAGGTGAATACCAACCGTAATAAAAAAGTTCACGACGCCTATCGAGATGTCATTCATAATAGATTCACTTGCTCAAGAAATCAGGAAGTGGCCTAATTAAATTATCGAAGGTGTACGTTAATGTCTACCTGAAGGACCGGTGACCGCTCTAAAAATACGATAAGGAAGCAATCACCCGGTTGGTTATCGGTGCGACCAACATAAGACCAACCGTTCATGAATAGTTAAAATGTGAACCTCTAAGGAAATGTCCACATGAACAAGAAAAATACACAGCAAACCTCAACTGCGATTCTGGCGGAAAACTCAATATTCCAAATTCAGCAAAGCTAACTGCTACATAAAACATTGCGGATTCAGTCGCCGATAGACATGTTGTTTAAATAAAAATCAGTTTCACGGGATGTGCAAGCTCTTTAGATGTTCGTGTGAGCTTGGGCTTATTGTGATGGAGGCATGCGCGGTGCGCGGCTGGCAGGGTAGCGAGGCTCAGTGGCATTCGGCGTGACGGGAGGCTCGCGCGCGACTCGCCGCCGCCGGCTCACACCGCGTGCCTACTTACGTAAGTCACGTGAAAATATAAATAATAAACTTGATGCACAACTCTATGTGGGCTCGCATGTGATTCCAAATGAACTCTTCGGTTTATATTCCCTGTTAAAAACGCGACTAAGTGAGTAAAGTGAGTGAACATATATGATTGTGTTTTTTGTGCTAATACCGCCGGTATAGATGTTTATACCTCAAAACGTTGTTTGGTAAGTACACACAAGATTTTACAATAATTTTATACGTATAAATATTAAACGCCGGATAATATTTATACACCAATATTTGTAAAATTACAAATAATGCTTTATCTTCAAAATTAGACACGAAGAATTAGGCCCCATACTAGGTTTTAATTCAATACCAGAATATTATATCTCACATTTAAGGCCACATAGTTTAAATATATCAGCATACTTTTAAAATTTCAATTATTCCTTACTATAGTAGTAAGAGATTTAAAATAAATAACGATTTATAGCAATTCTTATCAGCTTTCTTTGAAAGTACAGTAAACATAATTTTTTTATTTCGTACTTTTTTATAATTGTATTTTAACAAACATTTTATTTTAGTCCTTTTTATTTAGTTATGAAGTTACACTCAAAGACATTTTCTTATTTTTATTTTTCAAATTTCATCATCAAATGCTATTTTAATATTCGTATAAAAACCTCCTTGATACATTATACGTACGACCTTATATACGTCTGTGACCTACGATTAATACAATACATCCAAACGAAGCCTATGTTACGGTATTCTATTCATTTGTTATCGGCCAAAGAAATATCAAACGAATTATTTCTTACTTGAAAACGGTGAGTATCAGGACCAGTGAAAATAGTCATTAAAATAATCACATCATTATCTTTAAAGTTTGTTTTCGTTTGTAGTCGCTCTGTATGTGTGAGACTTTGATGTCGGTAAACAGTTGTAAGGACCTATATTTTTCATAGTACAGCATTAAAAAAAACTTTTATAGAAAGTTAATTAAGACGCATAAAAGCATCAGGTTTCTCAAAGAATATGTAATGTTATTTTACTAATTAAAAAATGGTCTAAAACGGGATTATACTCAACGATAGCGAATTTTATTTAACGTTTATTTCTAATGGACAAGATCAGTGTGATTAATTATGTTTTTGTGACGAGGATTCTTTTTTTTCTCGCTCTGTGAGACCTACATTAAATTAAAATTAATGATTGTGTAAAATGATTTTTAACGAACAATTTTGTATTGTACTTGGATTATATATTGTAGAATCAGTTCATCCGTATGGTGGAAACGAAGTGACCACCCAATTTACATACGATAGCGATATTATCTGAAGGGGCATCACTGACAAACGTTGAAGGACATCGTGACGGATTAATAGTCTCAATACACCAATCTATAATGGAAATGATCAATGTCCATTGTCCATTGTAATCTACATATGAAGATGTTTTTGCCCTGCACCAATAGACTGGTGTAATACTATTACCTGATCGGTGCAGTGGCTAAGCCATCTACAGATGTTTCCCGTGTTTCGAGTCTGGGTGTTGGTGTATGTGATATTTCAAGTTTGTTAAACGCGCCAACGATAAAGGAGAAAAACGATTTAAAAAAGGATAGTTAGTATAATCATAATTTTTATAGGTGCTACTTTGAAAGGGATTTTAGTCTTAATCCTCATATTTTATATATTGCATGACTTTCTATGTTATGCATATTTTTATTACTAGCTGCGTCCCGCGGTGTTACCCGCTGCATTTATTCGGGCTTTTAAAGTAGTCTATGTGTTAATCCAGGGTGTCAGCTACCTCCATATGACACAAAAAACATAACATCACGCCTGAATTCCCCGAAGGGGTAGGCAGAGCTGCACATAATAATATAGTAACACCCACATTTCGCCAGTTATGTTTTAAGGTCCCAATGTAATAGGGGGCGAGCCTATTGTCATCAACCGGGCACAAATCCAGACTCCGGGCTGCCACTGAGAATTACCTAATGGAAAAACCCAGTAACACTTTGCCCGACCCGGGATTCGAACCCAGGACCTCGCGCTCAGCAGTCGCACTTAGCAGCCACTAGACCAACGAGGCAGTCGAGAACCTCCATATGAAATTTCTATAAAATCCATTCAGTAGTTTCTAAGTGAAAGAGTAACAAACATTCATCCATACATACAAACTTTTGCGTTAATAATATTAGTAGGGATATAGGACTTTTTCATGTTTTACTACAGATTAATTATTCCTAATAGAGAAGAATTCCCATTTCAGTTGTTGTAATATTATAATCCATGTCCATAAAGTTGTATGAAATAATAAACACGACAGGTACCTCTCAGGTAGACTAAGCATGAATAAAAGCTGTTTACAGTCTTTTCAGATACCTACTATGTTAGTATCACAGACAAGCAAAATACGAACAAGAATTTTAATTACACGTGCTGAGAGAGACAAGAAATGTTTTATTTTCTGTTCTACATACAAACCTCTTTTTGCCTTGTAATAATAATGGCTGCCGTTATTTGAAATATGAAAACAATAGCGTATGTTTACACGATAACTAATTAGCGTATGTTTGTTTTTAATGATATGTTAATGGTAGGCGCAGACCAACTACTTCGTGTTTCATAGATAACTCATCCTCTTCGATATCTAAATTGTTAAATAAATAAAACATTATTAATCTAGATATTATATTAATATTAGATATGATTACATTGTATTTAAAATTTACATGAGGTTCAGCGACAAAATGTACATCAATAAAAACTGATCTCCACCTATAATGTCACCTACATTTTACGTAAATAAAGTATTGTTATTATTATTTAAAATCCATGATTGTAGGTATCTAAAGGTTTGAGTGGGACCCGCCATGACCTAAGGTAGCTAGGAGGACACTGGGGTTGTAGCCCGTAAGCGTCCGGCTAAACCTCCTGCTCCAGAACTGTGTAAGTGTATGAGGATGTCCCCAGAAAAAAAAAACAAAAGGTAGAAGAATCGAAGGTTCTGAACCAAATTCGGGCATAGAACAATGTGTTACTTACTCCATCCTCCAGTCTTGGGAAGATGCTTTGATTTAAGGTACTTCTGACTAATAATTGTGCCCCATACATGATAAACAATAGAATTATGCACTATTCATTACCTATTATTTTACTTCTATTACTGTGGGACTAATAGACACAAGCGAATTTGTCAGAACCTGTTAATAGCAGCAAAGACTAAGTAGTAAATAGGTCTGTGTTGTGGAAACATACAATACCTAATGTTAATATATCCATTTCTACCGGTGTGATACAATATAATTGCCGGCGTAACGAAATGGTTTCTCCTTTTCACAAAAGCCAAAAAAATTCCTCTAATATTTAACTGTATCGTTCTTTCGACAATAAAAGAAATACGTACCTACCTACATATATGACGTTACGCAATGGACGCAGATTGACTGATATTTCATAGATTTTTATTAAGGGGTACTTGTAAGGTTTCATAATGATTTGTGTGTATATATTCTTTAAAAATCTTCCCTCCGTAAGAGTTGATAATGTAACAATGATTACATGATTATATTAAAAAAAATATAATTACGCCTGTATACCCCGAAGGGGTAGGCAGAGGTGCACAGATAGTACACCCAGCATTGGCTAGTTATGTTTTTAGGTCCCAATGTAATAGGGGGCGAGCCTATTGCGATCAACCGGGCACAAATCCAGACTCCGTGCTGCTACTAAGAATTACCTAATGGAAAATCTCAGTAACACTTTGCCCGACCCGGGATTCGAACCCAGGACCTCGTGCTCGGCAGTCGCGCTTGGCAACCAGTAGACCAACGACGTAGATGATTCTAATAAATTGTTTTAATGCTCTTAAAAAAGACTCAGCTGTAGTTAGTTGCAAAAATCTCCAAAAGTCATGACACTGATGTAATGTAATTAATCTGCAAAGAAAACTATATTACGATTTCTCAGCAGGATATTCCCAGGAGTCCTTGCCATTACCGCAAGGGAATAACAATTAAATGACAAACTCTTCTAAGTAAATGCAGACTATTCTAAGCAAAAATGTAACCCCTACTCTATTCATAGTGTACGTAATCACTGCAAAGATCCGCTGACCCAATAAATATCATCCGATACATTATAATATTACATCATGCAAATTAAGTCCACAATACATGAGGTGAGAGCAGCTAAATAGGTCAGACGACACGGTTGGTAATGCACCATTTCCTCGTTGGCCTAGCACTTTCATTTTTTGTATGCAAGTGAGAATGCCAAAAGTTTTGCGCACTGCGTCTCCCTTCTCAGCTGAATATGTATGGGACAGACTTGCCAATTCAAATTTGGTTACTTTATTCACCACATTGCAGTCTTATTGGAATTTTAAGCGGTGATAATCTCCTTTTTGTTATTTAAAACATTTTGCGTTTGCATCCTATTTTGGTGCTCCATTATGATGGAGATGGCGTTTCGCTGGTATAAATTAAATGTTGGTCGCCAATGTTTGCCGCGTGACGTCAGTTTTTGTTTTTAGATCGGATAAAGTGATGCTAAATATTATTAATAGAAAAAATAATTGGGAGTTATCGTGTTTAAATAAATGTACGATATGTACTACTCCCTTACCTGAGCATTCGCCTGTAATATAACATTCCAGATTCAAAATTGGGCATTATATTACAATACTGCCTCCTTGACTGACGAGAATTGCTTGCAATGGAATATTAGATTCGATTTTGAGCATTAATTAGTTGATTCTGGCTATAGTGTCAGACGAAGCGATCGTTGTGTTGAGTGCGGCAATATTAATTCGACGTTGTTATTTACGACACAGAAGAAACGATAATGGTGGTATTAATTATTTCAAAACGAAATATAGGCGGTTTGATAATTTACAAAGAAACAACCGACCCATATGTAATCGTTTTTTTAAGAATGTTTTCCTCGGATTTTGAATACTAATACAAGATAATATTGAAGTTACAATGACTTTTGGTGTCATTTTTGCACGTTGCCCATGCTAAGTTTAAGTCAAAATTGATAAAGGAAACTTGAAAAATGATGGACACGAGGGGGACTCGAACCCGTGATTTTCGCCGTACCGTGGCGCCACTCTGCCAACTGAACCATCGTGTCACCGCTCGCATCCATCGAATTTCAAGTTCCCTTTCAGTTATTTAAGCTTAGCATGGGCAACATGCAAAAATTACATCAAAAGTCATATACATTTGGGTTTGTATTGTCGTTTCAGTGATTTATAGCTGTAAAGGTTTAACGCTGAGTTGGTAATCATAGATTCCAACAGATAATACCTGACGTCACTCTTAAGACGTAAATATTACACTTTGTATGATCAATAGCACACGGTAATGCTCGGTTCCCTTCCCAAACCAATGTAATGCTCGGCTCTGTAATGTGACTTTCCAAGCAAATGCTCGCAGCTTAAAGGTCATAGCTCACATATGAACTCGGAAAGAGATCGTCACCGTATCGCCTCGCCGCCAAACAGGCGTTAATCTAACGCGAGCATGTAACCAAAGCGGATCAGCTGCTCCGATACGTCGACTCGGCTACGGCTAGGCGACGCCGCGCTTACGGCTCGCCGGTTCGCTTGTCCCGAGGCGAGACAATTACGTTTCGATTTCGATTAGTGTGCGTTGCAGAAGGGTGTTTCAAATAAAGAACACAGTTCGTGTAGATACGGTGGTATGTGTACTATGACCTTAAGACGTAAATAAATAACACGACAAACAACAAGCCCCATACATTTACGCACGTGTTGATTAGATGTTTATATTAATAAGCAGTAACAAATACTTCATTATATAATATTCTGTCAACTGGTTAATCGAATTAATTTCCGCTAAGAAACATTTCTAAAACATTACGATTACGGTTGACCGTTTTTTGTTTTCAATATCGGCTCCACGGCCTTTGTATTCCCATCTTTTAATTATGACTAGAACTAAAGCTTTTCAGGAAGACCTTTGCCCGTAATTAATTTGTAAATAAATTATCGCCGACCGAGCAAAACAGTACATAACAAAGTATTAAAACATTAATGAGAGGCTCGCTGTTCACGATCGATGTAGTTTGCTGTAATTTGAACTGAGAGTATGAATACTATTAAATTGTTTTGTGTAGGAAGGCGTGCTTAATTGTGACATGTATACAATACATTTAGTTTTAGTACAAAATAATGATTACTGCATGATGTTATACTTGTATTTTATCAGGGAAAATCTAAAGGTGAATATAAGACTTTTAAGTTTGCAGTTTATATTAAGCGAACTATTATTGGCAGTGGAATATGTAAAAAGTAGTACGTTACGTGAATAGGACTTTAATGTTTAGACAAGATTGGTTATTATTGAACTTATTTTGACACACTTAAAAACACTGTGACGTCCCTGTACCAAACAAATATGTAAATGTAAAGAAATATGAGTGAGCCCTGACACCCATAACACAAGTTTAATCTTAGCTTAGGTGCCAGAGGTGCCCAGTGATGTCTAGTAGCATTTATTTAACTAACAAATAGTTTTAACAGCTGTATCAACAAAGCACTGTAAATATTCATATCATTATCCTTATATTACTGTACTTATGTTTATTTTTGGTGTACAATAAAGAGAAATCTATCTATCTATCTATCAAAACATTTTCTGCACAATAACCAAATTGTGTATTACTTTAAGTTTGTGCTCAACAAAAAATATATAAATTGGCTTAATACTACTCCAATAAACGCCATCTCATAGTACAAGGTTGCGCCACAACTCTCGCTCCACTGTAGTAAATATTGTCGTACTAGTAGTAGCCACTTGAGTGTAAGTTATACATGTTGATTTATAGCCAGCTGTATAAAAGATACTTTATATTACGAGTCTTCCGAGGCCAAAGTTAAAGCTACGAAAAGCCGATGCTAAAGCTACGTCTAGCTACACCGTTGCTACGCCATCCCTACGGCGTAGCTACGACCATGCTAGGTCAACGCTATGACCGAGCTTTGCCCAAATTACGATCCAGCTATGCCTAAGCTACTCAGAAACTATGGGACTACTGTCAGTTGATAAAACTGTTTGGAATTAATAATAATATATTTTATAGTAGCATTTATTTAACTAACAAATAGTTTTTGCAGCTGTATCAACAAAGTACTGTAAATTTTCGTATTATTAGGGTAATTTTACATTGATTTTGTTATGAATAAAATTTTGTTTATTCAGTGACTCCGTTACTTTGATCAATCAAATTATAACCGTGTTACATAGGAGAATATACTACCTAGTACATAACATCACGCCTGTATTCTCCGAAGGGGTAGGTAGCGGTGCATATATAGTACACCCACATTTCGCCAGTTATGTTTTTTTTTAAGTCCCAATGTAATAGGGGGTAGCTTATTGCCATCAAGCGGGCACAAATCCAGACTCCGTACTGCTACTGAGGATGGTAACACTGCCCGACCCGGGATTCGAACCCAAGACTTCGTACTCAGCAGTCGCGCTTAGCAACCACTAGACCAACGAGGCAGTCAAACCTAGTATTGTGGACTTAATGTCCACAATACTAGAACTACGTCCAAAAGATAGTATTATATATATTTAGTTACGAAACCAGTTTACGTCATCCAAACATTGCATCCACGTGAAATAGGAGCCGCCGATAGCTAACAATATAAGAGCAAACAATACAAAGGCTGCGCGGTATATTATCTACTGTACAGACCTCGTCTGACATGACAAGCGAAAACAGAGATCAAAGGTGCTTTGATTAAATCCTTTATCGAGAGCGATGAGAATATTATAAACTATGCCCATCAACATCATTTAATCAATACACATAAATACTGTCCATACCCTTCAGGGAAACAGGCGTGATTTTATGTATGTATGTATGTACACAAAAATAAAATTGGCTTGTTTGTTTTTTTATGGGACTTTCACCGACCGATAACTGATGTTATAAGGTCTGATCAAAGTAGCATTGAATTTCTAAAAATTTTTAGGGTTGCGCGGAAAAATTATAAAAACGCAGGAAATTCGTGGGATACAGCCTTCGCGGCGGCTGGACGGATTTTGACGGGACTTTTACTGGGAAATAACTGATGTTATACAGAGCATCTAAGGCAACTTTTAATTTTGAAAATATTTCGGGTTCCGCGGGAAAAAATAAAAACCCATAAAATTGCACACGAAATCGGATTCAATTAAGTAAATTTGTTTTTTTTTAATCGTAATCCGGACGAAAGCCCTGCATAAGCTAGTTTTATAATATTTTTAATCAGCTATCGCAAATACACAGTACAGCTATTGTAAACACATAGCTTTGCATCAAACATGGAACACACAAAATAAATTATATCAACAGGCTGGCTCGTATTTGCAAATGAAGGTAATTGCTTCATTTGCGTTCGCAATCTCGTTAATACATTGTATTTTAATTAATATCTAAATAGGTGTACACTTTGGGGATCGAGCCAGCATGGGGCTCATTTGAAATCCAATCATATCCGGAATCAAATAACTGCTTTACCGCACCTGTGCGGTCATTAATACAATTGCTACGTTGAAATCGACATGTTTTAATGTTTAATTTTGTTTTATGGTCGACCGATTAGCGTTTCTTGTGTGGCGGTACGTAATGCCAATTAAAATTAATGAGTTTTATGAACAACCTTAATGTATAATTAAAGTTCAATCGACTAACAATTATAATTAATGACATTAAAAATCATAAATTACCTTATGCCATTTTCTTTTCATTAAACATTATTAATTACCTTTTCCACAGGGGGCTACACACTAGAAACTTCACGATGCTTGCTCTACGCCTTCAATGGCGGGGAGGAGGGATCGTAATAGTATTCTACCGCCAAAAAAATATGTTTACCTAACTTATCTTGAAAACATTACTTTGTTTAATAACTATCTGTTTTTTTATTTTTTTAAAACGTCGCTTTACACTAGGAATTTATCCTGTATGATCCGTTTCACAAACATAAAATATCACAAACATTTAGAGTCGGGACAAACATGTCCAGATCCCACAATTTTTTGTGGACGGAATCTGCCACCCTTAGCGCATTAGTCCAATCGCTTAGCTACTGCGCCAATCAGGTCGTCTAATTAGTATAGTAATATGTATATATAGAAGACTGTAAAATAATATTGGTATAATATTTTCCTATTATATACCTTGTATGCATCTGGCATATTACCCAGCTAGTGACTCTGTAGCAATAAAACAACAAACAACATGTGGCAGGTGCAATGTCGCTGTACAATTATTTCTCAAATAAAATTTGTACACATATTGAAACCGAAAACACGCAACCAATTTGAAGTTTTACTCGCGAATTTAATTGAACTAGTTAGTGCTCAGAATAGTTAGCAGTTCCACAGAATAACAAGTTTATTGTGACGAAAGAGTTTTTACTGACAACTGACAACTGTGGATGTGAGGTTAAAGTAATAGTTTGTGTAAGCTCCATTGTAACTGTGATACTGCTATAAATAATAATATAAATAATTCGGGTTTTAGATATATTATGTGAATTAGGTAACCTAGATTTAGGTATAAGATATTTTAGGGTTACAAAATGTTTATGTATTTCCCGAAGGGTGTAATTAAAACTAGGCGACCTATAATTACATAACATTTCAAATTCGTTAACACCTAAATAACCAGACGACGACACGTGATTATAAAATACTATAATTATTTAGATATAATAACTATAATATAGCGACAATGCAATTAAGAATAAAAAGGCAATATTGTTTCCTTCATACTGTATAGGCAATCTTGTTTCCTTTATATTGTTAATAGGCATTGTGTAATTCATTACTAACTTAGGCAGAACAGTAAACAATGACACTATCTATGTTCCTTACAAGTACATTACTGAAGTCATATCCTTGTGGAGTACAAGCGACTAAAACTCAACACTAAACGGGCTTTACCTTTGAACGCGCCTTCAACGACGTTAGTTAATGAAAATCAAGTCTTAAGTAGAGTACAACACTAAGCTAAGTTGCGTACAGGTAGGACTTACAAAGCTGTTTAGTCCGTAGAACTGTAGGTTGTATAGGAATTGAGAGTGGCTTGTATTTGACGGCTAATCACGTATGCAATTAATACAGATAATAGATGTGACTGTTATTTGTTCATTCCCAAACGGTGATCTCATTAAACTTCTTCGTTATATCGGCATGAGCTAATTGTCACACCGAAAATAGGTCACAGCGTGGTGTAGAGATTGGTCAAAAAGAATGCGAGGTTGAACGCCTAGGGTGCGCCGGACGTAATTAGGTACCATTATGCTGAAATCATAGCTACTTGCACTTGAACTGATAAAAACATCCAAACGCGATAGATTCGATAACAGTAAATAAACTATTACGAAACGGTTTTTACATGTTTGTACAGATTAAAAGTATTGTACTAAATTCTGGACACTCATTGACTAAACTTAATAAATAATGCGTTAGTCCCAAAAAAAGCTTAACAACGTAACATGAAGAGAAAATTCGCAAATTCACACGTCCCCATTATACTCTAACAGAGTTTGCATAACACACGTTTCCCTAACGACTATAAAATTATATAACAATTTTATGTACGGAGCAATGCAGTCCCAGCGGTAACAATTACGAGGGCGGTGCTTTCATTAAACTTCATGAACTTACTTGTAGATTTATGTTCGCCGAGTTTCAAAGAGTTTGGCGCCTTGCTCACGTCGCGCGTCGTTTAGATGTCTCGTTGAAATGTTTTGCAAGCTAGTCGACCATCAATTAGTTTTGAATTTTGTAGCTCTTTTGTAAGTAGTGGAATTGAGTTCGATGTGACGCAGTTTTATTACTCGTTATTTTAGAATGACTTTTAACGGTTACGCTCCTTTGTGTGGGTTAATCATTTTCAATATTATTGTACTAACTTTGTCCTGGGTTCGAACCCCGGGCCGGGCAAAGTGTTACTGGGTTTTTCCATTAGGTAATATCAGTAGCAGCACGGAGTCTGGATTTGTGCCCAGTTGTCGGCAATAGGCTCGCCCGCTATTACATTGAGACCTAAAAAACATAACTGGCGAAATATGGGTGTAATATAATTATGTGCACCTCTGCCTACCCCTACGAGGAATGCAGGCGTGATGTTATGTATGTATGTTGTTAATTTTTACTACGAACTGAAATGTAGGTAACAGCTTTTTAGGTAGATACTCTTTAAGTGATCGCTTTGTGTTGTAAGCGTGAAGTTGCAAAAACTGACATTTCATGCAACTAATGGACAGTTTCTTGAACAAAACCAAATGCAATTAGCGAAAGGGCAAACAGTAAAAAAACAATCACTATGAAACAAAAACCCTTTTTCTGTGGAAAACATAAATCTTCCTTGTTTGTATTCTTTCGGCACTCGAGGGTGAGCTAACATATAAACAAATACATTGTTTTCGTTCATTATCTGGGTAAAAATGTAAGATCGTCTTCTGTGTTTTTGATAAACTTTTTAGTCTATCACCTCCTCTAAGCTCCACAAGACTAGGCCGAAAACCATGACTCAAGAAGGCGAGACAGTCGCCGGGACTAACCTCTATTCTGGGTAACTGACACTTGCCTAAAAAAAAAATAACCACGACCAAGTCATTGAACCAAGGGCCACCCTAACTTTATTTGCTATCACAAGACGAATAAAGCTTTCAGTGGGTAACAAAAAACGTGGAAGTATTATCTTTATGTTATTCTGCCAGCCCATACAGTTACGGAGGTAAATAGGTCAAAGTCAACGCCCTGGCTGCCATGGCGGTGATAGCCATTCACATCAGTAAACAATGGCCGAAGTGACCCCACTCCCAGTGTGGGTACCTACCACGTACCACTTTAGAGAACACATCGTCTTTATGAGCAGTGTATACGTAGGTTATATTGGTTATTTAGCGCTTAATTTTAGTCATATAGACACCTACCCAGGTCAGACAAGAACGAACTGATCAACTTTTATCATTTTTCTCGTGTTTTTGTCGAGCCAAAACCGGTATATGCTCTGTAACATCAATCATACACATAAAACAGTACGATGTCTTTAATAATGTAAATCCCTGAAGATAAACAAAAAAAAAAAATATAGAAAACAAAAATCTGCTAAATTTCACCGCACATAACACTGCATATTTTGAAACTCATCCTGTATGAAGGGATGATATCCAATCAGTGTTTGAGATCACAAATATCTGTTCTGTTTATATTGGCGTAGAGCTATTGCGTTGTTAATTGTAACGTGGTGTTTGTGGAACAACAAACAGGGTGTATCAAACTGTGGTTCCACAGGTTTTACTTTACACTTTGTTTAGTTGTGTAATTATTAGCCACAGTTATTGTCGGATGAGTTTATTGACCGAAACCTTTAGACATTCGTTTTAACCATAATGTAAGTATAAAAGAGTAGCCTATTCTCTACAGAAAACTGACAATACAAAATAACAAAAAAATAAAACTATTTTTGGTACTTTTTAATAAATATATGACTAAATATCTGGATTAACAGGTTCAGTAGCCTTACCACGAATATTATCGAATAATATAATTTATCGAATAGTTAACGATATAGAATAGTTTACTCGATACGAATACGTGACAAAAATGCATTATATTCATGCTTAGGGCACAGTACATTTTTAATTCTGATATTTATTTAGACTTGAAATAGAATAAACATAAAATAAGTCAAAGCTTTATTATATCTACCTAAAAACATTTTTTTAAAGCGAGCTTAAATCCCATGTGGTAACTTTGTTCTTTGTGCCAGTCCAAGAAGTTCATAAACAGAACGACCGTATAAACAAATTTAATTCAATTTTCATTAGTGTCCATTTCCTAGAATTAACACAATAATGTAGCTGCTTTTTTAGCGCCTATCACGCCATTTAATGAAATTCTTAGTTGCAACAATGCATTGCACACTAATTAATTATGCTACGCTTCACATTTACTTATACATTGAGGCAAATATGACGCAAAAGTCTCCAAGTTGAAAAAGATTAGAAAGTATAACAATACTTTCTAATATTTATATTTATGTTGATTCAGCAACAAACAAAAAACTTTATTAAATAAAAATGTAATTAAGAAAGTCAACCTAAATTTCACTCGATAAAATGTCGTAAAACAAGGGGAAAAAGGTTCTTAATGTAACCGAGGGTGCTCTCTGTCATCCCTTTGTATTGATGCACAGATAGGGCGAACCCTATCAAAATTTAAATGCGGTCCATTTTAGCTGTTCCGGTCTGCGGTTTCGTAATGAAAATATCTTTTACGTTTCCCTATATTAGGTTTTTTATTGGACTCGATCTCCATTGAGCCATACCGATTATTGCATTATTGTAAACTCAAGTTTTAAAAATAATTTAATTTTAAAGAATCGTGGCAGGTCATATTTTTCATTTTAAATTTAAAGAAAGCCCTAAAAATGTAAGTTAAGACCGCGCTGCATCAACTCACAAGAGAAATATAGCGCTTTCATAAAATCCGAGGTGTCATTTCCTTTTGAATAGTTCGTTATATCTGCGCTGGGGACGAAGCCGTGTATAAAAGTCTCAGGTTATTCAGGTTATTACGAGTCGCCCCCGCGATCCTTCCGCGTCATTGTGGGCGAGCGTGTTATAAAACGGACACTAAATCTCGCCCCTATTGACAAATGACGGCGCTCGTTACAATACTGTATCGTTTTCCAGGCCCATACCATTTTATATTTCCTTCCACCTATTTGATGTCGTATGATCGTAAACTAGTATAGCTTCCTTCTCACTGAGCGTGAGGATTGAATATTCGCCTTTGATGTACGTACATAGTATTTGCGTCTATAAATAAGGCCGTTACATTGACGTTCGTTTACCAAGCTCGCGTTATTACTATGTTTTTGTGCCACGTAATCTATTGACGGAGATATATTTTCAAGTACAATAGTTTCTAAAGGCTGAATACTGGTGTTTATGTATATGTAGATAGATACGATGATTGTACATAATAGTAATAGAAACCAAAGTATTATTAGTATTCAAATTTTCCATTATTCATATTGCTCTATCAATTATTATATTTAGCCGCTGGAATAACTAAATTAACACAAGTATTATTCTACATACATATCTGTTTACTATTTTTGCAAATACGACTATATTTAAGATATTATCGATATTATACCAGCGACTCGCAGACAACCTAACCACCAAGCTCTTCAATTCTGACTTGGTGATAGCGATGGAAAAGCCTGTCCACTGTATTATAAAGCGTGTTACACCTGCTTTGTAATAAAACTCCTTACCTTAGCAGTTTTTTGAGGTTACTTATTAACCTAACCTTGATAGAACTTTTCATTATGATTTATTTATTTCGGATAGAAGAATCAGAACCTATTGAAAAATGACATGATACTATTTATATTTGTCATCCTACAAGGTCCTTCATATTCTTTATATCGGCACATAAATTCTCACTTTCAATACTTTTATATCCCATACAGAAGAAGGAATTTATTACGTTTCGATAAATAAGTGTATGTATAAACCCTCTTTGTGGGAAAGGTCATAAATCACGTAAATGAACCCCAGCCTCCATTGACAAAAGTACCATCATAAATAAATAAATACATTCTTACACGACTCGCGCCACTCCTCGTGCAGTTTTCCTTCAAGTGATGTTCCCTTTGTGCAAATAATGGTAAATAGGCATTTACACAAACATATTTCGCATTTGTCAAAGGTGTTCTTTTATGGTGATTTGTATATTCTTTGTCATTTTCCGGGCCTTTGTACCATTTAATATTTGTTACATGTATACTGTAGCAGTGTACCTACATTTTATTGTGCGAAATCTCCTTTTGTTTAAAAGACGTAATAGTCACACTCTTTATGGCGCTTGTGAATGTGCCATTTGAAGGTTATAAAGTGGAAATATCATACAATAGGTACGTACGAGGGCATCGCTATCGAATTCACTTCAAAGGACAGAGCGAAAGGATGAAGTCGGTTGGAAATAATCTTCATTTTCAGGAAGGACACGTGACTAGTAGACTTGTCATGATTTTATCTATGAACCTGGAACTGGAGCGATTGTTATTAACAATATATAGTATCTAATGTTATTAATTTCTAGGGTAGGTTTGTCCTTAATAATTGAGCTCAGTTGGCAGAGCAGCGCCACGGTATGGCGAAAGTCGCGGGTTGGAGTCCCGCTCGTGTCGATAATTTTTCAAGTTTCCTTTATCAATTTAGAATTGAGCTATTGTTAGACATTAATCTGTGTTCTTTATGCTAAAAGTGATAGAAACTTTCCTCTCAAACTATGCTCCTATAACAAAATACAGATAGAACGATTCAGAAAGCAATAACATTGCTTTTAATGTAAACTAACATTCTATTGGATACTTCGAGTGTTGGAAAAGTGTATTCTGAAAGTGTCGAGAGTTTACCGACGTTTCGTAAACCGCCGAGTAAAATGTTTGCCAGACTTCAGATACAAACAAAACGCATTGGGAGTGCATTTTCGTGGATGCATCGTGTTAACATTTTGTATTGGAGCAATTTGAAAAGCTTACTTGTATTCAGAGGGAAACATCATAGACTAACTCAATATGTCAACAAAAATAGCTCGACTATAAAGCATTAAAATCTGCGGTAATTTTGTGTATATATGTGGGTGGCGGATGTGAGTTAATCATTGGCCATAGCAAATATTTATCTGGCTTAATGATGTTTAACTCCTAGTGCGGTATTCTATTTTGTGTGTGTTATAAAAGTTTCCTTTCTAAGCAATCATAAAAGCGCTGCTGAAACGACCGGAAAAAATAATAATTCAAAAAAGTAATCTAACGAATCGCTAAATCAATTTCACTCCATTGAATCAAGCACTGCGTTGTATGGGCTTCGAAATCTTCGAAAAATATTAGGATTGCAGGCATGATTTAAAAATAGTTAAATGTAATAGTGGGTGGGAAAATGATCGGAAAGATTTAACTGTTTAGTAGGTAGATTAAATCGCGTACTAAACTTGTGTAAGTAGTTCGTAGATATATTGTATAGCAACTGTTATATGCATCAGGCATCAAAACTCTTTCGTCCATTAAATAATTATTTATTTACTTAATTAGTCCTTCGTCCTCTAAAGAACATGTTAATTCGTTAATCCTGCGTCTGAACACTAATTAAAGAACAAAAACTATAAATAATTTTACCGAAATACCTTAGGTCATCATCATCATAAGCCGGAAGACAGGGGGGGAAGGTCCGCTATTATAATCCCCAATACCTTAGATATTTCGGTTAAATTATTAATAGACTTTTTTATTATTATTAACATTCAATTGCTAAGTATATGAACGACATTTGTGTGTGTAGTCGTAAATATTACCTTGTTATTGGCATTTCCAATACTGACTGATAGGCGTCGCCATCACCAATTCTCTTCGGAAATGATGTGCGGAATCGCCAAGTAAAAGGCATTAAATCTGTCTGGAGCGTTCGATTTGCATTGGGAAAATTGCATTTTCGAATCGTCGGCGACAAGGAGGCGGCGTCTGTGAATGTTTGCAAATGTGTTGCAAAAGCTTTGCTTTAGAGTTTTGCCCTCGGCATTGCCTCAAGCAACACGCCTTTCCAAGTAAACGTTGTACACCGGAGACACTTGTGGACCTGGCAAATCACATTGTATTTGTGCTGATTATTTTTATTGAACCTCTGTCGTGGCGCGACTTCTGTTTTGTAGTCGTACAAACTTAGAAACTTAATTATCCGTGCGAGACTATGGCCATCTGTTATACGAAAGTTTTATAGGCATTAGAGTTAAAACGAACCGTTGAGTAACTAACTCTTAAGTTTTGTACGTGTCTTGAAGACAAACACCAACTGTGCCGGGTTTCAATATTCCATCACGACCGTCAATATCGAGATTGTAAACTATGTGAGAATACAGTATATAATTAGGTATAGGATTTATTAGCTCAAAAAAAACTAGACGTACGAAAAGATTAGTGCCAATGTGTCAACGCCCATCTGTATTCAACTTTAATAAGAACACAGTGCTTCTTAACTATATACATTTGTGGCCTGTTCAAATTTTAAAAACATAATCAGGTTTATTATAATAATCACAAGTGTATCTAACAATTACATAGGTATATTTTTTTAGAATTCTTATATTGACTCATGTCGGTATTTTAAAATTGTAGCAAAAAGGTTATAATGAAGACAAGGGTTTTGCACCGAAATGGTAGTGGCAGCCACAAAAATGACCCTAAATAAAAAAGAAATATCAAAGAACTCATTTTAAAATAAATTGACAGTGAAAAAATACTAACATTAATATGAACGTTGGGCATAATTAAAATTTCAGTAAAAATTATTAATGTTATGAAACTAAATTAACAAGAGAAAAAGAAGAGGAAAGATTTAAAACAACAAAAATATGGATTGTTGCTATCCGGTCGACTGTGGGGAGTTCACTGTCACACCTATGTTGGTAGCGTCAGGATGTACCCCGAAATGTTACGATGAGGACCCGGCGTGCTACCCGTGTCTGCCGCGTTGTTCTAAGCCAGTTTACTACTGCTGCGAGAGGAAGGCGCCAAGAAATCCGCCGCGGATACCTGCCTGCGACGAGTGCTGTCCTTCCCCTCCCCCGGCTAGGCGCTGCGCCCCGCGATCTCCGCCTCCCATCAGACAAGACCCTTGCGCGGCACCACCACCATGTTGCAATTCTTGTTGTCAGCCACCTTGCAAACCAGTCAAGACAAAATACATCATACCTTGCTATAGATACGAAGATGGGCGAATAGTAAGTTCGGTTTGTTCCTAATTCCTATTCAATTATGTTTTTGGCATTTTTTTTACATGTTTCCAGTTCTTTTTCGATTTTTTTTTGGAAATTTTGCGTTTCCATCCTGAAACCAACTTTATACAAACAAAACAATTGGTTCCTGTTGCAATTTCAAAATTTGACAAACTACATCTCTAAGTAAAGTTCAAACAATAAACATAAATGATGTAGTGTATTTTAAATAAATCTGCTTGAATATTTTAATGGTCCAATTGTTTTGTTGTTAGTTTCAGGAACGGTATGTTCCGACACGTAACGGTAGACTTCCCATGTCAGCGTACCGTCGAAATGGAATGCAGGATCAAATTCATGGGTACCGCGGAGCTATGCGATACTTATGCTCGGCGGAAGGATCTGACGGGATATATTGTGTCCATACTGCAGTTCAACCAATATGTCGGATTTACAATAGAGTCACACAAGAAATGTTACCAGTTAGAAAGAAGAAGGAAAAAAAATAAGACCTACTCTTATAGTGCCAAATTGTTATTTATTCAGTGTCTATTTATTTGCTAATTTATTAATTTATTCAAATACCTATCTTTGGAGAAAAGAAAAGATATGACATACATCGCACCTGGCAGGTTAATCCTCTGCCGTCATCTGCGCTAAGGCGAAATGGGATTCAAGATCAACAATTCACAGAGTGCGGAAGTATAGCACACATACGAAAATGTTGGCATGAAGCAATATGGAGTTATCAACCTATTGCCATTCCTGTTAAACCCACGAAGAAATGTTACGTAATTTCTAAGAAGTACTGACCTCTTTTCCGGTGCGTAAAATAATAACTATAGCATTAGTAAAAGACATACGCAGCATTAATAACAATGTTTTGTTTTTACAACATTAAATTAAAGATTTATTAAAGCAATGCCATATTATTACAAATAAGTGGTATTAATTTCACCATATTTTTGTAAAGTTGCGAAAATACGGGGAAATTCGCAATGCCTGATTAGGGCGCAACTAAACTGCGTCTGTCTGGTCCGTTGCAGGTGAGGGAGCTACCCGTATCTGCATTCAAGCGCAATGGAATGCAAGACGTGGAGCACTCGAAGCTGCTCGGCACTGCGAATTTCCTCGTACGGTGTCCTCGAGACGTGTCCATCGAATGTGACGTCTGCGTGAACCCCGTTAAAGTAGCCGATCCCGCAAAAGTCCCATCCTGTTGCAAAGATCACGCGCTCTGTTGCGGTTTACTCAAAAAGAAGCCAATTGAAGTATCCCTAGAAGATATATTATACGACTAAGGGCAACGACCTACATAAAACTTGTGTTAAATACGACCCAGGAGAAATGAGCAAAGCTACGTCTGTTGAACAATTATAGACGTTAAAAAAAGGAATAACAAACGCGACCACCTCACGTAAGCGGCTTTTTTTGTATGTAAAGAGGGGTCAAGTCTTCCGGGATTTATTAGTCTTGGATGGTCCAATGGTAGTATGAAATATAATTATGTATAGTTAAAATAAATATAAGTTTGAAAGTTAAGGATTAAACTGTAAGGTAAATATTATTTTGTCTTGTTTCAGAGAAATCAACCAACGGTGCTTATGCGCCGCGCTTGTGAGGTAGCTTGTGGAACGCGCGCACGCCAAAAACCTTTTGTTGAATCTTCATATGTGGCAGACCCATACAACGAAGTACGGCGGTATCATTCCCAAGATGAAAGGGTACATATAAAAGTTTTACCTTAACAAACTAAAACTTGTGTTGTAGAATTTACGCACAGTAATAATAATTATGACTCAGAATTTCTACTGAAAAGGGACGTTCCATTTTATTCATCCCGGTAATAGGAATATTAAGTCTTCAGTAAAAAAATAAATCTTCCTCAACAAATATCTTCCTTCGGTCGATTCAAATTGAACCCGGTGATATTTTATGAAAAATTAATATTCAGTAGAAGGATGGAAAACCGCCACCTGAATTGATTCCCACGCAATATCCTTTTAGAAGCCAAAGCAAAAAGCCGAATAAACGCCGTCGGTGACGCCGTGGAGAAATTCAATTTCATTACAAACCCAGTTCAGTGCTAGAAAAATGAATTCGACGTGGACCGCAACCGGGAAATAAGATTAGGAATCTTTTTTATTAAAAAAATTGCCAAATATCTGCCCCAAAAATATTGCATTATAAGATGCTACCTTGTATACAGCGAGAAGCAAATTAAACTTAAATAATATATTTTAGAAGAAAATCTTTAAAACAGTTATAACATTTCGCCTTAAATGTATAGTTAAAACTACATAATTATATAATTAAGTATATGCTCATCATTTTATTATAATGTTATTACTTACTAGCTTTTACCCGCGGCTTCGCCCGCCTATGTCCTTTCTCGGGACTTAAACTTCTTACATGCCAAATCTCATCAAAATCCGTCTGTAGCGGTTTAGTCGTGAACACGTAACAGACAGATCTACAGAGTTACTTTCACATTTATATTATAAGTATGCAAGTATGGATTTGGCTTATAGTATTGTCCTCGATTATGTTGCGACTTCAAATATCATACATATCACGTAGGTACTATGAATAAGCTCGACACATTATGCCGCTCCTAACCGAAACAAAATTAACAAAGTTAAAGTAACCTCCTAGTTCGAGTCTAACTGAATTACTAAATTGTCAAGTTCTAAATGAGTGTTTAAGAATCAGATTATCCGTCGAATTAGAATTTTTTAATTGAATTGCTACACTATTTACGAGCAATTTACGTGAGATTAGATGTTATTTTGGGTCCGCCTGCTTGGTGTGTTTTTGACATCGATCGTGCCGTCTCGCGGACCACAATGTTTATTCGGTGAACGCGACATGGGTTCAGATGGGGATTTATTTCCGACTGGGGCTCAAGATACGACTCTTCGTGATTGGACCCTGTAATCCGAAAGCTCGCAAAATTAGGCCGCCTCTATACACGAACACCCGCTGAGTTGGTCGCTTCCAGTTAAACATTTTATTGTTTGACATACTTGACAGTTTAATTAAACTTAAACCTCTAAACGTGATGATTTACTAATCCCTTGTGGTCCACGAAACTTGGACGCTATCTCGCAATTGAATATTCAACCATTTGTACATTCCCATCACCTGGGCCATTTGGCATCCTTTAACACGAAAAGAAAGTTAACAGATCCCTAACTAAATTTAAACTTTTAACACTCCCGTCTAAGCCCAGTAATTAACAGAAAGCGTAGTTATTATCCGAAACACGAAAACTTTCTGGACAGGAATTTGGACTTACGATTCGTGCTTTTTTACCTGCAAAGTTAATTAATTTACGGGATTCCAGTTAGGAAACTTATCTGCTTATGCAAATGAGAAGATTGCCGCCCCTCGTAGAGATTTTTAAATTAAATTTGGATTTTATTTGTTGATTCGGATGAGTGCTTGATCTTTTGCGCCTTTTAGCTCTCATTTATATTTTTATTGTTTTTATAAGTTCTTTTTTGTTTATAAACAGGGTAACTGTTGCTTCCACTTCGAGAGAAGTGAACCCACAAAGTGTGGCCCGTGTATTCCCTGTCAGCCTTGCGTGTCAAGTCCCGAGTGCCAGTATGTTGACTGTGTGCAAGCGCGTCCAATTGAATCGCCAAGCTGCTGTTATTATTGCAGATGAAGTTTTAATTAACAATTATAGAGTCATTGTTATTAAATTATTCGTGCATGTTTTTTTATATTATGCCCAAACAATTTGGCGGCTATATGTTATAAGTAAATTTTTTATCTAATACGAGTGTTTTAATTTATTTTTTCATTTCAAATTAAGGATTAGTTTTAACATCCTATGGAACGATCTCATTTTTCTAAGGTACGATACTTAATTGGAGGTACAGCGTACCACTAGTACTACTGAGCAGTGAAACTACTTCCAACCATGTGACAGGCCCATCTTACTCTACGGCATGTGGTAATGATTATTTTCCTTTCCTGAACTTAAAATAATGGGAGGAAGTTAAGCTAGTAAAATGGGGCTATGTTGTAAACCTTCTGTTTACACTACGATAGAAATGTTTCAATGGGAGAATAATTTGCAATAAATAATGATAAGTAATTCTACAACATTATATACCATTACATACAAACGTTGAAAAATCATATTTCAATAAATAGAATTAATTAGCCATAATATTATAACTTTCATATTAGCGTGAACCACATAGGATAGGTTAGCTGGGATATTATTAATATACATTATTAATATTATTTGTAAACCTGTGATTATTGTTCATATTGCCCGTTAAGGTAATAGGCACTTTCGATTGCCTCCGAAAACTGACAACATTTTTGGTAGCATAATCACTTCCGAACTGGAGAATACTTTATTTTAAAGACTATCTTTATTATCGTCGTAAAACATTCTGGTTTTGCATTTTTTTTTATATAAACGCGTCGCCCCGCACTATGAATTTCTCCTGTGTCGTGGATGCGTTTCACTAACATGAAATAAGTATCACAAACACCCAGACTCGTGACAAACATCTATGGTTTGCACAAAGTTTTGCCCCGTGCGGTAATCGAACCCGCAACCCTTAGCGCAGCAGACCAATCGCTTAGCCACTGCTTTAATTATGTCGTCGTTCTTTACAAATCATGTAAGTTTATTAGGTCGTTTTCTAATAGAGAATTATTCTCAAGGCCACTCTTTCATCAGCAAGTACTACCTTAATACTTATCGTTACCTAGCCTTAATTCTTTATTGTACACACAAAACATTAACAACAACAAGTCTGTTGTTAATCGTGAATTATAATCTATTCGCTATAAAACATTGTAGCATATTTGTTCAATAAACGCCGAAGGCCTTACAAATTCACGTTCTTGTAAGTCTTCTGCTCTGAAGGTCATCTTCTTAAGTGAATTAAGAACATCAAATTCGTTCTACGTTTGAGTAAAAAAAGATTTTTAAAGCAACATAAAGGTGACGACCAAGAAGGTTATCGCAATTCCCATTTAGGTAACACTAAGTAGGAACACTGTTCTCTTAAGCTTGTAATTGACGGTATCATAGTAAAAAAATAAATCCTAGAACTGGTAAAGTTATCCACTTACTTATTGAATGCTTACTCTTATTACCTCCAATTATCTTTTAGGTGTGTTTCCAGTAACAAATGGGGGAAATCCTTACCAGACATAAAGATGAACGATCAATTTAGCGTTATTGCTTTGATTCTCGCCTGTCGGTGCGCAATAAGGTGTAACAGAGATAATATTTGTTGCAGACAACACGTCGGCCAAAATCCGCTGCGCTATCAGACGGAAAAAGGAAGATCGAGGAGATTTGTTCCGAAGCAATAAACCGGTGAAATAAAGAAACGACTTTTGAATAAGGTTGACGTGCAATCATGCGCTTCGTGTGCTGTGTGACCAGTGTGCTCGTGTGTGGTTGTGGGGGTGTTTGATTGTGTGGGGTGCAAATGCGAAGACGGCGCGGGAAGGGGGCGGGGCGAGGTGTGCGGTGACTCGCTGCACCATGCGACCGCCGCTGCCGCTGCTGCTGCTCGCCGCGTGCGCTGCTTGCACCGCGCAGATTGCGTGGACACCCATTTTTCTCGACGGCAGCAGTAAGTGTTTCAAACTATACTTACTATTGAGGTTCTCTGATAAGATAAACCCCTTACTTATATTTTTTTTATTAATGATTGACTAATGTTATAAATAAGGAGAACGTGACGACCGGATTTGTTAATTATTTGAAGATTACATGACCATTCTCACACGTTATTGTTTTAGATAAAAAAATTTTTTTCGTAGGATTTAGGTTAGGTAACAATTCATCTGTTAATAGGTCAGGTAGACCTGTGGACGCAGTCGTCATCGGGCTGCGCATGCCCCGGCGGCGACGGCGATGACTGCGCATGTTGCGTGCGAGACGGCGCCTGTCCCTGTGGAGATGTTGCGCCGACTCGGTGCGCGCAATGTGGGCTCGAACAGTATTGCGCTAACAGTAAGTTGATTTTTACAGTTTTTTATACATTTTACAGTAAAACATAAATACATACATACCTACAAAACATCACACGCGAAGGGGTAGGCAGAAGTGTAACCTACTTATAGTAGGTACATTCACATTTCGCCAGTTATGTTATAGGTCCCAATGTAATAGGGGGCGAGCCTAATAGTAAAATCCAATAGAGCTTTGCCCGCGGGATTCAAACCCAAGACCTCAGGCTCAGCAGCTGCTGCACTACTAGACCAACTTAACATTATAAAACGTTTATACGTTTTATTACTAAAATACAATCTTAGTTGGCCCTCAGTCCACAGATTTGTGTTAGGTTAACTGCGGAAAGACTTACAAAATGTTTTTAAAACCCAAAGTAATTCTATCTAAAATAGATTTTTAGAACGAGTCATCTGTAGAAATGTTATTTTGTTTAGGCAACAAAATCTATAATTTTATGGTAAACAGTCGATGTCTAGTAACATATTTCTCGTAATGTACTTTTTCAGTACAAGTGCAACACTAGATGTTGGTAGTAAAGTGTTGCTAATTGACCATTGTGTATAAAAGCTTTAACGAGTTTCATGTTACTACAATACTCAGCTTTAATTCTGCACAAAATTACTGTTCTCCGCAGACAAGATGTATCTTTGTTACAAGAAATTCAATTATTATCTATGCGGCTGGCAGCGCGCCAACTATCATTGATATGTTTCCTTTTCCTGTGGAAAATTAATATTTTTAATTTTATGGTACGGTACACACTATGTTATAACAAATCTTCGAACTTAGAGAAATAACTGAGGTTCGGGCCACGGAATTGTTTTTGGAGTAATGAGAGATTAGTTTTATTTGTCGGAAAATAAACTTCTTAAGGAATAATCCCAAATTGATGTTCAGATTAAGTTTATGAAAATTGTATTGAGCATTCATCATACGATTTTACAAAATGGTTGCTGCGGAAAACACTTAAATTGCTGTAAATTCTCTGTTATTGTTCATGTACTTGTTCATAAACTATAGGTACATTATAGATATTATATTATACTTATTTTACGCCTATGAATGTGTTTTATAATTTTTGCATAATGTGCGCCTATATAATCCGTGGTCTCTGCCTACCCCTCAGGGAAACAGGCGTGACTTTATGTATGTATGTATGTAGGCGCCTATTATAATAAAAACAGCCTATAACTGTTCCTCTGCAGGGCAAAGGCCTTTTCTCATATAGAGAAGGATTGAGCATTGATCACCACGCTAGCTCCCTTGGCGATTTCAGATAATTAAATCCAGGTTCCTCACGATGTTTTCTGTCACCGTTAGTCGTGTCTGAGAATAACTAAGAAAGTATTAATAATATTGAAAAAGTCACATTGATACTTGCCCGGGTTTGAACCTGCAACCTTGAGTATACAAATCCAGTATGTTAACCATTAGGCTACCACGACATTTTTAGGCACCTACTTGATTTTAACAATTTATATTTAATTAACACTTAATTATTCATGATTAACGTTGGAATGATGAAGGAGAAGGTAATATTATATTCACGAATACTTAAATATCTCAGAATACTTAATAATATTTCCTCAATGTAACTGGTCGTGTTACCGGCTACATCGTCTACGCTTTACGTAAAAATATCTTCAGGTTGTCGTTATTTCGATGGGTTATATTGATTTAAATGGCACCGCCCACTGAAGCCAAACACACTTTATAATGGCGCCATTTAGATCAATAACCCAACCAATTTACCACAACCCATAGATATAACGGAACAGGCTGTCGTTATATCTAGTTGTTTAGTTAAGTGCCCTATTGTGAAACCTATTAATAAAACGGTCGATGCTTTCACGATGTTGCTATGTGTGAACGACTGAATGTATTTACATGTTTTTGGTCATATTAAACATAGAGAGCCTAAATTGTTTAGTGTTCGCAGTGACTACGGGGTGAGGGGTTCTGGGTTCGCTTTCCGGGTCGGGCTAAACATTTATTTATTACGTAATTAAGTAGGAGTAAGAGTCCGCATGTATATGGATAGACTCTCCCCTTATTACATATCAGGTTAAACTTGAATGTACTATACTCTTCCGCTTACCCTTCCAAGGCATAAAGGCGAGATGTCATGTTCATGTTAAACACACAATCAGTAAACACGATTTGTAAGCCTAGGTAAACGGGTGTGATGAAATCAGCTGCCTTCTAATAGACGTAAAACAGTACCTAATCCAACCCTTATCAATCACTTTCAATAAAGCGTGTTGAAGTACCTAGTTATCACGTTTATAGGGCCGTTCGGAGCGGGTTGGTTGTTTGAAAAATATAGAAAATATTTGTGCGTTAATGGAGCATTTGGATTCTTGATAAAACGTGATCTGAGTTCCGAACACACATAAACAACATGCGAGTTTATATGACGCAAAATAATAATAAGGGTTAACATGACATTATAAAAATGATGACCTTTGACGTAATATTCAAGCGACATAAATGTTTTGCGTATTCAAAGATCGGCAATTTATTTTGATGTTACGTCAGTGAACTCAACAGCGTTACTGATCGAAAGAGCACGTTACCCTATTCCTCTGCTATGTACCTACCTACACTCGAAATAACACACATACTAATTGAGCTATTATGGCTTTTAAAACACATGTTTTGTTCTAGTGTGCAACATCACAATCGATTCAAGGATCCTCAAGAGCAAGTCTGGCAAGACGTTCGGTCAGATCAAGTCGCCGTCCTTCGAGGGTCCGGGAGCATGCTCCTACTTCCTACAGCCAGACGCGGGCCAACGGGTCGAGATACAGCTGTACCGACTTGTGTCAGTCGGCAAGTTCAATGGCACGAGGTAACTGTTATTAAAGAAAATAAAACATTTATTTTGTACTTAGAGCGGATATAACGCAAAGGAAAAACAAAAGAAATCGAACGTGTAAGCTAAATCCATTATAGAAAAAGAAAAAGTATGCGAGTCCTCGAATACGTAGGAGTTATTATGAGTGGCAAAATGCGGGTGTAGGTATTAATTCCTGATAAAGGAAAAGACCTGACACTGGGAATTATAAATGTATTTGATAATTCTTATATGTAGGTATGTACCTCTATAATAGTACAATTTAGGTGCTAGTAAATGTTAATAGGTAAATACAGTTAGGTCAAGTATTTTAAATTATATTGTACATATTTTAATTAACATCACTCGATAGTAATTGAAAATATTAGCAATAATTCCTCTAGTGACTGACTGACACATTCAGCTTAATTGAAATGCAATGGATCCCATCCGCAATTACCTATGCAATCGGAAACTAAGTCCTGATTTAACCGTCCTGGTCTGATTTATTAGATTGGAATTATACACGGGTTATATGCTTTTGGACATTAACAATGTTGCACATAGTTATGGAGGGATGAATATTAAAGTATGGTTGCATAGTGCATACTTTAATATTTCATATTTATCTCTTTTATTAGCCATTAACTATTGAAATAACAAAGCTATAACAATATGTTAAAGTGTGACACGTCTGGCGCCTCATATGAGAAGGGGTGTCAAAACAGTTTATGAATTGATTCTATTGATATCAATTATTACTTTGGAATATCGATACTAAGCCTACCGAGTGAATGTAACTTATTAATTATGACAAACAGTACAATAATACGAAGTAATATGAAATTGTTGTATTTCATTAAAGTGGTTTAATAGTAGTTGTAGAAATGCAAGAAAAACCCTTTTGAATGCAACATCTAAAACTGACACTGACTGCTGAATTAGGTAGGTACAATAAATTACCATAAGTTAAAAATATCAATTTATTGAAAAAGCTAAAATCTTACGCATGAAAAATAACCTCACCACTAGGACGATAAAAGACATCGATAAAATATCAGAAACGTCCATCGAATTCATAGTTACGCGGGACATGGATGAGTTTTATGGAGCGGGGTATGAATGGTTGAAAAGAATCGGATGTGACGGGTCCGAGGTTGTCATACACACGCTGCTATGATCAATGTCCCGTCAAATTGAATATTTCCAGTGGATCGTCTTGGGACCGACACCGTCCATATATTAATACCCTGTTCATACATCTGTGACAATATGCTAAGCAGGTTTTATAAGGGCATTGCGTGCTTGCATAAAATATTATATTTCAGCTTATTTTTTACATAGCTCTTGGTCTGCGGAGGCACGGATGTAGAATACAATGTCTTTCTATCACCGGCAAAGCGAGTCGTGATGTTATGAGCCTGGTATGGGCTCGATAAATGATATTAGAGTTCTTCAATTTATTTTGGACTTATCGACTCCATTGCCTCTATGTACTTCATACTGTATACACGTATTATTGTCTACTTATTACCGTAACTAATGCTAATGGTTTTACTCATTAGTTTTAGAGCTAATGTTTATTTATAATTCAATTTAGTAGGTAGCTACAAGCTAATGATTTGAATTTAATTATTCAAATAATTGCGCATCATTAATGTTAACAATGCTAAGTTTCCTATTACTCTATAGAAAATAGCAGTAAATGTGAAAACTATCTTTAATCTAATTATGAAAATTTTGCATAAACTCATCAAAATATTGCGTTTCAAACTCGATCACCAGAGTGACAATGTTGCCAGTTTCTATTAGCATGACAATATATTGTTAACTATTCAAATATTTTCCACAAGAGACCTACGTGTTTAACAGTGTATTTTGTTGTCTACTAAGAGTAGAGTTGCGGCGTGACACTTCAATTGCCAATGCACAAAGTGTTTGCGCATTGGCAAGTCTGTCTGTAAACGTAACTAGCCTTCACATAGACGAAGACTCAGAGAGTGATAAACATACGTATGTTTAATCTTACGTACCTACAAGTATAATTGGCATGTATTTAATTATTTATAGGTATACCCGATTTGTCAATATCTAAATATTTCTAGCATTGCTCAAAGCCTGAAAACTTGTAATACGTAGGACCGTAGGTATATTTTATATAACATGCTATTATAGACGAATACAATGGGTTATAATAATACAGACTAAAAAGAAATTTCCCATAGAGGCTCCAGTAATGTAGGCATAAAAAGTGCGCCTAACATAAACCTCAAAAATTTAAGATTACTCGCGAAAAGTGAGCATAAAATTGTAGCGAACATTTTTATGAGTTAACAGTATACTGTACTTAAGGCTATAACATTGTTGGCGAGCTGGGCAGCTTGCCCGCCGCGGAGTGCAGGCGCTGTCGGACTCAAGACAAATATGTCTGGATTATGTTAACACGATATTTTGTTTTGCACGAAAATGTGCGTTGCTGTTGTGCATAATATTAATTGCAGAATGTTTTCTCAATTTAAAACATTATTTCAGCTATGTTAAATGTAGAGGCTTCTTCGTAAATCATAATTAGGTAGGTATGTCGCGTGTATTATGTATTAAACTGTTAGGTATGTACCGTACCTACCTACTGACAGCTCTTTACTAAAACATTTGAAACATCTTTTATTGTATTGCTAAAGCTTACATAAAATTAATACTTTTTAAATGATTGATAATGTGCTTATATAACTAAAACGTTTATTTTTGTTTACAATGTCATCTATGTACGTAACTGTAAAGTGCAACAAACCATTATAAATCATTGTAAAAGTTCTTGTGACTAAAATACGTCTTATTTGTCAGTTGCGTGGGAGGGTGGCTGCAGCTGGGCAGCGCAAGCGCAGTGCCGGCGGGGGCAGCGGCTGTGACAAGACTGTGCGGCGCCAACGAGCGGTACACGCCGCCCGTCGTACTGTTTGCCGACCACGGCGCGTCTACTTTAGAATTTAGGTAAGCTATTAATCTAACTAAAGTGGGCTAAAAAAGGTTATTTTCTGAGGTTAAATCAATTGCATCATTTATATTGTTGATTAATCGCCTTATACTTAACTAAATATATTCTTTGGTACTTAATGTGAGGCAAACACAACTTTCATTAAAAAAAAACTAATTAGGCTACGGCATCCGAAATTGTGGTTCTCTAAATTTAGTTAGGTAGATAATGAGTATGATCATGCTTTTTACAATAATTATAATCTATTTTCGAACATTTTCATTCTTAATTGGTGTACTTAGGCATCCGATAATGCTACGAGCAGCAAAAGCGTTTCTTATAATAGCAAGCATTTACCTTTGAAGAGCCTAATTGTTGGCACATTTTGTGGGCTGGCGCACATCGCAGCCACATTACGGTAACAGAATACGGACGACATTATCCTACCACTTTTGCAGAGTTTGGTATTCACAACGCACAGGTGTGTGTAGATTCATCGATCATTAACGTAACTCGTTAAGCAATCAGGTCTACTCGCGCGGTGGTAATGAATCCAACCAAAATGAACAATAATTAATTACATTTTCGTCCGCTAATGGGAACGGCAGACACTCAAATGAGCATTATTTCCGGATAGTGAAGCGATGCGGCCGCGTGGAGCATTTCAGAATTTATCTCCATTTGCAGTTCGGTTCGGAAACGCGAATTCCGGTAGTGAGCGGCAGTCGGAATCGGAACAAAAGGTCGTCACAGCGGAACCGGTAATGCTCGATTCAGAATTGTGGCCGGTTGACAGAGAGCGCTGCAAATGCTCGTGTCAGCCGACGACTTCAATTGCTTGATTTTATGAACTTATGTACTTAGCGGCGTGCGCTCGGAGCCAGTGTGTGGCTACGTCGCTACGGTGACTTCAGCGACCGCCTTTATGTAGCGAGTGGATGCCAAATAATCTACTGTATTGAGATGTATGGCTAGTGTGAGTGTTGTAGCAGCTAGTTGAATTCAGAACAAGTTATATTAAGATTTATTGTATATCAAAATAAGACTCATGGTTAAGATTACGTTCATATATTTTGTTAGGAGTCAACTAACCAATTAGTTTAACTATTTGTAATACACCTCACCCACATAATTCACTCAACTTACTAATTTGTCTTATATAACTTTAAATTTAAGTTAAGATTACTTATATGTGAAAGTTAACAATTACGTAAGTTGTAAATACAGGCTTCTATATAAAAAGAAATATACTTTGAAACTGGATAAGTATCTACCTACCAGACTAAGATACAACAAAACAGTTAAGATTATTACTGTATAACAGTTACAGGCTATATTTAAACATGACGTGCTTCCCTGTTCATAAACAACATCTCTTGGCATGAAAGAAAGTTTTATGTTTCTAATTTACCTCCTTTGTTACCAGGATAACAGAAAAAACTGTAAGGTCACAGTTCCTCGCGTTCTTCAGTTTCACGTCGCTAAGTAATACCCAAGGCGTTGGGTTTCACCCTAGGGGCGGCTCGCGGATACCTCATACAGGTAAATATTACATAAGAAGGTACAATTCTCTCTCTAGAACCTCCATGTATAATACATTTTTTCGCCTGTATATTATTGTTCTTTGAGAAAAGTAGGTATGTTACAAATGTTAAGTATTTAGTGATATTTTACCGTCAAAGAATGTCTTTGAAGATGTAGATTTTTGTTTCAAAAGGTACCTGAAGTAGGTACTCGCAATCCACAACGTATACCATTATAACACATGGGTCCGGTGTGGCTCTAATGAAATCCTGTGTAACAGGCTCGCCTCCTATTACACAGGATTTCAAATAACAGGTAAAATCACCCTCTTTAAATTAGAGAAGCAAAGCTTTTATCTAATAGAATATATAAATTATAGCTAATGTGTTATTCTCATGTACAAGCTGTTTTATTAAAACTAAAGTTTCATCAAAATCCGTCGAGTAGTTTTAAAGAAGTAAAAAAACATCCATCAATTCTCAAAAACTGAGTGTTTATGATAGGTATTTTAGTAGGATAACTCCTGACCAGCCTACCCTTTGGGCTTTCAGGAGTGAATGTACGTATACCGAAAATAATTGCGATGAAAATATGCCTCAAGAAAAATAACAGCGCCTATTAACCTCTATTATACAGCTGTCAGTTTTTGTTCCAGTATTTAGGCGTCCTTTGTCTTGCCGTTGAATTATTGCTAATTAACCAGGTCGAATAAAGACCGAGACGTAATTGCGTGTTTTTCATCCGAGCCTTGTTCCAGACAGACCGCTTTGCTAAAAGAAACTATAAGGCGCTTTGACTAGCGCAACTGGCTGCTTATTCTATATTGTAGTACAGACTGACAGTTAGCATCTCACAAAGATACAAGATTTGTAGTAGAAATTCGTTCTTGTTGATTTGCCTACCCGTTTTAAAACTATCTTAATATTGATCTCTCCATAAATGTGCCAAACGGACATATTATTGAACTAGTAGGTATTCTTTTTACTACTCTTAGGGATGACCTAAATTTTCTTCTGTCGCCGGGAAAAAGACATGTGGGCCCGATGAAAGGCAATAGGCTCGTCACTTATTACTTCCATGAGACTTATAATTGGACAGTGAAACGTGGATGTGTAGTAGTGTGTAGGTACTTGTAAAAGATAACTGCACTTCTACCCAGTTCTACGGTGAATACGGGAAATTGTTTAGATATCAATCTCTTTAAAAATTAAAAAGGGTGACAAGAGTACTGCGCATAATCTTTCCCAGAACAAAACCTTCATTTCATTAATATTTATCATCGATGGAGAGCTTTATTCGGTATTTAATTTTTCACAGCAATATTTTCTGCTATCGAACTATAAATTATTCATTCATTCGTTTATTGGATACATCCATCTGGATATCGAGTACTGCCTAGATATAATTACTTAATCAGAAAGGTATTGTGTAATGAAAAGTAGTATTATTAACGTGCACTATAGGAAACTCATACAAAGTGCCTACAAAAAGCTTATTATATTTGGGACTCGGTCTGCACAACACAAGCGAATTGCATATCTCATGATATGCAAATTGTGATCCTGTGTTTCCTGAATTGGCAAACTGAGGTACTGCGCACTACGCACCGTCTATGTTTTTCTGATAGATAGTATGACCTGACATATTAAGTATTGACGACATTTTCAAACCATGGTCTGCTGCTGAAATATGAAAAGTCAAACTAAATAATAAATGGTATGAGCTACAAATTGATCAAGAAGCTAAAAGGATTTGAACTTTAGATAGAGCAAAATGTGTATGTGTGTTTAGCTAAATATAAACATATATTCTATATACTAAGGCTTAACAGCGTTCCAATGATGGTTGTATGTCACAAACATGGCATCAAGTACAGGATAGCTGTCTTGTCAAGATATTTTCGGAAGTTGCGCAAGTGTGGCGTCAGAGACCCTCGTCAAGTTGCTTCATAATTATATCTGTAGGTACTAAGTATACAGCTGTATACAATTCGTGAATTCACTTGTACTGTACAACATATTATTATGTTCGTATTCAGCAGACACCACAATTTTTTTTTTGGGATTAAGTTTTGTAAATGTGGTAATTAAATGTTGGAGCAATGAAAATGCAGCACTATGCTGTATTTTTTTTCAGGCCCACATAGTGGTTTTCTCAATGTTAAAAGTATAATATTACTAGCTGCGCCCCGCGGTGTTACCCGCTACATTTTTTCAGGATAAAAAGTAGCCTATATGTTAATCCAGGGTATAACCTATCTACATACCAAATTTCAACTAAATCGGTCCAGCCGTTTATGCGGGAAAGAGTAACAAACATCCACACATCCATACTCACAAACTTTCACATTTATAATATTAAGTAGGATAAGTAGGATATAAAATACATCATTGTATTGTTATTGCCATTGCAATCACTGTATACTAGCTTCTTTGCTATTCGACTTTTTTGCTATCTTCAATTATTTGAACTAAGAGATCTGATCAACCTCAATTAGCTCAATTAAATAATTTTGATCACCTATTCAAGTTTTAATCAGAATCCAGTTTTGACAGATAATTGCATGACAGCCGTCACTCTTTGAAGCTTAACCTGCTTTTGGAGGATCAAAAGGGCCTCAGTGGACACAAAACACGATCATCTGAGTCTCCATAATAAACTCCTTTAACTCAGATATTCAAAAGTACTTAAGTTTATACATCGATGCTTGAGTTTTGACATATAAAGCAGAAGAAAAAACTATAAATTAAATTCTTAGAAACTAATTTAACGTGTCAATATCCAGGACGAGTATTGGAAGATAACTTACTTTCTGACAGCCTCTATGTGAAATTGTATCAGACGATAACAGCTACACGAGAAAGGATAGCTAATGTACTGAAAAATTTTATAGTTCATGAGGCTTACAAAACTCGCCTTTTTATTCAAGTAAAAAAGTAAAGAAAACGAGAAGCGAGATGCACAAAATTAAATATATGATAGGTACAAACACAAGTAGGATAAAGCTCAAATATGGCTTTGTGGTGGAACATAACTGTGCAAATCCGTGTCGACTGATGCGTGTTAATATGTAATTTACATCTAACGGTACTGTAAAACTGTTTGCAATGTATCGGATTATTTAATACAAAGTAGAATTTCCCGCGAAAACCCGTGTCGATAGATTTGATTTTCCGAAATCAAATATATGTCATTTAATTTCTACGTACAACGCTATGTAGCATAAGTAAGTCTGATACATATTGTGGGTTACGTAGCGAATCAAAGTTTATTTAGAGAATAATATGAAACAAGCAATATTGCTCTACAAAGTAGATATTAACGTAAAAAATATAATTGATTATTTTTCCGACCCAAATATCGACCAATAGAATTGCACCATTCGACGTCACGTGGTACAACCTACATGGTATTATACTGATAATTTTTTGAATATTTTTAGGTTGTACCACGTGACGTCGAATGGTGCAATTCTATTGGCCGACATTTGGGACGGAAAAATAATCCCCCGAATACCACACGAGCTTCAAAATTATCTGGCATTTCCCTCAAGGTTCCCTGCAAACAAATAAAGTCGTCAAGTTTTTCAGGAAAAATCACTCGCGCTTCGCGCTCGTGATTTTTTAACCTGAAAAACGTGACACCTATCGGGAAATACCCGATAATTTTGAAGCTCTTGTGGTATTATAAGTGAAAACTAGTTTAGATCCTAACCAAAATGTTCCTATAAATTCGTAACATAACATCACGCCTGTATTCCCCTAAGGGGTAGGCAGAGGTGCACATATAGTACACCCACATTTCGCCAGTTATAAGTACCAATGTAATAGGGGGCGAGCCTATTGCCATCAACCGGGCACGAATCCAGACTCCGTGCTTCTACTGAGAATTACCTAATGAAAAAACCCAGTAACACTTCGACCTGGGATTTGGAACCAAGACCTCGTGCTCGGCAGTCGCACTTAGCAACCAGTAGACCAACGGGGCAGTCAAATTGTTTCTATAAAAATTGGTTTTAAGTCAAAACAACATAACAATAATACATTTTTATTTCTGAGTATAGTTATTACAGTTTCAAATAGTCATTCAACTCAGCCGTCCGAGAGTGAGATATAACATTGTATGTATGGAGCCACTAAACTAGGAATATAAGGAAAAGAAATAATGTTGGGCTGTAAACCTCTCTGAGTTAGTTGTAAAAACGTACTAAACACGGAAGGAAAATGGTTTATAGGGTCTGCGTAGGCACGGGCCTTCGCTTTTAATGCCTTTTACTTTAATCATTAATTATTCGTTTAAGCATCTTAAAAAGAGTTGATTACTTTGTTCTAATTACTATTGGCCCACTCGTCATAAAATATATTTAACGTGATGATATTTCAGGCTCTGGTTGAGAATTGTTGTTACTTTTCTCCGTAAGAAAATCTTCAGTGGGTACTTTTCTTGCATTGTATTTTCTAAAATTATACTAGAAGGATGGCATATACACGGAAATTGCACATTATAGAGACGTACTAAATTCAGCTTATAAATAATATCCAACTACAAATTCCTCCTTCGACTTTAAAATGTCTATCGTTTCCACATATACAATAGCGCTAGGCATGCACTTGTACCTATATCAATAGAGTAAAGGTACGAAGACACGACACCCGTATTGCAGATTAGTATAGCTATATTTTCTTTGCAGACTGTGATTGGTTATACCAAGATGTGTCGTGTCGGGGCCCGGGGTCGTGCGTCCTGGCCAGCCCGGGCTACCCAGGCTTGTACCCACCGCACCGCCGCTGCCGGTACCTCTTCGCTACCAACTCCGTGCACACACGAGTCAAAATCATATTCACATCTATATTGTTACCAAGAAAGTGAGTATAACCCTTTTTATATCTATTCTTATGATGAGGATAAAACCTTATTTTTTTTTACATTTAAGTAAATATGTAGAGTCAAACAACCAAGTAATAATACAGTAGTGTAAAACCTACTAAAACAGTAAAAAAATGTGGCCTACAGTGTTGTGATGGTAATTATGTGTGCTTTTAATATGATGTATATAATCAACCGTGTGTATCCTTACAAGTATATGTTGCCAATTAACTAAACCAGCGATGGTCAGCATTCGACGTTTAAACTGAACGCTATGTCAACAAAATAGGAAACACAAAAGGGTCTATATAAAATAAAATTTATAATATTGACCAAGTTTCCTGGTATAAACGACGGTGCATTAACATGTAAACACGAAAATGAATACGAAAGCAGAATCTGGCCGAAGTTGGCTCCGACGCAAATCTCTATGTAAACAGACCGAGCTTTGTATACCTATTTATGAAAATATTATATGTATTAAGAAATATTTCACTTCACATGAATATTGGGGTTAATTATATCAAAATTGTCTAATTAAAATGGGTTTCGAAAGTCAGACTTACCTTTATTTGGACCAACCAAGCTTGTGATTGGCCTAATAACCCAATTTTGACAGGTTATTTTTTTATACCTGTATTATTTCATGTACCTACGTAAAACGCACCTACGATTCAATTAAAATGGTAATGCAGGGCAAGGCTCTTATATTTCTAAATACATGGTTATTTATTTTAGTGAATAGGTATCTATGGAAAATGTAACGGGTGCTAATACTAAAAATGTAGATCTTCGAGTCAATTCACTTTACTTACTATGAAACTCCTCACTTTTCAAGCACCAAACAATACGATTTTGACTCACTAACAGTAAATTCGAAAGTTACAGCCGTTTTTTAAATTTATAACGTATCAAGTGTTGATGTATCACAAAGAAGCATATTGAGGTTGCCTTGAAAAGGGTTTTGGGACGGGTACCGTCTTGGCTAAATTGAAAAGAGCTGTTGATAAGTCAGGCACACGCATACCCATGAGGGTAGATTGATCACACATTCTATCAATTTTGATTATTCAGAATCTTAATTATGTACGTACGCCTATAATATGTTGTGATAACATGCAGCGTATATTTTCATAACACCTAAACTTTCTGTTTAAATTTCAAACATGTTGTGTTTGAATATTAAAATTGTATAAGGTAACAAAGTCATCATAATTTCAAAACGTGGAATACAATTTCATGTCTTGTAAGTATACATCAACGTTAATGGGCATGTCAATCCGAAGTCTCATTAGCTTAATTTTATTCTGAGAACTTAAGGAAATGTTTCCTTTCACGTAATTCGCGGAAACAAGTGATATTTGCCTATGAACGTTATGTATATGAACGTAATAATCCGAGCCAATCTAAAATAAATAAGCTTTCTGGGTGTGGTGTTCTCCTACACGTGGAAACATGTTTAAACAATGAATGTTTATAGTTAAAGTGGCTATTGCTAAAAAGTTTTGAACCTCAGTTGATAGGTAGAAAATTTGTAAGGAATTTGATAAACACACTGATATATTAATAGCGCAATGGCATCGTGATTTGATTGGTACGCTAGGATAAGTATTCAATAATCTCATGGGTCAAATATATTGTGAGATTTGCAGATTTTTTCGATTCGTGAAATGTATGTTTATGTTATATTTATTATTATTCAAGCTTGTTTGACTAAAATCAAATCAGAATACAACATTTCATGTTAGTATAGTGTTGTAGGCCAAGTTCACGCTTAATATATTTTGAATATTATTTATAAGAACATTCATCGATCTATTGGTTCGTTGACTTATCTAAGAGCTTAGCTGATATTAAAAAGCAAATTTTGTAGACGGAATTGGCACGGTGGTTAACTTTTCACACAAAGAGGCACAACTTTCGAGAGAGGGTTTGATTTATGCGCTAAAGGAATACTTTTACCAAATACCTACTGACATTTGGCCTGGCTTTAACATTTTCAGGATTACTTTTGTACCCTATGCCGCAACCTACACTAGTAGTACAAAAGAAGTAGGCCTAGGAATACATAATAAAAAGTAGGTAAGGATTAGGAATCATCCAAGCAGATTCCGTAATTCTTACAACAGTTATAATAGATCACAATTCCAAAGTATTCTATACTTTCCTATCTTGTTATTATTGACATGACACCATAATTTATTAACGGATATCATATTATAAACAAATCAATTCAATGATTTATAAAGCATTGTCGACTGTATCTCATTCGCGAATTGTGCTAGTAGTAGCGCTCTGTAGTATATAGCATCCATGCATTACGTAAAACAATGAACTGTCGGACAATATTGGAAGTAACGGTGTCACAGATAGTGAAACGCAGTAATTACAGGCTTAATGATTCGAGGGTCAGGGTGTTAATACGGACACAAAAGGTGGGGCCTATTATGGTAATGGATATGATGGTTTTACGTGTTGTGTTAATCATGAACGAGTTGTAGCAGTTCGCGCGGATTTTGGATAAAACTGATGACGATGAACTGACTTTAACGGTTTGAAAAAAGTAGAGTCAGACATGGTCATTTAAATTAAGACTTTTTGTAACCTCTTTTAGGCATCTCGTGTTAATATTTCCTACATATTAATTTATGGGTTTGGTGAGCGCATTATTAACAATCTTATAACTCCTCGAAATAGTCTGAATACGCTTGTATATGTTAACGTCAATAGTGCGCTTAGAACATTTTAAATACGAATAATTTGTCCTCATTCACGTACATTTTTTTCAAGACTGTAATGGGCCGTTGTTGTCTTACTTTTAGTTGACCTCTCCTAACCTAAAACCTTGACAAAGGAATTTGAGTCTTATAAACTAGGGGCTAAGTAATGGGTTAATTAATTAACTACATATTTCTAGACCTAGAAATCGAAGCTAGACCTCATACTCAGCAGCTAAAAGTAGTGAAGGTCTTCTGAACACATACATTTTATCATAGATACATAAATATAGCTCGGTAGTAACATCAAAGTGTAATGAATGAAGTTATCAAAAGGCCAATATGTGACCTAGATTTCCTTACTGTTGGTGCCCAGTTGCTATTGTAACGATATCCATATTGTAGGTTCCCATAATTAGTCACCGTTTAACTAAGATTAGGTACATTCAAAGCGGTTCAAGCCACGAAGCTTACTTTTTTCATTGACTTGATTTTATATTCAGTTGCAAAGAGTAACTATAAGTAGGTAAGTAGTAGCTAGAAACATTCTGATTTCTGGTGGTTACTATGTAAAAATAATTTCTACGACTGATTGACTGTGCTTTCTCTCTACATCTTCTAATCCATCTGAAATACGAACATTGTAGGTACAATATTCAAAAATAAGAAGAAAATATACACACTTGGATACCCACATCGGCTCATCAAATTCAGCTTACCATTTAAAGTATAAACGATAAAATTATAAGCTCAAAAAATACTTTTATCATGTCGTTATTTCCATCTGAGCCGATATTACATCAACGTAAGCTAATATTATTACATAAAGTGTCTATTTGAAGCCGCCTGATTCTGCGATCAACATAACATGTTACGAGAATGTTCTGGTTTATTGATTCCTGTACGGTAATCGTCACCATTTGTATAAGGCTGATGAAGCTATTACGTTTGTAACGAGAAAACTTGTCACGTTATGAATATAACACACATGCAAATATAATCGCGTCCAAAATCCATGAGGTTCTAATATACTAGGCTATTTCTTCTGGTAATACAGATGTTATCTTCGAAAGGGAAGGTACTAGTGTTCGCAGGAAACATACAATTTAAATAATTTGCCAAAGAAACATTCATCTTTTGCAGCTGAGTTAAACCTGTATGTCGCGAACTCGTTACCATTGTAAAGGTGTTAAGAGAGTGTGTACCTATATATTAAATAAAATGACTACCTAAGATTACTAGTACCAGTTACACTAATTTATATTAAAAACCGCGACCTACCTACTTGACTGCGGGGAGACGATTGCTTCGTCGCGCTAATTTAATCGTGCGCCAGTATACTTAACTAATGCGTCAGCAGTGTCCCTACACCATCAATCGCGTTCACGCCAAACTACTAGGCCTCCTCTAACTGGTTTTGTTGGCGACAGAAGAGAATCGTATTCTAAATCCCCCATAAAATAATAATCCTTGAGGTGAATTAAGTACCATACAAGAGTGGTATCCGGCGTAGAAGATGAACAGCAGCGTCTTCTGTAACATCAACAATGCGATCCCGATGCCGCTTGCCAAGCGTGGGGATTATGGCAACTCCCCCCCCTCTCCTTGCCTAAGGGTAGGCCTTTATTCAACAGTGATGATGATGACCATACTGAGCCTTTAGTTAGGTACCTATATCTAAATCAAAAGTCCAGTTGAGCCTTTATGGCGTTACTAAGTTAGCAAGAGCAACTGAGCTGGAAGAGCATGAGACAAAAGTCGTAAAATCATCCTTTTGGATGTATTTTTATCAGCCCGTATGAATTCCATTCGGTTTTAAAGCCAGCGAACAATCGTTTCAGTAAATAAAAGGATCGCCCTCCGTATCTCTCTTCCACTCGTGTGGGCGTGGCGACGAATCTCACTAAATCTGTATTGACACGGTTTAAGTGAGATTTGTCGCCCCGCCCACGGACGATGTAAAGTGGATTGAACATTATTAAAAAGTTGAACATAACAAATGACTCTGAATTTAAAGGTTATTTAACGCTGTCCAGTTTTTAATGTTCATTAAGTCTTATTTAGACAAATGGTACCACTTCAGTACCCATAGGATTACTTCGTTACTTTAAATGTTCATTCGGCTCCTGTTTGTAATTTGTCTTGTGTACCTACCTACCTTAGTTTTTGTCGTTTGTTGAGATACATAACTAATACTAAACGCTATAAAAAATAATATTATAAATTAATAATAGAAATTTCAAAAATGATGGACACGAGCGGGATCATTCCATCCATTTTCAAATAGCCTTTATCAGTTTAGATTCAAGCTTAGCATGGGCAACATACAAAAATGACACCAAAAGTTACATTTTTTTTTTTTATGTAGCCTGTTCGGTGTCCCACTGCTGGGCAAAGGCCTCCCCATTATACCTCCACAAAACCCTGTCGAATGCCATTTCAGGCCACGTCTATCCCACAAATATGTCCAAATTATCTTGCCATATTAATATTATAGCTCGAATTATTCAAGGAATTCTTTCGTGATTGTTGCAGTTAACTGGCTCAACCAGCATAGTAGCTAGCTCTCACAGAATCAGTATACAGTAGCAACATTGTGCTTTACATTTCTTCATATTCAGAGAGGGCACAAAAGATCGGTAGCGCCTCAGTGAGTCTTCTGTTGTCGCCATCAGGTACCCGTATGCTTGTTTCACGTTTACTTGCTACATTAAAAAGTGAAATAAAAAGCAAATAGGAGTGACTAGTTATTACAGCTTACAATAGAACGAAGAAGATTAGACTTGTAGGCTGTTTTTTTCGTAGGTGCTAGTAGAGAGCCTCTACGAGAGACGATATCTTAGAGCTCTAGCGCACTGAGGGTTGTTAACCTCACTGCCATTGTCACCGACCTGCCAATCTCTAGGTACACCATTCGCCATGCCATGACCTGTTTCTATGGAGCAATTAGCTAATGTTAAAACAAATTAATTTTCTAAATGTTTAAGTTGTACAGTTTTATCACATTGTTGAATATATTTGGCGGTGTTTCGGTTGTATTGTACCTAAAAATAAACTATAATGCTTGCTGCTTACTTGGTCATTGACCTTATAAGCCTTGATCTATTTTCTAATAAAACAAGCAAGATAACCTGATATACAGTTAGAAGCTGGAGGTTCTCTAATTTATTTGGAAAGGTTTTTTGCTACCCATACTGTAAGGAATATATGTAACTGCCGTAATATGTTTTTAACTGATACAAATACAAGACATTTAAGTGGGCATTGCCATCTTAATTAACTGGAGCACATACATTGGTATTATGTAAATTCTATAGCTTTATTTCAAGGACCGCTACTTGTACTAAAACGGCATTAAATTAGGAATTTCAGACAAAACATAAACTTGATTAGCATGCGTAGCGTACTCGGCTTAGAGATAATTGCTATATCCTACTCCGTATAATACGATCTCAGCCGTCTTTAATCTCGCCCACTTGACTCCCTTGGTAATAACACTTGGAGCTTCTACATAATATGTTTGTCATTACTTACTTTCACACACAATTATTTGTTAATCCGGAACCCTTATTAAAATTCATCCCTCCTTTTATTGAAACGTATTCGCTACTTTAATAGATCGCGATTCTACGCTCGGATGAGAAATTCCAAATATTTTTACATCCCCGATATTGCTCGGTGTATATTTAGAAATTCCTTACAGAAGTATTTTTTAAAGATTTCCATTTATATTGAACCCGTATCCGAGATATCGGTTATTACTACTGGTTTATTAGATTTATTTTCAAGTATTTCTCTTTTTGCAAAACCTTTTAAGTGTTTAATAAAGTGAACATTATTTAAATGTGTTGCTAGAAGTATAAAAGTAAACGTTCAAAGTACTTCAAACGCGGATAATTGAAAAAGAAATATCCGTGACTTACACCTCCGCAACATTTCCTTTGGAATAATAATGTGGGCACACATTCGTATATCTTTGTTCCACTAGCAGTAGTTCTGCGATAAATCCCTGGAGAGTGCCAGGGGAGAGAAATAAAAGTGCTATCTTTCTGCAATACGTTTTTCAACATACTAATAGGTAGAATGTTCACACGCGAGCAGAGCCACTTTAGGTACCAGATTTAACACAAACACACTCGCTATAAAGTTTCAAAAGAACCTTGCGCTTTATGATCTCTTTGAAAACAGATTTATTATTATGATACACGTAAAAACACTAAGTTGTTCGGTTATTTTCACTTGGAAATGTGACGTGAATACGTGTCTTTTTTACTTAGTACGGATTTTGTTGTAAACTTTGCAATATTAGATAAAGTTTTATAGAACAGAGCTTGTAGAAAATGTATAATACTGTTATTTTTTTAATTGGTTCCGTGAACAAGCTTTGTAAGTACCTAACATCAGTTATCGCTGTCAAGAAGATATATAAATGAAAGTATTATTCTTCTAGGTATAATAATCATATTTGATTTCAAACAGTTAATTAACGCACCGCACATTATCGAATCCTTATTTTATTTGAATAGGTACAGTTACAGACTACGAATTAAGAAAGCTCAGGACAGCTTTGACAATATAAAACACAAATCTCAAGTCCAATTATTACTGTACACAACGTTCAATATCTTATATTAGGCTTCATTAGTTAATTTATAGTTTAATTTACATTAAAAAATAATCTATATTATTAAGTTAAAAAAGGCCTAGAGCCTAGGATAAGGCCTTATTGGCACATATTTTGCTAAAAGTATTGTTATGGAGTATGAAATACGACAAAATACATAAATTGGTGTCACATAATGTTACTAACGTAACAACATAATATATCAATGCCTACGTTAAGAAACTGTTGGTGTTTATTTACTTTAACGTGACAAGCGATTAGGTTTTGTTTCCATCAAAAAGATATTAAAGCAGAAAATAATGTATTATGTGACGTGGAATGTTGGAGATATCGTTTATGGCCCAACACCCACAACACCTGTGTAATTCTAAAAACATTAAGAAGATAGTAACGATGGACAGGTATATTTTTGTTAAACCGGGAAATAAGTTCTTTTAGAAAAAATACTAATACTTAAATAGTTTTAAAATGATTAGAATCTGCCTTCACCTTAACCTTTTATCAGACACGATATTCCCACTGATAAACTATTGTACCTACATAGCTTTAGCTTTTAACGAACATAGCCCACACAAGGAGTGACATGAAGTATCACATCGCACAAACACGTAGAATCGAAACGAACAGAAATGTATACCTGTAATAATGGAATTGGGATCTGAATTCCGATACTGTACATTTTGTTTTCAATACATTTTATTTGATCCATCGTTTACAATCAAATTCAAATTCTATTCTATATTTAGTAGTTTTTATTTTAGATTGTATGGTTGATGGTACAAAGCACAATAATTACACTAAGACATAAAGGTACGCGTTTCCCAGAGGGTTAAGACTACGGTAAAAAGTAATAAGTCTAAATAAATACATAGTCACAATGCCACATCCAGCTATAACTTAAGTGTGGAACACGTTATCGCTAGTGTTAGAACACTTTGTACGGCCACGTTCCTTTAACACAAGACGTTAGTTAGTGCCTCACTTACCAACATAGAAACTCTTTCCCATTTAAGACCTTTTTATTTACAAAAGATTACAAGCAAGTTTTGTACGTAAGTAGAGGTGAGAACACACGTACACTTTGACTTCGTCAGACAGTTATACTGAGGATCCGTATGTAACTATGCTATGTTCGTAAAATTCAATTTTATTCTTCTTGTAAGTCCATGATACTGAACGGCGCTAACGGATAGTAATTTATCAGCTAATACTATCGTGTCTGGGCCACCAAGATACAGGCTATGCCTAGTTTGGAGCCCACTGCTACTACCATAGTGTTCTCCAAATGTTAAACAACTAGTTAGTGTTTGTCTAATAAACAATTATTATTATTATTAAAGTTTAGGTACTGTGTATTAAACAGTAAACATGTTATTATTGATCACAGGAGTCTTAATGATAAAGTAAGTACTCATACCCCGTTATATCATTGAAAGAGTGACATTAATACATAATTATTCGGTCTATAAGCCATGGGTCACCATGAAAAAACACCTAAATGTGCGTCCGGCACTTCCTAAGCAGACTTACGGCAATATTTTTACCACGATAGGTTCGATTACACGGTACTGTCGATACGGGAGTAGACGATTGCTTGTAACGTGACTCTATATTTGAAAACATAGGTAACCTACCGGATTTATTGTAGCCTTTATAGCCCGAATATTCTCTGTGGAGATTTGTTGCAATTCACCTAGACAACTTAAGTGTTACTTTTATTTGTATGCTGCCTGCATCCTACAAAGAGATAGTCGAAGTGTACGTATAGTATTGATTATAGTGATAGTATTGTTTAGTGATATTTATGTGATGTTTTGTTTGCCTACAACAGTCGAGGCATATGTAGTAAAGTCAATTCCTATGATGACACTGATGTATCTACCATAAAAGGTTGTTCTCTATACATCGTATGGAGTCCAAAAACAAAACAACATCACATATAATATTCATCACGAAACAAATAAATTGAGAGTACCTAAACAAGACGACTTATACATAGCCCTCATAATCCATTCTTAAGCTGTAGAGTATAACAATATCGTTTCCACAGTCACTGTACGACGGATTACCTAACGTTACGGGCGGGGAGCTCGCCGTCAGCGTCCCTCCTTGGCACCCTGTGCTCTGAGCGCACGGCGACTCTGGAGCATCCTGGACCGAACCTGCTTCTGGAATTCAAGTAAGATGATAACGGCTACTGAAATGTTATAATTTAATTGTCAGTTGTAGAATGAGTAGTAGTGGTATTGAAAATTGTTGGTAGGATTTAAGATTGATATACGGCTTCTTTTTCTCTGGATACGTAAGCATTTTTGAGACATGATAAAATTAAGTATGTACTGTTACACAAATTAAAAATTATTGTGTAACTTAACTGGCTTGATGAAAATTATATTATCATTCAGAATTAAACAAACTGTCTCTCTCAAACTGTCTGTGTCCCAAAGAAAGTTGTTTTAAGTGAAGAACCATTTTTTTTCTTCTTCCATTTTCAGTGGCAAATGACTAATCACTGCAATTTTTGCAGATAAACCAAACCACTATATCTGTAATACCAAAAACACATTTGAATTTTATTCTCTTTCCGATAAAACATTTGAGTGCTTCCCTATTCCTAGTATTCTAACAGTAGAAACTAACTTGACGATACCTGTGTTTAGTTCCGGGCCATTAGTACCGCCGTACGACTACAACGGATTTATAGCCAAGCTGGAGTTTATTGAGAGGATCGACAGCAGCGGCCCACCGCCCACAGTAGTGCCTGCGTCACCGCCCCTGGCTGCGCTCACTCATCACATGCAACATGGTAAGTGTTTGTGAACGTAGCTTTGATTAACGTATATTCTTCGTTCAGATTTGATTGGTCCGTTTTGGGTTAGTTTGTATTCCTCATTCACAAAATACTGGACGGTCAACCTCGCTACCATTATTATTGACTCTCCAATCTCTACACCGTGGCATTACCTACTCCATGTAGCTATTGCTTCATGTTCATGCCAATACAAAGAAGTGCCAGCTGATGGTATATATTGCTTTCTGAAATATGCTTATATGTACAAAGCCGAATTATATTCTAGAGTTAGCATAGGCAACATGCAAAAAGACACAAAAAGTCTTATTGTGTTTTATTTCTGTTGGCATTTGTACCGCAATTAACGTGTCATTAAAAGTGTACACAAATCAACTTCCATAAAAGCAATTCTAGAGAAATTATATTTTATACAACACTAAACAGGAAAATATGTATTCTACAAACTGAAATGGTTTTTATTTAAGTCACAAAGTTTGAAAATGCATTTGTAGTCCATTACGAGGACAGCTAAAAGCTTTTTCTATATGTCAAAACTTAAAGTTGTGTTGACTAGTTAAATGCTTTGGTGATTTACCTTATGTTTTGTTTTCTTTATCCTGTTCCTGTGTTGTCTATTTCGTTTGAGAGACCAAACATGTTACTTTGTGTTGTAACATGTTTGGCCCGTGGTATTTCACAAAAAGACAACAAAAACCAAACCGTACATTGTGAACAATTCTTTATTGAAATGTTAGAAAAACACATCTAGAAATATGTCATTATTTTTTCGTAGCAGACAGGATACCAGTAGATAGTAGTGGGATGACAAATGAAGTGTCCGGGGGAAGCGCACGGGTGGGGTGCGGCGCCACTGTCCGGGGCTACGGGCCGGGCGGCGCCCGCTCCGGACACTTCGACTCCCGGGCCTCAGCATGGCGCGCTCAATGTGTCATACATCTACTAGGAGCGCCCACCGACGTCGTCCAAGTATCACTATTTAATTATAATTTAAGGTAAGTGCTCAACAAATTAAGCCGGCATTAGCTCCCTCTTTATGTCACCCGTAATAGTTGGGCGAGTTCTAATGTTCATAGTGTCACCCTCTATCAGTTTAATAGAGCGGAAGGAATTCGGATGAGTTTAGATTACACTTCATATGTCTTGCGACCGTCATTGCTAGCGACAGTATGAGACTACAAACATATCCTACTAAGTACATAGTACCTTTATCAGCAATTCCTACTAAATTAAAACTGACTCTACCAAACTGCAAGGAGCATTTAATCAATATTTTTACATAGATGTGAATATGATAATTAGATACTTAAAGACTTTATGAAGTAACTGCTTACAGTCACGTTCAAACGAGAATTATACAATTAGTACGGCTCGTCCAAATATTGAAAGGTCACTCCAGACATTCGATAAGTATTGAGATACGCTGTTACTTTTTGTTGTTTATTGGCAAGCTGTATACTTAAATATAGACGCCCTTTGAGTTCTTAGTAATGTTTTTTCGCATTTGTATCATTCATTGCTACATAGAAATGAACTAAGCTTTTCCGTGAACAATAAATAGCAATAACAATACAGTCGATATCAAACATGAACGGTGAAATGTCAGGATTCAATACAATCGGCTTGAATTCTAATTCAGAAATGGTTCCAGTAGCTTCACGAGGCTTTTATACCTTTTATCACATCAATTTATTTAAGAATTTCAGAACAACAATCGACCAAAGTATATCATTGTAAAACTTAAGTTGTCTCCTATTATCATGGGCATACAATGCGACTAACTGTCGTGGTTGTATAATATTGTGAACCCTATTCTCCACAGTATCTGTCAGTTACGACCGGGTATCCCCCGGGGTCCAATTGATTGATATCCCCGCCCTTTGAATCATAAATTTGTGATTCGGGAATTTAATTTTAGATGATCAAATGTTTTTGTTCGAGATTTTCCTCATCTATGTATATTTCATATGTAAATGTATCTAATGCAGAGGCCACTTCCTTCATCTTTTATTTAAAACTCTCCGCTCTCTTGATATTATGAATACATCAATGAACTTTTGTTTCCAATTAGGTTACCAAGTTGTCGATCTCATATTGAGATTTTAGAAGGTCTTCACGAATTTGGAGGAAGGGGAGAAAGGGATAGATCCGAACGTGGAGATCGAGCTCTTTTAAGAGTATGTGGGCCAGCTGTGAGGGAGGCCAGGGACCCCTCAGGCCGGTTTCTAATACGGCAAGCTGTGACGTCCAAAGGTGCTAACTTAACAATATTGGTGCGGAGAGCAAGCTCTCAAACTGCTGACGAAGAGGAATTCGTTGATGGAGCGTTCGCCTTCCACGATGGTGAGTAAACAATTCCAGAATATATTACTAGAAGCGTCAGATGGAAATTACGTAGGAAAAATATTATTTTTGCTTTCACAACAAGACATAAACAATGATATTTGATGACTTATGGAAAGCGGAAAAGAAAAGGGCAGACGGAATAATATTCAGAGGCTAAATCCTATTGGTGCTGTTTATGTAAAGCCTGTTCTACATGTGTGCGACAAGACGTACACAATGATTGGCGAGAAAAGAAAAATACAAGATGTATAGGAAATGTCATAACACATTATTTACGCATTATGAATAAAAATAATGTAATAGTAAACGACAATTATAGTGGCAAGTATTTGTGAACGTCGTTGCAGGTGATATTTTCACTGGATTTCATGTTAATAATGACGCGCGCTTATATTATGACGAACTTAGTAACTTGTATAATTTTATAAATTAGAGTAAATCATGTCGAATGGCGTACATTGGGAGAGAGAGGCCTGTGTCTAACAATGGACTGCAACGGGCTCATGATGATGATGATGATGAAGTCGAATGTTAGTGACCAGTATTTTATAGGAACATACATAATAATATATATAAAGAATATAAATGCATAATACCCTTGAAGCTTTTAGCGATATTTTATGATGGGGCAATGTTTTCGTGTAGAGCAACACGAGGGAACAGTATCTCCGGACGCGACGTGTGCCGCCACGCACTACGGGCTGGCGTCGCCTGCCCACGGTGGAGTATCAGCTCCATCACATCATCATATATTTTGGAACATCGAGGAACGACTACTGTGTACGCACCGGTTCATACCCGCTGCTAACCAGAGCGTGACTATCGAGGTAGCTATGTGACGTCACTATAATAATTGTAAATGAAAGAAAAAGCAACACTGCTTGGAAGTTTTAACTATAATTTAACTAAAAGCCTTCGATTAAGGTTCAATAGTCTTATTAGATCACATAAAAACCTTTACTTTTAACCACTTGCAGGCAGAATTTAAACTTACAAAGAAAGACAAAGAAAAATGAATAAAAACATCGGGTGGCATTTTGAAATTTAGTTAATCCCGTGCATTCTTAGATTAACCATCTTAATTTCTTAGATCCAACGTCTGGAGCGCATGTGGAGCGCGGAGCCGACGGGCACAGTGGGCGCCGGTGGGTGTCGGACGGCGTGCGGCGATGCCGGCTGCGAGTGTCGCTCCAACACTGCACTGTATTACCACGACCACATAGCGCTGGTAGCCGGGGATGGCACGCACTTGTCCTGCTTGTGTGGAGATTTTCAGGTGACAAAAGTCTTAAAAAAGGTTCACTATGTTGTCAAACTCTAATTGTTAAGTTCCCATATTATAACATCATTTGTCACGGTTTATTCACTGTGAAATTAAATTATATTCTCCAATTCACCTTTTTAATTACTAAATGACTCATAACCTGTACTACATCGAATACGGAATGAGGTGATTTAAAACAAGACCCTATAACTTTATGACACTCCGGTCCCTTATTTGCAATTCAAAAAATAACAGTACCTCTCGACGTGACAGTCATTGGAATTGACGTTCATTACGGCTATCTGAGCGAATAAAATATTCGGAAAGCAATGACAAGAAAATTGACGTTAATTGCTTAAAATATTAAAGGAAACATTAAGGGTAATCGACGGGAAAAATATCAGGACTGATATACAGTATAATAGAGTTTCTGAGCAAATGGGTACGTTTTGTTATTGAATTAAACTTTGAACATTTCAATTTCAAGTAGAATAAACACGGGGTCTTCGGCAAACAGGAACCGAAATGCATGATCTAATTATTGCGAGCTCTGAATATACGACAACAAATAAATTAATCGTGTTGCCGGGGCCTTATGCTAACACGGCCGACGACGAGGCAACCCTTTCGCCGCGACGCCGCGGCCGGCTGCGGTGCGATCCGCATAATTAAGTAAGAGGGTTACTATTAAGTATGTAACAGCAATAAAGCGTGGAACGACCACCCCAGTGTATAGGGACTTCTACATAAAAGCGAATATGCCACTTAATAATTTAGTTATTATATTTACTACTCATTCATGGCCGTATAAATTAACTTTCTTTGAAATGTTGAGCTCTTAGTTACTCTTCTTCAGAGTGTATTATCGTTTCTTAAGCAAGTATTTACTCATCAGGGTTCCATATGCAATAAGCAATTAATATGGAATTTGTGAAACCTTTTAAAGAATAATTCACAATTTCTTAGTTCATACCTCTATCATACCTTTATATTTCCGATACCTAAATTGTGTGTGTGTGAATTACTTATAAAAGTAAGGTAATTTATTTTTATTCGAATATGTACAGGTATGTTGACACTGAGAGAGTGTTGCACAAAAACGAAGAGATATGATACACTGCGTTACTGCGTTGTTATCTTACATCACAGAACGCGCGCGTAATTTAATTATTAACAGTGCTTTACCCCCGTCATAGCTTGACGCCGTCCACACCAAATTGTTACGAGCTCACATTGTTGGAAAATGGACTTTGAGCAATATCTAAAACGGGCAGCAGCGTGGCGGTCCATGTCCCGGTACTCATAAAACATGGGCTAACTGGCGGCATGTCATCCGTCCGCCCCTGTTATTAGTGGCCAGCCGACGACGCAGCTCGGGGCGACAGCTCCGAGACTCGCCCCTGAAAATTCAATTACTTAGTAGCGGCGTACGTATGCCTATTGCGTAAAGCGTACACCGTTGCACGCTAAATTTGTCAATACGCTGTTCACGTACGTACATTTATGATGACGGTGCGTATCGGGGCCCGGTTTTTATGTTCTCGCCGCGAATCTAAAGAAAATATTTACTTTTTTACTGGCTACGAGTGAATATCATAGAACTTTATCAAATAAAAGATCGTGGGAAATAAAACTTCTTTACAAGTAGGTTGTATAAAATTATTTGTGTCCCTCATTGTAGAATGTAGACCCGTGATTGCTGAGGATAATATTTTGGGTATGTCATGTTTGTTGCCAGGCTGCCTGGCTGCCAGTCGTGGTGCGAAGTTGGACGAGCGTTCGGTTGGAGTATTCGGTAGCTCATTATACATATGCGAGCCGTGGTTTTGATTATGCGGCTGCATACAGTTTCAACGATGACGCTATGTGCGGTCAACGCACATACACTACTCATTCTGGTAAGTGATTATCATGTCACTATGTATAATTTTAAATAATTTATGATTATTAAATAGGTACTTTACACGGAAAAAAATCGGAATAATTTGATGAAGATATCTCAACGAAAGGGGCAGATAATCGACAATTTATCTCCAATGTACTCCATAGACCCCCAATCACATAAAGCGAAAAACAAACAGTTCTATTTGACATTCGAGGCGCGTCTCAGACGTTTGGAAAAACGCGTCGGATATTGTTCTCATGGCGCGGCGGGGCGCGTCCGAGAAAATTACGTGCCACGACCCAGTTTCACACTGAATCGAAAAAAACCTTGAACAAGATCGTAAAGTTCCAATTACAACGTCGCTATTGCGGCGACTCGTCATGCTGCCTTAACGTCGCATTATTGCTCACGTAGGTAGATGTCTCGCTGTCGCGTTTTAAATTTATTATTTCTTCTCAAGGACATAATTTAGTTTTTCTCTGTTTAGGTGAAATATCGTCGAAGAACGTGTCGGTAACGGGTAGTCTGAACGAGTTTTTCTATCAACAATGCACCTGGGTATTAGACTCGAACGTTGAACGGCAGTTGTTCATTGACATCACGTCTGAGCAGGTAAGCCACGATAAAAAGTTGCTGAGTTTATTTTTATCTGAACTTCAATTTGTTCTGGTGTATTTTGCAGAGTAAAATGTAAATTATTTTGTAAAAAAGTTATACCAGCAATGAGTACAATGAACTCGTAAAATATGAATTCGGTACGAGTATAATACACTACACGTATCATTACCCATCGCATTTCTGCCCAATTCTCGCAACTGTTTGCTGTTGTCGGTTCAATTATGCGTGGTATTCTATAAAAATATTTCCATAGGATAAGTCCTGCGGTTCATGGAACATCACATTGCACGAATGGTCGGGCCCCGGCGCGCAGAGCGAAGCGGGCCTCGCTGGAGCTGCTGGCGAGCTATTATACACCTTCTGTGCACGACATAAGAACCACACATACACACTACCGTGGCAGCTGAACACCGTAGTCATTAGGTATGTATGAATTCCACACATAAGATAGATACCGACGTTGACGAGATCAATTGTCTGGCTAATTAAAACGTGTATATCTAAACTGTGTATTCACTCGACAAACGTCTTAGTTCATTAAGTTTTTAATTTTTTTACAGAACCGCTAACCGACCGTCAATTGTTATTGTAATTTAACTGCACCATTGTAGCATAAAAAAAACCCGAAATAGACTAAGTCCAAATCTTAATGGTTAGGTTAGTATATTTGTGTATTTAAGGCTTGTTTATTTCGACCATACCAAAACTTATCGGGACTAATACAATATTTGGCATTTGGTAAGATGGTTGTTTTGATAGTAGGCAAAGAATTGTTTATTATAGGGACGTACATATTTCTCTCGTAACTATTTGGCATAGTTTATTAACTTTATGTGTAGATTTATGTGTAATCTACACATGAAGTTATACACTTAACTTTTTTGTACCATAGTTAAGCTACCTTCACTTTCTACTCGTATGTACAAATACCTTTCCTGACTAGTCTAATAGACTGCCCTTAATGATATACGGTCGAATGAAGATGCTTTAATTTATCAATAACTTACCCCTGTGTCATCCTGTCATCGCGCAAACATAACATGTGTATTGGCATGCAACAGCTGTTAGGGGTCGCTGATAAATTTACCTGTACAAGTGTACATGATCAAGTACCTAAATGTACTTGTGGGTAACAATCCAAACCCGAATCGATGCAGATTTCGAAGGTAATTCGATTCGTATTCGACAAGCGTGTACGCGCTCCACGTATCTAGTTCGCTTAGAAGTCGAAAGAAATCTTCCATCGAGCTTTTACTACGATCTAAACAATTTCCAAAAGAAAGAAAAACGCCAAATAAATTATTTATGAATGGCCCTCGGCTTTAATACACAAACCGACGTGCCAAATACGTAAGAGCGCATGCTTTTATTTAGCTACTTTCTCGGTACAAAGATCTTTTTTCTTTGTGCATATTAGAGGAAGCCGTAAGAGGGTACGTGGCGTGTTTCCAAAATGACATTTTCACTCGTAAATCCTGAATAACGATGTGTGAAAACATACCTTTGGTGATGAATCGAAAACGCGACTCGGTACATTCTTTTTTGGTGGACACAGGTGGGACTGTAAATAAAGTTTTCAAGCGCCCACTGTGCAGCCTTTTATGTTAGAAGGCTTAGTTTTTGACCACATTTTTTTTCCAATAAAACGCTTCCACTTCAGGCTTTTGATAATAGCCAATACAAAAAGTACCGCGCAATAAAACTGCCGTGTACGCATTTGATGCTTTGCCCTTAGGTACAATATAAATAAAAAATATGCTGACACATTTCATAATACAGTTATTGGAAATATTTTATGTATAAATATTGATAACATACTATGTATGTTTGTACATTATTTACTAAAATTCATGGCGATGTGGAGTGACTAAAAAGGTTAACCTTTGTGTACATTAATATGTAAATAGTAATATAATCCTATTTCTCACATTTTTCCTATTTCGCAGGTTAGTAGCTTTGTCCCGACAACAGCCGCTGTACACGATTCGGTGGCGGTCTCAAGTGGTCCGTGCTAACAACCGGCTCGGGCCTCCGACGCCGGCGCCGGCCGCGTCTGCCGCCGCCACCGGCATCAGCGTCACCCGGCTCCTCTTCTTGCACACCCTATGGATACCACTGCTGCGACTGTGAATCTAACACTAAAAATATTTGGTTAATTTAATAGTGCGAAGTGCATCAGTGATTTTGCCAGTTGTTATCAAGGCTGGCGGGAAAAGATAAAAACTACAAAAAAAAGGGAAAGTAAATCGCTAATGATACAGAGTGCTTGTTTTTTTTCGTTTGACAAAGTGTCGTGGTCTTTGTGATTAACACTAAGTTTGGATACTTGAATCCTAAGTGAACAGTGAAATAAGTGCGTTTAAGAAAAATAGAGGCGAGATTGCAGTGAAATACTAAAATATTGTGTTCATAGAAAAATGAGACGTGAAAAAGATGTTTATACGGATTGGGTGAAACCTGTTCTTGTAAAAGTGATATTTTTGTGTCTAATTAATCATTACGCGAAATTGTCATAATAACTTAAGACGGTTCGGTCACATATTCTTTGATAGCAAAAAGCCCGAATTTCGTCAAAAAAATAAAAATAAAGTTAGGTAACTGAAGGTGTAAGCATTTTTACTAGTAAACCAATCAAAGGTAGGCTACAGCTATAACCAAAATAATTTGTATGACAATTTTAAGGGATCCTTGCCAGAGTTCCAGTTTTGTTGATTTATTTTGGGGTATAAATCTAACTGCAGGGAGCAACGCTCTGCTACATGAAAACAAGGGCATGAATCAAACGGTTGGTACGTTGAAAATATTCTAACTTAACAAGGGAGTGTTGAGACTGCAATTTATTGTATTGGCTCTTGTGAACTCGACCACTATAGTACCGATATCGACATGTTCTCGCCCCACAAAAATCGATAACAAAACCAATCGATTTCGAAATTTTTTTTTTTCGATTTCTTAAAATATTTTGTTTCGAGATCGTATCGAGAACGTAGCTTTATCCATTTTAACACAAAGGTTTATTACAAGCCAGTACAGATATGCGCGCTAACGACTGGTTTGTCTTCAAGCAAATGAATAAATCACACCACCTACAATGATGTGTATAAAATAAAAATATAAAAAATGTTAAAGAAGTTCACTTGACTCACTGTAATGAATTTTACATTGGACCTATCGGTTATCCGCGTGTAAGACAATGCGAATACCGTGATGTATTAATAACGTACGGATATCACTGGCTCTGTATTACCCATAAATAGATAAATATTTATGATGTAAATTCCGTTTTAAACCTAGTGTCAAATGGAATTTAGATCAATAATGCTTAGACTTTGTACGCGCGATAAACTACGATCGAACGTATGTAAATATTGAATATGATGAAGCTTAAACCCATCTCTGATATAGTAGCATAGAACACCTCCAAAGACTTTTTGGATAAGTAGGGAAAATGATATCGCTTTAATAAATTGCGCTGGTATTTTTTAACGCTCGACTGTATTTTTTATTTTAATTATTTATAATTATTATGTAGCGTTAATGTTGATATAAATGGCTGTTTATTATGTAACTGTCTTACTGTCAATTATATGTAAATAGAAATCTAATACTGCAATTGTTTATCTTCAAATTCTTCACAGTTTTACTTGAATGCAAACATAACAAGCTTCTATATATTGACCTTTTTTAAGTCACAATGTAAACTCAGAACTGACCCATTATGTTGGCAATATAAATGTCAACAAAGGTTGTGCTGTAAAAAAAGCAACATGGTCATGTATAACTCCAAAGCAATCGAGTATTTGAAAATCAATTTTAATAAAATTATAAATGCACAAAAATATTTAAATTTCTATCACACGCTATTCAGTCAACAATAAAATAAAATTTTATCATTCGGTCGTGGATTTGGAGCACTTCACAGGAATTGAAACACAAACGAAAAACACACAAATCTCACAGTTGTATTTTAAGGTTTGTTAAAATAGAAAAATATAAAGTTGAAGCAGTATAGAAAATGTTTTTGCACGATGTGTTTTTGTTTTTAGATGTTGTTATAGGTGTGTATTATGCAGTTTGTGATGCAGTTGATATCCGATTCAATTTGAAAATAATTATTTATATCTATTCTATTCTATTCAGTGAACTATTTTAATGACTCTATGTTGAGAAATGCAGTGATTTTCGATATATGTACACTAGAAAATTGAATTCACTCTTAAATCGTAAACCACTACGTAGATAAGAAATTTTTATCTGAAAAGCTGGATTTAAAAAAGAAGCGTATTTTTCAAATTTCCTTTATCGATTTAGATTCAAGCGTAGCACGGGCAACATGCTAAAATGACACCTAAAAGGCATCTTGATTTTCTTAATCTTTAAAAATGGTTATTTTTTATATCTTATTTTCCGTAATGATCTTTATGCCTCTACATAGCAAAGGTCTATTCTCATAAGTAGAAACGAGCATCGATCATCACACCACGCTAGATCGAGAAGTGTATCTACGTCTCACCAATATTTGCATTGTATTCGATATCAACTGCAGAGTCCGACTTCGCAACACTCAGTACTCATTCATTGTATGGTAAGAGCTTTATCAATACTTTGTACTAAGTTGACGGTATTTCACAGCAAATTTGTGTAATATTTAATTATCAATTATGTAACTAGATAATAATTTAGTTTAGATGTAAATAGTTTGATCAAAGTTTGCGTTATCCGAACGAGATTTTTGATAAAGCAAACTTTGTCCTTAGTTTAACTGAAAGCTAACTTTAATAGGTAGATGATCCTACATATAAAATATTGAATAATGTTTGTTACACTGAAATAGATAAAATGAAAGCGATCTGTTTATTATTTTTATCCTTTTTGGTTAGTTTATACCTACCAACATCACCAGGTAAAATAGTAAACCTCTAGCTAGTGAATCGTGAAGGTATAGCGGCGACAGTATTGACAGTGATTGAGTGTATACGAGATATTACTAGAACACCAGAAGGTATTAACTAAACTCTATCTAATAGAAGCTCCAATTCTTATTCATTGTATTCATGCATTGAAAGACCATAATACAGTGGCAATCAATTGAAATTTAATCATGTCGTAATAAAAATTACGAGTATGAACTTCATGGACGAATCGGAAGAGATTTCATTACAATCACTAAATTTTCAGCACAGAAACGTAATATAAATATAAATAAAATAATGAGAGACTTGATGACACATTTCTAATACAATAACAACAATATAATTAAAAACATTGCGCCATACGTGCGTTTTACAGACACGAAATAACCCCATACCATAGAAAAATATATACTATTTTCCTCCATGCCCATACAAAACCACCTAGACTCTGAAAAATAATGTTATCTACTTTATAATAACATGTAAGGAGGTGGTAAGTAAATAGTTTTAAATAAACCTCAAAATGTTACCAAACTTATTTAATAACTACGGAAACAAAGAAAATCCGGAACTCAATTCGTATATTTTATTGATACTTTAATTAAAAGTGAACCAATGACGGAGCCTTATATTCAATTATTCGCAACAGTCGACCGAAGAACTGCGCCAAAGACTGATTACAAGCCGTCTTTTACATTTGATTCGAGTCACTAGAGTTAACAAAATTATAGAAGCAAACATTGGAGCGAGGCTTTATCAGTTCGATCGTGCCTCAGTTTAAACTTTCCATTTGAAATGTTCGCCTCTGCCTTTCTTTAAATTTCCGCTCTCGCCTTTGAGGTTTCTAAGGCGGAAACTTCTTTTTACGATAGGTTTCGAACTATTACTTTTATTTTCTCCTTACCCGCCTTTATGGTTTACCTTAGTGTGGTATGTGGGTTTCATTTTTATGGCTAGTTTACGTTAAGGTAATGTATGAAAGTGTATTATAAACGTTTGTGCAGTCTAAGCGTTTCTTTTGTATTGATTTGCCTTCTGTAAGAAAATTCAATGTTCAAAACTCATAGTAAAAGGATGAGTACAATAATAGACAAGGAAAATAATACTTAGGTGAAGAAAAATGGAACACGCCTTTGTAGCCGGAGGACATACGCATACAGTATCTACATTATTTCGTAATATAATTTTAATACCATTATTGTTATCGAACCCATGACCTCAAGCTCAGCAGTCGCGCTTAGCTACCTCTAGACCAACGAACCAGTCAGTTAGGTAGATTATGTACAAATAATTATTTTATAAGTAAATAAATATACTATGTTTATGCAGCCATTTTGTATTAACCTAATGGGATAACACGAGTTAATAGGTAGATATAAGTCTCATCCTCTCGGCAAAACATAATTTATTTTCATAACATGTTAAGGATCTGCGTAAAGATTATACGGAAGTCCCGCAGATTTGTTCTCAAACTTTAATAAGTTTAATATTAAGTGAGATATGAAACTGAAGAAAAGATGGATGCGGAGTTGGTTGCTAACTTAGGAGCTTTTGATTCGCTAGCACTGCGCCAATCCAAAACTTGTGTACCCTGAAAAAGGCCGCTGGCAAAGTCTTCTAGTAGATGAAGTTCCTCGCATCCAGCCGTCTTTGTGCCCCACTCAAAGGAAACGCAATTTAAACTACATGCGGGTACACCAGACATTCATTCCCTTAACCCCAACTCTTTTCGGAGCACAATTTGCAAGTTTTATTCAAGGCTCCCGAGCGTAGGATAGTCTCCGCCGCTCTTCCAACAATAACAATTAAACAAATACGAATTAAGTTGAACTTGCAATGAGCTGTGTGCAGTTCGTTAAAACTATATAATTGGGGCTCCGAGTGCAAAAATACGAGGAGCACTAATGGTGCACGTTGTAAAGGATTAGCAGACATGTTGTATTTTCCATGTCACTAATAATTATCCGAGAGTGTGCCGCGGCGCTTTAATTATTATGAAATTGTTAGTTGGTTTTATTCGTTCAAAGGTTTTTCAGATTCAATTACTTGCAGTGTCCAAAAAATGTATACTATACATAGTACGATAATTGTATTAGCTTCACAACAAATTGAACAACAGTAACCCAATTCGTTAAATAACTGTTTTATGATTTACCTTCAGAAAATCTTTTGGGATATTATTTCTTTAACAACAGTTGGTAAAAGAAAATATTGACACCTCAACTCATTTACACAAAAAAGCAAACTTAAATAATACAACTTAATACAATTACGCAACGCCTAAAATAAATCCGTAAAACTTTTAACAAACATTCGTGTTAATTAGTTTATTTTGTTTATCAAATTACATTATGTCGTCTAAGCAGTTAGGGCTGCAGTAAAAGTTGCCGACGGCTCTTTAGTAAACAATAACAATGACTGCCATTGTCTTCTCGCGTCGTCCACTGACGTTCATTACAGCTATAATTAAGTTTTAAACAAAGATAAATTACTTGCCAGTTACGTTTCAGAACGAATATTCGAGGTTCGAGGGAATATTAGCTTTGTGTTAATTACATATTGAGTTTTTATACGCTGAGTTCTTCAAACTAGATGAATTAATAAGATTTTTTGTTTGTGTAGATTAAAATGTTAATAACCGATTATCAAGTGTTTTGAAAATGTATTAATGAAAGTTTTTGTTTGTGAATAATATACCTACGGCAAAAAAATATTCTGATAATTCTCAAAAACTTACAAAAAAAATCTGCAGTATTTTCGTAGTCATTAGCCTCGTTAATTTATTATACCTATATTAATCGTGGTAGGTTGCGTATGATCCGGGGTTTCAGGAAATAAAATCTTTAATAAATTCTTTTTATTTACTTCTTAATTAGTTACCTTTGTGTTATAAATCGCATAAACGTTCTAAATTACGTGCGTCATTGCTACTTGTTATACTTTTTCACTCGGCCCGAATCGTGTAGTTTTAACAAACTACAAACGGCTTTGTACGAGTTTAATTAAATTCGTAGGTATTTGTTATTGTATCTGTCTGTCTGCAGTGGAGGTTTTAATAAAAACTCTAAATTTACAAACCGTATTTAAAAAGCTGCAAACAGAATAAAACACCTATTTAACCTGTATATACATAATTTAAATAAGCAGCGTTTTGTCCAAACGTTCGCACAAAGGAAGAGAGATCAAGAACAGGACGGCTTGGCATGCTTTCGGCACGAAGGGAGGGCTCAAGGTGTAAAGTACGACCGCCAAATTCGCCCATCAGAGGAACGACCGCACGCAGCAAGCGCTACTTAACCTCGCAGAATGATAGTTCTGCTAGACAGAGCATAACTCGCAAGTCCTTCGTTGGCTCAAATTTTAAATAAGAATTCAACCAGCTGTACCATATTACATAAATACTTTGTATACCATAATCCCACTGGCTCATTCAGGCATCTTCAAAAGCTTATCTCAGTAATAGGAGACCCGTCTCCAGTAGATTAGTCTGTCATACAACGAATACTCATCGTACAATACTAAAGGCTTTTAAACGACCTGCGTTCAAGATTAAGAGGGAGCGAGATTAGAATGCTATTTCTGAACCTAGAGCTGTACTTCAAAGCTCATATAAGCTCCTTTTAGACTTGAAAATGCGTTAGTATGTTTTGATTAATATATTTTGTAGCCTCGAACACCTCAATAACATAACAACACGCCTGTACTCTCGGAAGGGGTAGGCAGAGGTGCACATAATATTTTTATATAGGTATATACCTATATAGCACCTAATCCCACATTTCGCCAGTTATGTACATCCCAATGTGATACGGGGCGAGCCTATTGCCGTTAGTGGGGCCAAAATCCAGATTCCGTGCTACTGAGAATTACCTAATGGAACAACCCAGTAACACTTTGCCCGGGACTCGAACCCAGGACCTCATATTCGGCAGTCGAGCTTAGCGACCACTAGACCAACGAGGCAGTTTCTCGATATAATTTAAAATCCATGGCTATACAACATCTGAAACTGAAGTACAAGAAATGAATACGGTATTTTCGTATTAAGAGCCTCTCAAACATGTGTCACGAACACTAGACGAATAGAAGAGAATAGAATGGCATGTCTATAAAATGCTCACATAAATAGCCTACTCACATCGCAGTCAAAAGAAAGTTGTGATTTTCTACTCCTTTACAAAGATACTCGTATTTTATAAATTGGTTTAAAAAACCTTCATATTTTATTTAACTTTATAAAAATAAATACCAAAACATTCGGCCCACGAGTATCGTATGACGTATAATTTAAATTATAAAAACATAATTAAATCCACGTGCGAGCAAAACTGTAAGACACGTCTTGATTTCAATAAACCCAAATGCTGACGTAAGCGCCCCGAATAATTTATGCTCACTTAAACATTCCTAAATATGAGAGTCGAAGTTAAATTACACTAATTACTGTACTTTTCATGGCAAGATATTTCTTAATCGACCTCCGTGACAAGGCTAAAGTTTCACATATTTTGTTAATTGGAGTTAGAATTAGAGTCCGTCTTCAGTAAGCCTTAGCTCACGCTAATGAAGCAAAGACTTTCGTAAGTGTGTCACAAGTTAATGTCATTGATTAATTATTTCTTTGTATTTATGTCAGTGAGTAATGTGAGTTAGTACGGCGCTTTAATTATTCCGTTTATTAGCGTTCACGCTTATTTTACAAGTTGAGTTGATTTAATTTGAGTGCCTGCCGACTCACCTTGCTTCTTAAGTATTCTATTACATTCAAAATCTTTTCGTTTTACATTTGTGTACGAGTAGAATAGATTTATCAAATAGGTTGACCTGACGTCACCCTTAAGACGTGAATACTAAAAGGGAACTTGAAATTTTATGGGTGCGAGCAGCGACTCGGTGGCTCAGTTGATTAGAGCAGCGCCACGACACGGCGAAGGTCGCGGGTTCAAATCCCGCTCGTGTCCATCATTTTTCAAATTTCCTTTATCAATTTAAATAGGTTCAATCTCATTTCCAAATAAACTATAAAATATGTCATGCCTAACATGGTTAAATTCATATTACTGCATTTGAGACATCATCATCGTCATCATCATTAACTGAACGACGTCCACTGTTGAACAAACTTCCCTCTTAGGTAAGACATACTTATTTGAGACACGCCTGATAAATTCAAGTTACAAGTTATATTCAGAAAGCACTTCAAAATGTCAGGTGGAGCTCACAAAATTGCCAAAACAATATAAAATTCGACGAACCATGTTGGATGCACTCGGAATTTTCAATGAACTAAAATCGTAACGTCCCTAAAACCGAGAACGATGCAAAGTAATAGAATAACAAAGCCGTGGGTGGCCTGTTAGGATCATGTTTAGTTGTTTTTTAACCGTCTTCTTTTGTGGTGGCTAGTAGGTACGTTTTAGACTTTTGATTAGATTGATATTGAACGACTTTTTAAAAGTATTACGTAATTTATAACGCTTCTTGGTACGTCTCGCATAAAAACTTGTTTGAAATCCAAGTTCGGTACTTCATTTTTTAGTTGGAAGTTTAAAAAAACATTAAAAGTTATCCATAATAATTATTGTCTCTGCTACGATTTGTAACCACTACGAGAGTCGTAGAGGCCGCTGCTACGCCAAACGTAGAAGGACACTCTTGTTTGTAGTATTATAAAATTCTTCATTAATTGGAATACAATAAAAATGCTTACATGGCACTTAAACTAAACATGTCAAAGCCGTGTGTATCTCCAAAACAAATAGTTTCGGACCTCCACGTCAATTCTTCGATACAAAATACCTACACAAAGTCAATCCACTTAGATAATACGCCAATTAGGTTGTCTTGTCGACGACAAACGGCCAATTATGTAAACCAACGGTTGGTCGGTTTAGTGACGACAAATAAGCTGTGAGAATATTCGTTTATGCATTAATAGATCGCTTAGTTTCTGTACTGTTTGCTCCACGTCTTATTGTTCGTTCCTAAACATACAGTTAATTTCCGATAGACCCATTCGAACTGCACACATCAATTTCATCGTGTAAACAAAAATGTACGTGCTTTGTTACGTACCGTGTTTATTTTCGGTACATTGTATGCGTGTGTCTGTTGTCTTTGTTTTTTTGAGGTCGTTCGTCAATCCCATTCGATATTGATATTTTTTTAAATCCTCCACACACTTTTCATTGTGTGTGATGTATGTCGTAACAATATGGGTAGAGGTTACATTTTTCGCCTAATCATTGAATCCGTATACACAGTCCTGCGACTTTGTGAGTTTATCAAATAGGATTTTTCATAGTTAATCATACGTACTGAAGGCTGCACTGATTTATATGAATTTTGACACACCTGGATAAACAATCATTTTTAACACAGTACTTGCAAGATTAATTATAAAATGCTTTTGGTTTCCATAAAGTTTTTATAGATTTAATTAGTTAGTACCAAGCCTTGGCAGTTTTCCGATCAGTGTAACAACGAAAACCACTTTATTTTTAGACAGGTAACATGTATGGCTTATTCGATTCTGGCAACGTATTTTAAAAAGGTTTTAAATAAAATTTCGGTGTAAAAGATGATTTGCCGCGATGGTGGAGCAATTTCAGCGTGCAATGGGCCGAGAGAGACTACCCTGGGGCGGGTGACGCACCTGTCCACAAACATTACGTACCTACTATAAATAAAGTACCGCATACACACAGGTATTTTTAAATACTGCTGGCCAATAACGATCCCACGGGTTTTTTATTTTCTCTTAAAAAAACCGGTGTCATTCGAATGAGTTTGATCAATTGAACTTTTAACCTCGTAATGCTCCAAATTTTAGGTATCTATATTATGATCGCTTCTCATAGAATTGAGACTTAACTTAATCATCGCACAGTTATAGGCATCGTACACTACTAAAATATCGAGATAAATATTATATATGGCTTCACTACCTAAAAGTAGCCAATATGTTAATCCAAGGTATCAGCTATCTTCAAATGAAATTTTATCAAAATCAGTCTAGTTTAATCGTTTGAGCGCGAAGAGGTAACAAACATACAAACTTACGCCTTTATTATATTAGTCTGATATTATATTATATTATGGCTTATTTGTCAGTTTTTGAATATTACCGTATATAAACCAAAGCTTTGAACGCTTAGATAACCACGCAAGTTCAAGGCACTATATTCAGTAGGTACCTAGTTTGGAAAAGCATTGGAATAAAGCAAATTAAAGTTAAGCAGTTATGTCAGCCCAATAACAATGGACCCTTATCCTTTAAAGTTCTCAACAAGATTCTAGCCTAAATTATTTAAGTACTTTCATACTTGCGATGTTCTTTTGTAGAATATAATTTCTCTTTGTGGCCTAACAACTATCAATAGCACTCGTTTTTATATTGTGGTATAGGTACTCTAGTTAAGTGAGTGCTTAGATTAATTATAACTTTGGTTAGACCTTGTAAACACAATAGCTATTATGTTAACGTGGAGCTTTATGTACTTAAGTAAAACATTACATGACTCTCTGCGCAAAATGTTTGTTTCTTTCTACATTTCATTCGATATGTAAAGAAATAGCTGATTTGTTTTTGCAAATAATTTATTTAAATGTAGAAGTACTAGAATAATGATGTTTGAATTATGAAGTTTTTTTTTACGTCAAGAAACAACTAACTCTTATTCTTTTTTCTTTTTTTATAGTTTGGGTAAGGACTTATTTTTTTGTGTTATATGGTTTCATTCTTCAATTTAGCATGAATAAAACTTTGGATAGGCAAAACAATTTACTTAATTAGTATATAATTACGTCCACTTAGTTTGTTGATGCCAAAATAATCAATATTTGTCCTAAGTCGAATGCATAACGTTTAATAGTGATGATGATGATGTACACTTTTAAAAGTCAAGGATCACTCGACCATCAACATATCTCACAATAGCAACATTCATTAAGTAATGAAATTTACATACTTTACAATTAAGCGATAATTAACATAATACTTGTTAATATTTTAATATGAAAATCGCGTACGAGCAGATTAATTGGAAAGCAAAATTTAACTCGGATGAAATTATCAATATGGCTGCTTCAGTTTTAATTAATTAAATTACATTTATCACAGCTTATATATAGTATTAGTTTATACAAATACAATGAATTATATTTGGCTGACGTAGTAAAGGACATAGCTGTGTTTTTGTTTTTAAACAAAAATCTATTCGCGCATCACTGTAAATGTAATTCAGTGCCTAATATTTTCTAGACTTTCAAGTATTCAATTTCTGTTTTTTTTTATGTACGATATCCTTAATACTCTCTAATACTTAATACTCTACTTACTACTCTTTAATACTTAATACTCAACACATTCCTACTTTATCCATACTTCAAATAAGTGGCCCTCCTCAATACTTGGAACTAGAAGCGTTTTACATTATTATTCCAAGTAAAGATTAGACGTGAGACATGAAGAATCTTTAAAAAAACATTGTTCACATACAACGGCCAGTGATGTAACACAGGCTACTTCAGACATAATAGATGCATATATAATTATACATATGAATTCCCATTTGTACCTGGAATCGGAGAAATGTAGCCCAAATTCTGTGTTTAGGGATTTCGCGAAGTTTGTGGAAGTGATGGGTTGTACTCGAGGGAATAAAGAATTTACTTGTATCCATCCAAGACCAATTCCAGTCTTGTTTTCCTACGAGCACAATTAATTCGCTGAACTGAGATACACCGATTTATCATTTGCCTTTTCGTTGAAACTTTTTCAAAGAAACCTTGAGATATAAACATAGAAAAATAAGTTTCTGTCTACAATACTTCATTTTCTCTTATCGCTAGTTTCATATTGCTTTGTTTCAATTTAGTAGCAAATTGAGGTTTAAAAATTCAGTAGCTGGAGTTTTATCTTTTCATGCCTATTTATTTAGTAAAATAAGTTTTATTGGATTTTTAAAACTGAACTGTAAATATTGTAGTCATAGTTTTGTGAAATAAACTTTGTCTATATTTTATGATTATTTCAGTTAGAGAGTGTTAGGCCTATGAAATTAAGACGGTAAATAATTTATTATGTTGACAACCCTGAGAGTCAGATCTCAAGGTGAAACATACAGTCGTAATAATTTATTTGTCTTTGACACTGTCAATAAGACCGACAACACAAACGTTATGGGTTTTATTACAGAAGATTTATTTTAATTGCTTTTTCACTTGAAAGCAAAAGACAAATAACCCTACTGTTATTGACCTAAGTATAAAGTTTTCAAGGTTATACAAAATTAATTAGACATCGATATCATAAAACCAAATACTTACAATTGTAAACGAACAAGTTTACAATTTATGGGATTTTCTAATTTATACCTATCTGTATTGAATTTATTGTGGTTTTCAATACTGTAATATGATTATTGTTCTCTATAACTAATATAAATAACAACCAGAGAACTTTGCGCATAAAAGAATGGCGTACACTCATTCGTGCATTCCTGCGATCCATCTTACGACACAGGTAAAGACAGATCGTAAGGTGTATGGCAGACATGTTTCACAAAGTGCGAAAGTATTAAACAACTCGTGGCCAAAAGACTTGTTATTGATGGGACACAATGAGAGAAGAATAGTTTACAATTTGTAACTGCCATCGCGTGTCTCTGGCGCACATAGGTGTCAATATAGAATATACACAGCTGTATATTTGGAAGTGCTTACTTTAAGGTGGTAATGTGGTAATACATACCTACTTCAGTTTTTACAGTTTGACCTTTGTCTTTTAAGTAAGTATTATTTTTGTGAAAAGCTTGTTTTTGTAATTAAATCATCTATATTTTATTGTTATTACCGAGATAAAAGGTACGCACTAAAACTTTCTGACAAGCGATAATGGTAAGGTGTGCCGTATTAGCTAAATCTGCTACAGCATCAAAGGCATAGGTGTCCAAAAAAATCGAAAAGCCTAAAATGAATATTTAGTACATCTTGGATGGCATTTTATCTTTTAGTAAAATCAAGAGTAGGTAAGTAATAACTGATCCTATTAAAAACTAAAAGAGCTGATCACACTTTGATACGCGCATTATATAGACGTTTCATGTGACAAAGGAAAACTTTAGAGAATACATTTTAGATGTCTGTCCCAAACGACTTTGGTTTAGGTAAAAACTTCAAGTCTTTAGCTAGATAACTAGGGTATATCATCAGGTTCATCAAGCTTCAACATCGGTTTTATTTTTTAAAGTGCTCAAAATTCTGAACGAATTTTGATCAAACAGAAATTTTCAGACAGTTTAGTGAACTTTTAAAGTTTCACATCAGTTCTTGAAGTTTTACGTAGTCTAAGTTATGGAGCTCTTTTTTGTTTTAAAGATGGTCGAAATATGTTTTCCTTTATATACTAGTCACGTATGAGACGTTTAAATATAAATAAAAGCAGCCAAGTATATGTCGGCACACGCCCAATAAAGTCTACGATTTTTTGCCGATGGTCGAGCGCTTTTCTTATCATTATTTAGTCTTTATTGTAATAAGAATATGAGCATAAACACACATAATCAAGCTCAATTTAATATTCTAATATAAAGTGGCCAACGTTTTGGACACATTCGCATATTCGTCTCAGATAAGAAAGTCACTCATAGTGCAGGCGTTATTAGTTAGTGTAGGGCCGTTTTAAAAACAAAAGCATTTTCGTTTCACTGGCCACATGAAAAGACTCCAATTTTCTCATGTATTATTTTTAATCTAAATACAAACCCAATTAATCTGTACGTCGATTCCCAATCGAATCTCTATTTAAAACTCCAAAAATAATAGCGGAAATCGTGCAACGCGTGGATGAACTCTGGATGGCCCGCGTCACTTGGAGCCGAGTGCTATGCGAGATTAAAGGCTTACCCGGCTGTAGCCAAACAAATTGCCCATCTAATGGGAGAGTAGTGCGGGCCTAGCCTCTGTTTCACCCCGCCACCGTAATCCCGAACGGTTAAGAGTTTCATGCCATTTTTGTTGGCTTACTTCGATTAGAATGACGCCAGCTCTATTTTAAATTCCCTTAGGATTGGATCTATCCCAATTTTGTCTTTTGATAATGGAATTTAAAACGGCGAATGCTTTCAGTAAATATTTTTGATTTCCTTATTCTGCAAAATTTCAAAATAGTAAAGTAAAAAAAATACTAAGTATATCTTTAAATGCGACATTGAATTTCTCTATCTCGCAAACTGAAACTTACACAAGACGTTAAAGTAAGCTCTTGGGAGTCAGTATTCAGTTTGACCTTTATTGAAACCGCTGCGGTCCAACGTGACATAACTCGCAGTGACCATACATATAAATCCGACCGCATTTGAACGCTGCTGAACCGCAGCTTTACCGCAGTCTAACCGCACCTAGGCCGTGTCAGTTGCCCCTTACAAAGAACTTTGTTAAGAAGTTAATGTGTCAATCTGAGGTATCCTGAGTAGGTTCAATGTAATTATAATACTCAAAGATCAAGTTATCAGTTCAAATTCCGGTAATATTTCCGGCAAAATGTTTAGGACTTCATTATTTACCAACTAAGAATAAACAAACTGTCTTCAGGAACTCTAGTGCGAATAGTAGGAATACTTTTTTCTCCTTTTTGTGTACGTACCTAATCAAGAGAACTGAGCACCGCCTGTCTTAGTTAAAAAGAAAAACGTTGAACATACATTTATATACAAAAGCGAGTATCTATAGTCAACGAATGGCAGCGTTGAGCGTATACATGTAATCCAATTACCAGTGCAAAGGACCAGACACATGATTGCATCGATACGTAAAGGACAAACGCGCTTCGAGACAGTTGGCAATATCTCCAGTTCCATTCCCCTACCATACGTCCTACGTTATTTTAGAAAGCATCGGAGGTCGATGTGAATTAAATGTTTGTCGGAACCCCAAGGGATTGACGGTATATGTTTGGTACCTACGGACGTAAAACTAAACTCGATACACAATATTTTCTAGTTATCGCAGAAGAATTCAATTTTAATTTCAAAAGAGTTTTTCCTTTGCTACTCAAAATGGTAGCCAAAAAGCTTAGGATCTTACACAAAGCTACTTTTACTGCAATCAATTATGAGCAAGACTTCAATAAAAATTAAGATAACTTCAGCTCAAAGATGAGATAAGAAAATAGTTGGGGGCGAGCTAGTCTCATCAGCTCGCTAAACGACAAAGGACTCTGATCCTTCTTCCCTTTTGTCTGACACCCAGAATGAGCAAAAAATTGTTCACTCAGTTTCCTCCCGTATTATAGTAACGGGACATGGAACGAAGCTTTAAATCTCCAGAGAATACGGGCAATTACGAACATTCTGATTTTATCTGGTTTCTACAATGTACACATGAATGTGAAATCCTTGGAGGTACTAATTCTTTATTAGATAAACCAGTCTTATCAAAATAAAAGAGGAAATATTTACGATTTTAAGCAGCAATCTGCAAGCATTTATTGTACCTACATGTGTCGTGGTCGATAAGAGATGGTAATGTGGGTCGATGTTGCTTCGTCGTGTTTCTTAACGGTTGATTGCCGATAAAATTGATCATACATTATCCCTTGACCCGTAAACGCGTGTACCGGAAGGTGACGAACTTCGTCCCTATGTAATGAACCCATTCGGTGACGGGTGTGTGTGGGTAAGGAATTCCTGCCTTCAGTCGCTGCCAAATAAAATTACAATAATTACTTCTTTGGAAATAAACATAAGTACCGGTAGCCAAGCATGTTTACACTCGTAAGAACTAAAATGATCAAGAGCAGACACAAATTTATTAAATATGTCTTCACGTAGCATCAATAAATCTAAAGGCCTTAGCAGCTCGAGCCAAAGTGGTCGGGTGACATCTCTCCATTTACCATGACTTATGGACACAGGGCGCAGCGTTTTTGTCAAACCATATGCCACGGACTCCATCTCGATCTTGGCTACATTCATCTACTTTTAACGATAAAAAGGTAAATGGTTAATATATTGCATTTTTTTGGAAATTTATTCGTAAGGTAAATGGTGATATATCTATTAGGTACACTACTATTGTATCGATTAATATAAACTTACCAGGATTAACTTAGTCGGTTTTTTTCTTTAAGTTTTTCTCGTATTACATTAAATATTTCTTTTATTCTTCATCTCTCATTGATTGCAATTTGACCTTCTGTAGTCTTATACTTTCGCCTTTATAATTTCAGTTACATTCAAAGTCACACAATTAATAAAATAAATCTTTACAGTTACACGAATGAATAGTTCGACTCGTGGACGGTCTTCTAAGTCAATTCTTTAATTAATCTAATTTTGGACACCACTACAAGAGCTTCCATTAAGCTTCTATTTGAAATTTAAATGGGATAAAGGTTCACGTCTGTCTGTTTCAAATCAACTCCATCATGTCATATTAATGCAATGCTAATTGCATTGGGGCTCAGAATTAATGTCATTGGTTGATCAAAATAGGTTAATCTTCATCATACATTATATTACAATTATTAATTGGAGTACAATAAAAAGCAATCTATTAAGTACAATGGAAGAAAAAACTATTCAAATGTACAAAATACCAGAGTAGACGTGGTATAAAATCGTAAAATACCATAAAAAACTTGATATACTAAAAACGCTAGCACTGACAACCCTTGCTCCTTGATATATTATGAGTCCTTCGCGCTTCGTTAGCGTTGTACCAATTGTCGCAAACGCGGCAACCGCAGACAGATTGTTCAACTTATACGGTATCCTACGTAGACATAACCATACGAAACGTTACAAGGAAGGAATTACATTGCTTAATAGCTGGCTTTGTTGAGACCTTAATGGATGGTATAGAGGTTTCATGGCAGGCCTTTTTATGTATGATTAAGTTTATTATACTGATAATAGTTATAGTATAATTACGTAATAAAAAGGTTGAGGTGGTACACTTTTTAAGTGATCGATTTATCTGTAGCGAAATTGTGAGTAACAAGAGTTTAAAATTGCATCCGATGAAACAAAATGCGCTTACAGACTTAGTACCACGCAATACAACATCATTGAAATAAATACATTCAAGTAGTTTCAGTAAGAGCAAACATGTAAGCCATGTACTGCTTACAGTTAATGTTAAACGGTAGCATGAGCTGTTAAATAACCAGCATTAAATCCGTAAATACGCTACGTAAATATTTTTTGCATCACACATAAGACAAGTAGATACCTAATAGTTTTAGAGCAGCACCTTCTTTAAAATATCGTGTTTCTAACTGTTCTAATAATAATTAATCTTTATAAAAGTATTACATTTTCTCTCTCTCTTAACAAGGTTTTCAGCAGCCAAAAGAACAACGGCATTGATTTAAAATACGCAAATGAAGTTCCATATGCATATCTTTAAAATCAGTATTTTACCAATCTATTATGTTAAAGCTTATAGAGAGACGTTGTGTATACGTTACTTCCATATTTTCTGTTGAATGTGTGTATGGAACTTGGCAAAAACAAATTCATAGCACCAAGAATCATTGTGTTCCGTCTCTCCCAGTTCATCCTTATTTCTGTGTAAAAATTTTTAGTGTTGGCGTCATATTACTGAGCCAAAATACCGAGATCTGTGTTTTTTGACTACAAGAGAAAATATAAGTTTCCTAGACAAACGAGACGATGAAAAATATATTGTGAAAATTCCCGAACTTACTGAGATGCTCTTTATGATGCTGATTACTAACAATACATAAAAAGAGCGCAGAGTATCGAGTGTTACTGGGTTTTTCCATTAGGTAATTCTCAGTAGCAGCACGGAGTCTGGATTTGTGCCCGGTTGATGGCAATAGGCTCGCCCCCTATTACATTGGGACCTAAAAAACATAACTGGCGAAATGTGGGTGTACTATATGTGCACCTCTGCCTACCCCTTCGGGGAATACAGGCGTGATGTTATGTTTATGTGTTTATGTTTTATAAACCTAAATCTTAATATAGTAGCCAGTGAAATAACTTTATAGCTGTAGCAAACACACATACAACGCACTCTTACACAGACACAATCAACATTGTTCTCGGAATTTCCTCTCGAACACAATCTTGTCTAACAAACAAGTGCAGCCATGGAGACTAGTTGTTCTAATTCAATTTGAGATTAAAATGCTTTATGTACTCTTTTGTGTTATATGACCTCACCGATCTACTAGGTTTATCTGTTCGTTCTGCCTCAATTGTAGACGAGAAACATCTTTAAAAAATACATGGTTTCATTTTATTTTGTTTGATAATAAGGCGATAGTATTTCCTTGCCAGGTTGGCTTGGTGACTTCTGGGGAAAAATCGAAACTTAAACCTTAAACAAAGGTTATAAGTTTGCTTTTCCTCACCCATATAAATTCGGAAAGGGCGCACCCCTAAGATAAAATCCATCGCTGGAAGCTATCAGTTCGATAAAGTTTACTTATAGTGCCTAAAATAAACTATAATAATTAAAGCTTGGGCAATAAAACATTACTAATTTCCCTTAAATTCCTGGAACATTCCACAATACTACCTCAGTGAAACTTAATCAATATTCAACGTCTAACTAGTTAGGTAGAACACCAAAGTTAATGGAAAAAGTAGTGGTGTCTTTGTAAACAAGAAAATTAAACAGGATTAAGGCGCTTTATATTTACGAGGTAAGACGGTACTCCTTATTAAGGAGAGAATACAATTACGCAGTCTCAGCGATTTAAGAAGACCTAGCACCGTTTAATTGCACTAGCATAAATTGTCTTTTGAACAGATAATTTCTTGGTAGCGTTTTATGGGCCACCCGTAAAATTCGAAAGCTTTTGGCCGCGGGACATATCCATTAAGTGGTAAGTCAATCCTTTCTGGTAATAAAGACTCTGATTTGGTAATTATTACTATGGAAATGACTGCGCAACAAACTTTAGTGACCAATTTCGTGGGATGTCTTGAAAAGAAACTGGAATGATGCAAGTTATATGTGTAAGTGAATATTATTTGAAGTTTATTTAAACTTTGTTCTACTAACTAATATTTTAATTTGATTAGATTCAACTTTTTTCAGTTCCCTAGGCTTGGAATTGTGCTAATAAATTACTATAGACTGTCTAAATATCCAGGACATACAAGAGTTGTAATATTTATAATCTAACGTATTCAAATGTTTCAAATTATACGTGTATTATATATTTACTATTATTATATAAGTACGTATATTTTATAATATATACCATTACTTTATAATCCACCCTTAAGTATTCGAAATATATATTTGCACATCACAAATAGACCAATCAGCATCAATTTTGAACGAGAAATTATATTCGAAGCAGGCGAGGAACGCGGATTAAATCTCAAGACATAACCATCCGTGGCTTATTAAATATTTACAATTTATCCAAATTCTGTATCAAATTCGCTTGGAAACAACTTCACTGTGCTTTATGTCTCGTTTTAATCTGTTATATTATACAATAAAGACGTTGGAGGATATTTAATGGTAAGTATATAGAAACTAAACGTTGATAAACAGAGAAGTCGTCTCATTAACATGAGATACTTTTTTGAACACTTAATTAAGTCTTCGAATTTAAATTAACACACTACTAATTTCACACTACACTACTGCCCCCTTACCATGAACTCTTAAAGCAAGACAATTTACGTTGTGGAAGGGAGACGCCGCATTACAGTGCACATAACGGCGTCTCGCTTCCACATCGTAATTTGTCCTGTAATAACGTAGAATGCTTCGTGTAATTTTTAAATATGAAGGAACATTGTTATTACAGCTGACCAAACATAAAGTATTGAATCTGATTTTGTTAAAAATTGCAAGGTAGGTATTTGTTTTTAGAAGGAACCCCTAGCCTCTTGCTAAAAACTAAAGAAAAGTAACCAAGTTACACAGACACTTGTATTTTCTTTATGTGTAGGTATATCAAATCAAATCAAATCATTAATTTCAATCCATCAGATCATAAATTAACATTATTACGTTGTACATTAAAAAATCATAATAAATAAGATACATGTATATACCTACTCATATATACCTATGTATAAATATACTCATATAATATATGTATAAATATGGTTCTAGATACAAAATTATCTAAATATAAACGATTAAAATCTTTTGTAACCTGTTTTTTATTTTCCTAATAAGAAAAACGATAGGATGAATGCGAGATCGAGACGAGGTCGAGTGTACGACATGTGTAACTTTTTATACAGCCCGATTTATCAAGGACGTAAAATAAATAAACATTTCCAATACAAAATATACGAGCTCGTCAAAGGGCGTCGCTTTTATAAAACAACACAACTCTAAATATACAGTACTCGTACATTTACGATGCCGTCTTTATTGAAAATTAATCGACGCATCGAATATTTGAAAACACTAATCAAAACGCCAAAGACTTTTAATAAATGTCAAGTGCGGCTCCAATATGATATATGAGTATTTTCGGCGGTTGGACACCCCGCCACGTAAAACGCTGCGTCAAGTGCCTTTCATTAAATCGGCTTTTCTTGTCGAATCACGATAGCCATCGTGGGTATATCGCTTATCCATCCATAAAAGATAAATATTTCAGCGCCGCTCTTTGTTGTACTATAAAAGAAGTAATAACCTCATCAAAAATAATTTCGGCTCAGCCCAACTTTTGCTTGGAATTTAACAATGCCTCGAATGAACAAAAAAAAATCTTTATCTCGAAAAGAACAACTAAGGGGTGATAAATAAAGAAAATCAGTTTCAAAGCGAATGTTATCAACGGAATAACTAATTGTCTCGTTGTAAATGTTATATAATATCTGCGCAATTCTTTTGTTTCTGTAGAAGCATTAAGTATGAAATAATGGCAAAGTTCCGTACCCGGTAGACAGTTGCTTGTCTCAACAATGTTATTAAATCATATACAGGGACGCCCCGACTGTAAAGTATGTAGAGCAAAGCATCGTATTCTCGAGACTTGCCTCCTCCATAAATATTTGCTTTGACGTCACATTTTTATAAAATGGACTTGAAATCGGTCAGTTTATTAAAAGGTTTCGGTAAATAAGTCCGTTTCAATTTACATCTAAAAGCTAAAAATGTATATTTTTACGTCTTGCTTAAGACATGTTTGAATAGCCTATAAATTAAATAAGAAAACATTAAACTTTACTGTAATAACGAGAGCATTTAGATGGTAGGTGTATGGTTAAAATAAACGACAGAATTGTCGGCTTTACTAGCGGAACAAAGTGAATAAATAATCTTCTTAAGTACTTAGACAAAAACAATCACACAAACACCATATTCAAGAAATAAAATCGTCTTCAAACTCAGCTCGTTTAATATCAATAGCTTGAAATAGCAGAAGAATATTTATCATAGAAAGCCACAAGTCAATAATAAATTCTACGTGTGTGCATTGCCTTGAGCGCGGCGATAAATAACACCATCTGTCACCTTGCAGATAAAAGGATACCCCACATTGACACACTATGAGCCTTCTTCCCAGAAGTATTCTCTATCACACTAATGTTATGAAACGGCAAGTTTTGTTAAAGACTCTATATCCAATGTTATTCTCAAAATTATAGAGTGATAGGATAAATCTTTTACCTTATTTACTGGGCTATATTAAATTGTTTACCGACAGTAATGTAGTTAACGTAATTTGGTTATTGAACCTGATGACAAAGCAATCTAAATGAGCTCAAGAAATGATGTTAATGATCTTAAAAAAATATTATCATGCTCTGTAAAAATACATAAGTGTAATAACTTTACAAATTTTTGTCTATTATTTTAGTTTCACCAATTAATTGTTTCTAGTTCACTAACACTCAAAAAAGTCTATTTAAATAATAAAACAAATTAGTCACCTGTTTGAATCTATCCGCGTAACATTATTTCACAATTCACGGCAAAATACAGATATTGGACGTGAAGTGGCGGGCTGACATCATATTTTATGTACACCCGAAGTCATAAAAGTTTACATGTGAAACAAAATAGCGATATATTTTCACGGGTAGGTACTTTTCGCTGCTCTTGTCGTGGCGAGGTATATTTGACGCTAACATAATTTGCCAAGAAAGATGTAAAGAAAGTTTTAAACTGGAAGAACTTGGTTATTTGAAGAAGAAACATTAGGATACAACTTGATATTATGAGGGAATGTTGACTAACAATTAACTACGACTTTAGTAATGCATTACAGAACAGAAAACACATTAACGATAGTAATGTTTATGAACTAGCTCTACCTGCGGCTCGGCCTGCGCTATAAGCTTAGTTTTTGTAATAAAAGTGACCAAATTATTCAAAAATACTGTAGAAACATCTATCTAGAATGTGCTCAAAGCACCTACAATTTAACTTTTGAAGCAAAAGCGACCTTTACAGTGTTATAGAGTTTTATCGTCGCACAAAGTGGACACTCGGATACACTCGACACGTCATCCCGTCGCCGCCTGTTCTCCGCCAGTTTACGAAGCTGCTACTGTGACACGTATACACTGAATAATGTGGATGTTCTGCGTATTTGTTCGTCTGAAATTGTTGAAGTATACTGTAAGATAAAAATATATACTCTTAGCTAAATTCTCCAAGTTCCACACTATTCATATGGCAATACTAAGTTGGATATATGGGCTAAAAGGTAAATCTACTGAAAATCAAGAACTACTTAATCCAATCCTGATTATTTTTTTATCCTGATTTGGCTCGGCAGTACTAAGGTCCTATCCTCGAAATGTACAAAAAATCTAAGGGTTCTAAACCAAGGCTTATACTGAGAAATTTAACTAGATACCTACATTTCAGATTATATTAATATTAGATTTAGATTACTATTGCTATACACTGTAACCACGTGAACTGTTCGCGTGTCTAGTTTAGAGCAAGCCCGACGTATAACACCCTCGTTGTTATAGACTTGTATCGCACACAGAGTGGACACTCTGGAACACTCGACACGTCAACCCGTCGCCGCCTGTTCACTGCTCATCGAGTATCACTGCCAGTTTTCCAACTAGTGATACTCATTACGTTTCAACCGATTATATTAGAACTCGTAATTCGAGTACCACACGTATGTGGAATTGTGGATATAATTAAATTATTCACAAATAGTTTGAAACAAATTTGAGTTATTTGATTTATGATGAACGGCGATGTGTAGGTGAATTGACTCATGCATGATAAAGGAGTGCCTCTGCCTACTACCTAAGGCAATGCAAGCACGTTTATTGAAGTGGCCTTCTTCACCGTAAGTCAGTGGTATCTTTTAGTAATTATACGTTAACATTGTCACTTTACATAAAATCAATTTGTTGCAATAGAACAATACTTGCCAGTATTTGTACAAACTAATCCTACCCGGGTAAACCTAACTATTTAAACGCACCCATAAAATATTATGTATGATGAAACGTGGTTGTACTAAATGTGCACCTCTACCTATATCCTACCCCTTCGGGGAATGCAGGCGTGATTTTATGTTATGTATAAATTATGTTTGTATCATAAAATCTGAATAAATACATAACAAAGTAGCAAATGCATTTATGAGCGTACTCATATCGTATAATATTAAAGTGTAGTACCGCAGCACATCCACTTGATTTATTTCACAGCTCCCGGGAGACGAGTGGAGTCCGTCTCGCCGGGAGTCCGCCCTCTTTATAAAACAATAATGGTATTGAGTGAATCCGGTTAACGTGCTCATACATTCAAATACATTACTTAAAACTGATTGAACTAAAAAAAATATAATATGGAGGGTACAGCCAGAAGAAGAAGAAACAAGGGAATTGAAACGTTACTCAGTATTTAGTTATTTTTGTTTGGATAACGTCATTTATTACTCATTTTACTTAGAAGAAATTACAAGCATTCATACTTAGCTTTTCTAAAACTCAACGAAGCGTTGCATAAATATGTTTTTGTCACGTAAATAAAGATCTTATATACCTACATGTATTATCATAATTGTGTATTCATGTAAGCACCTATAGTTTGTTGTAGATAATTGCTGCGCTCAATCGACTCTACCAAATACAGACCACATACAACTAGTTTGGTCAACGCTCTACAGTGTATTAATCCATATTTCAATCACGTAAGTTTGAGTTTGAAATTAGGTAGCTATACAGTTCAACACACGTAAACAATATAAGTCAATTCTGTGGAACTAACTACCAACAGTAACGTAGTTTGTGTTAGGTTAACTACTAAGCACTACATGTTTATTTTGGTCAAAGGAGACTTGAGTGTTCGTACATGTATTCATGACTTTGAGGCAATTATCTTATTCATTGGGGAGAACTACAAATATCATACAAGGCGACATAATATGGAATTAGGTGGACACGGCTCAAATATTCATAAGTTATCAGAAACAATGAAGAACGATGCATCTATGTACAACGAACGATGTATACACGTCTTATCACCTTTTGATTTCTACATAAGACTAGCACGGTTGTACCATGTGTAACCATATCGGCCGGCTTCTCTATAAAACATCGAACTGTTAAAGAGAATATCCTATTTACAAGAATTTTACATTTTTAGTTTTCCAGCCTGTTCTGAGAATGGACGCATGCCGTACAAACGTATGTAAAAAAAGTTGAGTAATAAAACGAAAACTTAAATCTTCTCTGCATATCAAATACAAATACGTATGAAAGGTAAAATAAAGGAAACAAGCAGAAGATCCGGCTCTGTGGCGTGCTTTGGGACAGGTCTATATCCAACAGTAGACTGCAACATGGTGATGATAATAATGAAATTAAGCTAATGGAAATTCCAGTACCTATGGTATTGCGTTTTACAAACAAAAATAACGCACCACTGACACCCAGTGTGTTTAAAAGTCTTCGTATAACATGAATCTATGTCATGTTTGGAAATCGATCGTATGACCTTTAAATGCTAGAGGCCAATCACTCAGTCACTGCGTCAATTGAGTTATCAATAAATTTGTGTAGACAGTAATGAGACACCATTATTCAGTACAGCGATGAATACAGAATTATTGATGCCAGCGTAATTAGAAGGTACACACTTAAATGTTTATCAGCGCTGTATAAGGCGGCGTTGGTAGAATTTTCTGTTGTAATTATTAGCTGGAATAACTTACATTATTTACCTGTCTCAAAATACAGGTAACACATGTTATATTAAATAATAAATAAATTTGGAAACGTTTAAAACAAGTATTTCATTGCTATCCAGTACCTACGATATTAGTATATCAAACTACTTATTTTACTCATGATTTTAAATATGTCATTTCAGACAGACATCACTTTTTAACAACTTGCCTAGGAAACTGTCAGCGTTCTATAAATTCTATAAAAGACGTAGTTACCCTCAGATAATACGTCATTAAAACTGAAATTGTAACAATCAACCATTGAAGTAATACGTTGGAACACAGCAGTAGGTCACTAGCCTACAGCTATGGAACTACAATTACCCGACTTTCTGCTTGCGGCCTCCTAGCTCATTTTACTGTCTACCCTAACAAGATAGACGGAACTTAATTTATATACCGCCGTCTTAATTACACTGTTGCATTTAAATGGATTAATGTATTTTTTCTTTTGTTGAACGTTTAGACAATTTAGGACCATTCTAATCATGGTGAGAAATGTTGACTAATTTGAGCGTTTTAGAATGCCTTTATGGTGTCGCCGCAAGCGCGACTTTTGAGTTCGATTCCCGGGTTAGGTAAAGTATTATTCCATTTATCTGATGCGTTATTTTCGGTTAAGTACTTAGTATAGCATGTCGTCCGATTTGCACTGAAAAAGAGCATCATTAAAGGTTGAATATATCGTCATGTCTTTCTTATTACATAAGACTTCAGCAATATCACAGTCTGTAAGTTAAACCACATTATTAACTTACTAATGATACTGGCGTATATGTTTGATTTAATTAATGTAACAGTGAGGCTAATTTAATCGCATATCGATTAGTACACCACTGAATGCTAATCTGATGTAGCCTAAATTATATTTGTATCTACACGTCAATCCTAATACCGCGATATCGTAATATCTGATACATTTATTTATTTTAATTTTATTTATTTATTATTATCACAATATAACACCATTGCAGTATATACAACCATGTGAATCTTAAGAATTTACATCTGATACTTCTTTAAAAAACAAACTTGAATAAAACTGTCATCATACTGTATTTTAAGCGGATACCCAAATAACTGAGGCTTTCTATATGTATCCATAGATAATTCATGTTGCCGTGTTTCCACTTAGGTGTGATGAGGGGTTTGGGTCGAATTTAATTCAACAAAGAAGGCAAGTCATGCTGACCGGCTGACGTCTGACGTCCTAATGAATACCCCCGACGCGCTGCGACGTTGAAAATTTTATTGCACCAAATTGTTTACGTAGTTAACCAAAAATAAAATGTTCGCTAACGTCACTTGTTTGTTTCATAGATTTATATCATCACTATCTGAAATCTGTAATGACAAAAGATATGTCATCAACGCCCGCAATAAAGCTGCGTCGCAAACAGTTACAGAATTAAACAAACAACATCAATGACACCTGTTACTAGGTCCAGGTTCACTTTCACTTTACTTTTTTTACACGCACGTGGCGTTATGCAAATATTAGATATTTCACGGCACAATATTCCGTGGCAATTTACAGGGAAATTGGGCAGGAAACCAATTGATATTCTGATCTCGTTTGGGAATTTTCGTTGGGAACTCTGTAGAATCCACTTCTGATTCGCCATTTACTTGTAGCTCACATATTGGGTCTCCATAGAATACAACAACACACGAAAACGCTAAACAAACGCGTTAATAAATTGCTGCACGTGGTGCGTACTAAATCGTCCTAGTATCTGCCAATACTGCCGCTTGTTAAGCCTTTGTTTCATAAAAGTTTGGAAACACGAGATATTGGAAATTGAACCTCTAAATAAACTGTGGTTTCGAAATTATTAACCCAGGTAATAACTCGATACGATAAGGACTAAATCCTTCAAAGACTAATGGATAACAAAAAGGCGCACTTAAATAGCAATTAGTTTTAAGTAGCTAGGTGAAACATCGTATTTTTAGTGCCGTAAACCGGGTTGAAAACGTTTAGGAACGTTAAACTACCTTCAGACCTGACCTATAGAGTTAGGTTGGCTCGTTCATAAAGGATTAAGGGGCTCATAATTATCTACTACATAAGTATGCAATTTATGGCATAAGAAATCAAATAACATAATTTTGGATAATAGACATTCCGTACAACACATTAATCTAGTACATTACAAGCTTATTAAACATAACCGAACCGCAATAGCCTATAAAATAAAACCTGCTCTGTAATATCCATAATGTGATCATGCAAGAATTTATATAAGCGAGACAATTTCAAGAATCTTCATTGCTAAGCTTCACTGGGTGCGGTCTGGTTAATATCGAGTCAAGATTGTTGACAAATGAATGTGCCAATTGCAGACTTGACAATTCATTATTGAGAAATGTTCCATGAAACATCCCTTGACTCATACTGTGACTAATAGTTTCTTGAGCCTTTGTTGCCTGGACTAGTTCTGTCACACTGTGTGTTGTTTAATTTAGCAATAAAAATAGCACGTTCAAAATATTATTAATGTACACAAATATTCATTTATTTTAAAGCAACTCTTTTGTACTATAGCCTTTTATACTCCATCATTACTCTGATCACAGATAAGTACCTATGCATCATCATTACCTACGTAATTGAAATATTATGTAGAATAAGGAAGCCCGTACGTCGACTTTTCTGTAAGGAAATTGCAGTGCTTCTTTTCAATATCCTTGGTACGTATAAGATCAGTAATATAATTCCTGCTACCAATCTAATTCTGACACGAAGGATTTCTTGCTTGACATTCTACTTACAACCATGAGTGGTACAAAATTCAGTTGATTTGTTTAACTTAAGTAGATTCGTACATATTTTAGGGCACTTACTTGGGAATTTAGAAAAACGACGCATTTGTTGCTCTTTTCATTTTTTCCAATACCTATTTTATTTATTTTACAACCGTCGTTCGGTAATAATATTATTCAAATAACATATTTTTCCAAGAACTTTCATTCTTTTCGATTTATTCTATCATTGAAATCGTTTGAAGAAACGATATCTTACAACGCAATATCAACAATATTTATAGAGACGCTTTAAAACAATTATTGGAAAGGTTGAAAAGTGGTTTACGGATCGCCGTCTGGCGTATTATTTGTTGTAACAGATCGACTCGGCCCGAGGGAGCCGTCGGGGAGCTCGCAAGGCGACGGATTTCACGCCGGCGTGGAGCAGCGTCCTCACTGCCGCTGCGACTGCCCGACACAAAACTAGATTGGCTATCGATTCGATAAATACTATGGCTAATCTCACTTGTTATTAAATGAAGCACGAACCACAATGATTGTTCACGGACTTAAGTTTCATTAAAGTGTTGTTCTTGGAATAACAAAGCAAATATTTATCAATTAATACAATATCAACCTACTCTGCCAAACTGGAGTAGCCCTATGTGTTGGCATGTACATTATAGAAATTCATTATGAAAATATTTTATGAATAGATGAATACGTTTTTAATGAATACTGAACAAAACTCTTAAGGCCGCTAAGAAACTTACTCAAGCTTAATTAAACGCTGAGCTTCGTCTATACAAAACGTTTACTAAACGTAATATTGAAAGAAGGAGTTTTAATTTAAAGAGCCAATGAAGTGGAAGAACATAGGTTCAATCAACTATTGTGAGTTAAGGCCCTAAATACAGCTGATGAGACCGCCTAGTGGACACGAGCTTGTGAAGAACCATCTACAATGGACGATATTACAGCAAAGCACGCAAACTGTGCCTTTCCTGTGTACCGTGAGTATTGTTGGTACCATTGTTACCACATTTAGTGCAACAATTGAACAAAATACAATTTTACGGGCATAATTCACAAAATCCACTCACATTGCTATGACCACAGAGCATGCAAAAGTATTTTATTGTATTAAAAACGGTTAAATTTGTCAACCGCATCATGATAAATTATTACTCAGTCTTATGTTGTTTAAATCAATATACTACTATAGCATGTTTTGTACTATTTAAAATGAAACCCTAGGAGTCAGAAAACTTTACGACTGCCTAATCTCTGCAAGTTTTTCTACCATGGAATAGACATGGATGTTTGTTACTCTTTCACGTAAAAACTACTGAATGGATTTTAATGAAATTTAATATGAAGGTAGCTGACACCTTGGATTAACACATGGGCTACTTTTTATCCCGAAAAAATGTAGCACATAACACCGCGGGGCGCAGCTAGTACTTGAATAAAACGCTTATTTCATGGCCATTTCTTTAGACTTAAATGGACGGCGCTCTTCCGAACCCCAATGAAAACTGTTCCTCTTACAAAACAAACTAAATACTACAGACGTTTGTGCTGCACGTCAAACACTGTTATCCGTTGTTTGTTGCCTTTACACTATAAGAGAGATTCTATTCGTGACAAATATTTGATAAAAAGCTACCATGATGTACCTACTCTAGTGCAAACTGTTTATGGAAACCAGTAAATAATTCATGGGTATGTGGGTACTTTGGAGGTGGGTGGGGGGGAGGGAATGTGGGTGACACCGGACAGATAATATGATGGTAATGTTGTCTTATAAGCCCAAATATCATTTCAATAAGTTTGTCCGCAGACGACGAGGGTGCCCAAAATTTTACAATTCCTTACTTCTCAGTTGTTGTTTATTTAATTATGAACATCGAAGTCCCGAGTACAATAAACACGAATAACAATGGAATGAAAACACCTAAATATAGACATGACAATGGGCACATTATTTTATAGCTTAATTAGTTTACGCTTTAGTGTAAACCTTTATGTTTTGAACGTACGATGTACAAACCTAAATACCAACCTTAGATATACGAGTAAAACTCAATTAAAATTCAAAAGACGGGAAGAGAAATCAAGCAATGGACGAATCAACAAAATTAGCAAGATAGACAAATGTAAAGAACTGGAGAAAGACTAGCTAACGGGCAAACAAAGCTAACGATATCGAGTATCGAGGCAACTTGAATCTTGTTTTAAATGGGCAATATTCTTTTTTTTTATTTTAGCGTATCCATTGGTAATATTCTTAGTTTTGTTGCACTACATTCTCAATAATTATTTTGTTCAAAGCTTCACCTTGGCGAACATAATTAATACATTCAGCTGACATTATATTTTAAATAATTTCTTCCCATATTATCAACTAATAATACAAAAATTCAAGATCACACTTGTTTTCTCTTTTATACATTAAATATTTTAGCATAATATATTTCAACAATGTTACCTGACAGACAACATTAGAAAGGTTTGCGTGTTTAATTGTGCGTAGCCTTCAAATATTATAATAATAATATGGGCCAACCTTGCAAAATTCTTCACGTCTTATATGAAAAGGAAAGGTCTTCGTGAAACCCCTAGACACAATATAGATATCTGTACCTTGCCAAATATGTATTCATATTCTTGTCAGAGGCAGCAATGAACTAATGAGATCCTTTGGACACAAATATAGGTACGATTTCCACGCAACTACGTAATACCAAAGCGTTCTCTCAAAGGTATTCCGAGTAGAAAAAGTAAATGGACTGCAGGTATTTGCTCGGATTTTGGTACAGATTTCAATACTGTTTTCACAAAAGATTCGAATTAAGTAATCGCTGCGCGGATTTCAATCAAAATCGAATGTTTTAATCGAATAAAAACTTGAATTAAATGCTTTTACAAGCTTAAGTTCTCCATGGCAGTATGTGATTGTGTTAATATTTATTTGGACATGAATGATGCACCCGTACACCGTACATGGTAAAATATAACAAGGTACTGTTTCTTTAGATATTAAAATACTTCAATTATTATATTCAACATATATAAAAATAATTAAAAACTCACAAAAATAAAAAAATAAAAGTCATAGGAAATAAAACATAAACTACGAATGGAGAACATTGAAAAACAATGAATATTCACATTTATGTTACAAACTTTGAAAGCAAATAGCTCGTAGACGTCCATTGTTGTGCAAAGGCGCCACGAGAACGATCTCATGAGAGTTTAATTTCATTATAATCGTGCCTACATTGTAAGTACATTATTGGATTCTCGGGAACGTGGATCAGAATGGAGAGACTTATTAATGAAGGCGGAGTACTATAACTATGCAATACTTATTACCTAGAGCTTCTAGAAGGTACACATTTTGAGACACTCGTGTGTCGCTGTAGAGTTGTCAGGGTTAACAGATTTCCACTTACTATTAAATACCATCACCTTATTCACTCTCATCGTGTCCTTTATATACACAGTATATTTATAGTCTTCAACATTAGCTCTTCTGAACTTTCTTCAGGTGCCTTTTATCTATTAGGGGAGAATACAACGCCCACATTTTCCTCTATATTTTCAAATACAATTTAAGCAATGACAGCAGGTTTTTAGTATCAGAAATAGCTTAAAATAACATTTTAATTAGAGCTCCTTCAATTTCAAATTAAAAGGTACGCAAAAAGCCGAGCTCAAAATATTTTTGCATTCATTCGCAAAAGTAGTAGATGAAAAATTCTCAAGGATAATTGACGGTCCCGCCGATAAATATAGTGGACGAAGTTTGACGGCTGCGGGGAAAATTTTCAAGCTCCTTTTCAAGACATTTACTTGAAAATACTGTCGTGGTCCGCAGGCACAGACAGCAATTTGTTAGTTTACCCTGCGTAAGAGCGGGCGCGCTTCGCTGGGCGGCGAACAAGTCATCTTTTATTAAATACGTACAAACATTTGCATTTAGCTACCGTGTATACCGTATTGTAAAATTTAAAGTATTTTCTGGGTAATGCATTCAAATGACGAATGTATTATGGACTGAGTATGGAAATGCATACTATTTTATGAATTCCGTTTTATTCAGCTTACTTACGTAAGTTGCACAAAACTAAATGCTTTTCAAGTCACAATTCTTATCAAGAAAACACATTCACTGTTGACACGACGATAATTTATAACTGCGAGCTTTGTGTAATAATTTAGACTTTTTGTAACTATCATGTCTATTTATAATTGAATTATATCTTATGTATAAAATTCTCGAATCACAATGTTCGTTCCCGTACTCCTCCGAAACGGCTTGACCGATTCTCATGAAATTTTGTGAGCGTATTGAGTAGGTCTGAGAATCGGCCAACATCTATTTTTCATACCCCGGATCAGCTAGTAATTTATAAGATAAATACCCTTCCTTACATGCATGTATATTTTATGATATATTGCCGTATTCAGGACTCTTTCTAAACTGAATGTATTGAATAAAGTATTATGAAGCCAAGTAACAATAGAATGTAGGTACCTCGATATTTAGATCCGACCACATCGAATAGAGAAGTACTATCTTCTTAAGACCATATTTATTTTCTAGAAATCATAGTACTAAACTGGCCCGTTCGATCAAACTGAAAGCGGGAAATAGGTATCTACAGTAAACATGAAGGTAATATAAAATTGTCTACTAGTTTATGATGAAGCACTACTAGGCACAATCACATATAGGTCAAAGAAATATAAATTTAGTTTCTTCAATAATAATAAAAAAGTAAAATCACCCTAAGCATACTATACATAACGTAAGGCCTGTTTTCTGCGAAGGGGTAGGCAAAAGTGCACAGCACATTAGTACATCCAGATTTCGCCAATTACATTAAGGGCCAATGTAATCGGTGACGAGCCCATTGCAATAAACCCGACACAAATCCAGACTCTGTTTTACTACTGAAAATTACCTGATGGGGGAATTCAGTAAAACTGTTCCCGTTTTGGGATTCAAACCCAGGAGCTCATGCATAGCATGAACGACCTCTCGCTAGCGCCTCGCGCTTAGCGACCACAAGACCAACGAGGTAGTCTTAAGAGTAGAATTCCCAGTATAACTAGATTATAAAGTTAAACAGGCTAATAGAAGATTTGTATAGATTCAAAGATATTAAATTCAAATGTCGTAATAATAATGAAAAAGAGGACTGAGCTGACGGAGATAAGGACTAAAAAGGAATAAGATGATATATGTATTATCTTTTTCTCACCTACAACATGATAGCTATAATATACACCTTGACTAGTTAACCAGTAACTTTATAATCGTCATATAAGTACGTATCTGTGTCCAGTTGGCTGCAGACGTTTTATATCCCGTTCAAAGCCATCTCCATTTATATGAGGCCATATCAATGACCATAAACATGAACATGAATAAGAATGTAGGTTTTATGGCCCGCCGTATAAATCCAGAGGCGGTCATTACACCATGCCTGAATTTGTTGAGGAATCACGTGAAATAAAACACATTTACAATTGAAAGACAGAAATAAAAGAGCCATTTATTTACGTAAGGCAAATAGCGAGCGAGTGAAGCCAATACTTTTTTCGAGTGGTCTACTGAGGTATCTGGTCTGCCGAGTGGTATACGGCTTAGAATTGACCACCCCCTATCCTTCCGTGGGTGTCGTAAGAAACGAGTAAGGGAAAATCCAGAAGATGGGCAGGAGCGTCTTTTGTAACTTCACTGCCTATATTGGGATCCCCAAGCCGCTTCCAAACGTGGGGATTATAGCACCTCATTTTAAGGGGCAGGCTTTTGTTCAATAGTGGACGTGTTCCAGCTGATGATGATGATAATGACTGAGGTATGCGAGTGTAAAATTCGCAAATGTAGAATACAATGGTCCATCTTAAGCATAATCATCATCATCCGCAGCCTTCAATATCCCACTGCCGGGTATTTATATAAACCTCCCTGTAAAGTATGTCATCTGCAGAGTTCGTGTGCCAATCTTATCCAGGTGCGCCCGGCAATTTGTGTAATATTATCGACCCATCTCGGTGCCGGACGACTTAAGTATTTAGTGGCGGCTAACTACCTAAACTACCACATTAAAAGCTTATATAGGTAATTCAATGTAAATACAGAATTGGTACTTAATTAAAAAGAACACAACCCTCTTCCGGCTGTTTTGCCGTAGTCGGGTAAAAATATATCGAAACTAGAACTTCTAGTCGTATATAATTCTTGTAAACTTAAAAAGAGTATGGGGGAAAAGTAACGCCATTGCTAGTCGTAAAACTACTGCACAGCTGTCCTGTGTCCTCTTTATCGTTTCAGCTATTTTCCGTGTTGCTGCCGGTTTTTCCTGCACGGTATATGGAAGATACCAATGTACAGCTGTGAATTTATATGTATATAGACTTTAAAGGTTCATGTATTATTTAATTTCGGAAATACTTTTTCTAGCCATCAATCAGACATAATTTATGCAAACAAGGTAGCTTCCAATAATGTTACATCATTCTAAAATCTCCGGTGTTATTTTAAGCAGTAGTTTTCTTTACTGCCTCGTTGGTTTAGTGGTTTCTAAGCGCGATGGCTGAGCACAAACAAGGTCCTGGGTTCGAATCCCGGGTCGGGCAAAGTGTTACTGGGTTTTTCCATTAGGAAATTCTTAGTAGCAGCATGTAGCCTGGATTTGTGCTCGGTTGATATTGCCATCAGGCTCGACCAGGACTAAATTACACCACAATATTACATTTAATATAGACCTAAAAACCTACCCAAAATTATCATAAGACGCACAGCTCAAGCCACAATGGTTAAAACATCTACTCAAAGAAAAGCACTTATTTGCCACAACACTTTATTTTATATTTACAGACAACGTTCGACAGTGCACAAACGACGCCGCTCGTAGTACGTCGTGTAATCTCCAATTTGTTATTCAAAAAGTATTCATATCAATACACTATACATTTTTGTTTCAATTGTTGTGTTCTATTTTGGCGCGGATATGTGCATGGACTACTAATACAAGAAAAACGTAACCATAATAATATTGTAGTTGTTTTTATTGAAAGTTTCGTTGGTCTAGTGATCGCTATTTACGACTGCTGAGCATGAGGCTCTGGGTTCGCATCCCAGGAAGGACACAGTGATATTTGGGTTTTTCATGAGATAGTTCTCAGTAGCAGCACGAAGTCTGGATTTGTGCCCGGTACGTGGCAAGAGACTGACCCTCTTTAACATTGGAACCTATAACATAACTGCCGAAATGAGTGCATATTTTACGTAGCTACTAAACTCTTGGAGAAAGCACCGGCGTAATATTATGTTATGTTAAAACTAAAATATTCTACTACTTACTTTTGTAGCCGATTGTACCACAGCAGTCGGTTTTAGGTTCATTTGACGAGCATCCTAGCTTTATTCGAGGCTCACTATTGACTGCGCTACTAGTCTTGTGGGCACACAACTTTTTATATCTGGGAAATAAAATTGTCCTAGTCTAGAGAAAACCAGTGAGCGTCGGAATAACTATAGCGTTTACGTGTGTGTGTTGAACATTTGAGTGCATCGTTCAATGTTTTTACGATTGAAGTGAAGGAAGCTGAAACAAACTAGCGGGTAGTTGCTGGTAACACAAAGTTGACTCGTTTGATGTAGAATTCAACGGAGTGTTTTATCGTCACTGAGGTCTGTCTTAGCTTTCGATTAAATTAAAATTTGTAGCTAGATAGTTACACAATTGTGACTTTTAAGGTTCTCTGTTAAGGCTTTTATACAAATACCGTAAACACATAAGTATTACCTATAGACATCCATAAGTTATATAAGGTTAGCAAATACTCCGCAAAATCAACTTCTAGGGATCTTGATCGGATACTTGTTTTAAAACTTACGCGTATGATTTGACTAGAAAATAAATGTGACCCACAGCGACAATATCCTTTATCCTACAAACTGTTGTAAATGGTACACCTCTCTTTGTCAAAGTATCCTAACATAATATTATCTCGAGCTACCCTTGTGTTATGTTATACATGACTCTGGCCGTGTAATTCGCTTTGAAACAACTGAAGTTTTATTATTCAGTTCCTTCCTTAGGCGCCGCGCTAACCACAGACTAAAATCACATAGAGCGTCATTCACAGACTAATGTATGAAGTTTACAAAGCGATGTAACTACTGTGCCGGAGCCTGTATACGTTTAATATAAAACTAATAAACGTCTATTCCATAAACAAATTTACTCACTTAAGTATCCATTAAGCTTAATATTGTTATTTAAACAAACAATTTACGGAACCGTAACGTACATTTAGGGACGACGAAAATAGCTTCCATGGAATAAATTGATTAGACGTGTGTCCGAAAAAAATTAAAAAGCTTTCTCTCCTTTTTAACTTTTCGTGTCTGAAAGCTTTGTCGTAGAAAGATTCATTTTAATTACGATTTCCACGAGAAATAACGACTCGGGGAAGTAGGACCTTTACCTAGCTACAAATCTTCATTATGTTCATTATTCCCGTGTAAAATTGTACATTATGTGGTTTTTATTCGTAAGTAAAATTGTAAATACATACGATACAAGTTTTTATAAACCGAAGACTACAAGATTTCCATTATATACGTTTTATTTACCGTTCCGTACCGCGTTACCTTCTGCCCCTTAATTCCTAGCGACAGCTAGTCACTGGGAAATATTTTTTAAATGTTATTTTTTTACTTTATACAATTTTAATGCCAGCGTGTAATGTTTAGTTGTTGATTTATCCGTAGTTATCGCCAAACATGGTGAATTGAGACGTGAAGCGATTCGTGGAGGGTAGAATTTGATTTATTCACGGCGAACGCGGTCGATCCTCCTGACCGTACGTTACTAAGATGAAGTTCCAGCGACATAAATCTCTGGCCACTCCACACAAAGTGAACGAATTGGCTCGAATGAATAATTCCGAATACATTTATGCAAGTGCAAGAATTTCCATTGCACAGTCTTGTAGGATCTTTGAACAAATACTTTCAGGAGATTTGTATAAGAATAAAGATACCGTGAAAATCTAATAGATTATCTCGAAATATGTTCAGTAAATGTTTATACAGTTTAATAGAACATGTCATAGATACGTTTAGGCGATTTATATGAAATATTTATAATCTCGATAAAATATCTTATTGTAAGTGCTTTTCAATATCAAACAATACACAAACACTTTACTTGTTTCTTCCAAATAGAAAAGTTTTGATTTGTTGAAAGACAACGCAAGACTAATCTGCAAAAAGTATAAAGTTTTGTTTACAAACTTTCCATTTCATTCGCAAGTAGCAATTACTTTCAATTCCATCGTTACAGATTATTAAGCAAGGATTCTGTGTGTGTCTTCTGCGACTCTTTTATTCAATCCAAGTCAGTCTACTAGAAGTGCTTTTAGCTACACATACCGTCTGAGTATTTCAGATTGGACATTCCTGTTACTTCTGCATACGTTCATACGCAGAATTATTTTATCCTATCGAAATATTTTAATTAGCTTATGACGAATAAAAACACACTATACATACATTGAACACAAATTGATTAAGATATTTGAAAAATGATTGACACGAGCGAGATTCACAACCGCGACTGTCGCCTATCCATGGCGCAGCTCTTACCAACTAAGCTACCGTGTCGCTGCTTACAGCTAGCAAACAAGTTTCCATTAAGTATTAACGTTTAAAGGGTGGGTTTAGGTCTTAAAGTAAGTAAACTTTTCTTTTGACTAATTTTGAGAAAAACTTAATCGATTAAACAAAATCCGCCGAAAAATTCACACGTTTTCTAAACAGATTTTTTAAAACTCCCAATGTAAACTTAATTACGGAGAGAATTTTAACGAATTCATACGCTTGATCTGCGCCAAGGACGAGGTGAAACGAGATGTTGCCAGTCCACAATGGCGGACTGGAGTCTGACACCCAAGCGAAAAGTATTCAGCATCCTGATTAATATTTTCATTTATTTATAATCCATATTGCGATATTTTATTCATTACTGTCGCCAGATAGCTTTTGAAAAACACTTAATCGTGGCTTCGTACTCGTGGTGTTTTAAATTTATTTATGCGATTTCGTTTGTATACATTATTATTATCAGAATTGAGAATTCTGTTCTGAAACATAATCAAAGTCCGTGAAATTGTACACTTAATAATGACCTCAATAATCCTATAAAGAAATCTATAATTTACACATTACGTAGGTAACAAGGACTCCTCTGTCGTAAACTGTTAGAATTTTTTATCTTTACTTATCCCTTTTATTTATGTTATTTATAACTGTATAAACGAATATGTTTTATGAATATTATACAAATATGAATCATCGTATTAAGTAGCTTTTATCTAAGTACTAAGTACCCTTTATTGCGTAGCTAAGAGCTTATTTATTTATTATTTAATGGGTTAAAGTAAACAAAAATCTGCTCTTAAATAATGCTACTATGAATATAACATAACCTCGTATTTCACAATTTGTACACAATTAATATGCAAATCTCAAAAATGTATAATAATTATTTACGCCGCTCATAAGTCTGTGATCAAATTACCCTAATTGAGGATGAAGGCCCCGAGAGGATTTGCCATGACGTTTTTCATGATGCTAACTGTCTACACTTGGCGCTTATCGCGACCCTTGCAAATTCAATTATGAACCGTCGGTCGTCGCCTGCGATGTTGACCCTCCGAGCAAAATATCCAGACTTTGTCACAGATCTTAGATCTTAATATAACTGTTGCTGAGGGAGACTGACTGAATTCAATTTATACAGAAGTAGTACTCATATTTACTATTAGGTTACGAACCTATAATGTAATATGGTTACGTCAACCTTGTTTACTCTACTAAAACTTAACGTTTGACTGACTACGTTTGGAATATTTGGGTATCCGAGCTTGTTCGTTCTCGATCGTCACGCTCATTACCAATTACAATTATTATGACCTTGGCCATTCGCGGTTATTCTATGTCACTGACGAACATTCGCTGTTTTGAATTTCATGGTGTAGACACTCATGCCTTAACCCGAATAACCCATGGGTCCAACCCATGGACATCAACATCATCATCAGCCGGAAGAATTCCACTGTTGAACAAAGGCCTCCCCCTTACATAAGGAGGGGAAAGGGGTGCCATAATCCCCACGCTTGGCTAGCAGCTTGGGGATCGCAGTATTGATGGTGAAGTTACACATGGACATAATACAGTATAAAATATTCCTAATTATTACAAAACCCTTGGGTAGGCAAGAATCGTATTGTAACAATTGCCAATAATCAAGTACTTACTTTTATATTGTACTCTAGCTAACCCTTGTTAGGTATTTGTACAATTGTCAACACAATATTTATCATTCATCGGCGAATGCGGTAACATGTAATTACAATTAATTTCGACATACTGCGAGTGTTAAGTGCTGAGAAATGTGCTTTCACCTTGTAATGTATGTTTCTACGCCAAATACAAATTCAATTAAAGTTTCAATTAGAACGACATATTCTGTAAACATTCAACCACAAAACTGGATTGAATAATTAATGAATACAAGCAAATGTAAGGTTCTTAACTACTTTTGGGAGCTTAGTGCGACTTATCGATTAGAATTTGAATATCTTTTGTATTGCATTATAATGAAATACTTAGTTTTAATCGATAACTGCATACCCGCTTCCGTGATTTCCGTACTTAAAAATACTTATACATTTTGTCAGTGTTGAATAAATTGATTAGGTAAACTATATCTGTCACTGTCGTTTGCATGTCAAAAAATAGAGTTGTCAATAGACTGAAATAAGTAGTGGGTTCATCGCATTGTTTATAAATAAGAGGGTTACCCCCTTAAATGTCTAATATCTAAAACAGGCCTGTGTCGATGAATACATTTTTACCTAGGAACCTAGAATTTGCTTTTACAGTCTTGTATTACGTAATTGTTTTGTAAAAATAAATTAATGCCTTACATTGTAAAATCTGAAAAATATATCTATTATGTGAAACTCCTGCAAAATGTAGATACCTAACTAAAGTGTCCATACTTCCTTCGAGTTCCTTATCATTCTTTGGAAGTTTTGGATTCTGTTTTAGTTTTCGCCCGAAATCTGTCTCTTGCAGAAAGATTTATTATTTTACTTACACTAATCTTTTTTGTGCTCAGATCGCGCGCATGCATGGATGTAAAAGAAGTAAAAGGAATACGTATAAAAAGAACGCAGGTCTCTCACTCTACCGCGGTACAATACGTTAAGTATAAAATCTATGGCGAAATTTTGATTTACAACCATCGATAACACTAACTTTCAAACGGCCGGTGTAACTCGGTTGAAACGTCAAGCCAAAAATTTATAAAGTTGTGTTCCCGTTAATTCCCGTGTTGTAATTTTCTATTATAACCATCGATAAATAATAGAACCTAATAAATCCGGTAATGTAAAATACCATGTATAACATATGTATATGTAGTAGATACTATGTAAATAGATTATACAATCTGCAGCTGAAACATGTTAAATTATAGCAACATAAAGCTTTTACAAAAAGGGACAGAAAACAGATTACCTTCACAAGTGTTCCAGATTTCCATTTGGATGTGGAAACCCAATTAATGAACGCGCTTAGTAGTTCACAGTTTGTGGGTGGCATCAATGAAAGCCACATAGAGCTGCAATGTGTGGGGCTCAACGATAGCATTAGTTTATAAGTACTTTTGATTCGAGTGCTGGCCAGTTTTAGAACATTAACACTAAATATAATGGCTCCTACAAAGTGCTAAAGCAATTTACGAAAAATGTGCTATATGTACCACACTACTGCTTTTCTAAAGGGATGTTAGAGTTTGGTGATTACAAATTCTTTGACAATGGCAAAATTTGTTTTATTTTAACCTATTGCCATATAGCAGGTACAACGACAATAATGTGTCAACTTACTTATTGTAAAAGAGTACGTGGACACACAATTAACAATCAATCTAAATAAATACTCAAAAATCTTAATACTATTTTCAAATATTTAAGTAAGCCTTTTGTGCTATCGTACTGGCTATAAATTAACAATGATACAGCCGAATTCAATAATAAGCCCCACTACAACGAGTGCCGTTGAAAGTTCATAGCGGAAAAGCGACCACAGATAACAAACAGGTCGGGACAAAGCGAATTCATTGTTCTTGACATAAACGGAATGCTTTTCATTAGTAGCCACTAACAATGAAGTATATTCACATTTTTATGACACACCAGTTGGAATTAATGAGCTGTTAATATGTATTGGTTTGTTGACATCCCGGCTGCAGAGCATGCGGTCTTGGATTCAATTCTCGGGTCGGTCAAAGTATTATTGGGTTGGTGCTCCGTTAATGGTAAATGACTCGCCCCTGTTACATTGGCAATATATCTGGTAAAATGTGGGTGTATTATGTATAATATAATATACATAGATTATTCCATCTCCGCTCCTTCCTTCGGGGAAAAAATAAAACACGATGTTTTCTAGAATTTAATATCGTTTCACGATTGATTTATTCTTCAAAAGAGTGTGATTCTATAAAGTAGATAGGTTCATACGTCGATTGGGGCTTTCGAAGAAATAAGTATTAATTTTCTTCTATCACGAAAAAACTTCTTCGAATTTCTATTTATTGAACCAATTATTCCTCACACAAAGGTAAAAATTAGGTCAAATTATAACAATAAGAAACACGTGTCTCGTCTGCCACGCGTACCAACACGTAATCTATGCCTTATTTTTGACATGGCATCGCATACATTTCAAAGACCCTCTGTATACAGTTAAATGTAGTTTAATAGCTTATTACTATTACCTAAAGTTGCGGGTTAAACCACATCTATCTATCTCATCTTACCGCAACTCATGTAACAATTAGAGTGATGAATGTTTGAAACTGGAGCTATCAACAGTGCGCCACTAGTTCGCGTACAACATGACAGGTGGCGACACCTATCTTACATTTACGCATGTTTAGAATATATTATTCACTCAAAGTTGGTGCGCGACTGCTCGCAATGTTTCTATTTACAAGTTCACTTCAACGGTTTATGTTTTGGTTGAAAGCATACATATAATATACTAGAGACTGCCCGCGAATTCGTCCGCGAAATAAATTTTATCTGTCTTACCATTGGGCTGTCCCTATATATAATTTTATTACCATCAGTCGGTGGTCATCTCGTGATGTGGTAACAAGCAGATACCTACGTTACTTTTGCATTCAATTGTGGTAAGGTGACTAAGGTATCATAAACTCTCTGGATACTGGATATAATATCCGATATAAGATAAAAATTATCAAAAGGCAACATACGGACTGCTTCAATATGTACGGAACTATCTACATATTATCTACTATATATACCGGTTATACTCATATATTATCGACGTGAATATAACCGGTATATATAGTAGATAATATGGATAACACTCACGAAAGTTATTATAGTAAACTATCTACATAGTTTTAATTTTACATTAAAAAATTCAACCAAAAAATCTCGCAAAGGTGCCCCCGCCCTAACTAGGGGATAGTAAAAATTACAGTGCTATAGACTCCATTAACATGTAATTGCTACTCCCGACTTTATAATTGAGATCGTTAATAGAAACAGATTAAATTACTTGTGCCACGGTACGCAGCGAAGATTAGAATTCAATCTTTGCTGGAGACTAGCAGCTGCTGGCTGAGGTCTGTGTTGTTTGATAAATGATATGCTATTGTTAAGATGCCGTAATAAACCCCCTAATTGATAGATCGTATCATTGGTTGCGTCGGTATAATTTGATGAATAATTCGATGATCGAGTTTTGTAAAAAGACAACAGCCTAGAAAGTTTTAAGTACGAAACGTGATCAGGATTAGATCATTCAGAAAAAATACTCTTCTCGCCCACCTCCACCGACTTGGACCAACGACCTTGGAATTTACAACTGTAGAATAAGTTTTACGTTAGGAGATGTCTGCACTTGCCTGTAAAAATAATCTGTTGAATCTATAATCATTATCATACAAACTTGACTGTAGTTCACTTAGGAATTCTAACCAATATCTGCAAAAGCCATTTACAAATCTTACTGCAATTTATAAGAAGCAATGGGAGCAATCTGTATCGATTAAAAAAACATTAAAATCCGTACATTAGTGCCGGCGTAATCGCGCAACGATTAAAAATAGGCCAATCAAGAACATTTTAGTTGGAAGCTAAAAAAACCAGCAAACATCGTATATTCTGCATTCATATAAGTGTGGACTCACCATTTACAAGCTAGCTTAAGTTTAAATATGCACACAGTGTGTAACTTCACACCGTCTTGTACTTGGTACGTGACATGCAGACAAGCGGCTGGAACGCCGGCATCGCTGGAATTGATTCAGCCACGTTCCACGTTCACCCAGCCAGAAAGCTGGGACACCTTACACTTAGATGTACAGTTAGATCACGTAAAACTGGATCATCTCGACTTCACGTTCGAATATTTGTAGAAGTCTAATGGCAATTTATTTTTGTTACTATTTTTGGTGGAACTGGAGACTAGTGGCTCACAGGAGTAAAACATATGATAGCAATGCTCGGCAAACTTGATTCGGATTTATAATTCTATTTTCATCTTCGTCCTTAGTTCTTCACTTCAGTCCCTAGTTTTTAGGTTTTACCACTACATTGTAAGGTCATCAATAACAGCGTTTGAAGATTTAGGTTTTACCACTACATTGTAAGGTCATCAATAACAGCGTTTGAAGATTTAGGTTTTACCACTACATTGTACCTATTATATATACCGTTAAAGACAGAATTCCGATAGACAACACATTCTTCTGTGTATTACCTACAATTTCTACGTATTAACAGACAAAAAACATATCGAATAGCAACGTTATTACCGAGGTAGTCTTTACCCGAGGGACGTCCGTTACTTGGTTTTCCTGCATTAACCTGCCTCAGACGTAATATAGGTACTGCTTATGTTTATTTATCGAATATTTACTCGCCAATGAGGAAGGAAACATGGGTTTGTGTAGTAATCGATTGTAGAAATTATCCTAAAAGCATCGATTTTTTAGCAAAGTACTTAAAAAATTGGTTATGTAAATTGATTTTATGCTTAAAGAGCATTGGTGCAATAGGTGTACTCCCAATCACACTAATATTATAAAGACGAAAGTTTGTGAGTATGATTGTATGTTTGTTACCTCTTTACGCTCAAACGGCTAGACCGATTTTGATGAAATTTCATATGGAGGTAGCTGACACCCTGGATTAACACAAAGACTACTTTTTATCCCGAAAAAATGTAGCGGGTAACACCGCGGGGCGCGGTAGTTATTTATAAACCTAATAAAAAAGAGTACTCGATGCGGATACTAAAGTAAGCTATCATCGATTACGTAACTCTTGAAACACCCCAAATCGGTTGAACATAAAATTGAAACCAACGACCCACGTTCGTTATTTTAATTGTAATATCTTGTTCAAACAGTGGTACACGGTATTAATCGCGCTGCTAATGGTTATTGTGTGTGAATTATACTGTTAAACATCTACAATTCTGATGATAAAGCCATTTGCATTGTTTTGTTTCCTTTTAAATTTTGAAATACGTCCAAGTGCGGCTAAATGCTTTAAGTCGTTATAAAAATTATAACTTGATAAAAATAATCCTTATTCGCGGGTTATGATTAAAATTTCTGCTTAGCTACATGCTCTAGTACCAACAACTTACCTAATAGAAACCAGAAAATTTTATACTACATAGAAAATTGACTATTGTAGGTAGTTTATATAAAAAAACCCTTTTCCAGTATCATAATTATGTATTTCCATTTTCTTCATCATACGAAATAGTGTCTGAGAATATTTTGAACCTGTGTTAATTCTTATCTAAACCTTTTCTATACGTCTGTATTTTTATTTTTTTCACATCGGCAGGAGTCTACAGACTACAGTTACAACTTAATGTCCTAACCTTTGTGACCTTTTCCGTAAAATACTTATCAACGAAACTCCAAATTGCCTACCGCTTAATCCCTTTTCTACTAACTTTGAATATTATATAATATTCGAACAGGCGTTCTATGTAGAAAATATTCAAACACGCACATCGTGTAGGGTGGCGTGCGATTCCATTTTCATTAAACTTTCAACCACAATGGAGCTCTCATTTAATCTTCACTGATTAACGAAATATGATTAAAATACAGAGTACTAATTATAATTTGCTTTTTAATTACGGATGTGGAATTATGAGTATTTTTACAAACAGTTTTAATATCTTTTTGTGGTTTATTTCTGGAAATTGTGTTAATGCATAGTGTTCTCACAGACCAACATGGCTAAAAATAGCAAAGCAAGAGAAAAATATCAATCGCGTTCTACCATCAGACTATTTTTAAGAGAAAGTCAGTATCATATCTCACTTAATATTAGAAAGCGAAAGTTTGTGTGTTTGTTAGTAGAGGTATTGGAAACCCTGGATTAACACATAGGCTACTTTTTATCCAGAAAAATGAAGCGGATAACACCACAGACGCAGTTAGTCTAATAATAAAGTCAGAAAAAGAAAGCGGAATCGCTCTGACATTACAAAGTAGTTTCGTTTTAACTTCCGTGATCACCATTGCCTACCGTACTTTGCTAATATCAACACTAAATAATGTCACTCAGTATCCGTTAGTACTTAAGTTATTAGCTTAACTACAAGTTGCGATGAAACTCAAATGTTTGCGACTGACTGCCAAGAAGTATATGAAATGCCACTGAAGTATAAGTACACATAAGTTTGTCTGTCTGGGTATTACACATGCCGTTTGGCCAAAATGCATGTTTATCAATCCTAGTTTCTTCCTAACCGAAATATAAAAAGCTGTCTGATTGGCTAAGATTAATATTTCTGTGCTGATTTTCCATATTATTATACATTTTTTGGTACATATTTGTGAGCCAAGCGTTTGGAATATGGGTACACGTGATATTGTAGTGTATAAAATATGTGATCTAATTAAGACCTTGAATTAGTTTTATACGTGTAGGTACCCCATTGTGAGAGAGACAATAATCATGTTATTATTTATAAAAACACTAACAACAATAACTTTACTTTGTTTTTAAGCTAAAATTTAAGTCAAATGTATGTTTTTTTATTTGGATTGCAAAGATAAAAAGTAACTTGATCTCGTTAAATAAATACCCACTACGTCTTCTTCTTCAATCAGGAATCTTTGTACTAGCTTGTCTTAAAATGCTCCTGTTTTCATTTTTTACGACACCTAAGAAAAGATAGCTACATCAGCGAGAATAAAGGCGATTGTAAAACTTTTCCGAGAATTTACTACGCTGCGCACTCAAAGTGAAAATGCGAATAAACTCGACAACACCGCATTTCACCGAAGCTAATTGCAAATTGATTATTTTAAAAGTATTCCTATAAGCCTGAGTGAAGCGTGAGGCGCGTTTCATTGAATCATTCCGTCCCAGTACCTATTAAAATGTATGAATCCATGATTTTTTGTTTATTAATATTCATATTTAATTCATTGGTACATTTTTTGTAACGTACGCAGTGAATAAGCTGCATTTTTAATTTTTAGCAGCCAACTATGCAGTGCGCTTTATCGCGTCAGTTGCGTTTTTAATTATATTACTCTCACGTGAATATAAACATCGTTGCTCTATTTTTTATTAATTTTGTATGAGATATAATAAAATCCAGTTATTTGTCTAAATAATAATTAATCATTCTAATCCTGCATCTCTAGAGACAGTTATAATTCTTTAAAGAATTAGCATTGCTATTCAACGTGGCAATGCCGCCAGCCTTTTGGGCACCCTACCAGTCGACAGCGATTAGGAGGAATACTTTGCATAATTTTTAGTTTTTTTTTCTTTTGTATGTATTTATTTTTTAACGTAGGTGTAGTGAGTATATATGAGTATCATTCACCGGTCATTCTTCCCATGTTAGTTGGTAAAATTTATACTACTGCCATTCATCGGGCCCCCATCAAGTTCATCACCTATACCTTTTTACCAAGTCCTCTATCAGACTATTCACTTAAATAATATTATTTAAGAAACTGTACCGCTACTATCCTGAATATGTTCGCCGGAAAAACTACGCTATATTCCATCGTTAACAATTTTAACAGAAAACTATCCATAAAACCAATCCAAGTATAATTAATATTATTTTTAGATCTGTACAACTATGTTAAAATATGATACTTAGATATAATAATAACCTGATATTTTATATTACCACAGCCTCCAAGATAAGGTTTCAATAATTATTATTTCCTAGAACAGAAAAAACGAGACGGCTTCACTACTTTAGTTTCAAGCACTAGACAGTGAACGTATTATTTATTTTCTTGAAAGATCTACAATATATTTCATTATTTGGTTTGCGCTAATAAAGTATTGTACGAACATTGGCTACGAATATGTTACGTATATGGTATAAACCTACCCCAGGTTTAGGTAAACCTGTTTTATTAATAGGATAACACAATATAACTTGCTTTTTCAAATGTTATTAGGATCATGACTTGTGTTGTCATATAATTAGTGGTGCGGGTTTTAATCCAATTACATTACATTAACTAATAAAAAAAAAAATGTAACACATTTTGTACAATATTCTTACAAATAAATAAGTTATTATTATTATTATTTTTATAAAAATTCAGTAAAACAATAGATATTATACCTACCTATTTATTGCAGAGTACTCTTTCTCTAATCTGTCAATATGACATAGTAAACATCTTATGGCCGTATAAAACGATATCCGCTTTTCATAACAAGACTTTTAGCTAAGCCTGAGGAAAATATCTAGTGCAGAGTACGCAGGTAATAACTCTACTGAGGAGCGGGCTCGGCGGAAATTAGAAGCGTCTGCAATATCCCGGGTCGTTCACCTATAAAAATAAAAATTGTTAACTTTGCCTGCGCTTGCAAATATGTACTACTACGTTATTGGATATGCTCCCCCGTGCGTCTTCATCTAATTTGCTTGTCTTTTAAAGTGCAGTACACACAAGAGGGTTCTAGCGGATATTTGTGTGTAAAAATCCTTGTAAATCATATACGCCGGTTGATGTAGCTTTATGTTATACGGTCTCCTCTGATACTTTTTTAATAGTGTAAAATTATTTTAAAAAACCACTCAAATACAAAACCATTAAAAGTAATATTTTTAGCAAACGCTAGAACATTGATGAAACGCATAATGAATTTAGTAATTATTTTCCAACTTATATAAGTTGTTCGCGGGTTCTAAAATGGTGTTAATTAAAACAACTGAAACTGAAGTGTTTTCTACATTAACTGCAATAATTTCCCATCTTAAAATTAAGATCTTGTACATTTGCCTTTAGCAATAGTTATTGATTGTTCGCTGACAATGTTGATACAAATTTTCCGCTGTCGTCAAGTTGGTAACTAGCTCCGTTAGTGTTGGCGTTTACTTTGATTGGTGTTTATGTTTATACAAGGATAAGACATTCGCATAATTATTATTAGGTTTGTACCTACCTCAGTCTTTACTTGATTTAAAGAATACCAAACATTTACTTTAATAAAGTTTGCCTTCTTAGACTTTATTCGGAGGATTATTTTGCACCCAACTTTTGTATCTCATGTCAGTTAAATATATGTGTATGGATTTTTAAATAATAGAATATTATTGTCATCATATTCTGCTAATTGTATTGTAAAACTATTTTAATGAAGCAATGTATTGTTAGTTCCATGTTTGTGTTATGAACAATGGATTAACGATTAAAGTAGGTACTACCTACATTTGGTATTTATTTCATTATACAAGTTTCCGCTAAACTGCTGAATATAATATAAAATTGTTCCCATGTATGAGGTTTTACGCCTGTAAAATGGACTATAGAACAAAGGGTTTTGGGAGAGACCAATACAATTAATAGTTTTGAAACAATATGCCTGTGGCCGCAATACAGTTTGCAATGTTGGGGTTTTGTTTCTAGAAGTACCTGGCTCCGACGCGCCTGCGCCGAAACTTTACTGGATTTTAAATAGTCATTTATTTTTTTATTATAAATTGCATATGAGTAGCTTACGGATGAGCTAGACTACTATAGAAAAATTGGTCGATGGTCGTTGGTGAGAGAAAAAGTGGGGAGACCTTTGCCCAGGCGTGGGACTGTAAAAGCTACTAATAATACATAAAGTCATTATGCCTGTGTATAACTCGTTAGTGCTTAAATAAATATTCAGATGCTGTCCATCCTTTAAATAATCCTCTATCCTACATTTACGACACCTCTGGGGTTTGTTCGAGTGCTGTTCAATAAATTTGTATTTACGTTGTATTTTATATCAGATTTGGCACACAATAATTTATTTGAACAGAAATATTATGTAGATAAGGTGACATTGTTATCCACGATCGGACGTTTCAGTAATACGAAGTATAGCATTAACAGCTTTTAAATAATAATTATTATATTATAATAATTTAAGAGCTCTCTTTAAAATAGTAACTGACCATACCATACCTAATTAGAGAAAATAGTTAAGACAATGTGGTTAGAGTCCATAACCCTGGTGTGCTGATGGCAAAAGGCAAAATATAGAAATTATTATCAGTGTTTAGCAATTGTTTTTATTAGGTATCTATAGTACCTAGTAGCAGACGTGGAGCGCGCAGCCATTTGCTGCAGCATTACAGGCCTTAAGGATCGTGCCTCGATTATTATTAGGAACACAATCCCCCTTTATGACACGCACAATTCGAGGGGGCCGGTCTTTTAACCCTCCACAGCCACTTTAACTTTATTTGATCTCGGTGTACTGATTGTATGAAATCCTGATCAATTCCCAGCCACCCGACCGTGTATCAAACAGCGTGCTCTGTGCGCGACAGTTCAAAATAACTTTTGTAGACAAACAATGTAATTCACTTTCTCGGGATTTATTGTTTAGTGGAGTGGAAAGCGCCCAATGTCTGTGTTTGGTGCGTGTGAATATTCAACGCTTATTTACTTTTATGCTGACGTAGCTGTTCAGTTGTAACAATGAATAGAAATAGTTATAAAATTCATTTATACCGAATAGCGAGTAAAAATATACGCTTAGACTTCTTCGTAAAATATCTATCTGAATTTTTCATTATCGTATTCAATTGTTCATATATGCTGCAGAGATAAAATGAGGTTTAGTTTTGTTTTGGCCTTTCATAAAGATATGGCCATTCCTCTAAAGGTCAATCATTTCCCGACTTCACAGCTATTCCTATAATATTCATAAATGGCTGAATTTAAAATCTGAAAAGACGGCTGAAAAGCTGAATAGGCTACTATTATCCGAAAAAGACGCTGTTTTATTTTCCACTAAGCGATATCGCGGACGACAGCAAGAATTTTCTATTTTTTTTTGTGTCACAAACGCTTTACACAACAAAAAAGCATAACATATTATAACTAAGTTGGTATTACTAGGTGCTAACTATAACTATAGTACAAATGTTTTGGTACCGTATATTGTTTGTCTTCAGAAACTGCTCCAGCCATTATCTAAAGCAACAGCAAGTCAAAATCAAATATTGATCGAGACACGCCAAGTTCTCTACACTTGTTAGAAGGTTATAAATTAAACATGTAAATCTAGATAATATAGATAAACATTACATTTATTATAATGATTTTATCACTTACGCGAATATTAGACATTGAAATAAAACTAGGTTTACGGATTTTATCGCGGTTTTTTAATTGATTTTTACATAGGCCAAACAAAAAGAAACATAGGGACCCGCGTAAAAGAACATATCCCTGATATTAAACACCGCCTTGCCAGGAAGTCTGTTAATTTTTGACCATACGCTGGACCAAGCCAATCATTACCTACATCAGATTTGATAAACCACAAAGCCTTGCCAAAGAAAATCGATTCCTTCCTAGGATGATACGCGAGGCTATTGAAATTAAAAAACACCCTAATTTCAATAGAGAAGATGGCTGGGACATACCACCTGCTTGGAATCCTATCATAGAATCTATTAAAGTTAATTCCAAGCGCAAAACTGCAAGACTGAATGACACAGTGAGCTCATTTTGCGTAAATCGGATTGTTAATAATAATTAAAATGTAAGGTAGTTGATAGTAATTGTTCAAATTAGACGTTTAACACCTCAGACTGCCCGTGACTATGAATGCTGTAAAGGATTCGAAACGTCGTGACCAAAAATCAATTAAAAAACCGCGATAAAATCCGTAAACCTAGTTTTATTTCAATTAAATTTATTATTAGTGAATAATATATATCAGATAATTCAATTGAATATCATACCTACGTATCGTACAGTAGGTCTACGTACTCAGCTAGCTGCGACCGTTCCTCTTCGGGACCTCTTCGTGCGTCAAAAGGCTGGGCAAGGCCGTTGGTCCGGCGCTACATCGTCGGTCAACCGACACAACTGACGGTTCGCAGTCCCATCGGACAATGAGTGAGAGAATAGAATCAATTGATGCTCACACTTGTGGCATAATCTCTTGCGTGAAATAGCGTGTGTGAGCAAGTGCTTGTCTCAGTTGAAATTAGCCAAAGAAATCACTTTCTCTGATATATTAATGTACTTAAACATAACATAACATCACGCCTGTATTCCTCGAAAGGGTAGGCAGAGGTGCACATATAGTACACCCACATTTCGCCAGTTATGTTTTAGGTCCCAATGTAATAGGGGGCGAGCCTATTGCCATCAACCGGGCACAAACCCAGACTCCTTGCTGCCACTGAGAATTACCTAATGGAAAAACCCAGTAACACTTTTGCCCGACCTGGGATTGGAACCCAGGACCTCGTGCTCAGCAGTCGCGTTTAGCGACCACTAGATATATTATATACTTAAATGTAATATATTAAAGTACCTAGTTTAGAAATACCTATATACCGTAAGCGGAATTCAGTCCCTTGTTCCCTACACATACACAACAAATTAAACGATCATAAACATAGCAAGCTGGTTGAAACAGTAAACAATAAATCCCGGGAATGTGAATAATAATGTTTGTCTAACAAAACTAAGTTATTTAGAAACCGTCGCAGTCGACCGAGCTAATTCGAACGTAGTATCGATTGAGCTCACTGACTTCTTACCCTGTTTATTTATAACAATAAAAACTCCACTAACTTCTAGTCCAATTTAACTTTTGGTGTGATTGCCGACGTTATTTTGTATCCTATGAACAAGTTGCAAAGTTAATTTATATCGATAGAAGTATCGAGTTAGTATATTCTGAAGAGTCGAGTCGATTCGATTAAATTGTATTCCGATTATGATCGCCGGCGAATTCGGTAGGTTTTGTTTAATCTTGCGATTTAATTAAGTTTTTAAGGCCACATTGCTTGCCTAGTCCATGTACTATGAACTTAATCATTTACATCTTCCAGTTTTTGCTTGTATTAAAGGTCCAACATACTATTCTAGATATAATCTGATTATTTAACAACAATAGTATATTACTTGAAAATTCATACACTACGCCCACATAACCCTGAAGGGATAGGCAGAGAAGGTGATGAGGCGTCCCTACTCGTAACATAATAACGAACATTCCTCCGTGACCGTCACAAAGTGGCGTGTCTCATGTGGGATCTATACCACACTCCCGGAGAAACAGTGTACTCCCACACATTACTCTAGACATTTTTAATTCTATACACTCATAATAAGGTGCCCCATGACTTACAATAACTAATAAACTACATGAATAGGAAAGTGATTTCACATTGGGCAACTAAAAACATTGTTGTGTTTTTGGTATGTATTTACCAGTAGGATGTACCATTAATTGCTGAGATAAAACCAGTCATAGTTACAGTAGTTTGAATATCAAAACTGCTGTCTTTTTAGAATAAAGAAATATATACCGCGTGTAAAATTACTTTGAGCTTTATTACTTCAGTAAAAAGAATGAAGGCGCTGTTTACTTTAATTATCTCGTTATAGCGTGAGCTACCTATATTTTCTGGAAAACGAGGCTTTTATCGATAGCAAACAGATTAATCTATTTATTCCAAACAAACACGTCCATAATGATCGATCGAATCGAATCAATACATTATTAATAACAGAATTTCATATCACGGTCGCCTTGATCCGGGTTAACATGTCAACTTCATTTAATGAGGCCAAGGGCGGGCGCGCGGTTGACTTCTAACAGCAAACATCAAAGGGCAAGCTCTCGACTAGTGCAGAAGGGCTCTTAGTAGCTAACGAACGACTTGGATAAAACCCCGCCACTTGTACTAGTTAGCGAATGAACGAAATCTCATTGGACCTATAATTATGTTGACTTTTTTAAGTGCCGACTGCTTAGCATACAGCAGTGATAGCCAGATGGTATGACCGTTGGACTCCCAAAGCAAAGGTCGCAAGTTGAACCCCGGTACGCACAGATGCTTTTCGTATTCATGTGCGCAGTATAAACTAGTTGTCAGTGCCAAAAACGGTGAAGAAAAACGTCGTGAGCAAACCGGCACACCTGAGACATTTTTTAACAGTGAGTAGAGCCATTTCAGAGGCGTACACTACGGTTTGGACTCGGACATCAGGTTGTTCATCAACCATATGATAAGAAGGAGCATATTAATTACTATAAGATTGTCAGGCTTGGTGTGTTAAAAGAGGTCTGGTGCATACAAATCGGAATTGAACTAAATACGTCATCAACTTGATTTGGGGTTAGATAGTTCTGGGATAAAAATTTTGCCTGTTTATAAACTGCCACCAATCTTGCTGAGCTTCATGATAACGCTTTTTTCTCATGGGGAAAAGGAAGACGAAATATGATATTTTAAGAACGACAGTTTGGGCAACCTGATTGGCGCAGTGGCTAAGCGATGGGACTGCTGCGCTAAGAGATGCGGGTTCGATTCCCACACGGGATGAAAACTAGTGGGATCCGCAGATGTTTGTCCCAAAGTATTTGTGTATGTGATGTTTCATGTTTATGTAATGCAACCACATACAGGAGTAATTCCCAAAATGGGGCGACGTTTAAAAAAAAGGAATACGGAGTAAACTTATGTTACCTAAGTCAACATATTAGTAAAGCCATCACATTCAGAGCGTACAAACTTCTCCTTCATCCTGTCATTCAGATTAAATATGTACAGTCCTACAAGACAGGCACAGGACGTAACAATTATAAGTTTCACACCATGGTAACTCAATGATACATACCGGATCTGTCACGTTCCGTCCGACCCTGCCAACCACAGCTTCAGCTACCCTTAAGAACTCAATTAATACTTCAGCACACAGACATTAATATCCCTAACGCAGCTCAAACACATTCACTGGGGAGCAAGGAATAGGTATAGATACCTATAGCTCATCTATGTGCGTGTCTGTGTGTGTAGACCCACGATGTATTCAAGTTGCGTTGTTTGTACATTTCTACGTTTCCCGTGACAAATGAAGGCACACACTGGCTTCGCACTCAAAGTATTCGCATAACATTAAGTTTCTAACTATTGGGAATAGTAGGAATGTTACAGGTTCGTAGAACTCGGGAGCTTCGTAAGATTCAAATTAAATTAGATCTCAGAATCTCAGTAGCTGATAAAGGCAACAGCTAAGCCAGACTATACTCGGTTTAATATTAATAACATTTCATTTATTCCTCCTCACAAAATAGACTTATTTCATAAGAACAAGCAATAAAACTTAGATCTTTTCAATGTTACAACTGAATATTGTTATGTAATATGCATGTTACAATCGTATCTATTTCCCTCTTATCTAAAATGGTCATACTTGCAAGTACTGGCCGGATAGGTATATGAACACCATAATAATCTTGACGAATAGCTACGCAGCTACGAACTAACAAAAATTCAAAGGAAAAATACAATGACAAACAAAAGCAATGAAAATATCACTCCGAATCCAGTGTAGCAACAACATTGTACCGACATTCATTTGTAACAATAATTTAGAGTGCATCACGGCGAATAGCGAACTTGTTTATGAGTTAAGTTAGATGACCTCCGTCTTTCGGTGCTCACGTCCCAAAGCTGACATAAAACTCTAAATGTCCCTCGTAAAATATACGTTAATAACATTGTCTTCGTCTTCTTATCCCATTTGATACCAGTCCTAGCGGGAAGATGATTAGATGCATACATTTTGACGGACCAAAAGTCTAATTAATTTTCTTCAAACGAAGGAGGAGGATCTCATTTAGACTACATTTTTTGTAAGGCTTTACATGCAGCGTCATCCTTGCCAGTAGTAAACCGAATTTGAATTTTATTTTCTTTTTTTCCGAGAACTCTAGTAAGCGTAGATATACTGGTAGGTGTTAAGAAAGAAAAATCTACATTTGAAGTCAGTTAGAACTTTTTACGACTAAAGTATTATTTAATTTCTTGCCGAAAACTAAGACCTTCTCCTATATAGTAAATGCGTTCATATTCACAAGCGTATGCTTGAACATCCAGATGCAGAAAAGACATCTGCGGTTCACACAAACATGTGCCTGGGGATCAGCCCTCATCCTTCAGTGCAGCTGTCCAATCACTTAGGCGATCGGGCCGTCAAATAATAACTTTTTATCACACACTTTTTTAGCCGCACATCATATTTGATCATGAAAATAGCACGGTATTATGTGTGCATGTGATAAACGGCCAGGAGACAATAATAGTGGCAGGGAAACGGCACTACAAGTATCTAAGTGGGCTCTGAGCAATTCTGAAGTATGAAGTGTCACCACGTACACTTTCGGGACTACTAACGTAACTCGCAGTCGTAATAGCTACCCTTGAAATCATGATTCTCTAGTAGTGTGTATGTCTAGTGTATATGTATATTATTATATGTATATGATGCGGTCATGATAACATATTATTATGGACAGATTACGTCGGCTTGCAAGATAGGTTGATACAATGAATCCCTACAAATATTATAAACGTGAAAGCTTGTAAGTATGGATGGATGTTTGTTACTCTTTCACGTAAAAACTACTGAATGGATTTTAATGAGATTTCATATGGAGGTAGCTGACACCCTGGATTAACACATAGGTTACTTTTTATCCCGAAAAAAAATTTGCGGGTAAGACCGCGGGGCGCAGCTAGTATTCAATATTAGTAAGTAAGTAATTTCTACTAAACAAAAGTTACATAGGTACAACATAACAAACATTAAAATTGTTTGATACTAATACCAGAAAGTAGCACAATAATAATAAGACAAACATAACAGGTGGATTAGCTGCAGATATAACTATTAAAGTGCCATACGGACTTTATAGATCATTCCGTGGTAACGTCTTGACTTATAGTCACTATATAATAAGCATTGCGCGCACAGATAACGCAATAAAAAGCGATATAAAACGGATGGTCATTTTTATAAACCTAAGAGTCCTTCTCCGTATTACCTTCGAAACGATGAGAGGTATTAAAAAGGCATCAATATATCACGGATAAATGTAGGTAGGAATAAGTTAAGCCGATTGTAGGAATAAGAGAAACTTGAAAATTAATGAGTGTTTTTACAAAAATAATCTGAAATAAACGACTCGACTTATTTCAGATTATTTTTTGATAGGAGTTCTCATTGGTGCACGTGTGATCTTGCAAAATATCACACTTACTTATATTAAAACCCATCATAATCTTCACCAACCCAACCAGTCTTCAACTTTACTCTTTTCGTCTCATATTACTAATGTCAACTAACAAAAAACTATGTTTATATTTAAACAAACCATTCTTGTGACGTAAACTTATTACCTACCCATATAATTCAATCACATAACACTTACAAGATACTCTGTTTTCACAGAAGATGGGTATTACGCGCCTTTGTAGTTATACTTATCTCTAGAGCGATAATAAATTTGTAGACGCAAGTTTCCTCAACCGACCCCATCCTGAGGGTTGAACTTTATGGCGGCTTCTCGAGGAATGCTCACAATTTATCAGCCTTTATGACGAATATATTCTATTCGATTATGCCGCTGAATTGTTCCATTGAATACCCAAGTTATATGCATTGTGTAGATTTATTTGGAATCCAAATTATGTTTTTGATGGTCACGTTTTGAAGTGGCGCTTGTTACACTAATATTTAATTCACAACAATGTCATTAATTATGTTAGAATGTTATCTATGGCTATACTTATTCAACAACATTTTAGGACAATAACATTAGGGCAAAGTATTTAGCTTATTTGTAGGTGGACCATCTTGACTGCAAATAACTTAAATAAGGTCACCATATCTTCAATTACAAAACATCCTACATTAATTATTAATAAGAGCTAATGTTACAGCTTTCACAAACATCAAAGACGAACTATAAGAGGTTTTGATGTATACCTACTACGTTAAAAACAATAAGGGATCTACCAGCTTACCATAACAAAAAGACTTGCTAACAAAACCAGATATGAAACCAGAATCTTATCCGTCTCGATTTACATAACAATAAGGGAAGAAACTTCACGTGTGTAACCTCTTAGGTATAAGATACTCGTTCATCTCAATAATCTATGATATTTAACAATCATTTGTGAATATGAAACTAATTATATACGTCTTTAATTAAAATTTAATATCAATATCTACGATTATTGAAATTGCTGTCAGTGGACCTTTGTAATCATTTCAGTACTTTTATTCTATTTATTTAAAAAAACATACCAAATAATATTATAATAATAGTAAATTAATGTGCCTTCATTAAAAATAGAATATAAAATAAGTTTTAATTTTCTTTCTATTACAATGAGACTAAATTAGATTTAACTTACACTCATTACGTTATTTGCCAACATCCAAACTAATATCTGTGCTAATATTATAGAGGTATAGTTGTTTCTATTTCATTTTACCAAAGAGGATAGTGCGTAAGAAGTAGGTAAGTAGAGAGAGACGAAAGATGATCCTATAAAGATTTGTTTTCCTTGCTTTACAAAACACTAATAATAGCTAGCTATGTAAGTATATAAGCGAATAACAGGTTCGTATGCTGTTTCCAACCCCAGCTCTCTAACTAATAGTATGCCTTTACCTAAATTAACTTGGCCGCATTCAAAAGGTAGCGAACAAAGACGTACGCAATACCTTTGGCTAAATTGAATTACCTACGTACCCACGAGTTGCTTTAGCGTCGTCACGCGCCAGTACAGATAGCGGCTGCCATCAGGGAACTGTCAAAGCATGTAACAACGTCAGTAAATGCGGTTCATAATTGATTTAGCAGGAACACGGGCCCTGAGTGGCTTCGATTCAATTACATCTCGTTTAACCCGGGCTAGACGTAGTACACAAGTTTTTATAGCCCCTGTTTGTAGTTCCGTGCAAATTGTTGTATTGTTACTGTTTAGATCCATGAAACCATTTCAATTAAATAGGCTATTAGATAAGGGAGATATTATATCAATTGAATTAAATCACAAATGGATTTCGAACCCGTGATGGCCTCGATCTGACTGTATGTTAAGGATAAATATTCTGACGTCAGATTTACGTCGTTATGGGAATAAATGTGAGATTCAATTCAAATTCAAAATGTTTTTATTTCACATAAACCTATTACAGGCGCTTATGAAACGTTAGGATGCTAGCTGCACGGTACGGATTATTGTGACGTCATCATTTATACTACCATCTATATTTTATGGAGAATCATCTTACATACTTTTACCGCTAAGTTACCCCTTTTTTTTGTTTTGTTTACATTTTACTATATTTCTATTGTATAATATACTAAACATAATTATATCTCATACCTACGTTAGCTTAGTTTTTGAGACACAGCCAAAGCATAAGACTTGAAAACTTGTGAAAGAAATCTACTCAATAACGAAATGTTTTCAAAGCAAAGGATAAAAACTTACAACGAATTTGTACAAGACAACAGCTGTCCTAGACAGTTTTTGTTGCCATTGTAACACGGCGAAATCGGTTTAGGTACTAGAACTTTCATATTATATACTCACACGAACAAAAATCTTGCGCGTAATGATATTTGTAACAAAATGGCAAAGTTCACAGTTGTCCAATACTAGGTTACAAAATTGGATCACTTTTATTTTTTAAATTGGCAATCGCTACTGTATCCCGTTTTTCGGATTGCCAGCCGTGAGGTGTATGTTATCACAAAATTGAATGTGTTCTATCGACATAACTGCCCTTCACCCACATTTACACAGCAGTAAATCTGGTCATGATGAGAATCTATTTCCTAAACGACATCCTCGATGGAATTCTATTTGCCATCTAAAGCCTAACTCAGTCTAGACAGCCGTCATAAAAATAAAAATGCCGAATAAAGAATTCTCGATGGTAATATTTTACACTCCAATAATGTCATTTGAAATATAAGATACTTATCAAAAAATATTTTATTACAAAAACAAATTTGCTTCCCATCGTTTCGTGTTTTTATTGTCACCATAATCGCGGGTTTAAATTCTGTGCACGCACGGACACGGTTATTGCAGCCTTTTTTGTTTGACATAAAAATACCTGAAGGTACCTTTTTGGCAATTTCATCCTAATATCGAATACGATGACCTACTAGAAATTGAAGCAATTTGTTTTAATCGGTTTGTTATTATATAAAGCGAAATAGAGCGTCTAGCTCTCCGTACATTATAACTTAGCAGTAAAGACGAATTACGACAATCAGGCAAGTATGTAATGGAAATAATTACTGTTGTAATGTTACGTAATTTCTTTTATAAAACATTAAGATCAGCTTGTTCGACAAACAAAAGAGTAGCAAGTAATTACGTTTTCATTTACAAGGTACAAGAAGGTAATCATTTTCTTACTATTGACAGGCAGACCAGGAAGGCGATGGCGAGATAATTTGGACATCTTTGCGAAGACATGTCCTGAAAATTGGACAGGGTTTTGTGGGGGAATAATGGGGAGGCCTTTGCCCAGTAGTGGGACACCGAACAGGCTACATAAAAAAAAAAATATGTATTGTCACGAACCATGTGTATAATTCAGAGAATCTACGTTTTGTAGACCGGTCTTTACAAATCAAATCAATAAAAATTTTATTTTGTAGGACATAGGTAGCTTACAAAGGTTCTTAAAAATAATTTTAGTAGGTCGTCGAACGCTATATTTTGCCAATAATTCGCGCACTTCACTAGTTTTATATTTTAGCGTCTTGTATATCAGCATGCTGAATTGCTGATTAACGAGGAAGGTTGTGCTGTTGGTACAACAGTCAAATGCTACTATTTCTTAGATTTATTATTTATTCTTATGTTCAGTATCTTTTAAAAATGCCTATGATCTGGTCTTCATCATTTTCGTATTCACATAAAAGTCTCTAGCTTTTTTTTGCTTTTTCATCATCTAAGAAAGGAAGCATAATCTCTAAGTTACGAAGGATTTACATGAAATTTATCAGCGGCAACATAAAATTAAACGGTATCGTGCGTGGGAAGCAACTGTTGTTTGATCCACACAGAATTTAAATAGATAGGCATCATAAATACACGAGATACTATGCCAAGAATACTGTCAGCATAGAAAAAAGATTCCGCAGCAAAATAAATTGTCTCTAGAAAAGGTCTAGCTCTAGAGCTTTGTTTCTTTCCGTAAATGAGCAACAACACTCTTCAGCTAAATTAATAAGGATATTAAAACATATTTTAGTATTCACGTATTTCATAACTATGAGAATTCATTAGCTCTTACCTAACAAATACCACACAGTCAAGTTCGCTAACTTCTCGTACGCACTTATATAACATACCTAATCAGTGTTCTCCCTTTTCATAATTAATTTACTCAGGATATTGACGTTCACCCATGGCCCGCAAAACATAATAGGTAATAGCGGGAAGGAAGATTAATGAATAATAAATTTCTCCGCACATTATTCACGACGTTTCTCAGAAGACACGTGAAGTGCAATTAAAACTTTCACGAACACTTCGGTGGATTTGTGATATAAACAAAAGATAATTAATTACAAATTTTCTTGGTGAAGGAAGTGTGCACAGAATTATGATTGGATATTGTGTGTTCCGTAAACAAGTAGGTTGTAATTGACGAAAATAATTAAATTATTACAGTTGTGTAAGGTGAAGGGTGTAGGTAGGTTCTTTCTGAATTAAATACATTATTTAGCTCTTCAGCAAACTAATTTCGTTCAGGTAGGAATAAAAGAAGAAAACTTAAATAAATAAAATAAAAAAGTGATGAAAGTGAAAAGATTCATCCAAAACATAAGACTGCCAGCGTATAAAAAATCATATATACTGAATGTAGATTACTTGGAAAACATTGAAAACATGTAACTTTTAATAAGGTACCTACTTCAGTAAAGCTCCAAAGCTTACAATAATGTAGATCAAAGACAAAATACACATAACAATAGCTACAAAAAACATAAAAAGCGGTTCGACGATATCCTGAAGCACACACAATCCTAACGTCAATACTATTTCAAGAAATGTTCAAAGAAGAAACCTTTGTGAGTTTTAGCTTCCGTACAAATACATTTCAGGTACGTTGCAACATATTATAATGTTGTAAAAACCAATGTTCCGCTTCCACGTAATGCAAGAACACAGCCATTTGACAAGATCGGATACTTTTGTGCACACACCATTATTTTACATTCAAAAGTCTCATTGTAACTACGTGCAAGTAAAGAAAAAAGCAAATCGCTTGGGTAGTGATGATAATGTCAAACTATGGTTATTAATGTAAATGATGGCGAAATTAAAGAACAAAGTAGCCATTATGTTTCTTTCCATTGGAACGATATTTGGATATATTTGTGGATATTATTGTGTCAAGACTATGCCTGTGGGTCTATATAATTTTGTTCAGAGAATTTAGATGGAAGCATTACCTAAAGTGTAAAGCAAAACACTGACCTACGACTAAAATGTACGAAAATATGAAAACTGAATGAAACAATTTTTTGGCCAACAATATTTTATTTTTATTAAAACAAGTGAACAATACACAATCATTTTAAGTGTGTACAGCTTTACAGTCGTGTATAAACATATTCGGCTCACGACTCCGCCGCGTGAAAAGCTCATAAACAAGGGCTACAGTTGAGTCCGCGCATACCCGAAATATGCCACCGCATAGCTTGTAAACATTTAATGTAACCCGAATGTTACTGACTAAAATACCAAATGTCTCCGCGTTTGAAATATCTCCATTTAGCCCACTACCAATTTTTGCTCCTACAGTAAAATCAAAGAAAACTCACCGAACATTTACTCGACGAACAATTCATGCGAGCGCCATAGACCGTATTTTCAATGTTCAATGCAATATCTGCCGAGCAACCGTGATTGCGTTGCTACAGAATACTACAGTTTACCTGCTCCGATAAATCCACGAGAGGCCCTGTGTTGCAACCACTCCTTGCTAATAAAAGGGTGACATCAGCTTTTTGATTGTCTATGGCTCGTTTATTCCTCGGATATTTCAACCTAAAAAGCGCTACCGAAGTCAATTCGCAGCGCAATATATTGCTGTTGACAACGCATGAGATGGAACTCATTGCATTGTGTATGACTGCGGATTAATTTACGTATTGTGTTCGGAGAATCATGTGGATATGAAACTTTGTATCCGATGGGTTTAATGTAGCCTTTCAGGGAGTGCGAGGTTCATTACATTGCAGGTAATTTGTTATTCTAGTGTCATATGAATCTAAGACGTATATTATAATTATATACTTATGTTTATACATATAATAAGTAAGATTATATAATATGTCAATTAATTAACACATGTTACTATTAGAATGTGAAATGAAATTAAAAAGAATCAATAATACAAAATATATCGATGATCTTTAAGTATAACAACTGAAAGCTGAACTAGGCTGAAACTGTAAAAGGCTGAAAAGCAGAACTGTCCTCCAGATATTCGTTTTTTTTTATTGAACCTTTAAAAAATTTATGCTATTAACATAAAGCATATTAGCATAAATTAAAAATAATTAACTTTAGTGTATTACCGAACGCTAGCAATAAATCCAGAATATTATATTAAAAACCATCAAATGTCATTGGATAAAATTGAACACCGAATAACTGCAAAACGCGTTTTTGGTTGAAATTCCAGTCCAAATTATTCGAATCAGCTTATTGTGAAAATATGAATGGTCGCTATGATTTTCATAGGATTCCCTGTTTGTCCGCCATTGTTCGTGGTGCAATACCAACGATACGGGTACAACACACAAGTATTTTATTACCCGCCACAAATCTTCATTTAGCAGCATCGCCCGGCCTTTCACAGTTACGGCACACACGAAAACGAAATGGAACCATACTCGTTTGATTTATGACTGTCGATAATTATCGTCGTCCGATTGGTTTTGCTTTAGTTTTTTTGAAAATCCAATCTCAAGTGCTGAATATAAGAAGGTAACAAATAATACTTTTTCCAATCTAAGCTTTTCATTTACAATTCTAGGTTCCGATCAGATGGCTCTGGGTCTCACCGATGCAAAAACGCCATAGTTAAATGCGCTTATAAGACATTGTTTCTTGTCATGTTTTAATTTAGATTTTAGATTATAATGTAGGTAATTAATAACAAAACTAATATAACCCTCATAGAGTAGTACAGTAGAAATGTATATAGGTATACTGGTAATATGAGAGCATGTTTAGTTGGAGAACCAAACAATCTATTTTGTTTGTTTGGTGGCCTTGGCGGTTATATCTCAATTATGTTATGTTATTACTTTTTTTGTTAAGTCCATACTGTATAGGTTAGCGTCATGGCAACGCCAGCGCCATTTAATTCTATGACGTTGTTTACCAATCATGACATAGGCTTACACACCCAGCCATATGAGACAAATGTTTAGTAGTAAGTTTATAGTAGTTTGTATAGATAAATACGTACAAACTTGGTACTTTAACCTATTTGTTATTGGTTTTTATGATAAAGATTCATTTCACTGACTAACCGCCCAACATGAAAACTGATTACTCAAGCAAACCCTAAGAAAAATTTAGGAAAAGAAAATGTTTACTTAGTTTAAGTTACGTTATCATAATATTAAGTATCTGAGTGTGATAGTAAGACAATTTGCTGACTGACTGTTCAATATGGAAGAGTACAATAGTACACCGCTACATATCTTTCCGGAAAATAAGTACATGCGTGATTTATTAGTAGTAAATTAGTTAGTACTTTTCAGCTTTATCGATGTCAAAAGTTTAAAAAACTGTAGCTGAGATACATACCAATACAGATCTAACAATTTAATTTTGGAACAAAAATATAGAACTGCAATATGCTCACCACTGTTCATAATAAAATAGTAGCAGAGATATTGAGCGCTGCCGTTTCAATGAATTCAGATAGAAGTGCCTTTCGGCTCTGATCTGATAAAAAATTTACTCTATGGAGGTTTTTACTCCACAGTGCCACTTACATAAATGGTTATCAAATAAAGTAAAAATCCCATTGTACATTTAAATGGAAATAATAAAGTGCTGTTCCCCACGCATAAAACTTTTGGATTAATGCTGGATCTGTTTATTTGATCTATTTACGACCGCTTACATTTTTATGATGGTGGCAATTGTCACTGAATCCGTGTTTGCAAGTTGAAGAATATTTATCACTGCATACAGCCCCCTTACCATGAACGTATATACGAACGAAGCGAGAGGACGCTACGTGCAGTGTGATGCCGTGTCTCGCTTCCACATCGTAAACTGTCCTGCTTTAAGAGTTCATAGTAAGGGGCAGTATCGATCAATGGTGTTTTTGAGAAGATTTTTTGAGGCTTAGTATGCACTTATTTTCGTCGCATCAATCAGTCACTGCACAAACGATTTTTTATCTCCTGAAACATAAATGTTGTTTTGTACGTTAAAATATTTTTAGTGTTCATTTAAGGGGAACTGGATAAACAATTCTTGAGTTTTCCAAACCGTTATTTGATATGGTAGTATTAGCGGATTTACGCTTTAAGCTAAAAACCGACAACAGCAATTATTCTGCGTAACTTGATCCTTCACTAGAGCCTGATACTAATTTGGTAGCACGATTTTTTAAATACTAATATTATAAAATTCCTAAGGGTAAAGAGTCAAGACATTTATTACACCATAACTATGTAAAATATAAATTTACATGCATCACAAACGTAACGCTAAGTGGTTAAACAGTAGAGCAGAATTAACTTATGAAGCAGAACACTTAGGCACCAGTCAGACACATTTGCGTAACAAGTGGGACGACGCAACCAGAATAGACACACTACGAACTAACTCGCATGTCACATAAACACTAAACATATCATGTTGAAGAGGAATAAGGGCGGGTTGCTTCAGCTTTACTTGACGCACACGTAAATGTTAAAAATTTTGTGATCTACTAGCAGCCCTAATAACGTTGATAACCAGGGTTTTTATGATACAACGCTTCATATTTTACTTACGTTAAACATCTTCTGTAATCGTTATTTTTTAACGTATGTAACGTTTACAGACTGTTTGAAGCTACTCGCCCTAAATTTGTTATTGAATCGTTTAAATGATGATATGCGGGTCATACGTTGTCGTCATCGTAAACATAACTGCAAAGGATCCAAATTAAGCTTCTTCATCAATTAAAATCATGTATGTAAAAAAAAAAAAAAAATGTAAACATGCATGAAATAATCAAGCCTATTTCCGAGATTTGAAGGTAGAGAATACGGATTTCCTAGCACAGATCTCATTAGTAGCCAAAACTTATGGGATTCATCACACTCTTTATCCACGCTCATCTGTTAAACTTGGCCTGCAATCAGGTCAGAATATGTTCACCGAGATCTTCCCCTTTTAGCTAATACACAAGCAATCACCTTATCATGAGGCTGTTGCTTTATTTACCCCATAATGCAGAACAAAATACACAAAAGAGTCTTCGCTCAGCACTGTACAACCCATCGCCACACTTCCTGCTGCCTTTGCAATTTGCATTGCTATAGGTCGATACATTGTGATGTAATAGCTCTTTATATCAGATATATTGCTAGAGTTATTTTACGCTTCACTGCGCAATGAATTCCTGCAATTTTTTTTGGATTTTCAATCTATATTTGTCTTGTTATCTGGGCGGCCTGGTCTAGTTCTAGTTTTGCTTAGGTACTATATAATTCAGAAGTTACCATGACTGGTTTTTCTCGATTGGGTTCCATGGAGTGACTTTAAAGTAATACTAAATCTTTACCTATCATTTATTATATTCTATTTTTTTCTAACTCCCCAATTAGGTTTTCAGTTTGCTTTAAACTGAACCTTGTAGTACCTGTCTCAAACAACAAAAGCTAAACAAATGAGCTCTTATGCAATTTGCGGAATCAGAGCTTATCTTCTATTCGAGACGGTAACAAGGGAGTTTAAGTAAATTTAACAGCAATTTGCAGTATGTTAACTGTAGCGTCGGCGCTTATTGCCACTCCACTCTCGTTACACTCTCAGGCCGGATGATATTGCTAATTGGGTTTCCTAGTTGGCGGAAATCGTATAAAGTTTAACTAATACGACACAAGCTGGTGATGCCAACAGTACGTTCGTAACAAATTAAATATCACCACGGATGCTGTTGTGATACTTCCGCTTACGAGACTCGCTCGTGGATGTGTCTTGGTGCGATAATGGTATTGAAGCTCGTCGCTCGGTTTACTTTACATCGGTGTCTCGTGCCCAATGCGGTGCTACTGGAGGTATTGTTAGCTGAGCTTTACATTTGTATTTTAGTTTAATATTTACCAGACGGTTCCCTCTTTTCTCCGCTGGTTTAAAATAAAGTCAACAGATTTTAAGTTTCAAAAGCTTATTATTCTGACGCAATAAACAAATATCTTTTTCACTTAAATTATTTAGTTTAGACATTTTATAAGATCAACCATTTAAAAGCCTAAAATAATTTTATTTGCCTAGTTATCGAACACGTTCCATTCTAGGAACTCGCACAAACAACCACAGAATATACGATGCCGTTTTATTATTGTAAACTATAACTATACTAGGTGTAATTACCACGCAACTATAACGTTATGAGTGTGTATGACAGTTTCCTGATTGCTGTCTCAATCTACTCAATTAACATCAGAGCTTACTACATGAGTTAATACCCAGCGCCATTGATAATATAATATCTCACTGTCGTTGGGAATCGTGAAGGCACATTGTCGTATTTACCTACTATTATTTGCCATATAAATAAAAATTAATACGATTTCGAAGAAACAATTGCAAATGACCTTAAATCTTGTAATCATACCTAGTCAAGTAGTTGCAGATGGTCTAAACCAAAGGGACCATCGAATTGATGCGGCCTCGTTCCTACGTCTCTATAGACCATTATACAGTACTGATAGCCGAGTGGTATAGCCGTTGGACACCCCGAGTTGTATATGCTGTTAAGGTTTTTAGGTAAATGCTGTGTGTGTATTTAGTAGGTAAACCTAAGAAATAAATAAATTTCACTATCGACTAAGTCAGTGAGTTGTTGGAAATACTATATTCTTAACCTTACTTCATTATTTTGGTTGAATTGGTCCTTTATTTACAGAAATACACTGCTGCCGTAAGACTAGTCTAAAATCTTACAAAGTCGCGTTTAAAATAAAAAAGACGGATTATTTTAGCCATTAATTAACTTAATGACTTTAATAAGTGCTTGAGCGGGAACATCGAGTGCTTAAAGCGGCAAACGGAAAAAGAATAAATTATTTGGAACAAAAAATGACATTGAGTGTGTTAAGTAATAAAGATAAAGAAAGGCTTTTGTTTCGAACACAATGAGGTGAAAATGATTGCGAATGCGATTCCCACATAATATTTTAACTATTTCGTGGAATAAAATGGTTGGCATCTACATTTCATTCAGTGAACGGGGTTACAATATTATGTTTCCACTCGTTTTGCATAAAAGAGGTTTCGTTTTAGACGGTGTAAAGTTTTCTCTCTTTGCACTTATAAGATTTTATTTTACTATTGTTTACACTAAGCAATCACAGCCATATTATAAAGCCGAAAGTTTGTGAGTGTGTTTGTTACCTCTTCACACTCAAACGGCTAGACCGATTTTGATGAAATTTCATATAGAGGTAGCTGACACCTTGGATTAACACGAAGGCTACTCTTTTTATCCCGAAAAAATGAAGCAGGTAACACCGGGAGGCGCTGTTAGTATTGTATAAAACTATCTTATTGTACAAAATATTGAAAAACTGTGAAATAAAGATAGCTTATCTTTCAATGTGGCAACGAACTGAAATTTTAGACCTGTCTAACCTGTATTGGAAGGTCTAAATAAAACATCAATTGACGAACTATTCATATTTTCTTTTATTTTTCATAAGGATAGATTTTAGTTATTAGGAATTAGGTGTCATCCGGCTCCTGCGCTCATACGCTAGCTATAATATCACTTTTAAGTTGACTTACATTCATACTACCTTCCACTCTCCACTGCGTTTAGAAGTTCAAATTATATAATTTACTCCACAAAGTCATTAAAGTTCTGCTTATTTCGTTTCGTGTATCAAAACTACGGGGTCGCTTCTAATTACATTTATATATTATAATTATTGTGTCGCATAGAAATTACAATTGTATGCTTCAATCTACTTAAATTGTGTTATAAGTATATTGGGCTCGATAAATTGGACTACGCGGTAAAATGATGGCGTAGGCACATTGCCTATGCCTTTAGGGAATAATTCAATAACTTAGGTACATTAGTTATGAACAAAATAAAATGAAACTACTAACTTTTTTATAATTACACACATGCTGGATTTGTGCCCGGTTGATGGCAATAGGTTCGCCCCCTATTACATTGGGACCTAAAAAACATAACTGGCGAAATGTGGTTGTACTATATGTGCACCTCTGCCTACCCCTTCGGGGAATAAAGGCGTGATGTTATGTATCTATGTATGTAATTACACACAATATTAAGAAAAACGAGTTGGTTAAAAGAATTACCTCAAAGTGATTCACAATTTGTGTGTTCAGGATGAAATAATTAAATTTGTTTCCGCTAAGCTCTATTTTGTTAAGGTTTTGATTCGCATCAACAAAGCGAGCGTCGTCGGCCGCAAATTGCAGACTCATTGTTGTACTCAAACAAACATTCGCGGGTCCGCGCCTTCTCTCACAAAGGAACTCCATTTACTGTAAAATCATTTTTATTGTTTATATTTTTAATTAGTTGTTATTTACGCTACGAATTTCACGTCTGGACTTCAATTCAATTTATAATGAATTTCACAATTGAACCAATTCTCAGAAAGAGATCAAAGACGTTTTATAATGTCACCGCCTTTAAGCAAACTAATTATTTAGTTGTTAATTAGATTTTCATCCAGTCATTTAATTTTATCGAGGTGTATATAAGGCATGCTTATAGGTACTTAAAGCTTATTAAATAATTCAAACCATGTGGTGCTATATATTATAAGTTATTATGTAAATAAATATATCATAATCACTCTCACCCAGGTTTTTCCAGTTATACATATTATAAAAACAATACGAAGAAACCATTTTACACCAAGTTCTTGGAAACTATTACGATGCTACAGAAATAGTATTCAATGAATAAACTGTATTATTTATTCATTGGATTCAATTTATATTGTCTTTGAGGAGACGGATTGTTGCCGAGACCTAACACTTTATAGAGCGGCGGTGAGAGTCTAGACATGGCCTAGACTTTGTTATGCATTTATTGATCGGTCAAAGTATAACTATACTTCTCTACCTCAACTTACTCCTGGTATTTATAATGTTGTGTCCTGTATATACGAAGTGATTATGTCTTGCTCAAATAGTCACTATGTATTAATTTTTGCTTGAACTGGTTTCGGTTCAACCACTTTTTACCAAAGACACCTTACACTGATTATAACTTAGAAATCGAGTCTTTACGATCGGGCTCGGCGATTGCATTAGTAACCATCACGTATCTCATAATCATATATACATAAAGTCACGCCTGTTTCCCTGAGGGGTAGGCAGATACCATATACATATCTCATAATCATTATAATCAAATACGAAGTGTACAATAACTATCAATCAGATCTTATTCAAAACGTTACAAGTAGAAATGTTAAGTAACTTTTCCTCCATCACATTTCTATTCAACATGCACCTTGAACCACCAACGTCAGTAGCGACGCGCTCTCACAAGAAAAGTTCTTGAATTCTTTTTAACTGACGCATTTAGCGAACAATATTACTGTCTAAGAAGAAATGTTTCCGAGAAGGCAATATTCTTTCTAAGCAGAGCGTTATATATTATTCATATACAAAGACGCACACATTCGTAAAATGTTGTCTCCAAAACGGGGACTGTCAAGTTGTCTGATTATAAAAACACTTTCCGTGAGCTTAGTACTATTTTTAAGCTTTTTTATTGGAAAAGTGCTGCATTAATTCCTTACCGTTTATTTTTTGTACATTGCTTTTTTTACTAATAATGAAGAGGGACAGTCAAACAGTTTTTATGTAAGAAATAATATGGAAAAATTTATTAATCCGATTTTTTTTTACCAATATTTAGTATGGAATTTTTGGGTGTCCTTAGCCTAGTTTTTTATCCAGAAAAGACGCGTCAAAATATTCCAGGTAAACGAAGTCGCAGGACAACAGTTAGTTGTTTATAATTTGCAAGACTTGGTATTGGTTAAAGTATTTGTAGATATTAATAAAAAAAAAAAAAATTGCTTTGCTTACGTAAACAAGCCTGTGTTCTTCTGTTACTTGACTGATTCACTTTTACATTATAATATGTTGAAAAATAAAAGAGCTGAGATAAACACATTCTCTTTTACACAAATGGCAGTAAAGTATGCAGCAACATTCGCGAGCGAATACAAAGTTAACGTCAAGTTGTTTTTTTTATAATTATTTACTGCAGCTACAAAAAATATTTTTTGTACCTATGACAAAAAGTATTTTTTATATACAGAAGCTTGGGACGCACACTTTCGGAATCAGAATTCGGTTTCCGTATTTTGATAACAGATTCGGAATTCTGTTGACCTCAATTTGCTATTCGGAGCGAATCAATATTATTGTTATGACGTCACTCTCCTAGGTTTATTATGAACATTTGTTTAGATGCAGGCAAAAGATGAAATATTCAACAACCTACTTATATGCCTGATTCCAAGATACTATTTGAATGATATTTTCAAATCGTGTTCATATTTATTTACGAAGAAAAATATAAGATTCTTCTTCTCGCATTCTATGAAGTCATGTAATGTCTTATACTATAGTAGACAGATGAGTCGTTTAGGTTTTTAGTAAACTGGAGATGTACAATCTAAAACACTCCTTTTTTAAAACTGCAGAACAAAACAGAAAAACTAATGTTCGCTGATCACGGCCCACGGTTGATCCATCAAATATACAAAATAGAATCTACGTAATTTAATTTAAATGGCATGATGATAATAAAAAATCAACAATTTCTATTAAGATCCTGTGTGTGGCATGATGAATGGCAAAAAGCCTTCTACTTGTTACATACAAGAGAATTATTGATAAGTATATAGCGACCTAAAAATTAAAACTATAACAGTTAAACCGTTTAGAAAAAAGGCGTGAGTTAAAAACGTTTCTCAATCAACTTTAATACAGGTTCACGTATACTATATTTGCTCATATAGGTACCTAAGTATGAACAAATTCCAGATATATACGACCTACTTGAAAATATATCGCTGAGCATCTGCCGCACGCGATAGGAAGGGGCTTGATTGTGCTCACTTGACAACTAAATTCGTTCACGTGAGGAAAAATGTCAAAGGCGAGAGAAGTAGAATTGAACGCTAGCCGCGCCATTTTCCGAAGAACGTAAAGCCTTTGTATACGTCATAGTAGCAAGATAAAATATAGTGTCATATTATTCTGAAACATACTAAAACTATTCAACCGTTTCGAAGCAATGATATTTATTTATTACTACAGAATTCCCATTAGTAGAATAACCGTACATTACCCGTATTCGATGTCTCTTATGTAGGTCACGTCTAACGATATTTTCCGATTTGTTTGCCATCTCAATAATTAGTGGTCGTACAATCCCCTTACTGGAATGTTGATTCGTGAAGTAGTCGTTTGCCCGAGAGTCGTGATTCGGGAAAGGAAATTATAATGGTACTAGAGTCATGTGAAAAGAAACATTTATGTATATTGAAAATATTGTTCATTTAAGTAAATTTGGTCTGGTAGGTGTAAGCATTTCATATATGAAGCTGGATGGACCTTGTAGTAGCAAAATTAGGACCAACAAATTTAACTTCTCTCAATGTAGAGACATCATTATACTCGTCATTACACCTTTATACATTACTAGCTGTTGCCCGCGACTTCGTCCGCGTGAATTTCAGGTAAAAAACTCTTATCACTAAGGGGTATGAAAAATAGATGTTGGCCGATTCTCAGACCTACTCAATATACTCACAAAATTTCATGAGAATCGGTCAAGCCGTTTCGGAGGAGTACGGGAACGAACACTGTGACACGAGAATTTTATATATAAGATTTCAATATGAGACGTATACGAGAAGAAATAAATGAGTTCCTATATATTTTTGTCTCACATAAATAGTTCCCTACTCTTATTTCGAGACGTATCAACAAACTACAATAAATATCCTCTATAGCAAATTGCCTTACACAGTTACAGACTTACAAAATGAATTAACGGGAACAGCAGCGTACACTCAAGTACAACAATCGCCCGCCTCTTGCTTTGTTGGACTGTACTCTGTACAGTTGTGTTCTATGTAAGGTAGGTACAATCAGTATAGCCTTCAGCCAACCAGTTGTCTTCTATATTTTGACATTTTTGGATCTGGCAATTCGAGTTGGGTTTTGTACTAGTATATAAAGTAACTGTTTTAATCATTAAAGCCAATAAATCAAGTATGTATTATAAAGTCAATTAAGTATCTTTTAATAAAGAAATCCCTAACTATTTTTCCTAAAACTCGTTAATATAATTATCATCATCATCAGCTTTTAAATGGCCCACTGCTGGGCATAAGCCTCCTCCCCTAAACGCCAGTTAATATAATTATGGTTAATAGTTATTAGAATTTTACATTTCAAGAAATTGGGGACGATAACAGAAAGACAAGGCCCTTTCTATTAACTTCTTAGATATTCATAACACTTGGATTTATGTATTGAAAAAAGGACAGAGAAACAAACATAATAAAATATTCCAGTTGCAGCTATGGTCACCACACTTTCACAAATGTCAATATACAGCTTTTCTTAAAGGCTTTCTCAGTGTTACTGGGTTTTCCATTAGGTAATTCTCAATAGCAGCTCGGAGTCTGGATTTTTGCTTGGTGGATGGCAATAGGCTCGCCCCCTATTACATTGGGACCTAAAACATAACTGGCGAAGTGGGTGTAGGTACTATATGTGCACCTCTGCCTATTCCTTCGGGGAATACAGGCGTGATGTTAGGTCTTAAAGGCTTCGACTGACTGTAATGAAGAAGGATAAAGAACCACGTGACTTAATCATGAATATACTCAATTAATTACTACAATGAACGACTATATATGTTTTCTGTTAATTACCGGGTCGAAGTAATTAGGTTGAGCAATAGACTCTACGGACTGGATGCTCAATACTCCTGAGATTTGTGTTCTGCTGAAGTGTACCTACTAGCTACGTGGGCGAGCGGCTGGTATGTGACATGTTTAAGAATTCGTTGGTTTAGGTCAATGCGTGCCTTAGGTATAGGTAAATGATTATAAAGAAATATGCAATTGCTATAAATAGCATAAAAACCAATTAACTATACGCTATTATACCCAGACAAAGGAAAAGAAAATAAAGTACCTAATAGGTAACATGTCATGGAATTTAATTATTGTTGGTTACAGGTTTCTTGTTTTTATATCTTGATTATATTATCTGAATTAATAATATACCTATTTCTAACAAAACAATGCAGATAGCATGAAAGACATAAGACCAAACCGAAATGAAGAGGATACCATGAGAAGTACAATTTGTTGACTCAATAAGCCATAATAAATACATTGTAAAGCTTTATCAAGCGGACGCAGGCAGAGGTCTACACCCGAACCGAAAGCTACTAAGTCGCACTTCGGTACACCCCTAATAATATCTGCTAACATTATAAGTCGACGATTCCAAGAATCTGTAGGTATAGATGTTGTAAATACATTTTATGAATGTATTATTAAAAATTTGATGCTGAGCATGAGGTCCTGGGTTTGAACCCCGGGTCGGGCAACGTGTTACTGGGTTTTACAATTAGGTAATTCTCGGTAGCAACACGGAGTCTGGATTTGTGTCCGGTTGATGGCAATAAGCTCGCCTCCTATTAAGTTAAACATAACCGGCCGGCGTAATGTTGGTGTACTATATTTGTGCACCTCTGCCTACCCCTCCGGAATAAAGGCGTGATGTCATGTTTTTGTTATATTATAAAGATTCATTAAGGGTTGCAACTTAAGTTTTCAATCTCGCACAAATTTAATGTCTATGCTTTTCTTATATTTCTTTTTTGGGTGTGTAAACAGCAAAAGAAGAATAAATTCAGATTCTGGTTGTACCACGTATAAAAATATTCACAGCTGAAATTCTCAGTGCGTAAACTTAACTATCGAATATTTTCGACATATAATTAGCCGTAAGAGTCTAAAAGCCGACTTCCAACCATTTCAGACAACAAAAAAGAACTGTGAGTCATCAAAGGAAACATTTTTGGTAGACCCCATTAATTATAACGTAATTTATTTCGACAAGCTTCACAAGCATCGGCACTTTGAAACCCATTTACAAAATAATTGGATTCCCTCATTTAGAACAATTTTCTGATTTGATTAAAATTGACTTAGACATTGGCAAGATCATTAACAAACTTAGCCTGGCGTCGCCGTGCGTTTGGATAACACTTCTGTAAAGATTTTCATTACAAACGAATTTAATTAACGACTGCTACGATTATTTAATATTTATAAAGTTCTCAAGCTGAGATTTCAAATCAATATTTACACGGTTAATACATTCAAGAACGGTTGAATTTTCAATTTAGATACTAGTTATTTTAAGCCGACGTTAAAACAATAATACGTACCTAAGTGAAATTCCATGTTTTCTGCTCAAGTTGTAAAGCAAATGGAATATAAAGTCGGTACAGTAATACTGCGAAGACAGTAGGGACGGTAGGTTACTGGGTGATAATTTGTGCCTGCTTGTGCACTGTCACGACCTGCAATCAAACGCCTAGGCTACCACTAAGAAGTAACACTCCGTCTAAACCACTGCATTACATATCCAGTTATACCTTATAAATATTAAGTGCCGTCTATATCTACTTTAGTTTAGTCTTGTACCTACTCTAGTTTTTATTCCATGTTTCAGATTTTTTATTATAAAACATGAAAGCTTATATTACAGAATGTCTTACGCAAAACAGTCTCTACACTTTCAAGGACTACAGACGTAATAATGTTTCATCTTTAATAACATTTTGTTCAGTGTTCAATATTCATAGTCTGCTAAACACTCAAACTCCAACTAATCATTTTGTCACAAAGTTGCATGTAATAGCCCCATTAAGCATGAGCTCACTTGGGATTATAATTCGGTAATTAATTTGGCTTCAATGGCGTTATTGTTTGTTTATACCGTACTGAATGTTGGTAATATCGTGATACACGTCAGCCTTCTTAATCACAATCTCCTACAAGCCAGTGACCTATTGTATTGTTGCTACTATGCCTGCACGCATAGATGTTGTATAGTATGTAATTGAGGTGCACATTGTTGCTTCTCATATCAGTCGATATCCTTGATTAAGCAACGCTTACCGTGGTGTCCCCCTTAGATGGGTAACCATACTATAGAAATAGAGAATAATCGGTCGGTCGCACTTGCTCTGGTTGGTAATGTTTGGATGGTTGAGTGTTGTCCACACGTCGCAATTACTTTGAGCTATTATTCCTTGGCCTTATGTCTCTCAAGTCCTATCAGTTTGCTGTCTTATTGAACTACGAATGTGTTTGAGTGAATAGGAAGTGCACCTTTATGCGCATACGAAGTTGTGCTTAATAATATCATCTGGGTAGGTAGTTGGCTTTTTCGCTGTTCTTAATGTCTTCCATTATTGAGATATACGTTATCGTGACTGCAACTGAAATGCCTTCGCGGTCTTGTTTAACGAACCAACTTCATACGCATACCATTGCGGGATAAGTGCTGTTGTAACTTTTTTAGTTGTTCTAACATTATTGGCTAAACATGAGACTTGTATTAACTGCTTTTACTCAGTATCGGCAATATCAAACTAAATCAAAACTATATTAATAATTTTCTCACTATCCGATATTAATCTAAAAAGTTCGTTCGATCACACCCCAAGTCCCCTATATTACTAATCTGTTTATATAAATCAAATTTAATTGCCGTTGTCGTGCCGCACAGCAAACAAAACCTTAATTAATACCATAATTAAGGCCTAATCATTAGCAGAAATATTTCAAATATTATTCACCTTATATTATTTTTATAACACTCCAAGACGGTATAGATTCTTCGCCGTCACAACTTTAATTAAGTCTCGAATGTACAAACGAGTTGCCAAAACTAGTTAGCGTGTTTAGTAACTATAATTAAACTTATACAAACTTATGATGAGGTGGATGAATGTTATTTCATCAGCTATCGAGTCACAAGACATCATATTTTCATAGTGACGGACGCTCCCAGTACTTATACTTCAAAGAGTTTGTGCGTAATAGGATTTCTTGCATCCTGCCTTTGATGTACTAATGCCTTCTTTTCAGCTTTTTATTCCATTTTCTTCACGATCATAAAGAATTCTTTCCGCCGTGTTGTGACTTTCAAAGCTATTACCTTTAAGTATACCTAACTTAGCAATCCACATTTAAATATTGATTAACTTCTCGGAATCATAAGATTGTAAACAAATGGAGTATGTTATTACCATTTAGATTATGTTTCACGATCCTTCTATTATGCAAAAACATGTTGTTTTCCTTAACGTCTTATTAGTAAACTGTCCGTAAAACAATAAGGGTGTTATTATTATGCTTAGCATCAGTTACACTCTACTGAACATGGTCGCAAATATATTTCTATTATTGGAATGTCAATAAAGAAATTATCACGAGATCATTACGCAGCACCTACGCATGTTAGCAGGAGAATTATTCGATGTTATTAATAACAGGTAAAAACACACATCTGCCATCTTTGGTTACGAGTATTTTACTAAAATATCAAACCCGACGTGTCACTGGAACACATATTGGCTGTGAAGCCAGACAATTGGAATGTAAAACTATGTCTCCTTGAGGTGAAAATCAGTCACTGATAGGAATCCTGATAAAAATATTGAATTGATTAGTGCAATTATTCAATATTTAGGACACACTGGGTTGTATGATAGTTTTGTTATCACCAATTAGTCAGTAAGTAGCGCTGACGTAACAAATTAAAGTTATTCATAAATAAAGTATTTTTGACTGAATTGATATTGCTGTTCGAAACTAGCTTCGAGCTGCACGAAGCTTCTGTAGAAACATTCCCCGATTCTTCCGTACAACGCTTGTAACAAGTGGTATCAAAGTAACGTCTTCTCATTTCAATTGTGTTACAAAGTAGTAAATAGCGTGCACCAGTATCTCGGCACAATGCACGATGGCACAACACTACAGGTGCGCTCCGAGTTCTTGTCTCGCGACATTAGACTAGAATTGTTGCTTAGTGGATACAATACAACCACGTTATCGTTACTACCACAGGCGAACACGCACACGTGAATTTTAGAGAGGGCAACGGTACTGCAATGAATTAAATATACGACCAGTCCCAGGGTTTAATCTTGTCTTGTTAGAACATCACTATGCTCTTAATAGTGTTCCGAGTTGCTATTGTGTTTAAAATGAACAGGATAATTACATAGACGCGGTGTATGCAGACCATAAGTAGGTACGTGCAAGCGGTTTCATTAAAAACTAATAGAGGTGCCCAATGGTGATATTATCACTGAATATGCTTTTAGTTTCAAATGAGCTTTTCAATTTCATGCTTATATTTTAAAATTATTGTTTTAATTAAAACTTCAGTTTAACTAAACGGCTGATGCTAGTCTGTGATGCGAGTTTGTGCGGTAATTGACCAAATATCAAAGAGCGAATAAGGCTATCAGGATTTAAAGTTTTTCGTATGCTTTACAACACACTAGGTTTATCTGGTGGTGTGACTGCGTGTCTCTGATAAGAAATATTAAATGTAAATACACCTAAGTTCGGAACAAATATGAGTCAGTGGATCCAACAAATATTTGTCGTACATGGGATGAGATGGGATAGTACGCACACTGCACAGTCCTTAGAAATATAGCTGTGTTTATCTATAGGTATGCGTTTGAGAAAGAGATGATGAAGGACTAGAAAATATCCCAAAAAGCATTATTGCTTTGTTGTAAACTAACTTTGCACATTAGTACGACTAACAAAGACACTTTAGCACCCAGTCAAAATATTGATATGATAGTTTACATAATAAAATACATTTCCTGATATTATAACGTAACTTAAACTAGGATTGATATTTACCACCTAAGCTTCATCTTAAAGCGATAAACACCATGTTATAAAACATGCATGCCCATGTTTTATGATACGTTACGAATCTCCTTAGATATAAAAAAAAACATAAATATTTTAAAAAGGCTTTGGCAGCATGTCAAGACGGCATGTCTAAGTGGCCCCCTTGCCCCACGTCGTAAGCCCGACAGTTCCAAGTGTATGGGGCGTAAACTCACTGATCGCAGGAGCCGAGTGCCATCAACGATCCTTTTACGCTATGTATTACGCGAGAGAAGATAAATGTTATTTTGAAATATATCCCACTTTTATTCACTTAAACAGCCATGAAGGATTGTAGTTCGCGCTCGGACAACGCAAACTTATCGCATCAATTCCGCTGCTCCGTAAACACGAAAACGTTGACTTTAAATACGCTTTGAAACCAATTAAATCGGACGCAGACTAAGAAGGCCGCTTCAACTTCTGCATATCAAATCAAGCAGGTAAAGCGAGTTGGACGCTCGTAGCGGGCTAGTTTGTCCCTCGGTGTTTGCCGTTAAACCGCATTTCTGCTCCATTGAAAACTTAATTATGAGTGTTCTACTCAAGCCGACACTAACATAACTCAGCGTAATATCGTGCGGCCTTGTTATAACGTTTTCTTAATAACATTAAGAGACTATCAAGTGGAGTGTTGGTTGGACCTTTCAAAACTAAATGTGCGGCTTTTAGGAATTCCGCAAGTTTGGTCATCTATTTATTTTGGGGCCCAAGTAAACAGTTTCGATCGAGTACCCATCTATGTACCTTTGAACGGTTTCTGTTAAATATCACTATCTATTAATAAAGTTAAAACATAACACGTTATATAAGAGTATAGGTTTTGGAGAGCGGCCAATTTCAAAAAGTTAATACTTTTCATAAGTATCTAACTCTTGAGTCCTCTCCTGCATAACGCTTTAAGTCTTGTAAAGTTTCTCGTTATACTGCACCCGCTGATCCAGAATTTATAAACCCGACAGTCGCCAGTAACGTCGTCGGTATAGAACATTATACTTGCGGGAATAACACTTTACATAGTATTAATAAGTACCATTTAATTATTCAACATTCATTAACCTTTTACGACCCGTTAGTCATAGTGACTTTATAGCCTATTCGAAGCAACTGAATTTCACGTTCTGGTTCTGAATTTGAAATTGAATTGGACTCAACCAGTTAAACAGAATGGGCTTATTGAACACGATTTACTGGCTCACAATGAATAGGTGCCAGTTACCACGACTAAGCCCATTTGATTTTGAGCTTAAAATGTTTAGTACCTCGTGAAATACGTAAATTGAGCTGCAAACTATAGAAATAGCGATAATTAACAGCTATGCCAGTAGACAGTTATATCTGATTTGAATATTCTATGTTGTTTGCTACAGCCCAGAAGAACGCTTCATATTATAAGCTTTTTCAAATTCACACGAAAACAGCACACTAGTTTTGGTATCCTTTATCTAATTCTAAACTAAAAAATCCTCTCTATAACAAGCATGGTTAAAACTAAAACTTTACCACACGTACTCTTCTATTGGTACGCACACCTACAACAGGCAACAGCTCAGTAACTAGGGCTTAGTGTAGTTACTGAACTCCATCAACTTGTCTAATTAAATGCTAACGCCGAGTTTTCGTTAAACCCCAAATAATTTTTAACAATGTTTACAAGTTAAACGTACGAACTAGCTGGGGTTGATAGCGTCGCACAACATGGGTATCAATACGAGAATTATTTAGTTGAGTACAAAGTTGTCGAGTTGCCAAACAAGGAGAACTTCGGAACAAACGTCTGACTCTCATTCTGCGTTTGCCGTATACATTGTTATGCAATACAAGTGTATAGGTAGGTGTGTAGGTGGGCCCACATCGTGCCCCGCCACAACGAATTAAAACTTTTCTATTTAGAAGAAACATGACTCTAACAGAGCACTGCCATTTGGGAGTAGAAACACAAGTAATTTATTTATTTATTTATTTGATTCGCCTACAATTGTTACACATTTTCGTACTAAGTTTACATGCACAATAGTAAAAAATCCGTTGTGTACAATATAATTCGGCAAACACAGCGTTCTTAAAAAAATACAATCGGACAACAAATTATTCTAATACAGATTAGATACTCTTTTACATGGTATTAAGTTCTTTTTTTTTTTTTTTTTTTTTTTTTTTTTTTTTAATAATAGGTATAGGTATATATATATACCTTCACAGAAACTACATTATTCTATGCTGATCCTATGAACTTGGCTCCTATAGCTATAATAATGCCGTCTCTAGATGAAAACATACGTGTTTTTGTTTGCTGAATTATTGCTTTGTCGAAGTTTTGCCCATAATGTATTTTCAGCTTGATGTAAGCTGTTTTAATACGTTGTTATGTATAAGGTTGGAATACTGTAAACGTCCTACGTTAATTTAGGGATTACAGACAACAGTAACTATGCAGTAAAATTTAATGGCCTGTTAGGAATGGAGTCTTGTAATAAAACTCTTCGATATTTGTGGTTTTCAGTCGTAAACGGTGTTTTATGAGGGGTTCAACGCACCATTAGCCATCACAAAAATAAGCGACCACACAATTGAATTATTGGTGCAAAATGCTGTCGATCCAAAAAATACAATCAATGAAAATATTATAAAAAATCCCTATTTTGTTTAGTCTGACATAGTACTAATATTCTAGTTCATTATTGATAGTAAGAAGATTTGAAGTGATGTAATATCTACCACTTACATAAAACATGGCCATATATGGAATATTTTGTATACAACGGGTAAAACTTCTACTATTTACTAGGCGCAACTTTAAACTTTCTGAAACAATGCTGCTACAATGAATTTTCTATCGGAAAAACGCAATAACAATTTAGGTGACCTAACAACACCTGGTACCTTCGCCCGGGAGGCGCTTTATCGGCCACTTGATCAAAATGACAGTTGATATTTATAAACAGCTGATACGGATTTTGTGTTGGCCAGTTCCTTAGTTTCGACAAGGCAACATAAAAGTATTTGCTCAGAGCCCTTATTTGTAGAGGTTTTGCTTATTCACTTGTACGCAGTCTTTGTGGTGGACAAATAAACATCTCTATATTGACTTACCATGATCCTATTTATTTTTTACACAGGCGGATTTAGAGCGAACTGTTCACCTAGTTTTCAGATATAACTGTTTTTGTGTGGTCTTTGAGATGTACTGGTAGCCATATTTAAGGTTCTCGTGTTCATCGTTGTTCTAAAAAGCTTCGCATTCGCCGTGTCTTATTTCTTACTCAAATCAACTTAATGTCTGTGAAAACTATTTAGTACACGCAGAATAATTATTACTGAAAACCCGCTTAACAAATGGTAAGATATATACCAACACATGCAGGGCCTTTTATTGTTTGGAATACCTATACCTAATGTGCATTATGAAAATAATGTTTTGATAGTTTTCATGCTGGTCGAAAACTATTATTATTATGTACTTTTCTCCATTGTATATTTCGCTATTGTTATCATTCCACAACTGAATCCCTTCAGTAATGGAACTATTATAATATCAGCTGTTACCATTGTAAGGCACAACTGATTTCCGTAAGTCATAAGAGATTAGTCACTTGCCCATCTAATCATCTTTGTCGCCTTTTGTGCCATTATCCGGAAGGGATGGCCTACCCAAAGCACACGTGCTTCAGTGAAGCACAGGAGGGGCACCGGTGCGTTTCACTGAAGATCCCGGAGCCTTACTCACGCCACCGTAAGTTTTTAATTGAATCCAACATAATCCTTCACTCTGCACCCAGTATAGAGTATCCAATAGAACAACAGACAAAAAATCGCAAAAATGCGCATAAATCCTAACTCTTTTATGCCCAAAATTAATCAAGAACTACGTAATCGCTATACAAAATATAAAAAATACGAAGGTACTTGGTATAAAGCCCAAACACCAAGCATACTTTCACAGACACGCCACTAATAAGTGTTTCACAGGGCAGCTAGTATAAAGCTAAGTGAGATAAATTGCAGTTTTAATTAATGCCTGTGACTCCCTGGCCGTTGGGCGGTAGGTAAAATTCTCAAAGCCTAAGCTTTTGCATGCAAATTAACGCCACCACTGTATTGATCCGACGGGTTAATTTCTCGCCTTATTAAAGCTTGACACGTTTGCACTTGGGTTTATAGAAAACTGAGTTTAGTTTACGGCAGAAACATTTATTGTTGTTGGCACTCTAACGCTGAACACATTAAACTCTGAACCTATTAAAATACGTGTGAATTGGTAGATTTTGATGGCCATAAAATTATGTTGAATGTCACCTACCATCCTTGTATAAATGTGTATACAACGTGTAGTATTCTGTACCTTCGAGGTCTTTCCTAAAAATAGTTTATAGGATGCAGGTTATATGAAGAAAGACCTATGCTTCTCATACTTTACACCAAACTTGAAACAAAAACATCTCTGGATCTAACCCAATGAGGAAATAAACATTCCAAGCATTTCCAAATATTGTCTGTTGGTATTGAAAAGGAAACAAGAGACCTTTTATCTGTGGTCGACGTTACGATCACTGCAGCGTTCGTGGTCGAGCCGACTGGGTTGATAACCTACGTCACTTTTTTGACACTTTATGCGTTAGATACTCTGATTATATTCATACGGCGGCACCGTACGAATTGGATGTGCTGTAGGATTTGCAAATAAATGCTTCTTTTGTTTTAGGTTTAATAAAGTTAAATTAATTTTAACACGGAGACTGATGCTACGTTTCTTTAAAATTGGAACATAATTTAATTAAATTACATAGGCTTCACGAATCAGCCTTAGTCAAATGTAATTATTTTTTTAAGACCCAAGGATTCCTTAATTCTATACAGACTGGACCACAATCTAGATTTGCAATCTGTGTGAAACGGATTATTTTATTCTAATATAATTTCTGATGACCTAACTCAATTTTCAGTATTTATTAATTAAACAGTAATACTTTTGGAAAACTTTCTTATTTACAATTTAAAAATAAATCTTTATCACTTCATGAATATACTTCATACAAAAGCTATGAACTCTGACGCGAGTTCGCTAATGCATCGTCCAATTTCCTCAAACTTGAGAGTATTAAAGAGACTTACTAGAGTTTTGGCATCACGTAAGTATCATGCCCATCTAATGACGTTAACCGCGACTGTGCCTTAAGCACTTTCGGAAGTATGCGGAAGACACATAAACGGTCGGCGATCTCTGGTCGCAATATCCAACGTTAAGCAGACGAACTTGCGACTGCCGACTTTGTATTAACTTAAAGGTAGAAATTAGTTATGCCTTGTATGTGCTTCCCCAACCCTCCAAGCGTGAACCCTTGTAAAGACTTAATGAACAGAGCCTAAAAGATTTTTCCCCTGGATAACCTTTGTTAGGTTTTACCAATACTCCGGTTAGGCATCGATAACTCTGCTTAGAGTAACTTGCAAGAGACATCAGTCAATGCTAGCCATAAGTCCCATGCAAGTTGGTGATAGGTTGCAGAGTTATTGCAATTTATTAGACCTGTACCATAGAAGACACATACATAAAGATACGTACTGAACTGTTGGCTCTTACACTTTGTTTTCCCTGTAATGGTAGACAATTATATCCCTAATCCATCCCCCAACGTACAAAACAAAATAACATACCTACTACAACAATACACTCGCAAAGAACAATCGATGCTTTTAAATAATAAAGGTACATTAAGCAAAGGTAATATCGCGTACAAATACGTACGCGTATAAATATGTAGTCCTTTGTAGCGGAGCTTTCATACCGCCCTCACTCTTTTGAAGAATCTCGACGTTGTGTTGGCGTGGCGAGTTCACGACAATACACATTCCACAACACGTTCCTAACTATACATCACAAGAAGCACTACTCAATGACATTGTAGTATGTAGCAACAACAGCAAAGTAAATGACAGTACAGTGAACGGTATACCTACATTTAGGGAATACCGTCGTGATTATTATTACTCTTTATTGCTCGTTAAAATAAGTACCTATTATCTTACTATAGTCGGTAGGTATACTATTGATATTACATATTTTGTTATTACTAGCTGCGCCCCGCGGTGTTACCCGCTCCATTTTTTCGGGATAAAACGTAGCCTAAGTGTCAATCCAGGATGTCATCTACCTCCATATGAAATTTCATTAAAATCCATTCAGTAGTTTTTACGTAAAAGAGTAACAAACATCCATCCATACTTACAAACTTTCGCGTTTATTATATTAGTAGGGTAATGAAGAGCTAATTTTGTATCATTGAATTAAATTTTATAAAACTAATGTTATATCTAGGTGAATTAAAATACCACCAGTTATTAGGTGTAAATATTAACTTACAATTTGTAAGTACACTTAACACAAGGTCTGAAGGCGAATGTCTAACTCGCGTTTGACATCTACTATCAGACAGCAATACCTGGCAAGAGAGCATGTAGTTAATATAATATTAATTAGTAATTACAAACTATTGCGACTGAACCACTTTCGGTTATGTGATTATTTTACTGAGACATTATTAATATTTCATCAGGGTTGATGGATACGGAAGTACTTTGAGGTTTTTCAGTTGATGGGCCAAAACGTGGCGATCGGAATTAATGCGTCTAGGAGTATTTATGTTTTTATTTTTATTCCCCATTTTTGCATTGAGGTAGATTACCTAAAGGTATGCGAAATACATTTTCACCAGACAATATATGTATACGGTCACCAGCATAAATAGCTGAACATCATTTTTTTGACAAACTAAAAATTCAAGAACAACCTCTCATATAATAAAAAGTCTTAAATATTCTCAGATCATCATTTGGACGTTTGTACAATATATGTACGTATAATAATGTGATATAACATGATAATAGTACCTACACAGTGCATGGTTGAAGATGAAAACCGAAACTCATTGTAAATTCAACGCGTTTGGGATTTTGTCGGGTTTTCGGTTTCCCTTCAGCTCACGGACCGCTACCTGCCTCCGATTGCTTAAAACATGCATTATAAAGTTTTGCTGCTTCGTTTGGTTACTACACGGAAGTTGGGTATTATAGGCGTTTTCCTTTGAAAATGCTTGGCTTACTTAATACACATTTTGTTTTTAAGTCATATAAATAATACAAGCGCTTAAAATCATTTACGCCCCTGTTGTATAGCCGACCTTTCGAATCCTTAATAGCTTCTTGTATGCTGATAAAATTATTATGCATATCAGCAGTGCAGAACAATGTGCAATTTTTGTCGGGAATCGAATCAAGCCAATCCACTTACTATGGCAAACTTCCTAAATTAGTATCTGTCGTAACACCTATACAATTAACATCTATAAAAACAAAGCCGAAACTGATATCGATCGGACGTAAAAGTGTCTTCTTAATTTAATTTCAAAGAATAACCCTGCTCACTGCCTCTAATAGGCAATCAACTTAGTTAATTAATTAAATGGACACTAAACAACAGTAAACATATATAGTCGATCGGGGAGGCGATCGATCGAGCCGAGCCAACTTTGATTCATTTAGACCTAATCCCGCCACCCGCTTCCGAACTATCTCATTAAACGCCCAATTTGTTCTGGGATCATGCGAAGACTTTAATCTTGTGGCTTGGCGACTTGTCGCATTCCTTGATGTATTTTGTGATAACGGTAGGCTGGCGGGGTTCCTACCGCTATCTCTATACGTTTATTTTGGCGGATCTGTGATCGATATCAGTTTCGGTAGCGATCGCATTCGACTAAATTATCATCTTCGTAAAGATGTGGGTTATGCATTATTAAGTCCTTGAACCGCATTATCCGATCTTTATTATGCTTTTTTTTTAAATGTCATCCCACACTAGGAAGTTCTTCTGTGTCGTGGGTGCGTTTCACAAACATGAAATATCACACACACAAACATCCAAACTCAGGACAAATATTTGCGGGTCGCACATTTTTTTGTCCCACAACCCATAGCGCAGCAGTCCAATCGCTTAGCCACTGCGCCAATTAGGACTTAATGATTATAAAGTCATTGAAGTACTTACATACATTATTACAAAGTATAAGAATATTTTACATTTATACTGCTTAATATAATTATATCTACTCACCTATATTTTAATAAAACGTAGCTTGTCACTAATTTTTGCTCCTGATCATTAATATGTGGCGCGTGAACAGTGCGCAGTTTCGAGACAAACTTAAATACATGTCACATATAAATACTTAGATTTAAAATCAAAATAATTATCAAGGAACAAATATGTATTTGTACCTTCAAACGCCGCCATAAGACCAAGCTCTAAGCCATTATGCTAATTCAGCACTCATAATGAGGAAATATTAACAATTTATTATACCAACATTCTATTTAACTTAAACTACATTTGTTATTTTTTAATTAAACTGTTTAACAAGCTTAATGGCAGACTGCTCGCATTATTTTCTTTTTATTTCTCGTCAACCGAGAAACTTAATTACCAAACGTAATTAAAACATAAACGATATTTTCACAAAAAAGGTATAATTACGTCACGCCCTTATTTTCTAAAGGGCATCGCGTATTCAGTACTTCCACAGTTACAGATGACGTAATGCGGGGTGAGGTTATTGCTACTTAAGGGGCACAATACCAAACCTCAGGCTGCCTAACAATTCATTGTTATGAATGAACTTAATAATAATTGAAGCGGTTCAGACCTCAATAATAAGTTGTTATCGCAGTACTCAACTGACCCGTAGCTAATAGTACGGCACAAAGACCTAGACGTTATTTTCCCGGCATCGGCATACATATTTTCATAACTAGGTACCTAATACTTTGTGTGCGATCTACGATGAATACAGGAATAATGAGTGGAAAAATTCACTCAGGCTTTATACTTCTTAAACCTTTTTTCGTTAGTACATAAAAGTTACCTTTAACCATTTTGTTCAGTAGGTACTCTACTGGAAACAAGGCTATTTGCTTCGAAAGGCACAATATTTCAAGAAGAACATTGAGACGGTGTTCGTAATAGGTATACTTCTGTAATGACCACGTGCCTGCCTTCTACTATATTTTTTACGATCGAGCTCAGTCGTCTCCAATATTACTTTTTTACAACCAAACCATCATAACACGGGTCCATGTTTTCGCAGATAAATATTAGAAAAATCATTTTCCTGTAGGTCAAATATCTTACTGGAATAGGTAATCAACATGAAATTTTATTGTGTTCTTTACACCCGTAGTGAACTAGAATAGTTCTGTTTGTAGGCTTCGAGTTACGTCTTGTATTAATGTTAGATGTGTTGTATCTTAGGGGGCGTGTGTGTGGTACATTATAAGGGACTAGTAGTTACATAATTATCTACCACGCAGATCATGTGATCCGTTCGATTAAGCAGTAGGTACTTGCTGCGGTTAGGCCTTGGATAGGGGACCAACGGTATTTGTTTACCCTCCCTGCCTTGGAAAACATGATAAGCCAGTGGTCCTGCGCCTAATCTCTCTCGGTTCGTGTCCATTTTCCGTTCTAAAAGACTATGGGTTTGCAGAAATTGTGTTTTCGCACGCACTGTGCTTGTCGCAGTTGAGATTGGCCGCAATTATATCATAAATACATTACATTGACTTACAAACCGTTGAATGTAAAACTGTGGTAAAGAGTGTATCTGTTACCGGCCAAACCCGATTTCAGGACAAACTAGTTTTGCCTAGGCTAAACTAGTTCTTCCTAAACGCGATAGGATTAACTAGTATAGCCTAGTTCAAACTAATTTGTCCTAAGCCCGATAGGATAGACCAGTTTAGGCTAGGCCAAACTAGTTGATCCTGATATAAATACGCACACTCTAGGATAAACTAATATGCGTGATGTCATTTTTATGTTTATATGTAAACGAAATACAAAAAAAACATACGGAGTCATAAAAATAACTGTGCAAAGTTTTGAAACCTGCTTTTAATATAATATTTTGCGAAAACTTAGTATTTACGAGGCGAACGTTCCTGCCTATCAGTGAACAAAACCACACGTAATTATCCAAAGAGAAAGGGTAATATAAAGTTAGTGGCTTTTAACATGTTGAAGCGTTCAGCAAACTGCGGTTGTTTCCCGCGTGAAACTTTGATGTAAACTCACTCGTTCTTATTACACTCATTCATGCAAAATGGCGATGATTTGAATAATTTCTGAACGTAAAACAAAGATTCAATAAAACTCGACAATTCTTATGAGGTATATAAGTATACCTACTTGGGTAAGAGCTAGGAACGTCGCTTTATGAATAACGTTTTTAAAAGAGTTTAATGTTCCTTAGCAAAATCCGTCTAAATATTTTTTAACGTGTGACGTAATTTTTACCTACTTATTAAATACTGTTGATTTTTTAAAATTGTATCTAAGTATTTCAAACTCCCTTTAATTTTCTAATAATAAAAAGTGACGTTGCCAGCTCGCAACCCAGTTAACCTAACAACTCACATTTTGTTCCTCATTGTTGTTGAATAACTTCGTTGAATGTTTGGCAGTTAATACTTAAGTGATTAACTTAACATCATTTAAAATCAAATGTTAAAATACAAAGTTACCGGTTCAAAGTGAACAAGTGATTGGCACTGTCAGGCTGGAGAATCCAGAAGTTGCTGACATTCGCTAAGTGTATGAACAAGTTTTAATTGTGAATAGTTAACTAACCCGACTATACTTGCTTACTGATTAATTTTATCGCTGTATGTGTTTATATTCTGTATGCTGTATTTATTTTACCTGCTTTTCATTGCAATATCAATGTTTTATTGGTTACGACCTTACTAGCGATTGGCTGTAGGACTGTAGGTACTATGCCTATACCTCGAGCTTCCTCCGGGGAAAACAAGCTTGTTGTTGTTATGTTTTGTTGGCTCTATATTTCTATATACTAAAGTAAACATTACGAATTGTCATTAGCAACAAGTTTATAATAATAATAATGATCGTATACGCAACAGTCAAGACTTTAACAGGAGGAATTAAGATTTTAATTTTTATTCAGAAGAATTTTCAGTACAGCCGGAAAAACAATTATGTGGGCGATACTCTTCTTCTAGCCTGTTCTAGAAGTCCAAGCATGATATTTATGATTTCTAAAAAACGTTTCAATGTGACGTTAAAGTTAAGTATATACAGGAAAACCTTTATTGAGTAGGTAATTACATCGTAGTGTTAGTTATAATAATTGACAACGAGATAAATTCAAGTTAAGTATGTTATTAAAGTTAAAAGGTAAGTAAATAGTTGTAGAAAATGTCAAAACATATTAAATAACAATTTATAACAAGTCATACAAAAATATAACGAGGTATGAGCAAGCAATAAGATAATTAGGAAGTGTAAGAGCTGATAAAACATCGAAACTCCCCTCCAAGCGACAACTGCGTTCACGTCTGCGAAAACATCTTGCCATATTATGCTTTTTGTAGGGCGCTCTCGAAACGGGAGCAATTTATTTAATGGACTAGATAGTTGTTTCCCTCAATTTTCACGACATGCGAGTGGTTCTTATTACCCAAGACTCCTTTAACTATTTTCCACCCTGTATTTACAGCTTTTCAATTGAAGCTCCGTTTCAGTGCGGTCGACCCGATTTATCAATGTAAAGGTGCGAATACTGTACGTATAGGTAGGTAAATATAAGTCGAGGAAATAAATTCTATACGGACATGAATCGGCTACAGAATATTTATTCAGAGAATAAAGATCAAAGTAAAAGGTAATGTGAGTAAAGAGCTTAATTGAAGCAGAAAATAACAAGAAATATTTTGATATCGTGTATTTTGCAATGTTCTAAAATACTGGTGCCTTACTATGACCTTGCAAGACATTTTCCGATGCGGAAGTGAGATACCGCTACGTGCAGTGCTGTGAAGCGTCTCGCTTACACAACGAAAAATGACCGATTTTAAAAACATTTTTACTCGTGTAAATATGAATTCAATTTGATTTTGATAACACATCATCACAACATAAAAAGACCTTCAAACGAAAGTCTTGGTAAATGATGAGTGGGAGTTTTAGTAATATCTAAAGAAACGGCCGAGAAAAATCATGTTTTAAACCTCTCAGAATAACATGTTTGCGACTAAAGAACCTATTCAAGGGTTTACTTAGTATCCAAGCACTAGCTAATAAATGGTATTTTTAGTGCTTTTAATTCCCAGCCTCATCATCATTTTCGTAATACATTCCTACTACTTAAAACTTGGCTGCATGAAAATAACAGTAAGCAATGTCGCATACTTTAGTAGCTAGGTAGGTATCTACCGCATACCAACTATAGTTAAACAACAAATAAAGTATGAATCCATAAAAGACTGATAAGTACATACAACATATTTTATCTTTTTCAATCGTATTCATTTAAAATATTGGCATTACTACCAAAATTTAAAGAACAATATTGGCCAAACATTTACGGAGTCGCCAGGCGGCGTAACTTCTTACAATTGCACAAACGGGTAGGCAATGGTGGGTGCATAACAACGATGCATGCTTCATGCACGTCCCACTGCGGCGGTTTATGCTACATTATTTCTCGTGCTCTGGTTAATATTCCGTCGGTGTCTAGCGAACAACCTCACGGTGAATACAAATTCTAGACAACCATTCCTAGACTAACTATGAAAAGCTTGGCAAACGACTCAAAAGCGTACATAAATTGGTGGAATCGAGGAAGCAGCAAAAACTATTACAGTGATATAACAATAGCCGGCTTTTGGTTGTACGGAATATTGTTTACACCCACGGATTCTTTGAAACACTGACTATTATGGTAGCAAATATTTATCTTATGGTTCTATATAAACTATTTCTATGTATATAGGTTACATTATGTTACATGCACCAGTCAAGTCGGGTAAAATAATTCGGAAAAGGTAAAAGTTTCAAATAAAAAGCCTTCTTTATTTAAAATATTCGTTTAATATTTTTACATAAATATTTATTGCAGAAACACACAGATTCTGCAAGTTCCTCGCACGACATTTTATAAACACAGCAAATAAGGAATATTATAAAAGTTAAATGCATAATATTATACTAACACATAATCATATTATGTTGGGCTTACACCTAAATAAAATGAAATAGTAATGTCCTTAATTTTTAAATAACAAAGCAAATTATCGCACTACAAATGCACAGGCGTTTTTACTTATTCTAATAATAAATAAAACAATAAATGCTTTTTACATTAAAATGTGCGTCATTCTCTAGTGCTAAGACACTCCACAACACGCCGAGAAGGAAATAAAAACGTCTAACGAAACAAAACTAAGTATACATTTCTCAACCCTTTTAATGATAGTACAAGACTCACAATATTATGTAGTCAATAGTTCTTGGAAATGTTCCCATATCGTAACAGTAAAACTAGTAACAAGACATTATGCTAGCTGAACGTTTTCAAATTAAATACAGTATATAGCTTTAAGTTATCGCTCATTTGATCTAAAGGAATCACATAGATATAATTGCTCCTGTAATATGCTAATACATGACAATATTATGTTAGACATAAATAAATGTACAGCAACAGTACCTACCTACATTTATTATAACAGCAAATATAATGTACTTAGGTATAATAGGTAATAAGCTATAAATTGAACTAATCACACTAATATTATAAAGGCGAAATTTTGTGAGTGTGTCTGTATGTTTGTTACCTCTTCACGCTCAAACGGCTAGATCGATTTTGATGAAATTTCATATGTAAGTAGCTGCCACCCCGGATTAACACATAGTTACTTTCTATACTGAAAAAATGCAGCGGATAACACCGCGGGGCGCAGGAAGTAGTATAATATACGTTATAAGTAACGAGATGGCAATTCGTCACACCTAACGAAGTTTTACAACAGTCAAACATGTACTAATAAAAGCTGCATGATACTAATTATTCCCTCTTAAATTGTACTAGACGTATGTTCGATAAACTATAACTTAGTTGGATTTCATTAACCGCTGCGCAATAAAATTCGCACTTTATACTGTGATAAACAAACCCGAATTAATTCTCATTTATAAGAACAAATTGTTGTTGCCCAACTTTTGGAGATTCGCCAACCAAATCAACTTCCGATATAAATTGAAAATCTCGTTATTTAGTGGCATTTAATATTTTTAACGCATCGACTGAAGTTCAGTATTCAAATGAATTTATAAAAATTGAACATCCAATTCTGCAGTTTGGTGAATAACAGTGAGGGGCAATTACACGGGAATTGTCCAGTATTTTACGGTACTTGAACGATTTTACTGTGACAGAGCGTATTGACGGAATCATATAAGTAGTGTAAAAGATACCTACTGATTAATTTTCTCAATCCGGTATTAAATAATGCGTTCATGACAAGTGATAATATGAAGCAAGTTCGCACCAACGACGCCTTGTTAATAATTGACACCATCGCGGACGGCAGCAGCCGCGAATAAAAACGGTCCAGAACGGTCCGTTTCGTAATAACTTCTTTGAAAATTTAATTTATAGGCGAAGTTAGCGCAGCGGAGTATTAATATTTTATCGTAATTCATGTTGGGTCACCGTCCCCCAGTGCGTAGGGTCTCTCAGCATTTGTCTTTAGGTAGTAAATACCATCCTTCCTGAAACGAAACAATGAACGTTGATCTCCAAGATTTAAGCTAATGTTGTTACTGCTTAACAAACGAGTGTTCTTTGTTTAATTAAACATAGAAGCGACGAAAGTTAACCGTGTTCATGAATACTTAAAATAACCTTCTTTTGTTGTTTGAGTCGCGCTAAAGCGAATATTCTCGTCGAAGGAATAAAGGCCTCGAAATTATAACTAAATTAATGTTAATTAATTGGAACATAAATATTAGATAGATACTGTTGAAAGGTGGATATATTTTTAATGTAGCAAGTTACAAGTTTATTAACATTATCAAAATTAAAAATAATGTCTTAGTCGCCATGAGACGGAATTCGGAATAAATAATCTGTTGGTTAAAATTAAGTTTAGTTTGGTAATTTTACTTAGTTTTCCTAATTCTCTTGATACTGGTCCCCGGAATTACCGAAGGGTCTCATTGGAAATCATGTTACAACTGTACTTTTAGCCTTACAACTGCCTTTTAACGAAGTTATTGTTTCATATATACATAGTCCTTTGTCTAGCAGAAACATAAGAAGTTTCTACTTCTGGCCTGAAAGTTAATTTCCAGTAACAAAGACTTTCAGGAAAGTATAATTTACGTGAAATGAACACATAGTACAAAGAAAAAATACGTAACAGTCTCAATTTACTAACTGTATAATAAAGAGTAGGTACACATATATATTTGTATTGAAGCGGCTTAAACGAAAAGGGTACCTTAATCCAACTTTCGAACCTTGGCGGCTTTTTTCTGGTACGTAACCTGATTAGTTCAGTAACTTTTAGGGTTGTTTAGCAATATACTTCACTACTATACTTAGTTTAAGCTGGCTTTTCACGCAAGCGATTTCAGCTCTGAGCTAGAATGTGGTACTCGTAGATCCACCACAATTAGTTCAACTAAGTAATTCTATTTTATTCAAAGTCAGAATGAACGAATATGGCATTTTAGTACCATTTCTAAATTGTATGGATATAAAAGGGTAAGGAGTGTTCGTGTGTTCGTAATTCTTCTTCAAAAAAGCTTCGCCGATTATGAAGTTCTTTTTTACTTTTAAGGTTACCTTGGAAAGTTCTTACCGGCTTCTAAGATAGAGTAGGAGGTGTAGCCCGGTAGATAGTGCAGTTTTGGACATCCATAATAGACTAATTTCCAGATCATCTTAATTCATTTTCTTCTTTGTTTTTCTAGTGATAACTTATAACCCACCGGGTTCGCTTGTATAATAATAATTCTAAATTGATTATGTTTTTTAAACTTACCCGTAGTGTATATCGAACCCGCCCATGATGAGCGTTTCGCCCGTGCCTCTGCAGGAGCCCGTGTAGTACAGCTCGTTGTAGCTCACACACCGGACTGCGGTGAACGGAACTGATGACGTAATGGACTCCGCGAAGAACATGTGTGCACGGTTGTGGGCGCACAAACCTCGAATGAGAAATAAAACAGAAATAAACTTACATAACATCACTGGTAGAGTTTGTACTAGAGTAGCATAAGCAGGAGGTATACTAGACCCATTTGGCAGTTGTTCTTGTTATAGGTTCTGTTTAACAGAGTAGGCAAACCTGACACACACATATGATTCCCGGGTAGGGCAGTGTCTAGATCTGTGCCCAAAATCTAGACACTGTCCTATTCGGGAATCGAACCCAGGACTTAGAGAATTGTTAAACTCAAGACTCTTACCCACCGAAGCAGTACCGTATGAAATAAAACTTGCACTAAAATATTTACACTTCGCAAACACATCACCATTATGCAATTCAAACACATTCAAACGCAATCATTTTAGATGCTATCGTCAATAATGACTTATTCTCTTAACCTGAAGGCAGTGTCCATCGTTGAAGCATTAAACTCGATGATGCCTCAACTGAGGCATTCAAGAATAGCTCGTTATGGCGAGATATTGATAATAACGTTCAATAAGGAGCGCTTACGGCTCCCCATTTTGATATAAGGCCATAATGTAATAAAACCTCGTTGCAATTCATCTGGCCAAGTAGGTACTTACAAGATCTAATAACATTAGTATCACGATACCCGAGATCGGGTAACGAGGGTGGATAGTTCAAAAGATTGATAATAGATACTTTGACAGCTAAGCAGTATATATAATTGGTGCTTTTAAAATAGTTAGGATCAAAGATATAGCTTATACAGTATATTTAATACAAATACAGCCTTAATTATATGTGGAATTTCCCTATAAGTAATTTTTAAAGTTATTTAATCCGATACAAAGTCAAAAAGAAAGAAAAAAAATTTCGATAATTTTTAAAGTTATTTAATCCGATACAAAGTGAAAAAAAACTTCGATTTTTACTAACATTATTTCATACTGAATTTAAATATCTATGATGTTATTCAATACAAACCTTGAAATCTACTTATATTTAATATTTACCATTATTCAAACAAACAGACCTAACTACATCAATCAGTACGAGTTATGTTAAATCTACGTTATACCTGACTTAGCCAGTATAGAGTTAGATACTCTAACTCAATTTTTCTTAAAGAGGTACTTTTCAAAACACTTAGGACTGCTTTAATTTTAGGACTGTTGGCAACACTTTCAACCGCATTATTTTTAAGTGTTGTTTATCATATACTATAGGTCCTAAAGCTGTGCTGAGGAAGTATGTGAGGAAGTCTAACTCACAATGTTTTATTCCATAGAGCAAATTGTATTTTAAGTAAACTCTCGTTGTAGTATTATTAAGCGTATTTAAAATAAGTCGGTTTAGTTCGAACAAGAATAGTAAGAATAAGGATCTTCTCCTGCAACTGTAGGTACATACATAGAAACGTGACTGATTTTCGATTCAGAAAAAGAACATTTCATATTTTTTATTGGATTATGCCTGTAATGATACTGGATAAGGATGTATAAAAATAAATAATAATGTCCTCTCTTCCTCACCTCTGTAATCAAAACCGCAGCCTGGCTGACGTGTGCCTCCATTCGGGTAGAAGTCGATGTGTCCCAACGGCGACGCGAAGCCAAGGTATCCCCCACAGGTATGTATAACTTCCACATGGCGGGCGTCGTGCTTATCCAACCTCGCATCCTTATTGCCGATGGTGAAGAGCGGCAACGCTGGGTCTAAACCTTAAATTATAAATTTGCAGAATTAAATCAGCATCATAGCATTATGGTGGGTAGGTACTCGAATAACTACTTTCTAATTACTATATACTATACAAATACAATGTAGTAGATAAGTATACATCATCAATATATTTTTTTCTAAAACCGCTTGCTAGTAGAAATATATGTCTCTGTCTCGCAGAATATTTATAGCAACTTATTATCATTATCTACATGAGATGGTAAGCTCCGTGCATTGTTTTGAATTACCCCATCACAAAAGTATGCTCAATGAAATTACAGAGCGCTTTGCCGCAGCCAATGGGCGCAAGCTCTAAGCCCTAACTTACGACATCCATGCAAAATAATGGAGTGGTCTATTCGAAGCCGATGCTAAACCAGGCCATTCTAAATCTGCCTAATAAAGCGGGCTACTTTAAATAATACGGATAACATTCAGACAAAAACGACAATAAAATGGTATACGTAGAATAAGCAACCAACACAATAGGAGTCTACACAACAACCGCTGGAATTTAACTTACAATAGAGGCTAATTTGTTGCGGTTTTGTTATAAAAGCTAACAGAATCGGTTGCGTAAACACCTAAACATTTAACGCAGAATGGGGAGTTAAAATTGCCAAATTATTTGCCATAAGTACGCAATTAAGAGACGATATATTTTCCCTCCCTATTGTCTTGCAATTGAGTTTGTAAGGGTAAAGTGTATTTAACCCGTAGTTAACAATATGATTAACATAGTTTCAAATACATGAATAATAATCTAGTTCAAATAATTGAAAGGCATTTGTTTATACTGACGTTGGTCCTCGCGGTTTTAGCTTTATTCCAGATAATGTTATGCATGATTACAACAGCTATTGATACAGTTATATGAAGATGCAAGATTATAAATGTAATACGTACACATTGTCGGTGCAATATGGTTCAATGACCCGATCAAAATGTCTCAGGTTTAAACAAATTTTCTACGATAAATAACAATGAACTATGAGGAACTAAAATATTAGATTGACATAAATTAAAAGACATTTTCGTGACACTCAACAGTGAAATAGTTATTTAAAAAATGGGTCTAGAACAAAAACTACAGTACACTAAGATATTAAAAAATTAAACTAAGAAAAATAGTTGTTGAACTTGCTTCATTGATCAAGTGGAATTTAATACAGCATGGATTTCTGGCATGTGTTGAATTTGCAGTTCTGGTAAAATAATATTATATCCTAAACGGGAATTAGAAACATGTAGACTAAAAACGTGACCTGTGTTTCTTGGCGTTAAATATCAGAATCAGAGAACGAATCCATATACTTAGGTACTTCGTACTAGTAAAGGTATTCGCCTTATAGATAGATGCTTCTAGCAAAACTTAAATCAAAATAGTACCACTTACCCGTGATAGTATCAATAGGACCCTTCTTAACATAAGCCCCTGCAATGCCCACGACATGGGCTCCTAAGCTATGGCCAATCAGATGCACGTCATCCATAGAAACTCCTTCTGCTATGAGGAAATTGAGGAACTCGGTGAGGAGACGGCCGACTGACGCTACATTGTAACTGGCTAAGACATAATTGACGTTGGCCGCAACGCCCCAGTCCACTACGATTATATTTAAATCGCTTACGTTAAGGTAGGCTGAAAAGAAAAAATATAAAAAAGTAAAATAATGTAAAAAGTAAACTGAACATTATTGGTACAGGCAAGCAGTGCCAACCGAGTGGTACGACGTTGGACTGCGAAGTCAAAGGTCGCAAGTCCAAACACCGGCACGCACCAATGTCTTTTCGAATTCATGTGCGTACTATAAATTAGTTATCAATTGCAAAAAACGGTGAAGGAAAACATCGTGTGGAAACCTGAGAGATTTTTCAACGGTGTGTAAAGCCATGTCAGACGCCTACCGGCTTAATCTCTGACACGAGGTTGTTAATCAACCATACGATAAGAAGAAGAATTGGTACAGGCAAATAAGGAAATATGGTATGCCAGGAGGCAGGACGTTCATTGTTTCATCGGATAACAGGAAGCGCCAAGAACCCTTGAAGGAAAGGGCAACAATAGTAGCTACCTACACTAAAGTGGGACTCGAGCCTAACCGCGAAGCGTTGCTAGGCCTAAAACCAAGACGGCTCTAAGCTAAATTGAATTAGATTCTTCGGTGAATCCTATCGTGAATCATGAAGCAAAATAAATGTACCTATTACACCTATTAACCATTTTTAAACCTATGTTCTACAAAATATTATTTTTCTTTGATTTACAAAAAAAAAATTGTAATGCCGAAAGTAGACAAACGTTATAGGATACAATGACCACATTTTTATCCATATAAAAAGATAGAAGATAGCAATATTATCGCTGCACTTGATCGATGATTAGGTACCTATACCTACGAAAGCAGTTCATCATCATCATCAGCTTTTAAATGGCCCACTGCTGGACATAATAATTAAGACGAAATCCGATAATTTATGTATTGTTGTGGAAACTATTAATATCTTCTTCTTTGTAAATGAAAAGAAGTTTATTTATTAACAAGAGTGACATTATTTTGTCATATTTTTAAATTCCTTTTGCAAAAACAATGTGTAAGCATAAATTTCATTACCTACGTCTCCTTGCCTACTTAATGAAAGTAACCTTCAAATTAAAGTTATAGGACTATCTAAAGTTTTACAACTACCTACCTTCTTTGATAGATTCAGGCATAGGGCTGTATCCATGATTAAGCCAACCGTGAGTCAACACCTTTACTTTTTTGTTAAAGTCGAAGTTGGATTCTGTTAGAGACGCTGAATCGTTGGTCTTTAAGACTTGGAAGTCAAACGGGTTCCTCCTGCAAAGATAAATATGGGTTATTAATGGTAAAAGTTAACTACAGGCTAGTATTAACATTAACAAAGTACCTATTGCCTTAAAGTGCAAAATTTTCCGAAATAGCAAATACTGTTATCGGTAGACTGCCTCTTTGGTGTAGAGGTCCCTAAGCGCGACTACTGAGCATGAGGTTCGAATCCTGCCCGAGCCATTGTTATTGAGTTTGTCTATTATGTAAATACCAACGGAGACTACAATATCTACTGGCTTTAATTTTAATAGTTACCAAGGCAAAAAGAAAAACATAAACCTTCTATTTTAGCCGTCGGGTAAAAAATAAAAGGATTTGTTTTACAAGGCGATTCGACCAACAAGGTATTTTCTCACAGCTTCTCATACACCGTTAAGTTTTCTCTGTATTCTGAGAAATTTCTTACTGTTCACTTTATCATTAACCACTCCTTTGTTTTGCATATGACTCATACGCGAAGATAGTATACCACTCATTTCGTATGATTGGCATACTAAACGGGTCTCTTGAGTAGTATCACGATTAAATACTATATCAAGGCGCTCACCCAACCCTTTAAGAATCACAGAAAATAACGCAAATATCAGATTCGGGTGAGAATTGTTAACTGTCTTGAAATAGTACTGGTATATAGTTACTGGTCGAAATTTCGCTTACCGGCACACGTTACATACATACAAAATGGTTCATTTTAATATATTTTAGTCATACTCTTCGCACACATAACAAACGACACGAAAACAATAGGATATAGGCACCGAAAAGGTGGCGTTAACATTTTTGTCATACACTCTTATAGCAAAATTGTACTTTCAAGAGTAGCTACCTACACGTTGCGAATTTTAATAAGTTTAACGATTTCCACGTGCTGTATATAGCAGAGGCTTCTCAATTTAGCACTCCATTTACTGTCGGTATTAACTATTGGTTAATTATTTATCATCTCAGGTTTTAAGGTCAACACCGTTATTAAATTGAAGCAAAAAGTGGTCTATTTTAATTTATTACTCAAGTAACAGAGACTCAAATTGTGAGTAAAGCTAAAGTCTAAGGTTAATAAATATAAAGGAACAATGATATTTATATGCCAAAATCTTTATGCGGAATAAAACTGCAAATACTAATTCTCTTAATTCCAATACCTATATTCTGGAATTGTTATAGAATAATTCTTTAAAATACTTATTCTACCGTTTATACGCGTTCTTTTATATTCAAACCACAGTCTAAGCAAACATTGGAAGTAAAACCGCGCGAGTAGTGAAAACAATCAGTTATGCCAGAGTCTGCTCTTACAACTCCTGGGAGAAGCAACTTAAAAGTTAAACATTGTACTGTTGCACATTTCTTTAAACTTATTTTGAAATGCAGCGTTTACACATAAAATAATATAATTATTATGTAGCAGGTACAGAGTTTTGCCTTAACAAAGGAATAAAGGATTTACCAAAGAATTACTTTCCTATCCATTACTGTATTAACGCTATTCAAAATCAACTTTATTTTAATTATTTACTATGTTTTAATGTCGTAGAAAAATTACCAAAACGCATTCAACCAAAGAGGCAAATATGCATTGGGGTATAGTTTTACAGAGTTTTACCAAGGTTTTATCCTGTTTTACCTTTAGAACCGTTCTGGATGCTACAAGAAAGTGATTTGAAAATCTAACTTAGTTGTATTCTATATCTATCTTACCTTGTAAATAGCCTGAATTCCACATCAGAGTCGTACACCCATCCAAACCCCCAGAACCTGGTCTCATTGACGGCTGACGCAGACGGGTACATCTGCACACTGGCAAGCCATACTGGATCGTACGGCGTCGGTGCATCCCAGTTTACCGCCGAAACAGCTGTTTGTTCGAAAATCAAACGTTACATTGAGTACGTATGGCAGTTTCATCTGTATTATATGTTTTAATGCAGAGACATTATCTACGAATTTCTTGAGATGTCCAGATTTTCTACCAATGTAATAAAATCCTTCTCACTTAAACGAGCTTATGCATCAATTAAATTACAATTACGGATATAAGCACGATATTAATTTACAGGCACTATATTAAAGGTAGGCGGTTAGGCGGCTTAAATATCGTACTTTTATACATGTTTTGTAATTCAAATCTTTTTTAAATGTACCTATACTATCATGCCATCTAATCCAGCTCTCTATTAGCTGCAGATCGTATTATCTATAACGGTCTAAAATCCCCCAGAGGACAATGACTACTAAAAATCAATGATCTGCAACCAAGTCATATAACTTCAGAAGGCACTGATCGAAATTGCCTTGAACTTGCACAATCTGAACATAAAATTTAAATAATGACAGGACCAGGGGTTTTTATAAAAATAGCAGTCTTAATGAAATGCTCTGTAATTAAGTTGTTTTAAAATAGAAATGCTTTGTTAAGGAATCCGTATATAATACCCGAATATAATATATAATGCACTAAGCAATGGAGTAAGTGATCCATGCTCTACATTATTGTTTCACGGCACTCATCAATTTTCGTAAATTGCAAGCAATAATTCAAAAGAGCGACGAGTTTCTTCGTTAATTTAATGGAAGTCAATCAGCCTTCGTATAATGGGGCTATAGGACATAGATTGTTATCTTCAGTTTAGCATTCAATGAATGCTTGAACAATAACTTCACCTACAAACACTGTGAAAGTTCGATAGCTTCAAACAATTAATATTCATTGTTTGATTTAGAGACGGAACGTTCATGTTGCTTTTACCAACTCACAGGGCCCTAGGGACCTTCATCAAAAGCTAAGGAAGGTTGTAACACTTTAAAGAAGTAAATATTTATTTTTCCTAAATTGAAAATATTATTGTAATAGAAGTTATCATTTAGGTACTGGTTTAGAATACTTTATTATTTTCTTAAACTGAACCTAAAGATGACAAAAAGTACTTACAATACCCATTATTAAGGTATGAAATAGACAAACAAATGTTTCAGAGTTCAGTCACCGACTCTTATAAACCGGTCCGGGCATTGTTCTAAAGAAGGTTCAATGCTTTACTGGCTAGCAAAATCTATTTGCAACAAAATATTGTAAATTCTCTTACATTTTAAATGGAACATCTAGAAAATATTTTGTAAAAAAGTATTCGCTATTAAACGCTCTAGAACCTGGTTAATTTATAGCTTACGAACCTGTACAAAAAGCCAACAGCAAGGAAATCATTCCAACTCCGCTTTCTGGCAACAAACACCAGATTCACTGAGAGCAAAACTAACTTTCCACACATCGAACAAAACTTCGTTAAACTTTAAACTGACTAGAACGCTCATTTTGAAGCTAAATCTAATTGAAGGTCCGGCACCGAGGGCTCCCACATTTTCACTGCCCGTTCGAAACAGAGATTGAATTTAAATTTACGTAGCGGTATCGGGCTCCATTACGATTCATAGAACGATCCGTTGGCCTGACCATCGATCATATTAATCAAACTGGACCTTATTAACATTACCTACGGTATATAAAGTAAAATTGTAACATTATTGTAGTCAAAGATCCGCAAAAACGTCACATAGGTCACATGAAAAGGAAATTCTATAGGTAGTTTCTCTTCGATTTGTAAACTGACTAAGATAGTCAGTTTACAAATTTTTACTCAATATTTTTAACCACAAAAATGTAGGTCAATATGGTGTTTGATTTGACTTGTGATTGTTACCCTGAATGTCCCGTTGATTACAGCGCAAATAAATAACATCTAGGTATCTATAGGTAGATTGATTAAGTACTTCTCTTAGAACAGCACAGCGCCAGCTAGATTGTTGGCTAGGAATGCTGGACGTCCTCGCCATAAAAATCATCGGTGTAACGTCAACTTTTCTGGTCTGTCTCGTCAGGGTCTACCTTTGAATCTTCGGCCTGAGTTGGAAAGTTGGTAAGCTAAGTTCCCAACATCGTGAGGTAGCCTTCTCTTAACGAAATCATCCTACTCTTCTACATCTTGACGGCGATTTTACAGAGGTACACCCAGACTTCTTCGCACGTACTCCTTGAGGATGCCATCCATACCTACTCAGAACGCCAAAAAAATTACCACTGCGTTTTAAAATATCAATCATATAGATAGTAACTTTATCTCTTTTAAAATAATTTTACGTACCTATGTCATTAAAAAATATATTTATATTAGACCATCTCTTTTATCGTAAAAACATTTCGTGTACCTAACCTACTTTTGCCTAAGTATTACAATACTATTCCTGCTTTTGAATTTATTTATAAAACAAGGAGAGCGCTAATTAAAATAGATTTCACAATGTTGATGATTCGCTAAGAAGTACGAATACCTTTGGTTACAGCAACATAAAGGATAACAGTGAGCTAACCAGAAGCCTGCACGGCGCACACATCTAAGGTAGGTTGTCCTACTCATACCTATAAGGCCCCCACAAACGTAACTACTTACCCACTTTGACTTATAGTACGATAAAAAAATATAAAATATGTACCAGCTCTATAGCATAGTATATTTTATATAATATAAATAAGGTGCAGGCCTTATTATTATTATCATAAGCTATGGTAATAATAATATTACATTTTAACTTCAGTAGAGCAATGCCGTAACTATAGTGCGGCTTTTGGTAAGGCATGGTAACCTCTTGCATCCGGCCATAGGTTGTTTTGGGCCGCAGGGCTTCCCAGAAGCGCACGTGGAGAATTGCCACGTAAGTACCTACCTTCTCTGCATTACTGAATAGGCAATGTTTAATAGAGAGAGGGAGACGCCGTAAAGGAATAGCAAGATGACTATTTTCACATGCAGGACATCAGTCGACAAAAGATGCGCGTTTCCCAACTAGGGACTGTATGAGTCGTATGAAGCTGGTTGCTTTTGTGCAAGCCAGATATGTAAATGGCCCACCATGGCTTAGATTAAGCAACGAAATTTGGGTTTACACACTGATAAAAAAAAACACCTCTGGATATGGGTACCCTTCCGGAGATCACATGCACAGATGCGATTAAAATAATATAAATATTAATGTGTGATGAAGAACTTGTAAGTGCAGTATAAAGTTTCTAATACTTACCTAATATTTTTATATATTCTAATTAATAGACTGAATGCCCAATCTCTATAAAATATAATACCATAAAAATTGCAGAGGTATATTATAATAATAATATAGTTGTAACAGTGCTTAATGTAAAAGTTATTATCATAGATTATACATACATATACACATAAACGTTATAATGACCGATCACCGAGCGCCATTTTATTGAATAAAATTTCATGTAAACTTAAAATTTAATTATATACTTCGACAGGTAATAAAAATAGAAATACTTCTTTAAGATGAGTGATAAGATGATTAAAAATGTCTAATATTATAAGATACAAAAATGGGTTTCATTGTTTGCCTTTGCCAGAGCCTTAAATGACATTGTGAAAGTTATTCTTGTCACTTGACTGACACTGACAGTTGTATTTAGTCCATTTTCGATTTGGAAACATGACAACGGAATCTCGGACTGTATGTTAGAACGTGCTAGACGATAATCTAATAAACGTATTTTTAAAATACGAAACAAAATAAATAACTTATTCGTAAAGGTTCAGTGTGACGCACAATTTCTAACTTCCATATTAACAACGCTTAGCTGATAGCAATAATAAAGTAGTCTACTGGCCAATACGCGACAGAGTTATTCAAGGAAAACATCGCATTCGAAGTATTTCTGTTGTAAAACTAGAATTTTATAAAAAGATATTACATAAATTAATTGCACAATGGCATTAGCCCTTGAAAGTACTAAAATCTTAGAGTTTTTGGAGTTAGTAGGACGTTTGAAGGTATGTAATTTTTTATTTTAGAAAGTACTAACAAACTCGTACAGTATGTTCCATTTAAAGTTAATTCTTTCCATTGACATTTAAACATTCACAATTATACTACCTCCCTTGATTTGCTTACTAAAATTTGACCCTGAATTTGATTCTCATTTTTAAAATGATTTATTTCATGAACATGCTTTTCTACTGCACTTTATAATAAGTTGATATGCATGCATGTTTTAATAATTTTATTTTATGTAATAATTTCCAGCATGTGAAGAGGACTGGTTGGGTAATTTGTGATATACCAGAGTGTGAATCTATTGCTGGTCATATGTACCGCATGGGACTAATGACCTTCTTGCTCACGGATGAAAACAACCCCACAAATCTAGACAGGTTCCGATGCCTTCAAATAGGTAATGTTCAAATTAAAGACTCAATGTTAGGGGGTTAAATAATTTTAACCTATAATACAAATAAGCCTAACCAAGCCTTGATGAAATATCTCTTATAAGCTCTTTATGAAATATCCATAAAGAGTTAGATATTTGTTATACTAGGTAATATGGTTACTAAGCAACAATGCCTAGCTTTACAAAAATGTTGATATAATTTTAGTAAGGTTATTTATAATGGCCTTCATTATGCGGCTTGTTAAACAGTATAGACAGAAAACTACTAAATATTTTCAGTAACTGCTTGTCTAGAATGAAATAATATATTTATATATAAATACCTAGTTCAAACTAAAAAATATCAAGAAAACAACTATTTTATTTTAAAAAAAGCCAGCACAGATAATATAATTATTCGGCTCTTTCACAGACAAAACAAAGCCCTGCTTTAATTAAAGGTAATTTAAGTCAATAATTATCACCCAAGTTAAAAATTATGTGATATAGTTAGCTAGCTGTATAATAATTTAATAAAATAGGAAAATGCTGCCTTCCTTTTTAAATAATACAGATGTTACATTTAGGCTAATTAGGTAGGGATAAATTATAACAATTTCTTAATAAAAAACGGTTTATTATATAAATATTTTACAATTTTTTCGAATTTTTAAACAATATTTTTTGTATATAATATTTTTATTGTGGTATAGATCAAGAAATATTAATTTTAAATTATATTACTTGAAAATGTGCCTAATAAATAGCAAATGTGTAATGTATTATTATAGACAACATATTTAAATTTTAAAGATCTAAAGATAGTCTAATAAGATTTTATTTAATGTTTCAGCTCTTGTCCATGACTTGGCAGAGTGTATAGTTGGAGACCTTACCCCACACTGTGGAGTCTCACCGGAAGAGAAACACCGGCAGGAGGATGAGGCTATGAAGCAAATTGCTGAACTAACTGGTATAGCTGGTGATAGGATGTATGATTTGTACAAAGTGAGTTTTAGTCATGTCTATTAATAATACTTATATTGTTATTTTCTGTACTATACTACTATGTTCCTATGTGGGATGGTGAAAAAATAAACATTTTTATTATTATTATAATATATTAGTGGTAATGGACGGGAAGCAAGGCTTATTCCAATAATTTGTGTACCTTAGATAGCTTGGCTTTCTACTTATGTCACACCAGGTGATTAAAATCAAATAAGGCTTAAATGACCTACAAATTGAGCCTATTACTTAAAAACAACCTGTTTGAAAATAGATATATTTTTACATCTTTAACAAAATGCTTGGCATACTAAGAAGGAAGAATCATAATAGAGGTAATATGTATTTATTTAATAGTAACCCAATGTTTTACTGGATTACATTCCAGGAATTTAAGCTTCTTTATTATTATTTTAGCTTAGCCAATAGACCAAGTTTTATATACCTGTTAAACTAATACTCAGTTATTAAAATAAATTTGCTTTATATTATGCACATTACTGGCATTGTAGAATATACAGCATTCCAATGTTAAATGCTGACACATTACCAAACAGCTCAGGAAAGTAAAGATAAAACAACTGATATCCAACTACAATTATAGTCAAGTGTAAGTTGACTTATTGGTAAAGATTGCAGGGACTTTGATAAGGGCAAGTGCATAGGCAACATATATTTGAAATAACTGCACCTGCAACTATAATAAGGTCATGTTGGTAATGGCTAAATACTTCAAGGAATATTGTACATGTACTTTACCAAACTGTGTAATAGTACAATTAATTGGTGATATTTTTATGAAGGTAATATCTTTGTAACAAGCAAAACTTAGAAAGTCGCTTTATTAGAACTAACCCCGATCCTTTGTATACTTTCAGGAATATGAGAATCAAACTTCACCTGAGGCTAAATTCGCTAAAGACTTGGATCGATATGACATGATACTACAAGCTTTTGAATATGAGAAACGTGAAAACAAGCCAAAGAGACTGCAGGAGTTCTTCACTGCAACTGAAGGAAAGTTCAACCACCCATTCATTAAGGATTTAGTGACTGAACTTTATAGACAGCGGGAGGAGTTTGAAAAGAAATGTCTAGCAAATGGCCAAGCATAATATAATTATGCAATTTTTCTCTGCATACTTAATAATTATTTGTTATAATTTTGAATACTGGTAGCATGGTAACCTAGCTGAGCTAGATAGTTTAGTATGTTTGATTGCACACAGTTAAGGAAACTAAGTTAGGTGATATACTTAAGATTAAATGTGTACATTCGCAGCTACTGCAGTAGGTACAGCTAATATATGAAACATAATAAAATGCATAATACTATCATGCTCATGGTTGTGATCACTCATGACTACAAGTAAACAACTTGTAAACAGTATTTGGGTGAATATATTAAAGAAAGAGGTAGATTCCATTGAAACTGTCAGTTCCTAAACACCTATTACAGATTTATTTAAACTCATATAATAATAATTATTATTTTATGAGTTTAAAATAATAATTATTCTTTAATGTGATCTATTGTACCTACATTCTGTCAAATAAATGATTATTATTTACATGATCATAGCCATTTAATTACATTAAAGTCCTGAGAGTTGGCCATTACTAATAATAGTATCTAGTCTCCGCGTCGATTGATAAAAGTTGACGCAGCCAAGCTATATTTCCAACCAAATTTGTTATCGCTGCAGCAGTTAGCACTTATAAACATTAATATTTTGATAAATTTATATCACCCACACATAACCTATTTACTCTCGACCCGTTTAAATGTAAGGGCGAGCCAAATTATTGTCTTGTCTGTTTATATTTTTGGGAGTTTTTCGTATTTTATATTATTTTATTTAGTCGTAACTTTTCGAATATAACAAGTAACTTAATTGAAAACATTGCTTAAATTAATATTTTTCTTGTGACAAGAGATACTATCATATTGTATAATAATTTATGGTTCCTACTTACCTACATAAATATTATTTCAAACCAACAAAAAATAAAGAACAAATTTACAATTTCATTTTATTTTAAGATGTGTTTTTGTAGTATTATATTCTTTTGAAGATACGTATTGATTACGTACAAATAACTTATTACCAAATATATCCCCGCTAGTCACTGAAAACTGTATTATTACAAGTGTACCTACATATAGAGAATTTTGAAATTGTTAATAATTATTTATTATCAACATTACAAGCCAAGCTTAGTGTACAAATAGAAAATAATTATTACGCTATATGATAAAACTCAGCTTTTACAACTAGCCGTTACATAAAAGCGCGAATTATTGCAGACAAAACAAATATCCCTATAAAATTTATTGTAATAATGATTTTATTTTTACTCAAGACTTTGCAGATAACATGATATTCAATAAGTAAATATTGTTCCCACTGCCTTATACCATTACATTTTTTGTATGATACTGCTATTTTTATTTCTGCAGAATACAACACTTGCACATTTTATGCATGTAGAATGATTGTAAATATATGCATAACATCTTATAAAAACAAAGTTTAATGTATTATATAATTATCTACTCCACAGGAATTAAGAGATATTGATGTCAACTATAAATACATGCATATTTTTGACAACTGACCAAATTCTCAAAAGTCAAAGCACACAATGAGCAGAATTAGTGATGACTCAATAGGTTACTCAACCTTTTTTGTAATGGGTATTCTTAGTAGTCACTTCAAATTAACCAATCAAGCAAGTATCAGGTAACTTTGCAAAACAAAACATAACACAGTTTGTACTTTTCAGATTTTATTGTACAAAAATGGGTAGTTGAGTATACATACAAACCTATTCAGTCAAAATTAACATTAAGATTTGCATAAATGCTAAGACTCATTGTGACAAATCTATTTTCATTTGTACCTGTAACTATGATTTTTAAATCACAGCAACAGACAACAATTCATCAGATCCTACTTGTTCAAATCCTAGTCTCTCAACTTTAACATTTAACATAATAACTCTTTATTTATCAGGTTTATAATTAAATTAGGCTCTGTTTAATGCAAGTTTTTAATATTATTCTAATTATAGGGTTGCTTATTTCACATAAACAATTTTAGCTTTTAACAAACAAGCTCAAAATGTTATGTGATTATACATAGAATGGAGCAGTCAAGAAATTGTAATGATAATATTAATTAGCAGTTTGTTTTTGGTTATTTATATTTGCTGCTACTTGTTCTTCTTTTTTTCGTTGCTTTTCTCTCATTAGTTCAGCATCCCTTAAACAAATGAAGATCAAATAATTACTAATAGATAAGTGACGATAAAGCATACCACTAAGGTATCTACTAAAGAGGGGAGGAATATGTATTTATTTAATTGCTTAATAAATCTCATACAAATATGTAACACAGCAATAATTCAAAAATTTAAAAGTATTTGAAAATTCTTAAAACAGTTACTTAGCCAAACACTAGTCTATTCAACAAATGTTCCTTAATTTTCAAATAGTCATCTACACTACCTAGAGGTAAGACATGGTATAGAACCTTTTTAAATTCATGCAAATATTATAGATTTTGACATCACTGAAACTATTTATGTTGAAATCAGAGGTTATAATAACAAAACATTACCTATGTTTCCTCTCTTGTAAAGACATACCAGACTTATCACTGGCATTCTTTTTCTTTTGTATTTCTTGCTGCTTCTTTTGGTTTTTGGCGCGAGCCAAATCTCTCTGGTTACCACCTGTAACATAATCATTACATTTAGTCATTTAACAATTAACAGTATCTACCTACAATGCATAAAAAATACGTGGGAAAATACAAACCATGTTATGTCAATTCACAACAATAGCATGCTTTTAATCTATCAATAACACGCGATAAGTAATGTAAACATCATAAAATAATGGTTCACTAGAGCGGATAGAATCAATTTACATGACCTAAAGCGTCACCCAAATATGACTCGTGTCATGGATATAGCGTATAAACGTGCTACTATCTAGAATGTTCTGCCGTATGCGGAATAGTTCATCTAGTACGATTATTTAAATCTGTAATTTGCTGTGTATTCCAATTCACTTGTAGAACTTAAAAATTGTAAACATCACTTTATGTATATGTATGTCAGTACTTACGGGTCATCTCGTATAATTAATTACTCAACGCCAGCAAGGTTGGACTTGACAAAACTCGCAATTACCTAATTAACAGTTATATCAGCGTTATAGAAGAACGGACGATACGCTAGCCCGGCCGAAACCTTGGACAACGCACCGCCCTTCCTTCTTACCAATACGAAAGAAACTTTGAAAACAACTAAAAGTTAACGCTGGCTTTTAACAAAAAGCCTTAGCCAGCTGGCCACAACCACAAACAAAATGTCAATGATGATCACTTTTTAAATTATTTATGCTCAATTGGACACGATGCTTTTGAGTTTTAGCACAAGGGTTTTTAATCTTGTTTTTTCGTTTCGTTGATAAATTGTTGCAAATGAAATATAATAAAAAAATATATAAATAATAAGTTGACCTGGCACCGCACTTTTGAGTTTACCGACTCACCGCGAATCGAATGCATGGTCATCCGCATCCATCCGTAATATCATACATACTCATACATACCGTAGGGTGTCGTGGGTATCCAGCTTAAGCCATAGCTTATTAACCTAGTAAAGATTGCTAGGATTCATTATCTTTATCGAGGACTGGTCAGTAACACCCCTTGACAGGGACAAATGGAAAGAGAGTAGAGGTCTTTGCCATGCAGTCGGACATTACAGGCTCCTAAAAAAAAGATTGCTAACATCTAACAATAAACCGTAAGCTTAAATTTTACCAAAACACCCTGCTTTTGCCAAAAGGTCACCTGTAATTGCTTCTTAATATCTTTTTGATAGATGACTATGCATAAAAATTATCTAAGGCTCCAATGTTTAAAGCGAACAATTAGGTTGCTGTCACACTGGTTCATTTGCAAACGAGTTCAAAGTGGGGCGAGTGTACCTCGAGCGCGCGGTATAAATGGCAATGGCGATATGCAACGCTATTCGCGCCAGGCCCGTTGCACGGTATCAATTAAAACACGTGTATCAGGCGTCTTAGTTGTCGCAGATTCACTAATTGCTTTCTCAAGAAGTGTTATCGAGCTCGGGAATGCCCGACCAACCAGCTCATAATTAAGGGCTCCGTTCAAGTTCGAAACTAGTCGGGCATTCCCGAACAGACTTTTTATTATAACAGGAATATATAGTAAATAAGATGGATAACACTCACGAAATTTATTATTTATTATTAGAAAGGTGTAGAAAACTAGGTCTGCTCTAATTACTTATATCTCTCCACAAAACACCCACCCAAGCTTACCACAATAGTTGATCACCCATCCACTGCAACGAGGGCAAACATGGTACGACGGCATGCTACAATTGACGTGCTACGACGACCAGCATTCCTACGACAGCAGACATTGCTACCCTGAAGTGATACGGCGGTATCTACGCCCCTAATTCCTAATAAGACTATGTTGTAGTAATGTATTTCTCATAATTATATTTAATGCATATATAATTAGTTATTAATAAAGAGATTCGACGAGGGCCACTATTACTAATATTAGTTACTACTTAATATATTACAAACTTACCCACATAGTAACTCACCAATATAATATAGTAATTTACCAATTTAAAAACTCACCAACCTATTAATATTAGTAGTAAATTCAAGGCTGCGGGTCCGCGTCTTGGTGATAATAATATAAATTCCACCGTAGTTATCATTACGTTGAAGAGTTTTTTAATCAGACGAAGATTTTATACATAATAATCTATAGAAACTTTTGATATTATGGTTTCAGGAAAAATAAATCGACTACTTTAGCGATCTATACATTAGTAACAGCAATAGTCAGCAATAAAATAAACTTTATTTCAAGTAAACTACTCATATAGGTAACAATGTTAGTTATAATATTAGAATGATAAAATACGATACGACTTAACTGGTCGTTCAATCTGGTTAACTGTAACAGACTTATAGAATAATTAAATAGAAAAAACCCACGACGGTTATGAAAGGTTTAGTAAAAAAAATGTCATGAATGATAGCTAAGTACCATCTCTAATTAACCATATACCTTCCATATACCTGTAAGCGAAAACCGTATAAAAGTCGGTTAACCCATTAGTAACAATCATTTCCTGGCTGGAGGCCTTTTATTAGGTCTCGCCAAACGACCGGTTAAGCAGTAAGAGCTCCCTCAGAGCTAACTGCGAGAGACAAGTTCGAAAAAAAAAAAAAAAAAAAAAAATAGTAACAATCATTTGTGAACGCACGTACAAACCAACAACCTTTAACCCAAACGCACCTTCTTCGTTCCGTAATCCGTTGTAGGTAAATAGCTCGCGGAGATTGTGCTATGAATATGAATGTGAGCATTTTTTCGTCCAAATTATAACATGTCTTTTAATTAAAATTAGCCTAGCCTATTATGCATTAAAGAAATAAATCAATTTTTTGTTCAGTTCATGAAATTGATTGTTGGTAACACAAAAGACTTCCACTTGAACCATTATTTTGACATTTAGACAAAGCGATAGAATAGCAATCTCAATGCTGAATGCAATGTTAGTTCAAAAGTCAAAACTAAAACTGTCAAAATGTCGATCAATGCTCAAGTCCATTTAAGTAACGAAACTAATAAAAAGAGTGATAAATCACTTAAACAGTTGTTTCCTAAACGAGACGAGTGCTCACATGTTTCTTGTTATTGGCAAGTTTAATCTTTGTAATTATGCTATTGTACAAAAGTATTTAATACAATGTAATTAACGTGCCTTTGTTGTGTTCTTTACTTTAGCGAGGAAAACGTCTGGAAGCTATGTCAAGATGTGTCATTAAGAGTTCCAGAAGAATTAGAGAGTTGTTTCATCGTTTTTATTTCCAACCCATGCCGTACGGTGCCTCTATGGAAACAAAGGGCTGGGCGTGAGGAGGATCGTCTCGTCATATGGGTGTGTACCGAAACTATGTCACGCTATATGCATTTAACATGCTTTGTCCTATCTCTAAGTCCACCATTCTACTGGCTATATCAGATAGGTGCTACCTATCCATCAGGTGTCAGAACTGGTTAGGCAAATTTATTATATGGTGTTTTTTAAATATGTAGCTACATCATTACCATTAGTGTTTTATGCAATTTTCATCAACCATGCCACAGTAACATTGGACCTAACCCATAATTCTATATTATCATAAATTATACAAATATCATCACAATAGTGTCTAATAATTGTTAACATGTTTATTTTATATGTACTTTTTCAGGATTATCATGTGATATTTCTCTATTCCTGGGACTGCAAAACCTGCCTTGTATATGACCTGGACTCTGAGTTGCCGTTCCCAACATTTTTCCACAAATATGTTACGGAAACATTTCGTACAGATCAAGTTCTTAAGTCAGACTTTCACAGGTAAGTTGTATGTTTGAAACTAATATGTTTGAAAACATCTCTATTTAAACTATCAACATGACTTGTATTTTTATAACCTGTCCAATGTCCCTCTGCTCAGCAAAGGCCTCCCCTTTATATTTCCTATTCTCCAATTCTATTTGATGTCATATATGTATAGTCTAAATAATTTTAAGTTTATTACAAAATGCAGATTTTGTAAAAAAATAATCCACTGTCTCTCGATTTATCTAAAAGTATTGTACCTAAATTTACACAAAATCTTCCAGATTCTTCCGTGTAGTGCCTGCTAAGCAGTTCCTGCAAATGTTTGCCTCCGACCGTCGCCATATGAAGAGACCAGATGGCTCATGGATTAAACCTCCACCGCCATACCCTGCGATATCTACACCAAGTAAGCATGTTACTTAATACCTACATATATGAATCTTGTCTTTATCTTTTCTAGTTCTGACATATGACATATTTCATGCATATGTATTGCCTATTGGCACCAAGCCAATTTACTCAATCAACTTTTATTGCTAATGAAAAACATTCATAACATAAACATAAAAGTATTAGTACCAATTGGTGAAAATTACTCTAGGCTATTGTGTTCTGGCTGAGCAAGACTTTGGTATTGGAAAATGTTCCAAAACTTACTATAGGAATATACCAAGAGATCTTCACTTACTATGGGAATATACCAAAAAAGCTATCCCTTCATATGCAAGATTGATTGAATGGACCATTTGCTAAAGTAGTATCTTCAAATCATGTCTTTTCTTTTCAGCTTCATCTCATAACCTAGATGAATATATCAACATGGACTTTGGAGTTGGCCCCGGTGAGGTATTAAATTTGACAGATTTTGTGCAGCGGTTCTACAAAATAAACAAGTAGTACAAAGATGGTACTGATAGATAGTCAAATGTTGTTTTAGAATTAGTTTCATGATCCTATTGGTTTGTGTTTTGTGTTGATTATGTTTTAATAATCTGTTTCATCACTGTTACTTATTATCCTTCCTATTAAAAATACTGGAGTTGTGGTGCCATACTGGTGACAAATTAATGATACCAATGTTATTTATAATTTAAATTGTTTTTTATTAATAGTACAATTATTCTCATTTTAAGTGATGATCGGCGATAACGATTTATGTATTTGTTAAATATAACCTTTTTCATTGATGCATACTTATAAACAAAAAAATTTAAAGCACAATACATTAACAAATTCTCCTCACAAGTCACAACACGAAAAAATAATCCTGCACAACAATACCTTTCATAGTATCAAAACAACCAGTAACACTAAATTAAAAAACTTACATATTTTTATGTAGGTTGATCTGAATCAATATTGAGATAATACATTATTGTAGTTATAACATTTATATTTACATAAAATATTAATATTAAGCAGTTATGAACCAGAAGCCTACATAAGAATATTGATCAACATAATGCTATTTATATAATCATTTAATTAATGATACTTACCAATTGAGTATGGCAAGTTATATAATCATTCAGGGCACTTCTAATCCCTTTTAAATTAGCTGATTTTGATATAGATAGTAAAAATATTCAGCATAGATATATTTAATTGAGAGGCTAGTGCTTAAAGTTTCAATTTTATATGAATAATATATAATGAGTGAATAGTGTTTTGGATGTTCTGCTGTTTCTTTCTATTTGTCGTTGTTGTGGAAGAGTTTTATTACGTATTAATATGTAGATCATATATTTATTCTCATTTTGACTGAGGTAATCCTTTATTTACGGATTGTGTGTTACCTTGAGTGATAAATTAAAGTTTAAGTAACTTTATAGTAGAGTATATGGTCGCAGGTAGCTTTTGTATGTTGTTAAACTATTTAATAATTTTGTAACAACTTTTATACACTCTTTTTATTCTTCCCTAGCACCCTTAGAAAATTAAAAATACCAAAAATATATTTAAGAATATTCGCTTACGATAAGGGTTTTCCAATGACTGTCTAATCAACTTCTAAAGAGAAAAAGCAGTTTGTTTTAGTCCTTCCACCTGTTTAGTGTTAATTGATAATTATAATTATTATGCAAGTGTAAGAAATCTTATCTATTGTTCGAAATCTTGAAATGTTTATTTTACCTAAAATATTTACACTATATAAATTATACCTATTTTACATTTTCTCTATTATGAGTATTAATATTACCTACTATTAGATTTAAGGTTAATTAATAGCACAGATAAAAAAAGGTTACAAAACTAGGTTTGTGATTAATTTTACTACTAATGCATAACTTGTATTTATTAACTTCCCACATAATTTCTGCAGGGTTTATGATCTGTGTTCGTACTTTTTACAATAATCTAGTCCAATGTTGATATTTTCTAAAGGTTTTAAGACGGCATTCAATCCCCCTATGTCTAATTTGAAAATGCTTCTCTGCCTACTGTCACAGACAAAAAGATATAACTTTTACTATAGTGAATTTAAGATCTAGTCATTACATTTATTCTTCTTCCTAACTGTTAATCACTTGTCACATTAGTATTTAGTCGAGGCGTAGCTGGATATTCTATGGGACCAAACTCTTTCGACTGGATGCGGTGGAACCCGGAGCGTAGAGCGAATATTTAATTCCTGGAAGTGTGTTTATGACCCATTGGTTACGCCTTTGTCCTACATATTATCCACATGTTACCGACTCAATCGATACCTTCCTTCTACGCCTTTAAAAGTTTTATCTATTGACTGACATATGAGTGATAATTATTGTGCTTGTGCTTTTAATGTACCAAGTTACATGTTTTAATTTAAGATTTATCAAGCAAAATAAAAGAAACACTACACGCTATAATGGTATTTTATTTATTTATCACAAGGTATCAATTGGTAACTAACAACATACAATATCACATTATCAACAGAACATTTTAAATTAGTCAACAAACTAAATAATAATAATTAGCTAATATTATTTGGTGAGGATTTCTGAACCATTTTCAGTGATCAAAATCGTATGTTCAGCTTGAGCACATCTAGAACCGTCTTCTGTCAACAATGTCCAATTATCTTCAAGTAGGACTGAAAATTCACCGCCGTGGGTGATAGCGGGCTCTATAGTAAATGTCATACCAGGCTTCATTTCCCCAGGGTAGTCGTTGACTAGAAAAAGAGATGATCATTGTTAGCCAGTAGACTGAAGTAGGCATTCCGAGATGCTTTCGTATATTAAATGTATTTACTTTCTTTCTCCTATGTGCCGAGGTTAACAAGTAGGGTTAGTACTTACGAGTATGATGAACTTCTGGAGGTTCATGGAAATACTCTCCAATGCCATGTCCTAAGACTGAGGGAATGACGGTCAGGCCATGTTGTTTTGCATGACTGTGTATTACATACCCAATTTCAGAAAATGGCACACCTGGTCCACAGGTTTTTATAGCCTATAAAAAAAATTGCAATTGTTTTTTACCAATCAATTCATGCAGTGTAGCTATAAAGTTGCATAATATAACAAGCATCTAATGGGTTTTTAACAGACTTCTAAAAGGAGGAGGTTACAAAAAAAGTCTCACGTAATTAATGAATGGCCCCTAACACACTAAAAAAACTTACGATGTCCAAACATTCCTCAGTTACAGATACTAGTTGTAATCCTTTACAATCCACGTCGCCAACAATAAACGTTTTCGAGCAGTCGCCATGGAAACCTTTAAAGAATACCTGAAAAGGTTAAAAGTTCATATCATGGTTACCCATTCGCGACACCTCAGCACACAGGGATTCATTGTAACTACATCATAAATTGGACACTGAACCCAGTTTTAATTTAAAGAAATGAGCAGTCTTAAATATAGTATTATGCCACGATCATGACAAATGGATATTCCTGGTCTCTGCCTACACGTCTTAGAAACAGGGATGATTTTATATGTGTATGAAGTAAAAATACGTTTACAGTTGACCTTACTATGACTCCATATACACATATATTTATTTTATAATGTTCACTGAAATGAATTAATTAAAAAAAAAAACTATGTAAAAATTAACATTGCTTTAAGGATACTAACCGTTATATCCACATTAACAATATCTCCATTTCCTAATAGCCTCAAGTCGGGTATACCATGGACAATAACATTATTGACTGATGTACACACACTCTTTGGAAAGCCATGATAATGTAATGGTGATGGATAAGCTCCTGCTTCTATACACAAATTGTGGGCTAGTTCATCTATATCGTCGGTTGTCACACCTGGCTGGGAATAAACATCTATAGATAAATTTCTTTTACTTTATTAGGTTTCACGCCTTTCTCACTGAAGGTGGACATGCATCCATATTTGCCGTAGGAGCCGTACGCAGCGCAATTTCAAATGGTCCTGCGCCGCACCCATCCGAATTGAATCGACTATTTTTATCGATCTTGAACTGACTGCATGTCGATGATGACATCCGCGCCGCCGGAGCCACACACGGCGCACATAGTTCGGCGCGGACAGGCGAGTGGCAATGCTTACTATATCATACTAAGATTTATGAAATGCGATGACTTGCGCATCCACTTTAATCTCTTGCCCCGATAGCTGGCTGGCGTGAACCTACCGTACAGATAAAATGTGCAGCAAATACCTTAGCAACACACTATCATTAAGATGTTCAGTGTAGATCAAAAACTGCAATCTTATCATCCATTCTGAGTTACTGATTTTGTAATCTGTTCATGTGTAACATAAATGACCATATCATTAGATATGTTTTAACTTATTTATAAGGCTATAATAATTATTGCCTAGTAACAAAATATAATTACCTTTATAAATTTGTGAAGTTCTTGTAATATATAGGCTGCTAATTTGCAGCTCCTTCTCATACCTCTAATCTGATTAACATCTTTAATTTCTGGTACACTAGGGACTATGAATATTTCCTTTGATGAGATATAGTTTGGTCTCTCAATGTGTTCTGGTACTTGCCTACTGGGTGTTGTTTTTACCGGCAACACTTTTTCATATATTCCAAAGTTTTTCCTAAAAAAGTTAACTTGATAATTCATTTCTTGCTATAATAGATATATCAAAATAGTTATTATTGTCTATAACATGAAGTGAATTTAATTAAAATTAATAGTACACATATGTATACTTACATATATTAAAGTACATTATATTAAAAAAAATTACTTTATGCAATTTAATTGTTATAGAAGAAATTATTAATAATCATAAAGCATACCTTGATATTATTGTGTATTGCATGTGAGCATGTAGCAATATTGTTTTAAATGTGTTACATTTTTTTTTCCAGATATTGCATAAGATTTAATAATAGAATATTATTTAGATATACTATAATAGTCAAATTTAAATATTTACATAAATTGCAACCACTTGATACTTAAACTATCATACTATAATATAACACACAGAAATAGCAAAACAGGCACAGGAATAATGTGAGTGGAATACATGCACAAAACAAAATTATATACATGCAAACTAAATGGTGAGTCTACAACTAATAATTTAAAAAATTAAGACTAACTTACAACATCCGCTTCTGGATCCTTGGGTTGAGGCCTCTCGGTACTCTCATGTTTGTTAAATTATTTATGCTTGTTGTTTCATAATGAGGTTAGGCACTAAACTATCTATGAGGTGCAACTTTAATAAAAAAGAAAATAATTTTAACTCATTATTGGTGCAGGGGGCTTTATGGTATGGCATGTTGAGGAGTAATGAATGATAAAAAGGGAAAAAGGAATAAGAAAAAAAAACCAAACATTCCATTTACAAGGCAATATCTTACACATTTGTCCTCCAAAATCGGCCTAATGACTCCATCATACAACACAGTTATTATATTAATATGAAGAAACTTTTAGCGACAGACACTTAATTTATAAAATTAGATAAATTATAATTTAATTAATTCGCAACAATTTAGTAATTTTTAAAGCTAAGAACGTCTGACCTACGATAGACACTAAAGACAGCTGACACTTGACAGTTGATAGAGTGAGTGGTCAGTTGACATGACAGCTGGGCGTAAAGGTAAGTACAGACATACAATTATTTCAATGTTTATTTTTGTATATATTGTTTTTATTTTGTATTAGATTTAAGTTGTAAATAGTTATAATAATCAAATTAAATTTAGTCAGAAAGTAAATTGATTTGATAAATGTTTTTCAATGTCATATTTAGTCGATTAAGGTATTTTCTTGCAGCACTTACACTTACTGCTTAACGCGAGGCTAAGAATCGTTAGTGTGGGTATATTTTGATAAAATCTAAAAAGTTAAATGTAATCATCCATTGCTATTGGCACATCATAAATTTAGCCTATATAACCACAGCCTTACCCCAACCGTCAGGAACTTTGGAGAATTTTTCCTTTTGTAGTATAGAATAAGAATAAGAATAAGAATCTTTATTTGCGTGAAACATGGTTTACAAATTTGATGGTAATAATAATACATGGTTCGGCACATTCCGCCATATCATAGGCATGCAAATATTTTTGTAGGTTTAGACCTAAGTACGCTAAGTTATTTAATTATGTAGAGTAAAGCAATATTGGCGCGCTGCGCTACAAATTAGTAGTTAAAGTTAACACGGGATTTGTGAAAGTCAATATCACCCACGCCGCACCCTGTTAGTTGATGATTTATAGCAATCGAATAACATCAATTGTTTTTGACTTTTATCTACTAAGCTGAACAATCGACTAATTAAATTAATTTATAAGTAATCGCCTATCGCTCATCTGTAGTGTAGTGATTGATGAACTGATGATTGTATTCTCTGTGGTAGCAAACTCGCCGCCGCTGTAAATTATTGTTTGTATACGGCAATTTATTGATAAATAATTGATAGCATTAAAACAAGTGCTAAGTGTCTATTATATTACGTTTTACAAGCATGTCGCAAAGTAAGTAACGGAAATTGTATGTCTAATATAGACATATAATTACATAGTCTAAGAAAATAAAAAAATATACAGTTTTAAATTTCAGACTCAGAAAAACCTGCTTCAAATCAAGATGTTGTGGATCCAACCGGACCTGCTGCAAGAAAAGGAGTCCTTATATCATTCAGAACGGGAAAGACTATGGAGATACCTGAAAAAGATATAGTATGTAAACATAACCTTAAAATTAGCTTAGTGTTTGCAAATAATATAATTAATTGTCGTTGAAACAATTGACTGTAGTGGAAAACAAAGTTAGACTTCTTCATAGCAAATAATGTATTAAGGTATGTCTCAATAACTGCAAATGGTTACAGTTTGATGTTAATGTCATGTTCATTACAAAGTTGTTCATTCAAACTACAATTGTAGCCATAGTATATTTTTATAAATATCAAGATGAGATAATAGGATAAGATTTTTAAATCCGTCTCATTCAATTTTTCCACCCATTCAATGTTAGTGCTGAGAAGAAGAAACAGTGCAACAAAATACATCTATCTTTCTTATATTCTTTGAATATTATCCATGCAATCAATGATAATACTAACTTATTTTTGCTTCATAAAGCATGATACATTACATGTATTCTTTAAATGCTTTTTAGACGATTTATTCTACACCTAGGCTGTCAGAAGTCTTGTGCAGTAGTAATGTTATTCGAAATATTGTATAGTAACAGCACAAGAGTCTGGATTTGTGACCAGTAATGGCAATAGGCTGGCCCTTAATGTGGAAGGCCCCTACTGTAGATACACCTCAGCTTACCCATCTAGAAAATAATGGTGTGATGTTTATGTCTTGTGTTTTTCCTTTCAGCTTGGCAGATGCAGATTTGTTGGTGAATTTGAAAAGATAAACAGAATCGGTGAAGGCACTTATGGTATTGTGTGTAAGTTATTAAAGCATGGTTATTTAATTAGAATATTATTTTAAACATTTAAGCTTTTTTACATTTGTATAGACAAAACTGATCTAGATAATTGATAGATTTGGTAGTTTTATGACAATTTCTTGCTTTATTAATGTTTTTAGTGTAGTTATATAAAGATTGGTGTCTTTTGCTGTACAACAGAGTATTTAGCTGATTATGATTTCACATATTATCGCTTATATAACAATATAGTGCAAGTTAAATTTGACAAGTTTTCAGGAAGAGTTTTAGTCATAAAATTGATTATTTGTAATATTACCAACAACTTGTGCTGTGCCAGTTCTATTCAAATATGTGCTGTGATTGGCTAATTTTAAAATTTTATGTAAAAATATTAGATCCACACTGAAAAAATCTATACAATGAAGCAATGAAGTATGAAACATCATATGGGCTCTCTTCAACTTATGTGGTATTGTAATAAGTGATGTTTTTATCAGTTAGCTGGATTGATTCTTTTTTACTAGGTCTATTATATATTATACACAATTTGCTTCAGTTGTACTCATATTTTCCTTCAGAATACTTGACTGATTTCAGATTTAAATGAAGCATATATCGATGCCTTAGTTCACAATTGCACTAACTACAAAATTTTTGATTTTTACTTTTTTAATGCCAAATGCACTAAATTTCATGCTCTTTCGTTTCCGCGCATCGAAATACCGTTATTCCGTCTCTTTCTACCATAAACGTGGGTCACAGTTGTATTAAATGATTCATGAATGTGGTATTATACTAATGATTTTTATTTTTGTAAAACCAATCAAGATATACTTTAACTGATTTTAAGTTTCTCAACTGCAGGAAATTTCAAAACACAAACGTATTACATACATTTGCAATATCTGCTCATACTTTTAAGCAGTGCTACAAGAGTGTATTATGTGTTGGTAGTTCAAAAGGATCAAGAAAGTTTGATGCACAAGTGTGCTAAGTACTTTTACTGGAAGAGGCTTGGCAATTTTTTAAGTGCACAAATACATTAAACCGTTTTGAGATATAGTCCGAATTGTACAAGTGTACTTTTACTTGAAGGGGTTTGACAATTTTTGATCCTATCGGTACCTTTTACCGGAGACTGCAAAATCTATTATTTACGTAAATTATCGATGTACAATTTTACTATCCTAGATTGTCATGCTAATACTGGCTACTGCTATTTATGGGACGAGTGTAATGGCAAAAAAGGTTCTACTGAAATCGGATCGATATTGTTAAAATATCTTAGTAGTTTACCCGAAACTGTTACTCATGTCGCATCATTTTCTGACACTTGTGGTGGTCAGAATCGCAATAAATATGTTACTCTAGCGGCTTTATACGCTGTCAATAACATACCTCACTTAGATACGATCGATTTGAAATTCATGGAATCGGGGCATTCGTATTTAGAAGTGGATTCAATTCACGCGTGTATTGAAAGAGCGCAAATTTAAGTTTTGATTCAATTTTTAATTACCAATTTTATAAATGAATAATTGTTACCTGAATAAAACTGAAGACTGACATTATTAATTTTCTTATAAAAATCTTATTTTAATGATTCAGAAACTAATTGTTTTGTGAAATAGCAAAAGACTGGCCTATAATTGGGCTCCAGTCCTTTAAATTTTTTTGTTGTGATTTGAAATTTATTTTATTTGATTTTAGATAAAATCTGTTTGTGTTTTAATAATAAAAATAAACATTATGAATATGGAGCACTGGTTTATTATTTTGTCTATTTAATGCAATATTCATAACTATTATTATCCTTCTTCTTGGACCTTGAACCAGCCTGGTAAAGCTATGAAATATTTTTGAGATTTTCACTTAATGCCGGTCAACATAATCAATCTTAGTGCACAAATGTATTAAATGGGGGGTTTTATGTTTATTTGGTCAGTTTGAAAAGGTTACGTTTAAATAAATATTACAATATTGAGATATGATGGAGTAAAAGGACTAGTCTTATGAATAGATGCATATTTTTTTGCTATTTTACTTGGATTTTCTACTGTTCCCTTCTAAACTTTAAAAAATTTTAAAGCTCTCTCCTCAAAAATGTAAATTTTGTAGTTAGTGCAATTGTGAACTAAGGCATCGATATGTATTACAAAATTTATTGATGATTCCAGATCATTAATATATTTCTTATGGTCAAATAAGCCAACATTAGTAAGTTATACTATTCATATTGATAGCAGTTACTTCATAAATCAAAATCTAATCAAAAGAACCAATTTCTTTATGGCTTAGACTTTAAATTTTAGAAGGTGGCATTATTTTGCAGTGTGTTTTAAGTTTTAATCTTATTGGATATTTAACATTGATTGCTGTATCTAAACTTTAGGTAATATTTTTACAGATAGAGCAAAAGATAAGCTAAATGGAAACATTGTGGCTCTGAAGAAGGTTCGGATGGATGTGGAAAAGGATGGTTTACCATTAAGTGGTCTCCGAGAAATTCAGGTGTTAATGGCTTGCAGACATGAGAATATTGTGCAGCTCAAAGAAGTCCTGGTTGGAAGGTCACTCGAAAGGTCAGTGACTCAATATCTTTCTAATGTCATGACCCAAATGTCAAAGTCCAAGTTAAGCTGGTGTGTGAAGGTGTGATCCTTATTCGTCCTTTCCAAATTATTGCTTGTGCATTTATTTCATGTTTGTAAAACATAACTATAAAGTAGAAATACCTGCTGTTAGGACATGTAAAATAAAAAAATATAGAAAAATGTTATACTTTTTACCAATGCCCCTATAACTTATAAGTAAGAAGTCTTCAATATTTTAATATTTTGTTTATTTCTATAAAATAGTTGTTGTGTGGCCTTGAGGCCCTTATAATAATATAGTTTGGTTGATGTTATGATTATGTAAACAATATGTTTTGTATTTTCTTCACAGCATATTCCTCTCTATGGAGTACTGTGAGCAAGACTTGGCATCTTTACTAGACAACATGACGTCACCGTTCACAGAGTCACAGGTCAAGTGCCTGATGCTTCAGGTATTGAAAGGCCTCAAATACCTCCACTCTAACTTCATAGTGCACAGAGATTTAAAGGTCTCCAACTTGCTTCTTACGGACAAAGGATGTGTCAAAATTGGTAAGCAATTATAAATATGCTCTTTTTGATTCCTTAGACGGAAAATCGAGTTCAATAATGCGTTAATATTAGTTGGAAATCACTTTACAATTATTTTCGATAAATGTTATTTACCTACCATTGTTCAGAAATTAACTTAAAAAAGATACATAACCTTTCCCGTTTTTAGAAGGAAGAATCAAAATTAAAATAACAAAACATTTGTTTATTTATTTTGATAAAAACAAATATGTCGTTAACCTTACGTAAGGTTAAGGCTATGTTTTATCAAGTATAAGATGTATTTTCATTCACAGTAAAGTTTTATCAAAATCTGCTCAGTAGTTTTTGCGTGAAACATTAACAAACAACGATTATAATACAGTAGGATAATAAGGAATCATAAGTAGTAAAGTGCATAATCCCGATGCGTGTGTCAGCGGACTTCGGGCTCGCGCGCTGGCTGGGCGCGCCGGCCCGCAGCGCCACCCCGCGCGTGGTGACCCTGTGGTACCGCGCGCCCGAGCTGCTGCTGCAGTCGCCGCGCCAGACGCCCGCGCTCGACATGTGGGCCGCCGGCTGCATCCTCGGGGAGCTGCTGGCGAACAAGCCGCTGCTGCCCGGCAGGACGGAGATTGAGCAACTTGAACTGATCGTTGATTTGCTTGGTGAGTTGACAAGTTTATGTTACCTGCTGTACCTCAATCATTAGTGTATTCACATAATCTCACTAGGGACCACGACCACTTTCATAAGTATTATAATAATTCCCGATGTAAATGCTAGTGGCGCTTTTGGCAAGCCATACAAATATTTTACGTGGTCATGGTTATGGTACCTACCTACTGTAGTATATTTGTTTTTATCTCGATACAGTAATTTTATTTTCTTCGCCTCAGTATGAGAGCAGTTCACACAATTGCAACTCCTCCCAAAGAAGTAATGGCAAATACTTGTGGCTATAATTTTAGATAAGTACTATATTTTATTATTAATTAAATTCAATGCAATGGCACTGTCAGGGTTGTCTTTTAAAAACAATGATAAACAATCAACTTATTGTAGTGCGTTTGATAAAAATCAAGGATAAACAACAAAGACAAATATCACAGCAAATTAATGTATTTACATTTATTTGATGACATACATTAGATTATAATATTACATAATTATTAGTCTGTAAGTCTCTCGTAGAGTAAATAAATATATAATATATCCTGTCATTCGTACGACTGTCAACAGGTACCCCATCAGACGCTATCTGGCCGGAGTTCAGTTCGCTGCCGGCGCTGCAGAACTTTACTCTGAAGCAGCAGCCCTACAACAACCTGAAGCAACGCTTCCCGTGGTTGTCGGCCGCGGGCCTGCGCCTGCTCAACTTCCTCTTCATGTACGACCCCAACAAGCGCGCCACGGCCGAGGAGTGCTTACAGAGTTCTTACTTCAAGGAACAGCCTTTACGTAAGTCTTTTTACTTCTCATTTTTGAACTTAAAGTTACCGGTAATACTAAGTTAGTTTCTAAGAATTCAGTTTTTTTACTTCTAGTATCGCAGTATCGAAGGAAATAAAATAATAATGGCGCGTAACAATAATAACTATAAACGCGATATTTGTAGATAATTTAGTTTCGGGCTGCAAATGGAAATTTAATAACGTTTTTAATTTCGTCTAAATTAGTTACTGATCGCACGGCATGTTCGCTACTCTACAACGGTACGTGCGACCGTATTAGAATGTTATCAGTAGCATGGCTTTGTGTCAATACAGGCACTGGTAGAAATTGAATCAAGCTGTTGTCAAGACGATCTCAGCACAGTGAGGGCTACTACGCTAATGAGTCTGGGTTCGATTCCCGTACGGGACAAAAAATAGTGTGGTCCGCAGATGTTTATCCCGAGTCTGGGTGTTTGTGTATGTGATATTTCATGGCTGTGAAACGCACCCACGATACACAAGAAATTCCAAGTGTAAGACGACAAATAAAAAAAAATACGACATGAAAAAAATTGTATGTGGACGTGAGTAGGCGTTATCACATCTGTTTACTTTAAAACAAAGGCAGAATGTAGTTGCACATCCACATTGTTCACGCCAATATCCATTTCATTATGTAATGCGACGCGAGTATAGCCATTAATTAGGCACAAAATTGATGGTCACTTAAGCTAAGAATCTATAGATACAACTGATTAAACATAACATAACGTCACTCCTGTATGCCCCGAAGGGGTAGGCAGAGGTGTACATAAAGCACACACACATTTCGCCAATAACAACTGATTACTTATTATTAATTTTGGAGAAATCTCATGGGTACTTACTAGTCAGGTTTTGCATCTGAAATCGTTTGTGATCCTCTACCGTTCATGTGGCGATAATATTGAAGTACCTATAATATGTAAGAATATTATGTTAGAAAAATTGTTTAAGGTATTGAAATTTGCATTTTTAAAGTTAGAGCTTTCTTGAGGTAAGATCTAACTCTAATTATTCGACTTATGTCTTACGACACAGTTCCAAAGTGCGTACTGAAAATTGGGATACTCGCCACAGTCCTTTAATACATTTAATATTTCGCGGAACAGTAAAATTAATTATATAGCTTAACTTACCTTTTGTTTGTTTCAGCTTGTGACCCGAAGTTGATGCCTAGCTTTCCTCAGCACAGAAATATGAAAGGTCAACAAAAACCGGCGACGAACCAGTTGAACATTCCTCTGTCCAACTTGAACACCGGCGCCAACGACCAAACCAACAACCTGCCGGCTATTTCTGATCTCCTCGGGTCTCTAGTCAAGAAACGTAGGCTCGATTGACGCCTAGGTGTGAACGATGGTGAAGAAGAATAACTCTTATTATATCTAATTAGTAATAAATATTACCAATAAACATCGTCTTAATAATACAAAACAATGTTTTATTTTAAATTAATTAAGAACACTTTTATTTTTATCATTTTTTGTCGAGAACTTTACTAGATTACTATTTTTTTAACAACTTATTTTTAATCTGTCGATGCGTCTTCGTCGCCCGATAGTCCCATGGCCTGTTTGAATTTCTGCTGATACTTTTGAATCATGACAGTCTCGTTGCTCTTAGCCTTAATTTTTTCTTTCTGTAATAAATGCATGCAAATAAAAACACCCTTGAGTTTGTAAATAAGTTTTATAGTCTAGGAACGGCACGTTAATCACTATATATTATGTCGTAACAACTTTCTAGGAGAAGCAGAACGTGATGTACTCACAATTTCTTTTTCTTGCTTTTCTATTGCTTTTAAAGTTCTAATACATTGTGAACACAGTATGACGTCTTCCATGTGATTTATAGTTTTTTTGCGATGATGGTGTTTTAATCTGAAACAAGCGCGGTTTTTTATAATTGTTTCTTTACCTGAGAAATAGATATGGGCAATTACATCATCCATATGGTTGATAGATGTCAGTGTATGGTGTAAGATACCTACTGAAGCACTAGCAAAGTGATCACGTCAAATGAAAAGATACGTATGGCTGCTCGTCAAAAAAGGGGGCGCCGCGATCCACCAGGCTTGACCATGCTACCAACGCTTGGTTAAAGGAACTGCTCGTTTCGTTGGCGTAACACCTCATCTCATTCCTCCTAATACTGAACAACACGAGACAAGACGTTTACGTTTCTAAGTGAGTTGAATGACCTGAAGAAACAGCTGACACGATGACGTTATACGTAAAGCCGAACCGCTCGCCGCAAATTAAATTACAAACGATAAAAAATGTTTATACTCATTTGGAGTTTAGTAGGATGGACTTGTTTGCGCTAAAAGGCCTTTTAATTTCTTAATGAGACGCAAAAAAATAAAGTAAACATTATGATTTGCGCTCAGCAAGAATACTAAGATAGGTATTTTATTAGTATGGACACTTAAGTAAAGTGTAAAAAAAGGAGCTATAGCAGCGCCGTCCTTGCCTTTACTAAAGAACGCGAGACATTATTCTTCTTAAAGTTACAGATTACTCCTTATTCTCTGATACTATTTTTTTCTTGACGTTAAAAACCAGATGTATTTTTTTTAAGAAGTACCTATTTAAATACTTAGTTCCATCTTAGTTAGCTAGTCACTTATTTGCTTTCGTAAAAAATCTACATAGCAATTTAAACAGGTAGGTATTTGGACAATAACTTACTGTTTCCCACAGTAGTCACATTGAAGTTTATCACTACGGTGAGTTATGATGTGCCAGCCCAACTCATGATACGTTGGGTAGCGCTCAGAACATCGCGGACAAACGATTTTGCCTTCTGATCGACCGCCGTTGCTCTGATGTTCATACAACTCTTGCGATGTTTGAAAGTTTTGGTGGCAACTTGGACACCTGTGGGGAAAATTGTTTATTTCTAATAATTAATTACGTAGGTGGTACATAGACGTTAATATATGGGTCCGTATTACTTCGTTAGCAAGTATATATGTAGGTACCTACCTACCTATCGAGGAGTCGGAAATGGTTCCATAATATGGTACTTCAATAAATCTATAGGGACCTATACTTAATGAACACTGTACTAATTTACTTTGTAAAATTGTGTATTTAAATAGGGATCTTACATAAAAATATTTGGTTGTAGATGAAACGCCATATGTTCAATAATTTTTTTCGGATAGAAATAGTGAAACTTTTTGTCGCAGCAGGTTACATAGCCTGGCACCCCGTGTCTTTCCTTGTAGTGTTTCATCAAAGATCTGAAGTGGAACCCGTTCTCATGGCAAATGCAGCATTCCATTTTGTAGAAAAGCGTTATCTGTCTGTCTAAAGCGGCTCCTTGTTTTGCTGGTCTCCCATCTAACAACACCAAAGGATCAAGGCTGTCGGTACTACAATCGAGATCAACCTTGTGAGCGTGCTCTTTGTGATAATCTTTTTTGTGTAAAATAGACTTCGGGCCTGATGTACTAAGTAGATTCTTATCTACTTTCTCACTGTTAGCAAATTCTTCTAAAGTCATTGCTTCCATAAACTTCATGTCTGAAGGTGATTTCTTTTTTGGTACTTTCTGTTTTGATGGCTTTGCGTCTCCCTGTTGTTGCTCTGGTGGTGGAGTTTTAGGTTTTGGATTATTAGCAGGTTTCTTTTGAGTTTCAGGTAAGTTTTGTATCGAGAGTGATGCTACAATTGGATTGAGTTTATCATTAGGAACTTCCCGTTTTTCCTCTTGCATTTTCATTTTGTGGAATTCCAGAAACTTTTGTGTCTTCTCGACTTTAACAGCATACAGGTGCAATGCCGAGACTTGTTGCAAACAGTCGTGGCATATTGCTTTTGGCAAAGTATCGTCGGTACGCACCTGGAAAAGGCGAGTTATTTACGTTAATTACGATATAAATGTACTCTCTAATTAGGTTCTGTTTAAGTTAGCTGCCTTGTGGTAACATATACCAGCACGTTTCAAGCGGTCTAATTTATTGTATTAAATACCGAACTGTAAAATAAGTAGTAGGTACTACCTGAAAATGGAGCTTAAGACGTACCTAAACTTTTTTATTATTTTTAAGTTAAGTTTTTCAAGTTTTTTTACTATGGCAATTATATCTTATGATAATAATGGGTACACACTATCAGTCTAATCATCCAACGTTGGCGTTAGTTGGGCTTTTGAAAGAGTGTAGGTACTGAGTGCATATTGCGTAACCTGCCAATGAATTATGGTAAACCAGCTGTACCCGTTTGCCGCCAAGTCATAATTATCTCACCATAATATCAAAGAGTCTCTTAATCTTACGCTTCACTTCTGCACTGAGCGGCTTCAGTTTGACCACATCCGTACACAGACACAAACGACACGACAGTTCCCGAACAATAGTTTTTTCTAAATTCGCAAAGTCATTCATACTGATGATTTTCTAACAAAAACGATTCAATACATAATACAAATGTACTAAATAAATATAATATTGTAAATGTGTGTGTAGGTTTATTTGTTCATGACAAAAATACTATTTTTAATCAATCTGATAATTTTGGTTCAATGTGACAGATCCATGACTGTTTGTTTTTCGTTTTGTATCCCCGGCGGCCAGCGCTAAATTAATCAATCGGATTTTCTCCGAGTTAATTTTATTTGCAAACAATTTAATAACGTAGGCACCCTAGTCACTTAATAACAGTCAGATTTTTAACGATGGCAAGTTATAAAGGTTTTACGGTAATTTGGGATGTAATTTATGGAGGGACCTAAGTTTTTGTAAGGACTTTAGGATATTACAGCAGAAATGTTAACTTTGATGGTTGTCATTGACGTAAACAGCGTCACAAGATACAAAGCATTACACGGGTAGGTACCGTAATATTGTAAAAAACAATTCGCGGTTTATGTCCCATAAAACCTTATAGGGAAGAAAGGGATTTCTCACAGCTTAATAAGCTGTTGTAGGGAAAGGATGGTATGCATCATAATAATGTTTGAGTATTAATAGAATCCGTGACGGACGGACTTTTTGTGCGATTGTGGGAACGGATTACAATATTCCATTTACCATTTCCTGACAGGGGTCAATATGCGCGTCTTTCTTGCGATCCATCAACAACATACTCTATAGTGATTCTGACAAGGGTGCTAACCGAAAATCATTCAATACCCGAATGGTGTCGAACTGTTATTCCAAACACCACAATGTTATTTGAATTTTTTACATACCTACTGTCTTTAGATGTTCCTATGTGTTGTATCGTCTTTTTTATTTAATACCTACTCTTTGTGATTTTTTTGAAGATTGATTGTTATATTTACCTTCTATTACCTGCCAACCTTTGCAATGAAAACACAAATATCAACAAAGAAACCAGTGTAACGTACCGGTAAGCTTCATCTACTTCAATTTTTACTATCTAATTTGTAATTTACACGCTGTTAGTTAAATATTATTAGAAATTAGAGTAACATTAATGGTTTGCATTATCTACGGGCTATAAATAACGTGGCATCTGCTTATTATTCCGCGTGAGTAGCAGTCAATTGAAGAAAGGATTTGTATGAGACGGCTCATCAGGCTTTCACTATGCGATCCTTAGTATAATAGCTAACTGAATAGGGTTGTGTCTCGTTAAGCCTGGTTGTAGTTGGTAGCGTATACGTTCTCATAATACCTTAAAAAAAATAGGCGATTATACACTTTTTGATACAAATATTTTTTGAACACGAGCACAACGGTCTTCTTGATTTCTCGATAACTTTTTTTATTGTAGCAATGATTTAGTTTTTTATGTACTACACCTACCTACATTAAACTATATATTTAAGATCAATAGGTCAAGTAGGTGCCTAGTATACATAATTTACTTTACCTACCTACCTACCTTCTTACTGTAATTCCCTTATAGCCTTCTACTTGTTTGCCAGAATTTAACGAAGGCTGTCAGAGACGTAGAGTAAACGGGACGAAATGTGTATGGTAATGGTTCAAGTAATTTTCTAATAATTTCCGTGATCTCGGGCGTACCTTCGACATACCCCGGTTTATTGTGTATCAATCTTGTTTCAAGCGAATCTATTCGAACCCAAATGGCCTCTTTAGAGTCATACCTACCCAATACATTACAAAGGCGTATACATTGAAACTCAGGCTTTGATTCTAGAGATCTGAGTGAGTGAATAGATCAATGTAACAGATTACTATTTCAATTCATGCAATCAGAATGATTTAGAGGCAGATTATGGCTAAGTTGGCCGTTGAAGTTTGTGGGCGGGGCCAGCCTTGAGAAATGAAAGGGTACACGATCGTGAGAATCTGCAAGTTCAAGAAAGGTAGATAACTAGTCTAACTACCTACTTCGATGTTTTGGTACAAGTTGAAGAAAGTTATCGACGTTAGTCATTTTGAACTAGGTATATCTTAGTGTACCAATTATGAAAGCAGGATGTTAGGAGGTTAATGGTAGACCTATAGGTACCTATCTACCTGTTTATTGTGATTATGCCTGCAGAACACCTTTACTATGTCGCAGTCGCTGGACTTGGGGCACAATGTTTGAAACCAGAAGTGTGATCTTAAAAAAGAATTACTTAAGCACTGATAGCGGAGTGGCGTGACCGTTAGACTGCGAAGTCAAAGGTCGCATGTTCTAACCCCGGCACGCACCAATGTCTTTTCGAATTCATGTGCGTAATATAAATTAGTTATCAGTTGCTAAAAACGCTAAAGGAAAACACCGTCAGGGAACTGGCACAACTGAGAGATTTTTCGACGGTGTGTAAAGCCATGTCAGAGGTCTACAGGCGGTATAAACTCTGACACCAGGTTGTTCATCAACCACACGTAATATCGAAGATAATTCAATTGAGAAGACATCGAATATAAGAAGAAGACTAAAACATTTACTGTCTACATAATTATGCTATGATAGTAGGCTAACTAGGTTACCCACATATTGCTACAAGGTCTTATTTAAAGTTGAAATTAAACATAACATAACATCACGCCTGTATTCCCCGAAGGGGTAGGCAGAGGTGCACGTATATTAAACCCACATTTCGCCAGTTATGTTTTTAGGTCCCAATGGGGGCGAGCCTATTACCATTAACCGGGCACAAATCCAGACTCCGTGCTGCAACTAAGAAATACCTAATGAAAAAACCCAGTAACACTGCCCGACCCGGAATTCAAACCCAGGACTTCGTGCTCAGCACTCAGCAGTCGCGCTTAGCGACCACTAGACCAACGAGGCAGTCTCCTTGGTCTAGTGGCCGCTAAGCGTCTAGTCAATTTCTCAGTTGAAATTAAAATCCAGTGTTAATATAATATGTACGTACGCTCCAAGCTGTTGGTTTAATACCTACATAAATATTAATTGACGTATATGCTTACTTAATTAATTTTCTAGGCAAAGCGCAAATAATTGAAGTTCAAGGAAGGTAATTAAGTGGCTAGCCAATTATTTCGTACGACTTGTTGAAACGGTAAATGAATTCTCAAATAGAGTTTTGTTGCATAATAAACAGTTCTTGTAAATTGAAAGTTATATTTGAGAACAAAGTGGTTTCAATTTATTTTACTTTGAACTCACGGGAGCGGGGTTAAAGGGAACCATTTACAAAATATACATATTTATTCAATAAAAGTTTGTACTTGCCTTTAGATTTTAAACACATTTAAAATTATTTTATTGGATTATTTCTTAGGGAAGAAGCGAGGTAGTCCCAACACAAGTTTTATATGTATAACTTATAGGGACTACCTCAATTTCTGTATGATCGCAATGTACTAGAAAATAATAAAAACATTTTAATATTCTTTTACTGATAATCGTACCCACTTAACCAAAGTATTTTTTTCAATAATCCAATAAAAAAAACGATCTGGTAGGTATCAACTATCCCGCTAAAATTGTATGATACCTACTTTCAATCTCAATACAGTAGGTAGGTGCGTATGTTCATCCGGAGTTGTTCTTTTTAGAGGTCCCGGGACTTCCCTTATTCATGCAGATGGTGACCACCGGGGTGGTTTTAGTGAGGTAGAAATCCCACACTCCCCAGTCCCTATCCCATAGGGGCCGTGGGGCCTTTTGATGGTTTCCCCCCGAAAACAAAAAAAAAAAAAGGTGCGTATGTTCAATAATAGAAAAGAAGTGAAATTTCTGATAGTCTTTTAATGATAATGGCTACGCGATTGAGAAGTTAAAACGTTTTGCGACACATTTCCCATACCTATATGTAAAATAATTATGTATTCTGCCCATACCCCTTACCCTTTCTCATCAAACAACTTACCCGGAGGCCTTTCACCCCGGCTTCCACTACTAACAACTTTTATAATTTCATCAAGTTAGTTTTTTAAAACTTCGTAAATTTTAATAACAGATCTACCTCCAGGCGCAATATTCGTATTTTGACTTTTATTGCGAGAATATCAAAGAGCCTTAAAATAACAATATTGACCGTAATTGCCTTTAAAGCCTTATGAATAAATAAATAAAACTCATTCAATATTCGTCGACAGAAAGAAGAACTGAGCTATTGACAAATGAAAGTAAAATGCAAAAGAAACTGAGTCTTTTTGTCTGTTTGTCACATGTTCACAGCTGAACCACTGTAATAATTTTCGTGGATTTTGGTAAAGAGATGTTTCATACATACTACATAAGCTCGTTACAACTGACGTGCCCGACTTACTAGTAAGTATACCTACCACTAGCATTTCTAACTTACTATCCGATCTTAACACAAATTTAAAAAGTAAAATGTCAAACGAATGTACTTAATTTCTACGGTTTACAAAAACCAGTAGCTATGAAGACTGAGGCTAGCCTCAGCCCACGTAGTAACTAGGAATAAATGAGAGAATATTAGTTTTGTTGATGTCGATCTACGAGTAGTTTAGTTGACACGTACATTAACTACCCCTTCGTTCCTTAAATAGAAAACGTTTGGTTAGAAGACTTCAACAAACAATAAAACCAACAAGCAAATAATTTTAAGTATTCATAAAAGTTCCAAAACATTGAACACAAACTCCCAGCTTGAAATTATGAATAGATGTTAATTAGTTGGCACTTAAGCAGAACTTAATAAACACACACCAATAGCATGTTACGTGTCTGCATAATGATTATGGAGCTGGTTCTATTCGAATATGTAAGACCTCGGATTTTTAATTTATTTAAATCCATTGATTGATATAATATTAGACAAAAGGGCACGCTTATTTACAGTTTATTTAAACGATTTTGAATTCTATTCAGTAGGTGTAAGGAGAAATTAAGAGCAAAAACGTATTTACCTACCTACATTATGGTAAGGTACTGCACAACTCATTTGCTATGCCACTATTGTAATAAACATCAAATTCGGCTGACAGGACTGTAAAAAGGGGTTAATAAATGGCCAATATTATTTCAAATGGAGTATGAAGGCGATGAGCTCGCTTGTGAACTATGTATGAGGTATAGCCACAAAGCCTCCGACTTTAGCAACTTTTAAACCCGACGCGTGATGGAATTAACGACTTTGGGATGTTTATACCGCTTGAAACAGATAATCCTTCAGAAAAAGTAAATCACGAGACGGTATTTTGGAAGGTCAGTGAACGACGAATGTGAGGCCTAAACGGACAAGCCTAAATACGAGACATTAGCCTCAGGACCGGCCATTTTGTAAAAATATTTTTTTAAGATTCGTGCTAAGATATCGAGAGTGATTGATGACTAGAAACGAAAGTAATTTGGTACACCTTTACCTTAAAAAAATAGCGGCCATCATCTAGCCTTAATTTATTATAAGTGTACAAGACTACGACAAGATCAGTGGAAGCTTTATGTGAAGCGATTTGAAGGTTTTGTCCGGAAAGTGATGTCTAGTTTAGTCTTCTAGGTAGTTTCTTATTGATTGATCTTACAAACATTACTGTTTTTAAGTATGCCTAGAAAGAGAAGTAGGTAACAACCATTAAAAATAACTACTGGTACTTTTCGATGTAATTAAAATCCAAAAGTGGATTACACCACCTCCATTTGCGGTCTACCTTGAGAAGGCTGACATGATTTGATAATTTCAACGCGTTTTGATTCAAAAAGTAATTTAATATGTACCTACTCTGTACCTTACGCGAAATAACAAACAAAATCCGGGTCAATCTGTGGCGAAAACGGACCGGATATTTTGGTGAGGTAAAATTTGTATGTAATACCTACGTCAACGGGTTTCAAGCCGGGCTGAAGGCTCCTATTAAGTGTATTTCAAAGAAATTCAAAGCTTTACATAATTTAAAAATAAAACGTGTGTGTGTGATATAATATGTAAGTAAGTACATGGTATACTGCGAATTTTATGTGTTGGGGAAAATGAGATCTCTTTTTGTCTTGCGTAGATAGTAGGATTACAGTACTACAAACTATTTAAAGTGAAAAGAATCTATAAAGACTATTCAATCTTAAAAGAATACTAAAAGTGGTCTTTGTTATGTATTTTTTACTGAAAACGCATCCTATTTAAGCTTGGGGATGATTCGCTTCGCGCCGATGCGAGAACGCTTCTATGTGAATACTTTTAAGCCTTCGTTTCACTCTATGGGGATTTCGGATTGATGGCTATAATCGCTCTACATTAAGTAGATGGATAACGTGTCGCATTTTACATTTGTTTCTCATTTTGGGACAACCTAACCCGACTCACATGTAGATAAAGAATGTGATGAAAATAAGTAACGAAAGCGGTATGTCGGGTCGTAGCTGTCGGAGTGGGTGTAAAGATAACGCTTTTTAAAGCATTTTGTCAATCTTTTTACACCTGCAGCCTGTGGGTGAAATATACGCAGCGGACCTACAATGCCCTACGTGTGCAATATAATAATGCCTTTAGGGTGCTGTTGGGTCTTCCCCGATACTGTAGCGCATCTGAAATGTTTGCAAATACGCGTACAGATGATTTTTACGCCATCATGCGCAAACGAATCGCTTCAGTTATGGTGAGAGTGAGGGGGAGCTCTAACATCATCCTGAAGACATTGGGTGATAAATTTGATAGCCCTATTCTTGGGCATTGGGTACACACACATTTGTGCACTCGAGGTCCTTCAACTTGGAGAGGCTTTTGTTAAGTTTTATAAATATATAAAATACTAACATAGTTCATAAGTCATTGTAATTACTAACAAAAATATGGATAAAATAATGTCCGAAATAAATATATATTGAATTGAATTGAATTGAATTGAATAAAAAGATTGAATTGAATTGTAGCAGTGGAGTTCCAAGGTCTACTGCTGTTGTTTACCTCTGGTGCGCGAGTTTATTCTTTCTTACTGATTATATACAACAAAACTGTATGTTTTATAATTCATTACGACTTTTTTATAAACATTGGTATTAGAGCTTTATTTTTGAGACACATTGACTTAAGATTTCTGCAGCTTTATTGGGGTTGTCATCATCATCATTAGCTCAGTCCATTGCACATAGGCCTCTGCTATTACACGCCACTAAGCTCGATCTTCGGCTTTCCGCTTCCAGCTCAGCTCAGTAGTATTGGGGTTAGCGATCATAATTATATGCAATTATATATAGGTATGCTATTCAGCCCCATTTCAGTTTACTAATTTCCAGCTAGCCTTACCCTTGGAGAATATACCGTTATGACCGGTGAGCCCGACTGCTTGTTTAGCATGTAAATTTTGTATTCTACGAAAGCAACACGGTTGATGCTTTAAGTCAATAACATAACATTGTGCCTGTATTCCCCTATACCCCTTAAGGGAATAGGCCTACCAGCAGAGGTGTTTAGTACACCTAAATTTTACCAGTTATGTTATAATTATGTCCCAATATAATAGGCGACGAGTCTATTGCCAACTACTAGGCACCGATTAAGACTCCGCACTGCCACTAAGAATTACCTAATGGAAAAACCCAATAAAACTTTTCGACCCGAGGTTTGAACCTGGGGCTCCGACCAGCGCTTAGCGACTACTAGACCAACGAGCGAGTACGAAAAAAATGCTAATGTATAATCATGAAACCCAAAAGTTTAATGAAAAAGTAATGGATTTCAAAAGTTAGAAAAAAGCAAATATAATTTAACATTGTAGGTACCTATTACAATACACACAACGTGATGATTGAACTCTTGTATAATATGAAAAGTTTAAACCTCTAAAGACCTTACCCTTGATTCTTAATAGATTTGTCTGATCCGACCCTACCGCAAAGTTCTCGCTTCTTCGGCTGCGGCCGAGACAAAGCCGTGGCCTAATTTTGTTCAAGTAGCTAACAATTTACGTAGCGATCAAATTAAAACATTGTTTCTTTGAAAGATAAAGATCGTGTAATAATGTTATTAAATAAACTTACGCTCTATTTTTTTTTAAGAGATAATATTATTATAATAGTATTATTGTATCTAGAAAGGGTTATTTTAAGAACAGTAATTTTATCACGAGTTCTTTTTTTTGTTCGTTTATAGGTTATTAGGTTTATAGGTTATACTTATTATTTCATAGTCCCAATTTAGTAAACCTAGTACCAAAATAGTTTTCGTTAATAATTTAGATATTTTTATTATAAGTTGAATAGTGGATATTCTTAATGATATTATATTCTTAATGTCAGACACACTCTGATCGTTCCTTTATCTTGCCATGCAAGTAAACCGCAGGAAAATTATATTACGGTAGGTAATGCAGTATTATCAAATTTAACTGCAAAGATTATGATCAGTGGATGTATTATTTACAAATTATACTATTAATATAAATATTATATACAATCTATCTTGTCTTGTGTTACCTGAAACAACAATAAGGTGAATTCGAGCTAGTAACAATCAGATTATGATATCTATGTTGTCTCGACGCTATAGAAAAACTAATGATGAATCGTTTATATTTTATACCATAAAATACAAAAGCTTCGACGAGATTTTATGAGCATATCGCAGCAACCATTATCATGTTAAGAGGCAGCTGTTACGAACGGGGAAGGAAAATAATTAAATGTACTCTTGTATACTTTCCTTGAATAATGTTATTTTTCTCGAGGCTTTTTGCTTACTGGATGACGAATCGGCGGTTTACAGCGCTTTAGGATTAAATAATTTGAAACAGACTTGTAAGCAGTCCTCGAGAAAATGGCGGCAACAGCCCTCTCACCATGAACTCATAAAGCGGGACGGTTTAAGTTGTGGAAGCGAGACGCCACATTACACTGCAGATAGCTGCATCTCGCTTCCACATCATGAACTGTCCTGTTTTAAAAGTTAATGGTAAGGGGGCTGATAGGCTAATAGTAGGCGGTATACACTGGTTCAGGTTTTAAGGATTTGCAAAGCATGTGGGCGGTCTTTTCTTAGTAGTTAGATGATAAGTCTAGCGATAACATATCATATAAAAGGGTAGACCATCTACCTTGACCCAATATTACCTTTATTCATATCCCATACAGGTTCTACCTGCTGCAGACACCAGTCTCTGTTCATTGTCAATTCCAGATTCAACTATATTATGTTATTGAGAGAAAATAAAGGACCATCGTGCTACAGACATAATAGATGGAACAATCCTTTATTTTATGTGGCTTACCAAAAGCACAAAAAAATAAGTTATCAGTGGCAAAGTATCGACAATGGAATAATAAAATGTTTCCCTTGATTTAAAGTATACTAAAAAAGGTTTGAGTGATAGTGTCCTACAAAAATCATTGGCTAAATGTAAATTAACTTCGATATTAAGTGGTGGTTATGTTAGAGATATATCTTAGTTCTGCCATTGCATAGAGGTCTATGACAGAATTAAGAAATATCCCTACTAATATTATATATGCGAAAGTTTTTAAGTATGGATGGATGTTTGTTACTCTTTCACGTAAAAAATACTGATTGGAATTTATTGAAATTTCTTATGGAGGTAGCTGACATCCTGGATTAACACATAAGCTACTTTTTACCCTGAAAACACGTAGAGGCTAACACCGCGCAGCTAGTTTTATAATAATTTCAGTTTTCATCTAAAGCAGGTTTTAGCTGATATTTTTATGTAACAAATTACCCTTATTTGAAATTTCGGGGTTCATCAGGTTTTGGACCCCACGGAAAATGGGCGGTCCTTTAAACGTTTTTATTACGTTATGTTGTATACTTAATTTATAAATTCCAACTGGCAAACATAAACCGGACATTTTTACAACATGTTACTAACGTAAACCTCTTTTTTCTACAAATTTATTTGAATACAATTTTAGACGCAAAACATTTTGAACACGTTTCGCGTAATGATTTGCTCGTTTGCGCCATAGGTATCTAAATTGGGAAATTGGGTGTTATACTTTGATAAATTACGGATGTAAAGCCTGCTGGTAATCCACATCGGAAAGTACAGTGATAACAAGTGACCCATTGCTAAGTGAATGGATTATTCATTCGTCCGGATTTTTCTCAAGGCGCCTTGACAGAAGATTACGCTTAATTTCCAATATATTCCAATAGATAATTGTCACGGGCAGACTGTACAGGACCATGAATGCTGTAAAGGATTCGAAACGTCGGGACCAAAAATCAATTAAAAAAACCGCGATAAAATCTGTAAACCTAGTTTTATTTCAACGTTGTTATTTTAATTTTGACATAAAAATTGCCTTCAATTGTTCTAGCACCTTGTCGTATTTTCCTATAGGGGATTAATTAAAGTGCTTCCACTCGATAGAGCAGAAACTGCATTTTCAAAGCGTTCTCATTAATTTATGATGAACTTTTTATCTAAATAAATTGTGTAAAGAGTATTATTAAGGCAAATATATTTTAATATTCTTTTTACCTGAAACAGTTTGTAATTGCGCTCATTTTATTCTCCGCAATTACGCTATTTTATTTAAATATATTTTTCTGCTTCGGGCATTTATGAAGTACTTCAATTACAATTTCAAAGCTATATTTTAAAATTTTGATTGGATTTTATTTAGATAAGGTATTTATTTGGACGCACAGGTTATCATAATGTCGCTTGTACAATTGTATTGCCGTTGATTGTTTAGGCTCTGGTGCTCTACAATCTATATTTAATTCCAAAATGAAGAGGATCATTGTTCAAAAGTTACACAAGAGTTTTGTTATTAGCATTAAAACACAAATACTCGTTGAAATACTTTTATTAAAGCGCTTGAATTATTTTGCGTAGTATTTACCAAAGATCAAAGCTGATATTTATATTTTTCCTGTTTAATATTTGCGCGTTATTAAGCCAAAATACGCCGTTTTGAAAAGCAACAGCCTTCGTGGTCAGGCCTCTGTTAATTGATCGGTTTTCCACTTGAGTGGCCGGCACGGTACACGGAACACGGCATCGCCACTCGTTGCATTATGGCCAGCTGTGTTCACGACAATGAGCAACCAAAACAAGGTATAGATATCGAACAGTTTTTGTAATTCATTCAGTACTATTCAACAGTCTCTATTTTTATCGGAATATAGGTAGACATTAGATTGACATGGCATTGATATATCGAATGAAATATCGGCAAAAGTTCGTATACATTTACATGTATATTAAAGTATCGTGAGGTATTTGGAGCAAGGTAAATATTTATGACATATACCTAATCATTCATTCGTACAATGAGGCCTGTAGGTCTTGAGGGTGGAGACTTAGGTGTTTAGGTTCATCAGGGGTCTTCTATATACCCATATTTGGCTTATCATAGGTCCCATGTACCATGTACCCATGTATGTTTATTGATGGCTAGCCTACTGCCATAATTATAACTAGCTCACTGCCTGATAATTGGCTTTCCCGGCGACTGAATACAATTGTATTTTTATTGTTAATCCGTCCCCACGGATAACCTAAATTCCAGAATGTTTAAGATTCCCAATATTATTAGTGAATTTTGAATTCCTCTCCACCGACGTTGGCTTCGGGAATCCATTATATTTTTAGTGCGGGAACGCGTGTTGGGTAGGATTGCTTTCATTTTTCCCCGTATATTTAATGGACCGGCAGACGGATTTTTTCTTTATTTGTGTAACATATATATTTATTTTTCCCGTGTGGAATTGCTGTATGTTGGTTTGGGTTAGCTGATAAATATAGAGAATTTTGTCACGTTGGTCACGCACGAAATACCAAACTAAATTCAAATAGTCGTAACTTTTGTTTTTAGCACTATTTATTGGATTATGATTTTATATATCGTTTGTTTATTGTTATATTGTAATTGATGGTAACTTTTTATGTAGCTTTTAACAGCGTTTTTATTAATGTAATTGTAACCTATCTTGTCATTCATACTGGGTAAAATCTAGTTCAGTGTGTTTAGTTCACATTCCAAATATCTTTCGATTATATAAATAAAAAAATTATACAATCTTCATCTTCTTATATCCAATTTCAATGGTGGATGCGATTATCAATATGTTGGATCAAGTATCAAGATCAATTAGTACATATTTATATTCAATTATAAAAAAGTATGTAGTTTATGATATTCATTACTTTTGATAATACTTAATTAATACTTTGATGCATAATTTTTAGTTTACATTTTTTTTTGTAAATAATTGTAAATAACCTTGTAAATAAAATAAATACTTATTTTCGACAAATGATCTGGTTCCTTTTCCTACCTTTGCTGGACAAGGTTCAGGGTTTTGCTCATAGCCTAATGTCATTTCCTCAGATTAATACTTGTAGAATGCGATAAATAAAATAAATATTTTTTTTACACTATTATTCTATGTACGCAAACCAAGGTTGACGATTTCCATGCTCTACATGGCACTAAAGAGCCTCCATCTGTTGATAATGATGATCCATTTGGACGACTTAACCGAGCTAAACGAGGCTTAATCTTGCCAATGGTTCGGTGGCCAAAGAGCCTACGGATCCCCTTAGCCTTTTATTTAATAGTTTGTTGTATTTTGCTATATTATTCAGATTTTATAATAAAGCGTATTAGTTTAAAGTAATGCAATTTATTTAAGTGTAATTTAACAATAGATGATTTAAACGTCTGTCCCGTATATAAATTACAAGCACTGCTACTTCTATTAGCAGCTATCTAGGAAAATATTACTACTATATGGTATACAATTGAGGTACCTTTGCCGCAACTACACTGGCCTGCAAAACTAAAATTGCACAAACTTTTTAAGTTTTAAAAAAGGACTAAAATAGAAGCTAATAAAATGTTACTAATGTGTAGTTTACTATAGTGTCAATGTCAAAGAAAACTGATAAAATTGACCATAAAACGTTTATTATTTAAAATCTCTAACTCAATAAAAAATTATATTTCAAAAGTATATAATTTTACTTAGTTTGCAAGCCAGTGTATTAAAATAACGTAAGAAGGGTTAGATGCGTTTATCTGAAAAATTAATACTATACTACTGTAATTCTTACAATAATTCATACATACATGCACATAGGTACATAAAGTCACGCCTGTTTCCCAGAGGGGTTCGCAGGGACCACAGATTTCCATTTGCTACGATCCTGGCATACTTCATTCGCCTCATTCTCTCGCATCACATTCCTCATACACGGTCGTCGGTTAAGGGTCCTTACTTGACCCTTTTAATTCGAAGGTCTTAATAACGTGATGTATCGAACGACGTACGTCAACAAATATCTTTATTATAAGACATAATGTAGGGAGTCAGGTTCACGGTAAAAGCGGGCCATACGTCTTCGTTATCTTAGAGGTCAATTTCATGGTAATTAATGTCATGTATCGCCTTTCTCCGGCTAATAAGCTCGTCTGGTAATGCTCGTGGTATAGTATCTACTGTATATTTTTCTATATAGCCATAGTGTTCACCCACTTTTTGTCAGTGTTAGAGGTCGCAATGTAATAGAGGGCAAGCCTATATTACTATCAACCGGGCACAAATTCGGATTCCGTGCTGCTACTGAGAATTTCCCATTGAAAAAACGAAAAAACATTGGGCCTGACCTGGTTACGAACCCAGGACCTCATGCTCAGCGGTCGTGTTTAGCGACCACCAGATCAACCAGGCAGTATTCATAAAAAAATTTATATAATAATTTCATGATCAACACTGGTAGAACATTTATGAGCGAAAAAGTATTTGATGCTTATACTGCAATGTAAGCCTAGTTATATTCCTTAGTGTAGGCTCAGAGACTAGCCAATAGCTATTTAATCCGGCACAATTCCAAATGCCAATTGCCACTGGGCTTTAAGTAATCAACATTAGTGCAAAGGTACCTATAATTTTTACTGTCTGATGTTAATTATAGCTGTTTCTAAAATATTTTCTTTAAAATGTTTCTCCTATTCCTACAAGACTCTTAATGCTAGAAAACCTAAAGATCATTAATAAAAACGAATCTAAAAAGGTTTGAAATAAACTAAAATAATTGCCGCCAGCCAGGGCGCAAGGTCGTAAGCCAATATTACTTTTGAAAATAGAAAAAAGGGTTCGTAATAAAAATCTTTAGTGTGTTTCACCACTTTACAGGTTATATCAACAAAAGGTTTTAGGACCTTATTGTATTACCATATTTACCTAGCTTTAGTAGACGATTTAATAAATTATCTTGTATCATATCTCGAACATACCTATTTTATATCATAATCGATGTTATATCATATTATAGCTCGAAAGCAATGATCCTTAGATAATTTTTCTTGAAGGGTCTCTAAGGGTTTATAGTATTAATTTTTTTTTTAAAGGAAACGCAGCAGCCAATTAATTTTAATTTATAAAAACAGTGTTATTACGGTCAAAATACTGATGATTCATTTTATATTAGACTAGGTTTTGCCCGCGGTTTCGCCCGCATTAAGTAGCCGTTTAACTGTAGTAACAGTTTAAGACCCGAGAAAGAACTAGATTCTAATCTAGTTCTATCTCGGGTCTTAAACTGTTTACATGCCAAATTTCATCCAGCGGTTTAGTTGTAAAGGCGTAACACAGACAGAGTTATATTCACATTTACAATATTAGTATGGATTATGGTGACGTAAACACACTATGCGAGCTTTTTACTTAAAACAAAATAAAACGAAACGACAGATTGGTTTATAGGACGTTCTTAAACCTAAAACAAAAGAAAACGATATTCCTGATTGATTTATGTACGTAAAACATTGTTTGGCTTTAAGAATATTGTGCTATAGTAGATATACACCTTCTTACGCAAGTATACGTGTTGTTGGTTGATCGGGAGGTCGCCTGCTCAACTATTTCGTACAATTTCTCGTCTGCAACTATTTTGGTGAACCAACTTACACAAGCATATTTATCTTAGTTGAAGGGGTTGGCGTGGATATTAATAATGTGTAACTACTTATTACAATGAGACTCCAAAGTTAATCATCCCCAAAATTGTTGTAATAGTTCTTAATTTAGTGGATGGCGGCGTGTTTATGAAAACGGGACGCTTACGGGACGGTAGGATAAAATATACACGCAAAATATAACCTTATTCCACACAAATTTTTGAACTATCGCGTTGCATGATTATAAGGGTCTATAAAGATCTGGACTATAAGTCCATCTATTTACTTTTATGAATGCAATAAAGTATTGAGTATAATAGAAATTACAACACGGGAATTAACGCGAACACAACTTTTTTAATTTTTACTTGGCCGTGGTCATTTAAGGCAAACTGTTGTCAGTCGGGCAAAAATTAAAAAAAGTCGTGTTCGCGTTTATTCCCGTGTTGTAATTTCTATTATAACCTTATTCCACATTCGTATACACTGGAAAATAGTAATTTTGGAAAATATATTAAGGAATTCTATATTTTACAGAAAGGTTAAGCGTAGACAAGCGAAGGCCTTACGTATGTTAATTTTAAACATTTGGTGGCTTAGGTACGCAAAGTCAGAAAGTAAAGTTCAGTCTCGTTCCAGCTTCTAGCTCTCAGCGTGTTAATTACCCGTATCAGTCGAGCGATTAAGAGTGGCATAGGAGTGCGGCGGCCGGCAAATCGCTAAGTGGACGGGTTTGCCGCTTCGACAACGCGACCTTAACTAATTGGTTCCTAGACCTTACTATTACATGCTCAGTATACTGCTTGTGATTGTTGTAAAAGGCTAGATTTTTTTTCTCGGAATGATTTATTGCTTGCCTAGTGATTGCGCACGACTCTTGAGCATGAAGTCCTAGGTTCGAATCCTTGGTCAAGCAATCTGTTACTCAGTTTTTTCGTAAGGTAATTCTTGGTAACAACGGAGCCTGCGATTTGTGCTCTGTTGAGGGCAATAGGCTCGCTTCTTTTTACATTGGGTGAAACTTCCTATACAATGACGGGTGAAAGCGTGTGTACACGCACCTCTGCATACCCCTTCTGAGAATACAGGCGTGACGTTATGTTATGTTTCTTGTTACAATATTCAGTCAAGATTTTAAAGCATGATATATATTCTATAATAAATACAGTAAAAAACCCATCCCTTTTTAACTTGGGCCTTTGAATACATGATTACTCGTACACATCACTAATTATTGTGAATAGAATTTAATCGTATTATAATAAAGAGACTGCTTTTAAAAGTCGGCTCGCGCTACGTATCTTTCCGGTAATATTTATTTTATATGTAGCCACATTTGTATCTCATTATAAGTGAACTGTAAAGTTTTTATGAGAAATAAAGAACTTTAAACCTATAGTAGCTACGTTTCACAAACAAGAAATATCACACACAAACACACAGACTCGGGACAAATAACTGCGGATCGCTCAAATGCTTGTCCCGTGTGAGAATCGAGCCTACAACCCTTCGCGCAACAGCCCGATCGTTTACCCACTGCACCAATAAAATCGTAACAATTAAAATCAATCACAAATTTCCAGACTGCTGAGCACGAGGTCCTGGGCTCGAATCCCGGGTCGGGCAAAGTGTTACTGGGTTTTTCCATTAGATAATTCTCAGTGGCAGCACGGAGCCTGGATTTGTGCCCGGTTGATGGCAATAGGCTCGCCCTCTATTACATTGGGACCTAAAAACATAACCGGCGAAATGTGGGTGTACTATATGTGCACCTCTGCCCACCCCTTCGGGAAATACAAGTGTGATGTTATGTTATGTTTTTAAATTTCCGTACCTACCAAAGTAATAACCATATTCACAACATCAATCTTGATACTAACAAGAAACTCATAAAAATCCTCGTGAACAACGCAAAACAATATCTCAAACATTTGTTCTACAAACAATTCCACAATACAAGAGTATTACGAGTCTTGCAGCAATTATCTGTTTACAACTTGAGAACTGTTACAAGAAAGTGCATTGGAAACTACGAAACTAGATATCTGATCATTAAATATTGTACAATACGGAGTAATCCTTGCAAACTCGGATTTATTAATGCAAGGAACTGCAAATTGAAAAACTGTGGAACTTGGTGTAGCGCAGGGAAGCATACTGGTACCTAAGTTTAGTTGCTTCAACTTTTCTTTGTATTTGTGATATTTTAAGTATCATTCGGTGCCATTTGTGGCTGCTTAGTTCACCTTTGTTGGAGTCTCAGTTTGATTTTCATGTAAGGCAGTTTTGTTTAGCTTTCTCTTAGAAATCTGGTCAAGGTTTGTATGTGTTTAATTAATTATGTAGCCTTGATCTATTTTTAGCCTAATTCATAAAAAAGGAGGCGTTAGGGGATTCAGGCCTTATCTTTTTTAAGCATTTGTAAGAGACATAACTCGGCGGTATTCGACGGTAAATAAAGTATGCGTATATAAAGAATAGAATTTAGTAGCATATAAAACTAAATAAAATAATATGTATATCTATAGCTAATTATTTACTAAAACAATTCTTAATTTGCAACTAATATATTAATTTTATATTTTTTACGGTCAATAAAATATTAATACCATTAGTAAGGAGACATTAGAAATGCTTGTTCTATAATACTTAATTTGTAAAATTAAAAAACCGTTGGTTCTTGATTCTATAGTATACCCCCACCGTAGCCGTAGCGTCGTAGCGCGGCAACCCCGTAGCTTCGTAGCAAGTTTCAGTGCTACGTTTGCCGCGCCCGCTGCCGCTACGCGATGTCTCCGCAAGCGCCACACTCACGCAACTTCAGTTCGCGTCATTAATCCCATACGTTTAACAATAGTAGTAATTTTTATTACAATAAATTAGTTATTTTTTAATTAATCAAACAAATAGAACAATTAATAAGTTTTGTTTATCAAATGAACACGTTTCGCAGTTTGTTACAAGTTAAAATGTTCCCTAAAATTACGTGCAGAACATTATGCGTTGATAATAAATTAATTAGAATATAATAAGTGTGTCAAGTTGGGAATTAAATAAAAGTGTTAGCGAAGTAAACCCACACGATGCCTCCGTTGTTTGTGCGACACTTGATATGCGTTGTTGCAACGCTTTTGATAAAAGGTAAGTCCACTATAATATTTTGTTTCGCTACAGATTTGTGGTTTTAATTAAGTGAATAAGTGAAATAATACACGACAGATCCCTGATCCCCAGACTAACTTAGATTTAATTCTAATTATTAAGCAATTCTAGTAGTTATAATATTAATTAAAAAAAAAACAATTGAGGTTAAGGCAATTATTAAAAACGCTAGGTACCGTATCAATCGCACCAATAAATCGATCAGTAAAGTTAAGGAACGTTTCTTGCGGCCAGTCTTTGGATGAGTGACCAATATAACGCCCCTTTGCACCATCGGAAACCACGTTAAGCTGTTGGTTACGTGTACATAGGTTTTATTTACCATAGGTGGTACGACTAGGTGTCGAATGCAAACGTATTTGGGAGAAAAGACTAGGCATGAGATAACCAAGTGTATACAGTCATTTGCGTAATAAATGGTAAATGCTCGGGTAATCACGAATCTTGCTCTTCGTGATTAGACGAGCATTCGGTTAAGTGAATAACCTTTTTGGGATCGTCTCATGTTTGCCGTTTAGTAACAAAATTGGCATAATGTGGTATAAGGGCAATTATTTTATGATACATATGGCTTATGGCATACGATACATATGGCTTTCATATAAAATGAATTGACTATAAATACAAATATATTAATATAATTCCTAATTTAAATGTAATGTGCAAAAGTCATACTTTCTAATTGTCATAAATTAATACGATTGTTTTTATACTAAAAAAATATTTGTATTCTGAGCATCAAATGTTTTTTACGAGCAAATATTATAATAGTATACAGTACGATTATAATATGCATCAGCCATGTTTGGCATACAAGCCACGATCAGAAAAAAAAACGGCATAAATGATGTGCAGAGGGAGGGGCAGCGCCAACACCTTACTGAAAAAAATTGTTGTAAAACTTGAAAGTCCCCTATGGACACATTGAGGCAGTATTCATGTGGCTAAATGTAAAATAAAATACTAACATAGGTATTATTTATTCCTGTACCCAAACTTTAAAAATATTTGTATAAATCTGAAATAAATGATTTGAATTTGAATTATAAATAGCTAATGAAGTTGTGTATAAGACAGCATTAATAATTACTAACCTTGTCATGTAATAAATTGATATCATATTATCCTTATCAGCTTTACAAGATACAAATTGAGTTGATATCTATATTTTTTGCTATTTCCTATCTAACTCTTTCATAGGTACGACTACACTGCGCATACAGAGATAGCTATCTATACTTTCTGACTATATATCTATAGACAGAAACTAACGAAGGAAAGTTAACAAAGGACCATAGTAGTCCCGTTTCAAGTGCCATTAATACCCTTATCTGGACCAGAGGTCATTTAATAAGGGAATTAGTATTACAGTCAAGTGAAGAAAAGATAACACGTAGAGTGTCATGGGCGTATTATTCAACTCATCATCATTAGTCAAGCCTTTTCCTTGTATACGTGGTGGTGGTATTTACTCATCTTGACCCAAGTTTTTGTTCTTATATACGAACGATATATGCAGCCTAATGTCGTAGTCATCTTCTTCTTTTTATCGTATGGTTGATGAACAACCTGGTGTCAGAGTTTAAACCGCCTGTCTGCTCTGACATGGCTTTATACACCGTTGAAAATCTCTCAGTTGTGGCGGTTTCGTCACGATGTTTTCCTTCACTGTTTTAGCAACTGATAACCAATTTATAACACGCACATGATTTTGAAAAGACATTGAGGCGTGCCGGGGTTGCGACCTTTGACTTGGCAGTCTAGCGATCATACCAATCGGCAATCAGTGTATATTCAATCTAAAAAAAACATGTAGTGAAAAGACAAGTGAGTAAGCAGGTTGGTGGCCTACGTGGGGTGCATTTTCGGACTAAATGGGTACCGTCTCTCATGTAGGTTCTTTCTAGTAAATAAAAAAAATAACCCTTAATCTTAACTGTTACCCTATTTCTACGAAACAGAATGTATTTTTATTTCAGTTGCTAAAGGTCAAGAGTCTCAATGCCGTGCCTCAATGAGCGAGAACTTGTTATAAATGGCACAAAGTAAAGTAACGATTTGACGTTATTTCTTCTGTACAGGTTGTAGCTACTAGTTCTGGTCAGATTTGAGAGCATAACAAGGATTTAGTGAAATTGAATCAGATTCTTTAGCCCAGAAAGTATACGTTTAAAACGTTTTACATTAGTTACTTTGTCTACTTCTGTGTTATCCCAGATAATAAACGGGGAATAAAGAATAAGGTGTCGAGTGATATTATATACTAGAAAAAGAACAATGTGAATTTGATGAAATTCATGTATTATGATGAAGTTTGGAACTTTTATCGCTTTAGCTAGTTTGTAGCTATACCTAAGGGGAAAATATCCTGATAAAATGAAATTACTTGAAGCTCTAAAATAGGCTAAACGCAGTGAGTGACATTTAAGTGTCCTACGGTAGTACGGTTAGAGGCTTATATTGTTTACAATTTACATACACTTAATGTCCGTCTAACACATCGTTTGCCCACGCTAGTTAGGTCCCTCGTAACCGGAGTGATGGGTGAATAAACTATACTCTTGTGCTTACTTGTGGGAAAAGCAAACAATATAATTAGACAAATGAAATGACTGTGTGTGTGTGTTACGTAATATCATGTGTAAGATATTTGTTTTCTAAAATAAACAAGATATAACAACGTTAGGCGTACTTAGAAATTAATTTGACTGCTAAATGTTTATATTAATGAGAACTACCAATAGGTAGCTAGTATTTTTGTATTTTAGGAAAAATATAGCCTTTGTTTATTATTTGATTAGTTGAATCAAACACAAAGATTTCTCAAGGAGGAATGAAGAAATCATTATCAGCTCAAACATGCTCGTGCATCGTAAATCTTACTACTAGAGTATCGGTAGCCTAGCTTGTCTTATCAATTAGTTTTCTTTTCTCTCAAGTGTGGCCGAGGTATTCAACGGTAGTCGTTTAAAAACCAAGGAAGGGTTCCTAATCTAAGAGTAATGCCAGCTGATAGAGAACATTTTTATTTTTCACACAGCAGTTGGTTAATTTATGAACAAATTAAAAAGCAAAATATTGATTTCACAAGTACTGACATACATCCGTGTACCCGTAAGGCATGTCCTAAAACTGAACCTCATCTGAAATAAATCCGGAATTCTATGTAGCAGTACGTAGTATGTGTGCAAACCCTTACTTGGCTTTTCCTTTGAAAACTTGTCGAGATAATTAGCCAATCACATAGCTGTTTTCAGCCAAGTGAACATTGACAATGGGTCTAGAAGCTCTCGGAATAAAAGGACTACTTTTTACTAACGGCTCGCTTTCCTACACCATTGCTTGAAGATTTTCCCCAAATTAAAACGAATTGTTTGTAACGGCACTTACAGAATTATATGTGTACCTTTAATATTCTTTTTGACTCGTAAAAGATAAGCATGATGATTGTTTAGGTATAATTAACACTACAACTTTGTTAATTGTTTTCAAAGGTCAGAAACGTAAATAAAAACTAAAAATGAACAGAGAATATAAAACATTGCTCGATAATTTCAACTTTTTTGCCTTTGTTAAAAAAGTATACTTTATTATGTCTATTAAGGTTTCAGTCTATAATTTCAAACGAGTCTCTTAGTGGTCGTTTTTTGTCTTTGTCTCCTCGTCGTTTGTCTCCTCCTTAGGTAGGTAAGGGTTGCCATAATCCCACGCTGATTGCAGTGTTGATGGTGAAGATATAGAAGACGCTCCTGCCCATCTTCTGGATTTTCCCTTAACCTCTTACGACACCCACAGGAGAAAAGGGGATGGTCAATGCTATGCCGCATACCACTCGGTATTCTATCGTTTTTTTATAGAAAACCAAAACTTATGTCGCGACTCTTACTATAAATGCTAACCCTGCAATATAATAATAATAATAATAATAAAAACTTTATTTTCAGACCATGGTCCATACAATTATTTTAAAAATAACACTAGAAATTATGCTTAATCCTATTAATATTAATATTAAGTACAATAAAGTTGAGGCACTAAAATGAGATCATACTTAGTATGTTTTAGGTACTATAGATATATAACAGTAACAATTCTAAAATATGCAATAGAAAAATTTATATAAATTAAATTATAAATTATTTATTTTATGTATTGAAACGACGACTTATGAGTCGTCATCCAATGACACATAATAGGACTGTCCATTCTACCCGCTACGATAGCTACCAGGCTGTTAGAGCTGTCGCGCACTCGCCGCATCAGGGATGCTATTCGAGATCTCATGACTCCATAAAAATCCGGCACACCTCTGTCTGCGAACATTCCTGACGCGCTGCAAAAGCGCGGCAGCCCCAACATGACCCGGAAAGCGTTATTAAATTGGACTCGCAGAGCATTGTAACAACGTTTGGTATAGTTGACCCATAGGGCGCACGTGTACAGAGACTGGCAGTATGTTCTAAATAAAGTGACTTTTACGTCGTCTGTACAACGTGCGAACCTACGAGCCAGCATGTTACACCTCACAGCCAACGCTCTGCGTTCCCGTTCCATGTCCGTATCGTCGGAAAGATCTTCGGTCACCCAGTGTCCCAGGTACTTGAACCGAGTGACTCTATTTAGGGCATTGCCCCCTAAGGTGACTGTTGGGACTGTGTCGTAACATTTGTTACCTGCTCTAAAAACCAATAGTTCACTCTTAGTTGCATTGTACCTGAGACCGTGAGCCACCGCATAGTCCTCGCAAATACGGACAAGCCTCCTAAGAGCACTGATCGATGGGCTCAGCAACACCATATCGTCTGCGTAGCTGATGTTATTGACGCACTGCCCGTCTATGGAGCATCCAACATTGGTATTACTGAGCTCACATATCAGTTGGTTTACGTACAAGTTGAAAAGCTTGGGTGAACTAAGACCACCTTGTCTCACCCCGCATTCCAACCTGTACGGATCCGACAGGACGCCCGCCCATTTTACATAATTGTACTGATTGTTGTACCAGTACCTCAACAATTGGATAAGATCCCGGGGCAGTTCGGTGTTCTGTGATAGTTTCCGCCACAGGCTGTCGTATGACACTAGGTCAAAGGCCTTGGAGAGATCCAGAAAACAGGCATACACAGGTGTTTTCCTAGCCGTGTAATACTGAACAGTATGCTTGAGACAGAGGATAGCTGTTTCAGTTGACAGATGTGGCTTAAACCCAAATTGGGCGTCGTGTAATGTTAAATGCATATCCAGCTGTCGATCAATCAGACTGTCCAATATCTTTGCTATTATAGTGGCCAAGGAAATAGGTCTATAGTTGTTCCTGTCGCTTGAATCGCCAGTCTTATTCTTAAGTATAGGTACAACTATGGTCTTAACTAAATCAGCCGGAAGGTAAGAGTGACTAATACAGAAACTAAATAACATTGCTAGAATTCTAGGTAGGTGCTTACCAGCGTATGTAATATGTTCTATTGATAAACTATCATGACCCGGTGACTTACCCTTCTTCATACATCTAATAGCAGTGGTTATTTCCTTGGCCGAGAACCTGGTAGGACTGTCTCCGGATCCCCCCTCAGCATCCAACCCAGCCGACGACGGACCGAGGGAGGATTCAATTTTAAAAGATTTTGTAAATAAGTTTGCAATCGCACTAGGATCACTCACACCATCCACATTCACGGGCACGCTCGGCTTTGGGTTCAAACTATTAGATGATACAGGGTAAGAACGATGTTAGGTATATTCTTAATCCGTCCTCCCATGGTATTCTTAATAATACCTCATAAATTGTGGACAAGGCGAAGCAACAATCTTGTTTTAATTACATAGGTACACGAGACGCATTCTCCGAGAACAGGTTTGCGCATAATTGCTTGAACACGATATGGTAACGTAATTTTACGCCCCACAGTGTATTCTTCCATCTGAAAAGAGGTCTCAAAACACTCGACGCTTTCACTCCTCAGTATATGTATAATTGCATATGCCACGGCTATATTTCTAAAGGGGAAATGTATTATTATAATCAAAGTTTTGCCAGAGAGTACCCTTATGTATAAGGGGCATAGGCATAGAGGGCAAGCCTATTGCGACTTCAGTCGTTGGATTGTGGCTCAATGGGTAGATTGGAAATGCTGTTGTTTTTTAAATATTAAATAGGTTCGAATTATTATATAAAGCGCGATTCCTTTGTCATGCGTAGAATTAGTAAGAAATATGTTTTATTCTTACGTAATCAAACCTTTGGTTAGGGCAAAGACAGGACACGAAAATAATGTGATTACACATGATATATAAATGGCATTGTATGCTTGCCGCTTTAGTTGATATTATAAATATAATATCGTAGGTGGCGTGACGATGTGGACGTGTCTGCGGGACATGCATGGTTGGTTATAACATAAGAAAGTAATTCAGACGAAAACAGAAGAATATTTTTAGTATTTGTAGATGATACAAATATATTTATTTTCTTTTTATTATTTATTTTAGTCACATATTCGTTTATATAATAAATATAATCAGTATTATTTATAAAACTGGTATCTTTCGTTTTCGTTGGTTTCGAATACGCGCAGTATTTAAGCGATGGCTCATTTGTGTCCTAAGATAAGCCATTCATATAGATGGAAAAAGTTGTAGTATAAAATTAAAACAATACTTGTACAGCCAGTAGCAAAAGTAAATGATTCAATCTATTACTTTAAATCAAACAGCATTTTTGTTTTAATAAAATTTATATTATCGTTAAAGGTATACCTATACTTTTCATGTTGTCTCTTCATTGTAATTTATTAGAAATTTCCCCGTCAGCCAAACGTGATGAAGAATTAGAAATTATAATTCTAAGTCCTTAAGTACATACGTTACTGTATGGAAAAGTGTCTTTAGGAGGCCTACTGTGGTGTGAGCGACAAAGTTTGAAGCCTCATTTACATCAAATTTGGTCCTATCACTACGTGTAACATTTAACTCCATGCATATTAAAAGAGCTTTAGAAATTGAATTTCACACTATTAGCACACCCTATCAGAAGATTAGGGTATTGATTTAGGACCTGAGCCCTGTTTCGTGAGAGTTGGTTTGTTTGAAGTGCCTGCTAATTAGGCTTGTAAATTTATAACTGACGTGTTCGGTATTCAATTAGCAATCGATTGCGTCGTGGTTGCTCTGGTGTATACCGGAATTACATGCTCAAGGTAGTCGGAATTCCGGAATCTGGGCATCTGACATATTTATTATGTCATCTTACTTTTATTTATTCTAAACCATCATTGTGCATTTGCGTTGGGATTTGGCACCCCCTATAAGGGGCAGGCCTTTGTTCAACTGTGGATGAGTCTTCCAGCGGATGATGATGATTGTGCATTGAATGCTATTGAATTTTGTTGGATAAATTAATAAGGCTTACCCCATTTTATATGAGACTATTGTTTGAAGAAATGTCAAAGTGTGCAACAGCCCATTTATGCCTATACCTTCAAGAAGTAGGTGTGATATCACACTAATATTATAACGGCAAAAGTTTGTGAGTGCGTTTGTTACTTCTTCATGCTCAAACGGCTGGATCAATTTTGATAAAATTTAGTATGGAGATAGTTGATACCCTGAATTAACACATTAACCCCGTAAAAATACAGCGGGTACACTGCGGGCGTAGCTAGGTATACAACATATACCTATTATTGTATACTTTATTTCATATTCCTACTAAAAAGTAACTTAGTTCTCCTAGGTAACAATTACTTACACAATAATAGTACCTAATGTTTATGTAGGTTACGTATCACTCCTGCACCAAACTTTGGCCAAATCTTATCGGCGAGCGCTCCAGAGTGATTGATTACTAATATTCAAATTGATGCTAAAATAATGTTTGTATTACATCGCAATTTCCGAAGGGGCATAAGGCGGGCGTATGGTTGCCATGCCGCATCTCGTGAAAAGAGGTTTTAATATCAATTCTCCTTTTTTATGAAAGACTATATTAGAACAGACGATTTGGGGTTTTATTATTAGTATTATAGTTTGAAACTTTCCCATTATTCTCTGTCGGCCCAGTAGTTGTAGTACACGCTGTTATCTCAAGGTCGGATGAAGACTTTGGGTAATCTTGGAACTTTAAGGCTTGAGAAAACACCCGCCCCGTTTTGCATGGGACCAAATACCGACATCGAAGAATTTAGATTTAGTCTTACACAGTTTGCCAAACCAGCCTGGCCCAGCATCATAGTATATTTCGTTATTTTAATATGCAATAAATATGATGCACAAAACTCGCGGGGTAGCTACGGTTCCGGAAAAATGTCTATTCGCATACTTGCGGCAATATTGTTATATTTCAATTTGAGTAAATCCAGGAATTGTGGAACGAAAACTGAACATTATAACTATGTGTTTCGTAAAGCTTTATAGTACTTCAAGTTTGTGAGTTCGTCAGAAAAATGGCAATATATGGCACCCCACGTGGGACTCATTACCATGTTACAAATAAGCATGTACGGCTGTACTTACTAGGTGTCTACAGACGTGATACATAAAACAATAAAGATTTTCTTTGTCTGGAAGAGAAACATTTGTATCTTTTTCGTTGAAGTAATCTTTACATGTTAGTCCCTACAGTACCCTCGTCACGTCTGCGAATCTCACAGAGCTTGTCATAAGCCAACCAGTAGTGTTCCCATGTTTGTCTTTTTAGTCTGCAATATGTTAACTACTGTCTTGTCAATTTATATCCCTCACTGGATGGATGGGGCTTCTAGGAACATCAATTTGCTGTCGTCTGCATACGATCGTTCTTTTCTTATTTGTATACAGATACTAGAGTGAAAAATGTCTCCCTAGTATACTTTAGTTTATCCAAAGAGGTTGTCATGAATGCAGATTGCAGACGCCACAGATATTTTATTTACGTACATTATTGAAACCAGTAAGTAGGTGGTATTTTTTTTCAATAAAATGTATATCTTATTGATTAGATTGTAATTTGCCTGTTGTTCAGTTCTTGTTCAAATCATTGTATTTTGTATATATTTAGTTAAAATTGTATTACTATTTCTAAAATCTGCGTCGAAGATGACGACGATCTGCGGTAAAGAATATACTTATGTATATTTTTTTCATTGAAAAACGAAACTTAAATACTGAAAAATATTGATACAAAAGTACATAACATTGTATATGTTAAAATCTTCTATATACACAGTAAGAATCTATCTACGTCTAGTAATTCGTTGTCCCCACTTCTTTACCCTAAATAAACAAGCGTTAACACTTACAAATATTATAAATGGGAAAGTTGAGATGTTCGTAACTCGATCACGTAGTGCCGGAGGATTCCGATAAAACTTTATATACTCGTAGAGCCAGGATTAACACGGGTAGTGTTTGTCTGAAATCTAAGTGACCACGTCCAAGTACATACTTAGCTTTTAAAAAAAACACTGACAACGAAGAATAGATTGATATTTTGACAGAATTGCTGCGACAATTTTTTTCTGGCGTCTTTGGTCCTTCTATATTCTCCTGTTGCGCAGTTTATGGAATAAAAATTTGCCAAATCCGACGACCTGATTGGCGCAGTGGTTAAGCGATTGCACTGTTGTGCTAGGGGTTGCGGTTTTGATTCCCACGCTGTATAAAAAATTGTGTGTACCACAGATGTTTGTCCCGAGTTTGAGTGTATGTAGTATTTTATGTTTCTGAAATGCATCCAGGAGAAATGACTGCTGTGGTTTGTTTAAATATATATATATTCACACTAAAATCTCTATAATTATCCTCTACTCCCTTGTTGTGAAAATGCACGTCTACAGTTATAACATTGGAAAAATGCCGATACATAAATAATATTAACTTGTAATACTGATCTATGACGTCATTGTCTGCTACCTGTATTCCTACCAAGAATTAAGAAAGAAAAAACATTCCTTTACGATTTGTTACAGGAATAATGATCAAAACTTATTTCCTTAATTAAGAACCGGAGCGAACCAAAACCGCTGCGGGCACACAAAGTTCTGCTACGATTTGTTCCTACAGCCCTATTTTTTGTTAGAAAAATATGGTAGTTTCATATCGGTTTAGTGGATTTTTTAACCTTATGCCTACACTGTCGTTTATAATTATGTTGTTAAAATATATTACTGTATACTTAGGAATATAAAAACTATTTATGCGGTAAAAAATACATGGGTAATCGTAAAAAGTAGGTACTTAAAATGTATCCTATTGAATTAAGAACTTGATCCTTGTCAATAATATTGGTGCCCTTAAAAGTTCACCAGACGTTTGTCATTTAATAACAATAACTTATGCTGATGATCATGTATGTCAAAATCTTTTAGTATAAAACATTATTAAGGCACGTATTGCCACAGAATGAAGCCCCTAAGGTATTATTATCGATTAGCATTGTTCATAAATTCACCAACAATTTTTGGTTAGCGTCAAACTTTGAACACAACATTAATCAAAAGCGAAAGGCGTTTTAAAACTTCTCAGTTGGCCCCTTAAGATATTCTCGTCGCTAATTGAATTCAGAAGTAAACTTGCATTTCCTATTTTGTAGCAAAGGAACCTGTTCATTTAAAGTATCTTCGTAAATAGGTATCTTATTAAGCAGCTTATTATGGTTGGTACTCTTAAGTACTTATTATGAAGTTTATTTAACATACCGTAGAACTAGTTCATCACATATCTACGTAGTTGGAGGAGTCATGAAGTAAATATTATGCTTTGTATTAGCTAACTTACGAGTTACGGTTTTAACGCATTATGTACAAAATGTTGGCCTTCTTTTGTTTGTGACATGGGTTTCTATTAATATTACAATCCTATGCTTGACAATGCTATTTGCATCGGTGATCGCCACATGATAACCTGAGTTGACGCAGTGCCCAAGAAGCCAAGAACAAACTTTTCTATCAAGATTGTTCCGCTTGAGGTAAATATTCGTGTGATTATAGATAATATTTATTTTGAGAGAAGGAGACATTCCTTCAGTGTATTTTCCCAAACGAAAAGATGTCGAATCCCTCTTGTCCGTTCCATTTTTGGTTGAAGTGCGTATTATTCTAAGGCTAATACTAACTAAGGTAACTAGAAATATGCCTTTGAAGTTAGTCTCTATTTTACCAAATCTAAGTGCTCTTTTCACACCATTAATTCACATCTTTGTTCCTTCTTTGCCAGGCTAGTCGATCCATAGTAAAAGGCAGGTAGACCTGCGTTACCTTACGGGTAACTGTTTTAGACTGTCTTGTCGTACCTAGCGTTCAGTGAATCCAACCTGTTCATACGCGTTTGTGTGATATGCCCTAATAAATTAATCGCATATCAAAGTTATAACGGGAAGTTCCGCAGCTGTTACCTAATGGAACAGTTGACTAGGTACGAAGTTCGAGCACTGTAGTGCGCGGATGTCCGTTGTACACCATCTTGGTTATCAACGATATGCTGCATTACCAAAGCACACATACTCTCATAGATAGATACATATACTAATGTATAGCAAAATGAAGTTGTTGCTACTTTAAAACAATATTTTCCATTATTCGTCCACATTTTATTTTAACCCTCAACGAATGTTGTTTCTCCCTTATTTACCAAAGATATATTACATTAATTGCAAAAAAATAATGGTTCCAGAAACACATTTTGAACATAATTATAGCTTTTTGTCTTCTGTGAAGGGATGAACTGATTTACAAGTAGGTAAGCCAGAAGCACTACTTTGAATTAAGATTAGCATAACATTGTTCGACAGTTGACGAAATTTAAGTTTAATTTTATACGTGCTCCTACTGCTTAAACGGATAAAAGGTAAATCCAACTACATTTTGTTGGGCTTAAAATTAGATACCTATACTAGAGAGTGTCGCGATTGCGTACCTTTTCTATTATCCAGACATATCGGTAGCTAGGGTATAATGTTTGGGTGCGCTCGAATATTTTGAAGACGTCTGAAAAGTTTATAATAAATAGGTTTCTTATATGGATCGCCAATAGAAGGTCTCAGGTTCAAGGTTATATATTGTTGTTCAGAGTTGGCTGGTGGTTTAATATGGCTGTAAAATGGCGTAAATATTTTTTTGTTATAGGCAGTTTTTTAAACATTGCCTCGTCCTAGGTCGTGGAGGTCGATCGGGGTCGATTACAGTCATCAATAAAGTTAATATCACACGAAATTGAAAGCGATTTTTCTTGGCGTTTACGACCTGTAACAATAGGTACTGACGCTCCATACCTATAACAAGTAGAGCTGATCCAAAATGGATGGATCTATTAGCATATTGATGTAAGCTAACAACCAAATACACTCACTGTTTGGTGATCATATAAACTGCGGGCGTTCGCTCCATATCTAGCGGCTAGACATGTTAGCACAATGAATTGAGAGTAGTTCTTTTAGAAAAGCTTATATCTTGTTAATCAATAAGCGTTCAATACTTGCAAAGCATTGCAATAAATTTTTATCGACTCGAAACATTTACATATGCACTTAAGATAAGTTTTATGACAATTCGATTGGTGCAGACGCTGAGTAATTGGAGTGATGCTTATTTAAAATACAAAAATGTTTGTTGTCCAGATTCTCGAAGGATACGGGAAGAACGCGTATAAGAGCAATATTTTAAGTACAAATACAATTAATATATTGTAAAATATTCTCTACTTGCTGACCCGGCAAACTTCGTACCGCCTTTCTCACGGTTTAAACCTTCCCTGGACTTCGCCGAATATTTCAAGACCGAAATGAGCCAAATCGGTCTAGCCGTTCTCGAGTCTTAGCGAGACTAACGAACAGCAATTCATTGTTACATGTAAGATTGCGTCAATCTTCCAAGTTAGTTTTTGCAATAAAGCGCGAGCCCGGTTCAGGGCGCTAGTATAGTTATGCAGCTACCGATATGCGCCTCAAAGCTCGTCCCAGCCTGGCTGGCTACACTAACGCCGCAATATATTGTTGGACTAGTTTAGACGCAGCAATGCATCACAAAAAGAAAACAAAACGTATGTTTTATGGATAGTCATGCTACATTCTTTCACACAAAGCTGTTGTGAATACCATTTAATATTTGCTCGGAATAATAGTTTTTATACTTTTTATTATCATATCATAGCTTCGTGCCTCATGTGGATAGCCACATTGAAATAGAAGTTTGAATTGCTATTTCAAATATTATTTTTTCTCCATTTATAGTGATAGTAATTTTTATTCATTTACCATTACCGTTACTATCCATTTCGTTAAACTGGTAGAGCCCCTGAATAACCAATAATATTTTAAAACAAATGATTGTAACTTGTAGAAGCAAATTGGACTAGGACTATGAGGTTTGACGCAATTTAAGCAGGAGAGCTGCAGTTTCTCTTAAAGTTATCCCTGTTCCTTATTAAACCCAAAAGGCAGGAATATAATATGTTATGATATATTTAAATGCGAAGTTGGTTATTTTTACTTATTTTAATTAATATTGTATAGCTAGCTACACGCACGGAGAGAATGCATTCAAGGGTTGCAATGGTATTACTTCTTCGCTACAAAACAACGTAAGCTGTGACTGCAAAGAGGTTTAACATGTCATCTCAAAGAGCTGAACAGCATAAATAATAAGGTTCATTATATTTCTTATTCAATCTCCTTCGTACTGTACACGTGCCACTTTTGGTAGAACTACGGTATATACGAAGCCTCTTGTCCCTTATAAAAGTAAATAAATTCTTATTACCTGTTTATGTTTGAACCTATAACTCAGAATTTGTAGGAAAATGCTCGATTGAAATTTAATTTATTTCTGTTATTAAAGAAATATGAGCTTATCCTTTATTGAAGGTTCGAGAAACACTTCAACACGAGAAAGTAGTAATCACTTTGTCGGTATAAATTCTATTTCGCGAAATATTTTTTTTCGTTTTCCGCGGCTCGTCGACTCTTCGGCAAGGACGTTTGCCTACATTCACCGACCATTTATCGAACTATTTACTTAGGCTTCCCTACAAAAATGTGATTTACGAATGACGAAAACCAAGGGAATATGAAATGAGCCCACAATCGGGTATTTTAGTAAGCCAAAGTTTCATCAGGTTGGTTCCCTCAACTTCTATAACCTCACTTTCATTTTAATTTGGTCGTCAAAAATGTTCTTGATTCGAATGGAATTCGCTAGTTATTTGCTATAAAGACTGCCAAACGTCTGCATTTGCACCTTCACAGCACCAGTAAAATCTATAATTATAATTGTGTCTCATGATTATCATCTTTATAAATATTTTTTTATCTTTTATTTATATTAACAATTGAACCAATGTATTATATTCTTTTTGTTTGACGTGGGTGAGGAAAACCTACAAAAAGCACCCGGTCTCCCGGGGTCAAGACCTAACCTTCGCAATTCTTCTATCTAATGACTCTCACACTGGATGAAGATAAGATTTTTCGTTTCCAGGAAATTTAATTAACAGTAACGAAAAAGCTTTTACCTTGAAAACAAAGTTTTAACTATACATTTTATTGAGAAACCCAAATGACAGAATGCCAATCATAGCTCTTCACAAAACATAAAGAATACGACTTACCAACAAGTTTTATTATTCTTTGTATCTAAGTTTTAAAGTAATTTCCTGAGAATTAACTAATAAACTTTACTATAGGTACTTACTATTTTTATTAGAAAATTGTGATTGTACAATTAGTTTCCAATGTACTAAATGAGCTATAGCTGTATTTTTATTGCGGCTTTAGGATGCGCCAAAGAGTATAAAACCAACAGAACTGCCTACGTAATAATGACGGTCTCATAGAGGCAAACTAGCGTATGCCATAGGTTCTCTGCCAAGCAGATTTAAAAGAAGAAAACTCTATATTATGCCTATTCTCTGAAGGGGTAGCAAGAGATGAGTAACAAAACAGAAAAGTTAACTTATAAACCATTTGTTTTTATCATATAAACACAGCGTCGGCAACAATTAAATATATGAGGTAATTAAGATAATACTTAGGTTTATACAGGGATCATAGAATTAATTCAAATGACTGAACATCGTGTGTGTTCTGTCCTGTTAACTTTAGGTGTACAATAAATCACTTATGAAACACTTTAGCAGTGCAAAATGTACCTAAATGGCTTAATATATCAAAATTGCCTTATCTCACTTGAAACTGCTCCGAATGAATTTACAACAATTTATGTTAGTGTTAACTCTCAAAAAAGATGTCTTACATTGAAATGTAGGCCTTAAGTTTGTGCGATGATTAAACTAAGTGACTATTATACAAAATACTCACATAATGTATCATACTCTACTTGTTAAGAACCAAGAAACATATAGTTAGGCTGACACCTAACTAACATACTTTAAGAATGTTTCTTGTTTTAAAATTTACGTGAAAAAGGTTTACAAAAAGGTATCTAATAACGGCACGTGACACTAAAGTAATTATTACGCGTTTTCAGCGCTAAAGGCTCTGAATAAACACGATTATAATAATAATGTTCTCTCCTGACCAAATTTATGTCGCGGCGGCCTATCTCAGGAGATGTAATAGTGCCTAACTACGCAGGAGATATAATAGTGCACAAGTATCTCCATTCCCTCACTCACATGGTCCGATTTGACAGTAGACCGACACGACTGATGAGAGATCAGGTGCAGGACCAACGGCTTAACGTGTTTTCCGAAGCACGGAAGGGCTTGACATGTGAAAACGGTCACCCATCACAAGACTGACCGCGGCAAGCACGGCTTAACCTCGCTGGTTGACTGATCTGCACAGTAGCCACGAGTTCGAGCAGAGATTATAAAAATGTTATAATAGATCATCAGTTATGTACACAAGGTATGTTTGTATAAGTATACCTACCACGTAAACTTTTACAATAACAACCTATTTGTCGCTAGTCTATCATCATACCCTTGTTCCAAACTTGCTCCTTTGTCCTTATTTACGGGAAGATTAACACTTGAGTGCCCACCTATTTTTCTTATATGCCCATTGTAAATCACGGATTAGCCTAGCTGGAACTTAAGGATGGATACGTTCATTATCAATTTGTGTCAAACTGTTATGTTAAAGAAATCTGTTACAAAATATGTACCTAAGAGATTTCTTAGGTAAATCTCTCAAAGAGAGACTTCCTCGTTGGTCTAGTGGTCGCTAAGCACGACTGCTCATGAGGTCCTATTCCAAAAACATTACTTACGAACTCACTTCTATATCCGAGGTGAGATTCAACACTAGCGCATAGTGAGGTGACGTGCGAGACTTTCGATGATGTTAGTGTTTCAGAATAGCATCCCGGACCGGGCCAAGTGTTAGTAGGATTTTTCACTAGGTAATTTTCATTTTTTATGTAATTTTGTGACCAGTTGCAATAAGCTTGTCCCCTATTACATTGGGACCTATAACATAGCTGAGGAAATGTGGGAGGACTATATACCTCCGCCAACCCTTCGGTGAACACAGGCGTGATATTATGTTTTATACTCCAAATAATGGAATTTTCAAGTAAATTATATAATTCAAAGATAAGAAAGTTAATTCCAAATTTACAAGCTGCTGATTAAATCGATTGTTCACTTTGACTTGTCAAATCGACTTCGATTATCTTATCACCGACGACAAGTTTTAATTGTCTGCTATTGAGCTCTGAGGTAACTGAACGTTAGATATGGTTCTATCTCTGTGAGCTATAACAAGTGGGTTTCAAGCCGAGCCAAACGTCCTCACGGTGGATTAAAATCACTGCAAATATTGTCAGTGACATCCGCGTTGGCACACAGTCGCACAATGGAGTGTCAAATTGAACGAGACCCGTGGGTCGGGCGAAGAATATATCAATTTACAAAACTTGGATCATGTTCGTACATCGTGAACGGAGGTGGGAAGCGGTTGTGACAACACATTTTATTTAAAGTTCTTAGTAATATTATTGTATAAAATAACTTGATTTCGTACCTTATTATAATAGAGGAAGTAAGTTTGCGTCTGTCCATGTGAAATGTGTACGTAATTACCTATTATATTTTATTTTTACTGACACGTCGGTAATCTGATTTCGATGAAATATGAAAAGATTCTGAACCCTGGGAAGGGATATAAGCGACTTTGTTTCGGGACAGCCTTTTTGAGCATCACACCTTTTATTCACGGAGTGGTAGGTGAAGGCAAGGCCCTTAATTACAATCTTATCTATTGCTACTTTTCCCAAATCTTTATCTGACAATCATAATAATTATTTATTTTGGCATCGTTGGCCTTTCCTTCATCCAAAGTTAACCCCTCAACATTTCAGCACATCACAGTATTCATTCGCCTTTATAATTTGTGCGGACGGGACTACAAGACAATTAATCCGCGCTTGGGGACACAATTGAAAATAAAGTGCTGAGTTCGCTTTATGAGCCGAAATAATGTAAGCCACGGTTAGAAACCCAAGATATAATACATTTTTATTTCGTTGTAAACATGTGTAACTTTGCTTCGTAAAATGAACGTTAAATTTGAAGTTTACTGTTTATAAAATGAGGTTAAGGGTGCTGTTTGACTGCGTTATTAGTATTACGGATTTCTACTGACTTTTTTATGATAGATAGGTACCTCATGGAGTGACTTCAAAAATAGGCTGTATTTTTATATGGTTTGTTACTCTTTCACGTAAAAACTTCTGAATGGATTTTAATGAAATTTCATATGGAGGTAACTGACATCCTGGATTGACACATAGGCTACTTTTTATCCCCAAAAAATGTAGCGGATAACACCGCGGGGCGCTGCTAGTATGTATTTAATAATACCTGCTTCACTCTAAACATAACTGTCATAAGCGTCTGGAAGTTTAGCAACCGTTCATAATTACGTAATGGCGAGATTAGAAAATGATTCATCCAAGTTGACGCGAAGCAATCCTGCGGTCAAACATTTGAAAGTTTGACGTTCAATGTCAGAGATATAGAAACTTTATAATTGAGGACTTTAGAGGATTATGAAGATTTGTCAGAAGTGCGTTGCCAGGTGATATTGATTTGAATCGTAATTAGAAGTGGCTGACGCTTACCGGCTAAGTTATCGGACGAGTAATATTTCAGGCGCCGTCCGGAAGGAAATCGGAAATCTTAGTCTGGTTTTGGTATTGATACGTATTGTACGGTCAGCAGCAGAAGTAGCTTAATTAACAATTCCCGAAATTAATTGTCAAAAAATTTAAGCGAATATAAATCACCTTGACCGTTTCGTCGTAGGTAAAAAACAAACTTTGGAAAATCCTTATTTATCCATTGTGGACTTTGGAAGTGCACTAAAATAAATCATTTCAAAACATTTTGTAATAAATATAATAAAATAATTTAAGACGGGAAAGACGTGGCCTGAAATGGCATTGGACAGGGTTCTGTGGAGGAATAATGGGGAGGCCTTTACCCAGCAGTGAGAAACCGAACAGGCTACATAAAAAAAATAAAATGCTGATCAACAAATCAGGCATTTATTTTATTTACATAATTCATTGAGCTAAATGTATAGGTAGGTACCATAGAAATAATAACATTGAATCAACTTGGTCCTACATGCAATAAAATAATCCCTTCCCAGCATGAGAAATTATACAGCTGATACGTAGACCGAACCCCTCTAATATACAATATACTTAGTTTTATAATATTATTTCGGGGATTACAGGCGTCTGTCTGTAAAACGGAGAAAATCCTACTTCCTACTAATATTATAAATGTGAAAGTTTGTGAGTATGGATGTGTGGATGTGTGGATGTTTGTTACTCTTTCACGCATAAACGGCTGGACCGATTTGGTTGAAATTTGGTATGTATATAGGTTATACCCTGGATTAACATATAGGCTACTTTTTATCCCGAAAAAATGTAGCGGGTAACACCGCGGGGCGCAGCTAGTCCTTTATAAAATAAACATCAATAAGATCGTATTCGAATAGATTTCAGTTGGGAATACAGACTATATTCCTCACGCACCGCGCGGGGCTCACTTGAGAACGTGCCAATTAATCGGTACACTTAAAGTGATAGACCGATAACTCGTACGTGCCGAAAGACTTTAAAATAAATGTTTTTATTTTTGCGTATTCGCATCGTTCTTAGTACGAGGGTCAAACTGAAAGTTCTTAGAACTGGCCACTTATAAACAATATAATAAAAAAATAATTCTAAAATTTGAAAATAGAACTCTTTGCCAATATTACTGAGTATATATTTCATTAATTTGTCATTTGTTTTACGATTTGGCGGCAAATTGAAAATTGTCTGTATCACGTCAACATGAATTTAACACGAGAAAATTTTCGTGCAATGATTTTTTATGACTTTCGATGTCATTTAAGTCAACAAGAAAGTTATGATAGACTACGATTGGCCTTTCACGATGAAGCCCCATCTCGTGCAACAGTTTACAACTGGTTTAATGAGTTTAAACGTGGTCGCACTAATCTCACTGATGATTTACGTGAGGGACGGCCTTCTACGGCGACGACTGAAGATAACATCTGTGTTGTGCGGCATATGATAGAGACTGACAAAAGAGTGACCTATCAGCAGATTCGGACAAGCTTAGGCATCGGTATGAGTCAAGTGCACAAAATCCTCCACGAACATTTAGCAGTCAGGAAGCTTTGCGCCCGGTGGATACCTCATAATTTGACTGAGGCTCAAAAACTCCATCGTGTGGATTGGTGCCGTAAAATGATTGAAAGATTTAACGGAGGTGACTCAAATGCTGTGTTCGACATACTAACAGGTGACGAAAGCTGGATTTACTGTTATGATCCTGAAACCAAAAGACAATCTGCTCAGTGGGTGTTTCCTTTCGAGAGGTTGCCAACTAAAGTGAAGAGAGATCGAAGTGCGGGAAAAAAAATGGTGGCCTCGTTCTTTGGAAGGATAGGTCATTTCGCAACAATTGTGTTAGAGGATCAAAAAACAGTTTCTGCAGAATGGTACACTACCAATTGTTTGCCACTTGTCTTGGAAAAAGTTCGAGAGAAACGACCTCGCAGTAGGATCCTCCTTCACCACGACAACGCCTCGTCGCACACCGCTAAGCGAACGATCGACTATTTGGCGACATCAAACGTTGAATTACTGGGTCACCCGCCGTATAGCCCCGACCTCGCCCCTTGTGATTTTTATTTATTTCCAAAAATTAAATAAAAACTTAAAGGAAAGCGGTTTATGAATGCTGAAGAAGCGGTGGCTGCGTATCGCGATGCCATTGAAGAGAACCCTAAAGATGAGTGGGCAAAGTGCTTTTCCCAGTGGTTCCATCGCATGCAGCGGTGTATTGACGTGAATGGACAATATTTTGAAAAGATATAATAAAACTAATAACTGGCTAATGTAATCAGTTTTTGATTTTCTAAGAACTTTCAGTTTGACCCTCGTATGCTGAAACTTTGAGGGGCTCGTGGCTGAGGGTGGTTAAGCCGTGCTCGCCGCGGTCAGTCTTGTGATGGGTGGCCGTTGTCTCACTCCTACGTGCTTCGAAAAGCACGTTAAACCGTTGGTCTTGCGCCTGATCTGACTCCGGTCGTGTCGTCTACCGTCCCATCGGACTATGAGAGTGAGGGAATAGGGAGTGCGCCTGTGTTGTGCTCTATTATATCACCTATGTAGTTGGCTAATCTCAGCTGAGCCAGGTCGCCGTGACCGAAATTCCATCTGGAGAATATTATTTTTACTATACTGAAAGCTTCTCCCTATTAACATGAAATACACGTAAAACAACATACAGTTACATACGTGGGTGTAGATCATAAGGCTGGTAACAATAACACCTAAGCCAGTCGCAATGTGATGACAAGGGTAAGAGTGCGCCGGAGGCACGCATTCAAATATCGGTACTCGTGAAAAGCTATTTAAATACGATTGTAACCAATGTAAAAATACATTTCTGAATAAGTTCTGTTTATGTACAAACTGTGAATAGAACTCATTTGTTCTGTTAAATGAAATGATCCTTTGTACTAGTAGCTCTATTGCGTGTAGCAGTTACGTGTCCAGCAAAGAAAAGCAACCTTTTTTATAGTGCGGGAGTCCTAAAACAAACCTCATTCGTCGTTTATGACCTAGACTTATGTAAAGACCGCGAGTCGTGAGTTCGTCCTGTCCAAGAGCCAAGAGCCTATCTCCTAAATATCTGAAATTGTACGAAGATTGTTATAACATAAGTCGTATTTTAAGTTGTATAAAAATATCTATCATCCAAACACCCGTTTAAGAGTAGCCTCCTATACTAAGAAGAAGAAGTACAAAGCTATTGTTAAGAAAGGCTGATACTGTCGTTTGTTTTCTTTGCCAGGACAAGAAATAATATCACATTACAAAACAACAGTATCGTTTTCACAATACACAGGTCCAATTAAGTAAAGGGAAGCAAATTGATTGATAGGATATTCTAATAATGTTTTTGTTCACAAGTCCGATGTTAAACCATGTTTACAAGGATCGTTTTCGAAGGTATGTTGCCTTAATAGCCGTGCTTAAAGCTTGGAAATCTGATCAGTGATGGCAGTAATTAGCGTACAGCGGAATGCTTTCATCTTCCCTCTTTACATAATCTCTTCGCGCCTTCGACGACGTTCAATGCTAGCATATTAAAGTTATTCCTACCGGTATTATGGGAGGCAAGATAAATGTTTCTTTTGTTCGCAACCACCTGCTTATCTAGAGCAAGCTGATATAAAAGATGTAACTAAGAAGACAAGATGAATTATAAACGTGATTCGTAAATCCGTGTTAGAGGGAACGCGGTTTGAACATTGGTCGTTTGTGAGTTGCTATTCAAAAGCCCGAACTTTAAATACATAATATATAAAATTATGATTTCGATAATAATACTTTGGAACCTACCGACTTGGGAATTAAACGTTTGACAATCGCGTTTGTGACCAAAGAATAACTATATACTTTTGGCTATGCTTATAAAAAGTTATACTTAATTTAGGTTTTAAGTTTGGTAGCGGAGAAATGCCTAGGTTGCACTGTGTGATAAGTTGAAAACCTATTCGTGTCTAACATGAATTTAATAACATTAAACCACGAATATAATATCTCATCTAGTCTGCTAAGAAATAAATTATTATATAATGTGTTAAGTACAAGGTTAATATAATATAATATTTAGGTTGAATGTGGTTTCTAATAGTGCCTTAACGTCAGTTGGTAGCCTGCTTAATCTACGGATTACGCACTGTTTCTAATGGTGAACTGTTTTTGGGTGGTTCACATTACTTATTAAATATTAAACATACATTACTTATTATCAAAGTTTCTGGCCAAACTAAAATATTCGCGTGTTTGTTACTTACCCACACATTAAATGATGAACGGGTTTCGTCGAAATTCGGTATTGGTAGCGGTACTAATGCATTCTGTTGGCTTTGGCTAATAACAAGGCTTTACTAATCCATTTGTTAGGCGTGTGTGTAGTATAAAGTCAGCGGCCCACAGCTGTGGAACATTGAAATTAAAATTTTGCTTGTGCACGCTGAACATTATGCTACTTAAGGTAATATTTCTTTGCATATATGGTAGACACGTGGTAGCTAAGAGGATTACGGATCATATTAATATCCACGAGTTTGCAGCTGACGTGTAGGTTCACTTTAAACTTATTCTATGAAATATCTCACTAATATGACATTGAAAGAAAATAAAGTGATGGTACCTGGATTTAGGGATCAAAACAATCAACCTTCACTGTTCAGTTGGCAAGCTTAGTTACCAATTAATTGCCTTAAGCAATTATATAGGAACTTTTCGTTGAAATAGTTGAAAAGGAGTGCTGATTTTTACACGTCTGCGAGGTAATGTGTGATAATAAAAATGATATTAATTATGGTTTTCCTTTGTGCAGGTGCAGTGTGTTGCGACGAGGAGTACAGACTAGTGCGTCACCTGATGACGAAGTATGATGCCTCTGTGAGGCCGGTGGAGAACTCTTCACAGCCGCTGCTTGTCACCTTCGGGGTCTCACTGCATCACATCATTGACGTGGTTAGTATTCTTTTTTTCTAGTACTATAGTGCTGCTGTTCTAGAACTGAAGTACTACATCTGAATCGTCACATTGATCCTTGTTCAGATAAAACTGACGACCTTGATTCTATCATATAATATAACCGTAGTCCTGATTTTGTTAATTTGTCATCTATATTAAAATAAGACAGGCATGCCTGTCCTGTCCCTTATTTCTGAGACATTAATTAATTAAAATTCTCAAGGAAAAAGTTTATGTATACCTAGTAGAAATTAAAGTAAATTATTATTTCATAACGTGAAAGAAGCCTACATCTCCGTTGTAGCTACTACATTTATAACAGGTTTAAACCTCTTCTAGATTCATTTTGTGCTAAAACCGTCTTAGTAATAAGTTTTATTAGTAGCTAATAAAACATTTAGAGAGCTAAACCCGCGAATTGAAAATTATTGAACCCCTATAACACCCTTTTTTTTAAGTTAGATCCAAAATATCTCCATTTCCAGTACGCAAAAGTTGGTTGTTTTTACAAAATGTTATCCCGTAAGCTCACATACATTAATACGATAAAATTCCGTCGTTCTCCAAGATTAGAAACTGTCTTAAAACTCTTCAACTAATTAAATTAAGAAAAATATGGGGTCATTGTGACGTTGGCTTTTCACATGAGTAAAGTTTTAATTTGTCCATAAAATTAAATATTCCATATCTAAATGATGCTAAGTAATTGTGTGACGACACGATACTGGTAATTAATATTTGTGTATAGTTAATTAATTCGTTCTTCTTGTCACTTTTTTAAGTTTATCTCGGACCTATTTTGACGACTTGGTGTTATTTAATGATAGACACTAATAAAGTATGCTCTCTATAAAATATACTGTGAATAACTTATTACTTAGATTGTAAAAAATGTGGTGAGGGTTAGACCGCGTTGGTAGACGCAAGACGGAGACATTTTAATATCATAGGTATGTACGTACAAATCGTACATTTATAAATACTGTTTCAGTTACACGTATACACCAAAAAGTTTCCCGTAATATAAGTAACAAATGAAGAAGCCAAAGAATAAGCGAAAATGATTTTATTATAAGAATCTATATTCTTCAAAAACTTTACCAAAACATAACTTTTGCTCATAAGATTTTAAGAAATGAAAGAAAACCGGAGTGTATTAGATACTTATCAGTCAACGCCAGATGTCAGACTCTAATGAACAAAGTAGTTTATTGTTGTGGTCTTCAGTAAAGGGGAAAAAATAAGTAAAACAATCTTTCATACAAAAAAAACAAAAACACGCTGATAGTCTACCCAGCTGCGGCTAAATAAGTATTAAAATACTAAAAATACGCGTTTTACTTAAGAATTTCAATGACCCCTTTTAAATCAGATCATCATGGCCTAATAATTGAACCTTGCGGAATCACCATTAAAAAAACGGGCCGTGGTGAATTTTTTTATTGTTATAGGCTCTAAATACAGAACGAACCAGAATCCGTGAACGCGCACAAAAGTGAGGCAACATCAACTATGTACTCTAAAACGGATAACTTGTCTAATTGGAAATATGGTTTACAAAAATCAAAAACAGGTTAAGATTATATTTCACGTAGATGCAGTACACAGAAGGGAAATATGGCTAAACGCGGGGCCTGTGGTTAAAGAATATAAGTACTTAAACGAGAAACTAGATTTCAGAACGTCGCATTCCACACCAAATCGATTTACCAATAGTATCACTATATCGCAATGAAAGTAATCAAATGCTTTTATCAAGTCGCACAAGGGAGTCTTATGAATCCTCTCAAGTATCAAAAATATGTTCTGCGTGTTTAAGATAAGTCTCAATAGTACACAGACCCTTTGTGAAGCTAAATGGTTTACAATGAATTAGTTTATTGAGTTATTACTGAAAATGTTTGATGTAGCCAAGCGTTACCCTTGTATATTACACAATGTACATAGTACGGGTTCGGATCACATGGACGGGCAAGAACTGCAAAGAGGGTACGCCGCCCGCAGTGTAGTAATATAATCAGTACAATATTAATAGTCCTATACACACATACTTCTCATAATGGATTCTGTATGACCTGACTGAGAGATACAATAGAGATAGATAGATAATATTCTTTAATGCACACCAAAAAACACAGAATACAGAAAAACCTTAATACTAAAAACAGTGCAAGTCGAGATGTAGGGATGCGAAAGTAAAAGTCGTTTGTAGAAAGGGATGAATGAATGATGTAAAAGAAAGGATGATAGTGTATAACTGTTAGGAGTTAAAACTGAGGAGCGTAATTTTCTAAATTGATAAAGGAGCGTAATGTTGTCAGGGTCCTTTTATGTATAGGTATGTGAGTTTCTTTATTCCACCATAACTTCTGAATGCCTACACCGATTTTGATTTATGGAGTATCGTTAGAATACTTACACCATCGCGAGAACAAAACATGAGCTATAAAAAAATAAAACAAATAAAAAAAATATCATAGGTGAGTTATGACTGTATAACCGGACATTTGGCGAGACCTTATACAAGCAAGAATTACAGAACTAGAAATGCGTAAAGTTGCAACCGATTCTATGAACGAATAAGTTTTTTTATTGATAAAGGTGTTGATATAGGGAGGTTTTCCTCTTAACAATGGGAAGTAAATCAATCTCGGGCACACACATCGAACGTAACGTTCACTTTCAATAGCGTAGAGACAGTTTTTCTGGAAGCTGTTCTTTTCCTTAGTAATTTCATTAGGTGTTAATTAGGTTAGCGTAATAATGAAGATTTCCTCATAGAAATAAAAAGTTAATGACTTTTATCTTTCAGCTAATTGTTTTTAATTAGTATAATAATACGATAACATCGTGTTTAACGTATAATTAAATTCTATTAAACCAGCTTTTCATTGCCACAGCAATGGTATTTTAGAAACGAAATTTACTGTTTGCGTACTGTAATACTAAATAAATAATGTTTCGTATCGTTCGTAAGCAAAAAAACTGGCTGGGTTTTATGAAAATAGTCACAAATATGACGATAGTAACAACGTTTGGAGGGAACTCGCGAATTTCCGAACGTCTTATTAGATTTCATAGGTAGGTGAACTCGGAACGAAGTCAATCGCCTGTCAACCTTACCTCACCACGCTTTTATTGCTATATAAACACTTGTCTCACAAGATATGTAGATTCCAAAGATAACATAATACTGTTTGTTGAAAAAATACTGATTTGTGAAACAAATATCTAATATCGTGACTTGAAGTTTTTGTACTTACATATTTCTATGTTGTACTATGTCTATCTTTCTTTGATATGCGATGTAAGAATAATACCAACAACATATTGAAACATACACTCTAAATAAATAGTAAAACAGACTATCACGCCTGTATTTTCCGAAGGGGTAGGCAGAGGAGTACCTATAATAATACTACCACATTTCGCCATTTATGTTATAGCGTTCAATGTAATAGAGAGCGAGCCTATAGTCATCAACCGGGCATAAATTCCGATTAATGGAAAAACTCTATAACATTTTGCTCGAAATGGGATACAAACCTAGGAACTCGTGCTCAGCAGTCATTTGACCAACGAGGCGGTTAGTCAAACAAATAAATTATCAAACATCGACAAAAAAATATGCTTTTACTATAAAAGTAGTTTTTAAAGTAAGATCCTATCTATTTGTAAGGCAAAAACTTGTCTTCAACATAAAATAGCCTCCACTATCCGAAAAAACATCTCATTACATTTATACAACGCCATGCATTTAATGGAGGTTATTAAAGTAACCCATACAACATCTTAGGAAACAATATTAATCATTGCAAGAGTTTTTCCCTTGTAGAGTAGCCGCAAGTTGTTGTTGATGTGGTTTAACCCTCTCAAACCCCTGAGGTTCTGGATTATGTATTAGAATTTCCTGACAAGAAACTTGATTTCTACAAACCATCGATTAGAACTTAATTATTTTGTGTTCGTAACGATATTGGTAAACTACATTTCATTTACGTAATAAATATCAAGAGCCTCGACTATTATTGTTGTAATACTTAAATTAAAACATAACGTCACGCCTTTATTCCCCGAAAGGGTAGACAGAGGTGGGCAGTACACCAACATTTCGCAAGATATGTTTAAGTCCCAATGTAAGGGGGGCGAGCCTATTGCCATTAACTGGGCACAAATCCAGACTCCGTGCTGCTACTGAGCAATACCTAACGGAAAAACCCACTAACACTTTGCCCGACCCGCATTTTGAACCCAAGACCTCACATTCAGCAGTCGCGCATATCCACCATTCGACCAACAAGGCCGTCTTAAATTAATATCTAATAAAAACGCAGAGAATGATAGCTATACAAAATGTACGTTTATTTTTTATAGTAATGCGTACTTACATTGTCCTTTGCTCTCAGAACATTCCGAGCAGTTTAAGGTTGAAAACAAAAAGGTTGTTTTGTTATTTTAATTTCCAACGTGAAATTTTCTTTCTCCGCATTTCAGGCATAACAGTGCTCAAAACTGGTGTTTAAAAATAAACTAAGAGGGAATATATTTGTACTGTATATAATGAATGGCTTGCAAGAACAATGAAGGTTACTTACATTAAGGTTTTAGCTTAGCGGCTTTTACTCAGATTATAGTTTTTTAGTTGTTTCGTTCGTTTTGTTGAAGACATTTAAAGCAACTTAGCTAAATGTGATATTTCCATATTCAATCATATTCAAATTTTAAAACCAAAGGGTAATGTTCTTTTACAAGGTAACAAGTATTGATTACTACCGCGAGTACACACTACAATAATTCTATAATTTTTTATAGAAAAAGTTATAATGCCATCTTGTTACTAATCGAATAATGTTATACCTATAGTCCGAAATTCTTATATATGGGAACTATCATTAATAATTAGAAAGAAACTATACTTGGCCAAAATGATCGAAGATTATTTGGATTCTACGAACTAAACTCGATCATTGAGGACAAAGTGGGCCGCAAAGTTCTGTCGCATGAAATTTTAATGTTATCTTATTTGATTTGGAAAGTGTAGAAATGAGAACTTTCAACATTTTATGTCAGAGCCAATCAAAGTTTTTTTTTATGTATGTATACGGATGTAATCCACTTCAGTCATAATTCCTGTTGCCTATAATCATTTCAAACTGTCTTTTCTAAAATGGATTAATTGACGTTAAACTCCTTGGTGGGAAGTGGGATAACGCAGTAGGTAGGTACAGTATTGGATTTTACATTGTACTTACAGAAAAGGAAGTTTTCAATACACATTTTTTATACTCAAGGTGCGTAACAAAACCATTATGAATCTTGCAAAATGGTCCGTGAAAGTCACGATTAATGATATCAATTGTTTACTTCTACCGAAATAAATAACACATTAGTATTTAATAAGAGAAAATGAATTGGGTAATATTTATGTCTCACATGACACGGGTATACGGCTTCATAACGTATAGAAATACGTAGCGAATTTGCGACGAGGTCAATCGCAATAAGAGCATGGTCGATGATTCCCGCAAATGTTCCAATCCTTCTAATTCGTCTGGTTTTACGGCAGCTTTGTACATTTTGATGATTGGCTATTTACCCAGATAACCTCGCTGATTATTAATCATCATCATCATCAGCCGGAATACGTCCACTGTTGGACAAAGGCCACCCCTTAGGTAAGGGTGGGGTGCCATAAACCCCACGCTAAATAATGCTTCTATAAAAATAAAAAAAACTGTTTAGTTAAGTACTAATTGTAATATTTAAGTTGAGAATTTCCAATCAGACTGAATATCATAACAATATAACTAAATTCATCATATTGCGTACAAATAAACAATTTTATTTAATTTTGTCATTTTATAAGTGTTGTGTAGTTTTGTATTAACTGTAACATGTCAGAACTAAGTAAAAAGAAGAGTATAAAGTGCAGTGGTTTAGTTGGTTTTAAATTATTTATGGCATTTGTGAACAACTTTAAATATAATACTTTATGGATATGCTACTATTGTATTATTCAGTAGCTCAAAGTTTGGAATAGCGCCACGATGAAAATTTCTCCACAACAAAAAAAGTTGAAATGATCCCAAGGCCAGCTTCTGCTTTTGATTCCTATTGTTCAACAGTTTTGAATAATGTAAACTTTTAGTATGTGTTTCTGAAATTTAATAGTAGCTCTATGTATTTTCTGTATCAAACCGAAGTCTGATTAATCTTAGCCCGCAAATGAATTATAAAATAAGGTACGTACCTACTTCAAACAGTCTGCTTGAGGCACAGACAAATTAATGTTTTGCTTACGTTCACAGTAAGGCAACAGTGGCAACAGTCTACTAGTGCTAACAAATTATAGAGCAAATTATTGTTAAGGTTTTCACTAATTGTCGAGGTGATTATAGTCTATTTTAATTTAACATTCTGTATACAAAACAATACTTTCTAGTTACGTACCATGACACCATGTCAACGGTGTCGTGGTGGCCCTGGTGGTTAACATACCGGATTTGTATGCACAAGGTTGCAGGTTCAAACCCGGGCAAGTATCAATGAGACTTTTTCAATGTTATAAATACTTTCTTACATATTCTAAGACACCAGTGACTAACGGTGACTGACAACATCGTGAGGAAAGCTGGATCTAATTATCTGAAATCGTCAACCCGCAGTGAGCTAGCGTAGTGATCAATGCTCTATACGAGAAGAGGCTTTTGCCCTGCAGTGGGACAGTTATAGGCTGGTATTAATTATTAAATATGTACCATGAGTTACAAAAGTCAATTACGTGAAGTAGACGTCAAAAACAGGTCTGCACCCTTACCATGAACTCTTAAAGCAGGACAGCTTACGTTAGGAAAGCGAACGTTGCTACGTGCAGTATAATGCGGCGTCTCGCTTCCACATCACAAGCTATCCTGCTTTAAGAGATTATGGTAAAGGGACAGCTGACAGTATTCTTACCAATATTTGTAGCGGAAATCTGATATAAAACGTCGCGGTTCCTGCATACCTGCTGTACATATAGATTTTATTTCGTCGCGCAAACTCCAGGAGGCTTTGTGCTCGTTAGTCGTTGCCATAGATATAACAAAAGTTATGTATAATAATTTAAAAACACGACAACTCATGGTTGACACATTGAAACTGTTTATAAAAAATCGTTCATATCAAATTAATTTGCCATCATCATCATCTCTCAGCCTATCGTGGTCCACTAGCTGGACATATGCCTGTCCCAAATTGCGCTATTACACCCTGTCCCCCGGCTTCTGGATTTTCCAAACCTTTTTCAATTTGCATACTATGATTTTTATTACTTTTATTGAAACATGAAATAGTTATTTGTCGGTGTAAGTATCTATTATTGAATTTGCGGCATGAACAAGTTAGTACAACAAACGCAAATATCAGTTCATTTGGGTTATATTTTCTAACGAGGATAAAAGGTATTATACCGTTCGTGGTGTTAAAACAAAGTTTGTTTGAAAATTCATCGAGTGACGGACATGTCTATTTTTATTAATGAACCGTTTGCAAAACTAACTTCACGTTCAGCATAACGAACTTTTTAACAATGTCGGATGACTCAAATGAACATGTTTTTACAAACAAGAGAAAATATATTCTATCAGATCTTAGTACTGTGATTATTTGTTGGGTGAAATTACATGGGGAACGTATTATGAAGATCTGTTAAATGAAATATATATAGTCCTCCTTGTCAGTTTCGACAATGGCGACTTCTAAAATCACCTACTTTGATGATTCCTAATGTGGCTCGCTAGACCGAACTTCGTTTTAAATATGCGGTCGCATGTATTGCAATTGAGTTGGCACGAATAATTGGAAGTATAAGTATAGGAAGGTTTAGGTCTTTCTTTACGAAAATACATATAATATGTTATTGGTGAGGAGCCATGACTAGTTACATATGATGAGCGATGCAAATAAGGGTGTATAGATCGATGTACTTATTAAATATTTATACTGCACCTTGTCTACTATTTTACAAGACCTATAACTTTGGAATTCGCTAGCCCATAAAAGAAAGCCAATATGAATAAATTGATATTTTAAACGTGCTTTTACCATAATATAAAGAACATGGAAAAGATTTTTCGCATGAATAATGTATTCGATTTGATATGAGTTTGTCGTTAAGTGCGTCCTTGCACTCACCCAAAAGGTTTACTTTAAAATGGTGATATTGATAAGATTGATTCAGATATCTGTCCGTAAAGCTAGATTGATTGGGTCGGGTTTCTTTGTTACATTACCATGGAGAACCCGCTTGGCCAATGGATTGGATGTAGCTTTGCATAGTATACTGTTTAGTCAGTCAACTTACTATCGGAGTGTTTCAGAAACAATAACGCTAGTAGATACAAATTATTATTTTGGTCATAAACATTATAGACAACTTTTGACGACCTGATTAGCGCAGTGGCTAAGCGATTGGACTGCTGCGCTAAGGGTTCCGGGTTCGATTCCCGCACGGGGCAAAACTTTGTGCGAACCACAGATGTTTGTCCCGAGTCTGGGTGTTTGTGTTTGTGATATTTCATGTTTGTGAAACGCACCCACGATACAGGAGAAATTCCTAGTGTGGGGAGACGTTTTTTTAAAAAAAGAAAAGAACTTATACTACAAAAGCATTCAACAACGTCTTATAACTGATTGTTTTTTTTTGTTCTAAAGTGTTTATAATATTGAAGGAGTAGCAAGTGTTGCCACGGCAAACTTTTCGCTTTTTCTACACATTACTCTCAAAATAATACATATATTGCTTTTGCCTGTAGTAGCAACTACACTAAAGTTATATTTATGTACATCATATAGCAACATTGCCTCACAAATGGGTAATACATACCTGTCTACCCTTTATACTTGCGCGGATTCAATTGATTGCCAGTCTCTAGATCCAGGTTTCTATTAAAACGTCTAACTTAAGCGTAGTTTTATTGAGCAGCCACTATCATAATGGGGCTCATTTTTCAAACGGTGACTCGTAGACTATTATGAATGTATCACAAGTTCAGCGCTTGCGCGTTTCTAAAGTGTATATCATTAAATTTTCACAGGAGCCTTTGAAAAGGAAATTGAATACCTTTTTCTTTAACGGAGCAATTCTAGATGGATTCTTTTCTGTTATATTAAGGAGGATTACTCAGCTATCTTTAATTACTTGGCCAACAAATAACGCTTGATCCCGAACTCTCTCAATAACTGCAGTTAATATAATAAAGGCTCGAAATGACGGTGTTGTTCTCCCTCTTGATATTGATCGTCACACTGTTTAAGTGTATCATTGAAGTGATAGACACGTTCTTTATTTACCGAAATACTATACCAAAATCATAAGTACCACATCCATTCACTTGAATGATATCTCTCTTTTTCGTAGATCTATGACAGTAAAAGTATCATTTATTATTTTTTAATTAACTCAATTCCTTTCATCACTTTATTTGATCTGTTGCGTATTTAACATTCAAATTGGGGACAAAAGGTCCATTTATTTAATAACTGGTAAACATTGTCAGCTTCAATGAAAACTGTGGGAGGCCTTCGATTGTCATTTTAGATGCAAAGCTCAAAAATAAACATTATTTGTTGTTAATTCTTTCTTTTGCTTCTACTCTGTATTTTCCTTTATTATGTCTTCTGTGGTACTTGACAAAACGTCTCTAAGTGACTGATTACCATTTAAGCCTATATACTTCCTTTCTTACTCCAATTGTTTGCGGAAGTCACTGTTCTTTTAGCTGCCAGTCCTCTTTTAGCCCGAGTGTGATTCGAACGGAAAACTAATTGTTTTAGTAACGATTTCTTTTTAAGTTTGTCCGAGTGCTAATATAATCAACATACCAATTAGAGACGCTGTATAAACTCATTCAAGACATTAGTTCACATAAAGCTAGGTATCCATAAACAGACATATGACCTCATTATAAATTCACAATCTGAGAATACAGTATCAAATACAATAGGTCTGTGGATGCAACAATGCATGCATTCATCCAACCATACATTTTATTGTTCCCATTTCTTTCACCACATATTCGGTCTCATTCAATTAATTTATTCATTAAGCGTTTAGAACTCTAAATGCTTTCACAATGTGGCTTGAAAGCTCCAGTAATTTCATAAAAGCTTATTTGAGGCCATTGTACTTATAAATAATGTTGTTGTACCTATTAATACGTTATAATGCCTTTATTAAGTTAATATGTACCTAATAAGGTTAATGGAGACCTTTGGACAATTTCAAAAGTTATTTGAAATTTCTTTTCTTATAACAGGTAAACATTCAGGACTGCCTCGTTGGTCTAGTGGTCACTAAGCGCGACTGCTGAGAATGAGGTCCTGGGTTCGAATCCCAGGTCGGGCAAAAGTGTTACTGGGTTTTTCCATTAGGTAATTCTCAGTTGCAGCACGGAGTCTGGATTTGTGCCCGGTTGATGGCAATAGGCTCGCCCCCTATTACATTACTATAACCTAAAAACATAACTGGCGAAATGTGGGTGTATTATATGTGCACCTCTGCCTACCCCTTCGGGGAATACAGGCGTGATATTATGTTTATGTATGTTTTTCTTTTCTTATATTAGGAGTACCTGGCCAGCTACATTAGAATGCCTTTATTAGGTATGTACTACGGTTCTTAAGAGACCTTGGGACAATCATAAAAGTTATTTTGAACCTTTTTTATATTAAGAGTATTTATTTTTAAGCATCAATAATATTATTAATGTTTGTTTAACTGGTAAACAACATGTAATATTATACGGTATTGTTCAGTTGATTTAATTATTTTCAAGTTTCAACAAGTTTTACCTTTAAGGAAAAAGATTCCATGTGTATTATAATGCCCAAGATAAGGTAAAATCTCTTCCATCTTCATTTTAATATCGACATGTCATGAAAAGAGCCTGCAACATGTCAAGTCATCTATCTGTGTGATATGATTGATTTTATGCGTAAGTTTTCTTCCACGATATTTAATTTCCGTAAACCCCACGCTATGTTTCCCGCAAATTCTCGGCAGAATATCTAAAAATAAAAGATTTACAACCACATAAGGCTGTAAACTTTATTGAGATGAATCTGTAAAAGAAAGTACCTACTAAGATCTGTTTTTATGAGGTGTCAGGATATACATTTAATATGGATATGGATTTTAGTCAATATGTTTTGACTGCCTCGTTGGTCTAGTGGTTGCTAAGCGCGACTGCTGAGCACGGTCCTGGGTTCGAATCTCGGGTCCGGCAAAGTGTTACTGGGTTTTTCCATTAGGAAATTCTCAGTAGCAGCACGGAGTCTGGATTTGTGCCATAGATGGCAATAGGCTCGCCCCCTATTACATTGGGACCTAAATACATAACTGGCGAAATGTGGGTGTACTATATGTGCACTTCGGGGAATACAGGCGTGATGTTATGTTGTTTTGAGGTACCACCGCAGTTCCGAGAGTTTTTTGAGAGTCATGGCTTGATATCATTACAGTATTATTGTGGAGGTCCCAAATTAATTAATTTACTTGCAGACCTTTGAACAGTCCGTGAATGATCCACAACTGCTGCATCTAACGGATCACTGGAACCCTTTTCAGAAATATGACGGTAGAAGGTCCTTGAAAAAGGGTTTGGTGATCGTTATTCTTTTTTTATTTGTTTAACTTTACGGGTCGGTTCGTAATCATGAAACTTTTTTATGTTACAAGACCCATGTCGATACGAACAATGTCGAGAACAAAATGATTGATTTAAAAAAATTGTTTGTATCTATTATTTTTCTGTGATAACGTAAGTCGTATTTTATCGTGCTATATCAACTTGCTGGCTGGCCAGTCCACAGCTAAGCTGCGGACGGGTACCATGATTTATGTGACATGTTGAATTATTGTATAAAATATCGCAGCAATATGTCGATAAGTCTATGACTCGATAGCTTTTCCCTTTTCTGTAGTACAACATATTTTCTACGACGAATTTAATACGCAAAGTATTCATAAAATATTCGTTCCATTTTCCGTAGCTGACTCGAAGATGAGTCAAGACTGTATATTTATTTGGGGCCTTTTCCCTTTCAGAAGGCAGTACGACAACTTTACCATTTCAAATAAAATAATTCCATTGGTAGGTATGCCTTTTTTCATGACTTACACGTATGCACGCTAACTGAATGCTCGGTTTCACTCGAAAAGAAACAAACTTGCGAAAATTTAAAAACGTTTATTGCAGTTATACAGCTTCATGTTAAATAACGGGCTGCGAAACACATTTCAGTGTCTCAAGTATTTCTGAGGGTTATACTCTCTTAAGAACATGTTAGTTCGTTTTAAAGTTGAACGTACCATAAAGCAATAAAAGCCGAGAAGTACTTCTTCATATGAAATGCGGTTAACTTTTTTCTTGTAATTGTGTTACTTGAACATGCTTCGATTTTGTTGATAGAGCTACTCGTTTAGGCTATGTACCTACTCCAATTATAGATAGGTATGTTTTGTGATTCATAGAGATAATCACATGCTAAAATTAGTAGATTTTTTGATTCTCCGATATTCGATTTTCTTTTATCTGAAATTCAGTAGCAATTGTTTGGATAATCTCAAACATTTGTATTTACATTTTGCTCATGCTATCATGCCGAATGCTCTCGAAGTATTTTGCTGTAGTCTTGGCTGTTCATTACTCACGGTATGCCGTGTTTCCCTTGCCTCGTCATTTATCGAAAACTCTGAACCACCCGCGCGTGAATTTTAATTTCCTTTGATGTAGGTATAATTTTTTCATCATTTCTGTATTAAGTTCCGAAAACCTAAATAATGAGTTTTATACAAAATTGTTTACAGGGAGGATCGAATATTACATTTATTTAATAAACTATCAGTCTACTTATCTTGAAGAATTTAATATACTTAGATATGAAATAATAAAAAAAAATATGTTTCTTTTCAGTCAACTTCGGGGAACGCATGACAACGATTCATTAGGCAATTTATAAGATTTATAACGTTATTAATATACAGATACAGTTTTATTATTCATACACAAGGTATTTATTATGCTCAAGGCCCTCTTTACAAATATTATATTATATACTAGCTGACCCGGGGGATGAAAAATAGATGTTGGACGATTCTCAGACCTACTCAATACGCTCACAAAATTTCATGAGAATCGGTCTAGCCGTTTTGGAGGAGTATGGGAACGAAAACTGTGACACGAAAATTTTATATATATAGATAATTATTATAGTATAATAATAGGTTTTGGCTTTAAGATCACCTTTATACTATCAAAAGGAAGTAATAGCAATTAGTTTCGAAATAATTTTGGCATTTAGGCAGTCAGGTGTGATACTCAATCAATCGTTTACTTAGGCACCTACTTTATTAAGTCGTACCATTACTTTTGATTTGTGGATACCTCAATGGTAATAAGCCACACCTGTTTAAGTTAAAGGTTGACCCCGACGTAGTTGGGACTTTGAGAACACCGAGAGGTATGCCCTATAGTAGTTTGTCATAAATTTGACGTGAAGTAGAGACGCACTTTCTTAGTGGAACTATCAAAAGCCGTTCCTTTTGACAGCTTTTCAGTGAAAACTTTCGGTAAATTTTATAAAAATCCACGTTGGAGAACCCGTTGTACATTTTTCCACAACTTTAACACGAAAAATACAATTAAAATGTCACCTGGTAACCGTCTCGCTGCTCGGTTATTAACCTAAAATATTCTGGCATTATCCTTACAGTAAATTAGTTGTCCAGAATAAAAATAACATTTAAAAAGTTACTGTAGTTCAAACCGGACCGCGAACCTCCGGGCTACCACGTCATACATAAAAGAAACGTCAGATATGAATTCATGCGTTATTATTGTACGAGTTTTTTAATGCTTCGTAACAATACCTTATATGCGGTTATAAAAAACAGTTGAATGAGGTAATCTTTCAGGTACGGCGAATATTATGACATTATTGTTGGCATGACGGTTTGACGTGGGTGCATGGGATACGAAAGGGCAAGCTCGGCAATTTTGTAAAATGTCAGATAAAAATGTTCTCTTATTATTTTTATTGTGGCTTTATTGTAGCCTGTCTGTTGTTTTAGAGTTTTAGACAAATGTTTGTGCGTTGTCCCAGGTCGGTTATTCTATTTGCTATGTTCACATTTTGTTGGGAGGGCAGAAGGGTGGTGTTTCTTTATTATCTTTTCACTGATTATGTTAACATTTTATAACACTCGGGTCATGGGGTCCGAGTGCGGGTCTTCTTTTTAGTGACCTTTCTAAACGGTTAGTTGACGCTTCACGTGACCAAAAGGCTGGCCTGTTTTTCGGCCAAAGAATTAGCATTGCCATTCAACGTGGCAATGCCGCCAGCCTTTTGGGCACCCTACCAGTCGACAGCGATGAGGACGAATACTTTGATACATAATTTTTAGTTTAATTTTTTTATTTTGTATATATTTATTTTTAAGTATTGTAAATAACCTTGTAAATACAATTTTTATAACAAACATTAATGTCCAGAAAGCAGCTTCTATTGGTATCTCACCATGTTTTGTTATAGCTTAGAGCGACTTTCAGCTTTGAATTAGGTTGAGGTTATATACCTAGTTGATAGCTTTATCCCTACAAAATGTTATAAAAGATTGACGGAATATACTCTATAGCCCACATGAGACCACTGCAGTATACAGCTGGCATATTTCCAAAAAGTAAGCTAACTGAGATGAGTTCACACCATACTGTTGTAAAACCGCGGGAAATTCCGCCCTCTCTTGACACTATAGTCGACATATTGATATACTAAAGAATGTCGGATTTTGGCCAAGAATCACGACGGCCAAAACATGGACAAGTATGCGAACTTGAAAAATGTAGTATTCGAATGGCACCGAAATGTTTATTATACAAGAAAATGAAAAATTTATAGAATGATTACTATTACTCTGTTGACCAGTCTACTTTGTCGACTCCAAAAATAGTAACACTACATCCTCTTACTTTAAAGTTTCAAAAGTTTAAGCCACATGGATCGGAAGTACCTATAGGTAATGATATTTTTAGCTTGGAGCTCCGCATCAGTTAGCGAGCAAGCTTGTTAGCAATTTAATCTGATATCATACGGGTCTCATAACTGTAAAACGATCTACACGAAAATTTCGCATTAAGACCTTTTTGCGTTTACTTCGGCACGTGCCTATATAACCAAAATATGATGATCTTGATGTTATACAACAGTACTTGCTCGCTTTATACAAATCGTTAAAAAAATTGATGTCATTTTATTGACATGAGAGAGATTCCGATCTATACCTACATATTTTATGATGGAGTTGGATTTAATTATCATTAATGCTGCTTAGTTAAATATTACAAGGGCTCAAATAATATATGTAGCTTAGTACAGGATTACGATAGATTTCGGGAATTAAAGAAGACTACGCTAAGTACGTATTTGAGTAAGCTGCTAGGTAATCTGATTCTGAGCGAGACAAGTAAGCTTGCAATTCAGTCTGTAGTAGAAAATATAATAAAAAGTGTAGGTAGGCGCTATAATAAATAATTTCGCAAATAAGTAATCACTTTAAAATATGGGTCCTGCTACCGGAGGCCATAGTGTCAGAAAAGATAATTTATTTTAGGCATTATTCATTTATCCCCTTAAAACGCTTAGGGAAAAACTCCTTAATGTTTTACACGATTTTCGTTAATCTTTTGCAGTGTTTCTGCAACAGTAATTCTTGTTAAACTTGAATTGCTTTTAAAAGTTCACGAGAACAAAAGATGTCCCAGTTCTTGGCAATTGTTTTTGTGTTGTATTATACTCATCGGTTTCTTTTTATAGACTGTGATTTCCAATTTCATGGTGTATTGAATTTGTCACAGATTTAAATTGAGAACTGAAATAGCTTTTTTCCTCATGATAGATAATCTGGAATTTTCATGAATCACAAACTTATCTTCGGAAGCGGTTATAATGAACACGAGTCAGCGGATATCGTGCTGACATTGGCTTTAGTAGTGGACGTGAAAGTAAAATGTATTTCATTGGTCCCTACTTCATGATATTTGGTTTGACTAATACCGGACAGTTTATTTGATTAGTATTATTGGATATTTTTCAGAATACTGTCAATAAAGAAGTATACTCACCGGCACGGAATGTGGCCCAAGCTTATTTAAGTAGCTATTAAAATCGAAATTATGTTACATAGATACCTACCTACATAGATTACAATATTTTGTTCTAAAACTGGTGTTTGGTGTTTCCTCACACTTCAGTGATATTCAATAGAAAATGTGAATTCTTTCGAAATTATACAACTTCCAAAGTTTGGGCTACATTCCGTGCCGGTGAGTGTATTTTCACGCGAAACGTTCTATTGGAAAATAATAATGTTCTTTTTTTGGTAGGCCTTGTTGATTTTACTTTTTCGAATCTCAAGAAAACAGAATGTAGTACAAATGCAGGCTCGTTTGGTACTTTTATACAATATATTAGTATTGTTTCTAAATTGACAAAGGAATTTTGTGTATTTTTTGCATGTTGCCCATGCTAAGCGCATGGGCAACATGCAAAAAATACACAAAAAAAGTCATTTAATATATTGTTTATTTGTTTATGTCGTAGGAGGAGAAAGACCAGCTACTGACAACCAACTGCTGGATCACACAGATCTGGACGGATTATCACTTGAGGTGGAACACGAGCGACTTCGACGGCATTGGCGTTATTAGAATACCGTATGAAAGGGTCTGGAGACCTGACATCATACTTTATAACAAGTAAGTAGGTAGTTGCGTGTTAGCTGCTTATGTTATGATAGCCTAGTACTTTCATGCTTTTTTATTATAATTTTACAACATACTCTTTTACAAATATTTATAACTTAAATCTAATACAAAATAAAAACAGTATATACAAAAATAAAAAGTTAAAATGCTTGGATACATAAGACTAAGCAAATTCTAAGCAAATTGGAACTAGTAGAATTTGTCAACGTCACTTTAATTTAATTCTGACATTTCTGACTAATACGGCTGTGGTAGCACTATGCCCAGCTGTGGACTGCTACGGGCTGATGACGATGATTACATAGGGTCAGCCACCACATGTAACACTCACACCTTCAGGAAGACATAATAATGTTTAAAATGATTAAACTGACAAGTTTTGCTTATCTTGAATTTCCTGTGCGCTGTAAAATAAAGAAAAATATTTAATCTGTAGTTATCTCCGACACACTTCATTATTGTTAACGGCGCGCGAAATAAACGCTAGTTCTTTATGTTTTAAACTTGTACGTTTGCGGTTCGTTTTATAAAAATAGTGGAATCTACTGTTACGACTAAAACGGTTTTATTGTAAGTTTAATTTCCGTTTTCAGTCTTTACTGCAAATTGTACTCTAGACATGTACATATGTATACATACGACATGTATGTATAATTGTATACATACTGACGTTAATAACGTGCATAATAATAAATTGTATATATACATACATACTAAGTAGATTCTAAGTATAGCCAATGCTCAAATAAAACCAGTCGACCGCAACTTATAGCTTGATTGATGAGGTCGTATATTGAATATAATACACGAACCGACATTTCTGAAACCTAACTATTGTTTTATTCTCCCAGCGACTAGATATATATTATACTACATAAATATTGAACTCTCATCTAAAAGATTTCGTTTACTCATTAGTGAATTAAGAGATGAAACTGTATTGATAAATATTAAATAAGGTAAATTGAATAAGAATTGTCTCTGAATATACAGATAAGGCATCTGATTTATTTCTTCAGGCAATATTATTATTGTGCCTAATGACAGTCTATGGAGCTTGGTGAATAAGAAAAAAACGATTTCAACAGGACCTAATATTATCTGGCTTTCGAAATTATGAATGTCAACTACTACCTACGCGAATTATCACTGTAGGGGTGTACAATTAGGAGTTAAATGAAACTAATTTGACTTGACTGGACCTGTAACTAGGTAAGCAAATTTTTTACCTCTTAAAAATATTAAATTCTGTACTCCGTTAAATTCTGTATTACATTATAAAGGTTTCTCATTGTGAAAGAGCTCAATAAAATTACCAAGCATCTTCTTGTCCATTTACCAGGTTATATTCCATACTTTCCAGGAAATTTCTGATCGAATAAAGCGCTTTTGCACGATACACGTGGTTACAATTCACACGTATTTGTATACCAATTAAAAATTTTAATATACCATATTTTCAAAACAAACATATAATAATTAGGATCTCGCCATATTATTTATTACGTAATCCATTATGGATCACAAGATCAATGTTTAGACAATGATATCTGGAACTTTCAAGCTTTACTCAGTCACAAGGCTATTTCAGTAATTGTTTCGAGTCTAGGGGTTTGTCTAGATGTTGACGACTGACACAGGAGAAACTCGTAGCTTGCATCATTTTGCAAAAAAAAGAAAAAAATTGCTTTACTTCAATCCTTCACTTTTATACAAGTTCATAGCTAGAAAGAATATAGGAACACCCGTCAATAAGTTTTAATTAATACTGCAACGAGAAATGTTCCATGCTATAAAAGAATAAGACGATAAAATGTCGTCACTAATGGCTCGAATGTAATTAAGTGAGCGTTCCGGCGAATGTTGGATCATTACTTATCTGAGCATAACAGACCAGTGCCCAATCAGACAACAGGATTGGAATAGATTGAACATATTTATTTAATTAATAGCCCCTTCACGCCTCGTGCTTGCAGGAATTATTCATGAGGTGCCATTGAAATATTTTATAAACGGCTTCTGTGTTCAGCATGAGCTGGTTAAATCAATGTTTTGCGAAATAAGAAATATCCTACTAATATTATAAATGTGAAAGTTTGTGAGTATGGATGTGTGGATGTTTGTTACTCTTTCACGCATAAACGGCTGGACCGATTTGGTTGAAATTTGGTATGTAGATAGGTTATACCCTGGATTAACATATAGGCTACTTTTTATCCCGAAAAAATGTAGCGGGTAACACCGCGGGGCGCAGCTAGTAGACCTATATATAAAAAAAACATAACATAACATCACGCCTGTATTTTCCGAAGGGGTAGGCAGAGGTGCACATTTAGTACACCCACATTTCGCCAGTTATGTTTTTAGGTCCCAATGTAATAGGGGGCGAGCCTATTGCCATCAACCGGGCACAAATCCTATATATACATAGAGATGCATATTTAGCATATTGATACAGATAAAAACCTTTTTTAATGCGGTTTTAAGGTGTATACCATTTTATAATTTTTTTGTTTGTTCTATTATAATTATAATTGTTTAACATCGGATTGGCATCACTTAATGGGTCTACACGGAAACCGAAAAAAAAAATTATCAACCCAAACCTTTTTAGTGGCCAAGGCTTTCACAGCTAAACTTTCGAAGCCATTTCTTTATTAGCATATTTTTATATTGCGTCTATTTACTGCCTCGTTGGTCTAGTGGTCGCTAAGCGCGACTGCTGAGCACGAGGTCCTGGGTTCGAATCCCGGGTCGGGCAAAGTTTTACTGGGTTTTTCCATTAGGTAATTCTCAGTAGCAGCACGGAGTCTGGAATTGTGCCCGGTTCATTACATTGGGACCTCAAAAACATAACTGGCGAAGTGTGGGTGTAGGTACTACCTATATGTGCACCTCTGCCTACCCCTTCGGGGAATACAGGCGTGATGTTATGTCTATTTACTTTGAAAGACATTCCTTAGTGTAAGGGTTAGACCCAAATCACTGCGGTTTTCCGAAATTGATGCTTAAAAAGTAGAAAACTAAAGTAACCAAACATTTACATTCTATTAGTATTCTTAACCGATTATATCGAATGGCTCGCAGTAAATGGTGCGTATATATTAGCCGCTCCCATCCCAGTACATGCTATTAAGTCGTGTCGGGAAATGCATAATGTAAATGCGCCATTACAAACACAAAGTGCCAAAACATTTGCAGTACTGTTTCTTGCCAAATAAACGCTTTGAGGAACGAAGTTTAGTGAAATTGAACTGTCAGTTGAATTTATTACACGTCAAGTGGTACACCTGAAACTACCTTTCAGCTCGGACCGCTGCCACATTGAGATTGATTTCGTCTTGCTCGGAACTATTAGGTAGTGTGTTTGATGTAATACGTATTACGTGTGGTCCGTTTATTGGTGACTAATTAGTCATTAATCTATAACGAGGGCTAGAATTTACTGGATATCTGGTCCGGTAATAACTTTATTTAGCAAATACACTTTCCAAAATTTAAAGAAAGCGGTTTTTTTTAATCCGTAGTAAGTATACCTACTAAACAAGTAACTGTAGGTGTATATGGTGTACAAAACAAGCAATAAAATATTATTGTTTTGTTAACGATACACCTTTAACAATTAATTATCAGAATCGCAATCCTATAGCAGTTACTTGATAAAGCTGCTGTTAGGATAGTGCTTCTACATGTACCAGACTGGCTGGAATATATATTATGCACAATCGAAACGTATATACGTAGGTAATACGTAGGTATAATTTCCGCAACTTTCAAAAGAAATGTTTAAAAATATTGCCTTGATTATCTTAACCTAATTAATGTTTTTATGACCAAAACAGTACTATTTTAATTTGTGTCTCGGCGAGGCGAGTGCAGGCAGCCAATTAAAATGAAATTTAAATAAATGAAACGAGACTTAAATGGATTCATTAAAAATGAAGTATTTTTACGTTTTGGTTGGATTATATAATTACTAAATAAACTTAATAATACTGGGAGGACGACAACTTCTTTTAAGCCAGAGTTTGCCCGAGCAATCTCGCATAAGAATTGCAATTGCAAGTGACTTACCTACTCGGAAGGACACTTGGACTTGCTATATTTTTGTCCAATGGAAAATAACACGAATACGAGGGTCAAACTGAAAGTCCTTAGAACTGGCCACTTATAAACAATATAATAAAAAAATAATTCTAAAATTTGAAAATAGAACTCTTTGCCAATATTACTGAGTATATATTTAATTAATTTGTCATTTGTTTTACGATTTGGCGGCAAATTGAAAATTGTCTGTGTCACGTCAACATGAATTTAACACGAGAAAATTTTCGTGCAATGATTTTTTATGACTTTCGATGTCATTTAAGTCAACAAGAAAGTTATGATAGACTACGATTGGCCTTTCACGATGAAGCCCCATCTCGTGCGACAGTTTACAACTGGTTTAATGAGTTTAAACGTGGTCTCACTAATCTCACTGATGATTTCCGTGAGGGACGGCCTTCTACGGCGACGACTGAAGATAACATCTGTGTTGTGCGGCGTATGATAGAGACTGACAAAAGAGTGACCTATCAGCAGATTCGGACAAGCTTAGGCATCGGTATGAGTCAAGTGCACACAATCCTCCACGAACATTTAGCAGTCAGGAAGCTTTGCGCCCGGTGGATACCTCATAATTTGACTGAGGCTCAAAAACTCCATCGTGTGGATTGGTGCCGTAAAATGATTGAAAGATTTAACGGAGGTGACTCAAATGCTGTGTTCGACATACTAACAGGTGACGAAAGCTGGATTTACTGTTATGATCCTGAAACCAAAAGACAATCTGCTCAGTGGGTGTTTCCTTTCGAGAGGTTGCCAACTAAAGTGAAGAGAGATCGAAGTGCGGGAAAAAAAATGGTGGCCTCGTTCTTTGGAAGGATAGGTCATTTCGCAACAATTGTGTTAGAGGATCAAAAAACAGTTTCTGCAGAATGGTACACTACCAATTGTTTGCCACTTGTCTTGGAAAAAGTTCGAGAGAAACGACCTCGCAGTAGGATCCTCCTTCACCACGACAACGCCTCGTCGCACACCGCTAAGCGAACGATCGACTATTTGGCGACATCAAACGTTGAATTACTGGGTCACCCGCCGTATAGCCCCGACCTCGCCCCTTGTGATTTTTATTTATTTCCAAAAATTAAAGAAAAACTTAAAGGAAAGTGGTTTATGAATGCTGAAGAAGCGGTGGCTGCGTATCGCGATGCCATTGAAGAGAACCCTAAAGACGAGTGGGCAAAGTGCTTTTCCCAGTGGTTCCATCGCATGCAGCGGTGTATTGACGTGAATGGACAATATTTTGAAAAGATATAATAAAACTAATAACTGGCTAATTTAATTAGTTTTTGATTTTCTAAGAACTTTCAGTTTGACCCTCGTAGTATGGTCATTATAATAATATACCTAGTACCTATCTACTGTATCTAATAGTTACATTGCATAGCGCTTGCGTACAGATTGGCAAAAATAAAGAGAATTTGAAAAAATATGGACATTGGACACGAACGGGATTCGAAATCCGTGGTGCAGCTTTGCCAACTAAATGCTCGTGTCCATCATTTTCCAAATGTTCTTTATCAATTTGAAATTAAGCTTAGCATCGGCTACATGCTAAAATTATTTTAAATATCATGTTAAAAGGTCTAGTGAGACCCTCCAGTGATTGTATAGAATAGTTTATATCTACAAGGTATTTATTTAAACACTTATCTATTCTATTAATACTAGATATCCTTAATTTAAACAAAGAATACCTTTCATTTTAGGTTCACCAAATTTATTAGCTAAATGAACAAAAGAGTATCTACCTATATTGAAATTAGGATCTACGGGCAAGAACCCCGAAGCCTAGGGGCACTTCATCTACCCTTTGCGAGCACAAGGCCAGTAGAAGTCTATGTAAATGTGTATATTTAAATAATTTCCATCGTTAGCCTGAAATATGAATGGCATCATCATCAGTCATGTTAATACTGTTGTTGCAATTAATTTTGACTTAGTTAGACCCTCTTGTTTCTTCCTGCATATTATTTGGATACATTAATTATTATAACTGATCTTCTTCTTATCGTATGGTTGATGAACAACCTGGTGTCAGAATTTAAATTGGCTGTAGGCCTCTGACATGGCTTGACAAAACGGTGTAAAAATCTCTCAGGTGTGACGGTTTCCATACGACCGTCTTTAGCAACTGATAACTAATTTATAATACGCACACGAATTCAAAAATACATTGGTGCGTGCCGAGATTTAAACTTGCGACGTTTGGCTTGACAGTCCGAAGGTCATACCACTCGGCTATCAGTCTTCCATTAAAACTGATGAAACATAAATGATCTTACACTCAAGGATGATACATTTTTCTGACTGTAATCTTGCACTAGTGATCATTAATAGTTGAACAAACTTTATTCACTGGGATTTAGAGCTTCTCACGCTTCGTTTACTTAAGACCCTTCTGACCTCTGTCCTTATCCTCTCGTATGACTTGGACTGACCTAATTGCGGAGATTGTATGGCTGGAGGGAATCTTGTAATATAATCAAGTTTATGCTATTTCCTAAGTTAAATCCTGTACGTTTAAAATCGATGATAACATTGAAAACGCATGATTTTCGCTTTTGCATTTTTAGAAGTTGAACGGATTAATTAATTTTTTTAGTGAAATATAACCACCTTCAACAAAACACGAACTCAAGAGTGAAAAATAATATTTTTATTGACTTTTCTTTACATAAAAGAAGTTGAAGTTGACGCGAAATTCTATGCGTTCGCTTAATGCTAAAACTATTTTGAAAACACTTATGAGAGCATTCTCTCAAGTCTTTTTTGTCTGCATTTTTAATGTTAATTAAAGTTGGGATTTGACTCTGACTTAAACTTTGCTCAAATGTTGTAATTACATTATTATTTTTCACTATTAGTGCGCGTTTTTTTAAGGCTTTTCTTTTATGATATTATATGCCTACGATTTTCATAGACGTTTGTAAGACTAATATTTTAAATTCGTACAAAAAGCCCTATCACAAGATACATTTAATATTGGAAAGTGGTGGGAGGTGGATTTTACGCACGGGTAGATTGACGCACTTGCTTCCTTGTTAGTGGTCAGTCATCGAATACACGTATAAACAAAGCGATATTACTGACAGTTCTATATATTATGAGGTATTCATTTGGATGTAGTAATTGATAGCTTCAATTTCAACTAGAAGAGAGGAATGTGCTGCTTTATGTTGTATCTGGGCAATAGATTAACTAACATATCATCCAGAAATCGACAATCCTGATATTGGTATAGAAAGATGTTATAGAGATGCAAATGAGCCTGGATCAAATGATTACGTTATCTATTGGCACAGTAAATCTTAGCTGCGGGGCGATTTAAACGAGACAACCAGCTCAGATGATCCGAAACACCAAAATACTAAAAAGCGTGACTTTACAATTGCAGTAAACACATTGGATTTACATTTTGTATAACTATTCGCCGACACTAATGAATTCACGTACCGGGCACTGGTGTCGAACAGCGGTTCATTTGTTTAAATCGATTTAGCCGTTTACGCTTCAAATTACATTTACATAATGGTTAAACTATTTTGCGTTTTGTACGGACCGCATCATTTCATACATGCAATTTATATTTTCTCCTGTAGTTTTTAACTTTAAATCGGCAGAACGCTTAATGAATGTAATATTATTGAATCTTTAGTGCGTTTGACTCTCTTGGGCTTTGCTGATTCAGATATTTCACTTGAGTGGAAAACAGACTGCCTCATCACAGCCATCATGACTATACTGTAGTAAGAACTAGTAAGGTCGTAGGCACGAGTACCTCTAGTAAGCCTAATGGACAAGCAAAACATAAACTGAATTACTCAACTTCAAATGTTTTTCCTGTCAAATGGAAAGGCCAAGAAGTCTGTTGAGTTGCTGAGGTTTTATTCACCCCTCAACTTGGACCATTAGATCTATCTGTATTTAAAGTAGGTAGTTGTATGTATTATGTATTCGGGGTAAGTGGCCTATTGTTTGTGTGTTGCGAATTTAGTTTCCACGCAGTACAGACTACCGAGACGACTTGTTAACAAGTATTACTCCATAATAACGTTTGCAGCCATCACACTGAAGACTAGCATTGTAATTTAAATTACCAGACTCGTTTCATCATCATCATCTGCCGGAAAACGTCCACTGTTGAACAAAGGCCTCCCCTTTACATAAGAGGGGAAGGTGAAATAGTCCTCACGCTTGGCAAGTGGCTTGGGTATCACAGTATTGATGATGGTGATGATACTAAAGACATTGCTGCCCATCTTCTGGATTTTCTCTTAGTCGCCTCTTACGACACTCACGGGAGGAAAGGGAGTGGTCAATTCTAGGCCGGATAGCACTCGGCACTTGTTTATTAAGTGGTGAAATTAAGCCTCGACCTCGGCGAACTTGGACCAGATCGGATATGTTCTACAAAAGGGTCTAGTGATGAGTGTCTACCCTTAAACGACGAGCGTGTATGAGGAATGTGATTCGAGTGAATGAGGCGAAAGAAGTATGTCAGGATCGTAGCAAATGGAAATCCGTGGTCTAGAGATAAAAGACTAGATTTTCAAATTATTTTTCCCTTACCTCCGTATTGCATTTGATACCATAGTGGATATTATAAAGACAATAATATCTAAGGTCTGCATCCCAGGCATTGAAGAAGTCAGAATATAAAATGCTTCTTTGTTGTTTAATCCTGTGAAATTACAACCTACTGCTTTAAAAGCCGGTCGGAATAGATGAAACCAAGCCATAGTACAACTCTTATTATAGCAAATTATTAACATACATTGTGTTTTCAGTGCTGACCCCAACTATCGGTCGGCGGTGATCAACACGAACGTGATAGTGAAGCACACCGGCGAGGTCACGTGGCTCAGCCATGGCATATACGTGTCGGTGTGCGACATCAACGTGGAGCAGTTCCCCTTCGATGTCCAGCTGTGTACCATGAAGTGGGCCTCGTGGACATACGATGGGTTTCAGGTAACAACTATAGTTTTCGTTTTTGCTGTAGATAAACTAACAGGTATTTGAGATATTTTGACTAATTATCGTATCGGCGATTTGGTTTTCTGCGGTTTTCGGATCGAATTCGACTCCATGCACAAATGTGACTTTACAATGTCTAATTTGGTTATATTATGCTCGATAAATGAAGGCTTGCATCCATATAGAATAATTGTATGTGGCAAAAATTATAGACCTTGCTACTATTGTAAAAATCTACGCTATTTTTGTAATGGCTTTTTACTTTCTTTATTGACCATTTGTAACAATTATCAGAATAATTTGAGCTCACCAAATTACAAACATCCCAGTGCTGCGTAAAATAATGCCTTTTCTTTTTACGCTACTCTTGTCTACGCCATTTAATTTAATAGGTACCATCATTTATTTTGTAAATAATAACATAATCTACCAAATTGTAGCAAACGTTAATCCTTATATTACATTAATGTTATAAATGAGGAGGTTAAGATGATTCAATGTCTAGCTCTTTGTATACTTAGCGTAATGTTACGTGTAAATGTAATAGCTAAATGGACTTGGGAAAACATTTGCTACAGGGTATAAAAAAACACAAATTACTACAGCAAGGAGGTACTTATACCACCGAAAATTGTGACTTGACATAGAGACCACTATGGTCTTGGAATAATCGATATAAATCACTAATTAGTGAATTTCTCAATAAAAGGTTAAGGTTTTGGTCGTATCAAATCTTAAATGAAGTTTGAGGGGCCTAAAATGCAGCTTCTGGAAATAGCCGATATTCCCCTCAAATCGAATCCTCTTACGATTCACGCTGGTGATATCTTGCACCCTGTTGCTTACCTTCTATTACCATATTTAAATCCGGGATGGTATTGAGGCCTCCAAGAGGAAGCCCGATAGTTCGAGGTGCCACCATAACAGTCGGAAATACTCGTACATTATTTATGTTTACAAAACAATATGTTAATTCTGACGTTCTGAGGTCGGGAGTTCGTAGTGCCATTGACATGAATCAGGATAGTGTATTATGAAGCCGTCTTATTTAACTTACTGCCTCATTGAATCTCGTGGTTGCTTGGGGTCTTGCCCTGTTTGGGGGAACACGGGTCGAGTGCAAACAATAACAAAATACCGCATAAAGTTAAACATAAAGCTAAACGAACTTGACATACACAATACAAATCAGTTAGTAGTTTCTGTGTATCAAAATAATGTAGTTCTGAATTACTACCTATATTCAGGCGCGACGAGTAATAATGGGCTCGCCACCATATCCACGGGACTTATCATGAGTAATACTATGTAAACGCATAAACCTAATAACGTGGAACCTTTGCCTACCTCTTAAGGGATTATAACTGTAATTATATTATAGTTTTGCGATGTGTGTATACGAGCCCCAGTTACTACGTGAATTCCATCGGAAAGGTAGATGACATGTATGAAAATGATACAATTATGCTTGCGGCATGTGAAGCGAGAAGCGGTTGGCAAAACGGAACTAATTCGATAAAGCAGGGCTGGAGCAATACCGTAAATAAACGTTACCTTTATTGGGCAAATTGTTGACTGGTGTTTGGGTAACAGTGTAATTTTAGAAAGCTACTACATATGAGAGTTTGATAAAGATGTTTTCTAAGTCAATAAGAAAAACATGACAATAGAATACAAAAGAAAAATAAATAAATGAGATAGAACAGATATAGACTTGGGAGCCCCACCTATGCAGTAGGTAAGACGATGAATGTAAAAAAGAACCAGTATGCAGAATGAAAGTGCGAGGGGAACACAAGCGATAACTGTTATGAAATCAGATTACAAACGAATCAGATTAACATAGGCTCCGATCATGTTGGAGGTGTAAGAAAAAAAAAAGTCTATAAGAAAGGATCCTACAGAAAGAGTCTTTGATTTAAATGATCGCTTTACCAATGTATGGAGAGCAGAAGAATATTTGTTATATGTAAACAGTTAAACATCTTTTTCTCATTGCACACTCGAAAAACAATTTCAAAGAGCGCGCTGAAATTAAACGATGACGGTGAAGTGCGTTCTCGATACCTGTCGGAAACAGACTTTCCAATCTTGAAAATAATATAATGTTTCAATTTACTCGTGTGCTTGGCTTGATACACTTATTCATAATAACAACTGCTAGCAAATGTTTTTAAAACTGAAGGCAAAAGATAAAATTTGCAAGATTGAAACTCCAACATTTTTCAACCACGGAAGCATGCTTCGAATAAACAATGAGCTAAAGAAACAAAAGATGTAATGAGCTTTTTGATTCTAGCGAAAACATGACCATAATAAATATGTTTCTTTTGTTAATAAATAAGAAACAAAAGAAATCTTATTACTTAGGTAGACGACATTCTGCAGATGCAAAGTCATTCGCTGTGCTCGAGTGTTGCACATTAACAACGGGTCTGTGTTCTGCGACTGTGGCTTCAAACAATTGTTTTTTTTTAAGAATTGTTGGTGTTAATGTTTAGTAAAGGTTTCTTACAAATGAACTAGGCGGCCTCAGGGTAAATGTTTCACAATGCCTACCTAATAATTATGCGGCGACAAAATTATACGGATGAGGAAGTGAGATGCTGCCGCTACGTACACTGTACAGTGTAATGTAATTAAGTAAATATGTTTTGCTTATACGGCGTCTTGATTTTTCAACGAGAAATGTCTTTTTTTAAGAGTTTATGGTAAGGGGGCAGGATACGTGAACTGTAAAGATACCAATCAAATCGAATATAATTCTTAACTATGTGCATAGTTTTTAATACAGAACCGATCGTAGACTGTAGTTACTTATACATTAAATTCATCAATGATAAAAGTTTAATGTTAAATAATTAGTACTCAATATGTAAGTACAGTATTAAGTTACTTCGCAAACAACCTTATCTCACTAACAAGAGTTCCTCACGAAATATGAAAGTTATAATAAAAAAAAGCTAATTTACGTAAACAAAAGAAATTAATTTCCTTACGAAATGAGAGAAGTTAATTTGCAATCCTCCTGCGGTAAGAATGGATGACATAGTAAAAATGACAATATTTTCGCTTTCATTTAATGAAATTCCGTGGCGTCAGGCTCCAAACTAAAGATGCCGAAGGACCAGGTGGAAGGTACTTGAGATTCAAAACTTTAATCGTCCTAATCCTATTTAGTGTGTGTGTTTGTATCTTTTTTACGGCTTGTGTAGCTCAATAGAAGACAAGCAGGAAAAAAAAACTGCTTTGCTTAAAAGATGCGATTCTATGCATAGGTACACTACACTAGACAGTAGACACTGTTTTTATTTATTAAGATTTATAACAGTCACTGCGTGTACGAATATTAATTCTAAAATACAGGTTCACGCCAAGTTTAGGCTCTATTCTCCCACAGTATAATAATCTGTATAAATCATAAATATATAATTATAATGTTGTTACTTTTATTGTGGTGAGAAAATAAATATTATTACAATATTTAAAAAAATATTTTTCAACCAAACCGGTTTATCGGTTGGCGAGTCGCAATTTAATATGTTTTGACTATTTCGAAACAAGGTGTATGAATAAACCATGGAAGCAAACACAGCAGCTAGTATTAATATAGGTATTGTGTGAAAGAGAAACAATGAACCAAGACAATGTGTGAGAAATGAAACGCTATATAGTATAAATACTGGTCAAATCATTTACGTGCTTACTAAAGATTAGGGTTTAGGCATTACTCGCCTTCCTTTGTGTGGCCGATCTGCGATAATGGACGCTTAAAGGCTATTAACAACAAAATTACTGTTTCTGTACAGATATTTATTACGCGAATAAATATAACCAAACCTTTACTTAAACATATTTACTTAATACGAATAGGTATATGGAGATAAAGACGCCAGAAAATAAAGGTTTGGATTCGAATCTAACAATAGGTGTATTGATTTTTACGGAAAGGTGCAATATAATATGCGTTATGTATGCACAATGCACATACACGATTAATCCTTGTGAATTATCTGCAATTGTAAATGGCATAAATGTTGCTTTCAATTTCATTTCGATCTAATATCTCTAATATATCCAAACCAATCTCTAAATAAATGCTTTCATTTACATTGTACAAGTATAAAGTAGTGTTTTCAAATCTCAATCTACGATACGATACATTCGTCAAAACAATAAACTAGACTCAAGATAATCTCGCCCTCATCTTCTAAATTATGTAGAATTTCGAATCCAAAACTCTGTACAAGTTCAAATTATGAAATTAGAACCTCATTTGAAATGTAGACATCCTTGAACTCAGAGCCTCTGCCTGTACACCGCAACGGTAATTCAGGGGCTAACAACATTAGGTATGTATCATCATTAAATTATTTACACAGTATTTCAAAAAGCGTTTGTTGGCGACACTTATTGTTGATAATGTAGGTATATAAGTAGGTAGCAGGTTCATATATATAAGTAGGTAGTTTTAAGTAAAATTAAGAAAAAAATGTGGGTATACAAATAAATGGTACGTTGGAAGCGAGTGTGCGACTGGATGTCCGAAGGGAAAGTGAAGAGGCGGAGGGGGCCAACCGCCACAGTCAGTGCGAGAGCTAACGGCCATCCGAGCGGACACTCGCATTCGTGACGGCAAAAATACAAAAAAGATATCATATCATTCGTACTATCCTTCCCACCCTTAACAAGTGGTCTTCGAGCCGAATCAGTAACCAGCAACCACTGCAACTTGTAATGTTCAGCACTCCACCGTCACACAAGATGGTACAAACACGTGGCGCAAAGGAAAAGGAGAAGCAGTTACAAGAACTATCTGTCAAGGAAGGACCTTCTGGACAACCAAATGATGTGATATCTGAAAGAGTGGTTGGTAGTCTCAAAACGGAAGCCGGCTGCCATAAATCTACCGTTACATCCAAGAAAACGTCTATGGTGTCGAGCCGAAAATCATTAGAAGCTCGCAAAAAACAATTAGAATTGGAAGCAGCAGAGGCCATCGCGAAAATACAGAAAAATATTATAGAGAAAAAACTCGCGGCCGACATAGCAGCACTGGAAGAAAATTGTTCTCAAAAATCGCGAGATAGTTGTGATGAATCAGTGAATGTGTCACAAAAGGTAGAACAATGGCTAGAACACAGTCACGTGGACACCAAAGAGCATCTTTACGCTAGGGGATCATCACGTCAACCTAACAACGAGCAACTAAACGCAGTCACCGCTGTAGTGCCACCCACATCTTCACCCGTTGTTACGCCGCCTACGGATTTTCAACAGTTAGCACAGGTTCTCAAAGATATCGCTATAGCCGCTACTTCAAACACGCCGAATACCAAAATGTTAAGCCGATTATGTACACCAAAGGACCTTCCAACCTTCTGTGGCGATCCAATAGAATGGCTGAGCTTCAAACAGGCGTATGACGAATCGAGTGAAGTATGTCACTTTACACCCCAAGAAAATATGTGGCGGTTAAGGAAATGTCTAAAAGGAGCAGCGCGAGACTCAGTCACAGCATTATTAGTCAGTGCATCTTCTCCCGACACAGTGATGTCCACGTTACATCTTCAATTTGGCCAACCGGATGTGATATTACCTAGGATTATACAAGACATCAAAAAACTACATTCTATGAATCCGGATTACTATAAAGACATTGTTTCGTTCTCCATAAAAATCAAGAATTACGTAGCAGCAGTCCTGGCCCTGGGTCAACACGAGTACCTGCAAGGAATGAGTATCACGTCGTTAGTGTTATCAAAATTGCCTCCAGTGTTGATTTCAAAGTGGACTGATTACGGATATACGCGGATCAATCAAGGAACAAAATCACGGCTTGAAATATTATCGGACTTTCTCAGCGAAGAAGCATTGAAAATAACAAAAACCTCAGTGACATTAAGTTTAGTGCATAGTGACTCTAAGCGTAGAAATAGTGATAATAGTCATGCTGTATTAGTACAAGGCGACGCCGGCGTCGGAAATAGTGAAACAAAGTGTAGGTTTTGTCGCATATCTAAACATAATTTGTCCGAGTGTAAAAAGTTTAAAAAAGCGCTGCGCCGCGATCGATGGAATTACGTAAAGCGGTGCGGTTTGTGTTATAAGTGTCTAGTGTCGCGTCATAACAAAGAAACATGCCCCGCACCTGCTTGCGATATAGATAATTGCGCGCAGGCGCATCATAAGTTGTTGCATTATAAAAACGCGGCGAGTCCGCAAAATAGTGTAAAAGTTACGCAGTTACCGGATCCTGAGTCTCATATAGAAAGTGTTACAAATGTTAATTGTATGTCAAAGGTATTGTTAAAAGTAGTTCCAATTAATATTCACAGTCCAAAGGGTATAATAAAAGTTATTGCTTTATTAGACGACGGATCATCTGTTTCTTTGATTAGCTCGGAACTTACAAAACGATTAGGGATTCGCGGAAGTAAACAAACAATGCGTGTGCGCGGCGCGTGGAATAATACGGAGCTTGCTTGTGATTGTGAGGTAGTACAGTTATGTGTGTCAAATGTAGATGGCGATATGTTTAAAATAAATGCTCGTAGTGTTAATGAATTAAACTTACCAGTACAGAATATGTCAGCTATAGATGCGAATAAATACAATTATATATCTGAAATTAAATGTCACCTAATTAACGGTATTTGTAAGCCAGATATTTTATTAGGTCAAGATAATTATGATTTGTTGTTGCCTATCCGTATCGTTAGGGGTAAACCAAATGAGCCTTATCTTACACAGACGCCGCTAGGTTGGTGCGTTCATGGTTGTGTGTCTACACATGTTGACGTCTACCACTCTTCACTGCTTGTCTGTGATGAATCAGTTAGTACCTCAAATAGTGAGCGGATCCTACGTGAAATACAGGAAGAAGTTCGTCGTTCGTTCACATTGGAATCTATGGGAATCACAACAAGGCCTCGTGAAAATTCTGAAGACGTTCAAGCTATTTCATGTCTGGAGCGGACGTCTAAGTTGGTTAATGGAAGATGGTTTGTTGGACTTCCTTGGAAGGATGTTAATAGTAAAATGCCAAACTCTTTGCCTAATGCTATGAAACGTTTGATGAACGTCGAAAAGAAAATGAAGATTAACGAAGAATATGCTATCAGGTACGCTGAAAGGGTAAATCACTTATTTGAAAATGATTTTGCCGAGGAAATATGCACGCCAGGATCATCCCCGCGGACATGGTATTTACCTCATTTTGGCGTGGATAACCCAAACAAAAGGAAGCTGCGCTTAGTTTTTGACGCCGCTGCTAGAAGTCACGGAGTTTGTCTCAACGATTACCTCCTGAAGGGACCGGATCTATTGATGTCACTCTATGGTATAATGTTGCGCTTCAGGGAAAATAAAATTGCAGTAACAGCAGACATTAAGGATCAATTTCTAAGGATTAAAGTTATCCCGGAAGATCAGGACGCACTGAGATTCATATGGCGAGACAAACCAGATAAACCGATAAAAACATATGCGATGACGTCACTCATTTTCGGTGCTAATTGTTCCCCGTTCATCGCTCAATACATAAAGAACAAGAATTCGCTCAGATTTAAGTCTGACAAGCCGGCCGCTGTCCACGCGATATGTAAACAACATTACGCAGACGACTACATCGATAGTTTGGAAGATGAAAGCACCGCGATTCAACTTGTAAAGGACATTGTTTACATTCATAGTCTTGGCGGCTTCGAAATAAGAAACTGGACTAGTAATTGTACAGCAGTATTAGATTGTTTACCGAAAGAGACTATTAGCACTTCGTGCGTAAGGTTCAAATTGGATCAGCAGGAAGAAGGCGAGCGTACCCTTGGGCTTATCTGGTTCCCGAAGGAAGACTGTCTGGGATTTGATGTGTCGTTTAAGCGAATTCCTGAAGACATAATCAACGGTTCAAAACGACCTACTAAGAGAGAAATGCTCCGAGTTATTATGTCCATATTTGATGTTTACGGCCTTGTCTCACCATTTACAATTAAAGGCAAAATAATGCTTCAAGATACTTGGCGATGCGATGTACAATGGGACGACGTCATACCGGACAATATATTCAACAAATGGACTGAATGGTTACAAATATTAAAGCGCATTGGTTCATTACGGCTGCCTCGCTATTATCAGTCATCTACGGAACGTAATACGGAACAACATGCACCGAATGCACTTAATAGCAACGAGTTCAGCAGCCCCGCGCGCCCGCCGCCGCCGCCTGTCGCGCCGCCTGCGCCGCGCGCCTCGCTATCGGAGCTATCCCCACCGTCTAATGATTTAACAGCTGATGAGCGTACGACTGTCGCCGCCACCGGTTATACAAACTTACAACTACATATATTTTGTGATGCGTCGACACAGGCTATGTGCGCCGTCGCTTACTGGCGTTGGGAGAATAACGGTATACGTACGGCATTTATATCGAGTAAGTGCAGAGTTGCGCCTTTGAAACATATGTCAGTGCCGCGATTGGAATTACAGGCCGCGCTCCTCGCTGCCCGGCTCGCTGACACAATTCAAAAGGAACACAATATGAAGCCTGTAACAAGATACTTTTGGTGCGATTCTAGTACTGTTTTAAATTGGATTGGAAACGATGCGCGTAATTATAAAGTATTTATTGCTCATCGATTAGGTGAAATAGACGAACTTACGAGTATATCTGAATGGCGATACGTACCAACGAAAATAAACGTCGCTGACATAGCAACAAGAGAAACTTGTGATTTTTCAGTATTCGAAAACGAATGGTTTCATGGGCCGACGTTCCTACTTAGCGATGATTCATCGTGGCCCAAGAATTGTCAGGCACCTAAAGTAAACAAAGAGGACTTAGAATGTACTTTGTTGGTACAGTCAACTAAAGAAAACTTACCTGCTGTTCCTGACCCGCTAAGGTTTTCATCATGGTTACGCCTACTTAAGTCTACGTGTGTTATGTTATCATTTATTGATAAAAAATGCAAAAAACTTACCGGTAACATTAATGGTGATATGATGCTGCGAGCTGAAAGATTATTAATCCGGTATGCGCAGGCACAGAGTTTCACCGAAGAAATAAAAATCCTGGAAAAAAAGAAAAGCATGCATAAAAGAAGTAAACTACTTACCTTATCTCCTGTCCTCGATGAACACGGAATCCTGCGTGTGGGCGGTCGCATCGAAGCAGTTCGTGACATTCCAGTAGACATGAAGCATCCTGTCATTCTTGATGGACGAAATCATATAGCCCGCTTAATTGTTACGCATTTTCACATTCGTGCTGCTCATGGTAATCACGAATCAGTAGTAAACGAGTTAAAGCAAAGATATTGGATATTGCGCATTCGACCAACAGTGAAGCGAGTTGCCATGGAGTGTATGGTCTGCAGAATAAGAAAAGCTCAACCTAGACCGCCCAGAATGGGTGACCTACCAGAGGCAAGGTTGGCCCATCATCAACGTGCATTTACTTTCTGCGGTCTAGACCTTTTCGGGCCTATGGACGTGGCTATTGGTAGAAGAAGGGAGAAAAGATATGCCGTTCTTTTCACATGTCTTACTGTAAGGGCAATACATATCGAGCTTGTTCCTAGTTTAACCTCGGATTCACTGATAATGGCCCTGCGTAGGATGGCTTCGAGACGGGGATGGCCTCAACATTTATATTCGGATAACGGGACCAATCTAAGAGGCGCTGACAGTGAACTTAGAAAATCAATTCAAAGTTTAGATCAAGATGTTTTGAAGGCAGGAGCAATCAACTATGGAACAACCTGGACTTTCATCCCGCCGTCTAGTCCACACTGGGGTGGGGCGTGGGAACGCCTCATACGAACAGTAAAATCCTCATTAAAGGTTGTCTTAAAGGAACGCGTGCCCCGAGAGGAGGTACTGCTAACACTGTTAGCCGAAGTTGAACAAATTGTGAACGGGCGTCCCCTGACGCATGTCAGTGTGGAACCGGGAACAGAGGAGGCCCTAACTCCTAACCATTTTCTTTTGGGATCGTCATCAAACCAGCCAATACTTGGAGAATTTAATGACACTGACTTCTTCTTGCGAAAACAGTGGCGTATAGCGCAACGTCTAGCAGACCAGTATTGGTGCCGATGGGTAAAGGAGGTGCTACCTCTACTAATTCCACGAAGAAAGTGGACAGAAGAAGAGCAGCCTTTGAAAGTAGGTGATCTGGTGGTAATAGTGGATCCAAACGCTCCAAGGAACATGTGGATGCGAGGTACTATCGAGGGAGTATACCCTGGCAAAGACAAGCGTGTAAGGGTGGTCGACGTTCGTACCCGGGCAGGCGTCATTAGGCGATCCGCGGCACGTGTCGCACAGATTCCTGTAGGTTAGGAGTGCTGAATCAGCACTAGGGTGGGGATTGTTGGCGACACTTATTGTTGATAATGTAGGTATATAAGTAGGTAGCAGGTTCATATATATAAGTAGGTAGTTTTAAGTAAAATTAAGAAAAAAATGTGGGTATACAAATAAATGGTACGTTGGAAGCGAGTGTGCGACTGGATGTCCGAAGGGAAAGTGAAGAGGCGGAGGGGGCCAACCGCCACAGTCAGTGCGAGAGCTAACGGCCATCCGAGCGGACACTCGCATTCGTGACGGCAAAAATACAAAAAAGATATCATATCATTCGTACTATCCTTCCCACCCTTAACAGCGTTATTAAATGTTTTTGTAATTGTTTTTGTATTAAAAAACGAATTTAGTGTCAGTAGTGTGTCTTTATGCTTATTCAGAATATAGTCTGTGGCTACAGGCAATGTATGCAAAATTTTTAGGGATAGGAACGTAATCAAAAATATTGTATGGGCTATCACAGTTTGGTCCAAAATAAATAGATGTAGAGGGCAATGTGTCAGTCAGATACATAGTACTTACAATTTTATATTAGAATCCAGTGCATACAGATTAAATGGAAACCGCTCCCAATATATCTGGGAAAAGGTTAGACAGATGATCAAGAAACGTTTACAACAAACAATGTGCAGCATAACAAAAGCTGTTAGCTCAACCGTGTTTTACGGGCGCTCAATAAGTTCCTTCTCCCTGATATTAAAACTTACCTGAATACTGGCGAGATCCGCATTGAACTGGTATCGACTGTAATCTTGGCTTCGACGTCGTTCGGTTTTTCTGTGTTGTCTTTTTAACTGATCTTGCTTTCATTCCCAAAATCATTAGAGATTGTCACAAAAAAGACAAGTTGACAAAAGTCTCAAAACCAACCGTGCTTGCAAAATGAGACATTTCAATTTACTTTTCTGTAGAAGCGTCGGTTTTGTAGCAAAACAGACAAATCAAGATACCAATCGGTAATTTACGCCGACGTCACCGAATTCTGAATTCCTTTTTTTGAATAAAAGAACCCCGTACATGGAGGCGTTTATCGTAAAAAATGAGAAAGAATGTCATTGTACTTAATGTAAAAGCCCGCTGGCGCTGCGTGGAGAGCTCCTTTTGAACACAATGGGTCGTGTTGCGCGTATATTACTACATTTTTCATTAGGTATTCACCATTAAATATACATGTATTTCACACATACACTTCACAGTAATTAAGCTGTTTTATTACTCGTATGCCAGCAGTATATTACCAGAATAATTGAAAACGAGAGATAAAATTATTTGAATTTTTGTACCAAGGGTCACAGTAATAAAGGGCATGACTGTTACAGAATAAATATGTTTAAGATAAACACAAATATTAATTTGGAAGTACAACACGTATCAGATATGATATCAAATATTAAAGCAAAACATATCAATGCGGACTATTTGTCGTACTTCGTCAGAGTTTAACAATATAGGTACCAACTCCGATATGAGTTAGGTAGGCTGAAACTTTGAAGCCAGATTTCGGCCAGATCTCGTGATTTTGTATATGTTTTATGAAATGAAATTGGTGTCACAAGTCGCAGTAAAAGACGGAAAAGAAATGGAAATAAAAACTACTAGAGGAATTTTGAATTTAATTTCAGTTTTAGGTGAATGTACAACATCTCACATCTAATACTACACTTGGGAGCAAATAAATCGAGCCACTTCCTTTTTCACGCATTATGGTAATTATTTTTGGTATTAAGGAACGCATCGATTCGAAACATATATCGCCTAAAAGGGTATTTAATAACCTTTACAATGAGGGTAGTTAGTTGTCAAAATTTCATTTTTATTAAAGTTTAAAGGGTAGAATAAAATTATCGCATTTAATTTGCTTATGACATTTTTATTGTACTCTGTTAAGAAAAGATTAAATTTGAGGTTTTTGTTAATCATACCCATATTACTTGTTATTGTTGTCTTTATCTGTGTCTGTGTAATCAAAATAACCTGATAAAATGGATACTACACCGACGGAAGCTGCCCAAGTTGTAGCTTTACTTGAGGTTGGACACGGACAACGTGAAGTGGCACGCAGACTTCATTTGAGTCGTTCAAAGGTACAGCGGGTATACCGCAGGTATCTGGAGACTGGTGCTTTTGTTCGGCGACCTGGAACTGGCCGACCACGGGCAACAACAGAACGTGACGACCGCTTTATTGCAACCAATTCGTTGCGCGACCGTGGACTTAATGCTGTTCAGCTACAGCAAGCGTTACGTGACGTTCGAGGAGTCGCAATCAGTAGGTGGACAGTGAGACGAAGACTAAAAGAACGAAATTTAACATCACACAAACCAGCAACTGGCCCAAAATTGACTGTAGCTCATCGCCGATCTCGCTTGGAGTTTGCTCGAGAACACATTAATTGGACGTTAGAAGACTGGAGGTCAGTTTTGTTTTCTGACGAGTCAAGAATCTGTCTTTTTAGCAATGACGGGAGAAACCGAGTGTATAGACGTCCTGGTGAAAGATTTGCCCAATGTTGCATTCGAGAAACGGTGAGTTTTGGTGGTGGTTCTTGTATGGTGTGGGGAGGAATTTCTCTAGACGGAAAAACGGAACTTGTCTTCGTCGACCCCGCCAACGATGGCAGTGGTAGACGTGGATTAACAGCTGACCGATACATAACTGACATTCTTGAAAACCACGTAATGCCGTATGCTGGTTTTGTCGGAGAAAATTTCTTGTTTATGCATGACAATGCGAGACCTCATACCGCGCAGATCGTTACGGAATACTTGTCTGCGATCGGGATTCAACAAATGGTATGGCCAGCACGAAGTCCCGATTTGAACCCGATCGAACACCTATGGGACGAGCTAAAACGGAGAGTCCGAGCCAGGGTTCCCGCTGTTTCATCCATTCCCGAGCTTAAAGTCGCTGTGCTTGAAGAGTGGGAGAACATACCACAATATGTCATCGTAACGCTGATCAGATCGATGACTAATAGGCTACAAGAATGTATCAGGGCCCGGGGGGGTAATACCAGTTATTAAGAATATTTTTTTTGCAATAATTTTGTTTTTTATTGTTTTTATGGACTGTTTTAGCCCTACTAAATTTTCTATCAAAATTACCATTTTTCTTGCAGAGCCAATAATTTATCATTCAATAAGGTTATTATTCAATAATTTACCCTCATTGTAAAGGTTATTAACTAAACTTTTAGGCGATATATAGTTCGAATTGATACGTTCCATATTACCAAAAATATTTACCATTTTACGTGAAAAAAGGTAGTGGCTCGATTTATTTGCTCCCAAGTGTACATCTCTACTTACTACTGCAAGAACATGATATCTTTTGTTCAACTCGAAAATTTCCGGATTCCCTCTCAAATTTGGCAGTTCAAAGGCATCACCTGCTTCCGTTACAGCACTAAGTTCCACGTTTCATAAAGGTTTTATGGTCCACAAACTGTGCGTCGTATGTCACGTGAATGTATTCTTCGTGACGTATGTGAACTCACACATTTTAGAAGGCAAATGGTTGAGTCGTTAAGAATTTTCTCTGACATACCCGCCATTCATGAGATACTCGATCGTTCGAGTCAAACTACGAGGGCTCTGTGGGAATGTGGATAGTACGTATTAGCTTTATTGGATCTGATTCAATGAGATTGATATCTTATTGTCCTGGATACAACAGATGAGATTTTTACGTAGAAAAGAGCGAATGTTAATGGTATACATTTACAATAGCAAACTTACGAGTTTTTATTTATATGTTCTCCTTATTGACTTTTAGGGTTCCGTACCCAAAGGATAAAACGGGACCCTATGACTAAGATTCCGCGGTCCGTCCGTCCCTCCGTCTGTCACCAGGCTGAAATTTTCACAGATGATATATTTCTGTTGCCGCTATAAAAACAAATACAAAAAACGGAATAAAATTAATATATTTTAAGGGGCTCCATACAACAAATGTGTTTTTTTGCCGTTTTTATTGATATCCTATCCTATTTTTTTATATATAGTGGTCGGTTAGGAGAGATTGTCCTATCTTGGCCTTAAGATATCTCTAATTTGATCAGAATCATTATGAACTCCGAAGTATTTCTAGCTAATCCATTAAAACACAACTTATACCTATACTATATACATGCTTAGTGAGTATACTTGTCTAGTTAAAAGTTCTACAAGTGAAAGTTTGTTAATGTTCATGATGGAAATGTAAGATAGGGTAATTCCTGTAATATACAACCTTGACATTCGCCGAGTTCCCGATAAATCGATGAAACCACAAATAGAATTGGAGTTGAAAGTTTGTGTAGTTTACTAAGATGATTTGAGATATCGTCAAAATAAGTATAATGTAGTATGGCTACCAGGTTTTATATCACACTAGATATTATTTTAGTCTAGGTACTAATAACTTTTTATACATTAGTTATAAAAATTAATATATTGTTGTTTCACAAAGTATTCACTCGCAATCTATGTGATAGTGAATTATCGGGGACAAAACTAATACCTAGTTATCATTTTCACAATATAAAATATGTAAGTTTCCTTACAATGTTTTTTACTATGGACTAAGAAGGCAAATTACAGAGGATAATTTATTATTAAAAGTCAAATCGCCACTAGTCTGTTATGTGCACCTCCGGGCCAACATGACTTCAAATACTTAGTTTTATAACTTGAACTCACTAACTAGTTACTATACGTCTACCTTAGAGCTAAGTTCGATATAAGAATTCGCGAACATTATATGCAGGATAAAGTTATATTTAAGATTACGCCACTCGGTCTTGCCTTTTTAACTTGATTGTATTTTAATGTAATTAGTGTTAATTCAAATAGATACGAGCGGTAAAAGGTCCGCGTTACCTCTTAAAACATAATTAGAGAATTTACAAGTACTTATAGTAATGGAAGCCATTTTGGTTTTCGTTTTTTCATTGTGCATTTGATAAACATTATTGGTTTGGCGACTTGGAGATGTGACGTGCTAAATTTGTTATAGGTACATAATTTTTTAAAAAAGAATCTTTCCTTTTCATGTCGACTTGAGCTATATTACTATACTAGCTGCGCCCCGCGGTGTTACCCACTACATTCTTTCTGGATCAAAAGCAGCATATGTGTTAATCCAGGGTGTCAGCTACCTCCATAAGAAATTTAATTAAAATCCATTCAGTAGTTTTTACATGAAAGAGTAACAAAAATGCATCCATACATACAGACTTTCGCGTTTATATATATGTTTATATAATATTAGTAGGGACTTATATTATGCCCTTATAAAATTTATCATTTACCGTTGGTTTGGTTTAAATAATATAGGTATTTTTATTGCAAATACTGTACGATTAATGATAAATATGTGATGTCTATGAGGCAACAAGGAACATGATTGATCCATGTTTGTTTGTATAATTGTAATGGGTATCCTCGTGTACACTCACGCTTCAATCAATACATCGTATGAAAATCATTAAACTTGAAAGAGTTCATGTTTGCGAGGAAGAGCTATTTGAAAAAGACACAGCTAAAGTTATTTTAATTTTAAGATTTATCTACAACTAAGTATCAGTAGTAGTAATAAAAAATAATATAAAAACCGTGTTACATTTCCATATTGAAGTCTTTCCATACTTAGCCGAAGGCTGCCTTCTTAGATGTATACGTATAACAGGAGACAGTAGTATACTTTTTTAAATAAATTAAATGAAATATATCGACTATTTAGGCCAGGTAAATGGGATAAAAACATGATACAAGGGAACATGTTGATAATCTATACTAACAAATTAAAAAAATATTATAACTTCACCAATATTAATAATAGATCTCCAGGGTGGACATAGACTACTTTAATCACGAAAAAGCGCAGTATATTCTATCTTTACTTATTTACCTTTTCCTTTCAGCTTGACCTAAAGAAACAATTCGACGAAGGCGACACAACGAATTACCAGACGAATGGCGAATTCGACTTAGTGAGCTTCGACGCCATCCGCCACGACCAGTACTATTCCTGCTGTGTGGAGCCGTACCCCGACATCACATACGTCATCAAGTTACGGAGAAGACCTATGTTCTATGTCTTCAACCTTATTCTTCCATGCCTACTTATCAACGGGATTGGTAAGTATTTACAAAGTGCCAATTTTGGATCGATTTTTATATCTGTAGCTGCACTAAATAGAAGTAGTGATCTGTGGTGTTAGTATAGGTCTAGCTAAATCAAGAGAGAAATTAAGTCAAAACATTTTCAGGTTTTTAAGAGCTTGACTATACCTACAGACTTGACAAAAAGAAAATAAATTATACCATAAAAGTACATTTCTTTGTATTAAACATAACGAGCTTGTTTCTTTGAAATTTAAACTAAATTTGAGTCGTCTCAAATCTCTCAAGATGAAGCAGACCGTGATTAAGCTGCATAACATAGTTTACAACAAGTGGCTTGGGATTGTCTTTATTTAATATTTTATTGCGGCCGACCTCTGATTGCTAAACGAAGTTCAGGGAAGTTAGGCCATACAACGAACTCTTATTACCATAGCGTGAGATGAACTCAAATTGACGTAATGTACTGAGTGTATCAAGAATATATTTGAAGTAATCAAGTAGAAATTGAAGTAGATAAATACAAACGCACAAAGGCCTATCCCTAATTAATCACATTTACTACCTCATAATGTTTCGCCTTTGTAACACGTAATTGTTTATCCACACTGGTAAAAATAAAACACTTTTTCTAGAACGAAACGAAAGTTGCTCTACTAGAATAAATAAGAGGTGTTACACTTTTCCTCTAGCGCTGCTCGTGTTCTACGTGCCGTCGGAATCAGGTGAAAAGGTGACCCTGGGCATAAGTGCACTTCTGTCTATGACCGTATTCTTGATGACTATAAGAGACACATTGCCACCTACGGAGAAGACGCCTCTTATTAGTAAGTTACTTTTACTTAAATGCGATAAAGCTTCATTTTCTCCCTTTGTGATAGAGATAGCTACAGTTATGTTTTATAGAATTTGATGATACTTGTTTGCAAAACTACTAATGGGGTGCCGATTGGATCACTATATTTTGCAATGATTAAGCACTGTATTTTTATTATACCTATATTATTGTTTTCATTACTCAGCTATAGAAAAATGTATAGTATATAGAAGTAAATTTTTGAGTTAAATAGTAAGAGGCCATGAATCATATTATCAAGTCTTTCAATAAGAAATATTGTAACTCTTGTGGCTTCAGTAAACTAATTAACTTTTGGCGTCATATGGTTCGTTCATTTGTTTTGCAATATGTCACAAGCGAAAAACCACACTGTGACAAGCATTTTCGATCGCCGTGGTCGCGACAATCAAATGTTATATTCTGCTGATAAAAATAGAGACAAAATAAGCCTAGTTCTTATAACTTGTGTTAATAAATAATTTGAAAACTATTTATGTAGTTAGAACGATGAAATCAATGAGTATGTATAACGATTTAATTATTTTCAGGTCTATATTATGGAGTTAGTACATGTTTGGTTTCGTTCTCGGCGTCTCTGTCGGTTGTCACGCTCAACATATCTTACAGGCGAGTTTTATTATTATTGCGATAAGTTTTAGCATCAAAACTGAACAGAGTAGCAATGTCTTTACCTTATGTTTATGTCTTCATATCATGACATGACGTCATGTCATGATATAAAGACGTTAACTTTAAGTTCCTATTTCACCTTGACCTATGCTTATAGCATACAATAAGCATAGGTCAAGGTGAAAAACTTAAGGTGAATTGCATTGCTTGCTAAAAGGTATTATCCTAATTATTTCGGACTATTTATTCAAACAATACGACCAATCAGTGTAATGAACGAGTCACCATTTTGCTAAATTGTTAAATTTTAACGTTCTCAATAACCATTTTATTATGAAAATATTCGTGTTTGTAATATGGATTGTACTAATTGAATTAATTAAGGCCCAGTTTAGAGCTAACTGATTAAATATGCAAATAAGGGAGTCGTACAATAATCAAATAATATTCATTGTTAAAGACTTGTATGATTTGTAAATATTTTAATTCTGAAATTCTGTATTTATAATATTCTAAAATAGAACGAATTGCTCGAACTTGATTGAGATTGATTTTATTAAATCTGTCGGTAAGCAATTGTAAACATATAAGTTGTAGGTTCAGATAATAATACGTAATATTATAATAAATGTGTAAACAAAACAGTAAATATATGTTATATAAATACTCATATTATGTTTGTGTGTTCAAGATATACAAACATTATTCGTTAGTCAATGGTCAGCTGTGTAACTATGTTAGGTAATTATATTATGACAACATGTTGTAACTATTCATCAGTTGTACAAGTTTTATAAGAATAGTTTGTCTGCCATGAGTTGCGTTTGAATGCGTTTGTAACTTACTATCGAAAACGTTTCTTTTTCTATTGCAACGAGCAGAAAGCTCACAGAGCTAACGTGATAAATTAAAATCTAAGTAAGCAGCATAATACTATCTGTTGACGCGCGTTTTTGTAAATTTCTCGTTATTTACTTTTGTAATTCTCGGTAGATACACTGATGTATACAATGTGTACTCTAAACCTCAGACCAAATATACGAAACTACTGGTATACTAAATCTGTGTTCTAAACATTTCCATTGTGTGAACGTGTGGTGTTGCTCGTAGAGGAGTGAGAGGGCAGCCGGTGCCGGCGGTGCTGCGCGAGCTCGTGTTGCAGCGCCTCGCGCGCCTGCTCTTCATCAACTTTGACACTGACGCTCCAAAGGTAACCTAACCCTTTCGCTGTCTAGTAACCCTCGTATGCGGCAATTGGTTTATTAACCTTAACCCCAATCCATTGCCTGATTTTCTGTACAGTCCTCCTAGATTGTTATAGGCAAAACGATAGATGAAAGTAATCGTGAATGTAGGTATGGGCTTGTCGATGTCATACATTTGACATTCTCATCTCTTTGCCGTTTTGTCACATGTCTCGGAAGGCCTAACTTTAAGAGCAACCGTGTGGCATAGGTATATATTTACTTCTTAACTTTACTTTACTTTACAGTGTTCTAAAAATACTATCATCTTCATATGTTACTTCCGAGAATCGTGTTATGTTCACATTAGTACATGTATTAAGTCAATTCCATAAGATGAACTCATTTATCGTAATATAAATTCTGTTAGACGCACGGTAATGTTGATATAATCAGAATATCGCAGAATTGTATATTAGCAACCAGGAAAATGTTGCAGGAATTCCGGGGTGGTTTTTTATACATGAGAATAGAGGGATGGATAATAGTAGCATCGCAGTAGATGGGATAACAATCGCAGTAAATAACAAAAAAAACTTATGCTCTAAAAAAATTTGACATCCTGTGCCCTTAGCACGAATATTATGCACTATCGTCACGTATTCGTATCGAGTAAACTATTCGATGACGTAAACAATTCGATAGTCAAAAATATTCGTCGATGTCCTTGTTACGTTTAAGTCAGATACAATACGCAAAAACCGGACTTTAATCGGATTACGGCGGGCGCATCCCGATCGTGGACCTTCTTACCATCCTTATTCACAATATTCACTGGCCAATGTCTACAACTTAGCATTACCAGATTCTATAAGGCAATTACCTACTACCTATTATCAGGGATTCTACCGTTTATCTTCTTTGTTTTGAACTTCTTTTCGAAAGCCTCTTGAGTCTGAGGAGATAGTGTGATAGAACCCTCAACGTTGCTATTAGGTATGTACTATACTCCGAGCAGTAATGCCCCAACTGATTTGATAGATTGCTTACTAATTAAATGGATGAGTCTTGTTTACGAATGAAACAAAGATAGCCCAAATGAATAGCCTTTACAACCAAATTATAATTGATGGATGGGAGAGTGATTACCTAAATAATCTGGTTCAGCCAAAGGCGGAATTAATAAGTAGTTTTCGTGCATTCACCGTGTGCAACAACTGAAAATGGCATTTCTTTTTGTCATGTTTTTTGTGAATGATGACAGTAAATGTATTATGTTTTTTAAGCTAAAATATTGCTAGTAGGTAGCTACTCGAAATACAATTAGCTATTTTTTTTTTTTGGAAATCAAATACATTATTATACTCACTTCTCCGTATCACAGGGTTTCCCACGCCATTAAGCAGTAGTGCAAGATAAAAGGCAAATATACCTACTTACAAATAAGTTGATATACTGTCTGTTAATGTTAAATCCCTGTAATTCTAAAAGGAATAGCCAGAGGCTTTATGTTCCCGCCAACGATGGTAATAAATCTCAATGTGGCAAAGCGCCCAATCTGTAGTCAGGTGGTCTGGGGCTATTTGAACTATGGAGTAAGTACATTGTGAAAACAAAAACCTTTCCAAAATACATGTCCTTCTAAGTGGTTTATAAAATTAATGTTTTTGTTTGTTATATTAATTAATAACAACAATGTATAATGTCCTATCGTTATGTAGGAATTAACCAATCATGGTCGGTTATTCAGGTAGCCCGAGCGTGAGCTTATTAAGTGGTAAATGTGATAATAAATTAGAACTTTATTTTTAAAAGACAGTACTTTTAAAGCTGTTATATCCATAATTCATCCTGCTTACCCTAAAGGATTATGAAGTTGATTAAAAGCCAGTTATTTTCACGTTTGGCACATTTGATCGGAAAGGGGAAGACCAAGGCGAAAATACCTAGACCAAATTGGAGATGTTCTGCAAAAAGGGCAAGTGAAGAGTACCCTCAACCGACGAGCGTGTATGAGGAATGTGATGTGTTTGAATGAAGCAAATAAGGTATGCCAGGATCGTAGCAAATCTAAATCCGTGGTCTCTGCTTACCCCTCAGGTAAACAGGCGTGACTGTATGGCACAATTTAAATTGAACATAAATAATAGCAATTTGACGAACGCTGATTTTGAAAACTAAGTCATGATTTGTCAGAAAATATTTTTGATAAGGATGCGTGAAGGCTTAAACCCCATAAGGGATAAATATCTAGCTGTATGAGCAACATTAAATACAACATAAATGGTGTTCCGGGTAGTGCATTGTAAGATATGTCAGTGAACTCCGCGAAACAGGAAAGCGTTTAGAAATAACTTACCATACGTATGTTTATATAAAAACCCTTTTACAAGAAACACGACAGCTACACGTATGTTTTCAAGCCTGTCCCATGACATAGCTGCGAAGGTATCGAAGTCGGCGTAAAAGTGTATATTTTGTCTATTATTCCCTGGTGGGAAGCCTCCTGGGCCTGCGGCGTCGATTCTCCGTGTACCTATCCATTATATATGTACTTATATCTCCCTCGCCATGTATCACCATTGTAAACGCTGTCAAGGGACCGCAATGCCGAGTAAAAATAATATTTTGCTCCCAACAAATGTCCTTTGAGGTAGAGTTTTCGTTATGCGTAAAGTCGGTTTTTTCTTTCTTTGCTTTGATATAATTCTTTTGCTCTATCATTTATATCCATAAAGTATCGGTTAGAAATACTGAGAAGCTATCTAGCCATCGAGTGATATGTAAATACATTTCGAAGAATTTCATTGCCGTCTCTTGCGATCGCGTTTCCCGTCAAGGAGTTGACTATTCTTTTGTATGATTGATACTTTTATATCAAGTATTAAATTTCATATGCTAAATTCATTAAAGAATGGATACTTAAATAACATAATACCTACCTATAACCGCTATAATTTTATGGATGATGTCTGTCGTCATTTGTTTTGCGGATCGTTATTTCTGTCCTTACATCTTGACAGCGTTTTCGTTTTTAACCAATCATCGTGCCGAGTGTAATATGTATTAACAAGTTATGACTCTTAACAGGTGGAAAACGGGTTATATTATAAAAACCTCTAGAGTAAATGAAATCCCTACGTAATTATTCCCACATTAATATAAATTACTTTCCCGCGTGACCTGGATAGTTCGATGATGCATTTATTTATAAATTATACGTTCTTTATGCCTGATCTACGATGAAGGGTTAGGTTTTTATCGTTGATTGAAAATATTTTTTTAAAGTATACCGATATAAATAAGTTTTTATTAAAGTATGCTAGTATTACTACATTTAAATTAAATAAATTTTAGTGCTTTATTGAAGTCTTAAAAAAAAATTACATTTGAACTTGATGTTAAACTGAGGCACTTAAATTCCCCCTGCCAATCGATAAGTGCGAAGAGTTCAAATGCTTATCTGTATCTAAAACCAATCAAACATTGGAAATATGTAAATAAGTTTGAAACTCTTAATAAAAATCTTTATTAGCTTATGGACTTCGATTTTCAAATCTGAACTTTCAAAGTCGCAACCATTAAAAGTTTTGTCAAAGCTGATTTTCCCGTTACATTACTTTAAGCGTGAAGTATACAACTGCTTCTATCATTACAAAATTATGAAACATAACATCACGCCTGTATTCCTCGAAAGGGTAGGTAGAGGTGCACATATAGTACACCCACATTTCGCCAGTTATGTTTTTAGGTCTACCTAATGGAAAAACCCAGTAACACTTTCCGGGTATTTGACACCCGGGATTCGAACCCAGGACCTCGTGCTCAGCAGCCGCGCTTAGCAACCACAAAACCAACGAGGCAGTCGTCATTTATGTTATTTCATCATTTTATTATTATAAATAAAGTTTGCCAATTAGGTAGCACAAAATATGAAGTTGGTTCTTGAAATGTACAAACATTTGAGTTTACTCGTACATTCATTAAAGCGAATAAATATCCGCTGTTCTGATGAATCGACGTACCAGTTTATTAGATGTTGCCGCGATCAACGTTGGATGAATTACTGCTGTTAAAAACCAACCCTCCAAGCCACCTCAACAACCATTGAAATTTATAAAAAAGTAACGTGAAAAATAAAGCATTTGCTGGGTTATTTTAATTGCTACGAGTCAAATGAACAATATTATATTTATTTAATTTTGTTGATAGGTATAGGTGTATAGGAGTTTTTATGCGTGTTTGCGACTGCAGAGTTCTGTCGTGTTATTTAGGATTGTTTGAGAAATTTCGTTTTGTACCGGATTGCACCGGAATGATTTGTGTCGTCAATGTTTACTTTTTAGTGAAAAAAATTGATATTGTTTATTTTTAATTGTCCTCATTTTTATTGGTATTTTGTATTTACTATTTGTGTTTTAGTTTTTTAGTTGTAAGATCTATTGTTTTTCAATCTATTTTACCCTGTATTAAACCTACCTATAGTTTTAATCTGAACTGTGCAACGCCATGGTTACTGACTGTAATGTTGTGCATTTGTGTTTTAAATAAATAAATTAAATTGCATATGTAACGATGAGGTCACACGGCTGACGGTGTGATGCGAGAGGTGTTGATTCACAGTTGAAGGGAGAATAGAAATCAAAGGGAAACTTATATTTCAGAAATGTTGAAAGTTCTTGCGTTATTATGAAATTTACGAAATAACGCAAGAATCTGTTTGCTGGAAGTTTGTTAACTATTTATCTGCAATTCAACTAATATCTGTTTATGTAGTAGGTAATTAGTAGCTGTACCTGAATCTAGCGTTATAAATTATTGTAATGTAAAGAAATAACAATAATTAAATTATTTTCATATTATGTAAAATTTTAAGGTCAACTGATTAATTTTTTAATAGTGAATACCTATAAAAATATTTTTCTACACAGTAACACCACGCCGGGCGTCTATAAAAAGGGTAGCATCCACATTTCACCGATAACTGAATACACTCCCATAGTACAAGGTGATTTTTCAATCAATGTTAGGAAATTCAAATAAGGGAGTAGAATTGTGCCCGGTAAATGGCAATAGGGTTGCTCCCATTAGAAACATTTACATAGGACTGCCAACCCTATACGAAAACTGGGGCATAAAAATACGTCTTATATTGAACCGGTTGATACCGTATATTTTATTTTTTTCAGTCAGCCACTTGATATAAAATAATGTGTGCATATATCAAATATTCATTGCAGTGTATTTATTCATCAACGTTATTTGTGCATTACATGTACTAGCTTTGTTTATTTTCTTTTAGAGTTGTATCTACTCGTTCAAACTATCTTAGTGTTACATCATAAACGAAAACGGCAAAACAGTTTTTAGAAACGGATTTCTGCAGTCCAAACAAAAAGTCAACAAGTTCTTGAAACTGGTGCATATCCAATATCGTTCTTTTCAAATTGTAGGAAGTGTTTTTCTTATAGTAAAACTAACAATATTCTATCTTAGTCGTGTTTCTTGGAAGTTCATGCCAAATAGACATGTCAAGCTTGCCAAGTTTTTACTTTGACCAAAAATCCCTTAAAATCTGAATACGGAATAAGTGTCTATCAAAAGGCGCGGTAGTGCAATAATGTTTTGGAACACATGATTTCCAGCGAAAAGCCACCGTTTTTTTGCTATTCCGTATTGGTCAAGAACTTCCTTTTAAAGCGTAATGATTGTGTAGTGCAACATTACTGGGCAACCGTTTGGAATAATTGCATTTGTCATGGGCATGATACACGAACCGTCTGAAAGTAGAGAAACCTCTTATCATAAAAATGTTAGAGTTTCACAGAGATGTCTTCTATTCTAGAATGTTAGTAAACAGGCTTTGGTGGTCTTAATTTCGAATAGAAATTCATTTTTTTTTCTTGGTAATGGTATGAGCTAACTGTATCCTGTAGAGAGGCTGGAGATTCCTGTCTCTTGCCAAAAAATCTGGTAAATCAGATAAAGCCTCCATGGGGCTGCCAGCCGCAGACCATATAAAAAAAGATAATGTATAGATTAGCCCATCAATAAGGATGTTAGCAAAGGTTGACTACCCAGGATGCGCCAGACATACATCGACCTCGTCACTTCTGGAAGTTCTACTAATTTGACTTTACTACTAACGCAATTATTTTATTTAAATTAAAATAACAGTTCAACTAGACAGAAACATTTTATGACTAAAACTAATCATGTTCTGACTTAAATACCAGCCTACGTATTACATTCATTATCATCATCAGCCGGAAGACGTACACTGTTGAACAAGCCTTCCCTTTGTTTGCCTATGTATTTACTGCAGGTCAAAAGAACCAGCATTGATTGCTGTTCTGTCTTTTTTTAATCAGTTGTACGTGCAGGGTGACGGCGGCACGATGACATCAGCGGGCGTACAGGTGAACCCGCGCACGGGGTCTCGGCTCAAGGCGGAGGTGCGCTGCGACGGAGCCCCGCTCACTCCCGCCTCGCCGCGCTTCGCTCGTCACAACCACAATCACCTAGGTAAGGAACACCTAGGTTAAGAATTGTTACGGTGTAAAGATGTCTAGGTCTGTCGAAGTGTGTAAGAAAATGTGATCGCAGCGGCTGGTGCTCAACGCGTGCAGCATTCACAAAGTGGGTAACTGCTTCATCATTAAGAAACTTAAGGTATTTTTACGTAATAAATAACACGAAGTTTGTGATGTTATGTTATGTTTTTATCCTCTATCAATCCTACATTAGCCATTCTTATTGGCACAAGGACATTCAGAGACAAGTATTTGTTTGATTTACTGCCAACTGTCAGGTCAACGCTTAGATTTACATTTGTTGGTTATGAAGCAAAATATAACAGAAAAAATGCCACTTCTATGTCATAAACACATCATCCTACGAGATTTATATGATAGTCGTGAAATATCACATGTTTTGTCAGAGTAATAATTCAAGCATAATTATTAGACTGCCTCGTTGGTCTAGTGGTTGCTAAGCGCGACTGCTGAGCATGAGGTCCTGGGTTCGAATCCCGGGTCGGTCAAACTGTTACTGGGTTTTTCCATTAGGTAATTCTCAGTAGCAGCACGGAGTCTGGATTTGTGCCCGGATGATGGCAATAGGCTCGCCCCCTATTACATTGGGACCGAAAAACATAACTGGCGAAATGTAGGTGTACTATAATATGTGCACCTCTGCCTACCCCTTCGGGGAATACAGGCGTGATGTTATGAATGAATTATTAGACATACATTACGTTATTATCTACAAAGTGATTCTGATGAGGTAAGCTTTAAGGCAACGAAACATTGCGGTCTCGGGCCCAACTGATTGCGGAATATCAGACTAACTTGCGGGTCTGAATGTTATTGTGACCCCTTAAGTAATGAGCGCAGCTTTTTTATATTACAAAGTCGCCGACTGCAGCCAATTGAAAATGTTGTTGACTTTTACAACTAAAGTCTCTAGAGTACCACAGAGTAAATAAACAAGTAACGGTAGTTTTCAGATGTCTTGCTCCTAATATTGGTTAAGTAGTACCGTAATTAGAATCGTCGTCAGTATGTATCAAGGCGTATCTCGGTAGAAACTTTCATCCTACAACAAAACGATTCATTAATCAATAATATCGTAATGTTCCTTTATAATTTACTAGCTGCGCCTCGCGGTGTTATGTGGATAAACAGTAACCTATGTGTTAATACAACCTCGATATGAAATTTCATCAAAATCGGTCTAGCTGTTTGAGCGTGGTAACAAACATACAAACACACTAACAAACTTTCGCCTTTATAATATTAGTGTGATTTAATACTGTGTATGTTTTCTGTGTATGTGAAGACTGAATAGGTACATTAGCAGATATTATTTTGGTACAAATAAAACGATTAAAAGCACACACTATTGTTTCCCAAGCCATAAAACGTCGTTTCTGAAACTTTTGCTAGACCACGTTTATTTCTCTTTGTAGAGCACACGATGACGTTTATAACTCCTTTATTTACCATCTTACTTTATTACTGCAGACCTAATAAATACGTGCACCAGTAAATGCACATTATAGCTATTTAGTTCAGACGGATTTTAATGATTTCGACGCGATTTTTCTTTAGTTTTACTACCTAGGTAAGTAGTACATAACTCATTGGTAAAATGGACTAGGATAAGTAGTGATTTCGGTATTTTTTAAAGGTGCTAAAGAAGCTCTTGATTTTCAAATTAAAATCTTTGAACATAACTGGCAAAAGTAAATCACATACAATATCGTATGATTGTATAATATAGGGGAATTTCATCTTCTACGAGTGTATAAACATTATATTACAAAAATAGCTTTGATGCCCTAATTTATCTTTTCGAATTTTGGTATGTAAATGATTGATATTTATGAAAAATTGAGGGGATTGTCATAGACCAATAGGTAAAGTAAAATTATTATAAGATTAATACTTATCTAGCTTATTAGATAACATCTTGTTGAAAATCTACAAACCCATAAATTTAGCATATCCATATTTTATTTCAATCCTACTATTCTCCGTTCTCGGAAGTGTTAGGATAGAAAACAAGATTTATCGCTTAGTTTAATTAATTAGCAGTGATGAAAATGAATGGACGTTATTGTTCCAAATTGAATTGCGGATATAATAATCCTGTTATGGACACGATTTACCTGCGTATATTTGAGACTGTATCAAGAGAGAAGAATAGGGCTCCTATACGCAGCAGTGAGTAAAGTCGGGCTTTGAATGATTATGATTTATATTAATTATTAGAAATAACTGCTTTTCATTGTGGCGTTCTAAGGGGGGGGGGCCTTTGTTCAACAGTGGACGTCTTCCAGCTGAAAATGATGATCATGATGATTTGCTTTCTAATTTCAAATGAAACTGTCGCCCTACATTAAGTCAAGGTCGTGAACTTGAGAACTCTACATTTAATAATAGAATATTGATTGTTTTCTGAAACTATAAATACTTTTGTAATGAGTTTAGAGTCAGATATTCCAAAGTACTTAAATATAAATAATTAAAGGGTTTGGATGATCTTTGTTACACGATGCCTTAACGGTATTAAAGAAATCAAATACGCCTATAGCGTTATACCAGCACGTGGGCTTAAAGCTTAGTTAGGTTACTTGATCTGTGATTTTTTTATTATGTCGTGATATCTCAGTACACTGATTGGTTGAAACAGTAGTAGGTAAAAATATTGGTCGTGTTTTTGGCCGAAAATTTAAAAACGTTATCTTGGAGGAAACCAGCCATGTTTGCATGCGTACGTATGCGCGTTTATGCAAAACAGCATAAAGAAAACAATTTCTAAATGTGTATACCTACTTGTAAACAAAATGAAGGCGTATGTTACACGTGACAGCACTCGCGGACGTGCGTGCTTGGATTACAGAGAGTAGACACACAAAAGGATTTATATAATGTATTTGAAGATGAATTCAATACCGTGTAATTGAAAATCGATAGAATAATGTTAATTGAACGTTTTCATACCATTTTCAGAACTGTACTGTGAAGGTTCCTCTGACTCTAAATCATAAAATGGAAATCAGTTTTCTGCAAAATGTACGTGACTTCCTATTGATTAGATGTCGCTGTGAGATAAGTTTATTAAAGATGAAATTTCTAATGAACCTATACATTGCATAGTCTATAATGTTCTCCTTAAATTTCATGTTCAGCCCCTTTACCTTGAACTCTTAAAGCAGGGCAGTTCACGTGGTGGAAGCGAGATGCTGCATTATACTGCACGTAATGGCGTCTCGCTTCCACATTGTAAACTGCCCTGCTTTAAGAGTTCATAGTTAGGAGCCAGATTGTCTACAATATTAATACCTATAAATAATATCAACGGTATACTTATTTTATAATCAGGAACATCTACATCACCAGGTCGCACCGCTCTACGACGACGTGGCCTGGTGCCTATTATAATTCGTCGGGCTCAAATTGGGTTTGTTACCAGGTCGTCACCCATGATTCGCTTTTCCGTTGACTCATTGACACCGTTCTTACATTAAATTTTATGTTAAAACTACGTTATAGTTCAATAAATAAACTTAATGTTGACTTAATTTGACTGCCTCGTTGGTCTAGTGGTTGCTAAGCGCGACTGCTGAGCGCGAGGTCCTGGGTTCGAATCCCGGGTCGGGCAAAGTGTTACTGGGTTTTTTCCATTAGGTAATTCTCAGTAGCAGCACGGAGTCTGGATTTGTGCCCGGTTGATGGCAATAGGCTCGCCCCCTATTACATTGGGACCTAAAAACATAACTGGCGAAATGTGGGTGTACTAAATGTGCACCTCTGCCTACCCCTTCGGGGAATACAGGCGTGATGTTATGTTTTATGTTATGAAATAAACTTAATTGCGTAGAATATCTACTGTGTAATTATGTGGACACATTTAGGAGTCTTTCAAAAACCTTTTTAGTAGTAAACCCTTTCAGCTTCCCTTTATAAGCCTTTCATTAGGTTATCTGAAAACTTATCTCGCCTTAATATCCAGTTACTTCTCCAACATAGAAGCTCCATAATCGTAATAATTTATTGGTTCTCACGTCCGTAATGTTGTTGTTGAGTATGTAATTTAACAGCGTAGATTTTTCTTCATAAAAGGGTCACAAATATCTCAGTGGCACAGTGGTTTGTCTTCTTTAACACACGGTTGAGTTAGTTCGAAACCTAGGCTTATGAATTGTGTGTGATTACGATAACATTGCAAAAATAGTATAAGTTATTGGGAACAAGGGCAACTAGTCAGGTTTTACAAACTCATATTATATATTGTGTCATTGTCGACAAAGCTTTTTCCACCTAGAAGTAGAAGTTGATTTGAAACCCATATTTTCCTCTCTTAGACTTCGCCCAAAAGGGACACATGCAATTAACGATAAGTCATTAAAGGAAAACGCCCATTTCTGGGCCCAACGTGTAACCTGGAGACATAATAAATAGTGGAAAACCCCTCATGGTAGACCGAAATCACAAAAAAACAATGATTTAACCGTAGTAAAGGTTGAGTTCCCAAGTCATTGTCAAAACATAAAATTGCTTCGAGGTGAGATGAAGTTGTGTTAAAGATAATAGGTATCTTATCTGCCATCGTACACTTTGATTGAAAATGAAACTTAGGCGGCTTAAAGCTGATATTGTTATCTAACAAATTATCCTTTTATAAACTTTATGGGCCCCAAGATGTATGCAAAACTGGCGGTACTCTTTTACGGAACTGTAGGTATCTAAAACTCGCTTATGCACTTGCATCCTAGACTCATCTATTTATATATTTGATAGCAGGAGCAAACATGACAACAGTCCCAGGGAGTGGCGGCGGCGCCGTAGTGAACGCGGGCAGCGAGGCGGGCTGCGCAGGCGCGGGCTCGTGTTCACGGTGTGCGTGTTGTGGCTGCACGTTGCGCGAGGCAGCCGCACGCCACGAGCAGCGTGTTGCAGCCAACGAACGTTTGGAACGCGCCAACTTGGAGTGGAAACAGGTAAAATCTATATTTCACCTTTTTATTATTCCTTAACATTGATGATTAGTTCCAAAAGTACCTATATAGAAATTAAGAAATCTGCTTCAAAAGTAGAAACTAAAACATCATACATAGTGGTGAAAGGAAAAACAACATTCAAAGCATATTGCTAGGGTTCTGTGAAAACTCAGCAGCAGTATTTAAGGTTAAACAGCATTCCTAATAAATCAATCATATAGCAACTGATTGACCTCAAGAAAATAATTCTTAATTATAATGTACCTATATTGTGTTGGTTTAAGCTTCTATTTGGAATCGGTCATGATTTCGAAACCTTAGACCTTTCATTATTTTAGTTCAAAAAACTGCATCTCATTATATACCAGACGTTATAATAATGTTCTATTTACTACTTGGCACAAATTCCTAAATTAATTATAGTTCGAAATTGTGACCAAATACGTGTTTATATTTTTTAAAATAACTCTCAAAGTTTCTGAACATGACAGTTATTAAGTAATACCATTAGGCGTCAAATTGTACAAAACCCCAATGTAAAATTACTGTAACATAATATATTTTTGTGATAATTCAAAAAACATGGCGTTCGGGCCCGAACTTTTCCGACGTGACTCTATAAATTAGGTACGTGCTAACCGTAGCGCAAAGCCTGTTTTTATAGGTCTCCTGAAAATTACAGTTATATAAAATGAGATGCGGATTTGTTATATTAAAACTAAAAGACAGCTACAGGTGCGTCTAACGTATTAAATGTGGATGTTTGACACAATAAGGGCCTACATCATGTAACCATTTACGTTATTTAATGGCAACATTTGATGTAATTATAGTCTATACAAAACTAAAGGAACAAAATTTTAAAGCAAATTTTATTTGAACTTTGTAAAACTCAGTTTACGTCAGTTCATAGCAACAGGCTTTCCTCAAATAACACAACAATGCTAGATCGTAGGCATTCTATTCTGATCGTTGGATACTTCAGTGTGTATCCTTCTCATCGTTTCACCTTTGATACTAATAAATATATGTTAACATTCGAATCTGTCTTCCAAATACAAGACATTTTCTTTAAAATATTTTTCATAAATTTTCCAATTACCATAAGAAATTGCAAATTATACTTGCAAAACACATTTTCACCAATTTAACGTTAAAATGTCTGGATCAGACACTGCTCTGCTCTGATAAAAGTTTTAAACGTGCTAACATTTCCCATTATTGAACCTTCGAAGCCATCAGGCCTGTAATATAACAATATTGATTAATGAACTGATATTGTAAAATTCAATGACTGCCTTGTTCAATATGATTGTATTATGAAGAGAATATGAATCGTAAATACGACTTTTGATTTGTGATTGTTTTGTTCATAATATCGAATGTTTTATTGAATATAAAGTGAAAACTGCCTGGTTGCTAAGCGCGACTGCTGAGCGCGAGGTTCTGGGTTTAAATCCCGGATCGGGCGCAGTATTACTGGGGTTTTAGTTAATTCTCAGTACCAGCACGGACTCTGAATTTGTGCCCGGTTGATGGCAATAACATCGCACCCTATTACGTTGGGACGTAAAAACATAACTGGCGAAATGTGGGTGTACTATAATAATTATTATGTGCACCTCTGCCTACCCCTTCGGGGAATACAGGCGTGATGTTATCTTGTTATTTTACTAGTTCTTTATCGTAACTTGTAAATGATGAGAATTGATGAGTTGTACACGACCGTATAAGTACCACGCTATTTCAAGAAGTAGTCATTGAGGAAGTGAGTTTCAGTTTCTACTAACAAAAGCCTTCTTTTTCTAAACAAATGATAATAATATTAGTGTCCGCCTATAATTCATTCAAATTCTAAGGAAAGAACGATGAATTATTACTTCCTGTTACTGCGACATTCATTCGCATTAACAAATAAAATAGGAACAAACAAATTTTGACCATACTTAGTTAAATTCCGTTTAACATAACTCGATAAGAACTTATTAAGTTTTTATATATTATTAATATCCTACTTCAGTAAATGTGATATTAATAATATGTTTTCATTGGATATCAGTACCTATATCCTAGATTAAAAAATAAGAAGAAATTTTCATTAGATTTATCACTTCAATATATTTCAGTATTTATATTAATGTACATATATAATATTTATAGATAATGTGTAGGACTTATATTGAAATGCCATAAATATTTATTCATATTAATAATAGTCGACACGCCTCCGCTCCGCTACAAACATTCTCATCTCATATGACATAACTCGAAGTTATTTGCTGCGTTCCTTTAATATGTTTGCAAGCAAATAAGATAGTAAAAATAGCAAAACAAGTTTTCTTAATGCTACGTAAAGTAGATTCGGCTCGGGATAAAGTGGTTCATACCAACTTGACAGAACGGATTAATTTTATTTTCTTGAAATACCTTTGTGAATTTGACACGTGGATCTGAGACGCAGTTTTATAACGAGTTCGGAAACCATCAAATAATATCGATGTACCACGTATATGCCAAAGCAAATTTTAACATTTACACTTTTTTATGTGAAATGCTTCCTTTTACTAGTTGACAACGTGTTCCGAAAACTATACACATTTATAGGCAAACATACTATTTTTTGCCGCAGTAGAAAGATTTATCAGTTGAAGCATGTAAATCATTTGTATCAAATTGACACTTGAAGACCCTCTATTGAAAAGTTAACACTTTGCAATTGGCACTTATACATAGGATCAATCAATATCTGTGTTACATTTAGGTATCCTACACGCAACAAGGCACCTACATTTCTATAATATACTGCGAGCCAATTTACCGTATGCAATCTCGATGCTGTTAAATCGAGTGACAACAGAACAATATGTATCAGTAGTCTGGCGTTGGACAATAAATAAAATGCGATGCAAATCGCTCGCTCTGAAGCAATGCTTAAATAATCCGTAGCATTTGCTTTTAATGCTCTATTTGAATTCTTAAGCTGGCTTCCTGGCTCACGGTTTTCGACTTTGCCCATTATTATGGTTTCATGTATTTTTAAGAAAATAAAAATTGTTATCCTGGTATATGTTTTTTGAATACCGAATGCAATTGGTAGACAGGTTTTTCTTCAAATAACTTATTGAAACAATGTGATTCAAAATTTACACGGCTTTAAGCAGGATACCTTCAAACGGTTTATTGATTTTTGGATTCTTGCAGGTGGCAGTGGTAGCTGATCGGGCGTTGCTCGCGGTCTTCGTGTTAGTAACCACCATATCAACGGCAGCCATCTTGTTGCCACAGTTGAACAACCTGCACGTTGGCAACACGCCTCTCAAGCCACCCATTTAGAGGCACGAGTATAAAGCTAGGGTTACTGACAACAACTTTTTCTGCCAACGAATGTGTCAATAAAAATATTTGTGCCAAATAAAACAGTGCCGCAATTAGTTTGTTTAAAAAAATTAAAGAAAAATTATGTAAGGTTCTAGTCACACTAAAAGTGCCAAAGAAGCGATTTAACTAATCTAATATAAAAAAAATTGTGTAAGAAACATTATTTTTTGATTAGTCACTGGTGTGATAGGAGCCTATTGAACATATGTAGTAAATCGTGATATACGTAAGCGAGAAAACGTAGGTACCAAGGGCGCAAATGGATGTTCTCATCGACAGCTGATGGTTATATTACAAAGATAACATTATAAGCTTTTTTGGAATGTTGACTACATTTAATGTATGACAAGTATCTTATCACTGCTCCTTATTCCAACTACAAATTTCAATGTGAAGGGGAGAGGCAGACTTAGTGGCAGTTTGCGCTCATTTAAATATGAATGTTGACTGTCTGTGGAATAACGTAGAGTAAGTACTGAAGTAACTTAGGATAGTCTACGCTTTACTGGTAGACTTGTATTATCTGATTAAAATATAAATATGATAAATACTTGTGGTATTTTAAGAGGGAAACGATTTGTATGAAGGTTTTGTTTTTACTTTTCGTTTGTAGACTTGGTGTGTATCTCGAACAGATTCGGCAGTAGGCCAAATCTTTGACCTCTTTACACAAACGATCATCAAGCAATTGCTGTCATTATTATTTCTATTTATGTAATATGATTTTGAAAAAATCTTCTAACCAAAGTTTGGTCATTGTTTGTATCCTATCTTTTTATTATTTTATCCTAGTTCAGTAAAAAAATGAAATATAGACCTTTTCTACTTATTGTCTAGTCTAGGGATGACTTAATTTAATACATAGATTGTACCAATTTTTTTTAGGTTTCGTGGTTCACGTAAATGGTACAAAATTATTGTTTTATTAAAATTTGTCGTAGTCTTTTATTTCCTGTTCCCGTTTTAAAATAATTTTATGTATAGAACAAAACATTTCGTTAAATAAACTTGCAATTGTATAGATAGTGTTGTTTGTGCCAAATGATTGATCATGTCAATTAAGATGTTGAATATTGCTGCATGATATTATAGATGTGACAAAGGTAGGTTACTATATTTGTTATTGATAGATGTATTTAGTGCTATGTACTATATTGAGGGTACTGTCTGAATCATGTATGTTCATGACCATGGTAGTTTAAACCTGTATCATCCATTTCTGGAACTGTAACTTAGTTCAGTCCCACTAATCCAATTCTCATTACAATACGAGTAGATTCAATCATTCAATATTCTTCAATCCTAGATTTTTCGATGTCTAATAAATATGTATTTGCATACCGGCCGACGTCTTTTTCCAATAAGACCGCAAGACAAAAATCATTTGTTTTACCTACATTACCGAGTGTAGGTAATACTTTATATTTAGTACTTGAAATATAAGACCGTTTTCCGAAATAATCCTTGACTTAACTTAAAAAAAAACTATTTCTTATCATAGCTAGGTACGATGTATGTTAACAATACCAAAAATAACTAGATTAAGCTCAAGGTTGTTGGAAAATCAGTTAAAATGTTGTACATAATTGTAGTTTAATAATAAGGGCAAGTTGTTAAATAATAAGCATTGATTATACTGTACAAAATAAGAATAAAGTTTGTGAAACAAATATGTTGTGTTTCTATTCAAAATTTAAAACAACACATACCACGCAACCTCGACTAAATGGTGTGATATACAAAATATTTTTTTAAATCTATAATATAGGTACCTACTTACTTTAGAAACTTGAGTGAAAAGTCAAGAAATTGACATTCTATTTTTGATACATTTCTCTTTATAAGTCCCACCATGTGGATTGAGTTTCAATTAAATCTATTTCTGTAAAGCCAAATTACGAGTTAATGTTTTGTTTGATATTAAAATACGAATGACTTTCCTCTTGTGTGACATATAAAGCCGACAGCTCCCAACGTTTATAAATATTCTATTTATTTTATGTTATAAAATCAAAAGAAACGGCACTTAATTCTATTAATATTTTTAAAAAAGCTTCGAAAAACAAGTGACAATTTCCCGGAAAATCTAATTGAAGGTTCATAGGCTTTTCTATACTTATAAAGCTCGTAATTTTTTAAGTATTTTATACCTGGAAAAATAAATTGAGGTCCAATATAACCTGAACAGTTTTAACACAATCAAAGGAAAATACCCGTCAAAAAGGTTTTGTTTTAAAAATCAATTAATAATAATATAATTTTAGGCTGTGAACTAAAAGGCGAAAATTTTCCAGAAAAAGATTGATCCAAGCTATACAATGGGAATCTTGTTAATTTGGGTTTCATAATGGGTGTATTTTGGGTGGGTAATTGGATCGCACGCGTCTCCTGCTTCACTGGCTGTGTGGAGCTAAAGTTAATGACAAAGCCATTCATATGTAAAATCATATGCGGTACACATAATTACTAGCATGTAAGCAAAGAGTTTTCAGCGAAGATTGCGATTAAGGAAGGGAACTTGCTTCACCGGGAATGCCTAAAATAATATTGATAGGTGTTTCCACTGCCTTTATAGCGATGGCTGACAGCGCTCGTTTTAGTAAACCTGATGATATTCTTGATCAAGACCAACGCATAATTCCACTTCTTCTTATCATTATTAGGTACCTATATCTACCTTTTTAATTCACTGCGATTAACTAAAACCGAATAAAAATATCGTAAATAATACTAGGTATATTCTTCTTAGTCTTACATTATAATACGTATACTATAAATATGTATATTTCAAAGCTTACATGAGTTCTGATGTACACGCTGCACAAAGTTTTGGGTGGCATGAGTTAGCAAGCGGACCTATAAGAACTTTATGAATACGTATCAAAGTAATGAGATGTAAATAATTCCCTCTGCCATTATAATTATACGCTCTACGCTTGAAATTCGAACCTTCAAAAAACATTTTCTCCTTTTTCCTTTATAAGATTATTACAAAGAGTGAAAAGAAAAAACAACGTTCATTTTAGAGTCAAATATTCAGGAAAATGTTTGGCATATTATGACGAAAATATCGATAATATTGTGTATTAAATGTAACTACAATAGCAGATAGCAAAGGTTTGAATACAAGAGTAAAATTTAAGGCTTTGAATGCTTCAGCCTTAAATGAATGCACCATTCTCGAGTACGCAGCATTCACAAGCACCAGGAAGGCACAAAATAGAACGTAGTCTTCAGGAAAGCAATACACCGCCTGGCCCGTTGACACAAACGACAAATGTAAACAAACCCTAACCTATGTCTACCACTATGTTTACATTCGCATATCAACCCATTGTCTTTTGACTTCAGCCAAGGCTATTTCGTAAACTCTATCGACCCAATTTGAGGTACTTGAAACTAACAAGGGTGTCTTACTCGAGCCCGCATTGAATTTGTATGAAGAGAAACGGTTAGAAATCTGGATGTTATTGTCCTTAATTACTGTAATTGGAGACTTACGCATTTATTGAGAAGAAGGGGAATTATGATGAAATTGTTTTGGAAAGGAAAAAGGCGGTTGAGGAAGGAACGTCAATTTGACAATGATAGCTTAAAAGTAGAGACAACTCCTATTAATCGAAAAGTGCTGATGTTCTTTCGAGAATATTAGCCGTAAAAGTTACTATAGTCTAGTTTCGACAGAGTGGGGATAAGTAGACGCCTAATAAATAGATCCGACTGAGGCTGCCAGTTATTCTCGTCCATTGACGATAATATACCCTTTAGAGTTGTTGGCAATAATATATCCCGAAAAAAAATTTAGTCTGCCTGTTAGTTTGGCATTGACCGTCAGCATGGTAACACGTGGTGGTGCGTAGGCGAGCCGGGTGATAAGAATTATTACGTTACATACCAGGTAATATTAGGCATTATCACAAAATATAAATAAAAAGAGATACATATTTGAGGTGGGACATGTATCGCATAATTTTTTCTTGCTTTTGCCTTAACAAAACTTACCATATTTTATTTACAAATATATACCCTTAGGTTTGTTTACGCTCTCTAGTAAAAACGCGGCTGTACATGCTTTGTTTTTTTACCAAGCACGTCTCCCTAAACAAAACATTACTAATTAGTCAACTAAGTAAAATAATGTGGATCATTTATTAAACTCCTTATTTATCTTACCAATGTTAATTTCGTCTCCCACAGCATCTTAAACCTGTACATAAATCAGGATTTTATCGTCATATTATGTTGTATTACGTCGTCGCATTAAACAAAGGAGGAAGTGGTTTCAGTGTCAATTACCTTCAGCAATAGGACCTTACAGGTTTTATTTTGTAATATTTACTTTCTAATACACGTACACTCAAAAAACCCTTAACTAGAGAATTTAGAACGAGTTTTTCTGATTAAGGATAGTTATAGCATAAACCTAACCCAATAGTTTTTTCTAAGATAGCATAGAAGGTTCAGAATAATTTTACGAGTATAGTGGTAGTGTGTACATTTTTTTCTTTTTTTTCGGAACGGTTTATGTCGACGACCCCGAGGGGGGTCTTATTGGCCGTAACCGGGCAAAGGCGAGACTGCATGAGCCTCCAGCCAGGGTAGTGTGTACGCTGTACACTCCCTCCCTGTATTAATATAGTGTTACTTAGTACTAGGTTTTATGCATTATACTTTTGGACACCGAACAGATAACTCGTTTTATTGATAAATGATAAATAAATGATAAATGATTTTATTTCTGTAAATAGGTTTAAAAAAAACACTTTTACACGTCATTTTTTAAAAACTAGATGGCATCGGCATTTCCTAACTGACTACCTCTGAGAAGAAATACCGAAACAAACTCAGGGGTCAAGGTCTCTTTTAAAGTCCAGACAAGCTCAATATTTTATGCGAGAACAGTGTAGGTGGTCTGAGAAGTGGTCTTTTTAGGAAGGAACCACGGCGAGTTTGAGTCGACCTGTCCTTACAGACGCCCCGTCTCGTACCATCTGAAGGACATTTGGGTAGGCCGCATAAAATACTCAAACCGTCAGACACGCATAGGAATAAAAAAAAAGGAAGGAAAAAAAAACCTACGCAATGCTCACATTTACAAATACACGACATGTACAATGTAGGACGTCTGTGATGGTCTTTTAAAGAAAGAACCAAAGCAGATTTGAGTCAACCTGTCCTGACAGACGCCCCGTCTCGTACCATCTGCAGGACATTTGGGTAGGCTGTATAAGATACTCAAACCGCCAGACAAGAAACTATCTAAGAAGGAAAATCCTACATCGTACATTAATATAACAATAATAATGAGAATAAAGAAAAAAAAAATACATTATGTCAGTTTGTAAAAATATAAGAAAACAAAACAAAACATTGATACCCATAAGTCCGTCATTCCATCGTCTATTTGTTGAAGAGGCAGACATTGCTATTTAACTGCATATCTAGACAATTCAGAACAAGCAAAAGTCAGCGGTAATAATGGGTAATCTTATGTTATCATTATTATACAAATCTTTAAATTCGTTAGTTGTTTCTTAGAATCTCCAAGTTAGTAGGTAAAATATAATATGATACAGTAAAAGTAATCTTGCCTAAACACAAGGCACAAAGTTGTTGGTAATATGTATGTAATATCCATAACCCGCAACGTTGCGCTAATAAATCCGCACCGTAAACAAAATCAAAAACAAAATGATAAATGGCCTCAGATGAGGTAAGTGCCGCTCTTTAGGTGTTTATGTTGAGGTGATATTAAATTCCTACTAACTTTTCTTAAAGGTAGCTTCATCAAAGTTTAAAAGTGATGCAAAGTTTCCCACCGCCTTATAACTTAGCTAAAAATATACATCACTATTTACATGTAGGTAAGTAGTCCTTTTTGGAAAGAAAAATTGCTTTTCTTACACAGAAAATGAACAAGAATTGTCACCACATTGATAAATGATGATAATAAATCAAAATATTGTTTGGTTATTGCATTAAAATTGTATCCGCAGAGTCAGCTAAACGAATCAGTGTTTAATAATGCGCTCGAAGATTAAAGTCTTGAAAGTACTGACAATGCGATTTCGTTCGCTTTAACATGGATTTTCAATTATCAATGCATCAAGATTTACTGGTCGTTTTATAATTTTAACTATCGTTATATTAGTATGGACTTCTTACTAAAGTCTTTAAACAGAGTAATGCCCTAGAGTCCTAGCCAGCTTCAAAATCAACGCAGTCCTCTTTGGAAAGAGTAGACAATGTATAGCCAGTAGTAGCCAGTTACCATCCGGGCGGCCAATCCTTCGTTAGCTCCATATTATTCTCGTCGTCGAAAAATTACAATCCATCAATCAGGAGGCTTTATTATTCTCATACGGATTTCTTGTGAAAAACCAACAAAACACAGCGTGTAAGGATAAATGGTATTGATACTTTATCAATTCCAATTTTTACGATGTGACGGTTTTCAAATTACTTTGTGTATGGCGGCTGTGATCTAATAAATGTGTGTCATTCGTAATGGTGCGTTATTTACCAGATTGACACCTTATTTATTACAAATGAAAAGAGAAAATATCTTTATTATTAAGTATATATTTAATGTACACATTATTAGGCACTATTTAACATTGATAGGTGGTGTTTATTTGGTGTGTATTGCACAAAAGAAAAATAAAAACAAAGATACAAATCATATTTATAAAAGCTTATTATTTGAACGTTGAAATAATGTAATGAAAGATCAGAGATTTGATACTTCAAGGATAAAATGATATACCCTGACATGAACGAGCTAAAATTGCCACAATATTTTCTCATTCGTATTTGGAGGCAACATCACCACAAGCATCATTCACTCTTGCACTCTTTGAATGACTCATACTAAGGGAATGCGCCCGTCTAGGTCCTCTGGTCAGATGACGAACTGCTCCAAGTCTGTCACCCGCATGCAGAAATGTCAGTTGCATCACACGAATGATGAACGCCCACTGCATTCACGTCCTTTGTCTTTCCTTAAGAATAAAGTAGGTGGAGAAAACAAGTCGATGTTGTCATGATTCACACATTTGACCATTGTTGTATGTACTGCAACCCCATCATAAAAAATGACAATTGTAAACAATGTATTAAAATTATACATGTTACTGTTGTTTACATGTCAAATAATAGTGATGTCAGTAGATTTAAGATAGGTTTAAATCAAGACGAGTATTATTCTCGTTTATAAATGAAAAGGTACCTGTATCGTTATTAAACAAAATTAATAATTATTATTGGGTTCATTTCAAACTTGCGTTATACCTTATTATTTCATGTCTCAGTCTATTGCGGTCCACTACTGGACATAGGTAGGCCTCTCCCAAGTTGCGCCACCACATCCGATCCTCCGCCTTCCGCACTCATCCCATAATACTTATTATGTTACAATTTCATGCAGCATTGATTTGGCACTATTTGTTTCAATTCCCGTATTTGACATTGCGTTTTTTTTCTATTATTCGCGTAATTAATCACAATGTTTGAATTATGTAAGCCAATTTCAGACGTTGGTTTAAAGTTCTAGAGTAGTTTTGCCCTTTGCGAGACGATGGAAACCTCGCGTAAACTTTTTTAATTTAGTGCCTACACGTGAGTATATTGGCTTTCGTTGTTTCTTGAGTAGGTAATGATAATGACGTTTTAATTAAATGAAGATTTAAGTTTCACAGCAACACAGGTCCATTTAAAATTATACCTACGTTTATTTGGTGAACGATTAGATAGGTGGCAATTATAATGAATTCAATATTTTTATATTTTAACTTAGTTATTTCAGACTGCAATTATATAATTCAAATTATTCATCTCAAATACATTTTTTTTTCGTGTAGCCGGCCGCCGACGACCAGTCAGACCGAGAAGGCAGACATGGCCAGAAATGGCATTGGTTTTGAGGAGGAATAAGAGGAGGCCTTTGACCAGCAGTGGGACACTGAACAGGCTACATAAAACCATTTAGGTAATTTAAAAATATTATGATGGTTTTCCTATTCACAATATTCAACACTCTCTTATGCTTTCTCAAGATAATAGAATATTAATCGGGCAACATTAATTGAGAAAGCTTGTTCAAGCTCTTATTATGAATGGAAGATGGAGTTGTCAAACATCAGCCGTTATCTAGCTTTCTTGCGGTGGATACACCCGGCCATGCGGTCGTGCGGTTTCCGAGGTATTGGTAAACCACTAGTCGCCTACCGCTATCGTGCTGGGTCACGTCTACTGATATTTCGGTGCTGTGGTCACCGAGGAGCAAAGTAGAGTAAATTTTTACCAAGTAGAGCAACATTTAAATTGCTTCAGACTAACAACTGACAACAAGTGCGCGTTCCTATTACTTCGAAAAGCACTCAATGCCTCTAAAAGTTCAGTATACTAATGTGGGCAGCATATTTTATTTTAAACTACAAAATGTTTACGCACAGTCAGCTTTATTGTACTACAAGATTCAATTCAATTTGTAAAACGGCTGCTGAAAGAATCTCTATTGTTCCGTCTGACCTATTTCATTGTTATTTGCAGAATTATACAATTGATATTATAACTAACCAGTTTTCATTTACTAACCCGTGTTCAGAAAGGACCACTCAATTGTTTGGACAGTGTACAACGAGCAATTTATTGTCATAATAGTTAACAATTTATAATAACTGAACTACTATTTTATGACATATGCAAAACTGAATGGGTGTGAAGGAAGACCTATAGCTATAAAATACATATTACAGAGACAGATGAAATTGAGTGCTTATTTCTTGCCAGCGACTGTTACTCATTAAAAGGTGCGCTTATTTTAATTAACTCGGACAACCTGATTGGTGCAGTGGCTAAGCGATTGGACTGCTGCGCTAAAGGTCGCGGGTTTGATTCCCGCGTGGCATAAAAATATGTATAACCCTCAGATGATTTTTCCGAATTTGTGAATTAAAGGGTTGGAAAATACGTACGAGAATAACGAGTTCAAAAGTTCATAACTGGCAATTATTATATCGTTGTACAACTTTCAGGGTGCAGAAAAATCCTGCCGTGTTTGATTAAAAGCTGTGATAGATGGAAGTAAATGCCTTTCTGTTATTCAGATTTTATTAGACAGAGGACCGTGATGATTGATGGTCATGACAAAGGCATAGCAACCGGATTGGTTCATAATCACTATAACAGTAGTCGTAGGTAACATAAGCTTTTTAAATTAAAACATGGAAATTCTTTAAGCCTAACGTGTAAAGAATTTTAATATTAATAAAGAAAAAAAGCGCTTTATATTGGTTTAAGGATTTATGTTAAGATTTTTGTTTATTTTTCAAGCGATGGCTTCATATTGGCAATACAATATTACGCCTTTGGACTAGTGAGAGTCTTGTATGCTTCATGGCTACATCAAACGCCTACACAGAACATACTGCAGAATAAAAGGTGCCTAAGGCTCTCTAGTAACTGAACAATAAAGTGCACTCAATTTTACATTCTAGCGATTTATTCAAGATGTGACAGAAAACGCCTATGATAGAAATTTCTTTATAGAAATGCATTTCCCACCTACAAAGCAATTTATTCACAAAGATTTTTACTATATAAAATTAGAAATTAAGGTATTGAGAACTTTGATTTATGCTGGTGGTATCAGTGACAGAAAAGAGTAACTTGGAGCTTTTTTTTTTACTAGCCTGGAATGTCCCACAGCTGGGCAAAGGCCTCCCTACTCTCTTTCCAAATCTCTCTGTTACCAGCTGCCAGGTACCAGCCTTGCATAAACGAGTCGAGTTCGTCCCGCTTACTTGGAGCTTACGATAAAGTTATTTGCAGGCTAAAGTTAAGCGATCGTAAGTTTCCATAAACACCTCTGAATTTTCTTATGCTACTTGTCACATTATTATTTATGTAAGGGGGTATGAGCTTTAAGCTCATGACGACAGTGAAGAAAACTAAGTCTGCCTGAGACGGTTTCTCATAAAAATGCACCAGGTATTGTTTTACGCGGTTATGTAACTTCACCATCGTGGTGACGCGGCGGTTTCATTAACCCGCATCGTGGTAATGTGTAGGCATAATGTAGGAGAGCTGCTAGTTTTAAGCCTTCACCTGTATGGACTGTGTTCTGAAACAAGCAGAACGCCCACGGCCGCACACTACACTCCTACATCTGTCTAGACAAGTAAAATATAGTGACGTGCTTAACATGTATCGATAGTTTCTTTGTCGATGACTTTCTTTTTATATCCTCTGCTGACTTGTTTCTTTAAAATTATTTGCAGTCGCTCTGACATAGTGTAGAGACGTTGCGGATTTAAAACCACTCAAAATTTTCAACCGCTACGGTGTTGCCGTGGTGGTTTTACAAGTAGCTTGAAAAAAGTGCTGCTTGTTCTGGCTTTACTTAATTAATCCATTAAACCGTTTTTTTTAATTGTTTTGAACCGTTGTGGCGAGAAAGAGTAGAGAGAGAGTCACATTGCGAGAATCACACTAATATTATAAAGGTGAAAGTTTGTGAGTGTTTGTTACCTCTAACGCTAAAACGGCTAAACCAATTTTGATGAAATTTCATATGGAGGTAGCTGACACCCTGGATTAACTCATAGGCTTATCCCAAAAAAAGGTAGATAACACCGCGGGGCGCAGCTAGTATCAAAATAAAACGTTGTTGATACTAATTAATTATGCTGACTTTGATATTTATACAAACGGCTTATTTGTTTATTTAAGTTTAGCTGTATTTTAATTAGAACGGTATCGATTCAAACCAGGCTTTGGTAGGTATTATTAAACTCGCTTACCCCTTCGGGGAATACAGGCGTGATGTTATGTATTAAACTCACGATACTCTGCCTTCGACATACAAGAGCGCATCACTAAACTGTAGTACAATTGCAAGGCCACACGCTTTGTGCTAGCGACGAGGCCCGTAAGTACATTTCACTGACATTCCTTTGGACAGTTGTACATGAATAAGAACACGAACTCTGATTTATACTCTACACCGTATATCCAAAGGAATATCCCTTTCCTGTCCAGCGTACTACGTACAATGCAATCGTATGACTACTCGTATTGCGTCTTCTTTGAACAGTCAATAATGATAAGCGTATTCCTTTGGACCAGAGTAGTAAGTAGACTCGAGTTACAATTTGTAATATTAGAAAATAATGGTACATTAGGTATTATTATTATCGATATAATTTGCCTCGTCTTCATTCTCAATGGTTCTTTTTATTCTAAAAATACATATTATTTTTATACAATATGGAACATTCGCAGAATTGAATCCCTAACTACTGTAAGATGGGAACATACAACGTTACCTACCAGAAATAGAAAACAAAATTATTAGAAGTTCGTAATATCTAGATAGTTGTATATTATGTCAGTACGATTATATTTCACTACAGATTGCTGATTTACAAAACAAATTGGAGTTGTTACAAAGCCGCAGGTGCCTCTGTCGACTTCAAAGACGGTTAATATTTCAATGACATTGATTGGTTGGTTCACTCGGCAATGTAAATAATAATATCCCTTCAGTTTGGTACACTTTTTACTAAAGGTTACCTTCACTGAGGCCGTCCCTTTGCCTAGATACTAAAAATTCATTTTATAGGTACCTATCTACCTATGCTTTGAATAATGCAATACTTGGCTCCCGCTGTAAAAAGGTGTAGTAAAATGCTTTGATGTAAAGGTGAATTGCCTAAGTATTTGAGACCACCTTGGGTTTATTTTTTGTTTTACCAGCATAAAAGGGTAACGGCTTATAAAGGCTTACTGAACTGATTTCCTACAAAATTGATTTAAAATTAACTATTACGCCTGTCGGTTTAGGGTACTTCTAACATGGCCCTTCTGGGGGAAATCTCCAAGCTGATCAGAATGAGTTTGCCGAGGAATGAAAATGTGATTTTTGTGAACAAAGTGAAAGAGGTATGCCAGAATCGTTACAAATGAAAATTCGTGATCTATGGAAACTCTACTAGGAAACAGGTGTGACTTTTTTGTATGTGTGTACGTCTATGTAGTTAGAAAGGTGTGTAAGACGTTATAATCTAAGCACGTTTTGTTAATAGCGCCTAATAGTTCATTAAGATACATATCCGAGTGTACTTATTATAAACTAAAAACACTCATACGAAGTCGCAGCCTTATGCCAGACACAAATAGACGGCTCTAAAAAACCAGCATATATTAAATTACTGATCTGTAATACATTGGCTTTTGAATAAAGTAAGTATACATAGTATATTAAAGCTCTCATATTTCGATTCGAATTGAAAAAGCATTCATACATGAATGTATTTTTAAATCACCGTATCTAACGTTCAACGACTTTTTAATCCAAACATGATTTTGTTACGTTGACTCTGGATTCCCTAATTTACATTTTCATTACCGTTTTTGGTCTTATCGTTGTGGATAAATTCGTTACGAGGAGGCGATGGTTAATCAAAAAATTTTCTAATATATTCAGCGCAGTCGACGAACTTTTTCAATTTATTCTCAAATTTATCTTTAAACTTCCTTAAGTGGGCAACATCTTATTGCTACGGTCCGTGTTGGTACATTTAATAAATGTACGTGGATATAATATGTGTACACGTTCAACAATATCATATCAAAAGATTTTTTTATGTTCTTGCAATTGCTGAAATGCAGTGACAGAATTTTCACATACCTACAAGGTACAAGTATGTACCAATGGTAAACTAATTAATTCAAGAAATTAAAAAATAAATATGATTGGTCATTAAAGTCTATTTAAAATAAAAGTTCAATAGAAGTTTTAATCAATATAAAGTCTACAAAATATATCTTGTAGAATCCACTGTTGAACAAAGGCCTCCCCCTTAGAACGCCACAATGAAAGACAGCTTGTTAATTGCATCCATCAGTTGCCTGCATTAATCAATTAAAAGTTATTTGATAGAACTCCTAACTAACTTTTCCCCCCGCAAGCATATTATTTCTATATATATATACATAGGTAAATACTAACCACTAAAAAACCAGAACTCTTCCAAAAACGGGCAAAGGGTTACGCATGCGTAAACCTCTTAAAATAGCATTATGTATTAAAAAAACGTTTTCTTTGTTACGTTCCGTTATAAAGAAGCTCTCAACACTATTTCCATAACTACTTGAGAATATGCGGGCGACAAAGTGCCTCTTTAATATGAAAGTGTTGGTAAAAACGGAACCAACAATGATTCGCTTTACCCTACGCACGGAAATTATTATTTCACCTTCACTTCATTGTTTTTCCGCCACGCTTAAGAAAAACAAGAAATAACACTGTATAGTAAGCCATCGCACTGTCAACCATAAATCGTTATATCTAAGTGGATTTAAGGATTGGAAAAATAAATGGGCAAGATACGAGAGTATCTACAATTATTATAGACTCAGGATAAAGAGATGAACAAACAAAAAACACACAACCTAATTGTGAACAACCGCCTTTTTTGGAGTCGCTTGAAAAATGCTGCCTATGCCTTAAGCCTGCCTTAGTCTACTGCTGGACCTAGGCCTCCTATGGCACGCCACTGAGCTTGATCTTCGGCTTCCCACTTCAACCCCTGCCAGCCTTTTTGCGTATATCGTCGCCGCACCTAGCTGGAGGACGCCCTACACTACGTCTACCGAGTCGTGGTCTCCACTCCAGAACACTTCTCACTCCGATGGTTGTCAGTTCTTCAACAGATGGGACGGAACGTGAGCATAATATGATATTGAGAAACATAAGCATCTCAATATACTGCCGCTGCAGCTGGTATTCCATAAGGTACGTACTTGACAAATAAATGAGCATGTCAACCACTTACTTCCTAACAATAAATTTGTTGTCGACCATTAATAATATTGCTGGCCAAAATTAATGGTTAGGTACCGATAATCCAATATCGAATGCGAGGAACTAGACGTAGAGCCAATACCCAATTGCTTACAACCTTGTACAAAAATAATCTTATAACTACATATTTGACCTATTTGGACACAGTCTTAATTAACAATAATAATTTTATATTACTGTAAAAAGAGAACATAAAAAATTGAATATCAATTTTCTTGGAAAGGAAAATGTTAATGAATACACCGCGTTGAGTGGGAAGCACGCCCGCGCCCGCACAACATAATGTCATCTCCAGCCGTTAAAAGCTCCTGAGTAACTATTGGCAATTGCTCAAAATATTCTACATAGTAATTAAGATATATTCAATTACAATTACAACAATATAATTTAAAAAGGAGGTTGATGATGTAAAAAATGTTATTTGTTAACCTGCGTTTCATAAAGCCAATATCAAATGTATCCAACTAAGAAATCGGCTTAAGAACGCGTTTTTAAACTCATTTCTTATAATCCGATGAAAATAACAATTTATTCATAAGGTTCTTATTTGCCCGATTGTGCCCGACTGCGGGCATTTATTTGACCGACTATTTATATGATATTTTCACTAATACTTACCATCATATTAACCAAAGTTGTGAGCATTTCAGGAACAAGCTGCTAAGAATCGTTCGCAAACGGTCTCTCACGGTCCAAGTGTTATAAAAGCTTGTAATAAATACTGACTTTCAATAGGTATTCTCCTCAGTGCTGTCGACAGATGGATTCAGATTAAAACTAAGTCATGTGCACACTGCGATACCCCTTCGGAGCATATTAATTAACGAGCGAGAGCGGATGTTTTGCTTAGACAAACAACACAATTAAGTCATTGTTCCTGTTTTCTAAGCACACATCGAGCTTAGAAGCTCATACCAACTATTACGTTGCAGGAAATTTGTGTAATGTTTGTTAACATTGGAGGCTTCAGCAGGTGGCTTAAGCAATATTTGAATTATAATCCTTAATAGTCTCTTGCCTACCAGAGATTTTTTTATTCATTCACTTACCTTTCTTCATTCTTAACTTAATCATTGTTTTTTCGTCGTAATCTAAGTACTATAATGATTTTAAAAATATTATCATCCAATGCTTTAAATTGTGACTGAATTGAGACTATTATTGTAAAGGTTAGTATAATAATAGTCGTGGTGGCCTAGTGGTTAACATACCGGTTTACCTATATGCACAAGGTTGCAGGTTCAAATCCGGGCCGTAATCCAAGTAAGGAAACCTTTTTTTTTTTTTTTAACGTGAGGGAAATGCGTTACGCATTCCCCGCCGCTGGGAGGCGACGGGGATATGTGGGACTCTCCCCCGTGAACCCAATAAGATCCACAGGGGCATACCCACTAAAAACCTCACACTTTGCCTGCATCAGCGCATAATCGGCGGGGAGGCGGGGTCGCTATAGCATTCTACCGCCAACAAGTAAGGTAACCTGGATTTAATTATCTGAAATCGCCAACCCGCAGTGAGTTATCGTGGTGATCAATGCTCAATACTTCTCTATACGAGAAGAGGCCTTTGCCCTGCAGTGGGACAGTTTTAGGCTGTTGTTATTTTTATATTATTATAAAGTAGCAACTGAATATCTTTTTTATTTCTTGTTTGAAACAAATTGATTTTAAAATTTTCAAGCTTAAAACAACACTGTCAAAGCTACTGAATTGTAAACAAACTTAAGTCTTATCGTGTTTTCACTTGAAAAACTAACTCGTGCGTCACTTAAATACATAGTTGCGTTACTTTTATTGCTTCGGGGATATCGCTTCATGGCCTTAACTTACGAGTTTACGAAAACGTGGTCATTAAATATGTAGCTCGTGGCTATGGCTTGTAACCCTCCATTACACACAGGACCAAAGGATAATGCAATAAGATGCATATACACTGAACTATACTCTATAAATAAATTCGTGTGTTCGTTTTTTCCTCCTAAACGGCTTGACCGATTAAGTTGAATCTTTTTTATTTGGTTGGCACTTAGCTATAGTTAAAACCATTAGTTGGCGCGGCTGTTAACAGAAATCGGCGCGTACAGTCACTGGTATAATACTTGTCAAATAAACTAACCTATATCCGCCATTTACATAACCACCAAATTTATCTTCGGGTGTCCCGATACGAAATGCATACGTCAGCATTGTTTATGTTTTAAGTCTACCCTAACTTTTTACTACCTAATACTGGAACATTGGAAGGGTGTATGTCAGCAATGCCTACCCTCCTCGTAACGTAAAATACTGATACGTGGTCCTGCGTATAGAGTGTGCAGAAAATAAATATAAGTTGTATTATATGTATTTAAAATGTTCGTTTGCTTTTTAAGATATAATTATGTCTGGTGAATGATCTAAATAAACAGAAGACGTACTCAATTATTTATTTTTCGGTCCTGATTGTAGTTCTTTTATTTAGTCTTTGTGTTTTGGCATATTATTAATTGTTAAGTCCGGCGCTTGATCTTTCGGGTTGTATCTATCTACCGTCCCATCGGTCTATGAAAGTTTGGGAATAGGTAGTGCTTAGTAGCATAAATCATTGTCCACTTTAATATCTCCTGCATAGTTGGCTTGTCAGATGAGACAGACCTCCGTGACCGATATTCGATCAGGAGAACTTGACTACCCTACATGTAATAATGTAGGGTAGTCAAGACGAGTGTTGATACACACGCAAAACTGTAAAAGCAAAAATCGTGTTTACAAAAATAGTGTAGTTTATAAGTCGCCTGTCGCTTATTTTACATACCACGAGACCACAAAATGAAACTACATCTTTTACTCCACAAAAGCCTAGGTTGAGATTGGATATACAAAATAATATGGTATAAAAGTTAAATACAAATTCACACATTTATTCCATTATTTACTATAATTATATCCCTGTTATACTCATGTGTGTATTCGGGAATGCCCGACTAGTTTCGAACTCGAACGGAGCCCTTATTCATGAGCTGGTTACGCGGCAGATTCGCGAGCCGAACCGGGCAATCCCACACACACGTGAGTATGACCGGAATATATAGTAAATAATATGGATAACACTCACGAAAGTTATTATAGTAAAAAAAATCTTTATTCCATTCCTACGTTCTTGGTAATCTAATACGAAGCGACTGTTATTTAAAAACATTTCCCGTTACTTCCCTTTCAATAAAACATTGTTCATGATAAAGAGGGTCTTCGTATACCTTCCTTAACATCGTTACGAAGTTAGTTTGTATTTTAAAAATGTTATATTCATGTTGCTACGTAAACGGATATTTGTGTAGACTAGACTAGTAGTGACCTTGATTTTAGTATGAAAGAAAAATATTATGTTTGATTAATATTGTTATCTTAGTTATTTTGCTGCTACTGTGCCATATGATCTGACACTGGAATTTCATATACGAGTAGGTAATATGTATAGAAAAAGTCGTCAATTTTCGTATTTATAATTACAATTTCGTAAATTAAATATAATAGTAGGTACTGACAAGTACATTTAAAACATATAATTTTTAACATACCCTTAAATAAAAAAACTACTTCTTATAATTATAGTTAAAAGTCATAAATATTCTAAGAGCATCATTTGGACGTTTCTATAATTTGAAACACTAACTTGAATTTATGTTTGTTTCTGTCAATTATTTGCCATAAAGTTTCTTAAAATGTAATAAAGCTACTTATGATGATGACTGTACCTTTATAGTATTATCAAAACCTTTTATCTTATTCAGATATAGGGATCAATCATCTTTGTCAACAAAGCCTACCTACCATTACAACATTGCTCTACAACTTTCTAAGGTGGAAATTCCTCTACATATTACCTACGACAACAAAAATACGAGGTAGTATATTGTTTGGACAGAATATAATAACTGTCAGTGGCGCTCGTGAAATATGGTAGGTTTCCTCCCAGCTAGTGGTCGTAATCTATTCAATCGGTAATAATACGATACTGTTGCCACACTATCTCTATCTAAATGATGGCGTTCCTGAAACACAACTTCGTCTTTATCTTGACCGTGGTGTTGAGTGCTGCCAATATTTTATTATACTCGAATTGATTATAATAAAATATCGAGTTGATTTATTGAGTTAGGATTGACGGACAGTTTCCGTTTTATTCCTATGAGCCCAAAAAAGTGTTATTAGGTTTTCCATTTGGTAACTCTTAGTAGCAGCACGGCGTCTGGATTTGTGCCCGGTTGATGGCAATAGGCTCGCCCCCTGCTACATTGGACCTATAACACAACTGGCGAAACGTGGATGTATGTTATGTTTCATCACATCACCCACGTATTTTGATTACCGATATATTATTATTCGCTAATGAATAATACGTTAGGTATGAAGTTGATTATAAAACTATTAATCTTGATTGTTTGTAAACATAAAACATTTTGTTGATGAGTGTAAATAAAATAGTATTTAAGACACGGGTGAGATGAGTTCGATGCATAGTGGACTGGTCTCTAGACACGAATATCATGAATACTTTAATTAAAATATATATTATACTTTATGCGGGTAAGTGATAGTTCTCTGTGATTGTATTTTTGTGACTTGTGTCTGGTGTTTCTTTTGGTATTTTTATTATGATCTACGCTCGGCCGTCCTAAGCTTCAGAAGCCTTTTGGCCTTAAGCAGGACAGTCTCCAACCATGAATTCTTAAAACAGGACAGGTTAGGTTATGGAAGCGAAACGCTGCATAACACTAAATTAGCGGTCTCACGCTTCCATATCGTTAACTGTCCTGTTTTAAAAGTTCATGGTGAGGAGGCAGGGTGGTATTACTGTAATAAGTAAAATGACTATTTTTATTGCAGCTACTTCTTGCTGGTGTTGGCAATTTTTTACCTCTTTAAAGGATTTAACGCTCGCGAACTCTCCTCCTGAGGACAGTATGAACTAATTTTAAACTATTTCAAACTAAAATATTTTATTATGGAAAACCTATGATGTATTAAAGCAATTTACAACTGAAACATCTTATATATATAACGAAAATCTAATTTAAAATTATAAAAGAGGGCTAAAAAAAAGAATACTGTGATGCCTTATAACTGTTTATTTTTGTATATATTATTTTTATGTTTTGTTCGAATTAAGTTGTAAAATATCCATTATTTTATTATCCAAATTATTCTTTATACATATTTACACATGTATTACACTTGGATTGTAATTTTGAAAACGTTGTCACTTTTTAGTAGCTGTGTGACTTAATAATAAATAAACAAACTGTGTTATTTCCAGGACATCTTCACAGTATCTATTATTTTGGTCACTGCACCAGGAAAGACAAGGTTTTTTACACACATGTCCATTTAGATCACATGGATGTGTTGGGAAAAGTTATTGTAAGAGTGAGTAAGGTTTTAAAATGTTTCATGAATTTATTTGCTTTTTACTTGCATTTGCTTTACTTTTCTAGAAGATTCTTATTTAGTTACCTAATACAGGATGTTATATCGGATCTAATTAAAAATCTTTGTAAGCAGGCATTAAATAGCTTGAAACTTTCGGGTAACGAGTGCATCATCCAGTAGATCGACTCTCGTCGCAATAGTAGACATGTAGTTTAAGTTTTTGCTGAAGGTATAAATTTCGTTTCGATGGTTTTGGTTTTAACGTACACAACAACTTAAAACCATTACATAGTTCAGTCTTCAGCCGGAAGACGTCCACTGTTGAACAAAGGCCTTCCCCTTAGGACGCCACAATAAACAACAACTTGCCATTTGCATTCACCAGTTGCCCGGAAATCTGACGATATTATCGGTCCACCTTGAGGTAGGCCGTGGTCGCCATTAAAAAATCTTTTTTCCCAAGCGATTATCGGTTCTTCGAGCGATATGGCCTGCGCATTGCCACTTCAACTTGCATACCTATTCTTTGACCTATGCCGGTGACTCGAGTTCTTTGGCGAATTTCCGTATTCCGGATCCTGTCGCACAATTAAATTCCAAGCATTGCTCTTTCTATACCTTGTTGAGGTAATCTGAGTCTCTCCAACCGTTAGCAACCACGTCTCGGAGCCATGCGTCATCACTGGGAACACACACTGGTTAAAGACCATCGTCTTCAGATGTTCAGCATTACCAACAAATTGATTAAAAATTATAAACATTTAACTTTAAAAAGTAACCCAGTCTTCTCTTTCCCTTTCAGGGTTGGTTGGACTTACAAAGAATACCAACGTGTATTATTCTTAGGGGTACGTCATACGCTTGGGACTTGTTTCGAAGTACATCGTACCCGTTTCAGTTTTGTGTACCGCGTATCACTTACTGTCATACACATCGTAGATGGAAATATTACTATTACGAATGGTATATACCAGTGGATCTTATTGGTGGTATGAACTGGGACATTTACTTTTATGGCCCGCCAAACCTAGAGTGGCAATAAATCAATGATTCTAGCAAACTGAATAAAAGTACGTAGGTAGGTATTACGTATGCAAAGCCAATGCAAAAATGTCAATCAGTTAAAACTTACAATAGCAATAATAATTAAGCCATTTTATATTTCTTTCAAAAGTATGTATGTAAGTGTTTTACTGACAAAGTACGTTCTCATTGTAAATATACTCGTAGATGTGTAACTGATGATCCAAAGTTAACTGTGTTAAGTGCCTACATTTTATTGTGTCGTAGAATTATTGAGAGTGCATCGGAAATGTTAACAAATCCCGATTGGACTTAATACCTAGATATATAAACGACCTATGTCTGGAGAAGGGTAAGGATGTGGATGGGAGAAGCCGCTGTGTGCGGTATAATGCAGTGTCTTGCTTCCACAACGTAAATTGTCCGGCTTTATGAGTTCATGGTAAGGGGGCAGCTCCTTTTTAAGTGTGTCATATTGTATCAAGACTGGTTGTAGCCAGATCGCTTTTTATAAAACAAGTGATTATCTGAAACTCATTGAATGATTTTTAATAACTTTATGCATTGCATAATTCAAGGGTCTTTTATTGGTGCTACCCATTTCGTAATATGTGGTAATAGTAAAATTGGCTGTGATGTGTATCTGTTTTGAGCAATAACATATCGTCACTACATACCTACACAGGGTACTAAATACCAACAGAGATTTCTGGAAATCATGTCCGTCCGAGCTAGATTTTCGCATGTACAAAGCGAATACGCATGAATGTGTTTTATCAGCATGGATGAACTGATCACTCGCATTATGAAAGCGTTTGAATGAAAATATAGAGTTCAATATTGGAATAAGCTTTTAAGTGGTACGGTTTATTTAAGTCTATCTGTTAAATATTTTCTTTTCATATTGTGTTTTCAACTCACCATGTATTTTATACTGTAAAATGTATGTATCTCGGTTTGAAATTAAATAATAATTAATATAAATGTGTCTTTCAACTTAATCAGAACTAGATCTTGCTATCCTTTTAAGGTACCTACAATTAAAATTACACGGGTAGATAATAGATACCTATCCGACACTACTTTTAATAAAAACTCTTTAATCAATCTAGTAACCTGCAACTTGGAAGTCTATGATTAGTCGTTACTTCTTGAATTAAACTACATTTTATGATAAAAGCGGGTTAATCCAAAAAGGGATAAGTATGTTAATGTTTTCTACTTACCTTAGTATGACAGTACCTAATAAAGGAACCTAACGAATGATCATAGCATAAGTGAGGATAGAGACCTACCTAGATACTAACGGCTAGTCATTTTATTCCAACAAAAGTGTTTAAAGCGTCTTACAGAATATTAAAACTTCATAGCACTTATACAGAAATCAATTTCTATTCAGAAAATCCGATATCTAAGCACAAAGTTGATTGTTACATTCGTGCAATCAGAGACGATTAAATCTCCAGAGCATTGAATTGCTGGCGCGGAACATTGCTCGTAAGACCGGGTAGGCGCAGCTGGCTCATTCCACATAACCTAAAATCCGATGAATTATTCATAATTGTCGTCATAGTGGATACGTGTTTCATAAGAAATCATTAATTATGATTTAACCAATTTAATTGATGCAATTTTATCGGCAAAAGTCGGGATTAAAATAATTATGATGACAAGCATGAAGAATGTGATTAGGTGAATGGGAAGGAAATGGGTAGTAAAGAGGAAACCCTGGGGTTTTTGCCAGTAAGAGTCCGGCATGCCCCTCCACCCGCCCCAGGATTTATAAAATCCATGAATATATCCCCAGCAAAAAAAAAAAATTATGTCAAGACAAAAACGTAAACAGTGCCCCCCACCCCCCACCCTCGGTAACTTAATTTATATTCTCACATAGTCATGGTTACGAGGTACTTATATGTAATTGAAAGCTGCATACGTTACCTTATATCAAAGAATTAATTAAAAGAAATAAACATCAGTTCAAGTTGTTTCAAATTATAGGAGCGTCCAAATCACGATCTGAAAATATTTAAGACTTGTGTAAGAAGTCTTAAATATTCTGTGTAGTTAAGAACTACACAGAATATTTAGGTACTTATGTTGCTGGCTGTACATATAAATAATTTGTATGAGATTTCAATGTTTGGTATCATGAAGATTGAAGCCGGATAGGGTTGCAATGTTTACATTCTATAGACAAGAGCACTTGCAGCCATAGATAATAAAAAAAAATAATGATGATGTCAACAGCTATATTGCGTACTTAAAATTAAGGTTAAAGTTAAAGTATACACTATCAAGTTACCTATATAATATACCTATAGAAATCTAATAAATTTTTATCTCCGAGTACTTTCCCAATTGATCCTCTTACGAATAATACAATAATGCCAAAGCAATATGATTGTATGGATTAGTGATAAGCTTTAATATTGCCGGCTTCAACGTTCTGCGACGTGCGCCTTAAAGTATGTTTGTAACAATTTAAAAGCTTGAACCCAATGGAGATTTTGTAAAATTATCTGTATCTTATTGTAGGCAACTATATTATTTATTCATGTTTAGAATAGAATAATGATTAATAATACAGGGACTCTAGGCATCAGAAAGTCGGTAAGTTATCTATTTTGCTACTAGACATGAAGAAGGGCTCTTTAATGAAATTCGTACCATAAAAGTTCTATAGTCAAAGGTCGCAGTCCAGAGCCCGACACGCACCAATTATTTTCAAATTCATGTGCGTACTATAAATTAGTTATGGACGGCTAAAAACGGGTAAAGAAAACATCATGAGGAAACCGGCACACCTGAGAGATTGTTCAAGGGAAGTAAAGCCATGTCAGAGAGCTAAAGGCAGATTAAAGTCTGACCCCAGGTTGTTCATCAACCACACGATAAAAAGAAGTCTTCTGCATACGCGGTAACAAGTAACCGATAACAATAATGATAATCGTAGTGTGTTTATTTTGATCCTCCAGACTAAATTCGATATAGGTTATAAGCGTGATAAAGATAGGTATACGTAAGCAGACTAGATTAGATAGCAGTATCAAACACTAATAAAATGTCAAGAATTGACTGGTATTATTTACGATAACCACAAACAAATATTATGGTTTTAATATACCTACTTAAATATGAATATCTTTCTCGTCTTCGATCAAATAAGAATGTACATCAGCTTCTGTGGTAATAAAGATATAGATATCGAATTATAAGCATAAAGGTATAATACATTTAAAAGTATTTAGATAAAAAATGTATTATTTTCAAAAACATATACCTACCTGTTGAAATACTATCAAGAATAAATTACGCCAGTTTTTCAGAGGTAGACCACGATTTTTATGTGCTACGATCTTGATATATCTCTTTCGCCACACTTACTCTTATCATATCTGTTGAAATGAACGACAAAAATATGTAGAGCTACTTACAAGTTGATTTTTTTCTTAACGTCAAATCAATGTTAAAATGGCAAAGTAGAAACCATTTCACAAATGACGATAGGCCATAAACAACGCACCCACGACAAAACACAATTACAATGCTATAAGTAAGCCCATTATAGGTGTCCATGTCGGGTCTATTGCACTATTAGTAGTGGCTATCGGCCGCCACAAAGGGACACTCGATGCCTCTTCGATCCAGCCGTATCAGATAACCACTTTTTCATCGATCTTCTTAGAACAATGGCCACTTGAATTTCATTTCGTACTGCGCTGTACTTAGGTATTTAGTCTACGAAATGTGGTCTTATTTGTAACTGACCGTGGGAATATGACTCAGATTTAAAGAAATCAGAGCATTTACGAGTTGAACATTCAACCTCCAATGGCGAATTCGGCGATGGGAAGATTGTTTTTCCTTTTTTTTAATAAAATGTCGCCCCTCACTAGGAGTTTCTCCTGTGTCGTTGGCGTTTCACAAACATGAAATATCTCATACATAAACACCCAGACTCGGGACAAACATCTGTGGGTCGCACAAAATTTTGCGCCGTGCGGGAAACAACCCAGCAGCAGCCCAATCCCTTAGCCACTGCAAAAAGATTCGGAAATATAAACATGAATAAAAGCAGTAACAGGCAAATATTCACATAAGGGTGGTGCTGCCCGGTAGGCGTTTAAGGGACAAAACCGTAAAACAAGCTCACTGAGTGCCTCTTTTCAGACAAACTGTAGCTGAAGACGTTTCTGTTGCAGCAAGTTCTTATCAGTCTTAGTGCAGATTATTGTGACCACTCCAATTAACTGTTGTTTTCACTCGTAATTTGTCATTTACTGTGAGCTGAGACAAAAAAAACATCGACTTTAGGTACATTTAAGGTAAACCAAGATGTAAGTATGACCGAGATGAGACTAATGCAATTTTTTTCTTATTAAAAGTTATATAAAGAAATATTAAATGTGGGCCTATATGGAATTTCTCCGGTCTCGTAGGTGTTTCAAATGAATTGGTAGGTATATAATACTACATAGGAAATATTAATTGTCAATCACATGGGCAAACTCTTCACTTCTAATCTATAAATTACGAGTATTTAAGTATTAGTTTTAAGTATTACTTTCAATTGCACATAGGTAACCTCCTTACTTATCTACATTTTATATAATTATACTTACACTTATTTACCTAATAATGTAAATAATAGCTTGTATTTTTTATTGCCTCTTATTAAGTTTAATTTTATCGACGGCGTGATAATAATTATAACTGATAACATTTAACGCCAAAAGGTTATCTAGCTCACAATTCAGTTGATATTTTGCGAGTCTCACTGAGTATTCTACATTCATGTACATACACATCCAATTTAATACGTAGGTATAAATATGTTACATTTATCTGGATACCTACTCCGCTTTAATACTTAGCATTCTGGAGAGGGCCTCGTAGCAACATGGCTATCGCGGAGATTTGTCGATCCGCAAGGTTAAGCCGTGCTCGCTGCGGTCAGGCTTGTGTTGGGTGACCGTTTTCACATGTGAGACCTCTCTCCGGTCGCGTTGGTCTGCCTTCCCATCGGTCTAAAGAGCGAGGAAATAGGGATTGCATCTGTTTTTGCGCGCATTCTTGTGCACTATAATATTTCCTGCATAGTTGGCTAGTCTCAGATGAGACAGGCCGCCGTGAATAAAATTCGGTGAAGAGAAAATTATTATTATCATTCTGAAATATTTATAAACATTTAAAACTCTTATGAAACGGCTGGTGTTAAACAATATGTGCAAATGGTATAAGATAGTAATTAGTTATCCATTATACAACGTTGACGTGTGCCCATACATCATTTTGCATAAAATTAAAAGAGCAAAACATCCTCTCATCAACAATTACATCACTCTAAGAAGACACCTATTGCTGGGGGGCATTACCGTGATCTATAATACTTTCACTTTGTCATTTTTGACAATACGAAAGCGAAAACTTATTAGAAAAAAATGGAGGATGAATTGTGGTCATATTACCTCTAAAAGAAAATAAATACATCTATAAATGACAAGTATTAAGATGGAAAAAAAAGAAGAATACATTTATTTGCACAGAACACAGGTGATACCAGATTTAACCATGGTGTTCAAACTATATTCTTCACTGTATGTATATGTTACCGGCCAAACCCGATTTCAGGATAAACTAGTTTTGCCTAGGCTAAACTAGTTCTTCCTATACGCGATAGGATTAACTAGTTTAGCCTAGGCAAAACTAATTTGTCCTGAGCCCGATAGGATAGACCAGTTTAGGCTAGGCCAAACTAGTTGATCCTGATATAAATACGCACACTCTAGGATAAACTAATATGGCCTAGTCTAGCTTGTATGTAACATTACCTATTATGTTGCCATGAATTACCTACATTTATTCTTTATGAAGTTATTAATGTAATTTACTTATAGGATTTTCATTAAATTAATAAAATTTTAAAATCTAGATTAATGTTTGTTTGTGAGAGATACTTTTAACTAAACTAGTCGAGATTTGAAACAATAGACTATCAAGAACATCTGCTCATTGCTATTACTTTACTAGGCCAAGGTAGCTTGTTATATATAAATTGTTAGGTACCTATTGACTGTTAGATAATTGTTATCATGTTGAACAACTATGTAGAAAGCCATTGAATCTATTATAGGTAGGTAGGTAAAGCTATAGAATATTACAGAAGAGGATATGTTTTTAAAAGATTCGAGAAACGTTCAAAGATATTATAAAAAGGAAATGGAAGGAAAAAAAGAAAACCTACGTAATCATAATTTCAAACATTTTTTTATATAACCTCTGAAGATCTTCCATAAACATTGCCACTATAGTTATATCGCTATAAATACGTACAGTAAAACGTGGTAAATCGAAACTTAACGGTGAATAGAAACAAAAATTTGGAACTGATTTTAATTAACATAATTATTAGTTAGTTGCCAAAAAGGACTCTAGTTTATTGTTTGCGCCCCGCAGCATTACCCGCTACATTTTTTCGGGATAATAAGTAGCCTATGTGTTAATCCAGGGTGTCAGCTACCTCCATATGAAATTTCGTCAAAATCGGTCAAGCCGTTTGAGCGTGAAGAGGTAACAAACATACAAATACACTCACAAACTTTCGCCTTTATAATATTAGTGTGATAATACAATTTAAAGTATAGGGTCCCTAATACTAACGTGTGATTACTAATGAATACTAACAATTGTGCTATAAAATCAGTTCCAAAAAGTTGTTTCTATTCACCTTTAAGCTTCGATTCACCCCATTTTACGATACTGAATTAGGAATGGCGACACGCGACGCATAAATCCGCAAACATAAGTTGTCATGGGGATATGAGTAATTAAATTTCGCTTAAAATTTGTTAAATTAATTCGTTCCTTTTTGATGGGTCATGCCAACTTCGTAATGGCATTACTTGAAGAGCCTTAGCCGCGTCACTTCATTAGCGAAGGTGTGACACATAGACAATTCAGCCTGGTTTACAAGCGATCAAGAATTACCACGACATCAAAATTTACATTTCTGTACAGTTATATGTAGAATAAGACATTATCTAGCAGTATCTGGATATAAATAAAATAAAGGCGGATCATAACGAGCTCTGCAATACCCACTTTCGTTTGTAATAATACTGCTACTAATTTACAAACTTTACCCAAATTTCAATTGCCAATTCTAGATTTTTCCTAATTATTATAAATGCAAAGATAAATGTTAGTATGTCCAAATTCACGCACCAGGGACCAATTGGTAGTATTTTACTAAGAGTTAGTTTTTAAACTATCGCGTTATTTTGTATGAGAGACAAAATCTACTTGTTTTTCAAACACCATGCATCATGTAAACTATCATGGATGAAAAACCCGTGAAAAAGATATAAACCGGCTTTTCAACTTTCCTAGAATTAGTTGCAAGAGATTTATGTCGCACAGATACTGATAAAAAAAAGTTATTCAGATTAAACTTTGAATTAATATCAAAATTAAAAGCGTGTAAATGTACATAATTGAAGCATTTAATGGGAGAATTGTTTTAAGTCAAATTGTAAAAAAATTATTCAAACAACAGTTTATCAAAAAATATTGACAGGAATATGTCTATCTATATCGTATCTACCGCATAACATTATTGTATACCTAAATACATTAGGTACAACAAACATCCAGTTAGGCGGATTTTAATTTAAGCAGGGTCAACCAGTGTCAAGTTCTCATGAAAGATAACATATATAAACATTCAAAACACAAAAGTTAAAATATTAAACTACGTATTATTATAATTAAGATAATATTTTCTAAAGAATGAATAATTCCCAGCATCTGTTTGAACAAACACTTTGATGATACATAAGATAGTCTTGTTTGCACGTATGGCAACGATACTGTTGCCTGTCCAAGTGTTGAAGATATTATAAAAATGATGATGACTAAAAATACATCGAGTTATTTATTTAACATTAAAAACAATAAAGCATAAAAACAATAAGCTAGGAACTTAATACAATTATGTCTATTAAAATATGTTGTAAAAATATAGTAAATATTTTTTCTTTCGTATTTATCAGTTGGCTATTTACAAGGCTTACACAAAGATACAGAATCTGCAAGATCTGAAGCCTGACTCAAGGTCAGCATGTGACGTACGGTATTGCAGTAAAATATCTTAAACCTCGGGCACTCTCGTCGGGTACCTTCCTGGGATGTAGTCAGGGTTGTTAGGATTGTACTCCCATATCAGATATTCAGGTTCGTTAAGGAAGAGCGGAGGTATCTCATCAGACGGCTCCAACTCCTGCCCTATCAGACCCTTATTCCGAATAAGCAATTCTTCAACCTTAGCTTGCGTCTCGTCAGAGATCTCTGAAATTTTTAAGTTCTCAGTTAACATCTTTCTGATACCTAAAATGAACTAATAATAATACTTGAGTTTTCATCATCATAATCACTAAGTCTCCCATGGCACACCAAAGGGGATTACTATGATGCTACCAGCTATCCATTAGTGTTCATACAGAAAATCAATTTGAACTTATATCATTAAATATTTATATCGTCCAGAGTGAAGCTATCAAATAAAGAAAGTAACTTACTAGTTCTGCGGAGATCAATTTTAAGAACCTTTTTGTTTCGCGTCAAAGCACGTATGAGTGTTTTCTCAGCTTCACCGGATAAATCATTAGCGGCGATATCCAACCTCGTCAGGCCCCGATTTAAGCTGAGGAGACCAGCCATCTAAACATGCAATAAATAAGCACAGGTGTTAGATCCATGCCAAATTCAGAAAGCATGAATTCTATCGATATTGCATAAGTAATATAATTAATACATCGTTGTTTTCCTTTCGAATTTGAGTTAAAAAAAATGTTAAAAATTTCAACTAAACATAACACTACAACAACGACATATTTCAACTAGATACTAAATTATAATTTCCTCGATATTCTTAAACATGTAATGAAAAACTAAATAAACGTTGGTTACGCATACCTTTTCGGCGGATGCCCCGCTGAAACCGCAAGAATTAACAATCAAAGTTTGAGGTTTCTCCTTGCACCTGACAAAGGCAGCAGCAAACATGGTCGCACATTCTAACGACATCGGATTTAAACTGAAATCTTGAAAATTGTATATTATAATTTATTACAAATTACCAATACCTAACTGTGTATCGAATTATTATTAAGGAAAAAAATATGTACCTAGTAATTCGATGGGAGCTGCTGGTTTCATTTGTAAAGCGTAAGCTATTCCTTGTACCCCGACTTCTTTGAACCTGTTATTCGCAATTCGGACTACTTTCACGTTATTGTGAACGAAAATAAAACCACCAAGCGCCTTCATCCCATAATCACCAATCTTACAATGATTGAAATCTAGTTCCTCAATGCATTCTTTCTTAACAAGATTTTGAAGTATAAGTTTCACTTTAGAACAATCCAAGTTACTGCGATTAATGCGAAACACCCTTAGATGTCTCAAATCCTCGAGTCCACGGCAAAGTGACTCACAGTCAGCCATTGAAAATTCAAAGTACCGTGTCAAATATTTGTCTTCAAGATTGTTTATACCAAAGACTAAAGATATTTCTTGTAGGTTGTATAATTTGACCAGCACTGGTTCTAAAGGTATGTGATCATAAACTTTCGGAACACTGTATTCACAAGTGTCTTCAACTACATCAGAAGGTAAAGGCGGTTTTGGTTGACGAACTATTTGAAGTTGATTCAATCCAAAAAAGAAGATGTATGGACTAACCTGAAAACCATTCGATTTTAATAAAATAACTGTAAAATAAAGCATACTTAAATCAGAAATATTTGAATTTCTACCTTGCATTTTATGTCCTGGTAGTTACTAACATTAAAATTCAACCAAGAACCAGCCAAGTTAATGATACAGGCTATTTAAATACACATTTGAAGCAATGACTGATTGACGTGGACTCTTTATAAGAAAATAGTTATTATTTAGATTAAATAAAATTATTTGATTACCAATAGAGCAAGCTCGACAGCTTCTTCTTCTCTAAAAACATCAGGATTGACGGACTCTAAGTAATCCTGAAGGCAAGCCGATAAAAACTTGCCTTTCCAGAATATTTGTCCCAGCTCCTTTCTCGAAGGGAACTTTGCATAAAAAGATCTTTTCCAATATTGTTCATCCTGAAATAAAATTAATGCCATTTTATAGCAGTATTGTCCAATGTTCTCTACTTCTTCTAAAAACTTAAGATAAAAGGATATTGATAATAACCTTTATATGAGGAACACTAGATTTCAACGGAATGTCCGCAGGGTACAAGTCCATTAATATATCGATGTCTTTTTGGAGAATCTTCTCAAGTGGATTTATCACATGAAACATTTTGGATAGGACGAGTGCAGCGCAGTATGTAAGAGGTGCAGGAGTGATTTCATCATCCCATTCAAAGTCTTCAGCTACGATTTTCCTCGGTGCCTCGCCAGGTGAGTTTTTTATGGCTGGAGTCGAAGCATACGCCTCGCGTGTATTCAAATTCACTAAATAAGGTATCTTCATGGTGTAATGTCTTATTTAGCGTTGTAATAGTAGTAAAATTAAAGAAACGAAATGTTTTATGATCTTCTTGATATTGTGTAGTTGACACTGTTTGAATTTGTAATTTGACACATTGTATTTTTTTCTTATGTCATATGCCGTAACCAAACTCCTATTTACTTGAAAAGTAATTGCATCTATCATGGAGTAATAATATACCTACCTCTATACTCGTATATGGCTTTCGTTCCATCCTGTGAGATCGTGTGGTAAAATACCTAGAATAACAGAGTCAAAAAAAATCCTACAACCTTAAAAACATGCGTCCATGGTACACTTTTGCCACATGATAATAATTATAATAATTTGTCGATTGAATGTCATACATAATAAAATACGCATGTCGTCTCTACATAACAGGCAATAATTAACCACTTAGTTTATGAATTGTACAAAGTTCACGACAACATAACGTAAATATTCTATCGGGTGTTTCCGCATGTCTTCGTGCGAGATCGGACCAAAACAAAGCTGAGCGGCGCGCCCGCATCGCATTCACTGTTTAGTTTGTTACCGTGTCATATCATACTGTATTATCGACCGGCGTGCGCGACGCTGTAACACTTTTAATACGCCTACAAAATATCATTATTCTCATTTAAAAGCGTTTACAAAATGGATTCTGATAATAAAAACTCGCCCAAAGATCGCAATACGTCACAAGTTTCAAGCTACAGCCCGTGGAATTTATTGTTTAGCCCAAGAAACCGCACTAATAGTGAAACCAGTGTTAGTTCTACTAGTTCTCAAAACAGTCAATCGGGTGAGTATTTTCTTAAATAATAATAATTATGTCGAAAATTTCAATATATAGTACCTGTAGTCTAAAATCCTTAAAATAATGATTAAATTAATATTAAAAACATTATTTATTGGAAGAGATATAAACCTATGTTTATAAATACAACAATAGAATACTAAAAATATTTATTCAAATCTTATATTATTGGTATAATATTGTAAGAAGTAAATAAATAATTATTTTGATTCATCGTAACATCAAGCCACAATTATGAACGATTAAATGTCAATATTCTTCATAAAGGAATTGAATAACACGTGTCTGTCAATAAACACTAGGATTGTACTAAAATACAAGTTATTAATTGTAGTGATTGATTTTACTGTGGACCTCCTCGTACTCGCCACATGTAGACCTTAGAGTAATGACTAAAGCATAGAGGGAGCGTTGCTTCCAGCAATACTGTACACTTTTTTTGCCTCGGTAGTGATGTGCCGTATTTGGTAAGTCGAAGTATCGAAATAAATTTAGTTCTTGACAGAAAATGTACTTCTATTGAATGTACGTTATTTTCACGTTGTATAAAACATACATCACCAAGGCATCAATATAAATTTAGTCCCAAATTTAAGAATTATCTAGTAAGGGTTTAAATTACAACAAATACGTGATTCGTTGACTAAAAGATTTATATTGCAACACAGGTCCACCAATCACTGTACTTGATATGAAACATTTGATAAATTAATGGCTAATCTTTATGTTGATCGGCCTTTAGAAACTGGGAGCAAAAGTAAAAACACATATAAATTTAGGAAACTTTTAATAAATAGAAACAATATATATTTTTTTATAATCTAGCTGTGCCCCGCGGTTTCACCCGCGTCAATAAGTGTCGTTACCGATGTCTTTGTAGTTATTCTGTATTATTAGGGTTTTATAGCCAAATGGCAAAAACAGCGGCTATGCTTAGTCCATCTATTTCTAGCTCTTGTAAGCACTTTACACCAGTTCTCTTTCATTTGGAGGCATACTGTAAAATAAAACGATATTTGCTATAATTTAATGACATAAAATAAAATTAATTATCGTATCGAATAGTATCGATGAAAAATATCTACTTCACTAGCATGACATAACCTCACAAATAAACAAATTACTTTATTGTTAAATTAATTCGTTAACACAATATAATTCGTAAAAAAGATAGTCTGAAGGGATCATCATCAATCTAATGTGTATGTATAAGTGATAATATACAAAAATTACGCGTGATTTTATAAGAAAATTGCATAAAAACACTTACCCATGAAATCTTACAAATTCATTGTTATCTTTCCGTGATGAATGTGATTTACACGATAAAACAAAACTAGCCATATTAAACGCTTATTTATCTGTCCTTTGCACCTTTTGTACACAATCAAGTTGCTTATATTATCCAAAAAATTATATTATTTGTAAAATAAACAATGTCAGGACAAGGACTGACATTCACTACGTATAATACGACTAAATCAAATACTTTGTACAGTTAACCGTGTAGAACCATTCTAGTAAGCAACTATGTACTTTTTTAATTGGTCGTGTAGTAAGAGACCAAGTATGACCGTTTGACAATTTCGGAATGTACATTTAGTTTTAAGCATATATGAGTCCATATATGTTTGTCTCTTTTATGTATATAATCTGCGGCATAAGAGAGAGGAGCTTGGATTTATCGTAATTTGTGTCTAATTTGTTCGCTCTCTCTATGCTTTAGTAATTACTCTGAGATGTAGACAAAACAAAAAGAAAACTTGTGTGGGATGGTCTTGACGTACGTACGCGTCACGCATAAGCATTTAAAAGTAAGGTTAACTGACAGGAGAATGGAAACCGGTTGGCTTGACAAGTATGTTGATCTACGTTTAAGACAATCTAAATAATCGAAGTACATTCGTTAAGGTTTATTATTGTTAAAAATAAGTTAGGTACAATTTATGTAATACCAACGCTGTATAAAATACCTTCTACTGAATGTATTTTAGGTCACTTTCTATTATTAAGCAATACAGTTCAATGAGGTGCTTAATTATTAATCATAACAAGTTTGGTAACTGAATATTCATTAATAAAACATAGCTACAGGCACTATATCTCTTCATTGCTCTGGTATAAAGCTTATTTATTTGTCGTGCACTTATTATTTTATTCTTACCAACAATGAACTGTAGAAAAACAAAAGATGCATTGTTTTGTTATTATTCTCTGTTGTCTGCTGCTGTGTGCCTCATGACGTCATAATGGTAGGTACGCCATTGGCACGACATGGTGCCAAGGTTTAATTAATTTCTTGACAAACCCCCTCTACCGTTTCTTTGGATTCAGAATGGCAATATAGATATTATTCAACGCACGCAAACTTCTTTTCTTACTACTGATGTTGAGCAACAAATATTATGAGGAGATTTTTTTGTCGCTTTTATTAAAATATGACGTAAGGATTTGAACTCGTCATTTATTTTGCAATTCGTAATGTCTTCCGCGTTTTTAAATCTGTAGGAAGCAGTTTTTCCTTGTTCATCTATTCCAAAATAGAGTTATAAAATGAGTTAAAAATTTTAATACTTGTCACGGATACAAGAACAATCAGAAGGTTATTAAGAGTTCAAGAAAATAATAAAACATTGCTATCAAGCGATTTGAGATTCAGTCAACACGTGTTTCATAGCCACACGTGCACAATATCGTTAAAAAAAAACATCGTTATAAACTATTCCTTTTAAATCTACATACAGACAAGCGCTAGACAAAAATGTGTATTATTGCGTATTGACGAAGATAAAGGAAACGATAACAACCCACTTATCTCTTACATTAATAATAAGGTATCATAAAAATTCAATGTCCCTGATGAAATATCCGCACCTATGGACGGGGTCACAGCAATACTCGTCTCGCAAGCTAATTCATAAGCCACGATATTTGTGAAATACAACCTATCCATTGTACTTCCTTTTACAATAAATTAGTATCTCTTAGACTAAATAGGCTTAAATGTATATTCATGTATCTTAGGCTGTTTTGTAATTCACCTGACACATGTAACTATACCATATTTCGAATATATGTAGTCTGAATCACAAGTCCGACATTCCCCCTTGAACGTCATATTTAAAAATATCAGAGTCTGCATATAAACAACGCAGTAAGAAACTTCGCCATAACTGAGTTTTCTTTTATTCATTTTAATTGTTGTTTTTGGAAATATAAACGTCAAAACTAACTAAGAAAAAAGAACAAAGCAAATACCATAACTTATTACAGTAAAAAAATTATTCCACTTGCTAGTCCACACAATTTCAAGTTATAATTTTAGTTCCATAAGTAGCTTCGACCTGATCCTACGAAACATTTCAAATTTGTAGAGCCGGAATTTATCATCAGTTCATTGCAATGTAGGAAATGAGTTTAGAACGTTTATACGTTTATAACAAGTGAAGTGCATCCGAGCGAAACGTTTAGAGAAGTGACTACGTGGCTGGGATCAGGTAGAGGATCCCGAGAAAGGACATTTTGGCTTAAAAATATTGCTATCCTGCTCACACTAGCAGTCAGTGTATAGGGATCAAATTTTTTTATCCATAAGTCCCTAATAAAATTGATGGGCCAATTATTTTTAACCTACATTACAATTTTAAATGTAACTATTTTGAGAACAATGACTTTAATGCAACAATGAAAGCAAAAAAGTCCAGTAAAAACAGTGGAACTACAATAGCATTCAAATGCTCTATTCACAAAACAAACAATTTTGATAAACAAGTTTTCATTCAATAATGAGCAACGGACGTTGAATAGACCGGTGCCATCGCCTTTGGTTCATATTTTTTCTCGCTTCTCTACAATAGCTGTATTTCTTTGCAAAGAAGATTCCTCTTACAATATTATGAATGATTTGTCATTCTGAATCTGTTTATGAATGATATGATGAAGTGAATATTTTGGGGAAACTATAAAAGATACTCTCATTGGATTGCTGAAACAAAAAATCCACGAAAGCTTATAAAATATACCTAGAAATTGCTGAGTAATATTTAATGATTTATAATTTTAGGTACTCAATACGGGGCACTGCAGAGGCAAACGAGCAAAAACGAAGGATACCTGTGGATGATGTAAGTTAAAAATACAATTTGACAAAACATCTGTACTATAACTGTATGGTCACGTTTTGGTTTTACCAAAATAAGCGACGCTTGAAAAAAGCAACACAATCACATAGTACCAATACCATATCAAATTCAACGTTATCTTACGTGTTTAATAACATGACACTACGCCAGCTGGTACGTACGATGTATTTTTGTTGAATTCCCAGATTAGATCGAAATATTTAGACGAATAAATAGAAAGTTCCGGAATTGGAATGACGCCAATCAACCAAACCACTGACCAAATATGAAATGCATTCGTTTATCGTTATTAATAGATCATCTGCAGATACGTTTTATCGCCAATGAAATTGATTGACTATCAATTCTCCTTTACGTTTATAACTGGTAATAGTTCGCTTTAGCAACGAGTAAGTTTATGAACTGCTTTCTATACAAGTCACCTTCAAGTCCGGCTTGACTTGGATGAGAACCGGGATCTTAATTCTAGTCCTCTAAACTGAGCCATACATGATGATCCGTTTTCTAGTGAAAATGGATGGCATCTCAGGGTTAGCCTTACTCAATAGTAATATAGTTATGGTAATGAAAAGGTGATAGAGTTTCAAAATCAGACTTACTTCTTACGCATAGGTTGTAGGATTGTATGCATAATAAATATGAAAATGTCCAAATCATGCACAGCATCACAATTACGGCTGTCTAAAATTACACTATCAGCAGGCGTTTGCCTGATTGATGCTCGATGCTTCACTGTAGGTATAAGGTCAGGTATTGGTAAAATTTTACGCTTATTATAAATGATCAAGGTTCTCTATAATTGCTCAACTATGATCAATTCATTAAAAATTAAAATATATGGAATGAAACACGCAAGACGAATGCAACGTAACACGTTCAAGGTAAAAGTGTCCAAATTGTTTATCAGATTTTTGTAAGTATTGACTCTGACAAAATTCGATTCAACAGTTCGCGTCTTTCTATCATCCCTGAAGGTAAACAGTTCGCAGTATCAGGTTTATCTAGTCAGTGCTATTTAATCTCCATATTGAGCCGGTCCCGACGAGGTTTTCACAATCTTTGAGGTATACACCTCTACATGCATATTTCATGTTGTATAATTGCAGACTGTTGGCCTTTATGTAGCAGTCAGCCCTTAAAGGAACTTCAGAAAATTTCTAAAATGGCTTAATTTCATTAAATGACACACTGGGTAGTATATTCATTCCTAATTTTCGGACTATGGACACTTCTTCTGCTAAGCTAAAATCTGTTTTTATACAGATTAAAAATAAACCTCCTATTATAAGGGCATAAGCTTAATAAAATAGGTCAGATTAAAGGTTTTGTTCTTGATGAAATAAAGCATAATTATAAAATTACAATATTTTTAGATCCTGTTGGCCATTTCATGACTTGTCCAATTCTACAGTCATGCGACTACGTGCGTTGCTCATCATCATACTCAGAGCAGGGATATTAATAAAATTAATGAAACGCAGGATCATAGATATTCATGTACATTCCCATGGCAGCAGCCCGTATCGCTAATGTAATTGTATAGTAAACACATAACCTCCTTTTAAACCGGTTCATGTTGTGTAAACGACAATGACCAAGTTCATAACATTTTTGCGTTGATATTTTATAAACATCAATGTTATTTGTTAATACCCAAATACCAGTCACGTATGTCCTTGCATCGATGTACATAGGTCATTTTCAGATCTTAAAAAAAAAGGAATCGTCATTTATTTATAATCAGAATTTATTATAAACCAACTAGAAACTTAAATATTAAACATAACTGAAAATCACGATGTCCTGGAGTCTATGTTTAAACTTAGGCAACGAAAACAAGTCAAATTGGGCAAAAGAAATAAACCTAATAGGAAATACAACGAAAATATATGCAATATCGAATGACATGCATTGCATCTGAGACAACCTAGATTTGCAATCTAAGTTGTACTTTGCCTTTTCATGTCATTCCTTATTGCCTAACCTAAATTCCTAACCTAACCTAAATTTAAGAATGAAGAAACTGCTACTTTTGAGACTGGGTACTACGGAAGTACTACTTAAAGTAAGTACTACGGAAATGTGATTTATAATGAATAAATACCCTTAGCGATAATTCATAGCCACAACAAATCCTTAAGTAAAGATTTTCCGAGCTCATAGTGTGGACCCATCAGATGTTAAATATTCCATCTTAAAATAAATTGAAAAGAAAAATCTTATATTGCAAAAGACGAGCTTATTAGCAATAATGGTAGGTCTCGAAGGTCGCCCAGTTGCGGCTGCGGCATTTCTGCAGCTGATGTAGCTATCTCACTTAGATATCGACAAGTCTGTATGCGAGAAGGGGACGCGGTTAGTAGCCAGTCCGCTTCCCCTCTCGCTGATGTCGAAACCTTCGGTTGCATGCGCCCGCGCCCGCTGGGCGCCGCTGCTCCGTAGCATTGACGACAGCGCGCAAACGCCGAACGAACAGTTGGACCACAACCTCAAGAATAGTGCTCTTGTTAAAAAGTGACAGTGAACTGAGAACAAGTGTGACGAGGTAGCCGGTACCACATCCAACACCCACGCTGACTCCTAGCTTCGGTTAGTTCTCGCGTCTTTTTGTATTTTAAAATTATGTAAATATAGAAGAATCATGTGTTCGTGGCACGGATTAGCGCAGTTTAAATTTTTTAAACAAAGAAGCATGAAGTAATTATTGTCCATGACGTATCGTTGTTATAACCGGTTCGGATGACGTCGCTCTGTATTTCATGCCGGTTCCTTCGCTTTGTGTGTGAATTATAAATATGTTTTTGTTTGTTAAGTCATTTGAAGAAGATATTTTGGAATAGATACACGTTTGTTCTGTTTATTTCTTTTTCTTTATGATTGGTGTTACTGGAAACAATTTAAAATCTCTTCGAAGCTGTGCTAGTTGATAATAAAATTCCGTTCGCTTTATGGATTTTGTTGTAAACACGGATGTGGCAATATTACGCCGGTTCATAAGTGTTCACACATTGCTTGTTCACGGACGGTACCAAACTCAAGGTAAAATTAATTTATATTTATAACATTATTGTCCTTAACAGTTATTTTTTATATAAGTACGTGTACGTGTTTATATATCTAAAAGGAAGAATAATAAGTATTAAAAGCAAATTGATATTTAAATTAAGTTAGCTGAAAAGTAAGTAAGCTAACTTAGATTATAGGATTTTGTAAATCTGTTTGCGTTCTGTAAGTAAGTTTAAACAATACCTTGGCTTTGCTTAAACCCAACTTTCTTATTAAATTATAACTTTGGTGAAAAGCCAATATTTAATGTCAAGTCAAAAATCCTTTCCGATGAACTAATTTATTTACCTACTTTAAATTATTATATTAGCTTTATTTAAGGTTAACCTGTTTTACATTTCTTTATAAATTATATCGGTACATATCTTTAGGTAGATAGGTACTTAAACCTTCTCTTGGGCTGTAATATTAAACACAATAGCATATTTGATACAGGGCGATTAGTTAACGATTGTATCGTGGAGATCATTAATTTGTAATGTGTATTGGTCGTTCAACATTTTTACTTCAAATCATGGTAAATGGACTCCAAACCATTGCGGAATTACCTTACATGAGTCTAATTTGTATGTAGGTCAGTACAAATGCCTTTCGAAGCAACAAAGACTTGTCAAATAGCTCTAAATGTTGCGTTGCAAAACATACTCATACTTTTAAAGTTTAGCTAAATGGCTTGCAGATTTGTTCATTGTGTCAGTGATGGACAAAATGTCAAATAAAAAAATCGAACATTTTCGATTTCAATAAGGCTCCAATGCGATTTCTTAGGATATTTTTGCTATTTCTCACAGTTCGGCAACGGCCATCTAGGCACACTTGGTGAACTGGTTCACTCTGTGTACAAAATAATTGTTGGGTCATTAAACATTCGGTTCGTGGCCAGGCCTCAGACTAGGACCCGCAATCCCTAGCAAGCTACACGAAAGAGCTCTATGCTAATCGCGTTATTACATTCATAGTTTATTTCATAACCACCAATAGGAACATAGTTTTAGCAACCAACGGCACAGTTATATTTAGTAACATAGGTTATAGAAGACTTTATAGATCTTAGTTTTGTCCTTTCCTTTTCTTTTGTAGGCGTAGAACTACAACGCACAATCGAAATGAAGAAAAAATCTTGGGAGAAGCCTGTGTCCAGCAGTTGACGCCGATAGGCTAAGAGAGAGTCAAAATGCAGTCACACATTATATCTTATAAAAATCCAAACCGTCAATGACCAATACTACACTAAAGTCACTTCGGACCTTAGACTACATCTTCCGAAAATAAAAATTGAACGGAGCACCTAAATACATACGTACTATTAAATAATTGATTTCAAAAATTATTCAGTGATTCACTTTATAATAGGTACCTACTGAACCTTATTTAGAAAACAAGAAATTCATTTGACAGCCATAGAGACACATACACTAATATATAGACACATAGTGATTTCCTTGTGGAGTATGCGTCTCACGGTTGGACCAAATGAGCGTCCAAATCAGCTTCATGTAAGACGCAGGTGCCTGATGCACTGTGTCTATTGTCTGTTTATGTCTACACGACGCGCGACGTACAGCTATTAAAATGTTCCAACAATTAATGTCTTAGACAAGTAATAATAATTTTAGTTACTTCTTGAATACATTTTATTTTATCTCATCTTCTCTCATAATAGTCGTTGTATTATATCGCAGAGTTCAAAGTACAATCGTCAAGAGTTGAATAAAATAAATTATTCATAGCCACTTTACAGTCAAAGAAACGTGTAATTTGATTATGAGACGTATGATTTTAACTATAACCATATATAGGTACTTCACAAAGCCTTTTCTACTATATCATTACGCCAAAGTTTTTTAGGATATTGTCTGACATATTTCTTTATCCTTTAATCCCGTATTTTACTATAGGAAGACAACGGTAAACTCTGACTTTGTCTCAGCCTCACGTAGCTAGCACTAAGGGAAGACTGCCTAACAAGTCTATTGGCATTTCCTCACTAAAACTCCTCCAGGGTCATTCAGTCTGAGTGTCAACATGTACCGATAAACGGCAATGTAATCGCCCCTTATTACATACGTCTTAGAAATGCCATTGGTGATCATACAGCGTGTTATTGCGTTCTTCAGTTTGCCTGTTATTTTACTATACAACCGGTAATCATTTGCTTGTTAGTGTTAAGGCAAGAATGCCAAGCGGTTGCAGTGATGCATATTAAACAAAGATGTCATGTCAAACAAGGTATTGCATCAACTCGGCCTTAACCCCCCGACCTCCATGGTCGACGGCCTTAAAGTAGACGTCGAGCAAATGGACCTGTCACATGTGTGTCTTTGTATCACGCCACACTAAAATATACATGAATTGTATACATTCTAAGCACTTAAACCGACGATGTAAGAAATGACATTGAATTGGGATTAAGAAATAAGGTAAATAGTATCTTACACTCATAATGTTATGTTGTATGTACCCTTGAGTAAAACAATCAAATAACATATTTTGGTGTGTTTATTACGGTGTGGATGTAAATACATATACATATTTCAATAAGGGGAAGTCATAGGTGGAAAGGAAAAAGTACCATGTGAAGTCGCACATACAAGCCTAACGCGAGTTAATCAGACATGTGTTAGCATTTTCTTTCATAAAACCGACTGTTACATTCGGCATAGGAATAGCCTCATTAGATGAAAAAAAATGTACGTAGACTGAACTTTACTTATTTGTCGAATTCTCTACCTAGAGAACGTATCTTAAGCATACCATTTTATAAAAGCAAATAGCTTTGAAAGTATTTAAATCCGATGTCTACGTATTCTTTATACAATCAGCATCGCTAGGGTTATCAAAAGTACAAATTTTGCTATACATTTTCAACATCGTTGAGTTCATGTATTATCAAAGAAGTTAATTCACATGTCGGTGCCAGAAGTAAAGTCTGTAATCTCTGTGTACCTATACCTAAATAATACCTGTTTTTTAGTTGATGTATGTAAGCGTAACAAAAAGCGTCTAGTTTATGAAACCTGTGCAGTTACGATCTATATAATTCAATTTCACAGACAGGCCACTGCAGTTATAACTCTAGTTTTTTACTATGTATCGATAAGGAGTGTATATGTGCCTAAGGTATTTAAAACGTTATAAATTAATATTTTACTCATAACCTAATTTTACTAAAATGCCCCTGAATGACAATTACAGATAGATATATACTAAAATGACAAACAATTTTAGCCCAAGTCTATATTGGCATTAAAAATTAAATAAACAGATACCGAATCTTATTTCAGGTTTTATTCATGCGAAATCGTTATTACCGAGTTAGTCGTATCTATTTGTTATTTGATTCAATTTATACAGCATGAAATGCAAAGGTGAGCCGTACTATATCGCTAATGCATAAGTCACACTCGTGTATTACGTAACACTGCAAACCCATTGTTATTATACGAGAACTATTTCGTAAAAACAAGATAGGTAGGTGCTCAAATTGTTTGCAATTTGTTCGTTATCTTGATGTGATATAACAGAAATAAGTACTTACTGACTACTGTTAACACATATACAGTATAAATAGACCACTGAGTATGTACCTATTGTTTTAAGTAGATTATGCTGTGTTTGTATTGATAGCAGCGGTCAAAACGCAATGTTATCGTTCACTATTAACTTGTATTATGTGCTGTTATGGATAGCTGACAAAAATGTTGAAAGACTATATAGGATTTTGTTATACCAGCGGCTATAATATGTTTTTTTATACAAGTTTTGAATAAAAATTGTGTAAAATGGTTTAAAATATCTATAGTTTTTATTTGTGATAATTCTGTAAGGAGTTGTTTTTGCTAAGAAATTACTTCCGTGGATGCTTCAAATAGTCATGAAGGGTTGAAACTATTTTGACCCAAAATGGCTTGAAAGTAGACCTAGATGGCAAATGTAAATCTACTGAATACAATAGGAACTACTAACCTTATTATGTGTTACAATGTGGTGTGTAATTTAATTACATTTGCCGACTACAGTTCATTTCCTTTTCGTAGATATACCAGTTAAGACCGGTTTCAATTTAGACTGGAATGATTTATACATACTTTAATTCGTGATAAAAGTCAGTGAGTTCGATGGTTTTATTTATAATTTTACATAATTTATATAAGAGGGGGGCCTTTGTTCAACACTGGACGTCTTCCGGCTGATGATGATGTAAGTGCATTTTGCTGTACAGCAAAACCCCTATAATACATATTCCAATATAAACGTGTCATTGTTAATAGTTTTGACTAGTTTGTCCACGTAATTGGCGCAGTGGTTAAGCGATTAGACTGTTGTGCTAAGGGTAGTGGATTTGATTCCCGCGCGCTTTTCTAGAACCGCAGATGTTTGTCCCGACTCTGGGTGGTTTGTATGTGATATTTCATGTTTGTGAAACGCACCCACCACAAAAGAAATTCATAGTGTTGGGCGACGTTTAAAAAAAAAGTTAAATAATATGCATATTAATTATTATCCTTTCACATTCCACCTAAATTTATTAACAAACAGTCCTTTTGATACCACCAGACTACTTTAAAAGCCCAAAAAACAATCAAAGTTCGTGTCAGGCGGCATTACACTTGCACTGACCTTTCCAGTTCTTGAAACTCAGTGAACGTTCAAGCTAAAGGTGAAACAATTAATAAAATATTAATAATGCACGCGACTACACCTGGAATGTTTTAATTTTACAAAATTACTGTATTTATCAAGCGTAAGTTTCAATTTTTCAATTTACATTGGTTATAAATTATTATTAAAATCTATATCGATACAGCTGTTACACCATAATTGAGTAATTAATATCAAAACTAAACAAGTTAATATTGGCATTATTAAGGTATGATATCTAAATCATGCTTAACCGTGGCATTGATAGAATAATTCAACAAACGCGCAGTCAAACGACGATTTACTAGACCGATAGATTTCTTTGCGTGTATTTGTACAGAGATACCTTAGTTTTCTAGAAGTTCAGTTTTGCTGTCTCTACTGGACAAACTAGAAAGACTAGTCCAAAAGATGCGTTTTGAAGTGTTATATTCTCGGTTTAGCGGTTTGTAGACTAGCGTAAGCAGGTCTCTCGTACCACAATGCTTCATGTACAAACTGCGAGATAAGAGCGGAATTAACCTTAATTATGTAGACACCTTAACTCAATAGTTTTGGCTCCAGTCCACTACCAGTGTCATATTAGTGATGGATTGCTGCTTCAGACACATTGTTAATATTTTATCATAATATAATTGAGTAGGCACGTCGATGACTCACTCGAATTCGTAATCAATTGCTATCGCAGCCAATATCCCTCCACTTCTTAACTGAGTCTTCAAAGTGCGATTAACATGTGATGTCATTTCTGTACTTGTACAATCCATTACTTCATACCAATATTACTTTCACGCGTATTATGCACACTTTTCTTTCGCCTATGATACTACCTCGAAGCATATACAACCATTACCATAATGCTAGTGCGGACTGCGCAAGGCTTAATAGAATTTCCACATTTAGGTCCACGTTGCGCCTGGGAATCGTGTAATTTTTGTTCAAAGTGTTATTAACAGCTGACAGTGCCGTTCTGTCTGAGCCTTTATGTTTATTAAGTTGGTATGCAATCGGAATTCTATATTAGATTCGTGATATTGGCACTAAAACTTACAGTGCATTGATGTTATTTTAAACACGGCTTTTACTTATTTATAGTAGGTACTTATGAGTTGCAGAGTTTTATTGCAAGCTCAATAATAAAATGTTTTGTTCAAGTTATGTTAATGTCGCCTGTTTATTTACTTTTTATTAGTAAGGCCTTCAAATCTTATTGCAAAGTTTGTAGATATAGACATTTCAGTTAGGTACTAAACTATTTATCACCTAAGCATGAGCTCATGAAATGACGAACTGGGTACTTGTGCAATCTTACGTAGTTTTCACATTATGTCTCCAATTGACAGTGTTGATTTATACTTACGTACGTTAGGTAGGAATGTTTATTACAAAAACGATTGTAGTGTACGAGAGATCGTTAATTACCGGGATGAGGAACATTGTTGTTTTCGGTTAATATATTCCCAGTTACTAGTCTAAGATTGAAATTGCGTTGTGTTACACCAGGATGAAATTAGCAAGCTGTCACTCAATGTGGCGTTGTAAGGGGGAGCCCTTTGTTCAACAGTGGACGTCTTCCAGCTTATGATAACATCAGTTTTATATATTTATTTCTAAAAAGTTTATACTTTTTATTAAATAAAACAGTGTCTCACAAAACAGTACAGATTGTTTGACTGTGAGATCAGTATTATAAACTTAAATTATACATATTATTAAAGAGTGCTTCTTATTAAAGTAGTATTTACGGTAGGATGTTTATGAAATGTCTTATTCTCAATACAATATAAGTTTCGATTTATAACTTTATTTTTATAAAATAACTGTTATCAAATTTATCAATGCACTAAATGCTGAGAATCGTTGGTGGTAACTGTCACGTAGCGACACTTATCTTGTTCAGCGTATGCCATTGTAAATCAAATAATCAAGATAATTTTTATATCAGTAGTCGCATAACAGGATACAATTAAAATAGTGATCTCACAAAATAATAAAAATATATTTTGAACTAGATGCGCCCCGCGGTGTTTGTGTTTGTGTTGCAACTTTTAATACCGAAAAATGTAGCGGACATTTTTCGGTATAAAAAGTTGCCTATGTGTTAATCCAGGGTGTCAGCTACCTCCATATGAAATTCACTAAGGAAACAAAGTTTTGCCTTTATAATATTAATGTGATGAGTTATAGGAGTTTCATATTAACATATTATTATCAATGTTGGGCAATTTCATTGAAATGCTAAACTGATCCCGCTCTTTACTTGGCACAGCGAGTTTTACCAGTCATCGTATGCGAATCATCATGTAATTTACCCGCATTCAGCTGAGCAATCGATTTTTCAAAGGATTTGAGCTTTAAGCATAATTATCTGACTTCTTTAACTTTACCTGTAACTGTAACTTGAATATGATTATTATTTTCGCTGACACATGCGTACATATTTTAATTTATGATTTTGACAGATGTTTGGCATGAAATAAAAGCTAGATTTAAAATTTATTAATTTTTCACTATACAAGATTTTTACTGACCACAAATAACTGCTGAACAGTATATGTATAAACTTACAAGATAAAGGTTTGGAAACTATTAATTAGGTAATCTTATCTACAAAGTTAATTGACTATGTAATCAGTTGTTTCTAGATCTATATACATCTATTTACTGTAATACCGTAAATCAATTTTATTTAAAACGTCAAGGTCTAAATTGTTGTAGCACATGATTAGATGTAACTCGATCCCTATTTGATTGCTTGCAAACGGGCGAACCGAGCTGTCATAGAATAGACCAGCCTCCTAACCATGAACTTTTAAACCAGATATTTTCCGCTGTGAAAGCGAGACACCGCACTACTCTGCCCATAGCGGCGTCCTGCTTCCACAACAGAAAATAACCTGTTTGATGAGTAGGTACATGGTAAGGGGGCGGGTACTAAATTGAATCAGCAACAATATGTAAGATACTAGAGTAATTAGTAGGTTAGGTGATTTTAAAAATGCCAATTTTCACTGTTTCCATTTTGGATTTTACTGCTTAATGATTTCAATTCAAATTCAGAAATGATATCATGCTTAACGGTGCCTTTTAAGTATATACATAATTGGAAACTTACAAGCAGAAAGGTCAACTGTCAGATAATTGTACTTGTACTTTAAAAAAAAAACCTGTATAACTACTTCACACAGAATGTTGAACAGATTCTGTTGGACGTTGAACCTTTTAAATGTTATCAGAATTATCAGTTTGAATCAATCGTAATAGGCCCTACCCCAGTCGAGGCAATAAGCAGTTTAACTTAATCGTTTGTAAATACAAGACGTCCAGGCAGTTACGGTTATTCGACCCTCCCAAATCCTTGAAATCCCCTCAAAGTCAAAATCAAGTTAATAGTTTTCTTAAAGCCCAAATAGTTGAAATCGCAGTACAATATTTAGCAAGCCTAATACCTTAAACTTGTACGCATCTCTGGAAGATTCTAGAATACAAAGTAATTGTTGGTTACAAACTTGATTGCAGAGAGATTATTGTTAATTGATTTAATTGTCCTATCATCATCATATTTCATACTACCGTGTGACATTTGTCTTATGAATAAAATTGTCTAAAATATAAATACAACATTCGGATTATTATTATAAAAATAGAAATTTATATACAAGGTATTCGCTCCATCAACGAAACTACGTAGAATTTTTTCCAGTATTTGCTTTCTTTCTTGTTAAAACTATTATGATTATGCAAATACACAATTCCCTTTAACAAGGGATTACATTCCAAGAAGAGTTATTGTAAGCCTCTCCTTTATTCTGAAAAGTTGACATTGAACGGTGTGACAAAGGTGACGGGACATATGTTATGGATTATCTTGAAAAGTCATTAAGGCATCCGCGGTAAATGGCTCGCACGGGGTTATCGTAAAGTCGTCAGTCAACACCGGTGCACACTGGATAATATATAAGGTCTCCGTTAAATATCAATACGCATATAGGTATTATTTTATATAATTATAAATAATATACACTGGCCTGCAAGACTAAGTATCACACTTTTGAAATTGGAATAACTTTTTAAGTAAAAAAAGGACTAAAAAGAAAAGTTCGAAATTAAAAGGAGTTTTAGTATACTATAGTTTCAAAGAAAGCTGATAATATTTGCTCTAAAACGTTTTTATTTTAAATCTCTAAATTCTTCTTCCAGTGTGGTATTTTCGGATTCAAACGGAACCCTTATTCATGAGGTGCCAGCCGAAGCATAAAAGTTGTCGTCTACAGACGGTTATTTAGGATTAACATGGCGTTCACTAATGACTAACTAAACTAGACTACAATACAAGACAAGTTTTATGACAATCGTAACTTTCAGCCTCTTTGTCTAAGCTTTTGCAGAAAATCCTGTCTTTATAAACATATATTTTATTTTACGTTTAACTTATATTTAAAGATTATAGTTTTCGTTGACAACTGTCTTAGGTAGGTGTTGCCTCTGAGGATGATTTATTCGTAGAATATATAATTATTAACGAACTTCGTTTAAAGTAATGTCGTTTAAAATGCGGTTACATTTATGACTACGTTTACATTTAAAATGAAAAATCGAAAATGTAATTTATATAAAGAGGTCGAGTAAAACGTTTTAGGGAAATATGTCAGTAGAACTCAAGCCCCAGGCTTTGTCAATTAAGAAGGGCGCTTTTTTATTTAAATCAAATTTCGTTCAATATTTGTTTTTAAATTTCCTCAAATCTTCAAAATGGTTTTTAATCATATTTGATAACGAAATAATATTTTAAACTTTTTGAATTAAACCCTAAGGTTTGGGTTCAGATTTAAAACTTTTTGAAACGAAAACTTCGGAATTTTGTTTTAGCATGTAATTTTAACTCCTCCACGAATAAATAAAACAAAATATCACTCGAACTCCAAATTCAAAAGTTTTTCCAAGTCTGGAGCCTGACAATTTTTTTTCTTGTTCTAGGTGGCGTTCTTAAGTGCATGCACACTGACAGCGGAGTCTGCTAGAAGCGTCTGTGAAACTGGAACTGTTTTAGGAGTTACATTTACTTAATATTGCATTATAATTATGCGTTGGGAAACGCCTAGATTGTACGTTTTGTAGCGTAGATATGTTGGAACACGTTGCGTTCATACCCACGTGGTTTCTGATGGCGTGGTTGGGCGCCTGTCTTCTCTTCAGTCCTTTCGCAATATTTTTTGTGATGTGCTTACCGCAATTACCCCTTCTAGTAGTTAGGAGGGCCTGCCATATTCCATTCGAGTATATTTGATGAGAGAATGGATGTAAGAGTGTGATAGTCATGTATTGTAGAGTTATGAATTAATTAAGTTTGTATAAAGTGTACATAGTTGATAATGAATAAATTTTTATTTTGTCATGACGTATTTAAATTGTAATTTATTTGATTAAACCCTGAAGCATAATAAACTGTTAATTTACGGGGGGAATTAGGTAATTAGTTCGTTAGATTAATATAATTAGTAAACAACTTATAACAATTATATAGTATTACTATAAAAAGTTATTAAGTAACTTTAATTATTAAGCATCAAATAAACTGCTGCTAGTCCAAACTAGTAGCTAACATACCTAATAATAGATATAGGTAGTGGGAAACTAAAAAATAGTGGTTCACTTCATCGTCCAGTGAGGGAGGCGATGAAAATATAATTACATTTGAGAAAGCGAGCTGTAAAAGGTGTTGAAACACCGAGTATGGGTCAAATCGACGACCTGATTACCGCAGTGGCTAAGCGATTGGACTGCTGCGCTAAGGGTTGCGGGTTCGATTCCCGCACGGGGCAAAACTTTGTGCGAACCACAGATGTTTGTCCCGAGTCTGGGTGTTTGTGTATGTGAATATTTCATGTTTGTGAAACGCACCCACGATACAGGAGAAATTCCTAGTGTGGGGCGACGTTTTTAAAAAAAAAAAAATGAATTGCCACCTCAGAGATGCATTATTGAGCAACCAAATGTAGATATTTAAACTGATAAAAGAGAACCCTTCTGTTTACCTCTTGGGGGACCTCAGAGTGAGGTGTCATACTTTATTTATAGTAAGTATATCAATTGGCAGACAGACCTAAGACAATTTAAAAGTCCACTTTTAGCTCACTTACAATTGTTATCATTGCATCTACAGTCGTAATATAACGTAGGTATAAATTGTTATATCTGACGGCACAGCTATAGCTAATAATAAATTGAGTTTTATTGAAATGACCGGCCATGACTCCGTTCCAGAAGCTTGCTGACGTCCGGTCGGTAAACTGAGACAACTTGTACAATCAGAACATGGAGTACATGTAACATTAATTATAATAATAAATATTAATCTCACTTTCACAAAGGTGCCTCAATACTATGTTAACAATAATGCTGTTAGTATACTAATCATTTGTGGGAGACTAGTATCTGTACTAGTAAGCCCTGTCACACAGATCAGCCCACCCCCTATATCATTTAATTTTCTGAGAATCTTACCTTAAGATTTTGCCTGTGGCATTGTGGCGTTCTAAGGGGGAGGCCTTTGTTCAACAGTGGACGTCTTCCGGGTGATGATAATGATGATGATTATGATTGGTGGTATTGGCCATGGTGTATCTCATAGTAAGTACTTGTGTTTTTTCTTGGGGTAAATTGTTATATTATATTATAATGCCACTGTCTCGAGCATATAATATATCTACCTATATGTGCTATCACTAAATATACGAATCCATCTTTTCTTGCATCTACTAATAATATCATATATATGTATTAGATAAATCTTCAGAACAGTAAATTGTATCAGAAGATTGAAACGAGGCTAAAGTGATCTCTACTTTTACCAGCCATCCATCCATTTAGCCGCCGACGACGTACAACATACTGGGCACTAAAAATCTGAGAGTACTGTCGACCCAAGAAGAAGAACCTTCTGGAAAACCAATGAGACCCATGTATTATAAATATAAACTTAAGAATATGAGAGAACAAAACACGAGCAAGAAATATAATTAATAACTTAATACATTGTGTCATATTTATTGTTTAATTACTAACAATTTGCCTGTCATGGCAATGAATGACTGACCTCGCAGCGACTATATAACTATAGTTCAAAGTCCAACAAACACATTTAAGATGGTAATAAAAACGCAGTTCATAAAACATACTTGCGTTGAATAATAATAAAGAGATATTTTTCGATCATTTGACTTCACTGGATTTCGGTCGCGGCAGCCAATCTTTTGGCAGATTAGATACGCAGGAGAATATCCAGTAAGTAGAAATATGTTATGACAGACTCTACCCATACCATCATAATAGGCCATCAAAGAGCTGATCGCAACAAGTGCGCTTACCCTCGCTGCGTGTCCTAATCTGCGCAGTAGCTGTATAACTTCTATACGTATACTAATACAGCGCTCCAGGAGTTTAAAACATTTTTTGATAAACCAAATAGCATCAACGTCACTACTTCATCCGGAAGCGAAAGTCGCAGCATTGGCAGGCCACCTACCAGGTGGACCGACGATATCGTCAGAGTTGAGGGTAACCGGTAGATGCAAATGGCAAGTTGTTCATGTAGCGGTTTAAGGGGAAGGCCTTTGTTTATCAATGGACGTCTCCTCCATCATCATTAACCTAGGTAGGTATCCCAGTAATGGGCTATAAGGTGCTTACAAAATTATAGATTTTGAACTATGTATTTATACTTACCGATTCACGGCTAAATGTGTTTCAGTACGAATCGACTCGTTACGGAACTAACTTTGGATTCGAAAGTTTTAACTGCATATTAACCTGTGAAAGAGCTCATGAACTTCCATACTCGTTTGCTTAATTGAGTAGGTCGGAACTGTGAATCAATTTTTAATGCGGAAAATTGGTTTTCGATTTATTTTTAGTAGTTTTGGACAGAAAGTACTAAAATAAATGAATTCGGCGATTATAGATAGGTAGATATAGTATTCTTAAAACATATCATAGAATCACGCCTGTACTCTCCGAAGGGGTAGCCAGAGGCGCACATACCTATAGTTCAACCACATTTCGCCAGTTATGTTTTTAGGTCCCATATATCCCAATATTTTACCCGACCCGGAATTCGAATCCCGGACCTTGTGCTCAGCAGTCACGCTTAGCGACCACAATACCAAAGAGGCAGTGGTATTCTTAATTATGGTATTAAGGAATATTGTAATACTTTGTAAGTACATAACAAAAAATCCACTAAAGCTTTAATTATAAAGTCATTATATCGTTAATAAATAAATAAAAGCAACAAGTTTTTTAAAGATCATGACATAAGCATTTTAAAAGCGCTTGCGATTGCAACAATGGCCTGAGCGCGAATCAGAAGGGTATTGTTTACAATGTTTACATACTAACCTAGATTTCAAGTGGACATTGTTCCAACGTTAATATTATTAAATTTTGAGTAGAATGCAGTGCCCCTATATAAAATTTATCATCAAAAATAAAGTACGTAATTACTACTATATGTAAGTATGTCAGCTAGACATTGCAGAGAGTTTAAGCCATTCATTCCTTTAGAGACGGAATTGTACCAAAAGACCATAATATACAGTGAGGTGATGTAATATAGTAAAAATATGCTACATATTTGAAATTTATATTTTAACAAATGCAGTTAGAATTATAGGAAGTCCTATCACTAAAAACGAGGACTGCTTTTCGAGTATACATTCTAAACTAGATAAACTAGTAGTTAGTAAACGGGCCGTCTATGGAGCGGTCATGCAGGTAAATTAAAGATAATAATACCCATACACGATTATATGACCTCGTACTCTTATACTAGAAGCCGGATGATTTGAAAATCAAAGCTGCAGTACCAGAATTATATACTCAAGCCACGTAAAAGATAAACCTGATGAATATTGAAAAGCGCCATCTGGACATATTTTAATAAACTAGATAGACGGTGGATTGGACGAGGTTGTTGAAACTCAATTTCAGCTAGGAGTTGACTTTTAAATGAACGAGTAGTTTTATAATGTTGCAACAGATGGCGGTTTCATAAAATATAGTTACGGTTAATTGTTTAAATTGTAAGCAGGTACAGATCAAATCATGAAGGGTCGAAAATTTCGTAATTTTGCCTCTGATACAGATAATCTAGGGATTGATTTTTATTCCCATGTAACTGCGGATCCAAGCTACCTCATTTTTATAATATGCATACTTATATCTACACTCTTACAATAGTATGCTGTACCTCCAAAATCACTGATCCCACTCTTCTTAGATTCTGCCTACAGTGCCACTTATATCTCGAATGATTGTTTTCTCAACCACATGACCACTGCTATACAAAATGAAGAACTTTATAAAGCAACCACGGCCTTCCTATTAACCTGACACATACGTTTTCCTTAATCATCTCCTCGAACAAGGCGTTAAAGCGATCTTAAGTTCTGCAGAAAATACTTCAAGCTAACTGTACCCGCTTTTGTAACCGTTCATATAAAACCTTGATCTAAACTTTAAGCTCCTTTATGCCGTTTTCGAATGCGTAACTGTAGAGATAAGAACAAAAACAAGCTTTATCCTTGTAGATAATCTGTAAAGGTGACTGCTGACTGTTATGTAGCAGTCAAAATCAAGATGTTTTTATTTCATATAAACCAAATACAGGCACTCATGAAAGGTCAAGTTGCTAGTTGCCAAAAAATCCAATACAGTCATTCCTATATCTCCATAGACTTCATAAAGACTCCAAAGGTTACTAAAACCTGGTGCTAGCCTGCTAAAGGACAAAAACCTCGCAACCATAGGATGGTTTAGAAGAATTACATACGATGAGTATATCAGTGCTGTTGTTGACCTTAGTAAAGGTAATTAGCCTCCTGCTGCAAATAAACAGCTCTCACTAACCCTTCGAAGTTTCCAGGCGATGGTATGTTTGTTTTTAACAGCGGAACATGAAATAATTACATCTTCGTGCAATGATGGAAACGAAAACGGCTAAAGTTACTATGGGTTACAAAGTGATTTTTATTGTTCTCGATAACTAGATCTCACACGAACTTTTGTCAAAACTAGTAGACCATTATCTTGGCAGACTGTACAATCTGTATAGAACTGTACAATCTTAATATTATTTGAATTTGAAGTAACTATGTAATTATGAACACACGCTAACATTTCCACCTTCAAGATTACGATCGGCAAATGCCCAAAACCCCTGCGGCTATATAAGGATTACTTAATGAACCACAAACGGTAGTCCAACTGTTAATGTTAGGGACTTATATGGTCTAATAACTAAAATATTAATGGCTTGTAAAAGTCCGTAACGAAGGACCAGATCAAATTTGGAAGAATTAGCACTATTAAACAGTCCTCAATGTACGTAGACTTAATGTAGGTAATAACACAATATTATAAATTAAAGATAGTATATAATATCTTATGTATAAAGTAAGTTGCACCTACTGTAAATTTATTTTTTTGCAGGAAAACCTCGTATCCTAGATGTAATCTGTTGATAAGATTCTTAATATTTAGTTGCGTTATATAAAGCATTGATGTAGCTTGCTAGACCTTGTTATCAAACAACTGAATAATCCAATTGGCTATCCAAGTCCTGTAGCCAATATTGTAAATAGGAATACATAATAAATTAAATATGATTTAATTTGTTGACGTTTGTTGATCTGTTCAATATGATATGGGTACGACTGTGGGTTGATGACTTCACGAAAAACAACTGCCCAAGCGCAAGTTAGCAAGCATAATTTAGTTTAATATTAATTATAATTTGTTATACTAGTTCATTTTTATATAGTCCGTATAATCTGTTGGTATTCTTATATTATTATTATTTCGAAACTCAACTAATTAGAAGTAAATAAAATAGTACTCAATTACAATTGCATTTAGTCAAAGAGCTTTCGGTTTACATTTCTTATGTAAAAAAATATTGTAATAGTTACGAAACTTATTAACTAACCCACTTAGTCAAAAAAGGGTGATGTTGATGCTTCTGCTCAATTTATTATAGTATAGTTAGTCAAGCTTAGAACTTTAAAATTGTCAATCATATGTTCTAAATTTACCTAAAAATATCAAGCACCGAGATAACTATCTCCACATGTTAGTAGATACTGTACTAACATTAACACCGAATTGTCTATATGGGGCTAATATTAAGTATATCGAAGCTTATCAGTCTGCGCACTGGGACAAAGCACGGCCGTTGCATTCGCCAGCAAGGACAAGCACAAAGATATAATACCACTGGAAGTACCGTTTACAAATACAGGGTTATAAGAAGACTTAGGACCAGAATCGAACGAAAGGACCAAGTTTTGACCAAGTATGAATATGAATCTTCTAATATAATACAATATGCATTTATGGTATCAATAGGTAAGTCTGTATACAAGCGATAATGTTAAGTTATGATGTAATTATAGATCCAATAATCAATTTTAAATATTGAATTACGTCAAGGTAGAAGCTTATATAAACAAACCCAACCTATCTCAGAAAAACAAATGCAACTAGGCGCAAAGTTGAAGGTCGGTGCTTGACATAAAATGGTCCTAACTACACCAACGAGAATAGAATCTGCAAACACAGATTCATTTGCCTACGGTGTATCAATGTAACTAGGTGTTCTATTAAAATCGGTCATGGCTAACTAGTTAGATGTCTGCAATCAACGTTGAGAACTTCATATTTTAATATTCACATTTTAGCTACTAACCATGACGAATTTTGCCTCTGTCGGTTTAACATTATAAGGACCAAGCACTGATTTTATAAAATAAAAAGATCTTTTTTTATAACAGCAGACAGATATTGATTGACTGGAGATGGAAATTAAGAATGTCTTTTATGCATTCCGTTATTCTACCTCACCAATTCATACCATACTGCAGACATTTCTTGCTTTCTAGATTTAAAAAATTAAATAAACAATACTTTCAATTTACCTTCTCACCTAACAAAAAGATTTTATAAAAAAATTGTGAACAAGTAATTATCTCCGTAATGTAAACAATCAATGCACGCAATGTCACTTCCATACATTGAGTAGTTCGTTGTCCGCAACCAAGGTGCGCACGCGCAACCACTGCGCCGCCACTCCACCACCACTCGCCGAAGCGCGCGCAACATGGCGACCCAGCTTCTCACACTGCTCGTGAGTATTCCCATTTATTTCATTTGCATTTTATTACATAAATTTGTTACTTAATATTTATATATTGAAGCGACAGGTTGAATTTCATTAAAAAGTGTTTGGTAATTACCAGACTAGTAGCTAAGCTATAGATGTGTTGTTGCGGGTTCGATTCCGTGGTAGTATTGATATGGGATTGAGACAATAGTTTATATGTAATAGTGCGGTTAGGGCCGGAGCCCTTGACACTCTTACCGAGTCAACAGTTCAAATATTTGCACTTTGACCCAATCAATTTGTAAATAATAAGTTCTGTTGTACGTGTATTAAATGATGCTAGCGTCTAGTTGTCCTGCAGTGTATTCGAACCCACGACTGGCAAGTTCACCTTTACGACCCAAATATATTCCGTTGCTTCACATAGCAGTTAATGACCAACCAATTTGAGTTTATGATTACTGTAGTGCTACTTGAAATAACAAAACAATTCCCAAACTCATTAAACCAATGATATTAAAACAGTACAACAATACAAGGTTAAGCCCAGACCCGCTAACTGTCCCACCAAATCCGTTTTTAACAAGTGTCGATCAGATCCTGGTGACTAATGTTTTCGCAGTATCTACCTTATTTGCATAATCAGCTCTCATTTACTTTGATAGACATTTATCTCGACCTAGCTCAACACGCGCAGTGATCTAGATACCTAATTACAAAGCAATCATGCGTCGCCCTTAACTTGCGTTTACGCATGTCTACTCTCATTACCGCGTGCTAAAAATACTATTTTTTTATCCAGCCTAGATTGTTTCCCACTGTTGGGCAAAGGCCTCTTCCCTGACTTTCCACTTCCCCCTGTTCTCAGCCAGCTTTGGCCAGTTGCGTTGGAAGGCGCGAAAATATATCAAATCAAAATATTATAGTCCTTGTTTACTACTTTCACTTTGTAGGTTCTCTACAAGCTATAGTGAATCATAATAGTGATTCATGTTAAACTTGTGAGAATCATAAGCAAAAGGAGCGATTCTTTTATTTGCTGCAAAAACTTTTTTTCTATAATTTAAGAATTCAAATCTTTCCGGTAAAGTAATCTCAACTCTACTTTTTGCCTGCTTAATAAGCTCTTGATTTCTTCAATATGACACAATTCCAACTTTTTCCTTCAACTGGTCTACAATAATTATGCTAATATGTATCTTCCTACCCCTCAGGAAAACAGTCATGACTTTATGTATGTATATATGGATGGTTTACAAAATTTCTTCTCGATCTTTCCCGTCCTGACTGTATTGCCATATCTTAGGAAGCTGAAATTGAATCCAATCGATACGTAGCGACACGGAGTTACCGGGACAAAAGCTAATTTTATTGATAAGGCAACACATTATTATATCCCACCATTTACCAATTACTGTCTCATTTCGGGGCAACTCTTTCCTGCTTCCATTACCGTCGGTTCTTACCCTTAGCTTCGATAACCAGTCTGGTATGAGTTTGTTACTCAATCTTCCTCAAGGCATATGATGCTGCAGTTTTGCTTTACATCTGGATTAACCAGCAGTGAATTTTACCCATGCATGTTCCTGTTATTATGACAGACTTGTATATAAACACAAATATAAATACATGTAGGTATAATGAAAACGTAAAGGACTTTTCTGTTAAGTTCCAATTGATGTCAGCTTATTATAGACCAATGATTATTGACGCGATTCAATAGTACAAGTTTTGTTTGATATTTAGCTGTTGAGCTTGAAATAAATAACTTCCCTTTGCCAAGTCAATAAAGTCCATTTTGTAAAACGTAAATCAAGATTTGATAGTCCGTTTGTCATTCAATAGCAGATTTTCTACAGTTCGATATAAATCTCTCTGAATAATCTATACTATAGTAACTTACTATTAGATCCGTGACTAAGCAGCGTTTTGTAACCATTGACCTAAAAATAGACCTATAGGTATTTAATTACCAAAGATAATGTATTTTCTTAACTGGACCTATTATTCTAACGAGTAACATTCTTATATTAAAATAATTTCCCGGTATGTTCCTTGCTGTGAACATAACTACTTAGTTACTGAAACCAGGTTTCAATTGGATAAATAATAGATTAACTCATCTACTAGGATCGTTGTTATTCTATACTTACTCATTATAGACCTCTTCAATTAACTTATTCTTATAGTGTCGATGGTTTTTTTGTTAAGTTTGATCAGCCCAATCATCCTGATATAAAAGTCGCATTATGAAATATAAACCTAAGATAAGACATGCTCAGTTGCCCGCTACATTTTTTCGGGATAAAAAGTAGCCTATGTGTTAATCCAGGGTGTCAGCAACCTGCATCAAAATCGGTCTAGCCGTTTGAGAGTGAAGAGGTAACAAACATACCCACAAACTTTCGCCTATATAATATTAGTGTGATACTAGTGTTATAGGTATCTGGGCACCTTCCAAATTGGCACCCAAATGGGCTATAATTTCGTACAGGCTTTACATAATATATAGATTTTCACTTGTATTCTGAATGGCATGACTTGAATGATAACGAAAACGTAAAGGAAGTGTAGATGAGTCACGAGGACACGCAAATTGTTAAAGTTGAGGTAAACATTTTTACTTTGTCGGTAAATCTGCCTTGAAAGTGTTTACCAACTTTTTACTCATCAATGCCACTGAATGTGATTGATAGTATCTACTTTTTTCTTTATTTATAATACGTCCTACATGAAAATATTAAAACAATTACGACTCATAAATAATAACCTATGTATATTTACATACATAAATGTGTAAAGTTATGTATGTAGATTGTAGGTATACATTTAATATAATATGTAAAATGCTCTACATCAATTATATTAAACATAAAAACATGACTTAGTATAATCACAGTTTTAACTATTAGTATCTCGCTACGATATTTTCCTCAATTGATGTAAGCAAACTTATTATTTGCATAAATCATGTCTTTACTATTCATTCTCACTTATCTACGGCTCCTATAATTTACTATGTAACTCTACTCTACGTTCGGTTTCCCTAGAAACAATAGTAAATTGATCTAAATTAGGCTTTACAATTTGCAACAGATTTGGGTCAACTAGTTCAGTAATAGGACCGGAATGCACAAAAGGTGCATTAGGCTAATAGACGCACTTGACAACATGATTGCATAAGCAGGCATTACTATACAAATGAATGATATTCGTTATTATATCATTGTGTTTGAAATAACACCGATTATATGAATTGAAAAGAATTTCACTCAATTGTTTTCTTGCTGTGTCATTATATTTGGGATTACAAAATAAGTACGGGCAAAAACAAAGTTGATTCTAAAACTAGTAAGTGTAACTAAGATATACATAAATAACATCACGCTTACATTCCAAGACGGGGTAGGCAGGGGTGCATAATGTACACAATATAGTACACCCACATTTCGCTAGTTATGTTTTTTAGGTCCCAATGTGTTAGGGGGCGAGCCTATTGCTATCAATCACAAATCCAGACTCCTTGCTGCTACTGAGAATTACCTAATCGAACAACCAATATCACTTTATCCGACCTGGGATACGAGCCCAGGACTCGTGCTCAGCAGTCGCGCTCAGCTACCACTAGACCAACGAGGCAGTAAATAAGATATGTAGAAGTAAAATCTTTTTATTCGATACTTAACAAATAGATCAGTCGACTCTTTACGTAACTGAAGGGGTAGTTTATATTTTAGCCAAAAAATACCATTACCATTGAATGTGACATCATAATCTAAACAATTCGTATCTTTACTCCAACAAACTACAAGCTTTGATAGAATTTACGTACATTTTTTCTTTTGACATAGACCTATTAGTCACAAATTCACATATGCAACTTTGTTTTCTTTAATTAAATGCGTAGCATCTCATCTGTAATCACCATGCGATTCTCTTGTCAAACACTATCTGATTGATGATGCGTGTTATTGCTAATCTTCTTATCTCCAATTCGTGGCCTATTTGCATACGCCATTGATTTTATATTACCTCGAAAGTTATCAATCTATATCAGCAATTTACCCAGGGAAATTGCTAAATGGTAATCATGAATCATAAGCATAATAAAATACGTCATAGTACATGACAACGAACCTACTAATATGCTTTGATATAGGTATAGTTTCAAGGTAGGTAGTCTAGTTGTGCTATAGAGATTTGAAGTCTTGAAACCAAAAGAAAAGCTATATAATTAAAACAACTTTTTCTTACCCCTAAACCCACTAAAGGCCCTAAGTCGAAATAACAGCACTGATATTTAACGCAGTCCCTGTTTACTTAAGTATTAAGTAGAACTATTCAAGTATGTTCCTACGAAAGTTCTTGTGAAGAGGATAACTGATAAATATTCTAAGCACTACGTCTGTTGGCATGCGATAACGCTAAGTTATTTAAAGCCCTACATTGACACTTTTTGCTTTGCCTAGAACATGGAGGCTTTGAGATTCGCCCTGCGCGCGAGTCGTCGCATGCGCAGGGTCAACGACCCCGAGCTTCAAGAGAATGCACAATGATGTGCAACTCTCGTTGCAAATGTCACACAATTTATTTTCCTTCTCTCCAAAAGTCATATATAAGTTACGTTTTCCTTATTTCTGTAAAATTAATTAAGTCATCATAAACTTTCAAAAGTTTAAGTATAAAGTTGAACTTTTAAAGTGATTCAGAACTTTATTATACTCGCTTACCCGTATAAAGCAATTACTATAGTTTAATTACAACTATGAAATATTATGCTTGTCTAACTTAATATTAACTGAATAATCTTAAGCTTCACTTTAGTAAACAAACATAAATAAGATTTTGCTTTACAAATAACAGTGTGACTTTGAGATGAGTTGTATGTTATGTATAAAATAAAACAGTCCACAGACATCTTTCCTAATCATCCAAAAAAATATTATGATATAAACTATTTTAATTTAAATTATAATTTTTGGTTTGAATTTTTCTTTTGTATATATTTATTTTTTAACGTGTGTAAATAAGTGTAAATAAATGAAAAATAAATTATCAGCTAGGGTGCTCCCAAATTACTTAATCATATAAATAAAGGTAAATAACCTTGTAAATGAAAAATAAATTATCAGCTAGGGTGTTCCCAAATTACTTAATCATATAAATAAAGAATTATGAGTTTAAGAATCCTTCGTAGTTTGTTTTAACTATAATATATTCACACATGTTGGAATTTTCTCTGTAAGTACACCTGCCATTGCCCACACATTACGGATTGATGGATACAGATAGTTGACCATAGTCTGTGCCTAGCCTACAAACAACATTCAATTCATTTTAAAGCATTGAGGTAGGTCGCAATAAAAACTAAAAATATTAGCAAAAAGAAAAACAAATTAAAACAATTAATTGTTTTTGTAACAATGACCTCATTAATTTATTGTCTACATTTTTTCTAAGTGTATTAATGCATTTTATAAAATTACTGCATTTAAAAAGTAATAATTTTACAACAAGGCCAGACATTGGCTGTACTTTGCTAAGTATAATTATAGTCTTAGGAACTTATTAAGTAGCTTAAGTACACGGAACACTTGGATATCCTATTAACTACCGTAATGCAAAATCATTTGAGAATACGAGAATAACACTGAGATTCCAAATGTCAGCCCTTGAACTTTATAAAAATAGAGACCCGGCTAAAAATTTTCCTTTATCTGTAAGAAACCTTTTGATCCAGAACCACTCGACTATTTTAAACAGTAGACTAAATAAGTCTCTGTCTGTAAAAAAGTTACGTGTCACGAACAAAAACAACGGAAATTAATGTGCCTTATTAATATTATGAATAATTAATTGATTAATTCAACTAGTTCTGTGTGTGCCAGTTCTTTACACGTTTCATTTCTTAGACCTTGAGACTGGGCGTGGTCAAGGCAGCGGCATTGTGCCTGACTGCAATTTCCGGATCGCAAGCGGTCAAGACTGAGACCATTCTTCTATCGTACATTGTAATGACGGCCGTGACACGTAATGAAGTTTACGGTGAAATTTACTCGACGATACGTCATTATTGAGATTGATTTTTGCTAATTTGTATTGGTTTTGTTCAGTTTACGTTAATTTACTGCAACGTGACTTTTAATGTACAGCGAAATTTAACTTAATAGGTACCCAAAACAAAACAGGATAACTGTCTTAAACGAACTGTGTAAAGCTCATGAAGTGAAACTCTAAATTTAGTTTAAACTTAAATGGATAAAAAGTATGTTTAAAAATATATAATCATAATAGTATACAATTAGGCTAAACCCGTTTATCAGTAAGGTAACCTTGATTGTATTGAATAATATATTTTTTACCTCAGGCGTACACGAATGAACGACAATTGCTAGCACAAAGACACCAACACTTCAGATCATGCGAGTGATATAACGATCATTATCATCACGTTATGCGTAGGGTTGTCCAAACAGAAAAAAGCTAAATGTCATGAATAAGCCAGGGAAATCTGTTCACTGTTTAAATAATATTTGCACTAAAAATAAGCGAGCTCTTCTTAATTCATTAATCAATTATACTAACATTTAATATATATGTTTTTATTTATTAACAGTTATTATTCATAACGTAAAAAGATTGCACATTTATTAAAACTTTAATAAAATAAATCCCATATCCATGTCGATAAACGATTTTTATATATAGATATTTAGTATGAAAAATGTTTTTGAACGCAAAATATCCAGTGAAGGGTAGCAAAGAGCCGTTGGTTTTGCAACTTAAACTATTCAACAAAACACAGATAAACAGTAACTCTCTCTGACTCGACTTCCTGGCTTGCAAAACTCTCTTTACAAGCATGACCTAAAGATAAATCATTCAACTCCTTCGCCTATATAATAGGCATTGACTTAACCTGACCTATGTACAGACGGAATGCCAGTTCAAAGAAAAACGGATGAGCTTGATAGAGAATTGTGTAACAATAAGATCGAAATTGCAATAACAAATATTATACGTGCCTGTACAAATGCTCTTGCTTTATCTTTCCTTTAAGTTTGCTGCTCGCGCAACAAGCTGTAGTGGGCAGCCCTAGAGGTGTAAGTACTAGTCTTTGTATGTCACTTGCGCAAGAATCACGCATTGTGTATGTGAAATATCAAATAACATGGGTGTGATCACCATTGAACATAATGAGAGATCACTAAGCAGCTGCAATCAATTGAAGGCCTATCATTGATTTGTTTCAAATCCCCACTGCTCATTGTCATTCAGTCGACCAGTAACAGTTCTTTATTTCCCTTATAAAACCATCCTAAAACCACAGCATAGAAATAGGGTAAAACAAGTTTCAAATAAGTAACATCCAATGATGCCTAGAATCGTATATTGATGAATTGCGGGGGTGACTAAACTTGCAGTCTAGAATCAATATGACAAGGTCTTTTAGGATCCCTAACAGTAACATAGCTGTAATGAAAGAGCTTTTTAGAAGCAGGCTGTTGATATCTACAGTCACTTAAAGTGCATCGTGATTTAACAATTACAGGACTTCTTGGATCCATTAGGATTCGTTGGATATCACGACTTAATTTCTAATTGTGTAAACTGAATTAATAATTGCTCATTTAGGAAATTGATTAATTTGCTTTTGACAGCGATAACAGTTTTGCTAAAGTATCGATTTTAGCGCTAAAATTAGCTTTTACGATAGATATGTTCAACGTGTTCATAGCTCCAATCTTGTTACTTGCTTCATTATATACAATTGAAAGCTTTTGAATACTAAATAAATAACATGTTTACTGTATACGCTGCTTATAAAAATACCTCAAACATAGTCCTACTTAAAATGGGTACCTGAAGTACGCTTACTTGACTCAAGTCTAGTATTTATATTTTTTGATGTGTGTACTTGAAATGGCGCAATGTGGGTGTACTTTAATCTACACATATGTCTACCCGTTTGGGGAGTAGGTACAGACCATATTTTATATTATACCTAAATAACGCAGCATCCACTTACATGAATGATTCTTAATTATGTAGATACATACTGCAACAATATATTAAATCGACATTATAATTATGGATGACAATTAGAATTAGTACTTTGCTACCAGTTTTCCTCATTTGACTATAGTGGTAGTTATTTATAGGTGTACAAGGCAGTGCCTAAGAATTGTATTTTACAAGAAGATAATAAAGTTCCTTACATATTCTTATAATAGTGTAGAGTTCCCAGTTTGATAAGATACATCTAGATCAAAATTGTCTATTGCATTTTAAGTTTTTGGTGTTTTTTTATGCCGCTGCACACCCATATAATAAAAAAATATACCTAGTATCCATGCTAATAATGCTACTAATAAAAATGAGAGATTTACTAATAAATATACATACTACTAATATATTTACTAATTTACTATCAGGCAATTTAATTAAACGACCAAAGAGATGGTCGGAAAATGTAGGCACAAGTATAACAATTTATACACTAAACCTCAATTTATATACATAATAATATCAGCACTGATAGCCGAATGGTAAGACCGTTGGACTGCAAAGTCAAAGGTCACAAGTTTAAACCCCGGTACGCACCGATGTCTTTTTGAATTCATATGCGTATTATAAATTAGTTGTCAGTTGTCAAAACAGTAAAGAAAAACATCTTGAGGAAACTGGCACAGCTGAGAGATTTTTCAACGATGTGGCCATGTCAGAGGCCTACAGGCGGTTTAAACTCTGACACCAGGTTGTTCATCAACCACACGATAAGAAGTAAGGTGGTAATAGTTATATCACATCAATGCCGTGGCAAATCACACAACCTAACTTAACCCTTTCAAAGTCCAGTGACCCACATTTAGATTACGGTGATTGTTTGACTATTGTGTCTGCTGCGTCGACGGTCAAAGTGTCTTGACAAACGGCTTTTAAAGTCGTAATTCTAATACAGCAAACTTGCGACCTCAATCTACACCTCTATAAAACATTTCCTTTCCCTACATGCTGTCAAATTTGTCTAGCTGTCCTTAACTGAAAAATTTAGAACGGTCATTATAACTTAATAACATACTTGTCGTTATACGGGTTTCACATATAATTTTAAGCATATTATACTTACAAAATTCGTGTCACATGTAGGCAAGGTACAAGTGGCCATATAAATTATTTAACTAAATATTCATTATTTTATATGATTAAATAGGTATAATACATTTATTAGGTAGACCAATAACAGTGGAATAAGAAATTATGATTGCGGAGTAATCATAAAAATAAAAAAGTATGTATTGTATTATTACTTCGAATATGTAAAATTAGATTTGTAGTTGCCGAAAATCGTTGTTGTTGTAAATGGAATTTTCAGGGTGTTTTCATAATGTAATATCATCAACCTTTTACAAGGATCTATGCCAAAATAAAACAGAACATTATGAACCTAATATTATTTTACTTTCCTTTCTACTACTTAGGCAGATTACTACGTCTTCAGTTTATCATATTTTTTCCGCACTAAGACAAACGAGGTTAGTAGCTTTTCTGCCCATTATTCCTTAACATCACTTCCTAGTTACTTAAAGCTTTTATGTTACCACTAGCTGCACCCCGCGGTGTTCCCCGCTTCATTTTTTCGGGATAAAAAGTAGCCTATATGTTAATCCAGGGTGTCAGCTACCTTCATAAGAAATTTCATCATAATAGGTCGAGCCATTTGAGCGTTAAGAGGTAACAAACATATAAACACACTCACAAACTTTTGCCTTTATAATATTAGTGTGAAGTGTGATGTAATAGTGTGATACAAATCTACCTGTCGTATCACTAAGATGTTTCAAATATCGTCCCTGTAGTTCATATCTAGTCAATTGGCAAAAAGCGAGATGAATAGAATGGTATGGCGAATGCCAGTATCACACCTAGTCGGTACAACATGACCTAACTCTTAGCTTATCACCACACTTTGTAACGACATTTTTTCTTGTATGGACCGAGATACTAAAACTATAGCAGTATTTATTTTATTCTTCAGCTATGTAGTACTCTATATTTACTTAGACACACAAAAACACGCTGGTGAACATACTAGGTGGGTGTGGCTATGTATGAGACTATGAACACTTACATGAATCATTAATAAAGCATTCAAGGTGAAACCTAATTGCTCTCTTTACAGTAGGCACTTAATGTAATTCATAAACTGGTTTCCGATATAATGTAGTGAAAATTATAGCTTAGACTGGAAGTAACTGCGTAAAAACTCTATGTAGTATCGATTCTAATTATCGAATCTATGTTATACGTTAGCAGGTTTTTATAAAACTACAAAGAGTTATTTTATTGTTATTCTGCTGTTGATCTATATTTTATTTATACACGGGCGTGCAGGCCTTGTGGCATACCCTAGGGCCTACGTTCACCAGTGGACTGCAATTGTCTGATGTGATGAGGTGTGTGAGACTTGGCATAGAAAAGTTTATGGGGAAATAGCGCACTCCTAAAATTTAAATATTTACACATACGTAAATTTTAGGTTAAATTATTATAGGTTGGTACAAACTTTTTTTTTTAATGTTTTTCGGCCATGTTAATGCACATAATATTTTTAATTCCAACAGATCTAACTTATATTTAAATTAAATTTTCAAGGTCTCGTTAGCATCTAAAAAAATGCTAGATTTGGGGGAAATGTCTGTAATTAGTTCAAGGTGTTTCCCGCCAAGATAAAATCTGTAATTAATCCGTTATTACTGTTTCAGGTAGTTAGTGTTATTATTTAATGTTGTCTTGGTTAAGTTAAACTAGGTAGCATAGCCGTCTATATTTAGCATTATTATCAAAATATCTGTTCGTTACTGTTGACTGCTAAGTATGGGCCTGGGTCCAAATCCCTGGTCGGGTAAAGGGTGATTGAATTTTTTCATTAGGTAATTCTTAATTGCAGCACGTAGTCTGGATTTGTGCACGATTGGTGGTAGTCTCGCCGTCTACTACATTGATTACTATTTACATAACGTTACGTTGTTTTTGTAAAAAAAAAATCATGTTTTTACTGATATTTCACTTATTACAGATGTTGAGCGTGCCCCTATTGGCCTTCGCTGACCCTGCTCCGGGCCGCGTGCCGAAGGTGTACAACGCTCTGATCACATCGAACCAGAACCTGGAGCCCAGCAAGGCGTACCCGGTGTACCAGCCAGTGCTTCACGACGCCTTTGCCTTTTCCTACCAGCCTGCGGTCTTCTACGGAGGTGATTTATTTGGAAATGTAAGTGTTCTCGTCTCTATTACACTGGGATCTGTAACTATCCATACTGAACATTATAAATGTGAAAGTAACTCTGTCTGAAGAATTTAAACAACTTATATTTGTATACTAGCTTTTGCCTAGGGTTTTGCCCGCGTTAAGTAGCCTATGTCCTTTTTCGGGTCTTAAACTTTTCATGCGAGATTTCATCTAAATCCGTCCAGCGGTTCTGTCGTGAAGGCGTAACCGACAGATAGACAGAGTTATAATATAATATTAGTATGGATAGATTAGTATTTAGGGATGTTTTTGTGTACCATGTTGAATAAATAACACCTAGACTGTTACGAACTAAAAAGTTAATACAAATCTTGTTAATGATTATATTTTGAACGTCTATCTGTATCTTACGGTTAATGATATTTAATTTCAGGGCCTGTTACCTGCACCGGCTTTGCCACCAAAAGCGCCTCAACCCTCCGTAGCGCCACCGATTTCGACGCCTGCCTCACCAACGGAAACCACGTCTTCCACGGAAGCCCTGCCTACAACCACTGAACCTGCGAAACCCGAAGCAGACAGCAGCGGCACCACCCCCGCTCCCCCTCCACCAAACACACAGTCGCCGATACCACTCAATGAATTCGGTTTACCACCACAAGTACTGCCTCTCGGCCACATAGATCCGCTGTACAATGCTCTGCCTCAGTTTAGCCCTTTCACCTACAGGTATCCAGGTGTAAGATTCTATGACCCGTACGATCCATTCGGTTTCAGTCCTTATGCAAGCCTTCCAATTTACCGGCCCTTGCCAAATGTGCTGGAGCACAGTCTTCCTGTTATCGCCGATAAAGGAGCGAGTAATGCTCCGGTACCATCTGAGCAATCTGCACAAAGTCCTCCTCCTGAACCCAGCGATCTAAATATTCTCAATTACCCCTCGAAAAACCCTGCTATACCTAACGTGCCTCCACCTCCTCTCCCTCAAGGTGGTCTGAAATCAGACAAATCTGAATAGTTGTACATAAATATCTATTAAGTTTTTTATTGCATTGTATTATTTCTTGTTTTATCCCCCTTAAACATATATGAAATCGACCTACAGTATATTTTAGTACTATTAGAAGAAAGTTCATTGAGTCTTGAACAACAAAAAAGCTTAATAGGTGTTGAAAAGACGAGAGATAAAATAATAAAATGAAAACTAAATCTAAAAAACACCTATCATTAAAGAAAACCTCTTTCTTCGTGTATTAGGTTGTAGGTGTCGTAGGTCTCGTTTTATAAAATACCTTGCAATTAAAACAGTTGCAAAACGGTTGTATTGTTTATCTTATATTTAAGACTAGAATCAACAACGCATCACAAGCACAACAACACAGTCTCTTTTACTTCTATATTAGGTACTCTACTCGCTGTTCCCAAATTATAAATGTTTATAGTTGGAAACGACTGTAAATGCTTATTTTGCCAAATAACTTCATAAATTATTTTGTTTTGCTGGGAACCATTGATTAGTTTATAATAAAACTTTGACAGGATCTTCTGATGACGCCCGAGAGGGTTTCTAGAGCAAAAATCCATGTAATTATTACACGAAATTCACGCGGCCGAAGTCGCGAGCATCAGCTAGTTAAATATGTAGCTTGAAGACACTAATAGCATAAAATAAAACAATCAAAGTCGTTTGGTTAAGTAGATACCAAAACAATGTAATGATAACTAACTTTAACTATTAATCTATAAGCGTTTCTAAGAATAAATTACTATTTAATTATTAGCCTTAAGTGTCCCACTGCCGGGTGAATGGCCTCCCCACTCTCTTTTCTCATCTTCCTGTTACCAACCTAGCTCCATTTTAACGCAGCAGCTTTCATGTGACATCATAAACTTTAATTTTGGCACGGATTGCAGTATTTCTGATTCTGTTAACCAGTTTAACTTCCAGAATTCTTCGTTTCATTCCTCTCTGACAAATCCTATGCTTGAACCTTTGTTGAACGGTCAAAGAACATATCTGGGCTGTTAATTTTTATCTATAAAAGAAATTGAAGAATGGACTACCTATTAATAGTAAGTAAATCTGAGATTCTGTCTGAGCACAAAACGCGCCTATTTAGTATATCATAGCAATGTTGCTTAAAACAAAATGTTTCGATATACAAACCATGGCTTCTCACGAGACAGGCTTGACCCAATGTAATTACTTAAACTGTTTCTAACAAAATGTATTCCTATGATTTGTACGTTATTTGTATTATAGTCTATGCTAATATAATTTATTGTTAAACTATCTTTTTATAAAAAGTTGGTATGTTTTCCACTGTAAACCTAAATTTCAGATTTCAAGATATCTTCTACCTCAAGATATAAATCTTCATATTTCGGTTCAATCCATAGTTATACTTTGTAATTTATAATATTATAAAGTATGAATATGAAACCTGTAAAACAGTGTTAAGTAAATTCTGGTTTCACTATCATATCTATGAGGAGAATTGTTGACAAGTGCTTCGGTTGCCTGGCTGGAGGCCTTTTATTAGGTCTCGCCAAACGACCGGTTAAGCAGTCAGAGCTCCTTCAGAGCAAACTGCGAAAGACAAGTTCGAAAAAAAAATTTGCTTCGGTTATTACCGAATGCCTAACAGCTCTGTGATTCATGATACAAGTAACAAATAATTCATCTCTTTCATTAAAACATAATATCAATTATCGCAAGCAGGGTAATACCTATTATAGTGATTTGTAAATAAAACAATAGGGCTCTATTGAATAGAGTATAATAATGGCCTCTGCGGTCTATTATATTAGCTACTGTTTATTTTGTACGTGTATCTTACCGTTCTGACGACTGCCTCACTAACAGAGACCCAGTCTTCCAGGGAAGCTCTGCCTACAACCCCTATACAAACGTATGAAGATAACAGCGGTAACACCCACATCCTTCACTTTATGCACAATCGCCGACATACACATGATATTTGGCACATTCACTGCCCCTGGGCCACATAAAGTAAATTTTATATATTTCAAAAGAAGGTTTACAACAGAATAATATGACCCTGCATCCCGCGCTAGGATGTGTTGCAGCCTCTCTCCTTAATGGTTACGGAAATTTAAATAAACAATAGTTTTAAGGTAAGTATCTAAATATGCTAGTGTGAATCTAAAGGTTGATCGTCATCAGCCGGAAGACGTCCAATGTTTAACAAAGCCCTTCCCCTTAGAAGGGGGAGGGGGCTCGCTTGGCAAGCGGCTCGGGGATCGCAGTATTGGTGGTGAAGTTACATAAGATGCTGCTGCCCATGTTCTGGATTTTCCCTTAGTCGCCTTTTACGGCACCCTAAGGATAAGGCCAAGGTGTTCAGGGCTCGAGTATTCAATCGTTTGTTTAATATACTGTATAGATAAGACCCCATATAACAGAATGTTTTATCACCGAATTTGGAAATGTAGTAGTTTCTTTTCCCTTTAAGTTTTTAACGCGAGCGCTGGTCGGCAACCTCCGTGCTGGTTGCAGTTTTATGAAACCTAAGAATCAGTAATAAGATGTACAGTTGGCGTTCCCTTAGCACTTTGGTTTCTTGTTATAGCCAATGAATGGGGGGTAGCGGATTGTATCAGATTCGTTGAACCTGTTTTACCGGCCCTTGTCTAATGTGCTGGTTCACAGTCTTTTTGTTGACGCCGATAAAGGAGCGAGTAATGCTCCGGTACCGTATGAGCAATGTACACAAACCCAGTGTTCTCAATAATCCCTCGAAGAATCCTAATGTACCTCTACCTGCTCTTCTTGAAGGCGGTCAGAGAGTTAAATCAGACAAATCTGAATAGTTTTAAATAATTATCTATAAGGTTTTTGTATAGATTAAATTATTTCTTATCACTCAACCCGCTCAAACATACTAAAAAAAACAAGTTGATGTAAATTTACAATATTTTTATTATCATATATATACTTATACATTCAAGTTTGTGTCATTTTTTTTATTGTAAACTAAGCATTATAAAAATATAGGTCCCAATTAATGCCTTCATACAATTCAACTGGTAGGTACCATTCATAGTAACTAAAACTTTCAATTGTACCTGAGAATTCGTATACTGTGCGAGTGAAACAGATGGTGAATTTGTAAGAGTCATACCTTACCATGTCGCCATATGGGGAACTTGATTTTATATACACGCAATTAGGTAATTTACTGACATTGAGGAAACCCTGAAAAGCAATTATTTATATAAACCATTACATCCACCAGTGTTTTACGCCCGATGCAAAAAGATAACATAAGGGTATAAATTTAACGTAGGTACATATATCCAAGACCTCAGCTGTCAAACAAAAGGACCGATTTTGTTTCTATATTTGACTGAAGACTTTATATTGGGTATTTTAAGCTATGATTAAAAAAGTAGCCGAATAAATAATATTCTAAAGGTCAAGCACACATGAAACTGGAAAGGAAATCGTAACCGTATCGCCTTACGCCTCATCGTCAAACAAGCGTCTACTAAACCAAAGCTAATCAGTTGATATTTTATAATTTTAACATAAATAAGAAATGTTTAATTTAGCAAATATTGATTCAGTAAGAAGAAAAATATTTCGTATAGATAAAAACTACAGAATCTGACGATAAATGTAATGAGGAAAAATAGTGTTACAACAAATAAAAATTCATCTATTCCACTATTGAACAAAGGCTCTTAGAACGCCACAATGAACGACAACTTGCCAATTGCATCCACCGGTTGTCCGCAACTCTGACGATATTGTCGGTCCTTCTGGTGGGAGGCCTGCCAACGCTGCGTCCTCTGGTTCGTGGTCGCCCCACGAAAAGCTTTCGTGAATTAAAATAATACCTTTTTAACTTACCCGTACTTGAATGCTGCCAATAACTTCTTCGTATTCAAAATGTTTATGTGCAACTAATTCCTTGTTTCGATCACCACATTTACCAAAAAAATATTCACTATGGACATCATCTGAAATGATAATATTATATGTACTTTTAAATCGAATCTTTGTTCACACACAAGATATAAATAAATAAAACTCTTACCCTTTACTGGAGGCATATTAGTAAATACGATGCTGTTTAAAGCCGAGTGCGACTTGAATCCAATTACTTCAATTGCTGTAACACAAATTAAATTTAAATATAATACAACCATTTGATAGAGAAATTTACTATAGGTACTGTTGTCGGCTTGTGTTCGTTCCCTGATAGGCTTTTTTGACATTCAAAGAAAAGTTAATGGCCGTGGCAATAAAGTGTACACTAATATTACTTTAAGAAAAACGTTGAGCTTTGCTTGTAATTTGGTAGTACTACTACCTACCGTCAACAAAATCTCGGCATGTGGAAAATTGAAGCGCGCCATCTGAATTCTCTGAGATGTCGACGGACTGCCTTTTACTTAAACGGCAGATTTCCAGTTTATTAAAAAACATAACTTATTATTTGACTAAACTAAACTATGTTAACAGACAGTTATTACGTAGTCCAGTGTGTCAGTTAAAGCTCAATCCTTTACATACTTTAAAAAAAACATTTATTTACGTATAAAAAGCTTGTCAAATAATTAGAGTAAGTCGAGTTTTACCTGTTGCGTACAGTAAAAACAATTTAAAATAATAATCCATTTTAACAAAAATATATATGCACAACCGATGGTTTGAAAACCACTTAACTATATGACACCGCAAGATAGTAAATGTCTTCAAAGCATTCAACGTAAACAGGCAATGTTTGGATTCTCCAATACACAGTGTCCATATGAAACATTGAAAAGGGATATACCATTCATAGCATTGTTGAATCAGCAGCATGGAATGCGACCAAAAAGCGGATACTCGATTTTTCGACTGTTACAAAAGGAAACCGATAAATGTGAAATGTTAAAAATGTAGACGCAACTCTTTTCATCCTATAACATCACGCCTGTAATCTTGAAGGGGTTGGCAGAGTTGCACAGATAGATAGTACATCACAGCACATATAATTATAATATATATAAGTATAGGTCCTAATGTAAGGGGTGAGCCTACTGCTATCATTCGGGCTCAAATCCAGACTCCGTGCCGGGAAGTATTTGATAGAAAATCCCATTAGCCACTTCGCCAACCAAAACCAAACCCAACCTCATGCACAGTAGTCACGTTTAGAGACGACTAATCCAAGGAGGATCTCTTTTCATCATCGCCATCATAATATTGTTCTTATACTTCTTAATGGTTGCTGCCTGCATATATAACTTGACCAAAAAACGATGAACTAGATACCTTGCCGATCTATGTGGAGGATAAGTTGTGGACACACAAGGGCGATACAGCAAGCATGACTATTGTGTTTAATGTTGATGATTTCATATTAAAGTTAAGTTTTATTTTAACGACAAACCACACATTAAAAAAATACTTATGGTTAACTAACTTTTGCCCGCGTTAAGTAGCCTATGTCCTTTCTCGGACCATAAACTTCTTACATGCCAAATTTCATCAAAATTCATCCAGCGGTTTAGTTGTGAAGGCGTAACAGACAGACAGTCAGAGTTACTTCCACATTTATAAAATGGATATGGATAAGCTGTAACCCCTGAAGACATATACATACCTAAATTTTCTTTACATGAATCTTTTAGTCAATAATTTCATTCAAGCGGACTTTTGCTATCGCAGAGAACATAATATTGAAAGCATAGTAGGTATAACTAAGGTAATATTGAACTGCTGCTGTAGGGATTTTAGGTTTAAATGTCATCGTATTAATGATGCAAACTATAGAACTCTTGAAAGGAATGTAAAATACTAACATTGTTGATACAATAAAAATACACATTAAAAATGACATATTTATTATCAATAAAATAATATTATAATTTAAAGTATAAAATCGAGTTCAATCAACTCGCTTATATAATTAAATTAACTGAATTCTGATCTTTTTGGTAATATTGTACAAGTATCTATTAGTAGTTACGCACATATTTGGCGCACTACACTAGATAATATGAAAGTTGATATTGTATTGACTTAGCTAAAAGCCATGCTCAATGGTTCTAGAGATAAGGGATTTCAGTTGTTGTTACCCAATCCGATCCACGCAAATAAAGCCAAGTGCTCATCACATCGTGGCGTAAAATCAATGAATACATAAAGATACCATATCGTTGTGTACATGCCATGTATAATGACACTGACGTTAATATTCACGATTAAAGCTGTATTCACAGGATGTGTGTAAATCATATTTATTTGTATCATTCCCAATCGGGTTCGCTCGGTCCATAGAAATATATATCCCAGTCCATACCTCCTGACAGATCATATGGAATATACCATTCGTAAAAGTAATGTCGTTTTTTCGAATGAAAGAAAGAGATACGTGGAACGGTCAACTGCAAACTGTATACTGTAGTGTCAAGGGTGCTGTTCTCTAACGACGATGCCCTTATTATGACGCAGGTAGGGCTATGTTTTATATTCAACCAGTTCTGAAACGTAAACGAAAATGGATGGTTATGTTTTAAGAATATATCAATAGCAACGGATTTAAAAATAAACTTTTATGTGTTGGTAAGTATTCATAATAACCAGTTTTTGAATAGTTGTAGTTATTGTTGAATTAATAATACTCTAACCATAATTATTTATATATTATACCGTGACATTATTTTTTTACGTAAGGAAAATACGGAGGCGACGGGGGTATGTGGGACTCACCGTCATGAACACAATAAGATTAACAGGAGCCTACGCACTAAAAACCTCACAATTCCTGTACAAAGTGACGGGGAGGCGGAATAGCTATAGAATTCTACCGCCAAAAGGATTATTGAACCTAACTTAACGCTGGGCAGTTTTCAATCTGTTGTCCTGGCTCTTTATCAAGGCATAAGTTTTCTATTGTTTTATTATTATTGGTACTATGTAGTAGTAACACCGTTTTAGCAATCTATTAACATCGGTAAACAATCATTTCTCATTACTTATTTTTTACCTTAATCAGAATTAACAATAGATTTTTCTTACTCTTAGAAGTAATTTTCCCACTATTTCCGTGCGGTCCAAATGAACGTGAGCTGTTATAACCTTGTGTCGATCTCCACAGTTGCCGTAGAAAAATTCAGTATTAACTTGCACTAGATGAAAATAAAATAAGTTATGGATACAATAAAATGGTTATACAAATATACACCTATGCCATTTTCAAATATTCGATCCCCTCGACCTTAAGTTTAGAGGCACATAAGGCGGTCTGATCAATTGGATTAAAATAAGTTAATAATGCAAAACGTTTTTAACTCGATTTTATGAACGTTTGTAATTATGTCTCATTTCATACCGATATCAACCGTGTTGTTTTCGAAATGATATTCAATTAGAGTCGGATAAAACTCCCAACCAACGACCGAAGTAGCTGGAATGAAAATTAAAAATCTAATTAAAGAATACCGTTGAAATGGCTGTGAGCTTAACGAATTTATGACTAAAAAGGCAGTGCGTACAAATCTAGGAAAGCCAATTTTAATCAATAGGCTCGACACTTATTTTATATTGCATTAATTACTAAAATGATAAATAGGAAATGTGACCATACGTCTGCTGTATTAAATAAATAGCAAAATTCACACAAACGTAAAACAGTTTTAGGGAGCAAATTCAAGAAGTTAAGTTATAGATAGTTAGTCTACTAACAATCTACAAATCTGTAGGGTTGCCTAAAATATAGTCTATTGAAATAATATTTTCGTAGTCATAAGGATATAATACATAGTAACATACCTGTGACAATCATGTAAGTTTTTAAAATGTGACTTAAATATCTCATGATCCGGCCGTGTATCTGCCTTCGAATGTTTTTCATGAGTGACTTATAAACTTACACCTTTAATAACAAAAATCATACGCCTGTTTATATTTGTAAATTTGTTAAAACACGCGTGTAATGACTGTTATAAAAGGTGCCGTTAATCAAGTAGTACTAATTGTATGAATATGATTAACTAGCACTTACCCCGCACGCGTTCGCGTAGATTTCTGAGTTTCTTCTTTAAACTTGCCCTATTAAGGGCTTAGGTTATATTCACCTTCTATCAGCAAACTTGTTGTTATTTGATTCTAAATTCGGAACTATATTTTTTTAATAAAAAATGATTTAACTTAAGTTCTTATTGCTTTTAACTACCATTTTAAAATACCTTATTTTTCAAAAAGGTTCATCTCCAGTTTCACCTCTTTAGACAAGTTATTTTAAAACGCTCAATAACTCGTCTGTTTTTTTTGAACAAACGCCCAATTTTTGTATTTTCACAAAAACCAAATGACTAGTTTATTTCAAACACCATGTTTAGTAAGTACGTAGGACTTAATCCTCGCTATAACAGTAAGATAAAATTGTTTCAAAGCACTGTCGGATCCCGGTAGAAGTGGCCGGGTTATAGCTACCAGTAACACGACAGATAACAATTATTATACTCCTGTGATTTTTATAAGCACTATGAAAGTTCTTGTGTTTCAAATAATAGCTTTTGGAATTCTTCATACTACGTCACAGGTAACTACAGAAATATTAGTGCTAATCTATAACTTACTAATAAGGTAATATGCGTAAAATTCTTCAAATAATTATAGTATTCTTTCAACAATGTTAGGGATTTTAGTGGGCAATATATGGAAAGTTAAAATAAAATCAACAACCTGTTTTTTTTAAACACATGCCCCTGACTTACTATGAATTTTGATATCTGATTTTATGGGAATACGTGATAAATGTGAATCGTCTGAAAAAGTCTGATGTTTCATATGTCTGAAATCTGATGCAAGGAAAGTTGTCAATATGCAGACGAATATAAAGTAAAAATTATTGGGTAGAATCAGTAAGCATATTAGTATATAAGTATTCCGATGTTATTCTATAAAATCTATTATTTTTCCCAGAGTTGTCCTGAAGAAGTGTCTGAAAAAGGAATAAGTGTGACATGGCACAAAACACAAACAGCAAACAACATTGAGTCCGACCCGCTTTGTTACCTCAACGAAACTTTAATAACGAGAAACTGTTCGGACTCAGGTTGGACGCCGACCCTTGAGGAAATTGGACCTTGCCTAAAAGCCGTTAAGTATTATGATCTCACGTCTTGTCCACCAGGATACTTTAAAATTTCGGAAAACAACCACGATTACTGTTACCAGATTGGTGAATCTTCATCTTGGAATTTTCCTTGCTTTGCAAGTGGTGGAGCTTCAGTAATAACCGATTTATCTGCCGAAGAAATTGGGTTTCTACTTACTTCTCTCATAGCCACTAATACATCTAGATACTTTTGGCTACCAGCACACCGACAAAAGCTTTTCAACCCCATTGTGTGGTCTATTCCAGGACCAAATAGAGGTCAACGTGTTACTACTAGTAGTTTTCTGCGGCTATATGCATCTTTCTCGAAAAACTGCTTGTTATTAGATATACAACAAGGCATATTGATAACTGAAGTCTGCACTAAGCTTTACCCAAGTTTATGTTTCTATATAAATGACCTTCACTATCCAACGAAATGCCCATATGGGTACCATTCATTTAGGTTCAAACTTGACAACGGGACTTGTTTTGGAATTGAAAAATCGAATCCGGGGCAAGAAATGACATTTCATGATTTCCTTACAGAAAAATGTGAAAAACCCATGACAAATAGCAACCAGGATTTAACTAGGTTTATTTTTAAGAAAATTTCGGAATTACTTGATCTACCAAAAGATGTATGGTGTTGGTTTAAGGCACCTTACAATGAGATTGCTAAGAATACTGTAGTTATGGGTAATTATAGCTCCACAGAAATGATTAACCCTTTATCTTATGAGGGTATAATAAATAATAATGGTATTTTGGGCTTAATGAATGCTAGTGAGTTGCTACCATGCATGGCCTGTGAGGTAGATGTTATTTATTGGGAAACTGAATTAATGTTTGAATACCATGAAATTCAGAATAAAATCTATCTTACCGTATATAATCCTTCTGGGTTATGGAAATACGACAATAATGACAAAGGAATACAATGTTTCTCTGATGCGAAGGGCTTCGTGAGAGTTGTTCATGTTAATGATATTCCTTTTCTTGAAATAAAATCCGATAAAGAGGAAGAAGGTGGACTGGAATTAGGACAAGTTGAAAAAATTGTGTATGTTGTCGATCTAGTGACGGATAGTTCAGCTCAATACTGGTGTGAGGGACATACTGTTGACTTTTCTTTCATCGCTACTGACAAAATTATCGTCAACCCCAAAGGTAACAAAGTTCATGTATTTGCTCTTGTTATTAAACATTATGTGTTACCAGACGATGTCGAAGATGTTCCTGATCTACTTGGTTTGATAAGTAACATTACAGATATATTTTCTGCTAAGAAGGTATTGCTCATGGATATTTTTGATTATTCTTTAAACCATATGATGATTTTATTACATCTCCATATTAATGTAGAAGATATTTATGAAGACAAAGCGCAAAATATACAAGAAACATTCAATATGCTTTTAAGAAAAGCAGACCTTAATTTATTAAATTATAATTATACTTTTGTAAATATATCAAGTTCCGTATATTGTTTACCGACTACTTCTGAGGATTTCATTACTCTTGATTGGGAGATGACTTTAATTGGTCACATAACGGCGCCTAAACAATTTTGCCTCCAGGCCAATGGCTTACCGGTAAAGAGACACTGCCTTGGATCTTATATGCTCGGTGGTAGATGGGGTGAAGTAGAAGGTCATTGTGATAATACTTACGAACCATCTCAAACCACTACGTTTTTGTATAATTTTGTAAAAAGGCAGATGCCTAATACTTATATTTCTCGGTTTCTTACTGATGGTCTGAATTTTGTACTTGGTGATACAGATATAATAATACCTGCTGACATTTATTATTTGTCTATGTCACTACAGCAGATATTAGATTTTGCTCAAGAAAACGCATCATCCATAGAAACCGGTGACATCGAAAATATTGCCTGGGTTATGGATAGAATGATGATTCTTGATTGCAAATATTTAGGTTTAGCTCAAACACTTAATTCAACCAATGTTATTTTAGATTCTGTTAGCACTATTATAGAAATAATAGCACAAAGGAACCTTAATGAATCTTCTATGTTAAGTGATGTGGCTTATCAATTAGCCGTTGAGCCCCAATTTGCAGTCCAAATCACTTACCCTGAATATAACAATATTACAGGTGTAGCTATAATCAAGAGTTCGGACTCCGAAAATTTTTCGGATATGATAATTAAACCTTTGTTTAAAAATACTAGTCTAGAGGAAGTGCTTTCTATAAAAGACTTAGAAATTGCTACTTGGATACCCGAGCAAGTTTTAAATACTGTTCAAAGAATCAATAATGAAAGCCAAGGAAATACCAATGAAAGAAAAAAAAAACACGTAATCATAACAATATTTCATAATAACGCTATTTTTCAAGAACTAGCTTCAAATACACACGATATCAATAGTCGTATCGTGGGAGTCTCTATACCTGAATACATTTCAAATTTGGAATTTCCTGTACCTATAGTATTTAAACAAATGAATCATACAAAAACCTCTTTTTGCGGTTATTGGGATTTTCAACCACAACATGTTGATATTCTAGGTTCATGGAAAAAACAAGGTTGTTTTGTCATTCAAGTGATTGGTGATACAACTGTATGCGAATGCTATCATCTTACCCATTTTGGTCAATTAGTATCAATCCCAAAATATGGAAATGATGAAGAAATTTTTATTGATAAGAATCATACCGTTGCTTTGAATATTATTACACTGGTTGGGAGTTTTTTGTCATTGTTAGGTATATGTGGTATTTGGATGACCGCTGTAGTATTCGGTAACTGGAGAAAGAAAGCTGGCACGAAAGTTCTTCTTCAGTTATCCACAGCCATAGCATTGCCATTAGTGTTTATTTTAGTTTTTAATTTAGATTATACCATTTTTATCCAAGTTAACGGAATGTTTGTTGTTGCTGAACATATGAAACCGGCATGTATTGCATTAGGATCACTATTACATTTTTCAATATTGTCTAGTTTTATGTGGATGCTGATAACGGCCATTTTACAATTTATAAGATACGTACGTGTTTTAGGAGTCCGTAGACCAGCTAGATTTATGTTTAAATTTACATTAATAGGCTGGGGTATTCCTTCATTGCCGGTTATTTTAACTTTAGCTATTGATGCTGAAAATTATATACCTAGTCCATCTATGATTAAAAAAATATGTTACCCGCATGGATACTTTTTAATTCTGGGTGTATTAACGCCAATTTTCATTATACTATCCATAAACATCATACTGTTTATTCTAGTACTTCATGCAATTTCTAGGGGACCAGATCAAAAAATGAAATCCACGGACATGGATTTAATTGGAGCACAGCTAAGGGTTTCGATATTCTTGTTTTTCTTATTAGGCCTTACTTGGATTTTCGGAATATTTTCATTTTCAAATCATTTGCTTTGGTCTTATCTTTTTTGTTTAACATCTACACTACAAGGATTTGTGTTATTTATATATTTTGTAATATGTGATCCTAGTACCAGAAATTTATGGGTGTCGCTTATGAAACCTCAATTCGTAACCAATTCTTCAAGAAATAGTATCACTAGTATTACGACTACTGGATAATTCGCTAATATATTCCTCAGCAATGCTAAAAAATCGTTTCACTACGATAAGATATTTATTTAAGCATATATAATATTATATTGGTAGCAGGTATTATAAGTAATCAGTAAGAAAAATCTTGTAAATGGATTTTTTTATTTTTATATCCATCTGTGTTATTGTTATGTTAGGTTTTTTGGTTAATCATAGATTATATTAAGGTAAAAGCTATGTACGCTTATTATTGCTTACACACAAACAAGATGTATACCTACGAGGAATTTCAAACATGTCTAAATAGTCAACAATGTAGTCGGCGCTAGAAAAAAATTGATCACATTGTTATATAAGTGTTGTAAGCAAACTAGTACTTTATTCGTGAATTCAAGTACCAGCTGTGGCTTACTTGTAACATTAAAATTGTTAAGCATTGACCATGTGTCATTTAATACATTTCATAATATTTGTTGTGCTTTCTATGGGTAAGTACCTACCTAATTTAATTGTAAAGTAGCAGTAGTAATAATATATTTAGGATCGACTTTTTAATCGTCAGTTAAACTATATTCGAAGGATTAAATTTCTATTCTTTTATATCCTACTTTGTATATGGCAATAAAGCCGATGTCAAAAGTGGGGTTGAGAAGCACTGAAAACACAAATGTATGCTTAGAAAATATACATAAGAGAAGATAGGGTTAAATCAGATAATTCTTGAATGATTTTGTCAACTTAATTTAGACCGGATTTAATTGTCCTTTTGACAGTTATATACATAGTATAGAAAATATGATGTCCAAACGTCAAATTAAAGGTACTGATAAAAAATTTCTGGCAATTGAAAAATCGGCTCTTAATGTATCATTTCACATTGTAATTATTTTTTATTTTATTGTTTAGGGAGAATATTTTATTGTAATACAAGCATACTAAATAATATATGCTTGCCTCAAAAATATACTAAATTATACAGATATATTGTTTCTATTTTACTTACTGTTTTATGTAGCTAACCTAAATGTCCCGGCGGGCTATCTCAGTTAAGACTAACCAAATAAGTAGGAGATATAGAGCACAAGTATGTGCGCACACAGGTGCACTCTTTATCCTCTCAATCTCATCGCCTGATGGGCCGGTAGACCGAGACAGCCGACGATGTGGGAAAGGTTAGGCGCAGGACCAACGGTTAACGTGCTTTCTTAAGTACCAAGGGGTGTCGACATGAGAAAACGGACCCGTCTCAAGACAGGGACGAGCACTTCTTTACCTTGCAGATTGACTGATCCTTGCCTAACCACCTATTATGTATATAAAAGCTCAGTCTATGAGTATAGTATATTGAAAAACCTTTATCAGTCATTTTAAAATCTGAAGAGCCAAGATACTGATCTAACAACGGTTTTCAAAGCAATCGTCGTGTCTGGCTGGAAAGCAGTACCGGCGAGCCAAGCCATGTATGCGCTGCGTGCCAGATATTATCCGCCTGTCAGTGAATATTCATTCACTGAAGAAGACGTGCTTCCTAGGAGTAAGTAAAAAGAAACTGTTTTAGAGTGATTGATAAGTACTGTATATTGCATTAAGTTTTACATTATAACATTTAAAAACATGGTAGTACATTTACAGTGTAAAGTAGATATACAATAATGTGGCGACACCAGCACCCTTGCTAAGTTGCCTAGACAACTTGTGTTAAAGATGCTGAGCCCAACCCTTATTGGATGAATCTTATAACATTTAAGTACATACAAGCCATTTTGTGCTTTAACGACTTATTTAATTAATGACTGGTAAACAGACAAATAAAATAATAAAAAAACAGGAAATAAAATTAAGAATAGTGTAGTGTAGTATGTGCAGGGATGGGTGTGTATGTGTGAGGGGGTGTGTGTGTGTGTGTGCGTGTGTGCGTGTGTGTGTGAACATGTGAGTGCGTATGTGTAAGGGTTTCTATTGTGTCTGTGTATGTATGGGTATGTGTGTAATGCATGTATTTTCTATATTTGTGAGTAAAAGTGGCTAATAATGAAAGAGCCGCGGCCGCGGCGGATGGCATGGTTTAAGGGAAGCCTATACCCTGTGGTATATTTATATAACTTATCCACTACCTTCAGTGGATGCTGATGATATTTGGTGAAAGTAATATTTTCATCACTGAAGGTAGCAAAGAAATTAATCAAACATCCTTAGAGCTATGATAAAAATCTTCACTAGTACTAGGGGCCTACAGATATTTTTTATTTCAGCATTCATCCACAGCATATATAAATTTGGTTGGTGCAGCCCAGACACGATACAAAAAGTGTTTTTGCGTAAAACTACGAACATAACGTTGTCGGATTGGCAGTCGACACAAGCCACTTATTTATACGTACGTATTTAAATACAATACTATATAATTATCGGTCGGGCAAAGTGTTACTGGGTTTTTCCATTACCTAATTCTCAGTAGCAGCACGGAGTCTGGATTTGTGCCCGGTTGATGGCAATAGGCTCGCCCCCTATTACATTGGACCTAAAAACATAACTGGCGAAATGTGGGTGTACTATATGTGCACCTCTGCCTACCCCTTCGGGGAATACAGGCGTGATGTTATTATATGTTATGTTTACTTGATTAAAAAAAAGTCAGGCACAATATTATTTGTCACTTTGAATTATCTTCGAAGGTCCTTAATAGACCCTTCACCTAAACACGGTGCCACTTCGCAAAACGAAAAAAAGATAGCCAGCAGACTGATAACGCTCCTATCAGAGTGAAACAAAAGAGAATTTTAAATTAGTTAGGTGCGAGGTTGGTTAAAGGTGCAGTCGTTTCTGATAAAAGTTCCCTTTCTTCCAAGACTACTGTTTATATGTAGGTTTATACGTACCTATGAACTAATATACCTAACCCTTACACTTTTTATAGTTATTGGAAGACGAAGGAACACAAAGATTTCAACTCCAATGCATTGTGATGACGATTTATGTGCCCAGAACGCATTTATTCAGAAGAAGTCGCTTACCACTGTACTACTGTCAAGGAGAACTGTTTTTTGTTTGGAAACTGACGTTTCAAAGAATTGAACTTCATGAGTTTTATTTCCAAGTCCCTCTTAATATGCCATCTAACTTTGTTTTTGAATTTTATCACGCAACGCCATTATAAAGAAAAAAATATATGTTTTTTAAAACAAACAAGTTTGTAAAATTGAATTAGATACAGCAAAATATGTATTCAAAAACTGTAATTTTTAGGACAAACTATGTATGTAGTAAACCTACGGTGGGATCTAGAGCTAATAGCAGATATTCTAGTGGAAGACTAAATCATATTACCATATTGTGATCGTTAAAAAAATAAGATTTAATTTATTTTTATTTGAATAGCACTTATAGACATGACTATCATTAATTATGTAATAAATTATGTCGAAATTATCATACAGATATTTTATTACTAACAGTTTTTCCATTAATAGATATTTAATTAACCTAATGTTTTGGTTTACAATATTTAATGAGCAGTCGCAATTGCACTGCAGTTTGGTTATTGGTATTGGTGGTCAGGCGGCTAACCAGGGGTAGGCACAATGAATGGCAATAGTTAAGCCACAGCCGCACTTAAGATGAACAGTCAAATGAATACCCTACTAATATTATGAACGCAAAAGTTTGTTAGTATGGATGGATGTTTGTTACTCTTTAACGTAAAAACTACTGAATGGATTTTAATGAAATTTCATATGAAGGTAGCTGACACCCTGGATTAACACATAGGCTAATTTCATCCCGAATAAATGTAGCGGGTAACACCGCAGGGCGCAGCTAGTTGTTCATAATATTATGTGTATGATTCTGATTAAGAAGAAAATCTCGGCTTACGACATCGGATTGCAGGTGATTATCGTATGTAAGTATAAGTTATATTTACCTGTGTATACAAACCGACAAAATAAATTTTTACTTTGGAATTTGCTCAAAATAAATCCGTGGTCGGACATCGTGACATTTAACTCGTCCTTTAATACATGAATAAACATGTGTGTATATTTACCCAGAATCCATGTTGTTAAATTCCATTTACAAGTCAACAAACAAGTGAAACAACAACACTTTCTTGAGAAACTCATCAGTTTCAATTCGTTCGGAGATTATGAACGTTTGGAAGTCTATAGCAGTTTGTACAATATGTTGGTATCCTTTATATAATATATAATACGTTTTGTTTTAATCAAAAAAATTTTAATATGAATTGACTTCAGATAAAAATGAGTATGTTTTCAGTTAAAATATAAATGTAAAATTGTCCGCTAGAAGTTGGTTACTAAATTGTAAAAACCCTTATCAAGGAGGTTTCAATGACGTAGTAAATAAATATGAAATTGTTTAATGTATCATGAAAAATATTGTCGCCAGTATGTGTTCGTACAACGTTGTGCATAATCCGCGACTTCTCAATCTGCCACGATGACTTCGGTTCGGATCCGGCTGACGGCGTGCTGAAAGAACACACATTCACCTGGCTTGGCTTCGTGCAATACATTCACGGTTTGATTGTTTTTTTTTTAATTCAATATGTATGTACTACACATATTATGTGGTTTTATAAACTACATTAATCTTGTCATATAACAGATAGGATATAATCTTGTTGTTATCTTATGTTCCGATTTCGATCTCTGAAATCTGAAAGACAGGTAGACAATTTTTGTAAATTCATCCGACAATTTCGGTTTAGTCAAATATTTTACTCCATTAATTCATTTTTCCATGAGAATACTGACCAAAAGTGTTTTATATGTTAGAATTACAGTACACATGTTCTAATATTGTATTATAATTTAAATGTTAGTTACGACGGCGCTAACTCACCACAGCAAGGCACCCCGAGTGGTTCTCGTCCACAAGCAGTTCGTCATTGGTACGGCAACAGATATGCTCCATCTTCCAAAGAACTATAAACTGTATGCTATGTTATTTATTTATATTATGCACTAAATAATTCACTTGTGCACAATGCAATATCTTGCTGTAAGAGTTCACATATCTTTAGATAAATAATCTTTGACATCATCGTCAAAATCTATCACGTATTTGGAATATCGGACAAGATAATCTTTTGTTTTGTCGTTTGCTTAGATAAATTGTGACAGACCGTTGACGTCATAAGGAATTCCCAAGTTTCTTAGATTTTTTAGGAAATAATGTATTAATACGTACTACTATAAAATGTCCGTAGAAAAATGAATTCGTTTGTTAGGAGAAAGCTATGATTAATATATTTTCCAGTGGTCATGTCGTATTTGGTGATTACGAACGTGATGAAGAAGATTGTGGTCTTACGCGCCAGCAAATTAAGATCGGTAGAAAATGCCCTCGTGCGTACATTGAAATTCCACTTGTCGATATCACACCTCATCCAGAATACACCAGGTAACAGTCATGATAATAATATGAGTAAGGCCATTGATAAAAACTCACGCTATACTTGGAGAACCGCTTTCATCAGCCGAAGTAATATATAAAGCAGAAAAGGTTCTTATACAAGAGGCACGTGAAAAGCCTGGATAGTAATTTTTTATGGACTGCAATAAGAAATCTTCACGCTATTAGCTACTGATGCTTTAGTATATAATTAAAGATGAGCTGATTGTCTCACTGATATAGGTCAGTATCCTGGAATTTGTACCACTGAATCTCTAAAACCAAAATAGTATCAATATAAAAAAACAACCGCTAAATATTAAACGTTACCTGAAAACCTATCTAGATCACAAGCACGTCAGTCTTAATTATGACCATGAGTCACTAGACTTGTCGGTCCGATATGCGTATTTATTTTATAATCCTAATTTTGATACAATTTATGTACAACTTGTAATATTTTTCAGATTTGGTGTCGGCAACAGTCTGGCTCTAGTAAAACTAATTCGACCAATGAAATCTCGTAAGTTTGTAAATTTTGTTTTTATTTTGCTTTGCAAAACTCACTGACTCAATTTTTCTGGTTAATATTGACCTTTTTTGAATTGGTTTGTATGACGAATATAATTAAAACTTAAATTCATAAATCTGGAGCATCAGTAAATATACGGTTTTTACTGATGCTCCAGATTTATGATTTAATTATATTCGTCATACAAACCAATTCAAAATCCACCTATCAAAGTCCGACAATTTTTTTATTATAAAATTGCTGTTCTTTATTTAAACTTAAATATTTTGTTTCAGATTACATGGTGCCAGTATGTTTACCAACGCTAACCGAACGCACCAAGAAGAGAAAACAAAAAGTCGTATTCTTGGTCGACTATATCAGTAGTAAGTTTTGATTTGTTTATCATCATTTTACTGTTGGTGTTTTTACCATTATATTTGTTTAGTTTACTTGTTGTACCTAATCATTTTTCATTAATAATAATATTATTTGATTATAAAATACAAGGCACCTATGCATGCCTACTATTTTTTTTTAATAATATGGTTTTGTTTCCACAGCCGTGCCAAGAGATTTCGATTCAGAAAGATTGGCCAAGAAAACACTTAGACTGTATACTCATAGAGATTGTAAGAGACACCGAATGAAAGGGGTAATGTATTATTATAGTTTATTCCTTAATATTTTCAATAATCATTTATTTGGTGTTGGTCTCAGTAAATATTTTAAACTAAAATTTTGAAAAAAAAATATAATCGTAATCCAAATACCACTTAGCTCTGATTCAAGTAACAGAATTTGGTAAAATAAAACCTAATAATAAATCAATTCTGTAGAAACTGGGCAGCGAAGGCGTAACGCACGTGTTGTGTAGCTCCGGTTGCGGCGTGCGGCCTGGAGCGCCCATCATCAGCCACACCATAGACGGGCCGTACGAGCTGATAGGAGTGGCAGCCGGCGGCACAACATGCCACCGCCGTTCTATGCGCCGACGCCTTAACACCGAACCACCCCTCTACATCGACGTGTACCCCTACATTACGTGGATCACCAATGTTATCACCGCACACCATCTGCCTAAAACTTACCCGCAAAACTTTATGCTTGTCGATTCCGGCTCTAGTAAGTGAAACATGATAAAATTATCTAAGCACCTTTATAAGGATCATCGGCATGCTCTTGGCTACATTACAAACATAAGTATATTTAGGCAATGGCTGTATTTTTTTTAATAACTTTAAATCCTAAGTAGTTTGGGTTTGCGCAATGTAGTACCTACTTAAAATTTTTGTTAATTCCAGGTATGGGTATTCACAAAGAGTATTTAAGAAGAAGAAAAAAACAAAAGTCTGGCTGGCGTGCACGAACTTACATGACAGGGAATTTCTGTTTTAAAAGCATCAAGAAACAAAAGGGAGCATCATTCTTCTACTCAGAGAAGTTTGAAGTGAACGCCGATCCTCCAGCTAAACTTAACGTTATCATGAAGGTATGTCACATTTTCGGAGAACTAGCCATGAGGAAAAGGGGTTTAGACAATTCAACCCACCACGCTTGTCTAATGCGGGTTGGTGGGTGTGCAGAGAGCCGCCTAACTGGGCTCATGAACGCCACCGTTGGTACTCTATGTACTCATCCGCTGCCGTTCTAAACTAGCATCCTGCACTGATGCTCGTTGTACTGCCCTGGCCTCTTATGTACTTCCTGTACATGAGCCCAAGGCAGCCTGAAGTTGCTGTTTGGTCGGGGACTGCCGGAGCAGCGAGCGGTGATATCTCACCGCCGATCCATTATCCGCCACCGCACATCTGCCGCATGCCAGACGATATGTGGGCAAAAACCACTACGGAGTGGATGCCACACAACATCAAAAGGCGTCGCGGTAGGCCCGGAAGGAGATGGCGGGACGAGCTGAACTCCTTTAAAGTAAATTGGTCTATTGCAGCTCACAACCGAGAGGAATGGAGGAAGGAAAGGGAGGCCTTTGCCCTGCAGTGGGACGATCATGGCTGAAATAAATAAATAATGTCACATTTTAGATGATAGGAAATTTATGCAATTCTAACCAGTAACAACATGATATTTCTCTTTGTCTTTTGTATTTCTTTTTGTCTTCATGATAGTTCTGTGTGATTTGCTATAATAGTCGCTGTCGTGTAAAGTAATCGTTATTGCGTTGCTCTTTTTAATGTAAAATTATTTGGCCCTTTCAATGTAAAAATAAAACAAACATAACTATTTGGGGATAATAATTGTAATATTATAATACCTTATCTTTCAGATATCTGCGGGTGTTGAATGTACAATAGTGTGCGCTCGCTTGTTGATGCCCAACCGCCTGTCAAAGCCTATTATAGAGGGTGTAGGGGGTTACAACATATCAGTAGTATTCGACACCGAGTGGTTTCCATATACTTTCTACTTCTCATTGGCACTTGATGGTAAAAACACTACCCTTAGAGACTTACAAGAGTGGTTACCTGAACGTAGTCCTGGTTTTTGGTGAATGTTATCCAGAGATATAAAAATCATTACATTACAATGTTACTGCTTATTAAATGAAATGTTGTTATTATAAATTTTGTATATCTTATCCTACACCTTTCCGATCCTATACCTTCGTATCCTGTCTTAAATTTATCCTGTAAGATCTCTGTCACTGTTAGGGAAGTATTTTTGCTACGTGACTGCCGCTCAGATCCGTCAATCTGCAGGGTTAAGCCGTGCTCGCCGCGGTCAGTCTTGTGATAGGTGACTGTGCATATGTCGAGACCCCTCCGTGCTTCGGAAGGCACGTTAAGCCGTTGGTTTTGCGCCTAATCTCTCTCCGATCGGTCTACCGTTCACTCATATCTCCTACGTAGTTGGCTAGTCTCTGCTGAGACGTGCTGCCGAAAATCAGCAAGGAAAACATTTAAGATGTTGTAGAATATAAATATAGTCCCACACCCGTAAGATATTGTCGTAATCGGATATAATACTTAGGATTACAACAGGAACTTGCTTACCCCTTGCTCGGTGCGTGTCATATGCATTGTGCAGGTTATAATTAATACATAAAGTCTCGCCTGTTTCCCTGAAGGGTAGGCTGGTTATAATTAATATACCTACAAAATAATTCGTATAAATTTCCATACCTATAAAAACGGTTCTAAGGCTAAAATAATAAAATGCATCATAAGTACTTCGATATGAATTTATTGGTATCTTGATACATAACCTACATATTAGGGGTGTGAAACACATAATTATTGACATGGATTCATAACTAAGTCGTATATTTTTTATAGCAGATTTTACATTAATGAGAATCAAATATTATGTATTTAAACATGACTATGATTTAAGATTGGTATTGCCTCTAAGCAGACTCTACGGCGACCGTATCTTCATCAGACAGACCCATAGGATCATTTATTGCTGCGGGAAAGTTAGATGGAGGAGGTTGAGAAGGGGAAGGGTTTTGGGGAAAAGCATTCGGTGGGAACTGAGGGAAACCTGGAATTTGGGGCAACTGGGGTAACTGTGGGAAGGAAGAAGCTGGCCCTTCTTCTTGTGGATTTTGTGGAAATGTTGGGAAATTCGGGAAAGTATTGGAAGGGAACTGCGGAATTGGAAACTGCGGTGCAGCGGGCTGGGCAGAACCTGGTTCTTGGGGCTGGGGCGGGGCTGGGGGCATAGGTCCTGAATCTGGTCGCTTAGGCTGCTCAGTGTTAAACTCTGCCGAGTCTACAACAGCCGAATCAGCATCCCCGGCTGGTTGGGCAGAAGGCGCTTGAGGGTGCGTAGGGGAAGGCGGAGCAGGACCGCTTGGAGGAGCAGGCGCGCTAGGAAAAGCGGGTGCGATTGGGGCTACCGGGTATCCAGAGCTTAATACCGGTGCAAAAGAGGGCACTGAAGGGTAAAATACATTAGGTGAAGAAATGAACTGCTGTCCTCCTACAGGGTAATATCCTGGATGAAAAGACGTGAAGCTGTTAAGTTGAGGCACCTGGTAAGCAAATTGCGGGTGCGCAGTCAATGAGTACGATGCCGGCAACTGTCAAACAAAACAAAATTGTGTTAAAATAAAATATTACGTACCTACCTTAACAGATGTTGTTTTTAATTGAAGCGAATATAAGCGGTATTATACCACTGCTGTTTTTTTTTTTTTTTTTTTTTTTTAATTATTTTAAAGAAGGCTTACAGACTAATAACATAAATAAGTATAAAGATGGACATGAAAATTGCTATTAACAAGCCTCCACAAATAAAAAGATAGATACTAGACTTTTATTAGATATTGTTGTATTTGTTATTTACTAAATGAAATAATTTTATTCTGACACCCTTTTTTAGATGCAACGGCTGTGAATTAGTACGAAACACTTGTTTGCCCTATAAGTAATAATAGCTTACTATAGCTGTGTGAGCTGAATATTTCTAAATATGTACATATAAATACATGATAGATAAATTAACATTAAACCTACGACCTACGTTTTAACAGTCAGGGTCACTAACCACTAGACCAACGGGCCAGAAAGCTTATCAGGTGGTTTCTACCACTATGGAAAATATCAGTATCAAACTTACCGCGTTAATGTATTGCGTGGTCGAGTAGGCTGTGGTTTTGGTCTCCCCGGGTATGATGGTCTTCAGGAGTGGTGACGACACGGCAATCGCACCCGGCCAGGCGATCGCTCCTCCTGCTGCGCATGACGCTAACGCGCACAATACTGTTATTACAAGGACCTGTAAATGTGTGAAACCCTTCATTTTATACCATAGAGAGTAAGTATAATAAATAATCTTGAGACCGTCTTTTGGAAGCGGCTGTGATTGTCAACTGAGACTGGACATTTAGACTGGAGATATAAGTGTGTGCGCTTAAGTAGGAACTGTACTGATGCACGATTCCCTGGCAAGACTTTAAAGTTTTTTTTTGTAAAAATGCATTAAGTAATGTAAGATTTAGCAAAGGCTAAATCTTATTTATTGCAACCAAGAAGATTAATTCGATATGTCATTATTGCTTCTTTATAGAAAATTCCGTACTTATCTGGGCAGTAAAATAGACCACTAAATAAAATCTAGACAAACTTGTGACGTCTATTTTCACACATCTTAAATATTTCAATTTTTTTTATATCTATTTACCCCATTTGGCTTCAAGCCAAATGCTATGCTATATTTGTATATGAAATGCAAAATAAATTACCATATAAGCAATTGATTTTAGTAAACAAGACCACGACAAATTGAAAGTCACCCGCTTTGTATGCAGACAGGTTATCGCTATCATTTGAATACTACACAAACCAAAATCTATGCATATGAAATCAGCTCTTGGACTGTCTGATTTGCGTGACCCGAAACAGGTTGAAACTTACTAAACCTTTGCCTTACGAAAGGGATGTTAAAATATTTTTATGTCCACGTCAATTGGCAGGCTGCTTGTTTGTGAAATAGAAATTAGTGACAGCCCTAAGTAGAGTCTGAGTAGAGTACTAAGTCGAAATTTTACCTTATAAGACGATGATATCTTTTTACCTGCTTATGAAACCTTTGCATACATACAATAGCACTAGAGCTTAAACAATATAATTAATTCACACGTCGCTTATATTCTGCTTATTGTTTGTTCCAAGATGATGAGTAATATTATATCAATGGTCCCAACTACCTAATAGAAGACGAGCCTGTTGATATTAAAGTAAAAGGAATATCGGGAATTAATTTGTTCCCGTACTTCGGTCTATAAAGAATACAACTGTGATAATCACTTGGCGAACGTTTTAAGTTAAAAACTCATAGACGCATCTAATAAGACAAAGGCAACGCCAACATAACAACCACTATAAAATCGCAACTCCATCACATTCATTACAGTTATAAATATAGAACGAACGGTCACTATTAAAAACACAACAAGTATGAACACAAGACTTATTTTCACCAAATCACTTGTCACTGTATGTATAGTATTCCAAGGTTGTTCGTACGTACCTTCATATTGGCACTAAAGTGATCTCTGTAATACGCGCGTTGATCTTCTGTCGAGGCTTTTATACATTAAGTAGTACCCCGCCCACAACATAAAGAAAGTCACATATTATTACTAGATACGCCTTGTATTTGAAGCACTTGAAACTGACTCTATTGACGGTTGTTATCAATATAATCTACATTTAAAGTGGGAAATTTTGTTTGGGTTTTATTACAGCGGTTTTTTTATTGATGTGGAATATCAGATACCAGGACATTATAGCTCAATTGTGTTTATTGGACGTGGCAGACCTAAGCAAGTAACTAATATAGGCTAAACATTATGTTCACCTAATGATCCTATAAATATTCGTATGCCTCTTACAGAGGCGGGTGTGTTGGACTATATTTTAATAACAACAACTTTGTAATGTACCATTTCCTTAACAAAGAAATATCTTTGTCCTTACCCTGTAATACATCCGTCAATAAATTTCTTTGGGCAACAGCAGTGGTCTTCACGAGGGCGTGTAAAGGTTGTATATGTGATAACAATATAATAATATACTCTCATCTTCGCAGCTACTGGCCAGTGCTTGCTATAGCCCTTGTATGGATTACCGATCTTTACACACCACAATCACACGTCCCAAAGCACTCCTTGGCGTGGAGGGCACGCAAACGCTTTTCTTCCAAACAAAACTGGAGCTCAACAGGTTAAAAAAATTGGGTTTCGCGTTAAATTCGCGAGATACAGTCAGCAGCAGGACGAGTTTTGAAAATATGAATGACTCTGTTGGTAAAAATCTATGAGATCGATATCATAAAATTAAATAGTTTAATAGTTAGTTCATGCATAAATATAATTGTTACAAAGCTTTCAAACAAATTATTACAACTCTTATTATAAAGTACTTACATGAATCTATATTGCATACCAATTAAACGTACCTACTACAAGTATAAGATAATTATTATTTCTTTGTACCTATGTTAAACTTTCTCATGTAAGTGAAATATTGTAAATTCTTATTGAAAAATCAAAATATCTCATCCCTAGTTGTAGTAAATGTGATCAATGTATTTAATAGGTAATTTTAAACATTAATAAACGAAAAAAAGTATTTAAGTATATATTTAAAAAAATATTCCAATTTAAATTCCGTAACAATATTCTATTCGTTCGATAAAATCGTAGCCATATTCATTTTACTTTATTCTTTTCCTTCGCCGACATCGGGGAAGAAGAATTCAATTATCTTGAGTTTAAATAGGGCTATGACGGGCTTGACAGCTTGTGGGTGAAAAGGATGAGAACCTCCGATATGCGATGACGCGAGAAGATTCTTATACATCTGCAAATATAGCTGCAGCGACTTCGTCTGTGACATACTTGCGGACTCCGCGAACTTACCTAGAAATAAAGCAATAAGAGTTAGTAAAGTGTCACCCTAGTAATACATTCCCAGTAAAGTGAAACTGAAAAAACACTTTTCTTGGTCATTACGTAGACCGGCGTTATAAATACCACAAAATAACCTAAAGACAAAAAAGGTATTGCTACCTTTCCTGTACCCTAACCATAAAGTCTTAAAGCAGGACACTTATAGTTGTGGAAGGGAGACGTCGCTACATGCAGTATAGTTTGGCATCTCGCCTACTTAACGAAAAACTTCCTATTTTAAGAGTTCATGGTACGCGGGGGCTGAAAAGAGTGCAACTTGATTTTTTATGAAACATGGCCGCATTCGAAGGGGCTGGTTAAAACTTGCTTGTCCTGAAAGTACATATTATAAATAAGTCCAAGAGAATTTATTATCTTTAAATGTGGGAATAAAATAAGTTTATTGCGTTATGGGCCTAGTCAGAGGGCGAGATGTCTAGGGCGAAGGGGACAGAAAGGACAGACGCCGAAATTTTAGGTCAACGGACAAGGCTATATTGAAATTTTATCAAATTGTATAATTTGATAAAATTTCAATAAAGCCTCATAGAGTTTCATCAGATTGAGAAAATAAAGAAATTTATTATTATTATTCTAGTTAATGTTATATCAGTAAGCCACACACATTTTTAATACGCATCTACTTTATCCTAAGCGTTTATATATTACAAACTCGTTCCTTCCATGACTTTACTAGTAGGTACTGTATAATAATATAACATAAAACATTAGTTTAGTTTAGCTGGGCATTTACCGCACTTAGCCTCTTTAGTGGGCCATTGTGCAAAACAAAAAAAACAACTAATCCAACATAAAACATAACATTACGCCTGTATTCCCCGAAGGGATCGGCAGAGGTGCACATAGAGTACATATCACCAGTTATATTTTAGGTCCCAATGTAATAGGGGGCGAGCCTATGGCCATCAACCGGGCACAAATCCAGACTCCGTGCTACTACTGAGAATTACCTAATGGAAAAACCCAGAAACACTTTGCCTGACCCGGGATTCGAACCCAGGACCTTGTGCTCAGCAGTCGCGCTAATCAAGCATTAGACCAACGAGGCAGTGTATTATAATATTTACCAAATAATAGTCCTACTTAGAACTAGCTTGAACCCTATGGTATCTATGTAGAGCTGTTTTATTTACTACGAGGACGAAGTTTGTCAAATGCTAGTTTAGGTAAATGTAACTTGGACCGTAGATTTTAAAATTTAAATTTAGAAATATTCGAAATGTCAAATATTTCTGCTAATAAGACCAAAGTAAAAAGTCATGTTCTAATTTGAAAATCTTACTTGCTCCCTGGCGTTTTACTCTAGCACCTGGTGTTCCTCCATCATTATTAGACACAACACTATGAACTGGTTGTAGCAACACTAATATTATGGAGGGTTTGTTGTTAGTCTGAAAATAAATAAGTTGTCATATTTATAATATTATAAACTTGATGTACTATTGGCGCTTATATTTCTTCTTATATTCTTATGTTGTGTGTATTATGCAAGACGTTTAGGGCGTTGTAATGTTAAGTTCTTTAGGCTCGTGGCCCTCACTACCCTTGGCGCAATACAAAAACCTAATCCATTTTACACACATATAATATCTCTATCGAAGAGATAAGCCGACCTGTTTTTCTATGTCAGGAGTATATACACACTCACACACTATTCCCATGTGTACAATAGATGGCAAGCCTTTTGCCGTTCATCGCGCTCACGTCGAGTACATTGTCTCCTACGACTCTCTTTTGCAGCAACGAAAGGTATCTATTCCAATCGACCCCCACAGAATTCTAATCACTATAACACAATATTTGTCATTGATATGTAAAGCAATCGCTTTGTTCCTATACTATCGAAATCAATTATACTATCAAACCTGTAATTCCTCAATAAAGCCTTTTGTAAATGCCACTGAAGCTGAACCAATACTTAAGGAAATCAAATTAATAAAATAAAATATAATGGTACTGTGCAAAAATGACATTTTACTGTTTAGTCTTTGTCTGTACAAGCTTAAAGTTACTGTGATACCACAATCTATCATGAACCGTATTATATGGCCTTGTATAATCAATATTTTTACGTTTACACATAATATTGAAAATGTTTATTTATAAACAAAATAAGAAACAATAGTTTTGTTGGCTTATACATCGCAATTAGATGAGTTTACGAATACATCGTGTCAGTGACACACTCCAGTCGAAGAACTCACATTTATATAACTGCCATGTACCATACCATCGGACATAGAAAGTGTTAACTGTCTCATTAATTTCGGTGAGTTTGAGATTGGGGTTCAATTAGTAGAATATCGGCTGTGCTATCCAGCTCCCAGGGTTTATATATAAAAGTGTGTTTTACGAGAAGGCTTATGCAAGTAAATCTAGACTGTAAAATGTTCTCTTTTTTAGTTTAACTTTGAAATACGCTGCATAGCTGTACAGTTCTAGTTTCGGCAATGGTTGTGAAACACCTAGAATTTAAGGGTTTGTGCCTTATACCTACCGTGTAACTTATATCAAAATCATTAGACAACGGCGTTCATTTCTAGAATGTATAACGGTTGTATGTGTGATAACATAATTAAAGCCTCATATCCAGCTACTGGGCAGATCCGTCAACCTACGAGGTTAAACTGCGCCTGCTCAGCCCATATACGGATAAAATTCTGTCAGGAGAACAATGAAAACAATAGAATAGAATAGATAAACATTTATTCGGCAAGGACAGTCACAACCATGAAACTTTTTATAATATTAATTGTAATAATTTTCGCTCCTTCAGTTAGGCGGATAAGGGAATTACAGTAGTAACATACGTAGTAGTAACATCAAAATGCACACATGTTGTGACAATGATTAATCTTTTCTTTATTTCAATTAAAATTTCGCAAAATTCTTCCCTTCGTTCGATAAAACATGGACAAACTTATTTTGTATAGGTTCTACGCTCTTAAAACTTTTGCTTAGCCGGCTTCGGGGAAGAAGAAGTCAACGATTCTTTCTTGGAACAGGTGAACGACAGGCTTGATACCTTGTGAGTTCAAAGGGTTAGAACCTCTGTTTTTTGATGATATGACAAGATTCTTATACAGCTGGAAATATAGCTGCAGCACTTTCGTCTGGGACATCTTTGCGGCGTCCGCAAGCTTAACTAGAATCAAAGAAATAAGAGTTAGTTTAGTTTAGCAATGTATCATAGTAATAGACACAGTGGAGTCCAGACAGATAAACAGCTCTTGGACACTAGGTCTCAAACTATACACGCAATTAACTTATTTTGTATTTAAGCCTTCGATTCGATAATCATAAATACGTATGTAGCTGCAAGAGTGTGACCAATCTTAAATGCAAACATTTTGCATGTATACCTCCCGAAAAGCAGAGGTTCAGTTGATACGGCTAAGTACTTAAATATTGCAAGTGACAAAAGAATGTGTTTAAACGAGCGGCTTTATACTTGCTCTAACAATATCTTTAAATAAGTCCAGTTTATTCTCCTGAAATGCGGGAATGAAGACGTTTATTGCTCTCCTTCTAAGGTTTTGACCCTGAGGACAACATGTCGAGGGCAAAGAGGACAGAAAGGATAGACGGCGATATCTTAGCTCAGGGATTTTTATTATTTTTATTCATATTTAAAATAATAGATAAATTTACCCTTTGCCTGATTAATGTATCATATTCATTTACTAGTATAGTTAAGAGTACGTGTGGAAAATACTACATTTTATTATAAGAATGGAATGGAATAGAATACTTTTATTCGACACAGTACACATGGCAGCACATATAAAACATAAAAACAATAAAAGAAACAACAGACAAATATCAGTAGTATAGTAAAAATGCAATACCGAAAAGGCCTCCAAACTTAACATGATATGCTGAAGAACACCCAGCGCTGGTTTCCAGCACCCCACAATTACACACAGATAGCAAAAAATAAATTATAATTATATGTATATAAATATTTTTACTAGGATAATAGTTGTACTTAAAAATGATTAAGCAAGAGTTTTCTTTCTATGTATTTAGTAACAATTAATCGAAAAATAAAAAGTAATACCTATACTGTGGTTCTTTATAATAAGCTTTAAACCATTACTTTTTATGTACTTTAAATGTCTCTTTTCTTGCTCGATAATACCTCAACAAAAATAAATAACTAGATCATTGTAAAACTTGGTGCAAACTTATAGGACGGTCGAAGTATCTTGGCAGTCTGAAGTTAGCCGAATAGCTGCGCAATGGATCTTTTAAGAACAAAATTATCCATTGCGCAGCAAATCTGCTAACTTCAGGATCGTCAAGATACGTCGGCCATAAGTTAAAACCCTAGGGACATAAATGCTGCTTTTTATCTTTAGATGGCTTATGCTTCTGTAGTAAAATTAATTATTATTATTTATAATAAAAAGTTGTTAGAAATAGCTTTTTTGGTTGGGACGTGGAATTATGTACATAACATAACATCACGTCTGTATTCCCCGAAGAGGTGCACATATAGTACACCCACATTTCGCCAGTTATGTTTTTTAGGTCCCAATGTAATAGGGGGCGAGGCTATTGCCATCAACCGGGCACAAATCCAGACTCCGTGCTGCTACTGAAAATTACCTAGTGGAAAAACCCAGTAACACTTTGCCCGACCCGGGATTCGAACCCAGGACCTCGTGCTCAGCAGTCACGCTTAGCAACCACTAGACCAACGACGTAGTCATTAAAAAAATATGTGATGATGATCTTACCCTGGCGTGTAACTCTAGCGCCTGGTGTTCCTCCATCATTATTGCCTGCGACGCTGTCATAGGTCATAGGTTGTAGCAACACTAACATTGCGTATGATTTGTTATGAATCTGAAAATATAAGTTTTTATATAATTATACTTTGGTCTTTCCTTTAAAAAACGTCGCCCCACACTAGGAATTTCTCCTGTATCGTAGGTGCGTTTCACAAACATGAAATATCACGTACACAAATACCCAAACTCGGGACAAACATCTGCAGTTCGCACAAAGTTTTGCCTCGTGCGGGAATCGAACCCGCTACGCTTAGCCAGCAGTTCAATAGTTGAGCACTGAGCTAATCAGGTCATCAGATATTGACAACAACTTAAAATTTAAGCCACATATTTCTTCTCATATACTAATGTCATATGGCTTCAATTATTAATTTTAAATTATCTTGTCCCATGGGACATAACCATGGCCCTTACTGCTGGCGAAAAACAAAACGCTTGAAATTGATGCGGTAGACAAAAATGCCTATTAATATAATTAAATCACTTGTAGCACCAAACCTGCACTTCCTCAGCAAAGCCTTTAGTAACTGCCAATGAAACTGAACAAATACTCCGAGAAAACCAATTAATAAAATAAAATATGAAGATACTGTGCGAAAATGACATGTTGCTGCTTTTGAACTGCTGGTGGTTTGCCCTACGAGCTTGAAATTATTGTGACACCTCGATCACCTATGAACTGTATTATAAGGGCCTGGTATTATCAATATTTTTACGTTCCACGTAATATTGAATTAGTTTATTTATAAATAAAATAGGGAACAATAGTTTTCTTGGATCATGCCTCTCATTAATGAGTTTACGTATTCGTTGTGAACACAAGAACAATATTTTTACCGGAATAGGTATTTATTTTCATCTTCACACTCCAGCAGTCGCAATAATTACATAATTGCCATTTACCAAAATGTGTACGATGGCATAGGGTTAACTTTATCATTGATTTCGTAAAGTTGGAGCTTTGGTTTGAAGTGTGCAGATTTTCAGTTCAAAGATTTTCAGTGCTAGTTCAGATTTGATTGTGACCAACATCGGACTTATCGAAAAACAAGGCGAGTTTTTTTAATAGATTTATTAAACTCGCCCCTTATTCATAGAAAAATACAATTTCAAACCATGGATTAAAATATACCTGTCACTGTCATTTGCATGGCAAAGAATAAAGATCTCAATACATTAATCCGGGTTTAAGTTAGTACAGTTGTTATTATCGTTTATTTATAAGAAGGTCAGACCCTTTATAGTTGTTTCTCTTCGTAGCCTTTTAGTAGTAAGAGACTTAATATTATATGAATACCCAGTTATCTAGTTCCAAATCCATTTTGTGTTGCTATTTATGTATGTGTGTATGTAATCATTTATTCAAAATAGATTTAATTTTAAGTACTTTTCAATCGCCAAATTGCATCAAGACAGTCCCCGAAAACGCTCGCCTGTCACCGCTTTCTAGTGCTTTAGCTCAGTTTTTCTGACTATCGATCAAGGGAACTGTCTCAATTCTGCATTAATCTGTGTAAAGGTTATATGAGATAGTCCTAATAATGTCAGCTCTCACATACAGTGGTAGCTACTTGCTCCAGATTTCGATCATTGATCGCAACCAGCTGACATTTACTGCCAGCCACTGGCCTCCGTCTTATCTTTCTCTGACATTTCTAACTTACCAAACTAGTACTATTACAGACAGTATGTTACTTAAATTTATTGTGTATCAATAAATACTTTATATTAGACTTGCTGTATTTACCAATATATACAAGGATGTTGTCAGATTGGGAAGGGAACACGCCTCAGGAAAAATAAAAGGAGTTTTAGAAGACGTTCTCCTTCAAAAAGTTTAAGCTAACACCCAGAGGACAACGTATGCGATCAATATACTCAATTGGTAGCCGTAATTATTTAATAAATATTACGTAAGCAAAAATACTCATGACGTTGAGAAACACCATATGAACCAGTTTCGAAAATATTTTCTGAAATATTTCCCTAGCAGGCTATTTTAGTTCCTCTCTATAATAAAGGCCAAGAGTACGAACTACTTATTTTATTTTGAACAGACAACAGCTATATTACCTTCCCATGAACCTAAAATGCGTGTATATTAAACCTACTTCACGTAAAATTACATAAAAACTTTTTACAAAAAAAATACTGGCAGTTAAGTGTAAAATTGAAGTCAATGAAAAGCAAGACAGCTCCCACATTTTAAAGGTTATAAACTGACAAAAATTCCCAATCTGCTTCAAAACTTTAAAAGATAATTTAAATCAGAAATGAAATGGAATGTTACTACAAAAAAGATAGCACGGCTAAATAATCAATACCAAAGTTTTCTGTTATGAATGAGAAATGTCAGGTGAGAACATAAGTATGTGTACTTGTTATAAATCGCAACTTCTTATATAATTTATTACATGTACGTATATATATTTTCAATTTGTACATTTTTTGTGTTCAGCAACTGATTCTTCTGCACAAACTCAAGATATTGTCAAACCCAAAAGACGATGTAAGTACAACAAAGTCTTTCTCAATAATATTATTTACGTGCACTGAAATCCAGGGAGATTTTCCAAGACATAATAATTTGAAATAGTCGAAGTAAATACATTTAGTGCAATATAATTACATCAACCAATCGCAATTTATTCACAGTGTAGCTGTTAATGTTGAGGTAGTGTTGTTGGTGGTACTAAACCATTACATTGGTTATTTATCTAAAATATTTTGGTACAAAATTATTATAGTGCTAAAATGTATTGATTTGAAATATTTTCTACAAGAGATTGCTACGGCGGAAAATATTAGAATAATAATTCACATGCTTTTGATTAGTGATTTATGTTGTTATTTATTAGTTATTATACCTGTTAAATGGTTAATAATACCTAGTAATTAAATAACGATAGAGGCAATTTCTCTTAAGGATGTGAGTTACGCACAACTTTAAATGTTTCACACTAAAATAGCAATAGTTAGTATTTACATTAACATTAGCAGTAATTACCCCAATTCTTATTAATAAGTAGATAAACTATTATAATAAATAATTACAGTTTCAATTATACTAACAAGTGTAATCAAACCCATTAATTGTCTTTAAGTATGTGACTGCAAGTATGTTAATTTGTGGTTGATAGAGGGCAAAGCAAGCCATTAATCTATCAACTCTTGTATTAATTATAGCTTGGTAGCATCGATATCAAATGGAACTTTATTATTAATGGGGTGCGTAACGGAAAAATATTTCCCAGTGTGAATCGCGCCGTCCCGCGCACCTCTGCGCTTTTCCTTCCCGCCGCCTCGTATTGCCCGTCAGTACTCAGTCGGCCGGCAACCGCCGCGAAGCGACGAGCTCGCTCCCCGACGCTCGCATAACACACACTGTTTATTTACAATTAGACCGTCACATTTGACAACAGCAGGGACAACACGCATTCACGTATGTTCGTTGTAGTTACATTCCTTGTCTCATATCACTTTCCAAAACACTATTTGAAGTAAGGAAACAATTTAATACAGTGTCAGCGCAAACTCATTGTTATGTTCAGCCCACGTTCATAATATTGTCGATATTTTGTTTGCATTACTCTCATATATTTGAAGTGTCATAAGCTTATGCGTACGCTTTAATTAAATTACTCATATCGCAACCCCTGTAGGTAGTAATTGTTAAAACAACATTGTTAATTGTAACCTTAGTCGTTGCATCATGTATTTAGACCGCGTACATTGCTAACAGCACATTACACGATTAAGTAACTGCGTTCACACGTTACTAAGAGCGATAAATCGTTTGAAACAAAAGCAAGTGATTAACTGTGTACATACAAAAATACTTTTGTTCAAACATGTGCCAAACATTCGGTGCGGTTTTTATATCCATGTCCATTGGGATGAAGTTTGAAAAACAAATTTTAGAATCGAAATAAATAACATTCAGATTGCAACTGATCTTTTGCTGGTGAATCTATAATTAAAGTTATACCAGTGTCGTCATGAATTAATGTAATTGATACTTCGAAGCTTTCTACTGTTCGTTTAATAACAGCTGTAACACACTCTTCTTAATTTTACTATGTATTTGTGTGAAGTTGCCAACAAATACACAAATTCATCAGTGCGGTCATACGTTTTGTCCTCACTGTGTTTGTTTACGGTTGATGCACCGCACCCTCGTATTCGATCGCAGCACCGTTTAAATTCGATTGAATTCCTTTTACAAATTTTGTATCGCTATCGATTTCATGGGGAGTGAGTGCAGTATTAAAATTCTCATACTTACTAAGATAATCACATATCACGCTTTTGTACAAAATACAAAATCGGTGCCATCATTAAGTTTTCATCACACAGCTATATTGTCTCTTCCCTAATCTATAAATTTTAACGAGCATCTGGCTTCCGAAGCTCTCGCTCGGCCTTGAGCTACTTGCATTGGATCAACTTGATGCATGCACTAACTAAACATATAATATATACCGGTAGTAACACTAGAAGGAATGAATAAATAGACAGCTAAAAACAATGACATAAGATTTATTATACAGGAAACATTTCGTACATTGTCTTTGTTACAATTAAATTTACGAGTCTCGCAACAAAACTTTTTCTAGTGTTTAATTTCATATTAAACCACTTGTTCTCCTGTATCTACATTACACGCTTTGTCACCGATTTCACAAGTATACCTAGCCTCATCAGTGGGCTACTGCCAGTCCCTACGATTGTTTTATACCACCTAACTTGTAAATTGGAGTAGCTTATTTGCTTAGGGTTAAAGCCTATTAAGGTTACTGTCGCTGGGGACAACAAGTTGAAGGCCGCAACCTACTTCTCAAAACCTAGTTGGTATAAGTTCTTCTATTGCTGTTTATCTACGTAATAGTTTCCAATAAAAGGATATCGGTATTTTAAATAGTTACAAGCAGGTCATAATGAATAATAATGCCTTTTTTTCTCGTCATAAACAAGCCCTTTAATATACAATTTAGCATTTAACAGGCTATTATCGGTTTCCCCTAGAACACTAACGCAAATAATGCAATATTTTACCTAGATCGTCCAAAGTAGAGTAACAAAATAGTCCAAAAACGGCAATTTGTGGAGAGTACTATACCACTTATTCCTTTCTATTTCAATCGTTAGGAGAACCACAAACAGCTGTTTTTGGCAGTTCATTATTGTCCATTTGGTTATTTTTTTAATACTTCGTTGTTGTATAGCGTTTCGCATGGCGGACGAAGCGGCAGCCGACTGTCTGTTCGAGCGCCTGCGGCAGCACCAGCAGCGCGCTCCAGACTCCACGGAGGTTGCACGCGCCATCACTGCGAGGATCAACTCGCGGCTTACGTCACACGGTAAGACTACATACACATCACTCTGTATAGGTTACTTCCACACGGTTCATTTTACCTATTTATTTGAAATCTTATATTAAACGGATCGTGGTGCTTATTAGTTGGGGTAATTCTCGAGAATTTTTGGTGATTAACAAAATCATTTATTTTTATAATAATAAATGTAACTGATTTTACCTAACCTCATAAGTAGGTATGTCCTATTTTGTAGGTAAATTCGCTACAGCATAATACACAATACACTTACATATTACAGTACACATTCTGTACTAACAGTAACATATTTTTAAACTAAATCTCCGAAAGTAAAGGGAATGCTTAAGTAATATCATGAAAATAAGGCTTCCCACGGAACATTAAGCTGGTAATCAATACCGACCGTCTGCGAAACAGCGATAACGGTACGAACACAATTTACTTTATTTTCGCACTTTTGGAGCCCTTTTAAGGTTATTTACTTTTAAGATTGCATTGACATGTGTTCTTCATGTTCATATCGCTTTTGCAAAATTGTGACAATGCTGGTGCTACCTTATACAAAATAGCGTGTATTAGCATGGTCGAGAAAAGTACCTAATACTGAAGTTGAATGTTGCCTCTACGCTCTTTTTTAAACCTACATAATTACATAATAACTGAATATTAAAAGCTCTCCCACTAATCTATAGAATTTAATCCATGTTGTACTGGCTGAATATTTTGAAACGGCTGATAACAATAGTTCATTGCAGTTCATTGTAGGTTTGTTCTCCTTTTTTATCAAAGTTAGAACAAAAACAAACGCACTGTTGCTATTTTTCGCAGTATTACCTACTTTAGCTCTTGTAAGAATTGTACTTCGAATCTAAATTAGTAGCGCATTATTTTTTAAATACTTTTATGTAGGCCTAAGTCTGGAAATAAGGCGGACGGTAACATGCAAATGAGCTTGAATTGCACTTCTTTGCGGTGTATTTTACGTATTTAAAGCCCTCACAAATGTTACTGTGGCAGCAAAGTTTTTTAATTCACAGAAATACATCGACAAAAATCGAAAAACACAAAACGAGTGTGTGGGTTCAGCTGATGAAAGAGATTAGCTGAGCATTACAAACGGATTAATTGTGTTGATACAACAGTATTGGGCCTGTCGGTGGCGTATAATTACTTGTGCTAAACGATGCATTCTTGGAGACGCTTAAAGAAAGCATAATTTTTATCGCACGTAGTGTCTATATCTGTCTTTGGTTACGGGATTAAGGTTTCTTTTAGTTTTTTACAACTCACCTTACTATAACGCCTCCTTTTTTACGCAATAAAAACTGCTAAATACGAGCATCCATTATCCATAAAAACAGGGAAGGCGACCTGTTTGAAGAGAATTAAAATTGCGGTAGTATTTATGCATTAAGTTCCCGCATTCTTTCTTATATATGGACATGTAAATAAAATGAAATGGTTTCAACAACAGACTCCTACACGTATAGTGTCACGTAGTAATTATAAGCAGTTCGAATACAGTCCTCTCTTAATTTTTATTGTATGAAAGCAATACTTTGTCCGCCGTTTATTTTTATACCAAGAACTCAAATTATCATTCAAAGAATATCTTACCTAGGTATTTCTTTTGTAATCAGCGATCGCTGTCAGGTCTAGCAGGTCAATGCTTTGGTTGCATTGCAATAAACTAGTATTTAATAACTTATATAAATTGCAAGATTGGTAGGATTATACTGAACAAATTGCGCGTCAATCGTGGAGCATTATAATTATACGTTGACTTAAAAACTTTTCGACGGTGTAATGTATTTGGCTCAACGTTTCACAATTTGAATAATGTTTTAATTTTATTATGTTAATACAACAACTATGAGTTAAGGTCTCGTTCCAGTTGTGAGAGACACAAAACTTGATGACGCATATAAAACAGTCCAAGGACGACCTTGCCAATCATAATGAACTGTGATATCGCAACTGAAAACTATTATTGTCACTTTATTCATATCACAGAATACGCTTAGGCAAATCAATTTCAAAACGAACTCAGATATTACTTACATTCGAATAAATTTGTCATGAGTTACATTCCTTATCAAACGTTACCGATTTTCAATTTCAAATTCAAAATTTGGATATACATGAATACGTATGAAATGATTCAGAGGCACGATAGGCCGTGTGCCTGTGACCATGACGATTCTTATCAGTTTGGTATCGAAAACTATTCACCATAGCTTGAAGATTATCAGCGTGTAACTCACCCACCTGACGTCGGTGTATAAATTGTGAATTAATTGACTTCCCGATCACTATTTTCAAGGTTTCCGCTTCGTTTGTACATTCTGTGCATACTAAAATTATTCAACCCCTGAATTGAAATCGTTTATTTTACTTATTCACGTAATATGAACGTCACGCCTGAGAAATTTGAAGGGTGAGGTTAAATCACACCGTTTTCCTTGCTTGGCGTATTTCCTGTTATTTTGTTATAATATTAACCTACCTTATGCTGCACAAACGATCTATGGGTCGGCGATATCGCAAGGTTCGCCTTTAAAACCTCTTTTAAAGTTGCAGATTTGTCAGTATTATTGTAACTGACGTCATTATTTTATACTGAAAGACATTTCCTTAAACTAAATCATACTTGTCATGCTTCTGGTAAATTCCATGCATGTTGCATATGATTGCTATGATTGTATTGTGAAGGCAACGTTCCTAAAGTTAATATGAACTAGCAAAATACCTTTATGAATTCCAAAAAACGATCACTACAATGCTATTTATATAACTAATATCATTATTTAATAGTACTTATTCATCTATTACAATCATCTGCAATCACATAACAATGTTTCCCACTATTAGATCTCATTCAGTCAGGGTATGTTATTGTCTACATACGCAAATAAGTATGTGTATACACGAACTGCATTTTGGCAGCCTGCCCACCATCGGACTTTGACGGCATCTCTCGCTAATACCAACGAAAAGAACATAAAAGTGATAATTGAGGCACACTCGGTAATGGACAACAAAAAAATTTAAAATGCTCACTCATTTGTATGTCAAAACGATGACATTTGAGTGAGCTAATACATGTTACATGAAAAAGTTATATTAAAATAATTTCGAGACTAATGTATTGGAGAAAAGTAGATTTATTATTTTCTTGTGTCGTGTAATGTAAAAATGGCCAGGTAGCAAAAAAATACGTACTAGGGATTACCCAGTGCGTGTCGGACGTACGTAGGTCATTGAAGAATGACCTTTCTCCAGTTTTGTGACATTTATAGAATATACTCAAATGTAATTGTTTTTATAGGAAAGGTTAGATATCCTCAATTAATATAGTATAACATGTTTCACTCTTTCATCCCAATTTCAACGTCTCTGTATAATAATTATACTACTAACTAAGATCCAACATAATAATTACAAACAAATAATTCAAACGTGTGATAATTATCACACTACACACAAATAAACACTTAAATGTATGAGTGATCAACTAATGGTAGTATTTTATTTTAAATCTTTATTTTATTTAGAGGCTTGTGGTTATAACAGTAACCATGTCAGCCCCATCATTAATGGTATTTAAAAAAGATATTTTATCAAGTACCTTAACGCTGAATTCTGAAGATTGAAGGTCATAAATTACGAAAGATATTTTTGTAAAGAAAAAATCTAATTATATTGAAAGCAAGTCTGAAGCTAATATAACCATGCCGTAGCCGTTTCATAGGCGTAGTTTACAAGGGTATAATCAAACACGAACTCCAATACCTATCGCTTTATCACTGAAACTTTGCCAACAACTTTTAACGAAGTTAAACTTAACACATTGGAACAGTTATTTGCGTGTCAACTATAAGTCAATAGCTTTTAGTTTCACAAAAACACTTAAACTTTGTTCCTGTTTCATTTATACTAGTCAATGGAACTATTTAAACTTTTATGTGTGAAAGAATACGTTTTTGGGTTAATTTCCTGTTAATATTGTTTGATGGTTACACACAAACTTGTAACTGGTACGGCCATGTTATGATAACACAATTGTATTATATCTCTTTGATTTACTAAATGGGCCACGAAAAATACGCAGTGGCGTTTTATAACAACTGATTCAAAGGAAAGATATTATTGTATTAGAATAAACTTAATTGCCGGTAACGAATTGTTGGACTGAGCAAAAAGATAATTGTGTAGCCTATTTTAGTTTGTTGCTTATAACTGAGTTTAAATTGCTTTCTTTATTAGTATAATAAAACTATATAAATATCCTAAGGTTTACTGTTTTTTGGAAGTCTTTGTCAATTGTTAACTATTTTTATATCTAATAATATATCCTGTGAAAAATAACATACATACACTTCTCGTTTATCGCTTACATAGTATACCTATTAATCGAGAAACTAAAATTTAGTTTGTCCCGAGCAAAAATCGAAAGTCCAATAACTTCGGCAGCAATATTGTCAACCAGTCAAAAATGTTTGTGTATCACAATGTCATCGAGTAAAAGGTAGAGATCATCGGTCTAGAAATCGCAGATCGATTTACGATTTTCTTTAGTTTGTCTAGTATAACAAATACGAGAGAATATGAACATCTTTCATCTAAGAACTCAAGGTCCGAAATAACATGTTCAATATAAAATTATTTAAAATCACCGACATACTAAACATCCGCTCTCACGCATGTTGAGTGGCAATATTTACGCACAAACTTCTTATGATTCGATACAAAATTATTCTACTGATAAATCTGTTTCTACCATAAATAAAATCATAATCAAGGCGGCTTGGAAATTAAAACTTGACAACTATCCAAATTTCAGATATTTTTGCAACATTAAAAACAATTTTTATGAGATGTTTATTTTATTTATTAAATTATACTAACGAAAGTGAAGATGCGTATAGGAAACACGGCTATATCTTAGATATATAGCCGTTCACGGTTTCTAAATTATTGGCATTATTTAGTTGTAGCTTCTTAGACACTTTTCAGAGAAGTTACATAATAGTATTCTAAAAAGCTAAAGTCACTATAAATTAGCCAAAAATTACTTATTACTTTAAACAAGTTATATACTAGCCACATAATGTTTTATTCAAACCTTAATTATATTACCAAAACCACAACAAGTTACCTCTAAAAGCTCATGCACGAAAAATAAATTCGGCTAAGTGTTGTAAGAAATAAAAACATCGTCCAACTTTATTACGATAAGAGATCTTTCGATTTTATGACGTCAAGATAAATCAAACCCATTGCGTGAGGACCCTAACTTACATGACTTATTTAGTGAAGTTTCGTACTGGGTGTAGTATAAAGTAATGGCGTGTACCACGCGTGCACGCCACGTTCGCAACTTGGCACCTGTGAAGAATCCAATCCATATTTTAATTAGTTTATTGGACTGCCTCGTTGGTCTAATGGTCGCCAAGTACGACTGCTGAGCATGAGGTCCTGGGCTCAAATCCCGGGTCGGGCAAATGCTATTGACTTTTTATTTCGGTAATTCTCAGTAGCAGCATAAAATCTGGATTTGTCCCCGGTTGATGGAGTTAGGATGGGCCCCAAAGTACATTCGGACGTAAACATAACTGGCGTAATGTGTGTGTACTATATGTGCACCTCAGCCTACCCTTTTGCAGAATATATGCGAGATTTTATGTTATATTCTATTAGACTTATATAGTAAGACATGAAGAAAATGTACTTGTGAAATTTATTTGGATGTACAATCATTTATATCTCACTGTTTATTATCACATAAGATTGTTAGTAAACCTAAGTTCTAGTGCGAAATTGCTATTACACCTACTCGTAGGTACTATGTAGCACTTAAGGCTCGTAGCGTGCTACACAAGGGCATCGACTCTAACAACCGCACTTTCAGGCCAGAGTTGCATGTTTCCATAACTTCTAAACCATTTTTTACCCTTTTAGCCTCACCGCCGATAAGTAGGCTAATGTTTGTACCCGAATTCGTGTCTTACAAGATATATTCAGCATTACAAAAAATGAATGCAAAACACACTTAGACTTATGTCAGGGCTAACGATGATATTTCATTCAAACCCTTTCAGTTTTACTCAAACAATTTTATGATACTCGTATTGCTCCTTCAATAGGCTAATAAAATATGTCATCTTTTATGCGTCATAGATCTAACCATTGACATGGATAATTATTTTAAGAGACACATAAGTCAAAAACAATCGGAATCTTCCTATACTCAAATATATTTATGATGGACAATATTAGCTATTGCAAAATATAGTCGTACCTACTTAAAGAAAACTGTTTAGTCGAATTTAATACTCAACTATGTATATATGTATCTACTAGGTACTAAAATACAGTACAATCTGTCGTTCGATCAGTTTCGAGTGATACTTGAGTAAAATTTAAGTAAAAGATTTAACATGCAATAACACGCAGACCAACTCCGCAGCATTGTGTCATTGGTGTGACACGAAAGTACTTGCGTGTCTTTAACCCTATAAAATCTAAGCCTTACAGTGTGGAGACGTAAATCAGACCACAAGGTGTCATCACTGCAGTAACATCGCGTGAGCGCCGTGTATAAAATAAGGGTTTGGTGCATTGGGCCCTCGGCCAAAGCGCCACCCGTGCCCCTTACCAATTGTTACCGTTAATTTATTCAACAAAATCCGAAACTTATTATCCATTGTTCAATTACTTACAACTGGTACAAACAGTACCAAGGGGAAGCTTCCACACTTCCATTTCCGACAGCTTTTGTACCGCAAGGCGAATTTTAAGTGTTGGTTTGCCAGCGATAAATAACTTTCAAAACGCTTTAACGACTCTTCACGACAATAATACCTACGTTTTTATTTGGCAAAACCACATAGACATACAAACTTGTAACTTTTGTGGATTGGTGTCACACATTTTCTCTGCATACACTCAATTAAAACTAAGATAGGGTGTTACAAAGATAAATGTGAATCGAGAGCGCGTAAATTATAAAAGTTTGCAATCAGTAACAATTAAAGCGATGTTTGCGCAAGCAGATCTATTTTTGTAATAGCGTAAATCAAGTTTCTCCTTGACATTGGTCAGACGTCCGGCACTCCCCAACAACATGTGTATATATTCAATATATGTATTTGTATATTCGAGTAAGCTTGTATACTTTACGGCCCCAGGGCAACAACTTAAGTATTTTTTAAGTAGCTACCGTCTGGAAATCCAGACGGTAAATACTTCGGTGGTGAAACGTATAGTTTTGGAAGTTTTACTTCATTGTCTTATTGAATAATTAAAAAAAAAATGTTAATAAGTAGGCGAATTAATGTACCTAACGATACTGAATATGTACTTAAGTACCATGCTAAAAACGATGTTATGTAAGTACCTTATGTCAATGTGATATTTTTTAAACATATTATGCGGAACAATACAGCTAGTTCTGCTAGTACTAATGATCCTACTAATGGCCCATAAATCTTATTCAATTCCGAATAATTAAGACAATTGTCGTTACAACCTCTACGCATACAAAATAACAAAACACGAGCGTTGAATGGAAGCCAAAATTTTCGACAAATGTAACCAATTATCAGCGTCCAGAATTTTGACTACGTTGAGTATTTCTGTCATGTCACTAATAAATAATTACTATCAGTCAATATAAATAGGCATTAAAATTCACTTTGGCAATGTTTTAGGAGCTATAAATGAAGTCGGATGGAAGAGTTCAGGAATTGGACTGTTTTTAGTACAGGAAATATACAACACGAGATTGAGATTGACGTGTAAGCAAACAAATTAGATAGACGTATGATAGTTGAGTTGTTATATCCATTTTATTTACATTATAGCGTGAGTTTACTTATATTATACGCCCACATTTTCAGTTTTAAACTTACAGCATAGAGTAACAAAATCTTGAAGTGATAATAACGGCGGTGTTTAACCAACATTTTCATCTTTAGCTTGCTGATGAAGATGATATTGTGATGTATTCCACACTAACAAAGGAGGTTTACATATATATCATAAAACTGCTAAATACAGTTCAAAGTTTCTATCGTGCCTTATTTTAAATTTACTGCGGTGGTTGAATAATGAGATGTAGACACAGTATCTAGTACTTACCTATGCATGTATAAGATTAGAAATAAATTACTTACAAGGCTACAAATAAATATAGCTATAGATGTGTAAGAAACAGATTAATGTTATGTGTCGTATCCATGACAGAAACCATTCATTTGAGAAATTTTATTAAAATGAAACTTTAACCATGTTTATTAATTGTCCATGTCATTCATTTAGTTGACACGAATAAAACCCAGACATTTTTAATTTTGGGGGAGGCCTTTGCCCAGCAGTAGGACAGTATAGGCTAAAAAAAAAAAAGAATGATTAAATATAAAGGTATAGCCAAAAGTATCGGACAGTATAAATACCTTTGTCCTTTATACTCTACCTTTCACCACCCTCATCACCATCATCTTCATGTAACACGTCTCATCTATGGAACTCGACACCACCAACTTGACATTGCATTTCTGATCTAACATTCAATACACACGTATCTATATGTAAGAAATTCTCAAATATAAGTAATGCCAATCTAGATATTTGTTATTAAATATCTGCCAGCTGTAGACAGGGACATGTTCACGATTTTGTTATTGGCACCGATGTGAATAGTGTTATCGTTGTAAATGCTCTCGTACTATAGCAAATTCATTATGTACTATCAGATGTGCTTCATTACTTTGGTAACCAGCAGTCAGAAACGCCATATATTCTGGTAGTCACTTACTGATTAACTCTGTCAATGCATGTCACTGTGCTTAATTATGTGTGCCGGCATGTATTGGCATATTGGCATTTTGATATATTGGTTTAATTTCAGAATGCATTCGCTGATTACTTTGTCGAGACCAAATAAATTGTTAGCAAACATGAAGTGGCAGTATTGTCATTCATTCTTTTAAGATTATCTTGTCAAATTGATTGCACGGGTCTTATTTACGTAACCTAATGCTTTTAAATAAACAAAATTGATTGTAGCGTGCAATCTAAATTACCGTGTTCTGGGACGTCCGGTGCTTTGGCGTTCTGTTACTATGGCGTCGGTGTGTTCTAGAAATGATTGCGTCCCGCGTATTTACAGCCGTGCCGGCTGGACGCGGCCGGTGCCCGCGCAGCGCGTCCCCGTGACGTCGCTGCCTCGCGCGTGGCCCGCTGGCAACCCGCCAGCACCAACGAGACGGCATGTCATTGTCACTACTACCCCACTAGGCCATCACTGCACATCTCGATACGACATAAACAACGGTGTACTTGACTTTAACTATGTGCTTCCGTAGTCAAAGATCAAGATTTTTTCATGGAAGCTATAATTTACGTTTTTATTGCAATATTATAGAGATAATATTATCTCAAATCTCATAGATACCGTGGTACACACTTAACCCACATGCACAAAACTTTTAGACTCGAAATGCGCTTAGCTACGGATTATATTTCGACGACTGCTCCAATCTGGCGGACTGGATGTTTTTATTTTTTCACCAGCGATTATTCTGTCACGGCTAATACCTGTTTATGGGATCTTACATCTTTTTTGGTAGTAAATTCCAGTATTAATATTTTAAGCTCGAAATAGTTTCTAGTACCTACCTACCTACTACCTATTTAGACTGTAATCGTAATATCCAACTAGGTACCTACTTGACTTGACATTTTCTACGACCTTTACGTTTTATTGCTTGTGGCCAAATGTAATGACAATAATTCACGTTTAAAATTACTTTTTAAATATTTAAATGATAGATTTCAACAAATTAACTATCAATGCTCGTACCAATACTTTACATAATTAATATAACGATAAAAAAGACATTCAAATTCATTGAGACTATAGAGAGTAATTGCTCAAGTAGTTTTATTATAGTGGACAAATCATAATAAACTGATTTAGTAAACATACTATGCTTGGCAGTTGGGCAATTATATCGGAATGGCCGTATTTACCGATTATAATGATACTTCAAAAGACCACTTGCTGGCCTCGGGTACCGATGCTCTGCTCCAGTTGTTAGTGTCAGAACAAAAAGACTTGCGGAAGTATTGTGGTGGCTGCCAGTCGGCGGCGGCGCCCGCGCACGGTCATCGTGCTCGCACCGTCGACGAGGCCGTCCTCTCCACGCACCGACGACGACCCTACAATCTGGCATGCGCATACGCACCAATATTAAAATGTCATTGCTTTTATAAAGTGTATTGAAAATACTTGTGTCTGGACGATTTATTTATTTCACTCTGGTTTCAATTTCAGACAAACATGTTCGTCAAAGCACACTGGATAAACTATGGAACAAACAGTCAGGAGCCATACAGATGCTTATTGCCATATTGGAAGTAAGTATATTAATCTACTATACATAACCTCCTTAGTATCATATAATGAAACTAAAGCGCTATGTGTCAGTTTGTGTTCCTCGCGACTAAAGCTCTGTTAAGTCATCTTCATTTTTAAAGTAGATTTTATTTAGATGCCCAAAGCTCTCCAACTTGAACTCAAAGAAAACAAAATAACAAATTCGTTTTTCACTCAGACTCGAAGTCGCAATCGGAAGCTATTCTCTAATAAAACGAACGAATCTATTTATATAAATTAATTAAATGGCATACACTATGTGTTTACAGAGCTCCAGAGATACAGCCACTGCCACATATATAACTTCAATATTAAGGGAAGTTTTGTGTTTGAAACAAGGGAAAGGAAAAAAATGTTCAGGTAATTATTTAAATACAGCGAAAACAGGGATATTTCATAATGAAGACTAAGATGTGGCAACAAATATCTACCTACGCCTACATTAGCTGCCTACATGTTCATTCATGCATAGAGATCTGATAACATCTCACTATTAAGTTACGTCATATTATATCTTCTCGAAGGACAAGTTCATATTTTAGATCAAATACTACTTAATCATTGTTTCGTTTTAACTAAATGTCTTCTAAATATATAAAAGACTTTATGCGCCGTTAATAAACAATAAACGAACGTGCACAAATTTAAAAATCAACATTTTTATTGAACGTCATTTCTGATAAATTAGCTCCCATTGAGACATCAGGGATCAAGAAGAAAGAAACTAAAAAATCAGGCAAAGAAAATAAAGCGCCTGCAGTTAAAAAGGGTATGTTTAGTGTGTGCCGCTTAAAATGTAAATACGTTGAAATATATTGCAAATTATAATAATAAATGATGTATGAAATAAACTAATCAATATTTTGCAAAAATATTGTAGCACTGCATGCATTAATCGTATGAAATAAATTAACCAATGTACAGTTACCAAAATATATTGCTGAGATTAACCGATATCGATTAAACACGTTTTATTTTAATTGCACATTTACTGTCGCGTGTGAAGTGTATATCGATGACCGCACGTAAAGTATTAAGCAACACTTGTTTTTCAACTATTGCTTTGCTAGTCGGTACCTCCTTTTTGGCCTACCTACTGACATTTACGAAGAGCTTACTAAGATGACATTGGACCAGATGACAACACAGCCTTGTAATGTGAAGATAATATGCGAGCTATTGTCAATTCAATTGTCATTTCACTGCAACGCTGTGTTCAATCAAATTAACATAATATTTCCACATTGATTTATTTATGAGCTATAACATATTAACAGTGACATTGTTATGTCCCGGATGCTGTACAAATATTTTTCCTAAATTATTAATAACATCCCTAACTAAAATATAAAAAGAATAAACTAACAAAAATCCCTACTATTCAAAATTATTTTACAAAATTTGTCGATATCGACAATTTCAGCGAACAACCTCGCGAGGCAGCAGTGCTCACAGCACTTCATATCGATAAACGGCACGCAGGTGGTGATCCGCACGATGATAACAACGCACGGCAAAAGGGACGGCAACGTCGGCACCGAGCTGATGCTGCAGGACCTCGTGTGGATCCTCGCCTCGCTAGCGCCGAGAGGTACGGATCTTAACACACGCGGATGATTCCAGCTAACAACTTGGCCCGGCACCAGTGCGCACAGGACTTCATACAGATTAAGGGCACACAAGTAATCATACGCAGGGTGATCGGCACCATGCACGACAAGAGAGACCGACACGCTGGCACAGAGTTGGTGTTGCAAGATCTACTCTGGATACTCGCACCTCTTAGCTCACGAGGTTATCAATGTTGATATTAATATGAGTAATTGAATACTACATATCACTTTGCTTTTTGTTGTATTTAATTTACCTTATGTTAAATTTGACTACTTAACTATAATTTTACAGATCCGAAGTTTGCTATGAAAGTGAGGATGCTTGGTTGCGTTAGAACTATGCATCTTATATTGAAGGGACACTTTACAGATAATAAACTGATTTTTCCCTTGCTTGTTATAATGAAACAGTTGGCAAAAAATGGTAAGTTAACAATTTTTTTATACATCTTAAGCATTCAAATACTTACATTTAAATAAAATAGGTTTTCTTGAATACATGAAACTCGCTTTATTAAAATATCGTTTTTAACAATGTTAATGTAAAAATAACAGTCATGCAATAATTTTTTGTTATTGTTAATTACTAATATAAGAAGGATTGCAAGCTAAATGTTATGTTCGTTATTTTACAATTTCAGTCATAACTACCTCAATTTTGATTCGTGATGGTGTTATTGCAACTTACGAGCGTGTTTTGGTCAGCCTCGGATTCATCCCGACGGCAAGATTGCGGCTTTGCCTCGACGCCATTGATTATTTCAGTAAAAATAGTTAAGTGAACAAAATCATTTGCTTTTAAAACAATTATGTTTATCTTGATGATTTATGTGATTAATTATTTATACATTCCATATGCTACGAAGACAATAGATTGCACATAAAATCTAAGAAACAATTTATCACTGTCGAATGATACCACATAACTGTTACACGCAACACGACCTTTACCTACAATCTTGGATTATGTTTGTCGCTAATGAACTTATCATGTTTTCTATAAAAATTATGTTTGCATGTCCAATGCGTCATGTGTTTGTCACTTGATCACACGTGCGTAACTCACACAGAGGTGTGCTGCATGCAGATCGTGAAGACAGGCCTCTGTAGCGTGCTTCTCAGGGTGTTCGACCGGTGGGACCGCTACGAGGGACGCATGAGGCTCAAGATATGCGCACACATCCTTCAGACTTTGCAGCACCTTTGCAACGTCAGTACGTATCTTTGTATAAATGTTATATCACACAAAATCTCTCTATTTACAGAGAAAATCTATTTTTTTTATGTTTACACAAAGCATATAAAGAATGATAACGGCACTGTCATTTTGTAGCATTTAAGCCTCGCAATTTTTTTATTACCACCAGCCAACAAGTAAAATGATATATAAATTATAATATAAGATCTACCACATAATAAAACAAAATTGATGGAAATTTCAGAAGCTGGTCGACGAGCATTGTGCACGAAGAAACATGTCCAGACACTTCACAGGTTCTGCTCACAGTGTCCAGACGAACCAGAATTCGATGGACTATTAGCAAGAGTATGTTCCGTCATAACATTATGTTTGAAACATCAAGCCTTACCTGTACCAGTATCCAGTCCAGCGTCGTTTAACCTCAATCCCATACTAAAAGGTAGTATTCATTTAAAAGTACCTAAGTCGCATAATTTTAGGCGGCTTTGTTAATAATTTAAATTCTCGGACTATTCTTTGATAGGCACGAATGCATCATGGCCATGTCACGAGGACGAAGAAGACGCAGCGAATTCAGATTCTAAAACAGTGAATTCAGATCTAGACGATGACGGTCCAGATACAGATATAGAAGGCATTGACGAGTTTCCGGACATCGACTTTGATGATAATGAACTAAAAACTGAGAGTACCGAAGATACGGAAAAAGGGCATGTAAAGAGTGGTGACAGTTTACAAAGTACTCTGTGGATTAATCCTAACGAGAGAGAGATAGAAGACTTAAAAAAGTAATGACGCATCTTTTTATAACATACTTACATGTAAATAACGAGTTTGAGGTTTATCAAATTTGGTATTAACTTCATTTTGCTTTAGGATCTATTGTAAACAAGATACGCATAGTCTCATTTAAACTTAACGTAAACGTATATCAGTTCTAAATATATGCAAGCGAACCATCGTCATCCTATCCAAATGTGTGTCGTAACATACGACTGCAATTCGGTCGCAAAGATCTTACTTCGATTTTACTACTGTTACATGTCTGCATACGTCTTTTACTAATGAGACTTGTGATTGTCGTCCTTATTTCCTCATTTTAGAGATAACGTAAAAGTAAAAACTTTTATTTTAATAGAATTGTAATTTTTTATATTAAAACAATCTATATTTAATACCAAAACACTCGACAATCTCTAAAACGGCTATCCATAATTAAGTAAACTAATTGTTCCATGTATTTTCAGATATTTTATTTATTTTAAAGAGTTTGGTTCATACAATAAACAAATAAGACTTGTCAAAAGTCGGTCTAATTCCCGTGGTTCAATATTAGAAGATTTTCTGTTCTCGCAATCAGGCAGTAACAGGAATGTGCCTTCCAACTTGAACTTGTCACTTACTGCCGTTTTAGGCAATACTGATTATGAAAACGTTACGGGTCCGTCTCAATCACCTTCGTTTTTCCAATACCACAAAATACATGAAAGTACCTGTAAGTATATCGTGAATCACCTCAATTCAATTTGTATATTTTTTAGAAGCGTAACTGAATTCAGCTATCCTAGTGATCAACAAACTACAGCATATCCCATAATAATGATTTCCTTCGTTTTAATTTCTTCAATATTCACATATTCTTCGGTTTATTACTTGAAATGCAGTTCATAATTAATGTACCCTAAAATATTTCTGTTCTAGCTTCAACATCATGTTCATCTCTAAAAATACATAAAGATATTTCTAAGTATAGTACGTTTGCAAATGTTTACTGCACAATATCGACGAGAGTCAGGAGTGTAATACCATTTGTAAAAGTAGCATACCCGGATATGATGGGTGGTCAGGGATTCAATCAACCTGAGCCATTGAACAAAATGGAGCGAAGTGCGTGCAGGTTAGTATTAATGATAATAAAACTTACAATATTGACGTGACAGAATGTCGCGATGCCGTGACAAAAGATACTATTAGAAACTATACCCGGAGAAAATTTTACTGGGAAGTAATTTAAAGAAATATTTTAGAACCTTAATAAGTCGTTTGTTTAAATTTCATGTTCTGATTTAACTTCCTGACATCGCAGTTTTCTTGATACTGATAGACAGTTCATTTTATCAACGCATAGCCCTAGTTTTCTAAATATTGTAACATTAAATATATATTTTCAGGATGAAACTGCTGTCATGTGTAGATAGGGCGATAAACCCTGAAGCATACATGAACGAAACGGTCTTCGACTTAGATCAACTATGCAGTACTAACGTTACCCCAGACCCCGGAGCTCAGAAAAGGTAGCTATCATGAAATAAATGATACTGACATTTATTATATTGTAGATTTAGGTACAATACAAAATTAGTCTCTTGAATTGTTAGGAATGAGTGACAAACGATCCACCAACCGCATAAAATTAGTATAACTGCACAAAGAGCAATTGCTTCTGTCTTTCTATGACATATTCAATGCTATTGAATTAGGTCATTATAATTATATTCCTATTCTCTATTCAATGTAGCACAAGTGGACTAAACGATTCTTTTTTAGTTTCAGCTCTGAGAGTATTTGTCTCACGAACACCGATGAGCAAGAGATCACCAAAGTAAATAGTTTTTCGTCAAGGCTTAGTTTTGAGTCAAGATTTGAATCTGGGAATCTGAGGAAAGTAATTCAGGTAATATTTAAATTATATCATAAGATATTAGATTTATTTATTGGTTTTGCTATATGAAAAAACATGTAAAATAGCTTTCATAATAGGTATATTTATAACTTATATTGAATTTAAATCTTGTATTGAAATCTTCCGAAGACGTGGTCGCTAACGGTTGGCCTTTTGGAGAGGCTCAGAGTCACTCAACGAGCTATAAAGAGAACTATGCTCGGGGTTTCTTAGCGCGACAGGATCCGAAATACGGAAATTTGCCAAAAATCTGTCACCGAAATAGCTCAAAGAAGTTAAGGTGGCAATGGGCAGGCCATATCGCTCGAAGAACCAATAACCTCTGGCAAAAAAGGTGCTCGAGTGGCGAACCACGAAAAAGGTGCACGAACCGGAAGATGCAGCGTTGGTAGGCCTCCCATCAGGGGGACCGACAATATCGTCAGAGTTGCAGGCAACCGGTGGATGCAAATGGCAAGTTGTCGTTCACTTTGGCGTTCTAAGGGGAAAGCCTTTGTTTGACAGTGGACGTCTTCCGGCTGATAATGATGAGTTGAAATCTTCATCCATATTATTTGTATCTACAAACTTATTAACTTCAGGTAGGTCCGAGAGAATACGAGCTGATACTCATGCCGGACGTTAACTCAACGAAGCGTCATCAGTGGTTCTACTTTGAGGTCCGCAACATGCAACAAGGTCGACCCTACGTCTTTAATATTGTCAACTGTGAGAAGTCAGATAGTCAGTTCAACTTTGGCATGAAACCAGTTATGTATTCCGTGAAGGAAGCTGTTATTGGAAGACCAGGTATTTAATTATATTTTATATCATATAAACAGTATTGATACGCACATTATATCACATAATTCACATAGCGAACGAAAGTCATATTTATTCTAACTTCATCAAAGTAAAATAATAAATTGATATAGTTCGCATTTCAGTTTAACTTGATTTTTTTTAAATTAATTAGATAATACTTAATATTGTCTTCTATAATGTGAAGTTAATACTTTTATGAATCATAAAGATAGTCCGTACTTGGGAGATTTGTTTTATAATACGTAGTGATTGGTACCAGGATGGGTGAGGGCAGGTTCGGATATTTGCTACTACCGCAATAGTTACCACTACGCGAACCAGAAGAGCCACAACAAGTGCTACCTGACAGTGACGTTCAACATCGAGTTTCCACACACCAACGATGTCGTCTACATCGCATACCACTTCCCCTTCACATACTCTATGATGATGGTGAGATTTATTCTATTACGCCTCGAAAAATATGGGATTTTGAACTCACAGCTTGTGAATATTTTAAGTCCATTTTCGGGCACGGTATGACAGCCCCCAGATTACCATCGGTCGGATTTACTTTGGTTACTTAATTCCTTTTTAATTTACTACTAATTTACTATACTAAAATAATTTAGGAACCTTCTCTTTTAGTACATACGTGACTGGACGTACATTTATCTTGTAATACAAGCTGTTTTCATCAAATGGATAGATTAAATCAAACCTTTAGTTTCTCTGTCCTGTTGCCCATGCTTACATTTTTTTAGAATTAACTCTCTGTAAGTCTCTATAAAGTAACAAACGAAGAACCTACAATTGTATGCTATTATCTACTTTGAAAGGATGCAATTTGTAGTTTCTAAACATTTAATTCTCTCTCTAAATCTAGGAACTCGATCGTCAACTTTCCGACAAAGCAACTATCGTAGAACGTCGATAGTGCTAGACCCCATTACATTCGAAGCGAGGATTCTATCAAAGCATACCGATTCCAAGATCCTTTTTAAATTATCTGATCGTATTGAGCCCTTTAATAAAATGCAGTTCATTATTACAGGCTTCATTAGTCGTTAAAGTTAATATGACACGGATATAAGACGTGATTTAATTAGGTACAAGTTATCACAGTTCAAATTAAGCCTGTATCTGCAGGGCAATTCTGGGTATAGTCTCGTATGCTAAATGTCTCGTTTTGACCATTATTATTATTTACGAATAAGTATAGAGAAGGTTTCATTTAAGTACTTTTTACATATTCAATAAATTATGCCACGAGACATGAACTTACTTACTGATAATATTATGTTACCGAAGTATTTAATTTTTTTGTATTACAAAAAAAATGTCATCAAAATATGTTTGCGCACTTCTTTCTATAAATTTTTCTGTAACAGGTTTTTCTTATTGCAAAGCCCATTTCTTTTAATCGTATTATATTATTCATTTGCTAAAGCAACCATTTATGAAAAAAATACTATGCCCATTATTTTTTTTTATAGTGTGAGATCCAATGTAATGAGCTAGCTAAGTTTTGGCCTTCGTGGCAAAAAGGCAAAATGATATTTTATTTTAAAATGGTTGAATCTGGACGTTTAGCCTGAGTTCTGGCCTGTATAAACATAAATCTTACATAAATTACTATATTAGATCAAATATTTCGGCCGAAATCGAAAAATCTTGCAACGAATATATAATAATCTGTTAACATAAGTTCTACTTGATGATTGACTTATCAAACCTTCTAAAGAGTGCTATAGCACTCTATATAGTAATATACATATTTTTGTGTGGTTGACTAGACCCGCATATGGCAGTGGAGCTTGCAGATGCCCACAGGATCGTACCTACGCGCTGAACCTCTCTGCTATTCCCTTAACAACAACGAGGTCCCGTTACTTACGGTCTCCGCTGAAGACACGCCTTCCAATCCTATAGTGGTATGTTGTTTTTCTTGATAAAAATGTTTTAGAATCCAGATGCTTAGAACTTTTTACTGCAGTAAAACAAGTTGTTGGACATACTCTGTCCCTGCAATGTGAATTTTAATGTGGTTTTCTTGCAAATTTTTATCGATTAATTAACACAACCTTACGTAATCCAAGTCTGGACGTAATATTAGCACCAGAACATCGGATACTTCTTACAAAGTATAGTATATTCACAATCCAGTTAATTGAGTCTTCAAACTTGTACATTTTGCGGTAAATTTTAACAGCTAACTTACTTAGATTTTTATGTGTGAATCCTTAACATACTGCATTCCTAGCGGACCTTGAAGTATGGTGGTACAGGTTCACAAATATCCCATCCTTATAACGCTGATTTGTTACGTCAATTTATTAATACTTTTAAGGCAACGGTTAGCAAGTTGTTGCAATGTATTAGGAACAACATACATTAGTTTCTTTATTATGTTCACCGCAGTTTCATTGAATAACTTACAAGCACACAGATTGGTTGGTACAACTAGTGGATAACTTTTTGTATAGGTACTAAACTTAATCAAGAACTAACCTACTATTACCTTTGCTCTTTCGGTGTATGTTAAATTTTCTCAACTGGTAGTGTCTTAAATTAAAGAAATGTTATATATTTCACCTATATATCTAATCTAACAAAAAGTGTTTTATTTAACGGCTTTGCACTTTACTTCTAAAAAGCCTTCGAGTAATTGAGGGCATAGGCCATAGGGTTACTACCTTTGAACGTGAATCCATCTCAGTACAACATTAATGGTTGAGTCTTTTAAGCATTTTAGTCCATCAAAACCAAACAAATTATACAGCCATGTGTGAATAGTATTACCTAAAGGTATTACCAACTTTGCTACAACACCACCCTAGCCTTTTGTACTTACTCTGTTCATCCTAAAATTGTCTGCAAGATGTTGCTCAGTGCGACACCGCCTAGCGTGCGTCCTTAGTTTATATGTGGTGTAAAACAAAAAAAAATCTATCCTATGTAACTGGCCGGAACATCAACAGGATCGTGAGATAGTGTTCCTGACGGCCCGCGTCCACCCTGGTGAGAGCAACGCGTCATGGGTAATGGATGGCACGCTGGGCTGTCTACTAGGCGGGTCGATCGCCGCGGCCGCTTTGCGCGCCAAGTACGTGTTCAAGATCGTGCCGATGCTCAATGTGGAGGGCGTCATCAATGGCTGGTGAGTACAAACCAGCTTTTCACGTATATTGTACGTTATCGCACCTCGTGTTTAAACAAGGTCTTTATAAGTCTGTTTCTAATGCGTTGCCTTCATAAGTCTGCGTCCTAATGGTCAGAGGTGTTTGAGGAGTATGAATTAGGCTAGGTTTAAAAAATGAAACAGTCATCCCTTATTAAGTATAAACTTTATTAACTTCGCTACATCACTATTCTTTAAATTCTTGAGTTTCAACTTAATATACTTAACTAGGTACGTCACGTATATAAACACTATCTTATTCTACTATGTTTTCAAATGATATGTCCAGACAATCAATATTCACTTAATTTTCTTATATTAAATTAATACATTTTACGGTTTATCATCAAAACTACCGGAGATCTGACGCTTCTACGTTATTTACCTTAGCGAAGTATAGGTATTCTTACGTGGAATACTCATTTTGTGATATTCGACATAACGAAGACGGAGGCAAGTCGCATGCAAGCGAGTCGCCAGCACCTTCAACCTAGTTTAATAATCATATTGCCCCTTAATATACCTTCGAAATCCCCTTAAATCATTCGTGTATAAGCTGGAAAATATTACGATACTAGAAATCTCATTTACATTACGTCATATTGATATAACAAGGCGTACAGTGCACCCTCAACACGCTTCAGAAGTAAAACAACTTAAAAATACGTATAAATGCCTCCAATTATTGAAATAATACTTTTGGTAGACTGAATACCTAATTGTCACGAAAACATATGCGACCGCTTTGCCGGACACTAGTAGGCGGGAGGCGCCAGCATGCCGCTGGCGTGGACGGAGTGCTCGGTGGCGTCCGGCTCGGCGGTGGAGGGCGCGTCGTCGGCGGGCACGTGCGCCTCGTGGCTCAGGTACGCGGCCGGGTCGTCACCCGCCATACCCTCGTCGTCGTCATACGGGCCCTGCGTCGCCTCCTCCTTCTGCTCCTGCTCGTGGTCGTGCACGTGCGCGTCCGAAGCTCGCGAGTAGTGTGAGTCAATCTGGGGTGACGATGGAAGATTCCCAAGCTTCTTTATGTGCGGTGACTGCAGGCCATCCAAGGAGGTGGGTCGCAATTTTCCGATGAGGTCGTTGAGGGTGAAATGAGTTGGCAGGTGTTCGGAGCGAGGCGGCGGTGGCGACGACGACGTCAATGGGTGGGCGGTGGTCGTCGTCGTCATCGACAGCGGTTTCCTGTCAGCAAAGCATACCGACCCTCGTGTTAGAGAGCCGCTTGTAAAATGTACACTTGATACAATCACGATATCGAATGTATCGAACGATATCGATGATGTTTATCAATCAGTGTTACGAATTTTACTATAAATTTGATTAGAAACAATTTTACTATAAATTTGATTAGAAACAATTTTACTATAAATTTTATTAGAAACAATTTTACTATAAAATTTGTTAATAGTATTAGTATCGTTTGACACAACAAAATGGTTACGTACAAAATATTTAAAAGTATCATAATGTATCACTTTAACAAGAGATACCAAGCAAAGCCCCCTTCACCCACCCACCAAATGATTTCTTCAATTTTGATATTATTTATTTGACTCTCATAAATTATATTAAAATAGTAACAGACGATAACGTCATTGTTGCCAAATTTTGTCTGCTGGGTGTAGGGCTCTTGTTTGGTGGTTGGGTTGGCGCAGAGGCCTGATCCCGCGGGCCCGCGCGCTACGAACAAACATTGAGATACAACCAAGGTTTACACTTGGACTATTATGTTAGCACACTGACTACATCGAAATCTAAAGTCCCAAATGTTATTACAGTTAATCATGTCGTCCTTTAGACACGTTGAATACCGTTTGGCGAAATTCGTGCAGTCGGAACTCGAAACCTGTGTATAGAAGCCGCTATAAGTTAAGCGGGGGAGCGCGCGGCTAGTCGGGGAGCGGGCCTCCGGAGACGGCTGGCATCTCACCTGGCATTACCCCTGCGCTGAGGACACGGGGATGGAGCCGTAGTTGTAGTAATAGCAGCGCGTCTGCTCGCAGATGAAGTCCTTGATCTCGCCGCAGTGTTGCGGCTCCCAGTGGAAGGTCGGCGCCTTCAGGGACACGCAGCCGTTCGTCATCACGTGCTCCGTTCTGGAATACCGACTAGTTTTTATGCAATATTGCATTGTGGAACCGGTACAGGGAATTAAAAAAGCATTGCCCTTTAATGCTACACTATTTATAAACAAGTTAACGCAACCAGCAGAGCGAATCGTGGGAAAAACCCGTAACCGTCAATTTTCAAGTAACTATTCATTACACGTGAGGAGTACCCTCAACCGAAGAGCGTGTATGAGGAATGTGATGCGTGTGAATGAAGCAAAAGAAGTATGCCAGGATCGTAGCAAATGGAAATCCGTGGTCTCTGCCTACCCCTCAGGGAAACAGGCGTGACTTTATGTATGTATGTATGTATTCATTACACCGGTTTCTTTCTAATATAATATCCGATAACTTCTGACTTCCTCTCAGCTAGTATATAAAAATAGATGTCTTGTAGTAATCTACCCATGTATTAATAGTTAAGTAGTCTCAATCTTAGTTTTGCCGGGATCTCCACAATTGTAACAACGTACCCGTGCCTAGCGGTGCGTTGTGGTGCAGTGCTTCCTTGCGGCACGTCTAGCGGGTCGATGCTATCGTCAGCTTGCTGGCTGGGCGCGTCCACCTGCAGTCGTCGCATGTAGTTGAAGGTAGCGTTGAATGGTAAACCAGTGCTCATCCACAGATACATATCCGTGCCGAGATTGTTGCCCGATGTCCAGAAGTCATACTTGTTGTAACCTACAAAAGAAATATATTATAGAATATTACGTCTAAACTGATGAAACTAAAATAATTACCAACATCTCCATTCAAATAAGTGACTTAAAAATTGTTCTTACCAGCATTCGTAAGGTAGGTGGTGATAGAATCAGCCTTTTCTTTTGTTTCAAATGATGCTAGCTGCAAGCCCAATGATCTGCAGAGATAAAAGTAAACTGTCAAATCTGTAATATCAAAGTGTGGGTCCTAGCCTTTTACTGTTAATGAGAACTGGAATACTAAGCATCCAAAGCTAATGTTTTGATAATAAACAACCTGGATGAAAAATTGTATGATTATTGTTAGTTATGTTCTTGGTTGAGGTACGTAAAGGTAAAATTACTACTTGTACAGATTGTCAGGATGATTACATTACAAACATAAATGAGCAGTATATCCAAATGTCTCAATCTGCAAACATCAAATAAATCTCATATTGCCGATACTGTGCCGCGTAATACAAGGCGTACACTTAGCTCGCGCTAACCATACATGCGATTCCGCATTAACTATCGAGAAGTATCGTTGCTAATCGTATTCAGCTATTAGCCTGAACAGAGTACAACTTGCACCAAAGCCTGTTTATCGGGAGGCAATTTATTCGCTAGAGACAGGCCGTTCAGGCCGCGGCCTTGCCACGATGGGACCACATTCCAGTCCAAGTTCAGAAAACTCTGAGAGATTAAAAACCTCCACATTATTGCAATCCTCTCTTAATGTTCACTGTAAGACAGACGTAATAGTACAAGTTATTTTTAATTTTGTTACCACACGCACCTTTATAAATTTTATTTTTATGATTCCGTATGCGAACTGAAAATTTTAAAGATAAGTATTGCTATTATAAATTTTATTGAACTAGATATAATACGGCTACTATAGCTATTACATAAAATTTCCGCAGTCAAGAAACATTAAGGTTTTCGTTCACCTATTCAAGTTGGGTTAAAGACATTCTTTGTTTTTTTTTCTTTTTTTTTTTTAAAAACGTCGCCCCACACTAGGATTTTCTCCTGTGTCGTGGGTGCGTTTCACAAACATGAAATATCACATACACTAGCACCCAGACTCGGGACAAACATCTGTGGTTCGCACAAAGTTTTGCCCCGTGCGGGAATCGAACCCGCGACCCTTAGCGCAGCAGTCCAATCGCTTAGCCACTGCGCTAATCAGGTCGTCTTTATCTTGAAAAGATTAGCAATACTGATTGAATAGGTCCTATATTTATTTTCTGCAAAGCATTACAATAAAACTATCTTTCATCAACTACATATTAAACGTAATGCAAATACCCACCAAAAACAAAGTTCAATTGAAAAGCGAAACACGTTTCAACTCGAGGCTTTTTATTATGAATTAAAACATCATAAATTATACTGCACTTGAATTCATTATGAACTTTTGCAAAATATTTGCTCGAGTCCAAGGCACCTTCAGCATACTTTAGTGCCTTATTTCTTTTTGCCCCTTTCTCGTTTTGGATCTTAGTCGAGCCAGTTTTAAAATCGGTCGTATGCTTATATAAATAAATTGAAGCTTATCTACCTTCTCAACTATAAACTTCGATTAGGTATCGAAATTACATCCAATATCTCTAAAATTTATGTTTTCCATTAGCGTTTTTTACTAGAGTAAATCCTTGCCAATAAATAGCCATTTCAATAAAAATAGCTTCTCATTCTTTCCAATATACCTCTTTTGACGATATAACAAAAAATCAGCGACAATCGCGTTTCCCCGGCTCATAGGTACCGTTAGCTTCTTTTTGTCATCGCGATCAAAGTGAACCGTAGCACGACTCGAAGCAGTTTGTGAATTATCCACGGGTCCGGTGTTATTGCGACCGAGACGCATCACCATAAAACTTGTCGTCACGCAGCACCTGCTCCTGAGCTGCATCTCGTTACGCTTATCATGCCGCAAATTCGAGTTATATTTTACGACGAGTTTGTTGCGACCTTAATCGATTTCTCAGTTCCTTTATTTTCCTTAAATAGTCTGTTTATTTAGCGATACGGATATTACGAGGCGAGCATCATTAACAATTGGAACCGTAAATAGGTCGTGACTGCGACGCTTAGGAAGGACATCGTGACCGAGCCATGGGGCTACTGACCTTTCGTAGCAATTTGAACGTGCACGTGGTCGGATCTAGATCGCGGTATATGGCACCTCTCCAGTGGCGCTTGCGGCGCAATACCAAACAAATAGAACAATTTTCTCATAGAGGAAATCATTACTCCCAAGAAATGCGCTAACAGAGCTTGCTCGATTTATAATGTATCAAGATATTTGAGGAAATAATATATTCCAAAGGTGAACGAATCGTTCTTAACAGTATATTTGAAGTATTTGCTCATTTGTTTTATAGAACGACATAAGTTTTGTTGTTGTTAAAACACGTCATAAAAATGTCGTCATCGAGCACGGAGTTTATTAACTGTTAAAGAAATTATCAACTTAAATAAGGATTATTATATAGGCTTGGAATTAAAAACCGATTAGAGAGGTATTCAATTTAATATTCCCCTTGTGAAATCATGTCCATGGCACTAGCTCAGGCTTTAATATATTTCTAAGAGCCCGTGGATGTAGAGCGCAATGGCACCAATATTGATCTTGACTTTTCTGTGAACCTCGTAACGGTAATGTAAATGACCCTGCATTTCCTGGTGGGTTAAGCGTCGGAGCAGACCCAGCCGCGCTTGTTAACGCCGACCCAACTCTACTTATGTTACTTCTCGAACTACAGAAACACGACACACCAGATAAGAACATACGGAGTCACGATTACGGAATATTTATCTCACGAGAAACGCCTTTGCTTTCAAGATGCAAATCTTACGCTGAACTCCCATAAATATGAAATTTTCTCCACATACCTGCAGTACTGATAAGCAAGGAAATAGTTCAGTTCCGGGCTGTATGGATTCATCCTTGAGATAAAATATTGCACGCCATCTAGCTGTATAGTTGTTATCCTTTGAGCTGAAACAATAGAAAAAGAATAGATTATTAAGTGAATTTATTGTTTTACGATGATACTGTAAAATATATACCCAACATAAAAACTATCAAAAGTATCTACAATTTGTAATCCAAAATATCACTGAATAAGTAAATCGGATTTTATAATCTTACGAACCGCGTTGCATATTTAAATATTATCCTTTTATAAAAGTATGTTAGCAGTACCTACGACGTATCTCTCAATTTAAATCGCTCACAGTACCTAATTCTGAGAGTTAAGTGACAATGAATCTTGACACAAAATGTTATAGCTGGGATAATGGCGCGCCTCTCATTCAGTTCATTCATTGCTTTAATGCGACGGTTATGAGAGAGACGCCTCCGCAACTCGCCTGCATTAACTCGTGATTTACATCACACGTCACATGCCCTGACATTGACACTATACTCATCCAGATTACCATTGGAATATTTCATAGAATACCTTCGTAATAACTGATATTTGTTTCTTTGGAGCACACAATACATGTCGTGTCGTCTGGGATTCCGTTTTTTTTTTCAATTCATTAATGTATTCCCACACCTCTTTAAAATTCTAATTAATATGTTTGCCACAATGTCTGAATTTCATTGTCATAAAGTTCGCAGTTTTGCACGTCATTTTCGTACTACGATTGCAGTATAATGCAGGAACGTGCAACTCATATAAAACAAAGTGTTTTGCGGTCGGCCCCCCGCTGCGATGTAACGCTAATTAATTCAGTGTCCACTTCAGCGGTTGACCGCAAAAATTTATTACTACTCCTTTTGTCGTTACATTTAACGCGTTGTATTTGGACTTTCTTTTACGTCTTAATTAGGCCTGATACTAAATGAGCTTGATAAGCGATAAAAAAAGAAATATTTTTCCTTTGCCAGCCAGGAATTAAGCAATTATTCACAATGATTTGCATTACGGCATTCATTGGAACTGGATGCCGCAATCTAAGCGCGGAATCTCGTTCCTTCAAAGGAAAACTGAATATTAACTCAGAGTGATCTAGCTAAGTACACGCGCAAAGCGTAGATACCGGTCAATACTCCATGATAATAGATTAGAACTGCAGTGTCATCCACTTTAAGAAGCATCGACGCGAATCTCACGCTCGGCCGAGCACGAAATACTCCGGACTGCATCTTTACAACCAAGACCATATTAAACAAGACCACGACTCCCTGCTACAAACAAAAACAAGATTTTGTTTTCTTAGAAAGTAACGACATAGCATTCAATGGTCGTATATATAACTTGTCGTGCCGTACTCCGCAAAATGCAATTGTGAACTCATCCCGAACAATCCACGAAGAAAACAAAAATTAACATGCCGTCTTGGAGCAACGCACGCTTTATTCCAGCATCAGGAAAGTAATTAATAATGCGTAATTAAATGTATACTGCTTCGCGTTGGATGGTAGGCAAGAGACTTGGAAGCTTTACAACGTTGATCTGATTTGCATACTAGTTGTATCTAATGGTTAGTTCATTAAACGGCTGCAGATTGATGGACGCCTTGTCATTGATTCTCACGAACATTGGTATATAGATATTGGTATATATGTATTTAGGCATTTGGAAGTAGGTATTAGCATTTAATTGTAAGTAATAAGTAAGTAGGTATTAATTAAAGTATGGGATTTATAAAATATAAATTACATCTGATAAAATAAGCATATTAAAATATTCTAATTCAAAGACTTAAATTACCTGAATATAATTACGTTAAAATAATCCAGTACTTAAATCCAAAAGCATACGGAAACGTATGCGGACACACGACCGTAAATATCCTTATTGCTTTCCAACAGTTTATTGAGAAACTCAATGGTATATTGTGTACGTTGTTAAGAAACCTGAGTTGTACAACTCAGCTTTACTCGGTTATTAGAGGTCCTGAGCCTGCTATTGGAATCCATGCATAATGTAACCTCATGCATAAACGATGTCGCGCATTACTTGTTTACTTCGCTTTTACTTCTTGTTCGAGCTTTTCTTTGACGGATGCCGCATTCTGCAGTCACTTTAATAGCTGCCAGCAATTTATCTTTGTTCACAACTTTGTTGCTATTCTTTTCACGATTTGTTTTATCTAACGATTTATTTGATAGAACTAATCTCTGCAATTCAATCTTTCTGTATGGCAAATAAAGTTTACAGGACCGTTGGTGACTTGATTTATTATGAATTGTTATTTAATAGAATACATAATCCAGTCTGTTTCCTAATAGATATTAAGAATAAATTCAGAGCATGACTTCTAACATTTTCTGCTTACGGCATTAACGAACCTATTCAATCTGAATAATCGTAGACGTTTGTTATTATGAAGCAATATATGGGCATAAAAGGCGATAGTTAGGGACGTTTAGAAAGTGCTGACAGTGAGACGAGTGTACTCGGGCAACAATGAGCGCCGGGGAGGCGGGTCACGTCGCGTGAGTCATGCGCGCGCGTCGCATACTGATGAAGAGCATCGGCACTCCCGTCCCGTCCGCGTAGTGTCATCGGAACCACCAAGTCGAGGATGGCACTGTTCCATATAGTACAGCGCTAGTTTAGTAGGCGCGACAATGAGACCTGACCAGGGCCGTCAATTGGTCACTTCCTCAGTTATTAATTCATAATGAGAATATGCTTCGTACATTCTAATTACGTGTCCCTAAAATAACTTTGGATTTATTAAAACTGTGACCAATTATACAAACTTTAACGTGACACCCCTACACTTAGGGGTGAGTGCACTCGATCGCCGTCATCGGTGCCGACTGGATATCCGGCGGGCTCATCCACCGGACGCTAACGGGTCGCCTGTCCAAAACCTGGTCGCAAAAGTCGCGCCCGCGATGTGCGCCGCAATCGCAAACCAACATCGCGATTTGTACTTGCCGACATTTCGATCGCAAATTGTGATAGCTTACTTTAGCCAAAGAATTTTAATATGCATTCTCTGGTGATACCGTACAAATAACATGTAGTATTTAGGGGTTACACAAAAGGTCGCAGCTGCTAAAACTGTCTCAAACTGTTATGATTTATCATGAAATCTGTACGCTCGCGAATTCTCTGAAATATATGATACAAAAAAAAGATGTGTGATTAAGATTGTTGAGTACTACATTCTCCCAAAAAGTTTTAAATGATACATCAGTTTATAAATTTTAACAAAACCAAAAAAACTTGTTCCAAGTAGAGTCAACCTTGAAGTAAGTAGAAAATGAATAAAACATATACTATATCGGCAGATGCCGAAGATAAGAAAGCCAGTGAGCTAGTTAAAATTCAGAAAAGCTATTTCATGACATAATAGGGAATAAATAAGTTTTTAAACATTCAGTTCTGTAAGTATTACGTTGGTTTGTGTAATAAATTCAGTGTACGTCTCAACAATATCGCGGATATCGTTATTCAATCACCTATCACTCGTCAGACAGTCGGAAGTTAGCACATGTAACCCGGCGCGTGCGCATTCGAATACAGAACGCGATTCAAATCACATTATTAGTATCTCTCAACGATGCTCACTAGCATTGTCTCATTAAAATTCGTTTATAAGCTATCTTGGGACGGAATCTCACGTCTCATATAATAATAACAACTTCCTCCCATTCATTGGTACCGATGTAACATGGGAATAAAACATCAGGAACTGTAATCATTTTAACGTTTCAGTTATTGTACATTGAGAATCTTTCGATTAATATGCATTCTATAGGTTTAAGAATGTAAAGCTGTTTAAAAAACGTCATACTGTGTTCATGATCCATAAAGGCGTCAGAAAGCTCTCGACCTTCCACTACAAAGTTCAAAACCATGAAACAGTTAACGCGATAGGTGTTTTAAAATAATGAGAGAAAATACTTTAGTTCTGGGAAAAAGATGATTGCTTTATTCTTTGGTTGGACATGTCATTATGCGTCGATTGTTCTTGATAATAAAAGAACAGTTAATGCAAGCTGGTACACTAGTAACTGGTCCGAGTGCAACGCCCGCGCAGTAGGATCATTCTTCATCATGACAGCGCTTCAGAACTGTACGTCACACATACGTCCAAGTATTTGACAAGGTTAGGTGTTTAATCAATGTGTCCTCCACCATTTGTATAGTTCTGTTTGTATCAGAATTTAAAATGATTCTGAGACGTTAGTTTCTATAATCGGACGGATTTCGTGAAAATGTCCTTTTTCTTGCCATGTAGTCACTATATTTATAGTCGATTATAATTTATAATTATATTTAAATGGCCTTCAAAGCAATTTTTTAGAGACGATTTAAATCAATACAAATAAAACATGAAGCTGTTTTGTATCATGTACTTAGTTAGTAAGTTAGTGTTCAAACCAATGTAATGTTTTTATCCAACTTCATCCACATCAGCCGGAGGACGTCCACTGTTAAACAAAGGCCTCCCCCTTAGAATGTATTCTATCCAATTGCTAATTATAATTCGCGTGTACTTACCATTCGTTTACAGATATGTAACAAAAAATAAAGAAGGTTAATTTGAAGAGAATTTCATACGGCTGAATAATTCGCAAGGGGGGAATGTATCAAGAGGCAAAAACCATATTTTTTACACCCTATCTGACACTATAATTACCTACTATTATTTATGCATTCATAGAGTTCTATAAAAGCTTCTGAAATTATAACATATCATTAGAATTAGATTATTGCCTTACGTTTTAATCATCTACAATGCAATGAACTTCATCACTGACGCACGAATAAATTAGTATAAGTAATATAATTATACTTATTATGGGCATGGATATGTTGTGTTATTTTCACGTTATTAATCATAGCAAACAGTTCTTTGAAGTCTATAAGTATTGTTTTTGTCCCTGAGTTAGTTTTAGCATTTCTTCTTATTGGTAGTCAATTAAGAAATGGCAACGCCATATATCGTTTAAAAAAATATGACGTATAAAAGTGTTTCTTATAAGCCCATTTGCAGAAATAAAAACCATTATCTTCATCAAAAACCTCCAACAAAAATCATACTACGGAATATGACAGTAGATTTTTTTTCTAAGAACAGCTTTCATCCCATATCTAATTTCCCCTGATATGGTATTTAAACCAGTTTGAACCGGTTAAAAGACGCTGCAAATTATGCATTATCAGGGTCTAAAAATAACGTCGTCCCTTCACGTAGGGCGTTGCCTGTGCAAGGCGGAAAGTTCATCATTATTCTAACGGCCTCACCATCTCCATGGGATATGACTACCACTTAGTTTTTATGGCAACATTATTTATTGACTTAATGAATTAATTGGATAAAAACATGTTATATAGGAATGATACATTTATCATATGCCTGTATCACATAGCTTTAGGCGTGTGTTAATGTTGTATACCTATATCAAAACTAAATATAATACTTAGGTATATAAATAAAATATTACTGGTACTATATGGAATGGAAGAATCTAAACTTCAGATATTTCAATCAACTGAATTTATAATGAAATCAACCTACGACTTAAATCCAATTGAATCCTTTACATCGTACGTAATGGTTTTTTGGGCACCGACCGCACAAACTGATAAAAAGTAAAGTATTTATTTTAGTGTATTTATCATTATTGTCTCGAATAGTTAAAGCACAGAAGGACGTCGTGACAAAGACTATTAGTTTTTCTATCAGCCTCCAGAACTTTTGATCAATACTGAATGATTCTCAGAACATTGACTGAAATGTACCTAATTGATTTATAATTGGGTATTAGACACCACCAATTGAATATACAGCAATAGTAAGCTGTGACGTCACTTATATACCAATTAAATTGACTAACAGAGTATTTATTTCAAAGCAAATCATTTATGTACTACATATTAATACTAGCTGACTCGGGGTATGAAAAATAGATGGTGGCCGATTCTCAGACCTACTCAATATGCCCAGAAAATTTCATGAGAATCGGTCAAGCCATTTCGGAGGAGTACGGGAACGAACATTGTGACACGAGAATTTTATATATAAGATAATATATTATTATACAATAAATTAAAAATAAATCACTCTTTTAATACTAAAATAGAGCACTTTTTTAAAGAAATAGCGTCTTGGAACTGTCTATTTATTGGTTATGTCAAATACCCAATTGATATAAAACGGCTCGCCTCAAAAAACAACTTCTTTAAAAACACTCGAGGTACATTATTACAAAAAATGAACTCATGTCTGGGAATTTCATAGAATGGTCATAAAATATCAGATTACGTATAATGTAGAATTCGGGGTAAATTATAAAAACATTTACACATAGTTTAATATCCCTCATCCCCTAAACGAATCAGGTATGCGACTCTATGTTCCAAGTAACGTAAAGTATCATATTTCTTCTTTTTACGACGCCATAAATTTTGTTATGCAGTAAACTTAAAATATTATATATTTATGGATCAAACTGTTTAAAAGTTTCATACAAACTTCATTTTAAAAGCAGATCTTCTATCACTTAAACGTTGATTAAAAGCTGTGTAATCGTGTAACCGCAAACCGTTGGCGCCGGCGGCGCGGCGCGATACAGCGGTGGCGCGCGGCATAGGGCGTGCGTGTGCGCAACGCAATGCATTACATAACGCGAACCAGTTGGCGGATCGAGCGCAACCACCCGGCCCTCGCGGCGCACGCTCCATCTACTCCATGCATTACACGACGTGTATTTCACGGCCGTGCCAAGTTCAATGTTAAATATTATACCTTTATCGGATATTGTAAAGTCCCCGTCTTCGAGTAGATAAACTCTCAAGAACATTTACAACGTGATAAAGTACATCTGCGCATAGATCATTCAACATCCAACGAGTCGATGAACCCTAGCCGGAAAATTGGTTTACGTCAATCGTCATTACGAATCTATTCGTGATGATTGATGATTCAAATACCACAAAATGGTTATCAAATTACCCATTGTAAATTAATGTAGAGTAAAAAGTGCAATTTTAGGATCTATCAAAAAATTTTGATTGGTGCCTTGCGTGGGAACATTGTTCGAATTGTTCGAGGTCGGATAACGATCGGGAGGCAAAAAAGGGACCAAGATAATAGCGAACGAGCGATGCGCAAGAGACGAGCCCAAGGACGGCGCGCGCGACTCCTCTCTCGCGCCCGCTGCGGAATGCACCTACCAGACTATTTTTAGTAATCAAACCCGATGCCGACCCGGTCCTGGTCCCGGCCAACGAGACAAACAAATGTCCGCGAACACTAGTGATTCCACTGAAATTATATTGCCAATGGGCTACGCAATTACAAACAAAAACAAAGAGCAAAACAAAAACATTAAAAAAGCAAGAAATGGTATCGGACGCCAGTTTTTTACAATCAGTTGTATCATTTGGTGACTAAACCTCTAAATTACTTTTCCTTTGGGTAACCAAAGCTCACGTCCGATAAGTTATTTGATACAATCATACCACCTGGAGTTACGGTCACATAATTTTTGAATTATAGCGACAAAAAAATAAAGCAAAAGGTCACAATAATAGTATTACTTAGATGGCTTTCGGCACCGGCTAGTAGAGATTATCCTTATTTAATGCCCTCTTAACCTTCAAGTCATCCGAACCTCAAATTGCCTTTTCTTTAATCTTAGTTTATTCTCCACAAAAAGTTAATTACTTACAAGTTATGACAAGGTAAGTGTATCTTAAATATTATGTAAATGCATTACCGTAAAGCTCGGGAACAATTCATCCGACAGTTATGTTAATTATTATAATAACCATTCATGTTTATAAATATACGAAGACAATGGATACGCTAAACATACACCAAAAGAGCTTAATATAATTGTTACTTGATATTGTCGTTTTAGTAAAATAACAATCAGGTAATATTCATTTTAACCCAAAATAACTAACTATAGACCTTTCGTTCTCCAACGTCAATTTAATATGTCTATTAAAAATATATTGTTATAATATTTATCCCGAGGGTTTAGCTATCAGAATCTCTAATTTATGAGCGTATGAAATCGCAGAATAACTGCTAAACGCTTATTCACTGGTAAGCATCTAGCAAGTTAGCGTTGTTCTTCTCGATTAATTAGTTCTGGTAGCCATATTTTATGTATATTAGATACCCATATCTCGCAACAATTATTAAATTCGATATGGGTAATAATGCGAGTCATCGTTAAAGATTAAGAAAATGCGTGAGCCCGACAGGACTGGCGACTATCTGTGTATAATCTAGAGTCATTTACGGTACCGGTGCAGGCGCTACAAGTGGTGGGAGAGGCGAGCTCGCGGCGCACCATAACATTATTCCATGGAACTGCAGCGCTAGATGTCCTGGCCATGCGGCGGCTAGGCGAGGGCCGATGAACCCCGCACCTGTCGCCGCTCCCTCCGCATCCCCGCACTATTTTTTCCCAACACCGACTTCCGTCGAAGAGTTTTTGCCGACCTGTCGATAACCTGTCCGATAGCTGCGGACACGCCTCATTAGCGGAATCACTCCCTACTATGTTGATTGGTTTAAATCGTCAAGTTTTCTCACCGTCAGTTGCGGTCGTAAAGTCAACCTTGATGAGGTAATTCGCTGCATTCCAATAAATAGTTATCCACGTTGACAAGTGTCATTGACTTATGATAAAAATGTTTCTAAGAATAGCTAGCCTATACTTAGAGGTTTTTCGCGAATCTAACGATTGCATGTGACTATAAACGACTTTGTTGTTGCTATGCCATGTTATGATATTCTTGATTCTTTGCTATTTTTTAATCTTAATCTAAAGACATAATTATTTTCTCTAGTCTAAGAGCATAATATTAGATATGTTTGCCTATATTAATCTATCTATAGATTTAATTCGTATAACATAAATCTTGTTCTCATAATATACCATTTCTAAAATATTGGATATGTACAACTGTGACAGGAGCATGGCAGCCGCGGGCGCAGTGTCGCATTGTTCAGGACGCATGCGTGTGTGCGTTAGGTCGCATGCGCACTTGAGTCAACACGCAAAACGCGCCGATCTGCTCCCAGGTTTATGGCTCACCTCTATGTCGTAAGCTTTGTTGATATTGGCCACCGCTTACGACGGATTATACGAATTTTATTGCGTGTAACAAGCTGTAGTACAAGAACAATTTGTTTTTAGCATTTTTGGTTCCCATAAACTATGATTTCCTTGATGTATGGTCATTGCTCTACATCGCTCTTTCTTTTGTAATTAATGAATATACGACATTTGCTCAGTGTGACTTTTCTATTAAGAAAATCTAATAATTAATCTTAATAATTTCTGAGAAGTAAAATGTAATAGAAATTATTTTAGAAAAGTAATGGTGGAACTAGCTATTGTACTCTAATGAAACTCGAACAATGAAGGTCGAAGACCCGTAGGTCACAGCAACCACCTTGCTGCCACCTCGCCGAGCTGTTGTAGCTCTTACATAAGTTATTACTATGTTTTGTAATGCTAATCCGACACCTCTACAGACTGATAAAATATATGTGCCGTGATTTTCACGAGGAACCCGTATGATCTAGTTGAACATTTTATAATTTTTGTTTCACATAGCCTGACCTTTGACATTTTTGCGTTTCTCTAAAATCTTATATTACCTTTTAAATGGAAATAGAAGTAGAAAATTAGAACTTAACCAAAACAAGTTCTAAACACATTTACGTGTATACCTAAAGGATCAATACATGGTAAATTCTACATGATGCCTTCAAGTACATAAATTAATATAAGGGGCAAGCCACATGCCATGTTACATGGTCTCCAAAATATTACAACTGAATTGACACTTATATTATTGTCACTTTTAAGACGATTACATTACGTAATCACTTCCTGTAATTTTATTCTTCAGTAACATACTATTTTTTCAGCGGTCATATACATATTATGTATCACAAAATAGCTTTTAAATCTTAGCATAATAGCAATTGCGATTTTGATACATTATTAGGACCAGCAATTGATGAAGGCTTTTCAATGAGGTATCGTAATTAATTTTGAAAAATATTACATAAATAACAAAGCTTACACTAAATACAACTGTTTCACATACCTGCTGCGGGACCGAGGGTGGCTGCGAACAGCAAGAAGCAGGTGGCCAAAACGAGCTGCATGTTGACAGAGTCGAGCGATGTCTACGGAAAGGCAATCTAAGCACACACAGGAGTGCGCACGCGCAACACGGGACACTCGGGCACACTGACGCGCGCTGCCCGGGACCCCCCCTTATAACACAGACGCGTCCCGCGCGCACCACCGCATGGGACCGCTATAACGACGGCAGCCACTAGCTTCACGTACAATACCTTGCTGTTTATGAGACTCTTCGCCAAGCACGCATCGACCCAGCAATGTACCTGCCCCTTAGATCCGAGCCACACGGCCGGTGGTGCGGTGTCGTCAGCCACGGACGTCCGGCGGCGGGCGGACGCTCGGCTCGGCGGCGCCCGCGCGCCTCGACACGGGAGTTATCTCGGCAAATCGTACCGCACAATAGTTCGCGCTCAATTTGTTCTTGTTGCGGTCGACGCGAATTCTTCGCTTGTCCAAAGGGTTGTCGACGTTGTCGTAGTTTTTTCTCTGCTCACGATGCTATGCAGCGCGCATGAAGGGTGTGCCTTTGTTAAATCTCCCATTGAGCATCGGCCACGCAACCCGCCTGCAATTATTGTAAGTACCTATAGTTATTCATTTTCACAGCTTAAATATCAACAATATGCAGCTCCGTCAATAATCAAGTGTCCAGTTTCTAAGTTAATCAAGGAAAAAGAAATATTGTTGAAAATCTGTGATCCGACTCAAATCGTCCAATGTGTTCAGTCAAATGTGATATTAATATAAAGGAGTGTTAACCTGGTCACATAATGCTAATTAACATTAAATATATAATAGCGTAAGTCTACTGCCGTCTGCCTACGTTATTATGTTAACTACATGAGCATTCAAGAGGTATTCCCATAAAGGTTGACATGCCATGACCTTGCGGTGGACACAAACAAACGCGAGCTGAGTTCAATATTAGATCTTTGCTGAAATAAAAGCAAATGGGGCAGACGCAGAGCACTTGAAAGCCGCCGCCGCTGCTTTACCACTTTAAACATGTTGCTTTAAAAGCCACGTTAATTGGTGGGGCGGTATTTGCTTTGCAAGCCATGCGGCCCTCCCGACTTTGACATTGCCATACAGATACGTCTATATACCTATCCCCATTATAGTACATCTAAAACATTCCCGCCGTTTAACCAAATAATAAAAAATCTAGGCCAAAAAATAAACGCCGATATTTAAATGTGCATCTCCATACAAGACACTGCACTTAAATGATCCTGCAAAAGTTGAATTGCTCTAGAGCCTGCAGAAACACTTTTGAAATTTATTTTTTATCGTATTTAAGCGATGCCTATCAGTATTGTTTTACATTCGATGAATTACATTCGAGGGCGATACCAGTCGATAAAATAAAATTCACGGTTTTATTTTGATAAAAAAATATGAAGGTATTACTTTAATAGCTGCAAAATGAAAAAAAGGTTGAAGATTGGAGCGATACAATGTTTTTTGATCCGAAGATGTTACTCCGCTTCGGGGAGTATTTAATTGAACGGGAGCATGACTCCGATGTTTTGAATAATAGTCGTAATAGACCGCACATGCCGCTCAAACAAAACTATTTATGCACCATTCACAATGCGCGATCACTGTACGCTAGCCAACGACACGATTGATATAATTACCATCAATTGTGGACTAAATTTTATTTGTACACAATTTAGTTACAACAAAAATTTAAGAGATCCCAAAACGGGCAAGCACGTATGCAGTAAAATAACATAAACTACAATAAAAACACAACTTTTTGAACTAAGCATTTTAAATAGAATCGTATTCAGTTGTATAATTTCATATTCAATCTTTTTCGTTTTGTAACTATTAGCCTAATAGGAACAAAAAATAAATGTTTTAAACTTTTAAGTTATGACAGAACGCCCATACTAAAACCTGTAAAATAGTAAAAATTACTATCGTTACTCAGTCATCAGTTTTGAAATCTCTGTAGATGTGTCGCCGGTCCTCAATCATAGCAAGCGTCAACGTTGTGATTATTCTAATGTTTTTGAGTTGCGTGCGATGCCTGCGCCTGAGGTGGTCGGCGGCGACCACTCTGATTACCGCGATTACGATAAAAATGCTGCCCGCTATCGTTTAAATGCCGTTTTAAAAATAACCGCGTAATAGTCAACCGCAATAGCAATGAACACTAAAAATAAAGTATTACGTGGATGGTCCCCTTAGCTTGACGTCCCTGAATAACATTCGGAATATTGCCCGATCATTATGCTGGGTGCACGTCGCTAGTGGTCCGACATTTACATAGAACCTACTATTAAATTGTCCATTACGATCTGAATCTTCACTTATAAAGTTTAGTGGACTTGATGGTTCATGAATGTTCCTGACACGGCTAAAGTTGGCATTTTATTTGGAGCGTTGCGGACTCACCTTTGTTAGCTAAACAACTAATACAAGAGGCTATGGGCGGTGCTCCATGTAGACATTGCATCCAACCCACGTCGTGCACGAAACATTTTATATGTAGCTATAAACTTTGTCGTGTTCGGTTATAACATTATGTGCGATATAATATTTGAAAATGTTTTACGACACGTAAATGCCCTTCGAGGACCCATGTCTTGACTAAGCTACCTCACCAGTAGTTTATCTAAATTGTGTTTTAGACGTTTAAGACATGACATCACTGTTTAAAACATAACCTTAGGTAGGTGTATAATGCGGAAATTGTACTTAAAATATGCAGTAAACGACAAACCTTCGTTCTTCATCCTCACAATTGTCTCTATTCTTGAATAAAATCTATCAATCACTGCAAACCATTAGGTTAAGTTAAGATGTTTGTAACAACTGCATAAATAAAACGTCGTTTCTCTGCCCCGATACCCATTATATGGGATCAATGTAATAGGTTCCTTAGTACCTACCACATTCTTTCTAAAACCATTGTTTATTCAATCGTCTCCTCTTCATCATACGCGAAATAAATATTTTGTTATTTCGTGACATAACTAATTAACTTTACCTATGTATAAACAAAAAAAATAATCAATAAGTATATAAATTAAGTGGTGGTTACCATTCGAATATAAATAGACCACAGCTGTGAAGTGAAGATGAGGTTATCGACTATCGATTCAAGCTATCGAAAGTTTAATTTTATTATTATTTTTTAAGTTCCTCAAAAGCTTTTGATAAATTATATTATTAGAAGCAATTTGGAATTTATTTTTAGGCCGATTTTACGTTTATCCGTTTTCAGTATCGACATCGGAATGGTTAATACTTGTAATTCAATAAATATCATCCGCAATCGCTCGTTACCTCGTTTTTATTTGTAACATTATCCAATTAGTACTAGTAGAGTTACAACTAAATTTCACCGGCACTAGCTACTATCAGATGAATTGGTCTATCACGTTTCATTATTTGAACGAGTTTCACGATATAGAGATAGTTGTTGAAATGTAGGATCAGGCGTGCAAATTGTTTATTTTATACTTACTGTTGAGGATTTGTAGTTCCTAGGGTATTATTATGATAATTATGTAGACTTAGTAATATAATACGCCTTAACAAATTACTTTCTAATACAATGTATGTTTTATCTATCAAGCAAATAATAATAATATTTATAGATGCTGGAATATCCACGTTTTTATTTAAACCAAAGATTTCCTTTTCGCCTAAGAGAATCTAAAAATAAACCTATCGCGTCGCGTGGCGGTCGCCTGTTCGATATAAGACCAAAAATAACAATACTAGTGATCGCATCTATAAAGGTGTGAGAGTATCCGCTACTAAATTGCACGATTGGTGCGGTTTGCTACTTATTTGCACAATTTCCATTACTTAATCAAATTATTACCTGCTAGCCGATCGTTCCGCGAAGCTGGCCGCGGTTTTTCTGATTTCCCGTGGGATTCTTCTGTTTTCTAACGATTTAGATCGTACTTATCTATGGGAATAAGCTTTTGAATAGTGTGATCCGTTTCCATTACAAATTGTACATCCCTAGTAGGCCTTAAAAAATCTTCACTTTAATTAACTGAAACTCTACAGTACACAACATAGCTATTATAATGACTATAAGATACCTTTCAAAATACTTGGCAATAAGTGCGATACTTACTTACCATCATTTTCACATGCAACAGTACATCCAAATACATACAAAATCACCACCACCATCTCGATCTGGAGAATATAACTCAAGCTGTTTAATCAATCACTTGGAGCCCATCGAAACATCTTTATTATGAGTATGAATATAAATCATGGCCATGGATCTAACTTATGGTACGCATGGCCGAAGAGCGTACATACATCACGTAATGAAAAGTTTTTTTCTCTAGTAAGCACTTAAGCTGCGCTATTGATAATAATAAAACGGCCTATTATACGGCCGTCTGCTGATATTCTTGCTATAATAATGTATTTATTCTATAAGTCATTATCGCTAGTCGATGTGGCACTAGATAAATCTTGTGAAAAGTTGAACGAACTAAAACTCATTTACTCTTTTTTGTTCCCTACCAATGCTTATTGCTATCCTCTAGTTTGGAACAGCGTAAAATTTACAGAACTAATCGGCATAATGTTGTCAGTACAATTTAAGCGTGTTTTTGTTGCAATTTTCGATTCGGTCATCCCATAAAACTATAACCAGTAGAACCAAATGCTGTAATCATATAAATATTTATTGTTCATACCGAATTACATACAATAAAAAAGATATAAATAAAACAATTTTAAAGCACCCACGAATTAAGTTCAGAAACTTCAGATAACATCAAGACTCGGGCTCTTTGATATTATAATTAATGAATCGGTGGAATTTGATTGATTTGGCTTGTTAGTAGCCGGAATCTTAATAATTCATGACATCGCTGCAAAAGGTGCCGGTCCGAGATGCAATTTGAGTTTTTTGGTCTCTGCGTGTGTCGCTATTAATTTCCTGAAGCAATGTATGACATGCCCAGTGGCTCTACTTAACCACAGCCCTCGGTTGCGTACTTTTTATGATTCTGTATTTAATTATTAATTTACTTATCGTAGGGTAAAACAAACTATTTTATATAGAGAAATTATTTTAGTCCTTTAACGCCATCGAGAAGTTGACTCATCCAAAGAAAAAACTTCTAGGTAGGTGCTTAAGTTTGCCGCATACTTATATTGCGGACTAGAATGTTATTTTTTTATTGTGGCATAATAGGAGTGTACATTACATTGGCATATTGTATTATTAGTATTGTTGTATAAGAAGTCACATCTGCAGCACTTCTCTTTTTGTAAGTATCGTAAGAAGCAACGAAGGGCTTTTTATCATCCGCAGCAGCAATACAATAATTTATAATGGACTGTAGTCGCTGTATCCATGTACACACTACCGCAGGCGAAGTCTCGGGAGACACTCGTTACAATCTTATAAACGTTTCCTTTTCAAACATAATATTTCCTATGGGAAATAAGTCGACAATTTACTGAAGTATTATAACAGTTACAAAGTAATATGCGTCATGTATTTTCTATTATGAAGGTACCACGTGCAGCTAATAGATTTGATAGCCAGCGATAGGCGTAATGCTATATTGATTCGCCTCGCACCGTCGTCCTGACATCAGTGGTTATGTGTTTAAGCAATTACTCCCCAAGAGATTGAAGGAACAACATCAGTCTTGGTCCGCGTAAGATCGCTTCCCGTTATAATAGTCGGTGCACACGAGGGCCTGCCGAGGTGTCAGAAGAGTGGATGCCGTAAAGGCACGCCTCACACCTCCACTATAATTTACCCTGGCCGTGTGCCCGACAACCCCTAATCACGAATGTGTTTAGTAAAATCATTATTTTCAACACATTCGGTCGAATCGCGATAAATTATCCTCGGAGCCTACCAGGAAACCTTTGGATTAACTATTTAAAAAACTATGTATCAGAATCATTTAATTTACAATCTTTCGTTGTTCTAACGGACAACTTATCCAATCCAGTCACTTCTCAGTAAAGTCTAACTATAAAAACATGCAAAAACGCTACCATCATTCTGCAGTAGTGGGCAGTGGGGTAAAAATAAGGAATACTTATTCTGTCCATATCATACAATATAATAAGTACTTTAAGCTTGATATCGCGGCCTGCAGTAAAGGACAACTCTGGGCGGGTTGGTTCGTTGACGTTAACGTATGAAGACGTCCGTTAACTATGAAGCGACGTCAAAACCTATTATCGTTATTCGCTGGTTGTAGACATAGACATTCGGAATTACTTTGAGGATAAGCAGTGGTATCCTCATACCTACCTATGCGCTAATAACGCTTTAAGTACAGCGGTGAAAGTAAAAAATTCAAATCCATTTTTCAGACGTGGTAATTATAGTGGACGCCACACAGAATTTTGTTTGATGTATGTTTGGCATATTTTAAGAATACAAAAAGCACTAAATTCGTTTCTTAATAGACAATACTAAACGCCGGAGGTTTTTTACTTAGATTTGTAACCAGTACCATTTTAGCACAGACATTTTAGTTTTTGGCCCTGAACACTTGTAAAAGACTTTTTTAACACCATAAATATACATACCTTTGCATATGGTGCGGTTAGCTAGAATATCATTTCGTATTAGCGATTTACTCCCATATTTTTGTTCATCCGTCATCATCATCCGCAACCTGACTTCACCCACTGCCTGCCTCTCATCTTATGCGCTAGACTTCAAGCCTCTGTGCAAGCCTCGTTCAGGTTCCACTCGCTATGGCCACGATGATATTCTTCTTAGCCTACTAGTAATATACTGGTTAAACACCGGATAATGTAGATCTTTTTACAAAGTAAAAACGATACCTATAGCCTATAGGTAATAACAAATGAGCATGCTCCAAACCCTGATTGAACTTGAGCAGAAAAACTTGACAAATTGATTTACTACACACGTGGCGCCTCACAATCATTCTTACTCACAACATTTTCACATTATTTTGTTTTAAATAATATTTTTAAACAAAAAAAGCTCGGTTGGAAAGAAAATACATTGGAAATAAATAAAGGAAGTAGAAATTCTCGTTAATACTTTATCCATTGCAACTGCGAAATTAAATTTCCAGATATAGGTAAACCTGTATTTCGTAAGATTGAATATGAAAAGTCATAAAATAGTTAATCACCATTAACTAGGTTCAGGTAAATATTATGTAATAGTTTTATAGCCTTACGAAAAATTGACTCTATTAGCTTTAATTATATTTTTTTTTATGGTTTTCTTAGAAAAATAAAATAATTTTCAATCCTCGCTGAAGAAAATAGCAGGTGTTATCGTAATTATTGTCGTGTTGACGTGTGATTTCCTTCCCAAAGGTTCAAGGTTATGAACGTGATTTTGAAATATCGTAAAACCAATCTCAATGGCTCATCTGCGGCGCCGATCACTGCTTTCTCACGACCGAATAGCACTACCTGATTCTCTGCTATCGTCCTTATAGTAACGGTATAAGAAACATAATTCTATGTTAATTGAAATGGTTGAAAAAATATTTTATGTATTTTATATCCTAAGTGTTTTGTTTGAAGGTCGTGTTTAGCAACCAGTGCCGTTCTTTGTTATCCATGTTGACTCTCAAAATATTGACACTAGATCAACCCGTGACTGGGAATTGTTTGCTGTATCGAACATAGCGACGACCAGACGGAGACTGAACCTGTCAGGAAATGTGCTTTATATCGTTACCCATATTGCCTAGTTAATTTTATAAGACAACCATATAATTGTTTTGTAATCCGACTTCATTAAACTAAGAACAACAAGAAGCTGCCTCGAAGCGCCTTCATTAGCCCAACGGTTAAGACGTCAACTACGATCGAAAGTCTTGAGCCATGAGATTACGATGCCCTCTCGTTACAATGTTGACACGTAAACCTAGCTCAAGCATACCTCGCTAGTTGAAGAGCCTAACAAGAATACTACTGGCATGCGATGTACAACTACTTTATTAGTTAGTTACAGAATTCTTAAACTTCAAAGCAAATTTGCAATACTTAACTTAATAAAAAAAGAAACAAGTGGAATTTAAGGCTCATAAAAGTCTGGGATTTAATTAGGTTGGTTCAGAGTAGATAGTCGTAAACGAGTAATCTAACGACAAAAGAAATTACTTTTCGTGTTACAAAAAATGCATGATGAGCTAATCAGCGGAGTTATAAATAAGTAGGTACTAACTCCGCTCAACACGTTAACCAGGCCTTAAAATGTAAAGTTCTAAAAACTATGTCTAGAAGTAATTTCCCCGTGGCGTTTGAAGACCTATTAGGCAGATTGTGGTAACTATCACATAACTTACACATTTTTTTGCATATTATTAGTTGTTAGTATTTCTCTAGGATTTAAAACGGTGGATAAAGCCTTGTCAGAGGCCTATAGGCGGTTTAAACTCACCATGTGGTTCATCAACAATACGATAAAAAGAAGATGAATGTCTCTTTAGCAAAATGCAGAATATGTAGAGCTAGAGATGTAAAGGTTGCGAGCTCTTGCGATAAAACAAAATGTTAGAATTCTTCAACCGTTCTGTCGTTTTTTCAGAACATGGTTCTTGTTTCCATTATTCTCTGACTGAGTTTTAACTTATACCATTTTTGTTTTTTTTAATTACACCTGCAATTCTGTATTGGTCAATTCCAAATTCAAACTCTCATCGCTTTATCGTTGTCTACCGCTAAACATTAAAATCTGTTACTAGGTAATTGTTTTATGATTAAGATTTTCTATTCGTTACGATCCTGTCACAAATAGTCAATGAAGAAAATTCATAGCGTATTATGGTGTTCACATCGGTGCGCCGACGCAGCGGCGCGCGGCGTATCTAAAGCTCAATTGCACAATTAGAGTTGCCTCCATTGTGCTTCCGGATTCCCTCGGGATTGCGCTCACCTCCGCAACATACATTTTCCTTACCAGCACTGTACATACCTTGTATTACCTATATTATAATATGAGCGTTACCTTGGCAACTGTCCATACAACCGGCATGGGATGGTTATAAATTCTTGTCGTCGAATGTTACACGGTGTTATTAATAAATCTGAAAATTGATAGCGGTCAAGTATAAAACGGACATTTCCGCAAGTAATGCGCATACACATCCGTATAGTAATTAATATGCGCCTTGGTGAAGGTATCACCTTGAGTTATTATCCAAGGATACAAGCATCAACACCCAGCAATTAAAATATGAACCAGAACCTTCCGGGAAATCAAGCATGAGATTCGCGCGTTCGCCGACATCTCCCGCTGCTTGTCAATTTCTGACTCAACCGCCGCGTGCCCCGCGAATTAGCCACTTATATTTTTTACACGCTATAAATTTGCATTTAAACTTATAAAGGTAACATGGCATTAATGATTAACTCAATATTCATAAATCAAAACAACAAAAATTTATTGCTTGATTATACAATCCCAATCTTCATTAAGCCGCGAAATTTCACACAACCCCAGTAACCTGCAGCGATAGCTATGTTAAGATAATACTACCACTGCCTAATAGTGTACTAAAGCATATTAGATATTATATTAAATGACTAAGACCTAAAGATTGTGAAGATCTTCAGTAGGTACTTGTGGAATAACATCTCGGTCTTTCAAAGTATGTAAATAAAGAAAAATGGTGACTTTGAATGTGTCAGTTTAAATAGGTGGAACTATTTTATGACCCTAACCTGCACACAAATAAGTACTTGACGTGCAATAAATCACAAGCATTGAGCAGTAAACCTATGTAAAATAGTTGTGAAAAGAACATTGTATTATGCAAATCCTTGACCTCGGATATTCTATTCAGATGTCATTATTATTCCTGACTCGTATCGCCATTAAGGGAGTACCTACCTACAACTTTGAAAGTGGCTACAAGGAAAGTATTCGCGTACAAAACCTAAGCGGTCATAAATAATACGAGGCGAGCGGAGTCAGCTAATGAATTACGAGTGCGAGGCTCATAATAGCGGGTCGCGCGCGGCGCTAAATGCCGCGCACGCGGTCGCCGCCGCCCGCCGCGGGCAATGTACGCACCGCCGCGCCGCGCAGCGCCGACCGACGCTGCACCGTGCCTGCTATACCTGCAGTCGCGCACAGCCAACCCTCAGCTCACCTTCCGCCAGAGCCGCTTAGTTAACAAAGAACGCCGATCTCGTGCGAATAGTTCACGCTCTGCCTCTTGCATCTTTGTAATAGACTGATCAACCGGAGTCAACGACACCCGTCGACGAGTCATCGCCGTCATCATTCAACTCGAACTGTCTTCCAAACGTAGCTGTGCACAACCATAATGAATCATTACGAGTATTACGATGCACGTTTCGAGTTGATACTGATATAATGCGATAAGCTGAACAACGCGAACTGGAAGAGGAGAATTTATAGGAGGCTGCGATACGCCAAGGCCGCCCAGTCGTTGCTATTATGTAAATAATGCACTCTTATGTCGTGCACTCCGTGGCACTCGCTTACTGACTACGACTGCTCATCACGGCGAACTCTCCACATACCACTAGTAAATTGTTATCATAAACGTAGCTTGCATTTTTTGCAAAAGGTTTGCGATTTTTTTGGTAACATGTTTAGAATTTTGTTTACGTGGGTAAATATTTAGATGACGACTAACGGTTATAGATCTGAATAGTATAGAACTCGGCTGAAGGACTCATCCCATGCGCAAGCCCATGTCAATTAAACTGTAATTCGTCGACATGTATAGTAGTTACAAAACGTTACTAAAATAGTAGTACTGGATTAAGTATTATTATAAAACTAATTACAACATCTCATTTCACATAAACACAAACTACGGGACTTTATATAAAAAACAAGTTATCACCTCGGAAATACCTTAATTAGAAGCCCACTCCTAATGTATTCAGCTACAGTTCTACATCTGAATTGATAGAACACGTATTAATTGCATACTGGTCTGGAACTTAAGATAAAGCAGGCGAGAAGCCAAAGGTAGTTTACTCGAGCAAATTGTAACATTTACCCGAAGGAAAATAATGAGTCACCGTGTAGTAATCACGACCTGTCACAGCTTAACGGTATTGCAATTTAATAATTCAATGCGTCATTCCAGCTTCTTGATTGAACTGGAGACTATAAAAAAAACGTAGGAATATCAGGATACGCCTCGTCAGCCGTCATCCGCCTATGCAAGGTGAAGAATCAATAAAACTTGATTTATTTCTTCAACATACTTTGCATATTTATTTTCTAGACAAATCCTAAGTGCTAATTTTATGTGACTTTTACAGTTGACTGCTCTACTAATGAATTCTTCCTAATCTTTGCAAATGCGTGCTACTGCGCATGATGAAAATGTTAGCAATCGTAATGATCATCATTAGTAATGCCTTATTAAAAATACATTTGACTTAATGCTAATGCTTAACGTAGTCGTTACTTCCTACAAAGGAATAACTATCCTCTACACGAGCTGCTTATTTTATACGAGAATATCGGCAATAGTCGTGAGGCACGTCAAACTGATCACACTCGCGGCTCCTAAATCAATAGGAGCGAATCGGTGCGGAAGCTCGGAGTGGTGTCCTGGTGGGGTGGTGCCCCTTTATGTGGGCTTATCAAATTCATCACTGTCGCCGCCGAGACACGATCCACAACCACGTGGAATGGATTATTATTATATTTTAAAGAAATATTATACAGAATACATTTGGAATGTTTCCAGTTAAAACACCTATGTGGGGCACTTAAAACATTTCTGACCTTAATCAGAGCTGTGAAAATAATAAATACTCTCGCGAGAGGGCTTCTTGGCTAATGGTGACTGCATTCCGACAGAGAGGATTGTCGCTGGAGAAAAGTACCGTGTCATTGAACCGTCTGTGGTGAAATGCTCCGTTTCCGCGAAGTCCCGGCACATAAAATCAATTATTGTAACACCGTTACTCGGATCGCCTAACTTACGACCCGTGGACTAAAACAACAAAGAGAGCTATAACCATTGGAACGTCAACCTCCTGAGAATATAATTACGAAGGCTCTCTCGCAACTAATGGATGTTCCTGTCATTCCTGGTAACTGATTCAGCAAGACTATAAATACAAGCTAGGCACGTGTGTTAATTCCATAGAACGCTATTTAATAAAGATAACCACGTCATGTTATTGTCGCGGTGGCACCGGATAAGCGCTGCGACCGGCCGATTGTCTCGCGACTATCGTAAATAACTCGCACCGTGTCCGGTGTCGACCACGAATACAGAGTTGCCGACGACGGCTGGCGAATCCTGGCGTCGCCGCACAGCCATCCGCGTCCCCTAACGCGGCACACTCGACAGACTTCCTTTCTAACGTTTCAAGTGAGCACACGCAACAACCCGCAATCGACACTGACTAGTCGAGAACCGGTGGTTAGGCATGCTCTCGGTGCGCTCACAGGAAACAGCCTCCGCGCTAGGAATACGGATGAGCGTGACGTGTGCCGTGGGCCTGCCGACTTATCTAAACTGAACCCTAGTCTCCGCCGGTATCTACCGACGTTAAATTATTACTGTCTCTAGGTGTCCATTTACAAAGCGTAAAGTATCCCTATTTATCGACGACGTGCAATTTGAGCAATATAACGACGATCTCGAGCCAAGGACTGGCATTGGCCGTCGGCTATGAATTCCTGCTGAGGCAGAAACAATGGACATATGATATAAATAGGTGGAATAAATATAAAATGCTAGTGTTTATTTGGTCTATTTTACTGGCTGAACGATATGCGAAGGGTGCATAGAGGGCGGGCAGGGATCGAGCGAGCCCGAAGTATTGCAGAGGTCCGATAGCATCGGTGCGCAGCGCGCTATAAATAGATGAGCAGGCGGACCCTTGAACCAGCCGCGGTCGTCACTACGCGCCTCGAAGGGTTACTGCTTAATAAACTTGATAATACATACAAGTATTGTAACATAACTGGCTCACAAACTAACCTTTATGGTAATGCAAATCCTAATACTATCAAAAAGTAATATGTCTACCTGTACTAGAGTAGAGCTAAAAGTGCTTTGCGTTGCATAAAAGCTTTCCTAGCAATAAAATTGATTAAATAACAAAATATATGTTTCTTTATTTTGTATTATTTGTTTACAAAATGAAGCCTTTTAAACTAGCCAGGCAGCAAAATAACTTAGTTAGACGTAATTAAGTGCTGGCATGCGACATCCCTGTTCGTTGCTCCGGTACCGCAACAATCCACCATAAAACACGGCAGACGGGGTGCAGCTTCTCGCTTGTTCGCTTTCATTCGCGCATGCGGACGACGCTTATTTTTTTCCCTGATTAGAGTAAAAGATGCGCAACCGGTCGTGGAGCGAAGGCCACTGCCAGGGACGGGCGTGAGTCGCGCTGCGCCCGCGCCGCCTCCGCGCCCGCTAATGATGCGACTCCACTGAACCACTCCTAATTGGACGAACGCCCGACCGCTCCAGGAAAAAATATCCGCCAACCATGCGCACAACACAGAATAATCAGAATTGCAAAACATCTCTACTTTGAATCATACGAATTATTAAATTCCAGCTAAATTAACTAACGTGCAAGGCACACACTATAATAAACCAAAGGATAGGATGTTTATAAAATTTTATCCTTACCTGGAAACCGTTTTAATACGTTGTTCCTACTTACTCTCCGCTTTTTATCACTTATCAAGATATGTGAGGTGTGAATATTAAATGATTCAATTCTGGGAACTATAAAGTTTCCGAGTTACATCACAGGGACACTTTAATGACATAATAATGTTTCGTAAACACCATTACAGTTATCTGTATTCTTTCCTTGGTGTACCATGGCGAATGCGATTATGTCAGAGGCACGTACTCTATAAGAATTGCCCTTTAATAACGGTAGAAATATAGTGAACAGTCGTAGATTGCAGGCGTACATACTACGTCTATCTAGCTGTAAGTAATGATACAATTGACGTTTGTTATTTTTCATTTAGCAGCATCTGAGATACCTGTGATTTTTTGAGTAACTAAAAAGTTATTGCATACTTTGATTGTTGGAAGTGTGTTCTAAGTATCGCACAGATGTCCAATCTTGCATCCAACAGTTTTCTATGCTGAACAAATATTTATTTAGTAGCACCGATTTAGATTAACCTTTTGAACACCACGGTCGGATATAGCCGACAATTGAAAACGTGCCATACACGCCACCATCTGGTCGGCAAAAGTCAACCATATTTTTGTGTCTTGGCATGGAAGAGGTGCTCATGTGTTTACGCTCTGACGTTCAAAAGGTTAATACAGCAATTTTCCGGAATGTCCTCAGTTTACTCCACACCGTTATATTACAATATATAGGTAGAGTATCTTTAAAACCTAGCAGAAAAAAAGGCGCTTTCGTACAAATACCTTATGCGTGATGGCAAGGTATACTCCCCTTCGATGATCGCTCATGAGCGCAGAATCCTAAACGTTCTGCTATTACCCCAATTCAGTATCATCAAATCATACATGTACCATTAATTTATTTATTTATTTATTAGCGTAATAGAATACACTAAGTAGGTGAAACTTTTGACATAACAAGTTTTCTCAAAAAAGCTCCATCTTATTAATGATCAAGCAACTCTATGATTCTTGGTGCAATAAAAGAACTAAACTCAAACTGCATTTTAAATTAAAACGGAAAGGTAAAAAAGACAATAAAACCTGAATGGACATCTGAATCCAGCACGAGATGTAAATTTTTAACCCCTAGCGCAAAAAGAAAAGGTTAATATCTTCGACGCTTATTTGTACGAGATGGTACGAGTATATCGGATTATTTGTGACTTTAGAGCTGTGGTGCATTGCGAGATATGTATTTGCAGTATATTTCAGGAGAACATTATTTTAAAAGTATTCTAGAGTATTCTGAACGACATTAAATAAGTTACCAATAATAAAGTTTTTGATTAGGTGTAGGCCGTGTGCTTGTGAGAGTATATTATTTACTTACCCAGGGTTATTACCTAATCGGAACCAAGTTACAACGGATAACAGAATCCAGACAGGCCGGGTTATTTTTAACCATATAAGTATAGCCGTTGTTTTTCGACTATCGTGACTGACACATGCATTTCGATATCTCCGAAATATTATAATATGTACCTACTATTGCCAAATAGAGAAGGAAACATTTCAATTAAATTCCAGTAAACATTGAGTGGCAAGAGTCAAATTAGCTAGACTTATAATTCCATGTTCAGTCTATTCATGTTTATTGCGTTTCAATGGTCAGCATTTAGACTAAAATCGCATTTGCGATTTCCAATTCACCTTCCAGGTACACCCTAGAACACCTCATTATTTAGCGGTCTATGGGGAAAGCCCTTATTCAGCACAGGACATGTACGGGCTGAGAAATCATGAGGTAAATTTCAGCGCGCTTGTATCCTGAGCTTATGTTGTGTTAAGGCCTCTTATGGAACGAAGTTTTATTAACTTGAACCTTGCGTCGTGATCTCACGGAGTTTTTTTACCTCGCGTGCTTACCATTCTTAAATCCATAACATCAAAGTTGTGTACGTCGGTTACAATAAGTATTAAAAACGCTAAGCTATCGGTTAATTCCTAGATTTATCGTTAGGCGTAAGTGGTACCGGTGTAAGAGCTTTTACAGTACCATAAACATAATTGCAAAATGCCTTTACCGGAAGTCATAATGTTTGTCATGCGTGTCTTGAGGGAATAGATAGCATAAAACGCAGAAGTGCTTGCCAATAACACATTGATCAGAACTGTCGTCGTGTCAAGATATGTTCTTTTGAGAGCATTGCTGTGCGGAGGCGCGCGTTCTCAGCTGCGCGCGCACACGCACCGGACAACATGTCACTACGAATTCCTACGTGGTCGCCCATTTCATTTCATTTAATAGCTTGTCATATTAAACTGTCCCCGTAAAGTTTTCTTTGTCTTGTGTGAGGGCCTTATAAAAGCCTGAATCAATTATAAATTTATATACCCGTACGTGTGTAGTTTTCCGTGCGTTCGTGTCCCGCATCTAATGTCTATAACCGCTACGATTGAAACGTTTGTATGAAGTTGTAAAATAAGCGGATTCGATGCAGCTTTTATGTCCGATGATCAAATGACAACGACTGACTCTCGACCCACGAACGTGTAATTTTAATTCAATGGACATGCCTCGGCGCGCTATCGGCGCTAACTTGTCGCTCATAAGATTTCCTGGTTATCTCGTCCTGTAAATTGTCATTTCTTATTGCAGCCATCGATGCGGCCTGACTAATGAAGATTTAAATCGACGGTGGTGTAAACCGAGTGCCGTTTTGCATCCTTCTATTTATCATACTAAGGTGAGATAACGCTACGAACTAATGGAATACAATTTCCGTAACTAAGTACCTAACTAGGGGTATATATTTTCAGTTATTATTATAAGCCTCATAAATATCTACTTATCGCCTCATTTGCAAAATAGCAGCTGCAGATGTCCTAAGATAACAGTAGGTACCTAATACATATTTACAATTTTTTGTTATGAAAGTTCAATGATGCAGTTTACTAGGCAATAAATTAATGCAGGTTCATCTCCTATCATAAGGAACTAATTACTGTAATGATTGCAGTCATCAGCGAATTGTACGTAATAATACCCTTTCGCTAACGTCGTATGTATGAATTTGAATTTACTCCTACATATATTTCAGGGGTTAATAGAATATCTGGTGCGTGTTTGGAAGAAACCGCCATTGGTTTACTGTGACTATCATGGACATTCCCGCAAGAAGAATGTCTTCTTTTACGGCTGCGCGGGCGCAGAGAGTTGGTGCAGCAACGATCGGATTGTACCTGATGAGCCCGTCAAATACTTAGTGAGTCGATTTTTTTAAACACGCCTGTTAAACATTTTTGAACCTTTTGCGTAGGTTATTTTATTTTTTTAAACATTTTAAGATTCACTTGAACTTCCCAATTTAAAATAAATAGATTAAGAGATCTCTAGTTATACGCATGACGCATGTGTCGTCTTTATGCTACAACGAAATCAACTTGGTGTAGGCTTCTTTTTAATTAACAAGAAAATATATTTGGATAGATCAACAAAAAAGTAAACCACTGAGCATCTCATCTTAATCACCTTATTTACTTCAAGTAAACGATTATATTTTATAATTAAAAATGGTCATAATCACTGGCTGGAGTAGCTTTAATATTCGATATTCTAATGGTCTGTTGATTTGCATTTAACAGATGCTACCGGCGCTAATGCATCGAATATCACCGGCGTTTGCGCTCGGATCCTGTTCCTTCCGCGTAGAGCGGGAGCGAGAGAGCACAGCAAGGGTCACCATTTGGAGACACCTTGGTGTTACCAGATCATATACTATGGAAGCCTCCTTCTGTGGTTTCGACAGAGGACCTTTTAAGGTATGTTTCTTTATACCAATTAATAATCTGTGTTCTGTACAGAGATACGTACCCAAAGATAGGTATCTGGTATATACTCGTAAAAGCCGTATGCTTGTACGCCGCGCTTCACGATGAGGAAGTCTGATGTTTGCTATTACACGCCCACATATCGCCATATATTATATAGTCACACGAAATAGAGGACGAACCGATTGCCATATCTTAGGCATAATTTCAAATGAATCACTTTTTATGACACTTAAGAAAGTAAATGGGCACGTACCTAGGTAGTTACAATAGGTAGATACTAGGTAACTGTGTGTGATAGTGAATTGTTATAAAGTCAAATAGAAGGTTATATATACCATAATTACCTGGAAATAAATGTTTACGATAGAATTATTCAAAGATTACGATACTAAATGAACATGTAAATCATGCCGTCATATACACTGTTAAGAACATAGGTATAAGCAGGTAAGTGGTAGGAATTACATAACATGTTCACGTTAGACCTAATGTGCCACTATATAACGCTGAGAAGAAAAATATCATAAGTAATTCTCCAATCATTTAATAATGATACGCGTCCTACCTCACTTATACTCCAATTAGAAATGACAGTTTATCTTCAGATTAATGATAACGATACTTTACTCGACATATGGGCTAATACATCTAGCGGTGTCCATCCCATACTCGATACTAGATCTACCTGATAAGGGTTACAGACGCTACAAATCTTCCATCTGCTTTATGTGGGAAGACAGCTATTCGTTCGTTGTTTTATTAATGAATCATCCTATCGGCTAGGGCTTGGCGTGACTAGCGAACGTTTCTAAACGATATGGTGATTGCAAATTGTTTGTATTATAGCAATATTATACTGAAACGCGGGCAGCTATCGAAACAGGTGGTAATAATATTATGAATGACACAGATCTGACGCGATTAAATTCTTAAGTTATAGTAAACACTACGTTTATAATCTAGGTGCCTACTAGCTTTACGACAGTACAATAAGAAACATAATTATATGATTAGTTTCAGGGATTACAATACGATAATTGATTACTAAACAGGTTTAAAAATCGGTTTTAAGTATCAAGATATTAAGAATTGTCGTGGTGGCCTAGTGATTAACATACCGTATTTGTATGCACAAGGTTGCAGGTTCAAATCCGGGCAAGTATCAATGTGACTTTTTCAATGTTATAAATACTTTCTTAGTTATTCTAAGACACCACTGACTAACGGTGACGGAAAACATCGTGAGGAAACCTGGATTTAATTAACTGAAATCGCCAACCCGCAGTAAGCTAGCGTGGTGATCAATGCTCAATCTTTCTCTATATGTGAAGTGGCCTTTGCCCTGCAGTGGGACAGTTATAGGCTGTTATTATTATTATTATACATTAAAAATTTGAAAAAGTTTAAATTTGAAAAAGCGCAACAGAACATCTTTGTGTGTAGTAAGTCCTGCTGACAAGTTATAACACGAAAATAAAGACAAAGCCAGAAGGTATATTCCAGCTCATCTCATCAATGAATAACCTATCAATAATGCATCTTGGATGACTCAAAGCTATCGGTCATGAAGCAGTTACGATTCGTGACACGCAGTAACATTACAATATGACGTGGATTTGCATGAATAATACTGGTAAAAATAGTGTTGAGTACAAAATGACGGTTATATTATTATGCCCGGTACGAATATGGTAATATGTCCGGCATATAGATATCTATCCTTGATTAGGAATATAGGATCTATCATGTGTATAGTTTTAACAGTTAGGTTGTCCGCGAAGCAAAGACCGGCCAGTAAGGAGGATTATCTCATAGGATAGACATATTTATATTTTTCAATTATCATCATACCCAATCAACGTTTAGGATCCTCGCGTAGGATCGAACTTTAGTGCAAACAGTTTAAACTACAACTTCTAACGGTGTAAAGACTATTGCTCTTGATTATCCGTACTATCTAACATTACTTGTTCCAACTACTAAGTTTTATTAAACAACCCAGCTGATTAAAAAAATAAAATGCTTATTTTTACCAACTTAATTAAAACACGTGATTGTTTGCCAGGGCTTTCACTTAAACACACAGCATCTGCAGAGCGTGGGCAGCGACTTCTGCGAGGCCCTGAATGGCCTCAACGACAGCGCCACCAATGTAGATATACAACTTACCAAGGACCTCAACGGGTAAGGAGACGCCACACATCACACACGCTTAATACAGAAGAATATATCCTACCATATTGGTGAATTGATGCTGACAAGTGGCTCTCAATAATATTACGCCCTGTAAGGCGTAAACCGTACTCGATCGCTGAGCTAGCGATTCAACTTTTTCATTTCTCGTCTGATGATCAACAAGAATATGAATCCTTAAATGAAGAGGGAAGCTTATAAACACCATACAAACTTATACACAATACAATAAGATACAATTTTCTTTTAATACCTACACACTTTATATTATAAAACTTTTTGTTTGACAGAAATATCATTGAGATATATTTGAACGATGCAGTAAACGACAGGCAAGTAATAGTCAACTGATACAATCAGAACTAACCAAGTGATTAACAACATCACATAACTTACATATAAACACCATAGTTAATTGAAACATACATTAATTGTATTAGGTAGGACATAAAAAGTGCTCATTTTTCTCACGTGTAGAAAGGTAATACACCTATTCAAATGCCTCTGACCTGATTAGTTTTATTTATAAAAGGGTATTTTAGGTTAGATAACTATTGCCAGTAATCTTGTCTTGGTAAAATAATGGCGAAAAGGTCTGACACTTCTTAACCATAATATGTATGTCCCAAACATGCTTCAGGTATAACTTATATCATGAATACTCCTCCGTACCTACTTATTGCATGAACGCATTATTAAAGCTTGTTTACACAAGCTCAAGGTATGAGAACGAGATACACAAACTCGTATACGCGAAGCGATAATAATCACATACGAGTTTCGCAACTATCTACCTGCTTTATGTTAGTCATAAGGGTATTCTTAACAAACTTAACAATGTACAAAATTACCGGGTGTACGTTAAAAAAGGCTAGGGGTAACTATCACTAATGCCCATAATTTTATTCAGCTTTAACACACTAATTTAGGTCTGACCGATTCAGATTTCTGAGATTCAGGGTTCCGTAGCGGAATGGCTAAAACTCTCAAAATATAATTTTGTGATGCATATACATACAAATGCTAACAAACATCATTTACCCATTTACCAATACCCAGACTCGGAACTAATATAATATAAACACATATATAATACATGTAGGTAACAGGTGCAGGGATCAAACCCTCAAACCTCAGTGCAGCAGTATAACCACTGTCTGTGGCTACACAGATCAATTCGAGTTGTCATAACTAATAATTAGCATAAGATAACGTATTTAAAGTTGCAAATAATTCATAATTTACGCAGTTCAAAATGTATAATTATGTAATAAGTTGGAGGTATTATTTTTGGTAATATGTTCGTTTTGCCCGCAGTGAGATCGCGGTGGACAGCGAGCCTGGCTCCGGATCAGACAGTGTTTTGAAGACAGACTCCGATGAGGACTTCGACTAATCAATTTTTTATATAACCTTAGGCTAAGCGCTTGCTTCGAAAATAAAAGCCAGGTGCGGTCTGTGTCACGAACTTATGTAAACATAACGTTAGGTGTAGTCCGCAGTATCGGTCCAAGGGTTCGTGACGAGGCAGCAGATCTACTTGCGTGTCTAAAAAGAGTAATAGTTACAAAATTATGAGTTCATAAACAAATCAGCGGTTGTACTAATCATGGACGTTTTTTTGTTGTGTCATTTTGTGAAGTCCCTAGACATATCTTGCCGAACTGAACTTCGATTTATTTAATGGGCGACGGCTGTTTGAAGTTATACCTAATATTTTGTAATGAATTTACATAACCATTTTGCTGTCATTTTAGTGTAGCTCTAAGATAACATGTTGTGTACAAAAATTGACCGTGTATCGTAAGGCCGCGACCACACAGAGGTTGTTTAGTTTGGTTTGATGTGATATAAATTAAATATTAAGTGGCTTGTGATCTCAATTACAAATAAATTATGAAATCACTTCATAAAGTTTGTTTTATTATTTCTTTTAGCTTATAGCGTTTGTTATAGTCATCTTATTTTAATAACATACCATGGACAGTTTAAAGCCTACCGTCACCATAATTTATTACAGACGAAATGTTAACATATAAAATGGGTCTGCACCCTTTAATAAGGTAATATGTTTACACATTAACACAATAATATTAAAAAAGAAAAAAGTATAAAATAAAAGTGCTTATTAAAAATTCCAAAACTATATTGTCATCATCAACAATTAATACAATTTATACTTAAATTAAATAAATAATTTGCACTGTTTTGCATAAATACTTCCATTTACTTTACTGGCAATACTTACCAGTAGAATTAATGAAAATGTTACGATTTCTCACTAAAGGTTTATTGAGATATTTTACATAGTAGTATACTGATAAAATAATTGGCGTCCGATTGCTAATGTGATTATAATCGTTTAAAAATTAACAAATAATAAATTCTAGTTAGACAAGACATTGGTTACAACATTTATAAATATTAACAAAAATACTGATATAAAACGACATTATAAAAATTATGATTATCTTAAAATAATATGTAGTGCATGAAGCATATTTAGGTTTGTTCTTAGATCACACACTGTATTAACCTAAACTAAAACAATGTAAATTAACAAAAAGATATCAAGATGTCATAGTAGAAAAAAAGCGTTACAATTTAAGGAAGAAGTGGCCACACATTGGTCAAAGCTCGTATAAGTATATAAGCTGAGGAATGGACACGAAAAGAAGAATTTATTTAACCACAGATTGTCTATACAACGTCCGCTTTGCAGCGTTGGGTTAACAGCATAGGAGGACGGGTACAGCCCAGGATTAGAGCAAGTAAAGCAGATACAAAATACCTCCTTAAAATAGGAGAATCTCTCAGCTACTATCCAATAATGTTACATACTTTTAGTGAGAAAGCACCGCGATACCATAACGTATCGAAAGGCATGATTCCATTAAAAAATGAAAATGTGGGGGGAGGTGACTTTGGGCCTGTGCAAACTGACGGACGGGACGGCAGAGAATTTTAAATTCATCAATTGAATTCAATACTTCTCCAATTGAAATAGGGTTTAAATAATAATAACACCGCTTAGAGGTGCTACGAGATTGATCACGAAGCATTGAAATTTATACCTTATTTCGATTAGATAGATATTCAATTCAATTGACAACTTTAAAATCCTCTACCATTCCGTCAGTCACTGTGCGCGGGCCCCTAATGTGCTTCATATTAATTCACAAGGACTTCCTAACGTTATTGTTTTGACTGAAAATAAACTATTACAATTATTCAACCAGGTGGTTACATTTCGTGCTTCCAAACTAAATCTAATATTTATTAACATACATATCATTATGAGCAAATTAGAAAAAAGTATATGTCTTTTTTCTAGACGGCGATGTTATATTAGCTAATAGTTTTTACATGGGTCACGTATATATATATAGATTATACATAATGGTCTTTTAAATGTTATTACATATATAGTTTTAACTAACACCCATTTTTTATATAATATTCACATTCATACACCTACATAATAATCATGTGATTCCAATTGACGTAGATTTTAATAAGGATGAGGTTGCTCGACCAGCGACCAATTACAAGATAGCGTAAACAGTTAGACAATTATTATATACAAATACTATTACCCATGTCGCCAATCGTAAATCTACATGTTTCGTACACACAACCATTCGGCCACGAAACGGGTCGCAGATGTTATATTTCACAATTCGTTCACACTGAACACTTAGGTGTTAGTTCTTAGTCCTCTGTCCGTTTTGGCTAAAAGTATAACTAAATGAGGGTTCAGATTATATTACATACCAACAAGTACTTGATTTCGTACACCCGTTGTAGAACACGCATATTTGTGAAATGCACATTTGAAGTATATTGGCTATCGGTAGACTGATGACGCTAGCGAAACAATGTAATCAACGTAAATGTTTACGTTACAGCAGTGTGTATCGTGGATCACATGTTTTCATTAGGGGACATGTCACGGAGACATATCGCCAAATTACGCGTGGTTTATCTTTGCAACTGTCCCCAAATGAAAACCGCGGCCTTATCGCGAGTTGCGCAGTCGGTATGCGCGACTAACATACGAAATCTAGTACCTGTTGAGTTCGTGCAGCCTCGGTCACTTGATGATGGCTAGCGTGGTCACTGCGCAGGCGCGGCGGGCGTGGCGGGGGCGGGCCCGGCGTGCGGGCGCGCGCGCACGGCGTGCCTCCGCTGACGCGCCAGGAAGGAGTGTCCCGCCGACAGCAGCGTGAAGCGCGAGTCCACGGCGTCGCGGTGGCAGCGCGCGCCCAGCTGGTACCACGCGGTGGCCAGCAGCCGCTGCTCGCTCGCGCCTGCGCGCGCGCTCTCCTCCGTGCTGCCGCTCCATCTGTGCAAACATAACAATTAACCTGCTGCTTGGATATCAACCTAGCGCTGGTGTGCTAACTGTTCTAAAGCTCCGTCTTCCGTCCGTCTGCGTAATTGAATACTCGCCGGCGAAGTGGCGGGTGCGGCGGTAGGACGAGAACGGGGACCGGGGGAAGGTATGGGCGGCAGGCGCATTCTTGTCAAAACTCAATTAGCTCACTGCGCGATTTGCGATCGCACGAGTTGACGCTTTGTGAGACTTAGGGGAAAGTGGGGCGTTCGCTAACCGTGTAGCGAGCGAAGTATGTATAGACAAGAATGCGCCTACCGCCCGCACCTCTCTCGGTCCCCGATCTCGTCCTACCACCGAGTCCCACCACCCCGCAGGCAAGCACTCAATTGTGCAGTTTAACTTTAACTACATATATGCAGAGTGATACACTTCCAGCAAAATCTTCGGTAAAAAAAAAAGAAAAGATACCTCTCAGGATTAAATAACAAACAAGATGTGCGATTTTGGTAAAATCGCTATCTAGTCAATAGATAAAAAGCAAAAACTCACTCGTGACGATTGTTGGCAGCGGGTGCAGTCTCAGGCCGCGAAGGACCAGCCACAGTCCCTGCGGCGCGGGAGTAGCCCAGCGTTATATCCGATAATGACTGCTGAGCTGTTAATAAAAATACTTTCATAAATTTATTGATATCTTGTTTGTGTATAATTATGTTACTGTAAAAGCCCGTAAATAGGGAAATCCTAGTTTTACCAACTTCTGTTGGTAAATGTTAGGATTTTCAGGATCTATGATGATTTTTCGAGCATTTACTACTATTGACTATTCGGCAACTAGTCGGTACATTTTTACTACTAGCGTTTTGATATTCTGGTGGGTCAACATTATTTTAGTAGTGGTAGTTTAGCTGATCAGATCGGTAGTCATAATCACAGTATTTTTTTAGTGATCAGTCACAGCATTCTACGCCTGTAATGGATAAGATTAAAATTTTTCAAAATTCACCATGATCAGTTAAGCCTAAGATATTGTAGTAGAACATGAAATATCACAGACACATACACCCAGACTCGGTACAGACATCTGCGGGTCACACAAATGTTTGTCCGGTGCGGGAATCGACAACCTTTAGCGTAAGGTCGTCAAGTTCCGCGTGTTTAGTATTAGCAGGGTAGGTACCCGAGGCCCGCGGGTCCAGCGACTTGATGACGTCCTTGGCCTTCTCGAGGCACTTCTTGTACTTGTCTTCGGTGGCCAGCAGCTCGGCGTCGCGCGCCGCCAGCGCCTCCTGCAGCTTGCCGGCGCGCCGCCGCTCCTCCGCCAGCCCCGCCGACAGCTCCTCCACTTGCAGCGCTAAGGGACAACCGTACTTTACTTGTGGGTGGCTAATAATACATGAACAACCTAAGCGAAGCATTTCATTGTTATCGTTAAAAATGGACTTTCGAGGTGTACGGACAATCAAGGTTGTACGTGATAATAGTCACGTGACACTTTATGTGAAAATTTAAGTGTGTCAGCACCACACAAAAAAATAAGATTTTTAACAGACTTAGAAAAAAGGTTCTATATTCAAATTGAATGTTTGTCTTTGTATGATCGATTTTTTTTTTTAAACTATTGATTGTTTTCGTTATTCATAGACAGTATGTATAACGGAAACCTCATCCAAATCGGATCAGTAGTTTTACGTGGACGTAGGGGACATCCTAAAGAAGTCACTAACCTTAAGTGATGTTCTTGAAATATGTAAGGTGCGGTGTACTCGCAATCGGAACGCATGTGAGAACAGATGTTTATGTTACCGGCTAAACTGAGTTTTAGTAGAAACTACTTGAACTAAAGAGGTTTGATTACTAATTACCCAAACGTTTTTAAGCTTCTCTTTTAATCAATTTAAAAATTAGTTAAATTGTTTTACTTTGTTTAAAGTGATTTTTCCTATAGGTATATAACTCAGAATTTTCTGACTACATAAAATACAGTACTGGCAACAGTTATGTAAGTGTTAAAACTGCATTAACACTGGTATAATTATTGACTTCCGGCTCGCTTTCCAAATCCAAATGTTGCCGTTCCGTCTTGTTTGACATGCAAATTACATTACAGTTTTACCATCTGTGTTAGTTACAACAATAAACAATTACAATTTACTTGTGTTGTTAATATTTTAAAAGCTTTATTTACCTAATTATAAAGCACAACGCGTTAGCGCGCATAAGTCATACGCTACCATTGGTCGTTCGCATATGTGACGTGTGTCATACTATTTTCAGGCTTATGCTGTTGAATTAAGGTTTAGTATTCTTTGAATATTACTAAATTGATGTTAAATCCATGTGTCTTTTTCCGAACTAACTTTGTTTTACTCTATTTAACTTATTTTGTGTTATACCTAACTGTATTTAATTTAAAATTATGAATAACTCCCTTATAAAGATTATTTTCTCTTTCCACTTACATTTCCTCTGGTTATCTTCTATGGCGGACGCGAGCCGTGGGTGCGGCGCTTCAAGCGTTGCCTCCAGCTGCATGATCCGTTGGTTCGCTTCCCGGTTCATCGCGCGCTGCTTCTCCAGCCGCGCCACATAATCTTCTAACAGTGCCTAAGTGCGGGCAAAGAGTATGATTACATTTTAAACTCATCAGACAATCTAAATAAAAGGTTACATTGTGTTTATTTATGACAGTCGTAAATCTCAAACCGCTGATATATCGTAAGAATATAAAATAGCCGTTAAATAAGTAACTGATGTGTAGTAATAGTAAGAATATTAAATGCAGTTAAAAAAGTTATACATTGCTGTTCGACGTGGTGTTTTACCTCACCGTTATGACAAAAATGATGTGAAGGAAATACTTAAAAAATAAAATACGATCTTAATACATAAATTCCTCCCTTATGACATTCAGTAGTTATGGCATTATGGTTGTCACCTGTACAGAAGCCTGGTCGGCCTGCGCGCCTTGATTCTGTCGTAGCAGCTTGTTCTCGTGTTCCAGCCGGATTAACTGCTCCTTCAGATCATTGGGGATCAACTCGCGGGATACATTGTCTTCATTAGCACCTGTAAGTGATAAATATATGAGAGATTTAGATATATCTCGATAGAAGACATTTGCGGAGTTGCAAATAAAGGAATTAAGTTGTGAAAGGTATTTCCCGAGATATTGTGTGTGATACAGGTTTTACCCGCACACACCAGTCTCTATGAATTGTTCAGTTTTATACATACGAATATTAGACATTGAAATAAAACTAGGTTAATATAATAATAATGTTCTCCTAATCGAATTTCGGTAATGACAACATGTCTCAGCTGAGACTAACCAACGACGCAGAAGATATAGTGCATAAGTATGCGCGCCATTACAGATGCACTCGCTATTCCCTTACGATATAAGTTACTAGGTAGAATCCCGTACGTCTCTATATTTTTTTAGTTTTCTTGTAAAATTTGGAAAACCTATGCAAGTAAGTTAATCAGTAGTGCATCTCAGTGCATGTAGCAGTCGCCACAGAGCCGGCGTCGTACCGGGCGTGATGGTGGAGCAGCGCAGCTCGTCCACGGTGTCCCGCAGCGTGTCCCGCTCGTGCAGCAGCGCGTCCCGCTCGCGCTGCACGGAGGCCACGCGGCTGCTCAGCTTCTTATTCTCTATCTCCAGCTTGTCCGCTTTCGTTATTTCGCCGTCTAATTTCTCGTTGAGGTCCATCATCTAAAAAAATCATTGTAAAATATGTTACGAGACTACGAGTCATCCACTTCTTCAAAAACGAACATCACCTTAAACACTTAAGTTTTCATTTGTATTTATGAATTTATAACTCAACACAACTCACAGCCCAGACTCGAAAAAAAATATCTACGATAGACAATTTTTTCATCATCAGTCGGAAGACGTCCACTGTTGAACAAAGACCTCACCCTTAAAACGCCACAATTGAATATTTTTATCCAAATCTAATTCGAAAATTCTTGATCTTACTCACACATTCACAAATATGTATTAAATATGATGGCTATACACAGAACTGACCTGTTTCTTATATATATCGAGCTGCGCCCGTATGGCGTTGGCCTTGGCCGCGGCCTGCTCGTGCTCGATGGCCCGCTGCACGTGCTCGGTGTTGGCCCGCTCCAGCAGCTTCACCTGTCGCCGCAGGTCCACGTGCTCCTCCATCCGCTTCTTGTACGAGGCGACCGTCGCTTCTAACGCCGTCGCCTTCGCCGCTGTCTCGCGTAACGCGTCTAATTCGTCTTTTAATGCTATGTTTTCGGACGCTGCCATCTGCAAATTAAATTATTTATGAAATGGTAATGGTGTTATATAATTTAACAAGAGTGATTATATAATAGTTTACACAATTACTCGGAACATTATTTTGCGCTTTTAGTCTTATTTAAATCTAGTTTAGCAGAAAGAGACTATTTCAAATTCCTCAATCTGCAAGTAAGTAAAAACACAAAGCACGTTAATCATACATGTTGTAAACAGTGCATCAATAAATTGAAAATTTAAGGAATAAAATAAAACCGTTTTAGATTACAACCGTTCGGTATGTGGCATGCTTTATTTACGCCGTTAATTAATTGCACACGTCATGAACTTGCTTGAATTACTAAAGACGTTAATTAGTCAAAATTTCAAATATTTCAAAAATTGTTAATTATAGCAAATTGTGTTGCGTCTTTCATTTTGATTGCTTCATCATCGTACAAATATAAGGCATACATAATAAAGCAATATTCGTAACAATGTTAAGTAGAAGGCTTAGTTTTGATGAAATTCAATTCGTAGAATGTTTCCTAAATTAGCAAGCACACACCTCCAGCTTTCTGAATCTTTAACACATATATATATATGTATATATATATATATATTATCTTTTCATCAGTCTGTGTTGTCCCACAGCAGGGCAAATGCCTCCCTTTCTTTCATCCTATATATATTATTATTAATATGTATACTAAATATTACCACTAATAGACCACAATATTATATAACGTTTTTTTATAACAGTCTCGAATAATGCCAATATGCTCGCCACAAAATGTAGATAACTTCTAATACCAGACAACCTAGGATACGAGCAGAGGTTGATCAATGGCGTAACTATCAGGTGGCAAGCCAGCCATTGGGCCCCCGGTACAAGAACATCAGAGGAGCCCAGAGTCGAGCACGCCACTCCTCTATCCCTAAAAGGATGTCTATAAAGATTTCCACCCGGCCAAAAATATTTACGACACTAGGTGTAATTGTGTACCTATGTTAAATATATAAACAAACCTGCAGTTCCTCATTCCTGAGCTTCAACAGCGCCAGCTCACGTTCTAACACATCAGCACGCGCGTGCTGATCGTCACGCTGCAGCTCGACCTTGTCCAATTCATCTTTGAGCGCATCCAGTTGCGCGCGCATAGTTGTGTAACGCAACGTGCCGGCGTGCGCGGGGCCCAGCGATGCGCCCGCGTCGTCTAGCTCAGCGTCACCTGTCTCGGCCGCGGCTTCCCGCGCCGCCGTTAGCCGCCCGACCTCGCTCAACAGCGTCATCTTCTCTTCTTGGAGAATTTTCACCTACAATTAAACGCACTTGACATGTATTCTTCCAAACCAATCACAATATTAAATGCTGGCCATTACAATAACAGTTACAATGTTCACGTAACTGGTTAGCATTCAGAAGCCAACAAACAATGTACGATGTTATTTCAAAGCAATATAATTAATTATCTGTTTGTACACATGTTTAATTAAAACACTTTTACGACACACTTATGACTGTTACCACTGTTTGTGGAACACCTCCCCCTCCCCCATTTCAGTTGGAAAAGGTAAATATGAGCGATACATAATGCACAAGCCGTTATGTTGTGTCCTTATGGTACCACGTAACACATTATATTGATGCAGGTATGTTTAATTAAAACATTGCATAAATTATCCTTAATGCAGTGAAGATATACATGCTTCAATATGAAAATGTATAAGTAACCAAATAGAAAGCAGAACATGACGGAAAATCGCAATTCAGAAAACATTATATAATTATTAATATACACGGATAATAAATCAAATTCTTATTAAAAAAGAACTCTCTTAGTTTGATTGATTGCATGAAATTAATAACAGTTACGACACGCACGCGGGCTTAACATAACAAAACACGTAATAAATACTTCGAATAGTAAGATATAAACAAACAGACCTGTGTGTCGAGTTCATGGCACCTCTGTGCGAGGGCTTCTCTCATGTCCGCATCAGACTGCTCGGCGGGCGCCGCGTCCAAGTGCACACTGCCACGGTTCACGCCCAGCGTTAAAGTCTGCAGTTCCTTTCCGACAAAATAATAACGTTCTAAACAAACCACACAGTTTCACTGCATCAAACTTTTACTTTTAGGTAAACACTGGTGTCAGCGGCGCCACATTCTATAACTGACGGCAAACACAGCGTATCCACCACCAACTGTATCGTGTTCCAAGGACATTAAAAATAAGCGTAACTAAATCATTCAATTTTTTTCGCCGCTCTAAGTAACGAGTATGCAACTTCGGAGTCGTTAGGCAAGAGCATATGCTTACTAAACTCTTGCGACGATGAACATTACATTATAACGTCGCCCATATAATGTAATGCCATTATAGTTCAATGCATGAAAAGGCGGTCGACTGAGCTAAATTACACATTACATAAGAAAAGTTAGACTAATTGGTTACGGATGGATAAGATGATAAAGTGTTTAAGATTTATTTTATTACTTCTAATGAGGGGAATTGGCGTTTCACTACCGTACAAAATGATACATATCGTGAAAAATGTACATGAGACTGAATGAAGATAATATATATAATATGGTTAAGATATAAGATGTATTACTAACGGCTCCTACAACATAAGAAAGCATCAAGATCTTTTTATAAACTATATCACACCGCACACGTATATTAAATTGTTCTCTTCTACTGATGAAATCGGCAACCTAATTAATCTCAATGAATTAACAGTTGTGCGATAATGTTTTTATATTTGATTTATGATCGCAGTGCGGCTAATTAGCACACGTAAAGATCATACCTAAAGATGTACTTAGGCATTTTTGAACAATAATACCTATGCACTATCAATAACAAATTTTATGAAGCCTTATAATACATAAAATATACGTAAGCTGTGGCCTTTACTTCACACCATATTGACTTAATAAAATAAGTAATGAATAAATTTGGCATTCAAAAAACCACTTTAGTAGGAGTAATTGTATTCATACAGTCATTGTAATCGTGTAATTAGATTGCAAATGTACAAGGTCAGACGTAATATAAGCGAACATAATCCTGAATTACATTCAACTTTAAATAGCTGAATAAAGAACTACATAATAAGACCACTGATATCAAAACGCCAGTGTGAGGAATTGGTGTTAAATTCTGAATTTGTTTCAAAATAAAGTTACATTAAAAATCGATCTAATGAAGCAGAATGACAAGCTACTAGTTTAATTCAGTTTTTTTTCTGTTAATCTAAATAACTGCAACTTAATCTTCAATAATTCAATAATATTATTAAGTATAGTAGCTCTTTGTATACATACATACATCAAGTCATGGCAAATAATGAAAGCCAAGTGTAACAAACTCTGTCTCACATAGTCTCACTTGACAGACACAATGTAAACTGTCCTGCTTTAAAAATTCATGGTCAGGGGGCAGGTGCCTGAATTTTGGTTTTACATACAAGTATGTTCAGTGGTAACTATTTCCTACAATAGACCAGGTAGTTGTTTAATGCAGAAAGTTTGAGAACTTAATTTTCACAAAATTGACTTAGAAGTAATTCAAAATTTTGGAATTTGAAGCACTAATTAAAAATATACTGCCAAGTTCTAAATACAAACTTTTACCCTAATTTAAAATAAATATGGAGAAAAACAAAAGAAAACTAATTATACTTGAACAAATAGGACAAAGTTAGTTTCTTGAATATAAATGCATATTGTACTCGAGAAAGTCCCTACTTACAGTCCCAATAGAATTATATTATAATTACTTTGCTGTTTGAATCAGGATGGCTAACAGTCGGTACTCTTTTAAAAAGAAAGTCCGTGCACATTTCCTTAAGTAATCATTGGCAGAATCACTCCAAGTTTAATTTATTTTGTAAGTTTATGTAAGTATATTATACCGATGTATGTATTGTAATATTGTATGTATGTATGATATAATAGTAAGTATGTTTATGTATACATTTTGTTAGTATTTTAGTCTATACATTTTATACTTAGTGCATCTACCACTTTTCAACTCTGCATCGCCCTAAGGTTGACTGGTAGAAAATGCCTAATGGCATTAAGTCCGCCTTTGTACAAACGTGTATATAAAGTATAAATAAATAAAATAAATAAATAAATAATACATTATTATGATACCATATCATACCTGTATGGCTTGCATTATCGATCTCTGACATGACAGCTCCATTTCCATAATTCTTGTGATGTATTCTTCTTTTTTAACGCAATTGACTGCACAACCTGTTTCCCAAATAGTTAATTTAAATATTTATGAAACAAAATATAAATATTATGTTTGTTAATATTTTGTGTGAGTTTTGTGGTGGTATTATCTTATATCTCCCTTCTTTCACTATCAATCAATAATAATAAAAGAGTATCTAACATGTCAAACACCAGACATAGTCTCATACTTTAGTTTATTCTTGTCTCACACATATGTTTGCCTTGTGCGGACTCAAACATATGTGAAGCTAGTTATCGGGTGACAGAAAATATAATATTAGATGCTCTAAGGAGGATTTAATATTGATACTATATCGAGCAAATCACCTTTCGCATTTGCTAACATTCTATTATGGAGATACAAGCCAATGTTAAAAAGAAATATTTATAATTTATACCAAAATAAACTTACTTAAAACAAGTTGTAGCAATCTCCCCAAGTCTGAGGGATCCGCCGTCTCTGCTATATTTACTACATCTGGCCTTGAAAACTCTTGCAAACTTAAATTTAGAATATCCTGATGATAATCTGCAACAAACATTGTATTTATTTTATTACAATGGCATTGGATGCAGAACAATGTTACTTAATATTTAATTGTATTAAGTTTTTCATGACTAGATAAATAAACAATCATTGTTAATTGAGATAAAAAAATATGATACTGTGACTCTTAATAGAAACTTTTTTTGTATAAGGTAGTTTCTTCAGATACATCCTTTGTTAAAGAGGTTTATCAAATGTTACTAAAATGGCAGAAATACCATGAGGTCATTTTAAATGTCTAAATAACCATAAGTTTAGGCAGAGTATTATTTCTATGGTGTACAGTCAACATACCAACAACACCCTCCAGTATTTTCTTCAAATTGCTAACTTTTAATCTCCAGTTATGTCCTACATCTGTTTTTATTTTAGAGTTCCATAGTACAGTGAAGTATTCTGGTGCTATTTGTGTGAGGGCCTCAGCTATCGCCACACCGTCTGAAAGTTCTGAAACGCAATACAAGCAATAAAAACATTACAAAACAAAATACACACCACTACAATTATAACTCTCAGTAATAAGCAACAAAATAGTTAATCCATTGTAATCAGCATGGACAACACTCACTTCACTTTCAATGGCATTGGTCACAATAATCATATTTCAGGAAGTATTAGTCACATTCATTCAACTGTTTACTTATAAGCATTCATTAAAAAGTCAGAGGTTACACGAAACTATAACAACTTTGTTTTAGTTTCATTGTAGGTGACACTTAGGGCAGGCAGATTAACACTAGATTGTCACTACTTTGTCCACTGAGATATTACAACCCAACAATACCCATTGAGACTCCATATGAACATAGTGCCAACTTTCATTATTCAAAATCACAATAGCGAAAATAATTGCACATTAGGCAATAGCACCAGCGAAATAGTGATGTCTCAATGAAATAAAAACAAGAACTAAGTGACGAAATTATCCACTTAGTGGTCGTCGCCTAATAGGGATGTGGGTTGAGATCTACCGGATCTAAGACCACAATTTAAATCTTTTGATTACAAATACAAACGTAGAAAGCAATAATACAATTCACCTGATGGATTTCCATGTTTTGCCTTAAGATCAAGAGTCTGCAACCACTTTATCAAATTGTCACACAAAACCACACCATTTGCCTCCATTCTGGAGAAAATACCAATGTCACAATTTAAAGTAAATAAGTATATATTTATTTCTTGTATGTAAACATTATATTACTAATAAATTATACACAACCTAGGCTAAAATAAAATAAAATCTTTAAATGTTTTTCGTGATCCGTAACGCGTGACGTCTGCTTGTGTGTTTACAGAGCTAGTCAAGATTTAACATAAGTTTTATCTCCTGCGGAGTGCGAGTAGTTCAAAAACCTACTATCCTATGTGTAAAGTATTTTAAGGTTTTTGGAATATTCATTGCATTACTTTTTAATCATAAAGTTTGAACAATATTAATATACTTCCAATCTCTTCCAATTAACTACATTGCCATCACATTGCAATAAAGAGTTTAAAATATTTTTTAAAAGAAAATAAACATTTTATTACATTTATGAAGAACGTTAGTAGAGACAATTTTAACAGAATAATATGCCTTTTTTATTAAAAGACATTTTAAACGATAATATAATTAATTATTATTTATTGTGGATAATAAACAGTACATAAAAACTTTGAGATCTTATATGACCTTTTCTCACTGTAGGTGTACTTGCCTACATTTATTTGATGATAATAATTATAGATTCTATAATTACAGCCGGTTAGACTAATAACCAATTTTAAAATTTATTTAAATATAAACCACAACACAAAACACATTCTCCTATCGGTTTTGCTACCTAGGTGGATTCTTATAAATAGGGTTCTTGCCATCTACAACTTAAATAAAAAATTGTGTAAAGTAAAGGTAAATTCATGGCTACTGGAACTAAACTACGCTGAAACTGAAAAATTACTTAACACATTAATCTAGTCTTCAATATTCACTATCACTAGGTACAGTCTTACGTACCAGTAAGTAAAATATTCTACACACACACACACACATACGCACACTCACACACACCACACACACACACTAACCAAACTTGTCTTGTTTTCATTTTGTATTCAAAAACACTTACCGCAATAGTTGTTAAATAACACTTAATTTTATAAAAGTACCTAATAATGGCTAAAGGATAGAGACCTTTAGCCATTATTATTATTTTTTTGCCTAGTTTAGGCACCAGTCTCCCACTAATATACTCACTGTACATGTCTTTTATGTGATGCTTTAATGTAATCTAATGTGAATTGTGGTGAGAAAATTAACTATTATTATTACAACGCGACTTTGCCCGGCCACAACCAGGTAAACTTAAAAAAAGGTGTTTACATTTTGCTAGCACCACAGTAATCACTGAAAGTAGTCAGAATAGCTCATACGACACGGCTACAACGGCTTTTCGTCAGGAACTTTATAAATAATACGAATCGTACAGCGCTGTACTAGTCTTGCTTATACATTTCTGTCGCTTGTATTCTTTTATAAGTGTTGTACTATAAAAAGGTTCTTTGGTGAGAAATAAAACAATACTTAGAAAATAATGTTTATATTTAAAACTATAACTTCTTATAACCTACACATAACAGGCATGAGACCTTGCCCTGAACATTACATAAGTACTCCTGTGTTGCATTATTTATACCACAGAGTATCTAGGGCCCCTATACGGACAGGGTCCGGCGTCAATCACCAGTCATTTTGCTGTACATACTAAAATCCAAAGCCAAAATCATTAAAAAAAAAATTAAAACTTAGTTGATTTTGCAAATGGTAAGTAGACATAACTAATTGCATGTGTGTGTTCATACACTTACCTGGAAAACTTATACTAATACTAACATCTGGACACATTAATTGAACAGGGAAATAATCAGTAAACCTACTGAGTGCCACCTCTTCCCTTTATTTTAGGGATAAACTGCTATGTTAAGTTGCTGCACATGCATTGGTTTCACAGTAATATCATTCTTCAACAGTTTTACTACTTGCAAGAAAAAATTCACAACCCATGTACTTATTGTCTTTGATGGCCTGGTTAATGATTTTATTCCACAATATATCAGTTACAAGCAGATGTGGATCACAAAACAAGAGAACAGCACCTTGAGCTCTCGTTAATGCGACGTTAAACCTCTTTGGATTGGCTATAAATCCCAAGAAGTTTTTCTGGTCTACAGGTACTTGGGCCTCAGATGACCTTACAGTTGATATTATAATAAGCGGTCTTTCTTGACCTTGAAACTCTTCGACTGATGCAATTTTTGGTCGCGGCAAATTCATATGATCAAAAAGACGTTTTAGGTGTCTCATCTGAAAGAAAAATAAATATTAATACAAGATTCATCTCACTACGCCTATTTCTTTCGGATTATACCTATATAGTGCTTGGTTATTAAGAATATCTTAAAGCAGACAAAATATATGATTAATTAATGATTAGCGTAAAATTAGCGTTGTCGCTCATTGTGGCGTTCTGAACTTCTGAGGGGGAGGCCTTTATTCAACAAGTGGCTGATAATGATGATTGATTAGCTTACCTAAGAAGATTATCATAAAAACCGCAGAATTAATTAGATATCCCAACAATTTGTTAATACTATTTCTGAACATACCTAAGTTTATTATTTCTAGAATAAAAGAAGATTACCTGTGCTGCATAAGGTGTAATGATACCAAGTTCATCTGGTGTTATATTTTTCTTGTATAATTTACACACAGTTAAGGCAATCATAGACGCTTCTTCAGGATTATACCAGGAAGGATTGTCTGATGCTCTCATGTTGTTGCCTTTTACACCATGTACGAAAAGACCCCCATAGTTAGGTTCGTCATTCAACTCATATAATTCATTGACAACATTAACGACCTTTTGTATATATGGTGTATTCCGGTCAATCAAAGCAACTAAATTTGAATCATAGAATAATTCATTAGATGGTGTTATAACTTCTTGCAAAGATCTGTAATTATTAGTGAGCAGCGTAACTAACTTGTCGTTAAAACCGGTTTTGAATGATGCAAAGTCTTTTTGGTACGGAAATGTTTGGAGGATCCTTGACAGGTATGACTGATCCATGCCATATTCTCGAGAAAGGCTTGAAAGCACACACGGTCCGAGCTGCATTGGGTCTCCTGCGACAATAATTTGGCCACTTTCTTTATTAACAAATGTCATAGGTATCATAATTTCTGGCTCTGTTGCTTGACCTGCTTCATCTATTATTATGTGTGTAAAGTGCCCTTTGGGCAATTCTATCATAGCTAACGTCCCAAGAAAATTGCACGTCCCGATAGTCACTTGATGTCTTCCTACATATGATGCTGGAACATTCATATTAATACCACCTTGAACCATGTGAGTAGACCTTACAGTTTCTTCTCTAGCAATATTTAATGTCGCACAAAAAGGTTTTATTAAGTCTGGAATGTTTTCCGAATCAATCAAATAGTTTGCAATTAGTCTTATAATAGAATTAGAAAAATGTTTTCTATATTCTAACAGTCGCTCAGTGATTAAATTTGCAGCGCTATTTGATGGCGTGGCCACTAAAATTCTGCTATCAGGCAGGAGCGTAAGTATTTGCAACAAAGTCTCTATAACAGTGACTGTTTTGCCAGTTCCAGGTGGCCCATAAATGCAATAAGGCATTGGACGGCATTCCCCCAATAAAATGTTTGAAACTGCGGCTTTCTGGTTTGAGTTCAATTTTTTATTAAACCACTTAATATTCTGCAGTTTTTCTAAAGGTATCTGAGGTTCTCGTGTAACTATACTAGATGGAAATAATACATCTGGACCCAGTTTAGCTATGGCTTGATTTATAGCATGATGATTTCTTCTAATTGTAGCTCTATTGTGAAAGAATTCTACCGAAACATCACCCCCTTGGTAAGATTCATGGAAACGAGGATGAAATTTTAATAATAACAAATCGCCTCGAATCGCATGTACAAATCCCTCATACGATGGAGCTTTATCATCCCATATGTCTTTTACAATAACTTTATCGCTTATTATTAAAGATGGCCTTTTTTCAGATAATCCTTTAACTTCAACACCAAGGTACTCCTGATATTTAACTAAAAATACTGATTTCATATTATAATTCTTTAAATTCAGGGTAACTTGAACCTCTTCAATATACAACAATGTGTGCCATCGGTCCATGTAATTGGTAATGTTAAAATTTTGTAGAAGACAAGGAAAATATGATTCAAATTTATTCAAACTTTGAGGATTTTGTAAATAGTTTTTCTCACTATAAATATAAGAAACTGCTGTCCACATTTTTTCTGGTATATTAAACAGACCAAGTTTAACAGCAACAAAATTAGGAGTTTTTATTGTTTTAACACCTGGTACGGGTGTGTTCATTTTGCTATCTTTGATATTCATTAACATCGTCTTGTCATCAGGTCTCTTATAGTGATTGTTTCCATCCGTAATAGACATATTTTCGCTCAAAATATGTATTTCTATAAATCTTTCAACTTTAAATCCGCGAAACGTTATAATCATGTGTTCTTTAGAATATCCGTAAAATTTGGGGCAGCATGTAATTGTTAGGCTGTACGTGTGATTTGGACTTAATTTTTTAGGCATATTTATAATTGGGCAAATATTAACTTGTGAATCCCTTCTTTTGCAGAGAACCATCCATTTATTTATTGTGACATTTTGATCACCCTTATTTGTTATATTTAAAATGATTTGTGGCTTCTCATGAAATCGCACATTTTCAAATTTTAAAGGGGATGTCACTTCAATATTATGCAGCTTTTCTATTTCTAAACTACTTTCTTCTGTGTCATCTATACGAGGAATGTTATTTTGTTTGGTGTTAACATTTTCTGTTATTTCCATTTTTATCACTCTCCAAAAGTATGAACCTTGATTGCTTTCTATAGATTCAATAAGAGCCTGAAATTAAAAATAATAGTTTAAATGAACAAAGTCATTGGTAATATTCTTTTGATATTCGAATTAAATTAAAATGATTAATATTCTTTATATAAAGAACTATATTTTAAAAGAGATAGAGAACCTATAGTATTCCAATACTGGTTATGTACTCGCCTTAACACCAACTTGAAGGGCACCACCACTGATGGTGGTAGACTTGTCAAAAAATAATTGTTTGTTGCATACTCCATACTGTCCATTCCATTGAGTTACAACTGCAGACACAATTTTACTTCGTAATGGTCGAAATGATATAACTTCTAACACCTGTACAAATCAGTAAAAATGTCACAAATATATTTGTCAAAAGCTGAATTGCATGCTTAGATTTATTTTGGATACTCACTCTTTTGGACGAGATATCCATGGGGTTGTCTTCATCAAATTGAACTATGCACTTCATTTCTAAGAAGTCCCCTTTCACAGGAACAAATGTAGCAATTACATTATCAAGACTAAATTTTAGGTCACTTCCTTTGATGATAACTAAACGCTCCTGTCGGGAGTCAACTTCACCAATGATGACATGTTCTAGTGTCTTATAACTGCTCTCATCAGCCTCAAACTCAAAATCACCCCAATGTTCACCATGGACTTCAAGAATTCGGACAACAACCATCGAGTTGTTCATATCTTTGTAGCCCAAATATGTAACCTTGTCATTTAGGCTCAATTTAATAGAGCATGCTGTTGTATTGTAATAAAGTATTCCATCAATAAGCACATAGTCTTCTTCTTGACTGATATGTGTGATAACTCCTGAAAATGTATTTAGAACATAAATTTAGAGTTTATTGTAAAGAATAAACCACTTTAGACAAACAAGACTACCTTCAATCGCCATAAAATACTAATATTATTATTGGTGGACTAAAAGTTGCAGTTCAAATGGCAACATTTACCAGATAAATGTACTTTTTTTATGTGCCCTGACTAAAACGGTTTTCAATTATTAAATATTTTTAAGCTTCACATGAATAGGTGTGACAGATCTGTCACAGTGGGAGGTGATGGCAACAGTACGGGCTTCAGTTCACTATGGAGCAGTACTGTAAATACTAGGAAGAGCTCAATACCAAGCAAGACAAGCTCAAGGCCTGACTACGTGCAGCCTACCATTATAATGAAGTTGGAGGGGTGCAAACTTGCAGCAAAAATTGACATACAGTCAAAGCAAAAATCGGATATGTCAGCTGTGTATTCTTTTAGATTCTAATCATTGACATACTTCATGATACATTAAAATAACTATCAAGTTTATTATCATTCTTAATTATTTGTTCAGCTTCATTGGTACACACATTACCAAAACAAACATACTTTTTACTAAAAAAAGTTAATGTGTGTTAGTTAAAGTGTTTTGAGTTATTCATAATTTTGATGTCTTTATCCATGTCATTGTTTAACAACATTCGATTAATATAACTGAGAAGGCATGTGATGGATAACACATGTTTTATTCTAAAACAATATCTATTTACAAATCATTCTTATTTATATGACCACCACTGTATATACATAAAATATCTTACCTGTTCTTTGGTAACAAAAAGAATCATCTATGTCTGGTGCATCTTTAGTCTCCTCATCTTCTTTTGTTTCCATCTCCATTTTAAAAAGTTCTTCAGCAAGATAATTTTCCATTTCTTTGTCATATTGATCTATTGAATTGTATGAAAACAAGTAATTAAAGAATGACTTAATGTAAGAAATCATGTTGGTATTGTTTTGTTTGTATAATGTTATTGTACAAATCCTTTATCATATTCAAACTCCCATTCAGTAGACTTTAGAAAGTCTAGCTCTTTTCTCAATGATTGAATTCTCTTTTGGTGGATTTCTTTTTGAGCGTTTTTTAATGATTGTTCAATACTTAGACCAAGATCAGCATGGTTAAGTGATTGGTCAAAATTTTGTATTCTGCTTTGTGTTGTACTCTGAAATCAGAACTTTTAATTAATTTCTTTCAAAACAACTGGCCAGAGCTGGCTAAGAATAAGAGACTTTATAAAATATTCGGACAGGCTTATGTTACCAATAAAATATTTAAACAGATATACTTAAATAGACTTCACAATGTTGAAGGTTCTATTAACCAGGCACAAGTCAAGATTACATGCTACTACTGAGAAATAACTTTAGGCATATACTACACTATTGAATTACTTAGAAATTTCATGAAAACTCACTTGAGGTGTCTCGGGTTCCGACGGGGAATATGTAGACTGTGAAATGTTGCTTGAAGTAGACATTATACGACACGAGTGAAAATTATTGTCGCATACCGCGATTCTTCACTGAAAAACAATAAAGAGTTAAGAATAGATTACCGAATACTTTAGCAGTTCGTTGCAAGTAATTTTCGTGTTAGTCTAAGAATTAATGTTAATGTTCACCCAGAGAAGCACAACCCTAACCCAAAATAAGATACCTGTTATTTCTGAGTCAATAATAATAATATATTATTCTGTGTTTGCAGTAAAGTAAAATGAGGAAAGTTAACTTCATCAATTTATTTCAATTATAAATAAGACATAAGTATTGTCAAATATTTATGTAGTCAACCATCAATCAAATTTAATAATCAATTGTCATTAAACAAAAAGGTAGGAATATGACGGAGTAGAGTAGACCCTCGATACTAGAGACAGGTTTATCTTGTTCTAACGTCAGGTACAAACATTATTTTGATTAAACGGAGAGGTCCGGTCAGTGATAATTGGAGAAGTCTATTGTGATTATCATTGAACAAGCAAAAAGAAATAATACACCCTTATTTTATAATTAGTACAAAAACTTTAAGAGCTTATTAGGAAAGGGGTTTTGTTACTATATACCAGAGGTCTTAATATTAGAAAATCTTCAAAAAGCGCCAAGTTATTCAGGGGAAAGGAGCGTGGAAGCCAGTTTGCCAGGATAAATATACATGACGGCCGAATACGTAAACGCATAGAAAAATACTACGCGTACTATTTCTAGCAGCAATTGTAATTCATGTTAATTCAGATACGATTTTACCAATTTTACTCATTTTGGTAGACAATTTTGGGATGACGATTTTTTTTGACTGCTTAAACATAATTATCAGTAGCGCGTACTGCGAACCTAATTTATTTTATTGTGCTAATTAAACAATAGCCGTTTATAAGTACCGTGCGCTATATATTCTTCTATGATTAATTTCGTTGCGGGTTCCAAGACAGTCGAGTCATTTCTCTGGGACGCCTCGAGCTTCATTGTCTCGATGGTTCTCAACGGTTATCATTGTAGATCCTGGCTTACAGGAGTTGCAATGATGGGCACGAGTGGTGGGCTTGTCCCAAATAAAAAAAAAAAAATAGCCGTTTATGTTTGTCAGAATGATGAGAATATAGCAAAGTGGTAGCAATTTAGGTGTTAAATGTATCGTTTCATTTATTATCATGTATGTTATCGTTTATAGAATAACAATTAATGTAATGTATGATGATAATATAGTCTATTCATATTATTTTATGTTTCAATCATAGGTCTATTCTCAAATACTAAAGCCCCGGATCTGATTTACTATTTAATCATTTCATATGTCTCACCCGTCTCACCACTATTCTAATGAATGAAGTTCGTGAAGTATGGATGGTTTGTCACTGTGACTACTGTCAGGTTTGTGCCTCTGTCAAAAAAGTAAACAACAAGACGACAAGAAAGCTAGAAGATTTTATTAAATTAAAATTCCAAATAAATTTTGGCAAACATTTAAATTAAACTAGAATGACTGAAAAAAAACTAGTATTTCGTAAACCTGCACATGACGAGTATCTAGGAGTACAATGTTTTCAAGTAAATCCAAATGTTGAGGTAAAAGATATCCCAACAAATGGCGAGGAATATCTATTAAAAGTAATGACAGAACGTGCCAGATGTGCTTCCGTAGCAAAATGCAATATAGATGGTTCGGAAATCTATAAAAAACCATGTATTAGTTATAAGGAGGTGGGTTATTATTTATTCTATTACATTTAAATTTCTCTAAGTAAGGAGGTCGATATACGAGAAGGTGTCGGAATAGTTTCATTTGATCTTAATCACTAACCCTTACATTGCAGCATAAAAATCCTGCTATACCAGAGAAACTAAAACCAACCATAGAGTGGCAAAACATACAAACAGCAGACTTCTCAGAACTTCACATGTATGTAATTAGAATGGCAGCAAGAAAAAAAGAATCATTACAATCCATCATTCAAGACACATACAAAGGATTTATTGAGAATGGTGCTATACAATGGAGAAAAGTGTTAGCCAGTACAGACCCAACATTATCTCATGTGGTAGGATTGACACAGCCTATGGTAGAACCAGGCTTAGAAATTATACTCTCTATTTTGTTAGAAATTAAGCAAGGACAGTCAATTAATAGGAGAACAGGTAAATATTATATTTCCGGTATTGGCTATGACATATTAGTAATCTATGCTAATTATTGCACTATAAGACCTGCTTGCACTAGTACTATTTTGTTCCAAGACAAATTTAATTTAAAACATAATGCTAAAGAATTTGTTGCTTGTTATTGTGAGGCTTATTAAGGTCGTGAGTATTATAAAAAAAATAAAAGGGTGGGTGCGCAACAAGATATAGTACCCGAAATGCCTAGTTTAAGAAAAACTAGGCAGTTTGGGTACACTCACTTTTTCAATTTTACTTCCTTTGAGATTATAGTGATTGTTTGTGGGTCAATGTATTTTCTATTATATTTCCAGGGTTATGGCTTCATGCACTTTTAGCTGTAACAAGACAGCCTACACAGCCAGACACAAGTTTTCTATTAAGGAAACTTTCTAGAAGGTGTGCAGAAATAAGGTAATTTCTATTATTATGTAACATTCGTTATTTGAATCCTGGTTATTGTTGCCAGCCTTCGGCCTGGTTTTACAGGACTAATTATTATTAGGCATTAAGTCCTCTTTAAAGAACTTTGATAATGAAAATTACAAATACCCATTTTTAATTAGCACCTTTAACTAAAGGTTCTTAAAAAAAATATTTAAAATTACACAAGTATTTTTTATGCTGTGCAATTTATGACAGCTAACCATTTGGTGTTTATGGTGCCTTAATTATTCTGTTAAATAAAATTAAAATGCAATATTATTAGCATTTAAATATGATCATAGTAATGCTTACTTCTATTTTTCTCATGGAAATAAATTAATTTTGATTGTTCTATTGGCTTCAAAATAAAGCTGTAATAATATTACATTGCTATTTCTTTTCACAGATCCCATATTAATTTCAATGATGACAATGCAAGAGAACTGGCAACACCTTTAAATATTTTTATATGTATCATAGCAAAGTACTTTGGACAACACGATTTAGGGGACTATGAGCTACAGGATTCGCAAGTAGCACAGATTTATTATTAACTAGCTGAGCCGAACTTCGTTCCGCCTTCTCGCCATTTGAACCTTCCCTGGACTTCAAAAACTATTTCAAAACCATAACTAGCCAAATCAGTCCTGCTGTTCTCAAGTTAGGGTGTGATCAAGGGAAACAGGGATTCAATTTTAAATATATATATAATGTAAATAATATGTATGTACTTAAAAAAAACAAATATATTTTTATTGAATGTATGTAATTTTAAAAATTGGAAATATTTTTTTATTTATTTCATCGTCCATTCCTTCGTGCTTTTATTTCACATTTTTGTGCATCAATTTATTTATTTGGCCTGTGCGGGGATTGAACCCTTAATCTTTAATGAATTAATACAATTACTTGATAAATGTGCGGTCGTACAAGTAACATTAGGATGTCTATCTATGTGTAGAATATTGTGCCCATATAGCATCACTAGCTTATAATATCGACAAAGCCTATATCGGCCGACATTTATGTTATACTTTAAACACATTAAGTATTGGCACCTAATATAGCTAGTACCTAAAGCGTATTATTATTAGTAGTTTATTTAGTACCTACATAGTAACATTTCATATTTTATATATTTAGAATTAGGTTTCTTCAATGAGATTGGCGTAGAAATCCAAGCAAGGATCCACTGTTGTGGGCATGACGGGCAATCCCACAACCTTAATAGACTTGTGACGTCACACTTACATAGCGTATTGATTATCCAATGCTTTAATACGGTAAAAGGTTCAGTAGCTTATAGTCAACATGTGTAATCAGACATATTTACGAGTTGATAACCAAACTCGCACTTTCGATTTTCGGGTGGCAGTGACCATAACTTTTTAGGGTTGGATCCGCGCCTGTAGGTATCGTTGTGTTAAGTCTATTCAATCACGTTTTAACTAGGATATCCTCGCAAGTATAAGGTATTGATTATGAATACTGAAAGATGGAAACGCTTTTAGTCCTACCTTTCACTAAGCATTACCATTAGGTACCTTATAATTTTAAACCATATCCTCCGTTTTTAAGAATAGGAAAAGGAGTTGAATGAAATAAAATTACATGTAGATATTTATGATTATTATATTTAAACAATCAAATCAATCAATGATTACAATTACAAATCGATGATATGTACCTATCTATTAAAATTATAAGCCTTTTCAAACGATTTACGGAGAATGACAACTACAAAATTATATAATATCTACAAAAATTGCGTTAACTAAGATTCAGATTGATCACTCGTTAAAACGCGAGCTCACTCAGAAAATAGAGTGAATTCCGGTCAAATATTACCTTTCAAGATTAAAAAGTCGCATCTGTTGTACTGTGTGACGCTTATTCCAAAATCCCATGTTATATGCTGCTCCCCTAGCCTAAAGGCAAAACGTTTACTGAATAGAATGAAAAATATATATGGTTAGACATGTCGTCGATATTGTAGTCGGAACATGTTGTCATCCCCATACATTTATCATGTTCTAATGTGAGCCTTTGTTCAACAGTGGAGGTCTTCTGGGTGATGATGATCATACATTTATCATTCTATTCTATTTCTATTCGTCAAGCGTTACATTTGGCTACGGGAGCTTAACAGATAAAAGCAGATGTTACTTTTTAATCCTTGGTGTACTTGTACTCCCTTAGATATTTCAAAACATCGATTTAGCAAAGTTGAATGTGTCTTCCATCTACCAGAGTTCAGAGTTTTATATCAAAATTATACCTATATTTTATAGAATCACTGGAAAACTAATTGTGCCGCTTGAAAGATCCTGAGGTCATACTATGAAACAAAAGCTTTCATTTAAATGTTAGATAAGATACCATTGTAGATAATAATATACTTAATCAAAAACAAATAAGAAATAAATTACACCATGTTCAGTCTATCGCGGATTTTGCTGTATTATAAAGTGATAGCACAAAATATATTTAATTATAAAAAATATAATTCAATACTTAAATAATAATTTAAAAAATTGATAGACCGTGACGAGAAGCGACCATAATTGGCCACCGATGATAGTTGGCCCTTCACCTTCGTGAAGTGAGGTCTGAGGCGTTTTCCGAGTATGTACCAATTTAATTATCTTCAAATAAAACCACGAAAATAATTTTATTAAAATAAACTATCACAGTAGACAGATCAATACTTTAAAGAGTGCACATTTCTATTTAAACAAAATGTTTCTACAGACTTATTGCTGTTATAATCGATTCTTTTTTACATTTAATTCATCTAATATGCTCTCTAATTATTTTGCTATCGAACAAGACGTGTGTAAAAAGTCAATAAGGTTTAGAAAATTAATGAATTTCTGAAAAGTTTATATCTAGAGGTAGAATCACGAAATACTTTCTTATCTAATGATGTAGACATTTAAACGTATCGATAGGAAAATATTTCGATTCGGAAATACCTAATTCATATCTTTGGATTTCTCAGTTTAGGTATCCACTAGGTTTGAGCGTTGTTAAATTAAAGAAAATAGAAAAATAATAAAGTCAGGTACAGATTTCATTCCAAACAGATTTAGCTAAATTTTTTGTTAACCTACGTGAAAGCGTTTAATGTGCAACTACATTTAAATGGCACATTTAAAGAGATATACCTACTTTATTAAGTATCGATAGAAACGATTTGATGAAATCCATGACATATCGATTTCACGATAGAGCTGTTCGCACTACAGAACATTTTCAAACACGATTTACTACGCTGTTTATAACTACAACAATGTGGTTCATTAACCTCTTTAAACTATTATTGCTTTTAAGCTATTACATAGCATAATAATATGATTAATTCATTTGTAATATGTCACTTTTTGGAACTAACAGTGCTCATATTAAATAAACCAAATTATAGTAATATACAGAATGCAAATAAATTGTGTTTATATATGCCTACAAGCTATTTACAAAGTTTCTGAATTTCATCTTTCACTCGTCGTCATTTAGGAGGTCTGTGCACGATTTAGCTTTGGTTGATCTGAAAAAGAAAAATGACATTAATAAATTAATACAGTAGGTAAGCTAGAAGGAAAACACAATGATATAGGAGGTACCTAATTTACCCAATAATACCTATAAATTATTTTAAGCTACGCTTTCAACAAACATATGACTGTATTTATGGTAGGTACCTATGGTCCATAATGTAAAATTATTTATTATTTACATAAATTAAGTAAAATCATTGCTCAGTAATTATGATAATTGATATTGCTTATAAAAGCACAATTGCATTTTAACCACAACAAACAATAGATATTTATTTATAGAAATTATGACAACAGTTTTTTTTTAAGATATGCAACTTGTTTACCAAACCGACTTATTAACTGCCAGAATGTGACTTTTATGCGTAATATAAACTTTCTTTATTCCTTTATCTAAGAAAAAACTTTAATAATAATAACAGCCTATAAGTGTCCCACTGCAGGGTAAAGGCCTCTTCTCGTGTAGAGAAGGATTGAGCATTGATCACCACGCTAGCTCACTGCAGGTTGGCAAGAAATACCTTTACTATGTATTAACAAAAGAACTATTACGGTCTAAAAGTAGTGCGTTACGCGGTGCAGGGTGTGGTTTAGCTGCGTTAAACTCTGCATGCTCTTGTGGTAATGAGGTATCTTGACTAGTACTAGGTTGGATGGTACCCAGAAATTTACAGGACAAGCCAACGTCTGATTTAGGTACAGAAGAAGGGCATAATAATATTATGGCCAAGCATATCTATATGAGGCATAAGGTCACTGATTACCGTTAGATCACTTGATGTATTTCATATACAAAGGAACGGACGAAATTGGCAGTATTATGACAAAGGTACTCACTGTGGGTTTTTGACTCTCCGACAAATTCTGAGTTCGATGGGTCCGCTACGCACCGACTTGAACAGTGCGAGAGCCTCAACATGTGCGAGTTCGTGGCACGCATGGCCGTTTACCGCTAACACCTCGTCGCCTGAAAGTAAGAGTAGTATCAATTAAAAAACCACGATAAAATCCGTAAACCTAGTTAATTTCAATGACTAATATTCGCGTAAGTGATAGAAATCATTAAGTAAGAGTAGGTTCTGTACATGTGGTTTAATTGCGATACTTATGTATACCTACTTTAAACTCATTCTATTAGGGGTTTGGTAAGTAGGTACCATCACGTCTCAACTATCTGCATCTAAAAGCAATGCACTAACAGTAGGAACATAGTGTTAGTGTTTTGGTCAGGTGTTTCGCGAACATTTTTAAACAATTTATATTTTATATCCATGTGCTTCTTCGTCGATAGTTGAATTGTGATAACAAGGAGAGTAATGTACCGTGAATCGTGATGTATGGAGTAGTCACCTAGACTATTACCGATTCTAGATGTTCAAGGCGCGCCCGATGAGTTTTGAATCGTAGACTAACTTTTATCGATACACACCGTGTTTTTCGTGTATCTGCCTACCCCGCATGTTAAAAAGCTAATAACTTACAGAAACCTAATACTTTGTGGTCTTGCTTAACTAGGAAATCGAACCCAAAACGTCTTACTTGACGGTCGAGTGGCGCATCCACGTTTTTTTGAAATTGGTTTGTAATTAATTTATTAGATACATTACAAAATTATCAGCAGTGAATTGATAACTGTGACGTAGGTAGTGTAAGTACATAACTATTAACTACTTTAGTTCCTTCAATCAGTCTGACAATATTAAATAGCTATTCAGTGTTAAAGTCGTTGAAAAATGCTTTATGTAATGATATTCTATTTATTGACGGTACCTAATGTTCTATTGTAATAGAAATGACATTGAAACCTATTTATTTTATTGTCGTATCTAATTAAGTTTTTAATGTGGCGCATTTCGCTGCACGATCAAAGGTCACAGTTTATAATGTAGGAACATACACTTTATACCTATTATATTTATATTTCTCAGTGATTTTGATAACGCTAGACCCAGTGTCAATACTGTACCTAATATCATATATTATTAACATCATGTGTGCTGTCGCTCGAGTTTCAATAGGCTGACAGTTGATATTATGTACTTTGTTATTGTGCTGCTTCGACGAACTACCAAGCCGGCATCCTATTCTTATCATATCGCATTCCTTAACGGCTAATATTATCACTATTCATTACTATGTATCAACATTTGATTACAGAGGTAACAGTATTAAATGCACAACATAAATTCACTGAACGTACCTGCTTTTAATCTCCCATCCTCGACTGCCTGCCCTTGTGTGAGTATGCTTTTGATGAAGATGCCCAGCGGGCCTCGCGGAGAATCGCGTCCTCCTACTATGGTAAACCCGAGAGGTTTTTTCCCATGACCCTTTTCAAACGTGATTGTGTGGTAGGTGTGCGTCGGTGCTCTCGGCCTCCGGGGCAGCGTACAAAAGTTTGCTGCATTTGGTGTTTGTGTTTCACTCTCACTATCGTCTTTACATTTTGTCCGTTCGCTGCCGTCCGGCGTATCGACGTTGACGATGTCGCCGGCACAACTGAGCGCGAGCCCGTCCTTGTTGGCGCCACCGTAGCTAACGACTTGCCGGCGCAGCAGCTTGTTGTTCATGCTGCTGTAGCTCGCGTTCTGTCCCTTGAGGAAGTGCGAGTGCGTCGCCGCCGCGCTGTCGGCCGGCTCGTCCGCCGCTGATAGCGCAGTGTGATTACACGCCGATTCATCCTGCGAGCGACGCCGGTCCACGTTGACGTCAGTTTTATCTGCACGTTTTTCCTTCCCCAAAATTATAGCATTCTCGTAATCTACAGAGCTTTCTCTCATTAGTGTGATGCTTCTTTGGGAAAGTTCTCTTTGTCTGGCATCTGACGGCTTGTCTCGTTGCCTACAGATAACGATATCAATATCTGCGGAGCCTGATTTGAGAGCTTCTTTGGCTTCAGACATGGTGAGGTCGCGAAGTCTTCGACCATTTACATTGAGCAATTCATCTCCGATTCTTAAGGTGCCTTCCCTGTAATGAATTAAAATTAACATAATATTTGAATTTAAATTAGGTACCCACAAGATTATATATAAAGATCGTCATTATATCAGTTAATTTGTACCCTATGTTTTCTGTTGAGTGCATCAATGAAAAATACTGTATAATATACTTTTTTTTCAGGCAAGGAACCAAGGCCTTTTTTATTTTTATTAATATAATTAAGCCTAATTATATAAAAAAAATAAAAACTTACTTTTCCGCTAGTCCCCCGGGAACTACATGAGCAACTAGGTATCCCACGTGACCTTCATCAGTTAATTTGGTTTTGGCTATAAATATTCCTAGCTCATCAGAAGGATTGTTCCTAATTATTCTGACCACTTTAAATTCAGATTGCGATTTTTCGGTCTTGTTACCCCTAGATGGTTTTCTGCAAGGTGGTATTGGTGGAATTCCGCAATCTTGACTAGCATCTCTTTGTCGCATTCTCTGTTTTTCAGTTAGCTGTAGATATTGAGGCTCCTCGTAATCATTTTCTTTTTTTGGCATTCGTCTAAGAATTTCCTTGCGATCAAGTGACAAAGCCCTTTGTGTATTTCTTGGCCTGGGCCTTGGACAATCTTTTCTTTCTCTGCTCATTCTTCCAGAAGTTCTAGCCTTCATGTAGCTTTGGTCACCGGATATGCTTCTGCCGTGGCAAGGAACAAGTGTGTGAGCCTGTGACGCAGAACTCTCACAACGCGATGATATTCTGTCGCTATCGAAAATAGAAGATGCTGCAGATTCGTTCACAAGTATTCCTGAATCTGCATCTTCACAGTCCTGGATTAAAACATTTTCATCATCACATGATATTTGATATACGTCATCATGGAACACCGAATGACCTTTTTGGAACTCTTCTAAGCCAGGCAATGCACCGTACGAAAAACTGCGCAGCTTAGCTTTCACGCCACCCTTTTTCTTACGACTTTTACTGATTACACTGGTTGACTTTAAAATATTATCACTACTTGTATTTACCTCCTCATCATTCTCACCCGCTTGTCTATAAAGCTTTGATAGAAATCTGTTCGTAGATGACTTAAGGTATCTATCTGACATAGCTCTAAGTTTTGCCGATAGACAGGAACTGGGGCCAACAGACTCCTTTCCATCCTTAGTCTTAAGTTTATCAGTCTTTTTTTGAGAGTTGAGTGCTATTGGCGCATCATCGTATGCTTCATAGTCATCATTAAAGATTTGATCACTTGATTTAGAAAGCTTTGTGCCAGCTTTAGGTATTGCATGATACCGATCACACTCTGAGCCGGAGCTATAACATCGAGTGCCTCTATTAGTAAAAGATTTGCCTTCTCTCCAGTGGCACTCGACAGGACTAGTCATATTTTTGACGAAAAAGACATCATCGTCATAATTAGGCATTTTTACCCAAGGGTTGTGATTTTCGAATTCTATGTGGGAGTCAGCGTAATTGTTGGTGTACCGACAATTAGTGACGTCCTCTACGTGTCCAAATCCACTGCAGTCACTTCCAGATGTAGAAGCGGCGTCATCTGCGTGCCTCAGTGGACCGTTCGATTTGAAGCAAGACAGTTTAGTGTTCTTCACTTTATCGAGCAACGGGTTTCGCCTTTCTCGACACACCATATACTCTTTCTCCAGCGAGCCTCCGCGGTTTTTACGCGATGTATTATAACTTTCCTGCGGTGAAGTGGGACCGTTTTGTAGCGATATGCGTCGGCTAACTGGAGTTTCGCCACCGCGGTGGCATCGATGCGGAGATTTTTCCACGATTATTATTTGATCACTAAGGTTGTAGAAGTTTGTTTCCACTGAGCTGCTGCTACTTTTGCGATTTGGGTAACGCACTGGAGATAAATCTGTAAAGAGAGAAAAGTTTGATGAGTCTCTCATTTTTTCGTTGTTACCTATAGTAACACACATCGAACTGATCGATATCCTAATTATATTAAAATACTAAAATTATACACGCGCTAGAAGAGATAAGATCAAGGAACTTTGTATTACGTTCAAATTACTCCAACATTACTCTACTCATTATAAGTGTAACTTTATCGGGCTAAAGTTGTTAATTGTAATCTATAGTTCCAAGACTTTCAAGTAAACAGAGACGGTAATACATATTCATGTTATTGAGTAGGCTCTAGGGAAAGTTACACTCCCTTTCCCTTAGATAGTCTGTGCCAACTAAATATATAAACTGACAAAGACACTTGTTATACTAGGAGTGTCAATTACATGCTAATAATGCCAGTAATGCTGCCTGTAAATTCCAGCAGGCGTCCTAATGACGTCATTATCTACTTATGTTTTCCTTAACGGGTATGGTCAACTTTCTTGAGATCAAATCCAAACATCTATTCAAGTGTCAACTAGTAACTTCCTATTTTCTCTGTTTCTTTACTGGCTGACTGTTACATAACTATGAGGTTTGCGTGATTACGTAAGTAAAAGGCTGTTGACTATTAATTAGTAATGACAAATCGTGCTCGTAAAGTGGGTGCATGACGATTGCCGATGATACTAAGTGCGGATTTGAATACAAATGAACGAACAAATTACCTTATAAGCTAATTATTATTAGGCATAATTGAAAATTAATATGACGTTATTCTTAATAGAAGATAACCCGAATTATTTATGTTTATATATCTAAAATACGTAAAACCTTTCCCAGTGATTTGTTCGATGCAATGCATAAGTACAAAGGAGTGTACAAAGTAACGTTAAGTACCTATTAATTCTTTAATTATTGACGTAATGAATGGTTTTAACTCATAGATTGATAGCAAATTTAGGCCACATTGTTAAACTGTGACGTCATTTCGCTAATGAATGAAGTGTTTATGGGAAATCGCATTGTATTGATTTCTATAAGGAAATAAGAGTACCTACCTACCTACGGTACTACAGGTAGTAATAGAAAAACCCTTGTTTTTGAAGAATATAATTATGGACATTCATTCATACAAGGCAAGCAAAAACATACCTTCCATAACATTGTCAATAATAGGTACCTACCAATAATAACAAGTAGAAATTCGAATCCTATGAATACCTAATAAAGCTACCTGAATATTGTTTTAGCACATCATTTGACTGTCTGTAAGTAAACATGAGCTGGATTAGTCCATCCTTGTATAAATATTGTTGTTGCTTATTGACTTAGTAACCTCTCCTATTTACACAGTGATGCAACTGATACTTAACGACCTAGACGTCTGAATAGTGGCTAAACTGGCTAATATCATTAAACGCGCAGTCGGTCAAGAGGAAATAAGGCAATTTGTAGGACAAAGATTTTAGATATCGTGGGAGGAAACAATGCGAACCATTAGTTAGCCCACACAATGCAATTCTTACAGTGTGGGTGAGCTTCATGCACTTTAAAACACCCTTATGCGCTTTTTTGCAGTTTAATGTGTTTTAAACGACTTTCGTGGGATAGGATTGAGTTTAACAATGATTTAATTAAACCAATAATTAGTATAAGTATGGATAAGACAGTTTAGAAAGCGATAATAAGTTGTATAAAATAACGAAAACCACCAAATATGTAAAAATGCACATTTTGAGTACACATTGTTTGTTTTCTTTTTCAATGTTGTCTCTCGCAGCGAACTCAAAGGAGAGTTATGACTGCTTGATCGGACATTTAGCTAGACCTAACATAAAGCCAGCCAGGATATTTTGTATAATATAATTATGTGAGTGCGTTTAAGGTAAAATCATGTGTTTTCCCTTTCGGTTTTCACATTAAACGATACAGGAAATTAATGCTATTCCAATTATGAATTTTGACATAGTCAGGTACCTCTAAGATACAATAGTATCTATTGTTCTGCCACCATAAAAGCTTATTGCACTCACTTATGAACTGAGTCATCATAATATTGTAATTAACATGTTACTAACAGCCGATGTCAATGTATTGTATTTTTTTTCTTGTAAGCGCTGTGTATTTCTGTAAGTAAAGAATTCACCATGACCCACAACTCCTATAGAATAACCTTTATGGAAGATGAAAATAAAAATGTTCCTAATGTGAGACCTGATTGGCGCAGTGGCTAAGCGATTGGCTGCGCTGGGAGTTGGGGGTTCGATTCCCGCACGAGGCAAAAATTTGTGCCAACCGCAGACGATTGTCCTGAGTCTGAGTGTTTGTGTATGTGATATTTCATGTTTTATACACACCTAAAACATAACTGGCGAAATGTGGGGTACTATATGTGCACCCCTGCCTACCCTTTCGGGGAAAACAGGTGTGATGTTATGTTTATGTAAAACGCACCAACGACAGGAGAAATACCGAGTGTGGGGCAAAGTTTATTAAAAAAAAATGTTTGCTTTGGCACATAGGTAGGAACTATTATCGTAAAATATATTACCGTTTCTTTTTAAACCAGATCCGATATCTCAACTATCGACGTCATGTAATAAAAATATTGTTATACGCGGATATTACTCAACTGACCTTGACAACATTCTTATGCGACTCCGATAAACCATCTCCTTCGTAATCATGTAAAGGTGTTTTTAGAGTAAATTAATATGAAACAAGAACTAGAAACGGGGCTAGTAGTTTAGGTCGTTAATATAATTAAATTAAAAGGAAATACAATTAATTATAATACCAATGTGTCGTACAAGTATGATACCGTATCTTTATGAATATTAAATGCGGGAACACGCGAACAGGTAAATTGGCAGAAAAACCTTTTTTAGTCAACTGAATCAAATTTTTCGTTGCGTATTTATGACGTCATCGTCGTTGTTACGTAGAAATCATTATAAATTTAGATAAACATTTAATATTGAAAATATTTAGGTTTCTACTATGTACCTAATAGTAGAGACCTAAATCTTTTCAATATTGCAACCTCAGTTTCTTTCATATATCAAAACATATAAAAAAATATCGCCCTGCATCAGAAATTTCTCCTGTATCGTAGGTGCGTTTCAACTTTCACAAAATATTAAATAACACATAGATACACAAACATCCAGACTGAATACAAACATATGCGAATCACACAATTTTAGTCCCGCTCGGGAATCAAACCTGTAACCCCTAGCGCAGCAGTTCAATCGCTTAACCACCCCGCCAATCAACTAGTTATGTAGATGCAAATTGTACTTCATATTTTTGGAGGGATAGATTGCAGCTTCAAGGCAATCGGGTCCCCAAAATTGAATTTATAACCAATTTCATGGCTAGACTGACAAATGAAACTGTGGAATATTCCAGACAGGTTCTGTAACTTTAAGCTGTATCTTAACGATACAGCTATTAGGTACAGAATATATATTACAAGGATCAGGTTGTTAACCCATCGTTGGATATAAGGAAATCTACTTAAAGTATAGACAAATCTTGGCCTTATTAATTGTTCTTTTGAGCTCCTTCAGCAAGAAAGCAAATCTCTGTATTCATCAACAGAAGATATCTTGACAAGTGATGTTTGGGGATCTTACTTTGGGAACAATAGACTGCCTACTATGCTTAACAACCTTTCTATTGGTAGAGAGAGAGAGAGCTACTGATTCTAAAGTATATCGTCACATCGTCAAACTTACCGATCCTTGACCTGCGCGCAGGCCGGGGTTCATCAGGCGTCACGGCGAGCAGCCGAGGCGGCTCGCCCTTCTTGAACCACCGCATATTCCCAATGATCACTCCATTATTGGGTCACTGAAACAAAAAAGAGTACGTTACTTAACCTGATTGAAAATGATTGCAGCTTAGAAACTGAGGGTAGTACAAGACTTTGTCGTCAAATGTACAGTAGGATGGAATGCATAAAGAGCATTCAGTGGAGTGCCTTAATTAAAAATTGCCGAGCAATCAAATATAAGTATAGCCTCTGTGAGGCAAATGTAACTCAAAGTATGTACCTAAGTCCAAGCGTTTTAAAAGAAAGCGTTAGATATTTGTAATCGATTTTAATCGCAATTAGTTGTAGGCTATTTATCACACAAAATAAACGTAAAAGTAATTCGGTACGCAAATATTTATCAACATTATGTTAATTTTTATTGAAATTCTAGTTCCGTTATTGTCTTCTGCAGTGTTGCAAATAGAGTTAGCTACGCATTGCGTGTGGATCGGCTTTTCGGTTCACGGGGGAGTTCTTCCCAACCACGCGGTTTGCGAAAAATTTTCCACGTGTTAAAAAAACATGCGTATAGGTCCCAAAATTAATAAGAATATTGATAATATAAATAGTTGACTTCGCAGGCTAAAACCTACTTTAAGGTACAGATATATGTATACTTAGAGGCAAGGTCAGTAAGTATATAATACAGTTTCTCAGTCCATACGTAGGTACGAACTCTTTGATTACCTCATCGTCAGAGGATATAAAGACGAGGTTTTTATTAGTTAGTTATAACAAAGTTTATTACAGAGGAGACGTTAATATACTTGATACAAAAATAATGAACTTGGCTCCGATCCCACATATATATTCCATAGTATTTAGAGTTTTAGGTCACAAAGAAGTAGGGGTAAAATAGCGGTAGTTAGTCTGTAAAGTCACAAACATTTTTTGTTTATTGACAACCTTGTGCTATGTCGGAAATGTGTGCGTTAGGTAATAGCTTCTACAAACTAGATATCTCCACATTAATATTGTAAAGTTAATCAGCTAACGAACATAATTATATAACTGTAGGAAAGAGCATTCAGTGATGCGTTACTTAGGCCATTAATATAATTGCTGGATTAATGTATTTTAGAACAGCTATTCCATTTATCATATCAATAATACCTATAGGTACACTTATAATTCGTTGCTTATGTACACGGTAAAGGTACTAAAAAAATCCGATTTTAAAAAACGATCTCTATTTAAATAAATACATTCAATAAATTACTGGAACAAATGTGAGCCCATTTTATATAATTTTACACACATACTTCGCCATTAACCAAATAAAAAATAAAGTTGATTGCTCCACAGATAAAATAAGAACCTGACGAAAGGCATTGTCAAGCGGGGTGCTGTTTGACCGGCCACTTGTGATCTTGCGACGATGTTGCAATCCAAACTAAAAGAACACAGGTGCCATTGAACACTTCAAAGTAATTAAGTCCTGACAGGTTTCTTAACTCGTCCGTCTCCTTTTACGATACTATTTGCACATACCTACCTATTTCTACATGGACACTTGGACTTGGTACGCTATGGCTTGCGTAAGTAAAAAAGTCGTATTATTAATTATTTATTGGTGACGAGGTTCAAGTTGTAATTATAATGTAGGTTGAGCAGATGTAATGAGTAACTATTTTTTGGTTTTGCTTTTAAATGGTTGAGCATGCGCTGTCTGTTTATGAATTATGTAGGCTGGAGTATACTTCGTTTTTATCGTGCATCGAGTAAATAATACAATGTACTTAAAAAAAAACAACAAACATAACGTAATATCACGCCTGTATTCCCCGAAGGGGAAGGCAGGCGTCCACATTATAGTACTTACACCCACATTTCGCCTGTTATGTTTTAGGTCCTTATGTAATAGGGGGCGAGCCTATTGACATCAACTTCAAATCGAGACTTCACGCTGCTACTGAGAATTAGGTACCTAATGGAAGTACCCAGTAACACTTTGCCCGACCCGGGATTCGAACCCAGGATCTCATGCTCAGCTGTCGCGCTTAGCGAGCACTAGACCTACGAGAAGAAAAAGTTACCGACAGATAAATTATATTTTCACAAACGAAAAAAATGTGGAGTAAAATACTTTGAGACTCAAAAAAAGTAATTCAAATAGTCCTAATGTCTACACTGACGTAGGTGAAGCATTTACATCTAACTCATAGTCCTTGTGGTGACTAGACAGTCCCTGCCCCGGGCGAGGCTACTTACATTATTTATTAGCATTATTTATCATAATAGTACCCTAGCTTTGCCTAATAAGATAGGTACTACAACTACTTTGCCGGGAGCATTGACTCTTTTATTAGTATAGCCTAGATATCCAAAATACTGGTAGTTCTACAGCAATAAAGCACACTTTTGCGCACTCAGTCAAATAAATTATACAGGCAGAAGATAATACGTGTAAAAGAAGAATCCGTTGTGCAGTCGTATACCCAAGGTAGTGTCTTAAAGTCTCCCGTTAAGCAGTTAAGTGTTGATTGAAACTTAACTGTCGTTTAGTACGAAATTCTTCTATTCTTTTTACGACGCAACAACAGTATAGCTAACTTTGCCAGTAGCTACACTGTAAGCGAGTCGAGCGTTACAATGCGTCCCTTTTTTGTTCAAACTCATCTAATCCTCGTTTTGCCTGACTACAAAAACAGATCAGAATGTTTCTACATGTTGATCGTCTCATGTATCATAATCCACGTTTACCGATACATCACACTCACAGATCATAACATTATCTCGCACATCCATCAGAGCACTCACAACATAGCTGGTTACCTATTCGTTACATCGCGTCGCAGCCGACGCGACAGAGCATCAACAAATCATATCGTAAGAATCGAAACCAAACTCGATTTAATAATCACGTAACGTTTAACCTTGCTAGTGGCAGCTGCGGCAGTACTAGTGTTGTGTAACTAATCGATTCCTTTTTTTGCTGCAATCGATTTTTTTATGTAATCTCATTCTAACTGGTGTCAAGTAAATAGTTTCAATGCCTATCAATTACTGTAATTGAAACGATTAAAAGCAATTATATCAATTGATAACTGTATGTGTGTCAAACATTGATTTATTTCGGGAAAAGTGGCGCTGCCTTCACGGATAACCTTCTGATCTTGAGCGTACCGAGATAAACGGGTAATGATTTATTACTTGTGTAATTAGTAAGTAGGTTGACGAGAGTCAATTTAATGTTAACTGCGTACAAATACATATAATATGAGATAATGATTTTAATATTTATGTTTATTATATTATGCCTGTTGAAGCAGTTGCCTAAATCAATCCTGTAATTCGGAGCCGTGTCCTTATAAATGATTTCTTTCTTTTTCACTGTTAAGTTGCTATTAATTTTTAAATGTTCCTGATGAGTATGATAGAAATATACTGTACAATAATGTAGGTCTTGTTGTGGAAAAACGTTTGCCAGTCAGCAAGTTTATAGCGTAGGGGTTCAGCGCCCAGGGTGCGCCGTACGATCCATTAAATATCGTCACTCGTGAAAGTGTTTATAACTTTTAATGCACCACGTAGCTAGTAAATAAAGGGTGGAATACCTAAGCATTGGAAACCCTTTTAACATAATTATTTATTTAAGAAAACTGAAATATATTTTTTTTCTATGTAAATGACATCGTCGTCGAAGTCGACCACGGCGAAGGTGGTGTGATGATCTGGTCCCATATGCGGGACTCACGTGGTCAGATATTGCGAAGGATAGAGTGGTTCGGAGGAAGAAAGGGGAGGCTTTTGTCCACCAGTGGAAAACCAAACAGGCTATGAAAAAGAATGGCGTAGATGACAACATTAATCGATAACTCCAAGAGACTAATAGTCCGATGAAATGATTTACTTTAGTCCTAAAAACTCGATTAATTTTCAATTAAGTGTAAAATTAGATTTTACGTTGCTATTGTCATACAAAATCTGACGTAAAAATGTTTTGATAACTCATAAAAATTGATTGGTAGTGTCAAATACCCTACCAGTACCTACCAATCTAATAGGTATGCAGTACAGACAATGAAGCAAAAAAACTGCGAAATTTGATGACTCTACCGCTCTACAATGCGTCATTTTGCCAGACGACTCAGCGCCGATGTTCAAAGTACAATTTCAATTCGATCCGAAACACATTTTATATTCGATGAGTTACTCTTACTGGTAACGACGTCTTTACAAGGTTTCCGCATACAAATGATGCCGGAAGTAAGCAAAGGAACCGAGGAGAATAGCGACGCATTAATTATTTACTGCGTTTCGCATAATTATTTGTATCGTAATGAACCAATACTGGGTTTGTTAAGGTAACTCTCGATAACGGTATCTAAACATTACAATAATATATATAAATAATAACAGCCTATAGCTGTCCCACTGCAGGGCAAAGGCCTCTTCTCGTATAGAGAAGGATTTTGAGCATTGACCACCAAGCTAGCTCATTGCGGGTCGGCGATTTTAGATAATTAAATCCAGGTTTCCTCACGATGTTTTCTGTCACCGTTAGGCAGTGGTGTCTTAGAATAACTAAGAAAGTATTTATAACATTGAAAAGTCACATTGCTACTTGCCCGGGTTTGAACCTGCAACCTTGTGTTTATAAACCCGGTATGTTAAGCACTAGGTTACCACGACATTTTTACTAAAATATTCAGTAACACTTTATTTAAACTGTGTTATTTCAGCCTGATCATAGAACAGAATACGTAACGTCAACGTACCTACGTACATGTTAGAAAAAAAATAATATAATTATAGAGATCAAGTCTTTAAGGCAATTTCGTCGTTTTATGCCTATCATGAAAAGTGAGTAACAAAAGGTAAAAGAAAAGATTCCGGTGTAATCATTACATTGATGGTAGAACAATGGAATCCATACGATACTTGGTATTATCGATATTACGGAATGGTGTTCCGAGGAACTTTCCCATCTAACTTCGTAATAAAGTTATGCAAGCAAGTTTTAAATTTCATCGCAAGTTCAATAGGGACACCGTGTACTTACTGTATTCATACCGGGAATACGATATGCTTCCCAAACTAGTAATTTAAAATCAAAGTCCGCATAACATTTTTTTGTTAGATGAAGTAAAAAGTTAAGTAATAGTGCCACTTATTTATTACTCAAAAAGTAATACATCCTCTGCTTTAAAAAAATCTAGCCGCTTTTATGATGGATACCAAACCATAGATTTTGTTTAAACATTGATCGTTGTTTAATATTCAAACTGAATCAAAGGTCAGTCCAGTTCAACTTATGTAATTTTAAATCACTAAAGAGTGTATACACGTACAGTACGATTTGCATTTCACCCAAAAAATCCCGCAAAAGTTGTTTCTTTGATTGCATGAGGATTTCCACTAAAATATGAAATGTAATGCCATAATCGCACTTTTCTCTTCAAAACAATATAGGTTACTTTACATCGACAGAACCGCGGGCCACCGGTAGTATACTCGTATATATAGGTAAGTATTGTTACTTACCACCCTCCCACGTATGTACACAACAAATATTCACGAGCCCGCGGTAAAAAATCGTATTAGGTTATATACGTATTTCACACGGAAAGCACGTATTTACATGAACAGTCGTAAAGAGTATATGATTCATATGTGGTACTGACGTGCCTATGTACTTCGTACGGTGATGTAAGCACCGATGACATTTTAGTATCGAATTTTAAGGGGTAGATATGTGGCGGTATCGACGGAAAAATCATAGATACAGTTGACATCAATTGAGACTATAGTACAAAGAAAGAAAGAGATCAGCTTACCATGAACTCTTAAAGCAGGACAGTTTACGATGTGCAAGAGAGACTCCGCTACGTGCATTCTAATGCGGCGTCTCGCTTCCACAACGTAAACTGTGGTGCTTTAAGAGTTCATGGTGAGGGGGCAGTTATCTTTAAATCTTTTCCTCTAGCAGCATTTACATGTTCAAATCGTTTGGCTTTACTTAGTCTATTACAAATAACTGAATTTAATGACAAAGTCACTACCTTTTTAGGTAAAATCGTGTTAGTATTTACTTCAAGTTGTCCTTTACCTACATTATGTATTTCGTTTCGTGTTACAGGTACACTAATAACAAATTAACAAACATATTTATCTAATTGCCAACACGCAATGAGCAAGCCGTAAAACTGCGTTCCTATTGCCGTGCAGTAGGATTATGTACTACAGGCTTATATTTTTTGTGGTGTAAGCATACCTTAGATGTATTCAGATTTGATAATTGATATTCTACATTTATACTTACATCACCTTAACAAGTGCGATTCATGTGACGTCACTGTTTGCCAGCCGAGCGTGGAGTCACGTAAGTAACTACGTAAGTGGAACGCCAAATGTTTTGTTAAACTTGATCTTGAATTCACGAGATAAGCTGTAGAATTCACATTTTCCATTCAATTGGCTTGCTTACTTAGGCAGAGCAAACACAATTTAGCATTTGTAAGCACAGTTAGGCAACCGTCTCTATAATGATGGTCCTTAAGTGTCAAAAGGGTCTCAGTGATTATTAGGTTACACATCATTTTGTTATCAGGATTTTCTGTTACGTGGAATACCACGTAATCGCTGGTTTTGCAAGATAGAGAAGAACCATAAGTCTACCTATAAATATTGGTTCTCAATAACACTAGTTTTTGGGAAAATCTGGGTAAGAAAAAAGATTCTCTTCAAGGAGTTCAAGCGTGACGAAAGGTAAGTTTACATCGAAATTGAGCTTAAAACAGAATTACCGGTAATTTCATTTACAGTTTTTTCTTACGTTTCTCGTGCGGACAGGATCGTGTACGTGACGACTGTTCAAGTAAAGATATCATTAGTACACCGTGTAAGTAGCTGGGACACGTCTCGAGGACACCTTTTAGGACTTGCTCGCGCGTGACGGATGTGTTTTGATATTACTTTTTACTAGCTAGCTATAGAAACTGAAAAACAGTATTAACAATCCTATTGTGTTTTTATCTTGAGTGGTCGTAAACTAAACTTTATATAGACACTTATTTTATGTTCTACTATAGGTATCAACTATTAACCTAGCCAAGTAGGTACATACTTGGGTACTGACGTTGAAAGTATATCAAAATAACAATGTAAACATCCACCAATTGTTTTGAAAAAAAAACAGATTAAAATCTTTAAGTATTCACAAGTAATTGAAACTTGTATTTTAGGTATGATCAAAAATAACATGGTCCAACACAATTTAAGTAGTAATATCATCCTAAACATAAATAGGTACGTAAGTAGCAGAAAAAGAGATAGTTTGCTTCTTGCCAATAGGTGAACTGTTAAGCTTTTGAGGTTGTATCATAGATAAATTGTTATTAGATTCCTCCGGAACAAAAAGCCTGTCAACGATCAAACAATAAACCAGCTGGTGATGTTTATCTTTTAATTGTTGATCTTGTCATTATAAAAGTTATTTCATTGTTGGTGGTCTTAAAAACTGATTTTATCATCGAGCATGTCTTCATCAACTTTAATTTTGGGTCAAATGTTAGCTTGACTTGAAGTACTACATGGAAAATATTTAGTATTGAGTACATGTTTATTACCATAAAACTTATGTGTTTATGAGTATTAACTGTCGGGTTGGACGCGTGGGCAGCGCAAAAACTTGGCTGGTACAAATAAATTCTTATAACATTTAGGCTCGCAAGATACAGCGAAGAAAACGTCGCAAAGACATTGCGGAGACGGTTGTAGGTACATTACCTCATAGAGAAAAGCGAGGCGAGTGTTATGCGAGCATGGGTTGCCAGCTCAATGAAAAATCGCTTTCGCCATGAGAGCAATCGTTTCGCTATCAATGTACCAAATGCTTTACATTTTTCAACACACGAACGTTTTGTATTAAAATATTCCGCAAAACAGAGTTTTCTGAATAAGGTAGGTACATCGTACTTACTTGAACTTAACGGCACAGATGTTAGATTTTTTAGTTGAATAATACTTGTATTAACCTTGACTAGAGACTAACAAATAAAGTCTAGAACTAAGCAGTAGTTATATTAAATGAACACTGTAGATAGTAATTTTTAGCAGGGCTTTTTACATAAGGTAAAGTAAGTAGGTACCTACTCAGTATTGCAATTTAGTTGGGCACAGAAACAGGTAGAGCTATAGAACAATATAAGCTTAACATCATCATAATTTGAGCCAGATTGTAATCTATCCAAACTTTTGACAAGAATGAAAAAGAATCTGATTACTTGCTTAGATTCTCGGCAGCACTTTTCATGTTATTTACGATAAGCGAATTCCAAAGTTACACAAAAGCAATCTTCCTAAAAAATTGTGTATCAGCAACTTTTCCTTGAAATAAGGGTATTTTTCCGACAATAAGCGCCAACTCAAGGAAATGAAGATAAGAAACGAAAGAATAATTGTGTTCGCTGAGTAGTTAGATAGACGAATAAATATGCTTAATAGTTTTTTTTTGAAGAATTGTAAGTAACATGTTGTATTTTAACTTCTTAATTCAGTCAGCACTTTTATACGAATGTTAGGGGCAAAGTCCAAAGGTTGTGCTTACTCAGCTATGCCCCAGTACTATACTACTGAACGATATTAGGGTTCATAAGGTTTTTACGTTCTTTCAGCAGAACCACGAGTATGTAATGTAAGGAACTAAAAATATATTTAATACTACGCGGTTTCTGGTTTAAGGTTTTGTTTTAATACACTTCCTAAAGTTGCAGATAAAGCAATAGAGACATAAATAAATAGACAATCATTGAGAAGTCACGTATTTAGGTAACGTTAATTCAAGAACCAACAGACCGACCTACATTCACTCCATTCGTAGAAACAAACTATAAATGACTGCTAATGGAGTTCTTATTTTAGGAAACTAACTTTAGACAAATTGTTGAAACCGAAATGGACACTGACTACAAAACAAAAACCTCCGTGATCCTAACAGTATTAGATTTTATTTAATGTATTTTTTATATTTTATTTACTTTATATTATTTCTATTAAATACACTATCTCTACGCACGACGCGTATGGAAAATAATAAACATAACTTAACATCACGCCTGTATTCCCCAAAGGAGTAGGCCGAAATGCACATATAGTACACCAACTGTTGAGTGTAGACTCGTAGACTCTTGCTGTGGGTGCCGGCGGGATTTACTTAAGCAGATGCCGAATAAAAACAAAGACGATCTTGAATTTTTCTTTATTTCGCTATCTTCAGTTCTCTATCGCTGCTGGACACGGAATGCCCGATCCAAGAAAACCGCCCTCTTTTTATAACAACCTTCGACCAATCACGAAGGGCCGATTTTGCACACGGCACTTTTTACTTTAGTCAGCCAATCAGCGGGCTGCATGACTTTTGTTTAGGAACTTTTATCGTGGCAGTTTTCTAGGGAAGGACTCTCCCTACAGTACTCCAGCTATTTTATTATACAAGTATAATGCTCTTAATTTAATATTTAACAAGATTTTAAACATTTAATAATAAAAAACATCCTTAAAATAAACAGAAACGTGTACCGGCTCTCGTTATGGTAACGTTCCTTCGTACCTTAGTATTTTTACTCTTGGTACATGTGGCGCCCTCTGGTGTTATATTAAAACGACTAAAATATCCTTTGTTTATTTTCCTTAAACTAATAAAGACGCTACTTACATACAACAAACATATACTTAAAACAATATTAACGCTTAATCACTATTTGTCGCTAACATATACTTTAAACAATATTAACTCTTAATAACTAATTCGTCGCCAACATATATTTTAGACAATATTAACTCTTAATAACTAATTCGTCGCCAACATTCTCCCCCACGGTGCGTAGCACTGCATCATCCGGAGGCGACGACGCTGCTGGAACCAACACCACGACTCGCCGGGTCGGACGACGAAGTACTCCCCCCGTAGTCCGCACGTCCAGCACTCTCGTTCTTCCATCGGGACCGGGATATGTCTTGACAACTTCACCGCGAGGCCATGAATTCCGCGGTAGAGTTGCATCTACAATGAGTACGATGTCTCCCTCTATTGGGTCGTTGTTTTCTCTCCCATGAATCTTCCTAGGCATTAGGAGAGGCAGATACTCTTTGATCCACCTTTTCCAGAAGTGGTCTGCCAGTCTCTGCGTGGTGCGCCAGTTCGCCTTCCCAATTAAGTCCTTGTCGTTGAATTCGCCCGGTGCCATGATTCCACACGATCTGCCTAGTAAGAAGTGGTTCGGCGTTAGGCTTTCTTCGTCTTCGGGGTCCATACCGACTGGGGTGAGAGGTCTAGAATTTACGATATGTTCGACCTCAGCCAGTAACGTGTTGAGCACTTCTTCAGGTGGATGCTTTTCGTTGAGAACCACCGCCAGCGCGGTCTTGACTGACCGCACTAGCCTCTCCCAGGCGCCCCCCATGTTCGGGCACCCTGGAGGAATGAACTTCCACCTTATACCCCTTTCTTGAGCGGCCTCTTCTAGCTCTTTATGAGCTCCGACGAAGTTGGTCCCGTTGTCGCTGAATATAATCTTCGGAGTTCCTCTTCTGGCTGCCATGCGCCGGAGTGCCATGATCATTGAGCTTGTACTAAGAGAGGGTACTAGCTCTAGATGCACAGCCCTGGTAGTGAGGCAAGTGAACAATGCCCCCCAGCGCTTCTCGACTCTTCTTCCTACGGTTACTTGCATTGGTCCGAAGTAATCTACCGCCATGCAGGAGAACGGAAATTGATGATGCTGTAGTCTTTCACTTGGTAGATCTCCCGTTGGTGGTATCGCTGGCATGCTCTTCTTAGTCTTACACCATTGACAGTGGTGCATGATTGTTTTCAAGGTTGCTCGTAGACTCAGGATCCAATATTTCTGTCTGATCTCGTTCATGACAGTGGCGACGTTTCCGTGAAGGAACTTCTTATGGTAGTGTTGTACGATAAGACGAGTTATCTTCTGCTTCCCATCTAAGACGATCGGGTTCATCTTCCTCCTATCTTCGTCGCGGAACTTCATGGTCCTACTTCTTAACTTGATAATTTCATTGTCAGCCACGTAGACATCAATCTTCTTGAGTCGACTAGCATTTTCTAAAGGTTTTCCGGCCTTCAGTCTTCTTACTTCGTTGGCGAAGCTTTCCCTTTGACTCATTTTGATCAACAACTCTTCAGCCTTCTTTATGTGTTCGTCTTCCAGTGGTAAGTATGGCCTTCTCTCGATCTCTTTGCCTGCTGTGATGGTGATTCGAGTCTTCCCCTTCTGGGATTTCTTCTGAGGTCCCCAGGGTTCGTCCTTTCGGCGAATGGCGGCAACGGCTGTTCTACGGGTCTTCTTTAATAAGAGGCGTGCGAAAGCAACCACTCTGGCTACGGTTCGCAGTAAGCGCTCCCAACTCGAGAACTTCTCCACTTTGATGAACTCTTCCTCTGCAGTGTTTATCGCCATCACCTTTCTCTCGATCCTCTCTTCTATCATGGTACCTTCTGGCTTGAAGCTTCGGAACGGCCATTCTTCTTCTGGTTGACGAAGGAATGAGGGTCCTTGGAACCATCTTGCATTATGATCAAATTCGGTCGGGGTTCCCCTTGTGGCATCGTCAGCTGCGTTTTCTTTAGTCGGAACCCATCTCCATTCGTCCGGCTTGGTCTTCTCCTCGATTTCTGCCAGTCTGTTAGCCACAAAGGTTTTAAATTTCCTTGGCTCAGCCTTAATCCACTGTAGCACCACGCTTGAGTCTGTCCAATAAAACCTTTTCGACACTTCAAGTTCTATTTCTTCTTGGACTGAGGCTGCTAATCGGCTGCCCAATAGGGCCGCTTGCAATTCCAATCTTGGTATTGACACCGGTTTCGTTGGTGTCACTCTTGCCTTTCCCGCAATCATAGAGACGTGGACTCTTCCATCGGGTTCGACAGTTCTCCAGTAGACTACTGCTGCGTATGCCTCTTCACTTGCGTCGGTGAACGTGTGTAGTTGACCTCTTCTGTTGTGGGGCGAGACACATCTTGGAATTTTCAGTGTTGTTAACGCCGATATTTCTTTTAGGTACTTCTTCCAGGCTTCTCTCTGGTCTTCATTTATTGTGTCATCCCAGTCTATCTTCGTTCGCCACAGGCTTTGGATCAACTTCTTCCCTTGTATCAGGACAGGTGTTGCAAATCCCATCGGATCAAAGGTGGACATTACAGCGCTTGTTACTTCTCTCTTCGTCGGGGCTCTTATGTCGTTTAGTAATTCTTCTGGTGTATTGCGTAGTCCGACGTTGAAGGCTAGAGCGTCTTCTTCTATTAACCATCTTAGTCCCAGGGTCTTCTCTTCTTTGTTCAGTTGCAGGGAGTCTTCTTTGTTGACGCTTCCTATTTCCTTCAATACTTCTGAGTTGTTACTAGCCCAACCCTTTAGATGGAAGCTTGCCTTCTCATGGATTTCTTTTACTTCTCTTGATATCTTCTTTGCTTCGGTCAAAGTTGAGAAACTTTGTAAGTAATCATCCATGTAATGATTCTTATTTATGGCCTTTACTGCTTCAGGATGAGTCTTCTTGAAGTCTTCTGCATTTCTGTTCATTACGTATATCGCAGTTGCGGGTGACGAAGCTGCTCCGAATATGATTGTTGACATTCTGAATTCCTCAGGCTTGCCCGTTCTTCTATTGCCGCGCCACAGGAACCTCAGACTATCTCTATCTTCTTGTCTTACTTTGACGCGGAGAAACATGTCCTGGATGTCAGCCATGACAGCCACCGCTCCTTCTCTGAACCGGAGTAGTACCCCAAATAATGACTTTAATAGGTCTGGACCCGATAGCAAGACGTCGTTGAGACACTTTCCCTCGAACTTGGCGGCTGCGTCGAAGACTATTCTCGGCTTCTTCTTAACTGGATGTACAACAGCAAAGTGTGGTAAGTAGAATGTCTTCCCTTCTCGTTTCCCTTCTGGGGCCCTTTCCGCATACCCCTTTTCGATCAAGTTCTGAATCTGCTTTTCATATGACTCTTTGATTTCTTCATCTCGGTCCAGCTTCTTCTCGATGTTAATCAGACGACGGTAGGCTTGGACGTAGTTGTCGGGTAGGATCTCATCTTCATTCTTCCACAGAAGTCCTGATTCAAATTGGCCATTTGCAAGTCTCTTCGTGTTCTTTACCAGAATCTCCAGTGCTCTTCTGTCGCTGTCGTTCTTGGGTAATTTGTCTTGAATCCCAAGAGACTCCAACTGGAAATGTTCTCGGATGATGCTTTCTATGTTGTCTTCACCAACTGTCGGTTCGCCATACTGAATGAAGTTAACTACGGCGCTTGAGCCCGTGTCGCACCCATGCAGTACCCACCCCAGATCAGTAAGGGAGGCTACAGGTTCAGCTGGCTTGCCTTTCTTCAGTCTTCTTGTGACTATGAGTCCCCAATTGTCTTGGCCTATTAGCATCTTGGGTCTTTCTTTACAGTATAGAAGTTGATCTTCGATTCCCTTCAGATGCTGACACTTCTTCACAACTTCTCTGCCTATGCTTTGTTCAGATAGCTTTAACTCATCGATGGTTCTTGCCATGATAGTTTTCTTGTTCCTTTTGTGAGCCCCTTTTATTGTTAACTCAATCTTCTTGGAGCCGTCTTTCTCTATTATCTTCCCTCCGACTGTTTCGATTGTGAGCTTCTCCGACTGTCCTTCGGCTCCAATCTTCTCGGCTATTGACGCGTCCAAGAGTGTGACGGTCGACCCTTCATCCAGCAACGCTAGCACTTGAATCTGGCCTTTTGGTCCATACAGGTCCACTGGGATGATCTTCAGATATGCTTTCTCTTCACCTTTAGTGTTGTGAATTGAAGCAAACTTCTCTTCTGATTCATCTTCTTTGTTAGATTTCTTCTCTGCTGGCGTTGGTGGTTTGTCCGAGTGTAGAATGGTATGGTGCCATCTCTTACATCTCTTACAGACTGGCGCTCTACAATTGATTCTTGAATGTCTGAATCGGAGACACTTGAAACAAGTCTTCGCTTTCTTGATCATGTCCCACTTTTTATTTATGTCTGCTTCTTTGAATTTCTTGCATTCAAACGCGTAATGCTCTTCTTGACAAATCGGACATGACTTCTTATATTTTTCTTGTGACACTTCTTGTACTGTATGTACCGGTTTCCTTATTGTTTTCTTTTGCTCCAAAGACACTTCAGGTGGAGCAAAATCGCCGCACATATCAGCTTCTATATCCAAGAACTCTTCTATAAGTATTAGTTCTTGCAACTCTTCATTTCTTCTGGTTCGGTGGTAAGCGAACCATCGGAACTTCATAGATGGTGGCATTTTCTCCACTATGGCCTTCAATGTTTCCGGTGAACTGAGGTACTGCGGTTTCTTCAGAGCTTTGATTGTTTCAATGGCGTTCTTCACTTTGCTGGCGAACATACATATGTCGCCGGGATTCTCGCCGACTCTCGACAGGCTCTTCAACTTCTCTAGCTCTGACAATGCTAGTGCCCCAGGTCTTCCGAACCTTGCTTCCAGTCCTCTTATTACTTCAAGTGGGTCTTCAGCGGTGAATAAAAGGCTCTGGACGGCTTCTTTGGCTTTTCCCTGAATTGCTCTTCTGAGTCGTACTAAGTTCTGAGAGTTACTGAAGTGAGCTGCTATGTCTTCATAGGATCTCTTAAAGGCTAGCCATTCTTCACAGGCTCCACTGAAGTGAGGAAGTTCAAGATGCTTCGATGTGATTGAATCACGTGGCTTTTCAGTCAGCTTGAGTATAACTTGAGCTAGCTCTTGAATGTCACTCTTCTTTTCTTCGATTGGCTTCTTGCTTGACCTGGCGCCGGTTTGCACAACCCATTCTTCGACTTCTTGACTTCTTTCAAATAGTTCTTTGCCGGCGTCGTCTTCATCTTCTGACTCTGCGGTCATCAGATCTAGTTCCGCTTGAGCCAATTTCGAACGTGCTTCAGCTATCTCCAGCTGCCGAAGTGCCAACGTTACTCTTGCTTGCGCTTCTGCCTTCTTTCTCTGCGACGAACTTCGTACTGACTGGGTATCTGCTTCACAGATAGGCTTCTTGAGACGAGGCTGCTGCAGACTTTCAAGTCTCGAGGTTATGGTGCTCTCGTCGCGGCGTGTTCTTATAGCAATACTTCTGTCCTGCAGCGGGAGGGGGTTCCCCTCTTCAGTGATGCAGGCGGGGGGGGGCGGTGTGAGTCGCTTCCCCCGGTGTCGATTCCGTTCCAACAGCTTCCATAAGGTGGTGACGTGCGGGCGACAGGCGTGCGGGTGACCGGCGTGCGGATTCGCTGGGTGGCGGCGTTCTTCTGGTTAGTGTCGATCGGCTTGTTTGCGATGTAGATGCGGCCGTAGTTGTGGCCGATGAACTTGCGGCGTCACTCGGCGTGTTCATACTCCAGTCCGATGATGTCGCGCTGTCTTCCTTAGTCTTCGAACTAGTTGATCTTGTTGTCGGCATCTTCTTAGTGGCGATCTTCACCCGATCCGGCTCGAAGGACCAAAATTGTTGAGTGTAGACTCGTAGACTCTTGCTGTGGGTGCCGGCGGGATTTACTTAAGCAGATGCCGAATAAAAACAAAGACGATCTTGAATTTTTCTTTATTTCGCTATCTTCAGTTCTCTATCGCTGCTGGACACGGAATGCCCGATCCAAGAAAACCGCCCTCTTTTTATAACAACCTTCGACCAATCACGAAGGGCCGATTTTGCACACGGCACTTTTTACTTTAGTCAGCCAATCAGCGGGCTGCATGACTTTTGTTTAGGAACTTCTATCGTGGCAGTTTTCTAGGGAAGGACTCTCCCTACAGTACTCCAGCTATTTTATTATACAAGTATAATGCTCTTAATTTAATATTTAACAAGATTTTAAACATTTAATAATAAAAAACATCCTTAAAATAAACAGAAACGTGTACCGGCTCTCGTTATGGTAACGTTCCTTCGTACCTTAGTATTTTTACTCTTGGTACATGTGGCGCCCTCTGGTGTTATATTAAAACGACTAAAATATCCTTTGTTTATTTTCCTTAAACTAATAAAGACGCTACTTACATACAACAAACATATACTTAAAACAATATTAACGCTTAATCACTATTTGTCGCTAACATATACTTTAAACAATATTAACTCTTAATAACTAATTCGTCGCCAACATATATTTTAGACAATATTAACTCTTAATAACTAATTCGTCGCCAACACCCACATTTCGCCAGTTATGTTTTTAGGTCCCAATGTAATAGGAGGCGAGCCTATTAAAAATAATAGATGTACAATAAAATACATTTAGTAAACTATACGTCATGTATACAGAGATATTGTATGTAAAAGTACATGGACCCTTGTGGCACTGTTCCAAATCTTGTCCTATTCGCTGTTTTCATTTCTCATGGTTTCCGGACGGAAATTAAGGATGGCTACAAGGCTTCCATTGAACATTGTGTCGAAATAAAAATGTTTATTTATCTGGTTTAGGACTGCTATGACTTTCATATTTCTTTTATGAAGTACCTACAAAATGAGTTTTTATTCGTGTTCCGTAGTTAATGAAAATGTATTATGTTAGTGGTACATAGGTGTATATAGAGTCAAATTAATATTGTGTAAAATTAAATATGTTACTTTGTAGGTAAAAGATTTTAACACGATTAATACAAAATAATATTATCTCTTACGAAATGTACAACGCGAACCTTATTTTTTGGAATGGTAGCAGTTTTCTGCTCGATCAATTGGACCCTCAAATATTGACGAACTCGAGGCAATAATAATACTCAAGTACCTATTTATTAACTTAAAATTATTTTGCAGGAATACTTATTTTACGTTGTTTATTTTCTTATTTAAATAAGGTTTTGTAATAAGCAACGTGGTTCAGATACTTCTGTATGTAAAACTAGATGAAAATTTCTTCACTCAGATTACGTTTACAATGATAACGAAGGCAATAGGCATATAAGCTTATAACCAGTTATGATTGAATTCTCTGGAACAATAGTTGATAAATAGTGTTCAAAGCAATTAAATAGCTGGCGACTTACATACAAAGCGGGATCTAAAACATGGACAAAAGGAAGGACAACATAATGAATCCAGAGCATTATCTTTTCCATCCATTTCACTGGCTTTAGTTGTTTCGTAGCGGATGAATAGCGCTGGTTAAGGATACAATTTCATCTATATGGAAATAACAATACATTTAATGTGGATGGATGAGACTTATCATAATTTCATATTCATATTTGGCATGGTATCAAAAACATTTTTATATTTCATTCATAAAACAACTCCATTAGACTTATTTGTAGACAACATGCCTACAGCCTTAACTACTAAAGATACATACGAACAAAAAATCACGTCTGAGTTCCCCGAAGTTTAGGTCCCAAGGTTGTGAGCCTATTGCCATCAACCGGGCGCTTAGCAATCACTAGACCAACTACGCAGACTACTACTAAAGATAGACTTTTAAAAATTATAGAGGTAGCAGTTTTTATTAATTGAAGCCTATTGCAATCTACAGCTTAAGATCTTAAGAGACTATTGATCGTTTTTACTCCTTTCGTCCTCTGGGTTACGTAGTAAGTAATAACTGCTATTAGGTAATCTATGACACCGGTTCGTGATTCTATTTATATAATAAAGTGGTAAAGTTAGACTGGCAATCGATTTTAACCACGAGCTGAATCCGATTCACCTTTAAGAGGTAGACTAATTCTTGAAAATTTTTATGATATGGTAAAAAGCCATGTAGTGCTATTGAGCCATATAAGACAGTACATAATCTTTATCAGTTGTAAGACGTCTACTGCTAAACAAAGGCCTCCCCCTTAGAAAGGGAGGGGAATTCCCATAATCCCCACGCTCGGAAAGCGGCTTGAGGATCACAGTATTGGTGGTGAAGTGACAAGACGCTGCTGCCATCTTCAGAATTTTCCCTTAGTCGCCTCTTACGACACCCACGGGAGAAAGGGGGGTGGTCAATCAATCCTAGACCGTATACCACTCGGTAGCAGTACAGAATGCCTTTGTGTAAAAACATTATTTTTCTCAAATGGTGTGTAATGGAAATGGCTGTTTAGATTCCTTAGAATTCTCGTATAGTTCACCATGCGTAGATAATTGGATTTTGTACTAACAAAACAGTACCTAATTAGTTCTTGGTTTACACGTAAATCCTTCTGTTATAGAGATTATAAAGCACTATCAAATTGGTAGTCCTATTTCGTTTCCGTCTAATCCAGAATGGTAATTAGAGGTGAGCTGTATAGCAGTCATGTATTCAAGCCAAGATTATTCCGTCATAGTGAACGATGTCCCGCCACGAAAGAAGTTTGCTTTCATCAAGATTTGGTATTGAAAACAGAACTTACAGTAATTAAGACGTAAAATCTTACGACTGTTTTATGCCAGTTCAGTTAAATTTAAAATCGTGTGCATTAATGTTATAGTTACAATGTACCATTAAATTTGATGTTACTTTTAATTTCTTTTATGAATTACCTAGCTTATTCGATGATTAATAAACAAAAATGTCGCCCTACGGTAGGAATTTCTCTTGAGTCGGGTGCGTTTCTCAAACATGAAATATCACATACACAAATACCTACTCGATACAATCATCTGCAGATCGCACCAGCCAATCACCACGCCAATCAGGCCGTCGAAGATTGCACTTAATGATTATTTTAGATCTTCAATTCTAGCTAAGGTTACATTCCAAGAACGTACCTTTATGTTAGTATCCGATTCCTATCATATCGCTTTCAATTTATCACGGTCTAGCCTTTACAACACGACATTTCTTTTCAGTTTTTACCGCAGATTGAAAGTAGGTTTTCAAAGTAGGATTTAAGAGCGAAATGACTCTTTGCAAGTGTCAGAGCTAAGGTCGTGTGAAATAAATCAGTGGGTATCATTTTTGACCGTCCCGGTTCGTGACGAGTGACTTTTAATGTTCTTGGAATTTAGAGAGTTTAGGAACTCTTATATTTTTACGTCTTTTTGTATAGAAACAGATTACTGTTGCATGGGTTTTATTCAGGTAGCTTCTCTGGGTTGTCTGTTATAATAATAATATATTTTAAAGAAGTGAACTAATAATGTGTCTAAGTACTTATTTAATTTCCTGTTCGAATAAAGTATGTTATTTAAATCGCATTTACTTTACAAATCTTTAGAGTATTTTGGTAGTCTTAGTAGGTAGTTCAATAGTCACTTAAAACAAAAGATATTCAATTCCACACAGAAGGCAACAAATAAACAAAGAAATGCAAATAACAAATGAATAATTAATATTTTGTGAAGCAAGCACACACGACACCCTGAGACCTAATATGTATTTCGAAGCATGTGCGGATTTTAATACCTAATGCTACAACTTTCATCAACACCAACAGTATTTGAAGTAGTTTACATTCACAATGAACTATTGATTATTCAGGGTCTGGTAGCGATGGTAATCGAAAGGTTTCGAGTGAAAACTCCTTTTGGAGACCAGTATCACGTACGATTGATCAATATTGGGGTCGCGATCCAAAGAGTTAGTATTTGAATACAAACGCGGGTTTTACGGATGTGAAGATGTCGCGGTGAAGACCGCTTCAAATGATTAAAAAATTGGATTGAATTTTGTTTATTTAGTACATATATACCTACATACAAATGGTAGATGTAGGGGTCGGTTTAAAGTATCAAGACTAGTTATTTGTTAACTGTAGTCACCCAACTATCTTTAACTATAATATCTACCTAATAATCTAAAATAACATGCTTACACCTGATCACGAAAGCGATCATAACGAGTCGTAACAAATGACTGCTAAAAGGCTTCCTAGAACCCTTTGTAATAACTGAACGATGAACCCTACAAGTACCAAAAAGTAACTGCTAACTAGCTAAATTTGTCCGAAAAATAATTATGTCTGCGACATAGAAAACGAATGTGTTTGCACTGCACTATAGCGAGCGGTGTCACACCGATTTTATTGATAAGAACGATAACGATTGACCCATATTTTTTACAAGGGCATATCGTGTTTATTATTGTGATAAACATTTGGTAGGTTAGGTGGACACTCAAAATATAAAACGGGGTATCTATATCGTACATTGTACGCTTTTAGCAAGCGTTAATGGCTTGTAAACATCGGCACGTTATTTTAAATATGCAAACAGCAGTGATTATACCCGAGTAATGTAGTATCTACCTACATTACACAGTACCTCTTCCACAAGTTGAAATCACCTTATGTTCGAATGTAAGATTTAGAATATAGTTGCTTATATCTGACTCGATGTGTGAAGATAGGCTGTGTGTATAGTAATGGTTTATATATGTCGGCCATCTAATATATAAAGAAGGAAATGAAATATCATAAACAGCATCGAGTATTAAATGCATGTTGGCAGACAATGTCGGGAGTATGCAGGTCGACTAGACCCGTTACTTTGAGAACACCGAGACGCATAGAAATCAATGCTAAATGCGTGGTCATACACGCTGTTTACGGATTTCTGGTGTCAGATACGCGTATATTCTCAGCACGTTATGTAAGATACGACTCTATTAGTTGTATTTAAAGCTAGCTGGCTATGTTGCAAGTAACCGGTAGAAACATAATATCAACAAGTACTAATAAATAACAGTCTTATGACATTCCACAAATATATTATATACCTAACGTAATCATTAATAATACCATAACTTCAAAACGAAAGACACTTAATATCAAATTACATAATGGACATTTTATGCTGATTAGTTTTAAAACAAAGACTACCTTTATTAAATTAATTCTAGGAATGCGAATTATAATAGCTGCAATAAAAACAAATATTTGCGAACAATAGCTACCAACTTTTTTCAATTATAATTGAATCAAATCAACAATAATAAAACATGGACTTGGACACTTAAAACTATGCTCGTTATTCAAGTTAATCATCGCATAATTACTGTTCTAATGATCGTCTTATTATGAGTCAGTTGGATGTCAAGGTGGGTCATTCAGACGTGTTGGAGATGCTAAGATTAGCAGTGACGCATTGTAGGATAGGCCCGGTCACTACCCTCAATGGAAATAGCGTATTCAACCTTCTTAAGTATACTGCTGCTATGCGGTAAAAGGACGGGTGTGACAAAAACGTGGGTTTTCAAAGGATAAGGAAACAATAAACAAGATTACTATTTGTCGGTACGTACACACTACACATGTACCTATGTATTTATATTATGAGACGTTAATATTGCCTTTTCTGCCTCATTGGTCTAGTGGTTGCTAAAAGCGACTGCTGAGCACGAAGTCCTGGGTTAGAATACCAGGTCGTGCAAAGTGTTACTGGGTTTTTTCATTAGGTAATTCTTAGTAACAGCACGGAGTCTGGATTTGTGCCCGGTTGATGGCAATAGGCTCGCCCCCTAATACATTGGGACCTTAAAACAGTATACATAGTCACGTATACAGATTGTAATTATAGGAAGAATTTTATTATCCTTTAATGATACCTACCTAAGTAAGAAACCTTGCGGTTATTTGAGCAAATAAATCTACCAAGACCTAATAACAAAGCTGTACTCGCCCCCATAAAATGGCACCATAAAGAATTTCAACAAAGCCGCAATCGTTCCAATCTTTAAGAGGTTCCTTCCCCACTTTATAAACGTGGAGAGCGTATATTTTTCAATGGCGGTACCGACACATGGGCTATTTTATAGCGGCAAAGTCGGCTGCACTCTTTAGAGCTGAACCGGCTTAGGCTTTCACGCGGCGGAACAGGGCCCTTTCTTACTCTTGCATCGCGGGGGCAATTCTATTGAGTGTCGGGACGCACATTGTGGCTTTACTTCAATGAACTGCACTCCGCTAGTCAATAAAGTCGGAGCTAGCTCGGAAACATGGCCTCGGAATGAATACGACTTCCTATAACTGTGTTTTAACATTGTCTTACTCACTACATGGTATGGTATGCTATAAATGCTACGAGAGTAACAATCAGTTTGATATACTGAACCAATTAACATAGCAAATAAGTTTTAGCTTCAGTAAAGCGTTTATTTATATACCTTTAATAAAGAAACATACAGCTTAAATATTACTTTAAATATAGAATATAGTAAATTGTACATTTATGTGTAGTAGTTCTCTTTAATGACGTGTAAAAATAATTTTTAATTATTATGTTTCTTTAGTATGTGTATTTTTACGTCAGCCGCATGCACGACGACCGCTGGGCAAAGGCTACTACACAATGGGAGCCAACAGACGGACGGCGCCGCCGAGGACGTCCCAAGAGAAGGTGGCGAGACGACCTGGACATTTATAGTACGAACTGGTTCGAGGTAGCGCGAGACAAGGTCCAATGGAAGGATTTGGGGGAGGCCTTTGCCCAGCAGTGGGACAGTATAGGCTAATAAAAAAAAAAAAAAAAAAAAATGTTTCTTTAACATGATTCATTACGTCATTTGCACACGTTACCGCTTGCGGCGAAAGCTCATCAACTTAACGAATAGTCTTTTGTTACTGTGTTATCGTGTTTTTACGTTACATTTTTTTAGATCTCTTTGTCTTGCGGGAAATTGCGCAAGTAAATCTAATTAAGAAGTCATTGTTGACATCAAAAAGAAAAGTATCAGCTCGTGAAAATTTCATTACAACTTTGTTTATCTTTGGATACACATTTAAGGCGAGCAATTTCCTTTCGTTAAGTTCGCATTGAATCATTTAATAGATACCTACCTAAATAGAAAAACAAAACATGTCTAAATGTCTGTACAGGTAGACGCACGGTCATTAACGTACTGACGTATTGACTTACAGGTGTAGGTATATACAGTTCAGATTATTCTTTTTGGACAGTAAGTGGCTGTTAATACTAATGAATATTCATCGCACGCCTACTAGGTACGTAAAGTTTTTGTTTAGGAAATAATTCTTTGACTCCCGAGGAATATCGTTTGGAACAAAAACATGAAATATTCACAAGGTTCTTTGTCTCAAAAATTGTGAAACTTGACGGCAAACTTGGTTATTTACAAGATAAAGGAGGTAGGTGTAAAGTGTTCGTAATGAAATTTGTTTGAGGTACACCAACGGAGCTGCTTGCATTCAGAGTTATGTTGAATAGTTAAATAACCGCTTGCCGAGCTCAGCGTACGACGAAAATGAAGAGTTGTAAAACGAGGAGGCTTATTTACATGTACAGTACACATTAAATGTTGTGGGAAAAGTGGTGTTGTGTCATAAAGTAACACATTAGATACTTCATCTTATATTAACGTGTCATAACGTTGATATTATCCTACTTTTAGATTTGATGTCAGATTGTTTCTCAATCATGATGTAACATAACTGGATTTGGATGGCATTTTGTACACACGTAGTAAGCCTGGATTAACTTAGTTTTGCAACTGTTTGAACCTTTTCAAATTGCGCGCAAATGGCTTATAAAAAACATACAAAGGTAATCTACTATATAATACGAAAATTAAGAAACTGGCAGTATTTTTTCGACTGACTCAGCGCTCTCTTTAGAAATTGTATATTTCGGTGAAAAACAAAAGATCTCCATCCAGGCTTTAGAATTAGAATGAACAAAGCAACAGCACATTTCGACGCATCCCTTAGCGGTGTTCAGACCGAAGACAGGCCGAGCGTTGATGAGGGAATACCTGTTACGAACCATTTGATAATCTGAACCAGATTGCAATAAGTTACTGTTAGTAATAATGACAAGGACAGCAAGTGATTTATACTTTGGTGGATATACAGATATGCAACTTAATGAACCTTGTTTATTGCCCAATAACTATTTAAATATAACCTAGCACTTAATTATCGATGCAAGGATAATTCAAATTGGTCTAAGTAGTCAAATCTAGGACCAAATCTAGTTCCGTTTGGCTATGTTCTAAAGTAATCATAGTGTAACCGGCCTCACGATAAGGTAAACAAGGGTAAATACAAACACAAGCACTGTGAGTGGTGGAGTTACTAATGTTCAATTAAATTGGGGAAATCGATTCGGTATCTGAATAAGACATGGGATACTAATATCGGGTAATTACATTTGGGTCTGTTTTTTTAATGACGTCTGCTGAGAGCGATAGTAAATTGGATTTTGCTAGTCTAGATAAAATAATGATTAATCAGTTTGAATGAGATATATGCATGTGTAATATCCTGAATACAATAAATATAATAGATGTTTAAATGGTCAATACTAAGGTCACAAGGCTATTAGACGTTAGGGCTGCCCAGAGCCCCAAATCCGGATGGGATATCCTAACTTCCATTGTTGTTTTATGACATAGCTATTATTCTTTCTTAGTGATTTTCCACCCCTAAGTCAACTCGTTCCACTAAATTAACTTTTAACGTAAGCTGGATGAGAAACAGCGGATACAGCGAGTCTCACGTTTTTTCTGTCTACATTCACGATAGATATAGGCAATGCTAAACGCGATGAGCTCACAGCGCTATAATTGCTTTAATCTCACATTCACAACTCGGAACAAATGTAGTATGAACGAACACAGAACTAAGTTCACTGCACTGAGCGCTGCATCCCAGTAACAGGTAACAATAAACACGCCAGATATCAGTTCACATGTTTACCACAGGAAATTAATTTAGATTCTGCTTTCCATTAACCCTATACAGCTGAGGTAAGTCTAGCTTTGTTTATACTAGCCAGTTACACAAATTTATGATATTTTTATTACTTAAACTGAAATTAAAAATTAAGCTTTGTAGGTATAGACATCCGTGATATCTTAGTTAGTATCTGTAACAAGTTATTACTCTATATTATTATTGTTATACGCAAACTATTTTGTCATTGCATTGACATAGAAACTACTACTTTATAGGATTTCTGTGTCAAAAATATCGATAAGTTCGTTTGGACTGAATACTCCGTAATGGAAGGTATATAATATTACCACAATATAGATATTTGAACAGCTATCATTCAAATAAACCAGTCCTATTTAAACTAAGTTTATAATTAAAAACAAATTATTATTCTCCAACGAACGAACAGGCGGTACATTAAAACCTTTTTTTTAAGTAAGCAAACATCTTTACAGTATTTAAGAATAGCTGTGTACACATAGACACAATTTATTATTAAACGACTCATTTCTTACGCTGATCTGTGTAACGAGAAAATGTATATTGAAAATTTTACAGAGACAGGCCTGCTCTCACCTGTTAATTAAATTTAGGTTTATGCGCATATTGAAGGTTTATAGCCCTCAAAATCTTGAAGAGGGAAACTCGTTTGATATTCCATACCGTATAACAAGATAGGTCTGATGTAGATATTATTAAAATTCTGTAGGCGTTGAATATTCCACTAATTTGGCAGGGACAGGGGAACGTCTTAAATTTTAATAGGGCAAAAAAACGCTAAAACTAGGTAACAATTAATGCATGAATTACTTGCAACTTATGTCATGAGCTGTATTCTTGTGTGCAGGTGAGACTATCGAATGTCCCGATGATCCAAGCTTTGAGATACCTAGTCCCTTAAAATAAATTTATAATTTCTCCAATATTTTTTTTGCAGCAATAAGCCTGCTATCGATGAATTTTATTGTGGCGGCAAATTAGAATGTACTTACTGTCATGTAGAAGTCTATCAAATCAAGTTAAATGAATTATTGAGACAGACTTTCTAAAATCAATTAAACAAGCAATATTTTATAATTACCAAGAAATAAGCGTCTCATGTCGAGTATTTAATCATTATGTGAAAATGAGAAGATATAAATGGGACGGCCATTTAATTATGATTAACTGCATGCACATCATTACCTAATGATAAACTAGGTGAATATTAATGTCAAATACATTATATCGATAAAATGTATGCGAACGTGACGATGTATCGATTCACGATCGATTTATGTTATGGTAATAATACATTTCGTAACTCGAGAAGATCCTTGTATGCAGATACTAAACTATCTCAAATGCGATTAGATAATGGCATGCAGCATTCGATATAAAAGCAATTTGTCGTGACAATGTTGTGAAAGTGAGACGCGGAACTATCTTAAGTTAAACTTCTTTGACATCTCTATTGACGAGATGTGACAACACTACCTGTTAGACTATTCATAGATACTGTGAAATCACGTATATTATGTCAGTAGTACAAATAATTTATTAGCAATTTAAACAAGGCAGTCAGTTCAAAATATATCTCAATAAATCACCCAGTATTTTTCGGTGGGTGTACCAAGAAATGATAAAGCACAGACATCTTCCTACGCGGTAATAAAATACTGCTTACAACATAAACTGCTTGCTAAGTGTGCAGATTAAGACAGCGTTGTATCCTCACTCTCAAGTGACTACTACACAGAACATAAACATAACATCACACCTGTATTCCCCTAAGGGGTAGGCAGAGGTGCACACATAATTTCGCCAGTTATGTTTTAGGTCCCAATGTAATAGGGGCGAGCCTATTGCCATCAACCGGGAACGAATCCAGACTCCATGCCGCTACTGAAAATAACTTAATGGAAAAACCTAGTAACACTTTGCCCGACTCGGGAGTCGAACCCAGGATCTCGTGCTAAGCAGTCGCGCTTAGCAACCACTAGATCAACGAGGCAGTCGACAGTGACTACTACACTAGCCTGCAAAATTAAGTACAATACGGCATACATGTCTTGGCAATCCTGAAGCTAGCTAATTAGGTGCGCAGTAGACGATTTTGTCTCTAAAAGATCCATTGCGCATCGAATCGGCTAACTTCAGGACAACCAAGATACGTCGACCGTACTATACTACACTTTTAAAATGGCAATGTTTTCTAAACTATAGAAGTTAGAGATTTAAAATAAAAAAACATTTTTTAGCAAATTTTATCAGCTTTCTTTGAAACTACAGAACTATAATGACACATTAGTGACATTTTTAGTTTTTTCTCCTTTTTATTAAAGTACCTAATTGCAATTTTAAAAGTGTAATACTTAGTTTTGCAGGCTTTCAAAGTACTTAGAGGCCAACATTCAGATTACGTTTATCGTGTTGATGCTAAAAGAAAAAGAAAGTATAAGAACACGTAATACGGAATGTTTTCTTTAAATTTTTGTGAGTTTCGAGAATGATAAAATAGCAGCCGAGAATTATGATAACAGTAGGTACGATAACAGATCCTTATTAATGGTGTGCGAGAGAAAGATTGTTATAAAAATATCGAGAAGTTTACATTAGAAGCGTATATGGAATATTAATTATATTATCTTGTACCTTTATTAATTAAATAGGATCTATAACAATGTATAACAATGATTGCGCTCTCATCGTGTATTGCTTAGTTTAAGAGATATTGTAATGCCTTACCAAACCTCGATTTTTTTAAATCAAAAATTGTTAAATCTCCAGTACATAACGGTCTCAGTTTCTAAATTACTATGGGTACATAAGTATAATAGTAAGTACTTAAAAATAACTCAAAACCAAACATCAATTAAACTAGTATTCACGCACTGAACATGGATTTTACCGAGTTCAATCTTAAAGTATGACGTAGTTCTAGGATGTGTACACAGTTGCCGATCTTTAAGTTATACTAAATACACTTATAACATTGTTAAGTAACTTAAGCAAGCGAGTTCTCCGCGCTTATTTTCCTCTACACGATCAAAGGCCGGTTACGGGAATCGATAAAGATCGACTCGATAACTGGAATTATTTCTGTTCTTATAAAAGAGAAAGCGTCATAAATCTATGCATATCTACATATTAGGTTCCTGTACAGTCCTCTCCACAACTGCGTTGGTCACATGTGTAACATAAATCATACATTTCCCGACGGCCACTACCTGAACGCGAGGTCGTAAATATTACAGGCGATATTAAAGTTATTCCAATACAAAGACACAAGGTGAGAAAATAATAGCATGGCCCAGTTCACAACAGAACTAATGACGGAAACATTTAATCTAAGTGAAGTTTAAAGTGCCCCGACATGAAAGGAGTTGCTTTATTAAAAAAAGTTTCGATTACCAAGGAATTGCTTTACTGGGAGTTTCTAAATTATATTTGGAACGAGTTATGGTTGTTTGACAAACGGTGACCTTTTGCCGTTGCCACAGATTAAAAAACGTTTTTATATCACGGCCAGCGCTTCGTAGGTCCCTCGTAAATGTAGTAAAGTAGTTCAAAAGTATAAGAGGTTGACCCCTGGGGCAGATATGGGGTTGTTTTAGATGAAAATGTTACCTCTAAAGGCTGAAAAGGCTTTTACAAGGTTGCCATCGCGTCAATGACTCTTCCTTCGGGTGTCAGGCGTTTCAATGATGCTTTGAATTCTTTAAAGATGCTTGAAAACTGCGCGTAAGCTGTCTAAGTATTTACAAATAAGTAGGTTAAATAAAAAGTACGTGCACTTGTAATATCAGTCTTTCTTAGTGGATTTTCTGTTTTCCTAATATTAAAAGATTTTTTATAGTTGACTAGCTGCGCCCCGCGGTGTTACCTGCTACATTTTTTCGGGATACAAACTAGCCTATGTGTTATTCTGATGTATAAGCTATACTATTGTAAAGTTTCATTAATATAATCAGTAGTTTCTTGCGTTTATAATATTAGTAGGGGTACAGCGCGAATTAATAAACTAAGACCCTTTCAATTTACGACGACATAAAAACCTTTAACAGTCTTTCGCGTAGAAGTTACAAACACAAAATTCCATATGGTGCTAAATATGAAGCCTTAATAAACACGGCCCTACGTGAACCCAAACAAGTTTTCAATGTAAACAGTTTTAGGGTACGCATAAATTCGTTATCATTTCGAATAAAATGATCTGTAAATAAAATCCAAGTGACTGCAATAAAAATCATATCATTTCGATAATTTGGAGCAACTTTGGAGTCGAAGAAACCGGTATCATGCATACTCTGATCCCATATAACTACAGTTCCGTTAAAAACCGTAATGACTCTACAATCTTTACCTATATCCGAATAAATAAATTCCATTAACATGACTATTGATTTAAAAGTACCGGATTACTACTTACTACTGATTTGTCATCGAATTCCTGAGTTTTGTAATACATAATAATATGTGGTTACAACCTTATTAACATTGATTGAAATGCGTTTTGATAACGGCGGATTACAAAATGAAATGTTGAGTATATAATCTACTGATAATATTTTCAACACAAGGTGCCCTAAGATTTGATGTTTAACATAATATACGACTGCGAAATAGTTGGAATTTAACCACACTAAAATTGGTAACCAATACCATTGAATCAAGGTAATAATTGACATTGATATTTTAGTTGTTTTAATAATCAAGGTAGCTCAGATTTTTGATTAAAAGTAATAATTTAAAACCTAGCAAAGGTTATGATTATCTTGCTAAATTCAACATCTTAAAACCAAAGTACCTATATAGCAAGAAAGCCCGGATTCCCTATCTGAGGTCGCCAACACGCAGTTAGCACGCACAGTGATCGATAGATGAGAATCTCATATAGAGAATGAACCACAATTATCCTGGTAATCTGTGGAATGAGTTATCAGACTTAATGGACCAGCCATTACTGTATTGAAGAATATAGGTACTGGTGTCGAGATTAATCTTGTAGATAATCATAATTAATTTGATCTCACGACTTCAGATTTCTCAGATATGAAGCTTGGTTAGTGTAGATAATTAAAAAAAAACACAATGTTCAATCCTTTTTGTTTATTATATGAACATTGTAGATGTATTATAATGAGTAACCTCTGGAGTTTCTTGCCGGTTCTTCTCCATTGGAATGACATTTTGGAACCGTGCAACTAGCATCCTAACGTTTCATAAGCGCTTAAGCGCATAAGGTTTATATGAAATAAAAACATTTTGAATTTGAATGTTCTTCTGACCGAATTTCGGTTACGGCGGCCTGTCTCAGTTGAGACTAGCCTACTACGCAGAACATATTATAGTGCATAAGTATGTGCGTAAACACAGGTGCACTCCCTATTCTCTCATTCTCATAGTCCGATGGGATGGTAGACGGACACAACCGTAGAGAGATCAGGCGCAGGACCAACGGCTTGACGTGCCTTTCGGATATTATATTATACTCGTATATTTATAGGTACCTGATTATATACTTATAGGTCATTATAATAGAGTTATAGTTATTACCTAAGGTTGTCCAAACTGGCTGCTTAAGTAACAGAAGTACAAACAAAAACAATTGGCATTACATTCAGGCGCAAAAAGGTTACATGCAGTTTTTGTGGTCGAATACTAGACATAATCCAATTATAATGTATTACATAGACTTATATGCAAAACAGATACACATAATGGTACTTTAATTGGTATTTATGTAATTTATTGTCTACGAGGCTACGCAATAGTAGCGTAATACAACAAACTTGATTTCGCACGAAGGTCCAGATTATGATTTATAAAACATAGAGAAGAATAAAAACAATAAAAAGTATCAGGTTTATTTCCATACTCGTACGTATATAATAATGCCTTACAAAAGGATATGTAGATATCACAGATTTACATTTGCAGTGATCCAGACATAGGTAAAATACCTTTTCGCCTTTCCCACTCACTATTTAATTACTAAGAAACATAACTGGCGAAATGTGTTATGTGTATGTGTGTATTTAATTACTTAAACAACATAACTTCACACCTGTATCACACAAAGGGGTAGGCAGAGGTGCACATATAGTCCACCCATATATCGCCAGTTATGTTTTAGGTCCCAATGTAATAGGGGCCGAGCCTATTGCCATTACCCGGGCACAAATCTACACTCCGAGCTGCTACTGAGATAAACTAATAGAAAAAAAAACCCAGTAATACTTTGCCCGATCCAGGATTCGAACTCAGGACCTCGTGCTCATCAGTCGCGTTTAGCGATCACTAGACCAACAAGGCAGTTACTTATAAGCGAACTTAATTACTTTATAAAGCATTACTTGTTGTAATAGCGAGTAATCTATCCCTATGCTAATGTTGAGGTACTTAGAAGTTTAAAACACAAATTTCGTATCATTAGCTACGGTTGCATCTCATTATATAATTTTGATTTATTATAATGACAAACCTATACCTGTTTGTCTTCGTAAGAATTTATTAACGTCAGAGAATAATTGTTTTCAACTTAATAATACAAACTTAAATTACTTAACTGCTGATAGATTTGTAAATAAAAAAATAGATAACTGAATGAAACGTAAAAAAATATAGTTACATTCATTAATAATTATATTATATTAAGTACTAATTTCATAATAATCGCTCACATACCTTAATTTATGTTAAAGTACACTTCAAGTTCTGTACTCGGTAGATTATAGATGAAAACACGTGGTCACATACAAAACACACAAACTATCTATATCAGTTTTAATATCACGTATTCTCATAAATCTGTTCACTTAACAAAACTGTGTATGCAATGTTGTCACAAAGGCTCACTTGATACGTTCGCTCTGATGGGAACTCTCCACGGAACTAAAGTTATTTTGTCGACACCGCGGTCGGGGCGGTCCAAACGGCCGTAGTACGACGCCGATCATCTAGACAACATCGATAAACTCAACTTACATCGCCGTCTTGCTACAAGGACGCAGACGAAACGACGTAGAAGAGGGGAAATGGAATGCGTTTATGAGGAACGTCTTCGAAGGTATTTTACATTAGTAAAGTAAACGTCGTCTGAGGTTCTGAGCTGAGATACGTTGTCAGTCGGGATTTCTCGCACGTGAGCAAATTTGATCCAAGAATGAGATTATAATATCCAGGTGGAATTGCCGCGAATTTTCTTAGACAGATAATCTGTAAATATAGGAAAAAATATGAGATTCATGTGTGATTGAGATAGGAATGGAATGCTACATAATGACTGTAAATTGTCTTTTTATTTTTCTATCTTATGTTACGTTCTACGTAATTAAGTAAGAGATATTTTAAGTACAATGCAGAAATTTTAAATTACCTTACTGTGTGACTGACGAAAATGAAGAGAATCACATAGTTTTTTATATTAAAATCTAAATATATTTAAAATGTAAAGATGCTTATACTGAATGAAATCGTTGAGAATATGAATAAACATAATAAATTATATTATTAATCTCTAGATAGGATTAATTTACAGATGATTAATGGGAAGTAATTGGAGGAACTAATAAATCAACTATTTAATAATAAATTACGAGGTAGTAAAATATTAATTAGCAATGGAGTCGCGACTGAGAATAAGGAATATCGGAATCCATAGAAATGGCTGTCGAAAATAATAATCATGTACCTATACGAATAATAGATGTTTAACCTTTTAACTCGCTATTGAAAGATCAAACGAGCCATGGATTCGCCCCATGATCTGGCCTCATTCACCTTACTTACTGCCAAGGATTTTGATCTCGTCACTAGCATCCTATCTCAGATCGGAGCGTGTCAATACCCGCGATCCAAAGCTCCCTATTGAGTTCAGTGAATTGGCATCTTCAGTGTCAATAGTGGCTAAGTGCTTGGCTTTCCGCGCTAAGGGTCGATGGCTTTACACCCGAACTGTCACATATTGGCATGGCCATATTTGTGTACTAGACACAAAAAGTATAGAAGGCACTATCAGTTACTCGTACCTATACTAGGCGATGACGTGTTCAATGTAACATTAGCATTACAAGGTTTTGTTTACAATGATTTCCATCAAAGAATCACGATTCACAAAACATTAAGGCAATGTGACACAATGTTAAGCTAACTCATCAGCACAATTACATTATACAATAAGTTAGCACTGCACTGTCATACTAACGTCTCCAGTTTCGTGAGAATGTAATGCATTCAAACATTACCAGGCTGTATCTAAATTGTTTAAGGCATGGCGTAGAAGATTACGTTATTGTTGTTAACAATTATCACACCATATTTAGGACCGGTTCGAGAAAGAACAATGTATTCTCACCAATATTTTTTGTAATTGACATGAGTTAAAAGAAGACAAAAATTTTGTTTCGGTTTCTATACACAGTTTTTGTTCTTGGTTTCCAAGAGCTTCTGTGGATCTTCAGATCGTTAGCCTTGTTGGATCGCCAACCAAAGCATTCCAACCGAAACTTAAGGTTAATTGATATTTGTATGGGTTCATCCATCACCAACCATGCATTTCTCAACAGCAATCATCTAAACAATTGATGTCAAAACGCAGAAACTGACCCTTTCAATTTGTAACAGTGAACCTACATACCCAAATACAAAGGTTATTTAATTACCACGAACAAAAATGACTGAGTTTATAAATCGATTTTCACACGTTGTCACCACGTTGTCTGCTAGTCGACGCGTACATTTCCCTCGGAGAAATATGGGACAAATAAAGAGAGAAAATAAAGGCTTATTGAGTTCACTCTTCCGTTGAGTGGGGTCACTTCCTGGAGTGTCAGGGGAACGGCCGGCAAATCCGATTACCTGCACATCGATCGAGCTTATTCTGCTATTGCACTTTACGTACACTCCTAACTTTCCTTTCAGTTAAATTTCATCATGTGTTATGAAATAGTGCGTCATGTAAACAATTGGTAAACGCGTTTTAGAGTTAATATTTCAGGTGAAGATTTGTAAATAGAGTAATGTTTATATGAGAGAGAACAGCTGCTGTTTTTACAATGTGTAATAGTTGTGCAAACAAAAGGTAACGCATTATTTCGAAATCAGTTTAATCTATTATGGGAAAATGATTCTAGTATGTAATGTATAAATCGTGTATCGTGACGAAGTGACACCGCGATCATCGATAGGATCGGAGAGTACGGCAAGCCATCGGTCCCGATCATAATACAAATATCGCTCATTCGTTATCGTTACGGACAGACGGGTCGAAGGAAGTCTGGCAACAGGTTACCTTATACCAGTTATCGGGATCCCCTATTACGTACAAAATTGTAGCATTATCTAAGACTTTGTTGCGAACACTTGATCATGCGGGTACCTGTTTTCATCCAACGTTATTCGAAGTTACATGTGTTGTGTAAAACACTAGGCTATTCTGAATTTAAACTTAATCGCTCGCACACAGCTTAAGTTAAACTGTCATTCTATAATTCCCGGGTAACAATCTTATCTATTTATGTTTATTCTTTCAGTACTCCCATACTTGGTATCGACGAGGTTCTAACGAAACATTTTTAGAATTCAGTACTAAACTTGTAAATTTATAGTCAAATATACTTAAGCTGAGTACCGAACCATCTGCTTCGACTGTTTTGACACCTGTTACGTGCTTCAACGCACTTTGTTCTTTAGTAAACGTATCCATATCTGTACCGCTCACCCATGTATACCTCTACCTACGTACTAAACATATGAAATATTACCCCACTTACTTTTGGTATTGTAATAATTCTGATTTGTTTATGAGGGCAATAGTTTGTCTTGTCTAAAATAGATAGTTTTTACTGCACACTATTGTTGGAGGTTTCGTGATCACAAGCAATAAAAACGTAGCCGTGACTTAATGGCGACCCTGAACTGAGTATATGCATTTGGTTCATAAAAATGTAAAAAATATACTTTAATCTTTATTGAAGATCATCGTGGTTGAATGTTTCTCCTTTTTGTAAACCAAAAAAGCAAACATGTAATGGACATCTACATATTTGCATTTCGAAGACGAAGTCGACCGTATACTAATTTCATTTATGTTTATCAATAAAATGAGTTGGACAATAAAATCTCTTTTATAACGACGGCGCCCGATGCGGCCAGAATAAAAAAAAAGACAGGCATTAAAAAAGTAATGAGAGTAAAGCAATGTCTGTACATCGTGGCATATCTGTCAATTGTCTGTTATATTATTTTATTTACATGCAAAGTTGTGTGGCAGTTTATTTTTCGAATTTGGAACCATCGATCAAACTGTGTCAAGTATTAATTATGCGAACGAGTTCAATATTGATCTTAGGAACAGAAAATACCGTAACTGGCTCTTAATGAATTTAGTACTTGAGTACCTATAATTAAATTTTAGACTGAAACTAGATCGTAATTCTAATGCAAGGCAATTTAATATTTCAACATTAATATTAAATTTGCTATAAGTAATTAACCGCCTAGTAGTTCTCTGCGGGCGTGCTTGCCTAGTGACCTACGATCCTTAGCTTAATATCTAGGTAAGGAAATTGGAGTTTATTAGGCTTGGTTTACTTGCTAAACATGAAGATTGATGATAACTAGTGCTTAAAATATGTCGTAATTATGTATATTTTCATTTCCAAGTATAAAAATAATGTGTTCGTTTACGTAACTATTTTTTATATTTAATAGAACGACTTTGACAAGAATTCTGCGACATTCATAGACATTAACTACCTGAAATTACTTTTCGCAATACGTCGTGTACATTTCGCTTAATTAAAACGAATGCAGTATGAAGAAATTACAGTGCTCGGCTACAGAATAGCTATTTAGTGTGTGGTACTGTGGTAGTCGTCGCCCAGTCCTTGATATATCAGGCTTTGTGTGCAGGACGGCCGCATTATATTCAAATGCAATAATGTTAAATTAGGACCGAAGAATGTTATTGTTTCGAATTAATCGTACGTTTGTAGATGGCCTTATTTGGTCGCCAATTGGTATCATGATTAAAATATACTGGGATGAGTAGGTGCCCACTTTTAGAGAGGAAGACGTTATTGAGCCTTATTTTTTAGTACCTATCTAATTACGGTAAAAGAAACTATTATTCTATACTAACCGATATCTACTGAACTTGTATTCCCTATTTCAAACATATACATACCGTTAGGTGCATTGCAAAAGCTATGAATACAGTACGTGTCCATCCGTTGGATATCAGTATCAGTGTTTCTAATGTAGAGTATAGAAAAACTCATCTGGTTATACAGGAAGTTCACAAGAATAATGTTGACAAGAAATAGTAGGCTAATGATTGTACTGGCAATGACATACTCTTCTTTACATAATATAATGTTACATACATATGTAAGGTTATAAATACAATAATCGCAGATACCCAGTGCAATCGCAACGCCCTGTAACTGCTACCAACAATACCACCCCACGCAAATTACTTTCATAATAATTGGCGCGGGAAAATGTTGCTTGGTTCTTTTCTTCTACCTTCATTTCCCAGACTAATACGGAAATATTACGAGCACATCGCATGACTATTGCTTTCCTTCTAGTTAGTACAAATTGCGCTTAAACTGTTATCATGTTGTTAAAGTTAATACTGGGGGCAGAATGTTGCTTGATCGATCATAGAGCAAGAATGAGTAAAATTTAATTTTGCAGATAACGTCTTACTATCTTGTGATGAATTATAATTGAAATTAGTAATGTAAGAAAGAAAGACAATAATTTATATTTTTCTAAACGTAATGGAAAATATAAACATTTTACATGCCAAATTTCATCACAATCGGTCCAGCCGTTTAGTCGTGAAGGGGTAACAGACCGACAGAGCTACTCTCACATTTATAGTATTAGTGTGGATATGGATAATTATAGATAAATAAAATTGTACATTCTACGAGCACAAATATGTCTATCATTGTAAGCAGTTTCCTAATTTACAAGGTCCTTAATAAGGCTTTGAAGGTGTGCGGAATGCTAGTCCTGTGTTAGCTTTAGGAGCAAACAAAACACACCGTGGTATGGTTAGTCCATAAGAATACTATACTTATAGTAAGTAAATACATTTAATAAGAACGGGCGTTCGTCCCTAGGCGATAAGAGTTCACACGAAAGCCTATCAGATATAAATACATATTAAAGTAACATTTCTTGCTGACAAAACTTTTCAGAACTTCTATTCTAAACGATTTTGGTCCTTTTAATCCCATTGGGAGAACCCAACCTTTACCAAATTCTCTGTTTAATACTGGCACTTTAATGGTACAGTCAGTGCTACTTATAAATACAGTTTATAATTTGAACATGTCACCTGCGTTGTAATATAAAAACTTTACCTAATAAATACGAATTACGTAATACAACATGAGTTGCGTTTCTGGACTTAAATTTTCAAGGACCACAACGAATTAATAATACACTAATATCACATGTTTTAGCTTGTTTAAAAGTTCGTAGATGCTTGCCTAAAATAATGTTTTGAAACTTCAAACCACATGTTAACACGTTCTAGTATAAGCGTCAAGTAATTAGTGTAAAAAACCCGTAGGAAGGGTGTAAGTGGTTTTACAAAGGCTCTCGGAGCGGAGCCGTAGTCTGCTCGGAGCGGTGACATAATGGCCCTTGCCCACGGCTCTAATGACGACTAGTTATTGTGAGAAGCCGCGCGATTATACAAAACACGGCTTTACGGCAGCTTTTTTATACGTTGCTAACGTGTTTTGGTCTTTTCGGCCTAGATTTTTTATATGCATGAATTTGAATGTAAAAGTTTTTTTCATTTCATTTATTTTAAATGACCTCCACAAATCATTATTTTAAAGCACTATCTCTTGGATGGAAAACATAAATCCTGGCTATGGAGAGTGATATGTTTTGTTCTAAGTGTGAATAGGTACATACAAAATTTGGATGGGCATGCCTGAATAAACAGTTGGATCAAAACCAGCCGAGGATCTCAAAATTATATATATACATTCTATCGTGCTATCGAAAGGTAATTAGGTAATTAGAAGTAATTGTTAATTGATTAGCACTACAATGAAGACCATCTTCTCAATCGTGGGAGTAATTGTACCAACTTAAGAAAATATTTATAATATCTATGAATTAAATTTGAGTTACTATTGTCTCCAAAGTGTCAAAGAGCACACGACATCGCTATCACTTGTGTCAACATCGTCTAGCTACATCAACATTTACGTTCTTAATTTATATTATTAAATTGGACTAATGTAAATATATTCGTCCCTTGTGAAAAGTCACATGAGACACACGGCGGACAGCTGGTATTAACTATAAACTTTATAATTTTCGGTATCTTTCGGTACCATTCGAAGCAGTCGTAGCTCACAGTAGGAAAGTTCTTAACTACTTCTAAACTTAAGATACTAATTAATGTTCTCCTAACCAAATTTCGGTCACCGCGGCCTGTCTCAACTGAGACTAGCCAACAACGCAGTACATAATTATAGTGCACAAGTATGCGCGCAAACTCATAGTCCGATGGGACGGTAGACCAACCCGACCGGACAGAGATCAGGCGCAGCGCGCAGGACCAACAGCTTAACGTGGTTTTCGAAGCACGGACACGGGGTATCGACGTGTGAATATGGTCACCCATCACAAGACTGACCGCGGCGAGCACAGCTTAACCTCGCAGATCGACTGATCTATTTAGTAGCCACGTAACTACGAGCCCCTCAAGATACTATTGGCAGGGATACCATAGATATATCCATCCGGTCAGTTCCATAGTCTATCGTGTTCTCGCTCTATTATTACCAACAAGTCACCGAGTATTGGCCAACAATACCCTAGAATTATAATACCGTTAAACAGTGCATAATTGCACTACATTTAGTTTGCTAGCTCTAAGTTATTCCGTTAAGGTTGAGCTTAAGCAAAGATGTAAATTGCCTTGTATGTTAGTTAACTACGCAAACCCATGTATAAATATAGATATATTTTTTACTGGTTTATGTGTTGGTAATTCATTACAAAAACTCGAATCGTGTATCACGATTATTAATGATTGGTAGATGAGGCACACGTATCTCCATTCTCCAGACTTGACATATCCAACAGTAATTTTATATTCTTTGGTCAATGACTGCCCAAAGTAAATATTTCATCGTATCATTACGATGTAAGATTGATGCGTACAAAGTTTAAGGGAAATCACTGTATAAATTAATTCAATAGTGGAACTGATTTGTTAATTATCGCGGCTCAAGTGAAGCGTCGTTCCGCCACGACGATGCCGGTTGCCATGACGGGAGCACTTAAAATAGTCGCTCACTTCGCCGTAAAAGTCCACTCGCTAACCAGAAATAAATTACATACGCACGCAAGTGAATGTGTTTCCAATATCTATCAAAATTGTTCAGATAGCACCGAAAACAACACGATACCATTTACATTGTTTTCGACACAAATTAAGTTGCTCGCGTATTATTGTGAGAAAACACAAATGGACGCTAATATTGATTTACCGATGCAGTAATTAACAACACAGTACGTGGAAATAATTCCTTTGTAATTATAAACTTGAACTCATTATAACGCCAATCAATGGTTGTAATACTCGAACCCTAAGTACTTATTAAAATTCGTTTTCTCATCGAAAACCAATTACAACGCGATTTTTGTGTTTATTACTTGGATGACTTGCAGCAAACCTTTTAATATATAATAGTGTGTAATATACAAATAATTACTCAAGCAAGTGCCTACTTTTTTGTTAGAAATGCCTCGGAGATAAAAGATAGATTGCATCATTCGTTTTTGTCGTAATGGCTTCATTAGAGAGAGTATTAAATGTTCTCATCCTTTTCGTCGAGTTAATAGTCTCGTCATTAAGTTTCTGAGTCCACTAAATGTATGATAAGCTCGTGATATCTATCTTTCAACTTTAAATTGTCGGAACTAATGGCTGTGCGAGTGAACCTCAGGTGTGGAAGAGCCTCGACACTCCGCAAAGTTCACTGCTCCTTCAGTCAACGCGCTCATGGTTACATTCGTGACAAAGTAAAACCTACTCTATCATTAATTCCTTTCGAGCTAACTTACATCGTCAACGATCAGTTTATTCTGGTAAACCATTACATTATTCTTTATTGACGAAAGGAAATGAGACCACCGTCGAAGATTGAAAAGCAATAAGGAGAGGATTACGTCCATTGAATAGGAAAATAATATAAGAGTAGAGTGAGATCAGATGGTTGTTGAAAAGTTGACAGCGTGGTGACGTTGCGGGCACCTGGGGGTATTAATGGAGACAAGATAAATGAAGCGTTAGAATAAAAGAGGGCGACATTTCGCCACGGTTGCGTACCGTGGTGCCGACTGTGTCGCAAGCAGCATAAATTTGACTCGCCAGAATTCCGGTCTTGCCGAATATCACACTGGTACAATATGCTAACGACCAGTATTGCACGTCTCACCTGTTAAACTAGTATCGCGATGACTGTGTTTTACGTGATTTCACAGTATCCTTATGGTAATGGCGTCATTGCTTTGCGACAAACTGTGTTTACCTCACTCACATAGAACGGAAGCAAACACATGCGAACTTATCGAGGTATCCAAATTGAACTCCATAAATATAAGAATAAACAATATATTTACTAAATCTTATGCTCAACAGACCAACGGCATTGTGCCGATTGTTTAGCATTGAAAAAAATATGAATGGCATTCCTAAATATCGAACATTAAAAGGTCATTATTATAATAGGCCTACGCACTGCGCAGACGCCGAGGACGGGGCAAAGCATAGTAAAACGTTTATGGCTTAAACAGAGGACAGGGTCTTTGTTATACAAGAATGCACTTTGTTGTGATGTTAGACAATCCTCATGAGGAATCTGGTGTCATGAATAAAGACTGTCACGAAAATACAATAAATTATGACATTGCTATAAGCCTGAGATTGCTGCATTTCTGCCCATTTTACTAAAGGCTGAGGACGCTCACGCTAAGAATTAATAAATAATTATATTAAATCAAACAAATATGTATTTCTTTGTCTTCATTTAGATCTTGGTAAAACTGTGCGTAAATTGTAGTTCAATTGTGACAACGTTATTCTAAAAACTCAAACTTGGTTCTCATCCTCAACAAATGTTCAAATCGTCTAAGGCTGTACTGACTTCCGATATCCGATATTAATTACCATTTGGCTGCCTTTCAACACAGCATTATTTCGAGAACATTGCACGTGGACGTGGCAATGTACTGCAAGTCGGTCGACAAAGCCGGCCTGTGGAATTAGCACATTATTTATAACCAAACCACCCCCGCGTCAGGTGAACCAGTTCGGGACGTTCCCACTGCTTTTAAATAGTACTTCCGTTACTCGGTCATTCTATCGATTAGCATTTATTTCTGTTTGAGGTAACGATAACATGAATAACATCTGTTGGATTTCACTGGATGATCTTATTGCTTTCGATTTTAATGTTCAACTAGCTAGTTACCTAATATTGAAGATATAATCCAGTTTTCGATACAAATGCATTATTAAACTTAAGTTTTTACGGTGTGTTGCATAAGGGTGTACAATGTACATGTACCTATACATTAGTATTTTTGGTATGTTACATTGTATTGGTTGCACAAGGGTGTGCAATTTTGAATTACGAATAATTATACTCGACTGACATTCGACGAATAAATAATAATGCCAAAATGGTTTTTGAAGCTGTCATCCTTACACATATTTTTTCACACACTCATTTTTTTCACAGTTCACATCAGCTTTTGTGGTCAAACTACCTGTAAGTATTTGTTTCTTTTTTAAACACAACACTTAGTTTTGACCGACTTTTGATAGATGTATTTATAAACGTGTATCGATCCGTGATGTACGGTACAACACTAATAAGTAGGCAAATACCGTCTCCAACTAGATTAAAATATTCTAGAAGCGTTCAAATTGTAAATATGATGTCTCAACCAACAGGCTACTATATGTATTACGTGATTAGTTAATATTAGCACTTATGTAACTGTTACAGTGACACCTATGTTTTATTAATTATTATTGACATGAAAAACGAGTTAATTTAATTACTTAGATAATCGGATTGACACAGTGGCCCATTACACATTTAATGTTTGTATGGCTAATAACTACTGAGAGAAATTTGTTTCGAGTATGGATGTTTGAGATTTCTGTCTGCAAATATTATAAAATAATTAGTCATAGGGTTTATTTTCAATATAATTATGTAGGTGAAATTGAGAAAGCTTATCAACTTTTAGGAGATTTTTTACCCGACTGCGCCAGAAGGAGGATTATGTTTTTATTTACAAGGTACATAATTATATATACCAGAGACCCTTGTATGTATTTTATGTGCATCGACATTATTTTTTAGATGAGTGTGTGTAATCTAAGCCCTAATTTAGACATGAAAATTTGCAATTTAACTGAAATCATCCTCATAATTCGCGGTAAACAATTCATAATTATATCATTTTTTAAATATAATTCCACTAATTAAACTTCCAAATATTTATGTGTTGTAATATGCAAATGTAATTTATCAAAAAAAAATATACGAACTCTTAAAATAAAATTCGATTTATGTTGAAGATTTGCTGATTCAATGAAATACGAAACAATAGCATTTCCTTGTAAAATTCTTCTTATAATTCTTGTTAACAATAACATTGTTGGACGTTCAAACCTCCCCGTCTTGTCTATGCAGATGTTTTAACGGCCTCCCAACTAAAAACTGCTGAATTTATTTGAGGGGAGGAAACACCTTACCGACGAAATGATGCGGTTGAATAAGTTAGGGGAAGTTCGTTTTTTATTTATTCTTTCTAAGGTTTCAGTTGGATAAAGAATCGTATGGTATTATTAGCTAAATGTTGGGTAAGCTTTTGAGGAAAATTACATGATTTTTTAATAAAAACATTACAAAATTTAACAAGATGGTTAAGTTGAATATTAATGAATCATAACTGAGTTGATTTGATCCTCCATTTCATAGATTTGATTATAAAGATTGATGTTATAGGAATGGGTATAACTGTCCTAATGACCATGGCGGTGACATTTGTTCAAACTATACTCTTAGATAAGCGCCGTGTAATATTAGGTACAAATCCCGACACCGAAAGTATTCTAGGCTAATTGCATCTTGCGTTGTTTACATAGCGTCTTAAATCTGTCAGAATTTTAAACTCTTTCTAATCACCACATATTTTTCCATACAATCCCCAGGTCCCACAACTCGTTACTCACTTCTATAATTAAGTTTAATAAGGTCACAAAGCTTCAATTAAAGAGCGATTGTTCACAGAATAAATGATATTCCCCTCATAAACTTGGCTGTTATCGTAGCGTGGTGCAAACGTGCAGACGTGACTGTCTTCGGCGGATGTCTCCAGGACATTTACCCAGCGTTATCACTGACGTACAGATAGGTCAACGTATCCTTACTTTCTTCGTCCTGACAACTAATGGGTGCAGGATGTGATAACTTGTGTTTATAAGATACATTTGTCTACGTATTGGGAATTTCATATTCTACTGTCTCAGTTTAAGAATAGATGTGTAAATGACTTATGGTTATTCCGGTCATCTTACTTTGATTCTGGGAAATTACAGACTATTATTAGTTCACAAATAATATCATTAGTCATTTAATTAAGACAGTAGTTCGTTATGGAGATTAGCTATGAAATTATAAGATTCGATGACGAAGATTCTTTGCCTTCCTAATGTTACATGAGCATCACCTAAAGGTTTTATAAATATGATACTTGAACCAAATAAAATCGTATTAAATTGTTACGTAAATAAACTTTAAGACACGGAAATTCAAATTTATTAACTTCCCCGAAATCTACATACGAGTACACTGCTGTCAGCCGAAATAAGTTATTGGTGAATATTTCCGTAAACATTAATGTTAAACAGTTCCTTTCGTTTATTTAGTCGGTTACCGTTTAGTAGGTTTAATATAATGGATTGTGGTTTTGTGTTTTTTTTTTAAAAACTTCGCCCCACACTAGGAATTTCTCCTGTATCGTAGGTGCGTTTCACAAACATGAAATATTCGCATACACAAACACCCAGACTCGGGACAAACATCTGTGGTTCGCACAACACAAAGTTTTGCCCCGTGCGGGAATCGAACCAATCCAATCGCTTAGCCACTGCGCTAATCAGGTCGTCGAAATAAATAATGTGTAGAGTACAGAATTGAAAATATAATTGGTAAATATTTTTTTTTTGATGGATGTTTTATTTTTGAATGTGCTGGTTACAATTTAAAAATTATGTTGTCATTGTGTTAAGTAAAAATAAGTTATTGTGATAAAACACTACGAAGTATTTATGTTATAGTTCGCAAAATCTGTCAAAATCAAAAGTTACCCGTGAGAGGTTGCGCAGTACCCGATTTTTAGATTTTGTAAGACGGTGAAAACAATCACAAAGAGAATTTGTCCGGCGAACCTGCGCGGTTTTGCGTTTGGGTCTAACTTCAGAAGGCTCATAAAGTTTTGTATGAAATACATATTTAAAACAAAATACTATTATGAAATTTGCCAACGAGCCCTGAAACCACTCGAGTAAATGAAGATTGGATTTAAATAAAAAGGTTTCAAAGCTACGACCTATTAAATATCCCACGTCATTATTACGAACCCCATCGATTTGATGAAAAATAGAATTGTTCTAAGAAAACGTGTTTAGTATCAATAAAAAAATGTAATCAAACGTGCATAAATGTCAATAAGATCCACAGGGGACTAAAAATCTCACAATGTCTGCTCTGCGCTTTTGATGGTGGGGAGGCGAGGCAAAAGCATTCTATCGCCTACTTATGATCTAACTAATAGGATTTATAAAAAAAATATTATATCATAAAGCCTATAGCGGGTCCAAACTGGAGAAGAATGGTTCGTGATAGAAAACAGTGGCAATTGTTAGAGGATAATTAATAAAAGTCTAAATAATAAGAATAATGTATTGACCCAAAAACCAATTTTCAAACAATTCTTATATTCTCTTGGCCATGAAACATGCTGAGTTGAGGGACATACTTTAATTAGACTGGTCAAAACCGAAGTCAAGTCAGAATAAAACGGCATTATTATGTTATTAATATGTCTTGTATCTTTTAGTAAACGGCTGTCAGTACAACAGAAACTGCTCTTAATAAATTTAGTTTAAGTAGGCCAGTACAAATCGATAATTTAATCGAGTTCAAATTATTTTACATCAATTAAAACTTAACAGTGTACTTACGTAGGTTATTTAAAGCAATTATTGATATTCAGATCAAGTTTGAAGTAAATACTGCATTCTGGTAGCTGTTGGTAAATAATTGATTGCAGAATGTTAGCTTATTCAATATTTGCCTATCAATAAGTGAAGACGGATTTTGTTATCGACACGGTTAAAAGTATTCTGTTTATCTTCGATATCGTGGAAAAAATAACATTTACTTTAACACACCCACTACGATATATAGTAAGTCATTAAAATATATTAAAAAATAAATAGGGCTGTGCCATAGAGATAATAGCAATAGCATATTATACGGATTCAACTGCTTTTACATGTGAAGTGTCCCCCAGGGGTCACAGGGTTGGTCCCAATAATGGTTCTCAGGTTTACATTTACAAACCTATATGAACTTTTCAATGTCACTGGCTAACATAAAACCAGGAATGTAATGGTCTGAAATCGTCGAGATGCAGTTTTAGATGGTTATTATCACGGATTAAACCTGCCTGAGGTTGACACAGAAGCTTGTAAAATGACGTGAAACAAAAGATCTTCAAAAAACCCGAATTTGGAAGGTGTCACACACAACATCTCGTGCAGAAATATAAAGTTACTATAGTGACTGAGAACTGATTTTAAGATAGGTGTCCATGAATTAAAATACATTAGAAAGAAGTTAATTTGTATTTAAGGAAAGTTTTGACTAACATACTCTCAAAATAGTGTACACGCACTACAGTTGTTTATGTTTAGGCAATCAAAATGTGGACTATAAGTAGTCAGTTAAGTAAACAACACTTAACGACTATCAAATTACCTATATAAGACCTTGTTTTAGATAAGCCAAGCACCTACCTACAGCTCAGATTTAGACCAATCACAAGATCGAAGAGAGAATTCTAATTAATATGGAAGAACCTATCGCCTTGACGCTGGTAATTAATTCTCGCTATCGGATGAGTCCATAGATCAGTTAAGCTAGAAGATGCATTAATATACAGTCTTCGTTTATGGAGTAGTGCGTTGAGAATTTAATATTTTATATCATAAATGGTGTTGGCGCCATGTGCTGTCGTGGCGCGATGCAAACTCAATTTTAATTTACTGGAAGTGGGAATTTAGTATTTGATTGATACGAACTGGATATCTTATATATAAAATTCTCGTGTCACAATGTTCGTTCCCGTACTCCTCCGAAACGGCTTGACCGATTCACATGAAATTTTGTGAGCATATTGAGTAGGTCTGAGAATCGGCCAACATCTACGGGTCAGCTAGTGTAATTATAAATGTTTGATGTATTTGTATTGGAGAGCTAAAAGATTTACGAAATTAAATGATAAAACCTTCGACAGTGTATAGTTAAACGTTGCGCCATTGGATAAGTCTTTAGTCTTGCAATTAGTTCCTAATTATTTTACAGAGAAGGTAAACGCGTTGCTATTATTATTTAAAGCGTGTAAAAAAGGTAGTTATAATTGAAATTGTTACCTACAATTAAAATTAAATATATTGTAAACGGTACAGTCAGCACCATAAGTAGCTAAACATTAAATTTTTTAACATAACATTATTTAACGATTAACTTCTTATATAGTAAAAAGTCTTAAATATTCTTAGATCATAATTTGGACGTTTCTATAATTTAAATGAAATGTGAATTGATGTATGTTTCCTTCAATTATTTGACATAAGGTTTCTTAACATCCTAAGCTAGGTACTTAGTTGCTGACTGTAGACGAAGTATTTTGTTAAGACAGGTTTTGTACTATACTGGCATCACGCATCCAGTATTTGTTATTAATCTTTCTTTCCCACAACAGATGAATAAAACCGCCAAGACGTAGCTTTGGGAGGTCACGCTGAGGTCATTAACTCTATCACCTTCTACGCATCGTAAAGCGATATTATTATTACGTATCAAAGGCATTGTACCTATTAAGTCTCGATAATACTTGATCAAAAAACGAACCTATATTTTTTCTTTCTTTGTTATCGTAAATAGTGTCTGATTCACGATTCTTATTTCAAAAAGTATGTATGAAGGTTAGTAGGTAAGAACCTACTTAGCTAATCTATAATATCACGATTATACATTTCTGAGAATATAAAAAATGTCAATAGCTATAGTGAATTAAGTCGATACCATTACTTTTTTTTTCTTTAACATTTTTCATGTTCCTCAGAATTACCTAAATAGCTTTAGCAATTTTATTAAACTTTACTCAAGTAGTAGATGTATGTATTTAGAATAGAATATTTATAGTTTCTGATACGATATTAATACAGTTGGTTCATAGTATAACAGTACCTAAATATGATTACAAACACCACATTGCTACCAAAACACCGGTATTACATTACACATTAATAAATCTACGAAAACCATATCAAAAGTATTGAATAGCTGCTTTAAATTACAATGGAAATTTTCCCGCAATTTTTTTATAAACTGAAGACGACTTACTTGCATACTTCATTTGATAACTAAACAATGTTCCAGACTATAAGAATAAGCCACATTCCTTTAGCCCATACAATAGATATTTTTGGCTCATTAGCGACGTACCAAATTCATATTCTTATTGTGTCGGAAGATGGCGTAAGATGGTAGTTGTTCTCTGGATACCGGACCACTGAGATACCCGCTCGGGGCAAAAAATAATAACAAACTATCATCTGGCCGAGAACTGGTTCCAGTCGGCGGATGAGCCGGCCCGATAGATATAAACACGCAAAAGGTAGCTTTTTTATAGTCTCTGAAACATGGGATGAATGATTTGTTACCGAATGAATTAAGTCTAGAATGATTGACGGATTTGAAAAAGAATATAACTATACAGGTAGAATAAAGTAAACTGGATGAAACGCATCGAGTTTTTAATAACAAAGATTATAAAGAAGACGTCGCCATCGGCGGTTTAAGACTCGTATTTGCCATCTTTCCTTGATGTTAACTTCATAATAAGTAAACCTGTTTTCGCTCCGAGCGATCATTTTGAAATAAGTGAATAAAGAAGAACAACAAATAAGCCGAGGTCCAGCTATATCCATTAACAATTACAACAAAAAATCTTGCTTACCTCCGCAAACGGCAATTAGTGCACCGGCTTTAACCGCGCAAACAAAAACAAATTTCGTTTCGCGATCGTCCACTGTTATGTACCAGAAAAATCCATTGAACAACCTCCTTCAATGATCAAACACTAAACTGATTCGTTCATTAACAATTTGTGTAGATTTTCATAAGTTTCACTCCACTTGCAGTCACAAATGTGTGACGAAGAGAATAACTTAGTATCGCGTGCGCGCGGGCGACTGAGACGTACTGATACAACGATATTTCGTTTCCAACTGGATTGTTGGTATTCGTTCTCGCTACTCGCCCCGCGTTTACTTGTTCGTGCCGTTGATCGTTTGGCTTCGGGGCTCCGCTTTGGACTTCGTGCGTGTTCGGCTCTCGAGCTTAAAGCTCGGAAGGCGGTCCATCGAAGCTTCTGCTCTATCTACCAAAACCTACTTAAGAGTTTGATGGATGGGGCTCGATAGTGTTATGAGAATAAAGTCCGTGCTTGCATTTTGATTGATATAGTAAGAGAGCTTTTGAGACAAATACAAAGGAAGGTACTTTCAATATATTTTTTAAGTAACCTATATTTCTCACACTTGTCCCCACAAAAAACATTTTACTTAAAAAAAATAAAAAAAATAGTTATGTTTGCTGGAATATACTATCAACATTATTTCCCCAAAAGTATATAACTTTTCAAGCCTCTTTACTGAACCATTCCAATGAATTGTGGTAGCTTGACTTGGGCCGTAAAAAGCACCTTCGAATCCCATAAGAGAATTTTGCTACAGATCTCAATAACCTAAAATCAGCGCGCTTTAACTTGTTCCATTTTGGGCCAAGTGTAATGACGATTACTCTTCTGACAGACGGAATATAAATCTCGTTACAATCGTTTGTTTTTGTCTCAAATCTGTACAAAATTAGAACTTAGCAGTAAGCGCGCCTGCCACCCGACGGTGGGTCGAACTTGGTCATGTATCCAACGAAAATTAGACTGAACCGTTAACGATACGACATGTAGATTGTAGATGTAAGATTATATTATATCAAAGTGAGGAAACTAGTTCCTTGTTCTGTATTAGGACAACAAAAACTATATAAAGATGTCTTAAAAGCATTGCTATGCAAAAAGCCTTAGAAGCGATCTATGAAAACGTTAACCTAAAGACTACTCTACAGTTCTTTATAACGGCGACGAGCTGTGAGCACTTCTCATTTGCATTATCTTAACATAATTCTTCGAAAGGTATGTATTCATAATCACAATAAAATTCACACTCCTGTCTATATAATTGAGGGTGTATGCATTTATTGCTACTTAAAAGGGATGGCTAGATAACCTGGTTCATCCCTGTAGGTGTTTCAATTCTGACCTGATTGGAGATTTATGGGGAAAAAGTATCCAAAAATGTACGTGCGGGATCAATTTTTGACTTCTTCCAAAGCCACCCGCTTTACACAAATGTTGTACAGCGTAAAATGCCCTATGTAACGGTTCTTCAACGCTTAATTCTAAAAAGGCATCAACGAAGATATGAGTCTACGTTATACTAGTAACTTCGCGTGAGATGATCGCATGATCTCCTCGCATGTGCAGCAATGACGCAAATGATCTTATTTCAAAGAGTTTACTTGCACGTGTTGCCCTGCAATTTTATTTTTCTATTCTTGTCTGAATAGTATTTAGCTGTGAGACAAAGACATTTCATTTCAAAAATAGAAGATAATTAATGCATCTAGTAATTTACCTTTTACGAGGGTCAAACTGAAAGTTCTTAGAACTGGCCACTTATAAACAATATAATAAAAAAATAATTCTAAAATTTGAAAATAGAACTCTTTGCCAATATTACTGAGTATATATTTATAGTTATGGGCCTTTGATGCCTGAAATAAATGGATATTATTATTATTATTATTATTATATATTTCATTAATTTGTCATTTGTTTTACGATTTGGCGGCAAATTGAAAATTGTCTGTGTCACGTCAACATGAATTTAACACGAGAAAATTTTCGTGCAATGATTTTTTATGACTTTCGATGTCATTTAAGTCAACAAGAAAGTTATGATAGACTACGATTGGCCTTTCACGATGAAGCCCCATCTCGTGCGACAGTTTACAACTGGTTTAATGAGTTTAAACGTGGTCGCACTAATCTCACTGATGATTTACGTGAGGGACGGCCTTCTACGGCGACGACTGAAGATAACATCTGTGTTGTGCGGCGTATGATAGAGACTGACAAAAGAGTGACCTATCAGCAGATTCGGACAAGCTTAGGCATCGGTATGAGTCAAGTGCACAAAATCCTCCACGAACATTTAGCAGTCAGGAAGCTTTGCGCCCGGTGGATACCTCATAATTTGACTGAGGCTCAAAAACTCCATCGTGTGGATTGGTGCCGTAAAATGATTGAAAGATTTAACGGAGGTGACTCAAATGCTGTGTTCGACATACTAACAGGTGACGAAAGCTGGATTTACTGTTATGATCCTGAAACGAAAAGACAATCTGCTCAGTGGGTGTTTCCTTTCGAGAGGTTGCCAACTAAAGTGAAGAGAGATCGAAGTGCGGGAAAAAAAATGGTGGCCTCGTTCTTTGGAAGGATAGGTCATTTCGCAACAATTGTGTTAGAGGATCAAAAAACAGTTTCTGCAGAATGGTACACTACCAATTGTTTGCCACTTGTCTTGGAAAAAGTTCGAGAGAAACGACCTCGCAGTAGGATCCTCCTTCACCACGACAACGCCTCGTCGCACACCGCTAAGCGAACGATCGACTATTTGGCGACATCAAACGTTGAATTACTGGGTCACCCGCCGTATAGCCCCGACCTCGCCCCTTGTGATTTTTATTTATTTCCAAAAATTAAAGAAAAACTTAAAGGAAAGCGGTTTATGAATGCTGAAGAAGCGGTGGCTGCGTATCGCGATGCCATTGAAGAGAACCCTAAAGACGAGTGGGCAAAGTGCTTTTCCCAGTGGTTCCATCGCATGCAGCGGTGTATTGACGTGAATGGACAATATTTTGAAAAGATATAATAAAACTAATAACTGGCTAATGTAATCAGTTTTTGATTTTCTAAGAACTTTCAGTTTGACCCTCGTAGGTATTACATTAGAAAGCTTTTAGGGTGGTCATGAATAATGTTGACGTGAAGCAACGTCAGCATTTTTATTGTATACCCACGCTAATTATCATATTTTTATGTATCGTGAGATCGATAAATACAGACCAAAAATTAATAATGTAAGGTTACTTTTAAACAGCTTTTTTTGTTGTAAAGTTACCCAGTATTTTTACCCTTATTGTTGTTCCACATAAAACCTTTTTTCCCTTTATTATTAGAGCGTTTTTAAACAATGAACTGTAACTTAACGATTTCTTGTTACGTCAGAATTATTTGTGATATTACCTACATTATTTCCGATTTTGTTTCTCAAACTCCGCAAACTTGCTCGACTGCTTAACTGGACTTACGCGAGTCCTTAGGGACCTCTAGCCAAGCCTTAATGCATAAAGCTAGGGCTCGGTAAGGGTTGGAACCATTTACCTTTCTGAAGTACTCCCTAAATCCTTTTTTTTCATTACCCATGGTAACACTTTGAACAACTAACTCCGTGAGAAAATTGTCGTGTGATATTTACTACGTACCTAATATATGTATTTTGTTTTGTGGCTGGGATATACCTATATATTTATATGTGTATGTATACTACCCACGATATTAGTATAAATCCTACTTTGGGTTGTAGTTTATCTGGCATAACTTAAATGGTACGTTTGTGGCATTTTAGATACCGAACATAATAATATTGAGCTGTTAAAACGCATGCGGAAACAAACCCACACTTTGGCGACCATAGTAAAATATTATAAAATTGGAAGATATATTATTTTTGTAATCAAAATCTCTAGATTGCGTCTATAAATCTACAATAACTGTCTACAAAATCATTCAAAAACATATAAGGAATCATAAAATCTACATACTTAATAGGCCCGGTCACTTTTGTTTCAGCCTTAAAACTCACACAAAATAAAGCGAACATTTTTCATTTCATAACTGCACGTTTCTGTTTAATGAACGCTGAATGAAATATCAAGCGCTAAAAAGCAACAGTGAGCCATGAGCGAAAAGTAATTTTAAAAATTCCCGGGAATTTCCTCCCTGTAAAATCCAATATGGCTGGAGTTGTGATGGCCACGTCGGCGCCGACTATGAAAGCCATGAAAAGGAAATCGTTAATGGATATTGCGCTATTCATGACACCTAAATGACTGATGGTGCTTTATGGTAAGTTATTACTGACTTGAGCGTTAACTTATACTGCCTATTGTTGTGGTAAGACCAATATAAGTTACTAACTACAAACAAAAGAGTGCACGACATTCCACAGATCGTCGTTTTTTGTTTAGCCCGAGTACACTGTGATTGATTCCAATAAAAATAAAACATTGTCAAACATAAATTCAACTGTGAGTATTACTATTACGAAAGCTAGATACGAAAGCCGCAAATTTAAACGATTGCTAACTTATTTCATAAAAATAAAGGAAAGTCGTACTCACGATTTAATTTCGCAAAAACGTTATTTACGTTAACAAATAGTTTAGGAAAGGAGTGGGATGTAGGCAGTTAGGTACTGTGTAATTGCAAATGTCGCAGTCACGTAGCGTAGCCATCTAAATAATTATCTAGGTTCCATTAATTAGTTGACTTAAACAACGACGATGTAGCCCATGAAACATATTTGACAAAAGCTAGAAAGTAAAAACTAAGATCTGATGTTATAGATTCAAACTAACTATCGCATGATTTTTTCTTTGTTCGAGTATTACCTTTCTATGTAATGATCTAAACCTAAGCTGTCTGAGCTGTGTTAGAAGGTTAGAACCTTAATGCGATTTCGTTATAGAAGCAGACTTTAAAACATTTCAGCCCCTTACCATGAAGTCTTAAAACAGGACAGTTTAGTTTGTGGAAGCGAGACGCTGCATTATTGTGCACGTAGGGTCTCCCTTCTAGATCGTAAACTATCCTGTTTAAAGAGTTCATGGTAAGGGGTTTGTTAAGTATTAAAACAGTTAAGCCAATCAGTGGCATTCGTAGCGACAGATTCCATTGTAAAAACAACATAATGACTGGGCAAATAACTAAATGATGGATTAGGTAAAGTATCTGCGACATATTCACGTTCTTTTAATTTGAATTTTGAGAGAACCGGTTGGCTCTTTTTAAAGGGAATCATCAAAGAGTTGAAGAACTGAGATCGTTTAGCCTCTGCCGCGTCTCTCTAAGGACAATAGGCAATAGTAGCTCCCATGTAAGGCGGGGCAACAAAAATACGGATGCGACACGAACGATCCTCATAGGATCCTCATAGATCCTCATTGTTGTATTATATTATGTAATTAGTTAAGATATTGACACGTTCCGACGATTAATTGTAGTATCTTTCTCGTCCTTGATTTTTGCACGGATCTGCTTAACTTTAAGATCGACCGAACATTTTTATTTAGCTTCTTCTTTTAAGGTTTTTAGTTCTTTTACGAGTGTCCTCAAAGTCAAGGGTCTTAAATTAGTTTCTCGCGTTACACATTAATTACTAAAAGAAAGTTGAAAGTAATTTATTAAATTATCTATCGAAGGCTTTTTATGAAAACTTAGTACAACCAGTAATGATCATTAAGAGTAAAAGCAGACATTAAATTAACAGCATTAAACACTGTCCAATGCAATTTAATGGAGATAGTGTGATTTCTATTCGTGTCTACCATATATGTTTACAAAATCGATGCTGCACTCGAACGAGTGGAAATCGATTTAATTACTCCTCGAACTATCTCAATCAAGCAATTTGAATAGATGACTCGATGCAAATGGTATCGTATTAACTCGACCACTCGACCGCGGGAATCGAAATAGCGTCATTCGCTGGTCTAGTGTAGCCAGATCACTGCTTGATGTCGGACATTCCGAATTTTTTTCGCACCCTAAGTAGTTACATTTATTTATATGGTGATAAAATGTTTAGTAGTATAACGTTTTCGTTAAAGCACGCCTCCTAAAATCACCGAGTGGAACCGAGTGCCAAAATTATTACATTTAGGGCCAAGATGAAGTAAATCGTTAAAGGAACTTCTTAATCAACACTTGCAATTTCTGTCAACTGAAATAGGTACATTTCTAAAGAAAAACATGTTTTTAAAGCTCTATTTTAACAAAGATTAGCATTTTAGCAATTTCCATTACGCGTGAAAATTTACCCAATCGAATATCAAATTCAATTTAGTTTTTATGATATAAAAATCGAATGGATCATAAAGCTTGAGAATTATTTGTTTTCGAAGACAAATCAAACCGATTCGTTCCGGAAATAAACGAGTTAGGATTTATAAATATTTGTCCCACAATTAAGCCAAAACATAGCATGGCTCCCATTAACGTGTTGATGATAATTGGTTTTGCGATGACAAATACGTTTCATTACGCAATGGTTGTGTTCTCGGCTTCCTCTAATAGCTGTTCGGTATGAAGCTATAATTCAGATTAGATATACATATGTATGTTAGTAAACTCCATAAGGTAATGGCCATAAACGAGCGTTGGTAGCACCCCATGTCATGTAGGAAAGACAAATGTATCCAGAAAGTGATATATATACATATTTGTGAGGCGTTGCTACATTTAATTCACTAATGCATACCTTTTGGTTATGTTTGAGGTAATATCCATTTTGTTACTTGCATATTAATCATTAATATCAAGAATGATTTCTTGAAATCTTTGATAGGGTAGATATTATGTCCTGCAGATGCTATTTTCTGAATCGGATTTACTTCACGGACACTGAATCTACATATCAATTTATATTGTTTATATCTTTAGGAAGAGCTTGTAAAGGACAACCAGAATAATATAAATGTGTTACTACACGTTGCGACCATTTGTATCTACAATGTAAAGTATAAATACAAACAATAGGTACGTAGACCCGCGTTTTTGTGAGGTAAAACTTCTCTCTCCCTAAGCGTCACTTTTTGTTTCGTTGCGAAGTATTTTTATTTGAGGGTCCGTGGTTTACGACAACACGTAAAACAGTCATTAATTTTGTATTGTACCTTCTGGTTGTAAAGAAAAAAAGTTGAGAACATCACGCGTAAGCACTTTGGATCTTAACACGTATATCAAATAAATTGTAATCACTGTATATTATGCTTTTACCGTAAATCTGGTGATATGTCTCTTCTTCTTTACTTACTGGTAACCCACCAAGATTTATGTTAAGTTAAAATACATTACTTTGTTTTTGTAGTAAATGTTCGATGCAAAAAACACTTGGGTACAACCGTTTATCAATAACAAACGGTGGTTGAGTAGGAGATCCATATAAAACATTCTAGACGAAGATAAAAATAGCAACATTAAAGTCACCTGTTAAAAAAAGTAAAGTATATATCACAGGGTTTACCAAAGCAAATGTTTCAGGACCTTTAGGGAGACGTGTACATAACTCACAGTCGTATCGTCTACTGTGTGCCCTTTTTAAAGTGAATTGCTCGCTCGACTGCTATCAGAATACATAAGCCCGGGCATGAGTCAAGCCGACCCAAATAAAACTAACGCCTGATATCAGCGAGGAGAAAGTGATGTATCGTTGCAGCAGGCTTTACGCAATCTCATGTTGCCTCTTAAGGCTAAACAGTCTGTGATGTAAGAACAAAGCTTCCCAAACAACGATAATTAGATCAGAATTTTCGCCTTCGCGTGTGAAATCGATGGGCTCAGTTTAAGTGGCTATCATGCTTTTGTTGCGCAATGATGTTGTAATAGCTCATCGTAACTTTACTTTGATGAAAACCTTCGTTTATAGCTGTTTATATGAGGTAAGTTTGAGTTCTCTGTCGTCAGTGTGGTAGATTCGTTTGTTTAAAGCGAATGGACAGTTTAAATTACAAAAAACACTTCTTGCATTCATAATTTTCAAACGGCAAAGATATTTAAGAGCTTAAGTTTTACTTCTCCTGCCTTTTGATGACAACTGGATATAATTTGTCATCTCAAGTTTTCAGATTCGTCGAGATGGTTTAAATATTTATTAATACATTTTATGTAAATATTCCTTCTAGATTCTACCTGACGCGACGGTAAACGCTCAGTCACACCTATGTCAACTTAGTTCAATATATTCACAACGTCAAAGCTCTGTCGCCGCCAGTAGTAGTAAACAAACAGAACACAGAAACCCCACTTGAGTCAATATTTCCCCCACAACACGCCGATACTCTAAGGCTTCAGGATAGAAGGTAACAAAACTCCGCTGGTGTTTTAAAATACTTAATAAACGACTTAATACCTAAATCGGGATTTCAGCTACTTATGACCCTTCACGTTCGGGCACTCGACCCGTATCTATCGTGCACACTCGGGGTAGCCGTTTTAGGTGTCGTGTCATTACAATGTGAGAACGTACAATGTTGTGACATAACTGTATGGAGGAGTGACTGCATATAGACTCGTAGATTTGCAATACCTACCTTACTAACTTGTTGGTTACAAAATAAGTATGGTAATTTTAGTGGTTGAGTAAGTACTAACATACATATTGAAGTTGGTGGCTGAGCTTAGGAAGACTTGATTTCCTAAGCAACGATGAACTTTGCCTTATTTAGCTACATTTTATCCTTTTGTCTTGATAAGCTACTTAATCATTCTGACTGGCAAAACGCGGATTACAATCAAGTAGAGTACGCAAAATCTGACATTGTTCCATCTCTTTAGAATTGCCGGCTCGAATACCTTTATAATCACTTATTTCGAATGACTTCGTGTTTTAATTACGCGAATATATTCCGTAATAGTGTGCAGATTTAGAAGGCTTGATTTATTGCTCTGAACTGTAAGTTGTACTTATTAAGAACAATATCCAAAATACGAACCTACATATGAAAGGTCGTATTGCCGCTGTGTAGTATGTAATTTTGGGGGGCGTGTCTCAGATTTTTCTGCAGGCGAAATGCAATCTGATCAATTTTCGGAGGTCAAACGATAACGCGTCTCGTGTTCATTTATCTGGGGTATCTTAATCGGTCGGCTTGTTGACCCGAGTAACAGGAATTTGGGTGTCCGTTACGATTGGCTACGCTGTAAAATGATGTTGTGCTGGTCCGTCGGCGCACCGCGTTTGCCAGTAACCCACCACTTACAGGCCATTACGCGCCTGGTTACGTAATGTACCTTAATGTTATTGGGTTGATATGTAACCGCGCTGTGTATGGGATACATTCACATCGGACACGTCGTTAGCATCTTCGAAAGAGGCTGATTACGTTTCAATGTCGAAGGTTAGCTCGCTTTTATTTCTGGTTTTCATTTGACCTTCATTAATTTTTTTAGCAATTTACTTGTTGACTTTTTCTGTATTGTTTTCGACTAATTCTTGGAAGTTAATCAAATACTGTTCACCAACTTAAGCAGTTAGGAATTTCTTGATACAATACAACCTCATATCACCGTGTTTATAAACAGAAAATAGAATGGCGTCTTGAACTACCTGCCGTCTACATCTAGTACATACTCTTCATGCTAATCTAGTAATGGAAGAAAAGCATTAAATTCGTTTATCGGCTTTTTGTCGCCTTGCTATGTAAAATAATATAATCATAGAGATCTTGTCTTTTATGTTTCCAGCTGGAAGTATCTAAGGATTGCAATCTTTAGATGTCAACTTTACTGCCTTGCGAGACCCAAGCAATACAAAGTAAGAATTTAACTGTATTCTAAAGCGATAGTACCACACATTTGTATTACAAGTACCTAGTTGTAAGTAGGTAGGTACTATGGTAAACTTAAATCGTGCCAGCAAAATCATTGCAGCTACTAATGAATAAGCAAACTCATGGAGTCGGTGATTAATATGCATAAGAGTGTAATTACGCGGCACAGGTTGGAAATTATGTAATAGCGTGTTATCGCGGGGAGCGGCCGCCGCGGTCGCAGTCCCCGTTCCCGTATCGTGGACGTCACGCATCGCCGCACTAACAGACGTTTGGGAGCCGTTACACGCGTCAGCTTGCACACGTGACATATGCGTTAGTACCCCCACATGTAGATACGCAGTACCTATTATATTTCCATAATTTTGGTATATTTCGCTCTGATATTTTGGTACAAAAAGAACTTTGCTATCTTTATGGAATGTTGGTATGCTACTAATGCTTTACCTGCTTACGTTATCTTTGCACCTTGCTTGTGCATTTAGCTTTTTAATAGCTGTTTTAATTATACTAAAATATTAGTAGCGTTATCATTGAATCGGAATGGTTTTAGAACAAATAAGAAAGTGTGAAATGTTAACGTTTGTACCATTTGCACAGCAATCTTGCGAGGTAATGTCATTTGTAAATCTAAATAACTAAAATGCCGTGACTGATATTGATACGTAGTTGTAACAGATACTTACTGAAGAAAGTTTTTAATGCATTACTATTTATGTTAGACAGGTTTCTACTAATACACAGGTGTAAGAGTATGTAATTGAATGGAATAGTTTAGAATAAAATGCAACCGCTTTTCTTTTTATTGAAATAACAGTGTACTTACATGTTTCTGGCCATGGCTATGAATTAAAAAGTTTGCACTTTCTTTGTATAACGGGTCATAACTCATATGGATTTAAAAATCGAACCTTTTATTTAGTGGGACAGCTCGTATGGGACTATTTTGGAATAGTAGTATGAGTGGATCTGTACCTTAAATAATGTTACTTAAACCTGAGTGTCCCTCTCCACAGAAGTTCTAGAACCTTCAAGTACTGACAAGGATTTAACTTAGTTAAGTTATTTCACAATATTTTTAGTAATAAATTGCTCAGCAACCTTCGAGAATCTCTTATTATAAACATCGCCGGTAATACATGCATTTATACACCTGGATACTTAGTAAACCACGCTTCAAAGGAAGTGTTTGCGTATCTACGAATTGATGACTCATTCCTAACGGTATAGGACCCTACTTTTAATGAATAGACATTAAAATGTTATGACGCCATGTATTATACAACTATGTATCTATACAAAAGTAGATATGACGGTAAATTCCTGTCGGAATTTCTCACAGTGTTGCGCGGGCGACTGCGGGAGAATGAGACGACGATAGTGATCTTGATTCGCGGTATGCGGCGCGTGCACGACAACCTTGGTCAAGGCATCGCGGGTATGGTACAGCTCGCCAGTTGCTTGCAGACAGCTGATTGGTGGCAGTGCAGACAACCTAGGAAGGACGACTGTGGAATGTTCGAGCCTTAAGTCTTACTTATGTCAGACAGAATTGACTTTATTCGAATGGTGTCTTGCAAGTCTATTTATGGATGTTAAAGACGACTAAAGAATCAGTTTCGATGCTTATGAAATGACGTGTAGTGTATTATATCAAAAACATTGTCCATGGAAAGGTTGTAACGATTTTCCTTATAACTGTATTTGATTGATATGTGTAATGTTGATAAAATTCTGCCCTATTAGGACCTATAGATATATAAATATTTGTACACCAGAACTGGTAGAATATATGAAACTAAAAATATTGTATACAACTAAATTTTAATATATTCTAACAAATAAATTATTTCTTTCCTATGATTGGGATCATTTTGATCCCACATCTGAATGAGTGACGAGTTTATTTTAGACATCTAAATGTTATTGTAGAAGATAGTAAAGTCAGCACTAAGGATATTGATTCTCGCAATAACTATATTACGACACTATCGACTATGTACCCTAGAAGACAAGGCAGTCAAAACTAAATTACGATCTACCGGTAGAAATTTGACGTTGAATCATTTACGATAGTCAAATGCCTAAGATATTTTAGCAATCTTCCATAGAACCCATTAAATGGCCGGATGCATACATAGAGCCAGTATCTAAGTATAGAGGTAGATTACAGATTAAATCACTAGAACTCCTACCTTATCCTATTAGCAAAGTATTTATCCAGTCTAACATTACTTTGGAACAGGATAGAAAGTCGTGCATACAACTTACAGTATCAGTTGTGAGCATTCGTGGCTTGTAAATATCCTTATCAGACCAAGGTATACCGTGACAACAATTATTTTGTATGGGATAGTATTAAGTTAGTGCTCGATGCTCATTTTCGTGGGAGTTTCTGTTGAATGTATTAAGATAATTATGTTATTTGACCTGTAATCAGTTATCAGTTTTGGTAGCCAAGCGTCAGATACCCAAATTTTAGAGCATTTGTTTCTTTACATTTTTTATTTTGTCTGTCCCTCTGCTATTGTTTTTAAGGTAAATGTAATAATAATATATGGAGAGTAGAATTATAGTCTCCAGGAGAACAATTTCTTCTTCTTAAATTAAATAAGCATTGCTTTGGTCTTTGAAGCTATCGTTTTCTTCCAGTTTATTTCAGTTGTATTTGAGTGATTTTTGAATTTTCTTATTAATATTTCTATATGTAGGTATTTATACCTATTCTATGTCGATATATTTTTATTCAATGTTGCCTTAAGTTCAACTTCTGAATAAACTTTATTGACAAACCACAGTACCGCGGATAATTTCTTGGTATTTATCATTCATGTAACAAGATATAGGATACTTGGTTAGATAATAGATTTCACAATGACTAATTAGGTACCTACTACAAACATGATGAGAGTAAATGATTCAAACACTCTTCACATAATGTTCTATTAAAAGATAGATATAACAAATTAATTTGACTCGATGATATGTAGCAGAAGTATTAAAAAAAATAGGGTAGGTAAATCATCATCACCAGCCGGGATGTCTGTCCACTGTTAAACAAAAGCCAGCCCGTTAAGATAAGCCCCTTGGAGGTCGTAAGAGGCGACTAAGGGAAAATCCAGAAGATTGGCAGCAGCGTCTTCTCTGTACCTACACCACTAATACTGCGATCCCCAAGCCGCTTGCCTAGCGTGGAGATTATACTCCCCCCCCTGTAAGAGGGAGGCCTTTGTTCAACAGTGGACATGTTCCGGCTGATGATGATGATGACTCCACACACATTTTTTTTCGGTTTAATGCTTTATCTACTCAAGTCTTGCAATTAAACTTTCATTTTATTTAAATCTCAAATTCACACACGATTCCGTATCATCCTACGCAATCCCACAATTCAAAATCCGAACATAGATTTACAGGCCCAATAAAAATAAAACCCTCACTTCGATTTATAGTTTCATTTACGACATCGCCGAGTCACTGTCGCTAGTATTAAATGTATGGCGACGCGTCCCTCGCACTTAATTTTTTACTCCGAGCCTGCATTCACTCTATGCATACAATAAAATATCTCATACAGGACAGGAGGACGATGAGTTTGATAAATGATAAGGCACGTTAATGTCTGACGAAGCGAACTTTAGAAGCTAAAGATTGCGATCAAACTGGTCGCGAAATTTTAATAGAAAATACATGACGTGGAGTATTTAATTATAAGTTCATGACGACGTTGTTAAATGAAACGTTTAGGTCAGTATTCAGCTGACAGGGACGTTTCTTTGGAATAAATTATAAGTTGATCGTGAAGATTATTGATAATATCGATCGTTGTGGTGGTCTATGCCTGCCGAATCTCTGAACTTAGGCAATCCCTATAAGCTCATCTCCATAAGAAACATGACTGTGCCTTATGTGAAATGTGATTGTTTTTACCAACATTAGATTGGCTTAATTATAGTTCAATGGCTCTTATAAATTGATATGAAATTGCATTTTTTTATTACACTAAGAGTCTATAATCTATAAGGAAAAACACAAAGCAATTAATGGACGTCAGTATTTGCTATCGTTACACGTAGGTCCATCAAACGCCAATCACAAAGCAAACCAGATTAAAGTTATTTCAGTGTGCATTCGGCAAATGCTGCAACTGTTGCAAGCTTGTTTATTCCAGAACTCCTCAATTACATTGCTCTGGTGACAAAATGCCGTTAGGCATTGTACCGAACATGCTAACCCAACGTCCTACGTGACGAAGCGTCGCGGAACGATGCCGCGCGAACTGAGACCATTTTATTATAAAATACTGTTTTTGGTATTGCTGTCTTTTTTATTTACCTATCTGAATAAGTTACTTAATACTAGTAAGTTATTTAGGAACTTGCAATCATAATGTTTCGTTTGATTATCAGAGGGGTAGGCAGAATCAACGGCTTTCTGTTTCCTATGATACTGATCCTCCTTTTCACCTTCTTCACTTAAATTATGATGTTTGCAAATAGATAAACAAAACACAATAATCTGTGAAGCAACTTCTTATATAAGACTGGTTTAAGAAATAAGACCCTGTTGAGCCGAGGCACAATATAGTTTCGACGTTTAATTTCTCAGTGAAACCTGAGCTCTACTGTTCATCTAGGACGGTGCCTAAGAGGTTAATAGAACAGGTAACAAGGCTAGACGCAATGTAACCCGATGCATCCGTTAATAGGGACGTGACTGAGCCAGCTCCCTTTATCTCCGAGACAAAAGTGCACGAGCACGCCACGCTGAGGTATACGTGCAGCCGTGCAGCTCAGATAACCTAACTTATTATCTGCAGTTTATTGCGGTAACTTTCTCAAAGTTGTCTATTCAATACTTATAGCTATTTAGTCAACTTAGCTACGCTGCCAGTTCACATTTTTATGTTGACTTTACTAAGACACAACTTACGGAGTCTTCGTATAAAAACGTTATCTTGACTCAAAAGTCGATTGTCAAAAGAGTATGGAAAAAACTTGCGCTTAAGACCCAAAGAGCATCCATCATAGACCCACGTGTCGCGATACTAATTTTATCTTGCCTATAGCGTACATTGAACAGTCAGCTCTTCAAACCTGACGAATGGCTCATCATCAATCATTTAAGCATTTCAGTCGTCATCAGCCATTCATTTTCATTTCGAAAACATTGCATATTGGATAAGTCCCAATGTTCGATACCCCTCTTTAGGTACTCTGTAGTAGGTACCTGCAACGGGAATACTTTTGCCTGTTTCATCAATTTTACAGAGTGTCGTCTCAATTAGCTCTTTGCTTCTTCGTCTCTGTCGCTGCACTTTTGCCAGAGTAGTCGTGGTTATAACGTTTAGGTTGATTGGGCAGCAGACAGTACTCACCACACGATGTCCCGCCACCTCTGCCTACTGGGCCGTTAATTGGGCATATTCGTGCACGGGAGCGTCCACCGCAGCCTTCACTTGGTCCGTCCATCTCATCGGGTTCTCCCCCATGGTCCTGTGCCTTCGACTTTTCCTTGGCTCTCTTGACCACTCTCCCTTGGCACTTCGCTCTCTAGTTATCGTCAATGCTGCAATAAATTAAGGCTAATACAAAAATGAAAGTGCACATTTCCTTTTTCATATTTTTATATTAACTACGGTTACCCCCAGGAGGTTTCTAAGTCTAGTCTAGTGACTAGAATAGTAGACTAGAATGTATGAATCTTATATTCTCCGTACCTAAGTATTCCTTTGATGTCTATTTTGCTACGTGCTTTCATAGTCGTTAAGTTCAAGGACACCAATGACAATATTCTAGTGAAATGAGCCCGAAACACGAAACAAACCTTTTAACTTTCAGTGAATTTCTTTTGTTACAACATGTCAAGGTCGTTCATTTAGAAAGGTATTAGGAGTAGGCAGTTTACTTGACGTGCTCACCTTGACTGCGTTGACTTAATTTTATACTGTTTACATGGATAATTAATATGGATGACACATTATAGAACACGTTTTCAAGGCAAGGCAAGAAGTATATTCATTTATATAATATTTATATTACTTTCTCTTAACAGCTGTCTTACTTCAGGGCAGAGAACTCTTCTGTTGCAAATAAGGATCCTCCATGGTTGCTAGTAGAATCAATACCAAGTAGATCCATTTTACACCACTGAGTCTACTGACTAACGGATTCATATCACAATGCGTGATTGCCGCAGCACATTTCTTTTCCTCATACAAGAATACAGTGTCTACCGTGAGTTTTAAATTGTATTTAAATTACCATCGAAAACATTTATTATTTCTATGGCAAAGATCACAAAACCCATACTCGATGAACTAAAATCTATACTTAGTACGCAAAAACATCGCGCCGTTCTATGACGCCTAGCTCGATACAAATATTGTCAAAATCACTGTCTATCATAGTTCATCTGTCAGTTGATCATTGATTTGAAAACTTCACATTATTTACTTCAATTACTGGTGGTTAATACACAGATGTGAGGATATACAACAACATATCGTTCGGAATGCAAAACAACTAGACATGTTCTCTGTCCTTACATTTGTCCGCTTAATTAATTTTATGCGAAACTGCCTTAATGCTTTTCCCATTAAAACCGTTGAGGAGAATACATATTATGTTATGGTTAATCATGGGTTGTCATTAAGTGAATCTTAATTATAGACTTCCGTATTCTGTTCCGCATTCATCAACACCTTTGGAGTTCTTTGTCTCACTTCCGAGTTTTTAGCTCGTTTGCATAACTAGGTTGGAATGTAAAACATTTTTTTTTGCTCAATTCAGTTGGAAAGGCTATATAAGGGCTTATTTTTAGTGTCAAAATTATTATGTATTTTTTCTGTATTTTGAGTGCATACTTACAAACATTTTCAGACAGCAATGGGTCTAGGTCTAGGTATTTTGCGCCCCTCTAAGGTCTGCGGTTTGTACCTGGATATCGCTGGTATCACCCTAGTTACGGCAATGCATGTCACACACAATTTTTGAAGATGAGAGCCCCGTCTACTTAATATACTTTCGGATTCGTAACGCAATCGGTAACCAGAATATTTAAATTTTTATTAGACCCTTTCCAACCCTTTCTAATTATGTGAACTCATTGCTCCACACCTAATTTGCCAGCGAAACCTTAAAACGACTCAAAGCGGATGCTTACTAAAAATGAACATACCTCATTAAATACTCTTTTGAGTGCAAAGGAAACAGCTGTGAAGAGTAAAAAGTAGCTGTTTACAACGAGACGGTATGGCCGGCTTCCCTATAAGGGTGGTTGGCATCTAGAACCTCCGTGTAGCCCTTAGGATGGCCATCCTGTCACTTTTTATTAACACCAAGAAAGTTCTCATCATAATTTCATGTTCACAAACTTAATTAGTTTGCTTGTTTTTATGTAACCTGTGTACGATTCTGGGTTTTATTGCAATGTTTATCGATATTGATACCTACTAGATACTATGTGTCCATCTGCAACTCCGTGTGTAAGTATATAATATATTATGTGAAATTTATAGTATAGGTGAAGTGTCCGATATAATAGTATGTATGAATAGTTATATATAATTTTTTATAAACTGTCAAGTGTAAGATACCAGTGTCCGCATGTTATAATGTTATAATTATATTTAAGTTAGTGACTTTAGTTCCTGCAGTCAAACCGTTTAAACGGTTTTGTAGGGCATTTGTTTGTAACAGTGATGTAATCTAAACGATAAATAAAGACTATACCATATACTATAAAATCTATTGCTGGGTTAGTGAATTAATTATGCAGATTTTATTTATAGTATGGAGACAGTGTTTGGTAATCAATGTAAATTTAGTCCAAATTACAAAACAAATAATTAATTTCAGTATAGGCTTCAGTATATTTAGCACCATTTCACACAGCACCAGCTTTTTAAGATAATATTTACATGAAACTGAACCTTCACTAAAAAGCCCTGCCATTCGTTTAATAACATTTCCTTTGTCTACGCTTGTCAATTGTTTATGCTGTCGGGTACTTGGTGTAAGACATAGTTAGTTACTATAGGGTGAGGTTGTGATTATGGTTGTGATCACAGGACGCGGACAGCTAAAGGTAATACTTTTTGTCGCCCTTGCAACGCCATCTAGCGAAAAGGCGTGGAACGTTGTGCAGTTCAGTTCCAAACCGCAAAGATAATTACAATTTAATAAGCACAAAATTAAATATTTATACTTCGGTAATTGTAAGAAACAAAATTGTATTAACCAGAAAATCAGTATTTAAAAACAAATTAGTCTTGTTAACAACGCCATCTCTCTTCAATATTTGTGAACTTGTGGAGAGGCAGTAAAGCAGGTTAGCGAAGCTGGCTTAGAGCTTCTATTATTAATATGTAGATGGCGCGCTATTAAATATCTTTACATGCTACTTTTATTTTTCACTATGGACGTTTACTTAGAAATTGAAATAAATATTTTATCTTTTACTAATCGTTCTAAGGTCGCGTTTTACTGTGTCTAAACAAATGAAAATAGGTACCTGCCTACTACTCCTGAGCTAAAAATTGTTTTGAACTAGGACCCTATTGTGTACCTTATATTACTCAATCTAGCCGCACTTTTTGAGGGGCTGTCAAAAATATTGGAATTGCATCGTAAAAATGATAAACTGAAACATAAAGGTATTTTCATTGGAATCTCTCATAGTCGTTTGCCTTACAAGAAAATAAGCAAGTAAGGAAAAATTTTAGGGCGTAAGTTCATAATGAACCGTCAAAACGAAATCCCAAACCGTAAACAATGATAGTAAGCTGAGAAACATTTCTAAGGGGATAAAAAATAAGGGCAATTTTTCGCGTCATTGGCATTCGCTCCAGCCAAGTCTAGGCGAGCGTCCGAGACTACTTCACTGCGTTCTTGCCCATTTATCACGTCACAAAACGCGAAAAAAGAATCACGGGCTTACTGACCCGTTACTTTTCCATTTACAGAGTGTTTTCGCTTATCTCATCCGTGTAATATCCTTTGGCCTCATCCAGTTTCGAAACGGTGACTTAAGAGTTCGAGGGTAGCCACTAATCATTCATATGTCACGCATACACTAGTCATCTTCGACCTTTTGTAATAGTTACCTACTCTTATCGTATTGTAAATAGTTTTTGTTTTGCCGACAGGGTTGTAATGAGCTCATTTTCAATTTATGTAATGCATAAAAAGCCTCTTTATGGACAGTAACCAATATAATATTATAGGCTACTACTTGATGTTGATGGTGATAAATAAGGAGAGGACCCTGCCCTCTCATCATCTTGAAATACTGTCGTAATCGCCTTTTATGGGGTCGTAGAGTTAGTGAGTGTACTCTGCCTCTAAGTCTTATCTATTTTTAAACTAGCTGCGCCCCGGGGTGTTACCGGCTACATTTTTTCGGGTGAAAAAGCCTATGTGTTATCCAAGGTGTCAGCTACATCCATATGAAATTTCATTAAAATCGGTCTAGCCGTTTAAGCGTGAAGATGCCACAAACATACAAACACACTCACAAACTTTCGCCTTTATAATATTAGTGTGACTGACGCCGGCAACTTTCTTAATTTGGTGGCAAAATATATATTATTGGCTGACACTCAAAAAATCCTTTAGGGTCCGACTGCCTTTTCTGCATCCGACGTTAGTCAAAATCCGCTTTCCGAAAGAGCTCTCCCTTTTTGAGCAGAATTCGATAAAAATCAAACATTGATAAACAAACAAGCGCAATTCACCATCTAGAGTTTGGTAAACGCCCCTAAATTACATCGATTAACAATTACAATACGAATTTCATCAAGCCCGTTGATTTATTTCGCAAAATATCTCCGACCGGAGTGCCGATGCCAACGCGGAAATTGAAAAAAGCGTTCCGAGGGGATGTTGTGATAATTCAATTCACGGCACAGTTAACAGCTGTTTACGGGGTTTTACATCGCACTGACAGTCTCGCTTTTAACTGTGATTAATTTTGGCGACGGCTACCTATTTAGTAGTACTGAGTTTATATTGAGCGTGAAACTCCGCGCCATTGAGAATATTTTCCACTGAATCACATTGTACTTATGGAGCGTGGATACTATAAATGGTGGTGGGCAAATAAATACGGGCAAATAAATTAAAAATATAAGTTTTTACTATAAAATTCCAAGTTATATAGTCATACGCACACCGCTACATCTCTCAGATAGATATTCTAAATATGTTTTATCGAGAATCTGCAGAATATTAAATCTATAAATCGGTCTAGATTCCTCACCACATTTTATTTATGAAAAATTATGTATTCTCAAAGTGGCTCGAGATGAGATTTGTTGAATTTTAATAAATCCATCTCATTTTAATATTTTTGGGAATGTTGGGTACCTACATCAGGAATCTAAACTAAAAATATTTCGTGTCGTCAAAGAACGCAATAAAGCTGTATTTCTGTTTACCTAGCGTGTCTTATAAATATACGAAATCAGAACTCAGAACGCGTAGAAATGAAATCTAATTTATAATCCGCGTGATGCCGTGAACTCTACCTTGCCGAGGTGTGGGAATACCTCACGTATTGGAAGTAATGCTGAATAAATATTTATTAAAAATTACATAGAAAAGGTGAATACCTTTGTAGGTAAAGCTGCTAGTAAAAGTAGGAGCATTTTATTTTAAAGCACATTTTGATCAAGTATGTTTAAAACATGGGCTTCGTTAATTTATTTTTGTTAATTTAATGCTGGCGTGTGTTTCAAAGAAACGTGTTTAGCTTATGTAAGACTTTTAATTTTTGTATGTACCTATTAATATACCAAGATACGTTTTAGGACTTTCTGTTCGTCGCATATAAAAACGTTTAGGTCCTTGAAAAAATTCACTTATGATAACATTTGTGGTGAAAAGTGCAGTGAAAGCATGCATTTATTTGACTCGTCCAATGTTTAACGAGCGCTGTTTCACTTTACATAGATGCTAACAGCCAGCTAGTACTTTTAAGTATCAAAACTTATATGACTCCATACGTGCTTGCTGCCTCGCTAGCGTAAAAAGATTTTAGTTTCGTGGGAAAGATAAAGTTCAAAACTGTTTATTTGGTAATACTTTTCCTAAATCATTTCTTTTCTGAACATTGGAAGTAAATGCATATATTTATTAGACAGAAATAAATAAGATAAGGCTTTGTATAAGCTAAATCCATTTATCTATCTCCTGTACAATACAACACAAGGGAGAAACTCTACCGCAACGTTCTTGAGACAATTTCGTTTATTAAATCAGATACGGTAAACAGTCTCTTCGCAATGCTGAGCTCACAAAGCGAGTGTATTGCCATTATCAGGGCGTACATTTGCATTAAGTACGACTCCCGCGACTTGCAAAAATAGTTTTGGTAACTCCGTGAAATCCCTTCGTGCGTGCACTTTCATACAAACTCACGGGAATTTTTTGCTCACACAAGCGTAGAGGAAATATTTCTTTTGCTCTACGATCAAGTAAAGCTGCTGATCCTTTTATGAGCTTTTCTGTTGCTTATGAGCAATGAACGTCGTACGGTGACGTGAGCTCTATAAACGCTTAATGAATAGTCAGTTGCCAGTTTCCCGCAATGCTATCGGTGACAACCCTTTGTCTACGAGCTCGATGATTTGATTACGAATTATGGCACAGTTACGTTCCTATTGAATTTAGTTTGTTGTGATATTCAAGATTATACATAATTGTTGTTCTATATTCTATAACAAGTTGAGTCCTTCTGCACAGAGGTAAGGCTTTGCTTGATATCCATGTATTAGCCAATTTTTACGAAATAGAATTGAATATTTATTTATTTGCTTAGGATAGGTATTCACAATTAGGTGGTTACAATATTAATAATGAATCCTTGCACAATCTATTATCGGGGCAAGTAATTGATGCAATTCACTATCAAACATAAGAAGATAAAAAAAAATATACACAACAAAAAATTATCAGTTAGAATAAGAAAGAATAGGTACCTAGATTTTAAATCACGGCAGGAGATGGTACGTTAGATGAAAGGTTTATTTATGTAGGTATTTGTGTTGGGTATTGAGGAGCAATATTAGGCACCTATACCAAAGTTTGTAAATGTTATGAAAGTTTGGTTTGCGACTTGATTGAGAAACATGTACCTTCGGCCAACCTAACTAACAACTTAGACATCACACAGACTTGCTTTGTAATATTAGTAAGATAACAATAGCTAACAATATTCTCTGACAACTAACATACGCGTACAAGGAATTATGAATATTGAACATCACTTCCTTCGCCTAACATAACCAAAGAGATTTAGGTTGATCTATTAGTTAATTCCGCGTTGAACAAAGAAAAATGCTCCATATAAAAGTTATGAATAAAATATACGGCGCCTACGTAAACTTCAATGCTCACTAAACGAGCATACATAAAACATTTCCCAAGAATTCGTTTCAAAATATAATATCGAAAGTAAAAAGTTTGCAATGCTTTATTTTCTAAAACAATACGTTTGAAAGAGAAAGAAGATTTACTTTCTACATAAGAAATCCATTTCTGTGTGTACTATTTATCAAGTGTGGTGGAGAGAGCGAATTCATGTGATTGATTTTGTTCAGTGACGTCACAGTATAGCAGCAGCAATTCCGCTGATGGAATTGACCCGGAGAACATATGAGGAAGAAGGTGAATGCGGTGAATGTTTGTAATGTACCGGTTTTTGTGGGGGTTCGTGGGGTTTTTGGTTAAAATAAAAAACATACCTACGTTCTAAATGTACGTACAAAAAAGAATTGTGAACAGGTGATGGCTCGTGTTTGAGCTGAATAAGAATCCTTTGCAAATAGATACTTATTGCATTTCTAACAGCAAATTAATTTTACCCACTCAGTTTACATTTTCACTCAGTTGCCCACTTCACGCAATACAAAACTACAATTGCGATGTCTGAAAGTTTTATTAATCTATAAAATAATGGCATCCATCTTTTAGAGAGGATGTAATTTTCCGCGCGAGGGGGCCCTGAACCAATAGAGAACAGGATAAACCTACTTACACCGGATAAACTTAGTAAACTGATGCTTTAGATCTTCTTCCACGAGTTTTGTTAGGCTTCGGAAAATCCTGATAATTTATTGTTGATTGTTCTTATAAACTAGGTATCAGAGGTTGAATATAAACTGACTAAAATTGTTACCCTTCAGTATGTTTTTGGATGACAGATGACTTGCCTTGAGAGAAAATACATCAATTTTAATCATACATTATGTGAGGCGGAGGACCGTATGTTGTGGCGCAACTTGCGAGAGACCTATGTTCAGCAGTGGACCGCGATAGGCTGAGAGTTGATGATGAAGATAAATTATCACCATAAAGGCATGTCGTTTGCTCCACATTACCAAAAAGTACAAATAAGCCTTATCTAGGAACGTAACTAACAAATATATCTATACCATTTGCTACTTAGTACACTTGTACCACTAATTTCCTTAATACAACCATCTGGCCGCGGCTATAAATACAGCCTCCGTCAGTTGCTTATAATGGAGAATTAAGAATTACACTCACGAGCATCAGTAAGCTTCCATCATCGTTCGATGCCTTTATTTTATTACAGGCGAGCTCTCAATCCCACTTTATTGCGACGTAATTAATTTCACACGTCTCGCGTGACTCTTGATTTAGTTCCTTAACGATTACATATAAATTGTAAGAGAACAATCTTGTCGTTATATTGGCACATGCGAGCGTTATTGTTCTCCCGGGCATCGTAATAGGCTGTCCAGTAGATTTAGTTTTAATAACGTATTGTGAAGATTGACTTTAGTGTTGTGATCGAAACTAATTTAGTTTGTATCGTGAAGCGACCCAGTATTCTAGTTATTTTGTAATATTGTGCAGAGCTTTAGATGAAGTACACTGTACACTGGTACAGGTTACAGAGTTTAGCTTTTGGGTTTGTCCCAGTTTTGGGTAGTGTCCCGCGCTACTCAAATATTTATATGGTAAAAATATATTTGGACGGAGATCGTTGGTTGTGTATTCTAGATATGTGACCGTAAACGCAAACAATTTCTGGAAAAAAATATTGGCATGAAATGAAGGATTATAAAATGCGTAACTGTGAAAAACTAGAATTATAAATCCGGATCAACATATGGACATACACAACCTACACAGATTGTTTCAGTTGTTAAGAGTAACAACACAGAAATATATCAAAGTTTAGTTTATTTATTATTCTACTTCAAAAATATATCCCAGTAAATCAGGATAAATGGTACTGAATGTTGTTCAAAAGTTGTTATACAATAAAAAAGTTTACAGAATTACCTATCTACATGATTTTTACGCTACAAACGTAACACAAGTTTCAAAGTCAATTTTCTCGTAGCGAGTGCCAGTGAAACTGAACAAAAGTTGTTTCAATCTCCAAATAGCGTTGCTTTATTTAATGAAGATGAAATATGGCATCAATAATCTGAATGATGCTTTGAATATTTGATCCCGTGTCAGTGTTGATGAGTCCATTCCCCGGAGATTGCTTTGTTGTGCAAAAGTGTCGCTATCGGGCTTAGTAAATGCTCCCGTCATTTTGTCCTCATGCCCAGAACAAACATGATTTGTTGTCGGCCCTTCGTGTTCGTCGCTTTTTAGGGCTCGCAAAAAATTGGCTCATCCTATTTGTAATGGATGTCGTGGTATCTTGTTATAATTTAGATACGTTGCGATAATATCTTTTGTACTTATACAGTATTATATGAATAACCAGCTTATGGCTTGGCAATGTGTTTTTTTTAGTCTAAACGATTTTATTGAGAAAGTAGCGTAACTTTCAGGAAACTTTCTTTGAATAGCGATTAAATATCTTTTGAGACTGTATTATACCGGTATGTACTTGTTGAGTACAGTTTCTGGATCTGACATTCAATGTTACGGAGTCTATCTGTTGGGTAATATTTTTTAATTTATTATTCTTAGTTATATTCTATTATAAATGTATGTAACCTCACTACTATTAAATGGGCTTGATACTTGATAGGCTTCGTTTTCTTTTTTTACACTACTACTGACGCCGTCAACAAATACAACCGCTATATTGACTAACAGCTTAAAGCATTTCTTCATCCCCAAAAAACATCCACTCTAGTAACCACAACAGTATCCAAGGTAAATGAAAATTTGGCACACGTTCTACAACTTGATATTTCGCCGCGGTATCACTAGTCGAGTTGACTTGATATGACGGAGATATTTCGCCTTTCCCTGACATTTTTTATAAGAAGGTTGTACAGAAACTGCTCATGAATTTGACATAGCCCCACACAGCCCCGCACGATGCGGCGAAGCTTACTTCTAGGTACGCTTCCTGAATACTTATTACTGTTAAGTAAAAATCGAAGTCATGCCGCGTACCCATCAAGGGTTTTTAGTCAAATACGTTGAAATATTGCTTTCGTAGCGGGAATGTTATACGATGTTAGAATATTTATAAGAATTTATAGGCTTATTTATAGGCTTTTTATCCAAGTACAAACTATTGTATTACCCAAAATATTCGATTTAATTTTGTATGTCTCTCTTTTAATCATGTTAATTTGCTGTTTAACTTAACTGTATAACAGATTCTGATTCTAAAAATGTAACATTATTAAAAAGAAGCTCAATAACTTTCAATATTACGCGGCTTAGTTTTTATGTTCTTTAAAAACTTCTACAAAGACTTATATTTACATTGGACCAGTTTTAAACTTCGACCTAAAATAGAATTGACGTAGATTCTTTATATTCATAATCAATTTTATAAATCTACTAGCTGCGCCCCGCGTTGTTACCCGATACATTTTTTCGGAATAAAAAGTAACCTATGTGTTAATCCAGGGTGTCAGCTACTTCCGTATGAAATTTCATCAAAATCGGTCTAGCCGTTTAAGCGTGAAGAGGTAACAAACACACTCACAAACTTTCGCCTTTATAATATTAGTGTGATATCTACATTCTACCGTCTACAACTTTCAATAGCACAAAAACTTCTCCGGTACAAAAATACATCAATATCAATTTCGTCGATGGAAATATTAAGATCGTGCTTATTTATATATCTACGTGTATTAGTTGCAGATAAAGCTAAACTTTTATCCCTGAGGTAGTGAAATGAAATAACTTTATGAACTTAAGTAATATAATATTGTATAACTTGGAAGGAGGGGCTAAAATTAAATTTCCACTGAACATTTTTTTCCAAAACATTCTAACAAGTATTTCAATAAGCTAATAGAAGAAGTTTGACCAGTATTTTTAAGGTTCAGGACAAACAAATATATTGTTTTGAAGTAACAATAAAGTTTATATTAAATTCATTCGTTTGTGTTTATTTTTGTAGCATAATAACTAGTACTAACAAGGCTACAGATTAGATTGAGATTACTATGAGATTTAAAAGTCTTGGTATTAAGTTTTTTATTAAAACGATGATCAATTTTACTTCTTTGTAAACCTTTATAACAATTTTGCTTAGACTAGCAATATTACTTTTTCCATCCAAATACAAACAAAATAAAAAGGCGAGGGTCATACTCTTTTACGAAATATCTAATATATTGTTATCGTCAGTCGAGTGTATGACAAACACATCGCCTAAGGGACTTGAAGGTTTACTATGTTTATGTAAATCTTTACAGAAGGTTACTATTAGGATAGACGCCGATCATCAAAGGTTAAAACCCTCATACACTTGCTTGCTTCTTCAGATTTGTTCAAAGGGGTCGGAGGATGATACATGAATATGGATCGCTTTTCCTGTTATAAATATTTTCTCCGCCGTTCAGTTTGAATGAAGACAAGTAATTTGTAGAACATAACTATATCACGTAACATGAAATAAGATTGTGGTTCTTTTTCATTATGCGGAAGAACTGGATTGTTAGTGAATCGTGCTTTAGTAAGGAAGGTTACTGTTTAATAGAATATGTAGCTTTATCCCATCTTACTATACTTCTAGTATTATAAATGCAGAAGTTTGTGAGGATGGACGGACCAATTTTAATGACTCCTTCCTTCATGCAACATCAAAAACGACTAAACGGATTTTTGTGAAACTTTACAGATTTATAGCTTATACATCAGAACATGAACATGGGCTATAACGATACCATGTACGCTTTGCAGTTTCATCTGTATTAAAGCAAAATTAACGCGGGTGAAATCGCGGGGCACAACTAGTACGTACGGTATAAATTAAGTGGTTCTAAGGCGAAACTCCTAGACTAGTACTAAGGTCACATAACTCGAACTAATTAGGAGCAAATCCAGGGTACCGTTTGCCACTCCAAAATTGTTTTTATACGAGCAAATGTTTTTGCAGCCGAACCAACCCTAATTACTTGCCAAGAATAAATCTCACAAAAAGCTCGACAAAGCCAGATTTTGGCAGCTTAAACTTTAGAGAACTAATGTTGGTATAGGTGAAACTAATTGCAAACTGAGTTAGCGAACTCTGAGTATCAAGCGGGCCGTTGACGTTGGAGCGTTTGCCTTCTTTATTATATAGGAAGTAAAACTTTTAAACGCACATTTTAGACAGTAAATCTCTGCTGTTAATAATTGTCCTCTTTTTCCTTACTAGTCCCAAAGCTGCTTAGTTAAAATACTAAAACTTTTTAGTATGCTCCAAAGAAAATCTCAAGTTGTTAGTTAAATTCAAATTGGAAAACTTTTAAATTTATGTTCGCAGTTTTAAGGCACCTATTATGTCTCCTCTACTCTTTACATGTGTCTGGCGGTGTTTTCGGAGCAGGCAGGGGGGTCAGGTAACGCTGGTGTCTCGATACTGTCGCAAAGCAGTTTCATTACGTATTTAATACGTTAGAGGGAAGCCAAGGCTTTTTGTCCGGCAGTGTACATTCGCTTACGTGAGAATTGTGCTAGCACGCTGACTGCGAGGCAGTAAAATGTCCTTTAGGACGAATCCTATGGTCCATATAATAAATTATTTCATTATTTTTATCGACTGTGTACGAGAAGCGGACGTAAATGTGTGTGTAGCTTTACGTCGGTACAAGCCACTACTACGACAGATAAAGGAGTTCTTTCAGCGTTCGGTGAAAAGTAAAAACCGGAATGAATGAGCTGGTTAGGTAAATTTGAGGCATTTCTTCTTACGTGTACTGTAGTTTTACGGATTTACTACATTAAGGGTTTATTCAGCATATGAAAAGCATTAGGGTAACGATACCATGTATTATTTGCAGTTTCAACCGTATTTATGCTAACTGAACGCGGGTAAAATCGCGGGGCACAACTAACTACTACGATGTAAATTAAGTGATTCTAAGGCTAAACTCCTAGACTAGTACTAAGGTCACATAGCTCGAACTAGTTAGGAGCAAATCCAGGGTACCGTTTGCCACTCCAAAATTGTTTTTATACGAGCAAATGTTTTTGCAGCCGAATTAACCCTAATTACTTGCCAAAAGAGTCATTGAATAGTCTCAGAAGGAAGGAAGAGAAGGGCTACCTAATATTTAAAATAGATTACAATCATTTTAGCACGGTGTGGCTATGTTAAGTACAATTATTTATATCTGTGAATTTAATTCTTAGTGATTAAAGTCTGTAAACACAAATACCAAACAAAATATTAGAACATTCTTTACTTACTCATGTGATATTAGTGTGAAACAAAGCGCTGCAGATGCGCTGCAGTAATTGTTAGAAATGACAGTCTTACGCGTAGCTGTCAGGCCGGTGTTGCGTTGCAGCTTGAAAAATATCCCAGACAGCATTTACGATGCTCGTACGTTGGGAGAGCCATGCGACGTTGACACTACAGCAACGACCGAAGTCCCACTAGACACAGATTAACAGAAAAATAGAATAAGGGCTGATTTTTAAATCGTTAGATAATAACCAGCAGAATTAATAGCGAGTAAAATTTTTTTCACAAATGATAGCCTAATATAGTAAAAGTTACACAGGCATAATGTGACTTAACTATGGCTATTACGAGTTATGAAGATACCTGCCCTTCAACCTAGATGTCACATATCTTGAAGAACAGTGTTCTTTTGTGGGTTGACGCATCTTACAATTACAAATGGGTAATGGTTGTGATGCAATAATTTAAAAAATGAGGGTGTGTGTTTTGTGTGTGAAAGACGTGTGTTAACATTATCATTACATTAACTGTCAATATAAAAATTGTATCCTTTGTGTATAGATTAACTGACTATTGAAAAATCGGCCCTAAGTAGAACAGTGATCCTAAACGTCGTCATTAAACGAAATGGTGGGAGCTGATTCGTGCTGGTCCATTTCCAGGCCTATTCTAATTAGCAAAGTACCGGCGGCGGTAATTAGTAAATTTATTTTATGCGTGAAAATGTTACTTGAAAAAGGACAAAACAACTTCAGTGTTCTTGGTAATAGGAGATCCCTTTGCTCAGTTTAATTTTGTTTTAGCGCTTTCTATGCAAGCTTTGCTTAGCACAAAGACAAATAGAAGCGCAATTTATTCTCAAAGGCAAATTAACAGTATGAAAATAACCTTAATTATCAATTCACTGAAGAGGTGTTACTTGAGAACCAGGATTATTGTTCTTGTATTTTTAATTGTTCCCCGCATCTAATTTCAGTTGTTAGTACGTATTGACTGGAACAGCGACTCTAGTTTAAGATTACTGTTTCCTTTTACATGTAGATTTCTCTTCATTTCACACCAAATATAAAAATGATTTTACTTATTATTTATTTATTTACTCTTCGACATGAGTACAGTATAAGGATAATGTACAATGGGCGGTCTTATCGCCTTATGTTTTATATAAAGGCACAAACCAAAATAATCACGAGACAACGTTTCTAAACGTTATAATTGAGTAAAAAACGTCGTTTTGCGGTAAAAGCGCCGTAGTATTAGGTATGAGAGATATTTTAAAGTGAGGAGTGCTCGCTACAGAGGGAGATAATGCGTCGGTTAATGGAGTGTCGTTGGTGCAGCCATGTTGGCACGCTAAGCGACTTTCACCATTACTGGATTTGTAAACGCGAAAAATAAACGTGTTTATATCGAACGTGACACTTTTAGCGTTAACCGAAAGATAGTCTGGGACAAATAAATGTATAGAACACGCAAGTGCATTTACTATAAAGGTAAGTAAGGTGTTTTTTAAAAGGCGTGAGATTAACCCATCTCGACCAAGGTACTGCTTGCCTGCTGCTGTCTCTTGGGGAGGGGGGGGGGTAAGATAAGACTAAACCTACATTTTTAGTTTTTCATGGTTAGTTCTATTGCCGGCATTTGGTAAATTACTTATTTGAATCTGCAGTACCTACTGGTGGTCATTTTGTGGCTTGAGATAAACTGAAATACGATGTGCATCCAGCTTTTTCTTCTTCTTTGTATATGAGCCGATAACCACATGAAATAGGTCATGCCGTGGTGAAGAAATTGGTCAGTCAACAAAAATGCTAGCGAGGTTGACCGTCCAGGGTGACCAGGGTATGACGGACGAAGTAAAGTATCGTCACTCGTCTCGTTGGTGAGGCTCTCTACATGCACCCCTGCTTCTAGCTCAGGTAAGAATATAGGTATATGCATTAAGCGTACACATCAAAAATGCTATAATAAGTTAAGAAGGACAGTATTCATCATCATCATCTGGAAAACGTACATAATAATAATGATTAATAAATAATATTGCAATAGTAACATTAATTTGCTTCGTAGAGTAAATAAAATAAGTGTCAAGTTTCTCAGAATTAGCGTTACGAAAACCAGCTAGTCATTACTAGTTTACCTGAAACATTTATTACGTCCACGAGTACGGCTTCTTTAACAAGCTACGCATATTTATGTAATACCTACATGCTTGCCAAGTATCTACACGGAGCTCCAGTTTGTAAAGGCTTTCTTACAATTTTAAACGCTGCAGAATATTGCGCTATTAATTTGACTCCGCGCCGCGCTGTCGCGAAGCCACTTAGAATTCCTCTTATCGAATTAAATATTCCAATCTCCTGCTTTCACCTATAAATTGTCGTTGTTGCAAGAATTGTTTATAGTAGTTTCGCTAATTCAGTTTGTTTCGTTGGTTTCATGTAGACTGATAGCTGAAGGTTTAGAAGTAAGGCTGTGTTTGTTGAAAAGTATGTATGTGTGTATACATGTAGAGTACTTTCAGTTTAATATGCAATTACGGACTAGGTTGAGACTACGTCGTTGGTCCTGGGTTCGAATCCCAGGTCGGGCAAAGTGTTACTGGGTGTATCCATTAGGTAATTCTCCGTGGCGGCACGGAGTCTGGATCTGTGCCCTTTTGATGGCAATAGATTCACCCCCTATTACATTGGGACCTAAAAACACTAACAACAAGAAGAAATCTGCTCTGCAGATGTTTGTCCCGAGATGTTTGTGTAAGTGAAATTTCATGTTTATGAGCGCAACCACGATACAGGAGAAATTCCTAGAGTCGGGCGACGTTTTTAAAAATACGCAATAGGTGACCAATTGTTCGGCACTTTCCAATATTTTTTTGGTCGTAGTTATTAACGCTGCAGCCTTTTGACACGTCCTAACGACCCGTTCAATCAAATGGCGGCTTAAAGTGCTCTTCGAATGTTCCAAGAGCTTCGGCATATTGAAACAGTCAACCCTTTCAGTTAGTAAGCTGTTACAGTTGCTAAGTAGCGGCTGCATTGGCCTTTGAGTCGTGCTAACCATTGACACATTCGTAGTAATATGCGTAGTTATAAGTTTACGTAGTATGAATGAACTTAGCTTAGTTTGGTATGTAATCTAGCCATTTAAACGAGTATGGAATATTAAAACTTATGTAAGCCCCACAAAATAGTGTGATTGTATTCAGGCATTGTAATCGAATACAAATTGGTATATCCTTGTGCAGGTTATTACGTTATTGCCGAGTGGTATCCGGCCTAGAATTGACCACCCTCTTTTCTCCCATGGGTGTCATGAGAGACGACTAAGGGAAAATCCAGAAGATGGGCAGCAGCGTCTTCTGTAACTTTACCATCGATACTGCAATCCCTAAGCCGCTTGCCAAGGGTGGGGATTAAAGCACCCGCCTACTCCAAGGGGGTCGCCTTTGTTTAACAGTGGACGTGTTCCGGCTGATGATGTTATTATGTGGGTAACAATGATACTATATTCGAAGAAGTTTTAAGACTCCGTGCTGCGACTGAGAATTACCTAATGGAAAAACCCAGTAACACTTTGCCCGGCCCGGGATTAGAACCCAGGACCTTATGCTCAGCGGTCGCGACTAGACCAACGAGGCAGTTGCTAAATCGCTTGCTTACTTAAAAAGCATGTGTCATGTTGTTCATACAATATTTAACAGCTAGTGCAAGCATATCTTGGTGGAAATATATTTATCTAAGGCTGGCAGGTTTAGCTACGTGCCTTTGCAGGTCACACGTGTTGGGAAATTGTAAGTTCTGAGCAGTGACACATTGGGTATACGTTTGCTTCTCTTAGTTGTGGGTTCTATAACCGTTTATAGTAATAGTAAATTACATTAAAGATATGGTTCCGCGATTGTTAAATGTGAGGTTTAAAAACCCATTTTTATTTTTTTTAAATTTACAAAATATTTTGACCTTCCGTGGTAAATAATTTTAAAGGCAATTTAGTGCCTACTGTTATTAAAAAAAAGAAGTACAAAGCTTCAATGACTCCATACAATACAAAAAGTATTGCACCAGTGCGGTACTTTTCCTTTGTATTATTTGTGTTCATTATCACCATCAGCAGCACGAAGACGTCCACTGTCGTACAAAGGCCTCCTCCTAAATATTATCACTGCTAGATAGTTAAAGACCTACTTACCTTACTTAAGGAATCGACCGGTTTTATTTCCTAACGTTTCCACATAAGAACTTCAATAAAACCTCCCATTTCTTAGCATACACAAGACATGTTTTCAGAAATAATTATAATATGATCCCGAGCGTATGGAGGGGGCAGGGTTGGAAGCAGGAGAGATATAATATTTGATTGTGAAGGCAAATTAAAAATACCTTTATCAGGCATCTGCATCTCATCTCGTTCCGGCGTCTCAAACACATTTTTATCCACATTACATCTTTATAGAATGGGTACGTTGCCCACAAATTGACATCCTCGGAGCACAAAGGTTTTGATAAAACCGGCGTCACGCATCGTGGATTGTGTTTTGTTTCCGTCCCAGGGCTTCGATACTTACATAATTTAGCTTAGAAATTTCTCAGCTTCTAGTATTTACTTTTTAGAGTGATTCTTTTTATTTAAAAAATACATCGCCCTACACTAGAAATTTCCCCTGTGGATGCGTTTCTGAAACATAAAATATCACATACAAAAACACTCAGACTTGGGACAATCATCTGTGGTTCACACAATTTTTTGCCCCGTGCGGGAATCGAACCCACAACCTTTAGTGCAGCAGTCCAATCGCTTAGCCACTGCGCCAATCAGGTCATCAAAATCTGCTACTCTCCTATACAAAACATGGACAGTATGTAGTTAGGCACATTTTAAACGTCCTTTCCTTGCAATCTTAAGTGGTCATCGCAATCTACGCCGCAATCAAACCCATTGAAACTTTAAAGGAGGAGGACCCGCCCATGGCCTGTTAATGGGGAGAGTTTGGTTTACATATGGGCTGTACAGTGTACATACGTTTGCACTTACCCCAATTGTTGTCAATACTAATAACAATGCAAAGAACTGATGTACAACCTGGTATATTTTTCTACTAGCAGTGATGTCTTCGAATACCTAAGAGAGTACGTCTATGACACAAAAATACAATCGAAACATTGGTTGATAAAGCAAGTGGGTAGGGATCAATGCCTACTACGAAAGACACCTCTTACTTTCATCAAACATATTTGATTTAGGGGGTTTCAGATGTTTGCACGGAACTAGCTTTTTCGTTATAAACTTAAGGACACGTTTCATTGATCGACGTGTCTTATGGCAGTATACCCTTTTGGTCGACATCCTTATACCCTAACAATATGTTCAGGGATTCATATCAGTTAAAATAACCGTATTTAGAGTTTAAATATGTTTGAAAGAGTTTCCCTTTTAATACTATAATTCGAACGAATTTTATTTACATACCTTACTATAATAAAATTCTTCCGAAAACTATAATGAATAGGTACTATGATTTTGAATAATTTGTCACATAATGTTGTGCGTAGACCGCCTTACCGACTTCGACTCTATATCGCACAATGATTGTAACCTACCATTTTCTTAAGGAAAAAGAAACACTTAAGAAGTAATTGTAAATGTGCCGATAAATGGTAATTTGCTTGCCCTCTATTACGCAGGGCTAATTAACTCAGTTTGCCGTGAAATGATACCCCAAGGAGTATTAGTAAGTCCTCAATAACAAAGGTACAATAATAAATTCTTACTTGATACTACACCAAAAATTCTACCTATTGTAACCTACTTATTATATTTTGTACATCGTACTAAAGTAGCAAAATTAAAGCGATATAAGTTCAAGTGAAAATAAGCCTCTTGAAATTGAGCAACACATTAAATTCCTGGGTTTTTCCAAACTCGCCAGTTCCTTTTTATATTACAGAATACAAATCAGTGCAGTCACTCAGTAGGCAGTTTAGGAAGACATCACGCGTCTGAAACACATTACCTTCTTTCCTCGTTAGAGAAGGCAATGTTCCGTTCATTTATAACAGTTATTGGGCTATAGTTTGCGGCAACGGTACACAAGATGCTCAATGCGTATTTTACGGGCCTGCCTAATGTAGCGTGAGCTAAAATTGTCTTTTTAAGGGCCATAAGGAAAGCGGGTGCGTCTGAGCCCACAGTCCGCCACACGAGTTGTTATTTACGATTGCCGAACACACTTTTTCGGGCCTTTTTGCTTTTATCCGTTTTGTTAATAGATTACCGCAGAGTCAAAAGGAAATGTAAATAGATTTCATTTCTACATTTGTTGGTGCTAATGTACGGGTTTTGGCTTTTGTTTTATTTATTCTACAGAATTGTTTGTTAACTAGCGTATTAAGTATGTCTTTCATTAGTGATTGTTACATAAGTCTTTATAGTGCACTTTAACTAAGAGAAATAATCAAAGCTGATGTCCGACTATTAATAATTGGAGAGGAACAGAAAGAAGAAGAAGAACCCAGATGCATCTAGACTAAACCTCACACATTGGTGGGCACATAATAATTCAAATCACTTGACTTGTACTTATAGGTATTCAAGTTGTCCTAGAACTCAATTTCATTGTTCGATTCGAAACAAAACGGAGTACAGAATACGATTAACTCTATCCTCGTTATAAATCATCATATAAATTAATACCATCAACGGCAGCATATCTGGAATTGGCAATTAGTAATATACCAGGCATACAGCCTTAATCTGCGTGTGCTTAATCTTTTAATCTCATTACGTATGCGGGGAACTTCCATTCGTCGGCTGTGCTACGATCATATTTAAGGCCTCACTAGATTTCGTCTAAGCTCCTTTGAACGGGAGATGTCACAACCACAAGGGACACAGAACTGCTGGTTTCGGGGTCAACACAAACACTACGAATTAATACGGGGAACTTTCCCACGTAGTTATAATCTCGTTTGGTGTAGTCCCCAGTTATAGGTAGGTTGTAATTGAATATTTTGATGTTAGTTAATAGTTGTGGTTTAAAGGCCCGGTCTTAGAATTTCGTGTTAATTTTGAGGTGTAAGAGAATTTAGATGACCTTCGTTTAGGTCTGCCGCGGTCTTGAACATAATGCTTGGTTATAAATACTTACAATGTTTTGAGGTTTCGTATAATCTGGCTCAAGTAGTTTCGCTTTTTTACCGGTGACGCAGAATCAGCCCTCTCTCGGGGTTGTCGGCGTAAAATATATCAAAACTGGGCAAAACCCGAGTTCAATTCGCGCAACGAAGGTTCCGTACAATTTTTTTTTCGCCCTACTCTAGCAAATTCTCCTGTGTCGTGGGTGCGTTGGTATGCACACACATGAAATATCATATACACAAACACCCAGACTCAGGACAAACGTTTGCGGATCGCACAAGTTTTTGTCCCGTACGGGAATTAAACGCGCAACCCTTAGCGCAGCAGTCCAATCGCTTTACTACTGCGCCAATCAGGTCGTCAAATACAGTCTTAAAATTATATATATAATTATATCAATAATATTGCTTTAATCCTCTCTAATTGCTCGTATCTTTTGATTGCATTGACTTAGAAGTTTTAATTTTTCATGGCTTCAAGAGAGTCCAGACCCGAGTCTTTGATATTAATTTCAACTTTACCTTTACGCGTTTTAAAAAAAATAGGGTTGAGACACAAACAGACAGACGGAGAACAAAGTGATCCTATCCTATAAGAATTCCTTATTAAGGTAAGGAACCCTAAAACATCGCTTCGTAAAATGCAATGTTAGTTATTAGATCCTTTACAAATGGGGAAAGAGCAGCACGTAACTAGATAGGTTAACATACATGATAGCAATTTAAATTCAATGAAGATATTTACAGTATTCTGTATATCTATTCACTCGGTTTCAAAATCTAATTCCTTTGGCTTCAGTTTAATCCTTATTAAAACTGACTAGCAACAAGTCGTATATAATTAATACCTACCTATTATATTTACTAGAGACAATTTAAATATAATCCTTGAGAGAGAATTATGAACGTAAAATGATTACGAAAGGATTAAAGAGCAAAGGCTAATTAGTCTAGAAAAACAATCTTTGCTTCAAAATAATTGGTTTTATGTTTTACTCAGAAATATTTAAATGTTATAAAAAAGAAGATATGTTATAGCAAATCAAACAAGTACTCGATTTGTTTGTTCATAAGTTCTGGGCTTAAGCGCGAGTAAATATTGTATTTCAATAGCAAAACAAATATGACTTTTTCTTTTAGGAGTTTACCTCTACTGTACGAGGTCGAGCTCATGTGGTATAAGTAGGTATGTATTTTTGTCTATTGAGATAAAAAGAACTGCCCCTTCACTGTGACCTCTTACCTCTTAACTCACTTTCACTATAACTGTATTGGTGATTGACTATGTTGGTGATAGACTATGTTGGTGATGTACTATGTCGGTGATTTAATATGACTATGTTGGTGATCCACTATGTTGGTGTTGTACTATGTCGGTGGATTACTATGACTATGTTTGTTATTTACTATTACTATGTTGGTGATTCACTATAACTATGTTGGTAATTTAGTATGTTGGTGATGTACTATTAATATGTCGGTGATTGACTATGACCATGTTGGTGATTTACTATGGCTATGTCGGTTATTTACTATGACTATACTGGTGATTTACTATGACTATGTCGGTGATTGACTGTGTTGGTTATTTTGTATGTTGGTGATGCAGTATTTTAGTATGTTGACGACACCTACAGAAGGAAAGGGGACGGTAAATTCTAGGTTGGATACCACTCGGCGGTTGCTTCATTTACATGATGTTTTAGTCTTAATTATAAAAAACTAAAATGGAATTAATAATAATAATAATAATAATAACTTTATTTCACAAAAAATACAGATTTCACAAAGTAAAATAAGACAATTTAAAACAATTTAAAAGAGCTTTGGTAGTAACACAATACACTACAATCTAGAAACTAAAATCTGTACACAATAAGGAAAACCCTGCCTCTCAAACTAGGTAACCTGTATCTTGAGAGACAGTGATTCAGCCTAAAATTGAAATTATAATATTTATAGAAGATTGTGTCGATCTACCCGAGCGTTCAAAGAAAGTCATTAATATGTAGGAAAATGTATTACATTCACTTGATATGTGTGATTGTGTGTGAGCGTGTATGTATGTGTGTGGGCGCGGGTGTATGTATGTTTGTGTGTGCGCGGGTGTGTGTGCGTGTATATATGTGTGTGTGGGTATGTAATTAGAAATAGGTACATAGGTAGTTAGACGACATACTTGAGTAAAGACTCAGTTTTCAGGTAGTCCTGTTTCAGTAGCCATTCCGTTAATTTTGATTTTATTTCATGTTTATTTAGATCGACTATGTTTAATTTTTTGTGAATTTGTTTGTAGATGTATGTACTTAATGTGTAGTATTGGTGTTGAGCGAAGGCGGTTTTGTGGGGGGTGCTAATGGGTAATTTCTTCCTTTTTTTAGGGTCAGTAGGGGGAACACTACCGTGTTTTCTTAAAATAGACCGCAGTAGGAAGAGCTGGCGAACAGAAAGCACTTGTGAGTCGGCGTATAGTTTCGTAGTGGGATAGCGATAAGGTTTGCGAAACATTACCTTTAGCACGGCTCTCTGCGCTCTTTCAATCCTCAGGAAACAGGTTTTGTTTGCACCACCCCATGCTGTGATGCAATATCCAATGACAGATTGACATAGTGCATAATACACCATCTTCAGGGTTTCAGGCGCAGCCGAATCTCTGAGGGATTTGAAAGTATGCAACAGTTTCACAGACCTGGCAGTAATAGCGTCAACCTGTTTGTCCCAACGTAGTCCTCCGTCTATTAGGACACCCAGATATTTCACATTATCTGTTCTTGTGAGTTTCGGACATAAACAGTGTGGGGATTGTGTGGAGCAGGTGTGAGCTGTTATGGAGAATGACTTTTCAGGTAAGTTGTTTCGTCGAATAGAGAATGGAATGTACGAGGTTTTATCGCAATTCAGGGTTAGCAAGTTTAGGTTAAGCCATGCCATGACAGTTGTTATTGCCATTTCAGCGTGGCATTTAACGCTATCCCAGCTTGGTCCGTAAACTATGACTGCGGTGTCGTCTGCATACGCAATGATTTTAGAGTTGGGGATGGTCAAATTACACAACTCATTGACGTATATTTGGAAGAGGGTGGGGCCTAGGATGCTTCCCTGAGGCACACCATAAGTGTTTATTGTTATTTCATCACTTACATATTCTCCTATTTTTACTCGTTGGGTCCGGTTGCTGAGATAATCTTTGAAAATTTCAAGGGAGTTTCCTCGTACCCCGAGGAGTTCCAATTTAGATATAAGTTTAGGAACAGACACTGTGTCAAAAGCTTTAGAGAGGTCCAAAAATATCCCTAGACTTTTAACGCCACTGTCAAGGTTCCTCGCAACCAACTGTGTTAGATCCAGAACTGCATCCTCAGTTGAGATTCCTGAGCGAAAACCATACTGATTATCTGCTATGAGCCGATGTTTGTTGAGGAATTTTTTTAGGGCATTATTCAAGATCCTTTCCAACATCTTAGAGAGCGCTGATAGGACTGATATGGGTCTATAATTGTTGACACAGTTTCTGTTCCCTCCCTTATGAATGGGATGAATAACAGCTTTTTTAAGCGCATCAGGAAAGATGCCTTTTTGAAGGCAGCAGTTAAAAATATACGTCAGTGGTGGCGTCAAGATCTGGCGGCAAGTAATTAAATCTTATATCGAAAGTACTTTGGCGGTTTAATCTCTGAAAGGGAAGGTACTGATGTATTATTTTGTAAATATAAACTCTATCTACATACCGAAACATGTAGGAGTTCTATACATTTAATGGTAATTTCGTAGGAAGAGATATCAATTAATATGTGAATGTAGTAGGTACGTTTCATTTTCAGTTCTTCCTAAATTCAATGTAAATGCAGCACAGCAATGCGAGTACACCTATTGTTTCAGATAAAAAATAAAGCAATAGGAAACAAACTTTTTGAGCCTGCAGCGTTGCAATACAAATGTTAGTTTATGCCGTAAAACAGTACGCGAGGGCCATTCTCGTATTATTCAGTGAAGTGCGTATATGCCTTTTAGGAGTGGAAATAAACAAATGAATGAGATAGCTATCGAAATACCTTTATTAAAAAACCTCGAGTATTTTTTATTCAGCCAGAGATAGTTGTGTATATTCTTTAGGTGTTGCTTGGTTTAACAATAAATATTACATCAGTGGTGGGTGTTTTACCAATGTGACTTGTAAAAGTCGTCTTTATAGAAACAAAATAAATAAAATATTAGTAGATTTACAGATTTTTCGTTGTTATTAGAATTACATTTTAGTTCGTGCGTGGAATTAATTTAAATAGACTCGATATAACTTATACTATAATTGTAGTTTCATTATTGCCTTTAATACAATATTTTGCCATTACATAACATAGAGTCACGCCTGTTTCCCAGAGGGGTATGCAGAAACCACGGATTTCCTTTTGCTACGATCCTCGCATACTCCTTTCGCCATAATTTTGACAAATATATATTATCTACGAATTTTGCCTTTTTGTAAAACCAGAGGTTACGGTCGCAGGCGTCAGATTGTTTTTTATCCAAATAACACCTACGCGTTTTGCTAAAACGAACATTAATAAGTAATATGTTAATATGAATGAATTATAAATAAGACCGGCATTCTTCTGTTCAAGTTAACGATGATTTATTTAAATACTTCGTGTAACAATAACGGAGCCTAATAAAGTAAATTATATTATCTAACTATTCCTTATTTTGCCTGTGTAACCGTTATAAATAGAATTGAGTTGCTATACAAAGTAACATCTAACATAAAGATGTATAAATAAAGGAAATAATACGCTTAGCAAAACAGACGCAAGTATTTTAACACGTTACACGGCGTAGCTCTGACGTCACACAGTTTGATGTGTGCGGGCAAGTTCAGTGTATGGTGATCATATTTCGCCGAACGCTAGTTTCAAAGCGAGCTGCCTGTTGGGACAGATAACGTTGTCAATGTCAATCTCTGTAGGTCTGCTCCATTTTGAGGGGATCAAAGTTCCGGGTAGGGATTATAAGGGTCTAAGATAAGCTTATTTTCTAAAGCCTAATTTTGTACCCACCTACTTCCTTTGTCGAAACGTTGATGAGTCGAGTTTTTGTGAATGTATCTGGGTCGGAGTTCGACCTCCTTTTTTAAAATTAAATCTCACGAATTAGACAATTTATTCCTTTTGTCTTGATTCATTTGAAATATTTTTTGACTAAGCGTCTTTATTTTTGTGGTGTTGCCTGAAACAGTTTATTTTGATGAAAGTACTATATACTAAGGCTTTTTATTGATGATAGCACCTGCTTTTGTAGCACGTAGGTATTAGAGTAGGTTAGAATACGTTTTTAGAGTAGCTATGAGGTTTTGTTGCTATACCCGTACATATAACTATGGCTCCTTATAAATTAACGGTATACCTACTTTTCTTGGATGTAATTTTTCCATATCTTTTTACGATTTTAGAGTTCCGTACCCAAATGGTAAAAATGGGACCCTATTACTAAGACTTCGCTGTCTGTCCATCCGTCCGTCAGTCTGTCACCAGGCTGTATCTCAAGAACCACGATAGCTAGACAGTTGAAATTTTCACAAATTATAAGTTTCTGTTACCGCTATAACAAAACTACTAAAAACTTAAAAAAAAAAAAAAATATTTAAGGGGGCTCCCATACAAAAAACGCAATTTTTTGTCTATTTTTGATCGATCAATAAATGGAAATGTCTTGAAATATTCACAAAATACATAATGGTATATTTATTTTAATAATAAAATGTTATGTTAAAATTTAAGGAGGGCTCTCCTAGAGGTACGGAACACATCGCGCGCGAGCCCGACTCGCACTTGGCCGGTTTTTATTCAATCCTAAAACCTAAATAATTTTTCTCCTTCATATTTGTAACGTTTGAGCGCCACTGCTTCTAAACTCATCCTGGCACATCGTTTTTACTAGCTATCCCTTGTTTTATTAGGCCATGGTAATAAGCATCAAAAAGTATTAACAAAATATCCAAAAAATCCTACATATTGTTACTAAATTTGGAATCCATTTTCCTAGAAAGAATTCAGCATACATTTGGTGCGGGATCACATTGTTGCTTTTGTTTACGTTTCAACAAATCTTTTGTGTAGGTATTTATTGTGAATACCATGTCCTTGTGTTGGAAGTCTTCCTTTGTAGTCATGCACAAGCTCAGCCACACTTGTTTATTACATCAAAGTGAATTATAAAGCGCAGTGCAGAAGGGAGCCTCAATGGCTGCGTGGTCGTGGGTGGTGGGATTACTGAGTGGTCTTCAATAATATGTTGTGGAACAGTGTTACTGAGCTATTCTGTTACGTTTGTCGTTTGTGATACTGAGCCCTTATGTATAAAAGAAATTCCAAAAGGTAGAAAGGTTATTGAGTATATTATCTAGTATTTAACAATGTACTGCCTCTTAGCATGATGTCTCAATTTCGATTTCTCTCGTTTACGTGAAAGCGCGATGCCGCTCCGTGCAGTGTAATGTGGCGTCTAGTTTTTACAACGTAAACTGTCCCGTAATCTGTAAACATACAGATTCCACAGTTATCTAACAAAGGAAAATACTTTTATTTCTCGCTTTCTCAGCCTATCGCGGTCTACTGCTGGACATAGGCCTCGACAACACCCATTCTCCCGTCTTCCGCATGTAGTCCAAATATATACATATATAATATAGATAGATAGATACTTGTCAGTACAAAGTTATAAGCGTTACCCATGCAAAAAGCGATCCTGATTAGCCACTTTTGGTCGATCGGTCAACTAATGATACCTAATATAAGAAATAATGTATAAGATCCCCTAATCTATTTGGTTTTCTACTAAAAGCAACTCCAGTCTTTTCCAAATACCTACCTAATGTAATCAACAACTAATTTCTTATTCCGTCGCCCCTTACTAGATACAGGCGATCAAATTGTGACGTAGGTACAGCATGTTACATTTCGGGGCGAGCGGCTAGTGAAAATATAAATTAATTAGCTACTAACAAAATTACCCGTGACAAGGGTCGCAAAAAAACATTGTGCTTTTACCTAAAACCTTTTAACGAGAGCATTAATGTTAAGTCTGATGTTTTATTATTATAATTTCTGACGTGTTATGACGTCTGAGCAAATATTGCCACAAAATTACGAAATAAATTGTAAATTATATTTTATTTTTTGGTCGCCTTTTACTCTTTAATTTGTTTTACTAAACAATTAACATTATTACATCCCTATACAACGTTAGGTATGCGTTAAAGTAGAATAATGTTTCATAAACTGTAAATGGAGTTAGTCTATGAAGTTAGCTACTTAGTAACCACCTTCCAATGTAACATGCGATATTCATTATTAATTACATTGTAGAGAAATAATGGGGAGGCCTTTGCCCGGCAGTGGGACACAGAACAGGCTAGATAAAAAAAAAGTACAGCTAGTACTTTGAGTCTTTGAATGCGTCCTCATCCTTGAGTACTTGAAATTAAGGGTAGGTCCATTAAGTCAAGATGGTTGGTAGCAGCCTATTGTCATATTCTGTCATCTTCTTTTTCTTATCTTATGGTTGCCGAGTGGTATCCGGCCTAGAATTGACCACCCCCTTTCCTCCCGTGGGTGTCGTAAGAGGCGACTAAGGGAAAATCCAGAAGATGGGCAGCAGCGTCTTCTGTTACTTCCTTTAGCCGGGGAGGCTTTTGTTCAACAGTGCACATGTTCCGGCTGATGATGCTGGTTGATAAACAAGCTGGTGTAATAGTTTAAACCATCTGTAGGTCTCTGACAAGGCTATATACACCGTTGAAAAATCCCCCGGGTGTGTCGGTTTTCTCAGGAAGTTTTCCTTCGCCGTTTTTAGCATCTGATAACTAGTTTATACTAAGCACCTGAATTCGAAAAGACATTGGTGAAGCCGGGTTTTGAAATTGCGACATTTCACTTGACAGTCGAATGGCAATCACTGTCGTTATTAATGATTGAAAATGTTGGTGATTATGACACCTTTCTCCTCCCTTCACTGTACCGAAGACTCATGTTCAGCAAAAAGTTTCTTGACTGCTTACAGAATGTATTAATTAATACCATACATATTACGTTACTAAAAGTTGTATCCGTTCCTTTACGAGGCTACTTCGCGTGTGAACAGTGTTGTTGAATGCCGAAAGCCGAGAAGAGTTATAGTTTACCTGGTAAAAAGTATACATGAAGTCGGCCAACTTCATGCTAATAAGACTTCAAACTTTGAAAATGGAACAAGAATTCATTACACAGTTTCAACATTGTCACAAAACTCGCGGTGCATTCCATTAAGGTATTTTATTAGAGAAAGTAATTTTTAATAGATATAAAAATATCAACATTTTTCTAAATGGCTGTATAAAGGAGCCGTTGTAAAGTTTTAATGGAAAAGTTTTTAGTTCACAACAGTACGGTTGGAGTGCACTGTTAAATTGTTAAAGTATGTTTTTGTTAAAGGAAAGCTGTTGGTTTGTTTTTTAAGAATTAGGACAGAAGGAACGAGTGTTGTGGAGAATTTGTCATGTAATGTCTCCATTAGAGCGTCACTTGTTTCGTTTACTCATTTGTCATTCCAGACAGAAGTGATGGTCGTAGTATTTTTGTTACTGTTGAGTTATTTTAGTCTATGTGATGTGAAGAATAGACGAAAGGCAAATGTTTAAACAAGTATGAAAAATATAAAAAGTTGTCGTTGGTCTAGTGGTTGCTAAGCGCGACTGCTGAGCACGAGGTTCTGGGTTCGAATCCCGGGTCGGGCAAAGTGTTTCTAGGTTTTTCCATTAGGTCATTCTTAGTAACAGCACGGAGTCTGGATTTGTGCCCGGTTGATGGCAATAGGCTCGCCCCCTATTACATTGGGAGCTAAAAAAACATAACTGGCAAAATGTGGGTGTTCTGTACGTGTACCTGCCCTTTGGGGAATACAGGCGTGATGTTATGTTTTGTTATGTTAAAAAAAAACCCTTCTAAAGGTCACACCTGTAAATCCTTGCAGAGAAAGCAGAGGAAATTATCAACAAACAATTATTATATTTATTGTTCATAATTAGTTAATTCATAAACATAAAGTCTAACCTTTGGAAAGTTTATATGTACTTTATGTGAATTAAACTGAATTCGACCGCCAATTAAATGTTGGTTTGGTATAAATATGCAATTTGTTTCTGAATTTTGTATTAAGTAATGTATAAAATTAGTAGGCATGGAAATATTAATGCGAATTCAAGTTGTAAAACTAGCATAGTTATACTCTATTTTAACAATATTCTAAATAATATGTACCTCAAGTTTATCTATAATCCCTCAAATGTATTTTATTCTATCAAATAAATCAATGACAAAACTTTATTTACAAGGTTATTTACAATTATATCATAGATAACAGTCCAGTCGTTACAACTAAGCACTGTTTGGCAACGGGCTTATCATCAAAAGTTATTTTGGTCTTTTTGGCACCCAACGTGGGGCACAGGTCATCGACCAAACAAAATCTGTGCTATCTAAAATCCAAATTAATAAAAGTCTTGTGGTAGCTTAGCCGCTGGTCATATTTTTTACTTTCTTCTGACAAGGAACTTGTTTTGCGGTAGAAACTTTATGAGGTAACTCGGGTCCTTAAGAAGGTTACTGTCAGCGTTGCGATAAACCGTAGGTATCACAAATTGTATGTTATTGTGAATGGAGTGAGAAGAAGGGAAGATGACGGAAGATATCTTCACCTTTTGTGGCCCATCAGACGTCATAGACTATGTCACACCATAAACCAATTGGTATTTTTTGTCCCTGCGCATTACACAACTAGACGTGTCTGTATATTTCGAATTGTTATAAAAAGTTAATCCAAATACAAATTAATAATTTCGTCGGCTTACTAATTGGACTGCTGCGCTAAAGGGGTTTGAATCCCACACGGGAAAAAAAGTATGATCAGCAGATGTTTGTCCCGAGTTTGGGTATTTGTGTCTATGATGATTCATGTTTGTGAAACGCACCCACGATACAGGAGAGATTCCTAGTGTGGGGCGACGTTTTCTTTGAAAAATAAAGATAGAAAAATAAAATAATATCTAATCACAACCCAATCATAAAAGCTAAAGATTCAAATAAATTCGTTATATAAACATGTATTAAGTATTCAAAGAGCTACCTCAGTCCGCTACTGCACATATTCATTTAGTCGGGTAAATAGACGCATGTAAAGCTTCTTCAAATAAAATATACAGGTAATAAAGTTCACCCTGACTCCAGACGGACTGGCGTTACGTAACCCTTATTGCGTAGTGTGGAGCAACCTTTAAATAAATCCGACCACAAGATAATAAAATGTAAATTACCGCGCCATAACCTTTTTTACCGAAAAATCCTTGTTACGTCGTGAACTTAACATAGATCGTTAGGAGTTTTCAATCTGCTATTTGAATGCTCTCGCTTCTTTTATTACGAGGAACAAAAATTTACTCTTCGCGCCACCCCGGTCCCTTCGCTTCTTAATTGTCTCATAAAACAAAGGGAATGAACCGTTTTGCGTCCCCAGTACTCCCATTTTGCAAGAGAGTTTCGTAACCAGTTCAGTCTCCGAATAATGTTCAAGATTTTTTTATTTGTATGGAGCGGGGAATATTGTAGTTTTACTATCTTAGTTGGTAAGACGAGAGCATGTTATACTGTATTATTTTTTCCTCCTATATTGTAAATATAATTTTATTGTCGACATATACTTACTGTAAATACACATCTGTCGTGCTTACAAAGATTACAATTCAATTGGCCCCTACTCATAACATGGATGTATCTGCGACAAGTGTACCTCTACTTTGAAAGAAGCTCAATTTGCTATTCTTTTCGTGACTTAATTTAACAATATCTTTAAATCCGATGCTATTTGAATCGGCAAAGTACCATTAAACTAGATTATCACTACTAATGAGGACTTTTTAATGGCTTATAATTTTATATAAAACATCCTATTTATATGTGTATAGCTGATAGTCTTCTAAAGAGTTTAAAATAAAATAAAAATAGACTTGTGTTATTCATGTAATTAATTTTCTCGTCGTATTAGCCAAATATGGTTGCTAAGTCATCATCAGCCGGAAGACGTCCACTGCTGAACAAAGGCCTCCCCCTTAGAACGCCATAAAGAACGACAGCTTGCCAATTCCATCCACCGGTTGCCCGCAATTCTGACGATATCGTCGGTCCATCTGGTGGGAGGCCTGCCAACGCTGCGTCTTCCGGTTCGTGGTCGCCACTCGAGAACCTTTCTTCCCCAGCGGTTATCGGTTCTTCGAGCGATATGGCCTGCCCATTGCCACTTCAACTTGCATATTCTTCGAGCTATGTCGGTAACTCTAGTTCTTTGGCGAATTTCCGTATTCCGGATCCTGTCGCGCAAAGAAACCCCGAGCATAGCTCTCTCCATAGCTCGTTGAGTGACTCTGAGCCTCTCCAAAAGGCCAACCGTTAGCGACCACGTCTCTGAGCCATACGTAATCACTGGCAACACACACTGGTCATAGACCTGCGTCTTCAGACACTGCGGAATTTTGGACGAGAAGATGTCGCGTAGTTTCCCGAACGCTGCCCATCCGAGTTGGATTCTTCGGGCGACCTCTTTGTCGAAGTTGGACCGGCCTAACTGAACAATTTGTCCTAAGTAGACGTAGTGGTCGACAACTTCGAGGGTATCGTTCCCAACGACAACCGGTACAGGTGCGACATGGACATTGGACATGATCTTTGTCTTGTCCATGTTCATTTTAAGACCCACCTGTTGGGAGACGATACTGAGGTCGCTGAGCATAGTATTGAGCTCCTCCAGCGACTCCGCCATGATAACTATGTCATCGGCAAAACGAAGGTGAGTGATGTATTCGCCATTGATGTTGATGCCGAACTCGTTCCAGTCCAAGAGCTTGAAAACGTCCTCCAACGCATTTGTGAACAGTTTCGGAGAGATAACGTCTCCCTGTCTCACACCACGCTGCAGTTGGATTGGTTTCGTACTCTCGTCCTGTAGCCGAATTGACATGGTGGCGTTACTATACAAACACTTCAACACCTCGATATACCTATAGTCGATATGACATCGCTGGAGGGACTGCAATACAGCCCAGGTTTCGATAGAATCGAAGGCTTTTTCATAGTCCACAAACGCTAGACACAGTGGCCGATTATACTCCTCGGTCTTCTGTATAATCTGGCGGAGCGTATGGATGTGGTCTATGGTGCTAAAGCCTTTTCGGAAGCCGGCTTGTTCGGGAGGCTGGAAGTCATCAAGCCTGCGTTCGAGACGGTTCGTAATGACTCTCGAAAACAGCTTATACACATGGCTCAGGAGCGAGATGGGTCTATAATTCTTCAATAAGGTGTTGTCACCTTTTTTGAAGAAGAGCACCACCACACTCCTGTGCCATGCTTCTGGCGTAGTACCCTCGAGTATGACGGAATTGAATAGCTTCTGGAGGACTAAAAGTACCGGTTTTCCACCCGCTCTCAGAAGCTCTGTTGTAATTCCGTCATCACCCGGCGCCTTGTTGTTTTTAAGCTGTTTCAGAGCCACTCTAATCTCGTACAGGCTGATGTCTGGGATGTCCTCGGTGTAGTGTCGGTTGCTAAGTAAATATGCGAAAAAAGAATAAGAATAGCGTCCATTATCGAGGTTCAAATGTCGTGGCTCTTTCAGAAGATTCGTTTCCATTGCTTAATCCGTGACGTAAATAATTTTTGGATTTGAACTGTTCTCTTTGAACCCGACATGGAACACAATATACCTTTATCATTGAAGTTTAAGCATTTAAGAATTCTTTTGTATATAATTTTAAATCTCCAATGTTGCGCATCGCATCGTAGTAGGTAGATACCAACTAAGCCGCTCTGTAAACATTTTTTCCGGAATAGAATTCACTTCAAGTAAGCCTTTAATATCGTTTCGACTCAGTTATTCTGTTGCTTTTAACAATTCTATTTTCTTCTTCTCTTTTTGTGTTCAATTATTATAAACGTAATTGAAAAATATAAGACCGGATCCTTTTGTTGCATTTTCTTTTGAAATTAAAAAAATGTTAAGCCGTAGGTACTGATAAGATGATCCTATTATTTTCCTATTATATTATATAAGTATTACTTACATATTCAATTGGTATTTTTGCTGCTGGAAAATTATTTAGGTAATTAATAAAAATACTACATATCTTTCATATTTAAAAAGGAAAATTAAATATATAAATAATGCCAGTAATAAAACCTCAAAATAAATCTAAGATACTTTATTACTATCAAAACCATACGTGCAACTAATATTCGAAACTCAAATTCTAGGTACTAAGTGGGTAGTGTATATTAACTAGTAACACGTATGTGGTATGTTCTTAGTACGTTGAGCTTTGAAGCTCTCTTGTACACAAGCAGCCATCAAGCTAGTGTTGTTCGAGTGTGCTGCCTGTATATAATAGTTACAGCTAAGTGGAACACTGCATCATTACCACTGAAGGGGAATTCTCCCTTACATTCGGTACAGTTAATTCTGGAGGATTACAAATGGTTTTATTGGGGAACCTTCATTTAAAATTCACTCGTAAGCTCCTACAATAAACGCAATTTGACAGCACCGTAGAATTTGGGAAAAGGTTCGCCTATTCAGCATGTTGTATGTAACAGGAAGGGGATTTAATCACATGTATTTTATTATTATGTACTTACTTTTAAAGTAGGGAGTAACTTCAAAAAATTGTATATTTAATCACGCTAATATTATAGAGGCGAAGTTTGTGAGTGTGTTTGTATGTTTGTAACCTATTCACGCTCAAACGGCTAGACTGATTTTGATGAAATTTCAGATGGAAGTAGCTGACATCCTGGATTAGCACATATGATTTTTATACCGAAAAAATGTAGCAGGTAACACCGCGGGGCGCAGCTAGTAAGATAATAACTATAAAGAGTCAATAGGTGTGGAATTCATTTTGTTTCGATGTAGTGCTCAAACACGTTGAATAGAGAGAAATACCTAATATTATTATATATAGGTAATTTTCTACAGCTAAGTCCAAAAATTGCTTCTGGTTTCATCCTAATAACAAAACGAGGATACATAATCGAGCCTTTCATGGTTGTTTAATATTATGAGCACAACTCCAAGACGTGATGAGAGGAAGTGTCGTTTGAAGTTACTTCAACGTTATAATAATATGATGAGTTCTAAAGTCCTTATTCATAAATGTCTTATAAGCGTCTCATAACTTAGATACAATTTATAGACTTAACTTTTCATTGACATTTACACGAAGGAAATATTACAAGCATCTGGCTTGTGTGAATTAATTTTCTACTGTACATTGACTTTTTTGTACGAAATTAATTTTGTATACTGATTTAATGTCAGATTTTCGGTGTGATAATTATCAATAAAAAATATATGATATTGGAATATATTAAGTAGTCTTTTAATAAAAATATCGGCTCATAGTTTGTACCTATCATAATTATAATATACTAGCTACGCCCCGCGGTGTTACACATTTTTTCGGGATAAAAAGTAGCCTATGTGTTAATCCAGGGTGTCAGCTACCTCCATATGGAATTTCATTAAAACGTGAAAGAGTAACAAACATCTATCCATACTTACTAACTTTCGCGTTTATAATATTAGTAGGGATTTGAGTACAACTTTTCTTTTAAGCTACTGCTAAAAATACAATTACAATGTAATACTGCAGAATGAATTCGGTTGCCTAAAATAGTTCACCTGGAACTAAAGCTGGCTTTAGTAGCTTTGTGTGTGTGCGTCTAGTCGGCTGTCGGACAGATTGACATTATCCTGGGCCGGGCCGTGGCATTCTCCTCGAAATGTCGCCCTGTAAACATGCTAACTATTATTTAGTATGCTGACTGAACGACGTTACTTTTAGCTGTATTTTGTTTGCTACTTAATTTTATTACATTATTAGGTACTTTTTTTATACTTATTTTGTACATGACTCCAAATCAGTTAGGTATTAATATTATGTCACTTTGTTATTTTACAACTTTTGCACGTAACTAGTTACACAACTGCCCAAAAAACATGACCCTTCTTCTGGCACAGTCGGGTAAAAAAGGAGTGTTGTTATTTTTTCTATTTCCCATGTCTTACAAATAGTAAATACTGAATTAAATATATGATTATTGTTGAAAGTGCGGTATGGCTTGTTTTTTAATATTTATTCAAATACAATTTGTATTGAACTAAGTGCGTCCAGTACAATTTGAACCAAGTGCGTCAAGTTCCAGTTTTTAATGGCTTGAACTTAGGCTCTATGATTACGGCTGTATATTCTATTTAGAGACGAGCTTATTGTACTTAATTAGCAACAGATATCTATTTCCAAGCGAGTTAATTAGTAACACGGTCACTTCATCATTCACGATATGCCGTTAATTAACTTCTTAGAATTCTTCACAAGTTCTGTAGGTAGATAATTACGCCAATAAAGTTTGTGACAAGACTTTATCTCCATCTACGTGAGACAACTTAATAATGCCTAGATCAATCCAAACAATAAGAGTTGAAAGATTTCTTAATTTTATTTCAAACTTTCACTTCACTAAGAGTCTATTTAATACAGTTAATTAAGTTATTCTTGACTTTTCTTATGATCAATGTAGCTTATAGAACTCATGGTGAGAATGGGTAATTTCTATCTTAATTTAGATAACTCTTCTGTACGTGTGTTGGTCACCTAACTCCTTCAAAACGGCTGGACCGAATTAATAGAAATTTTGTGGGAATATTTCCATTGGTTCCTGGATGGTGCGAAAATACAATTAGATTCAGGTGGCACTGCTTCTCCGGGTAGGTAGACGTCTGCCGGGGCTGCTAGTAGGCTATATTCTTTAAGACAGCTTAAATTAGCTGGTAAATTGTCTATGAATATCTTATTTTGATCTTTCTTATTTTATTACAATAGGTATATATTAAACGTAATTGAACCCGTATACTGAATTATGATTGATGTTTACCAAATATGTCTTTAAGATAATAAAAATGTGCAGCTTATAAACGTACAGCAACGTTTAGTACAAATAAATATACATACCACACTTTTCTTTTACGTCAAAAAGGTCCCATATTATTTTGCTCTCACCTAAAGAAATTTTCCTCTTTACACTTGTCTTTTTGCTCTGCCCGACTTTAAGTTGTGTGAAGAGCAGTATGTAATTTTCTTTAAATAAAACATATCGTAACATTTCTACAAATTTCAGCTTTTATATGAACTTTATATTCCTTTATAACGAAATTAACGTACGTGTATAAATGTACATTTTAAGCTTCGAGTTACCTGAAAAAAGGAATTAAGAGATCATTTATGAGAATCGAAAATCAGAAATTCGAATTTGCTTTTCCGCACAAAAAAATGTTCTAAAGCTTTTTTAAGAAAGCGCTCATTTGAATATTCTTGATTCAGAAGTTAGGCAGACGTGTTAACGAATCACCGACTCACCGGTTGCGTTTAAAATTGGCGCTGAATATTTTTGTCGCTCGATTGAAAATTCGTTTCAATCTAACGAACGAACGCTACCGCAGTCAACAAGAAATTAAATTTGTCGTCGAAATTTTAGCGTTGATTTTTCTGGAGGCAATCGTTTTATTGCTTACTTATCGACTCGCGTGGATTAAAAGCTTGCGCTACGTTATTTATCGATAAAGTTGTGATTTTCTGAACGATGTTATGAAAGTTGGTGGCAGGCGTTTGATGTACTCATACCCAGCAAATATCTAAATAATAATAATTTTCTGTGTTACTTATACCTATTTTTATACTGAATCTAATTACCTATTTGCTTTTATTCATTATAATAATAATACTTCGTAATTACCTAATTTAGTGCCTCCTTAAATTTATTAGTTATGGACACTGGCTCTGATGAAAAGAAAATAAGGAAGCGTGTAATTAAAATCAGTAAACAAGGATGTACGAGAATAGTAATACTATATGACGTGTGTTCATAACTATGTTCATATAATGAAGGAATGGATCAAATTATGTCAACATGTCCCTAACCACAAAATTGTGTGGTGTAGTAATATCCTTATTAGACATGGTCGGTTGTATATAAAGTCACATGAAACAGGAGTACGATCTCCTTACCTCTGTATATTACGTAGGTACATACTGAGGGAACAGCTTAGTTACACGTGCCACCGCTACGTGTACGGAAAGCGATACAGTGGCGTTTGACAAGTGTTCATAGGTAGAGGGTCAGTGGGTTCCACGATAAACATCATTTACGATGTTGAAATTGCCTCAGATATCTGCTTTCTCGGCGAAATGCTATAAGGTCAATATCGTACCCAAGATATTCGCCTCGAGCGGTTTTATGGCAATGAACCCCGATATTGCATCCAGGGAATATTAGTGCCTACTAGCCTTGATCCGGCAACTGCCATCTTTTACCATCTTTTTCCAATATCCGTTAATATTGGGTGGCTGGTAACAACTTTTAGTTTGTTGGAATCACTTTCCTCGATGTTTTCTTGCGGCGTTACGAACTTACCCAAACATTTTGGGATGGCCAATATTCTGAATATTTCGTACATTAGTTTGCGACATCGTTATATGTAATGGCTGGGACGTTTACCTAAATTATAATAATAGTTATTAAATTTCCCTGCGACTTTAGCTTTAAGGAAAATGTGAGAGAAGTTTTTCTGCTGCATAATATTACGAGTACGGTATGTTTGAATGGAGATGTTAGTTTTTATTTTAGTTTAACCTCAGCCATTACACACTCCGGTTATTTTAGAAAAAGGTAGAAACGATGTAGAAAATTGTCTTTGGATTATACTGCTGTAAAAAAGAAATATATCCGTCACTAGTGTTTGTATTGTTTCACAATTGGACGATATAAGTATTATTTTACAATGGCTTTACTTGCTAATCATATTTCAAAATTGAGGATACCAAATGTGCGTATAACCTGTTAAATTTACATTCGAAAGTTTTGTTGGATTTTGAGTCTTGTAGCTTGATAAAATACCTCATATTTTACACTTTTTTTCCTTGTTCACAGATTATCCGTGGTAGAATTTTGTCTACATCTCCAAAACTGTTTTCCGATGAGTTAGTCGTACATAGAGACACACCAGAAAATAATCCTAGCACTCCTTTCCAGTTTACTGAAGCCAATATGAAGGTAAACTTATTGTATATTTTTTACCTTAAACCTGAACCCCCGTACTATGAACTCTTAAAGCAGGACAGTTTCCGTTGTAAAAGCGAGATGCTGCTATGTGCAGTGTAGTGTGGCATCTCGTTTCCACAACGTAAACTGTCCTGCTTTACGCCTTCATGGTAAGGGGGCAGGTAATACTGATACTCTTCTATAAGTCTCTTATGTGTATTCTAAGCTTCCTTATATAGAGCTGAAAGATCATGTACACCACCTAACAGTAATTGTAGTGCCATCCATGGACAACAAAAAGCATTCTACGTGCCTCTACCATTGAGAAAGTGTGTTCGGCTCGCTTGTTCCCCTAACTAGCCCTGTATATATGCAGATGAGTGCAAACTTTGTTAATGCAGGCTGCAGTTCGGATTCAGTGTTCGTGTCAAGTAGGTAATGCTGCTAGCGATACGTAGCCTTTCTACAACCGTAATCAGGAAACCAGTATTTCATCATACTTTACGTGGAGGGAAGTGGGAACTAACATATTATACCTATGTATATTCCTACTCCTCATAAATATATATGGATATTTCATTGCCTCGATGGTTCTAACTGGTTATCATTGTCGATTCTTTTTTTATATTTTTAAAACGTAGCCAGACACTAGAATAGTTTTATTTCTCTTGTATCGTGGGTTGCGTTTCACAAGCATGAAATAGCACATACACAAACACCCGGACACGTATCTGCGGATCGCACAATTTTTTTACCTGTGCGGGAATCGGAGCGGCAACCCTTAGCGCACCAGTCCAATCGCTTAGTCACTGCGCTAATCAGGTTGACGAAAATCAATGAAATTATCAATTCTGGCTTACATGATATAAAAAGAGGGCACGAATGGTAGGGTTGTCATAAAAAAACAAATTTAGGAAATACTGTCAGTTTTTCAGGTGTGTAGTGCATCTCCAGTAGGTCGTGTTTTACAGTATTGATATATTAATAGTATCAGACTCCGTTTGTCATCTTTGATTACAATTTATTAGGCAGTATTTCAAACCTCAGGCCGCTCTAAATCACGTTCAGAACACTTCGCCTGGCGTTGGAATTGAACTCTTGATCTTAACATAGACAGATTGTGGTGACCAGCCAGGCGGCAAAGACTATAACAATCCCTCTAAAAGAGATTATCCGCGATACTTCAAACAGCTTATGGCTCTCGTTTTCCAAAACAACGTACATTTCAAAATACTTAGTACTCCTTACTATTAACATTTCAGTATTTGTAGGTATAGCAGTTCTATCATAGATTTTGTATCCAAGCAGTCCCTACTAAGACTGAGAGCTCAATAGACTTCTTTGTCTTCAAATGTTAAACAACCGATGAGAAAACGAGCTATTAGGAGTCTAACTACCTATTCAGCCGCTTTGCAAATTATATTATTCATATGCCGGTAAAATTTTGTTTAAATATAATATAATGGTACGGTGCAAACTTCGTTAGATTTAAAAATGTATATAATAATTTCTAAATAAAGCCTGTATTTGGGAACTAGTATTGAAAATAGCTGGAAGCAACACCCTTTGATGTAACATTAATAATTTAAATTATTATCTATCGAATGATAATTGTCAAATAAATTTTGTTACCATAATTATTTAGGTATCATTGATTATATTGAAACGAACCTTTACCAGAACTTTAACATTTCAGTAAAGGAATTCGGGTAGATATATCTACAATGGATAGCATGTAATTGTTGCAAGTTGTTGTTATCCCTGTTGGTAGTTAATTGAACTCAGTAGCTCATAATAGTTATCCAAGTTATACCCCTTCGGCAAGCATTAATTTATTTAATAAATATATTATTATTATATTTACACTTTATTCACAGTTTATGATTTTTAATACTAATAGTATTTCTGTTGCATATTAGATGTGACGCTGCTGAGCCTTGGTTTAATGTTTCAAAGTATGAACATACTAATGATACATTCCAAATAAGTTGTTACGTTTTGACTACGTATGTAGGTTATTTAGCTTCCAAGACGAAGTGCCTACCCCCATAACAATGCAAGTATCCGATATCATCTGTGATAGACACAGATGCCAATGATGATGATGGACGTCTATATGAAGCTGCTTTACCCCTGCAATGCATATTCAATATTCACGCTAATATTGTTGGTACAAATCTAGTTTATTGTTGATTCCAAAATACTTACTGTCAGTTTAACTCTCACTAAATCATTTTGTTCGCACACCGCTCATTTTATGCGAATATGAAGAATATTATGATTATTTATGATTAATTTACGCACGCTGAGCTTCAATTTTAAATCATCAATGCGTAATTAAATTATAATGAGCTGTCAGTATAATGGTGTAGCCATTGACATGACATGTTATTTAATGATGAGTGGCAATTCGTTAAATTAAGTCTCTTGTGCGAAGATTGGAGGGCGGGTGTACCGTTGAGTTTGTCGTTTCAATTATTTTAATTACGTTGGCTTTGGTTATCTTTTTTCTTTTGAACTAAATTGATAGACATTGATTACGTACATACTACGTAGGTAAATGTAGGTGAACGAATTCAAAGGTGCAATGTAAAGTCGTAATTTTTTGTGTAGTTGGTAAAACAAACAGATACCTACTAACTTATTTTTTCCTAAGACATACAACATAAACGATCAAACTTATATTAAGAAATATCTTCTTCAATAAACATGTTCATTTTTCTCTGTTCCAAATTAAGCAGTGCCAGGTCGAAACTGGCGTACTGGCACTTATGTATGGAGAAATGAGCCAAGTTTGAAGTTTTGATAGTCTATTAAATAGTGCCGAGTTCACGGAGTCAGGTCTTAGAACTTACGAAGGCACCAGCTGCTACGCTCAATACTTTCCTATTCATACTGCAGTATCTTCTGTTCTTTGGCCTAGTAATACACGTTAATGTTAAATGTAGGCAGGTACTTATGTACTTAAATGGTCATTCAGTATTTGTATTTTATTGATGTTAGGCTAAGTAGATGTACCATAGCTAATTTGATTTTAGATAGCTTCTTTTCCGCAGAGTTTTACCTATGGTTTAGTAACAAAATCTATGAGACATCTAAATTTCATTCAGAGGTTTTTCTTTACCATTATTCAATAGTCACTACGACTAACTTATGAATTATATACAACATTGAAAAACTCGTATTAGTACTTGTCCAGATTTGATCTTACAACCTTGTACATTTAAATCCGGGGACGACGCCTCTTAGCCACGATGACGTTAATCACTTCAACCAAATTTAACCTTCGTATTCTTTTGTAGAGGCTGGCGGCGAACGTGCATAATTATCCTGAAGGTGCTCAGAGGTCCGCCTTAAGTGCGGCCATGGACCTCGCCCAGAGACAAATCGGATGGATCCCGATATCGGCCATGCATAAAATTGCTGAACTATTGAGTATACCACGAATAAGAGTTTACGAGTGGGCCACCTTTTATACTATGTGTAAAAGGTACGTTTGTGGGAACAATGGTTATTATATTATATTGTATAAGAATATTGTTTAGTACTTCTAAGCAAAGAGTATTATTAAATACCTATGTCGTTTGTCGATTCACGGAAGAAGCATTCCGAGTCCCTTTTATTTACGTGTTTGCAAAATACAGGGAGGCAATTTGATTATTTTTACAAAGAAATTTGCCACATCTGACAGCAGGTAGGTGAGAGGTTTTTGGTCAAACAAAACACTGTAGTTTAAAGTAGTTACGGGCTGCTTCATTAATTGAATTTGGAGATACCTAATACAGCACAGTGTCCACTGATTCCCGTCTGAAGCCAATCGAATTGACTGTCCAATAAATGACTTAGTTTAATTGGATCGAGACATAGAGCTATTTATATTAAAAAAGACGAATTTGAATGGAATTAACACTACCTATCCTAACATATACCTATTTGGAGTAAAATAGGCCTTTACACTGTTTTTTCTTTTGATATTAATAGTGTGTTCTTAATTCTCATTGTTCCTGTCTGTGATGCAACCAACAAAGAGGTTTACTTTATAAAACTTTGTACGATAAAAACACTAAGCCTATGGCTGTAATTATCTCCATTGACGTTGCTGACAAAATTATTTAAAAATACATTTAACAAAAACTGTAGTTGTTTCAATTGTCCAAGAAACAGTAGAACTGAGCCAAATTACTCATACCAGCCATAACGCTCTCTTAGAAATAAAGCCATATTCTGACATTCTTATGTTGTTGAAGTCTATGACTGCATAGATTACTTTATTCGCAAATTTCTTTAGTAGGTACAATTCGTTAAATCATCACAATCTTATTCTTCCATCAGTTAACCTCAGTAAAATAAAACATTTCTTTCAACGATACGCATTTCTGTGAATTTCAATAAAACCTCCTTCAGATTACCGCGAATACTTTTGCCGCATATAATTTTCTCAGGAAAATCCCATTATGGAATATGGAGGATATTGTTACGTATTTGGCTTTATTGTTCACAGGCGGTACAGGGGGAAGTATCATGTGAAGGTTTGTAAAACCCTGCCCTGTATGTTGCGTGGCTCAGACGTAATACTTGGTGCTGTTGAGGAGGCCACCTGCTGCTGCGTGGGCAGTATCTCTCCGGATAAGTTGTTTGGTGTAGACCTGGTGGAGTGTCAGGGCGCATGCGTTAATGCCCCAGTGCTCGTCATTGATGATGATTATTACGTAAGTTTCAAATAGACGAGATTAGCCATTAAATTAAATTTAAAATATACGCATCGTGGATCAGTCGTTTTTAAGTTACTTGTAACATTAACGGTCAGAGATACAGAACGACATGGCGTTTTAACATGAAAGGATAAGGATGTCATTCACAGCTGTGGTGACCAAAGGGTTAGAGCGTTGACGACAATGTCGTGTGCAAAATACAGTAGAATGACCGTGCCTTTTTGCGGTTGGCTGTTGTTTAGGTCCCTATGGTTGCTTGGCAACGAAATGGTGTGGCGTGGTTGAATGTATTAGATGGCTCTTATATACCTACTGTCTGTGATATTTTGCAGGGCGTGATCTACAAATAAGTTGTTTACGAGTATTTTTACGTTTAACATACCTATAATAATTATAAACGACTTTGCACTTACAAGTTTAAGCATGATTTAAATTTTGGAATAACTTAGTTTAATAATAATAATAGCGACTATTTACAAAACTAGTATCTCAAACTGGCTTTATCTCTTTACTTAATTTTTTTTTGACATTATGTCGTAAATATATCCATTTCTATAATTTCCAGGAGGATGTCACTGTGAGCGACGTATACAACATTATACAAACGTTGAAATCTGGCAACATACCGCCGTGTGGCCCTCAGTAAGTATTTAAGGTGTTTTTAAACGGGATGGGTCTTGCGCCTGCGTGAAACTTAGTCTTCTCTAGTTGTGTTGACATGAGCTATCTGTAAATGCAATAAAAACCAAACGGTCCAGTTTGGTAACAAGGCTACAAAAGGTGCACGGTGCATTTTCATCATCATCGGCCGGAAGACGTCCACTATTGAACAAAGGCCTCCCCCTTAGAACGCCACAACGAACGACAAGTTGCCAAAACTTCATGTACTTTGTTGTTTGTGAAAAATGATTTCCCAAGCATAATCACATCACGTACATCAGCCTATAGCAATCTATTGCTGGACGCAGGCCTCCCTAGGATACGTTAGAAGCAAAATATACTTAAGATATTATGATTTCCAAAACATATATACCATTATATATATATATAGCATTATAATATAATTATGTTTTCACTTAGTTCTTCTTTTCCAAATAGTACGTGTTTATACTTTTGATTTATTAATTTAGCTCGTTAAATTCATGGGAATTAATTGTTTTAGGAGCGGCAGGTACGCAGCAGAGCCTATATGTAACCAGGCAAGTCTGTTGACTTGCCCCCCACCGCCAGATTATTGCATCCAGCCTACTTTATATCACAAAAATTAAGTTCTTATGCTGTTTGTGCAGTTTATTGGTACATGAAGATGGACAGATAGTCTTAGGCAAGTAAACATCAGACAGCAAAGAGCAGTTTTTTTTTGTCAACTGAATATCGATCTATTGGGCATTGAGATAAAGTCCAAAACATTAATAACTACTTTGTGTATGACGGCGGGACAAAGTAAAAATGATGATCAGTTTTTTTTGTTTGCTTTTGATTTAATTTAATTGTCCATTAGGTTGAAGTTGAGTTGGCTGTAAAAATATGCTGTGCTTCGGCGCTTCGCCTGATGTGTGCTAGTCCTTAAACAGAAAGCACGGTATTGCTTGGTAAAAGGCGCGAGTGCTGTCTGTTGCGCTATCTCAAGTCGTATTTACTTAGCCCGTCTTCCGGCAAATTATCAGTGCTTTTTAGAACTAGTTTAAAGCAATTGGAAATTAATACATACCCACCATCATTACGCAAACCACCTTACTTAGATACGTCACTAAGTTAGTGATGAGAATTGTTTTACGCAAGCTTGCAATGGTCTGATTTATGGGACATATCAACTCGGAAAGGGATTGTAACAGTATCAAGTCGGCCATGCAGTATTCTATGTATGAAACTCCCTACTGCAACTGCTAATCGGATTCGTAACGCAATGGCCTCGCCTCGGAACAAGCTCGAACCGGCAAGCCGAAAGCGCGGCGTCGCTTAGCTGTAGCCGAGTCGACGTATCGGGGCAGCTAATCCGCTTTGGTTACATGCTTACGTAAGGTTGACGCCTGTTTGATGGCCTCCCTTTCCGATTTGATATGTGTGCTAAGACTAAGGCTTTTGTCGACAAAACCTAGTGAGAGACCCATCGCATAACTTATAACCAATGTTGTTCAAACTGCATCTATTTTTTAATTCACTGTAATACTTGTAGTTTATGGTTTTATTTAAAATAAATGTTATTGAACATGTTTGTAGTATATTAATCGTTTAAAAGTGAATTAGTCTAAAACTACTAAAGTAACAAAATCCTCTTTAGTTGTCCCTCAATATAATTCATCTCCAGTATTAGGTATTAATTCTGTAACTTTGGGGACCTCATTATTAGAGCGCTGTAATTACTTAAAGTCAACCAAATTATGGCAAAAGCAAACTGCTTAGGAACATGAAAACTTTTCTGTTATAGTATGTAAAACCAATATTGAGTGTATTCAAATGTTTAGTTACTCAATCATATAAAAACTAGAAACTAGTTGCACAAAATCAAGCTCATCAACAAACAACCAATCAGATTGCAGATTAACACTTCGTTTAAAAACTAATTTGACTCGGGCATGATATTTTATTAAAATACAGTTTTCGAATGGTGTCGTCATTAATTTCGTATAACACTACATACCAAATAACCAAATTGCGGTATGCAACAGGTTGTTATATATCAGGCTGAATTGGCAGCACTAGATATTCGAACGAATAAAATTACACTTTTAATTTGTTATATAGAAATTTATTTGAGTCTTCTGAATGACTTCTTTTGTATGTGTGCTTGACCTACGATGCCTTAGGGCGTACTGCGTAGGTCATTCATTCATATACAAGTATATTTATTGGGGCTGAAATAGCAATAGCAGCGGCTAAACTAATTGCTATTATGACAACGTTACGTAAAAGTTTTTACATTACTTTCCCCTGAAGTACCATCAGAGAAACACATTTAAAGATTGTTTACTGAAGAATATACTTAAGCAGGGAACAATATCAATAAAAAAGCGGAATACGGCGATGGAAATTTCAATTTTAAATGTTTTGTGCACATTTTAATATCCTGTCACAAAAACGACAGTATAAAATTCCAATTTTCCAGTGGAGGCGCTCGAGACGTGGGAGACGACGAACGAATGTATAATTAGTTTAGAAAGTCGCCGAAATTACCCAACGAACAATCGCTATGACAAACATTACTAGGGTGTATTACTCTTTTGTGCCCATTAAAACGCGGGTCATCAATTGTGAAACTCGTAAAGCGGGTAAACATTATTGCTTTATTAAACTTGGTAATTGTTACAGTGATTGTAATCGATGTTATAATTACAAGTTGTTGGGCGAGCGAGACTTAGATCAAGTGAGGTCAAGAGCAGTAAATCTTGGAGGCGCTCGTGATCCGATCTTCTCTCTCGGGATTGCCTTCTCCGTAATTAAGTAGTTGCCTGCAATCACAACCAATATAATCCGCGCCGCAAACTTTAATTACAGGTGAAAACTATCTGTTGCGAAGAACAAAAGGAAGTGTTTCGAGTGTGGCCGCCTTTGTTTTAGAATTGCTTAGGTTGAAGTGGTAAATAATTATAACTTTGCTTTGCCAGCTGCCTTGTACAATTGTATGTGTGTACCAAGTTTGTAACAAGATAGTACTAATCCGGTTAATTGTTGTATGTAGTTTGCATTAACTGAGAAAATTTGCACTGGTGTTTTAAAAATAAATTGTTCTTCAGCAAAAAGCTAAATGTTGATCACATGTTTAACAATGTCGTGCATCATCATCATCATCAGCTTTTAAATGGCCCACTGCTAGGCATAAGCCTCCTCCCCTAAACGCCACTGATTCCTGTTTTGGGCCTTTTGCATCCAGATCTTTCCTTGTACAGCAATAACATCATCAGTCCACCTTGCTGGAGGTCTGCCAGGGGCTCTATAGGAATGTCGTGCATAAAACGGAATATCTTTAATTGTAATATTCATCCCTGTTGTTTTATCTATAGGTTATTTATGAAACGTTCCTAAAAATATCTTCAAAAATCATAAGCGATAAAAATAAATTGATAGATTCTGATATATTATTGTATTTTATTGTTCGACCGGCACAACCTTTGCCTACCAATAGCCCGATTTTATTTATAAAAATGTGAGAATTCTCCACGGGTTTTATGGAATTAATCCCGGAGATAGGCTCATTTCTATTAATAGTCATGGAGGCAGTCAGTGTTTTAAAAAAAGTCGTATTTACTCAATTTAAAACCCAATGGCGAAATGCGTGTTACCGGGGCCCGAGTGTTTGTCATAATTGGATTCATTTATATGATGATTTTTAACATCCACCTACTCGGTTTTCACGTGATTTGTTTATTTTTGTTAACTACCTAAAAAAATGGGTTCTCTTGGACTGTATGTTGTTTTGGTATGTTCAGTGATATTTCCAGCTACACTGAATCATTCTACTGGCCTGTTTAAATTTGTTGGAGTATGAGATGGACTATGGAATTATTTTAGTTAATGATACAAATGCTGTGAATTACTATCTAGTTATGAAGATCTATTATAATATTATTTACAACTATTATAATTTTGAATATTTTTAATAAGTCATAGTAAATACTACGTGTATTTTCGCATAGTTTTCGTCAAATACGGTTCAAGAGATCTTCTTGTTATGAGATCGCGGGTCAAACTGATACATCATACTTATCACATTAAAAAGGCGAAAGTGTGTTTGTATGTTTGTTACATCAAACGGCTGGAAAGATTTTGATAAAATTTGATGTAGTAGTAGCTGGAACTCTAGGTTACTTTTATCCCGAAAAGATTTAGCGGGTAGTAAAAGTGTATCTTATAATATTGCCTAAAAAAATTTTCATCTTACATGTTCCGTGCTGCGTAATTTTTATATCGAATAAAGCAACGGTATAATAGAATAGAATATAAAGATTATATAATATGTCTAAACCCAAGTGTCAAATGCTCTATACTTTATTTTTGTAAAAGAAAAGGATGTCCAACGAACAGAGGGCTTTCCAGTATCGAGTGGCGTATTTATCAAATTGAATCGTGTCGCGACACGAGAGAAATGACGAAATTTTATCATTTTATCTTTTGCGCAACACGAACATCTCACAGCGAGGTCAAATAAAATGTCCAAATATTTGAAAAGAGCAACGAGATAATGCTGTAGTTAACACCGGGCCCCGTGGCCGAGTTGTTATTGCTTTAGGAAACTGCTCCACACACCGACACGTAATATCTGCGAACTTGTATTTGGATGTTACCTACTTTAAGAAAATTAAAAGGGCGGATCGTTGAGTAGCTTTTAGCTGCTAGTTGAACAAACATGTTGCCAGAAACGAAGTGTTTTCTCAAATGTTTTTATTTCAAATGGACCAATAACAGGCGCTTATTAAACGTTAATAGGACTAGGTTAACTTATATATGCTTTGGAAAAGTACCAGCAAGAAACTGCGGTTGCGCTTTTAAGTAAGTAATATGTACTTTAACAAATTATATTGTCATCCTACATCATGTAAGTCTAAAATGTTTAACAAGTAGGTATGGGCAAAATTATATTGAAAATACGAATAAATTGTCTGTATTGTAGCATTGTAGACACATTCGCAATTTGTATGACATGTCAACCGCCTCCAGCCTCCTGTTAATTTAAGCAACATTTGAATGAAGACAAGCATGTAGGTTGCATATTTATGAACGATACAAACCTATTACTGTACCGGAATAATGTGAAATATCACACCCAAAATAGCTATCAAAAACCATTTATTCTTGTGCATAGCGATATTGTAACAACATGTTGAAACCGAATTTGATAAATTATATTAATTAGTCTCGCATTAAGTAGATTAATAATTGTACTGAAAATACTAATATTTAATAAGTTAGGAAATTAAATAATGCAATTTTGATGTAGCTTTTGTTCGTTAAATGAATTTGTAAAAGAATGATGATTTAGTGTTATTCTACACTCTTGGGGATGACAAAAATCCGTGATCCAATTTTTGTAATGACTTATGAAGGTTATATTCCCAAAATTAGGACTTAATTCACCAAATAGGTATAATATTCTGTAAAAATCATTTTGAATATGTAGATTCTGTTTTGATACCAAAAGTATTTACACATATTATTTACTATTATGTACAATCTTTAAACTTCACAGCCTGTAATCTGTGAATAAAGTTTTGGGTGGTGTTTGTGTGCCCTAGAGATTTGGCTTTGTTTCGACTTGCGACTATTAGTTGACTGGATAAAATATTGTTGATTAAAACTAATAAGAATTTGGCAATAATACTACAACTTTAATAATATTATAATTAGTTTATTATACAAGTATAAAAACAAGCCTATGGTTGGGGATCCTTCAGAGATTGAACCACGCAAAACGTCGCTTTTCAACTGTTGTTTTACTCAACCTAAAGATTTGTGAATGCTATTCAGCCAGCGACGGTTGAATGAATAAATGTTTATTTTTGTAAACGTTGAATAATATTGTTCTTTCCATTACACCGCGCTGTAACTAAACGCTATCTTGTGAAGCCCGGGGCAGACCAGAACAGGCCGTAACCGTAAAACGTACAAATGGAAAAACAAAACGCAATAATATTTGCAACGAGTTGTGATTCCGTGGGTCCGATGGAAAACATTCCGCTTTAGATTTATTAACGTTTTTGATGTGTTTGACAGACGACAGACGTATTTTATGAATGTATGCTATGAATATTAAGTAGGGTTTATTTTACAAGAATTTTCCAATCATTTTATGATTATAACAACATTTTTAGGTTGGTATTGTAATATCTCTTTGCTACAATATAAAAGCGTTATTACTTTCATATTATTTATTTTATTAAAAACGTGACGTGACGTTCTTTTTACGAAAAATAAGCTTGGAACGTTATATTATGTGCCTATTTGAACGTCTGTGAATTTAGTCTTTGGTAGTTTTAGTAAGTCTCTCAAATAACAAGTTCTCATTTTATTTCGGAGTTATGAGCGTAAATTGTAGGCAATTTAATCATTGTAACACAGTATTACAGTCGACATGGTCACGCGAGCTTAGTTAGGCGTTTCAATTCCTTCACGTTTTATGCAAGTTCTTTAGGCTAAGTGGATCATAAGCCATTTTTTATTCATGACTAGGCTGCCTAATATCTCCCTATTAGGGGTAAGTTAGAAGCTATTATGTAAATATATTATAAGCTTTCGACACTTCGTTTTTAGCTGTTGGTTATGACAAATCACACGCAGGCATTATTTTGCTCGCTTTGTAAAAGCATTGACCGGCTATAGCATTTTTTTAAATTCGTTGTTTTACAAAAATGAATAATTGTTCCCGGAGCCACGTACACAGATTGCACAGTATTTATATCGATATAGACTCGGAATCAATCATCTGCGGATCTAAATACTTCTCCATCTATAAACCGACCGCAGCATGTGTAGCTTAACCTACATTTTTCTACATTGTGTTGCTAGTACTAAGCCCAAATCTGTTAGGTAACTCCTTGATAAAATAAGAATAGTTGTTTTCGCGGTACAAAAGGTTGATAGAGCAGTCAAAGTCGGTAGGTAAACCTATAGGTATAGCCACAGTGATGTGAGCCAACGACAACAACACATTATAGCTAGATTAATGGGCGCGATAACAAGAACAGTTTAATGAAGCAAAGATAAATTGTGTGACGGTCATAAAGCAACCTAAATATTGTACTAAAATTAATATTACTTTATTAGAACTTTCCTTATAGGATGTATTTAATAAGCGTATTGATTACGGCCCCTATAGGTACCTAAGCTGGCCTTTGTATATAATAACATATTGTGAAACACTTGCCTACGAAGAATGAGGCTGACATTGAGCAGAATAGAACACTACTGCCTACTTCTCCAGGGATTACAGGCGTGATTATATGAAGAAAGTCACATTGACATTTGGGACCTGAGTTTAAGCCCACTTTATGCATATTATTAATCCGATTCGCAATCCACCACTAAGTTCAAAATATTAATAAAAGCCTGAAAAGCCTGAAACTGATAAAGCTAAAGGAATATTTTAGGTACTTTATTTCTTGGTTTATGGCGCCGATAAATTTGATGCTAAGCTAGAATGGAATTCATTTACGCATAATATCTAAAAAGATAAAATGTTACTCTTTCTTGAACTTACAAAATATTTTACCCTTATTTTTAATTTCGTAAAGAGTAAGCCATCACGCTTATAGCTGTCCAAACGCAGGAAAAAGACTTTTCCTCAAACAGGGAATGAACGAGTATTGATCACGCAGTCACACTCCAGGTTGGTAATTTCAGACTTTTAAAATCCAGATGTTATCACGATGTTTAGCTTAGATTCATTACGCACTGTCGACTGGTCGCCGGCGACTCGGTCCCTCGGCGACCAAAATATAGGTGGGTGACTAGCGACCAAGTGCGTAAACACCTATTTAAGGTATAGTAAGTCACAGTTGCCGTCGACCGAGTCGCCGGCAATCAGCCGACAGTGCGTAATAGCTCTTAATCTCTACCTAGAATATCTAAGAAAGCAATTTTTACATTCTCCTTTTATCGTATGGTTGATGAACGACCTGGTGTCAGAGTTCAAATTCCCTGTAGGTTTCCGACATGGTTTTAAAAATTTCTCAGGCGTGCCGGTTTCCTCACTATGTTTTCTTTCACAATTTTTAGCAACTGATAACTAATTTATAATACACACATGAATTCGAATTAATGCGTACCGGGGTTTGAACTTGTGACCTTTGACTTGGCAGTCTGTCAGAAATCTGATGTTGATTTGTCTGAACCGGCATCCTTATGTAAACGAATCCAGATCGCCAACCACTTGCGTAACACAGCTTCCCTATCAAAAATGCAGCTAAAACGTTTTTGTCACAAGTTGCTTTACGCGTGTCAAGAAGCTAACGTAGGTAATAAAGCTATGTCGCAGATATTTTCTCAGTCAGCTCTACTTTCTTGGGAAAATAACTAAAATATATTTTGACATTTTCTCCACTTCCCACGAGTGAGAAACACACTATAACTTAAGTGTACACATGCACTTTTAACTAATCATAATAAAGTATAGAGACATCACATAATTCATCAAAAGTAATATTTAGAGGTTCTATATCCGAGGAAGTATATTGCCATTATCACTTCTTTCTGCGCTCCAGGGTACGCAGTAACATGTTGTTACACATCATGGAATCTAGGTATAGACGCAAAAATTACTTGCTTTGGATGGCACTTAGAGCCGTTGGTCCTACACCTAATCTCTCTCCGGTCGTGTCTGTCTACCGACCCAAGGGACCATGAGAGTGAAGGAATAGGGAGTGCACCTGTATTTGTGCGCATACTTGTGCATTATTGGTAATAATATCTCCTGCGCATTTGGTTGGTCCCAGCTGAGATGGGCCGCCGTGACCGAAATGAGACGCAAAAGTATTCTTGATTCCTGAATGTTGTGGATGGAATGTTACCAAAAATCCTTTACAACAATGACATCATACTTAATAGTTGACTTGGATATTTGGTAGAATTCAATACATAAGCCGTGTGTCTGACTTTGCCAGGTTTTGACCGTAGCTTCCAGCTTATTAAATCGACAACCGCCAACAAACTGCGAGGAGGTAGTAATTAGGTAATTTAATTCACACAATCATGCAACATGGTACCTTATTACAAAGTACTTAGCGTTCTTTTAGCGTTTAAAGCATGCAAAGCATAAGTTTTACAGCAAGCACTTCAGATAGTCCGCCATGATTATAGCGCTAATATGATCCTTTTAAATCAGATATAAAAAGTTTGCAATCCCATGGATTTGCTTGTGGTTTTAAGTACTTGAAATAATACTAAAACTTAGGGACCCTTTGTAACGGTACGTTGAGAGTTACTTGACGTTGTTCTATTAAGTCTAAGTTTCTTGATAATGCCAACCCGAAAATAGAGGGTGTTTATTTCGAAGTTGGCAGATATAACAATCTGTACGGTGATTTTATTAGTCTGTTTCGCATTTGGAGAAACCTATTTACACAAATAAGTAAGGTTTTTGTTATAACCATGTTTTGTCGCCATTAGTAGTTGTGTCTTGTTATAATAGCTGTCAGATATTGTGATGCTGTAAGGCCCTGGTTTTAATCCTCAAGTCTGGCAAAGAGTGTTACTTTAGTTATACCTACTATTAGGGATGTCTTACTTCGAATCTTCTGTCAATGTGTTCGAGGTACTGATATATATATTAGGTAGGTAGGCCTGTAGGACTTATATTGTATTTAAAAAAAAATATGGGCTGCACAGGCACACACATGCATAGTGCTCACCCAATGTGTACATTCCTAAAGTATAGTAAAAATATTTTATGAAAGAAAATATTAAAAATCTAAGTTATTTTATTCTATCTAACTTAAAAGCAGCTTTTTTAACACCGTTAATGTTTTAGACTAGACGTTTTGATTTACCACGTCATATACTTCAAACATTATTAATTTAAACCCTAAGTATCATAAAATGTACTTTTACGTAGTTTATAACTCTTTGAAAGTTCTGCATTAGACTGCAATTAAATTAAGTTTTCTAAGCTTTAAGCACAATTTATTAGTTAAAGAAATATACATTACACGAGTCAGATGATTTTAATAACTCATTCTAAAGGCCCGCATGTAACTTTTCTGTGGAACTTTTATGAGGACGACATTACAAATAATTTGCTTTCGTTAATATGGAGATATGAGTTTGATATTATTTTTTAAATTTAGTTGTATCTAAGGGGGAGGCCTTTGTTCAACAGTGGACGTCTTCCGGCTGATGATGATGAGTTGTATGCGTTTCATAACTGGACAATGGCTCACATTGGAGTTCCCAAATCTCCATCTCTGGCCAGTTGCCAGTTTTCTGCGGGTCTCCAATGTCCCCGAGCACACCACGCTCTTTGTAAAGATTAGGCTATCTTTACCAACTAACCTTCAGGTGCATTTCCGTCCATTGCGGCTAATCGCAGCCGCGCGGGATCGATACCGTGCGTCTGACGCGTGCGGCTGATGCGACAATAGTCAGAGCATGAGAATGTATGGCGCCGTTTGGGCTTATGCGACAAACGAAGTAGTTTTGTCTCTACGTTAGTTTGGTACAAACAATTGAAATACAAATCTTACCTTATTTGCATATTACAAATATGTTATGCACATTAGAATGTTTAAACTTAGGCTGAATAAACACATATTTTCTTAATGTCAAATAATTTCCAAGTTCTATTAAGCAGACAAATTTTATTAGGTGATAAACTTCGCCGTTGTTGAGAAAGTACTTAAAATACTGAAACGAAAAGTTATGCATAAATATTTTATTTAATACGCCACTTACTTGGCGTCTGTGCACTAAAACAGAGGCCTCGGCTTATGGCGAAGTGGTTTCGAATGCCACTGACTGTACCTAAGAGAGCCGTCTGAACCTACCAATCACAACGACCTTCTTTACTCAGACCTACTCAGTTTCATCTTAACATTTGTATGCGAGAATGGATGAGTGAATGGATAAGGGATTATTGTTTTCCTTCACAAGATTGTTCTGACTTCTCTTACATAACTTTTTCTTTGTAAACCGGTGAAACAATAGAATTGTTTCGAGTGTATCGGAAAACTACGGTACGTTGTTGGAAGCTAGTTGTGTTCCATTTGTTCGTAGTTTAGTTTAGACAATATTAAATGCAAAAGTGTAGTATTTTTATTAAGAAAACTTTAACGTTATGTGAATGCGTAGATTTTGAGGGTTCAATTACAGTCTGCAGAATTGTTCTTTACTACTACTATTCGATAGACATACATCACACTAATATTTTAAAGGCGAAAGGTGTAAAGTGTGAGTGTGTTTTTGTGTTTATTACCTTTTCCCGCTTAAACGGCTTGACCGATTTTGATGAAATTTCATGTGGAGGTAGCTGACACCTTGGATTAACACATAGGCTTTTTATCTTGAAAAAATGTAGTAGGTAATACCGCGGGGCGCAGCTAGTATTCTACATTTACATTATTCAGTACGATAGAAAATGATAACTTAATAAGAGTAATGTATCTAGTAAATATCTATTGATTATATCTATGGCAAAGTAGAAACTTTTATTTAAAATAGTAGAAAAAAGTTATGTTTACAGTTGTGTTCAAATATTGATTGCAAGGCACTAAACTAGTCATATAAACAATTTAGAAAGCCTCTATGTTTATGTGGCATACCTTTTTATGAAGAGTTTCGAACCCCATCTTATTTATAACAGATTGAACCCACAAGTTGTTAATAAACATCAAGGAAAGAAAACGAAAGTCATAAAAGGGATGTATCATTATTTACATAAACGCTATAAAACCGAACAAAGAAAATTTATGCGGCAAACTTTTGGGCAATATCCGTTTTCTGTGACACGTTTTTTCGAGGGCCGTTGTTCATCGTTAATCTTGGAAACAAAAACAGCAAGTTTGGTCGCGCCGCGTCTGCGCCACCCATAATTTACGTGAAACAAGTGCGCGCGACATGCGGTGTTGTACTTACGTACCTAACCTATAGCTGCCAACAAAAATTACCTTCCGAATACTCAACTGGGGTCTGTTTAATACCAACTTATTATATTGGACTAAGTGCTATTGGCAAAGTTTTGCACATATTCTGCATGTAGACGCAACTTGCGACGTCGTATTTTAGGGTTCTGTGAAATTTCAAGCAGCTCCGACTTCCGAGTTCTAGTTAGCACTTGAATTTCATTTAATGTGTGCACCACAGCAATATTATTAATATATAATACTCAAACAGTTTGGTGCCTAAGTTTACGGAAATGGTTCATTTTAGAACATAATTTAATAATATTATTAACTTATATTTTATTATATAGCCACTACGAAATTAAGGTTCGTCCCCATTAAATGGGACCTTTAACATATCTTGCGACTTTTGCGTGTAATATTTTACACCTTTGTCTAGCTGTCCAAGCAATATAAGCGAGATATTTTGGAATCAAAACCAGATCGCACGGTTTTTCTTTTCGGCACCTCCACATATTACAACGAGCAATCGCTCTTTAGCATGGACTTATCATAGTCAGAGTAAAGACCTTACAGTGACGAACACGCAGAACCTGCAAATAACCAGTATCTACCTTCTACTCTGTATTTTATTGAATCGAACCCGCAACCCGCTTAGCCACTACACCAATCGGATCCTCTACTTAATTAAATATTCCTTTGTCTTTGGGCTGAGACAGCTTAGCCTAGTAATAAAATATACTAACCTAATATTTACTAACTCCTATAAAATCTTTCATATTTTATAGAAATAGTAAACTAATTTATAGAAATTAGCATAGAAAAACAATAAATTTCAGTATTCTATGTTCAAATCCAGGATAATTTATTCAGAACTTGACACTAAAACAACGAAGTTAGTGTTTAAATTGTTCCGAAAGGTCAAATTTAATGTTGTAATTTTAAATTGGATTAAAAAAATATTTTCATGATTACTGGCCACTTACTAATAGGTACTTTTTCTAAAAAAAAGGTACTTTTCTCGTGGATGTAGGTATTCGCGGCTAGAGACTAACAGATCAATAAAAGTGTTGCCAGACAATGCCCATTTTGAAACAAACTATCTTTTTGCGCGATTCCGACTTCTATGCCAATACCTTATATGCGTTTAATATAATTAATAAAATCTCTTTAGAAAACAACAAGATTGACTAAGCTCTACTTGTTTGACCGCGGTGCCGCGTGCCGGTGTCGTGATCGTAAACGACACAGTCAAGCTTTGACAGCTGAATTTCTTAGAAGCAGACAAGCAGAATCGTCTCCGATAGTTACTAAAGACTTTCCCGTATCTAGTATACTTTATAAATAAAAATACATTCTCACATTTCGTATCCATTGTATTTGCACAGATTTAGATTCTAATAATAATATTGTTTTGTCTAAGATTTATGAAATCCACAACAATAAGTATATAATTCCATACCAGTTAGTAAGATAATACCCGAAATGATTGTTTATGATACAGATATCGTAATACGGTTAGTAACTCAGACCTAATTGGGTAACCTTATACAATGTATTGTAATCGATGCTCATTATCACAACGGTATTGTGGTAGTATTATTATGAAGAGTATTCTATGAAGATGTAATATGGTACCTTCACTTAGGTGATTGTCGAATGTAACAATTATTATGTAATGAAAATAAGGTGTTTTTACATAGATTTTTTGTGGCAATAATAACCTAAAGGTCTAGCAGAAGTATGATTAACATAGTTACACCAGAAGGTGAATTTTATAGGATAAACGGCGGGCTCAAATCCATCACAAACACCGCGAAAGTACTAATAGAAAATCCTATCACACTTATTCGAATCGGTAACGAAGAATCTTAACAGAATAAAAACCTAATTAATATTAGGTATTAAACTGCGTTACTTTTTGGAGACACAAAATAAACCCGAGCATAGCCACGAGCAGTCAATAGTATCTCGTAACTTAATAGTTTCTATGTCTGTCTGAAAATTAAAGGAAAACAAAGTGTCAGCTGTCTGTCTTCTCGCACAATTTGTTAAAGTCAACGCGCCACGGGTTACTATTGTATTCGTGGTTAATAATTTACAACTACTGTAGAAAAAACAACTAAGAGGAAAGGCATAGCATTTGTAAAACCCTGCTCGTAGACCAGGATTTTATTCTGTGTATAATGCAAATACAAAATATGTCGTGCAGAAAACCGGACTCGGATCAAATGTTTGCGGTTTATATAAGTACATAATTATTGCAGTGCTTTTTGCGTAGGAAAACTAACTCTAAGCTCTAATGGTTCTGCCATGAGGCTAAAACTTTACAGTAGGTACCTTTTGCACAGGAGATATAAAGATAATGTTAGGGATGAAATGAACAGAAAGACAAGAAATGATCCTATAAGGGTTCCGTTTTTACAAGCTTTTATGCTTTTCTTGCAATGTTTGTATGTATGTATGTGTGTGTTTGTTTAGGTCAAATCTTGCAATCTAAATTAGAACTACTTTTTAACATCCGATTGAAATGATATTTTGCATACTTACATAAGTTTGTTGTCAATACAATATTATGGTACTTTTGAGCTGATCTGATGATGGCGTCAGAAAAGGATCATAGGAACTCGGTGACGAAATGAGGCAATCCGACCGTGTTGAGTGTTTGATTAATCAATTTTCACTAGTACTTTGAGCCTAGCTGGTTTAATAGCCTGTTTTCAAAATATATATTTTTTTTTTTTAAAAAAAACGTCGCCCCACACTAGGAATTTCTCCTGTATCGTGCGTTTCACAAACATAAAATATCACAAACACAAACACCCAGACTCGGGACAAACATCTGTGGTTAGCACAAAGTTTTGCCCCGTGCGGGAATCGAACCCGCAACTCTTAGCGCAGCAGTCCAATCGCTTAGCCACTGCGCTAATCAGGTCGTCGATTTTTAATACTAACTTATTCCTTTTGAGGTGCGGAACCATATATACTGGTTTACAGGTCGTTTATCATGGGGGTGGTGAAAGGTTACGTAATTAGTGATTTGATATATGGATTAAACTTTGAGGCTTATGGAAATACCAGTTGACATCGGCTTTGTTTAAGTGCAAAAATTATTTTTGTAACTTTGTTAGGATTTCACGTTGGCATTTATACTTCACTAACGTTTATATTCGTTCATTATCATCATCATCAGCCGCAAAACGTTCACTGCTCCCAAAATCCCCACGCTTGGCAAACGGCTTCGGGATCGCAGTATTTGTGGTGAAGTTATAGAAGACGCTGCTGCCCTCTTCTGGATTTTTTCTTTTGTCGCCTCTTACGACACCCACGGGAGGAAAGAGTGTGATAAATTCTAGGCCGAATACCACTCGGCCTATTCGTTCATCTAGACTTAAATCGAGTAGCGTCTTCTTAATCGTCGTCTTTAAACTGAAGTAATTAGAAATATTTATACGTAACAAAAAACATTATAAAGGAAATTAAGCGAATGTTATTTACGTATGCATAATTATTTAAATAAGCAAATTATGAATGAGTATGTTTCATTAATAGTGTTGCTTTACATATTTAATACCTTCTCAGTCTACAAGTTCATTAAGTAATCCAAACATAACATAGTATCATACCTTTGCACGTCTAAGATAGATCTAACCCTCGTGTACGTAGTGTTAAATAATCAATTTATAGAGAAGGTTCGTCAGAGGTCCTTATTTCACACACGTTTTAAGATCGCTAGTTATCTGCCGATGTTACTTAGACGCCTTTGCATATAGTTCATATTTAATGAGAGGGAAAGGTTGACTGTCTCCAGAATCGTGGAACAAACGACGTCAAATGGCATTGTTTAGTCTGCTAGTATTAGGTTGCTCAGCCTTGCGACAGAATTACTAATTAACTCTGAATTAACCGTAGGCTCTTCTTCGACCGTGAGTTAGCAGTTGCGCAGGAATCATGAATAATTTACTGATACACTATTTAATAATAATAATAATACGCACGGCAAACAAAATTGTCTTTCTTTTACAAAAACTTCGTTAACATCTTCGTTTATTTTAATACTTCACTCCGCTACAAGCTTATCTTGAAATTATTCTGAAGGTAATATAACCTGTAACAATCCAAATAACAGAACAATGATATGTAAGCTATTCGGCTTGTGTTTAATTTACAGGTTATCAGCGAATTCTCAACGAACCTCACATTAATCCGTCTTAATTAAGCGGATCAAGCAATATAACCTGGATTATAAATAATTAATCTTTTGTATTAACGTATGAGAGATGTAACTCTAAAGTCCTTAAGTCAGGACTCAGTAGGCTTGATAAGGCCCTAAGACCGACTTAGTTTTACCTTTGAATGCCTGTGGTCTAATGATAACGCGAATATTCTAACCTTGGCATTAGCTTAGTCTATTGATTTATAATACAAAAGCGTGTAGGCACTTACTTGTACCCATTAAAGTGCAAATGCGGCTTCGGCAGAAAATTGATGGGCTCTCGTAATAGCTATCAATCAAGATTTGCAACCAAAACTCCCTTTAAAGTTGAGTAAGCCCAGTAAATTTAATAAAAACAATCGTTACGGGGATTTTAGCGCTGAGTTGACAAATGGCGAAGAATATTGATGACTCAGGTGAGCTTCATCATACTAATTTAGATCAATGTTCGTTCTTTGTTTGACGGTATTATACCTATAGACGAATTTTGAACGAAAACCTAACTTTTTGAAAGGTTTCTAATAATATACTGGTACAAAGTCCTACAATATGTTTGTCTGCAACGCTGACATTGCAGTTTATAGATAACTTTTTCTTTTTGACAGATTTTATTGACTTGTTGTTCAAGTATTTTTGAAAGTTTGCTATCAGCATGGGTACCAATTTATAAAGAGAAGACCGTCGTAAATGTATCATTATTTTATGTATTTGTATTTTTTATGAAACGATCTTTGATAAAAAGCTTTACAATGTTTCGCTTGTACAATCTGTTTGCTATATTTAGTGACATCAATTTGTCTGATACTTCTCAAAGTTTGAAGCATCTCAAAAGTTTCCTTAAGTGCGGGTCTCTTGTGCCAATAATGGTACTCAGCAAAAATTTCAGTCAATTTCGTAAAGTGATATAGGCTGGAGACGTTGCCGGCTCAGGCCGTGATTGATCGTGGTAAATGGTTTGTGATGCTCCGAGGCTCCCGTTCCTCTGACAGCCGGAGGCGGCGTGCCGTGAAACTTTACGAGCCCCACCATTCGCTCGTTTAAATGGAACGAAGGGATGTTGCGACCAAAAAAACCAGCTGTCCGTGTAATAGTCACTCTTCTTTTACGTTATGACTGCAAATATTGATCTAGCGCGCTTGAGCTGAATGTAAACAGACACGCCGATAAACTTTGATGTATTCTCCTCGACGGTGGACGGAGTTAGAATGACGTCACTGTTATGTGATGCTGTATACGTCTACATGTGTTGTCTTTTTGTTCGAGCCTCACTCATTTTGACTTGTGAATTGGTTTGTCTTGCTACTGACGTGTAAATGAGATACATCAGCCTGGTATTATATTACAATAGCGCGTTCCTCATGCGTTAACGCGCGTTAACGGGACAGGAACAACAAAACCAACACGCTCAATTTTTCGAAAGACATGGTAAATAACTTAAGTTACAAAACGTCTACAATGTTTTACTGTTTACATACATACATTACATCACGTATTCCCCGAAGGGGTAGGCAGAGGTCCACATAATTTCGCCAGTAATGTTTTTAGGTCCTAATGTAATAGGGGGCGAGACTATTGCCATCAACCGGGCCTAAATCCAGACTCCGTGCTTCTACTAAGAATAACCTAATGGAAAAACCACTAGACCAATGAGGCAGTCTGTTTGTGTCTATCTTATTTTTGTGTTTTACTGTATATTTTCGTTCCTTTGATTTGATTCCTTAACTTTGTCATTAGATATGTTTTTAAGATACTCATAAATTCAAATTGTCATAAATAATATCACAATTGTTTTTTGACTAAAAAAACATATTGTAAGAAGTGTTTTTATTGACATATATGCTAGTAAATCCAACTATATGTTTTATTATTAAACGTTCAGTTTCACTAGCCCATCGTAAAACACGTGCTTATGAACGTTAAAGCCGTAAAAATGGTTTCAGTATAGAATAAGCGCAATATATGAGTCTATAAAAACCACGGAAACATAAAATTTTCCAGTAATATATTAGCAATTTCCGATATGGTAGCTTACAACACTTAACGTTATGGCACCGCCATTTTTTTGCAGTTTAATGTAGTTAAAAGTTTATACTCAATAACTGGGAACTATTTTCGATCGAGCTGATAAAATTTTCATTGGCCCTGATGTGTTGCTATAGCGTCAACGCGATGGAAAAAACGGCGAGCATTTTCACCGAGCCTCACTGTAAACCGGAATATGTGATAAAACAAATCTTATTTAAAAATGTCATATACATTGAGAGTTGTAAAAAACGCGTCTAATGTTATGATACCATGACGAGCATGGAGGTTACGAGATGCAACCCATCAACATGTTTTCATTTGCAATAAAATTCGGGAATGCCCCCGGGTGTACCGATGAAATTTCTGAAATATACATTCCAATAAAAAGAAAAGTGTTCTGGGAGACGTCGAAAATGTGTCCGCATTTGGACAAATTTGGGTCGAATATAACCTCGAATGGAGAAACTGAACGATCCCTTACTACCGTAATATAAAATCCAGTGAATACCTCTTTTACATTATTGAATACATGAAATAAGTGGAAGCAATGCATTATGATGGATTTACATTAGCGCTACTTGTATTCGCTCTTCATCAGCTTTATCTCTTGACCAGTATCCTTGCACGTGTTTGTATACATTTTTGCAAAAGCTAAACAAAACATTGGTCAAATTAAGGAAGAATTTTATCTTAACAATACTATTCAGATTGTGGACACACACAAAAATCTCAAAGTACGATTATATTCAAATTCAGTAACAATAAGTGTTCATTGTTCCACAGTAAAACCTTGTGAAGGTCACTCACCGCGTGGTGGTCCTATGCTCCCTTCGTAAGCCTACCAAAAGACCGGGTGCCTCCTTGTAGAGGATTTAAGCCCGTGAGAAGCGGTAAGTATTCTTTATTATGTACACTATTAGTCAGGCTTTTCATAACGTTCACTCCTTTAAGACACTCAGATGGCAAATGAAATTCGTTCTTAAGTCATTAAACAATGTTATAATGTTCTGTATTCAATTGCTGGTGTTTTACCATATTTTAGGTGCTATAACGATCTTGAATTTCCAACTTGGTTACAGTTATCTAATGCTTTCAGCAGATTTTGGTCAAAAAAGTGAAACGTCTTCGGTCAATTTAATCCGGTAATTTAAATCTGTCGTCTCACACAGTTACCAGTAACGACTCGGCGAGCATTGGCGACTTTTTGTTCGCAAGATTAACGACTAAGTATGGGTCACAAAAAAAGCGTCGCCAAGTACGGAAATTGCCAAAACTTCGTGTCGAAGCCTGAAATTTTCTTGTTCTAAATGTCGACGTAAATGAAAGATGGCTCTTTTAAAATCGGAAAAGAAATTAGGAACAGACGTTTTTAGGATTACGAGTTTTGTAACAACTCAAAGTTGCTTTTTTATTTTCCGCAAGTATATTACAATGGAACGCCTTCGGTGTTTCCATAGATTAGGATCGTTGTAACAAGACCGCGAGGAGTTGTATCCGTAATAATAAAGATAGCTACAGAAATGACACTCGAAACAAATAATCCTTGAGAGCATTCAGTTAAGATTAAGTCGGCACTTTGTTTGAAGCTATTTATTTCGTTGATGTTGTAACGTGAATGAAATTAGATTCATATCATTATAAGTTGTTCCATTTGCATGTTTCAATGCATGATTCAATTAAGATTTATTGTGATAGAAGACGTTCACTGTTGAATCTAAAGCCAGTGAAATTGTATTACAATAAATTGCAGTTTAGTTTAGGTAGGCACCACATCCCTTTCAATACATCCGGGCACGCGCCGGTTACGTGCCGGGCCTGACAACCGTACAGACATTACCGCCCCTATAAATATGTATATACCACGTCCTTGCGCATGCCGTAACGACGACATTATAATATGAGCGAAACTGTTACGACACTCGATGTGATAAACGCTTATGGTTATTCGATGGCGAAATATTTAAAACGGCAATCTCGCGATATAATAGAATGTGCCATGAGTGCCATCCGCTCACTGTGCTGTATTCAAATATTGGAATGAGCTAAGTACAAAAAGGCCAAGAAGGATTTAATTGAAATTTCACTGAGAAATGACAAAACGAACACAAGAAAGGGGTGTATTGATTAAAAAATTCTCCGGAGAGAAATAAAAGTGCCTGGCTTTGTTAATTAAAAGGCGCAAATTCAAGAAAAATCAGGGTAAAAGACCCCTAACTTTGATATAAATAAGTGGAAAAACGTGGAGGGGAGTGATGTCGGACGTTAAATCAGGCTTACATATGAAAAGTTACGCAGAGGTTATTCAGAGAAATTTCCTACCGCTGTGTGGGCAATGCGGCGTTTCGCAGCTAATGACGAGTCCCGGCCCACAATATATCTCTCGTAGTTAGGCGCAGAAATCACGGCGACTCGTGCGCTTGATTGAGTTTTCTTTTCCATTGTACTTCCATTAACAGAATAGCTTTCTCCAATATGCTCCCCGGGGGACGCCATGTGTTCGGGGAAAATTATATCGGCTATTTTTCTCGTGTCTTGAGATAGACAGCTGACAGAGATTTGGCTTTTTTGTTATTGATTATAATACCTGCGGCAATAGAGTGGAAATAATATAAGTCTTTTGATGTTACCTAAAGCTCTTTCTATTTCTAAGAACATCGTTGTGTCGTTTAGAACTGTAGACACAACTGCACAAAAGTTATTGAAGAGTATTTTATAATGAGAACAATTTACTGTCATACTTGATAGCCAGTTTTATTGTCTGCTTTCAAATACCTACAAGTAAAGTGATTTAATTTTAGCCGCTAGCTCAAGAAGGGTTCGGTGCCTAGTTCTTGTACGAAAGTAAACGAAAGCGGCCCCTGAGTGCTCTTGTAGAGCTACCGTCTAATTAACGACGTATCTAATTATACCATCGTGGAGCAAGCTCCCAGCGAAGAGAATTTCCCAAATTACGTATTACGAAACGCAATTACACTTAGGGGAAAGGCTATGAGACAAATTGAGTTATATTGTAATTGAAATAAAAAACGGGTTAATAGGTGTGTGGTTAAGTAATTGCTATTGTTAATAATGTATTATTCAATGATGAGTGAGCGTGGTTTAATTATTTTGAGTGGCACATATTTTATGACAGATTCAACATGCGTCCTGATTTGTGTTTATCAATCACAAAAATATAGAGAGATAAGATATTCATATTTACATTTAATACACCTAACGACAAAGCAGAAAGGTGAAATCATAAAAAGTATAATTCAAAAGGATTTTTCAAACGTAGAATGTTTCATTGAAGTGCACGCCGCACGGCGGCAGTGGCGATGTGGGGCGCGACAATTTGTCTCGCAATTGGTTCCTACACCTCACCTTTATGTAGATATATGAGGGTAAGTTAAGGTTAGCGCACAATGTATATCGTTTTATGTATTTTCTACGCAAATGTATCAACGACATCTAATGTTTTCTATGCAAATGGTATACTGTACTGTAAACGACTCAAAACAAACTAAGGAAAAGCAAAATAAACAGACAGAACATTTTTTTAACAAACAAAGCAAAAAATAGTAAAAAATCATATTAAACTTAAAATATAGTATTTTAAATTCCCTAATTTCTATGTACTTATAAAATGAAACGTGAAAATAATATATGTATATCGTTTTGCAAGCAAAGGGTTTGATTTTCATACAACCATATTGCTTAGTAGTCTCTGGGGAGCAGAATCAAAATTCACTAGTCGGCAACTAGACGGGTTTAGGTGCTTGACTTCTGTGTTTTGGAGAGCACATTAAACCCGCAACCCATCCCTGCGTCGGACGGCAACTAGAAATGGCTGAACCCTGGCATTAAATACTTACATGCAAAATGTTTAACTTAGTCTTAGAATTATATATTAAATAGAACGATGTAGTGCAACTATAACGTTTTTTATTCTACATTCAGTTTCAGCAGCCCCGAATAAACGTAGACCAATACTTTCAATTAACATTCAGTTATATTGAATGCTTTTTTTATTTTGGGTAAATAATGCGCTGTTAATTTCTCATAATAAGTAAGTAGCTCAATAAGTGTGAATATATGAACTAAATATTATGATAGAATTACATAAAGGATTTCAATTATGCAAATGCATAGACTCGTACTAAAATTGTAACATTTTCAAATTCTAGTTCGGAGGAACCTACTCAAATTGTAATCCCTACTAATATTGCCTATATAAACGCGAAAGTTTGTAAGTATGAACGGATGTTTGTTACTCTTTCACGTCAAAAAAAACTGAATGGATTTTAATGAAATTTCATAGGGAGGTAGCTGACACCCTGGATTAGCACATAGGCTACTTTTTTATCCCGAAAAAGTGTAACGGGTAACACTGCGGGGCGCTGCTAGTGACACGATATTTTTAATCGCGTTTTTTACAGGGCTAGTGTAAAACATGCAAAAATGCCTTAAGGACCATACCTGATACGAAGTATTTCTTCTACTTTATAAAGTAAATTGAGCAACAGCTCTTGAAGTATTTATTAAGTAAGCTTAGACATTCCACCATGTTGTATTTACCATCGTAATCCCTTGATCCCTTAACACTATTTTCATTTCATTCTTTCCGCAGACGTTGTTTTGACATGTCCGAAACATCAAAGCACGTCATGAAAAGATATCATTTATTTGATGGTACACCAAATGTCCGCCTTATTTTGAGTACATAACGTATTTGTATGTACACGTATGACTGTAATAATACGCTATCACTTGTATTCCCTAATGGGTTACGTAGAGATGTAGGCGTGTTCTAAAAGCTGGAAATATTCTGCCGAAGAAAATAGCGAGCCTAGTGATATTTTTAGCGGACAATTACTAACCTCTGGCAGCGCGTGGGATATTTTTATAGAGCTATATTTTGAATTAAAACGTCGCTCTTTATAGCCACCGGCCACGCTTTCAATCGGACAAAGAAGACGGTTTTTGTACACACAATATGTAGGTACTTTCTATTTATAATATAAAATACTAACTTCCGTCCGCTACTTCATCCGCGTGGAAAATATCGCAGTTTTACCGAATAAAAAGTAGGCTATGTTCATAATTGAGGTTTAATCTAATGTAATTATTTTTCATTTATTTATTATGTTACAGTTTTGTTCTTATATTAACGAAAATCCACAAAACCGTGTTATCGGTTTGACTGGGGAAATTAACCTTTTACATTATACAAATTTTCTTCAAAAACAGTTTTACCATTGTGGTTTAGCAGTGAAAGCGTAAGACTGAGTTACCTAAAAATTGCGAGCTATCTATCTATAGGTATAGGTACCTATTTTATAAAGTATAGAGGTAGGTAGCCAGTTACTTGTCGCCACGTGACAGCAAGTTTTCATATAATACAGTGTTTCTAAGGTACCTCCTAATAACGTGAATAAACCACAGCGCTGGCTTTCATACTATGTAGACTCAATTTAGAGTGAATATTCAAATAAACACACACACTTATATTCTGTATCTTCAACAGTACTCGTGAAATGTCTCTTTAAAATGCTAACGGGTCTCAATTTTAAGTAGATATGACTACGTGCCCTGAGTGCAGAATTATATAATTCCTACCTTCGGAACGTATAATGTTAACATATTTCTGCTTCAGTATTTATTATGGACGTCGTTCGCATCTGACCGTTTCAGCTGTCCGATACAAATGCTGGGATATAGAACGATGTGACTTTTATATTAACTGGACCTGTCATCTTGGAAGTATATTAGTTGGTTTATTTTGACCTGGGTGTCAGGGTGACTATCGATATTATTGTAGGAAAGAAATTCCTGTACGAACATAAATGTTTATACGATTCAACCAAATGATGTTTTTAGTTCTAACGTCTAGGTATATTGAAAGGTATATAACTACATAATGAGGTATTACTTGATTAAAGTTACTTTGTACTGGACAAAACTCTTCTTTTTTAAAGAAAATTCATAATTATACTTATCAACCGTGCTATTCAAAAGGCATCAGTTACAAACTCACTTCTAAATCCGCGGTGAGTTTGACGCAAGCCTTCGATCAACAATATACTAGACTAATAATCAACTTTTTTAAAGCGAGAAATAAGACCACAAATAAATTTGTGGTCGTATTTGAAGTTATTGTGCTCTAATCGTAGCCAATAATAAGACTATAACTTCTTTCTGGAACAAATATAATGTTTACGTAAAGCTTTCTCGGATATCGCACTTATCCGATATGATATTGTTCCTAATCTAGTATATTGTTGATCGAAGACATATAGCACATAGCGAGGTGACGTGGTAGATGATGTTAGTGTTTCAGTATAGCACAGTAGGATATTATTCAGATTGTATACACAATTGATATATTCAAATATTTAGTTAATATTAGCCCTAGGTATACCTAAGACAGCCCTGGCAATGGCGACGTCAGTTCATTTTCTAACAGATACGTAATGAAGTAAACAGTGCCTTTGTACTGTTAATACTAATATTTCTTGTAGGTACATAAAATGATAACAGTTACTTTATACTGATAAGGTTGAATATTTAATCTTTCTCTTTCCTTTAGATAAACTTTCAGTAGATATATTCTTTTGTGTCAGTTCCACTCATTTTAGCAATTATATTCTAGGTCAGGTTCTAAGATAAAGTCTTTTGAAATGTTTAAAGAGTTTAAGCTAATTACGTAATATTGTCCGGGTGACCTGGAAGTTGTAAAGAGATTTTTAAGGAAGATTACTAAGGTTAATTCAAAGAGCCTCTAGGATTGATGGTACTCGATCTATCGTAGGGCACACTTTGGGCAATATGCTTTAATATTAACCTGATTATTTAATATTTTATGGTTAATTAAATCAGGTTTTAAATTATTTATTAAAAATGGCTTTATTATACCAACTGAGACCAAATTATTTTTCTTACATACATACATACATACATACATAAAGTCACGCCTGTTTCCCTGAGGGGTAGGCAGAGACCACGGATTTCCATTTGCTAACGATCCTGGCATACTTCTTTTGCTTCATTCACACGCATCACATATTTTTCTTAATAAATAAGCTTACCTACTGTATTAATTATAGAATTAATACACGAACTGGTTTAAAGTATTTTTGATACATTTTATGTCCACAATTTCATGAACGAAACTGTGTCAGTGTACACACAACCCTACCCTGCGGTCCCAGTGTTTCTCTCGCTGATTTGCATCATAAAAACACAATGTCTCGGCCGACGCCGAGCGCCACCGCAGGCACATTAATCAACCATAAGGGAAGATTTCAATACGTTCCAATTGTTGGCGTTCAACCATACGAACTATACATTATTGATTAGGACGCGAACATTGCCAATATAGTTGTTAAATTGGTTGGAATTCAAAGAGTCAAAGTAGAGAATCATTATAGACAGTTTAAATATATTGTTATATTAGTTTCTTAATGTTATACGTAACTCACATATTATCGGGGTACCTAATGGATATTAAATTTTATCAATGACAAGCATATATGGCTTGATGGATAGATTTAGGGGGTTTTGAAAACGAGGACCTAACATTTGTATAACATAACATAACATCACGCCTGTATTCCCCGAAGGGGTAGGCGGAGGTGCACATATAGTACACCCACATTTCGCCAGTTATGTTTTTAGGTCCCAATGTAATTGGGGGCGAGCCTATTGCCATCAACCGGGCACAAATCCAGACTCCGTGCTGCTACTGAGAATTACCCAATGGAAAAACCCAGTCACACTTTGCCCGACCCGGGATTCGAACCCAGGACCTCGTGCTCAGCAGTCGCGCTCATCAACCACTAGACCAACGAGACAGTCTTTCGACATTTGAATGGACATTGACATAGCAACTGGGATCGAAAACTAAAAGTATGTCAGTTCGTCCATAGCGTCGATATGAGACAGTCGGTAGGTTGATAGCGGGGATGATGGTTCCGTGTTTTATTATCTTCACTCCTGAAAGTTTTTTAGACAGTGAAAGGCCAATCGTAAGTAATCACAGCAATAATAATAAATGAAAGGAATTAGGTTGTTAAAAATTCCTTTTATTTAAACAATCAGGTTATTACATTAACTTAATTCTATTCGAAATCATAATTCAGAGCACAAGCCATAAAACTATGATTAACAAACACGAAGTTTAGTTTAGTTAGTTTTTAAAAAATGACGTGTAAAAGTGTTTTTTTTAAACCTATTTACAGAAATAAAATCATTTATCATTTATCATTTATCATTGAAGTAAAACACACAATTTTAGTCCAATCATATAGTTTCGTGGAGCTTTCACTAGCGTAGTTATTCAAACATTGGAAAATTAAACAAAAATGTCCGCCGTACAGAGTAAGGCTTAATTTCGGTTCCCAAATGGCTAACATTACCGAGTATGCGGATACCCCTTCCTGCTATTTGCCTCTCTAATTGTTACATAAACCAAACAAAACGAGCAATTCGAGGTCGGCCAGCCGAACACAGGCATCATCTACCGAGTCCACCGTGCTCGCGTTTTCATTTAAAACATTGCTGTTTACTATTCAAACAATCCTTTTCGAAAAAGTGTATTATTAGACATGAAACCTGTTTGCCTCCGTGAATATTTATCATCATGCTTGTACTCCTCTAATAGTTGCACTGTGATGCTGCGAACCCTCATTTATTATAGAAATATAAGTACTCGGTGTTGTCTATTTTTCGGGGAAAACAACCCACGAGCTGCTAGAATATTCGGTACAAAAAACGAAATAATTCTTTCTCTATAAATTATTTTTAATAAAACCTAATATCAAAATTTTTTAAGAGCCACGACCTATATTTTAGTCTAAGAAACAACGTATTTTATGTTGAATGAAAAATAGTTATTTTTGCAGGAATGGCAGCCTAGGGTGCATTAACAATTGTTACAATTAAAAATTGTATTCGTGGATAGCTTCTTTAGTGCACCCGAAAAAGTATCCGTGACAATAAAATTGGTGATGATTGACACGGCCATATTTTTTTAAACTACTCAAAGTAGGAAGGTAAATTAATAACATCATACTTCGTCATCTACACGAGTAAGTACACGCACATACACGAGTGTTTTCCATAAAGAAGGCTCAAGCCTCTGTTGAATTTAGTGATTGATGAGAGTTTATAATGGGATTTGTTCTGATTCCTATTTAATTTCCTGTTCGGATATTTAGCTGTCGTTTTATTATAAATTTAAGGGAAACGTTTACTTTCACGTTTAAGTTTGAGTATCGATATTTATTGCGGTAGAGTTAATGTTATACTTTTACTAAGTCTTTGGTATTAACAGAGTAATATTAAAAGTTTGTTGATTTGTACGATTTATAATTATTTTGTGCTTTCGGTTGAATTGAAACTTCGAAAGTTATTGTGGAAATGTAGATTTGCTATTGAGGTTTAAGATTAGTTTTAATTAAACAATATATGGTAAATTTGTAAATAGATTGAAGTATTTAACCATATTATGAGATTTAAAACCATGAAATCGTCTCCCGGGCCTACCGCAGTCAAAGTTTGCCAACTGATATTTTCTTTTTTTTGTTATAAGTAGAAGTCACTCAACACACATGACACACACGCGTACAATATTATCATAGTTTTTCATATCGAAGAAAGCGACTCAATTGCCATAACGGAAAGAAAAAAAATTATAGTTTCTGAAAGGATAAATAAATTGTAAAATTTTATCGAGTTTCTAATATCGATAAAATTACTTTCGAGGTTTTTATATCTTCAGCTTTACGTATTTAATTAAAGTGATAAAAACAGTAACGTTGAATATGTTTTCATTTTATTGTTACCGAAGTAGATTTAAAGAAAGGATTGATTTTAATTAACAGATATCGAAACTCAACCATTGTGTTTTAGCCAGCTTGATTAGATTTTCGTGAAACAATGTGTAAAGCGACAGATAACAAATTGAATCGCGAGTTTATTAAAATGTGTTCGTGTTTACGGCTACATAATTCTTTTGGTCCCTATTGGAGTACAATGTACAGTAATGTCAACAAAACATCGAGTCAGAATAACGAATGTAATGAAAAACAATATCGATGAAATGAAATAAAAATATCACGTTTGTATCAGATGTGGCGCTCTGTTCATAGATGTAATATTGTCATTGTTTTGTTGGATCTTGTTGACGTAATGCCCTTATATAGGTACAATACGGTTTGTTTTGTTCAGTTTAAACATTATCCTTCCAGTCAACTACTTACTTAGAATTTATTTAATTTGAAACCTAAGAGCTCTTAAACAGTTCTCTAGAGAATCCGTAATAATATTAATTAACAAGATAAGCTTACATATTAAAACATAAGCGAAGGTAAACTCGTACCTGTTTTAAACACAAAAATTTACGAGTGCTTTTAAAATTAAAATGCAAAAAATTCGTTTCATGAATTCATGATACGGAACAAAACAGAGGCAGGTATGCAAAAACTCCCACATTCTAAAAAAAAGTTTATAATAAAACAATCTGGAGCTCTGAGTGTAATACGGTGAAAAATGAGACGAAAGAATTTAAAATGGCCAACATTTACAGAATATTTCGAGCAGTAAAAATAGGATTAAAGAGTCAGATATGTTACGAGAGTGTTGTTCATAATTATTCCATTATGTAAGGACTGAAACGGGGAATAAATGCAAACGATGACTTTGTTGTGTGTCCAGCTTTGAAATGGATGGTGTTCGGTAAAAATACTGCAGTTGAATTTTCTTAATATTTACGTGCCACGTTCACAGCAACAGGCGAGTTACAGCGAAAACATAGCGTTGCGAACGCAAGCCGCAAACCCCCAGAGATTCAGACGACTCGCTTGGAATAGCTTTGTGTCGTATTCCTTTGTCTTTAACTGAGCATCCTACTATCTCTCTAGACCTGCTTATATATTCCCAACTTAGCTTCAAGCCCCTCACTACCACTCCGCGCATATGTTCCAGCAGTTGATTGTTTCGATAAACACGCATAGACATGCTCCTTCATGTAGAAATAATACTTACAGCAGAAATATTTTAAAAGAAATACGGCCTTATTTTCTATATTTAACCTTTTCAATACATAGGTACTAGGTAGGTAGCTACTAGATATACCATGAACTAAATTACTATACAGTGAGTGACATTGTTTTATCTCGTGTATCAATAATAGGTACGACAAAAAAGTCATCATGGATTTTCGAAATTAAATTCTTCAACGAAAAAATATACAACGAAATAAAATTTATTAAATAAAATATTTCAAAATGTAATATTTATTTTTGGGATTGCGAAAGTTTGAAGCCAGCAAACAATTCGTTAGGTAAGATTTGCTTGAATAATTTCTCGTAAATACAATCTTTCGCTCGATTTGCAATTCACATAACGACCGCCGGCCTAAATTATTCATTTTATTTTTAGCGTTCCGTATTCAGGTAAGCGGTTTTAACTCAATTGTTCAACAAACAGCGTTTTAATTAAATTGATTGATGTTTGGCTGCACTTAATAATGTATGGAAAATATTATTAACGGTGTTTTAACAACGATTTTGGTTATTCAATAAAATATTTTGTTTGCTATAAGTAAGGGAAAATTCTGGATAAACATCTACTTTGGTTTGTTCTATTGCCTCAAGAAGTATGTAATCGGAATCTTAATCTTGATGTGTGGGCAAAAATTAATACATCGTGGATGCTACATAACGACAAAAGGCGTTGCGGCAGGCTCAGAAGATGGTGGGACGAGTTTGACTCCTTCAAAGGGAAATGGACAATTGCAGCCCACAACCGAGAGGAATGGAGGAAGGATAGGAATACCTTTGCCCTGCAGTGGGACGATCATGGCTGAAATAAATGAATAATAAATAGTTAGTATTTGTTTTGTCAATTTTAATTAAGTCTTGAGATTGACATCATTCGAGAGACTTTGCATGCAAATTTCATGCATTGCAATGTTCTCGAAATTATATTACCTCCTTAATACCACAACAGCCGAGCCGTAGATTTTGTAAGCTTATTTGATTATAATGATAATTATATGATTAATTTTCATTATCATCAGCTGGAAGACGTTGAACAAAGGCCTCCCCCTTAGGACGCCACAATGAAAGACAACTTACCAATTTTATTGTAGAATTAATTAAATGAAAATACAAGTTCCAGTATTTAGTTTACATAGAATATAAACTGTTAGGTTAAGCCTAATAATCTTAATAGTTTAAAGAAGAACAGACAGAAACAAACTAGTTTAAAGGAAATATTCATATTCATTAACCTGTCGTTGCCCGTCAAGCGATTATACCCAAACCTTTATTATTTTCTTGAACCTCAAGTAAACGTAAACTAGAAAGTCTTGGAGTTTTCTGTAGCCTACCAGTCCCCGTATCGCAATCGTCTTCACCAGCGGTGCTCAAACTTTTTTGGCGACGGACCCGTTTTAGAAAGCGAAATATTTTATGGAGCCCCAAAGATATCAAAGAATTGTGTATTTATAGGCATTCTTTATTATATTTAGTGTATTTAAAATTATTTACAACTATAGTTATCTCATTAACTATTTGAATTAGATTTTTTTTCTAAGCTTGTCTTACTGAAAGATATATTTTGCCCAGTAATATCGCAGAGATATACAAAAGCTTTGCGGACCCCTAGGGCTCGGAGGAAACTTTGAGTATGGCTGGTCGACACAGCCAAGGTTAATTAATTGAGGTACTGGAATTCAAAATATATCTAGAAGGAAATCTCGACACAAAAAGCCATGTTCAATGTTTTTCGTTTTACTTTTTCGTCATGATTACATGGTTTTGTTCGTATCTTTATCCTGCGATCTATAATTTGGGTGTAAGCCAAATTATTTAGAAGTGTGCCTTTTAGTAGTAGCTACACAATGAAACATAATTGAAGATATAAAATTACTATTACGATAGCCGTACCATTAAATTTCTTTTCTAGGAATTGAGGCGCGTCCTAACTACTAGTTGCTATGATTATGGGGTAGACTTGTAAAACACTGGAAAACATAATCAACAACATTTCTAGAGAGACTACAGAACAGAGGTAAGTCAGAACATTTTAGTCACTTATTATTTCTCTATATCGGTATTCGTGACCTAAGCCGAATCGTTACTTGTATTACAAAACCCTTTACCCGTTCTGCCCGATCGAAGAGCACGAGAGTTAATGTAAAACACGATCAGTATACTATTAGACAAGATGTTTACATTATTACAAAGCACTAGAACAGAAGGGTGGTGCCAAAATCCCCACGCTTGGCAAGCGGCTTGGGAATCTCAGTATTGGTGGTGAAGTTACAGAAGAGGCTGCTGCCCGTCTTCCCTGGATTTTCCCTTAGTCGAATGAAATGTTTTTCTACCCATACATTATGTGCGTCATGATATCGCAGCATGCATTGCGAGAGTAAGGTAGCTACGAAATCTGTTAAAACTGAAGTTTTAATACCGATACGGATGTAAGTACATTGTACTTACAAAAAGCAACCTGTAATTGAATATTATATAAAAGTAAATTAAAGCCATCATCCGTGGCCCTGAATATTAGTAATCCTGTTGCTTCCCAGAATTAGACCCTTATAATCCAACCCTTCAGTTTCATCCTTGGTTCAACCCCTCGTGTGATTGACGTTTCGGTAGCGATTATTACGGGGACTCTCAAACCCCTCTTTGCGGAGTGCCCAGATTATAACCGCAGACTTTTTCGACTGTATATCTCTGACAGCGCAGCGGTCATAAGATTTTGTCCAGTATTATTTTAATTTCTGTTTTGGACAGCTATGTCCGCGGTATTCACTTAAAGCTCATTGTGAATTGTTTTGTTGGCATTTCATTTTATTTTTATTAATTTCAAACAGCCGTTTGTTGTGTTCCATCTATACCTACTTCGGTATATTGTATCTAATACAGTAAATCTACGCGAATAGGGTTTTATTGTTCCCAATGGAAGCCGTAAACGGTAACTGGGGATTATACCCGGAAGCTCCACTGGTGAATTAATAACATCTAGTTTCCAATGGTTTTGATTATAAGAGAAAGCCGGTTCTCCGTAAATTGTTTTAACGAAAGTGACATTACGACTTTATTAAACAACAATATTTTACAACGTAGGTAAAAGAAAATGGCTTCGCTCTTTGTCTTCTAAAACAAACTTTATGGGGCCAGCTGCAGGGAGCAACACATTTATTAATAAAGTACGAACTGAGAAGAAACTTGATACAGGTAAGATCAATACTCAATAGGATCAATGTGACGTGTTTCTTTTAACTAATTAAACTTGCTAAAATTGACGTAATGATGCCGATGTAGGTAGTGTATCATTCCCTGGTCCATCTGAAAAAAGTCTAATTCTATGAAAGTTACCGCGTACCTACTGTGTAAATATATTTTTTCCGCAAAATACTCAATATCATCATCATCATCAGCCGGCAGACGTCCACTGTTGAACAAAGGGCCTCAATAGTCAATTACATGGAAATTCAAATTAATTCACATATTATTAAATCTTAGTGTAGAACCCAGCGATTGTGCATTTTACTATTTCAAGTTTTAAATACATTTATTGATAAAAAAATATGCAATATTTGGATATTCATGGAAAACAACCTATTAAAGACATTTTGTGTTATGTTATCCTAGTTGCAAAGTACTAGGCGCCCATAACGTTAAAGTAGGCTATACCGAGCATCAGAGTGTACACTGTGACCTCTCGTCGGGTCGTTAAAGGAGCACGGAATAAGCAAACATGCGTAGTCTGCAAACCTACTGAGGATCACACCACGGTGAAGTTAGTTTTGCATTCGAAGCGCTGCAAAACATGGATGTAGAGTAACAAGTTGCGACTTTAGTACTGGATTTCCAGATAAATCTTTAACCGGACTATTAATTATTTGCGGTTGTTATAGAGGTACTCTGTAGGTGTCAGAGGTATTATGTAGGATAAATTATACATTTTTATTAGGTATATATCTGTTTTTGTTTAGCAAGTTTGTAAACAGCATTTTTTTTGTAAATTATAGGGCAATAGTACTTAAATTCAATCGCTTTAAAAAAAAATACAGTTGAATTGAGAACCTTCTACTTTTTTAAATAAATAGAAAATAGTGCCGCTTTCATAGTGGGAGTAGAATATTTTTTTCTCTTCTTGTACACCCTGAGGAAAACCGGGTCAGCAAAAATGTTGTACGGTTTTTTCTGTTATAGCCCAAGGTTGGAAGAAGTGCACGGTAATTGGTAATAAGCTTATTTCTTGTAACATGTGACCACTCATTAAGCTATATGTCCAATTATTACCTGCCTATCTTGTTTCGGTCTGAGGGCTTTCACCTAAACATAATATAATCAATACATCATTATGGCTTTATGAATTAGAAACAACGCATATTTAGTATTGCCATAATTGTATGTTGGTTGCACAGACACGATCAGTTAATTAAAGTTAATTGAATGCTGTAATGGATGATGCCCGCGCCCATAACTAGAAACTATTGTGCAGTGATTTTGTAAATCTTGCTTAGATTCTACATACCTGAAACTATTAGTTTAGGCATGTTTTGTAGATTCTAATGTTAATAAGATAAATATTTTTTCTCGTCGTATGTGAAGATTTTGACTTACAAATCCAAAAGTGATTCGCCTGCGATGCTTTTTAATTAACTTCAGTTGAAATCCGCAAACACAATTGAAATAACTATGTACTTTGATTATATGATTAATACGTATTCTTAAGTTAAAGGAAAAATCATCCAATAAATGTAAGATATTTATTCCATAAGTAACTAACTTTTCTTTAAACGACTTTTGCCAACTTATCTACAACCAGCTTAAAAAGAACAAACACGTACGATCCATGCTTATTTAGAAATGCATGAAAGTTCAGCCGTACTGAGCATACTACAAGTTGTAGACATAACGTTTGGACCTAAATCTGTGGTAAGGCAGTAATATCAGGTCGTGTCGCTTCACGGAAGCCACAAAACAGTAATCTCTAATCGCACATTGTCAAGAAAGAGCAAAATATTCATAAGACTACATATTCTTATTACGTGCGGATGAGAGCGTTAGGTCGGCGTCGCGTCGGCGCATAATGTGTTACAATGTGTTCCGAGGTAACAACCTGGGCTTATGAGGCTCTTGTGGTACCACAGATAAGGCACGCCGGAGGCTTTGTGAAGGTACTTGTACAATGTAATAAGGCGGCCACGGTAATACGGGGACGCCCGTCTATTTCGCACCTTTTATAAACAATGTTTACGTGGAGCTAGCGCGGGCTCGTTGTACTCGTATCAAGGACGCAATTAGTTTTCAGGTTCATTGTTGTTTTTCTAGGAGCGAATGAATTCAACGTGTATAACAAAACACCCTCGACAGTTGCACGCGGCTCGTGACGCATGACTCACGACAATCACAATGTCTGCTGTTGAAAACATTTTGTATATTTTTTCCGCTTGTGGTTTTGATATCACACGTCTGAGCCACTAAAATAATGTGAATTATTCATGAAAATATACTTCAGCATGTTCATTTATTCTATTTGATGCTTCAATCTCTAAGTTCTGTTTTGCGTGCTCCAGAAATGCTGTACAATATTATGCTGCTGTTGTATTTCTTAAGTGGCATTCATGTTTTATTATACGACAGTACCTTATTGGCAGTATGTAACGTAACGTTGCTCGCTGCTCGGAGAAGACTCGTGCGTGATGGAGCGACGTACACACGTGGACTAACGAGGTCGTTTGAGCTCTTCAAATATAATAAAAGTGGCCTAAAAAGTTTACCAGTCCAAACTAGAAACGTGAAACTAGTGCCGGAGCTGGAATATTCGACCGGGAGATAAAATCTCAACGCCCCTCCAATTTTCACTGTGATATTTTTTATAAACGAAATTATTTCAAGTCCATTCGAGATGCGCCATTCATTATGCTCACAGTTGCAAGAGTGGAGCGCGGTGGAGTAAGAGGCAAGTTTTAATAATGTAGGGCGGTTGGCAAGGCTGCTGCCGTTTCCTTCCATTCATCTCTCCCCTTTCCGGTTGGCGCAATTAAAACGGCGGCTTGTTCCGGCACTTAAAAAACTTTTAAAGTATAGGCACAGACAATTTGAACAGTACCTACCGGCACATTGTTGTGAATTACACAATAAATTTTCATTTAGGGGATTGTATTAATTTCAGCTCGTTAAGGTAGTAATTGTTTTGTTTTAATTTGTTGTTGAGTTAAATCGTGTTATTTAACCTGACCATTCAGAAGTAAACGTTATTGGCCACAATGTTGTGTAGGTACGCTATTTCATTCCGCTAAATGACTTTATGTAGTACTGTGATCAGACATACGAGTATTATGAGGGATCTATAATCAAAATTCGTAATGTCCGCAACACGCAGGAGAATCGTACCCTACCTTGGTAGAATTTTGTATGAATGCAATGCATGACGTCACCACGTGGTTTATAATTAGTGGGGAGGTCGCGCTGTCACGGCGACGGACGGCGGCGACTCGCCCTTCGATCGGGCCAGCAAAACGTCTGAATCATTCGCGTGTAGTTGAAGCTATTCAACGTTGTGCTGAAGTTCCGCTACGCGTGATTAATGGTTTCGCGTTCCCTCGACATTGTGTTTTTGTGATGCAAATAACTCGAGCCGTCGGAACAAGGAAAATTGAGTGGGAGGACCGAGCACCACCGCAGTTTCAATTGCTTCGCCGCTGAATACTGATGAACCGTTTCGGTTAAAGGCATTACCTCAGTTGCAATGTTTAAGGTGGAAAGCGGTTGACATAACCGATGCGATTTGTAACAGGACTCGCGGGTATTACTCAATCAAATCAAGTTGGGAATTTAAGGGCGTATTCCCGATTCTGTTTTATCCGATTACGATGAATACGACCCGAGATTCGTGTTTTTCTTGGCCGTCCGTAGAGGAACAAGTCGTAAAAGTAAATGATGATCAATACCTTGTTTAGATGTTTGCCAAAGACAGGGTACAGCCGTGTTGATATTTGTTTGTCCTTTTTCTTTTCTCAGAACTGGTTCATGTAAATACAAGTCCTGTGCAGAAATCTAACCAGTAACCATTCTAAGCGCCTCATTACATTTTGTACTATGCTAAATCGAATCGCAAAAGTCTTATTATTGTGCCCAATTCTGACTTACGGTATCTCCTTACTGAAATGTGTATTTAGATATTATGTCTGCTTTAAGTTAAGTGTATTCTGCTTGAAAGATACGAGACATAGCGTAAGTTGAATAAGTACGATCCAATGTCAAACTGGAAGTTGTCTTTGTAATATATTATTTGCGGATTTTAAGCCTATAGGTAAATCTTCATAAGTATTTTGGCTTAACTAGTGAATGATTTTGTTTTTAACTGATCCACGTAGATCCAGATATAGGTTCTTAGTTTCTTAATAATTTAATAAAATAGTTCACAGAACAGTATCGTGGTGGCCTAGTGGTTAATATACCACAAGGTTGCAGGTTCAAATCCGGGCAAGTATCAATATGACTTTTTTAATGTTATAAATACTTTCTTAGTTATTCCGAGACATCCTTCTCTATACGAGAAGAGGCAGAGGCCTGGCAGTGGGACAGTTATAGGCTGTTATTATTATATTACAGTACACAGAACAAATACTTTTAAGAATAGAATAAAATTGTGCATTGTTAGATTGTCGGTTGTTTTTTAAACCACTTAATTCTAAGTGCAGAGTTCATGAAACCGAGATTTAAAGCTATTGCGATGTGGTTTATTTAACTTATTTACTATTCAGCTGTTTTAATCTTACAAGCTTTAACGAGACAATGGTTTCGGTGCGATATTCAGTTTGTGTTTTGTTTTTAAATGCTTCTTTGTCTTTGTTCATTTGCGTTTATTAACATTCTGATAATGTGGAGACCGAGATAGCTTTTGTTTTAATGCAGCGATTGGCGCAGTGATGTAGCGCATGGTTTCTCTGTTCACAATTGAGAGATCGACATCAGCAAACGCCCACAATATCAATAATTATATTAAATTATAATTGAATGCGTGAGATTATGTTAAATGTAAGTATATTAGCTTATTTAGTTATACTATTATTTAGTTGATGTAATTAAAATTTAATTACAGTATGATTAGTAAAGACAATGATGTAAAAATATGATGCGGAGTAAATGAAATTATGATATAAATGAAGTAAATAATATTAGTGCTAATTTCCTTTTATCACACAGATTGATATCTTCACGGATTTGCTGGTCGAAAACTCAACATTGAGTAACGCTTGCTTTTGTACAAAGAAGGTTTTATGAAAATTTTTTTTTTTTTTTTTTTTTTATCTGTTTTATTTAGGGGCTTTTATTAAAATAATATGTCAGCCCCATCGTACCCTTTTACATTAAATCACATATGATGAGATAACTTATTACTTAAAGATGATGGAATCACTCATGAAGAACCGTAATCAAATAGCAGAGCTTTTTACACAACTCTGAAGATGGTGTAGACAGGATGGATTGTATTATGCCCATGTCGAGTCTATTTACTTTCAGCTGCTTCATGAATGACTCGCGCTCCTCTTTATTTTTTATACATTCCATAAGCAAATGTTGTACGTCTTCGATTTGATTACAGGCTGTACAATTAGGAGAATCAGCTTTTTTCATAAGAAATGCAAATTTTGCTGAAGGGTAGTGGCCTGAACGAAGTCTTAAAATTAATTTAATATAATTTTTGGTATATTTACTATCATCGAACCAGGGAATACGAGAAGGCTGACCTTGAATACTTATGAAAAATTGTATGAGCAAATTATGCCATAGGTGATGCAATAAACAATAAGATCAATCTTATTGTATACAGTAGTAATTTGTATTTATTCAGAGGTCAGTCTCTGAATCAAACAACTTACTAGTGAATCAGTTTGCATGTTTCGGATACCCTTTTAGGCCGCTCCGTGATCTCGGAAAGATAGCATGAAGTGGTCACGTGCTATTGAGAGCACTATGTTGTAAGTATTATGTTACTCCCTAAAGATCGACTTACTAGCTTAGATTGGATTCTTCTTGTGGACTATACCTCGTTGAAACGTTCTACAGGTATTTGAAAATTCTTTATTTGTATTGAACATGGTGCATGTTTAATGGAATACTTTTAACATCTAGCTAGCAAAATATTGCTGAAAACAAAAGCAGTTTAACTGCTTTTGTTTTCAGCAATATTTTTTGGAAGGACCACAATCTACTTTCTTCGGTGCGGACAACTAGGCGTATGATTCTGGGACCCTAATGATCTTCCAAGCTAGACCTTCAAGGATCTAGAAAACTATACTTCCGATGCGATTGTACCCTTTGGGTATAGGTATCTTTACAATCTCTTCAGGCAAACAGTTTCATAATCCCCAGGACGTTAATTAAGTTCATACATATTTACTTATTCTCCTCTAATACATTCTTATTCGTTTTTCGCACCCACAGCAAGCCATGCGGTGGCTTATTTTCTAAAACCACGGCCAAAGAAGTCTCAATGAGATAATAATATCATTCTCTTGCGAAAACATCTAGGGGAACTTTCATGTTGAAGTTTTTGCAGCGAACGTTAACTATGCAAACTTCCCTTGTCGTTCTTCCACTTTGAAATGTGAAAACAATTCGTGTCTACCCTGGTGAGGCGGTCGCAACAAAAAATCCTTCGTAAGTAATTAAGAAGTTTCAGAACACCGGCTCATTGGCATACTTTCGGCTTGTAATACGCAGTTAATCTCGGCGCAAAAACTTGGCGTTCTATGTTATAATTCACGAGGGCCCGCCCAACGCCACCGACAAGGGTGAATTTCTTATGAGCACGACGTGTATTTGTCACAAAAATCTATATGTATATTAGACAGCCCTGCGTGCTTCGCGATCTCCCCAGGATAACACGAAACTGACGTAGTTCTTTATTGCTCATCGTCCGACTACATTACCATTCCTTAAATTTCTTTTACCATACACTTTCAGTGAATATAGAGTGACTGGGGCCCTCTTACAGCCCTTAAATTGTGATAAAGTTGGTAATATTGTCTTCCTCGCTCGTCGCAGCTGGGTCACGGAGAACATTTCATTACGATTATTGTCGAGTTAATGATGTCTTACTAACTTCACTCGCTTAAGCCGAGGCGAGGTATTCTGAAAATTTAAATAAATTCGGGCACACACACGGCTAAGTTATTCTCCAGTGAGACAGACGAAGTCGGCACGATGTCGCACAAAGAAACGGCGGTAATTCACTCGCTTAGCGCGATCCACTCTTATCTCTTTCAGTTCTGCGAGCGACAACGCTCTTAAATCTTGCCGAGGCTCGAATACTACTCAAGAATACTTACAAGCCTTTAATTCGAGACAAATTATTGCATAATTTAGGAGCGCCTATTTAAATCCCTAGCAGCGAGCTTCGACAGTGACAGTTGTCACGGCTTAGCTTTGTGCCGAATTCTATTACAATTTTAGAAAAGGCTTTCGTAATTACAAAGAGTAGAGGATTTTTAAAAGATTAAATAGTCGGAAGTTAGGACTTAAACTTAGCGCATAAGAATAAAATAAATAAATACTTTAAACAGCTTGCGACAGAGTTTCTGTGGCTTTAGTTAATTCAGAAATAGAAAGATGGTTTCAATAGCTTTGTTTACGTAAAATAAGTGTAAGTAATTATCGGGCAATATAACTAAAGCTCTTTCACATACATTAGCCAAGTCTGGACAATGCTTCACGAGGATGTTAGATGCACTAATAATATTATACTTCAAAAGACAAAATTACTTTACACAAAGCTTTCTACAGCTACAATTTTGCAGGAGTAATCCACGTTTATGACAATAAATGCAGAATGCAAAACATAGGTGAGCACCCTAAGGAATTTATCTCAGTAGCTTAGATTTAAATCCGACAGTGTTTACATTTTACATTGTAACCCTTATGGACTGTTGACGACCCGACCGCCATCTAACACAACTCAGCTCAAAAAGTTTTACCCACTTGGTAGAGTATTGCCCTGTTATAGATTATAACAGTGATACAGTGAAAATCGAGATATCACCTCTATACAGCTACAAAAAGTAATTATCGCTCAAATACTAAGTTGTACACTGTTTTGGTTTCAAATTTAATTTCGGCGACAATTATTCGGGCACGTTACAAAGGCAGGTTTTGCGCTAGTAACCTGAGTTATAAAAAGGGTCTCGACTCGACCCAACTAATACCCTTGTCATGTCGAGATGAAATTAGTTCAACTCGTGCAGCTGCGCCGCCGGAACCCGCGCTGTTTGTCCAAAATTTATGTAATCTGATAATATAACGTCAATGTACAACCGTTGCCTCAAAAACCGCTACATTGCGTTTCCTCTATGTTCGGCTAATTAATTGCCGGCTATTATGACAATGGGGATCGCGAGGAGATCCCGGGAGAGAATGAGAAGGTTTATTAAGATAGATTTGACACTTAAACAATCTGGTTGAGACTGAGAGCTGGAAGTAGGGGTTTTGCTTGTAAGTAACCAACGTAACTTTTTGCAGAACTACCCCTAAGATGCATGCTTTACCTTCTTATTAAGCTGTAAAAATGCAAAGCAACATTCCAGTATCATCAGAGAATGCAGTAAGTGAACGTAAATGCACCGAGCACATGCCTTTTCTCATACAGAGAAGCTCCGACCATTGATCACGATGCTTGCTTAAAAGTGTCGTGGTTAAATCTAGGTTTAAACAAGATGTTTTTCTTTAAGTTTATTCAATACAAAGTATGCCTAACTTCAAACACAACCTTTTGCGTATGAATCCAGTTTATAGAACACACCACGTCATTACGTGTGTTATATATAATAATAATAAAGAACATTTAGTTTCTTGCAAATTCTGTGCAAGAATAATACTCTACCTCTTAAACTAGGGTATGCCTATATTTGTATGTCTATGTTATTCAGTATGTATTGTATAGAACAGTGCATTTACCTTTAAATTATAATGTAGTTACTAGTAGTGCTTGCGGCTCTGCGCGTGAATAATTCTACATTTCTCGGTATGAGAAATACAGTAGGTAGGTATATGGTCCAGGTATTATTTATATAACAAATGATTTAGTAAAAAACATCCAAATATAAGCTTCGAACAAAATATAAAAAATGTTAGCTGCGCCCCGCGGTGTTACCCGCTTTATTTTTTCGGGATAAAAAGCAGCCTACCTATGTGTTAATTCAGTGTGTCAGCTACCTCCATATGAAATTTCCTTAAAATCCATCGATACTCACAAATTTCCGCGTTTATAATATTAGTAGGGATATACACGGATTTTATCTGAATAATATCTACCTACTGTAATTAGAAAAACTGCAGTTATAAAAAAGAACTTTAATTTATGCTAACAAAAGTCACTGAAGCGTAGTAAAAAATTAAAAAAATCCAATCCAGTTGGCAATCAGAAAAATATGAATGTCGCCGTCCTTGTAAATTATTACCGAAACAGATGTTACTGGCAAACAAGAGGTATTCGTAACAAAGATTAACGAGAGACTGTACTTGTATAAAAAGCGTAACAGTGAACGCGAAGCGGCAATAAACTTATTTTATGACAAATATACCACCATTTACAATAACGTCGAGTACTTAAATGTACATAGATTGTGGAGTAAACAGGCGTAGTTAAGTGTGTATCGTTAATCAAGAGCCCATAAAATGGTCGCGTACAACGTTACTTACGCGATTGAATTGGAAATCGCGGTCGAAGGACTTGTAAAAACTGTTTGTTCTTGAGTGGAACAAATGATTTTCAATTGTTTGTATTTATTGCGTGAGCTTAAGCTGCGATATAGGTTTATGATGAAATAGTTTGGTCTATTAAGCATGCAAGTTAACTCGAATAGCAGTAATGTTTTGCTCAGGGACTTGGAATGTTACTGGAAATATGGTTATCGTTGTTCGGGTAACCTTATTTAGTAGGTACCTGGAAAGTTACTAAATAACGTTATCCAAATAAAAATAACGATATTTTGAGTAACGTTTCAAGTCCGTGGTTTTGCTCTTTTTGAGGAATATAAATTACTAGCTGCGCCCGCGCTGTTACCCGCTACATTCATACAGGGTGTCAGCTACCTTCATATGTTATATTTTCATCAAAATCGGTCTAGCCGTTTGAGCGTGCAGAGGTAACAAACGTACAAAACACTCACTAAGTTTCGCCTTTATAATATTAGTGATAGGTTCCTACCTAAGTTAATCGCATGTTGTTTTTTATGTTGTATAAAGTGTTTATTAAATTTACATTAAAAAGATTTAAATGAAGATGATTTGCTATAAAAATGTTGGGTATTATCCAATTTTTTATACCGTTTCTGAAGAAGTGGAAACTTAATAGGATTTGTATGTAGTACTTGATAACATTTGATTCTGAGTCTTATGAAACATAATTTAATTTAGGTACTAAATGTTTGTTAACTTCTCAAACAAATTCAACAAATAGATAATTACGTTACTAAATCAAACCTCAAACAAGCATAATCCTTAATTACGAACGTAACAAACAAACTAGTTTCAATATTTGTTATTAATGAAATGTTAATAGTAACTGCCTAATACCTATGGCCTGATAAAACAAGCTCTGTTTACTAGAAAAGCGAAGAGCGAGTTGACGTCAAAATAACTCTATGTTTGAGTTTGACAGTTAAGTCTTCTGCCCCACGAGTGACGTCATTACAACAAAGTGACATTTAGGTAGTGGACACCATTAAGCAATGATACTAAGCCACTACTTTAAAACATGCTTGCTTCTAGCCCTCGAAAACAATTGATGAATGATTGATGAACTGTAAAATTCGATCTTTAGTTGCTATGAAATCAATGAAGAGTTAGCAAATTAAGTTCGCAAAATAGTGACGTCATAATTTGCTACTAAGCACATGTAAAATCAGTGTAGAAATAGCATTCTGCCAGGTTAAAAAAGTATGTCAAAATGTCAAGTCAATTGATTGGTGGGGTCATATACTCAATTATTGCCATGTAGAGCTATAGGCGTTGCTAATCAGGTTTTATTTAACTTCAGTGAAATTCTACCATTCGATTTTCAAGCGATTTTATTATCAAAAAACCAAAGTGAAACGACCGAAATTAATGTATGTTTGAATACTGAATTATTATTAACCATAAATCGGTCAGGTCATAATCAAACGAGTTGAATTCATACCATTTATGCGTGTAGGATAATTTTGCATTTAAAATCACTTTCGGTTGATGTGACATGAATTTATTATGACTTAAACTAGCTGACTGTTCTCTTGTGTCGTGTTTTGACTGAGTACTTACCGGCTAATTAATATACGCGTTTTCCTCTTTCGTTTAGTTTAATTCATTAGGCAGATAGAAGACAAATGTATAGTCTAGTAGATTTGAGAATTCATATTTTAATCAAACAATATCGAATGTATGTAAATACCTAACACAATACCGTAGTTACCTTGTTGCACAAAGTGCTATTAATAAATAAAGCAAATGCCTATTCATAGCGTTTCACTGTGTCGGGTAATATTGGTTCTAACTGGGAAACAAACAATGTAGGTAAAACAATATTATATTATGTAGTAGTTATAGTATGGTTGATAAACAACCTGGTGTCAGAGTTTAAACCGCCTATAGGCCTCTGACCGTTGAAAAATTTCTCGGTTGTGCCGGCTTCTTCTCGATGTTTTCCTTCACCGTCTTTAGCAAAGATAACTAATTTTATAATACAGAACGGGGGACAGTGGTGGGGTTTAAACTTGCGACCTTTAACTTTGCAGTCCAACGGTCATATCACTTAACTATTAGTGCGGTAAAAAATCAGTTTCAGTTAGTATTTTTGAATCTTAGGCAAGAAAAAAATTGCCGTATCGCTCAATTGCAAAAAAACCGTATTTTACCTGAAGCTTCTTATATTTAAAATATAGGTAGGTATAATAAGTAACTCGCAGCCGATTTATGTGTTACTTTGAGTAACGAACGACAACTATTTAGTGCGCTCTCAATAAATACGCCAACGAACGAGCTCAAATGTAAATTGCATCTTCCTAAAGCGAACATACATCGCGCTTGAGACATTTACTCTGAATTATAGATCTACGGTTTGCTAACATGTCTTCATAAAATTTATTATACAGAAAGATACATCAATTTTTCTCGATTGATATGTGCCTATTGAAATATTATATAGACTAGGCTAAATAAGATGAGTAAGCATGAGTATGATGAAAAGACTACAAATAACAAACATAAAAAAAAATACAGTCAAATTGAGATCCTCCTCCTTTTTTTGAAGTCGGTTAAAAATGGCGTATACCCGTATTGGGTAAAACCGGGCTGAGGTGATGATGATGAATCAAAATGTTAAAGCCGTGTGTAGGTGCCATACATTGTACAGTTATACACCTCTGCCTACCCCTTAAAGGAAGTCGGGCGCGATGTGCGTTTGTATTATAATTATGTGGCTGCTTCGATTTAAGGACCTTTTTCATTATGACGTCACAGCGGTTTTGATTATAACCCTACACCATGAACTTTACCTATATGGTAGTGGCCGCCGTGAACTAAAATTCGGTCAGCAAGATCAATGTCATACAATCGTAACTAAGTTATATCCAAATAGAAGTATATATAAAATTTCACGTCCCAAAAATAGCAGCGATAAAACTTTCAGCGATGCCGACTCAAATTTGATTAGTTTCTCTTCATTCATTTTTTGAAACTAGAAGTGTACTCAACGCCGAACTGGGCTCATACTTCAAATATCCCTGACGCATAAATACAGAAAAGGATTATACCTACAGTAAAAATTCTGTAGGGAAATGCCAGCGTTCGCTTCCGTCGTTATTAATATCATCTGAGAAGTATGCCTCCCTCGGGAAACATTACAGTAACGGCCATATAAAAGACAAATGAGCCAAGAATACGATCGTGAAAACCCTGTAATTTTTAAAATATATTTTCTTAAATCCGCTTACTCCCATTTTTTATCCATTATTATACTCTTTAACTCTAATATCTTTTGTTTAAAAACATAATAAAAACGTTTTACTCCATCTTATCTTAATCGCAGTGTCTACAGACGAGTCGCCCTATATCTTTGCTATTCAAAAACGGTCTTATTCAAAAAAGTCTGCTTATCTCCCGCCCCAAATGATTTGAAAGTATGATTGATGATACATAGAAATGAGATAGCTCCCTACACTTTACTGATATTTAAAAGTATGATACTCAGCGGCACTTTTATACGGATAATTTAGATTTTAATACAGCTATCAAACGAAGATGAACTACGGGATTTTCCTAAAAAGCTATTTGATGCGGTTAAGGATGGCTAATGTTTATATCGACATCATTTAAAATTCGAATGTAGGGTTTAAACCAATTCACTCTTTAATCTACGTTAAAAATGAGCAGTATAATTAATCACTTTCTAGTGGCTTTTTATGATAGGTACTTATTATCGATATTATAAAGAGTTCTCTCTACTTGTTTTTAATATTAAGTGTTTGAAAAGTTTATAAAGCTCTTAGTCTGGAGTAAGATTATTACATTAAAAAGTAATTCATTGGAATTCTTTATTGTGAAGTGCGTAGGTCATCCAGTTATTACTAAGATTGGAATATTTTCTAAGAACTTTTATTTATTTTTGCGTTGAATAAAAATATTTTATTTTTTCATTGTTATGGTTAGATTTAGGGTTGGCCGATAGTATATTCACAGTGAAACGCGAATAATTTACAAAGAAATTAATTAAACTTTATTTTTTTTAATTTGAATTTACCTAGTTGTAACTACCATCCATTTATACGTATTTTATTATTTAGTTGCGATATTCTATGTAGGTACATATTTTTTATATCCCCTACCGAATCTGTCGCAGTTGATTTATCAGTTTTAGTTAACGCACTGGTTGGTATGTGAACATCAAAGTAAATCAAGTTATGTGGGGAGTTAGGGACGTACAGTATACTGGGGAAAGGGGATGGTATATAAAATATACACAAATATATACACTAACAAGTTTATCGGGCCCAGTCTCGTTCAGGTTTCTTTCATATTATAAATCTATTCAATGACAACAAAGGTCGGCCATGAATAACTAGACCCGAGATTGGAGTCATTGGTCTTGGTACTAGAAAACGTATTTATATATTTTATACAATTTTAATAGGGTTCTGTCATAGCAGAAAGAAACGTTGTTACTAACATTTTTGGTGGGCAATATAGCCCTTGGTTCTTTACCGTTGTAAAAGCGAGACGCAACTCTACACTTCTCGTAGCGGCGTCTCGCCTTCACAGCGGAAAACGACTTGCAATGCAAGCTCATAGTAGCCCCACTGACCTGTCCTTTTGTACATGTTAAGTAGGTACGACGCCGTGTAGTATTCAGCCTAGAACTGACCACCCCCTTTCCTACCGTGGCTGTCGTAAGTGGCGACTAAGAAAAAGCTAGATGATGGGCAGCAGCGTCTTCTCTAACTTCACCACCAATACTGAGATGCCTAAGCGGCATGCCAGCGTAGGGATTATGGCAGCCTCCCCCCCTTTAAAGAGGGAAGCGTTTGTTCAACAGTTGACATCTTCCAGCTGATGATGATGATGAATCGGTGCGAGAGTATTTACACAAGATAGCAGTGCGTGAAAATTAATTATAAAAATACTCTACCTATTTTATTATTCCTTGTTTTAGACTTTCTGTGCCGAATCCTTTATTTCTCATTCAAATTAAAATCACGCAAGGGTTATCCGTTCAACTGTGGTTCTACCCTTCGACAGACTGACTAACCAGCTAATTGGAGAGTTCGTACCCAGACGCATAGGGCGAAACAATAATGGGAGTTTACAGTGTAACTTCTCTCTGTACATAGCAAGTCCGTTATCTGTCTGACTACCAAGGCGGTAGTTTAATGTTCAGTAATCCGTTTCTGTCACTTAACGTTCAACTTGTGGGTTAATATATTTTACTATATTTGTGATTGTATTTTCAAGCAAAGAGGAAGTAAATTTAACTTTACCATAACCTTAAATTTCATTCTATTTATATTCATTATCGTATAACCAAAAGCGTTTGCACTAGGTATCAAGTTTCGGGATAGAAGGCTTAATAAATATTTAGTTACACTTGCCACACGTTTTTTAGGAAAAAAAGCTCAAACCTACGAAAGCCGGTGTGAGGATTACTGGATGCTCACTTATGTACATACGTTGGATCGTACATCCGTAGCCTTGGGACGGCTATACGCAAATGTCTCGTGGTGCCGCTGTACGGAACCCGCGCGAGGCCAACGTTTTTTAATGGAAAGTTTTGGCACAACGAGGCCATCTCACAGCACTATCTCTGTTAAATTGGAATATATATTTTCTTGGCGCGACTTTGCTGTGACGCGCAAATAGAAAGAACATTCACTGACTTTCTAAGATCTGGGACTTTCACCCCGCAGCTATTAGCATAGTGTCACAAATTGGTACAACCTTGCATTTTTCATGCACGAGTATTCGTTGAAAAGTTTTGTGACATCGAATTTAAACACGGTCATGAGGAATGTCCATCGCGGCAATTTCCTACACGTGTACCTATTCATTCTTCACCCTTTGTGAGGTGATCACGAGTTTAACGTTCGATGAACCCCTTTTATATTTGCTTCCTGTATCTATAATGTAATTTTAAATGCTAAAAATACATTTACACTCAAATGTTTGTAAGACTTATTTATAGCCGACGAGTTTTTTTAATTAAAAGTTAAAAAAGGAAAAACAAATAAATTGTTTTGGGAATCAACGAAATTACCCTATTTGAACTTTGAATAAAGTTTCACTGACATTATTCACGCGAAAGTTTTCAATATACTGAGATAAATAATAAAAAAATACTTCAGGCAAAGTTATTTAGGTAGATATTATAAGTTGCTACAAATCTTTTAATCAAACAAATGTAGACATAGATTGAACTTGTGGCAAGTTTTGAGGAACGAAGGGGCGAAAAAAGGAATAGCTGCGTAAAGCCTTCAATCAATTTGTTTTGACGACTTGATTGGCGCAGCGGCTCAGTGCCTTCACTTCTAAACTAAGACATAAAAAAGCTACCGTGACCTACAGGTACTCTCAATTTATTTACCAAGGAACTAGAAAAAAGTTTGAGTAAGGTAAAATATTGAATATGACTGCCTCGTTGGTCTAGTGGTTGCTAAGCGCGACTGATGAACGGGTTCGAATCTTGGGTCGGGCAATGTGCAATTGGGTTTTTCCATTTGGTAATTCTCAGTAGCCGCACGGAGTCTGGCTTTGTGTCTATTTGATGTCAATAGGCTCGCTCCCTATTACATTGGGACCTATAACATAACTGGCAAAATGTGGGTGTAGTAATACTACAGCTGCACCTCTGCCTACCCCTCCAAGGAATACAGGCGTGATGTTATGTTATGTTTATATTTAAAATAAAATATTGTTCTTACATTAAAGTTCCTTTACGGAAAATGGTATTTAAGCATAGAGGGAAGTGTAAGCAAAGGCTGTATAAATCTGCCCCCTAACTATGAACTCTTAAAGCGGGAAATTTTCCGATGTGGAAACAAAACACTGCTACCTGCAGTGTAGTATGGCTGGAATCTCACTTCCACAACAAAAAATGTCTAGCTCTAAGTTCATGGTAAGGGCCCCGGTTGCCAACAATGACACGGCTTTGGTTCCCACCTATTGAGCTCTCTCTGTTCGCCGTTCACGCTAGCATTGGTGTACCAATTTGTATGTATGTAGGTACTATGTAGTGCGACTGAGATGCAGATTGTTTGAAGCTTCTTCTGTTAATCTTAGACTATGTTTTTATTATTAGAATTGAACGGCATGTTTTTTTGTTTAATATACTATAAATCGGTTCGTAGTTTAAAAATAGAATACAACCTAAGTCTTTCTGTCCAGTCTACGATCTACTATTTAATATTTATTTATGTATGTGGATTGTGGCTCTTCAACAATGAGTATATTATAACTTAAACTATATTTACATTTCAACTTAGGAATAAGTGCCCCATCACTTAAAGAAGAGCATTGCATGCACTCTGGAAATCTCCTGTACTCACGAACAAAAGAAAAAAAGAAAATTCGTATCTCATAGCTTTTTTGTTATGCTATGACATTTTAAATACCAAAATCTACTATTACACCATTGTTTCTAGCCATGTCTTTGTGCACGAAAACTGGACAGTACAGTTCCTATTTGCAGACCACGTAAAATTATAGGAAGCATAAACCATTATAACAGCAAACTACCAGACATTAACTTCTAATTTAGTTCTCATCGTCTGCCGGCAAAAGGTATTACACCTTGTTTTTGTGTGAATATCAATTTAGATTACACAAAACAGGGGAATACGCTCGCAATGGCCACGGGCTACCAGGCGAGTATTAAGAAGAAATATGTTGTACGTGTGTACGTGTGCTGAAATACAAATAAGTGAAAGTTACTGGTGAAGCTGCACAATTATACGATAATGTTTGGCCATGGGAAATATTACTAGTACCTTTGTTCTGGGTTTTAATTTCGTCTGAGTAACCAAAATATTTTTTTTTGAGCAAAAATAGTCTTTGTGACCATTTAAATGATATAAAGGCTGAAAATGTTGTACTAAAAGTTCCATTTTGTTTTTAATTATAAATTTAGTAACTATGATTATAAGTTAGGTGTATTTACAAGGTAATTTTTAGTAGAAATGGAATGTAGATTATTGCCCGGTTAGTGGCAATTGGCTCGACACCTATTAAGCGAAATTAAAGCATTATTGGCTCAAAAATGTGGGAGTGGGTACTATTTAAATACCTCTGCCTACCCCTTCTGGGAATACAAGCGCAATTATTTTACACAAATACAGATTCCACATACAATATAATTGTCAGCTTACGTAGAATATACGCGTAGCTTGTGGATGTACTTCGTGACAATAGAGACGAACCAACCACAGCCAATGAATCAATCAGTATGAGAACCGACCCTCCCTCCCTCGGCTTAAACTACCTCGGCTTGTTTGATTAGCATACAACACTCCAGTAGGTAATCTTGTGAGGCAGCTTAAGCAGCTACTCTGGTTTTAATAGACAATTCCGAGTGGCCAAATGGTTAAGTGTAATATTCATTCTATAATTGAGAACACGTTATTTTAAATTTCGGTAAATATAAGTAAAAAAATGTTTGCATAATTGCATGGTGGATTGTCGACAATCGACTACTGTTTACATAGCTTATTTTTATACAGAAGTGTAAACACTATCACTTTGTACATCGACAGCTGTAAGTCTACCATTTATTTTATTTATTTATTGGTATACCAACAGCAGTACATATTCAATTATATTTAGTAAAAACATGGAATGATAAAAGTTCTAATATGCACGCCCATTATAGGTACACACAGCTTTTACAATAATAACACTACTTTGTAAGTCTAACACTTTTTTAGTACAACTAACATAATCTTAACTAATTAATACATAAATTAAAACTAATACATATTATTATTTTAGTGTGGAACTATTGTTTGCTAGGCACTTTCGTTCCGTTCCCGGCCCTCCGTGATAATCTTTCTAAACTTGCTAAGGGAAACCCCATGTATGCTGATGTTTGATGATTTGCCGCAAAGACCGTTGTACTCTCTAAACATTCTAAGTAAGGGAGCGTTCAGACCCAAGTTTGTATGTTGCCGAGGAATGTGGAAAACTCTTGTAATAGATTGTCGAGGTGGTCTAGATGGTACTGCGTATAGGACCCTTTCAACGAGGTCACTGCATCTCACTATGTTGTTTATGATTTTGTATAAAAATACAAGATCACTTGTGCGACGGCGATCTCGCAGCGGCTTAATATTAAAGTAATGTAAGCGCTGTTCATAGGGATACCGGTGACTAATGTCTTGAGATATAAAAGCAAGATGTTTTGTGAATGCTCTCTGAATACTTTCAAGTTTCTGCGAATGGACTGCATAAAATGGATTCCAGGCTACGCTAGCATATTCCAGTTGACTACGAACTAAGGAGTTAAAAAGTATTTTTTTGGTTTTAGGTAGTTGAAAGCCGCGAGTGTTCCTCTTGACAAAACCCAACATCTGCGCTGATTTTTTAACCACATGATTAATATGTGGTTTAAAGCTAAGCACATTGTCGACTATGACACCAAGATCTCGCATCTCGGTCACTTGTGCTAGCGTGGTATTGCACAGTGTGTAATGAAATGGGATTGATAGCTTTTTTTTGGAAAATCGTATATGGAAACATTTTTTAGTGTTTAGGATCATATTGTTTGCTTTACACCAGTTTTCAATCCTATTAAGATCACTTTGAAGCCGTATACTATCCTCTGCCGTTGTGATTTTCAAGTATAATTTTAAATCGTCTGCGAATAGCAGGCATTGGCTATGCTTAACTTCTTTTACGATGTCGTTGACAAATATTAAAAACAGAACTGGTCCAAGATGAGAACCCTGTGGGACCCCAGAGCGTGCGTGAAATTCATGTGATCTAAAGCCATTGACAGCCACAAACTGCGACCGGTTCATAAGATACGATGCGAACCATCTTAGCAGCGTACCGTGGAAGCCGAACAGCTGGAGTTTTGTGACTAACAGATGATGACCCACTTTGTCAAACGCACTGCTGAAGTCAGTATATATAGCGTCAACTTCTTGTCGGTCGTCAAGTGCCTCTGATATATCAGATATGTATTTCACTAAGTTAGTCTCCGTGGATCGCCCCCTTCGGAAACCATGTTGGCCATCAATAAGTTTTGTATCCACAAATTTGGTAACGATTGGACAAACAAGACTTTCAAAAAGCTTTGAAAAACATGACAGTATAGAAATGGGCCTGTAGTTCTTAACATTACTTGAGTCTCCTTTTTTGTGTACTGGTACAATGCGAGCCATTTTCCATCTGTCAGGGAATACTGCTGTCGCTAGAGAGCAATTAAATAAAATGCTTAGTGGCATGGCAAGTTGTTTCCCACATGTTCTTATAAAAATAGGTGGTATTAAATCAGGCCCAGCGCCTTTGGTGGTATCTAGTTTTTTTATCTTAGCTAACACTTCTTTCTCGGTAAATTTGATGCAACTCAAAACTTCGGGTGATTCGGATATACCTGTTACTGAACCGCCACCAGAATCTGTGTAAACGGATGAGAATTGTGAAGCGAAAAGATAAGCTATATCAGTTCCATTTGTTGCGACTACATTGTCCATACACATTCTCGCTGGTACCGATGATTTTGAACCGTTACGCTTGTTTTTTATATAACTCCAGAATGCTCTAGGATCTTTGCTTATGTTTCTTTCAATGTTTTTCTTATATTCACTATAGGTTTTACTAATCGTTGAGTGACATCGACTTCGCAGCAAATCGTAACTCAGCTTATCACGTGGATTATTATATTTTTTTATTTTTCTCCTGTACTTTTCTTTTTCGGACAGTAGTTTTATAAGAGCATTTGTGAACCATGATGGATATTTTGAATTTTTAGAGCTATGTTTTGGCACGTGTTTATCTATTACTTGTTTTAGTTGCTCGTAAAATATCTCAACCAATATATTAACATCATTTGAGTGAGAAAATTTCTGATGCCAATCAATAGATTGTAAATCTGTTAATACACGCTCGTAGTCGCATTTGTAAAAGTTAGGGCGAATATGGCTCTTAGGACGCAAGCTCTTTACGCCTCCTTGTGGTACAGAAATTAAAAGGGGTGGATGTTTAGAGTCTACTTTAGAAAGATCGTCAGAGGTACGGGAAACAATGAGATTGTGCAAATTACTGATAACCAGGTCTAAAGTCCTGTTATCTATGTTACCGATACAATTATACTGGTAGAGATTATTAACTGTTAAAAAATCAATAAACATATTGCCAAGAGTATTATTAAAATTGTCTGGGACAGAGCAACAAAGACTATTCTGGGTTGACCATTTGATAAAGCCTAGATTAAAATCTCCAAGCAGTAGGATGTCTTCAGCATAATTAGTAATGTTACTGACATTTACTAAAAGTGTGGATAAAACCTCAGATTTTACCGGTGGGGGTAAATAGGTTACACATACAGCTAAATTTTTAACCGTATTTCCAATACTTAACTTAATTGTCACCCAGAGGTCCTCATTGCTGCTTTCCCAGTGATAGACTCTAGTTGAATCGAGTTCCCTTGAGACAGCCAAAAGAACACCTCCTCCATCTTTTTTACCGGTATTGCAACACATTCTATCGCGACGATAGACTATGTATCTGGAGTCAAATAATTCGCTGTCCTGTATGCCCGCATTCAACCATGTCTCCGTAAAGGCTATAATTTTGTAGTCGTTCAGTAAAATATTTTGGTATAAGTCATTGGTTTTTGTTCGTAATCCTCTTACGTTTTGGTAAAATACATCGAAAACAGCAAATTAAAAGCGTAGAAACGTTATTTAAAACAATAATAATGACAGCTATGTATGTAAGAACTACTTATCAAATTTTTTATCATTTTTTAACATAGTTAGGCTATCTAAATTACGAATTAAAATTGCAGAATAAGTTACATCTTTACGAACAAACACCCGACCATTGCGTATCCACACAAACTTGTAACCTAACTCTTTCGCCAGTTTCCTTGTTGCAGCGTGAAGCTGCTTGTTGGCGGGACATAGATGTTCTGAGACGTATATCGGCTTGCAATCACCACCAATGCCTATATGTTGTGAGTTTAGTTTATCTTGTGGATGTCCTTTGTTAAAGCGCACTACTGCTGCCAGTAAGCTGTCGCGGTGACGAGGCGTACGCAGCTTGACGACCAAAGAACGGGGTCGGTTGCTCTCCTGGTTTAGCTTAGCTACCCTCGTGGCGTTGAGGATATCACCATCTGCCAGTGGTTCTCCAACTGTTTTTGCCAGTTGTAATACTGTGGTGATTACGTTTTCCGCCTTGTGTTCTGGCACCCCATTAATTTCGACATTGGAGTCGCGAAGATTTTGTTCAACCAGAGACAGCCGAGCTTCGTGGTCCATAGATGACTTCAATAGGTTTTCATTTTCGGTTTGCAATTTTTTTATCATTGTATCTTTCTCCTCCAAGCGCGTTTTAAATGTCTCAAATTGTGAGTTATAAAATGACATCGAGTTCTTAAAATCCGATATTTGTTCAGACATATGTTGAAGCTGATCTGATAATAAAGACTTAATCTGGTTTTCGAGGAAACCGCTTAATTCTTGCTTAATTATATCTCTTAGTCTGTCCTCGAACTCTACACTATCTGTGAACATAGGGCTTATATTTGACTTTTTTCTTACGGTTACATTACAATCAATATCACTTGACGGTGTAGAGGTCGAAATATTGCCCGAGTTGTTGTTGATGCTCTTGCCTTTAGTTTCTCGTATCGGTGATACGCCTTTGGTTGTGTCTGCTAACTGATTACGACAATCTTGACATTGCCAATTGTTTTTTTCCGCTGCTTTCATAATTTTAAATTTCTTTTCCGTAACTTTAGCGCAGACCAAGTCGTATCGTAAGTTGCAAGTGGAACATAGCAAATATTCTTTTGGTTTAATTGAGTTTTTGCAAACAGAACAACTATTTTTACTTGCCATATTGTAGAGGTGTATCTATATGCAAGTTTAAGGCAGATTAAGATACAAAAAGAATCGCAGTTTCTAGGTTCTGAACTTCCGCCCCGTGACGCACAGTAAGTTGAGTCGACTGCGCAACCAACTGCGCTATTCGTACGACGATGAAGTTGGCGAATTACGCCAGCATATGATACTTTTTAAGTGTCAACATACGGTGCAATCGTTAAATTCTTTATTCAAATGTCCGCATTCCACAGATTTTTGCACACAATCCTTGAATTTTTGCACTTTGTTGCTGTCGTTTTACTTCGCAGTTTGCACTATTGTTTTGTGTTCTTATATATTGTTGTACACTGTTTAGGTAATATTTGAATGTTTTTAACACTTTTTGCTGTTAATGAAGTTTAAATTGATAAATTAATGGCACTTTTCGTTGATAATATTGTTTTCAGTTTTTCTATAAGATTATCACACTATTGTTTTGGATAACATTTGCACATAGTATTTGGACTTATACCATGAATTAAATAAATGTAAATAAAATAACGAGTCTATTTAAACAGAACGGTAAAACACTGATATTATACTGTAAAGTCTTGTGATTCAGTTAAGTACAACTGATAAAGTATTAATATATAAGTAGCAATCATTATCATCATCAGCTGCAAGACGTCCACTGTTGAACAAAGGTCTCCCCCTTGGAACAGCAGTAGTTACGTTTTATTCTATAATCGTTTAATAGTGGTTATTATTTAACCCTAAGTTTACAAAACAGGACACATAACTGACGCCTAGACAACTGATAAAACTTTTGACGAATAGAAATAGAATAGAACGATAAATTTATGGGCATTGCATAATGTTCTGACTATGTTATCGATGACATCATGTTAAACCGATATATTTTTTACTAGCTGCGCCCCGCGGTGTTACCCGCTACATTTTTTCGGGATAAAAAGAAGGCTATGTGTTAACCCAGGGTGTCAGCTACTTCTATATGAAATTTCATCAAAATCGGTTTAGCGTGAAGAGGTAACAAACATACAAACACACTCACAAACTTTTGCCTTTATAATATTAGTGTGATTGTATTCGATTTCTATTCGTCAAGTGTTTGCCACTTCTCTAGGGGAGCTGAAAAGAAAAAATAAGGTCTACAATCTACGTCTCATTTGTCGATATCTATCAAGGGCACTGAAATAAAATTTATACATATGTACCCTTACACTAAAAACTCATTACCCTTCTGGGGCAGTCGGGTAAAAAGGAACAATTATGGCGTGTCTGTCTGCCACGAGTTTCCAGGTCCAAACGGCGCAGTCAAGAGTCTCGAAATTAGCATATTTTGCATAGTCGAAGCTAACTCTGGCTTAGCTCTGTGGATTAGACATGGATTAAGAATTCAGATCGCAATAGCGTTATTAGTAGTCTCATATCATTATCTTTTATGCCATGATTATTCTTTTGAAAGTAGAGGTGTGTAAAGGCTTGAAATGTTTGGTGATGATGATGATGGTTGCTTTGTTTGTCGCTATTGCTTTTCATCTTCGGGTAATCATCTAAAAATGCACCCATTATATTTAAAATTAGGTACAGTTAAACTTTTTTTTTAATTCAAATAATGGAGTCAAGCTTTATTTCAAGAATCAACATTTTCCACTTTTGCATATTATAATACCTTTTATATACACCTATATCGAATTCATCAATGCGTAAAGCTTACAATTTGTTATTACGTGTCAAAATACAGGTAGCAAAAGAAAATTATTTTTATTACCTATTGAAATAAAGTACATTTTATTTTTAATTTACATTTTATTGTATCGTGATAAATGATAAAAATACGTCACAATGAAGACTAATGTATTTTAGTTTCTAATGAGTTTGACATCTACTCGTGAACTTGTTATGATTCATTAAATGCAACATAAAAAATCACTTTGAGTTAAAAATAATAATTATGTTTTATGAAAATTACGGCTTTCATTTGCCAACGATAAAATTGTGTTAATTTTTTTTACTAAAAGGCCACAGAAATTTTAATCCCGACTGTTGACGGACTTACAGTGTACGATAAAAATGCTCGACGCAATTTTTCATTAAATTCGTTTAAAAATTAAATTCATTTTCTCCTTATAGTGGCGATTTTAGTAAAATATTTTTATATTTAATTGCCTTCTTTATGATGTGAATGTCTAATGAATAGTAAACCTCTTTTATGAATACAACATATTTAAATTACGAGTTACTTAAACATTACCAGTACCATTACACTAATCTAACAATTTTAGTCAGTGAATTATTTTAGTAAAAAGAGAGAGTTAAAAGATCAGAGTGTGTTGTGTTTAATTTTCTAAACCATTGACTTCTCATCATCAATTGTACTTACCTATCATGAACCTACATGCCTCTTTACCATGAACTTTTAAACCAGGAAAGTTTCCATTGTGGCAGCGAGATCCAAGTGTTATGCGGTGTCTCGCTTTCACAACGTAAACGGTCCTGTATTAAGAGTCCATGGGAAGGGGGCAGTATCTACTAATTTCAAAGAAATATTAAAAATGTTGTAAAAAGAGTAGCTAAGCTTATTTATGAGTAATCATCATTCATCGTTATTATCATATCATCATCATCAGTCGGAAGACGTCCACTGTTGAACGAAAGTCTCCCCTTTAGATAATATTGTCATATAGTATAACATAATGATTGATATGATGTCATAATTATATCATTATAATTATGATTATCAACGCAGTCGTTACTTCGTTATTTATCACAACGATTTTTGAAGACTGCACGTAGCAACTAAAAATGTATAACAACCTATACTAACCCACTGCAGGGCAAATACCTCTTCTCGTATGGAGAAGGATTGAGCATTGATTGCTACGCTAGCTCACTGCGGGCTGGTGATTTCAGATGAATAAATAATCAGATATCTAAGAAAGTATTTATGACATTGAAAGAGTCACATTGATACTTTCCTTAGTTTGAATCAGTAACCTTTTGCATACAAATCAGGGCTGACAACCACTAGGCCACCACACCGCGAACAATTTACGTTGTGATAGATATTTAGGCATTTTATATAAATTTTATGAGGAATACAATTTGTGGAAAAGTTATAAAAATAATTTAATAGATACCTAAGTAGAGAGTACATTTCTTAGAAAAATAATATTGTTCTCTTGACTAACTAGTTTAAAATTCTAGGAAAAGTATGTTCTTAGTAACAGAAAGATGAAATGAGAATGAAATAAATAAAAGTCTACAGAAAAATAAAGATGTTATTGAATTATGTTTAGGTATCAAAGCGTGATTAAATTGCTCGTATTTTGAACTTTTGATATTTACGCTTGATAATGTTAACTTCAAGCTTGTGATAGTATAGGTATTCTTTTAATAAAATCCTTGACTCATCTTTGTGAATATAAATATAATATTATAAACTACAAAGGTCCCAGGTACCATCACTATTATGCCTTATACCCAAAAGCTCTCTAAATAATGTGAGATAATTAAATATGAAAAATAATTTATTAATCGTTGTAGAAGTTTCATTTTTTTTGTGATTTGGAAGAAGAACGCGACGGCCTTTACCAAGCAGTGGGAAAAAATAGGCTGTAAATAAATCTTTTTGCCATAGTACGCGCTGCCTTTCTCTTGTTATAGTTTATGTCGACATAATATAAGAAGAAGGAATAAAGTTCTTCAGTTAAATGTATGAATGAGTCAATAGGAATACTACCAACGCTTATACCACAACGATAGTCTTTAGTTAGTACTGAATGTACTGTACCTATATATATGTATGTATATAACTCACCTCACGTGCATACAGCCTGACTAATCCTCTATATAATATAATAACCCGCTTAACCTACATTTGGCCGGTACGGTAAGGAATCCAGACGTTTGTAAAGTGTGGACTTCGGTCAACACCCTGTGTTAGAGTGTCAAAGACATTACAAAATACGATTTAGAATAATAAGGTGAGTGCAAATGGAATAGTTTGAAGGGTCTTGGCTAACATATTATTCGGATCAAATAAGAGTTTAACCCTTCCTGATAAACGATGCTAAAATGTCTCTTAACTAAGCCTATTCTTTGGCTTACTAACGACAGCGATAGGTATAATAATTATAATCAATTGCTACATATTGGAATCGTTTTATAAGTAAGGGGGTAGAGTCATGAAAGTCGTATCCTTATAATACGGCGAAGTGAACAATTATGATTGTTTGTAATGTATACTTTTTTTTTCTCTAAATTTTGAAATCATCACATCAAAAAATTTAAATGAAAATGAAATAATGAAAAATTTTAAGTTCATTATATCTACTACTAATATTATAACCAACCTCTAAACAATTCGCATTATACTTTGATTATAGACAACGACTTTGTGATTCTAAAACCAACAGCTAACATAACTAGGGGCTTATTAACACGGACTCAAAATTAAATCAAAACAGGCCTTTGAATGTTTTCGTGCACCTTAATTAATTAAAGGGAACCGCAGTTGGTAAACAACGTCTCGATCACAGGGTGGGCGTCGGGCAAACAATGGTTTAGCCGGCAAAGCTGTTGCGTCAGAAACGCCTCATCAGGTACTCGCCACTACGTCAGTGAAAGCCCTTGCTACGTCCAATCATTGCGAGGTCTGCGACTGTCTGTTACACAGTAGCGTAAGCTGGCTTTACCACTAATAGATGGATAGATTTCTCTTTATTCTACCAACACCAAAAATAAACATAAGTACAGTATAAGGATAATGTACAATGGGTATGTATCGCACTAAGCGATGAGACTAATATTAAATGCATCTATGGTGCTATCCATATGTTGATTCGGTTGAATGTAAGGTCATAAACTTGGTTCAAATTAAAGAAAGTAAAACTAATTTTCGTTATTCTATATACATCTATAGCAATCATGAGTTTCTTGGAATAATTAAATGTAACAAGTTCATTGTGCAAAGTACTTAAATTAGAAATCGTCGAACTCCAGTCATAAGCAAATAATAACGTCTGTAGCAACTGTTTGTTAAGGAAAGATAAACACATTTCAAGTTTTCCGAGAAGTACGTAGGTATACACCAAATATATTAAATATATAATTGTATATACCTATCTAATTAATAACAGTAACACGGTGGGAATATTATTGCGTGAATTTATCATTTATAAGCGGAACCTGCGGTGCTACCAGCTACTCTATTTGTCAGGATAAAAAGAACCCAAAGTGTTCATCCAGGATGTTAGGTGTCTCCATACAAAATTGTATCAAAATTGGTCTAGCAGTTTAATCGTGAAGAACTAACAAACATACAAACACACACACACAAACTTTCACCTTTATAATATTAGTTCGATTGTCAAGTGATTTACGATTAAAGTATAATATAAAACATAATTATATTTAGATACTAAGTGTAAGGCAAGATAGTCTCTGCTGATATACTTTTTATCGATCCCTGGCAGCCTGTGAGAGAAAGCGATGTAAAAAAAATGAAAAGGTCTTTGCCATGTAGCTGAGCAAATCAGGCTTTTAATAAAACTTATGTAGTCCTAGCAAGTTAGCCTTTCAGCTTATTTTATAAAACAATAATAAAATAATTTATGACGTCATAAAATGTTGACGATCTAATTTACTTAGAAGCAGGTCTGACATCTGGCGAACATTCGAGAACGCGTGTTTACGAGAGAGTAATAATAAGAATCTACACGACAAAAATATGATGATAATACGAGATTCTTTTATATTTAAAAGTAAATAAGTAAGATCTTATTATATAGTAGATGCGTAACTAATTTAATTGTACCATTAGAATATCAAGGATCATGCGAATTTATTATTTACTTAGGTACTGTCCTGGCGAACATCGTAGCGCTTTCTCACCGTTTAAATAATCCCTCTACTTTCACGAATATTTCAAGATCAGAATTAGCCAAATACTCGTAGGTCCAGCCGTTCGAGTGTTTTAGCGAGACTAACGAACATTTCATTTTTAATTTTTATATACATAGTTTAATACTTGACACGACCATTATTTTCTTGGCACGGTGTTTGCAGTATTTTATAGTTTTGTCGCCAAGTATATCCATAACTTCCCTATAAAATTCTATTGTGTAATGTTTTTTCCTACATAATTTATATAAGAACATCATCTTTCTAGCCGGTGGAAGGATTAACTTTTTACTAGCATCGCCTTAAACGTATTTTGTAATCATTAGCTTCTACGTTGTTCTACAACGGTGTAATAGAAGCCTGACATCAGCAATATGTAGGTTAGTCATCACAGGGTTTGACTCAAGTCATTTGCATCACAACACCACATCAAGGCTGCATTCATTAATCAAGTGACGCAGACGTTCGCTTGTTTACAATCGAACACCCTTACTGACTGGTTTTAAACGGTTCACACTGAAACTCAGTCCTACTTATCAATCCTATAGTATGCGTAGCCGGGTGATATGACCGTTGGACTGCTAAGCCAAATGTCGAAAGTTTAAACCCCGGCACCCGCACCAATATCTTTTCGAATTCATGTTCGTACTATAAATTAGTTATCAGTTGCTAAAAACTAAAAAAAGAAATGGATGATTGCAGCTCACAACCGAGAGACATGTAGGAAGGAAAGGGACGCCTTTGCCCTGCAGCGGGTCGATCATGGCTGAAATAAATAATAATAATGCTAAAAACTGAGAAGGAAAACATCGTGAGGAAACCGGCACACCTAATTAATTTTTCAACGGTGTGTAAATTCATATCATAAGCCTATAGGCAGTTTAAACTCTGACACCAGGTTGTTCATCAACCATACGATAAGATGAAGAATTATTCGTAAAGTACAGGAAAAGTAATACATTACATTCTTAAGTGAGACGGAGTAAATTCGAAGGTCGATCACATAAGGGTGTATAATGTATATTTATAAGCGGATCTCACCGACCGTAACCTGTGGACCGGTGTGACTAATTTTGGGTAAGTGCCCACGTAGGCACGACTTACGATGTAAGGGGTACGGGTAAGAGGCTTAAGTGAAAATCATAGTACAATTTCCTACCGAGGTTTGTACGTAAAATTGTGGTTTTATCTATTTACTCGAAATGTACTATACTGAACAGATTTTACTTACTAAAAAGTTTTTACTCAAATTACTCATTGCTTAGCAAGAAGTGTAACATGTACAGCCCCCTAACTATGAACTCTTAAAACGGGATAGTTTACGATGTGGAAGCGAGATGCCTCTACGTGCAATGTAATGCGGCGTCTCGTTTTCACAATGTAAACTGTCCTGCTTTAAGAGTTCTTGGTAAAGGGGCTGTAATATTTCTCTTAACTATGAGCTTGTTAGCTCGTCGGAAAAAATCTTATAATGATGCCTTTGTTGCTCCGGAAGACCTTACTTCCTCCTCTTGATAATTTAACAATAATACGTATCGGGACAATACCCGAGATAGCGGAGAAACATTAGCTATTAACATTATATTCTACACAGTTTTAGAGATTCTTGTGTAGTAAAAATACAAGAAGGCTACAGTAGAAGTAGAATATATTTTGTAGATTATCAGAAGGCCGGTATACACCGAAGCAGTGAATAATGTTTGCCTTTCATTTACCTATATTTTAAAGTAAGTTGTTAAGTCTCATGTAACAGGGGCCTTTTCTACAAACTTTTATTTAACTTGCAATTTTGTATGTATGAGAGCTTGTTTAGGTCAAATCTTACAATCTACATTAGAACCACTTTTTGACATCCGATTGAAATGAAATTCAGCATACTTAAATAGGTATGGTGACAATACAATATTATGGTACCTTAGATTTAAAAGTTGTTAAAAAATATTTTTAATATTAACTTATTATTTATTTGAATTACAGAACAAGAATATACGTAACAAAGTGTAGTCAACATAAAAGATATTAATTGCGTTATTTTGAATGGCAGATTCTATAGACACTGTGAATATTAAGATATCACCATTAACATTGAAATAAACACACGCGGCATTATAAATCATAGATTTGAATAAAAAGGTCTCGCTTTCAAACGTACCATCCATTTATTTGCCATATTCAAACGTGCAATCTGTCAGAAATTCCTTTGTGGTTATATTTAACATTATTTTGGTGCGGTACACTGATGAATTATTGCTTTTCGCCAAAAAAGTTCGTAAACGATTTTCAATAAAAATATTTTAATAGCCCTTTGAAAATGTCAATAATGGCTTCCGAGTATAACAATAGGGTTCCGTCCACCGACAGACAGCATTGTCATCGCCGCTCAATAGGTGCCCTGCCAGTGGAAAATGGCTCCTCAAATCATTTGCCTTTATGCATTGAAGAGTGACAACTCTCTTTTAAATATATGAAGTTATTGAAATCTCATCTACGGATGTTTGAGCAATTATAAGTCCTTTTAATCTGACTCGCGATTGACATGTTACAATGGTCACGTCAGCATTTATAACATTTGTCTGTAATGTTTTGCATTTTTTTTAATAATACGTCTACGATATTGGTAGCTTCTATTCTAAATTTAATAAAAGTATAGTGCATTTCGATCGGCAAAGGCGAAGCTAAGTAAAATTTAAACATATCGCCGCATAAATTACTTGGAAGGCGAATAGTACATTTTTAGCTTTAAGTTTCAAATGCCAACGGGCGACTTTGACTCCTTACCTACTAAAGCTTTTACCTTTATTGACTTTCATCAATATGTAATCTACTTACTTGTTGTAAAGGACTTCCAGGTTTTCCGATTGAGTATAAAGTGAATATTGAGAAATTCATGTTTTATATTTCAAGGTGGAATTTTATCGCCTCCATGTAGGAATTTGAGCACATAAAAATAAGACGTCGAACTATTCTCATAGGATTTGCATGCACTTTGAAGCGTAATTTCAAATGCTTTGCTCACTGAAAACATCCCCGGTAGACAACAATAAACTCACACAGCCAGTGCATCTGTGCCAGATAAAAGTTTTAATGACTCTGAGCATTCGAGTATAAAGGATGCGATTTGAACAGTTCCCCTCTCTTTCATCTAGATGACAGTAACGTCGCCGAGAAGCTAATCGATAAAACTTCTCGATTGAAAAAGTTTTATATACCTCACTTATTAATCGATTTAACATCGAAATGTGCCGTGAATTCTATAAATTACTAGTTTCAAACTGTTTCTGCGGCGCAGTATTTGCTGTCAGTAGTTTTTCTAGTAAATTACGCAATGAAACTAAAATTGTCTAATGAGTCATTTTGTATGCAGCACATTTGCTATAATTAGAACCAATGTAAATTTTGTAATTGTGTATGTGCCAGATGTATTTGTTGACAGACTACTGGCGCTTTGATGATGTAAAGCAATGTGGATCTAAATAACGGATGGTATTTCTGTTTAAAATAATGTAGTTACAATGTGAAAACATGTTTTGCAATCTCATTATCTCAAATTTCATGAGCATTATTTCGGTATTAGTATCGTCATTTAATTTTTATAGCCGTCACGGGACGTTTAACTGCTGTTGTATCTGTGTATTCTATGGATTTAATTACTCCCCGAGTAGCTTCTTAAAAGTAAATTAAATTCGCTCGAAACAAAAGAAAACTTCGTGCAAGGATTTTTACACTTTTTATTTTTTAGGTACCTATAAGTTCTTGGTATAGGTATCTCCAAACTATAGCGAATTCGCCGAGGCGCACGAGCCAAATCTTTTTTAGCAAAAGATTTTCCAAGTTAACAGGAAGCAAACAATATCGGCCTCCACTTTCTAAACTTTTGGGGAGTTTATATCAGTTCTATGTTCAAATAAAAAGAATGAACGATTTATCCTTACCTGTTAAATTGAAAAAGTTGCCGGGACCACTGTAAGGGCAGATTTACGTGCAACGGCTGCTGAGTAATATCAAAAAAGTTTATAGCGAACGGTTAGCGTTCCAACGTGCGACAGCGGCAGACTTACTTGCAGATTTTAATAATTTGAAACGAATTGAAAAATATAGGTATCTCCGATACTAAACGGACCGGCTGCTCTACCTGCCCAGCAATGAATTGTGTTGCACGTAAAATGTTATCCAAGACATACATGCCTTCTTAAGTTCATGTAGAAATAACACAGTAAATGGAAGTGGTTGATGTCATTGTAATCCTAATTGCAGTATCAATATTACAGAGGTTTCTGACCTCCGATAAATGTGTATTACTTTGCTCTATTTTAACCAAATAAATATGAGGTACTTATATACTCAAGGAGGAGTAGGAAAGAAACAATCACCTCGCTCAAACGTCAATACATTGTTGATCGATCGATCTTTAATTCTAGTAATTGAGTATAGAAGGTCCATTATAAACAGAATAACTAGTTCTAAAATGTCTGAATATTCCTATATACAGTAACCCAATAATTCGTTGGTGTAAGAATACTTATACATACAAATACTTTATAAACTTCAAATAAATTATAGACATTGTACATCTATTCATATAGGTACGAAAGATTATATGAAACTTGAAATTGTGTTAACTTTTAATAAATAGAAGTTGTCACATAAATGAAGCATTTTTAATTGTGCTATTATTTTTGGCTATCACTTTTCTCTTTTGCCGCGTTTCATTTATTTTTGCTTTGCATTCAGAAACTCTTTTATTTATATCCAGACATAAACACACGTTATAAACGGCGTTAGTATTTTAGATTAAATACTTGCATTTGAAATGATTTTTTTTAGAAAGAAATAAAAGGTTGGTTTAAATTAATGCGACAGTGTTGCCATATGTTTATATTATTTTTATAAATGTACAAATCCTTTGCTGTATCGTGTATGACTTCTAGTGAATAACGTATTTATATAAAATTAATTTAACTAAAAATAAACAAACGATACCTTATACGAATAAACACAAAGACAATACTAGTTATATGTACATTGTTTCAGTGATTAACGTCGAAGGAATGAATGTCAAGCGAGGCCGTAAGCAAAGAGGTCGCAACCACACACACACATACACAGCCATACACACTGTTGACATAGGTGTAGGTAGGAATGCCTTACGGGTAAATCTGTGCACGCCAAGTCAGCAATGGCTGACCAGTCAGCATTTACGTACGTTGAGGCTACAGTCCATTAAACCGTATCGTCATAGACACGTACTACGTATTTTATGTCGGCAAGTTTTATTTATGTGTTTGCGCTCGCTCTGCAAATAGGGGTGGCTGGAGTTTTTAATACAACTAGTATACGTTTTGAGTGGTATTTGAGTAACAATATATTTGTTACAAAGTAAATTATTTTGCTTGATCTCTGTCTTGGGACTTTGATGAAAGGTTTGTTATTTTTGCAGCGGCGTCCTTGAATCTTGTCGGCTTGATGTATGTTTGCCGAGAGAGGCCTAGGATTGACCACTGCCTTTCTTTCCGTGGATGCTGCAATTCCAAAGCCGCTTTCCCGGCGTGGGGATTATAGCAACCCCCTTAAATAAGGGGAGGTCGTTTGATCAACAGTGGACGTCTTCCAGGAGATGATGAAGATGTTGATTTCTGAAATAAAGACTGACGTATGAGTATTATTTAAGGGGATATTATATCCCACATCTAGTACCAACATTAAGCAGAGAAAAGTATTTTTCTAATGGGTGTATTTTATCGATGGTGGCCTTTTTCAGCGTACTGTTAAAACCTTATACTGATTTGTCTTTAGCTTGTCTTCTTGTTCATACTCCCATGTCTGGGAGTCGCGTGTTTGGACAGGAGTATCTTTTACCTTAACAAATTATGCTGTCATGTTTTGACAAAAAATATGCATCCTCTTACTAGTTCTAAAAATATAAAGTCGATAGCAAGAGAGTTTTATCAGTTGATTTTTTATCCACCACGATAGCCAGAGCTTAACCATAATTCCGTCAATTTTAAATGGTTGTCTTGACATAGGACTTATGAGTTCTAATATTTGATGTACCTGGATCAGATATCGTTTAAGCATATCCACGACTAACGTTATAAGTGTTATAATTACTACTCAAGATTATTCCTGAGTCATGAATAATCATGCTTTATAAAACGATCTTTAATAAGGTATTTTTAATTTTTACCTGACCGTAGCGCAGTACCACGTAAATTTTTTATATCGTTTCAGAAACGATAGAATTTAGTCTGTACTATGTATAGTATAGATACCTATATGTTACATCCGAAAAAATGATTTCCTGATCAAACAATAAATGATACAATAAAGCAAATAAGTAATTGCCAATTACTACTACTTACTAAAATGTTTGATAGTAATATCTATATTGTAATAAAGAACCTTCATGGACATAACAAATTATATTTACATCCAATTATTTTATCCAATAAATGGTTACCAAAGCCTGTTGTCGGGTGTTCAGTTATTTGTTAATCTCGATTTATGGCAACAAAATTCCAATTCCGGATAATTTCCATATGGTAACCTTAATCACCTAACGGTGACATTAATTTTGGCTTTGTTATGCCGCGTAATTGGTGTACACTCATTAAAAACAAAACGCGATCGCAATTGCTGTGGACGGTGAAATTAAAACCGTGAGTAAAAAGCTGCGATCACCAATCCGTTGTCAAGAGTGGTGATTATGATAATTTCTGCCCACCGTATTATTGCAGTTTGAGGTTAATATATATGTAGATAACGTCTATTTTACCTTGCATCTTCTAAATTGTAACCCTTATCAGAACCTTTTGTTAGATTAAGGTCTCCTTCTTTGTAACGTGCTGGCCTGGTGCCAGGGTCTGCTCTCCAATATAGACAAAGAAAGCCGCTTCTACTTCGCCTTAGAAGGCTTTCCTTTAATTCGTTACGTCTGCTGAACTTTAGACATGTTTGAGATTCTCAGTATATAATACTCTATCCCCCATATTAATAAATAAATACAATATTAAACCAAGGATTAAATTATACCTGTCAACAGACTTAATACGGGGTTTAGTTAATGCCGATATGATCCTCGTTTATCAATAAGAGGGTACGTGTGAAACTAAGTAGTTGTGCTTTAAGAAACATGAATCCGTCATTAAAAATAACAGAAACAAAATAACACAATCCGTAAAATATCTCCATCGTAACTACCAAACTTAACTGGATTGCTACGTAAATGTTTGTTCAAGTCTGAACGTAGTGCTACGTCTCCGTTGCGCTACGGCGCCCGAGCTACGGCTCGTAGCAGCTCTACGCGACGTGTCCGAGCCATTGGATTGGAAACATTTACTCGATTAGACGGAAGGCATACGCTTTAGTGGTGACGGAATTCTCTTGGTCGGCCAGCGCGCTTGATTTGTGTACCTACTTCATTTATGGAGAGGGATTTTCACACCACTGAATTGTTTTATTGGGAGCACTCTGTCGATGTTGCGTTAACCTAAATGGGTAAATTGGTTTAGCATCGGCGTCGCTTGTCGCTTGTTATATTCGAGATAATCTTGGTATAAATCTATTCTCCCGTTAAACTCTGCTGATAAATGTGGAATAACAGTTGTCTAGCTATCTTCTGTAAATCGTAAAATTGGGGATAATTAAATGAGAAAAATGATAATATTAAGTTTACATCATTCATCGAGTGTTTTGCTGTAAGTTAATAAACGCATAGTAAATGAAAAGCGCAATGTATTTTGATACTATCTATAACTACACCTCGTGTAATCAAGAGCTAACTTCAAACTTTAATGCGGATATGTATAACACCTATTGTGTGTTTTGTGTTTCCATAACAAGAATACATTAGCAGTTTTGAAGTACCGTTAGTTAGTTGTGAAGTAATAACATAATTTGTTTACTTTAATTTAGAACTTTAACTGTGCGCGAAGTAGACACAATTAGTAGAAGTTCAACAATCGCTAAAAAAACATAACTGGCGAAATGTGGGTGTACTGTATGTGCACCTCTGCCTTCCCCTTCGGGGAATACAGGCGTGATGTTACGTGTATGTATGCAACAATCGCTAAGACCCATATCTAGGGTCATTGCACTGGAAAGGCTTTAAAATACCATCAAGCAGCTATTCAACAAATAATGGTTATATGGTTGCTTAGTTGTGGTCTTTAAATACTATTCTTCTACTACTTCTAATGTCATTCCCATCATAGAATCTATCAAAGTTAATTCCAAGCGAAAAACTGCAAGACCGAATGACTCAGTGAGCTCATTTTACGTAAATCGTGTTGTTAATAATAATTAAAGTGTAATTGTTCAAATTAGACGTTAAAACTTCAGTTTGCCCGAACCATGGATGCTGTAAAGGATTCGAAACGTCGGGTCCAAAAAACCAAGTAAACCGCGATAAAATCCGTAAACCTAGTTTTAAATTAATGATTTATTATTATCATTACTTACCAACATACCAATGATTTTGACAGTGACTTCTAAAACAGCTTCCCCTCTCCTCAACATGGCACAGGTAGCCAGAAAAGCTAAAACACTCCAGCGACCAAAAAACCAATGACAGACAGTCGAAACCAGAAAATTGCATTAAGTATTCCAAACTCATACGGGGCCAATATTGAGGTTAGTTTCGTGAGTTATTTAAGCTCTTATCTCGCATTCGGTCCATATAGAGACGTGTCGCATCGAACACTTATCAACGTCGGTTTACGGTCGCGCGGGCTAAAACGAAATGTAACAGTTGGACCGCCCCTCGCATTAGTCACGAGCCCAACTTAAGTGGAAGAATTTGCGGTAACGCTTGAACAATGGACACGTTTGGAACTCTAATTTTTATTATTGTGAAGCTTGGATTTTAAAGACGGTTTTATTGATCTAAATGTACTTTTATCTAAATTAATCTGTTCAACAGCAGACGTCTTCTGGCTGATGATGATGATGATGTACTTTTGGTAATCTGTGGCACAGATACCTACTTCAGGCACCAGTCTCTCATATCATCCAGTCTATCATCTGTTTAGTTTTTAATGTTCTGGATTACTTTACTTTTGTGAAGACAGTAATAAAGTAATTTTATTAATATTACTTTGAGGAATAATTTCTTAACTTGACAACGGTTGTTGTAGTCTTTTTCTTATAAATAAGGAGCTTTTCATACACTTGATAATACTCAGTTTTAGGCACCTAAACTCTAAATAAAGACATTATGAGGATCACACAAACATTTTTGTCGTTTGACGCAACCCGTAGCGCCGCATTATGGACTATTTAGTCAATTTATTTGACTAATTTGTAGTATTTCAGGGTTCGATATAATTAAGCTTTTGGTAACAAATGACAAAATATACAAAGCAAAATCGTCATAACCTCCATCGAACAAGTGATGAAAAATCTTACAATTAATGGTATACTAATTGGATTATATATAGAACCCGCCTTACATAGATAACGCAAAATGAACTGTACATAAAAGTCGTTAGTCGGTCTCTTTTGTGCGAAAATATAAGATAAGTTCTATATGCTCGTGTCTTTACACAGGGTTGAAGAGGATCAAAGAATATGTCAAGCCGACTGCGCACAAAGTACTCGATTGGCGTAATAGTAGAGTCACAAGATAATGTTACAAATATAACTTAATATTAAATTCATCTACAAAAAGGGTTGTGGTAGACACCATTAACAGTGCCGCACCCTGTGCAGTCTGCCTCGTTACCAAGCTCCTGATTGGCTAATCAATTTACTATGACACGAAATGAAAATGAGCCTGAAAAAAAATTCACAAACAATAGTTTTAAAAAGTAGTAGAGCAGTATATTTGAGTAATAATGATAATAACCGTGACTGACAGCGGCCTATCTCAGCTGAGACTAGCCAATTACGCAGAAAACATCGTGCACAAGTATGCGCACAAACACAGGTGCACTCCGGTACACCGACATGATCGGAGAGAGATCAGGCGCAGGACCAATGACTTCAGTTCAGATGTAGTAGGTACCTAAAAAGCAATATGTAGAAAAGTTCAAAGGTATTATTCGTCTGGCAAGTAAAACCTTTTCTTTAATAAAACGCTATCTCTCTGTTTGTTACCTTATACAGCTTAGCTGTTTACCTAAAAATAACTGGATATTTACGTTCACTAGCGTATAACTGTTCCACTGCAGGGCAAAGACCTCGTTCCCATACAAAAACGGATTTAGGCTATTTTTATCATTCAAAACTCACACTGAAGTCGCAAACGTTATTATTTAGGTACCTAATTAACATATTGTTTATAATACAATTGAATTACAAAACGGGAAATAACGCGAAAACAAAGTCTTAAGTTTTGGCTTGACTTGGCTTGAATTAAAAACTTGTGTTCGCGTTAATTCCCGTGTTATAATTAAATTTTATTATAATCATGCAACGCGTTAGTTTAAAAGTTAGTAACATATTGGTTTTTGAAAGCCCTGGACATCCACACATCCACCAACCAGCTATATAAGGTCACTCTTCATAATTACCAATCTCTATGCACCACTGACATTATGCACGCGCGACCAGTCTCTGTGTAAATATATTATAATGATCCACGCTCAGTGATATTTACACAAATTAAATACTGATGGATTCATAGAATCGATACTTAATTTACTATTTCAAATTAAATTACTATTTATAGTATATTTAGCTTTGTGTCATGGCTTTCATATCAATTTAATTCCCATTCCTCAATGTGTTATGATTTTTAATGGTATAATTATATTTTGTGAATATACCTAGTCCCTCACATTCATAAACGAGGATCATCCACGTAGAAGGATATTAACGCATTCACGTATTAACTTTATTGACATCTCTATTCTTTGATATGCAAACAACAGCGACATGTATAATGTAATCCTTGGTTTAAAATTGTATTTTTTTATGTGTTTAAAATGAATTAGTTTACGTTCTACTATGGAAAACTTAGAACAAGATAGGTACTATTCCTTTTACCACGAAAGGATAAATGATAAACGGACATGAAAATAGATTACTACTTTCAAAAGGCCTAATGAAGTCAAAATCAAGCTCTCAGAATTACCAAGTTGGTTATTTCAACTCGTTATATCTTACAAACTTGAAGACAAAACATTTGACAATAATAATTCAATTACAGCTCTATACCAATATAATTCTAGGCAGCTCCTTGGGGAACAATCCATAGGCTGTCCGTTCGTCCGTCAATCTCTGTAAGCAGGCATGTTGACATCAAAGGCCACCTCTTCCTTGTTTTGCTGCTACAACAGACAACAATAGACATTTCGTTCAGGAAGATTGACAGTGGGACTGCTCTTAGGCAATAAAATAGAAAACTCGGTAACTGATAAAAGAATTGAAGCAAGATAAAAAACTTATTCCGAACAAAGTAATCAATGTGTTCTTGTTTGATAGTTATATAAAACTACTTGAATAGAAAAAGAAACAATGCCAGAATGCAGTATGGTGAGATGGCAGTATATTTTTTCAAAGTTGAAAACGTTCGTTGACTTTTGAATTGTTTTTTTATAGATTTCTAAGAAATGAAATATGGATATATTTCTTTTTATTTGATGTAATTTGTTTAAATAAAATAAAATTCTCTAGGACGAGCATTAGATGTAATACACTAATGATCAATGGTAGTAGATTATAAAAAAAAATGTAGGGAATTATTACGATCTTGAGATATTCGTCAAACGTTTCGATATTTTTTTTCTAGAGTATATTGAAATTGCGTAGCTGTAATATTTTCTGAGGAATCTCGAATAATGGATTGAACTGTCCGTCGTACGTGCAACTTACGGATATTTGCGCAAATATCCAGCGGTGAGATACTGTAAAAAGCTGTTACCGCAATTGAAGCCAGATGCCGAGGCATTTAATAAAAAATAAACGAGAGCGGCGGGCGGACGGCAATCTATCACGCTCTCAGTCATAAGCTGACTTTAATGCTGGGTCACTTCAGGCCTTTTTGTTGACGTTAATATTACTTAAAAAATTACAAAGTCATCGGGTGCTCTTTAAATGAAACGTCAACGTCGGGATAAACGTCTGAATATTCATAGCGACCCATGAGTTGACGTCACACCGCTTTAATCAACGATGAAATATTACAACATACCTATTTGGTTGCTTTTTAGCAACGTTAATTAGCTTTCGTTTTAAAAATTCCCTGCTCCCAGAATAATCGGGATCAAAGTCATTGTTTCATATAAGGCTTTACAGCAAATACTTGCGCTTAAATAAAAGCGTCTAGTTCGCCGGTGAGGTCGGCGCTCACACGGTCAATACCGTTCATTTGTTGTTGAATTTTATGTATAATACGAAAGCATAAAGTTTGTTTGTGACTTCAGAATAATGCGGTGCAAAAAACCCTTTTAGTGAAACAGAAAAAGTTGCTTTAGCGACATGTTATGTAAGGTGTACCCACAGTGCCCTCGACTGCGGTCAACGTACAAGAGAGAACGACTGTAGAATGCATGCTACCTCGGGCAATTTCACCTTTTGTTTTAAATGACGAGGAGTCGTCTTCGCCAGTCGAGAACGCTAAGTGGGGAAGATGTCACTGTTCCGTTGCTCCCCTACGTCCTCTAAAAGTCGAGCATTCTTCACGACTCGTGATGCAAGCAGAGTGCAGATTTCAACAGCCTTTTGTTGTTACGCAGCTGTGTGTGAAGACGGTTTCAAGATATGGCACAGCGCACGACAGATGTAATATTTCATACTTTGTTATAGCATAAAATGTGATGTTATATTGTACACAGTATTTTTGTAAGCTTGCCTTGTTATACAAACTGTGATCGTGCTGTTGATGGAATGGGCCATTAGAAATAATGGCGTGTTTGCTTTACCGCTCGATATGTAACAATGTAAGTAACCAGCACGTTCCAGTTCCACTACAAACGCAAATGAGGATCGTTCTCCGGAGGCTTCGCGCAAATGAGTTTCTCAAATGAATCGTTACCAAGTGTCGGCAAACGAGAAATCATTCTGCGGAACTCGTTCGAGCTTTCCAATTTCGAACATTGAGTTTTTCTACTTACACGCTACAGTATGACCCTTGACCCGAATTCCTAGTATGCGTAACACTGAGTCGGCGTTACACTAATCGTCTACATTTATAGCGATAAGAAATAAAGCTATAAATTCACCCACTTCGAACCCAATTTAAACGGTATTGTAACATAAAAAACTATCGGGATACGGAATGAAACAAATAAAGAAAATATACTGCGAAAGCTCTAAAGATAGTGAAAAATGTATTTTCTTTCACAAAGCGCATAACGTAGAGAACATGAAATATGGTACGGATTCCGTTTGGCTCAGCGTGCGTTGGGGAGACTACCTATCGGTTTTCGCGACTTGAAAAGCATCGAACTTATTTGGTATTTGTTTCCTATTCGTTGCTGGACCATATTTTAGTTATGTCACAAGCTTTGTATTTAAAACTGGTATTGGAATTCAACATAAACACTAGAGCTTTACAGAACACATATTTACACACCTACATACTCTTTAGTGAATGTATTATCACTATAAACGTCTTCTACAAGCGATTTATTTTAGTTACAATAATGTGTAATTGAAGTGTCGGAATGGAAACATTACTCGTTTCGGAGACATCCCGCTAAACGAACGTAGGTGATTGATCAGTAACGAGATACATGCCTCAGACAGACGCGTAGAAATTACAACCACCGTTGACAAGCCTCGAATTAATTAAACTCAAACAACGCAACCATTCTGCAAAATTATCTCCTTCGCAAACGGAATTAATAATTTCATTTAGCGTAAGCGCGCGTGCAAGATTCAAATTAGCATTTCACTATCAATTTTAGAACAACAGGGATGTGTACAGTTTAATTGATTGAAAAATAACAGGCGAATCGAATAAAGGTACCTAGTATTCGAATACTCAGCCGTCTGTCTGTCTAAATCGATTTCCTCTCGCATAGCTACTGTATCGAGCTAACAGTCGGCACGGTTATAAGGATTGTTAGCTCACACGTTTCGTTCGAATTTTGGAAAGTTTCAAACTTATGTTTTTTTGTAGAATTTCTTAGTGTAACTGTTGAGGTACTATATTATGTCCAAGATGTTGAAATATATTTTAAATCCTTGCTATAGTAGTATACACGATCTATTACTCTAGCAAACAAATTATTTTACAATAACAATTGTTTTATGGTTTCTGTTAAATAAGTTATATTTTTTTACCCGAAATTCATACATTTAAAGGGTGCGTTTATTTTTTTTATTATTTTAATAAATTTAACTATGAAAGAGATGAATGGCCTGTCCTCATCCGGACCACACGTTATTGCGCTTCCAGCCCGTAACATTAATATTTTAGTACATGCTGATGTAGGGCTTGATTTAGCGTCATTTTAATGTTCCCAAAAACAGTACTACACCTTGGTATTAAAGTATCAGCAACAAATCGAATAAATAAAAAACAAAAGCCATCAATTTGTTTGTTCCTAATAAATAAACTTAACTTTTGGGCTAGCTCTGGGCCCCGCTAAAAATTTGCTGACTACCTGATCTTTTCACCAGGGCACGACCTACTAGTAGCTCCTTTCAACCTGAAGGATTAGGAGGGATTGAACTCCGAACTCCGGGGGTGATCAATACTGTGCCGTGTGGTATCCGGCCTAGAATTGACCATCCCCTTTCCTCCTGTGGGTGTCGTAAGAGGCGACGTGTGAGAAAATCCAGAAGATAGGCAGCAGCGTCTTCTATAACTTTACCACCAATAATGCGATCTCCAAGCCGCTTGCCTAGCGTGGGGATTATGGTAACCCCCCCCCCCCCCCCCCGCCTTACCTAAGGTGTAGACGTCTTCCGGCTGACGATGATGATGATGCACTTCAAATACTGTATACTATATTTGCGACAGCTAGTAAAATAGAACTGCTACATACATAACTGAAATAAGGTTACAAATATTTGTGAAGAAGGTGTAAATAATCCTTTGAGACATTTTATTCGAATATAGCATTGGATAGCTTAGGAAATAGAATCACTATTCGTTTTTCGTATATAACGTTGTACAAGCTGTGAAATCCGTTGAAAGCTTTTCAATGTTTGATTGAAACAAACGCTTTTTCTCCTGAAATATGACGAGTTTAAACCAATATGCTTTTTTTAAACACGGCATCTGGTTTGCCATTTAAACCGTTTAACTGAGATTGTATACGTGACTTGACTGCCTCGTTAGTCTAGTGGTTAAGCACGACTGCTGAGCACGAGGTCCTGGGTTCGAATCCCGGGTCGGGCAAAGTGTTACTGGGTTTTTCCATTAGTTAATTCACGGTAGCAGCACGGAGTCTGGATCTGTGCCCGGTTGGCAATAGGCTCGCCCCCTATTACACTGGGACCTAAAACATAACTGGCGTTTGTATATGTATAGGTAAGTAGCTCGTTTTGAGAATATATTTCGTTTGGCGTTAAGATTTGATTTTCGTCAAGAAAGAGGTTTTAATTGGTTTGGTAAGTCTGTAACCATTTTAGTTCTCAATCATCAAGTAATTTTGTACACATGAAATTTACAGATTTCCATGTACATGTACTTACCAAGTACTACCTTTTCGCTTCAATCACTGAAACAAATTAAAATACTAATCACACTAATATTATAAAGGTGAAAGTTTATGAGTGTGTTTGTATGTTTGTTACCTCTTGACGCTCAAACTGCTTGACCGATTTTGATAAAATTTTATATGGAGGTAGCTGACACCGTGGATTAACACATAGGCTACTTTTTATCCCGAAAATATTTAGCGGGTAACACACCGCCGAGCGCAGCTAGTAATAATATAAAATTCCAATAGTCAGTGCCAGGTCCATAAACTAATTAAGTTCGATTCAGCCGAACTATAATCATGATCTATGGGCTGTACGTTGTAGATAGATAGCCTGCCACTAAACATTGATCTAATTCGACGATTGGTTATCGATTCGATGTCGACACGATATAGGTTGAGACAATAGTAGGTACTTTTGCCTAATACCCTAAGGACTGGGTAGAGGTGTTCTTCTATGAATTAGTGACTATATTTTGCTGCTAAAAAAGCCCCATAACTATTGGCCATGTTGCCATTCATCGGCATATCACTTGTTTTCACAATTGTATTTTCGATTCGTCTCCCTACCGATATCAATTAACAATTTAGTAGGTATAAACAGTTAGTAATGTTCTAAAAATAAGCACGACTGTTGAGCCTGAGGTCCTGGGTTTGAGTCCTGTTAGGGCAAAATATTATTAGGTTTTTATAGCACGGAGTCGGGATTTGTGCCCGGTTGATGACAATAGGCTCGCCCTATACACAAGCAAATAAAAGGCCTAAAGTAAAGTTCGTGTTTATTTTCGTTATCAAACCAATAGAATTAGTATTTATTATACAAGCTAATGTACCAACTGTTCTATCGCTAATTTATTTAATACTACAATTAGTGTAAGATATTCTTATCCGGGCCCTCACAGAACTTAGGTTTATATATTTAGCTTTTCTCTCGGCTAATTGTCATGATTCGTAGCCAATTATTGCAATTAATATAAATAACTTAGGTACGTATTCGTTAGAAGCTCTATTTTTGGTACGGTCGTTATTCCGGTTTCCGCTCTCTTGTTTAGATCTATACTAAAAGCATATACCTATAGTTTTATAATAAACGACGAATAAATAACCTTCAATTAAAATTGAGCTTTATGGGTCTTAGCACACATATCAAATCGTAACGGGATCGTCACCGTACCGTCTTGCGCTTCGCCGTCAAACAGAAGTCAACCTTAAGTAAGCACGTAACCAAAGCGGATCAGCTGCTCCGATACGTCAATTCGGCTACGGCTAAGCGACGGCGCGCTTAAGGCTCACTTGTCCCGAGGCGAGGCGATAATGACTATTCCTTCCCGGATTGATATTTGTGTGCTACGACCTTATAAAAGTAAAATATATCATCGCATATGCCACTAACTTAATACGTCATCATCACCCGGAAGATGTCCACTGTTGAACAAAGGCATCCCTCTTAGAACACCACAATAAATGACAACTTGCCATTTGTATCCACCGGTTGCCCACAACTCTGACGATATCGTCGGACCTACTTACGACGTCGTCGTCGGAGTTAATACGAAGATATCCTAAAATACGACTAAGAAATGATAATATACAGAACTCAGGAGCGTTATACTGTCTACGAATAATAGCCAACTGAGATATACGTATACCGAGCGTGGTGATTATGGTAATATCCTCACTGAATATTTATTGTGGCGGTCATTAAGATATCCATGTTTTGCAGGAGGCGAACCTCTAACGAATAAACCTGCATACTGTAAGTGAGATCTCAACACTTCTGCAATTGACACAATCGAACAAATCGACCATCATTCGATACTCGATAGTTTTTACTCCTTTCTCGAATAGTGATAGAACATTCGATAAAAACCATCGATAATCATTTATCAGACACACTAGTACAACCATCGGAAGCAAAAGCATATAGTTTAAAAAAAGTTTCTTCTTAGCTGCAGCTTGGTCTCTAGTTCAAATGGCAAAGTTTTGGTTTCAGACAAGCCGACCTAAGTGCACTTTGTCACTTAAATTGGAAAATATTGTTCTCCAAGAAGAAACGGGAAGTAACGGTTTCAACTAAAAGAATGTCATTGTTATTTTATACAATTTAAAAAGCGCAGAGTTAGAGCGGGCATAATTTATTGCTACGATTTTTAGTGTAGCAATTTTCTATTTGTTTCTTTGCGAAAACGTTTTGGGAAATCTCTATTTTTGCTGGAGTATTATGTTTTTGTTACTCTTACTAAGTTATTATTATTATGAAGAACCTGTACATAATGTTAATAATAACATCAATTAAACCTTAAATAATAAAAAATATAGTTAATTTAAAAATCAAATGAATTCGTTTCTGTGAATCAGCTTGAGAATACTATAGATTATAACACCATTATAACACGGGGAATATTCATAAAAAATGTATAACTCACATAATTTTATATTAAAAAAACACAATTCAAATTTTCTTCTTCTTGATCAAATCTCTCAATAACTCAAAGGTTTATTGTTAGAAAACTCAGTTTTGAGTTATGCTCGGCACTGTGTATTAAATTTCATGTATAAAATTTATATCTATATGCTTTGTGTACAATAAAGAATTAAGAATTCAAACTAAAGTCACATTTTCAATTGCAAGTTTATTTATCTCAGGTATTTCGAGACTAAGAATGTACGGTGTACGCGTCGCGTTGAAAGCATTTGTAGTCAAGAGAAGCAAAACGATCATCGAATAGTGAAATATAACTTGACTCAGTTACCGGAAAATACCTTCGTGTTCACCCCTGTATATTTTATTTGCTGCTGAAATATAAAAATGAATGTTCATACAGGAAATCAACTACACGGGAAAAGCAATGATGTCTTCCGTGGCGTATGGGCCAATGGCAGCATTCTATTCTTTGCTAAAAGACGCTTGTTGAGTTGGGAGCCATCTTTTATTTGTGGCTTTTTAATATGTCATCTGAGTGTGTATTATTGTAATATTATTGAGGCAATAGGCTCGATCCATATCACATACTAATGGGACTTGCACGTTCAATATTATCCTTACTAATATTATAAACGCGAAAGTTTGTATGGATGGATGTTTGTTACTCTTTCACGTAAAAACTACTGAATGGATTTTAATGAAATTTTGAATGGAGGTAGCTGACTCCCTGGATTAACACATAGGCTACTTATTATCCCGAAAAAATGTAGTGGGTAACACCGCGGGGCGTACCTTGTTATTTATATTTATGTCTAGGTTTATTAACGTATTCTTAGAAGGGATACATAAACGTCTACCTACACGTTTGAGCTAAATTAGGCTTAATGTACATAATTATAATATGTAAGAAATATGTTAGCGTTTTCAGTTCTTGCTAGTTAGAGAAAGCGGGATTTTGAACTTACAAGACAACAACTGGGTTAAATATACAAGATAAGGGTCAAATTCCAATATTGGAATTAGTTTAGCGATGTGACCGCAACTGCAACAATTTAGTGCGCTCTAACTGGGCGCGTGGTGAGCAAAGTTTCGCATTATTAAAGTTTTATCTACGTTAGCAGCACTGACGTCGTGTAACACTTTGTACACAGGTAATGTATTTAGCACACTTGCATCAGTAATCTGTGCTGTTCTTTCGCGGGAAGTTTTTCTTGATATTTTCATGCGTTCCGTTGGTAACTTTGTATATATAGGGTGGTACCCCGCTGCGCTAGTTCATTATTTTAAGCTCATAACAGTAGTCTAGCGTTTTCTAAATCGCTGGGTTCGTATGGTAACATCGTGAGATTAAACACAGGTTGTAACTTTAATATTGCAAGGAGAATGTAATTACTTCGCCTCGCGACTCTGCCGTGAACGAGCTCATGAACAAGGGCTCTGTTTGAGTTCGAAACTAGTCGGGCATTTCCAAATACACCGTGAGTATAACCGGCGTATATACTAAATAACAACTATAAAATTCTATGTACATGCCTATAGTCCTATACACCCTTCAACAATATAAACAACCTTCAAAATCCAATAACGTGTGTGACATAAAGCAGTGCAGACAGTGTAATAGCTTGTGTTACGTTCAAATAACCAAACAAACCTAAAATAACATTTTCACTCAATCTATAATACGTTCGAAAGTAATAAAAAGCAACACTATATTTGCAGTGAAAGATAAATAAACCCACACCCACGTCATACACGTTATGAATACATCTATCATAAACTTTTGTTCACATGCAATGTTTACAGAGCACGAACGACGTGTATCGTGTGAACTTTATAAATCTTAAACAAGCAAAACAAAAGAAGACAAGAGAAAACAAATTAATTTTGTCTTTAAACATTTCTTTAACCTTACTGAACCAATTTGATAAACTCGAAACCATTCCGTTTCGGGAATTGCTGGCAGCAAGAAATGAGAGAGGCATTTTAAAAAAGGTCCGAACGATTGTCCCCGCTGCGCCGCGACGCTTAACCCGCCAGTCTGCGAACACAAAGCCACTACAAAAGGTAAATGGGCTTTCTGCTTCTGAAACTACGTTCACATTATGCTTTACAGCAGACGTTGTAGGTACGCCGAGCATTGTTGCTGCGTCTTATTACAGTATGCATAATAACATAACATTCATAACTGACACCGCTAGCGCTGCTCGGTTTATTAAAACCAAGCTGAGTTTATACTGGGCTCTTTTGAATGTGTAATCGAGCCGCTTATTCGTTTTGCGGACGTAATTCATTTAGGTAAATTAAATGTTTAAGGTTTTGTTTACATATTTAAAAGGTGGGCGAATTTTGACTTCTGTATTAGGTAAAGTTCATACTTGGCTTGTATCTTGGTCGAGTAGGCAATGGTAAATGTGTCTTTTGAGGACCGATGCCAGATTTCAATAGTGATTTTTTTTGGGCATGGCTAAGTCTTATAAATTCAATGGTTATATTACTTCGTGTAACCTTCATTTGCAAATCATTTTCTACCAAAAATATATTCCAAGTAAGCGACGCTACAGCCAAATGTTTTATAGAGGTCCAAATCTCGAATTGTGAATAACAAAATCCTGGTTTATCCGAAAACTCGATATTCCGATACCCCACTATGGCAAAGGCTTTAGACGCACGCGTATTTCTATCGATAAATTTATAACACGTTTTGTGTTTATCGAAAATGAATGAATAATAATCGACGTTTAAAACTATCATCGCACGTCACTATTAACTGCTGCAGTATATTTTGCCATCAGAGGGTGAAAAGCCTGAATTAAATTAATAGGGGTTTTGAAAATTCAATGTAATTATAAAATCTACATCGTATATTTGCTTTTTAATTTAATACTTTGTTACTTTTATTATTATTAGTATCTACATTAACGGAAATTAACAGCAATATTGTGCTACAAACTTCTATTTACCAAAAAAGGTAATTATTTCATGTTACATTTTTAGCTTAATTAAACAAAAGCGGTTTGTTTTATTGTTTCTGGTTTTATTTGTACCAATTTTATTGCATCATCATATATTCAAATATCGAATTGCAGGGTAAATATTGTGTACGGTTATATTATTTGACTATATAATTAACTAGGTGCGCCCCGCGGTGTTACCCGCTATATTTTTTCGGGATAAAAAGTATACCATATGAAATTTCATTAAAATCCATTGAGTAGTTTTTACGGGAAAGAGTAACAAACATCCTTCCATACTTACAAACTGTAGCGTTTATGATATTAGTAGGGATTTGAACATTTTTAGTCGACCTAAATCCTCCTAGTTTTAAGTTTTTTTTAAATGGAGGAACTATGTTCATAATTATTTGGCACTAGTAGCTAAGTACTCTCTATCTACTTCTGTTGTAAATTTTATTCGAAATGGTATTTTTTGAGTCGGTCCCATAAGAAAGACAATACATTACTGTTGAAGTCGGTTGTAGCTTTTCAAAAAACGTATTATAATACGTATATTAAAATGCTCTCAGAAGCCATACAACATTATACGACACCACAAAATCTTTACGGCACGGCCACGCGTAAGTTGTGAGCATATTAAAGCGGGTCGTAGTACCCCCATTATTCTGACGATACCACTTTCTGCATCAATATCCCTCTGAATCCCCTCTGTGGGAGGTTTGTAAATGTTGGTCAACACGGTATCAGTGTTGGTAGTAAGTAACGCGATACGTCTTCGCGCCGCCTGTATGTGAGTCTGATGGATTACGCTCGCCGAACGAATTCATCAGCGCGGAACTAATAGAATTAGTTTATTTAATTGCTTAGATAAACCAATGGATGAATTGGATTTTAAAGTTGTGAGTATTATGAATTGATTTAGTTATTGTGTTATGCAAGTTGGGTTTAATAATTAATGTAAACAAGGGTGAGATTATAATTGAGAGTTCTATTATTAACCGACTTCAAAAAAGGAGGAGAATATGTTTTTCGGCGCGTATTTTTTTTTAATATATGTACATCGATTAGGTACTCCGTCAGTTATGAAACGATTTAGATTATTTTAAATGTTCTTGATGTAATTTTTTCTTCTTAAATAGATTGTTTAAGCTGTGATTATCAAAATAAATAATGAAATAACTTTACTGTTGAGGTATAGTGTAACAAATCGTCATACACATGATCTATATTCAAAAAAATAAAGAACGGCTCACTTTGGGCAACGTGTGAATTACCTAAAATACAATGTTCCATAAAATTCACATACAGGAAGACGCTAAAGCAACGTACGTAGATATATTTAAAGCTAATCTCTTAGTATAAGCTTCCCTAGAGCCCTCAGTAGCAAGAAGACGAGCCCTAATCGCTAAGTATACGCTCCCCCGGAGAATGGTGAGAACATCAAAACTTAATACGGTTTGACGAAGTTCCGCACATTCGGAAGCATTTACAACCGTGGCTTGAAACCGTGTATGAATAAAATGGTTAGCTGCCGGCCGAATCCTGCGGGTTGCGATGTAGGTACCGATGTGGTAGGTATAGCTTACATACATACAAATATCAATGTACGATAGATACCGAAATGTATGATTCAATGTAGGCACATTTTCTAAGATATGAAATTCAATTTATAATAGGTATTCTATTATCTAAAATGCAATTGGCAAGCTGTCGTTCTTGTGGCGTTTTAAAAGGGAGGCCTTTGTTTAACAGTGGACGTCTTCCGGCTGATGATGATGATTCTATTATAAAACAAACACAACATCCCTTTATCTATCTGTATGTTATGTTATTCAAAAGTCAGAAATCCAAAAAGCAAATATTGTTGCGGTTTTATATTTAGTTAGATAATTATGGATCTTTAAGTGTTTTATTTAGATATATTCCAAAAACGGTATTCTAAAATATGATAAAATATTATGAAGAAAAAAAGGCAAGAAAACTGCTTCTGGATAGGATTTAAGTTTAGTATTTTACTTCTTAAAAAAAATCGTTGCCCCACACTAGGAAATACTCCTGTATCATATACACAATCACCTAGACTGGGAACTAACATCTGCGGATCGCACAATTTTTTACCCCGTCCGGGAATCAAACCGGTTCCCGTAGCGCAGCAGTCCAATCGCTTAGGCACTGCGCCGATTAGGTCATCAAAGTATTAAAAAATGTTATTGTTATAATCATATTATATAATGTGTATAACCACGATTGCTCTTTTTGACATTAATTAATAACAACAACACTCGATACCAATAACTCCTTCACACCAAAACATAAGTGCAGCAACCGTCTGAATTAATCCAATAACATGCAAAGCTAGTGAGTGATAAATTAATGAGTTAAGTTGCAACTCGTATAGACTGTTTGCGAAGACAGTAAACACTTGTAGTTCCCGCAGGACCGCGGAAAATTCACGCTCCATCCGTACGAAGCCAGAGCCAAAATATAGTTAAATATTAAAACACAAGTTCTAAGGAAATGCTTTCCTATCTGTTTAAATAGTCCTGTGCTAAGCTAGTGCCTTCCATTCGAAATTTAATATAGGTTTAGGGTGACTACACTACAAATGTCAGCTCCCTTACTATGAACACTTAAGAAGTATAGTTTTCGTTGATGCGTGCCGTGGGAGCGGGATGCCACACTACACTCCACGTAGCGGCGTCTCGGTTTTACAACGGAAAATGTCCTGCTTTAAGAGTTCATGGTAGGGGGCAGGTCATTCCTTGCCCCTCGGTCACTGGCATCTATAATTTAACTGGAGAGCACTAGTCGGTGTAGTAACTTCAATTCTTGTCTTTTTAATGCCAGTTCGTTCAATTGTTTGTATATTTCAGCTTCTGGCTTCACTTCAGTGACTTGGTTAGTAGTTTTCTTGTTTATTTTAAACTGAATTTCACGTTTTTTTTAACATATCGAGAGTTGTCAGTCTGAGGGTTATTGTATTAATATATTATATACTATTTTCTGAATAAACTGGGAATTCGGGATCTTTTATACCTTATATACCATATCTTTCTGAAAATGTAAATGATGTGCCTTTTTTACATAGACGTACTAGAGTCGCAAATAATATTTTTTTCTGGTGTATAACAAAAACAAGAATCATTCCTAACGATTAACGAAGATCACAAGGCATAATAAAATAATTTGTCAAATCTTATTGTTCATTTAGTTTCACAATAATGAAGTCCAATTAAATTACAATACCGTTCCTAAATCAAAATACTAGACAAGAACAGAACAAAATCACAAATAAAATCAGGTCTAAAAACATTTTTAGGCAGCCATGCCAATTCCAACCTTATTCCTCTTACATAGAACTCATACGAGTCCTATAAAATAAAAGAACTACCAAAACTGTGTTCTTTGGATATGTTTTCTTTACATAGATCAAACAAAATACGTTTGTAATGCGATAGTAATGTACTCAGCATTCGCACCACGTCCATATCATATGCAAAGTTCTTCGTACATATTTTCATACGCTTCTCTTGGATTTTAATAAAACCCACGGTACACAGTGTGATCTCGCTTTTAGTCTGGCAAATATTGCCCGGTTTGTGTTGTAATGTTACTTAATGTTTGTTTTTATTAGCGGAGAATACTTTGACGCTTCCGAGTCTGAGTAATTGTTACTGAATGTACTGTATAAGCGGTGGCAGTTTGCAGATGGGACTTGAGACTTTTACATAGATTGCCGCAAAAAACTGTCCTCTTGGGGTATAGGTGGGCTCCCTAGACAGACAAGTCTGTAGTGGCGTAATGCTTTCAGTACCCTAAAGGAGTTAATCTCGACTCTTAGATACTATTGTGTTTATGTCCAGGGTTACTCTCGTATCTGTGTATAATTGTAACTTACTTTTTACTTTTTGATTGTCAGTTAATATAGTTGCAGAATTAAATACATTGTAGGCTAAAATAGTTCCAAATTTAAATACAAAAAGAAACCGACGAACTTAAAATTAAACTTCTATCCAACCTAAAACTTCCATTCAAATATTAAACATTGATACAGTTCTAATAGACATTAGTGATTTTATATAGCAGCCTAAATTCAAATTAGCATTCATTAAGCTTAATACGCAAATCCGGGCCGAATTTCCAGGCCGAACAAAACTGTCATGCGCCAATCTAATATGTTATAAATAGGTCAGCCATTAAATCGTTTATTAACTGTAATAATGCTCACTGGCGTAGAGTTAATTTGTTTGGAACGCGGAAAATTACTGTGAACCCTACCTGTGGCTTATTAGTCGTCATTCATTCTATAAAAAAGTCATAATAACATCAGTGCCGCAGGAAATTGAGTTTCGTGAAAGGATTTGAATGTGCCCGGACAAATTGCATGTTTATCGCGCTTTTAGTTTCCTTCAGACACGAACGGTATCTTACATTATGTTTCTTGGAAATCATACCTTTCCTGTAGAATTCGGTTATTACAAACATCCTTATAAGAGGCTTTGCTTAATAGATTATGCACTGAGTACGTAAACAACAACAAATTACGTTCAGTTTAGTATTAGTGCAGCGAATATTTCAAGTATAAATTATAAACACAGCTACCGAACTTTAGTGCGGCAAAGGACGGCTACTCTATAAGGTATAAAAGTTAGTGTCGTACTTGCACTTTAACCTTTGCGGCGCGGGCTTTCGTGTCACCCCGAAACCAACCCGAACGCCGCCATACATATTAAATTATAAATACTTAAACACGAAACACGAGGAAACAAACGAAATATAAAAAAAAATAAACATCCCATCTGACATAACTTACATCGAATAGAAACGTGTATATTTTTACTGTTTATCGATAAAGTGTCTATAATGGAAACCGGCTGGGATTGTGGGCTGAGCTCTAAACAAATGACAATCGGGCGCGGCGACTCGGCACCGTCATCCAATCCGATCGGAGGCAATTTCCTCAGACAAGGATTTTCTATCCCTTGAGCAAATATGCACTCATGAGTCTGCGAACTACGATGAAAGTCGTACAGAAAATTGAATTGTACCTACGAAAAGGGTCTTGTTTATTTTGATATAGCGACGAATGGGGTAGGTATGTCGCTATTGCCGTTTGCCGGCCACTTTATGTGTTTAAACGTTTCTGTTTATGTTTCCCGATAAAATAGTGAAGTGCCTCCATTACGGGAAAACGGCTCGTGTACCATGTCAGAATGGTGACAACGTAGATCGTTGAGGGAGATAAGTAATGTTCCGACCATAGCAAAACCGATATTTGTCCGAATCTGTGTCTGTCTGACCAATTCAAATTATTAGGTCTATGAAATTATGTAGCATAAATATCTTTACTTTACCTATAGGCAATCTAACGCTCATAAGTAGGTACTTAATTCCAGTTTTTTGTTGGTATATAATAGTGATAATTACAGGCGAGAACTTGCCTAGTACTTAGATTTGCCCTTGATGGTATTTTAGTCGAAATTTGGTTTTAGATACAGAAATCGAGGATAATTAAAAACCTGAGTGGGTAGTAAAAATATCGTGCGGGAATATACCGTCTAATTTAAGCTGCAGCTACTAATAAAAAAGCAAGAGCTAAAATTATGATAACGATAAAAATGCTTTAGATATTTTTGAGCTGAGGGAAAAAAAATTGAGCGGTGCAAAAATACCGGTATCGGCACGGAAAATTACCTGGAGCGCGCTAGTCTGTAATGTTATTAATCAATCACTTTAAAAATAATAAGGCAATAATAAACGGACCCTGTTTATGAAGCTACTTATATTAACAAGTTAAATAAAAATAAATTAAAATATGTGCTATCGGCTTTTCTAACTCACGATGAAATTACGTCAGTGGTATACGGCATAGTTTTAACTACGAGTGTTACCTAATGAGGTACCTATTAGTAAAAATTTCAAAGGTTATTTTATTAATACATCTACGCGTCAACATCCATGAGTTAATACCAATATGTATTTTTTTTAAACGTCGCTAAATCGTAGGTGCGTTTCTCAAATATGAAATATCACATCACAAACACACAGCCCTAGGACAAATCTTTGAGGACAGACAACAATTGAGGACTGCTTATTTTTTTGTCCCGTGCAGGAATTGAACCCCGCAACCCCAGCAGTTCAATTGCTTAGTAACTGCTCCAAGTAGGTCGTCAAAACAATATGTATTTTCAGAAGCCATGTATCATGTTTTTGTTTCCACTTACGTTATATTTTAGTAAAACTATACAGAGAAACGCCTCGCGCCGTTAGCTTTGTTTATCTTCCTTACATCAGTAAATCCCAAAAAGGGACAACGTCCGAGCTTCTCCGGTTTCCTCATCCACCTAATTTTGTCAGGTAATGTCCTACAAGGGATTTCATTCTACTCAGCTAAATTATAAACTCTTTTATTCATGTGTTGTGCCGAATTTTTTATAAATAAACTAGATCGATAGTGGCACATCTGTTCGAAACATCGTCAGACTATATTTTGCCGCTAAGCCGAGATTCGCTAACGACATGAAAAAGTTATGATGGATTTTTCATAGCTCTAGTAAAAAATACAACACTGTGTGGTCATCCAATAACGAAAGTTCAGACTGCCCCTTGCGCGATTGAATATGTGAAAAAATTGGTTTGTGTCAGGTCTATAGGTACGGATGAACCGGTCAATTTGATAATTAAAATGAAATCAGATTTAACCATAAAGGCTAAAGTTAGAGAGGAGCAACAACATGTTAGAACCTTATCACTACATTATATTTCAATTGCGTGACATTAAACATTTTCGCTGTTCAATCTCCCGTGTATTATTATTTTTCATTGTGGTCCGTTATTGCGGACGCGAGTTGGAAACAGAACAAAATAAAAAAAATCAATTTATTTCCCTTGTGAGCGAACATGTCCCGAGCTAATCCAGTTTGTTCGACCGCGCAAGGGTTGAATCGTCAATGAGGAACGCAGTCCAAATGTAAAAGTGTGCCACTCGGGGAAAAAGTATCGAATATTGGCTCTTCGCAATGAAAACCCGGCCCTGAATGAGATCACTATCTATTTGTAATTCTCCTTACTCGTAGAAACGACCCTCTGACTTAAAGTCTTAGATAGTTGCCTAAGTAAGTTGAAACGCGCAGTATGTTTGAATTTGTACCAATTTCATTTTATTTGTTTTACACAAACAATTTACTGCAGCATGATGTATCCTATTATTACGCTAAAATGGAGATAAGCCGGGTTGGCTATAGCTTTGCGATGGTGTGCACAACTGCATACTGTTTGCCGCTTATAAATCTGCTGTATTAAAGGGAGTTTATGATTTGACTATTTTCCCTCCTTAGTGAGTACCTATTAAAGTTAAAAATAAAAGCTTTGGACTCACTCAGAGCCTATTTTTATACACGTGTCGATTTTTTTTCCACCGTAGCATACGGGTGTCCAACGGTACCATGCAGCATAAAAAATTAAAACTAAAAAGGATTTATTCTGTAACGGTTCGTAAAATTTAAAATGTTTCATTTTTTATATCGCATACCTGTATCCGTGGCAAAGGTATTTAGTTTTTACATTCTAGTATATTACATTAATTTGCCTTTTAAAAATTCGGCGAGAACTATTGTTTGTTTGCGTTTTAAAATTTCAGAAAGGTTTGTATTTTAATTACGCTTATATTGTCAACGTGTTATACAACGTACAACGTGTGCTGTGCTTAAGTGCAATCTTGTTTTATTGAAAATAATAATAAGTTCGTACTAGCATTATTTCGCGATGAAAGGCGTACAGATATATATCTTAATTATTAAATATACTTAAGTGGCAAAGATGGCAAAATAAAATATTAAGTAGATAGTTACTAATATCAGACGCATATCATTATAATATTATATTCGTACATATAAGACAATGTCTCACTCTATTTTTTCAATTGTGATACAGACTTCAAATTATTCATAAAAACGTCTTTAAGTTTTTAAACCCTAAACCTTTTCTTTATATATTGTTTTTTTAATTATAGCGGTAAATTAGTCTCCTTACCGTAAACTATTAAAGCAGGACCATTTACGATGTGCCAGTACCAGTGTAATGCTGCGTCTCGCTTTCACAACGTAAACTAGGCTTTAAGTTCATGGTAAGGGGTCTGGGAAACATCGAAAAATTTGTTTCATGCTGAAAAGAAAACCAAACCTTTGCGCCAGTTGCCAGTATAAAATTTATAAAAACTAATAGAACATTAAAATGATATTGATCTTTAAAATTGTGAAGCACTGAAGGGTATCTAAAGGTTTTTATGTAAATAAATAAATTAAAAGTTTACCTAAAATAAAATAACTTACGTGTAAAACTATAACATGTACTTACCTTCCAGCTAAAGTATAATTGTCAGTCATTAAATAGACATGTAATTGTATGGTGCCATAACTATATGATGATAGCTAGCACTTCCGCATTTGTGGCCACTACAAACTTCCGTTCACTAAATAATATTATTTCATTGCCGGTTTGGTTTGTATGGCTGAAAGTTTCGCTCTAATGTTCACTATTTTAATTTTCTATTCATAATTCATGACACAAAAACTGCTATTAGTCTTTGTGATGTTGTTATTTATAAAGGATCAGTAACCCACTACTTTAAGGTTGAGAGATCTAGACCTAAGTTAAAAAATAGTATTTTTTTTAGTAAAACCAGTAGAATTAAGAGTATTTTGCGGGCAAATCTGCGTGTTTAAACAAGCACGTAGAAATATAAAGACAGAAAAAAAATGGTTGTAATGAATTCTGTATGTTACTGAGATTTTTCATAACATGACTTACTTCGCCCACCTTTGATCGAAAAAATATTCAGCCGCTCTGTGTACACATATCTAAAACACCGGCGCGCGACGTTGACGAAGTAACGTCGTTCGCTATTATAAATACCAGGCCAGCTCATGTTAACCCGCTTTTAAAACAAGCACATCCACAAAGCATTTTATATGAATTTTATTTTTTAACTTCAAAACTCATCACAAACGAGTAGGATGCTCCCACTGCTGGCTTTGGAGCAGAAAAACTTATGAATAAAAAATGAATTCCTTGGTTTTTAAATTAGCATTACAAAGAGTGGGTAATTCTCGTACCTTTGCGACTGCAAAAGAAATGTATAAACGCGGTCTTTGTCGTTTTATTTGAAGTGAAAAATCAGCGTTTTACGTAAAACAACTTTTAAGCCGGCGAACGCTATAGACGAGGCATTATAGGTCGGTATCTAATATAGTATCTTAAATGGTACGTTTGACTATATTCCTTTACAAAATAACTACTTATTTGAATACAAAATAATAATATAAAAATGATTTCCAACTTCTCAGGTATTCATGCATGAATAGTGACTTGTACCGAATGACAGCTCGTAGCATAAAACGGCATTCAGTGTAAGAATTTAGCTCTCTGATCTTATAACAGTGAAGTGGCTGAACGCATAACTTTTCATTTCAGTGAACTAGCTGACGTATTCAACTTGACTGCGCGAGTATAACTTGTTGAATTCATATGCGTTATTGCTTCTTTTGCATGAACAAGTTCGCATTACACAAATTGTCATGTAAAGTTTTCTAATATAGTAAATAGTGAAGGTGTACAATAAGGAGTCAGTGTCTAGGGGTAATTTGGACTGACCGTGAACAGATATAATGCACGATTGATGGTCCTAGTCCATGTCTACACTATAGTTATACTTACAAATAAACTTTATGCTAAAATGGTGGCTGCGGCCATCTGATTTCGCACTCTCTTCTACCGAAACACATTTAGCAGTTTACGCATATTCAAACCTACATTGTCAGGATGAGTAAGGATTATTTTTATTTTTATGGCAGAATTTACATACAATCTCAAAAGTTCTTAAAAGTAATTATAATTATAGGGGTAATCACAGTTCTGCTATCTTGCCTATTGTTTACCTATAAACAAATAACTTGTTAAAAGATCCGAAGCGTACATGTAGACTTTGGTAAGACTAAGCCCCCCACATACAAAACTGGCAATGTATCAGTTTCGGCGTATATTCCAACTACGTGAAGTTGGGAGTTCTCAAAAACTCACAATATAAATCGAATTGTTCCGCCACATTTAACCCTCCAGTTTCGTGAGAGTCAGCCGCGTGATTGATCCCGCTAAATGCTACGTGCCGTGGGTGGGTTATTCCAAAAAAAGAATATTTTTTGTTATTTAAAAACATTTGTACCTACGTAAATACTTGTTCTTGGAATTCGTTTGTTTTTGTTTGTAAAAGGATTACCAGTGTTGTTCTAAGATTTTAATTATAATTTATTTCTCGCTGTTTTATATTGTAAAAATGTTATGTTGCGTGTTTGCCGTCGCCAATTAGTTGCTACCAATACAAGGCCTTCCATTTTTATGCTTAAATAAACATGCTAGTTTTTTAATTCTTTGTGTACAAAAATTTATGTAACTTTGCACTCAATCATAATAGTCTAGTGATGTAAAAAAGTGATATTGGGGCATAATCAGTTATACTTAAGAACAGTAACGACGAGCAATACACCAGACTGGTAAAAAAAGAACAGTCTGTCAATAGCCTGCTGCAAGCTGAAACACTTACCTATACTTAATATTCTGTCAAATATTTAGTTATTTATAAAGAAATTATTAATATTAGCTAGTTGGTTAGAAGAGTTTGACGACCTGATTAGCGCAGTGGCTAAGCGATTGGACTGCTGCGCTAAGGGTTGCGGGTTCGATTCCCGCACGGGGCAAAACTTTGTGCGAACCACAGATGTTTGTCCCGAGTCTGGGTGTTAGTGTTTGTGAATATTTCATGTTTGTTAAACGCACCTACGATACAGGAGAAATTCCTAGTGTGGGGGGACGTTTTTTTTTAAAGAAAAAAAAAAGAGTGTATGTATTGCAATAAATACAACACTTTAAAATAGAACAGAACGGAATGCATATAAAAATCAGAATATGGGTTTTAGGGAATAACGTAATAGCTATTACCTTACCGTTGCACTGCCGGGCTTCTAGACAAACAAAGTAAACTGTGTCACCGATTAGCAAATAAATGTAACCATTTCTAAAATTAAAAATTACGACGTTCCCTATGATTAGGGTCACGCGAACTCACGCCGACTGCTTACGCCCCGTTGCGTGTTGCAAAACGGTTAAACTGTATAATTTTTGCGTTCCAGCCACACTGATTCCTGTGTTCCGAACCGTATTCTGTAATAATTACACGACGCAATTGTTATTTTGGAGCGATTTACAGAAAAAATAAACTTTCATTTACCAACATGTAATTTCGGAATTTTGTTGATTTACATTAGTGGGAAATGTATACAAACAAAAGTTTGGAGGTCCCGCCCTATAGTTGCTTATGCCGTAAAAATAGAATCAGCCCGTCATTACGTAGCGAGGCTGACTGCCCAGGACTTTTTAATAATATCAAGGAGCTTTATTTATGTTTACCCATTTCTTGACATTTTTAGTAATAACATTTATACGACTACCGATCACAAATATTATTCCAGAAGGATTAGTCTTATGTCATGACACCACTGTGTCAAATTGTGACTAAATATTTTGTATTTATATCGGGACCTAAAAGTATGGCGCCGTTCCGTCTCCTTGAGATGCGCGCGACTAAGATAACTTTATAACACATTACCTTAAGATGTGTGCAGCGACGAGGTAACTACTTCTCACGTGTCACTCTTAGACTATATTCGGTAAAATGCGAATTACCACTTAATAATAAAGAATATTGAGGATATACCTGTTTAAGTTAAACTCTAATGTAGTGTTGAAACTTGGATAAATGTAACTGAAAGAGTTCTTACATCATATTACATTAACATGTAGACTAATTACTTGTCATTCGGAAAATGTGGCCTATTACTATGTAAAAATAATAATTTGAATGGGAGAATTAATTTAGTCTATTTATAATTTTCCATCTGACACAATACATACATACATAAAATCACGCCTGTTTCTCTGAGGGGTAGGCAGAGACCACAGATGTCCATTTGCTACATTCACACGCATCACATTCCTTATACCCGCACATCGGTTGAGGGTACTCCTCACTTGCCCTTTTTTTAGAACATCTCCGATTTGGTCTAGGTATGTTCGTCTACCTACGTACGTAGTTCGTACGTTCGTCTTCCGATACTCCACTAACACTCGCCTCATATACCTATTCGTTTTGTTATTCTTCTTTCATCCATCCTTTCTACATTCCCAAACCTGAGATATAAATAATAATATTTGTTATTCATCCCGTGATTGAGTAACACATATTAAATATCGACTATTGTTACAAAAGTTCGATAACGTGTCTCTTCATTTCCTCTTGGGAGAAAGCTTTGCGCATCAACTTCTCATTGTAGTGCCCAAGTTATTTCGCGCGAAAGGGCTCAATTTTGTGTGAAGCAATAACATTTTCATGGTAATGCTTTGAAGATACCTTCTTACATATTACATCACGACTATCCACTTACACGCTTTGACGGCATAACAAAATATGAGATTCTATGCATAACTAGTAGATTTATAGAATATGTAATGCTATATAGATCGAGTCTTGTATGAACTTGTTTACACATAGCTTATGTAAAATTCTTTGTAGTAAATGAACATATAATTAAAGGTTTACATTATAATATTTAGTATGTCGTACAAGGAACCATTTAGGTCAAGATTTATAGTAAAGTTAGTTTTTTAGCGTATATACGTGACTAGGTAAGCATGTGAATTTGCACGAAAAAAATTTCTATTTACCTCCTGTCTATAACAAAACACAATTATATTTCATACAAAATATTGTGTAACTAACGTACTCTCCGTACGTATGTTCACACTTTCTTAGAAAAATGCAGCCAGCTCCATTCACTTTTAGAGTTTGATCAGCGCACTGCTGCTAATCTGCAATGGTTTTTTTTTATAAAAGTCGTCCCCCACATTAGAAATTTTTCCTTTATCGTGAGAGCGTTCCGCGAACATGAAATATGGTTGTTATCATTGTGCTCACTAAAGTAGAGAAAGAGTTATGTGTATTACGGTCACCAATCTAAATAATGACGGCAACAAGCGCTGCTTATCCTTGCAGATTGACTGTTCTGCGCTGTAGCTGTGTAAGTACGAGTTCTACAAACTCGGTTATTAAAAACCAAGAACACAGTGCTACTCCTATAAATTTTTTGACCGGTTACGCCCAATAAGATCGTCTGCATAAACACATTTCGAAAAAAATATCTCCTATAATCGCTTTAAATTATCTAGGTGTAAATAAAACAATGTAGCTGGTCACTGGAACTGCCTGAGGGCTAAATCGCTTTAAATTCTAATCCAAGCAATGTGCAACGACGCGATCTTAAAGTCCAACATGTTATTGGTGTACGTGTTTCTAGGAACTGTGTTGCCGACTTCAGGAAAAGTAATATAGTGTAGTGACTGGCTGGCACTCAGTATTTTAAATATAATATTCCGATTAATGTGATTAATAGAAACTTTTAAATACTTGGGCTATATCAAAGGTTACGGGTTTTTCCATTTTGTGTGTGTTTGACTTATAATTTGTGTAACTCTAAGATCTAATCGTGATCAAGCACCTAAGGCTTTAATAAATTTGCCACTACACTAACCGTTACAAGTTTTACAAAAATATTTTTTATCTATTTATTTTCACAAATTGTTGCAGTAATTATAATAATACCTGCCAGTAATTCCAAATAATAGCCACATTATTACTTTACCGTAACATATAAAATATGACAGCGATTACGTCACGCGAGATAAAGCCCCGTCATATTTCTGACCTCGTGTCATCGCCTGACGAGCTCACAATTTGTATCAAAAACACACGTTCAAAAACGTCGCCTCGTACAGAAAGCCGTGACATCGGAATTTCTCATTACAGTTACAAGCAAGATTCCCATACATCACGATGGGAAAATATCGCTTTTAAACTCCCCTCTCATCCATTAATGGCCGGGCGTACTTATGTTTATACGTTGTCCAATAAAAAGCGCACATGCGTCACGGAAGAGTTACACGACAAGCGAAATAAATTTCACCCTCTTATGTGCCATTAAGGACATGATAACTGGAGAGCAGCAGTCGAGTGCTTGAGCAATTTACAAGGCTTCAATTACGAGCACCTAGGTCTTGATTAAAAAATAATAAAAGTTAATGAGCTCCAATCGAGAGAAGTAATTTCTAGCAAGCGCTTGGGGCGAGCTAAACCTTTGCTTTAATTAAGACGGGAAAACATGACCTTCTTAGGGTGAGCTTTATAACTACAGGGAGATACAGGAATGATGTCTACTGACGGTGAAATATTTAAACTGCTCCGTACCTATAGTCCTTTTGGTGCTACGATAATGGACTGACTGCTACTTTGGGCAGGAATTTCTTGTTTGTTTATTTTGTTTCTGTTAACATGACTATTTATCTTTCTCGAAGTGTAAACAATTTTGTGTATTTTTATCTTCATCTACATAAAAAACTGTTTTTGATAAATAACTGAAGATTTTCCTGGTAATTGCTGAAAATAGTACTTAATGAATAGTGCTTTGTGAGCTTTCGATTTGTATAAATACATGAGTATAATATTTCTAATTTCAAAAGCATTTAATTAGTACCGACAAAGACTACCTACGCGGTGTGTTTTGTAGCGATACTGACGCAGTTACCTACTTGTACATGCATTTGCGTTACGAATTTAATTTTAAGGCAACCAAGCTCTAAATGCTTCTTAGCATGGAGACTGTATACCAATGTGCAGTGTTCAGAAGTTTACCATGATGATTTGGGTTATAAAAGGTTATTTTATTAAGTTACCAAAGAATAAATAATTGGAATCCACCGATATTTAATGCAAAATCTCACCCACGACATCTGAGATAAAGATTTCTATTCGCAGTAAACCTAAGTGTGGGTACTGGGTTCGTATTGTTATATTAAAACGGTTAATTTTTCCGTCCCTAAAACTACCGAACATCCTATCTACAATTAAGATCAACAACCACAATAATGAAAACCCGGAGCACTTTCGAATTACGTAGTAGCATGTCTCTCCATTAGCTCAGACTTAATTAGGAGCCATCAGGGAAGATCTCTAAAGCCAAGTTGGTCGCACCGGGACGCCTTAATCCCGCCATCAAAATTCTGATCACGCGTTCCCAGTTTCTATGAGTCTGCCGAATGTCAGCGCTGCCCTCAAATTTATAATCGAAGGGATCGAAAATGCTTTACTAGAGGTTTTGGTGAGGTTATTTAGTAAACGGGGACGTAGTTAGGATAATTTATTTATAGTAAGTTATAAATAAATAAGCTAAAAGTTGCTTGTTTTATGGACAATTAATAATGCATTTTTTTATCGTATGTTTACGAGTCAAAGTTTTAAATGGCTTGTAAGCAAATATTAAAAATAAATTGAAATCAAACAACATTTGAATTAAGTATGTCGTTTCTAAATTTAAATAAGTACGTTTAAGTAGGTTTTATATAATCAAGACCTTTAGAACTGGCCACGTTAAAATCGTGCACAGTTTTGTTACATAGACCAGATTTCAAATTAGGAACGCGGCAGTTTCGTACATAGGTATTAAAATGGCCTGTGGCCAAATTGTGTGCTACTTCCAACGAACTACAAAGGGTTTGCTTGTGCTTTGCTACTTTTAGAGAATGCGCGCCAAAAACAAAGGTTTTTAGTAATTTTATTAGATTTCATGACAAAGTATCTATTCAATTTTAATGAGCCTACTTACTGACATGGGAGTAACTAACACTTTCCTCGAACATTTCAATATAATGACTAACTCCTTGCCAAGTTGTTTAAGTAACATAGTACTAAGTAATTGTTTCGAAATAAACATTATTAATATTCTAACCTTTTTGCTATAGATACCTACTCAAAATGTTTTCTTTTGTATTATAATTGCGCATAATTTTGCCTCAGTTTAAAACAATATTCCTCGTGAATAAAGTTATTATCTTACTAAAGTTCTCACTTTTTTCTTTAAGTCTGATTAAACAGTCTTAACTCTATTAGAGTTAGCTGCGAGGGATAAAGTTGAAACAACTTTTTCGGTATCACAAATCATGCTTAAAATTTTACTTTTGTTGCACCATTTTACGTCACATAATTAGAACAATTATTTTTCCGATATTGTATCACTTTTAACCTTAGAATTTGACTGTATTACTTTTGGCCTATGAATTTATGAACTGCTTTTTCAAACGTCCTCTTTATCGCAAAGTATTGTTTTTAGACTGATATTTTATTTAAAAACTATCATAATAACATGCCAAATGATTTAAAAAAAAACCTCTTTGAAATCGAAAAGAAGTAGCGTAGGTGATAAAAATCAATAAGTTTAAAACTCCTTAGTTTTCTCGTCTATGGATTAGCTACCGTGATCGTACAAATAATTTACCAGGTTAATATTGAGTTCCCTACATGAACCTAAGCTAACAATTTAATTTTAAGTACGTACTCAATGTAAGTGAAGTGTCGCGTTCAATGTTGTCTAGTCTTATTATTTCCCTAGCTAGGAAACTGAATCCTACGCGCTTAAACCGGATCAGTATGAACCGAGCGCAGCATTAAACGGATCTCCTCTACAACGAGCCCTGTAATACTCTACAAATTCAACTGACTGTAGTAAATCTTTAAAAATAACTTACTTATAACAAAATATCGCTCAACTTTTATATTTTCAACAAGCATAGTTGAGTTAAAATACATGAATACCGAACAATAAACATGGTTACAATCTTTAAATGTATCATGAAACAAAAGAATTAATGAAACAGCGTTCTAAAAAAGAATTAAGTTTACAATTTACTATTTCACGTCTCATAAACAATGCACATTTAGAAGCCACACTATGAAATAATAAAAACAATAGCTTAACATAGAAACATTGTATTTTACTTCAACTTTTTAAATATCGTATGTAACAGCTGCGACCTATTTTCTAACTATTGGTTGGGTGAGACACTTTGTTCCAACCAGTTCGGTTTCCAATATTTATCGTTGGTGTGACAATATTGTTTGTTTGCTGTAACTTCTAAGCCAATTAAGGGAATTCGTGAGCGTCTTCAAGTGGCAGTTTCAGTACAAATTAACTACGAGCAAAGTCCGCCGATTGGCTTTCTAGTCACGAACAAACTGAATTTAGATGAGTGTATCAATGCGTATGGTCAGGCCGTGCTAGGGTAGGCTTGCGCAAAAAGTTTCTGTTTGATGAAATTGGGTCTATAAATAAAAAACTCAAACCGTCATATTGCGTATGTATCAACTTGTGCGTTTCGTTGAAATATTTCTAGGACGCTTGGTTTTCCTTGTTCAGAAAAAATAACGCTGCATGTTGTTATGTGGATACATCTGTTACACTATATCTTTGTTTTTATGGCTGGTTCTCCGAGTGTCATTGACAGATTTGCGCCATTCACAGGTAGGTACTTGTTTTTATTGATTCTCACCGACAATCTAAGTGCTTATATTGCCTTAGTAAGTGACCTAAAATTCATTATCAGATCACCGATACTCATTTAGTAAGCGGTAATCTTTTAAGGTTATATTACAAGTGGATTACCATGCATATGGCCAGGTCTTCCCATTGCTAGTCACAATTTATTCTTCAAAGATGTTCAGTTCTGTCTCTATAAAGTTTGAACAAGAGAAAAGCACCTAAAGAAGTTGATTTCATGGAAGACTCAACGAAATCCAAATCGAAGTCTGTTATCTCCGTAGGTACGAGTAGTAGTATTCTATACGCTGAGCTGAAGTAGATAGCGCCTGATAACGGAACGTAGCACGGCGGCGCATAGAAATGGGCTCGCTTCCAACACTACACATGGGTATAATACGTATTTTTACTTAGATGCACTTTAAACGGATTTCGTGTTAGGTGTTTATTTTTATAAGACTCCGAATATTATGCTGGAGCATCTTAAAAGAAGACTATTCAATAAACTGTTCTGTATACTGTAGTTGGAGCTTTCATAATATTTTTTTACTTAAATAGATAACACAAGTCCAATGTTATTCAAAATTTGTACGAGCATAAAATTCTTTATTGTTTTGTGATGCATCCATAATTTAATACGATCGTAAATCTATTTTATTCTATAATAATAAAACTAGAAAGCCTTCCTTAATTTTATAACCTAACTTTTCATATAACCTTATGTTAAACTAGCTTCTCCGCCATCATTTGTTTTATTATAAACATCAACCTGTTACATAACGTACCCATGGAATGGTCCAGGGGCCGGACCACGTTATCATAATTTGTGTTTCATTTCTAATGGTCTAAACCTCACGATATATAAACTGAAACTTTCATAATTTCGCAACAGAAACTAACGATATCGGGTGTGCTTGAGCGAAAGGCATATTTTATCAGTTTTGGCGGATAAAGGCTATCAAACACACCTGAGACTTATTTTACGCCCAACGTGCCAATATCCATATCCGCGACATAGGTACTAACGGTAGATACTGGGGCGCAGTACGCGTTCGCACTGGCCCACTCGTCCGGGTAAATTTCAACGGATAAATCATAAAAGTCGCGCGCAGGCCAACCGGACGGAATTAGCTTTGTTAATTCTAATTTGTTTTGTTACCTCGCTTGTTTGAATTATGGTCGTTTATTGTTTCATGTGTATGTAAATAATAAATATGAAATGTAGAGCCCAAAAACTGTTCGCCTTTGTTGTTGCGATTGTGCTATTTCTATTGTTTTGTAGTTTGTACCAGTACAGTGTTACATGTAGTGGTCAAAAGGAATAGAAATATTCAGATTTGCTTAAAAAATATATATTTAAATACATAATCATGTTTTTGTTTCTTTTTTAACTAGTACCTAAAAATTAAGTCCGGTAATTAGCTACATTCTACAACCTTTAGTAAAGTGTGGCCTAATTCCCTAATCAACTTCTGTAAATTTCAATTTTGCAGGGATCCGGCCTAGAATTAACCACCCCTTTTCCTCCCGTGGGTGTCATAAGAGGTGATTAAGGGAAAATCCAGAAGATGGGCAGCAGTTTCTTCTGTAACTTCACTACCAATACTGCGATCCCCAAGCCACTTGCCAAGCGTGGTATTTATGACAACTCCTCCCTTACCTAAAGGAGCGGCCTTTGTTCAACAGTGGACGTCGTCCGGGTGATGATGATGATGATGAAATTTAAATGTTCCTATTCACTGTACCAATTTGGTACAAGGATGGGCTAAAATCAGTGTTTCCAGAAGAATATTCTATAATTAACATCAATGGATTTATTTTATTTTAGACAACAAACATAAGTCTGTCTAATAATATAATTATAGCCTCTGGCAATGTTTTAATAATATTGTAATTAAATTTGGTTGGCTCAGTTCTGAAACACTGACTACATTTCATTAATTTAAAGATAACAAGACTTGTGTAATCACGTAGATGAAGGGATCACAGCCAGAGAGGTCGGATCGTCCTAATAGCAAGGTGGGCTACGGTAGGCCGCCGGCGGCTGGATTACTGTGGATGTGACGTCTTCGACTGGCTATTCTAATCCTAACATATTCATAATACCTAGTTTAGAGATGTGCCAACTACTCGGTAAAGTCGACTATTCGGCACTACTTCTAGTGGGACTAGTCGGCCGGTAGACCGATTTTGATGAAATTTCATGTGGAGGTAGCTGGATTAACACAGGCTATCGTTTTTATCACGAAAACCTGTAGCGGGTAACACCGCGGGGCGCAGTTAGTTAGGTATAAACCTCCCTTTTCTATTGTCATCGCCTATAACGTTATATTATGTATGCACTTGACAATCACGTAATCGAAACAAATGTAAGATATCATGAATATTTGCATGACATTTAATAATGATAAAATATGTGAAACTAACTGAAACACCCTTGAACACCATATTTTTGCAAATACATTTTAAATTTTCGAATTTAAATTTGATATAACGTACGATATGATCAACGTCAAAGCAATAAGTGCAGATGTTTGTGCTGCAGTACAAAGCAGCTTACTATCATTTTTGAATGTATAACATACCTAACCAAATGATTCGATTGGTCGTCGATTTTAGCCCTTTCCAATTTGTGCATGTGACAGGGGATAAACCGCAATCAGGTTCAAGTTTGTATAGAAGTACCTATGTAGCGTTAACGAAATCCAACTAACCCGTAAACATCTATGAACTTCTAATTGATCATCATGGTACAAATTTTAAAAAGTACTGTTATTATAATATGCATCGTTTGTACCAGAATGACTACATTTTCGTCATATATTTTTTATACAAATTCCATTTAAGCACCAGAAAATAAGGCAAGACTACATTTAACGTATTAATTTACCCACAATTATGAATAATAGGCACTTTCTTACATATTCACCAAAATGCATCGAGCAAGTGCTCTGGTTGATTGGTAGTCTAATCTCCGAATGAGAAGAAACATTTTCCTTGACAGGTGTAATAATAATTTACTTCAGGAGCAAAGTCATATTATAGTTACTGCTAGTTACATACATGAAAATACCCCTATGGGTCGTAGACTGGTATTATTGATATAGAAGGCAGAATTACTCTTCACGTGACCGGGCTGGCTTGTTTTTCGGGCAAAGAATTAGCACTCAACCGGTGGACAGCGATGGGGAGGAATACTTAAATTCATAATTTTTAGATTATTCATTTGTAATTTTTTTTAACGTATAGTGTAATTCTTATTTATAAGTAAAAAAATTCAATAATATTCTATGAAGGCAGAATTAAGAATTCAAAGCATCCAGCCGCTATTATACGCAGCGCTTACCCAAAGCTTCTTGAACGGTACACCTGAACATTCGGTGGAGCATTTGTATTCCATCAATTTGCACATCTCGTATGTGCCGGGGCGCAGGCGATCGTTTGCGTTATATGTGCTCCGCATAACTCATTTGACCCACAGCTCTGCCCAAATGTTACCTTATCCCCGACTTACGATACATTCAATGTAGGACTTTAAACGAATTTTTATTGACTTAAATGCTGTAATTTGCAAGCCTCGTGACCTGCTTTACTGTTTCTTATTAGACATTAATGACAGGAATTACGAAAAATGATACAGAGTAGTCCTTTATTGGGTACATGCTATGGCTTGGTGAATAGCAAGGCACTTAAACTTTTCCAAGACGGGAGAGGAGTCTTGGTTTACCAAGACTCCTTGGTTAAGTGACTAGCTCCGTAAGCAAAACATAAGAAGTCTTTACAACAACTGCTAGTAAGAATGTAATAATAAAACATAATAATAACAGCCTATATGTATAACTGACCCACTGCAGGGCAAAGGCCTTTTTCTGTAATAGAGAAGGATTGAGCATTGATCACCATGCTAGCTCACTACGGGATGGCTAAGTGAAAATGTAATTCCCTGTTATTCTAAAAGGCACTTAAGAAAACTCCAACTGTTCGCTATTAGAGCTCAGTTTTACCTTTTTTACACCGTCATACCGCTATTTTACTACAACATTAAGAAAAGTGAGTCGAGCAGCATGTGTTTGAGATGAAAGAATTCGTATTAAAAATAATACTATACCTATAATGGCTCATATCTAATATCCATGTCATGTAGTATTAAATAGATAAATTAAATTAACAAGCTCCTTAATAAAAACTAAATGAGATGAATAAAACAATTTTGATGTCAGATTCATGTTCTGTATCCGCTAATTAGTCAGGCTTAGTTTCATTTATCAAGGCGCCTTTTTGGGCTGTCTCAGCTAGAGCTTTACCATTACTCTTCAAGAAAACACTATCTTAAGAAAACTAAACCTCATTACTATCGCAATAAAACTCGTTTTTCAAAATAAGCAGACGACATAAAAAGGCAAGTAAGTATATTTTTCCTCTCAATTGCACACTGAAATCCTATTTGCTTATCTTGCTTCATTTTATTTCCCAATAGTGATTGCAGGCACCTGGATTCTACCATTACTCTTTTAAAATTGCAAACTTTATAGCGTCAATATTTCAGTGAAATTGCAAAGCTGTTCACAGGAATCATTTATTTCAGGAAATACAACATCGCTTTTTCTCCGATTTAGAGGTAAGATGTCTGAACGTACTTAAGTCTGATACACTTAATTATTATTTGATTTGGATATCATAGGACTTATGATCGTAAAGTAGGTTTTATAATATCGTATACACAACATCACAAATAATATTAAATTATCAATATTTGTTTCCTTTCAACACTACGTGATTTTGTTACTAAAATGTTTGTAATTTTTTTAAATGTGGTGTATAAAGAAATATTTCAAGTAAGAAATATTCCGATACTGACCCGAAGAAAACTAAAGTCACCAAATGTACGAACTAATTTCGGCTGTTGAAATGCTAGTAGCACTTTTTGGGAACGGTAAATTAGATCGGCAACGCACGTGACCAGCTTTATAATACTCTACGTTCTACAGGCGTAGGTATTAGACACAGTATTTACTTTTCAATAGTGTGTCTCTCTCACACCATCGGCCGTAGTAAAGGATGGGATGAGCCCGGGTACTATTAGTGGGTAATACGCCGTAGAAAATTCACTGACGCAGCAACCTTCATTACTAGCCCTCGACGAGGGAAACAAACGAGCCAGTGCCGAACATTATTACCGAATAATCCACGATTACACTAAAAGACGTTAGAAATTTTGTAAAGGTGAAAAAGTGCTCCATTTTCTTGGACGGCTGAGGTTTAGTCTACGTATTCTCGTTTAATAACGCCACAGCTGATGTCGAGAGGTATAAATAACGATGGAAACACGCCTGCTTATGTTATAAACTGATTTTATTAAGAATATAAGTTTTAAATATAACTTGAACTCGAAAAATGTCACGTTGCTTAAACTAAAATAATTTAATAAACTATTATCGCGGCCGCCATAATTCTGTAAAAGAAATAAAAAGTATAAATAAAATTGGATATTTTATCGTAGACCTTAAATTAGATCCACAGTGAACGCTACCCGCATCGATAAAAAGGTTGAGCTTAGCTTTTTCTGATTGCAAAAAGAGAGCGCTTCTTTCAATACTGAAATATAAAGAATATAAAATGTACCCTTATACACTGCAGTTAAGTCTATTAAATTTCTTAGTATACTCCAGTTTTATCTAATACAGTGTTAACAAATTTAATGGCTACTAAATAAAACTGGGCTATCGAAGACTGCAAAAGAGAATTATATTTTTATTGATTTTCTTTAAGTTCGAGCTATGTATGTTATAGAGCAGTATTGAACTTACACATCTTGTCTAATACCGTTACAACTCCGTAATGTATTTAGCTAAGAAAACTTATTTACTCTAGATACTATTTTCACCAATTATAGTACGCTTAACATAAAATATCTAAAAAAATTAAATAATGTCAAGTATTGGACTGAGAAATGTTAAATTTGACTTTTGGATAACCCCCTAATAGTTACAGTGAACCAATTACAGTAAAAGTAAAATATTCGATATATAAGACCTAGAATTACGGTAATCTATTTTATGTTTCTATCTTCATCATCATCACCCGGAAGACGTTCACTGTTGAACAAATGCCTCCTTCTATCTTACCGTGTTACATTCATCAGTAACATTTGGCAGAAAAAGTACATTAAATTAACTTATTCTAAAAAAAACAATTAAATGCTTAGATGGAATATAAGATAGAAACTACTTTGTAACTCGTTTCAGAAATTTTATTATAAATTTTTCATAACAAGCGATACCGCTGTGTAACGAGAGTAGACGGAGACCCGGCTAGTTGGGCGATTAATTAACTGTACTGGCCTCCAGGGGGCGCTGCTCTCGGAATTATTTACTATATTCCGTTCTTACCCTTCTGCGAAATAATTATTAACAGTAAACCTAATTAATTTCCTCCTTCGAGTCGCCGCATTATCTAAACTGAAATCAAACTTTTTTGTTCTGCGATTTCTTTTTTCGTGCGGCTTCGTGGCCTACTACGTAATGACTATAAAGGGTTGTAAATAAACACGCAAGGTTTATTTAACAAGTTCTTTTTTGTTTTGAACTTAAATACCTTTTAATTAAAACAGTTCGTTTTCAGTAAGTCGGTGAAATCCGAAAGTACCAAACGAGAAGTGTACGTTTCAATTCCTCGACCGATGTCTTAGTAATCCATAGCAATCGAAGAATCCCAACAATTCGTTAGTTAACTTAGTCCATTAGTAAATAGTACCGGTCCATTTCTATCTGATTAAAGACCGTCACAATCACTCGTGTAACGCTTCAAAGGAATTTCTATAAATACAGTTGTATAGGCTGGCCTCAAGTATTGTGAGCGTCCCGATCATTTGAGACTAGGCCCGTACCATGAGAGCGTGATAACATCTCCCATGGGGTCCTTTCGTTTACACTTCACGTATTTGCAAATGAGCGATAGAGGAAAAAGGCGTGAGTGAGATTACGTCGCATTCCTATGTTACGGGCCCCGTGGAATCTTTACAAAGCAGATAAATACCGCAGATGCCCTCTTTGTTACGAAAAATCCCTCCGATTTCTTTGTACGTTAGTACAGATGAATGTGGGAAATCTTACCGTGTGTCGGATTAGCAGATGGCATTAATGGTATACTGTATAATACAGACTGCCTCGTTGGTCCAGTGGTCGCTAAGCGCGACTGCTGAGCACGAGGTCCTGGGTTCGAATCCCGGGTCGGGCAGTGTTGTTGGGTTTTTCCATTAGGTGATTCTCAGTAGCAGCACGGAGTCTGGATTTGTGCCCGGTTGATGGTAATAGGCTCGCCCCCTATTACATTGGGACCTAAAACTTAACTGGCGAAATGTGGGTGTACTATATGTGCACATCTGCCTACCCTTCGGGGAATACAGGCGTGATGTTATGTTTTGTATAATACATACATTTTGTTAATTTATACTTATGTCATAAATTCCCGTTTTGAAACACGGAATTGGTACGTTGAAGATTACTATTGATTGCAGCCTTTCTGGTACAATATCAGGTGTTTATAACAAGCATTGCTCACTAACCACTCTGCAAATCTATGTATCTCTTCTTTGCTTATGTAAATGAAGTACTGCTATCTGCTTACATCGTTGGCCAGTGAAGTAGAAAATGATTTCGTAGCAATCTGCAAATTAAATTAGAAAAAAAGTAGCTAACCTTCTTCATGCAAATATTGGATCATGCAATTTGCTGGAATTAAGCCTCATTAGTGCGCGCATGAGTAATTTTTCCGGCCTTAAAATTAAGAGTAATAAGAAGATTTTATCGAAAAATGGTATATGATTAAGGTAGCATACTATAAGACATTGAGTAACAGTTTTGCGACGTTGTAAACAATCCCCCATACTTCAAAAAATTTACTGTGTTGAGCAATTAATTAAATTATACCTGTCACAGTCGTTTGATTGACAAAAAATAGAGATGTGAATAGATTTAAAAAATCTTAAAACACATGTTAGCATTGATTATAAGTAAGAAGGAAAATGTTTAATGTACCTAACGAGTAATCATTGTATTGCCTTAAGACGTTCTTAGAGCATAAATTGTCGTAGCTTGCCTTCATGAGATTTTAATCCTATAATCGGTTCTACGAAACTAGCAAGTAAGTCTATTCGTATCTAACACTATACTAAGAACACCAAAAGCCTCTAGTCTCCGTCTACATAAACAGTATTCCATTTACTATGTCAACGGTGGGTTTAACGCAATTCTATTTAATAGATCGCTGTGTGGGAAGATTTCACTTAGAATAAGAACAATGTTTTTCTGTTACATTAAGAACTTGCTTAATATAAATAATATTAATGTTTATTTTTGGACAACAAAGTTAAATGCTGCTTAAGAGGTACGCCAATTCAAAGTACTTTTTTATTTTATATTTGTATGGGCATACAGCAAGACAAATCAAATTTCGAATATGGTTTTCGATAACTTTCATAAACAATTTGATGACTAGGTCGTGTAGAAATTTGGCTGTCTTACTACCTAATACAACAATATATGCAGCGTTTTTCTCATTTACCATTCAATAGGAAAACATACATAATATATATATAGCCTATAGCTATACACAAGGGTCATGTAAAAGTTGAGGAGCCTATTGCAATTCATCCAACATTCACCAGGATGGCCGCCTCTCCATTCTTTGACGGAAGGGATTTTTATTCCCTCATTCGCGTCCCCTTGCACTGTAAATTATCCCATAGCTATACAATAAATGATAAATTTTGTACTGATTATTGCACCACTCTTAAGTATTCCCTAATGTTCGGTAACATTAAGTGGTATTAACGATTGAGTTGGTATCGTCGCAGGCCGTTCTAAGTACGTCATTGTCCGTTTGTTGGGCTCGTGCGATGCCGTCGTTTAGCGACGACTTGATTACGTGCCGTAGCGGGCTAATCATGGTCTCAATCCTCTGCGTAGTGCGTAATTATGCAGTGGTTTAGTTAGGATAGCTATGCTGCTTGTGTATTGTGTCTGCGTTCTATTATTAGTTACGATGTATTATGGGCCGGATTAGCATTGAATTCTGATAAGTTCTGGTAGGTTGACAATATATTAATTTATGATTAACAGAGTAAACAGTGTAACTAAGGACTACAGTACTGAAAGCATCAATTTCAAATTAGGGCGCACTGACGTCAATTACTGTATGTATTGTTATGGTAGGTACCTTTATAATTGATGTATTTGCAATGAATTATGGAAATATACTCAGGATTTATTAAGGAATTTAAGACATATTTTTATTACGCAACTAGCGCCCCGCGGTGTTACCCCGCTACATTTTTTTATGATAAGAAGTAGCCTATGTGTTAATCCAGCGTGTCAGCTACCTCCATATGAAATTTCATTAAAACCCATTCCGTAGTTTTTACGAGAAAGAGTAACAAACATCCATACTTACCTATAAACTTTCGCGTTTATAATATTAGTAGGAATATTATATTATAATATATTCTACTACTCAATGTTTCATTAAGATAAAAATGACATGAAATAATAAAAATAAATACTGACTCAAACGTTATCAAAAACGGGGTATTACTTCGAAAATTCTGACCTTTCCTCAAATTGTGAATGACTACTGATGTAGAAAGGCGAATCGGACAACCGTCGAACATACCCAATATTAAGAAAAAAGTTTGAAAGAGAAATATGATAACCTTGAGGAACTAACTGAGGAATGTCTTATCTTCCATGACAGACTTGTAAACTTTTAACTTACATAATGATTACTATGACTCACGCGACTTAGTTTTACGGATTTTAACGTGTATTTTAATTTTAGTATGATACGCGAGGCTATTGAAATGAAAAAACACCCTAATTTCACTAGAGAAGGTGGTTGGCCATACCACCTGCTTGGAATCCCATCATAAAATATATTAAAGTTAATTCCAAGCGTAAAACTGCAAGACCGAATGGCACAGTGCTCTTTTTGCGTAAATTGGATTGTTAATAATAATTAAAAGGCAGACGCCGTTTTTATTCAAAAAAACTAAAATTAACCATTCCACGAAACCTCCTAACACAATAGACCAAATCATTTTAGTACCCATTTTTCTCAATAGTCCCACACCTTCTGGGGACTTTTCATGGCTGTTCTTTTATAGACCAGTTGTGTGGTGTCCCTAGCTGGTGTCCCATTCCCTTTTAGATTAAAGTTCTCAACGGGCCTCTGCGTGTTGGACCTGTGTCCCCACGTAAGCCTTTTAAAAGTCCGGGTATCTTCCACATGGTTGATAGCCCGAGAAAAGAATATGAGATACAAAATATTAAAATGTAAGGTAGTTAATAATATAATTGTTTAAATTAGACGTTTAACACCTCAGTCTGCCCGTGACCATGAATGATGTAAAGGATTCGAAACGTCTGGACCAAAAAATCAACTAAAACAGTTCAATTTTTGTTTTGTTTAATAAATTAATTAATGTATAAGTATAATAAATATTATGCATATTGTAGACATTAACATTACAATGTAATGTAATAATATGGGTTTCATGCCTGAAATATTTTTTATAATTATTATATCCGTTTATTCGTACATATTTCTTATAAATAATATTTTTAAATAATATATTTATATAAAAAATACAAAATTTTAAAATATTAATATTTCAATGTCTTTTAAGTCACGTTAATTATTCCCCAATCTAAACAATACAGGCTCCCAAAGAATTGTCGGTTCGAACATGGAAATGAATTCATGAACTTCCTTATAATTAAATTAGCAACATGAACTCTTTTAATTAATTAAAACTTCTAATTTGTATGCAAAAGGTAGGAATAAGTTGGCGTTGGAAGTACCAACATTTCTCGACTGTAGAACATTGTTGTTTCTTTGATTCGTACTTCATTTCTGGTAAATAAATAAAGGCGAAATTATCGAGTGAAGCGTCCCGTGGCCGCTTGTTTGTTGAGTAAATAAAATCACTCGATCGGATTGTTTAATCTTGACTCATAAATAAAACTGGAACGTTTGTCTGTGATCATAAAATAAATGCGTAAACCAAACCTTTTTATCTTAAACGTAGTTTCTTTCCTTAATAGGTGAACGGACTCAAACGAATTTGAAATAGGAATTTATTTTTTTATATCATATGTTTTGTTTTATTTTTAAATAACATTTAATTCATGAATGAAGCTATAATGGTAACCTCATTATAGCTTTCACAATATTATCTTCTTAATTCTCTTTATATCTATTCGCCAATTAAAGCAGTAACATTTCTTTAAAACCTAGGTCCTGGCCGGTTTACTGAAAAATTAAATCCATAATGTTTACCTATAATCAATGGGTAGTACACAAGTAGAGTGCCTTCACGTGTGATAGTACCTAAGTTAGGCGCACCCTGGGCGGTGAACTTCGCTACAATCTTTGTGACTGGCCAGTCTCTTTACTACGACATGAGTATGAGCCTGTTTCCCTAGATATAACCCATGCCGATACGAAGAAGCCTTATATTCAACGTTACTGAAATAAACACAGCCACGGGTCTAAATTTAGCCGCTGGCTTTCTCGGACTAGATAGTCTGACCTTTATCATTCAAATTCTGGTGGAGTATTTCATTGTAGGTATTTACAACAATTATTTAACTATACCAAAGGTTCATTGTTCCAATAAAATAGAAACCTAAGAAGTATCAGTTTTCCACACAACCTCTGACTACATAACGGTAAAAAAAATAATAAAAGAATGATAAAATCTGCTGTGAGCCTGCTATTACATTGGAATAAACTTTATATATAGATATATACTACATTTTTCTATACTACCTACCTAGGTATATACTTAAACCAAATATACTTAAAACTAATAAAAATATAATATACATATAAAAAATCTAACAGGTCATCGAAGTATTCCTCCTCTTCACAGTCGACTGGTAGGGTACCCAAAAGGCTGGCGGCATTGCCACGCTCAAAGGCAATGCTTATTCTTTGGCCGGAAAAAAAGCAACAAATTAATTAATAGCAATTACTATAAACTGTTTTTCTATCAAATGTGTGGATGTTTGTTCAACAGCATACAAAATCTGCCTTTTCTATCTCGCTTCTCTCAAATGATAAACAATACTCAAATTAGGTAAGCATCATACAAACCATCAGTTCAATCAATCAAGAGCATGCCGGCGGTTAATCATTGAATTATTACGTGGTTTATGATTTTTGCAGTAGACACGAACGTTCATTGCATATTCGAGTGTTCCATGATCATTTTGGCGTATAAACAACTAAAAAATCTGTAAATATCAAGCGTGAAGTATATAATATAGCAGTATAATTTAGAACACTAGAGACATTGACAGACTAAACCATATTTTTGAAGTCTTATTTGTATATATTTTTAAATAGCTTAATTTTCCTTTATATAGGTTTGCAAATAATACTTTTATAACCTTTTGCAATTATAATTTATACAATTATAATATTAATTTTCAATGGGGCAAAAAGTGAGTATGCGCAATTGCGCATCTTTGCTAATCTTTTTAGCTACTTCATTACTCGAGCTAATTGCTTCAGAGGCTCGCGAATTTCCAAGAAAACAAAAGTCAGCATTTATTAATCTCATTTTTAAGAAACCGTGAATATATAGTATCTTTATAACAACTTACTAAATAGAAACCCACATTTCCAAATGTATTTGGCTGGCCTCATTACATTTATTTTATTACAGCCACGTTATTATAAAACAACAATACAATTATTTGTTAGAAACAGAAACACTCCGTCTGTAGCTCGGGGGTGTATTCTACAAACGTTGCGCTACAAGGATTATTTCCAACGCTTGTATTAATAAAGCAATTTCAATTCATGCCTTATGCCATTACAATCGGGTGAAGTAATAGTCATGTTTATGAGACCCTTGCGATCCCACTGATATCTTCCCACAATTCACCGTGAGATATTTTTGTGAATACCCCGTAGATACAAACACGACTTACTATTTAATATCTCTACTGTCACGGTTCCAGCCGTTGTCGCTGAAAAAATTGGCTCGTAACTCACAATGGTGTTTTGAAATGTGCAAAATGCAACTACAAAAATATTCGGAGTATTGTTATTCGTGCAAATATGTAACGAAATACAGTTAAATGGAAGTTAAAACATTCCACTTTATTGTTGGCATAAAAATGGTAGGTATATAATGCGTAAAATTTGTATACTGCGTACCTAGTCATCCAAATTTAAGCGTAGCACGTAAATAATTGACTAAATAACACTGTCAAAAAGTAGGTAAAAATCCATCCAACACTTTAAATTGTTTATTTTTCCTATCACCTAAGGACTATTTGAAAACTGTAGGGGGCATTGTAGTGTGGACGTGTAAAACACATTGATCGATATAAAATTAGCTATCCATATCGTATGGTTGATGAACAACCTGGTGTCAGAGTTTCAACCGCCTGTGTTCTAAAATGGCTTTACCCACCGTTGAAAAATCTCTTAGGTGTGCCGGTAAAATTAATTCATTTCTACAAAAGCATTTCAGTGACATTGCTTAATAAAGCATAGGTATATGTAACGCTTCATCGCCCTCATGTAAGGGTTATATTTGCTGTAACCAAGCACCAATCAGGTCGACGTTTTAAAAGTGTATTTGCAATGATCTCGGCGCGCTTCACTCCAAACCCGGATACTTTGAGGCGTTAATTGCGACGCCTCACAGAAATTGCCCCGGGCAATCGGCGTGGCCCCACATTTACTTGGATACCGGCGGAGCACCACGAACCAACCTAATAGCCACAACACAGCCCCATTCAACAAAGAAAACAGAAAAATAACTAATTACTTTGCTACCCACTTCGTAAATGCGTGGTACGTTCACTCGTTTTACAGGGTTTTTATTTAACAAGGTTTTAAACTGCGTGCAAGATTGGTATTGTTTTTTTATTCATGCAGGATTTTAATTGTCAAAACAAACGTTAAAAAGGATTCCGTTTTGTTTAATTTAAAAACAAGACGTGAAGTATCGATGTTAGTGACCGGATTCAGGATTACGTAGGCAAAATATTTGTCTGCAATGTATTTATATAAAAATTTACAGATAATATGAAAAAAAATCAAACCAAACATGAAAGTTGCACTAAAACACAAAATGTTCTTTCATAACACAAACATATTTATAAGGTTGCTGAACATAAATTCATCAACTACTCAAGTACCAGTCAAACTCGCATTAATAAACGGTTGGTTCCGTATCTGGAGGGACGGGATAAAGTAAAATTGGGACCCTCACCCCACTTTTTGGTGTTATGAACTAACTTCTAACTTGTTTTGTCATTCTAGTAATTAATAGTGAATTATATTTTAGTTAGGATCCTTGTTTAATCTGCTGCCACCTCGATCGCTCCACGGATTTATTTCAGAGGTAAAATGCTTATGAGTAATTTTGACCCAAATACTAAGGGTTGCCTACAACGAATTCTGAGCCACGTGGACCATGCAAGATACTGAGTATTAGATTTATTTCTGATATTTATGAATTTATATTTAGCTTAGTATATGGCGTTCTTTTTTTTAGTTTATAGCACGTAATTTTATTTACCATCTTGTTAAGTAACCCTAAAAAGCGTAGCACAAAGCTGTTAACATCAATTAAATTTTTTTCGTCAATATTTGCACTCCAACCCAAGAACGGAGTACTCGAGAGAGTACGGGTTACATTACTTAGATAAAGTGAAAGGTTAAAGTTTTCAACACCACTCGGAATTATCAAACTGGCACTTATCCTGAATATTTGACCATCTTATTGGAGAGGGAAAACCTTTGAGAGCCTCGCACTTTTCTCAAATCGCTTACGGCAAGATACCTTTTTTACGAAAAACCGCAAGCAAAAATTCCTACCTACTTTCGTAAAAAGCAACATTTTTCTTTCGTTATAACTTTATGAATTATTTTATTAAGAACGTAGGAAAATTTTATTACTTCGACAAATTTTCCTCAGGTAAGATGCCTTTCTAACCAGCTCTTGTATTTTATAAATAGTTTTTTAGGTCCAAATTATAGGAAAAGCACACGACTAGAAACACGTGTTACGGAAACTAGGTGGCAATAACTAATCTTAAACACGGTGTCAGATGAGTAATAGAAAAGTACTAAGATTTGTCATATTTGATTATTAAACGTCGCATAAAGAGCAACAGTGGGTTATCATAGTAGGTTTTCACAACTAGTTACCCGCTTAAGTACATGTGGAAAAAATTTTACCTACGGAAGAAAACAGAACATCATCATCAGCTGGAAGACGTCCACTGTTAAACAAAGGCATCCCCCTTAAAGAGGGGTATGCCATAATCCTCACGCTTGGCAAGCGGTTTGGGGAGCGCAGTATTGGCGGTGAAGTTACAGAGGATGCTGCTGCCCATCTTAATACAGAACATATTAGCTATGAGACAAAATATTTTAGTTAAAGTATTCTTGGTAATACATAGATGTTGGGATGCATAGTAGGTACTCTCACCAATAATTGTCCCTGATGGGACCTAAGCCTCACTATCTGATTTCGAAACCTCATGTTATGCTGCACTAGTCACATTTCTATTACCAAATTTTGTACCTTATAATTAAGAAACTAGGCCAACGTCTAGGCTCCCAAGTTATTTGACAATGTATTTTTATACTGATGTACTTTTTCTCCAAGATTTTTTTCTTTGGACTTTTAATGAAGCTCGCTTCTGTGGACACAATAATGATGTACCATAGACATTTTTTTCTATCTCTATCCTCTATGATTACATGGTAAAAATAAACATGACGTAACTTCATGCCTGTTTTCCCTGAAGGGTAGGCAGGGGTGTAATATAATGTGCACGGAAATCTTGCCATTTATGTAATTGGGAGCGAGCTTATTACCGAAAACACAGATAAAGACTGCTGCTACCAAGAATTGCTTAGTTGAAAAAACCTTTGCCCGAACCGGGAACCGAAGTAGTACTATTTTTTTAACTATCGTGTTGCATTTTATCATAGAAATTACACACCGGGATCAGGGATCAAGGAACCAGCACGTGGATTGTCCACGTGTGTAAGGTGTATAATATACCTAGTTACACGCACATACTCCCCCGTAGGTACTTGGTTTGGTTTTGCTGGGCATTTTCCGCACTTAGCCTCTTTTAGTGGGCCATTGTGCGTGATGTAAATTTCTTCTTTTTACTCCAACCATCCTAGATCATCCCAGAAGGCAAGCAGCCTTTTCAGGTCGCTACAAGCCTCCGGTAGTGATGCTGGACCTTGGAGGATTTGGGCCCGTTGATCGGCCACACTGCTGCACTCTAGGAGCACGTGATGTGGCGTTTCCTCTGCCTCCATGCAGCCTCTGCATAGGGGGCTGTTCGTCACACCTATTGTGAACAGGTGTTTGTTTAGGGGGCAGTGTCCTGTAATTGTACCCAGTACTTTACGGATTCTGTCCCTGTTTAATTTGGTGAGGTTGCGGGCAAACTTTTTCGAAGCCGCCGGAATCGCATTCTTTGTCTGCCTGCAACCTACACAGTTTTTCCATTCTTCTTGGTGGTTTTGCTCGGTTTTGCAACGTAGCCATGTTCTCACTTGTGCCAGGGGGATTGGCAGCATTGGTTCCGGTCCATATACTGCTGTCCTTGACCCTCTTTTAGCTAGCTCATCGGCTGCGTCATTTCCTAGTGAGTTACTGTGTCCTTTGATCCATTGCAGGATGACGTTGTTTGATTCTGCTATAGACTGGAGTGTGTTATGACATTCCATTATTAGGACAGAGGTTATCGTGTTGTTTTGAAGAGCTTGAAGGACGGATGCGCTGTCTGACACAATTTTGATCTTGTGTCCTTTGACGCCTCTGGCTGCAACTGCCTGTGCTGCTCTGGTTATGCCTATGCATTCTGCTTGAAATATAGTGTTAAGTTTGCCTAGGGTAGTTGAGATTTTTATGTTTAGGTCATTTGAGAAGACACCCGCTCCTGTTCCCTGTATGGTTTTGGAGCCGTCTGTGTAAATCCTAACTTCATTGATGCCAGAGTTATCTTGCATTTCTGCTTTGAGTTGGATTTTGTATCTTCTATCGAATACGTGATGACACATTATAGTGTCTGTGGGCGCCTCAAGGAGTGGTAACTCCTTGAGGATTTCCCTCAGAATGGTTGAGTGTGTGGTTGATGTGTTTTGTTTCCATAGTCCGTTTGCTTTTAGTCTTAGTGCTGCCGCCCGTGCCTCTTCCTGAATGACTAGGTGTAGAGGCCTTAGGTTCAGCAGGTACTCAAGGGCAGCTGACGGGGTGGTTTTCATACATCCCGTTGCCGCAACACTTGCTAGGCGTTGTAGGCTTTGGAGCTTTGTTTTTATTGTGGACAGTTGGGTTCTGGGCCACCACACTACTGATCCATAGGTAATGGAAGGTCTGATAACTGATGTGTATAGCCACAGCGTTATCTTTGGGCTGAGACCCCATTTTTTACCAACTAGTCTCTTACACTGGTAAAAAGCTATACAGGCCTTCTTGGTTTTTTCTTTGATGTGACTCGCCCAATTCAACTTGCTATCAAGTATAACACCCAGGTATTTTACTTGTGTTGATAGGGTGAGTTTGGTATTGAATAGCTTTGGTAACTGGAGTTCTGGTAGCTTCCTTTTGTTGGTGAAAAGGATGAGCTCTGTTTTTTTCGGATTTACTGACAGTTTGTGTTCGTCACACCATTCTTCTACAATCTGAAGGGCTGAGCGCATTAATTCACATAGAGTGTTTTCAGCGTTCCCGCTTATCAGTATTGTTAGGTCGTCGGCGTACCCTATTGTGGTGTAGCCTTGTTCGTTAAGTCTTCTCAGAAGGCTGTCCGCTACCATGTTCCATAGTAACGGTGATAGGACACCCCCTTGTGGGCATCCTTTGACCACTTTAGCCCTTGTTGTGGTGTTCACCTTTATTTGGACTGCCCTCTTACTGACTAGTTCGGTGATCCAGTTGGTTATAGTTGGTTCTACTTTGTACGTTTGTAGGGCATGTTTGATGCTGTTGTGCATAGTTTTGTCAAAAGCTCCCTCTATGTCTATAAACACTGCCAGAGCTGATGATTTGTTGTTTATAGCGGATTCTATTTTGTGCACTACCATGTGAAGGGCTGATTCTGTTGATCTGCCCTTTCTGTAGGCATGTTGTTGGGGGTGTAGTGGTGCGGTGTTTAGAGCGCCATCCCGTAGGTGGCGGTCCACTAGTCTTTCCAGCGTTTTCAGTAGAAAAGACGTTAGGCTGATGGGTCTGAAGGATTTTGCGTGTGAATAGTCTTCTTTACCAGGTTTTGGTAGGAAAACTACTCTCGCCTCTCTCCATGGTTTCGGTATATATTTAAAGGCTATGCATGCCCTATATATTGGAATTAAAAATTTTGTTGTCTGTTCTATTTGCCATTGTAGTAATCCTGGGAAAATACCATCTAGTCCAGCTGATTTGAAAGGCTTGAAACTTTTCAAAGCCCATTCTACCTTATCAGCTGTTACTACTTTGGCTGCTGTTTCCCATTCTTTGTGGGTTGGTGTGTCGTGGTGTTGTTCGTCCGGCCATTCTGAGTTTGATGTAATCAGGCATCCGGGAAAGTGTGTTTCGAGCAGTACTGTGCTGGTTTCGTCTTCTGTGTTTGTGTAGGATCCGTCTGCCTTCCTGAGGGATCCTATTGGGTCGGGGTTGCCTTTTGCAAGAATCTTCTTTATTCTTGCGGCTTGGTTTGTTGAGTCAATGCTACTACAGAAATTGTGCCAGTTTTCGCTGCTGCGGTATCTGATCCTTTTCTTGTAGTGTTTTTGTGCTGCTTTGTATTTGTTCCAGTCCTCAGGGGCCCTGGTGTTTTTCGCTCGGTTGAAGAGTGCCCTTAGTTTTTTCCGTAGACGCTCCAGCTCCGGCCCCCACCAGGAGCTTTTACTTGGATCTTTGGGCGTTGCTACAGGACATGCTTGTTCGTAGCATTCTACAAGGGCGGTGGTTATCGTTGTTATGTTTGATTCTATGTTGTCTGTACTGAGTGTCATGTCTGCCATCAGTGTGTTGTTTAGTGTTTTTGTGAGTTGGGTTTTGTACCTGGTTATATCTGTCTTGCGGGGGTTACGATATTTGACCGGATTTGGTGATTTGTGTTGTAGTTGGAAACATATGCGGCGGTGATCTGCGAAAGATGGTTCGTTTGATACGTGCCATCCTTCTACTAGATCTGCCACTGCGCCTGTTGCCAATGTGATGTCTATGATCGTCTGATACCTTGAGCTTACAAACGTAGCTTCTGTACCTCTGTTCATGATGTTGAGGTTTGTTTGGAAAAGATATTCGGTTAGTGACTCACCCCTTTTGTTTGTATCCTTACTTCCCCACAGCGGGTGATGTGCGTTACAGTCTGCGGAGATGATCAGCTCCCATGCGTTGGTGTCACAGTGCTGCACTAGCTCGGCGAGCTCTTTCGAGGGTATCGCGCCCTCGGTCGGCATGTACACCGAGGCTAGTACAAGGGTTGTTTGTCTGTCTGTTATGATTGACACTGCTGTGAGGTCTCTAGAACAGAATTGGTTAAGCAAAGTGGTTGTTATGGTATTAGGCATAAAGATGCAGGTTCTTGGTTTGTCAATGGAGGTATCCACCATTAACTTACCTCCGATGTTGTTTAGACCGCATATTCTATTTTTCCTGATCCACGGCTCTTGGATCATGGCGACGGTCTTGTTGTTTACCTCCAACACCCTGCGTAGTGTGGCCGCCGCTATTTGTTTGTGTTGGAGGTTAGTCTGTATAAATTTTATAGAGTTAGGGACTGCGGAGAACATTGTCCTCATCGCTCGTCTCTTCCTCGGTTTCCGATGACGGATTCGGCTTCACCTCGCTCGAACCCTTTTTGGGAGCTGAGGTCGGCGGCTCGGGGGTTGATGTCTCCTTCGCCGCGTCCTCTTCCGTCATCGCCAGTTCTTTTCCGTCTGTGGCCTCGTCCGGAGTGTAGAAGCGGATGTATCCGCTTCCAGACATGTGGGCCACACGGCGTTCTCTATCAAGTATGGCCTGCTGCTGGTCTTCCGGGATGCCCAGAACCAGGTGGACCGACTTCGTCTTGGTGTTTTCTTCACCGGGTTTCTCGTCTATCGACATGCCGTAGCACTGCCACGTGTCCACCTTGTACCACGGGTTTTGGGCACGTAGCACTCTGTGCATCGTTTCCGCGTCCGTGATACGGGTGTAGACGAGAAGTCCGGCTTTGATGCGTTTCTTCATCTCTGACTGTTTGATGACAGCCAGGGTGGTGTTAGGGATTGGTGAGGATATGGTGGGTACTGTTTGCTCCAGCCAGGTCCCGTAGGTACTTATAAAATATTTAATATTGAACAATTGGTTAAATCATACCTGTCACTATCATTTGCATGTCGAAGAATAGAGATGTCAATAGGCATATAAAGTAGTTATCTTAAAGTTAAAACACACATCGATAATGTTCAGATTTGTAATAGCTGTCTCGTGTATTATTTTCCACGGACCCAACAACGCGACGGTAAGAACTTGCTTCAAGGAAAAATTAAAACAACTTTATATTTTTATGTTATGCTTAAGTTGAAGGTTCGCCGGAGTAGTAAAATGAAAATAATAAAGTGTGCACTAGTTACTTGCACAAGTACTTCTGTTTTAACTGACACGACTAGAGACGGTAAAAATTGTTGGCGTAAAGTTTTTATACAAGATGGTGATGAAGGTAGATTAATATTTTCTAGACGTGCTTGAACTTTTTTGTTTGTCTTTAGTCTATAATAATTATATATATTATCTATTAGGTACATTAATAAACGACTAATCTATTTCATTATCATGACCTTTGTCCTTATATACTTAACCTTAGTCCTAATTAGCGCAGTGGCTAATTACAGACCGTGTGTCATCAGTTTGACTTTCTAAGGTTAACTTATATTTAACTACAGTCATAGCATTACCTTGTGCCTAAAACAAAATGTATCACACATCACACGAAAAGGCGAAAGTTTGAGAGTGTGTTTGTATGTTTGTTACCTCTTCACGCTCAAATTGCTAGACAGATTTTGATGAAATTTCATAAGGTAAGGTAAGGTAGCAGACACCCTGGATTAACACATACTTTTTATCACTTAAAATGTATCGGGGACCACCGCGGGGCGCAGCTAGTAAAATATAATTTTAGGTACATTGTAGGTATAGGTACTAGTAACCCTCATCGTATATCAGTCTGGTATCTAATATCAATATATTTTATAAAGACATTTAGAAAAAATAGTAAAAGGAAACTCTTGTACTAAGTAATTTGTCCCCGTCACAAAACAACCGGTCCCCGCAGGCTAAACTTTGTGATTTAGTTCACTCATTCAGACTGTTCGAATGTCGTAAAACACTCGCTTGAAAGTGCCCTCAATCTGGAAACAATTCGAGCATCACTAAAAACTGTGGCGAAAACACGCTTCCCGGTTTCACTAGTGTTTATACAACATCAATATTCAAAGCCAGTAGAAAAATCTGGCGTTGCGTCGCGTGGCGAGGAGCTTAGCTGTTCGGTTCTAGACCTGTGTTTATGCAGCGAGCACGCTTCACTGGTTTCTTCGACGACAAAATGCACTCACGTTCCGTCCCGCGTGCACTCAACTAGGAATTCAAGATGTACTTATTGATCACGGGATCAATCTGCTTTCTTTGCCCTACTTTACACAAAGTGTGTGTGTGCAAAATTTTAATTCAAGTTACCTATTATTCAGCCCTAGTTAGGCCAGCATCATGGTTTTGTATGCTAGAGATATTTGTGCATTCAGTATGATACGAGAAAATATAACTTTTGTATTTTAGGTCAGGTTTGTAATTATGGTTAAAATCAAACTGCCAGTTTTAAGAGTTCATGGTAAGGGGGCTGGATATTTTCGGGACTTAAATTTTATTTTAAACCCATAGTTTACCTTCTTAACTTGAATAGCAAGCTAAAAATTATTGCAGTTTTTAGAAAAATCGTTGTAGATAAAGAGTATCACAAAAATAATAAGTAAATTGTTTAATAATTTATGTAGGTATGTCAATGAAGAAATACCTATATTTAAAGCTAGGGTTCGAACAGCAAGTGATAACAAGACCCAGTAATATCCAGGTAACCAAATGAAACAAGATCACAGGCTAGATCTTCATCACCCTGCCATTTCATTGTAGAGAGCAATCGGTGTTGTAGTGAACTAGATAGTGCGTATTTACCAAGAGCGTAATTTGGCGCGGGATGCGTTCAAACTCGGTAGTTCAAAGGTATTTTCCATTCGTAGCCGAAACGTTGAGCTTGGTACGTGAGCACTTATCCTAAATTAGTAGGGGCTCCATTCGGCGTGGATCCACCGACGGGCGTTGCGCGATGGAGCGTGGGATCCGCTTGCGCTAAGTTAAACCGATGTTTCTAAACGAGCCCGCTTAGACATCCGTCGTGGAGCCGAACCGGGCTGAACATTATTATAGATATACTTGCATTAAGTCGCCTACATAATTTATGTTGTTATGGATATTAATTGAGTGATTAACATTGTACTCAGTTGGATTGGCGAGAGATACGTTTTATGTAAACACTTTTCTATATGTTTTTTATGGTGTTACGAAGTACCCTTAGATACCGACTAAAATAGTCACTGAATTTCAAATTATTCAAACGTTAATACTACGGTGTAATAGATTCTCTGGGAGTACTTAGGTAGCATGGAAAAAAAACGTGTTTAAGAGCCATTTCACAAAATTTTGACGTTCGAATTTCGGTAGAATTGTCATGTGTGCGTGACACACCCACACAAAAATAATGCTCACAGTGTAGCGCAAAAAACGAGACGGACAAAAAAATCTTGATAGATGCAATTGGCAAGCTGTCGTTTATTGTGGCGTTCTAAGGGAGAGGCCTTTTAACAGTGGACGTCTACCGGCTGATGATGATGATGATGACGTTTATCGATACGCAAAATAATAAACATACATATAATACGTTACATACATACATGAAACAAAACAATACATATATATATATCGGCGCGACCAACTAGAATAATTAAGTTCAATCATTTGATTGTCCTTAAATTAGTTTATAAACCATCAGTTGATTACTTTGAGTTTATTACGATGTAAAATTAATGTTATCATTGTAATTTCAATACTTAACCTAAAAACTTGTAAACACGCGCACGTGTGCCGAGCCCTATAAATACGGCCGCACGGTAGGCGATCGAGTCAGTCGCACTCGAACCGCCGTACAGTACGGACCTCTGGGATGTCGTTACGCTGCCCATTGAATAAACGAAGTTTATAAAGTGTGAGTAGTTTTCTTTGAAAATGAGTGGTCATCAAGAAGACAACAACTGTGACGTCAGCATTGCTGACGTCACACTTTTTAAAAAACAATAAGGAGGTGCCTTCTCCGTCATATACATAAAGCAATAATTAATTAATTATCTCAACTATTATAACTATTTACAACTTAAATCTAATACAAGATAAAAACAATATATATAAAAATAACAAGTTCAAAACCATCGATGTCAACCGGTAACGTGTCCAAAAGACTGGCAGCATTGCCACGTGTAGTTTGCGCAAACTCCTAGACCTACCAGGTATGATTGCTTGGCACTTATTCGGAATTGCCGCCATGCCAAATCTCTCGGACCAGTCCATTGTAGCTTAAAGATCGCAGTTGGTTGCACTCATTGTCTAGTACACATCATCAATCCCAGAAGCAGAGCAAGGCTACAAGTTATCGGCATATGGAATACGCACACCGAAGTGATTGGATTATAAGGTTAATAAAGATAGAAAACAGCAATGGGCGGAGAATACCGCTTTGTGGAAGGCCAGATTTTAGCTCACACCAGGAAGAAGAGGACTCTCCCATATGGACCGACCACTGGCGTTCCCAAAAGTAAGGGATCTATCCCAGCGCTTTAGGAGACGCCAAGAGATGGGATAGGATGTAGACGAGGATATCGCGATTGACTATATTGAAGGTATTGGAAAAATTAACTAGGGCTGTAACTTTAGTATCTTCTATGCCTGCCTTAATGTCGCCAATCGCCTGGCCTGCAACCGGACTGCAAGGGAGACAAGAGGTTATTTTGGTTGACTCTTCGTATATTCTCATGGACATAGGCCTCGAGCACGTTAGATAGGAAAGAAAGGATAGAGATTGGTCGGAAGTGACTGGGTAGAGAAGAGCTCGATATTTTAGGTAAAAGGTGAACGAAAGCTTTGCGGTACAAGGAGGGGAAGCATCAGGTATCCAAGGAGCACGATATTATGTGTGTGACTGCTGGAAGAAGATGGTCAACTATTGTGACGATCATTCCGCGATAGACGTTATCACAGTCTAACGCTATGGATTTGATGGAGGATGATCTTTTTGATTTCTCCCTCAGTGACTGGAGATATGTGCAAGGGATTCATGTTGGGACGCGGGAGACCATCGACGTAAGCAAGTGTCTGAGGTTTGGTCTTTTGTCTAAAGTTGGGCTAGTAAAGAAATGCGAATTGAGATCGTCCAAATCAATGGAATTCAACCGGTCAAATAGTGGTGATTTGCCAATACTGAGAGTTTCAAGGAACTTCCAGAGATCGGCAAAAGTGGAACATAAATAAATGTAATTTAGAATATGGCGGCGTTTGGTATTGGATATTACTTAATTATACCGATTTCGTGCAGCTTTGAAAAGATTCCAGTCCTCATCACGATCTTTCTTGAATTTTCAAAAAGCGCGATCCCTACGCTTTATGGCCAACTTTACACCATTCAAAATCCATGGCGCCGGTGGACGCTTCAGCTTTACCTTTTCAACCGGTGCGTGTATATCATAAAGCTCGATGATTTCCCGGTTAAAACCGCTAACCTTTTCGTCGACCGCGGGAGCCTCCATCATAGGTTTCCAGTCGATTAGAGAAGCATCTGAACTCAGTTTGCTTACATTGATTCGCGCGAAGCTGTGCATGTACATTGTACAGTACCTTGAGCTTAGGTTTATGAGGTTTGAGGATATACGATAAAAGTATAAGGTCGTGGTGAGAGAATCCAGCGGTGACGAGTCGGCCATGAGAGGAAACCAGGGAAGGATTGGGGGTATTAATGAAATCGAGCCGAGTGTGCTCAGCTACATCGTTGTGGTGAGTGGCTTGAAGCAGTACGACGAGTAGGCTGGCAGAATCGACTATGTGCAGGAGTTTGGAGGATTGGGAGGTATGCGGAGTAAGGAAGTGTTGAAATCTCCCATGATGATGTGGTGTGCATAATATGAACCTATCGATTATAATACAGTTTCGAATGCAGTGGAATCGTTACGGAGGTAAATAGCGGCGCCACCCCTTCCCTTACCGACCTTATAATTGCAAATAAGGACGAACTCGAGCAGGGGGTAGAAAGTAGATAAGATGTGAGGTTTGTGCAAAATTTCCGAAATCAGGTTAGCATGAACGTTGGCTGAGACTACTTTGCGCATTGAGGGGACAACATTTTTGGCAACATTTTTCGCGCAACTTATAATTCAGTGTGCTGCTACAAAACAGAAACTTACGTCATCAGATATAATATCTGATTGGATGGTTGCTGAATATTAATCAAATAAAATATTTTAAAAGAATTTAACAACATTTTATAATAAACAAAACCGGATGAAAATAATTCGTAGAAAATGAAAACGTTGTGGTCGTAGTATAAAAATGGGTTTTTAATACGAATTTTCGTAATTCAAAATTTGAAAAAAGTGACACAGGTCCTGCCTCTAAGGGCGCTCGGGCCCGACTGATCGTTCTACGTTTGTGCATTGTAATTTATTGTGATTTTGAGTGATATTGAAAATGGTATTATATCTAATTAAATAAAGGAATATTAAAAAACATTGTATTAATAGATTTATCAGAGAGCATAGTTCATTATGGCATCATTTTAAAAGTAATAAATACCTTTATTTAAACCAAAAAGTCGCGATAAAATTACCATATAAAACCGTGAAAACCGGTTTAAGTATTTATTTTTTTATCAATTAAAAGTGTTATTAATCGAAAATTTTCTACCGTATGTTACAACAAAAGTATATGTCCTATGCCTACTGTATTTTTTCCATTTAAATCTGTTGATGTAAATGGTAGAATTTGAAGCCCGAAAATTGCTCTGCGATGGATTTTCAGAAAACGTGTTGCGGGAAATAGCTCACCACACAGCAATCAAGTTATATTTTGAAAATCTAATTCTATTTGTAACAATGGGAAAGATTGGTCTACATTCTACATGTATTTAGAAATTCCTTAGTACTACCTAAGATGGTAAATTTCGCGTCCGAAAATTCAGAAAACTGTCAAAAAATGTGAAATGGCTCTTAAGAATTATAAAATCTACCATTAAACCGATTTCCATTCAACGATTCAATACTTGGAAATAACAGAAAACTCGCTTTGATTAGTCCAGTAGGACGTATTCAAAAATCTTAAAAAGGAATACCTTCAGTAATTAACGGAATTGAAAAGATATTCAACTTGCTTCTCAATACACGTTCCGTTCCGGGTCGTATTGTAACATTATGTAGATACGGATAATAAGAGATCGGGAATACTTTCTCATCGATAAATGGTTTGTTGTTACGAACAATACTCTTACGTTGCGAACTCTAAAACCCTGTTGTGAGCTCTCGGAGCGTTAAAAATAAAACAGATCCGACAGGCAACGTACTACAATAGCTCATTCTGTTCCCCTAATGCTGCAATTAGAACGAGCAATAGGTCCTACTAGTGAAAGGATTTGTCTCTCGCTAATGAAGGACGAGTAATTGTACTCAGGCTATTGTTTCCTTTCTTAATTGATATTTACTGTACCCTAAGAGGTCTTTTTACGAAATTAAAACAAATATTGGAGCTTTTTTGTATCGTTCTGTGTCGCCTAGACATTTTTTCTCATTGTTATTGTTATTTGAAGCGTTCATATAACGTTAGAGACATAAGAATATATTTTTATGTTTATTGTTGACTGAAATAATCCCGAGAAGGTTTTATTAGTGTAACATAATGTTTACTCGAGTAATAACCAACGTTTTCCTCTTTTAGTTTAAAGGGTGCTTTAGCGTATTTGTTTTCTTTGCGTATTTTCTTGTAAAATTTCCTCTTTAGTAATTAACGTTTATTTTTTGCTGGGAAGGAGAAACTGGGTCGAACATTTAAATTGTGACACACGCTTCGTGTAATTTGCTTATGCGCTTATAAACGCGCAGGAGCATAGTACGGGGTGGATAAGGATATATGAATATGCATGCATTTGTGTCTTAGAATACATACTTCTATTTTTGTTGCTTGTACTCTAATCTTAAACATTATCTCCCTTATTCATAAAAAATTACAATAATAATAAACCGTGGATTAAATTATACCTAGCACTGTCGTTTGCATGTCAAAAAATTAAGGTATCAATAGATTTATGACAGGTTTATTACATTGGGATCTAAAACGTAACTGGCGAAATGTGGGTGTACTATATGTGCACCTCTGCCTACCCCTTCAGTGACTACAGGCATGATATTATTATGTTATGTTATGACGTTTTTATGGTAATTCACATATCATCCTAGTTTATATGTAATTTAGCAATGCTTTATCATCATGTGATAGTTTAAATTAATAATAATTTATAGTAAAAAGTCGACCACAATTATTAAATGCATGACAAAAATTGATCATACAAATATTATACAGCCATACGCTTACAACTTTGCCGCCAATAAAACGCAGATTAAAGGTATTAACACTGGCATACAAAGAGTTTACAATTCACTGACACGAGTGTAAAGTAAAAAGTGTAGTAGAGTAATAAATATGTATGTCTCCGCCTACAAACAAATAAATTCCCGCATTAATGTAAATAAGTTTGCTGCGGGACGACACGGCCACTAGCAAAAACTGTACTTTGCATTTAATTAAAACTCTTAGCAATTTATTTGCTTATTCAATAATGGAAACGGCAGAAAGGATGCGAAAAAGACAACCATTATTAACCTATTTCTGAAAGTGGAGAAAAGCGACGGCTAGGATGATTAATTAACAGAGAGCTGGCCGCAAGCGAAGCTCTACGAAGGAAAACTTAATTACTTTTCTCGGCAGAATCATAAAGCTGAATAATTCATACACTAGCTGCAAGGACAGTCTTGAATGTGTGACACAGGAGCGCACTTCCCGCCACTCGGCTAAAATTGAATTGCCTCTTACGCCGCGCGACTTACTTTAAAGATTATACGTATTTGTGCCTCTACTTAATATCTCGCCTTGCTGTTGTCATATTTTGTGCTGAATATTAAAACTGATGTTACTACATATTTGGTTTACACCGGAATAGCTCGCAGCTGTTATTTGAAGGAACTGCAAAATGAAAGTATAATCCAAATCTCTGGTATAAATAGGTCAATGTGAATCTTGATAAAAGCATAATTGAGTGCTACTTAGAATATTTTGTAAGAAAGGTATTGTGTCTTTAACAAAAGCTTCAACTAGTTTAGTCAAAATTTATTTAGTCCAAGCATGAATAATTATAATTAACAATGCAGTGCTAATGAACAATGTAAAATCTAACACAATTCCAACACCCCATAATCCCTAGAACCGTTTACCTAATGAGTCTCAAAGGAAATGGCTTAAGTCAACTTCAGTTCAATGATTGAATATCGACCCCAATAACCGGGGTTTTGGTAGAAAATCATAGCTGGGGTAAACAAACCATGATATCAAACATAAAAAGTAGTCGGTAACAAGTCTCTATATACATAGAACTTTACTCCAAGAGTAACACTGGCATGCTGTAAACGAATAAAACACACGTCGCAACAACTGTCTGAATTAGCTAGGATAAGAAGGTTCTTAGAGTAAGTTAACGCAATCTTGTAACTATTCCACCAGTGTTTAAGCTCAACAAATCTAACTTGCGTTCAGTACACAACTAGGAACAGCGGCTCTAGCCGTTATCCATCACTTTGTCGTGTTATTTATACGTGTAACTTAGTTATACTAATTTATCATAACGTCCATTTACTTACGAGAAACTTGTTAAACCACTAAAACTGCTATTTTTATAGAATGTCATTAATCACCCTTTGTGTGCTAATGTGTGTTTGCTTTAAAAGACATTGCTGATTAGGGTTCTTTCCTATTTCTTGGGCTTTATAAACATAACACTTGGAATTTGTTTAGACTAGCGACTCACTACTACTACACACACTAACTAAATGCGGTTCACACAAAATTTCAAATCGAACCTGCAAGACTGCCTGACTGAATGGTACAAATATATACCTTTAACAAAAATAACTATTTTCATAAGCAATAAGCATTACTAAAACTTGATTTTATCGGACGTTTATATCAGGTATAATTAATGAATCTACGTGTAGCTACGGCCAATATGTCTGACAACTGACAACAAAAATAACAAGGTATAATTATGAAAGCCAATAAAACATGATTAGACTGGAAAAAGTGCTGCGTAATTAAACGTCTAAAGTACAAAAGTAAACGGAGCGGTAGGACAAAACTTCATTAATTCAGATTCAAGGGCGAGCGTTGACTTTATGAGTTGTTGACAATATAGTACAGTGAAGGAATTTCATAGACATTTTATTACATATTTCTTTATTAATATAATATATCATCATACCATGTTTGTAGTAAGTGCTTATTACATCAATATCTATTTTTATGTGTGTATTGCCTATTAGTAACTTGTAAAGGTGTAAGTAGGTTCCTACATACAATCAGATCTAGGTTGAATTTCCAAGCTAAATAAGAACTGGAGAACCGTTTTGTGGAGGAATAATGGGGATGCCTTTTCCCAGCAGTGGGCCACCGAACAGGCTAAATAAAAAAAAATTAAGAACCAGGGATGACGACCAAATCCCTGTGTTAGGTACACTTACGTTAGCCCCAAACGCAACTGAATCTTTGAAGTCTGAGAGCTGTCATCTTAGACCGTGTGTATCTCAATAGCAATAGCCCAAGAGACCTCTGCTGTCTTCTGTCATTTTTTTCAATGGTAAGAATAGTGAAATAATTTATTGAGTAGATCAGGTGATACTAAAATTACTCCGATGTATAGAACTGCTCATCGGGAAATGTAAGCATGACAGAACTCTCACAATGCAATTTTAAGAGACACCTCTTGAAAATAGAAACACAATATGAAAGAACCGATGACACGGCTGGAAAGCATCAAAAGAGTAAATAAACTGCATTCTAAGACACGGGAACTCCAATTGTATTAGTCTAGACATTGTGTTCATATGCTGTCGTGTTAGTGTCTTTGAATTTTATACTATACAGTTGTAAGTACCTCGGGTGGACCAATCACACTGTTGATTTTTCTAGGAATTTTATTCTAATCTAGTAAAGCAATTGAATAGGGCGCAATGGCTGATATTTATAGCTGCTTCAGTATTTATTCCAACCTATATGCAAACTAAACTCTTCCATAGTAAACCTTATAATTTTCACCTATAATTTATATAGGTACGACTATTAAAAAAACATCTAAATAATACCTACAGCAAGTATAAGCATAAGATGTCGTAGATTGTCTACGTAGATTATTATAGTGTACACACTATTCGCTCCTAATTATAGTCTGAAGAAAAACATGACAACAATATTTGTTAAAGAAAACTTCGTGAGGAGAGATTTTTCAAGGGTCTGTAAAGCCATGTTAGAGGCTTGCAGTTGGTTTAATCTCTGATACCAGAATGTTCATCAACCACACGATAAGAGGAAGAAGAATAGACTGAAGGAACGTTAAACCCACACAACTGAAGAGGGGTTAAATGCAGAATCTACAGCCTATCTTGCTTTCAGTGACTTTGATGGGTCTCGATGTTACATAGAACTGTCTTCCATCAAAGACTTTGACGACCTGATTAGCGCAGTGGTTAAGCGATTGGACTGCTGCGCTAAGGGTTGCGGGTTCGATTTCCGCACGGGGCAAAACTTTGTTGCGTACCACAGATGTTTGTCCCGAGTCTGGGTGTTTGTGTTTGTGATATTTCATGTTTGTGAAACGCACCTACGATACAGGAGAAATTCCTAGTGTGGGGCGACGTTTTTTTAAAAAAAAAAAAAAAAAAAAGGACAGTCTGCAGCTACACACAGTTTCACAGTTCTGTCTGTCATACCCATACCTTTTTTCTTTTAATATCTGTTCAGGGAAAGTAGACGTTTTATGAAACACGATTAATTTACTACTAATTATAATAGCTCAACTGTTATTAGGCGACGCTCAAATGGGTTTCGTTAATTAAATTAATTTTCTCTAAGATGCTTTATTAAATATTCGCCAAAGAAATTTTGGTGTAATTTGAATTGTGAATAAGATTTTTTGACATCATATCGTAACTTTATTTCGTTATACATTATTTATGAAAAAGTATCATTATGCCTCTGTAGCCATGCGCAGGCAGACAATCAAATTGGTTCTAGACTTCTTTATTGTACTGATTTTTTTCTGATATTTTTAATGATCCACTCCCTACCCATGTATAATAGGGTATAATATGGTCTTTAACAAAAGAATTAGCATTATTATATGGAATTCACACGGAGTAAAAGTGCACGAATAAAATCGCTCTTACATTTTTAGTTCTTCGAGCCGAAGATGCCAGCGACCTATAGATGTCCAAAATCGCTGGTTCATTATCTTCCTTAGAACAGTTATTAAAAAATGGGTGAGATACAGAATGATCCGAAGAAATACCTCTATCATCGTTAATGTATACTACCAATATTCAGAAATATTGTAGCTTTCGTACGCCTTTATCTACGGTACAATAGATAAAAAAGAACGGAATACGAAAGATACCTATTTTGTCTATTTTTTCAGTCATACCTTAATAAATATAATATTTAAAATAGATATTTCGATAAGAGCGTCGTAAAAGAAAGTATTTACTCGCAAACAACAAAACTCCGAACAACCATACGAAACGAGGCTATCTTCCGTAGTTTAAACGCTAAAGGAATTCTGCAACAGATTTTGAGTTGCTCGGAAAACTTAAAATAAATCTTTTACGACATTTATATTGCACGTAGTAGTGTGGAAAGGTTATTTAACACCAATAACATACGTACGAGCGATACGGCCAAGAATAAATGAAACATGGCGAGTCGTTAAACTGAACTTGGAGGAATGTAACCCGTTAAGCGTCTCTGGCTCTGTCCCCTGAGATCCCGGAGACACGTACCGTTCACTCAGCACTCGAGTAACTACTATTTCACAAAGACAATTTCACTGTTCTTTTCCCCGTCTCAGGAGCTTGCGAGCTTGCGATATAGCTGACATAATACTTAATTTTGTGCCGATATTGTCTGCGGCATCACGAATGTGGATCATGGGTGCTCGGTAATTACGTTTTGTTTTTCTTGAGATGTGTGATGTGGTGATGCAATTATGTTTATCAAGTATATTTGCTTTAATTAACTGTCATACTATTTTTCTAAAACATATTACGACTGCCTCGTTGGCCTAGTGGTCGCTAAGCGCGACTGCTGAATAAGAGGTCCTGGGCTCGAATCCCGGGTCGGGCAAAGTGTTACTGGGTTTTTCCATTAGGTAATTCTCAGTGGCAGCTCGGAGTTGGGATTTGTGCCCGGTTGATGGCAATAGGCTCGCCCCCTATTACATTGGGGCCTAAAAACATAACTAGCGAAATGTGGGTGTACTATATTATGTGCACCTTTACCTACCCCTTCGGGGAATACAGGCGTGATGTTATGTTATATTACGGATTTACCATGATTGTAGTTCTGTTATATTAATATTGTGTGGTGTCACAAAGTAGAAGGATTATATAGACTGATAATAATTGTTTTGGTTAGTTTAAGTTTTAGTGTTGAGTATAAGTTTTTAATATTGTCTGCATATGAGTAAGAAACTTTGTGGGAGGCAAAATAAAGATAAAGAGCTAACTCTGTGATGTATTTCCTGAAAAATGCATTTATTCTGTAACAAGACCACGTTGCAGAGTTTTCCTAACTCATATATCTCAAACTCTTTCGAGATTACAAAGTTATGCCCTCTCTGCGTTTTTACAGGAAAAGTGGATTAAGATTTTCTATATCTACCTAATATATCAACATTACGGAACGTTCGTATGATTTATAGGCCAAGTTGAGAAACTTCTGCATGTCATCCACTGGCTCTTTGCGAAATTTTCTAAAGAAACTTTCAACTTTTTACATTAGCACCATGATGGTGACTAACCTAGGTACTTTTATTTTCGCTTATATTTTTCGGACCAGGTAAAAAGCTAAACAGGTATGTATAAAATAGCTACCCACTCAAAAAGTTATTTATTTAATGCTTCAGTATAGTTGTGTACAGGGCGTATTTAATGCCTTAGACATTTTGTACCAGTCTAACCTTCAGGTAGTAGCAGATAAAAAAATGGTAGATGCACAAATAATTATGAAAGAATTAACAATACTTTTTTTGAAAAAAAACATCGTCCCACGCTAGGAATTTCTCTAAATCGTGGGTACATACATACATATATTAAGTCACGCCTGTTTCCCTGAGGGGTAGGCAGAGACCACGGATTTACATTTGCTACGATCCTGGCATAAATCGTGGGTGCATTACACAAACATGAAATATGACATACACAAACACCCAGACTCGGAACAAACCTCTGCGGGAAAAGAACCCTTACCGCAGCGGTCCAATCGCTTAGCCACTACTCTAATCAGGTCTTCTAAATGGTTTTATTATCTTATATGTATACATACGAGTACATCAAATATAATACGCCATGAAATATGATACATACATACAATATAATGTATAGTTTAGTGCAGATATATCATGAATGCGTCGTCTTGTCTAGTAGGTATTTCTTAAATTTTTCCTAATTTTTAAGTTACTGATATACATAAAATACATTGCAAATGCTTTTTTAGAAAATAATCTTTTTTATTCTATTGAAAAGATGTAAATTAAGGTTAATAATTTAGTAAGGACATATTACATTTTCAGAGATACTTAGCTCACTGTAAGTTATGGGTATCAGCAAAAATAATACCTCACAAGTTAGAAGTAGATACAACAACAAAGTTTAAAAATAATTGACTCCTTTATTAAATAATTACGAGTAAGTGCCTACTATAAATAATCTTGAGTAGTGTTTTGCGTGAGACAAAGCGTGAAATGTAGTTAAGAGGCTTCTTTGAACGTCTGTAAAAATCCTGTAAATCTCAATAGATCTAACTTGCTAAAATTTTCGTTACCTTACCTCGGATCAAAATTGGTGATGGAATGCTACAAGTTCGATCACAGTAAATGTGAAGTTGAAACTTATATTTATTTTCTTGTTAATGGATATTCAGAGAGTGTTTTGTTTTATGGTTAATGCAAAACAAACGCAATCAATAATGGTTTTAAAATCCGCAATGTACGGCAGCATAGCAAGGAGTAGAGAACTAATGATATTTGTCTGGCGCCGGTGATTAATGGCAACCGAGTCGCGGATTGTTCGAGCGAGATGAGTTCTGAAGAAGCATTCACAACCCGTGAAATTAACTTTCGTCGCCTTTCGAACACCCGTCAGTTTATTTCCACAGAAGCGTTTCACTTTTTGTGACCAACGTTTCAAAGGTTATTGGAATGTTTGATTATTGCTTTCCCATTAAGAACACGGTAATGAGATTCCCTGACACCCTCTCGCACGTTCGAGTTAACTTGACTGCAAAATTACTCCTAGTTATGACAAAATATGAAATTCTTTGAGTATTGTTATTTGCTGTAATATTAGGAAGTTGTCGCGAATATTTGAGCGTCTTCATAAAATATCAGTCTCTGTGAGAATATATTTTCTAGTTGAGTTAACTTTACGTGGGTTTATTTAGATTCTAGTCGTTGATATACGATAGATAGAGACGTGTATTTTTAAGAAATCTTCATAATTTAGAAATCACTGGGGCTTGTCAACTGCGAGAAGGTATAAAGCTAACAGGAGGGTTTATAGGGTGGGTAAGCGATTCCTAGAATAAGTATTTGTTTTCGTTTATTAATAGCTCCACGTGTTGGTGATACTTTTCCGCTCAGCAGTCGGCCGGAACTTGAAAATGATAAGGCTACTTAGAAATTCATGTCGTAGTGGTTTAAATCGGTTAATCGCTAGTAAAAGCTTATTTAAGGAAGTAGGTACTATACTATCAATTGTACAAATAATTAAAATGTGAATGTGGTTGTTGAGTTCTTCTGCACGCTGCTAGATAGTCTTATCTAGACGAGATTCCTACTTACTTTATATGTCACAAAGTGTTATGATCTTACTTTGTACCCCAAAAATACGCACAATTCCCACATCACGGGAACGAAGCCGCGGGAGAAAGTTTTATAATTTTATACAAATCCGGCCAAAACGTCAGAGTAACATTAACCAAAAGACAATTCCATAATTGCATAACTTTATAATAATCAAAGTTGAGTCACGCAAACATCCCGCTTTTCCTACAGAGCGTCATTGCGTTATGTAATTCAACCGAACATGAAATTTTGCGGTAGCTAACAATTATGTTCCGCACGCATTCGCGGCATCCCCCTACGTAATACTATCACGCTGGTATAACGTATTGCTAAACATTACCGTTTTACCGTTCCACTCGCTAGACTCGAAACCCCGGTTAATGACAAACAACACTTTAATGGTAATGTAACTGTGATACGACTACGTTATTTTTAATGTCGCTTAATGGGCACCAGTATAAACCAATCAGTTAGAGTATATACTCCATATTTGCAGCCTTACTTGATAATAACATTTTCCTAACGATTGGAATATTCTTACGCTCTTCAAAGAAAAATGTTAATTCAATCAGTATCAACGTTTATGAGAAACGTCTAATTTGCGCAATAAATCTTGCGTTAATCTTAACGTTTTTAGTTATAAAAGGTTTATTTTATTCTTAACTAAAATAGATTGAGAAATTCTGAGTAAAATTCATTGATTATCTTGAAACAAATCAAGCCTAATTTGCTTGACTTGAGAGAGAGAGAGAGTATAGTGTAGGTATAATCGATTAACTGACTGAACCAGGATATTTATATTCCTGACACTCATAGCCCGCGAGAGAGATATCGAGACGATACTTTGTGAAGTCAACTTACAGACAATTGAACATACAATTTGTTTTGGCAGTGAAGTAGGTATACCAATGTTAGTTTTCTAAATCTTACAATATACGAGTCAATAGTTTTTCAGAGTTATCAAGAAATTGCATCAAAGTAGTGCTGGGTACACAGTTCGCAGGGACGGGGGAACGGACCACTAATGGATCGGTGTGCGTCATGCTCTATGTCAATAAATGCTCTGGCTTTTAATGCAGCCTTTGTTGAAGTAGGCCAATTACTATCAGTGATGGCAATTACGGTCGTGTTGGTGCAATGGCTTTTATGCCCCAAGCGGCGAGTTCTGGATACAGTTTTGTGATTGATTTTAACTATAAGCCACATAATTACTATAAATGAACCGAAAACGTTCATCGGAAAGTTTGCTCTTGTATTACATAGACCATTAAGTTTCTACAAAATCGCAATTAATTTGATTTCCTAGAAAGGGAAACATTACAGGTTTAAAATGATTTGAAGTTACAGTTGAATAAGACGTCTAAATTATCCAATTGTAAACTTCAAAGAGTTTAAATGTTGTTGAAAAATAAGCTGACGTCCATTTGTCTAAGGTTGCTTTTATGTAAGCAAGCATACTGTCTTGATTAGATTTTAAGGTGCATCTAGGAGACCGTTACGATAGTTAAAACGCGAAGTGGTCATTTCGCTTCACTTGTGATTGAAAAATAAAAGCTCTCGTAAATTACAGCACAGGTAAGAACTCGGGTGGAATAAGATTTGAAAATCAGCGTTCACGTTGCAAATATGCATTTTATTTGCGATGCAGACAGCTACTGTGATTTGGAGATCAATATGTAAATGCATTCGTGAGTGCACGCGGCTCGACTGAGGCGTGAGTGCATTTTGTCGTAGAGGAAAAGGCAGCCAGCCGTGACGCCGCGCCGCGACCTACTGTTTCTGCCTTTGCAAGACCAATCTTGCTCTGTAGGATTTAAATGTAAAATTCTTTCACATTTTGTAACACTTCGTTTCAAAGTTGCTTAGTTTTAAAAGTATGTTGGATTCAAACGACACTTTCAGGTTTTCGTTTTCGTTTGTATGCTATTGCGTTTAAAATAAAAGTCATGAGCGTATCATCTAGCAAATCGATTTATTTTTTATTGCATTCTATGGTACATTTTATATTACTGTAACATGTATTTCGTCTACTGAATGTATCTAATCAAATAGATACATCAGCTACTTTTTTAGATTGTCTAGAGAAATGCTATGGACTAAATAAGTAACGAGTTACCTAAAGTATAGAAGAGAACCTTAGCTATTGATATAAGGAAACATTATGAGAATCAGAACGCGCATTCGAATTATTTCGGCTGACAGTAACAGTATCTGGAAAACGGCATTTAAAAGTCCATATTTTCAACGAGAGTATCATGCCAAAACAGATATCTCTGGGTGAGTTTTATCCTTCGAGTCAAAAACCGTGCCGTCATACTATCGTATTACCGACAGAATAATCCACTTTCAGCAGTTCAATCGCGGATATCGCTACTATATAAAATAAGGTATTCATGAAAATAGCACCTGGAGTTAAGAAAAAAATTCTCATAAAATACACGTCACACTGACATTTTCCTGTTCCAGTCTTTAGGAATTAGAGTTATTTACGAAACCAATTTATCAAAACAAAGATTAATGATGGCATTTTCTTAAATAGCTAAGCTATTAACATTAGAAACACGGTTCACTGCGGTAGTGATTGAATAGTTGCATGTTTAGCGGTATTAAAAGCCCCTAGCGCTGTCGTGGTTTGGCGTCGTAAGTTCGACTTAATTTTCGCTAGGTAATGACTTGAGAAAATCACTACTGATTTGATAGGCGTGTAGTGTTGATCGTTACGCGTTAACGAGACGTAATTAATATCGGCCTACAGATAGTCTAATCTGATTTGACGACGGAGGCGTTTCGCAGATAGGCATTTTCATTAGGATGAGCCGAGATCCGACGTTGAGGTAGCATTAACTATGTATAATGTTATTGTTTATTAGTATCGTGATGAGTTTCTATGACACTGTGTTTATGAGTGTATTTTTGTATAAGTAAGTTCTTCTCTAAGCTATGCTTAGGTACCGAAAACATTTAAGGTTAAAAGTAGGTATTGTCTATAAATAATAAAAAGGTTTCCTTTAAAAGTACTCAAACCCCAACCCAGCTAGTAAAATACAAAGCCGAAGAAAAGACGAAGCCTTAAAATATTTAAATTTTACTTCGTACAAAATCCCTAAAAGGCTCGAAGACATTAAAATTAATTGGTTCACCTTATTACAATATTCATGTTAGTAGGTAAAACTATAACTATGAATGATGAATAATTCAAAACACAGCAATAAATCTTTTTAATACAAGGCTGTCTGAATGTCGATAAAGTGAGACCGCAGACGTACGATTTACTGGCTCGATGGCATTAGTCTCTGAAGGTTGTCAAGGTAGATCATTGTCTTCTTTATATTGGTCATCTCTTTCGTATTATCCATCTTTATGTTAAATAGGGCAATAATTTCGTATAATTTGTTTTAGAATAATAATTTATGTATATAGGTTACTTACCAATTCGCTGTCGTCTACATTTTACGTATTCAGTTCTTCCAGGTACAATTGAATGTATTTTCCGGATATACAAGTAAAACTTTGATTACACAACCGATTCCAAAATCGGATAAGCAAATCGTTTGATACAAACTGTACAGATTAGTCGAAAGTAAATTAAAGTAACCACACTGCTTAGTTTGCAGACGGTTCGCGATTATACTTACCTAAGTATACGGTGTCAAAATTTGTAGGTATGCGGTTGCAACACAAGCTGTTCACTGAAGTTAAATACGACTTAGGCGAACTTCTGCGACATACCGAACTAGACTAAGATGCCAGTTTTGGCTACGAAACTACTTGACTTTGTTTCAACCGTCCTACCTGATATAAGTCCGCACTGTGTGGGGAAATGGGTAGGAACTAACGATTTCGGTTTTGAGACTAATACTCGGATTGATATTCAAGAACGAGCCACTAAGTGCAAAGTAGCCTCTATGTTTGGGTTCGCGTTATTGAGTTTCGCTGCTCGGGAGATTAAATAAACATATACGAGTATACACGGGGAGCCGGTTACCTTTCAGTTTATGTTGTGAGAGTCACTAGACTGTTGCTATTGAATTAAATTTGCCGTCTTTGAGAATATTCTATATTTTATAACATTTTAAAGGTTTCACTTGTTTTGAGGAAGTTTCAGGTAATTTTTTCGATTGATAAAAATAACCCAAAGAAATTTTAAGCCTATTAACTGGCCTTTAATAAGAAATGAGTATCATTGAACGTTGACGGGAACTCAGAAGACTGGTAACCTGCTACTCAGTATTTAAAATTAATTAACCGCATGTTAATTATTATTATATTAGCCTAAAGCGGCGATGGCGGGACGAACTTTACTTGTTTATGCAATACTGGTCGTTGGCAGCTGGTAACAGGGAGATGTGGAAAGAGAGTCCCACTCTCTTTCCACATCTTCCTTGGCCTCGGCCTTTGCCTAGCCGTGGGCCACTGCATGCATGCCATTAAATCCACCGAAAATACTTTTTCTTAATTCTTAGTTTAGCACTCAGTTACAGGCAACCTTAAGTAGTACGAAGGTATACCATATTTAACTTTAAAAACATTTTCCATTTACCTTTATCCTAAACCTTTTCGTATTCAAATATAGGCACAGCTCTGTAAAGAGACAAGCTGAAATACTTTCTGTATAAAACTAAAATAACGAGTCAGCGGCATTTTTGTTTATACGGTAAATGAAATATCATGTGGTTTATTTCCTTTCCTTTGTGTCTAAATGACGTCATTCCCGCTGTTGGTTCCCTCTTTATCATATTTACAATCCGATTTTTTATCCGGTAACTTTATCGCCTTTAATAATATTATTTGATACCATAATTTTCCTTGGAGAATTCTTAATTTGATTTCCATTATCCTTTCTGGCTTTTCATTATTTATTTCTGCTTTATTATTTTTGTTTGGACCTAATAATAAAAGCGACGTCGACCCATCGATATTTATAGAATCAAACGAGTTATTTTAAAACTACACACGTTTTCCTAACGTTTTGCTTACGTAGAACACGTGTCTACAAATAAATATTTTTGTACTTCAAATAATTTCACAGCTGTCTGAACTGTAATAACCAAACTAACTATATAATTATGTATGAATTATAGAGCAGACCTAAAGCTATTAAATATTTTTGTCAATCGTGAGAAACAATAGTTCCTGTCTGTATTTCAATATAACTCTGTATTCTTATCCACGTTTAGGTATCCAATCCAAACACTTCTAAATTGCTACGAAATTTCTATATAGTTAGGATATAAATAATTCCTCATATAAGGCATGCTTTCCTACATGTAGTCTGTTTATACTCATTCTAACGATCGGGCTGGTTTGGTACATTTCTCTGTTAAAACCTGTGGCCAACATTTCCCATGTAAAACACTCAAGTGTTAGTCCACTCCAACGTATTTTATGGAACGCTTCAGTACATTTTTTTAGTATAAGCCTATAACTCGAGTTTTTCTCAATGAGACAAAAAATATGTAAGTATTTTATTTTTAATGAAGACTTTCGACATTTCTACGACTTATAGTTTAGTTAGTTGTAAAGACTTTTTTCAGGAAGTTGGCATATGCGGACGAGTTTTGAAATTATAAAACTGACATCGCCTAGTCCCAACAGATTTCAATAAAAGTATTATCTTGGTTATAAAATATATAATAAGGTACGTAGGTTTATTCACCCTATTTACTATAAACGGGTTATTCATATTCTTATAAGTTGTACCTATTTGATACAAAAAACATTTCAGATCTTACACTATGGAGTATTTGAAAGTCCAAGATCTCTTACATTTTTGAGCTGAGCTAAGCTTATCATTTGTTGAAAAAGAGCTCTTTACTTTTCGACTGTTATGTACGGCCACAATTTTCTCGAGATCGTGAGAACACCATTTTACAGAACTGATTTGAATAAATCTTTTGCACCGCCAGTGATAAGTTAACTGCATATAAAATATGATATATTGTGGTCCAAATAGCATAACGTTGTCTCTCATTTTAAGTATAATTTATTAGTACGATAAACAGGTGATATTTCAACAGTAAAATAGGCTTATAAAATCAAACCGCAATAAATGCAATGATATGAATGTCACGATTAAAGTCGCCATATAAAAATATAATGCCTTACGATATCGTGGTCCACGTTTTCCTCATCGCGGTAAACGTGCCGCTACGTACGAGCATACTATGATATATTATTGATTACATGCCGTTACGATTGCGATATATCGCAAATTGACTTTAGCCAAACCCATGAATACATATCAGGTTTCCCTCATAAAAATCATGCGGTGTTTGTAGAATCTAAAGCACTTTCCTGGCAATGTTTTACTGTGGCGTTCATGATTACTTTCTCACCTTAATTTCATTAGCCGGTGGTATTCAAGCGTTTGTCCTGGTACAAAGCTTTAAACATTCTTGAAACGCTCGAGTTTTGCTGAGGTTTTGCATACAATAACTCAAGCGTGATAATCTCTGCTCCGGGGCCTTAGGTACGAAATGGAAATTCTATTTATGTTCCTAACATAACTGTACCGTAATGTTCGTATTATCATTTGTTTACTCACGCTGTTCGTGTGTATAACGTATGTACCTATATTAATTACCTGCATATTGATTGATCGAGGGTACTCCGACAGGGGGAGCCTATTCACAAATGTAGCAAATCGGGTGTAGCCTATCGGTTCTGAATTGTAATAGAAGAGCCGTCATTCCGATTGGTATCTAGTTATACGATCGATTGACTATTAAGTCCATTCAAATAGCACACAATTGTTGCGAAGTAGCAGGTAGGGTTATTTCTAGCACGTTGGGACTGGATCGCTGTAAATTGTGATGGCGTTTTGGCCTTTCGCAATCGGCCGAGTCACCGGGGTGGAATTAAACGATTTATCGTAGTCACGGACTCCGATTTCCACGGATCCCTGTCACGGCTCCCAATACTGTTGTTACACAGGTCGTTCTAAATATATTTTAATATTGTATCTTTTTAGCTAGGGAAGATATTACAACTACGCACATAATATTAATACTAAAATTGTAGGTGTGTGCAGTGCTGGCCATCAGCTGTCTGCCTGAAAGGAAAGTACAAAGCTTTTCCTTAATCCGACGGAGCACGGAACTTATTTCCATTAATCTTCAGGCCTTTGCCCTGCTGTGGGACGTTCATGGCTCAAATGATAATAATAATCTTCAGTGTGTACCAACACATGGCGCTACTAATCCAGAGTTTAATTGTATTGCTTATATTGTAGCTACTTTAGCGTGATTATATAGTTTTGCCTCATATCATAGGGAAAACTTCGCGGGGATAAAATATCAACTCCAATTTACTATCACTCTTTTCAAAGGTTTCATTTTTCTATTTTATGTCATCATGTAGGATTATCTTTAATTCTTTGGAGATTCACACACAGCCTCAGCAGCTGTGCCTAATAAACTGCTTTTTTATTTGAGCGCGACTGTCATCAAATATTCAGATTTAGTGTACACACGAATAAGGATGGTTGTTATACAATGTATGCTAAAAACTTTGTCCTATGCGAGTAGCGTGGACATAGCTACACGATAAGAAGCCACGATAAAATTCTGGGTTGCGAACGAACACTTTGTGGGGTCGCTTTGCGCCCTCAATGCGTTGGATGGTATGAATAAATTGAATAGGTTTAAATGATGATGACAGAAGAGTGGGCGATGATATTATCGTTTTGATCGAACATTCATAATTAATTCATAGCTCGATACAACTCGATGTAGGGCCAGTGTATATTTCACTTTTGCATATCATTATAAACACCATAAGGTGTTTGATATAAATCAATGCTTCTATGTTATTTTATTAGTATACCCAAATCACATGCTGCTTTGCATTGAAATGCGACGCATAGTGTATCATTGGCGGGACACAGTCGTATGTGTCCACAACGTTTGGATTTCTTTCAGCGAGATCTCGAACGGGAGGTTGGCTGGGAGGCGTGTGTCACCAAGAATCGTGTACGTATTCACGACACGTCTGCCGCTGCGGTGAGACGAGATACAAATCCCGTGAGACGGTAGGTATCCGTATACTTCTATGTTCACCTTAGCCTTATTTATACACGATTGAAAGAAAAATACGTGAATGATTGTGAACCATACGAAAGCGCTATACGGTTTCATACATACGTTTTATTATTTCTGAGTTTTGGACCTTTTTGTTTTTGCAATCGAACTCAACAAGTTGACTTCTAAGTAAGTAAATACTGATTACCCACACAAATTCTTGTTACAATCAGTTATTTACCTGATAAATAATTCATGGCATAGTTGACACGGTATTTATCAAAACATGGCAATGCTGATAAAGGGTGCAATAAATCATAATACCATTATAAAGTGGAAAGAAGCGCACGGATTTACTAACATCACTAACTCGACAACGTGAAAATAGTTAATTTCATATTTTATTTTATCTGTGTACCTACTGTATTATAATTTAGAAATAATAGCTGATGAATTATTAATTGAATACAGAACCAACTGACCAAGTTTAACGTCATTATGTTTCTTTTGCTGTAAACACCTATTAAATCAACACTAATTTCTTTCAAAGAAACCGCGATGGAAATAGAATTGTTCAAACAATTAACGTCCAGTGTAGATGTTTTAAATTAGCCGATGCAAGTGCAATAAGGTTGCGATTATTACTCCTCATCATGCAACTCCAGGCTTGTAACACAGTTAGAACGGACTTCTTTTACACCTAGCAAAGCTTTCTACCTGCACAAACGACCCAAACATTTAATAAAGTGATAAAACGTTTGCGCCAAACACGCGATGTTTTTATGATTCCATTTCGTTACCTTTTATTGTTTTTTCGTATGCCCATACTTTTAACCTTAATAAACTTGAAACTTCTGGGAATAAATAAATGTGTATCCGATTTTCTGATTCTATCTAGGGACAAAAGTTGAAAGGAAGTAAATGAAAATGTAATGAACTGTAATATTCTTTTGTACTAAAAATTGGCTGAATGCTTAATATAGGTTTACTAGGTACTTTAAGTTTATTTCTCGATGGAGTTACGTTTTTTCTTACTGTTTCTATTGGTTTTTTAGGCATGCTTCAATTGTTTTTGCTAGTCTTATCGGCCATTATGTAACACCAAAATTACTCGCGGCGTGTTTCTAAATTGCCTTTCGGCAAACCTGTTTTCTTCTTCACATATCTCAGAAATCCACCCCTAAGCGGCGTTTCACTTTTTGGTTAATATCTACCTATTGCTTATTTTCCTCCTTCATAATGCCTCTAGGGATTCCGGTGGCTCACGTGATTTATGGCTTATGCAAAGAATGAGAGGATATTTTCTACACCATAATTCAGGCTAGTTGAGATTAGAGGCGGGTCTGTGTAGAGGATGATATATCAATCTGTTCGTTTCGCCTTTTTATGCCGTCGTATATTACGCACTATTGTCAGATAAATAAAGAAACGTTGATACCTCTGGTACCTGCCGAATTTATGTGATACTTACTTTGTCACAGCACACCTAACGTTCGAATGTAACTAATAAAAATCTTCACCTATAGTTATAACTTCAGCAGTTAATTGTATCTAGATTAAATTACGTAGGTATTGGAAAAATATTAATATTTTGAAAAGTCGACGACCTGATAAGCACAATCGATTGGTCTGATGCGCTTGGTGTTAAGAGTTCAAACTGAAATCTTAGAATTCATACGTCTTAAGAGACCGCTTTCGTAAATGAATTCATGAAGAAACGAAAGGTATCCAAGAATATGTAGGTATATCACAAGATAAAAGTACCTACTAATGATCTCACTTTTACGACGTTTCCGTGGTTAGTCACTAAATCAATAGTAAAGCATGTCAAAACACAAAACAAGTTCCGCTCATCAATCCAATCGTCTAATAGCTATCAGCGACTTGCCGGCACAATGTATAAACTTGTGGCCAGTCCCACAATTGTCTATATCATTAAATTAAAAGCTTTCGTGTTTGAGGGCCATTAGTAATATTCGCGGCACCTAAAGCCCCATTGGTACAAGGGCACGGTTGGCTAAACAGTTAACTAATTTATTATCCATAAATTTCCGATCAAGAATTTGATAAGACACGTCCTCAGGGTTTTATGAGTTCGGCCTGCGCTTAATCGGGCTGGAGATTGAAAATGGTTGAATTTAGGTATTTGTGTTGAGTTGGGAACCCTAACTGTTAGTTCTCACTGATTGGTTTACAGCGCAAATCAATTCACTCTTGTCGGCAGGATGCAAACTCACTTAACACAAATTGTTATCTCGAATGGTTTTCAATAATTTTGAACTTGCTTACACTTTCATATTTTATTAGGATGTAGGTGGCTACGACTTTTCGGGAGGCGTCGAAAGTAAACACATTTTACGGATTGCAGTCTCATTTTATTTTATGGTTTTGTATTTATTAAACTAAGATAGTTACATCAAAACACACATTGCGTAACAAATTGGACTGGAAGATATGTAAGAACCAGTGACAATACTGTACCTAAAAGTAGGTTATTGCTGATAACCCTTACTTGCGTTCTTTCGGAGAATTATTTAACATTAAAAGTTTGTATCTATTAAGTACATAATAATAAGTACAATTGAGGAATGCACTCGATCACTAAGTCCGAATTAACAGCAATAAGGGTTGTTCTAAATACCATCTAAAAAGTGAATTGTTTCGTTCGACCACGAAGCATGTCTAACACGAAAAACGTAACTCTAAATGCCATTTGATATATATTTTAATATTGTCATTGTTTTACTTTAATTAGTATTAGGTTTAATACTTTACAAGTAGTTCGCTAGACGAAATGTAGAAAATCGAACTTAGCATTAAGTTCAAGAGCGTAGTTTTGCGTTAGCGTAACGACAAAGGAATGAACTAAAAGTAACCTTAGGTAAGTGATACTAGGCTATTATACCAATTTTCTATTCATAACATTACGTATGTAGTTATATTAAAATGTACAGGCTTACAAATAATATTGAAATTCGTTATTCATTTAGTTCGTAACGTAACTAGCCTACAGCCGGCCTTACTTTACAAAGTTGAATTTGCAGCAAGAGTAATGATTCTTAAAGATAGAAAGATCGATTACATATGCCACGTGATAAGTGTTCTAGAGTGTTGAACTGAAACTCAATGCTCTTTGAAGGAGATTAGAGCCAGACACAATTGTAGGTCAAGTGTCTTAAGTTTCCCGAGCCCTTGTGACAGTCATACCAACTCAAAACCCATTAACCCCCGAAGGATGTACTTGGACAAGTAACTTCTGTTCAACTCACAGAATACTCACTTGGATCTCATCTAATATAACGGACAATTCATAACATTTATTAGTTATTAAAACAGTAAAGCGGCTCGTAAAAAAATTCTAATCTATAGTTATTGTTTTTTATTTACATATAATACAAAATGTCAGTACTTAGAAAGTATGGAAATAATCTCAGTTGATACAAAAATTAAATAACTTAATTAGTATCGGTGTTTAACGCATTACAGTAAAAAGTAGTTATAACAATCGTGTACATAAAAGTTAAAAGGAATAATAAAAAATCATATGGCACACAGAATTCTAATGTAGAGAATAGATTTTTGTAAGCAAATATAACAATTAATTAAAATCACAATATCGTTTGGGAATGTAAAGTTTTCGCCATTAGGCATATACCTACAGCGAGTAGGTATTCATAAAACGCAATGAAATAAATCCACGAGATATTTTGCCAACGCGTTTAATTATGATTGTATATAATGATAATACAAACAATAATTATAATAATAAATACTAATCGAAAGGAAATTAAACACAACCTAGTAAATATGCATTAAACACTGAGTATAAAATTCCTAAAACAGCTACTGTACAATTACTATGGCACTGTCATTTATAAATAATTGCTAAATATCATTATGAAAGGAATGGCAAAACATGAAATCAAAATGATAATCACATTATCAAATAAAATGTCTGAAAATGTTAGTCAAAATATTAATTTACGATTGCTTATTCTTGATATTATATCCATGTCGCATAGACACAAGTCAGAGCTGAAATATCACCATTAGAGCCCAATCATATTTTTCTACATCAATAAAGTTTTTAAAACTTCTTTTATAATTCTCACATGATATTTTGCTCTCACTTATCATATTATAAACTATTCTTACAAGTTACTGACTAATCTATAAACTAGATTATATATTTCTGCTAATTTTAACAACAAAATATCAAGAGCATTTTTATTAGTTCAGTACTTTCGCGTAATTTATACTTTCTTCTTTATACCTCTGATGTGTAATCCGAGCACCGATTTAAAAACATAGTAATTGATATAGTTCCTATTCAATCTAACACTATAACATAACGTATTATGGCAACGAACTCTTTTGGTTAAATATATAAGAATACTTTTCACTCGAGGCGATATAAAATCTTTATCCCTTTAGAGATAGTTACGGACTCTTCAATACGCTGTAGATTTTTCTAATACGAACGAAATATCGGAACGGATATGTATCGGTAGGTACATTATTAGACAGGTACATTAAAACACTATTCAACAGAACAACTACAAAATAATACTTTTTTAAATCTCACAATTCACTTCACTTGGCAGTTCACACTAGTAATCGTACGCGTGTCGCACGATTTAGTCGCATCGTCAGTCGCAATGTCGTACTGTGGTCGTAGGTCGTATGGGCGCGCTGAGATCGATATGGCGTCCGTTAGCCTTCACACTGGCAACGCAGCCTTGTAGACCCGTGTACAGAGCCGCAGGCAAGCCCAGTGGCAGTGAAGGGGAACCCCCTAAGAAAATAACATCTTATTAAAAAAAAGGTAGTATTTCCTCCAAATCTGCCAAATAAAGAAAGTGATTATTGGAAACTGTAAAAAAGTAACTGTGCAGAAACAACAATTCCGACTTCCTATATAAAAATGCTCAATTTGCTTTTTTTAAAATAAGGAAGAAGTTCATACCGATCCATAACTTGGGGTTTGACTTCGAGGGCACCAGCAGAGACTGCGAGTACCCTCTAACTGGCGGTGTGTCGTCTACTTGCAGCATCGCCAACCTCTTCCTCCGCCTCACAGTGGCCGTATGCCACCGTCCATCATTCACCCTTGCTTTGGACTCTATACACTGGAACCAGTCTTCATGAGTCGCCGAGTTCATCTCCTTGATATCGGTGTCAGTGTATATGAGCTGTAGTTTCCCCTCACTTAGGCCTAGACCGACGAAGTCTCGAGGTCGTATACCGATTTTCCGTCTCCACATGAGGAGACCCGAGTCGTTGTATGTTCGGAATTTTATTTCGTATCTAATGCCGCGGACGCCGCTGTTCCTAAAATAAACAATTTTATTGAATTTACCGATGCCTGCTATCATACAAAGTTATTAAAACAAGTAAGTAATATGGTGAGTAAGAATGTGTTAATAATATTAGTGAACTAATGAGTAACTGCAATATTACAAATCATTTTGTAAGTACTACGAATATAATACCTATCAGCATTACTTAGATTAAACCAATCACGCATATTATAAGTATCCTATATAGCCGTCATTATGTGAATATTACGTCCATAAAAGAACATTAATACATTGTAAGTACCTCCCGCCTTTGTTATAAACTAAGTACCAAGTAAGCAATAATAATACCTTGTACCTGAGTTATTAAAAGGAAAAAGGTCAGAAAGAATTAGTTGTATTTATTAGATCATAATATTCTTACGTACTAATAGTACTATATTCATAGGAGCATTGAGTTTCAGTAGGTATACATAATATATGTACGGACTTAAAGACTTTTCTACTTCTTATGATATTTATAGTCTTTTCAGTCATCAATTTTAAAGACCCAAGTTCTGAAGAAGGGCCGTCGAATGAATCAGAGTGGATTTCGGTAACTAATCTGCTTTCAATTTAACACGCCTGTTCATTGTAATTTGACTATAACCGTACAAGTGCAGATACCATAGGGCAACCTTAACCTGAGGAAAATTTTGCACTGTTATTCGATACTTTAGCAATCTTAATAAGGTATTTATTTCGATATTGTGAGACCGATAGCTATACAGCGGAAAAATTTGTGCTGCTTTACGCGATCCATACTGCGACTGCCGCCGCCTATTTGTTAAACGCAATCCAACCCTAAGGTAAAATAGGGAATAGAATCTATACTAATATTATAAATCTGAAGAGTTTGGTTGAACGCAGTAATATCAGGAACTACTGGTTCGAATTGAAAAAAATATTTTTATGTTAGATAGTCAATTTATCGAGGAAGGTTTATAAGTTATAAACATTTCATCAACGCGGTCAAAGTCACCGGTAGAAGCTAGTTTTATTAAAACACCAACAGTTATTTTATTCACAAGCATCTCTATCCTTTGCAAGCAAATATAATACTGACAAGTGCACCTATATTATGAGAGCTAAGATAAGAAGAAAGTTTAAAGAATCTAATTAATAGCTCTACAAGTCTACACCTATATTTAGAAGTACGTTGTATCAACAATCCTTGATCCCCTAAATACTGTTAAAAGCACGTACGGGTCCCGTTGCCGTCAAAATAAACATAGAAGATGCTTTTAACAATCCCCTGTAGGTATTTAAGTGGGCGGACCCTTAAATGCCATAAGTTGTAACTACAGACTTGTTTACTTTTACAATATCACAACGTTTAAAAAAAACACTAACCCCCTTATACACGTTGCTATCATATTAATTTAATATTAAAATATTTTTAACACAAACTTTTAAATCAAAAACTAAACCAGCAATATTTTGAAGTATCATTTTGTGTTTCAAAACACAAAATACTTAGCTGATACCTAGGTATTTAAGTAAACATTAATAAATTAGTCTTCCAAAACCTGGTCTTTATATAAAATTAAAATATAGTTAATTTTATCATGTGTCATGTCAGTTGCGCGCGGGCGGTTGTACGTGACACACGTCTGCTAAACGATCCCCGAGCGTCAGCGTTGTTATTCGTAGTCGTTTTATTTAAAACTACCCCCATGTTAGTTGTTATTCAAAATAATGTCTAGTTTCGGTCGTTCGCTAAGTATTAGCTCTGATTCATTAGATATAGGAGATATGTGTGTAGAAAGTGAAAACATGCAAGTAGTTGAGGATGTCACAAAAGATACCCAAAAGGGCTCGGAGAAGAGGAGGAGAGAAAGTGAGGAAGAAGAGGTAGATAACGAGGGTTTTATAACTGTTCATAGAAACTCAAAACGCCTTTTGCGCAGTTATTCAGATAATAACAGTCAGAGTAAGAGTTCAGAAGAAATAGCTGTCCAGAATTCGGGGTTTGAAGTTAGATTATCGTCTAAAAAAATATTGCCGAAACATTTTGGCTTGGCTAAACTTTTGAGTTCGGAGCAAATTGACAACATAGTGACAATCAAATACAAAAGCCCATATAAAGTCAATATTATGTTTAAGAGTAAGGAAGATGCAGGTAAATTACTAACTTGCCAGAAGTTTAACGAGTTGGAATATATTTGTCAAAGCGTAGACGAAGTAAGTGTGTCTTATGGTGTCGTGAGAGACATAGACTTAGAAATTGAAGAAAAGGAAATACTTGAACAGTTTCAATGTGAATACAAGATTGTGGCCATGAGAAGACTTAGACGTTTATCTGATGATGGTAAGTGGGTAGATAGTACAGTTATTCGACTAGCCTTTAGGAGTTCTTCTTTACCCTCGTATATACTTGGATACGGGTGCCGGTTTAAAGTGGAATCCTATGTCTTTCCTGTCACACAATGCTCAGGGTGTTGGAAGTTTGGACATATAAGAAGAGTATGCCCAACTCAAAAGATAAAATGCCCCAAGTGCGGCCAAAGTCATGACAACTGTGAAACAAAAGTATTCATATGTATTAATTGTAAAGGAGGGCATATGGCGTTGGATAAGAACTGTCCAGCATTTATAAAAGAAAAAAAGCTTAAAAAACTAATGAGTGAAAATAACTGTACTTATAAAAAAGCTTTATTAACATACCACGAAAGTAATATCCAATCCAGAATTGCTAATTCATCTCAAAGTAATGTGGAAACAACCGAAATGCAAGTATCAGACTCTTATTCGTATAGAGATATATTATTGAGAGAGAAGGAAGATAACAAAATGCAAACTAAAACAGTAGAAGAAATAAGAAACGGAAATATAGAAAAAAGAACATCTGAGGACAATAAGAACCTAAAGAGATCAAGTAACATTAAAGGAAAGAGCCTAAGTAAAGCTAACAGACAAGAAAAAATACTGGACACTGAAATAGAGCAAGAGAAAGAAGAAGAAGAAGAAATACTTCAAACTAGGAATTCAGCATCTACATCGAGAGAAAATAAAACTGGACAAGGGTTGTTTACAAGGTTAAAAGTTATTTTTAATAAAGTTAAAGAGATTACGTTATCAGACAAATCTTTAGAAGAAAAAATTTGTTTATGTATACAGTACATCGTTAAAGAAGCAACATCATTTGTGTCGAAACAAATTATGAGAGGTGATTTATTTAATGTACTATTTACTAACAATGGCTAGGCAGGATTTTAATATTAATATAGTCCAGTGGAATGCGCAAAGTCTAAGACCAAAAATAGCAGATTATGAAATGTTACTCAATAGGGAGAAGATACATGTCGCAATAGTTAGTGAAACGTGGCTAGAACCAGACTCGCATATGAATGTGTCGGGGTACAACATATATCGACAAGATAGGTCAGATAGTTATAATGGCGGAGTCGCTATTTTATGTCACAAATCTCTAAGAACGTTTAGGACTCCTATTCAATTAAGCAATTCTGGTATTGAGTGTATAGGCATTAAAGTTTTAAACTGTAAGCTTTTACGTAATATAATCTCCATATACTGTCCATCGTCTGTACACACTTCTCAAATAGATTGGGATGTGTTATTTTCAATTGTCTCTGCTAACACCTTGATAGCAGGGGATTTTAACGGACATCATAGTAATTGGTCGAACAGGACTGACACGAGAGGTATTCAGATATTTGACAGCTCTCTTGAAAATGGCTACATCTCACTAAATACTGGTACAGCTACCAGAGTAAAGCTTGTAAGCGGTTTGCTTCAAGAAACCTCTCCTGATATCTCGTTTTGTTCCGCAGACATTGCTGTTAATACCGAGTGGGATGTAACTAATGAAAATTTGGGTAGCGACCACTTAATAATTAAATTAAGCATAAAATATCAAGATTCATTACAATTTACAATTAAAAGAAATTTCAAACTAGCTAATTGGTCCAAATTTAAAGTTGTAGTAGAAAATTTATTCTCACAATGTAATAGATCGTTTGATAACGTCCAGGAGATGTACGATTGTTTCATAGTATATATTAATCAAGCAGTTGAACAAACTATACCTTGTAAGAAGATTTGTATTAACCCTACTCGTAACTTTGTCCCTAAAATCTATTGGAATCAAGGATTATCAAAAGCTGTCGCCAAGCGTCGACTTGCACTTAAGAACTTTAGGAGAAACCCAACTCCCCAAAATCTAGCTTCATTAAATGTAATAATTTCAGAAACTCAACGTTTGATTAGGTGTGCTAAATCTCAGAGCTTTAAAAATTTTTGTGATAGTATTAATGAAAATACCTCTCTATCGGACATGTGGCGTAAAATGAGGTGGATGAAGGGATTTAGACAAGCAAGATCATATACTTCTGATTTAGCCAAACAACAATTACTGTCTTCTTTAACACCGGATTTTGTAACGGACCCCCCTCGGACGTTTACTTCAAGTAACCCCAAGCTTGACGCTGATTTTACGTTACATGAAATGGAAAATTGTATTAAACGCAAAGATACTTCTCCTGGGCAAGATGGTATTTACTACTCAATGATCTACAATCTCTCTTATGCAGGAAAACAGTTTCTACTTCAATTATACAACTTAATATATAATTCTGGTTGTGTTCCTATTCAATGGAGGAAGATCGAAATAGTACCAATTCCCAAACATAATTGCAGTTTAAATTCTAGCCTTCGTCCTATCGCGTTGATTTCTTGTTTATGTAAGTTGTTTCATTTAATGTTAGCTAAACGCTTAGAGTGGTTCTCCGAACATAATGAAGTATTGTCACCAAATACAGTAGGATTTAGAAGGGGCCAATCTTGTCTCGATTGTTTAACGCGTCTCGTAACTAGTATTCAGATTGGTTTCTCGCATAACATATCAACCATCGCTTGCTTCTTAGATATAGAAGGGGCTTACAATAATGTGTCAGTCAGTAAAGCAATTTCTATTTTAAATGATTTACATGTTGGAAGTAGAATGTGCTCGTATCTTTGGGATCTTTTAAAAGAAAGACATATTCAAATTAAATGTGATGAAGAAGATAATTATTTGATCCGGTGGACAAACAAGGGGATTGCTCAAGGCGACCCCATATCGCCTTTACTTTTTAATTTAGTCACTATTGGGGTTTGTGAACAGGTATATCAGGTATACATATGTCAATATGCCGATGACTTTGTCATATTTGCTAATTGTAATAAAATTGAAGATAGTGTTTCAAGGTTACAGGGAGCGCTCAACTGCTTGGTTAATTTGTTAGATCAGCTTGGATTAGAGTTATCAGCTGTCAAGTCTAAATACTGTGTCTTCAGCAGAGCTCGCAGATGTCAGCAAATACAAATTCATGTTAAGGAATTTTTATTGGATTCAGTAGAGTACATTAAGTACTTGGGATTCTGGCTGGACAGATCTCTTAGATGGTCCAAACACATTAATGAGATTTGCGAGAAAACCTGTAAATTTTTAAGTTTATTAAAAGTTTTAGCAGGATCTAACTGGGGTACACATCCTACACATATCCGTAGAATTTATAACGCTCTCGTTAGAAGTCGATTAGACTACGGTAGTTATTTATATGATAATGCTGCTAACTGCCATACATCCAAATTGGACAGGCTACAAAACCAAGCCCTTAGAGTCATAGGTGGATTTATAAGGTCAACCCCTATTCACGTCATGGAAAGTGAGATGTGTATTCCAACGTTAAAAATAAGGAGATTATATTTATCGTATAAATATTGTTTGAAAGCTAACTCTCACTCCAATAATATTACTAATCAAATGTTAATACAACTTAATGATTTATTTAGAAGTAGATTTTGGGTGAATAAAAAGAAGCCCTTATTGGCAACAAGTCATAATAAAATAAAACAAAATGTAATAGCTTCTTCATGCCCTCTTGAAATGTTTTCCTTGGATACCTGGACGACTAATATAAATTTAAAAGGTGTGATAAATAAGTCATTAGATAGCGTTAAAGGATCGAAGTCGCAGTATCTGGACCATACTATATTAAAAAGTGAAGTTTTACACGAATTACGTCAAAAGTATATTGATTATCGTGTGATATACACTGATGCCTCTAAGACGTCAAGTGGTCTTGGTACTGCGTATTTTGACCCTACTACTAGCAGTTATAAACTGCACAAAATTAAAAATAAATATGTCTGTATTATGACTGCTGAATTATTTGCTGTGTCACAAGCTTTATCCTATGCTTTTGAGTTGGATGCTCGTAAAATAGCAATATTTACAGATTGTCTAAGTGCTCTTTTTCACATTTCTTTCTGCGCCGCTGGTAACAGAGGTATGTCAATAGCGTACAGCATTCTAAGTAAAATAGATAAAGCTAATAGTAAGGGTACAGATGTCGCACTCCAATGGGTTCCATCTCACATCGGCCTTTTCGGGAACGAAGAGGCGGACCGATTAGCCAAAATAGCTATATTGGAGGGTGATGAGATTAATTTACTACCGAGCTACTCGGAAGTCTTAACTAAATATAAAGCAGAATGTTATTTAATGTTTAAAGAGTACTTTGACGAGAGGTCTAAATTCAAAGGTATATGGTACAAAAGTATTCAATGTGAGCCTCTTCACGTTCCTTGGTTCTCCGCCACTAAATTAAATAGGCAACAAATTGTAGCCGCTTGTAGGTTGCGTTCTGGACACATTCCTAGTAAAAGTTTTGCATTTTTGATGAAGAAAGTGGACTCGCCTGATTGTGATCAATGTGGTATAAAGGATGATGTTTACCACAGACTAGTAGAATGTGTCCGGTATGCTGATAAAAGAGCCCAAATGTTTGTTAAGTATAAATTGAACAATTGTGACGTCGGTGTGTTTCATGGCATTCTAGCTGAACCAAACTCTGATGCGGCTAGAATGCTATATACTACTGGTATAAGTAGATAATAATGATGTTTAATGCGTGTTAGTTTACATTTAGAATAAGATACTATAGGATTGACATTGTCATTTTTATGTACAAAAATCCTTAAAAATAAAGATTTAAAAAAAAAAAAAAAAATGTGTCATGTCATCGAGAATACAGCAACTACCTACTAATACCTATCACAATATAGTTCCAAAACTTCCGATAACATTACACAAATACACTTACAAATTAAATAGAGAACTTTAAGTACACAAAGATACTATCTGGAAGTAGTATTTACTATTTACGTTAACGTGTTTATGTAAATGCGTAAACTTCGACGTAACTTATTTGACTTCCCGTAAATTTATACATTCGGAGCGGAGGCCAAGAAACGTTTGTTGATGCACATCACTACGGCACTTCCAAATAAACTCTACAGAAATAAGAACACGGACTTGATAAAAGGCTTTCAAGCATAATAATTATATCGATAAATACGAGTATCTGTATTGGCCAAAGGAGAATACCTATTCCTATATATATTTATGTCTCCTCACTAAATGTACTACAACGGAAATAATAATAAAAGTAAAAAAAAAATGATCATTTATATTATAATTGTTATAGAGAAAAAAAGTATGAAGGTGCAGAATAAGAACATTAGAATTATTACTTAGTATGTAATGACACTAAAGCCTAAGTTTCGTCGCAACAAGATCTCAGAGAAAATTACATTATGAATATTTTCGGTCAAAAGACGGTGAGATATTTAATTTTTTCTACTGGAGGGGAGATATTAAGGCGGGGTTTAGATGTAAACGCTAGTAATATGTTTTATTAAATTCAGCCAACTATTCAAATTACACTTTAAGTGGATAAATTTCCACGTTGCTATTAAGTATTCATGTCTCTGAAACCACGCGGCTGCTTAATGTCCCCCACTTTGACTAAAACTACGAGGAAAATAGTAAATATATAATGTTTACCTAAACTAACTGTTGTGATGTATTACGACTAATTAATGTAATTTATTGGCGTTTCCTTCGAGTGTTATCTCACACCGTAGTGTCCCTCACCGACATCTTTGTTAGTATGTAAGCTAGAAAGATAGAAAATTAGTATCAGTTATTATTGAATGACTTAGTGTACGTCGTTTATGACCTTCAATACCTTCAACATTAGAATAAAACTGTGACATTATTAGTAGATAGAGTAATAAATCCTTTATACTACAAGAATTGTAAGGTAAAGAAAGTCGAGACGTAAAACCATATTCGTGAACTGGGAATTTATAAGTGTAGTGCTCAGTTAAGTTTGTTCAGTAACACGAACTTTGCACATTAAGATACTTCATGGACTAGTATACTTTGTACTCGTAGCACGTGATTGTCTTACCTGCGACTGCCCCTACTTCTGTACGAGAAATAATTGTTTCCGTCGAACTTGACCGGGGTTCTCTCGTTCAGCATTTCGACGTTGATCTGTACCTCACAGTTCCGGCCCTGGTATCCGTCGCGACAGATACACTTGTATTCGTTCAGTAGAGGTATGCATGAACCGTTGTTTTTGCATGGAGTCAAGCCTATTGTTAATATTATACAATCAGATATGATTAGGTAATTCTAAGATAAAGTATAATAGTGATTAAACTTTGTGATATAATATAGATATATAGAATAATGACTTATAAAGAGGAGGCCTTTGTTCAACAGTGAAAGCCTTTCGGCTGATGATGATGAATGAATAACTATGACTGAAATCACATCACTAATCAAAAACAACTTTTACATTCTTGAATGTGAATAAAGTAAATTCAAATTATGTGACTATTATAATAAGCTCTGTTTGTTGTTTTATAATGTTTGATCGTACTCACCATCTCCACACGGCGGTCCTGTATACTTAGTAACGCCAGTAGTAGCGCAAGGCAGCCGATCTTCATCTTGCACTATGGAACACTTAGCCGTCTCAGCCCCGTATAGAGACAAAGGATTGCCATTAACAAAGACCTGTTGCACTGAACCTAAGAAACTGCTGGTCACGCCTGACATCTTGTGGGGACGAATGTACGAGCTAGGGATAGAAGGTAAAAGTTGAAATAATAGTCACAATGATACTGCAAAAATTTCAATTTATATGACGAAAGAATATGGAACTGTCGAATCGCTTGAATTTCAATAAAACACGTTTAACATAAGTTTAAGTATTGAAATAAAAGCTTTGAGTACTCACGGCAATGATCCAATAAAGAGTGGCAACGTAAGTTCTAAATGCGTTAAAGGCGGTGACGAGTGTCCTCTCTGAGTGGGGTGGTGGTCTAACTGCAGAGTGCCGTGACGACCTGACCTGGACACACGAGCCCTGTGCCAACGACCCTTCGTGATTTGCACAGGTGACCTTTGAAAAAAGAACCAATAAGCCCCAAAACTTATATAAAACAATTCATTAAAATGTATGTAAATTTATTTCTCCCTAAATTAAAAGACGATACTTACGTTATATTAGCAATACCGCTTCCCAAATTGAACCTAAACTGAAGGTAACCATTAACCAGGTTAATCGCTATAAAATCCCCCTTGGCTTTATTAGACTGGCCGGTGTAAAGGAGCATTCCGGAAAATCGGTTCGTTAAAAACCAAATTTCGATGCGGAACGCTTTGCCCAGCCCTTCAAGAGGCGGCAATTCAATATAACTCGTCCCATTGAACTGAGGGGACCATGTCTCCTGAACCACATTTACATCTGTAAGCAAAGTAGGCAAGTTAACTAACTATTTTAACATAAATTATCCATTAAACGTTATCTAAAATAGCAGATGTTTGTATTAAACTGACCATTGTTGCAAGTATTTCCGTTGGAGCCTATTTCGCCCCCAAACAAACATCGACAGACGTGTCCTCCGTCGGCTCCGATGTCGCACAATAGCCCTTCGTCATATCCGCAGGGATTCGACTCGCACGGATCTAATCTCTCGTCACAATTGGCTCCTTGAAATCCGATAGGGCAGCTACAAGTATATTCGGTAGCTGACCCATCTATAGATTTACAGGTGGCGCCATTCTTGCAAGGCATACTCATACACGGGTTAGATTGGCACTCTTGAACATTTTCTATAGCAACGACTAATGAGTCCGGACGACCCAATTTCTTTGTCACTTGATGACGTATTATCCTTAAGTATTTGACACAGCCAATAAAACTGCTGCGCGTTCCGATATTATCGAAGACCCTGTATAAGAGAGTAATGATATACTTAATTACCTAATATCAGACAGTCATACATAAATAAGAATCGTGAAGTGACGTGAAAATTTTAATATACCTAGAAAAGTTTGTAGGTACGCTTCCAATGTAAGCGTCTTCATTCAGGTCCAATGCTTTTAAATGACCACTGGATTGGCCGACCACATCTTCCATATCATCAACTGATAAAATCCCGTCTCGATGGTATCGCTTTGCCGACACCTTGTGGTACTCGTTTAATGTTATCTTTTCTAGTGAAGTAAGTATTAACACTCCGTTTCCAAGATTATACCTGTATCGAGAATGAGAATAATTGTAAGTGCAAATGAAAAGCAGTTTCACTGTTATCAAATCCAATAATCTTTAGAGCTTTATTACATTTACTGTGAATGCAAGGAAATATTGCTCACCTAAACTCTAAATATCCGTTGACTAAAGCAAGCGAAACAAAATCACCGGTACCGTCAGGTTTTTGCTGATTGTACAATATTACGCCGTTCTCAGAAAAGGCTTTAAATTCGATATCGATATTCAACTTGTGGTAAGCTTTCAAGGGTTTCAGCCGTATATAAGACGTGCCGTCGAACGACGGAGTCTCTATATAGGTGCCCAGAAGTCCATCCTTTGCGAGAGATTCGCAGTTCAATCCTGTGTAAGGGCCGGCACACAAGCACGTGTAAGTGGATCCAGGCAAATCAATACATGTTCCGAGGTTGTAACATGGCTCTGACAAACAAGCGCTATATTCCTCTGTCGTCTCTTGAGGCATTTGTTCTGTGAAAAGAAAAAGGATCCATTGTTTTCATGAAGCGAATGACGCGTAGGTATATTTAATACGTATATTTTAAATTTAAAAATATGTTTTTCATTTTCCTCTTATTCATTTTTTTGAAATTTGATACTATGAGAAACATAACTAATAGACATTTCATATCTGTCTGTTTATAGGTAGAGTACAAAAGTTCGAAGGTTAAAGTTGTAGAATGCCTTTTCATAACTTTTCGCTGATATGGTGCTGCAAAATTGTTTCAAAATCTGAAGTGTATTGAGTTGTAGCACATAAGATTTAATGAGTTCCTACTCTATAAAGTTTCAGATAGGTTTATAGTAACCAGAAGGAGTATTAAGAATTTCTAATACGTTGATATTCAAAGCTTATAAAAAGCTCATTACTGACAATCACGTCAATCAAATGATAAATATTATATTTTAGTATTATTTTAGTGGATTATCTTTCGACCATAGCGCAGTCAGTCAGGCGACACTCATCGTCCTAAGAAAGCTAATCGGCCAATACTCTTAAGTCGCAGTAAAGGAGTTTGCTTTCCGAGTCACATGACTTTGTGAGATAAGCTTTCACGCTAGAATATTTCCGGAGTGACTTCTCAAGTTTATAATTATGAGAGAAAGTGCTGCTATGCAAATCTGTTATGAAATTTCCAACCTCAAATTATATCAAAACAAAAATTAATTAAACACAGGTCTATAAACACGTTGATGATTAAACTTATTATACACGTAAACTTACGTAGATATAACACGATTTAAAAAGTATATATGATTCGTTTTTCGATCTAAGTATATTTTAATGGTATTGCAAAAAGCCGCCTGTAAAGTTGGTATAAAATAATAATAATTTATTGCACCTTCTAACTTTGAAGCCTTTTAAAACATTTTAACTCACCTGCACAGAACAACTCTCCTTGTCGCGAGCTGACGCGAAATTCTTCAGGCACTAAGCCAGGCACACAAATTGGACCATTAAACTAAATCACTCGCACAAAAATACTTACCAATGCACGCCTTCCGATGCAATGTTGGCACATGTCCTGCACGGCATACGCAGGCGGCACGTGCGCACTCAGCGCCGGGCAATGCGGCGCAGTCAGCGTCGTCTGCGCATAAGTCGCCCAAAAGCGCGCCAACAGAACCAGATCCTACGGTCGCTGTTGTTGCTGTTGAAATACCTTGAGTTTTACCAATGTATTACGAATTATCCTTTTGACCAGTGTAAGCTGGACTTTACATTTTGTACATGACTGGCTGCTTGGTTCTTATCTATCTAGGTCTGGTTCTTATTTGGTGCAAATCTATGTTTGGTAATTCGTGAAATATAATCTATCATATATTGGCTAGCTTCGACGCCGTTAGAAATATAGAAAATACTGTTGATGCACGATAAAATAGCTAGTATAACGGATACTTAGTGAGTAAATATATATCTGTATAACATAAAAAGAGAACATTGTTACATAAACATATTTTTCGCACTAAATGCCCCTTCAAAACTCACCTTTGAATTTTTGTCCGGATAAGATACTGTCAAAGTCGCTGGGCGTCTCTTTCCTAGTCCAATCATATTTGTTGTAGTATTTGTCTGGGTTAAGAAGATGTCGGGTTGATTTGGAAGCGGCGCCATCGTCCTGCTGTGTGAACTGTATGGGCGAGGATGGCCGCGGTGGGCCGGCCGTGCCAGCCACTTCACCCAACTTGCACGGACCGAACGCTTGCACCACGATATCCTCTTGCGTGCGACACGCTTGCAATTTGAGGTGACACTCAGACTCATAAGTCTTACCGTCGCTACCGCATACCTGTTGGTTTTGGTTAAACTTAGCATCGTTTTACCAGCAAAGTTACAAGGCCGCGTTCTTCGATGTGAATATAAATTATTCACAACTTCGTAACACAGATAACTTCAAAATTACAATAAATTATGGTACTATAAACTGAATGCTAACAATGTAATGGATACGCAAATTAATGTTTACTTTGTTACTATGAAAGAAAGTCTTAATAAGGGTATTGTACTCACCAACATATTAGTGTCGCTATCTGAGCATGGTGCGGCCGCGCACTCACAAAGCGCGCCGCCCGTGCGTTCAGTACACACGGCACCAAAGTAGCATGACAGTTCAGAGCACGAAGACACCACACCACCAGTTTCAGCTATAGAAAGTAAATATCAAGATGTTTGATTAAAATAATGGCCCACACTAAATACATGAAAATTAGGTACGTGCACATAATCGTACCTAAGTAACTACCTACCTACAAAAAAGAAAAACGGTTAATACGAAAACATCTTGACAAGGGTTAGGCATGGCATTGTTGTAAGTACCTTTGTAATGAGGACCCTAAATCTCAGTGAAGAGCAGGTTGGTGTTTTTTAAAGAAAATAAATGCGACTTACGGTCAGAACACCCGTTGGGTCCTAATCTGCGCCTGTGGTCGGCACATACGGTACATTTTTGTCCTTGTACTCCGGTTCGGCAAACACATCGGCCTGTCATTTGTTCGCAATCTTCTCTAACCGAACCAAACGCTGAACACCCACATGCTAAAAAAATAATATAATTGTAAGTAGGTATAACTTTGAAATCAAAGTTATAGTATCTAAGCAGAAGATAATTCAGGAAGTGACTGAAATAAGTCCAACTATTGTTTTAAAGGTACAGGTAAGGACTATAAGTGATAAGAAGGTTACAAAAAGTATACATACGAATACAGCCGGTGTGACCGGAACCGATCCTTGGCAGTCCCCAATAGCCGGGCTCGCATCGGTCGCACTTGAGGCCGCCCACACCGGGCCGACAAACACACTGGCCGTCCTCGTCGCATCGATCCGACACCGACCCCAGGCGATTACAACCGCAAGTCGAACTCGTGATTGGACACCCCTCCTCATTAGGACCGGTAGCTGCGGTCGAACCGTCTGAACAACACCCATACGACGTCTCCGAACAGTGAGATATCTTCTTTTCTTCAATTTGCCTCGAATCGTCTATACAATAATGTTTTATCGAAATTATTACCGAAATTTCGTTTGCATGTGACACACACGGGTGAATAAAATACCCTATTTTATAAGATGGGGACAAAGGATTCAAAGCGACGACGGCTAGCGTGATTGTATCCAATTTACTGTTGGTGCCGTGTACCGTTAGTATCACTCTGACAAATCGCCAGTTTGGTATCATATTATATGCATGAAAGCAAAGTTAGCTTCATGAAAATATTACAGAGTTATAGAAATTAATGTAATTGTTACCAAAATGAAATAAATGATAAAAGCTTTTAGAATTAATCTCTTTCGATTTCAATTAAACGATTGGTCCTATACAAACAGGTAAAATCAACTATTTTAATGTAACATTTTATCTGTCGTAACAACGATAACAACATTTATACATTAGTACAGCACAAGTACAATACAAATGGTTATTACACTTGTTGGATGTTAAATGTTAGAAAGTTTAGTTAGAATGGACAGTATATTCAATTAGGGTAATGAACAAGGAGACCTAATAAGTCTAGGTACATTAGGTTTTAATTAAACCAAATAACACTAGAAAAGCAATAGCAACGGATTGTGGTTATCTATTTTTCACACATAACACGTACATTCAATCGCTTCTGTAATGCCTATGCATTACAGAAGCGATTGAATGTACGTTAATATCATAATTGTCTCTATGTGAATACGTAATACTCACTTTTTGGACAGCATCTTGCCGCAGTCAGTGTAATATGACAGTAGCTGCCAACAGGGCAATCCTGCCGGTGTGGGCCGTTACCACAGTCTATTTCGAGGCCAGTAGTATGATCGACCATTGCTTTATTATTACCGCAAGGCCTTACCTCCATACCTGTGGTTGACAACAATTCATTACCGAAAATGGTTTATGAATTATTTCACTCTTACATAAATGTTGTTTCAAACTACATTTTAGAGTTTCTTATAGTTAGTTTGTTAGTAAGCATGAAGACAAACCTTTGCAAAGATCCAGTGGCCGGAGTCTTAATTCGAGTTGTTTTTGGCAGCCCTCTTTACGCATAGCACAGAGACTGGGGTACAGTCTGAAGTCGGACGCACAGACTGGGAAGTATTCATTGTCATGTGCGCATTCAAAAAGACAGGAGCAGCGTGGATAACCGTCGGATCCAATTTCGCAGCTGGCGCCAAAGTCGCAGCGAATGTCCCGACAAGCGGACGAGTTGGCCGAGCCATCCTGGTCGGTCGCACCCCAGGCATCCGTCGAGCCGTCCTCGGCCTCAGTCGTGGTCATCGCGGTCGTTGCTACCCCCACCCAAATATTTGCGTGTTAGTCAAGCGATAAAGCGGAAAGTTAGTTAATTGATCGACGATGGGTCGCTTTATTGAAATTACTGTTAACGGCTGGGTTGATGGCGGTTCGATAGTATAGATTTTTTGTTCGTTCAACAATTTTTACAGATCCTTGCCCCCGGCTTAAAACATATTGCAACTAATGAATCGTTGGATCCTGTAGGTATTATGCAGATTTACGAATACGAGTAGTTAGTAATGTTATATGGATGGGAATTCAAGATAGTGTAATAAGTGATACGTACTCATAGCAATTGGTGGTACAACAGCCAATCTGTCTTTGCAGTCTCCATAGAAGATGACGTGTAGTGTCGCAGGAGGGGGCAATCGACATGCTGCCTTTTGCAGTTCACACTCATTTGGATAAGTCTGCATTGTACTGCCACAGACTGGTTCTCGAGCAGCCCCAGTGCAGTCCGTCGGACATATACATTCACCAGCTGAGCAATGTGCTCCGAACGCGCACTGTACACCTTCACATAAAGCTGTTGAAAAAATACATGTATCAAAACCTAGCTCCTACCAGCTTTTTAAGCTGGTTGCAACTTCGTCTTTCAAAGAATACAAAGGTTTCTGAAAGTATGTTTAGGTGTACTTAGTTGATAAAAAATATCAGGGCAACAGTACTTCAACACACACTACCATTTTTTTGGTGTTTTCTTAACTATCAGTATATTAGGTTAAATGTTATCTACTTATATCAGATTATATGTCATAAGGCTATATCCATAAATAATACTACGAGCGCGAGTTTTATTTCGTCTGCCTTGGCAAGGTTACGACTTTGTAAGCACCCCGGCTGAAGTTTTCCAAGAAACGAATGGCTGCACAGATAATGTCATTACGTTGGACAATTGTGTGCTTCCTATCGTACTTTCTCATTCTGCCGCTAAGGAAAATTAGCCTGCCTCGTTCCCTCATTGAGGGATGAGGGAAGACACCCGTGCAAATTTAATAACAATTGTTTACCACTTCTCCGCAAAATGAAAATCTTGTGAAAGCGGTCGATTAATGCCGGACGGAAAATGTAAGGAAATGTTTTGTAATAAAATTTTAAAGTAAGAACGCTGTAGACACAATATCTGCCGCCTAAATTGGTTAAAACTAAGTTTGGTAATCTGTTTCAAGAACCCACGAATTAATGGATTGCTTTGGGTTGCTTGATAAGAACATGTTAAATTAAAAGCTCTAGTAATCACACCCAAACCCTTAATTTATAATTTGTTAAATACTTCCTCAAAAACTTTATCACTAGAATACATTGTATTATAAATGAGTAATCAATTCAAATACTCGTTATACCTATAAGTTCTAACGAAAGAAAGAATATTTTGTTCTAGAATTAGACAACAATAACACAATTCTCGATAAGAAATGTCCTAAGAATCTATTACTCATATTAGAGACTGGTATTTTTATGCAAGATTTTTTTTATCAAGAATTAAAGCCACGTACGGTCTCTATGAATCGTATAGTACCCTTGCCTCCGGAAATTAAATTTAACAATAGAATCGCAGTTCTCTTATTCCTAATATTTCCTCGTTGAAATCTCGATATCTACCTACTAGAAAGAATAATGTAGCATATTTATCGAATTATTGTTCATACTTTCTTTAATAAATATTGTTCCTTTGTAATGTCAATATATATTTTTTATAGGTATTTGTATTCAGATTTTTTTTATAGATAAAAAAACACATGCTGCCTCTCCCGATGTCACATCTATATTACTTTATTAGTAACTTGAGAATGCACATCACAATGGGTGACAAAGGCGATTTACTTAATCTCTCTCCAGTCTCGGGTACGCCCGCAATGGGGACACTTTAATCCGCTACCGATCTTTAATCCCTAAACGTTGTACTGAAGCCTATTTCAGATTCAACTGTTTATTCAATAATAATGTTGAAACAAGGTGACGTTACGCAAGGAAAAAAAAGTTCCTACATAAATGAAAGAAGGTCTCTAACGGAAAATTGCTTAACCTTAAAACTCTCCTGTGTACCGTTCCGTTCATAAATATCACGTTGAAATGAAACCCGCTAGAAATATAAAACTGTTGGTTATAATAAATCGCCAGTTGCCGTGGCAACTAACTAAGTTGAAACAGGGATGCTGCCATCAATCTTCTGAACTCACCTTTATATCTACAACTTTCTAACAAACAAGTGATTAATTAAAATTTCTGAACTCTCACGCTCCACATATGAGCATAAAGGCATTGTTCCTTTAACCTTATTCATACTAGAGGATTTTAATTCGTATATTCCAATCCAAAAACCTGTAGCTTACTGCACAAACCGTATTGTTTGGTAAGCCTTTTAACCTTTCATATTCGTTTGAAACAATAGTTAAAATGTCGACCAACATTTCATATTTTTGGAAGTTAGGATATCTTAAAAAGAAAAGCTCATTCCAACCCTTTTACCCCAATTATATGAGTCTACAGTGGTCTTCTTCAGGAAAACGTTTTTCCATAGGTGCCTCTTCCAGAAATAAATCAGTAATCTGTTTTTTCCGAACAGACGTTTAAAGATCCATAATTAAGTTTGATTTTATAATTAATTATTTAATTATGGTCTTTAATATAACAATATCAAATAAACCTATAAAGTACGTAGTTAATAATTATGCTTTACTTAACATGATTTTATGATAAAAGCTTTTAGGAGCCAACAGTGTAATCTCCTGGCTTACCGTGTGTAACGAAATAAAATTATATGACGAGCTTCATGGAACCACTATTAATATGGAAAATGTGTTTCAGGTCATACTTGCCTCATAATTATGTACCTAATTACCTAACTTATAAACAATTAATGGTTTTAAATCTGTATAAATATAAATTGCTGTTCGTTAGTCTCGCTAAAACTCGAGAACGGCTGGACCGATTTGGCTATTTTGGTCTTAAAATATTTTTGGAAGTCCATGGAAGGTTTGTACGGAGAGAAAGCGGTACGAAAATCGCTGGCCCAGCTAGTCAGATATAATTATCATGGACAGCGGTCAGAAAGTTCAATAGAGCTTTTGTTACGTAATTTTAAATATATTCGTTCTCATTGATATAAAATTAGGCAACATCACCACTGCCAATGTAGATCCGAAACCCGACTAGATAGAAGATTATATAAATAGATAAGTAAATAAGACGTCGTAAAGAACAAGGGAGGGCAGGAGGATTTGATTACGGTAGGGGAAGGTGATTACTTAGAGATACATTTTTGTACGTAATCTTGAGGAAAGAACATTGGGCTCATGAGGATGATAACGAGTAGGAAAGCAGCGTGTTTAAAATAACAACTGGTAATATAAAAATAATAAGGACTATAAAAATAAAAGCTTTTGCTTGGTTTTTTCGTACCTGTCATAAATATTATGCACGCTACATGCTACAGTCCTTAAATACTAGTTTGCTAATAACAGTGGTAACTAGCAAGCTTCTGGCATTATTTTCACTGATTTGTTTCACAAAACATGCGACTTCTAAAGCGCCGTGATTTTATAGCTACGTGTTAAAGTAACAATATGATAAAAACAAATTAAGTTATATATTTCGTGACGTAATTACTGTTTATCGTTCAATTACACGTAATATCTAAATAACTAGACACTTTGTTACTGAAAAATTGTATCAAGATTGCTAATTAGTCATCGTCTATTATCAGGATGCACATGATAGGTCTATCACTAGAAGTTTAGTTACGTACCTATAGGTAAGTACCTACAACTAGTTCATCTGGTACCTAGTAGTGGGTATTCTGGTCTGATTATACGTTTTTTTGCATCCTAGGACAAACGGACTAATGTAAATGAGGTACAGTTTACTCACCGCAATCTCCTTTGTAGGCGAGCCGCAAATCACTTTGTTCACGACACGCCGTCGAGTCCAGCTCACATAGCGACGGGTAGGTCTGGCCGTCTCCCCCGCATACCACGTCAGATTCCTGTCATCACATACCCGTTAACATACACGATAAACTAAAAAATAAGATTTAAGTTTCACTATAAGTATGATAAAAATATCGTATTTAATTAGCAAATTCGTAGACAACTAAAATGCGTAAGTAATTATGACTTAATTGAACCAGTAATTAATGTATATAGTTACGTAAATAATATGGATAACACTCACGAAAGTTATTCTAGTAAGAAAAATAATGATAGAGTTTTTACTTATCGTACCTGTAATATAAATATGAAATTACCCACGGTATTAAATATATAAAATGTAGGTACCTACGTACAAATTATCTTAGCAGTAGGTATTAAGTAACATATTTAATATATTATTTTCAGAGAATAGACTGGCAGACAGAAACCAGGCCGTAATGCTTATTATATATTATATGACATTCATTTTGTTAATGTAATGCGCGCCAGCTACGACGCAGTAACGTGTAACTTACAAGGTAATTTAGAACACTAACAAAGATCGACCATCTGAGTATTTTTATTTATAAAAAAATAAGTTGACGTAATCTAATGGCTCACAAATCTATTATTTATTTATCTTGGACGGCACTCTTTTCATTTATCTTCTTAATAAGGTAATAAGTACTGGCAATAATAATAAGAGCCTATAACTGTCCCACTGCAGGGCAAAGGCCTCTTCTACTATAGAGAAGGATTAAGCATTGATCACCACGCTAGCTCACTGCGGGTTGGCGATTTCAGATAATTAAATCCAGGTTTCCTCACGATGTTTTCCGTCACCGTTAGTCAGTGGTGTCAATATAAGTTAATAAAACATAACATAACATAACATCACGCCTGTATTACCCGAAGGAGTAGGCAGAGGTGCACATATAGTACACCCACATTTCGCCAGTTATGTTTTTTAGGTCCCAATGTAATAGGGGGCGAGCCTATTGCCATCAACCGGGCACAAATCCAGACTCCGTGCTGCTACTGAGAATTACCGAATGGAAAAACCCAATAACACTTTGCCCGACCCGGGATTCGAACCCAGGACCTCGTGCTCAGCAGTCGCGCTTAGCAACCACTAGACCAACGAGGCAGAAGTTAATATTTCTTTCTTAATATTCCCCATAAGCACTTATCGTGATTTAATCAAAGTATTAATTCGTAACTATAGCGATGATCTTTATTAGAAAATAATAAGGATATCTAAGCAATATTATTGTTAAGCTTATTGTATCCGGCTCACAAAACAAACCGATATAATCACAGCTTCTCTTTTACCAATTATGTATTGTTCGGTAGCTTATTTCGGTGAATTGTTTAAAATCGGCTTAACTTGATTGGTTCGAAACTGTAGCCTTTAGAGGTTATTAGAATAAGTAATCAATTGTATAAGTGTGTTGTGAAATATTCTAATACTCTTTAATTTGATACTGTTTTTAACCCTTGAGAAAAAAATAGGGATGTTATAAATTTAGCCTCCATGCGTGTTTGTCTGTCTGTGGCACCGTAGCTCTTAAACGGGTGAAGTGATTTGGATGCGGTTTTTTATATGTAAGCTGGTTTTCTAGCGATGGTTCTTATACATTTATGATGCAAATATTACTATTTGCCTCATTTTTGGCTACAAAATAAACACTAAATGTTATTTTATAACTTTAATTTTAAATACCTCCGAATTGTAGGTTCAGTAGAATAGCGATAACTTATTCGAAATATAAAATGACTGCCTACCATTTACACAATTATGAAACAAGGAGAAGTCAGGACCAAAATCTGAAATCCTCCCTAGAAATGTTCGCATTACATCACCCACCTAGTTTCAAACGGTAGCAACTTGAGCTGATAACTACCATAACTTAACATATAATTGCTCAATATATTGTGCCTTAATACCGCTTGAAACGCCTCTGAGCTATGAAATAATGAAGGAGCTTAGACATATTAATTATAATAGATTAACTTGTACGCAAGGAACCTTTAGAATGCCTTCTCATCACTATCTCACCACTTGGGGCTACATATTGGATTGATCGGTCTAAGGGAATTTCACAGGAATGCTTTATGCAACCCTGTTAACATAACGTTTAATTATATTGTTAATCAACTACCAACCCGACTGGTCTATGTAGTTATGTATGAAGGAATTTTAATGGTATTTACTTTTATTATATCTATTTTTCAATGCCATTATTAAAACATACATTTTATTGTGTAAGCATGCAGCAAATTGTGATTTACCTAAAATTTTAATGCACAATTATATTTTGATGTTACGTACCTGATCACTAATTAAAAACACATGAAACTTCAATTAAAAATTATTACCCACAGAATTGATGGTTTACTGCCTTACAATATTGCACGAAACGATTCTGTCTGTTAACATGCTGGCTTAGTTATGTGCCACCCAGTCGAAGGTGCAATAAATATGGGCATAGTAAATTAAGTGTGTACAATACCTGTGCCTCGGTGCAGTTGTGGTTGCAGCGACATGTGGGTCGGCCGGTGTCGGCGTCTACGATGCAGTCCCCGCCGCCCTTACACACCGTGTCCGAGCAAGTCTCTGTGTAACACACGCTTATAAGAGTATCCTACATATAGTACTTAAACACTGATAAATACAATATTGTAGTCTAACTGATCTTTATAGACCTTTCTTTAGAAAAAAAACGTCGCACCCTCACACTTTTTAGTAATTTCTCCTGATTCGTGGAAGCGCCTCACGAACATGACATATCACATACACAAATACAAGACTCGGGACAAACATCTGTCGATCACAGAATTTTTTTCCCGTGCGGGAATCGAGCCGATGACCCCTAGCGCAGCAGTTTAATCGCCTAGCCATTGCGCTAATCAGGTCCTCAGACTGTTTATTATGAAATGGAGGTTAGAAACGCGAAAATGAATAATTTATCGATTTATACCCTATGTTGAAAATAACACAATAAGTTGCAAATATAAACATCAAAATCAAAAATGTTTGAATGCAAAATTCGGCTTCATATTTGGAGGGATCTTCCTATATTACAACAACAAAAAACAACATTACCCAAACATGTCAATTTAGTATAACATGTTTGTAACAGTAACGCATTTATCATACAATGTCCATAAATTTTGCTCCAACGTAATTGTGAAAGAGTGATTGATTAGCTGTAATTTCATTTAAAGTCGCTTTTGTGATTTATCGGAAAGTGGTAAGCTCGAAATCCTTTGAAAGAAATCCCAATAAACTGTTCCTAAACGCCGGTAACGTCTATATATAATTTTTTTTTAATAATTTATTAATTTTGTAAAATGAATCCGTTTTCTCCGTCAATCAATCCGCGTCGCTTTCAATTTCCATTGGGCCATTTTAATCTCTAATTGACATTTCAGTGCGCAATGATAGAGTTACGTACAATTTATTACTGCGTTGAGTCCCGGAACAAATTGAACTGAATGAGTTTCAGGGAAAATAAATGAGAGTTCATGTAAAAGTACACTGGGGCTTATTAAATTTTGAGTGGGATACTGCTAGTAGTACGTATGCTGGGTCCTTTTTAATCGGATGATTTGACTGATCGAACTTTTATATAGCAAGTCGCTAAGTCTTTCAGATTAACAATAAACCTAGCGTAAAAGTGAGTTCTCGCTGTGTGTGTGTTAGGAAACGATACGAAGCGAGCGTCAAGCTCTATCAATTTTTATACTCCTTTCAAGTTGAAAAGCGTTTATTCATATAAACGGAACTTTTTCCGTTTCTTTTAATTTTTACGAAGCGTATCAGATTAACACTTTATTAATTGAATTTTATCATCACCAGCACCGCAAATAAAATAATAATTTAAACGAAAAAAAGTATTTAATTACAATAAATTGATGGCTCATAATTCACTTAATTTTAAACTCTTGCGATGAATAGAATTTTATTTTATTACCGTTAATGTTTCAATATTGTACAGTTTAAGCGTAAAAGAAATAAATCAGTGGTGAATGTATCGTAAATATCGTGCTTTGATAAGATAAGCTTTGTTCTCAACAACACTTGCAAAGTTTTATTGAGGCTCCCTATATTTAATTAGCGAAGTTCTTCTAATAAATTAGTTTACAGCGCTCCTTTCTGCGCTTAAGAAGTAAGGTATAGGTACACGAAACAATATTCGACGGTGGATAGATACATTGTGTAACTAGAGTAGTTTATCACGAACTCACGGTAACTATAATACCGGCAAGTAGTTATTACTCAATAATTCATCCCGTGGTTGTATATAGATACAGCAGAACTTCTTAATATGGAGCAATTCTCTATAAATAATTACTTATAATCAGTATTATTTAAAATCATGAAAGATAGTATACTATCTTTTATTTTATTTAAACATAAAACTCGGGGATTATGTTTAAGACAAATTTAAATTTTTGAAGCGATATTGTTCGCGTGATAAATATTATTAACCCTTATTATCCAAGATAAAAAGTAACCTAAGTTTGACTTTTAATCAAGCTAAAGTATGAACTATCCATACGCTACATGTTATCGCGATCTGTTTAGCCGTTCTAACGTCACGAACTTTCACATTATACAATTATAATTTTGACGACCTGATTGGCGGAGTGGCTAAGCAATTGGACTGATGAGCTAAGGGTTGCGGGTTCGATTCCCGTACGGGGCAAAACTTTGTGCGAACCACAGATGTTTGTCCCGAGTCTGGGTGTTTGTGTATGTGATATTTCATGTTTGTGAACTGCACCCACGACACAGGAAAAAATCCTAGTGGGGCGACGTTTTCTAAAAAAAAATGTGTACACACAGGAATCGAGATCTCCGTTCTGCAAATGACGTACCTACTTGGCTGTAAAGTGTAACAAGTATTCAATAAAAATACAAAAGATTTAATACTTACGGCAGGTTCCATTATAAAGCACTTTCAGTTTTCCATCAGCGACGCCTTCCTGGCAGGCGTGCATGCGCATCTTGCATTCGGAGCCGTACGTGTTGTGGTCGGACGCGCACACCGGCGTGAGCGTCGCGTCGCACACGGGGCAAGCGCACTGCGCCGCGCCACCGCGCGCAACACATGCGCCGCCCCATGGACATGTCGCTCGGGCGCATGGATTTTCTACACCTAGGTATAGGTACAATTTGAGATAATTAAAAATGACTTTAACTTTCGAGCAGTCAGGACTATAAATGCGCGTAAAATGTTGGTAAACTGGCAATCAATAAATCACATTTTGGACATGTAAATATCATTATTAAACTCCAAATTAAACGAAGTACAAAGTTAATACTAACCCAAAACTCAAATAAACTACCAGTTACTGATCTAATTTTACGTCTAAAAACATCCAACTCACCGCAAGGTCCTGTGTAAGCGACTCGTACGTCTCGATTATCCAGACACGAGGCTCGGTCCAAGTGGCAGCGGCTGTCGTAGGTGCGTCCGTCCGAGCCGCACACGGGCCGCACCACCGGCTCGCACTCCGCGCCGCACCCGCACACAGCCACACCGCGAGCGTCCAGAGAACAATGCTCCCGTGAACCACACTTCACAGAGTCGCATGGATGTTGAGCTACACAGATCAATATTTTATAATTTAGTCCACAAAACCGTCATTGTGACATTACCCTAACTTTAATAGGTTACTAACAATTTAACACGAAATTAATTAATACAGATTAATATAAACCGGAAAATCACTCAATATTAAAAGTTTAATTCTAAATAATACAATTATTTCATTTCTGCCACAATTTCTTTTGGGTCGGCTTGACGCTTCGATGCTCTTACCCAATTACTTTTCTAAGGACAAAATGTCTCCTCAACACGGGATACAAATAAGCCGGCTTTTACATTTCCGAATAAAGATTTAATTTTAGATTAGAAGACTAGGTTTCAGGAGCGAACGGCTATTTATTATAAAAAGATTTTCAAAAACATAAGAGGCAAGTTCAAGCGGTTTGTACGAGAAAAGATAAGAAAAATTACCCGAAGCGCATTCTCCTCTGTAGGCGATAGTGAGTTGCTGTCGCGTCCGACACGATTCTCGTCGTAAAGCGCATTCGCTTGGATAGTCTCTGTAATCGGAGCCACACACAGCGGAACCGGGACGCACCAGCAGATCGCATGGCGGACCACATTTGCAGACTGGCGCCCGCGCTTCATTTAACTGACATACGCCGCCGTCAGCGCATTCATGTTCCGAGCAGGGATCTATGAGAAAAATGTATTTTAAAAGGAGAATTGACTGTCGTCCTCCTTTGTAACTAGAAGAATAGCTAACGCTAAGATACTATAATCGCTAGCTGTTATCATTAGATAAAGCCTTATAGAACATTTTATGATCACACTCACAAACACTTGCCGAAGACAAAAGTCGTATCTTAGGTAAAGCAATTCTGAGTTATAAAGGAGTACAGACTACGTTGTGAAACAATCTAATAAAAGCTCCAAAGCAAGCTAGAGTAATGTAAATAAAGAATCTTACAAAGGATGTTGGAATGTGCGGGTATTCGGTCTTGTACAAATTTAGTTCAGATCGAATATTCTGAGACAAGTTCAGTGAAAAGGGTTAGCGAATGTAAGTACATAAAGTAAAAGAGATTAAATTACTTTTATGAAAAAGAAAACAGACGACCCAATTTATGTTTTGTATGAGGAAAAATATTTTAGCGTATAAGTTTGTCTAACTTTTAGGACGAATTGGGTTATTTATTGCTCGCTTTATAGGTGTTATTAGGGGTTCTGAAAATATTTATGAATTGTTCTATCTATATGGAATGTCAATATGATAGGTAGACATAGGTATGATAGATAGGTAACTTTCATTTGCTTTTCGAACATTCATTCTTTTGAAATTGTCAGAAATATTAAGTAACATAATGAGTGATATTATACTAAGTAGTTTATTCAAAAGAGAATGACAGAAGGCGTGTCACCTTTCTACGCACGATTCTTTACAAAAACCCGATTTCATTCCGCGACAGTCACGTCACCTGACGCGGGCAAAATGAAATGTTGACCCTTTTTGTGTGCTCCGCGTCTATTATTAAGAAAAGACCTCCTCTTAACGAGTTCCTTTTATGCTTTCAAAGATCGACACTAACAATACAAGGTCATTATGTTTTAATTAATAATCCCTCATTAAAATTACTGTAGCTTGCGGAATGGGCGAACTGGAAACACTTTTTATTAAGAAATGATTAATGGTAAGTAAAATAAAGTAAGAAATTAAGTTTGTATGCTTTGCGTTAATCTTTAATAGTAAATTATCTATTTAAGATTCATAAATGAGTAGGCTTCTGATAATCTCATTATAGAAACTGTTTTTAGCACGAAGAAAATAGAAACGAACACGCATTGATCCGTATCAGCAATAATCGCTTTTGCAGAAATACCAGGTTTACCATTATCTTTTCTTTTATGTACTGTGTACGTAAAAGTGTTATTGACTAACTTATTGGCTTTAAAGCGAAGGCCTTGTGCTTCTTAATCCAGTCTAAAAACGGGCCAGCACGACTTTTCAACATTTCCATTTGTAAATATTATTACTATTCACTTAACAACTCATAACTCAGGTACCTATAGGTAGGTCAAAACTTTCAATGTCAGTTTAAAACGACTCAATAAACGAATATTTGCTAAATTGTGTAACCTTATTGTTAATTCAGCAATATATTCAGTGAAGTGAAGAACAGTGCAGAAATAGCATCTCAGATAACAACAAAACGCTTGTTCATAGCTGATATGAATGCACAAACAAATGCTACAACTTGCCGCATTTTCCATGGTATTTAATGGTGATGTTAAGTTGGTTGTCACAGGCATGCTTGTCGAGATGGCAAACGGATGGGTACTCTCTGCCGTCGGTGCCACATACTGGCTTGCGTCGCTGGCAGCTACGAGGGCATCTACATTCTGGTTGGCCGTAAGCAGCGACGCATCGTGCGCCCACTGGGCAGGACACACCAGTACATGGGTCTCCTGCATCTGTGAGGACAATAGAACATATTGCATGCTTTAGTAATACACACAGATCCTAAAAATATCAGTTGTTGACATTAAGATATACCTAATATACAGAATACAAAGACCTAGAGAATTTTATTTTTGTTCCAGCGTTCCGCTCTTAGTCATGGTAGATAAAAGACACGCTAATAAAAAGCTAGGTATAAGTAGAGCAGAGTGCACGAACATCTTGAATAGCGATACTTAAGTCTTCTGATTGTTTTTATGCTTTAAAAAGTAAGTATGCTTTATTATGTAGGCGCTTAATGTTAGGTAAGTTATAACCTAAAAACGTACTCATATAAAATGTTAATTCATAAAATTTGTATGTCATTATTATTGTGTAAGAACATGCAAACACTTTTTAAATTATTCCCACGAAAAACATGAAAACACCTAACGATCAGTGAGTGTCCGATAACTGTGCAAGTTTATTGCGTAAATGCGGCGAAAGGGTCCCAGTATGTTGTCGAAGTAGAAAGCATCACAGTTTAAACATTTGAATAGCAAATACCATAGTATTGCTGGTCTTACTACCTACTATGACTCATAAAACATACAATCAGCTATTGAACAGGTACGTAATTGTTAACCGTTGATTTGATAAAAGATGTAAACAATTGTGTTATGGCGCCGACATAAATTACAGACCAGATTTCGATGTACAAGATTGCAGGTTCAATGGCTAGTTACATAAGGCTTTTTGTCATAGATATGAAACTCTAGAAAAGGTGAACTTTACAATAGACAATGGTCTGGAATCGAGCAACGAGCAAGCACGGTGATTAATGCTCGTTTTTCTCTGTTTGTGAAGAACCTACCTAGCTGAACTTACATAAATACATACCTAACAAAATACATTAACAAAATATATTCTTAATTTTTTGGTATAACATTTACAGAGCTGCATGCTACAAGAAAAATATTGAATACTTTACCTACACATAAATTATATTAAGAACATGCATGCATGCATTAATTAAATTAACAAACGCAATATTGATGTTATCTCAGCCTAATACACCCCTCGGAATATAATTTTGCATTTAAATGAACAACATTTAATCATCATTAAATATAGGGTTACAGGAGAGTGACACTTACCGCATTCGCCCTCATGCTTGACGCGTAGGTTCAGTCGGCGTTCGCAAGCTTCCTTACGTAAGTAGCAATGGTTGCGGTAGGTGCGGCCCGCGGTCGAGCACACGGGTGCCGGAGACACAGGACAAGTCGCGGGGCAGGCACAGTGGGCACGTCCGTCCCCGAGGGATACACACTCCGCGCCCCAACGACAAAACGTTTTTTCACACGCTTCTGTAAAATGAAAATGTATTCAGAATTCACAGTCGGGACCAAATTAATTGGAACATAAACAACATAACATCACGCCTGTATTCCCCGAAGGGGTAGGCAGAGGTCCACATATAGTACACCCACATTCCGCCAGTTATGTTTTAGGTCCCAATGTAATAGGAGGCGAGCCTATTGCCATCAATCGGGCACAAATCCAGACTCCGTGCTGCTACTGAGAATTACCTAATGGAAAAACCCAGTAACACTTTGCCCGACCCGGGATTCGAACCCAGGACCTCGTGCTCAGCAGTCGCGCTTAGCAACCACTAGACCAACGAGGCAGTTGGAACATAATTAATTTATAATTCAGAAGAATTAATTCATTTGCCGTAAATATTACATTGTACCTAATATACTACACAGCGTCTGTTGTCCTTTTGTTAAACGTTATAAGTATATAACATATCTATGGAGTTAAGTAGAGTAGGTACCTATTATGTAAATAATTTGAATAGGTACATTAGTTAAAGCGCGAAGATCACGTTTAATTATACAGAAACAAACTCATTATATATTATACGTTTTGTAATCTGAAAGGACATAAAGTTAAGAATAGCATGAACGCAGAAATGGATATCATTAAAAATCCTTATCCAGTTGAATTTTCTCCTATACATTTATTATACGAGCATATTCGACAAGTGACAAAATAGATTAAGGAATGCCGTCTGGTATTACCGTGAATAGCGCTAATAAAACTGGTATCCCGTCGCACGCCAGCAGCGAATTCTTTGAAGAAGATATAATTCTTTAGTGAACTTCGCTATGGATGACACAATTTCCAATTTTCTACCTGGGGAGTCAGAGGCGTGACTAAATTATTAAGAAGACTAAAATAAGATGCGAGTTTCCGTTTTGCCACAGCATTGTGTAGGAGCAGGCTTTAAAGATTACCGATTTCTATCGTCTTGTTAAAATTCTACGCAGATATTGTTGGGCGCGAAGTCACACAGCGGCTTACTTAAAGTTATTTTACAATTTTCGTCCAATGTAAAACTTTCAAGTGTTGGCAATTGTAGAGTAATAATCCTTGAGGTTTATAATGGGCATAATATAGACCCTCACTCATTTAATACCGACAAATTGCTTGACTAATTGGAAAACTAACTGAAGTTTCTAGAACTTCAAAGTTATTTTTGATCATGTCCAATGTTTTCTATTTTAAACATATTACAGGTATAGCAATATATTTGTCGAAAGAATGCCTTTAACGTTCAATGGTCTTGACTTTCTAAAATACATAAATGTGATTTACATCAACAAATTCAATGAGACTTACGATAATAGCTGAAAGCATTTTATTTATTGTCAGTATGAAAATAACATTTTTTCAGTAAGTTAAAAAAATATCCTTCGGGAGTAATAACAGTAAGAAATAGAGCAGGCTTCCGAACACCTGCGCCGATAAGAGGGTGCGAATGTTGAAAATCTTAGACTAGACAGCAGCTGCGTCAGACCTCATTGATTTTAATAAGCGTTCCGTCGCTGCAGTTTACAGCTAGTATAGTCATTTGAGTAGGTACACGCTTAGAGACAGTGCAACTGACTTTAGTTGTTCCTATTCTAGCCAACAAATAAACTTTGTGTGCGAAGCTGAACCTAACTCACAATTAATTATACACCGACTAACACGAGGCGACTAGGAATATAATAAACTTCGCTGAAATGCTCAAGTACTTCCACATAAATGTTTAAGGCTGACGTGTTTTTATGTTATAACAATCATTAAGTTTATAATTTATCCATTCTATCCGACTGTTCATAATGTAATTTACGAATGTCGTGAGGATAATTGAAATGTAATCGAAATGCTATATTTTAATAAGATTTATTACATAACATTCTTAGTCACGATTTGCAAGTACACCTACCTACCTCATTTGTAATGAATAAGCTGTAACTTATACCAGACAAATTGTTTTTATAATTGTACTTTTGTCTTTTGGAAAAGAGGTCAAGTGTCAGAATTCAGCCGCGTTCTCATTTCCTTGACTTTCATATAAAGGTTGTAGACGAATCCGCTTAAGAAAAGAAAGTAGTCGGAAATAACAATTTTGTAAGAAACAAACAAAATGTTAGAACGCGAATCGCTGTTGGAGAAGCCCGAGATAAATGGAGACAGGGAGGGGAGATAAAAATGATGGCGGATGCTTCGTGAATGGAAGAAAATTAGGAAATTCACCGCGGCGCTTTTTCAGGCGCGAGAGCTGTTTAAATTATCGACATTATCTGTATATAAATAAATGTCCTGCACTGGCGGGTTACATTTATAATAACATGGGGTTTATATTAATATTGCAGGACGATACACAGATCAATCTTAAGTTTAAAATTATTATTATTATTCGTGTAAATTGGTATTGACAATAAGTAGTTCTCGGCAGTTGATCTAGGACTAGGTGCTCGATTTTATTATGATTATTAGGATATTTAGTCATTCATTTATACCAATTAATCCTTGATTGATCGTTCATTCATAAAATACTCGTCTGATACGGTAACAACCTTGTAACATAATTGCGTAACCCCCCGTGTACTAGGAGACTACATCTTGTTATCAAGATCGGTATGTATGTAGGTAATTGATGTGCGCTACACTAGTAGAAACACTTTAATCGATGTAGGTTTGTGTAAAGCTATTACCCAAACGCTGTACTGTGCTTTGAAGTACAGGTACAATCATCATCATCAGCTGAAAGACGTCCACGGTTGAACAAAGGCCTCCCCCGTAGAATGCAGGTACATTATCCTCTATCAATTCAAACAATATAACCTCTTAATATCACAAAACTTTGTTAAAATAACATAGGGATCCATTAGGATCACAAGTTGAAAGAAGATAATATAATAACACGTTGTAATGTTCGAAGAAGCTCGCTCTAGCCCACATAATTCGCAACGCGTCCTCCTAAAGTCTCGGAGACAAAGCAATTTTGTTGGCTCCAGACACCGACGTAGTTGGCATGTCACTCGCACAGTACACACACATGTGGATTGTGGACTGAAGATAAGCTTTGAAGACGAACCGTCGCATATAATACCAAGTTGATATATCTAATTAAATGGGCAAACTAAAGTTAATTAGGATGACAACGATTTTGAAGGAAACTCCGCTATCAAGACTTGTTTAAAGTTCTTGAATTCTTGTTTGTTACGAAGGCTTTGAGGTCTTCTTAAAAAGAAGCAGGAATTACCCTTTCAATTAACAGTTTTATCGTCCAAATCTAACAGTAACACATATTATGAATCTCAGAGAAAATATATTGGAAAATTGATTTTTGTAACATGGGTTTCCATGCCCAGCAACAGCAAAAACCCGTATACATTCGTCATGTCTGTCTATCCATCAGTCCGTTTAAATGTCACAGGCTTAAAATTCTACTAACCTTTTTTCGGTTTGATGAAATTTCACTTGCAGGTCTTTTTCAAACTGCTATTCAATAACGTAGCTTTATGTTTTAGTCCATACCATAGAGTTGAAGTAAAAAGGTTACTTTGCTTTTACCCAATTTAAAAGCTTTGTGAACCTTCAAATGTATGTATAAGTCAAGCAATATAAACCGTGATGTTTCATTTATTATTAACAGTGTACTCGTGTAAAAATAAAGTAAGGACCTTGATATAATTAATATTTTTATTTTTTGTAAGTACTCATGGAAGGAAACTTCGTAGAGAATAAATGGAGTGATGTTTATTTTAACATGTTTCTTAATGTTTGATTAACATCTGTTTTCAATACAAAATATGTAAGCAAGTACTAAACTTATTTGTTTGAATTGAAGATATACTAATAGGTATGACTAAACCTTACTTAGTGTACAAACCACAAATCAAGCCAACTATTATTAACTTTGGTTAACAATCACGACTGACATGCTATGAGGCGCATGCTTGCACATGACAATTTTGTAAAATTCTCATTATACCTATAGTATAATTTTGTCCGTGGTTTCGGTGGTAATGAATAACCAATATTCATACATTAATATGCACATAATAAATAATCATCAATTTAAATAATATTTAAATGGACTTACCTTCAGGGGCCGGAGGACGAGGTTGATAGTGTAAATCTGTAACAAACAAAAGAAATCGATTAATATTCAATTTTGGTTTTCATACCAAGAATTATAGGTTAACCGACAACGTAAAAGAAAATATCCGCTTCATCAAATGTTGCTGAATTTCAACTATATTATTTGCCCATTTTCAAAACTATGGCATCCATTTATTACAAAAAAACGTATTAATATGATTGTGAAGGCAAAATATTGTCCGCAACAAGTTTAAATGCTGACTGCCGGTCACTATGTACAATCTTATGTACAAATATATAATCTACGCATAATTATAAATATTCATATTTATTCTATGCTATTCTTATTTTAATACAAAAATGACAGTTGTGTTCTACTTTCCCGCGAAAAAAAATACGTTTTTTAAATGTCTAATTAAAAAATAGAATTAAATTGAATAAAGTCTTACAACAAAAAGTCTTTAATAAAAGCCAGAAAAGGTGTCAAAAAAAAATGTTCGAATTTCGAATGTCCTAGGAAGAATCATTTGTTGCATTATTTATTAGTTGGCTGAAGTGCGATATCGCTATTGAATGTACCTATATCTATCTCCATCTTCACTTACATTGACGTTTATAGAACAATCGCAGTATTACGTATACGCGACATAAATACGACGTATAAGAAGTTTTATCGAAGAATACGAATCACAGAAAATGTCACAACCGTTACTTTTATTTTCATTTTCTCAAACGTCACATTCGCTTTGGTGTCTACAAAAATGTACTGCTACTTTGAAATCCAATCCAGATCGAAAACGGGCAGTTATACGGGTTTACGTTGCTTTTTATTTTCCTGAGCGGTTTGGGCTGTCTCAATAAAATTTTAACATTTTAGGTCGTGCCGTTTTATAAAGATATACCTAATTGTAAACGTTTAAAACATTAATATAAATACTAGAACAATAAAGTATATTAAAAGCCGTGAGTACATGACAGCTCAAACATACTCGGCAAATTGGATTTCAAAGAGATTGCTCGACAAACATGACGTCGTCGTCGTAACAGAATTTTCGGTGTTCAAGTAGTAGATAAGAGTCTTCAGCCTATTCTTGGAACTGTCCTTGGATATCCTACAAAAATACGCTACAAAATTTACAATACGAATCAAGTGCCTCGTAGCCCCGGAAAATAGGGATATAAATGACCAATACATGTTTTCAAAACGTAACTCAAAATGGGTTTCAAATTTCAATAGCCGCTCAGTGGCTTTTGGAAACGATTGTTTCCAAAACTGAACACCCGTGATTGCTTTTGGCAACAATCGTTTCCAACAACCAGTTTTTATTAAACAACTTTAAACCTTATTCCCTAGTACATAAAGTCGTCGTGAATCGTTTTTAAACCATAGACTAATATATTATCCGACTTACAAATACAAGTTGGCAACATAATAAATCAAATTCATATGACACTATACGAAAAAAAGCTTGACATCGCCATTTTGTGTTTTTCTAAGTGAGCGTGTCTGTGTGCGGAAAGAATAAATGCCGTAAGTATTTTAATGTATTGTTATTTAATAAAGTTGAGGTATTATATTAATCTAGAAATACTATTCTTTCATATTTTTATATTTTTATACGATACTTCAACTTACATGAAGCAAAAATCGAAGGATCCGAACACATTCACACTGCCGTCGTGTGTTTACATATTTTAAATAAGTAATTGGTGTCTTTTACTCAAAACCACGTAAAAACTTACGTGACATATTATAGTTTAGACATTATTTTAACTATAATATGTTCTAAAATCATTAAATATTTTGTAGATGTTCTGGATTACTCGAATATAGGCGACCCGTGAGTATGTACAAAACAGACGATTGTTTTGGCAACAATCGTTTCACGAAGCAAAGTAAGTTTTGCTCTCAGGGCTGGCACCTAGCACGCGTTTTATCGCACGTTTGCTTTTTTTGTGTTATTGTGATTTGTGTTGGTGGCTTGATTATTAATGTATTTTTTTGCGGTTTTTAGGTGTTTTTGGTTTTTATGCTTTGGTTAACAGCAAACAAACTTACTCGATATTTTTTTTACTCGTTTTATAAAGCTTTGGATGTACTTACTAACTATTTTGTTTATTTGAAAATGTACAATTTTTTTTTTATATTGTACATATATTTAATTTATCTATAATTTGTAGTAATGTTCAAGAAGCATGTGGTTTGGCTAGTGGAGGAAGTGGTAAAAAGGGAAGAGGGGGCAGAGGAAGTGGTCAAAGTGGGAGAGGAAGTGCTCAAAGTGGTAGGGGGGGAAGAGGCAGAGGAGCTGGAAATATAAGGGAGGTTAAACAAAGCAGCAGTGAATTAGAACCAGTCCCTGGGCCAAGTACAACAACAAGGTATTGTATTATTTCACAAAATATTTTGAAATTTCGAATCTATATTTTAGTTAGTTTTGTTTACCTACTTTCAGAAGCTATGAAGAAGAAATTAAATTGATGCGTAAATCAAAAACAAATACTAAAAAAGTATTGTCCAAGCTCGAACCGGGAGTGCAAAAAGAGCTCGATGCACGAAAACGATTGAAACAACTTTCGCGATCGCTTCTTCCTGATGCACCCCCTCGAAAGAGACAAAAGTTAGTAAATATAGGATATATACATAAATTATTAATATATAGGTATATGAAATAAAAATACTACTCGGACGTATAATAAAATCAATAAAATTTTAGAAAAATATCTCCTGAACGTGTTCATTGCCGATTGACTTCTGGTATTCCTACTACGCCGCCAGCGCCTAAACTACAGCCTTGGGAAATACGGTATGTACGGTACAATATTAAAAAATTATTAGTACAATCGAAAACTCATCCTTTATTGTTTTCAGCAAGCAGCAATTTGACGCCACAAAAGCGTCAAAACAAGAGCCAGAAGACCATGTATTGGCGAGGCAGGATTCGTGTGCAACTCCAAATAGGTATATCGTAACTTAAGGATTTACTTGACCTTTGTCATTTCTGTGATTATATGACTGAAACATTTTTCAGCACTATGAGCACTGGCGAAAGCTCGGTCGTAGGTGAACTCATGGTAGACTTCACAAGTGGTTTATTAAGTAAGTTAACTAATTATTTTATTATTTTTTATACTTATATCTATTGAACATATAATGACCCTACCGTAACTTTCAGAAAGTGATGAGGGAAATTGGCTTTGCTTGCCTATTTCTGAAGTGTCTCAAAAACAATCTGGTGAGTTTTATAGTGTAAAATCTAAACAGATTTTTACAATTTAAACAGAATTTAATAATGAAAATTATTTTGGATTCAGCTATAAACTCCCCGGCGGTGGAAGTGGACAAGGCACCACCGGCAAAGGTCAGGAAAATAAACCTGGGTACGTATATGGGCGTGAACAAAACGAAGCTACATTTCGACTTCACCAACTAATAAGTGTTATATTATAAACAATTTAAAAATATTTTCGATGCTAAAATCCTTGAAGAACTTACAATGTGTTTGTCTCAGGTTCCTATTCCGAAAAAAAAGAAGAAGATCTACGAAATTGGTTTGACAGCGTGGACTCGGGCGAAGACGAGTTGGACATGGTGGATGTGGCAAACGTACAAAGTGATCAACCGACAAACATATTACCCCATCAAATGACGACTGCTTACGATTTTGACGAGATTACGACAGACTTGCATACCTGGTTGACAAACGACGACAAAGAATCTGATCGAGTATTGACAGAATTAATTCCGACTGACCATTTATCTTTTGACTGGGTTCATGATCATAACGCTTTCCGGGGGAAGCGTGAACCATTTACTGGAATTGCAGGACCGACCTTCCCAGTCACTGATAATATGACCCCACTCGATATTTTTTTTAAATTTTTTGACGACTGTCTTTTTGATCTCATTATAAGGCAGACAAATAAAAACGCGACTAGAAAGATTGACAAACATTTGACACCTCACTCAAGACTAAACTATTTTAAAAATGTGGACCGAGATGAAATAGCCAAGTTCCTCGCAATACTAATCTTACAGGGTTTGTTCCCGAATCCTGTCGAGAAAAATTATTGGGGGGAAAATGGATATCTCACACTAAAATATTTCGCTGACATAATGACATACAACAGATTTGTGCTAATAAAACGACTTTTGCACTTTAGTGACCCGACTGACAGCCAGATTTTGACAAATGACGAAAAAAAGCTGCAAAAGATACAGCCAGTGATAGATCACTTGGAAAAGAAGTTCCGCTCGCTGTATCTTCCGCGACAGGAGATAGCTGTAGATGAATCTCTCCTCAAATGGCAAGGTCGTCTGTCATTCGCACAAAAAATTGCCACCAAAGCTGCGAAAGTAGGGGTAAAATCCTATGAGTTATGCGAATCAGACACCGGCTATTTGTGGAGATTTTTCATCTATACTGGAAAGACGGACGGACATACAAATGACCTTACAGACACACAGACAGACTTGACTGAAGGACGGACCGATGGACAGATTGACTTGACTGGAGAACCGAGAGACGCACTTATAGATTTGACTGAAGGACCGAGCGACATGCCACCACTACCGCCCAACGCCACCTCTAGAATTGTCCATGATCTGGTGAAGCCCTTGTATAATCTAGGGCACACTTTAGTCATGGATAACTTCTATAATTCGCCTTTATTAGCTCGTTACCTCAAATCAAAGAGGACAGACTGCTTCGGAACTCTTCGACTAAACAGAGAGTTTGTCCCTGAAGCAATGAAGAAAATTCAGAAGCACGAGCTTAGGGAAGGCGAGATCGTCCATAGCTACACCGAAGATTTAAGTGTCGTGTTGTGGCGCGACTCCAACGTAGTTTCTCTAATATCGACATATCATGATGGTGTTGTTGGGGGAGCAGAAAAATATGGCCGGTTCAAATACAAGCCTAATGTTGTGCTTGATTACAATCGCGCGATGGGGGGTGTCGATAGGAAGGATCAACTCCTGTCGGCATTCCCAATAGAGCGAGTGCGAAATATTGTATGGTATAAAAAGGTCTTCCGACGCCTACTTAATACCACGTTAATGAACGCCCATATAATATTTTCCACCCGCCAACAATGTAGTGCGCGAGACTTTAGGAGACAGGTGGCTGAAGGACTTGTAAAAGTTTTTCAGCGAGCTCAAATTGTACAGCAAATGAGTGTACAAACAATTAAGACGATACAGGCACCTAAAACAAAAGTACGGCCCGTTTTAAGAGGAAACCACTTTATTTGTCAAGGACCATGTAAGTTGGCTCGGTGTGTGTGGTGCAAAAAAAGTCGCACAAGGTACATTTGCGAGCAATGTCAAGTTTCCCTGTGCTTAGAAATATGTTTTAAAGAATATCACACCATGCCATGACAAACTTTTAGCCTTTTATGGGCTCCAACAAATGCCTCTCTTATATCTATAATTATATATTAAAAAATAAAAAATATGTATTAGTTAAAAAATCTATATATAAATATTAACATACAAATATATTTTTTTTCAGTAAAAAAAACAACACATATTTATGTAAAACTAAGTGTAATTAGAATAATATTGAAAAAACAAATAAATAAATGTAATACTTTTTCTTTGTATTTTATTTCACGTCAAAGCTGCGACAACCCTTGCTCTAATGGCCGCCATCTTTGCGATATGTCACGTGACGACATTAACCATTAGCGAATTCGGGCTATTTGTTTGCTTTTGGTTTTTAATTTTTATTAATTGTATATGAAAACATTAACGACAAGAATTGTACTTTTTTAATACTTGATTATTATACATATCTAATGTATAGATTTAATTGGTTGAAAGATTGGTCGTAATTTCTAAATTAGCAAATAAAACACAGTAGGCGACTTGACAAAAAAATGCGCTGTTTGTTTTTAATTTGTAAATATTGACTAGAATTCACATGAAAGCTTGTAATTTTTTTGATTTAAAACAAAGATAATGAAATGTCCTTTCCACAAATACTTTTATTTTTGTTCTATGTATTGTAGTTTTCTTACAAAGTCGCATGGAAGTTACGTAAATATTCAGCGGTAAAGTACTGAGCCAGCGCATTCTACGCTACGATTCTCTTAATGTTTAAATATTTCATTCCACATAAAATATATGCATGTGTGATTAAATGTGTCTAGTAATTAATCTAGTTTATGAATAAAATAAAAAACAATGCTCTTGTCGATCTTAATTACTAGTAAACCGCATTTTTCCAAACAAGTAACTAATATTTTGGGTAGTTAAAGTTTAAACGTACAGTGAAAAATACGGAAACAAGTCATATAAAAAAAAATCGCACAGTGTTTAAGCTTGTTTTATTAACTATTCAGAACAATTAAAACATTTGAGGTGCGATACAGGAGCGATTCACAATCAAAGTTTTATAACGGCGCTTCATACGCTCAGATGCGGTCAAAGGTCACTGACAAACGACCCTCTTTTTACTTTTGCGACGAGCAACCGAGCGGATAATGTATTAATACTTACATTAAAATATCAAATACTCTGACAAATACGAAGACGAGCTATTCATAATACATAATTATAAAGTGTTTAAATAAGTTATTAAAATATACACGAGACAGGAAAGTATTAATTAATACTTCACTGAGACGTCATTTATTAAGTAGGTACGTTTTCATGAATATTAAAGGATAGAGGTTCATTAAAAGTTATTTTAATCCGATTTTCCTCCGTTGCATGTTAATTAGTTTATCTTGCTTTCTTTCGTCGGACTTGTAACGAGTACGTCGCAAAAAGTATCAAAGGTGAAAGACTAATGGATTCAGAAGCATTACAGTCTCCTCGGATTAATTTCGCCTCAAAAGAAGACATAACATCGGTAATAAATGACACAAAGAGGTCGCGACTAATGGGTCCGAAATCCGAAGTCGGGATAAATATAAAATACAACAAGAGGCTGGCATAACGCTCGGCCACAAGCCGGGGTGTGCTGGGGCGGCGCGCCATATTGTTTTATTGCAAATTGGTTGGACGTAGACCGCGCCTGTCCTTTACATATACGAGGCTATTAAACTACCGCCGGTGTCCAGTCACGTGTTAAACGAATTCGATCGCTGCATACAATGTTAGGAGACTGGTGCTCGTGACGTGGAACTGAGGCTTAGAAGTCGATGCTATACAAATTGCCTCTTTACTTATAATCTGAAATCAATACACACTAACCGTTATGTTGACTTGGCTCAAGCTAAAGACTATTCTATGTTTGTAAATAGGAGTCAAGGGTTTAAACTGAACAATTGCAAGGTTTTAGCAACCTCTTGTACGGCGCTAAGCATAAGCTGTCGCTTAAACCTTTTGCTTTCAGTATAACTGTTTTATTTATAATGCTTAAAACAATAAACCACTATTCTATTCTATTCTCTAATTAGGAGTCCAACGTATGGATTTTTAACAATTTCCGTTATCACACCGCAGACTTTTTTAAGGAAAATTGTACCTATATATAATACACCAATCGAACAACTCCCAAATCAATATACGACAAACATTTACGTACAAAACCCGTCACTAAAATGTAGCATTTCTATTTTGGGATTGGGTTTCTAGGTCCTGTGCCTGACTAATCCGGGCTGAATATATACCAGTTTGAAATAAATATCGGCACAGACGCAGGTGTCTACCTGATGGGAAGGGATTACTACCTATTACATCTGAAATGACACAGATGCGTTACCACCCTAGGGAATAAGATGTCATGGTTACTTACCCTGAAAACAGCAACATAACACCATGTGTGGCAATGTTAGGTAGGCAGAAATATAAGTAGTTTTTTAAGTCCTGATCTCTATACGAAAGTTTTCTACTTTCGTATATGTATTATACTTTCGTATAATGGTCGAACAAAAAAGTGGTTGGTTTTTTAATGCCATTAAATTGTTACACAAAGAAGGCAAAGAAGAAGTTCCTGAAGAATAGATAACCCATCACCACGATCTTGATTTTATCTAACGTCCCATAATATTATATCTGAGAAACTCTTACATACTTTTATAAGTTTGAAAGTCGTTTTGATCTCATTAAACAGTTATTACAACTTTGTGACTGACGTAATCGTAACAACTTGACAGGAAAAATAATTTGAAAAGATTAATCTTAGGAAAAGTTAAACACAAAGAAAATGAAAATGAATACCAGATCGCTTATAAAGTACAATAAAAAGTCATATCTTCAATCTTTTTATCATTTAACTTTGAAAGAGATAGGTTGTTTATTATTATAAATATATTATTTGTCTTTTATGATCGTACTATACCATCAAAGGGGTAGGCAGAGATGTTATAATTTACGACGTTTGTTACTTAATAACGCAAAAGGGCTGAATATATTTAGATACAATTTGGTATTTATGTAACCTGAATTAACACATAGTGAATAGGCAACTTTTATCCACCATCCATTGGGTATATTAAATAAGTAATAGTAATAGTATAATAATATTAAGTTATTATAATATATATTTAAAAAAATCCAAATTACTAGTGTGGGGCAACGTTTTTTTTAAAAAAAAAGCCTAAAGCTAACTTAACAAAAAATCTTTCTCAATACTAAAATTTAAGCTTCTCCTATCTGCAATAGTATCTTTATCATCATCATTTTCACGATCACAGTTTGTTTTTTATATTACAAAAGAATTTATTGAATTGTACTTTACATTTTAAGAACCCTCAAAAACACCCTAAGATTAAGTTAAGTACAGCAAATCTGTAATAAAATCTGTCCAGGTCGTTTCAAATATCTTGCTATAAGGATTCGGTGAAACCTTTGTACAAAACCCAATCTTGGGTACCTACCTACTTTACAGTGCCGTTATCTACGGCCGAGATTTTCTTGGTATAATAACACATTTTCTGAATTAATTTCCAAGGTACTAGGATTTTAGACCCGTTCCATTATCTCTTGTGAAACTACCCTAAAAATAGATAATTTAATTCTTGTTCTAACTTTGGCGATAAAGTTCAATCCGACGTAGATAATGATATCTTAATTACCTTCACTGACTCGTCGTTCCAGTCAAGCTATATTATTTAATTATTAAATAACCTCTAATTGAATTTAACTTTGTCTTCATTGGTGTAGGTATACGGTATTTTACAGTATCATTATTTCAATTCTGTTTTTTAAAAAACGTCGCCTTAGTTGGGGATTGCTTCCGTATCGTGGGTACGTTTCACAATCATCATCAGCCGGAACACGTCCACTGTTGAATAAAGCCCTCCCCCCTTGGAGTGGGGAGGGGGCATAATCCCCACGCTGGGCAATCGGTAAAGTTACAAAAGACGCTGCTCATTTTCTGGATTTTCCCTAAGTCGCCTCTTACTACATCCACGGGAGGAAAGGGGGCTGTCAATTCTAGGCCGAATACCATTTGGCACGCGTTTCACAAAGTTACTCGAAATATCACATACACAAATTTAATCAAACAATTTAATGAATCAAACCCGCAACCCTTAGCACAGCAGTCCAGACGCATATCTGCGCAATTCAGGTTATCTATGTATTTATATCGAAATAATGTCATAATATCAAGCAAATCAATGTGAAATAACAGGCAATTCATTAAGGAGACAATCATTAAACACGATATTAGATACTAAACTTGATTAAATCACATTTGATTAAAAGACAATTTGTTTCAAAATAGCATTAATCAAGAAAATTGAGATCAAAGAGATAAAACCAATGCAATACCATTAGGCAGCAGATTAACAAACGTCAAAGACGTTTTACGTTTTATTGATCACGCACATCGCCCCGCTCGTCCTGAACTATACAATAATTGTGTATGAGGGTATAATTTATACAACGTTAATGAATATGACTAACGATTTGATATCACGAAGGTTTTTACCGTAATATAAAAATGTGCACAAAAGGTATTGAATTATACCCGTATCTCGAGAGAAACCTTTCGTGAACTTGCGGCCTCTATGACTCATTCATGTACCTACGAGTATTAATACAAAGAATATACGTGTACAAATTCTGACTACAATGCGTTTCCTGTGATTTAATACGCCAAGGATTTATTATTTCCAGTTTGTTTTACTTAGTAGATTTATAATTTTTATTACTATGGCGTGACCCTCTAAGGGCTGAAATTTTGATAAGCTCTTATCCGATAAAAAGTAATTAATTTAATTTTTTATGTTACGCATTTATTATGTAGGTACTACAATAGCTTACAGTTAATCACTGTCCCGAAAATTCGTTGTTACTGTTAAGGCTGTAATTTGTGACTATTCTGTTCTGAAATGCCTTGGAATAACTAATATAACTTGCTTATTATTTTCGATAAAATGTCAACTCATTTTCTAGATCCTAAGTTGCCATAATATTTAGGTCCATACAGAAACGAACATTCTAAATATGTTTTTTGAACACATTTCTACGTATCACAGGACCGACTGCCGAATCAGGATGAATGCCGCAATTACGCACTAACAACGCTGAATCCCGACGTGGATCTAACAAAGTGTTAGATACGGCGCGAGGCGTCTACCTAGCCAATGCTCACAGGCAAGTGCGTGATTGCGCTTGACACCCGTAATATCCGGCCGCTCGCTACTGCCCACCGATGGTATCAATTTCAATTTGTTGCGGCGCCATAACAGCCGCCTCTGCTCGATTCGTTGTATGAATCGATTTCGCTCCAGTTTCCTGTTGCGTTCGCATCGGACTTAATCTCGTATCGGTCGATTGAAATGCTCACCGGGAATCATTGGTATTTATAGCGTTGATATCTATTTAATTTCATGTTCGTTGAAATTCAATAAAACACAGATTTATGATCGGCTATTTGATGAAATCATTTACTTTCAAATGGCAATAAACTGTTACGGTTTTATCTTTTATTTGGTATGGTTATAATGGGCTCTCGGGACGGGTAGTTGTAAAATGAAATACGAAACTATTAAATAGTTGTCCTGGACCAATAGGTACTACCTATAAAGACGCGCAGTAATTTAATCAAAACAGTGCTTGCATATTATCTGAGGATGTATTCTTAGAAACAAGAGATTCCAATCCTTGCATTCTGTGAGAATTTCGTGTTCAAACGGCGTGAAAAGTAATCGTTCGATTAGCCATTCGCGCTCGGCTTCAAAAGCTAAAGTTGAACGTGACTCGTGGACCAGTCCCCTGCCGCACCGCCGCCGGTAGAAATTAATTCCGCCGTTAAAAAAGAACGATCCGTTCCGAGTTTTCGACAATCTATTGCATAGAGTTCCGACAAACTTCGCTGTTATTGCAACACGTAAAACGCTTGGTAACAGTTGGATCGTACTGGTGTTCGAATAGCAATATGTGAATATAATATTACATCACTTGTATGTTTAGTACCGAGATACGCTAGTAAGGACAATAACAATCAACCACATACTTAGAATTATTTTAGCATTCCTATACATAGCATACCTAATAAGAATAGACTTCAGTGGTTTGTAGATATTATGTATATCGCCATATTGGAAAATAACAATATTAGGTTGTCTCAGGTATTTATGTAATAGAATACTATATGGTAATATTAGTACACTCTTAATACTACTGTAATATTAAGTGCATTATGCACATTGCTCAACAATTACAAATACGGAGTACAGAAGCGTGCTTTAACCCATAAACTTGGCCTTCCCCTATGAATATCTAATAGGAGTTCTGAAACTACTTAGGTAAGCTGTCGCCAGTTCTATGTTCCAACTATAATTTATTTAAAGTCGAACATAGTTTATTGTTGTTCTATTCCGATTTATAACACTGGATTTAGTATTTACAAGAGATTTACACATCACATACATTAGTACATGGCTAAGCTAATTGTCAAGAGTATATTAAGTAGAAATATTTATATTATACAAAATGAGATAATTAGTAATTAATTATAAATTAAATTAAATATTGAGTGCGAAGTGCAGTCATGTAATTTATATCACACGCTGTTTCGAATAATAATAATACATCCTCAGCTTAAAATTATTGGCACAGAATTTCACTATAAAAAATCATTTGACATGTAAAAAAATTGCAAATGAATATTATTCATTAGCACTACTGCATGCACTTATCAATATAATTATATTATTAAAACTTATATGACACAAAAACATCGTGTATTCGAGACGGTCGAAATGACTTACAACACTGGTTATAATTATATATTATTATGAACACGATTACCGCCAACAAATGTATCTTTGATTAGAAACCTTAATGCACGATGCTACATTATTCAAGTGCCTCTATTAAACACAGATTAGGACATCAGTTGACTGAGGAGTGTCATTTTGAAACTGTAATCATTAGATACGTCTCTACCCCTTTATTACACAATTGGTATATTTGTTTACAACCTGCCCACTTACCACGAACTCTTAAACTCATTTTCCGTCGTAGAAACGAGACGCTGCTACGTACAGTGCAGTAGGTCGTCTTGCTTCTACGACGGAAAATGTCGTGCTATTAGAGTTCATGGTATGGGGGCTGCATTGAGCGATTTCCTTTACTGATCGCATGACGTTGCACATCGAATCATTGGTTATACCCATCACTATGTATTTTATTATAAATTAAAGTATTTATATATATTTTTTTTAAAAACGTCGCTCTACACTAGGAATTTCTCCCGTGTCGTGGGTGCGTTTCACAAACATGAAATATCACATACACAACCACCCAGACGCGGGACAAACATTTGTGGATCGCACAAAGTTTTGCCCCGTGCGGGAATCGAACCCGCGACCCTTAGCGCAGCAGTCCAATCACTTAGCCACTGCGCTAATCAGGTCGTCTTCGTCATATTGATTTATGAATACTAGTAAAACGAGATACTGTATAATTTAAATAAGTTTGTTAGTATTTTTTTTACTTACCTATTTTTTTGATAACATGATGTAAGTACCTTTTCCGTCTCGACTTCAGAACTATTGGCATACTCATCACCAAAAAGATGGAAGGTAACGGAGCAAATTTTGATGAATATTGACGCGTTTTATTACATCTCTACTTTCCGATGTTGTATTATTGGAAAACAACGAGATGTAAGTTATTCACAGCAATCAATCCGTAAAAGTTTTACTAAAACGCAACAACTCTACGAGTTGTAGTAATAAACTGAGCTTGTTTTATAAGTTTTTTAAAAGCTAACTTGATTAATGCGTTAGCATTTATGTAAAAAGTATGCAGTCGTAGTACCTAGTTCAATAAATTTATTAACCAAATCACACTAAAGGTAGGCAGAAAAGTGAACGTTAATAGAATGTTAGACACATATTTTTTTGTTTTCGTATATGTACTCGTAGGGTTAAGTTTTGGAATGTTCTGCTTATCGAACAAAGGTTACAGGCAGCAGCTGGCGTACACCATAATCAGAAACACCCTAACCTCTCACACAAAGTATAATTTCGTTCTGGTTTACATTTCCATCGTTACCTAAATGGTGACCGACCCATATTTAAACGTCATTGTGGGTTTGGATTCGGTTTCCGTGCGTCTTGCCTTCGCGTCGGCCAATCAATTAGGTGGCCCGACATGCCGGTTAATGTATTCTCGCGATGTTATGTTTGTATAACTGATAAGTAGGTAAAAGGTTAAACGTTATATAGCATAGTAAATGAGCATCTTACCTCATCGTTTAACTAACGGGCTAGGTCTTTAAGTGGATAGGTAAAGATAGGCTACGTAATGTATACTAGGTACTACAAGCGTCATTCGTATTCATACGTTTAGTCTAAGTATGGTAGCAAAATATGTTTAGTTTGAAGGCTCTATTTAGTGAAATGGTACACAGACGCTAGTAAATGAGTCGGAAAATGCTTAGACCTAGACATAGAAAATTATACTTAATACAAACCAACTTGTTTAAAATAATTCATTAGTATCTTTTAGGTTGGAAACGTCATGTTATGGTTATGACCAACTGATCAATCAATAAATTTTATGTATTTTTATTCTTATACGTATTTTTTTTACCTACGTCACGCCACAAAGCAGGTTCGAGTGTCTAGAGGGCGTTAGAAGAAGAATCACTCGGTCATTCCGCTGGGATGTGTGGCTATGGTAATATTTTTACCAACGATATCTATCCTAGTAGCTTTGAGTGAAATAGTGCCAGTAGCTATAATAATGGCCTTTAGGAATCTAATGGTCGCACAAAAGCTTCAGTTATTTTATAAAAAAAAAATAAGCAACCTCGAGAATCATTCCAACTTTTTACTGCAATTCCAACATTTCAAACTTTTTCCATTTATCTATCAGACAAAATGTTGCCATCGATTTTATCAATAACTAGAAAACAGTTCTCGAACAAAACTCCAGCTTTCATTAATTAAAAGTTAATCGACGAGTCACAAAAGTTCGAGGGCAACTTTTTGCACCACACGTCCCACATCCAAGTTTATACAGGAATAAATTTTGCTTCATGAAAAGCGGCGAAGGCAATATGTTACAGGTATTAGTGAACAACTTCAGTCGCCAAACTTTAAAGATTTGCTAAAAATATTGCTCAAAGCTGTAGCTACGATTCTTTGTCTTTTTATTTCAGGAACAATAGATTTGGCTATTTCAGATTCATATAATAAGTTTACGACGTACGATATCGTCAGAGTTGTAGAGAACCGGTTGATGCAAATGGCAAGTTGTCGCTCATTGTGTCGTTCTAAAGGGAAGGTCTTTGTTCAACAGTGCACGTCTTCCGGCTGATTTTAATAATTCGTTTTATGTTTTATCGATGACAGAAACGCCCATCGTTATATCTCAAGGGTTATCCAAAATTCATTCCTAATAGCTAAATATAAATCTATCGGAGTCTTTTTTGCCATGAAGTCTAAACTGAAGGTAAACATCGCCATTCACCAGCATTAAAAAACCAACGATATTGATAGACAGCTGTTTTTTTAAACGTTTCCTTTTCATTCCATGAATATTTAAGCTACTTCCTTAATTCCAATGGTTTCACCGCAATTTGAAAATCCTACTGTGCGCCCAGAGTGCCACTAAAATTAATGTTCTGCCAGAGAGAAAAACGAGCGGAACGGAATGGAACCCGGTATTCATACACCCCACGATATAACTGTATATGTCTTTCGATTTAGTTAAATCAGGGTTATTTTTAAATACGCCCGAAGTATTTTGTTACTTTAAAACAAGAATTACTTTCATGTACTTACACTGTTACGCAATAAATCTGTCTGACATTGAATTAAGAAAAATTTTATACACTCATAATAATTATAGTAAACGGAGTGAATGGAAACTTAAGGGTGAATAGAAACAAAACTTTGAATTTGATTTTATAGCAAAGTATATAGATAATTGATTGTTACCATGAAGGACCCTATACTTTAAATTGTATTATAGACAAATCTAGAATCCTTTCTGACCACTAAGTAATAATTTAATGTTAAAATCAGTTTCAAAATGTTGTTTCTATTCACCCTTAAGTTTCGATTCACTCCGTTTTACTATACCAAAATGGATATATCAAACAGAAAGCACTCTCCAGCGCTTCATATTTTTATACCAGAAAAGATGTGATTTTTAATTAATAAGCGGCAGATATTAAACATTTCAAACCAAAGCGAGAATCGGAATGCTTGTGATTGAAGCCCTAGGTGAGTTTGGTGACGTCAAATAAAAGCGCTGAGTAGGGCCAAATAAATAATAAATGAATAGTATCGCAATGAATATTTGAAACAAATCAGCTATTTTAAATGAGTGTCAGCATTTTCGATGAAACGAAATTGACTTTAATGGAATAAAATAATGATCAATTGATAGGATAAAGGTACTACAGCGCATAGAAAACGGAACTCAAATTGTTATACTAAAATATCTAGATAGATTCACGATAAACTGTAACTAAATAAATCAAAAAGTTTATACGAATCGCAGTACTTGGTCATAAACTCGGTCTCGTTGAAATTAATTTTAATACTTTCTAGGAGAATTTTATTTTAACTCTGAACATTTGTTGACACTTAAGTGGGGTTTGTAACAGCCAGCGTCGAGGCAATGCAGGTGCAACTCTAACTCCACGTCTCCAAATCGTAATTTGTTCACAATCTGAAAACTGGAATGCTTAAACTTTTTAATATCTTTGGAATTAAAACTGTTTGTTTTATGTTTCCCTTGTTTCAAAGTGAAGGCTTTATTATCTACTCAGTTGTAACTTTTAAAGTTATTGCTTAACATAACTGAACATTTGGTTAAATATATTACGAGTATAAGCAGGTTTCATGCAGAAAATAAAACTTTTTCAAGGAATGCATAGGTACCATTGATTTACAATGGCGGTCGTAAAATGTACAGTACTTTGTTTCCAGTAAGCAAAAACAATTGCCTGGCGGATTTGATTGGTAAGCGTTATAGTTCCTGGTTGCACTGGAATCCAGCCGCGAGAGCGTTAGGACTTGTTAGTTTCAATGAAAAAAGGAAAAAAAACTATTTATTTTTATACTGATTGTATTGGTGGAACGAAAATAAAATAGAAAATAGCGTCGAGCGTAAATCGACTGCCTCTAACAGTGTCGACGAGCTTTATCAATAGTTATCAATGGTCCATTGGCTGGGATTAAAGCATTGACACTTAACACATAAAATTAAATACACAGGTAGATATTACAGGATTAATTTGCTATTATATATGGCGACTGTATAGTTTACCAAAGCAATTTGAGTTTACTGATGAGAGCTTTGATAATTATCTGCTTTTAGGTGACTGGCATAGCCAATATCTGCTTACACAAAGATATTTATGCACCTCTTTTGACAAGTGGTAGACAATAAGATATTTTGAGCCTGATACAATCTTTGACTACATTGGCCTACTGTAAAAAATCTTGTGGACTTGTTCAGAACTGAACAGAACCATTCGGCGATCAAACCTTTTTTAAAACCGCCATTGTGAAATTATCTATTTTGTTAAACTTTTTTCATCGCACCAAATAAATACTCATTAACTTAAGGTGGTGCCTGTGTTTGGCAAAAATAAGAGATAATGCACTTTTATGCTCAACTCGTCGATAGGAACCCTTGATGGTATGGAAGTATTGCTATTTAATTTAATGTGTTGACCACTACCTACTAAGTGTTCACAACATATATACAAATTCACTTTATTTATAACTGAGGCAGAAGGTAAAATCATTGTTTAGTGGTAACATTTAAATGATGAGGTTATTCATATATATTATCAATGGCTTATATAAAACATGATAAATTAACAGCGTGGTGTATAAACTTTTTAATGAACTCGTCAGGCAAGCGTCAACGATATTGTACAGATTTTTTTAATCCGTTGTTTTTATAATTAGGACTCGATAATGAATTACTTAGTACGGTTCGCCGAAAATGAGACGAAAAAATACTTCACTAATGTTGTACTCGCCACAAACCGCCGCGCTGCCCCCTTCCGTACGTTTTGTGCCAGCAATCGTAATAATGTATTCGTGCTACGGTCGTTTTAATTAAAAATGACGGTTTTTGCAGTGGAAACTTGAAGGAATGTTGCAAAACATGGGCAAAGGAGAGTTTCATTAGTAAATATTATAACAAACACGCTATAAAATTCTATTCCGGTTCAATTTTTGTTCTATTATTTGTATTTAATAAATGTAAATGTAATGCTACACTCCTCCTTATTCATAAACACATATTTTGATTAAAGGATATCATTGCCATAACTTATTCATTCTGTAGTGATTAAGATTAATATTGGCAATTAATTAAATTACCATTTCAATTTAAAATTAAGATATAACGACAGTTTGAAAACTGCAAGAATTAAAGAATGTATACCTACTGTAATATAATAAAGACTTAATATAATTATAATTTTATATAAATTATATATAACTAAAACAATAAATATTAACTGTAATACTGCGGTAATTACCATGTATTAAAACAAGGTCAATAGTTAATAAGACTGTATACAAAATGAATACTTACAGTTATTCGTCAGTAAGAAACCAGTAGAAACGCCCAAGAGGACTAGAAAAAATAAAAGTAGTAAGACTATTAGGGCAGGGCGGCAGTAGTGGATCCAGCAGTAGTCCTCCGAGTTTGCGGCGGGTGGGTTTGACGACCACGAACAACACCGGCCACAAGCAGTTTGCGTCGGCGACGCTGCGCGCACCACTGCACTGTTCCCTTGCTGGTTCACTATCACACCCTGCACTGGAGCATCGCTCCCTTGTCCATACACACCACTCTTCTCCGACAACCGCCCAAACCCTGAGCTGTCGTCGTCCCGAGGGTTTCCATAAACCCCGTACGAGGCCACCATGTCGACGCCCGACAACGACCTCGTCGTCTCATGTCCTGTACTATCTTGCACAATATTATTGTCAGTGCTAGGCCAACACTCGCACGAGCACCGGTCCTCTTTTCGCCTCTGTCGAGGCTGGCTCGCATCAGAACGTCTGACTGGAACTTCGCATTTCTTCTCCTCTTCTTTCTTAACTTTGGCATCTTGAGGAATAGCGTCACTGATTTCATAACTGGGTTGTAAATTTTTATGGTTTTCTATGTACCAATGCCTCTCTTCTGCCCTGAGAGTAGTATCGTTGTTGCCCTCATATACATCTGCGTAATTGGAGAGCGGATGAGAGGAGGGACTGTAAAGAGGACCGGCCGTTAGCTGTCCGTAGCCGCGTTCGTACTGCGGTGGTCGGTTATTACTCGCGTAATAAGTGGTGGATGCAGGCACGGTATAATCGTAGCCCGGCCTGTTCATCTTCAACGCTTAATCGCCTCATTTGAGCTTATGTTTCATTGAAGAAAACATCATTAATGACGCTGTAAATTAATTAGGCAAACATTAGACGATGGCAGTTAAGCTGATGTTATTTGAGTTCAAAGATCAATATTCATTGGAAATAAGTACATAAGTAACTCGTAAATAAAAAATTAAGATGGTATTTATATGTACTTGGTAAATAGGAAAACTGTTGATTGTGTTATGCGTTTCAACGGAAGGCACAAAGTTATGGCAGAATACACGTCTGTTTATCTCAATTACTCGTCTTGTTCGACGGTGGTATTTATCTTTTGTGTTACGACAAGCTCCCGCGCGCCTCTCCTCTCGCCCGCTACACAGGAAGGTAGACAAAGAAGTAGCGACGTGAGTAAACAAACTCCCCTAACTTAAATTAACCGTATTTATTTCTCTGATTTTGACACGTGTGAGTTGTATAACTTAATTACTCAACTACCGATAAGAATGTGTAACAAGCGAGTATCGTAAAAGGGATCCTGATTTAATTATTAGCGCTCTTTGTTACAGCAACACAAAAACAGGTTCGTTGACCTTTCGTCAGAGTCAATAACAGACTTTTCTGTGAATCCCTGCGATAACTAGGATAATCCGTTCGAATTAATTAAATTAAAAACAAACAAAAGTCATTACATAAAAGTTGAGGGACAGCAAGTTACGACTCGTGACTGTCGACCCAGTTGAAATTAGGGAGCCGCTACTAATTTTGAACGTTCATTGTACCTACTCGGCCTGTGTTCATTATTGGACATTTACTTTATTCCACAAAATATTGCTGCCCTGATTAATATTTTATTACTAAGCTTCTGTTTGACATAATATTTTCGTAACCCAATATGAGTTACTATAAATATCAGTTTGGGAGTTATGTAGGTTGTTTATACCGTCATAAATATAGATAGTAATTGAAGGTATTGTTGTAAAAATATATTTCTATTTCTTTCAGATATAACTTTAGAGTTTCATTTACTTCCACGTACTCTTATAGTACTTGTTCTGTTAAACGTTGTAATTACTTAGGTACATTATGTGTTGGTATCAATAAATAAAATGACAGTACCTACATAATAACATTTTCCTTAAATGACAATTGAAGCGGTAATAAGTAAGTGTTCCGTCAACCTACTAATTATGAAGTTGTGCTACAGTTCACGCAATCATTTTAATTATTGTGTTTCCAGTATCCATGTACAGGGTGTCTTTTTTAACAGCGGCCAAGAAAAAGTAATAACATATGTAACATTTGTTTCATTCTCATTAGTAAATTATAAAAATATGGAATCATTTAGTTGTTTAACATGTGCCCAGACATGTGATTTTTATCTTTTGATGTACAAGCTGTGTCTTCGTCTTGTTGCCGGTGTAAATAATAAAATTGTTAATGGTCTTTGAAAGCAGATTTCGTTGGAGTTTGTGAATCCTGTCTCGCTATAAGACTCTTCGCTTCTCAGCAGGTCAGTTACAGGATGGTTTATTACTGGCAACTTGATACTCAAATAGACTCAGAGATAGTATTTAAATGAAGAACATTGTTTTGTTTTGTTTTTAAAATATGAGATAGCACTAATAGATGTTTACAGTTTATTGGAAAGCAATATTCCACATTCATGCATCGATTTATAATTTATTAGTCGGTATAGCTCGTAATTCTATCCTTTAGTGAAAAACTGTCGGTTGTAGAACAAAATTAGTACAATGAAGAGATATAGCACCAACGTTATACCTAATTATGAATACTGTATACAGAAAAGTGGTAGCTAAAGGTGTCCTAGTAGGCCGTCCACATTTCGTCGGTCAGCAGATGGCAACTTTCCAAATTAGGTTTGTAGTTTGATTACTAAGAAATTACTTAACATTCAAAAAGTCACAGATACTGGCCACACAATTAGAAAAAACCAACAGCTTAAAGCATTTTTTTTAAATTGGAATGAGAGTCTCAGTCGTAATATTTACGATTCCCAAATCAATAAAGCTATTATTAGTTATACTAGTTTAGGATAAGTGGCACTGTGTCGAGTCAAATTACGTGACGTATGTGAACCTAGACTAAGTGGCACATCAACTTAAGTGCCGGAAAATTATAGGCACCTATTATTGCTGATTATAGGTAGGTATTGATTGGACTATTCGTTAATTAAGGTATTCCGCCACGTGTAGCCTACGTCATAAAGTTCTGTTATTACGAATACGGGTATTAGGAAGTTAGGTAGGTAGGTAGCTACATGTTTGCAGTATGCTGTATAAATAGAAGAGGCGTATTTATTTATTTTAGTCACCTGTACAAAGGCGGACTTAATGCTTTCGGAATTTTCTACCAGTCGATCTTAGGGCGATGCAGAGAATTTTGTAGATGCACATAATACCAAACAACATCGATGCTATATAATTTATATCTGAAGAGAAGAGTAAAAGAAGAGTACACAACCAGACGTAATAAATAAATCTGTGGTGGTAACTAGCGTAGCGTGAGTCTGAGCTCAATTCTTAAGTAAGTCAGTGTTGTAGAACGTACCTAATAAATTGAAATAGAGTCGCTTCTTTGTTCACTGTAACAAAATATGGGTCTAAATAACACAACTCTACCAATTCTACCTCAAAAAAATTAAGCTGTAAAGGTAAATCTAAGTACTATGATTTCTTTAATTGTCCGGATTGCTAAGTTTAGTATACATTTAAAGAGATTAAATGACACTGTATTGAGTTTACGCGTATTGCGTATTCAATTTAATAAAATAATTAATCGGTAAACGATGAAGAAAACGATCTACCAATAACCTATTCTCATTAGTAATTAATAAATCAGTATATAAAATTTTGAGCAGCTATATATTTCAATTCTGCGAACTATATATTAATGTTACTTTTGTCGTTGAAATAGAAACAGGTGCCCGGGCAGCTTGTCTACCTTCGAACATAATTTCAAAAATCTTTACGAGACTTGGAACACGGAAAAGGTGTTAGAATTTTAAGACCACTTTAAATCTTGCGGCATAATCTAACGACGGACGCTTTCGAGTGACATTTGCGCCTAATGCGTTTTTGAAAATACAATGGAGAATAGAACTTGGTTCATTGTTATTGATGAACGTAAATCTAGAAGCGAGACTGACTTTATGGTAAGCGCTATGAAGTTGTAGGTGTCTTATTTTGATGTTAATATCGACTATAGGACTTTTGTTGCATATCTGATACGCTTCTAACTTTGTACTAACTATATAATCTAAATAATCTAAACGTGTTGCAGCGATAAAACGACGGTTACGGTTGAAGATCGCCCGGATCACCTATGGCAGACTGACAAGCAATTTTTAACCTTGGTATATACAATTTATTACGGATAATTTATTTTTTAAGATAAGGAGGAAAGGAAGGAGTTTCCTGTAAATCGTGTGCCTTCTATAAGCGTTTTCACGCTACCAGATGTAAAATCACCTGAACTTTAGATGTGTGCGGATACTAAAGATATGCATGTAATAAGCAGAAATCAAACCCGCAATCTATCAAATAGGAACGTACCAAGAGTTTATATAATGGCTTGTAACTTTGTGGTCTCTGCTAGACCCTCAAAGTCAAAAGGCATGATATACCGTCGTAATATAAAAACTTCATGTCAATAAGTCTATTTAAACAATTGTCAAAAATCATTTTTACTATTAACGTCCCACTACGTTAGTATAGAAAAAGTAAAACGCGTCCGAAACGTAAAAACTACAAGGTTTGCGGAAAAAATACATAGTTGTTATTCTATTTGTTTGACAGCGAGTGTGTAACAGTTTTGTGAGCATCAGAGTGGCGTCAACAACGTACGTAACGTAACGTTCAGTTTCAGTGGGCCGAGGCACATATTAGAGCGGTCAGGTACACCGGCGGACGTGTTTGTACGGTGCGGCCGCCGCTTAGCACCCCTCTAGCCAATGAAAACTGTCCCGACCATAACACTTGAGTAACAGCGCCTATTTTAGGTAACTTGTACACCCTGTAGATTATTTCACCGTTTGCGACGATTTATTCTTGTACCGCATTATTATAATGCCTCATTAAAATAAAACCGCTGCTCTGGATAAAATAATGTTGGTCTATTTTTAGCTCTAGCTGACAACCGAAATATCTTCGTGGAAGCCTTATGAGTTAACGATTCGACTAGTATTATGTTGGTACTCGGTACACTATTTTACTACCTTGGTCACGTGACGTCATAGATTCGATTCTCGAGACTAGAAAGTTAGGGTATTTTAAGTACAGGAAATATCCTAGGCAAAATGTGTGTTGGATGTTAAATACCCGGGCTGTGCGAAGAATTTTAGACACGTGTCTAATAGACTTTCGACTACCTTTTGTCATTTATGTTTGTTACAAACACAGAGAAACAGCTCAATTACGGAACCCGGATACATAAAGTCCGGCCAGAGTACAGGTTTACTACGTTACTCTTGTTAAGTATTTAAAAAGGTAAGGGGTAACATTAATCATGGCCCGGGGAAATCATGTGTAGTACGTAAATGTTCACCCACCCAAGTAATGATCGGCCCTGCGAAGCTAACCAATGGTTAACCGGCCAATATTGAGCCATCAGTCCGCGTAAGGTTTGCATACCCGCTCCCTAAACTAATTGTTTCTGCGTAATAATAAATGTAACCTACGCATACCAATCAAACGTAATGCGATCGGCCCCTCAGTTAACAGTGGTGACATCATACGAAACGAGGTAAGCAATAACAATTAGATTTAGCTATCAACGCCAGACGTATAATATGTTGTTCTACGATTTATGGTATTGAAAATTACAAGGGTGATAATAGATTGGGATTAAGTGCTACAACACAAGACGGATGGTGATACCTTGTATAAACAATACTGGGAAAGTGTTTGTTTTAAAAATCAATAATAGATATCTACCTACCTACTATATTTAAAGCGTAGAGCTTTAATATGGACAATGTTATTTGTTTAACGCTACTGTACAAGTAAGGCACGTCTTTTTTTTTTAAACGCTCAACACTAGTATTTTTTTCTGGTTCGTGGGTGTGTTTCACACACGTGAAATATCACATACATCTCCCAGACTCTGGACAAACTTCTTCGAACCGAGCGGAAATCCAACCCGCAACCCTTAGCCCAGCAGTCCAATCGCTTGGCTACTGCGCCAATCAGGTCGTCGGTAGGTTTATGCCCAGCAGTATTTTGAATACCCGCGACGAAACGGAGGTTGTTTGTATGTGGGTGCACCAATGTCTGTAGCCAATTTTCTCGAAAATGAGTTGACCGATTTTCATGCGATTTTCAGTGACGGGTTCATTAGAGATAGTTCTTAACTATCATTTATGTCAATTTTTCAAAACGTTTATAACAGTCGTGGGTTTTTACAATTTTTTTATTTTTTATTTTTGATATTACCCAGATCATTTTATGAAGGACCTATAACAGATAACAATTTACAGCAAGTATTCAAAGATCTATCGTTATTGTGAATATAGCTAGAACCTACACACTTAGAATTTAATTAGACAACCTTTGTTTATATGGACTGTAAGCTTTCGACATGAATAAAAAGTATTTGACTATTGACTGATGTCTAGAGTCTAGACTATATTAATACGATGTTAATAATTCATTGAATATTAATAATTGTATGAGTATTATAGTTATATTAGGCTCAATTATGTTTATTTTTAGTATGTATTTAAAATTACTAAAAGTAATTTATTTTTTCAAGTTAGTGAAAGTTATTATGTCTATAAATATAAACGGAGGAAGACCCAGACGGAGATGGCGGTACGAACTAGACTTATATCCAAGATTGGTCCTTGGCAGCTGGTAACAGGGAGATGTGGGGAGGGCTTTACCCAACAGTGGGACAGTTCTGGCTAATAATAATTACATTAAACATAACAGGCTTATAATATTGTTAACAAGTAAGTTTCGTGATGATAATGATCTTATCATGTAAACTAAATAAAGTTAACTAAATCCGACAAAGAAAACTGAGTTTTCAAGTGTTATAGAACTACAGAACTACAGATCAATAGTCGTTGGAACAGGGTGTAAAAGTTACCTACTTAAAATATCGCTATTTTTGGTCGGATAACATTATTTAACGTTCTGGGTGCTAAATAACGTTATCTAAACCACGATAAGGACATTTTTAGTAACGTTTCACGTCCCTGCTTTTAACTGCTGACTGACTGCCTCGTTGGTCTAGTGGTTGCTAAACGCGACTGCTGAGCACGAGATCCTGGGTTCGAATCCCGGGTCGGGCAAAGTGTTACTAGGTTTTTTCATTAGATAATTCTCAGTAGCAGCACGGAGTCTGGATTTGTGCCCGGTTGATGGCAATAGGCTCGCCCGCTATTACATTGGCACCTAAAAACATAACTGGCGAAATGTGGGTGTACTATATGTTCACCTCTGCCTACCCCTTCGGGGAATACAGGCGTGATGTTATGTTTTCACGTCCCTGCTTTTAAACAAGTAGTCTGTCTACTCATTATAATAGCCTATTTTTGTTTAAAACAATTTAACATAGTTAACTCAACGTCGTAGACGCAGGCTACGTCATCGATGTAGCACTTTTACAACTATGTCGTAGCACGTTGGAATTCGTTTGTTAGACTTATATGCAGTTAGCATTTATTGTATTACTAAAAATATTTGTCTATTTTAAGCCTGTATGAATTATTTTTATAATATGGCTATTATTATATAAATATTAACCTCTGCCAGAGGCTTTATCGCCGTGGAAAACAGCGTTTTGTTAGGGAAAGGGAAAATAGCCTTTATTCTTTGCTACCATTCAAGACATCTTCATATACTTTATACAATTAAATGCCACTAGTGTTTTCTTTAGTTATAGTAAAAAGGGTGCAAACAAAAATACAAATAGTTGAATGTCTGTCAATCATATATTGGAGTAAGTAAACAAAAAAACGTTGGAGTATATATTCGTTTGCACTAAGCTAGCAATCATATGCTAGTGCATGCTCCAAATAGCCAGTTTCATTCAATTGGACAACGTACCCTACTTGCTACAATTTCTACACACCAATTGAATGGAAAGCACTAACGTAATAACTGGCGTAAAACATTTACTGCCAATCAAGAAGCGACGCAAGATATTTTATTACTAGCAACGATAAAATGCACTTGAGTGCATTTCGCCCGTCCGTCTACCGTCTTACGCGATAACGTCTTAAACCGACTCTAGTCTAGAATAAACTTATGTACCTAAGTCACGTCTAAGTCCACATATCCATACGGTTTTATTGCATATTTATTTGATAAGTTGAATCCATTAATATGAGCTCCGTAATTGTGTTGTCTCCGTAATGGCACGTGTCTATTCTCAAGTAGGGTGGGTAAAATACATGTGTATTATTGGTAAAAAAATCTTTATCAAGCAAGACCATTTTGTTTGCTTTATTTAACTTTGAAACGTCTAGCATTTAGTAAATACTTATAATGTTGTGGCACTTTTCTAAATAACTTATCTTTAAGAAGTTAAAAAGAAATTGTTGTTGGTGTTACGCTACGTCTAAGCTACTCGATAGGACTTCGTTCTAAATTTGAATAATTTAATTACCTGTTGTTATAAAAAATATATATTACATCTGCCATATCAGAAATGCTCAGCTCATCTTTAAATATATCTTTACATTTGTTCCTATTCGTTTTTACATGTTGTTCCCATATGTAGAAAGGAGGTCGGTACTCAACTTGACTGGTTTCAAACATAAATACGGGTGGCAAGATGAAAAAACAAAGTTCTTGACCACAGCTATTTAAGTTACCAGTTCCGAGTAGGCCACCTCTTAATAATTCTATACAATTAAACAAAGGTTAACTATTTGGATAAATACCTTTCCACGTACCTAGTTACTACGTTAAACTTGTATAGCGTGCAAACTCTCTGCCATTGGTACTTAAAATAATTATTATAAGTAGGTTAATAAGTATTTTCCAGGAATTTATATGGTTTGTACACAAAAAGATAACGCCAACGGTCTTTGAACTAGACGGGTAATTGAAAGTGTACATGGAAAAACAATTAATACGTCCAAAAAGTTCAAAAGCATTTATGAAATTTAATTAAAATTAAAATTGAAACCCTGCAAACTTTTTGCAACTTAATGTTTGAAATAATTATGTCAAACTCAAATTCACAATCATTTCATATAAAAACGTTGGTATACTACAGATGCCGCGAGTAATAAATTAACTTAATGGTACCAATATCTCACATGGGACATTGTGGGACAGCACGAAGGACATGCCAATAAATCTTCATTCAACAAAAATAGCATCATATATGCCTGCCATCGTCTAAACGGTGCGTCACAAACTAGTTCGGTCTAATCATCAAAAGTGGGTGACAACCGCGTAGGGCGACGAACTAGTGCACCCATATAAACGGAACTCGCCTTCAGCACATATTACATAAAACGAAAACACATCCATACGGTACACTGAACACATTCGTAGGCCTCTCTCTTCCCGGGAGGGTGGAAGTCCCCATCATCGTACGTGTATAGTTCGCGGCATAAACAGTCTGAAAATATTGGGGTTCGCGATCGCGAGTGTTCGTAGAGTGAGCGTCGCGACGACGACGTAACGTCGGCAGTGCGGCGCAGCGCGGACTGGCACATCCACCCGGTGGACCCCGCCCGCCCTTGCGTCTCACCCGCCTCTGTCACCGCCACTCTTCGCCCAAATCCAGACGAGTTTTCATTAATGTTGTTATTGGTGTAAAAGTTCCACCAAGTCAAACTAAGAACGTACAGTTTTAATTAACTGTCCGTAAAATAACACTAAACAAACGAGGAGATCCGACAGGCTTCGACTGTAGTTATCAATAGTCAAACTTTTTGAATAGACCGGGACGTTGATTAACTTTGTAATACAAATACCAAGAATAGAAAGACACAGTCAGCTGGACAAGTATTTATGTAGACATCTACAATATAAACCTCCCGTTTAGTTCAATGTGACTGAACAAAACTTCTTGGAAACTATTTCCTTGAACTTCTCGGTAAACGTCGATGACGGATGGCATTTTTCATACGCTTTTCAACACTTTTCTTGTCTGTTGTCTATGTGTGTCACTTACGTGTTTGGCGAATAGAAGCACACATATTTATTGGACGTGACTCTATTACCCTCTACATAAAGGGTGTGAAGGGCGACACTCATTAATTAGTATGACGCACCTCTGGCATTATTATTTTTGGAAGTAATACCAACGTGAAATAACAAATGTCAACGTCATAGCTACAGTTCTTATCGCAGTTGATTAATAGTCTAGATTACATTTTATGCTAACGCCAATTCAAAGTTGAGATGTTTATCGGTATTTCGTAGGCAAAATGGTTTGAGTCGACAGCCGACTTCCATCGATTGAATACGAGCACAAATTGTAAGAATTATTGATATCGCGCCGGTGGCGGCTCATACAAAAAGTTTATAAAAGGAAGTGGAGCGAACAAACTGGCGGGGAACAAACTTTTATGCGGGGACGCGACGCGAACGCGAACGTTACTTATCTGCCGCCGCCGAGCTGACAGCTGCAGATGAAAAATTGAAATTGTGTGAGATAAAACTACCTAACTGCCGCTGCAATGCCGACCAAACAATGTGACGACAACAACGACACTACTTATTTTTTAAGCCTCATATTTTGTAAAAGTGTTTACATTACTAACACATTGTATAGCATACAAATGCAAGTTTTTTAGGATATTTTTCTTTAAAGTTTTTACAGCCTCGTAGAGATCATGATCGTATTGTGACTGCCGAGCATGGGATTATGAGCTTTGTTCCAAGATCATACGATTTTTTTTTACTTTTTCAGTAGGTCAATTCATAATTAAGCAGGTGGGATTAAAAAGTATGATATAATTATTCCCGATAAATGGCTAGCTTCATGTTACTTATAATGTTGGATAGAATGTAGGTTAGTTTGATTTGAATAGGTTTTATAACATTCATTGATTTACAGCACCACCTAGAGATGTTTATGTTACCATATAACGAATTCACACTGCCTCGTTGGTCTAGTGGTCGCTAAGCACGACTGCTGAGCACGAGGTCCTGGGTTCGAATCCCGGGTCGGGCAAAGTGTTATTGGGTTTTTCCATTAGGTAATTCTCAGTAGCTGCACGGAGTCTGGATTTGTGCCCGGTTGATGGCAATAGACTCGCTCCCTATTACATTGGGACCTAAGAACATAACTGGCGAAATGTGGGTGTACTATATGTGCACCTCTGCCTACCCCTTCGGGGAATACAGGCGTGATGTTATGATGTGAATTCACTAATCTATTCCGGTTACAACATTTTCTTCATTTTCCTTTGAAGATCAATCGCAGTCGACCTCAAATCGTACCTACTAAACATAATCACAATACACACGAATAGTTTAAAAAGGTGAGGAATAATCCATCCAATATGCAAATAAGATACGGTTCCGTATCAATTCAGTGCGAGCGATGGCAGTTGAATGGATGACAGTGACGCGCGCCGTAACATGCAATAATAATGTGCCTCCCAAACGTCAGCCGGGGTCCCTTCTCTATTTATGGACGAACTACGGCGTCGAGGGCGCCACGTGAAAAGTCTCGCGTAAATCAAAGTCATAAATTCTCCTATCGTGAATGAACATTTCTCTTCGCGGACGTCTACACCGGCTGAATGGATAACGTCGACCCACCCTCGCAGGATCACCTCTACCGAGTCATTTGCTTTTGTTCGTGGGGCAATTAATAACGACCAGAAGGGCGTTTTGGAACCGCAAGCGCCATTCGCATATCAGTAATGATCTAGCGGTGCGCTACGGCCAACCTCCGGTTCCGTTCAACTATCGATCATATTCACTTAATGAACGGCATACGTGAAATGGTTTGGACTAAGCTAAAGCTAACAGCGTAACTTCCTGCACTAAAAATTCAATTTTAATTTCTCATACAATATTATGCTTGGCCCTACCAAGCATAATATTGCCAATATACCAAGGCTTCAATAACCCCACTTGGATCCGTGTTTCATAAGATGTGACTTCTAACAGTGTCTAAGCAATGTACTTCAATGTCTTGTAAGTATTATCTTAGGTCTTTAAAATAATTCGTTACTTTACCTAATATAGCTACAAATATACCATAAAGGTATATACATTTTCTGCTCAGATACCTAATTTGTGAAAGGTAAAAAAAAAATACAATGTAAATCTAATCAGATTCCTCTATAATTGATTTTATATTTCTGCAACGTCATGTTAAAATATTAAGACAATATCTTCAGCTGAACCTTTCACAAAGACATTTAACTGTAACATTATCACACAACGAGCAAAGTTCACAAAGTAACTAATAAAGTCTTATAACAGGGCTTTACACAAATTATTCAGCGAGGATTTCTTTCCATTTTGTACGTCACATTAGGCTGGCGCCGACCAAACATTGGATAAGTTCTATATTGTTGTTTACGACAAACTTGGAACTTAGCAGGGGCAATTCACCTCATAAATTTCCGTGTAATAACAGCTCACAGTTTCCCTAGACACTTGTAAGAGCACCGCAATAAAGTACCGGCGCTAAGTAACCGGGTCACCTCGCCGTCGCATCGATACCTCACTTATTCACATGTTGTATTAATGTTCTTGACACAGCCAATCTGTGTACCAAGCCCAACTCAAAGCCAATTTGACGGCTTTCACTCCACCGCAATCATTATGAACATTTACCTATACATCGAACCCTATGCGTGCTGTAAACCAAACGGTCTTCTAATGACGCTGTATGCAAATGCGCCTCACTAATATTACTTTGTATTTGCATACTATTACAGACGCACTTATGTCTGGTTCCCGTACAACATTATTCAAAGTAAATAACAACCTTGTTAATATTTACTATACCCTTAATCTCTGGAACTATTCAATCGATTTGGATATAACATTCTCTATTGAAAGGTACGTGTCCCGGGGGTAAAATAAACTGTAATATTTCATTCTAGAATGCGAAGTGGTTCCTCCGGGTAGACCCAAAAAATCTCGAGGGCAATAAGCTATTTATAAATAGAACTATCCGTACTGAAAGCAGTTTCTGAGGTCATATTATGGCTATCGGTTCTATATTCAAATAGTATTAATCCTTTAAATACGACAAGGGGCGTGTTTATCTTGAATCAATTTATTAAGTCTGTTTGTAACAAGGGATTCGATCTCGTTTAGGGCCTTCTGTCAATATTTAGATAACAATCTCTATACCATCAGGCGTCCCGATGTTGTCTGTATTTAGATGGTTGAGTTTATTACACTAGGTATCACTACTACTGTTAGTTACGACTGCTTATAAATAACCTTGGTTTTAGAACCTTTAGTGTATCCTTACAGTTACCTAGCTATACAGATAGCTACATCGCGGATCAAGCTTTCATTATTCAAAAGATTTTTGTGTGAATAACTTACCTTACGCGTACCATTTCTTTTTTCAAAAGGCCTAACAACAATTTAACACATGCTTTTGGCCCACGTCACAATCTCATTGTCCTGATAACAAGAAATATATGGAAAACCGCTTTCTTATCTGCTTCAACCGTTTTATTTCCACGCACAGTAGCATAAAAGCCTTGAGAAAAGTAAAGGTAGAAAGCTAATCCAGCATATTATCCCCAACTCGTTATAAATTTGTGCGAAACTTTTTGTGCAAACTGCTCACCAGAGTATCCTAGTTACGTAACTTCGCTTCCCTAGCGTTGTAACAACTGCAAAAATTATCGAGTAGAGGTCAATTGAGACCTTCTGCTGAAACAGCGAGCTGTTTACAAATCTAGCGGATATTAAAGAGTAGCAAGTAGTTTTGCTGGAGTTTAATAACGGCTCCACACGGAACACGGTAACTATTAGGAGCCATTTGTCTGACATTAAATAAAAACTAAAAATAGTTAATTAAACGCTGTATAGTTGTATAATATACACTTTGAGATATAAAAAGTATTTCAAACTGGTGAACTAAATTCGGATTAAATAAAAACAGGACATTTTTTTTTTTAAAACGGCGCCCCACACTTGGAATTTCTCCTGTGTCGTGGGTGCGTTTCACAGACATGAAATATCACATACACAAACACCCAGACTCGGGACAAACATCTGTGGTTCGCACAAAGTTTTGCCCCTTGCGGAAATCGAACCCGCAACCCTTTGCGCAGCAATCCAATCACTTAGCCACTGCGCTAATCAGGTCGTCAACAATAGTATAACTTCTACAATCAAGACTAATCTAGGCTTACGTAAACTTTTAAAACATTGTACTGTGAAACATAGACATCTACATACGATTACATTATATACATTATACATACAAATTAATTTGCAGAATTATATTTTTAAATAATAATCTTAATACCTACTCGACATATTTCTTCAATTGAGACGTTGTTTTAAAAGCTAAGTTGAATTCCAGGAGCTTAAAATACCTTTTATGTTTAAATGAAACAACTTGTTTCTCACAGCTGTAATATCGATATCGACATCCCATAAAATACGAATACAAACGACTACTTAAGTTTCACGTTATCAGAAAACAAAAAAAACCCTAATTTGCAAGATATACAGTTTATCAGTAATTTGATTAGCTGAGTGTAATCTATAATATACGCGTCACATACGCATTAAATTTTCTTGTTAATGTGCACTGCGTCTGTAATATATTCAGACACTGTCGGAGTAGAATCCTCGGCCACAGTACGCCAAACCGCCACCCGGTCGACGGCAGCCCGCAGCGTAATTAGCTAAATATGACTTTTAAACTAAGACCTCCCAGTTAGAAGGCTCTCCATATTCCAGCCAACCTTTTTGCTAAACGAGCACATTTCCATGCGAACATCCTATTCCTGGCTTGATATTTAATTTTGGACTAAAGAAATTTACACCATCCCATTAAAATGTTGTTATGTGAGATTAATGTGTTTTGAATTTGCACCACACGCCGAGCAAAATGCTGATGTGAATATTTTAAAAGTACGTACAGTTTTCTGGCAGTACCGTTTTGTTTTCGTCACATGTTTTGGTAAGTTCCACACCATCGGTAAGAATTCGGATAAGTATAACAAAAGGGAATTGTAAGATATAATAAAAGAAATGTTAATTTTTGTCGTGTTTAAGTTCACGTCACGTTCGTGTCGGAAGCTGTTCGTAATACCGGCTCGTGAACTCTCACTATAAATCATAACGCCGATTCAATTTACCAAGTCTTACACGGCTGTAATAGGCCAGCCGCTGCCCGCCGTGTGCTGAAAGACCTGAATTTGTATTCAAGAAACGATATGATCATTAGTTAGTGCAATTTTCTTCGCATCCACTACACGAATGGTATCGTCGGGTATGGTCGTATGCTACGAATGAATAATACTTGTAATTGCTTTGCGATCTGACTTCGAAATCCACTTGACTACTAAACTTCAATAATTTGTATGGATATCCGATAATGTGGTCTCATTACGTATCCTTACTGTGGGACTTGTTAACATTTACCGACCATTTGCATAATATAAGTTGCATTCTATCAAACTGTAATTACATTTCATTTTTTGTAGAGCACGCTACTTTTATCAAGTCGTTTTCATTTGAATGCGATCAACTAAGTAAGTGCATCGTTTAAAAGGGACGTCGGCCGCGAGGATTGTCACTTCATTTACACTTCGCAGATAACCGAAGTCGGCTTTAATGCATACTCGTGTAAGTTGTTCTATGAATAAACAAGGCTCTTACGAGGTTATAACCGAGAGGTTCAACTGCAGAATTATTAATAATATTATGTTTCATTACCCTGAGAATAGAAAGTTTATTTCAATAAAAATCTAATTACGTTAATTAATGTTCATCGATCGTAACGCAGCGTAATAAAGTGCCCATATCGTATATCAATTTCGTAGTCATGGAGACAAATTCTCTAATAATATCGTCGGTAAGTTAAACTGTGGTCGTTACTATGGTATTCCCATGTCCTTGGGACGGTCTTGGAGCGGCGACTTCAGGAAACACGTACATGTAATATTATTGATTACAGGGTGCGGCGGTCCAGCTCCATTTGAATTTCCAATGAGCTCGTTAGAATCGGCCCGGACACGAATATCGGACGACCGATGAAAAAACGTTTCTTTCGAGTCGATTGTGCACGATTGCCAAATTTGCAGAATTATTGTACACCCTACTTTGCAAGATTTGTTAATAAGCTATTTTCTGCCTCATTGCTGACACGATTGAGGGTTACGACTTTCGTGTCATATCGATTGAGGGTTACGACAGCTATCTAACACATTTTTCGTGAGTGAGGCTGTCTTCATTACAAAATTTCTATTAAGTGCATTAATATTTCTAATATTTATTTACGAGCTCCTTAGAAATTACTCTATAACCACATTTTAAAGGTTTCGTCCAATTTATTCTTAAGCTAGACTCAGTGGTCTCTTTCTCTAGGTGTTTACAACGGTATTCATATTTTGGAGTCCAACGAAAAGGACCAGCTTCTTCTTCACGTACTGTTCATAGTTCTAGGAGGTGAGGATAAATTTGTCAGGACCAATTAAAGTATCAATGAAGTTTGCGTGTAATAGCATAAAGTAACCGACAATTCCTCGGTAGCGCAGCGGAGCTCCGATACGTAGCAATTGGAGTTTGTACCAGCTCTTAATTAAACCCGGCGGCAGGGCCTAGCGGCAAACTTCGATTGCGCTGTCAAAAATCCGAAGAATTATTCCAGCAGTAAAATAACTTCTGCGATTTTAGGCTTTATCGTACGAGTTCAGGCATATTAGCGAATTTATACTGTACGGATGCAATATGGTGCCCGATCGCGTCGCGCTCCTACGCGCTAGTTGGACGCAGCACTTTTATTAAAAACTGTTTTTATTTATTGACGGTTCGAGGTGGTCGGCGATTTTTCTTGCTATATGTTTCCGGAATTGTTTTACGATATTGATTCTGTTTTGGATTTATTGCCGCGGCGCGGGCGGTGCTTTTGAAGAATATCAGCGTATAGCACTCAAATAAACCTAGAATAAAGCCGCCCATCGAGGTTTTATACCCGATATTGGTTTTTTCTGTAAACTAAAACAGTGAAACAAAATTAATGTCTTCTTTATCCACTTTTAATTTAGTCCATACTATATGACGGTCTCAGTGGTATAAATACTTACGTACCTACGCATTGCTGTTATTTCACTGCTATACCATGACCATTCTCACCTGGCCCACATAGTATCATAGACTTAATACAAAACATGTATGCAATAATTGAAAAGATAACGCTATAGGAGTTCATACTACACTGGAGGATACACCGAACCCCACCGCCCTGCGGTAATTAGACCGGGATTGAACCGCGACACGCGAAATTGCAAAAGGAATTTGTTCAGCACTATTATTTGAACGTTTACGAAGTGTTCTTTGTGATTGGATACGGTTACAGAGGTTTTTCTAAAATTATACAAAGGTCAGGTAAGTTACGCTATTATCTGCTATGGTCTTAGAGTTAAATAATATTCCGGTCGCATGACGACATCACATCTGGTCTTGATAAGAAGGCACAAGTATCAAATAAAAAACAACGTAACGTAAATGCTCCTATTACCGCCAGTTTTAGCTGTCTTACGATTCACTTTAAAAAAATAGATATAAGCTGTTATGTTAGGAAAGATGTTATAATTTATTATTAATCTCAACGAAGTATTCTTTGCAATTCAGTACTTAAATTCAATATTCAGAAACTCAATAGTTACTAAATAATTATTTTATCCAAAAAAGTAGTTGATTCTATTACCGACCCATAGAATGCGGCAAGATTCTATTACCGATTTTTTTACTTCTTTTACCGACCGTTATGAAGTTGTCACTTCTTCTATACTATTAAATAAAAAAAAATCGTTTTTAGGGTATTTATTAAATAATAACAATAGTTATGAGATCAACATTATTACAATATGAACATAATTATTTATTGCAACGCTTAAAGCACTAATACACTTATTTTTTGTTATTTTAATTAATAAAAAATATAATCAGAATAAGAGTCAGGTGGAAAAATATTATGTCGTTTCCAACAATTGGTCCTTAGTTACAGGAAAACCTGACTTCCCGAGATAGAAAATCCAGTCTACCATTCTTTTTTCTTCCTTCTTCGTTGAAACAGTTTGTATTCCACAATGTTCATTTATATATTTATTATTTCTCTTGTCACGCAGAGTTGTCCTCGGTATGCCATAGGTTTTTGAAGCTTCGTATATGCTGGTCCCTTCATTTATAGCTAGAAGCGCAGCTTCTAGTTGAGCAGAGGTGTACTGCTTGCGCTTCTGCGGCTCCATGATTCTATAAAAAACACAATTTTTAAAGATATGTAGAATTTAATTCTTCGAAAGAAGCTTTAAAAAGTTACATGTCCCCATTCCGTCCCGCCATTTTTATGCCATGAAGCCATGAATGAGACTGGTTAGCAAATATTATCTTACATTAGTAATATAGTATATTAGTAATATGTGACGAAATCTCTCAAAACGTTACGTATGCAAGAAATAAGCCAATTTGTTCAAAATTATAGGTACATTTTGTTATTGTGTACTGTAATATTGCCAAAAATATCGTCACAGCTGTAAGTCGGTAATAGAATTAAGTATGAAGGATACATTATTCTATTAGCGACCAATAAAATTAATAATAAACAGATAAAATATCCGCTCTATGAAATACTGTTAAATTCGATCTCATTGCTATATTATTCCTTTTAATGTCAGTTAATCTTTAATTTAGATAATAAAGGTTATTTATAGTATAATATCGTTATAATAATAGGGATATTGTCTAACGTTGAATCGAGTTTTACACAAAAACTTTAAGAAATAGCTTTGTCGTTAATAGGTCTAACGAAGTGAAATAATTTTAAGAATTGAACAAGAAAAAAATTAATCAAATGAAGTAGTTAGTTTATAATATATATTATTTTAATACTTAATGTTCTCAAAATGTAACAACGCCATGGGTCGTTATTAGAATCAAGTTTTGAAATTTGGATTCTATTACCGCCTTAAATTAAAACATGATTTTATAACACAAAAACCAATAAAAATGATTATATTAAGAGTTAGTTTAAAAAACGAATATATACGTTACAGTTGTAATGTGATAGCAAGAAAACAAATACATTTTTAGTGTGTTATTTTCCTTAAGTAATATTTAGGTGTACTTACGTGGCTGGGGACGCGACACTATGAAACTTGCGTCCGCTGCGGGCGCGTCCCACTCACAATCAAATTATTTCTTTCACTGGGTATTTAAACACACAAACTTTACTCTTTTTGTTGTCCAACAAAAATACGTAACAAATTTTTAAGGTATGACTTTTCTGGACCCTATATTATGTATAATATAAGTGTTTTAAAAATTAGATCGTTAATAGAGTACACATTTTAGGGGGTCGTTAATAGGAGCTTTTACGTTACGTGATATTTCGGGCCACTCGACTGATTGTTATTATTGAGAGACCATTATTAGAAAAGAAGCAATTCGTAGCAGAGACATAACAACTCGATATAAAGGCCACAACCCACGCGCAAGTTTATAGCCGCGGTATTTATATTATTATCATTATTCATTTTAAGTGTAGCATTCGATTTCGATACCTTTGAAATTACCTTTGAGGCATTAACGATTAAGATTTTTATTTTTCGAAGTACTCGCTCGTATTTATTACAGGAGCATCTGAATGCAAAAGTCGGTATTTATAACAGCTCAATTAGCAACCGGTTCTCAATGGGGACGCTATGATGCTCCATGTTTCTTGTACATTTATGAAAATCACCGTCAATTTATTATGGGCATGAGACGTGTACTTTCCAAGGGATTACAATTACAACGACTTAAAACGGTTAATAAATGTGTTTCCAAATCAATACTGTCGATAGAATTCCGATCTGGAATTCGGTGAAGGACCTCGAGAGTGGGTTCTGTCGTGGGTCGCGTCGTAAGTACTCGTAACATGTGCACTTTACTGTCTCTACGGAAAGTCTGGCGACGCATTAGATAGAGGTGGCCGACACTACCGCCTACGGTGTCACGCCACCGCCAAAACAGAGGAATTCCCTTTGCAGTTTTATTGCCACAAGCAGTGGTCTACTTAGCGTACGGCTTGGTCGTGTCGGCATTCTATAAGCAAGGTGTGTCCACTGCACAATATTATGATAGCGGTATTATTTATATACCTGTCCGTGTCCGTGCCTTTTTAAAACTTGTAAGTGCCTAACCTAATCTAGAATGTAATTTGCAATTTTCGTTTTATCCCCAGTTATTTTCTATTTTAATAAATAGTATATTTAATATATCCTACCTAAGAAATCACAATACTATTTCAAAAATTATGCCTATAGGTAATCACTTTAAAAGTTTGTAAGAGACAAACGTGTTTTGTGTTGGTCTATGCAAAGCTCACAGATTTCCGAAATAGTTTATGCGTCTCTGAAAATGAAAATTTTATACGTGTGATAACCTTAAAAATTTATATCGTAACTTTCCACCCTACTAGGTGATGCAATTACCTGAACGTAACCCTTCGTGCAGAAGGGGAAGTGTCTCATAGTCGCAGCATTGTCGGTGCTCATTTAATTGTTAATGCCATAGTGATCTAAGTGGGTGCGGGCTCGTGTGGGTTAATGAGGTCGCTACTAATTCATGGAGACACGGAACTCCCCTAGTTATGAAAACTTCGGTCCGGTAGATGGGGAAAGTTTTATGGGCGTTTTGTCATTTACCAACCTTTGCTTTTAGGTCTCATAACTAACTTGACATTAAGTCCACGCTTGCGAAAATTAGGACCACTTTTATCTTAAATTTGTGTGAGTTAGGACCACTTTTATCTTGAAATTTGTGGCTCAGGGCTGCGGCTCAACATTTAACTTAGAAATGTAAGTCCAAATATCTAAATGGTTTAGTAATTAATTAAAAACCAGCAATTATAACAATGTAGTACGAGAACATAATATCCCTATAATTTGTTAGGGCCTGTAATTTTGTCGATATTATGGTTAGCTATACAGCAACAAAGGCCTAGTAAATCAATACTTTTGTAGATTTTACATGCAAAACAAATAGTTTACATATTGCCTGTAAATTAAACGCAGAACTTTACGCAGCTGACAAAACCGCTCTCAACAATTGCTTTTAACGACTACTGGTCAGCATTATCTTATCACATTTAAATTCTTCTTCTTCATTCATGAGCCAATAGCCATGGTATAGGTCGTGCCGTGGTGTGGTGATTGGTCAGTCAACCAGGATGGTAGCGAAGTTGATCGTCCAGGGTGCGCCGGACTTACTTAAGCACCGTCACTCTTGGAGGATCTCTACTTACACCCTATTGAAATTATTATCTATCTACATTAGAAATAATACATTTTAAACTAGGTATACTCATATCAACTTGTCAATAAAGCGCTTTCCAAGCTAGAGTCTAAAAACAATATATTTTTACTTAATTCCCGCTATCTCGTAGATTGCACTCCATTCCACACGGATAACTTCATATTTTCCTGCTTATTTTAAGATACGTGCACCTCAACGTGACCCGACATCGTAGGAAATAAGTTAAAGTTTTAAAATGTGTATCCAAGAACCAACAGAGGCACAGGCGACCCGGACTAAGATCTCAGCATATGTAACTACTGCCATACTAACATACGCAGTTAAATTTACATATATTAAAGTAAATATCTGAACTAAAACACGACGGAATGTATTCTGCTTTGGTAATTCAATGAAACTACAGTTTGTTAGCTGTCCAAACAACATATTTAATGAAAATTACTCGAATCAGTTCAGTGGTGCGTAATCGCTTTGGCCCCGACATTAACTTGGCTTCCAGTATTGTGATCACAACTAACATTCTAGATCGTCATTGAAACTGTATTTGAACATAGAAGATAAGTACAAAGACCGAACGACGAATACTGAAAGCATTACCGAAGTGGTATTTCTTGAACACAAAGCTGGTAGAAATACCAGTACAATCGCAAAGAATTGCAACACAATATAGAGTTGTAAAGCCATATAATCCGATGTGATATAACACTTGTCCACTATTGCAAGAATGGAACAATGTTTTATATCAGAGGAAGAGCTTCGGAAGCACTCCAATAAAACATCATTTCTTCCAGCTGCCGCGCACTGAGCACGACGTTATCGTAACAGCAATCATCCAGGGAGAGATGTGTTTTATATTTTATTATGTGCATTGAAAAATAAACAATAGTTATATTATATCATTATTTGAATAAAATGTTTATGGAAACTTGCAACAATTTACGTAACTTTATTTTTATTTAAGCAACGATACATCATTAAAATAGGTTTTTTAGCGAGCTTTCTTGGTTTAATTTAAATAAGACGAACGACCAGGACGCGGCGACGGCTAGATAAGGCACGGCGGTCGCGAAAAAACATTTCCCTAGACTATTAAATGAGACGTCATCAAGTAGAGAGCAATAAGCAAATGAACGCGCTTTATCTGCTATTCAGACATTCTGTTATCGGAGGGCGGACGAGCGGGCGTTGCAGTGGCAAGATACCATCGCGCACCCGACCTAATTCGATTCGCCAAGCCGACTCAGTCCGCCAGCCCGCCTACCGCACGTCGCCCGCCAAGTCCACGGACTTATTATGTAACCGGTGACCACTGCGGTGCCCAACGGCAACTAAATAGGTTTGTCAACATGTGCATAAAGGTACACTTTATTTTTGACTGCTGCATCACTTGTGCTAAGGTTGTCTAAAGTAAAAGTTAAATAAAGCGGCTGGTTGTGTCGCTGAGCTGTGACTGACCTGTTATGTAAAAGTCCAGCCGCGCGCCGCCCTCAGCCATCTCGTGTTTAAGCGGGGAATGTTGCCCTTATCTAGGGTTACATGCAAACCCAACCGTGAATCACTACAATCAATTCGCAATTTCGTTGTAAAGCGATCCCTGTATTTATGTTCTATTTTTTCTGCATGGACGGCGTACCAACGTAATGCACGTTCTATCAGATATATTATATGTATACGTATAACGTGTTTTATTATTTTCAGACAAAAAGCCATAAAAATGCCAGTAAAAAATAAACGAAATAAGTATTGTAAGCGAGGTACTCACGTATATTTTTGCACAGCATGGATTCCGTCACCGATTAAGAGAATTGCAGCTATATATTAAAGTTGGTACGGTGTACTTTATAGTCTCAATAGACATTTATGCGCTCTATGTTCAAATGAAATTGAAAATATATTTTGTAACAGCAACATTTATATCCATAGTTTGTGACTCTATAACGACCTATAAAACTTTTATCTGCGTTTTTGAAGAGACTTGTACAAAAATTTACATAGTTTCCCTATGAATTTGTCGGCTTGATAAAACTTTTGAATGCAAGAAAAATGCATTTTAACGAAAACAAATGTAAAAAGTAGATTCATTATCAGCATGGCGCGTGTATTGTGAGGCGAGTGGAAGGCGGAGGGCGCGAGCGACGCGAACGCGACCTAGCGACGCGGCTCCGCAACACTTCCGCTCTCGTAACGTCCGCGTAATTAATTCAATGATCGTCCGCATAATGACTTGCATGTGGCTACCCTCTTGCGAGTGCGCCTCAAACTAACGCTCACTAATTTCCACAGCGTTAATGAAGGGGATTCTCCTCAGAGATGTTTTTGTTACCGCTCACACACGAGTACGGTGCGACGTAGATTTTTGGCACTGTCACCGTCGACCGTTTAAACGTTCGTTCCATTAATCTTTCACTCCCGCAAAGATTGCATTTTAAAGTTTCTGTTTGTGTAACACTTGCGTGTAATGTTTCATTTCGCCGGTTCCCAGTTACACTACGGAATTAAAATGAGCAAGGTATCGGTAAATAATTAAACATGTTTTCGTTTTTGCCGTTGCCCCATCACGTACAGCTCTAATGGTCAAGTTTGCGGGCTTGTATCGGACGTCAGGTATAACTCGTTAGTCCTCATTATGCAAGAGGGATTTTCATAACACCGTTTCGAGAGTTGTTGGGACCGACACTGCTTTAGGCTACTTAGAGAGCCATTTGCAGAGAGATTGGTCCGACCTACGAGGTAGATTGCGGAACTTCAGAGATAACTTGCCTCAACTTCGAACATTTTGATGCTGCAATGCTTGGATAAGGTAAACTGACTGTCTTAATTAAGTTAGAGATGTTCAAACACAACTTAGGTTCATATTAATTTCGAATGATAAAGTTAATAACCTCACAGAAGGCTCGGTCTTAATGTTGAGTGTCGGCCTATGCGCTGTTATCTTTTCAATTGTACCTGTTAAATAATTCATACCGGTCTTAATTTACACAAATGGATACGTATATTGTAACACTGGATTACAGCTATGAATAAAATTAATTACCAGAATTTGCGTAGGCACATAATATAATTCTTGTGGGAAAACTAAACTAGGCTGTATTAACTTTTGTCTAACAATTATTGTGTTTTCATCTTCCAGTTGACTTATGATGATATTTTGACATAAATATTACGGCCCGAGCTCCGACATTAACTGGGCCAATGTTTTAAGTTTGTTTGTATTTTACGAGTCACCGCACTTATGGAATTATTTAAGTGCGTATGTGCTAGTCGAGTTTTATGTTTATGAAGCATCCCGCACTAAATTATAAAACCTTAAGGAGGACACAAAGTAGCTCTAGAACAGCGTATATCCCTTAGTAGGCACCTACCTATGTCAGTCCCCTAGAATTAAAATATGCTGGTTTTTATTAATGACCATAACACTCTTGATTTTCTAAATAAGGTTTAAATTTGGATTTCTTAATCGTTTGTTTTGTCTAAGTCGTTCGAAGTTTGAGTATTAGTCATTTATTATTACGTTATAAGACACTTTACAGGTTGTGTATAACATACACAGGTAATGTTGATTTGTTTACTGTCTAGTGTCTATGCACCTACTCTACTATGATGGAAGCTTCAGTTGTTGTATGGCAGGTAAGCCAGTAATGTCATAATTAAGGTATTTACGAAACTGACAGTACAAATTCAAAATATTCTAGATATTAATGTAAATATTTCCAATCCACAACCACAAACATTGCTCCCAGTGATTCAGAACAAAAAGCAATACTTGAATCAAAATAAAATCCAACAAAATCATGAACATCGACGTAATCGTTTTAATAAAACTTAATGAGCATATCGCAGTGTTGCCAATAACCGATTATGAAAATGTTCAAACAATGCACGAACTTTTGTAGATTAATATTCAAGTCGATGACGCAGTAATGATAGGGTTGGACCTGTGGCCGTATAATGATGTATAATTTCCGTAAGAGCATTGTATTAAGTCATTACTCCCTGAGTCTGCAATCAAGAGACGCAATATACGAGATAAGGTCTATATTTTGCTGATTAACTTTTGTGCAAAGAAACTATTTCTTGACCGACAATCAATGTTCTTTTAATATTCCCATAGCTAGCATTACCCGTTTTCCTGTTGAAGGAACGAAAATAGTGTATTGATATTGACAAAATACCGTCCGCTCATTCAATAAGTTTCCAATACAAAAACTCTATGAAGTAATTAAAAGTTTTAATTAAAAAATCTCCTTGTTAATTTTACTAGGTGACATCAGCACCTGTCTCAGTTTACTTTTCACTTAAAGATTTTTACTCAAAATGAATACTTATGAGATGGGTGGCACGTAAAAAGGAGGATAACAGCACGGACTGGCACGTTCTACATTAATGACCGCAAAGGTGTCAAGCAAGAAAAGTGGAGGCGTTTTGCTTGTCGGATACCTGCTTCAGCGATGCTTACGAAAAACACCAGGAAATTATGAAGCTTATGTTTCATCATTAGCTTCCAGAACTTGACTTCACCCAATGCTGATTACGAGCTGTTTATCGACCAAAAATTTGGCATTAAAGTATGAGGTATGAAAAAATCATAAGCGTGAAAGTGTCTTCGATATAAAAGAAAAAGTCGAGGATTTTAATATATATTTTTATTATCTCATTTACCCATTAATTTAAATATTGATTTATTTACATAATATATAGGCATATCTTATTAAAGTCGATAATTTATTAAACTACTTGAGCAATATTTAACAACACTTCAAAGTAAAAAAGTATTATTAGTTATATATACTAACCAATTCAAAGTAAATGTAAAGGTATGGCAAGCAAAAAGTTTCTAAATTGATAAAAAATGGATTTTCTTTTCTTTTCACTTAATATTTTAAGGCTTCTTTTTGCCATCCACGTTAATTAGCTTTTCAGCACGCCAAGGAAAATTAATTTCTCACTCCCCTTTGCTCTATAATTAACATTTACGCTTGTTGATTGAAAACATAACACCACCATAGAACGTGCGACTTATGCGTGTTGTCTAAACACTTATAAATGTAAGATATTACAGTGGCCAGGATACAATATATAAATCCTGTGTAAGCGAGGGAACGCCCAGATCTCAACACAATGCTTCGGGAGCGTATTGTATTGTAAAGCATTTCGAGAAATCGCTTTCTCAAAAGCGAGGTTCGCCTTTTTGCAATTTATAACGGCTCTCATCCAGATTGCATGAATACAAACAGTATGTCTTTTGTGTGTACGTTGTGTCTCCTTTGATTAAGATGTTTGTTTTGAGTTGAAAGAAATTTAATTTCACGTTAGATAAATTTGTGTTATTGAAGATTGGGTACAGTCGACCAAGAAAATGGTCTACCAGGTTTGAGAAAAGTTTCTGTGAGATCTAATTGTCAATAAGGTTGATTATACTGACGGAGTATAAACTACGCACACAATAACGTATTACCCAAGATATCTAATATATTAAGTCATGGTTTAATTGTTATTTTTGGGAAAATCGACCTTGCTGTTTTATGGCGTTCAAATAAACCTCAACCGTAGAGTGGTAGACCATATTTTCGGTCGACTGTACACTGAGCCTCGTTTTAACGTATCCTCCGCCTAATGCCAGAGTTTATCTAAATAATCTAAACAAGGTAATTAATAAACTTACTATCAGTTAAGTTAGCAACTATAAATTATCCACACGGTTATCGTTTCACTTAGTAACTAAGACGATAGCCGTTTACGGTATATTCAGGAAGAGGAGGACCACACATAGTGTAGGACGTAATTATGTTTTATATACAAATTATATATAGGTATACAACTTACGTACATTGTATTTTTAGTTTATTTAGATGTATCTATATATTTTGAAGGCATTTTATGGCTATGCAGAAATAAACAACGCCCTGAAACCTTGCAATCGTTTCATAAAGATACTTTACGAAACTTTATCTGACCTAGTTAAGCTGCGAGCTCTTCCTTTTTTTAATAAAAGCTCAGTGATACTCTTTCTGGCCTTAAAATGGACACCAGACATAATAAAACTAGAAACTATAGAGTTTAAGGGTCAATTGCATTGTGGATATAAATTGTAATATTCTTAAATAAAATCATAACAGACGTTTGACTGCCTCGTCGTTCTAGTAGTCGCTAAGCGCAACTGCTGATTACGAGGTTCTGGGTTTGAATCCTCGGGCAAAGTGATACTTGGTTTTTCCATTAAGTAAATAATTATATTCAGTAGCAGCTCGGAGTCTGGATTTCTAGCCGGCTGATGGCAATAAGCTTACATAACTGGAAATGAGGGTGTACTATATCCCTGTGCCTATGCCTACAGGGAATACAGGCGTGATGTTATGTTATGTTTATGCATACGTAAAAGACGCTGGTTTTATTTAAAGTTAAAAAGCACATACTGTCCTATTTAGTTAATGTTTAGTTCTTTCATTTAATTTTAATTTATATAATTGTTGGGGTCGTTTGAATGCACCACATTTCATACTTGAGTTCTAAGTAAATCTTATTAATGATTGTACGTACGAAGGTACTACGTTTAAATAGCTCTACGGAAACCTTGTATTAATTAGTTACGTAAAGCACGATTATGCAAAATTATTTCCATAATTGCTGGAAAGAGATTAGTTATTTGGCGTGTTCGCAGATTAAACTGTACATAAAATTATACTTTGTCAATGTGAGCCTTTTTGATTCTACTTCCCATTTGGAACCGAAATTGAGTCACATATCATCCGCACAAAAGTACTGTTGTTGGTACCAAACACATACACACATACACTTCAATACATTAATCTTACAACTTTACAATAGATCTATGTATGTACAAATCGGTCAACAGTTTACCGTCGTACAGAAATCCATAAGTCACTTTCCTTAAAACAATTACGATCCGATTGATATCTGACCATCATTAATAATTTGTTTTGTTATCGTAGCCATGCCGAACGCGGCACCACCCAGCTGCGTTAGTATCTCTAATGGTATGTTCTTACTGAGTCCTTTATTGGTTTTGTAAGTAATTACAGAATAAACTCGTATGCATTATGTAACAGACTAATCGATTCTAATTTAATGTTATTTTATGATCGCTTATAGTGAGCGACCGTACTGTTTATAATAATCCTTTTAAATACGATGACAGACAATTAAAATGCAATGTAAAAATAAGCTCGTAAATTATGTGATATCTCTCTGAATAAGAATGTAACACGACATGGCTGTAGAGCGAGTAAATTATTGCGTGAGCTATAATGTCTACATATTGATTGCATACCTTTTAAATTCACAATATGAATAAAAGTTAATAACTGGCCGAATGTAAGTGGTGCATTGATGTGGTGGGGCATTCGTCTGGCGGCTGGCGCCACTCTGAGCGGAGCGCGTGGGCGAACCCGGCCGGACCGCGGACGGCGAGCGGCGGCTGATAACTGTGCTTTGCAACGACGCCTTAAAACTATAAAATTAATAATTATTTACCAACAAACTGCAACTCTTAAGGTGCTCAACTTAAAGTTGGAATTGAAAAGTCGTAACTTTGCGAACACCCACCAACAAGTGATATCATGACGAAGCCATCGTTAGTTGAATGCCACGGGCCAATTAGACATTCTAAAAGTTACATTCTTCGCAGATGAATATCTCGCACCAATATTCCAAGCCGTCAACGCCAATAATTACAATAGCACACACATTGTTTTAGAAGTGAAGCATTATCATTGTTTGCGACGCTAACAACTGTCATTACGTATAACAGCAACTTGCATTTATAGATCATAACTTAAGCCCAGTAGATAATTCGATGATTGTCTCCAAGAAACAATATGCAATTTCCTGTAATAAACTTTACAGTTAACTGGCTAACTGTCATAGCATACGTTTAAATACTATAAGTAAGTTTAGGGTGGGTACTAGTTAGTAGTTATTTTATTTCCGATAATCGAGCATCAAAGTAAACAAAGCGGAGTAAATCTTTCAACTTATTACACAGTTCTCAAATGTGTTAATACTGTAAAAGTTACTTAGAGTATGAATGGTGTATTAAAAGCTGTGCTCATCTCTTAGTATTTATGTGATAAGTCAAGCGCCGGCGCTAGGCGCCCAACGTCCGACACCAATAAACTCCACGAATTATTCCGCTAGGGATGTAACTAATGACCCGCTATACGTAATTACACCTTAAACAAAACAATCGTTTAACTACGAAATACGGAGACATGTAGACACAACAGAATGTTTTATGTTACTGTGGAAGCAAGTTAATGAACTTTTCTGCAAACTCCATGCGCTGTTGGTTTTATCGTGCTGACTGATACTGCCAATTGATGAGTGAATTGGTAGTTTACTTGAGTTATTAGTATTCGTTCAGAATATATTACGTACAGCATTTTCACAGTTGAAGTTGTGTGTGTTTTGGGGTGCTAGTAGAGAGCCTTCACGAGTGACAATACATAAGTACCTACGTCCGGCGCATCCTGGATGTTCAACCTCGCTACCATCCTTATTGACTGACCACAGATTCCACAAAGTGAAACACTTCAAGCAATTAATTTTTGTGTATGACTTTTTTGAAACTAAAAAAATAAACGAAAGCATGAATAAAAACTACGTTATAACTTTTTAATTCATCAAACCAAGTGTGAAAGTGAAACGAAGTCGAAAAGTGCAACATTGATTTCAACTTAAACTTTGTTACGAAGCCTTAAAACTTACGTGAAGAGCTTAGTTTGTAATCTTTTACAGAAAATGTGAAATATGAAGAGTTTGTAGCGCACGTAGTGACGGGGCGCGGTGGTATCAACCGCTGCGATCTGCGCACGTCCCTGCCTATTGCATGTTCGCAGCGCCATGAGGGACTTGACAACGAGAACATGCTAAAGCATTATACACCATAAAATGAATACGTGACACCCATCCTCACTGCACAAATGTTTCAAGCCACCCTACATTGTGCGGAGCGAGGGAGAACAAATGTGACCTTATTGGTCCTTATCTTTATAAATGGCATAGATGTGACCTTCGGTTATCGTATCACAAAATAAAGCTAAAACATTAATCAAGAGAAAACCTGTTGATTGTTGTTATGAAATGGGCGGTCCCACTCAGTCAATCATGTATAAAATTACCTACTAGTCTATCAATTTAATATATATCCATCAAATGATAAAACATTAAAGTTGACGGCGCGGATCTACGAAGCTTATCTGTTGTGAGGCATTTCGTATGCAAGTTCGATGTCATGTAAACATCACCTATGCAAGGAATGTACTCGGTCCGCGTCCAAACTTGCTCACATACTTGCTGGTACTAATAATTGAATATATAGACGTGCTCTTACATCCATAGACGGATCGTCCAGTGTTCACACGTGTTGCGTTAGGTTGACAGCACAAACCAACTACATAGCAGCGTTGGCACCCAAATACATGTAATTATTTGAACAACTTAAAGTCAATATCTATTCATGTATATTTGCATATGCACTTATGGAGTAGCGTTCGCCTATTTAATATTAAGCGACATTGCATAACACGGAACTGTGAGTATTGTTGTTTCCATTTCACTGATTAAGTACATACTTGTAGCAGAAACTTGGCTGTTGATAGAAAGTTACTGAAATTATTATTATTATGAGCCTTTTATGCCTCACTGCAGGGCAAAGGCCTCCCTACTCTCTTTCCATATGTATCTATCAAGGGCTGCAAGTAATTAATTCAAATAATAAACATAACTACATATTATAGTTATCGTTGTAAGAAGCTCCCATATTTTAATATTAAGTAGAATGTAGACCTGAATTAACTTTGCAAACAAGTTTAATTGGCAAAAGGACACTAACCCATAAAAAATAAGAATTGAATATTCCCCTTAATGTATTCACAATGAACGCACTCATATGTAGCCGGTATGATTCAGTTAAAGTGGGCAGTGGCAGCGCAAATACAAGAAGTGAACTCAAAGCGCTCCAAACAGAATTAAATATGCAAACCAGAGTTGGTGGCGTGGTTTCTACACAAATTTTGATTTCACTAAAACCTGTCATTTACCATAACATCACGCCTGTATTCCCCGAAAGGGTAGGCAGAGGCGCACATATAGTACACCCACATTTCCCCAGTTATGTTTTAAGTCCCAATGTAATAGGGAGCGAGCCTATTGCCATCAACCGGGCACAAATCCAGACTCCGTGCTGCTACTGACAATTACCTAATGGAAAAAACCATTAACACTTTGTCTGACCCGGGATTCGAAGCCAGGCCCTCCTACTCAGCAGTCGCACTTAGCCACCACTAGACCAACAAGGCAGTCTAACCTGTCATATTTACGCTAACGGCACGCAGCTTGGTCATGTCGACGGTGGCGCCACTATCAACTGTGCCTGCGTATGTAAACAAGAGTTGGCGAAAGCCAGCCTCCGGGCAAGACTCTAACTTATGTTATTTGCCAAGTAAAGACTTGCTGTAGACTAAACCAGCCAACTTCTGGACTCGACGGCTGCGCTTACTTCACTGCACATACAAAGCACTTGATACAATAATTACTATTCTATTACGTTTGTCTTGTTATTTTAGCTAGAACTACAATCAGCCCTTGTTTTGCTGAACTCTTTTGGTTCTCCAGTGTGATTCATCATGAAAATTGTTCTACACCGTAGTCAATTTCATTTAAATCTACAAAAGAGTTATGCATTTTTAATAGGTACTCAATAGTAACAAATTCTAATGGATATACCTGTTGTCTCGAATTATAATTAATTATTGAAGCACTGAACATGTTTTTTATCCAGTCCGCATTCAGCCAGAAAATTAATATTCAAACCATTGTTGTGTACCTACGTTTGTTGTTGTCAGCATACCTAACAGACAGAAAGCTAGACTAATTGACATTTAGGCATATTAATAGCTGCAAAAGTGCGATGTGTTTCGTGATTATTTGAACGAAGCTCCGTGTTTAATTCCATTAAAGTTCGCCAACTGCAACCACATTCTCACTCCCATTGTAGTTGTCTGAATAGTTCCACATAATTGAATGTATGATAATAACTCCTTTACACTAAATTTAATAACACGTTTAAACGAAAGTATATTTTCTAAATTGCATGCAACTGACTGATTTTACCAAAAATATTTTCCTCCATATTTGTAATTCTTTTTTACATAAAGTCCCAATTACCTTTCGTAAGAAATCGAACGCTGGCAGTCGCGTTTTGTAACCACGGGACCAATTAAGCGGATTAAAATGACTTTATAATACAACAATAAGATAAGATAAAAGAGATTGCAAATATCAGGACACTTTATATTTCATAAAACTCTTGAATCGCATTAAGGATAAAGCCATATTAATTTAAATTCCAAAACAAGTTGTAAGAAGCTTATCTGTGATTCATTCGCCTCCAAAATGTCACCGTGAGACGAGAAATAAAGGCCTTTATGTTCAGCAATTAGCGGGTTGCGGTCTTAAAATAAAACTTACACAGTACCTGTATTGTCGACTGGTTTATCGAAGTGTAAATACCGAATATAATGCTCTACCCGACCTTGTCGGACAAGACACTACCATACCTGTAACAATAAGGAATAAAAACAATTAGTAAACAGCTGTGTTACCTCATCGGACTGTATAACAATATATCAATGCCCCCGCGTCATTGTTGTTTGTATATAAAAGTGGGTGTCGCGCGATGTTAGGGCGAGGAGTCAAGAGACCGCGACAATCATTATGTAACTCTGAACCGCAAGATATTACACCCACGACCGGAACGGACCCGGGTGCTTTATTTATATTATTGTGACTTTAACGGAAGGTTAGGTAATAAAAATATGTTTTATTCAAAAATACCAAGCTGTCCTGCTTGGTAAGTCAGTCAGCGAAAATGATCAACATTTTTACGATATGACCTTTTAAGAAACAGTATTGGTTCCAGTTTCTACTTGAATTGTTTATGCAAATGTTGGTTAACGCTGAATCCTTCATATAGTTTATGATCCTTAGATATGCACAGAAGTCTTAATAATCTTGTTTGGTACTTTCAAGTGCCTTATAGAAACGACTTTTTGTAGGATAATCTCTCGAAGATTGGAAATGAGTTCGATAAATAACAATCGGCCTTTACCTAGTGTAATGGCAGGCACATGAACATGAACAATCTAATTTTGAATATTGAAAGGACATTTATTGCAAAATTTACTCCTAAAACCGGTTTGGCAAACAAAACTCTCGTAGGCTTAAAGCGTAAATAAAAATATTGCAAAACGAATACACAACACATACACAGATAGGTACGTATTGTATTTGAATGTTCTGAACACATTCCGTAAGATGTTTGGTTTGTTTTTGGACAGTAAGCAACATTAAATTAGTCTCAAGTTATAGGAAATTGCAAGAGCAACAGGATATAACGCATTTCTCATGTGTGACGTATGTTTAGCAACTATCTTTTCGTAACTCTAAACTTGCTATAGCAATATATCGAGCACTCCAATACAACACCTTAATTACTTTCCATGTTCATTGCAAACTATAAAACACCATGCCCTCTTACCATGAACTCTTAAAGCAATTTAAAATGTGTAAGCGTGATACCACTACGCACAATGCAGCGTCTCGCTTCCACAACATAAACTGTCCAACTTCGAAAGTTCATGGTAAGGGGCTGAGCTGCAAACAATTTTTTTAACGTAATCCTTATCTAATATCCATGTAAAACTAGAAACTTTAGTACATGGAAGCTCTGACACATGTATGTTTTTGAAGACAATGCACCTGTATACGGTTTTAATTAAGCCTTATCCAATATGAACAGATCAGGACACCCGAGGCGACGTTCTCTACTAAAAGGTAAAATAAAAAGCACTACCGTAAGTCATATATCATCGCAGTTGATAAATGATACACGCCATTACAGTTGTCTCGTGTTGACAGTTAAAAAAACATTAATTATCTACCTACGGCGCACGGTAAACATCTCTTAACTAGCTATTAGGTAGACAATGATGCAAGAAACTCGTTAATCGATAACCATTAGTTTTTAACTCACAAACACACTCCTCATTAAAATTTAACAAACGAAATTGTTTATGAAGTACAAGACAATTAATAAGCTGAGTTGTACCGTTCAATCTATCTTAAATAGATAGAATGGGAGATCTACCCTGGTATTTATCCCAAATTCGACGACTTGATTGGCGCTCTGTCTATGTTACTATGTTACGGGACCAAAAATTGTGCGATCCGCGGATGTATGTCCCGAGTCTGGGTATCTGTGTATGTTATATTTCATGTTTGTGAAATGCACCCATGATACAGGAGAAATTCCTTGTGTTTAACGACGTTTTAAGAGTAAGTTAAGAAACCTGAATAAAATGTCACAATTGCAGGTATGTCACACTTCATTTTTGTAAAACTCACCCACAAATCACCAGAAAAGTCTTCTTGTCGCCATAGAAGAATTAACAGTCGCCTGTCTTAAAGTCGCTTAAAAAAGTTAACAAGATATCTTCCTTATATTTGTCATCATGACAGAATATTAACGACCAATAAGATTTAAGTGTAATGGATTCAGATGTTAAGATTTGTACCGCATCCGGAAGTGTGTGGGCCGGCCGTCGTCATCCGAACAAAGCGGAGGAATGTCGGTCGGATCCTACCTGCGCACGAGTTGCTTTTGGGGTCCCTACATCCATAAAAATAATGAATCATTTTGTAGCACATAACGTACGGTTCACGTTTGATTAATATGGTGAAGAGAGGCTTGATGAAGTTTCTATAATGTTCTAGAAGAATTATATTATAATATGAATGTATATTAATGTGTGTTTTTTACTTGGCCCTCAAATATGTATTACTTTTTATTTTACTGTTCGTAAAGTATACTTCAGACCTAATAGTCAAAACAATTGACAATCCAAGCTTTGACAGAACATTACTCTTATTTAGTCTTCGAAATCATGTTGATAAACTTCATAATTTAGTAGCCTGCTTAACCTGTACACTCATTCCGTATCAGTCACAGATGTTTACGCACAGCTGTTATAGTGTATCCATAGAGTTCTGTATAAAATGCACTTGGCCACTAAAGCTTTTGGCACAGCGTTTCAATTCAAATTGAGCTTTTTTAAGCGACTGCCGACGGCGAAGTCGGTCTCTTTTATGACACCAGCACCCCGCGCCGTAACGGTCTTTACGACGACCGCATCCCCTTCTTTCTATCGTCTTGGAAACCGAAACGGTTAGAATCTTTACAACATAATGAGACATGTTACTTTCAGCAACACGCTGTCAATCATATTTGAATTAATTCCCTTGTATTTTTTTTTTTTTTTTTTAAAAAAAACGTCTCCCCACACTAGGAATTTCTCCTGTGTCGTGGGTGCGTTTCACAAACATGAAATATCACATACACTAACACCCAGACTCGGGACAAACATCTGTGGTTCGCACAAAGTTTTGCCCCGTGCGGGAATCGAACCCGCGACCCTTAGCGCAGCAGTCCAATCGCTTAGCCACTGCGCTAATCAGGTCGTCTTCTTTCTTGTATTCTTTTTAAACACATCGTATTTTTCCGTCTTACGTCTTAAGCCTATTAATTTGAATATAATAAATAGGTAAGCATCTATTCATGGTATTTATTTGTAAGAAATAAAGAGTCTGAGCCGAGAAGCCATTTCATTGCCTTGTTCAAAATATAAGCCGATTTTTTCTCGTCTTTCATTTTTATTTCTTTTCTTCAGACTAACTAGAACATGATACCAACGTGTTGAATAACTTCTTTGAAATTATATCGAAGCTTTGCGTTGCCATGACCATCGAAATGTATAGAAGTTTTAATTTTATCTCCAGGCTTGTCGTGTGCGAAGTTATCTGCTACACTTTTGACACGTGCTCAGCCGCAACGAAAGTCGTAAAGTTGGTTATTGAAGTAATAAACCTTTGTTAAGAATTTCTCATTGCGTTATAACATCTCGTAACATAGACAAATAAAACGAATTTCACCGACAGATAAACCCAGCAGCTCCTTTGAAAGCAAAATATTAGTCTAAGTTAATGAAGGTAGTATTACCTTAGGACTCCCGCCAGCTCCTACAACTGTTTTGATACTCTCGGCCAACTGAAATATCTTACAGTTACTGTCCTTACCTACTAAATTAGTACCGAAAACATGGTAGATATAATCAGGATAAGTTAATTAAATGTTTGATTTAGTGCCTCTACAATACGTTATTTATTTATAAAGAAAGACTTGATAGTAACTAAAAACTTTTTTTACTAAAAAAAATCTACGTGGAAAGGGGAACACCTATAACTAACTCTGATGAAAATCCAACTGATATTTTTAGATTCCATTCAATATTTAATTTTATTATCTACACCATATCTAAGTAGTACATACACTATCCTAATATGTATTAGTTATGTGAGAACTTTCGTAACACACACTTTGTTACCTGAAAGGGGTTTCATAAAACTGAATTATAGCTATAACCTTAACTTGGTCTTGAGAATCGTCGTAAAGTAGCATCTTGGGTGCTCACAGGACACGTGAAGTCGAGTGTTGTTAAATTTTATGGAAACTCGAGTGGATACAATGGAGATATGTAAATTAAGGAAACGTATAAAGTTACCGGACTCGGTGCTTGGTGCTTTTGAAATTCGCCGGGAATCGATGCGTGGATGGCCGACATCGTAGATTTTATTTCCAACTAGGATTGTAACATTTGCAACGTATCCCCGCTTTGAGGGTCGGATCGCCGGATCGTGGTCCATCGTTAAATTGAAATTCATGTCGTGATGTTAACATTCACAATATTCTATTCAGCTAAAAGCAAGCAAATAGCAGACCCGTGAGTATTTTTCCTACATAATGTAAATTCTACAGCAACGTTGAACTCTCCTGGAATAAAAGTAGTTGTTTATTGTGTAATACAATGTAGGTTTTTGGAATGGTCGTTTCTAGTGGAAGCTTACGTCTACTCGTAAAAGAAACTATAGACTTGTAGGTGCTGGCAGTCGGCTAGCGTGCAGCCTGTTGACCCGCGACACGCCAGTTCAAATTCAATGCTAAGCCCCGGTTCCAGGAACGCCTCGCACGCCGTATGTTATTTGACTCCCAAAACAATGCGTCAGCAAAAAATATCTCATTCTTGTGTCACGTCCCCAAGGAGATTATCTCCATCGCCCTGATCTACCTCAACTCGTACAAAAACAATAACATTTCGAAACGTCTCGAGAAAAGATAATACATTTCTAACAAAGACGTGTTATTTTATTATGTTTCTTTGATTATCTAAGCTCGCATTGTAACGACAAGAAGCACCTATAAGTAGTGTGGGTGTACATTTATGACGCTAATATTGCCTACGTTTATTCCCTATTATGAATTTATAGTTCTGAGAACGATCTTACTACCTCTCAAAAATATAACGGAAAACGTATAAAATTATCATAATTTATTGTTTATATATTTAGAGCTCATTAAGATAATGGTAGAGTTCCAAAAGATGTATGAATTTTATTGGACGATAACTTATATGTATTTTTACCAATAAAGAATGGCTATAAATAAATGTTATTTATTTACAACGTAATAGTTACCGACTGCTATTATATTCGAAGCTCAGAAAATACAAAGAACATTATGAATAACACAATACAAAGAAAAATAACCGTTAATCTCCCTATTACAAAGTTCAATAAATTACACGTTTTGACCCTATTAGAACAGTTACATCTGTTTGACCAAAATCCAAGAGGTTTGCGACTGCGCGGCGGCAGCGGCGGTCATGCCGCAAGCGGGCGCCAACATCCGCGGTGCGGTGCGGCAGCGACGGCGGCGCCGTGAATTTTCTCTGAGCGCCCACGCTCGACGGGTTATCTGACATGTTCTCACATTGGAAATTTACACGTGCTTGCGAGTGGCGGCGGCAACGGTGGTGTGCAGCGGGTCATAATAACGCACTCGTCGCATTTTATCGGGCAGCGAGGCAGCTGCGGCTGGTCCCGGGCCAGATATGCAGCGCCGCGCATGAACATCCGACAACACCCGAGGGACGTGGGCGAGAGCGGCCGCAACCGTCGCATTTTATAACCTTTTTATTCCATTGTCACTCCGGCGAAGCCGAGCGGTGTATCCGAGGGAAAAATAAATTTGACTCTTTATCTAAATGTCAAATCGTTCGGTTTCGATCGAATCAGTTTCCAAATAGTTTTAATAAATCTCCTTTTACGGCGGTCGGAACGGGCGGCGGTCGATATGGGAACGCATTACGAATACACGCGGCAAGTTATCGTGTTTTATTCTGTTATGACCGCTGTGTCTGTTCCCGGCAACAATAGGTTTAATTGAAAGAGTGTCAATAAATTTGTCGGGAGTTGTCCAGCAGTGGTGAGCGTCGCCGGTGGTCCCGATAAATTCGATAGTCCCCGAGCTCGCGGCATATCCCGGGGAATCCGACCCTTGTTCCTAGGGACGAATTTTGTTTTTATCTACCGACACTGTCTTCATCATAATATATCTTTCAAAAGGGCTTATCTTTATAAATTATACAGTGATTTCTGTGCTATATGTTCTACTTTTAGTTTTACTTTAATTTACAACGCATTTGTAATCCGAAAGTCAAAAACCAATCATTAAACCATACTGGATACAATTTTATAAGGGAAATAAAATAAGGATAACGGATAGTAGGCTCTTAACAAAACGTGAAACGTTAAATTTTCTCGCCCGTTGATGCATGTCAAGTAACAAAGTGGATGGACATACAGACCGACAACTACAATTTAAGTAAATGCCTGATCGTTAAAATAAGAACAAAGGATATCACTAATTGCGTTTAATAATACGAAACCCATTTCCTGTCAGGTATAAAGGCACAGTCCACAACTTAGTAACATGTTTTTCTCACGGTGGACGTCACCCACGCCCACCATTTCTACGAATACATTTAGGGCTAGCAAGTGGAACTCTGTGTTCATAATTCAGCTATAACACGGATAATCAAATTACCACAATCTTGGACACGTCATACTGACGATAAAAGTCTCTGGCGCTTCACAAAAATATAGCAACGACAATTCAAATATAAAATAAATTATGGCTCGAAAATGTCTAATGTAAACAACAAAAATGTATGCAGAACCACTAAAAAGGTGTAAAATATAGACATGACACTTGGATTTTATTGCTAGCACTCGCTACATTACCTCCACAAACCAATATAAATTAAGAGTTTAATTGCTACCACCGATGCGACTACTATTTTGTAATAATTATTACCAGAGCGTAAATATTCTGTTCACACGTAGTAAATAATTTGCAATACAGTGTAGTTCTAGTTTCGTAACCAGATTTGTTGTTTGAAAATATAAATAAAATTGCCCACTCCAAATGTTCTTAGCTTCTCGGGTTTACAACTGCACGTCCACCTCAGGGCCATACAATTCACACCCGATAATCATCTGTGAGATAAAAGGCAGCCGGTAAGACACCGTAAAATCACCATAAATGTTTGATTCGACAATTGTCCGATAGCAAGGATGTTGCCCGTGTTTTATATTTAAAAAACAACCACATCGTCGGTCAGGCTTTAAGGAATCAAGAGGTTCCGAGTTTAAACATTAAGTATAATATACTCGAACATTGTGGTGTGTCTAATCTTGGACCTTATCAGAATTTGTAACCTTTTGTTAAACTTATTTGAATTTGAAAAACGGTGGGAAAATATAGCTTTAAAATAATAAATTAAACAACGATTATTGGCGCAGTATTTATGCGATTACACTACCGCGCTAAGGGTTGCCGGTTCGATTCCCGCACGGGGCAAAAATTTGTACAAAATCCCCGTAATTATGTTTTTCCCGAATCTGGGTGTTTGTATGTTATATTTCATGTTTCTAAAACGCACCTACGATACAGAAGAAATTCCTAGTGTGGGGCGACGTTTATTAAAAAAAGTATGAGATACGGCCATATACCTATATAACATTTCTTAGATGCGCACTGTTCCTAACGGGCAGTGGTTACGCAAGTGACTAGTGCGCAAACTTTTGCCCAGTAGTCACTCACACTTGTTTAGATGTATATTGATGATGTACTTAATTACTATCAGTCTTTAGCTTAAATTAATGACAATAAACTTGAGAAAAAAAACTAGCCGCGTCTATAACCGTCACTGAAGCCCGTTTGACATTTGCTGAGAGCATATGTAACAGACACGTGCTAGTCAATTAATCTACAAAAGTGTCTGTGCGTGTACTCTACGTTTATTTTCGTTAGATGTCTTTCATAAAATGTATACAATAAGATATGTGCTGGCAGAAGTCTACTGCATACGATACCTGAAGATAAAAATAGGGCTTATATTGTAAATATTTAATAGATGGTGTTTTCTGACTGGCAGAACGCAGCAATAACTAGGTATAAAGTTCTACTGCTCTGTGTCGGCAGCATTAGACGTCGCGTGATATGGCGCCCCCCTGTTTTACGATCGAACGTCTTAAAGTCTAATAGCGGTTTCCCGTCATTACTAGGTTTGATATGGCTACTTCTGAACTTTGGTCACCTTTCCCAATCTTGATTTCTAGTCCACTTTGGTTTATAGTCTGATAGCTCTACATCTTGACATGTTTTCAATTACCCCTTCTTTCTGTCTGTCTGTTAGATTGCTAGCTTGAGGAGCACATAATACCAGGAACATTTTTTTATTTAGCGATGGTTTACTCAACTCTTACTTAATGTTTAAGTATACTAATATATACGGTAATACGAAATTGCAAAGAGTTTAAGCACGGCATGCTGAGCGACCAACTTAATTAGATGCGTATCATTCGTAGATGTGTTCTTATTGCCCTTTTTCATCTAATTCTGTAATTGTTTTCACATACCCATATTTTAAAATGTACCTATTCCTTTTTTTAGGGAAATTAATACAATCCTCTTTTTTTGTGACTAGGAAAGCAACTATTAAGAGGCGACAGATACGCTTAAGCCTGTCGCTGGCCGTGGCCGTGGTCGGTGGCCAGTTTGCGGAATCTAAGGAAAAACTATAGGCTCAATACAGTATGTGGTTTCAACTAATCACTAACAACTTTTAACTAATCGGCCTAATTTAGGTGCAGTACCTATTTAGGTATTATATATAGATAGAAAGTATCTGCTTTATTGTACACTAAAACAGTTACACAACTAATACAACAACATCTTAAGGTACAATGGCGATCTTATTGCTAGAAACAATATCTATCAGATATTGCACAGAAAATGTATAATATGATCATGTGATTACAGTACTTATAACTGTATATAAACGTAATTACAAAGTTACTTCTGTTTAAAACGGTTGATTGAAGGCGAGAAATGCGATACCCACACAGTTGGCTTTGGTTGGCATCTGTTCATCACAAAACGGATTAATTGGAAACCAGTAGCTAACTAGGTGTTAGCTGCTTGTACCGAGCTGAACTTAAACTAGGCACTAGAGATAGTGACGGAAGCAAGCTTTGCTACTTAAGTAATTGGTAAGTATAGTGCATTTCAATGTGAGATAATTAAATTCAATTTTATGTACCTATGTAATCGAGTTATCTGGTAAAAAGTAATTTTGTAAAATGATTAATACATTTCAAAACTCCCTCTTAGGCCATTTTAAAATTATTAAGAACTAGCTGCGCCCCGCGGTGTAAACTTCTACATTTTTTAGGGATAAAAAGTAGCCTATATGTTAATCCAGGGTGTCAGCTACCGCCATATGAAAATTCATCAAAATCGGTCTAACCGTTTGAGCGTGAAGATGTAACAAACATATGAACACACAAACACTGACAAATTTTCGCCTTTATAATATTAGTGTGATAAACAGTTGTATTAATTAGTCACATTACTGATCTGTATTTCTGTTTACCTATGTTTTACAAATAATAAATGATTATGATTATGATTACTTTATATCTGTTACATTAGTTAAAATAATATACCATATGCATAATGTTTTTTATTTGAGCACAGTCCAAAAATATAAACAAGTCTAGGTATTCTTTAGATATCAAAACTGCAAAAAGAACTCGAAATATATGGGTATAAATATAGCGACCCAATTTAGCGACTATGTAAATGGATTGTTTCGAGTTCGATCTCCGTCAAGTCTCTCATTTACCGACTACGATTTACAAAGCTTTTCAATGAATGTGGATCATATTTTTTCCATGGTTACAATTATGTAGAAAATATTTTAAAAGTCCCGAAACTGATAATCCAAGTAAATTTTACTTGTAAATTAAGACTTTTCTTAAAGTTACAACTTGTCGTAATTATGCTGTACCCTGTAATTTACATGTAACAAAACTTTACCTTTTATTAAAGCTTTCACTCGTCGAACGCTTTCTAGGTTGGTCGGTACAGGATCAATCAAAAGTTTCAGTGGGGAGGAGAACTCTTCGCCACTGAAGAGAAGTGCCGCCCAGCCTTGTGAGTTGCCAGCACATCCTCGGCTCCACGAACTACTCTCAGCTAACAAGTATGCACGATTTGACGAATTTAAGGTCCTAGTTTCAAAATTCAATATCTCACTTAACGCTCCAAAGTCACCTTTCAATATTCGCCTCACAAACACTTTGAATATGATCCTTTTAAATTTTCCACGCTTACGTTTTTGCTCCGTTGAAATTTTTCCCGTAAAAATATACTTGGACTTGAATACAATCCGCTTCAAAGTATCATTGTTTCTAAATACGGAATTGTTGTTAAAGCATCTCGGTGGGAAACTGTCGTTTATTTTTATAATTGTGTTCCGCTTTTTAACTTTGCCTTTCACAATAAAGTCCGCGTCCGTTATAAAAATTAACACAAACACTATAACAATTAGGATTTGTTTTAACATTTTGTATCACTGTATATTTTTACTTAGAAATGCAAACATATTGGTATTTTCATGCTTTTAGTAGTTAAATAATCTTGTTTTCCAATTGAAAATACTATGGGAAACATCGCGGTACGGAGATGCACGGAATCGTATTGTGTGCAAGTGTTGAGGTACAATGCGCGCGCGCCGCATGCCGTGCTAACCTCGACTGGAGGCTTTATCGTAGTCACTGCAACTTGCAACCTGTTGTATTTTAATCCTTAAGCCAGCTACTACAGCTTTTGTAAACACATTACTACGAATACGTTCGCGATATTTCAAATGATATTTCCAGTCCTTTATTTGTATTATTACCGAAGAACAGGCGCCGCACTACAATATTATTTTACACGATGAAGTTGTTTTTGAATCGCACAAATACGTTTACAAGATATTAATATCAAGCTATTTCATGTGTAAATTCTTACAGATGTTAGTGTAATAATTTTAACTAAATAGAGCTCATAACATTCGCGTAAAAAGTTTACGACTAATATTGGAAAATAAGAGATTAAGTCTAATAAAATTGTTACACATAAATTGCAGTTTATGGCCGGATGGCAGGAAATATACAAGAATATTGGTCTGGGAATGGCACAGGTGGTTAGACCAAAATAATAGGACAAGCCATAAAATGTATAAGTAGGTATAATAAGCTTAAGTTACCTCCATAATATACGTATATAAGAATGCTGTTTAACTATGCGTATAAGTGAAAACATGAACAAGTCGTAGGTACTAGGTAGAGAGGTAGCGAGGTTAGGTACTCCAAGAGATACATAGCAAATATTATGTGGTAATTGAGTTGTAAGTAGGTAGGTATACCTTAATACCTGTTGCGTGTGATCTAAGAACAGATTACGAACATTGTGTTTAAGTTGAGGTGCTAATTGGACAGTTGAAAGGTTGTATGAGTGAAGATGGATAAACATATCTCTGAGTAAATAAACCCACGGTAGTTATTGTACACAGGCAATTAGACTGTAAAGGAATGTAGAGCTCAAAACTATAAAGGGTGCTGTACAAGTCTATTAAAAATATGCGATAAATAGTTGCCAGAAAAAGCATGCCTTTTTACGACATTAACTTCATACGCCTCAAGCTTTTTTCACGTGCGTAGGAGAGTTGCAACCAGAAGAAAGGGATACAAGAAAAGGCTTTAATATGCGGCCTTGTAGATCATCAGTAATCAAGTTGCATTACGCTGTCCGTGCATCGTTGCACGTGGCGCTGCGTGGGCGAACCAGTCTCACACTATGGCCCATGGCACCACAGTGACGGCCAACCCGCTCGACAACGGTTGGAATTTACGCACTTTGTGTCTGCTTGCGTGTCCTGCCAACTAAAGCTGATACACGAGGCGCAAATTGAATATTTAGTTACTTCGTCGTAAATATGGCGTAACAAAGCGCCCTGATATCCTGAGGAATGTGGAAGAGGACAGCAAAATACAATTTAGAGCTTACGAAAGAGAATTTCGATTTGGAAACCTATTTTGATGACCTGATTGGCCCAGTAGTTCAGCGATTGGACTGCTGAGCTAAGGGCTACGGGTGCGATTCCGGCACGGTACAAAAAAAATGTGATTCGCTGATCTGTGTCCCTAGTCTGTGTGTATGTATAATATTATGTTTTTATGTCATATTTGTGAAACGCACCACGGTACAGGAGAAATTCATAGCGACATTTAATTAAACTAAGGTAGGCATCAACTATACCTACCATTCTTTTATTTAGCATTTAAATTAAAACACTTCTGATTCATTTACAAGTATTATTTAATTAATGGTTATTCTATTAACTAAGAAGTGGAAGATTAATATCTATGGTCAGCATTCTATGATAGAGATAAGCGGCTCGGCCAAAAGCTGTTGCGGCGAGTCCCAAAGTAATAAAATATCAGCTAATTAAGTCTTTTCCGTCCCGCAGGCAATATTTTAATGTTTGAAAATTTCCTCAACTGTATTACCAAATATCTGCGTAACATGATTTTTTTTAAACGTCGCCCCACCTTACGGATTTCTCCTGTGTCGTGGGTGTGTTTCACAAACATGAAATATCACACACCCAGACTAGGGACACAGATCAGCGGTTAGCACGAATTTTTGCCCGATCGAACTCGCAACCCAGCGCAGCAGTCCAATAGCTTAGCCACTGCGCCAATCAGGTCGTCAACTCACGATTAACAACGACTAATATTTTGGATATTAATATTGAGTCTGAATTCCCCGAAAGAGTACGGCAACGGTATATAGTAGGTACATTTCCCTAGTGATGTTATAACTCCTTTAGGGGCGAGCCTATCGCCTTTAACCGCATTAAATCCCTATACATATCCTTATATATCACAACCCGTACCTAATCGATCTTCTTCTTCTTTTCGCATGGTTGGTACAACCAGGTTTCAGAGTTTAAACCGCCTGTAGGCATCTGACATGGCCTTACACACATCTCTCAGGTGTGCCGATTTCCGCATGATATTATACTTCACCGCTAGCTACGAATTCGAAAAGACATTGGTGCGTGCCGGGGTTTGAACTTGCGTTCTTTAACAGTCTAACGGTCATATCACATGGCTATCAGTGCTGTGTAACCTAATCGGCAAATTGGCCATACAAATCAACTATAAGAAGTATAGTAGGTGAATAGGTTCTAATCAAAAGTTATGAATATAATGTATCATTATCTACGAACATTTTCATATAGACTGTACATGAAGTAGGTAATACCGTCATGCCATCGTCATCGTAACAATAGGTAGAAGGGGGTATTGTTGCTGTGAGAAGGCTCTATTCAAGCCTGTTGGCACATTGGAAACATATAATTAGCCACGATGACGTTTCAAATCAAGTTAGTTAAACAACTGTAGGACAATAACTTGTATACACCCCATTATGAACCTGATGACGCAAATTACAAATATCGAGCGTTAGTTTTGAGTTTTGTGCGTAACATCACAAAATGTACCGTCTAAAACTTGATACCTCGACATATTCAGCATCCGCCTATACTCAGATAATATCGATTCTAAAATACGCATAAGATCCTAATCTACCAATATAATCTAAGTGCCTTCTATGGATGATATTGCGAAAGTTGCAGGGTACAGCGTCGAGTGCAATAAGCCTGCGAATGAGAATAATAACGTGCAAATATGCACGTAAACACAATGCATATATGGAAATCAAAGCAATCAACTTGATTTTATATGGAGAATATCAATGAATGATTAGTATTTGTTACGATAGTAAAGTGAGAAGATAACTACACTATTTATTAAATTATTGTAGTGCTTATTCCGCTTATTATTGTAATGTCTGTTAGGTGAGGGGAGATTAAGAAACTTAAGAATGGAATTTTATGAAACAAGTCGTAGGTAACACATGAATGGAAATAGGCTCGCTCCACACATACGAGAACATCTAACGCCCTTCTATTTGTGATGTCGGTACAGATGTGACCTTATGTAATTATACCTATGTTTTTTGATTAACCAGGAGGTTTTATTCAGCCCACAAAATTTACATGCAGATGAACATATTAACACTAGCAAAATAAAATCCCGTCCGACTATAATATTGATTTGCATTTGGTTAATACAATTTCAATCAAGTAACATCGGATATTGAGAAATAAGGTTACAACTCTAATGTAAATTTAATTTCTCGCGTACATGATATGGACTTTATAATTCGTGGAAAACAATATTATGTTATTTCGTGTAGGTACTATTCGAAAACCCTGCCTATGTGCCTGCATACTTTGAAAGCTGCTTACATTGAAAACTTCGTGGAAAAATTCAACCTTCAAAAGGTTTGGTTTAGGAAAAAGATCGCTTTCGTTCATTTCAATTGAAAATTCGGATTATTTGAATGAATATAGGATTTCCTAAAACTATTCCATTGAATAAAAATATTACCCTTCTCGTCTTTTCTTAGAAAACCTTAATTGGTCCTATTTTTCATACAACCTTATAATAAGAAAACCTTTTAATAGGGTTGTTACAGTATAATGACAATAATTTTTGATACCAACAGTCGTTTAGCGAGGAAATATCTCTGGGATCGTAGACGCAGAAGGCAGAGCCAACCAGCTGTTCACATAAAGCCTCATCGTTTAAATCGTATGTCACCTGTCCGTCGTGTAAGTACCGCGGCTCGGACTCATACTTGGCTTGAGAGTAGGAATGCAATTCGAGCATAGCTGCGGCAGACAGCGGTCGATAATTGCATTTTGTGGTCGCGGCGCTCCACTTGGCGGGGAACACGCGCGATCGAACGGAACGCAAACAAACTTCAGTTTTCTTCCAGAAATTTCAGTTGGATAAACAAGACCCAAGTTGAGCTGCGAAACAGTTTTCCACTAATATAATCAAAGCCCTCAATTAGACTTGTATTGAGTTAATGAATGAAAAGTTCGTTTATATTTTTAGTTTCAATTACAGTTGTTTTTGTATAGTTTACGTTTTATATTCAAATAATTTTAAACTACCAGTGGTAGTCAATACACAATGGTTGTATATATTGTTTATTATAATAATTATTACAAAGTGAAAATGTAAACACAATATGCTGTTAAGGCTGAATGAGCAGCAACCAACGCGTTTAAATCAATTGTATGTGCGTTTACGACGCTAAGGCATTATGTTCGCACGACACGTGAACAACGCACATACAGAAGTAAGTGAAGTTTGAAATAAACCCTACTAATCGTGTTCTGAATGATGAATATTTATATATTAAATAGAAACCCATTTTGTCACAAATAGCTACATAAAAAGTCATTAACATTGTGGTCAAACATTGTGCTCTGAACATTCTGTGTCCCCACATGCCCAACCTTAATTCCTATAATTCTTGTAACCACAACAGCAAAGACTTCAGTGGTCTTGAAATAAAAGTTATTGGACACAAACATTCATTGGAAAAGCTTGCAAAATCACATACTTTTCTTTTACGAGACCCGGAAACATCAAACGGTCTACAGATGTCGTTTGAGGCGGTTCGCAGAAATTGCATATTGAGTTTTAAGATGGAAATAGTGCATAAACAATAAAACACCGCAAGCCGGTCTACTACAAACACAGGCCCACCAGTTTGCATACAACATATCAACATCGAAAGCACTAAAATGTAAGTAAACAATTGAATTTAAGGCCAAGTCGAAATATATTTATTAATCTTGAATTCTCATGATAGATGTTTTAAGGTGAAGTGTGTTTGCAGAAATTAATTAATTACCTACATCTATGTTGCAACATCTCAAATATTTAGACGGGCCAAATGCCCGTGGCATTCGGTAACAGTAATCAGTAGGTACAATATAGGTAGGTAGGATATAAATGCTAGATATCTTAACAGAATCTGAAAGTAAAAATCTACAAAGGGATTTAAAAGCAAAACTTTTAATAAACCCAACTTAAAAATGAAGTTATACAGTTCAGATTCAACGAAACCATCTCATGGTAACTTAGTTGTAAAGTGTCCAGTTTATGGTAGCCTCAAGTGTCCCCGCTCGGGTCGCACATTCAACTCCACCGTTTAACAACTCAACCGGGTGCTTTGAAACTAACAGATTTACGAAATTCATGTATATAATCACATTTAAGTAAATTATTCTGACGTCTCATTGGTACCGTGGCCGCGTGGTTGCAAACGGGACTATGTATATCGAGCGAGTGGACTAAATATTATAGGGTTTGTCGTTAGTGAACTTTTCTGTAGCAGTCAAGGGTTTATAATTGGAAATAGAATTATCGAACATTTAGTAAGGCTCTTAACACAGCGACATGTGACAGAATACCTTTGCCTACACCTTTGGGCAATAGGTACTAACATAATGGTTTATGATGTAATGTCCTTTTGACCGAAATTCGGTCACGAGCGGTCTGTATAAGCTGAGACACACCAAATACTCAAGGGATATTATAGTACACAAACATGCGCGCAAACACTGGTGTACCCCATATTTCCTCTAGTAGTCCGATGGGACGGTAGACCGACACGACAGGACAGAGATCAGGCGCAGGACCGACGGCTTATCGTGCCTTCCAAAACACGGAGGGTCACAACATATGAAAACAGACTCCTCACAAGACTGACCGCAGCGAGCACGGCTTAACCTCGCAGATCGACTGACCTGTGCGGTAGTAACGTAGCTATTAGCCCCTCAACGCTACGATATACATATCTACCATTGTATTCATATTTAGCTTATGAGTGTTTTAAAAGATATCTAAGATATAATACTTAGGGGGATACTTACGGACTGCCTCGTTGGTCTAGTGGTTGCTAAGCGCGACTGTCGAGCACGAGGTCCTGGGTTCGAATCCCGGGTCGGGCAAAGTGTTACTGGGTTTTTCTATTAGGTAATTCTCAGTAGCAGCACGGAGTCTGGATTTGTGCCCGGTTGATAGCAATAGGCTCGCCCCCTATTACATTGGGACCAAAAAAAACATAACTGGCGAAATGTGGGTGTACTATGTGTGCATCTCTGCCTGCCCCTTCGGGGAATACAGGCGTGATGTTATGTTATCTTATGTTTAATACTTAGGGGAAGACAGCAGTATCTGCCGATGTAGCTTGTATTGTGACTACTACCACTATTCGCTAATCTGTTTGCCAAGCTCGGTTATATTGGCAATATTCTTCAATAACCGTTCATTGTATTGTTGTGTTATATGGATTACGTCGAGCAGAGCGGGTTGGGATATTATGATGACTTAAGATTATTTAATCCCGTCTTATCACACCTTGCAATCGTGAGTTAGCTATTCTAATGTTTATATGAGGTAATTCGATCAATTCGCTGGAAACTCTGAAAATATTTTGATTCGATAGTCTTCTTTTGAGTCGATAGTAAATTAGTAGATGTTGGGAACATTATAAGGTCCCTGTGGGTTTAGCCGGTAAGCGACCGGCACGCCTCCCATCCGCCCCAGGACGGAGGAAGACCATCAGGATTCCACAGTAAAGAGAAAATGTTGCCAATTTCTTTTTAATTTTTAATGTCGCCCCATACTTGGTATTTCTCCTGTGTCTTGGGTGTGTTTCATAAACATGAATTCATCACATACATTAAAACCCAGACTCGGGACAACAAATTTTTGCCACGCGCAGGAATTGAACCCGCAACCCTTACCACAGCAGTCCAACCGCTTAGCCACTGCGCTAACCAGGTCATCAATTATAAAGACATTAAATTATTGATGATTGAACTTTTTCTATGTTTTATTCTGTGTATTGAAAGCACCAAGCCAGGTAGGCTTGGTGTGTAACTCTTGCAAATAGAGGATCATAATATATCGGTGACCCAACACTCCCAATAGTTTTGGACAATTCTGAGTAGTTACTTGCACAACGCTAACTTTAAGTTCAAGGGGTACGAACTTAAACAACAAACCTCAATCCATCATAATTATAAATTCATATTAATTTTACGTATATTTGTTTTAATTTTGACAGTAATAGTGAAAGCCTGTTTAATATTCGGCCCGCAACTTTTAAAACGAACCGCATTATTTGTTTGTGAGTAACTTAAAAGCTCTCGTCATTTTAAACAAACAGATTAACTGAAGAAATTGATTATTAAAGTGTTACGGCCACTAATATGTTTACTTACTCATTCTCTTTTAGGAATAAATTATTCGACAGCCAGCTATTTTCTACTTAAGTAGCTATATACCTACGTACATATTATAAATTTCAACTTTATCAGTCTAAAAATATGCTGTCGATACCGGCTCAATTTTGACAAAATGTATGTACATAAAATAACCATTTCTATTTATGTAGAATGATTCGTTAATATAATTCTAATTGCTGGACATACGGTAGGATAAAGCTAACTAAACAATTTTCAGGAGAGCGCTAGTTTTGGTTATTCTTTAACGCAATCTGAAGCGAAAAAGCCGGAGAGGTAGAAAGGACAATAAGAACAAAAGCACTAATTCCGAACAGAGTTATCGATAGTTTCGCGTCAGCTCGATTCGTAGCTTTGTTAGGGCGACACACAAGAGAAACGCCCGACAAATTGCGTCGCACGAGTGTAGCGCCGCCGCCCGCTCCGCCCGCTCCGCCCGCGCCCGCGGACACAATGCCCAGTCGCATCAATTGTTATTTTATGCACAACTGAACGCACCGACAAAATGGTCATTCGATGTAGCAGAAAAATTCACAACAATGCTTAACAGTTTTAAACTAGTAAATAACTTAAGAGATTTACCACTTAGCGCTACCACTTGTGCATTGTTCGCAATATTTTATTGATTTTGTGGCAATATGACCTTTAGAAATTGTTATGTAAATTACTTTAAACTTTCAAAGCTTTTTGTTGTATCTCATTCAAGTTTTAAAAGCATCGTTCAGTACTAAGTTTCTAATAAGCACTTTGCATGACACAACAATTAGATTAAAATGCATAAATCAAGTGAGATATTCCCGGAGTATTATAATGCTTGATTTCATAATTATTAGTAGGTGTAAGCACATGTCTGAAGTCGGCTAGCTCGCATCGACTTGTCTGGTCTTGTGCTGACTTCAGCAAACCTTCACCTTGCGGCTTGATTTAATGACTTTTCATCAGTACTGAACTATCAGTAGGTCGTAGTGTCGTTGAAATATTTTCAAAGAAATACCAATAAAGATACTTCCAATGCAGCCTTATTTACTTTGCCCGCATATTTTTTGCTCGATGCACGCTGTTTACTGTAGCAAGGGGTGGCCTATAAAACGATGCAAATAGCAAACGGCAATATATGAGTAAATAATCTCAAATAGCTGTATCTATATTTTCCTTTCACTCTAATCTGCAGAAGTGTCGCGTGGCATGCAAGAGAAATGGTCTACAAATTGTGTTCGCCGGCCGGCCACACCACTCGCCCGCGCACCCGCTCCGCAGTATATAACAATAACTACATCTAAACTAGGTGCCTGTTCTTAGCGTACTTTAACCTCAATCCTCCTCCCAAGGTTGTCGTGGAACATCTAAATTTGTACATTTAATAACTTATATAACTACTCAGTTTCTCTCAGATTTATGACAGTACTAGGACAGACTTGGGTAGGTATATAATCAAGTAATAATTAGTTCGCTATTTTTGATAAATGTTCTTAAAGGTCAAAATAATGTCCTCCTGACCGAATTTCGGCCACGGCGGCCTGTATCAGCTGAGACTAACCAACTACGCAGGAGATATTATAATGCACAAGTATTCGCAAGAACACAGGTGCACTGCCTATTCCCTCACTCTCATAGTCCAAACTCCGATGGGAGGGTTGATCGACACGATCGAATAGAGATCAAGCGCAGGACGGCGGGGTCGACATGTGAAAACGGTCACCCATCAAAAGACTGACATAGCTCTCGCGCTGACTCGCAAATCGACTGATCTTCGCGGTAGCCACGTAGTTACAAGCCCCGCGTAAGGTCAAAATATATCTAATGCGTAGAAAAGAAGCTACCTATGTCACTAAAAGTCTTATTATAGATACACAAAATTTATAGAGACACTCGATTCTATCTATCATACTTCTGTAATCAATCAATATTTAAATGTTAGCCTATTGAAATACATGTTACAAAAATGTAAAACTAAATTCATCGTGCAATAAATTCATATAAACCATGAATTGGTTTATTAGACTAACAGCAATTTGATTATTTTTATTGAATACATGAAAAGTTAACAACATTTTATATTTTAGCTGTTAGATAACCACTTAATTTTTTTTAAATTCTAACATGCTCAAACTGTTATCAGTTTATTAGCTACTAATGTTATATTATTCGAGCTACCTATACCTACTTAAAGTACAGAATATGATTACGAAGACGGTGTAGCGAAAGTATAGAAAAATAAAAGTAAGACTTGACTTGCAGAAGCATGCACTAAAAGCAAATATAAGTTTGTTCTGTATTTTTTCTGTTTGTAGTCTGTCTCAAGGTGCGTCCGCACGTTTAACATTTCAACGAACATTCCTCTGTGACTGTAACAGAGTGGTGTCTGGTCCGTACCGAATTTCCAAACGTAGTTACGGACAAAATAAATGTTACAGCACAATGATACAAGTGTGGACGCACCTTAAAGCAGTTATAAGCTATATAGTAAACAAAATCTGCTCTAAGATATTAGTTAAAGTAAAAATTTTGTAAATTGCTTTGATCTTCGCTTTATGATTGAAATTGAAAACCAAAATCTAGTGTAAAATAAAAAGCTTCGCCTATAAGGTCACCCGAGATAACCGCTGTCGGTTAAGGTTCTATCTGAGCGACCGAATGTTTTATTTAATTTAATAGTCTGAAGTGAAATTTTGTTTTATTGACGGAGATAAGTATGTGTATATGATTGTTACAGTCTGTCGTGTTATAGAAGTAACTTAGATATATAAATATTTGTACATCAGAACTGGTCGAATATATGAAACTAAAAATATTGTATACAACTAAATTTTACTATATTCTAACAAATAAATTATTTCTTTTTTTCTTTCTTTCTTAAATATTAATTTCTGTCACATTCAAATAACACATAATCTTTGAACCCAGACCGAAATGGTTGTCTATTTAAAATATGACATAAAAGTTGCTGATAGACCTACAGTGTAGCGGTAAACTTCAATCAGATATGTAGTGAAATATAAACGATGGTGTATGTTTAATTCGGATGCCTATTAGCCTAAGTTGTATGTAAGTATGTTGTATGTATGTAAATATGTTTGTTACCTCTTCACGCTCAAACGGCTTGACTGATTTTGATGAAATTTCATATGCAGGTAGCTGACACCCTGGATTAACACATAGGCTGCTTTTTATCCTGAAAAAATGAAGCGGGGAACATCGCAGGGCGCAGCTAGTTTACGATAATTTAAAAAGCACCATGGGTCAACATTACAATCGTTATGTCCTTATCAAATATCAAAAGACGAAACATTTAAAAGGAGAGCACTAAACGTTGGAATTGCCCGCGACAATATTACGACGTCATAAAAAGTGAATTTTCTTTTAATTCGCAATTTTGTGTCAGGGAACAGCTACTCACAATAAAACATGGCTGAGTCTCGTGTTTCGAGTCGCGATCGAATCGCTCACGGCGACATTAAAGTTTGTTTAATGTGTTTTAAGAGAATTAATGTGACACCTAAGCTAGGTGCCAAACATAAAAAATAATTATAGGTCAATAAACCGATTCTTTTACATAAGAAAGCACTTGAATCCTTTTTATATAAAACGATTCGGAACAAATGAGGTAACACGATTTATTGTCGAGGACAGAAAGTCTCATGAATTACGTATTTAACGACATAAGGTTTGTTAGATATTTTAACTTATCGCTACATAGTACTTACACGATATCAAAGATAATATTGATTTATATAACTATCTATCAATAAAGCAAATAACTGCACCTGTCCAAATCAAGTATTTCATTAAGTAGTGTTTTCTACCTTTCAGCTTTCCAACCGACTTTTCCCAAGACATTTTAATACATTACCCAAACTACTAAATAGCTTACTAATAAAGGCAACCGTAAAAAGTCAGCACGATAGTTTACTTGTTCCATTATTTTCAAGTCAGAGTGCTAAAACATCAACCGCTTCAGCTTCAGTCAGTTTATGGCGAAAATCTTTGGTATACCTCATATTATTTTCACTATAGCAGTATTATCTATTTATCTATTAAGTAAAACCGTATTACATTAGAAAACTACAGCATTAAATTAAAATAGACACGAAATATTTGCGGAGAGGTTAAAGGGCAAGTGGTACTTATTTGAAAATAAAAGCCGTCTCACTCAATGTTACGAGCGAAATCACGGCCACTTAAAAATATACTTGTTGTTCCGAAGCCAGTACAATTTTCCAAGTACCTATTCAGCGTTGGCATTTTCTCCAAATAAATGTTCCGCTCAGCAACGAATAAGTGTTTGCTATTATTCTTATTATGATCGTAATTTATGAACTGTCTTTAAATATAAATGTATGCATTTTAATTTTTACTTATTTTCCAATTAATATAAAGTCGGTATTGTGGCGTCCTAAGGGGGAGGCCTTTGTTCAACAGTGGATGATGATAAAGTCGGTACTTATTACATGGGATATAATAAATATCATGCTTCGGAATTGCATCGTTCATTTTACGACTACTTCAAATACACAAGTCTCTGCATACAATTAAATGTCGCTTGCTTTTCAGCTTTCCCTTGTTGACTATTTGATATCAATGTTTATTATGTGAAACCATCGAGTAAACCTGAATACATAAGAAACTGAAACGCTATTTTTGGTTGTGGAAATTGAGGCTACATTTAATGTAATTATATTAACGTTTTATAGCCTCTAACATTTTACAGGTACCGTTTTATGTGTTTCTGCAAAACACTAAGCGAGCGCGACATTGAAAAGAGACTTGTGCGGTGACCGCGTCCGTTTTGTGTAAAATGTCAAAGTGAGGAGGAAAAGCTGGAGACAGGCGCGAAATTGTGTTGACGCAGTGACCGCGGCCGACTGCGGGGAGCGTGCGGCGCGACGCGACACCGGCACCGGCGCCGCGCCCGCGGCCGCCTCACGAGTGGCCCGGTGGTCCGCGTGCAGACCCACTCAAGAACAATTCTACTGAAGCCGTCATCCGCCGGGATAAGCGGCTCATTATTCACTAAAAGCCCACGGCGTGCCCGCTCGGGTAATTGGAGGCTTTGTTCCTTTGCGCTCGGATTTGACGCTCTCGTGAACTATACGAGACTTCGTTCCGACGGATTATTATTCGCACAATCAACGATGCACACCAAGCCTTAGATTAATCTGACAGCTGAGGTATGAATTGTTTGTAGAGCGAGGATAAACGTCGCATTACTTTTTGCAGTATCATTATTTTTGTTGTGTAATCCTGCGAAAGTTTTTTATAATCTACAAATAAAACAGCGCAGCGTGGAATCCCTTTGCACATAAACGCTTTTATGTACAAAGGCATACTGGCGAAGCGATGAAATGCTTAAAAAAATGGAATATTACACCATTGTCGAAACCTGCTTTGCTTCTATCCAAAACGTTATAAATTTGCGTGAGCGTGGGAAAAGCAAGAAGAAGCAATAAGAGTTTATTGCATGAGGAAATAACTGCTACAACTGAGAGCAATACTAACTCCACGCCGTGAAATATTGCTGTCCAATCGCATGTCGTGGGTGTTACACATATTCAATAGCGGACAAATAAAATTTAACGTTTTTATCCGCATCACAGCTTACGTGTATATAAAAATAAAATGATATACTTACACAATATGTAAAAATGAGTAAAACCATCTTGTATTATTAAGCACATTTGTACGCAACAGTTTTGCGTCATGCTTTTAAAATAGATCAACCGCATTTAAGCCCGCAATTTTCATTAATCCGCGTCTTGTTGAACTGTCTCTGTATACGGTTAGTTACTTTCTAATCTAAGTTGCATGCAGCCTCTTCCATCCTAACTCATCTCTCACTCGTTGCGCGCCGTTATTGCAGTGCTCAGTTAAGGTCTAATTAATTGTTACTTGAGAACATATCGTCAGTTTAATTATAACTTGCGAAGAGCTATGTACACGCACATAATATACTTAACTATAGATAAGTTACGGGCAGACACTTGAAACATCATAAATTAGATACTTTGCGCAGAGCGTGCCTAACTAACAACGCAATAAGCCAAGGAAACTAACAAGAACACACATATCTAACGTGTATTAATTACGAACTTGTAATTAACAAAGATACTAGGAACTTGTAAAAAGATAGCCAACTGCTGTAGCTAGAAGGTTGAATAAAATTAAGAATAGAAAACTTGTTAGAATAGTCCGTCGTCCTCGAATACATATGTACGAGCATAATTTCATTTCGAAACGATTTCCTTAACTGTTCTGATGATATTTTCCTTTTTATAAACATTGTTTTGTGGACGTATCCGTTAAGAATGCAAATCCATAAAAGATAGTTGCTTTTAAACTTAAATTTAAGAGCTAATTTTTAAAGGAGGTTACTCGAAGGCGGTTTGTCGCGATCGCCGGCGCCCCGTCATCGCAGGGCGCTCGTTATAGCGAGCCCCGCGGCGCCGGGGACACGATCGCAAACTTACGTTATACACCTGCAACCATCAACACACACGCGATTTCCAACCTTAAGAACTGTATATGACGTCCAAAAAGACTTTGATGCACTCTCGGTGTTCGTGGCGAGGGTTTACAACCAGGCTTCCTCATTACGTCTGTCGGCGTTATTGCCATCTCGTCGCAACATCAGTAAGCGCCGCTCACAAAAATATTTACATACATCTCTCGCACAAATATTGGAAGGAAAGGAAACATGCAGTGTACATGTAATTATGTTGAACTTGTATATGTATTAATAACGTTGTTACCTTTCAAAGAAGGTGACGGCAGAGGCTTTTCACAATTCACTCGAAGATCGCACACACACCTTGTTTATTTTGCACGTTATAACACCTTTTACTAAGTTAATGGAATTCGAGACATGGATGAATGCCAACGATCTCAAGCTTCTTTACTGGTATTTTAAACGAATACCACGAATGGCAACTTCTCGATTAGTTTTGCTCGAAAAGGTAGTGATGTGCCACAAAACAAATGATCGAACTTTGCCTACCAAATGTGCAAATTTCAATGTTAAATACTGTAAAATAAATATCCCCGTGCAGTTGTAAACAGTATTTATAGGAAGGCCTTTGGTTACCCAGGACGTAGGTACTTTAAATATACATTCGGTGGTAGCAATAAACTGACTTAAAAAATGTAAACTCAAAGGAGGTTTCAAACGGCTATTAATAGCCAATATACACATTGAGGATATAGAAAATATAAGTATATAAATGACTTGCATCGTTTAAAGATAAGTGGGCGTTACGGACCATGAATATGAAATGTGATAGGCATACAAATGGTGTGATTTCTGTGAACCACTGAATATGGATAACATTAGTAAATTCGGGCAACAGCTTGCGAATTAGCACTTTCATATTGTGATACAATCGAGTCGTGTGTTGGACATATATGGTAGGAACTGATAAAGAGCCACCTACATCGTTTTATGGATTGAGGCAGCTTTCATTTAAGAGAGTTTTACATGTAATTAGCATGTATTTACTTTTTGGTGCACTATTGGTGTATGTAAGTATTAAGTACGTACTCATTGGAAATGAGAAAGTGAGTTTGTTTGTTTGACGATTCTTTACGCTGTTAATAGGTATCGGAACCTTGGTATTGATTTCAACTTAAATAAACTAGATTGGTGTGACATACTTTATCTTAAAACCTATACTTTTTGATTTATTGCAGGCCATTGCAGTTAGTGCTTTTTGTATTCCATTTCTAGAAAGTTAGGAAAAGGCTTGGCAGACGATGAGGAGGTGCATCTAGTAGCAGGTAAGGAACTTGGTAATTATGCTATTGGACTTAAAAGGTAACAACTACCTAAAAAACTTATGCAAATCAAATACCTAATTATATTGACGTTTGAAGCAAAGAATGGAATTTGCGAGCTTTTGCGCAATGGAAAAACCTCTGCGTCATTCCCATTTAAAAAAAGTAAGAATCTAAAGACAGGAACGAGGTAGGTATGTGTAGTGCATACCGTGAGAAGAGCTCCAACATAAAATTCAACTAAACGCTGAAACAATACAACGCGTTTTGCGCCTTAATGGTTCATCGCGTCTTACGATAGTATTTTCAAAGTAAAATCTTTGAACATTGTACGACGTACGTACGTTTTACGTGATTTTCCCACGTTTGTGAAAGGCATCGTTTTTTTAAAAGCGATAAATCTTGATGATTTACATGGATTTTTTCATTTATTTACTATATAAGGTAGGCAGCAAATTGTTAACGGTTCACTTCTCCAATTTGTTGCAATATGTCTACTTTTATTATAATTACTTTAAAGCTGGTACTTTGTGAACACTTTACGAAGTAAAGAGCTTACAGACTGTAAAATTGATCGTTAAAACGTTTAGATGTTTTCTGAATAGCCATCATGACGCCGCTAATTGGTTTCCACTTAGAGATTATGTTAGGTACAATACAGGACACTGATGCATATCAGTTGATAACATTATAGTAAAATATTACACTATAAAGTGAACTGACTCAAAGATCCAAGTATCAATTACCTACATTACATGACAAATTATAAATGCCTAAAGCAACTACGTACTCAATGAAAATAAATTTCAAAGTATGTCATAATGAGATCATAGTAAAAATATTAGGTATGTATCTATCGGATAATAAGGTATCATCATCATCATCAGCCGGAAGACGTCCACGGTGGAACAAAGGCCACCCCATAGAACGCCACAATGTACGTCAGCTTGCTAATTAACGTATATCACTCCCTATTTTAGCAGTCAAGAGAAACACAATAACGCTATAACACTAGTTACTGTTCGATTACTAAAATATATTAATTATAAACAATATAAAAAAAGAGATATCTTTTCCGTGTTCGCAAGTTCAGGAACAAGCCACACATACGGTACAAGACTTGAAACGTTACATATTCAACAAACGCAAAACATCTCCCCCGATTTGTTTCCATGTCCAACCTATAAATCAAAAATGTATGCAGGTCACACATCTAGTACAGAACTTTATATTCCTAGACGCAAGTATATTTTTTGTTACTGAAATTCTTTTAGGTTTTGTAATTCGTTTGGCAATGTCTAAATAAATTATGACGTCACGTCCGCGTCGCTTCGGCCGAAGGATGTCTTATTTAACGGGCTGCGGCTGTATATTGGCATAATCAATTGAGTTGGTGAACGCGGGGCGATGTTATTAGTCAATGCTTAGGCCAAAATGAAAATGTATAAGTTACTATTAAGTTGAGAAAGAATTGAAAATAAATTTCTTCACATAAATAAGGCTAAAATCTTTTTATTAAAAATAGTTTGGGTATATTTTATGGCACATTCACATTTTACCGTAAGTTTTATTTCCAATTAATAAGACTTATACTATTGCCATTTTTTGAGCGAGATTAGTCAATAAAAATGCCAAAAAGCCTAAAAACGCTTCCCTTTCCTGGAAATACCACGATATCTTCATCAAGTCATCTAAAAGCTTCATATACTCATGACAGGTGAACTAATGAAAATACTTTTCAAGCCAGAAAACGAAGAACTTTTCAAATGGACAGTAAAAGAAGAAATATACTTTGTTAAAAACAATATATCATTATGAAAGACGGTGGACAGTAACAAACAACGTACCTACGCTACCTTTAAGCTGATATACAATTTAATTCCATTACAGTGCTTACCGCTCTACGTTCGTAGAACAATGCTGAGCTTAAGCCCTTAAACAATACGCTATTGATCTGGTACACCGATTTAAAACATAAACAAGTAAGGATTTGACGTCAGGTCCCTATTAATTTAATTTTATAGTTCATGAGCAACACGGTCAGTTGCATTGCGGTTAAGATTCGATTAAGTCAATGCGTTTAATTGTAGTATATTGAATGCGAAAAGATTTTGCTTATATTAATTGAATACAGTAAATAATTAATAGAAAATGGAAATATATTAACTGTAACTGACGTTTTCGCGAAACGTCAATCAAAGTGCCGTAACCTACAATTAATCACGAAGGTCTACAATGTAATAATTAATAGTTTGAAGCTAAAGTTCTGATCGAAACATACTCCGTCAACCATGCCAGTTGTGACTAGGAACCTAAATAACCCCTTATATGCACACATAACAATAACCTTGTGTGAAATGTTCATTGTTTATGGTTACTGCACGCAATTTCTTTGTCGTGGCATGCTTTCATATTATCGTTTTGAAATCAATTTGTTAAACAGGAACATGGAATTAAATTTTATTTTTAGAATGTTTTTTTTTGATTACGTCACCGGTCGACTAGTAAGACACATTACAATCGTTCATTATTGCGCGTTTTGCTTGCCTGTATTAAAATATGGTACTCTGCTTGTGCAACGTTTAGGTAGGTACTCCTTTATAAACCGCTTTATGACCTTGACGTATGTACCTACATTTTATTCATAGTTCGATTTTTTTAAGCCAAATTAGCTGCGCCTCGCGGTATTACCCGCTACATTTTTTCGGGATAAAAGCCTACTTATATGTTATTCCAGGGTGTCAGCTACCTCCATATGAAATTTTATTAAAATCCATTCAGTCGTTTTTACGTAAAAGAGTAACAAACATCCATCCATACTTACAAACTTTCGCGTTTATAATATTAGTAGGGATAAACAAACTACAAGCAATATTTCACCCTAGTTACCTACTGACCGTTTTGTTATGTGCATATAGTAATTGTCCGAGGTCAGATTTATGTAAAGACAATAGCAAGGGCCTTTTAGAAGAAGGCACGAACAAAAAAAAACAAAGCAGTCGGTACACGGTCACGAGCTCATGTAATCCGAACAGATAGATCTTGCTGTCATTGTCGCATTGTCCGCGGATGGGGCGTGTTGCTACACACTAATGTCCCGTCGCCCGTACACTTGTAGATCGGATACTAAGAACAGATTCCAGCACGATACGTCACTTATCACTTAACTAATGATTTTCTTGGTAGGAGTTAATTAATCGTTCGCAGATGTACCTTCTTTAAGAATGACTACTTAAGTAGACGTGGGAGTACATTCTACTGTTAATTACGTACTTACGTTTTGTTTTAGATGGATACAGTTTGATTTATCTTACATTTTAAGAGAAGCAAAGGAAACCTAATTAACTTTCTATCCCTCCTGTTCTTTCATTTATAGGCTTTGTAAAATATTTTTGGTACCTATTGAAAACTTTTCCTTTTGTGATAGTTAAAGTGAGTTAAGTTTAATATAGACTAAGTTTGAAACAATAAACAGAGGAATTAGTTTTCAATAACAATTTACAATTTCATAAACCCTAAAATGTCTCGGCAATAAGTTCAATAATGCACGTTTTATGGTAAGCAGTCTCGGGTTAACAAAACAAATTTGATTTTCGAAACAATAAACCGTTTTTATTTTGTACTATAAAATAAGAACGGTGAGAATAAATCTTCTAAATATTTACATTTACGTGCAGTTGGAGCGTTAAATAAATATTTTATGTCAATAGAGTTTAATTCTTCGGTTGAAATTATTGCGGTCGTATTTGAAAAGTACAATAATTGTTAACACTAAGGCTCTTATTCTTTTATGGCGTCTATAAAGCATGTTGACATGACGGTGCAGCTTGCAAGTGGGACGTGTTTGCGACGAGCTGTGGGTGCCCCCATAAACACGCGCCCTGTAGGCGGCTGGGTGTGTACTCCTATGTGGATGGTGCTAACGGTACATGTCATACGGTTTGGTAACACTTGTCTCATCCTTGATCAGGGTGACAGTAGCTCATTCCTGTTTCTCAGCCCAATACTTGGTTATTTTTTATTATATTTTATTGGCTGTGAAATGTGGTAGTTATTAGGAATTCAACGACAAAAAAAACATATTATTTTGAAGGAATATAGTTTATAGCAGTAAAATCTAACAGCTTTCAAATAACACTGAAGTTTTTAAAGCAAATTGGAATTTTAAGTGTTTGTTTTAAAATCATACACACAATTCGATTTACAATAAAAAACACACACGTTTCACTACGTACAGCTTACCCAATCACGCAGAAATCACAACATGGCAAAACTCAAAGCTTCAAATTTGCGCGAACACCTCAATTTTAATGTGAACACCTGTGCCTCTAAACGCGTGTGCAATAAACAGCTAGAAATACAGTAGTTACCGCAAAATAAAAGTGGAAAGCACTGGAAAAATGCGCGTGTGGGGCGTTTTCAATAAAACCAGTCGCGTGAACCAGGGCTATTGGTTTTCTTTGCGAGCACGCCGCGATATAATTCGCAGCGATCAGGGACTAGCCGTGGCCAAACTACCACGCAAATATGAAATACTTGTATAATACCCACCCGTTATCAAGTAATTGAATAGATAAAGACGTTGTTTATTTTGTTCTTCACCCTGAGTCCGCCCACTGTGGATCTATGGGCCTTATTAAAGTTGTTTCTGATTTTATCTTTGCTAACATCTTAATCTGATTTATAAACGGATAATAAAATATGTAGATTGTTATTTATTGAGTGCCTTCTTAGTCAATACTTCACTTAAATAGGCCCCTGAAGGCATGCCATAATTTTACAAGTTGCGAGATTGGCGATTCCCTGAAGTAGCAGAATCATATAAACATTAGCAATAAGTGCGGTGTGCATAATTTGAATATAACCACAACACAGAGAGAATACGGTACATTATATATCAATCATACAAATAATCTTGATTTTCTTGATGCATATTAGATTTCAAAGCTGTCACATATTGCAGAGATATTCAATTTAAAAGCTATAAATGTTGGTAATTACTATTTTATACCCTATAATTTGATTCATATGTATGGACAAACAATTCAAAACATTAATTTATTGGACATTAATTATAAATTTGTAAGTGAAGGCGCCATTTAAAGCATGATCGATGAAATTTCTTAACATTATGCATCTAATTATAATAAAAATAGATATGAGCCGTGGAGGTCGGTTTGATAGTCGAATTGAGGACAAATTCTTTGGAATGTTGATGTAATACAAATTTCTCGATTACAATTTAAGATACATTAACGAGTGGTTAAAGTAATAAAGAGATTCTATACAAAGGTTTATAATACAAGTCAAACTTGACGCCCACGATCCTATAAAATATGAAGACAGCTGAAGTTATTGGATGTAGCATAATAAATTTATAGATGAGCAACATTAATATCAAGGCCTGTTCCTTTGCCAATTATGTCATCTCTTTTGTTTTATCAAGGCTAAAATGGTACCTATCTACCGATAAAAACATATTGTGGACAACATCGTCAAGGATTTTTTTTAAATGCACCTAACGAAGATTTAGTGATATTAATCATTTGTAGTAACTACGATTTATTATGCACCACATAGCTGTTTGTTATCAGTATGTGTGACAGTCAATTGTTCTAGAAATTCGAATTTATAAACCCAAGATTATTCACCGCAGGTATAGCCGCCGGATCAAATGTGCTTGCTAAATATTTTCTATAATCGAGTACTCTCATGAGTATTCCCGTTGTTTATACCAAACACCAAGTATTCGCTGCATCACGGTTGCCGGTACACCGGTTACGGGCGGGAAGCACCGCACGCACCGCACCGCTCGCATGCCGACTACAACCATGACTCCGCAATTTCTGCTCCATTTATGTTAAAATTTAAATTATCATATTCATTTACATAGCCAGCTTGTGGGATAAACGCTGCGGTCTTATTATCGGACCTAATTATTGGTCTTTGTGTTCAAATTCGGTTATATTTTTTATTCAAATCAAGTCACGTTTGCGTCGGCGTCGTGGCGAAACAATTGAAAAGCTGATCCTTTCTATTGAGCCATTAAAATCATGATCTTATACGCCCATAGCAGCCAACTCGAGCTAAAGTTATACGAGAATTGGAGATGATATTTTGGAACACACATATTTTATTTTCACTAACAGAATACATTAGAAAGAACGTTCAGTGCCACATAAATCCTGCTATGGCAGGGGACGTCACATAAACTTGATTTATCTTTTGTGACGTAAGTTAACTCTTATCAAAACCGTAGGTTACAAATTCAACTCGACGAAAATATTTTTATAGGATTTAAAGGTGTTGTTAAATATTAGTATTTTTCAGAAGTATATCTTGATTTTCTTGTGATCTCGTGATTTTAAAGACAAAATTTACGGTGGTAAAGAGGTTCATTGTGGTGTTCTAAGGGGGAGGCCTGTGTTCAGCAGTGGACGTTTTCCGGCCGATGGTGATACAGCACATAAAACACAATATTCGGGACATAATTATTTAATTACTAATTTAAAACCCCACAATATCTACAGGGCCGAGACCTTTTAGCTCATCCAACTAAAAACCTACCAACTGAATATGTATTTTCTAGCCTTGTTTTGTTTTAAATTTCCTAACGATGTGAAAATAGCTGCGTAGTGGTTCATGCCCCTTCCGTAGCACGCTCGTCTCGCTCGTGCGTTTTTTACCCCGAACACACTCCGCCGCGCTTCATCCGTCATCGCAAATAGTTCAGCCTTCAGCAACAAAGTCGCCCACTTGTCCTGTTTTATTATACAAACAAAAGCACTTTCCAACCCATTGACGATCGTTTTAAAGCAAACAAAATATTGCTCAAACAATCAACTTTCTTGATTTGCATAGAGCGTTTACTAGCTAATATTTGTACTGCTAAGTATCGCAAATAAATGTAAAGACGAATAAAGGCTATAGTGGTACGAATAAATCGAACTTCATAAGATCGTTTGGTATATTTTTGTAATAAAAACTTTGTTCGAGAGGTTTTCAGTTTAAGAGTTTGCTCGTTGACGTAGTCTTGCTCGAAATCTTCGAAACTTTAGAATTATTCTCATTTATTTTATATTCTATCAGCGGTGTTCTTGCAAGCTTTATTAGAGACAGATATAATCTATTACACGTTTAAATTAGTTTCTAACAATGTTTTTATGTGTTATCTTTATAATTGAATGAGTTTTAGGTAAACGTCAAAACTATGTTGATAATTACAAACTTGGTTTTATTAAGTCAAAACAGAGGCAGCGATTATGACATGCTTACACTTAACTATACGCTTTCCGTTATACCAGGACTCCAGCCCTAAGGTGTGAGGAAGGAACCAATTAATTACAATTATATGCAAATTATATCACACATTACGCAGGTAAATAGCAATAGTTTCAATTTAATTGCATTAGAAGTTCACGTAGCCGTCGCAGCTCTAATTTGCGCAAAGCCATAAAATTGCAATTAGACGCAAATACGTTTCTAGGTAAGAGACCTGATCACTGATTCTAATTAGCTAGTAACTTGTAAACAATAATATCGCCACTTTACCTCCGCCGCGTTAGAGGGTTATATAAAACAATCATGTTTACAGCTACTAATTTGAATAAATCTTTGTGAAGTAGATCACTCCTATTACACGTACTTTAGGTGTGGTTCCACAGTTATTTTTGGTTTAAGAGAGGTTTGATAGCTTTATTCTGAAATGTACTTCTCTAAATAAAAAGATTCATATTTTGAGAATGTGTAAAGTGTAAACAGGCTATTGTCTATGTTGTGTTTTGAATTTAGAAATGTGTTCAAATATTATATAGCGAGAAGTTTCATTAAAAAATCTCAATATTTATTGAAACCTTATTGCCTACAAATACAAAATACAATAGGTAAGTATGTCTGAAAAATACTAGAAAATAATGGTTGACTTGCCTACGATATCAGTAGATTGCTGTAGGTATTTGTAGAATAAGTTCAGCGTAACATTGACAGTCGGAGTCTACGCTGGTTTTAAGACGTATAGCGTTATTTACTGTGTTTACTTTATAATGTAGGTATTTCTATTGAAGTATTTTTCCCTTGTGTATCATAAGACCAAAACATTATTTCTACATAACATGCCTATTATTATCAGCTCGTAGCATAATGCGGTGGCAAGTCGTGTGTATGTACAAACACTATCTATGCACCTGACGTTCAATTGTCTGTCTACACCTGAGACGTGATATTAGCTTATATACTGGTATTTACGTAAGAACAGGTTAATTTCCATTGCTGAATCTAAGCCTAATCATATACTATGGATCGTATGAATATTTCGAAGCTCGGTACGCAGATTTGCGATTGTACCGAATGTAGAAAACTGATCCGCTAAACCAGCCTAATATTATTTTGATCCGGTTGGTTTAAAGCCCCGCAAAACAACGTATACGTTAATTGACATCGGTTACTTTGTGTGCCTAGTTGTAGCAGCCAGCTTCACTTGAATATTCATGCGATATTCGCTTCGTCGGTGGCGCGTCACCCCCCTGCCTGTTATTGAGACATTGTTTTCAATTTGTTATAATCCGTATAGATATGTGATGCTGATTAATGATATTAATATGATAATGGAGAAGGAGGGGAATATTTTGATGGTTCGCAAATTGAGTTGACGTATTTGAGAGCAAATTATTTTCTTATATCAATAGAAATTACACACAACATATAAAACATGAAAAAGAAAGGAATCTGCACAAATTAAACCAAAGGGGGAGGAGACGATAAAATTTTAAATTCCTATTCGTTTTTTTTTAAATCGCTGCCCTGCATTAGGAATTTCTCCTGTATCGTGGATGCGTTACACAAACATGAAATATCACATACACAAACACCCAGACTCGGGACAATCATCTGCGGATTGCAAAAATTTATGTCCGAGCGAAAATTGACCCCATAACCCTTAGCGCGGCAGTCCAATCGCCACTACGCCTGTCAGGTCGTCGAAGCCTTTGACCTTCGACGGTAGCCCTACAACTATAGCATGGTGCACGCTTGACTATTTAATTATAATGGACCAGCCCTACGTACTATAAATACTCACATATTAATTTCTAATCGAAATTCAACAGTCTTGCTGCATGCTTAAGCGGGCTTACTACGGATTTAATACATCACAAGAACTTAAACAAGACTTAAGGAACTTTCTAAGTATTTAGTTTGCTGTTCGGTTTATCTAAATTGCTTTAATACATGATCGTGTTCCCAGTAAGTGTGCTTTAAACTTGTTTAATAATAAACTTAAAAAGGCGAATCTTTGGTATTGGACAGGATTTTATTAATTTATGTAACCGTGTGGCGTTTAAATTGGCTGTCTACATTCCATAATATTAACAAAAGCAGCCGATGTGCAATCATCGTAAGATTGGGTCTTTCTTATCTTTATCTAGGTTCAATCTACATAGAAATACACACTGTTTTCGCAAAGTTATACATAGGAAACATTGGGAAACTCATTTCCTACCTTAATATATTTGTAAGCTAAGGGTCAAATGCATTCCCTGCTTGTTACACTCACTGATAACAGAGTCGTGCCCTGTGTCTCACAGTGTCTCACAGTGTCTCGCGTAACCAAGAAGGCGCAGATACTAAACACTCAGATGATGTAATGTGCGTAATCTTGCAACAATGTAACTTTAACTTTATGAGCGGTCAGATATGAATCACAGTCAAAGGCTAGTTAGCCGGTAAATGTGAGTCACCTGACATAGTTTCATAAGTCGAGCTTGAGGGAAATGGAGAGCAGATAGTGTATCAAAATCTATGTAGGTAATAACGTTTTGCTGTTTTGTTGTCTGTGGTCACTATGAGGTGAGCCAGCAAACCAGCAATCTAGCATTTGGAAACCACAGAACACAATGTAATACAAGATATACAAATTTGGTCCCTACGGAGAAACCGATCAGGATTCACGATTTAAAGTTAATATTTTTACATAATACTTATATGCTATCTTTTGGTTTATGAAAGGACGCAAGAAGTTTCAAAATGGCTTTTCTTATTGTTCTTGGACAGGCTTTTCACCAAGCGGCACAAGGAAACAAATGGACATAATGCGTCACACGGTCTTGACACGATTATCAGGAGCCTCCGCATCGCCTAAAGACGGACGGAGGGGTAAAAACGTTTCAAAATATAATTTCAACGATCGCTGAATGTTTTATTTTCAAAACAAAATCTGTTCTGTCTATCAAACCTTAAAATCAACACGTACGCAACGGCGGTTGATACAAAAAAATCCATGTTCATATTTTGTACATGCGGTAGGAAGTGATGCGCGCTGACACGGGGCAGCCGGGATCAGACTTCCGACCTGCGTCCGGCGCGGATTGTATATACTTGCATATTTGTACGTACTGTGTCTGTTTGACAAATAAAACCAGCCCGATATTAGCTCATATGAAATTGATTTCCGTTAGTCGAACATTGGAAATGTTCCGGGTATTAGAGGATAGAGAACAGTTTACTTGAATTTTGAGTATCCGTCTAATACTGAGTTACCGTCTTGTGATTGCAAATTGCCTTAGTTCTGCTCACCGATCAGGTAAAGTATGGATAATCCATATAAGGTTGATCGACATAAGGTTTATTGAAATATAAAGGTTACCTAATATGTCGAACCGGTTAGCCGTTAGGCTTTTAATCTAATAAACGGGTCCTTGGTTACAAGGCCAAACTTGAAAGCTAGCTACATAAACGAACGTACCATCTGGAACGCTAATGTATGATGAATGAATGGAAAGCTAAACTAATGACTAGTCTGTGTTATCCCTACATATTAGGTAGGTACCTTAGGTATAATTTATGGTTCGAACCCTCCCAGATTTTATAATAGTCTATTTTTTTTACTAGTGGTGGCCTTGTATTTGACATACCGGATTTGTATGCACAAAATTGCAGATTCAAGCACATGCAAGTTTCAGTATGACTTTTTCAATGACATAAATACTTTTTTAGATATTCTAAGACACCAATAACTAACGGTGACGGAAAACATTGCAAGAAAACCTCAATTTAATTATCTGAAATTGCCAACCCGCAGTGTGCTAGCGTGGTGATCAATGCTCAATCCTTCTCTATAACAGAAGAAGTTTTACCGTGAAGTGGGACAGTTTTAAGCTGATATTATTATTTATATTTTGGGAAAATATTATGAACGGTGTTTTTACCTTTTAATTTTAGGGTGAATATTGATAACTTTATTCGCTTTTTTACAAAGAGTTGTGGACAGTGTGCATGCTCGTGCATGTGATATAAATACATCCGCATCCAGGACACAAAAGGCCCGAACGGTCGTTACAAAATATAACAGGCGAGTATACCCTAAAGCTTCCAAAGTAATTACTGGCCGCCGCTTCAAAATTGTGGTAATTGGACTTCTTTGTGAATGAAGTTTCAACGTTGCAGCCGTTGCAGATAGTATTTTCTTAGTGAGAGCGGAAGCCACGTAAATTATTTACCATTGTTACTTCAACAAGGCTCAACAAATGAACGATTTTGTCAAAATAGTGAGAATTTAAACCACTCATAATTTAGTTCTGACTAAGAATTCAATATAATATGTAACTTAAGCTCTTTCACTGAACAATCTATGAATAGAAAACAATGAAGAATTCCTTGTCTTATTTCAATGCTAGTGCACCCCGGTACTTAGACATCAGCTTATACGGCTGTCTTATATAAATTTAACAGTGCTTCGTCATCCTTTGTATAAAACACATACCACACGCAATTCATTGAATGAGTGTAGCAGTACCTATCTATTAACGACCTCGGTCGAACGGTTTTTATTAAAGGCATCAACAGGCAGTGATCAAATGCAATATAAAACTGCCAGGTGCGTGTTTCACTACGAATAGTACAAATTCCGTAGTTGTGTATTTTTAAGATGCATGTCGAAGAGTCGAGTAGAATCGAATGAAATCAAGGTGGGTGATTGTACTTTGATATGACTCTTGAGACGGAAATAAGCACCGTGAATTAAGATATTTTTGCTGATTATGGGACAGAGATTCTAACTCCGAAGTGTTATCGAGAATAGTGTACATAAGTGGAAAAAACTATTTTTTTTATACTTGATCACACATTTAGGTACAGCGATGATGTGTACGCGTGTATGTTTGTGTGTGTGCTGTTTTTTCAGTAGGTACATATTTGACGCATGCTCAGCTCTACCCCTGAAATCGATAATAGACGATCGGCCTTATCGTAAAACCTATAAATTGAGTGCCTGGAATTTTAATATTTAAATTATACATAAATCGTTCAGATCATAACAGACAAACAAATGAATGAACTGAATGAGCATAGCGTAATGTGTTTCACTTGTTTTTCCATGGAACCCTGAATTCCTGTCGAAAATACCGCATTTCATGTAGTTTTATTCTGCTTTTAATTGGATATTTTATTATTGATGAATACTATACTATACTACTATAGACGGCTGAATACTATTGAAATTGTGCCAATAAAGACGTCAAAGTTTTAAAATTATTTATTTCACACAGTAAAAGGTGTACACATGGAATTTAATGTACAGAGGTAAGCTTAAATAAAGTGTTAAATATAAAAAAAGCCATTGACTACCTAATAAAGATATTTTATTGGTGAGGACAGGAACAGTGTACTACCAAAATACTAATTTGAAGTAATAAGTTTCCTCCATTTGTTAGAGACCTGTATTCCAACTACCTCTTCGATAATATCCTTTTATTAAACACCTTTCACTCATCCTTACGAAGAGACCGAAGCGTCAAAACACACCTTACTCAACTGTACATCTGTCTTAATTAATGAGCAAAGTCTCGCCGGCTCCATTAACTTAATGAAAAGACGTCAAATTGTCTGTCAATCATCAGTTTTGGACGTATCCATACCTGACCATACTCCATACGCCACAGGACAGCCGAAACGATATTAATTATGAATGTAATCAGTTCCACGGATTACGGACACATTATAATAATACCTTGGGTTTGCCCAGACAGACACGTGTCTATTTTTATCAAAATCATAATAATATATGTAATAACTTGAAGTTTATGTCTCTAAAAGTTTTTTTACCCCGTGTTTTACACCTAAATAAATGATATCCTATATGTGAATAATTTAAAGTAGGCAGGAACCTTTAATTTCTAAATCAAATATAATTATAACTCTCATGGCATCACTGACGTCAGGGTCAGGCGCAAGTCTAGTAAGCGAGAGTTCTAAGGATCGATTCGCAAGTGGGACAAAATGCTGGGACACTAGACCCTCCTATTCACAATCTGTAAAATTACTTTTAATCCATATATTTAGACTACTTGTTCTACATACGTACCTACATAGCGCACAATTGTCGGCAAGATACTCTCATATAAATAAGGCTGTAGTCACATGATCTAGGTGCTTAGTAAGTTATTTATCGACCAACTGGACTCGGCACGGGCTATAAAGCAGCGTACACAACCCCGCGCAGTCATAACATAATCGAACACAGCCCTCTGACTGATATATAGATGGCGCCACAACGCAAAACTAGGTACACGCTCGTAAAGATTTCATTTCGCATTTAACCGATCATAAAATATGGTATAAACACGTCTTAGGCCAATAAATAATTAAACACGTCAACCTGACACGCGGCGAAGTGTTGAACGAATAATAAAAATGGTACCAGCCCATTAATCTCACGATTTATAATTTCTACACCTATAAAACTGATAATATAGAAACACCTATTAAGCGGATTATTTATACAAGACGTTTAAATACATGTCGCATGAATAATTCTGATATATACCATGATTATACAGTCGCTGATTAAAGATTACAGAGTTACCAAATTCCCTTCGAATCACTGAGTTTAATTAACTTGGCGCAGAGTATAATACTACTGCATCTATGTATTATCCTGTTATCAGTGCGGCGTTTAGACTCCACAAAATCTGCCACAACCCGACATTGGAGCACCCCTTAAATCCGATCATTAAGCTAATGATGCCGGCTTATATACCGATACGGTGTTATTATTGCTAACTAACTCAATTAATAGAGAACGTGCAATTACTTACAAACGTCTATCCGGTACTTTACGCGCAGAACATTGAGCTTTCAATCGCTGATCTGACGCGAGGCTTTCGCGTGCAAGTTAAACACCAAACCAGTTATTAAATTGAATATTTAACGCAACATAAAGTGTAATAAGATAAGGTCGTTTGCGTGATACTGTAACGTACAAGTTCTCATTTAGCAAAACTTTTAGATACGATACTAACTCTAACATAATTATTTAAATTAGTCGCGTGGTTACGTACTTATATTAATTCCCGATTTCTCTAACGCACTGACACGCAAATATTTTTACGCAACTAGTAACATTTGAAACGCGCTTCGGTGTTCTAAGTACAATAAAATCTTATTTAGGTCGAGCACTGCGTAAAAAGTATGGGCGACATTATACGGCTCAATTCCACGATTTCTCACGTCGAGGGAAATAGCACAGCGTAATAAAATACCTCGTAATTACAATAATACGTCAAATTACCAAAAGATCATAAACTTTATGAGAGACCACACGGCTTCAATCGACGTAGTTGGCCAACATTAAGAACAATAGTAATGTCCTATTTAACATTTAATATTGTTGGCGAACAATCAATAGAATCAATATTGTCGTTCATTAATATCATATTTTCTACAAAATACCGGAATTGGGATACAATGGAGAAACAGTACCTACATGAAACGTTTATAGAAATCATGTCTATAATTTCTAAAGGAATTTAGCTTTGTTGAATAAAATCTTTGTTCCGTTCTAATGAGAGCTTTGTTTAAGAAAATCATGCTCTAACTGTCATTAAAATAAGTTAAATAGGTATTCTTTTTAGATTGTTACTTTCCTCTACAACTTTGAGTGACACACCGCAATCTACAAAGCACTTTCACTTTATTTATGACCAGTGGACAGATATATGATTATAAGAAATAATGTCTAAAACTTCTAACGGATCTGTCATGACTCATGCCTGTAATATGCCTTAAAAGCTTTATACATTCGCAAATTGTATTAGATGGTGGCTTTATTTAATAAAATTATACTTCAGCTGTCTCTACTATTAATATCTTTTTCCAGATTGTTCCCTCACTCTACAATGTACTCTTGACCTTTGCTCGAGCCCACCCGTGCCGAATGGTGTTAAACCGTGGTCGGAGCCCCTCAGTGGGGTGCACTTATTGGCGCTTTTGCTTATTTCACTTTACTTTTTAATCCTGGCTAAAGGCCTTTGTCGTGGAACAAACACGCTGTATAATATACCAAATAGGTATGACTACATTTTGCTGCATATTTGTTGAGACAAAAATTTCCTATTCCAGGGTCCTAGGTGAAAATCGGTCTAGGGGTTTTATTTTTCTACAGCAATTACTTCTTCTATCTACGATTGTACATAATGTTACACCGCTCTTTTTACTCGCTCTTATACTGTTATTCAATAAGCTGCGTAGGATTATGAGACAGCTATTAAGGAGATGTCTGCAATGGCTATCAATTTCACACCTAGATGGTGTTGATAATGACGTCTGTCAAGACCTATTAATTGCAATCAATTGCCCATCATTAATTGTAACTTGACCTTATCGTGGGGACTAAGTGAGCGCAACCCTTAAGCTAAGTGATCTTGTACTAAAAGACACGCTGTCTCATTTACAATGTTTCCCGTCTGTTTTCCCCGCAACTCGCTTCATATAAGAACTCCATAAAAGAAAATTAAGTAATGACCATAACAGTTTTTAAAACCAATTTCGAGAGAACTAAGTAACCGAACTAGTTTTTATAAAAACTCGCTTTGCTATCTCGATGAAAAGAATATTCGAATGGACATCAAATAAGATGTAATTACGAGAAAAGGGCTAAAAGAACTATCATTGATCGCATTGCATATCGATGTAGGGAAGCTGTGGGTTCGATATTACCTCGCCGGTATGTAAATAGATCATTACAAGAGCATTTACACCTTCGACGTTGGGAACGCAGCACATTTGTACAAAATTGTGTAGGTATGTATATGCGTAGTTGTCAAGCAATCTAAATGCTGTGATCGTAGCCAGAGATAAAATAAGGCTTGAATGCCTATTCTGGATGATACTCGTAGTGAATTATGCACGCGCGTGGGATTTTTATATTGTTTCTTCTTTGGAGTACCGCGCCTCAAAAAACAAAAGAACCTATCATTTTATTTCGTCTGTTTTAAATTAAGTATCTCTTTTCTAATCATTTGAAGATAATTTGAAGTACCTAATAGTATAGGAGATTTTGTTTTCTCATCTTTAGTTAGGTATTTGATTTTAATTATCTGAATTATGCACAAAATATACTTATATAGCTTGAAGCATTATAATAAAATGAAAAGGTAAATGAATAAGGCTAATATTACAATTTTTTTAATAACTCTTACACAACTTGTACTATGTTCAAAAACTACATTTTCGAGAATAAATGTTGCCATATTCTCTGTCTGTACTAAATAACATTACCTAATGAGGCAATGTAGTATTATAAATCACGCAGAACGACTGTGTACAGTCATTAGACTCTAGCCCACAACTTCCACTGTATTGCATCAACTTTTGTTATGCCAGTGATTATTGTAAAGACAATTTACACGGATTGCGCAAATATGTACACGCTAAATTATATTTTATGTAGGTTCTAAAATAATAATGTGCTCTTGAATAGTGTATAGTACCTACCTATAAATACTAATAGATAACGAACAAAGTGTAGGCCCGATTAATGGCAATAGGCCCGGTATTAGCGAAATTTATGGTTACCAATAGGTAGGTACTTTCAGTGTCCTGACAAGAACACCTCTGCCTATCCTATCAGGTTATACCAGTTCAACTCGCGACTCTGCCGCGTCACTAGCCCATGAATAACGGCTCCGTTTAAATCAGAAACTAGGTAGTCGTGCGTTCCCGAATATACACGTGTGAAAACCCGAAAATGGTAAATAATATCCTCAAAGGGATAACAAGAGTGATTATTACATATTTTCGTACCAACATTTCATGTTATGTATCTATACATTTCAATATTCCGTATTTTGATACTTCCGAGTAAGCCTCCCAAAATTAATTGACCTTGGAAGTCGATTAATTTATATAATGCGCTTTAAAGATAGGCCACCATCAACGTCGGTTTCAAGCCGGGCCTCATTTACACGGGTGATTTACGAGTTCACACACCGGACCCGATCTCACTTAGCAATGATTTATGCGCAACATCTCCCCCTGCCGAGTTAAGCGCATTATCGGACCACATGCCCTATCAACTTTGTAAACCGTTTAAACATTAGTCTAATACACGCCAGCTGGCTACGGTGTGATAGGCGGTGGCAATATTAATTAAAAAATAATGTGTTAGGCTTAGTCACGGCAACTGCTATTACACAGTAGTAAAGATGGTAGAAAGCGGGATATGTTTTATTGTAATTATAAGGTTTTATACGTCGATACGGATGCCTGCTCTGCCTAACCATGTATTATTATGACTGTCTCAGATGCTTAAATCTAATATGAAAGCTTAGTCTCACTTATTGGATTTTAAAACTAAGATCGCTACAGAAGCAAGTTATCATCAACTAAGTAGTACAATCAATAAGAACGAACACATTTATTTCATGTGGTACTCTTGTAAGCTACCATTATCGAGAATTTTAGTAAAAAAAAGTTGGACGTCTCATCAAAATAAAGCTACTCACGGAAAATATGGTTGATAGTGATCAATATTAAAAATAGTCCGTGGATCCCTGACTGTATGTTAAAGCAATGATTAGATTATACCTGTCACTGTAATTTTCATGTCAAAAAAATTCATATGTCAATTGACATAAAAAATGGTTTAGTTCTATTAAAAGTAGTTTTTCCAAAGTTTAAGTACGAAGGTAGATAGACTGCATGTTACCATAAAAAGCTTTTAGAAAGTAAAGAAACAGTGAGCCAAGTCCATAAAGATATTAAAGCTGGGAACGCATTTATACAATGAAATACAAGCCGTCGACTCCCCAGTGATGCCCTTGAGACGGTCTGACATTCTCCATCAAAAATATATTTTTGGGTTGATAATAATTATTACTTTGTCATAACATTTATGAATGATTTATTTTAGTATTATTTTGTATAAGAAAACAGCATTTTATTGCTTTGAACAGATGAAGTAAAGTATAATTATTTATTTATTTATCACAAACACAGCTATCATTACAGGTACATAACTTATATGTTTTTAAGGAGTGGTAATATCAAATACACGCAGCTAAAAATGTGTTCTTAAGGTACCGAGGTAAAGAATGACGCAGAATTGTATGAAAAAGCAAGCCATTAAGAAGTACAAATAAAAAGTATGACTTGAGTAGGTATGTGCCTACGTAACAAGTAGGTAACAGGTTATAAATGGATCCTACCAAAAATATTTTATGTTAAAGGGGTGGCTAAGACTCACAATCTCATAACGCTTGTACCGGTGAAAAGTTATCAGTTCTTATGAAGAGTCAATCAACGAAAATCAGTCATAATTTTTTTTCTGCTGTTTGTTTGTAAACCTTAGGCTTCATACTAAATTCTCCTATTTAGTACTTCGAGAAGTAGCCCAGGGGGTTTAATGAGTGTACAGGTCAATGAGTGGCAAAATCAATGTATTTTATGTAGTAGAGAAATTGTATTTTCATTTTGTACAAAACGGAAATAGAACCCAGCACCTCTCAGCTCCAACCACTTGACCAGGACACTGTTCAATAAAATACCTACCTACTGCATTGAAACGACTTAAATAATTAAATAAAATCAACGATGCGATCGAGCTAATTCTTTAATAACGTAAATAAACCGATGCATTTTTAACGACACACTACAGAATAATTAAACAGTTTCCGATTCAGTTCCGATAGAGCCCCGTTTTCCATTATAACTTGCACATATTCCGATTGCGCCTATACAGTAACATTAACTTTACACTTAATAATGTAACAGTAATAACGGCTACGAGCTATCAATTACCAGCAATTATGTACAACATCAGAAACAATAATCGATGCAGTCGTTTTAAATTGGATAACGTAAATCCTCATAGTGTTAATTGCTTTATTTATGCCACTCATAAAACCACACAGCTTGTACAGGTCAGGATCTGATGCACCGCTGGTAATAAGAGACGTGTAAAAGCACGACTATACAAAGTTCCCTTGTTTTTATACTTTAGATCTGTTTTTATGATGAAGCGTCGGTTCGTGCACATTTCACTTAATTTTACAGCTCCTGGCTCCTGTTAACCCTCGAGGTACTGTCGTGAACAGATTGCCGACCGGCTGATTAAACTCAATTACTTTTGTTCTCAAGAATCATAACGTCATCATTACTCTTTTATAGACTGAGCTTTGCTTTCGCTTACCTACGTAGGTACGTATGTAAAGATCGCACGACAAATACATTAGTTAGTTATTTGAGGAAGTATTATTAGAAGAAAATCAGTGCAGAACAAAGGAACTTAGATTTTTACTTTGCTCTGTTCTTGATAACGTAATATCACACCTGTATTCCCCGAAGGGGTAGGCAGAGGTGAACATATAGTACACCCATTTCGCCAGTTATGTTTTTAGGTCTCAATGTAATAGTGGGCGAGCCTATTGCCATCAACCGGGCACAAATCCAGACTCCGTGCTGCTACTGAGAATTATATAATGAAAAAACCCAGTAACACGTTGAAACGTTCTTGATAACAAATGTTTTTTTTTTTAAATGTGCTGTCTGTAAATATGCAAACTTTAACAAGGCATAAGTTGTCGTCGAGCAATACTGGTAACCACTTGACACATATCGGCATTTATCTCGGCGGGTTAATTTTCCGGGTCAGGCGGGCGAGGCGCGGCGGGCGGCCGCCGTCGGGTGAATTCAATCAGAAGCAACAACCTAAGCAATCTTGACGCCAGCGAAAACGATTGTGGACGAGTGTGTATTGAGTTGACCGCCAGACGAGAGCCGTGGAGGGCCCTCACCTCAACCGCTAACTTGTGCACCAACAAAACTGTGTACTCTACCAATACCTGGTTCAAAAATATAGAAATACAATTCTGTCATTCTTAAGCCGCAGCTAACCGAGATCCGAAATTAAATTCTGTAGTCACTTAAAGTCCATTCAGCGTAAGTACTTGGCAAACTTCAATATAGGTACAAAGCGCCCGTCTTTAAGTACAATACGAATCTGTGCTGCGTTTTTGGTTTTTGTTTTGTCTTGGTTAAACCGCGCGTTTGCCGTCATAATAATATTATGTTGTGAATACAAGTGGAGGCCACCGTTTACTCCAGGGCTGCGGGCAACGGTTTAAGTGAAACAGACAGCGAACCACTTAACCTTCGTCTTGTATTTAAAGGGAAGGCTAGACGTTGAACCCAGCCCGCACTGCTCGTGAATATGAGGTAAAACGAAATGGGACCCCAATTGACTACCTTTGTTTTTACGTACGAGTTTTGCGAACATAAACATGGGCATAATTCAAATGTTTTCTAACAAAAAAAAACTGTAGGGAAAACTCAAGTAAGCAGGTAATCAATATAATATGTTTAGTGTGGAAACTATCTATTGAGCGACTAGTACTAAGGACCTTCTTACTAATATTAACTAGGTGTAGGTGCCTGGACCTAGTTAATTTTTTTGATATTTTTCTTAAAAAAAATTGCTGTTGGCAAATCTACATTTTACATGTTGTTGGATTATCAAAAGTATTCATGGAATCTAACACAGGACCTCAAGCCCATTAATCATGCTTAGAATTATAAATTCAAATTATCTACCGTATTAATAACGTACCACGAATCTATGCGTAGTGGCATCATCAAGTGGGTTGTCCTGGTAAGACTGGTCGGCACACACTCCGTACATAGCATGCGTAATCGCTCACAACTTAATGGTAATCAATGCCCGCTAAAGTGTCACCGATCCTTGCAGACGCAGAGACGCTCGATAAATTGACTCAATTATTTTACTTTAGAAAGTGTCTGCATGTCTGTGACCTTAATATAACTTCCATTCATATTAGTGGGCGCGTGCTTATTATATTTGACTTACATTTATGTTTCATATTTATTAAGACCCATGGCATTTTAACAAACCATATAACTATATATATATATAACTCTAAGGACGAACCTACGCTTTTAGAATTTACGTTCCAAAAGAATGGTGCAGAAATCTGACAGGAATGGACTTCATATGTTTGCAGGGCGAGAGAATGGATCATAAAGCAAGTCCGACTTAAATCAGGGGCTTTACAATGCTTTGACGTCGTCCGAGCAATGCAACAGAGTGAACAAAGACAAAGCTATGAGAATTTAAGCCGAGAGCGATTATATATTGAAATTATATTTAAATAAATACTGAGGAGTTCATACTGTGAGTAGCAACGTTTTTGGTGAGTTCTACTCTCTTAGCTCGGCCTTCCTTCAGTGATATTCCTTTTCTCATTCAGGCGTCCCTGAACTTTTAAGTTTGCTTTTAGCGGTTTTACCTTTATGGTGACGTTAGAATTCTTAATATAGCTAGCAAAGTTTCGATGGCTAGTGTAAACAAAATAATTGATCGAGTTTTTATTTGGAAACAATGCAGCACATATCGGCAGATGCTTTACGACCAGTATCAACTTACAACACAATTGCCACAGAATCTAAAACATTTCGTTATTGATTACGCAATATTATTATGCTTTCGAGAAAAGACTTGATGTTTAGCACCATAAAGATTTGTAGGATGGCGCAGTAAAACCTTATACAGTTCAATAAAAATATGTTTGTATACGGGGCTCACAATGTGCGACCACCTACGATATGGGTTTATTGTCGTAGGTACGATAATAAGATATGAAACAGAATACTACAGTTGCAATAGCAAAATCACGTTACGTCGTAACTTCCTTCTTTTACGCGACGTGATCTGGTTTAAATTTCATTTTTAAGTTTATTATTATGGCTTGTAACCATCAAAATCAACTTTTTACTGCAACTTTCCATGGCAATGTATGGAGGTAGAATTTCCAGTTACGAGTAATTTTCCTCGTAGCTAAAGTTCGCGTCGAACACGTCTCTCGTCAATCTTTAAGCGGTCTTTACTTTCGCTTTAAGGATTTTACTCTGAGGAATAATAATATAATATCTCAAGATTTATTGAGAAGTAGGTACAATGCATGAGCAGATGTAGATAATTTATTCAATTCGTTTGTATAACGACCGCGGTCCGGTTAGTTCACGGTTTAAAGCTAACTAATTTGGTTAATGTTAGTGATGGAAATTTGTGCCAGGAACGTTTTCGCTGGCGCTAATATATGGAACTGACTAGTCGGATTTCAGTTGGAAATGGGTTTAAACGTTTTGCACGTTACGCTCATTAATCTTGTCCAGTTATCTTGAAGGGGAAAGCAATTTAGTCACGCTAGCTTTATAGATCTTTAATGCAGTTCGACTTGTTACGCAATTTCACAACACATGGAAATCTTAAAGTGTATCCGTAAGTTATTTTATTTGTACTTAATTGGTGATATAAAATAATTATAAAAATTCTTGTTTTTACTAGCTTTTAATTAACTTGCAATATATGTATGTGATTTTGATTAGGTCAAATCTTGCAATCTAAATTACAATATCTTTTTGACATCCGATTGAAATTAAATTTTGAACATTTAAATAGGTTTACTGACAATAAAATATCATGGTATTTTTATATAAAAGATTGTTTATAATATATTTTTAATATTTACTTATTATTTTTTCAAATGGTATACTACGAGGATGTACTTGATTTGTTGTTTGAGAATGTGAACATGCTTTTCTTTCGGTTACGTCATCATCACGACATTCTTTGTAACGTCAAGCCGTCAAGGGTCGTTGTTCAAAGAAAACTATCGATAATATCTTCTTCACAAAAGTCGTAATATTAATAAACCTCTAAATTGAAAAAATAAATTTGAAAAATGATGGGCACGCGCGGGACTCGCACCCGCGACTTACCTACGCTGTACCGTGGCGCCACGCCGCTCTAATAACTCAGCTTTGATTTAAGCTTAGCATGGGCCACATGCTAAACTGACACCAACAGTCATATTAATAAACCTATTTACATCATAATCAGTTAGGCATAATGTAGATACTATTCAACGAACCTTTATAATTTTAACACTCTTACAAATTTAACACACGGACATAAACATCAATGTAAAACAATTGTTTCTAAAATACATAAAATCATGAAGCACATAATATTCCATTTGTCTGCAGTTATGAGCAGCGGAAGTTAGTCAATAGATGGCCACATTCCATGCAAATGCCATGTCAATGGTTGCCGCATCTTTTATCGCTCTCTGTATGTGTTGACCAGTATAAAGCACGCCGCATGCGGAACGAGTGTCATAACATTTCGTAAAAAGTAACGAAAATCGTGTTGTTAATGTAATCACATTGTTCTAATGTTAAGAGGTGCCTGCCCCCTTACCATGAACTCTTACACTTAGCTGCACCTCTAACTCCATATCGTAAACTGTCCTGTTTTAAAAGTTCATGGTGAAGGAGCTGGTGTTCTGAAATACATAATAGAGCCTAGCTTAGGCACCAATCTCCTACAATATAATTATTATATTACCTGAATTATGTATGAAGTGAGAAAATAAATAAATGTTATTATTCTTGTTAACTAGCTACGTAACTCTGTAATGAGTATTGATGACTGCGAGAATACCTTTCACTTGTTGTGAAATCATAATTTCAATTTCCATCTACCTTGCGTATTTTTGATTAATGGTCCGCGATACTAAATTGAGAGTGATAGCGGTACTCAGCGCTGCACTCATTGCGTAAAATATTGCAAGATACAACTCGGAACGCCCTGCGTTTATTGAAAATTTATAGATTCAATCATATTGCATTCCAAGCGGGATAAATGTGTCTACTATAGAAGAGGGAAATTTAAACTGAATTTTAAATCAGAAGTGAAGGATAATATCAATAGCATCCTTTTTCGGTTTTTCATTTTTACAATGCGATATTCCCAAATGTCAGCATCGGTTAATCAGTCAATACAGCGCTTTAAAACCATTCTTAGAAATAGACATAATTATTTACAAGCAGATAATATTATTGTTTCGCATTGCAATTCACGTAAACAAATTGCTGCAGGGATATTAAAAATACTAGAACGTTAAAAAGGAAAAAGTAAGTTATTTATACCGGGAATTCAATTTATTTATGCCCCGAGTCGCCTGATGCCAGGATCCTTACAAGCTGTTCAATATTTCACGCCAGTATACAAGCGCTGTAAAACTCCATAACGACACGCGACAAGTAATAAATTGTGATTGCCTAAAAGCAATTATAACAGCAGTGCGGTCGCCATTAGACGGGGTCCAATTCTTCATAAGGTTGAAGGGGGCCGTGGACGCGACACCAGTTATTTGTTTCTCACGCTCACACCCGCCCACTGCGGGTCGGGCGCACTGCAAACGTGCATCTTGTAAAACTTGTAAACCATAGAGATGGGAGATAGCGACACTTGTTATTGATATACTTATCGCTATCTTAACGATATGTTCTGAAATTGATGCAGCAACTATCTTCATAAATATCACGATTCAATTTAAAATCCATGCATATTTTTTTTCTGTCGAGGTTCCAAGACCGTGAATGATAAATGTAACCTTAAATTATTCTTCGCTGCTTTTATCACTAGTATTAAAGGGTGTTTTATGAAGGGTCAAAACGAACCCTCGCCAAATATTTACCTAACCCTCATTAAGGGCAGGAAAACCTAATAATTGTTTTCATAATTACGCACTAAGCCGCGAAGGTAAATGTAGGTGATCAATCTTAGAATGGAATTCTTCTTTACTGTGTGTCAATGTTGGCGTCGCTATCGCGTGTTGGTGTGACCGACGCCCACGTATTTTCCGTTTCTAACTAAGGTACTAATTTCTATTACCATTATTGACACGTAATAATAGCGGTGAGCTTCGTGCCGGCCGACTGTAAAACAAAGTCGTTACAATGTTTGGGCCTACACTTGTGAGTTTGTATGTAGCGTGTGTGACCACCATAAGTGGCTGGCCACTTATATGCATATTAATAAATTATGTCGCATCGGTAGAAGATGTTAATGTATTCTTTAAACGCTGTTAAGTGAGACGTAATCTTGCGTTACTTGATTTCTGAATATGGATGTGGCGCGCAAGATCTGGAAACTTAGTGGTACTCACGGTAAATGTTTCAGTAACAGTGTTTGTGATATGCACATGGGCGGACTGTTTATGTAGTAGATACCTCAGTGTGGTGATTTTTGTTCTATGGATGCGGGTTGTACTGTTATTCCTATTCACCATAGAGAAAAGTAACTAATAAAATATTTTGCTATTGCTACGCTATGGGTTTCAATTTTTAACTCTATCATTTTCTAACAGATAAACCCAACCCACAAAATTATAATTTGTTACACATTGTATTTCCCAATCTTATGTATCACTCTTATTGCAAAAGTTTCGCCAAATTGGCTTCATATTATGTCAATAACCATACAGGGTTCACAAGGCTCTGAAACCCATAAATCGTGAATGCGAAAAATCTTGATAAGGTCAGTTACTCTGTTTGATTATAATAATAATTTATGTTTGAATTAGGTAACTGCATCAGTTCCTAGAAATTGTAAGAGTTGATGAATTAGGTGTGGGCCAAATAAAAACTTTAAAAATTTGAGTGTAAAAACTCTTGATGAAGGAGAACATCAATACCTCTCTCTGTTTACTGGAACGATGTCTATATGAAGGCTTTGTGTTTTCTTTGTAGATGCATTAACCAAGCTTTTTACTACCTGAACGTTAAATAATCTGCACAAAACATAGAGGAGGAACAAATATCGGCAGGTCATTCAAATATGAGTTCCGCGAAAATCAAACACGCGACTTCCTCGTTGGTCTAAGCGCGACTGCTGACCTGTCCTGTGTTCGAATCCCGGGTGGGGCAAAGTGTTGCTACTAGGTTTTTCATTAGGTAATCATTCAGTATTTGTGCCTGGTTGAGTGCAATAGGCTCGCCCCCTATTACATTGGGACATATAACATAACTAGCAAAATGTGGGTGTACTACACACCTCTACCTACCCATTCGGAGAATACAGGCGTGATATTATGTTTAATATTATCGCCGTTTATTGAGCTGTTTATTTATTACAATCCATGCTTGCGTATATTTAACTTAAACTTCGTCTAAATGAGTGTCTAAATGAGACCATCATACCGTAGAATAGCTCAAATTAAAAGTTAAGTAAATCTCATATGTGTCAGGCCCCTAAATTGTCGCATCTACACTATCTACAGCTACATCTATATGTTCTTGTGCTTTAAGTCTGTCTGTTAATTAGTAGTCCTCAATAATAGTGGTGGTTACTACGTATGGTTCGGGGTAAAGGGTCAGTCGCACCCGTCCTAATCCGCGGGTGTCGTAAACCCCAACGATTCCCTCCGTCGTTACAGAGGATTGACCACCGTCTTAACAATGCATACCTATAGGTACGTAGATTTTGAAGTCAACTATTTATTTACCGACCGTGATTGTAGAGTGTCCATTTAATATAACATCACGACCGTATTCCCCGAAGGGTACGCAGGAGTGTAGGTACCGTAGTACCACCCACATTTCGCCAGTTATGTTATAGGTCCCAATGTAACAGGGGGCATGCCTATTGTCATCATTCGGGCACAGAGCCAGTTTCCGTGCTGCTACTGAGAATTACCTGATGGAAAACCCAAAAAGTGTAGATTGGAAATTAACTGGCTAAAAACAGTTAAAAAGAAAAATAAGTATTTTTTTTCTAATTAGATATATTATCATTTACAACTTTTTTAATAGTTTTTCAAATAAGAACGTAAGTTAACTTTACACGCATGCGTCATTGATTTTTGAATTTACAGTAGCACAACATGGTGTCGATTATGTCCGCACCCTCTAAATTTCCAATTGTATGTGTCAGCAGTTCGCGATCAATGTTGCTGTGACGGACAGACAACCTGTACGGCCAGGACGTACAGTCTCTACAAAATATAAGGGTAGGAACTTGTTTTACTGCGGAACCTTTACAATCAACTACTGCACATCCTTATAAGAAATACGGAAAGAACACTATGGGATACAAAAAAAAACCATTTTGTATAACCAGTCTTGACGACACAATATTTGCGTATAGGCTTCAAACGGAAAGTGTTAACTGCTACTCATTAAGTACAAAATTTTATTCTTAAAAATGTATACCTGATATTTAAACGAAATATCCATTTTGCAATCCCGTCGTGTCGTTTAAGCCTCAGATGAACATGAATAATGGTTAAAAGCATGTTAAAACATGGTGTGATACTTTGTTAAAATCACGATAGGTTAATCTCATTGTTATATTAACGGCATCAAACAATAGCTTCCAGTTGATTTAGATCATCAATACACTCCGAGCCATTATACTGAGGCATTAACTAAACTAATATCTGCCTAATATCTACGGAACGCGGGAGGTAATTATGACGTAATCGACTATCGATGCCATGAACACCCACTAGCATATTCCATATTTATTACGTCAGCGAATCCTTATTATTATCTTGTCCAATATTAATAGCTCATGGAATTGTTACTTTCTACCTACACTAGTGAGCTTGTAAATACCAGATACGCAGTATTTTGCGGTTGACCTTTTTTCCATAACGATTCATTTTCGAGTCTTCAACAAATCCACGGCTCTAACAATTTTACAGTAACACTGCACACCGGTAATACAGAACGCAAAAAAAACAAACGCGAAATCGAACACGTTTTGAACCGCAGTTATCGAATAACATTACAATTTTCATATATATTTTTTTTCATCTGCAACGCAACGAAATGTTCCATCGGCCTCTAAATACAGCGGGTCATTACTTTGTGAGTAGCGACCACCGCAGTGTAATCTTCCGATAGCTTAATGAATCAGGACATTATGTTGGAGGAGTCGACCGGTCTCTGGACATTACCATGAATTGTCCCATCACTACAGGGGGTCATTTTATTGAGTAAACGTGGAGCCATCCTAGCGGGACTGACCTCAAATATAGGCAAGAGAAGATCACTAACTAATAACGGTTGTAAAATAGTGCCCAGTGGTAGGTAAGCTTTATAGCGCTTGATACTATAAAAGTGAACTCGTTTGTAGATGCTGTTTACGAAGTTTTTTGTAAGAAGTAGAGTAACATTTATGCAAACTGATCTATTAAATCAATTTTGATTTGGTATTATTACTTTGACTTGAATTTTAAATGTGGTAGTTAGAATTAAGTACTGTCCTTTGAATTAAGCTTATATACTTTATGTACAAAAATCATGCTTAATTAAACAAAAAAAATATAGATATAAAAAAGTGTTACCTTTAAGTAATTTAAAGGTATTGTATTGAATTAAGCACACTTAACTTAAGTTGTCTCGCTTATCGATATTTATAAGGTACAAAATAATCACAGCGTATGAGTCACGGCGTGAGAAGAGTCGTCGAGCGTCGCAGGCGCAGCGCGTGGGCGAGCCAGTCCTGCGCACACGCAGGCGCACTAACAAATTACGTTTACCCACTCCCGACCACAACAATCCAAGTGTACGAGTAACTTAATGTACCGTGCATCTAGTGGAGTCGTAGATACACTTTGAATTATAATATTATACGGATAATGCGGACATTTGAATGCGTGAGAAATGCTTAAACAGACTGCTGCTAAATGTTAGAAAGCATAGTATCCATGGTTTGTTCTTTGTGGACCAAAGATGTACACTTAACACACTATATTATACGAATAATGTAGGTACTGCAAATAAACTTACTAAAGCACTGATATGCCAACCGCAGTTATTACAGATTAGATTAGAAAGAAAACAAGTCAACAAACAGGCGTGACTTTATGTATGTATGTACAAGTCTTATTTAGTGCCTCACAAAGATAAGTCTGAGAATGTTATCTTACTAGATTTTATATGCCATTATACGGATGACAAGGCTGACATTTATTGTTAAAGGAAAAATAACTTGTCCAATCCTTGTTTCATAAATCTTTGTATAAAATCAGTATTGAATTTTTTAAAACTCCAAATCAATTAAACTGTCGTTTAACAATTACGATTTTGTTTAAACTTTAAACTAAATAGTAAACTTCGATCCGTATAAGGTAATTTACATGATTGGCATCATGAATGATAAAATAGTAATAATAAAAACACCCTACTGCTGTCCCAACTCCCACTTCACGACAAATTCTCTTCTCGTATAGAGAAGGGGTTGTGATATTATTATATATCTAGTATCTATACTGCGTCGTAGGTCTAGTGTCACTAAGACACTAAGCACAACTACTGAGTACGAGGTCCTAGGTTTGAATCTTAGGTCAAGCAGTGTTACTAGGTTTTTTCATAAGGTAAATCTCAGTAGCAGCACGCAGTCTGGATATTTGCTCAGTTGCGTTTATTACACCCAAATTTCTCCAGTTACGTTTTTAGGTCCCAATGTAATAGGGGGCGAGCTTATTGCCATCATCCGGGCAGAAATCAAGAATCCGTGCTGCTACTGTGAATTACCTAATGAAAAGACCTAGTACACTTTGCCCGACCCGGGATTCGAACCCAGGACCTCGTGCTCAGTAGTCACGCTTAGTAACAACTAGACCAACGAGGCAGTCTATTATATATAGATATAATAATTATGTTTATTTATACAATATTGCTCTTAAAATACGGACAATATTTGTTGTGGCTAAGACTTTCGTGGCAACCAAACCATAAAATACTTCGATTAAAAGTTAAAATTAAACTCGTAATCCACTCAAATTGGAAAAGGCTATTTTGTTCCTCATGATCATTCGTTAATAGTGAGTGCGAAAGGAGGAAACAGCTTCATTTCCAATTCGGTTATAGTAAACCTGATGAGGCCGATGCAATATGCAGCGTGGGTACAATTGAATACCCAATCACTGTAATCGACGGGTCTTGTTCTAAGGCCGACACTTACATCAACGGAGCTAACTATTAAGGTGCTTTACGTTCTATTAAGAAATTGACTAAGCTGTCGAATGAAGGAATTAAAGAATTTTAATATGCTGCCATAGTCCCCACGCTTGACAAGCCTGGGGATTATAGCAACTCCCTCCACTGGCTTGGGGATCGCAGTATTAGTGGTGAAGTTACTACACTTACTATTTATTTTTCAACCAAACGAACAAATAGTTTATTGTACGAACATAAAATGCTTTCGTCATACATTTTGAAATATTACGGATAATAAAGTGGAATTTCCGCTTATTTATTGCCCAAAACTCTAGATAAGAGACTGTTTGTAGACAGCTTATGAATAAACACAGAAATCTATCTATTAGTATTGCACTACATAAATACTTTGCAATTATCAAGACAATGTTAAGGTTAACAAAATATTTGTACATAGTATTTAATGTTTCACTAGAGGGTATCATCAGTCCTTGTTAAGCATATTATGAAACGTTATACAGCTATCATAATATTATTACGATGATAAGAAAACCATTTACTTATGAAACGTACACTTTCAGGTGGCTTTAAAGGAATTTGGCGATTTGAATTTTTTTATAAGTCTATATTTTTATGGAAGGATAATGTATATCGTAATTTCACGGACCCTGTCGTAAGTTAAGAGTAAGTACAAAAGCTACTGCACAAATTCAAATATATTGAATTTTAAAGACAATATGAAAGGAAGCCTTTAAAATAATATTTTGCACAGAAAAGAGAAAAATGACACAAATAATTCATTCCGCTTACACCTACAATCTACATAATTATACCTACCGCGAACTGTTAATCCTCATAGAAAGATAATTTCCCAAAACTTAATTTCATCATCATCATCATCATCAGCTTTTAAATGGCCCACTGCTGGGCATAAGCCTCCTCCCCTAAACTTAATTTAGTTATGGATTTTTGAGTGAATTTGACTCATAAAACCCAAAATTGCAAAAAAGACATTGTTATCACAGGGAAATTTTAAGTAAAATAATTACATTAGTTCTAAAAGGACTAATTCAGATAATTACTTAAATACCTATCGTTCATAATGAATTACTCTATCATAACTTCAATCGCCACAGTCCCAGATTGAATTCTTATAAATCAATTCATTTACGTTTGACAGTCTATATAGAACCGCATGTAAGTAATAATTAATAGGCGCATGCGCGGGCCATAGGTTTAGAATAAGGATTATAATCATACGCACGTGTGCACTTTCAGACTGAGTACACGTTCGTAGATCACAGATTATAACAGGATTAATGACTACAAATTTAAATGTTCCTAATTCAAATTCAAAATAATTTTATAGATCAACACGAAATGGTTTAACTTAGTATTTACTGCCAGTGCTAAGGAAAAACATTAAAAATCTAATGGCTAATGTTCATGAATATACTCTGTTTCAATAAGATCGCCCATAAAGGTAAACAATATTTTTACGTTTTATTTACAAAATCAACTTATTTAAGACTAAAAATTGGACACTTTTAGCAAAATATTTTTACTTTTAGCACTTCGGAAAAAAACTATTCTTATACATAATTTAATCAGTCGTTATCAACTGCAAAGAGCCACTTCAACATGATCGAGAAAGATAGGCGATAAGTAGGATCAATAAATCCCGCGTCACAAGGTTTCAGATCAACGTAGTAGGTACCTACTCGAATTAGGTTCATGGGGACTTTTCCCTTTTTTGCTTTATTTTTTAACTTTGTATATAATATTATTCACAAAAGTGCTATCTGATTATCTCACCTGTGTTTACTTAACCTAAACTGAAAATGTAGTCAAATAAATGAATAATCTATATCAGTATACAGTCGTACAGTGCATATCAATCATAAATTGTATCAAGATCTTGGTAACATTATTATCAATGCTTGAAAAAATAGTAGACAGCGAGTGAAACTATCGCTATTTAAATGCCATTGCCAATTAATGATAGAAACTTATTATATAAGACAGATAAATTAAAAAATATGATGCTTATAATTTAAAAAATGTATACAAGATTTACTTATAGTAGGTACTATTTATATAATAAAAACACTAAATTCATAATTACCGTTTTTAAATAAAGCCGTTGAATTTGTTTCTGTTAGTGTTTTGTGTATATTTTTGCTCAATGTATCTGATATCTGCCAAGGCCAAGCTCGTTTATCTAAAACTAAATTCATTATACATAAAGATACGAGCCGGCTTCAAGATCAGTGTGTTAACGTTGCTCATATCGAGAACATTAGAATTACCAAAATGAGTGCGGCAAACGGTGGCGGATTGATTTATGGAGATCAAAACTATTGGATACCATCCCATATGAATTTCGGACTGATGGCTATAGATAAAATGTTAAAAGCTAAAGATAAAATTGCCTTGGTAAGACGTTTAAGCGTATAATGTAAATTTGTTAGGATCAGAATGTGTTAATAATAATAATGTTTTGAATGTCAAAGATCAATGGATTGACAGGCGAGCAAGTATCGTTCGGTGAGCTTGTACAGCTTGTGGTAAACACTGCTGCGTCGCTAATTCGCTTAGGAGTGAAACGTGATGAAGTGGTCGCCGTGTGCAGTGAGAACAGAATTGAATTCTTAATCACTGCCATCGCTGGCTGGTGTAGTGGTGCTACGGTTACTTTTCTCAACGCCGCCTACGGCAAAAGTAAGTTTATGATGTTTGTTCTTTTCGTTTTTAATATGGATTCTACAGTATAAAATCATACGTAAATAGTGAATTTTACACATTTGAAACTAGTTTCATATAAAAAACTGCTATTCTTACGTTATAAAAACTGATTATTAATGATGTCTAATGGTTTTAAAACGTGCCTGTGATGATAAAAAATTTGGAAGAGAAAAATTTTAAATATATGTATAACATAGTAAAAATTACTTAAGACGTAACTACATACCATGATTTTTTGCAGATGAAATGGTGCATACAATGGGTATATCTAAGCCGAAATATGTTTTTCTTTCACCTGAGACGTACAAGAATTATTATGAGATAATGACCAGTACAAACATAGCGGAGAAATTCTTTATATTTGGTGACAACGTCAATAATCCTAAATTAACAAAGTTCATTGACCTAATGAAAACATATGTTAATGTTAACAGTTTCAAACCTGCTACGGATATAAATGGCAAGTATATTTACCAATTAATTTAAATTGCCTCGTTGGTCTAAGGGTTGCTAAGCGCGACTGCTGAACTCGAGGTCCTGGGTTCGAATCCCGGGTCGAGCAAAGTGTTACTGGGTTTTTCCGTTAGGTAATTCTCAGTAGCAGCGCGGAGTCTGGATTTGTGCCCGGTTGATGGCAATAGGCTCGCCCCCTATTACATTGGGACCGTGATGTTATGTTTTTTTTATGTTTTAATTTAAATTACTCGGTCAGTCATGCTAAAATTCTAAAAATCGATACTATGATCAATCAAAAATATTCTCCGAAGGGTAGTAAAGCTAAAGGGCAACATAACAGTTCTAACAAGACATGTTTTGATTTAATAGGGTTGATGCAAACCGCTTTAATACTGTACTCTTCTGGAACGACGGGACTACCCAAAGGAGCAAAGCTAACACATCTAAATTTAATCACGGCCGGGAGCCAGACAAGGTAAGCTTAACCTAAAACGTAACCTATTTCTATACAATAATAATGTCATTGTGGGACATTTAAAGTAGGTTGCAGTATGGAAGAGATAGATTCCATAGAACAAACTGATCCTGTAAATCTTTACTGAGCACAGTACAATACCACTTAGGCTGATATAAGGAAAATGGAAAACCTCTTTTCAATTTGTAATCAAACTGTCCATTTAGAAAAAAAACTGCTTCGCCATAATGAAATGATATAAACCTGCTTATTATAGGTATATAGGAACATGGTTTATATAGGCAACAACGAACTGCTACTTATCAACAGACTAGCTGTGCCCTGAGGTGTTATCCGCTAAATATACTCGGAATAGCCTATGTGTTAATCCAGGGTATCAGCTACCTCCGTATGAAATTTCATCAAAATCGGTCTAGCCATTTGAGCATAAAGAGGTAATAAACATACAACTTTCGCCTTTATAATATTAGTGTGATTGGTACGGAAAAAATATAACCAAAATATATAATAAAACGATTTCTTTTGTTACTTCCAGCAATGTCTCCAAAGATATAATCTGTCAGTCGATAGCACCGTGGTCCAATACTGTTGGAATCATGTGCACTATGGACGAACTAATTCATAACAAAACAGTTGTATATTTATCCAAATTTAAAGAAGAAGAATACTTATCATGCATTCAGAAATATAAGGTAAGGTTATATAAAGAAATCATCAGTGGATAAATTGGGATATTATATTAAACTCATGGTATTTTCAGTCAGGATTGTTAATGGTGGTTCCCCCACTAATAGTTATGCTAACAAAATCATCAATCGTAGAGAATTATGACGTTAGTTCTGTTGAATTCATGTATTGTGGTGGCGCGCCTTTGGATTTAGCAGTTATGACTGAGATAAAGAAAAGGTAAGGTAACCTATACAACTACATAATATGAAGAAATAATACAAAATTATTTATCTTGTCATAATATCGACAGATTCCCTAATCTGCGTAACGTATTACAAGGGTATGGTATGACAGAAGTTACCGGAGCATTGACTGAAGAAACTGACATTGCATTCAGACCAGGAAGTGTAGGGAAAGTTGTCCTCGGAAATATAGTGAAGGTAAAAACATTTAAAATTTCAATTTAATGGTCTTTAACCGACAACCAGTAAAGAATTATATAATGTTATTCAGATAGCTGACGTTGAAACTGGGAAGACTTTGGGACCTAACCAAGAAGGAGAAGTTCGCGTGAAAGGCCCTGTTTTGTTCGCTGGTTATATCGGGAAAAATATAAACGATGAACTTGATGACGAAGGATTTTTCAAAACTGGAGACATTTGTTATTACGACGAAGATGGCTTTTTCTTTTTTGTGGACAGAATTAAGGAGCTGATTAAATATAAGGCTGGACAAGTGAGTAACATTGTTGAGGGAAGTAAATATGAGAATTATGAATGTCTATATTTATTTAATATGTTTTGTTAGGTGGCGCCATCAGAGCTGGAATCGATATTGCTTCGGCACCCAGAAGTGAAAGATGCTGGTGTTGCCGGCAAACCCGATCCTTTAGTTGGAGAGCTCCCTTCAGCATTCGTGGTTAAAAAGCCTGGTTCAAAAGTCACAGAACAGGAACTCATAGACTTTGTAGCCACTCAAGTAAGTCGACAATTTTGTTAATAACTGCATCGAGAATTAGGGTTATCACATTGAGATACCCTATGTTTAAAAGTTAAAATGATGTGGATATATTACCAACTTATTTGCAACTGATATATTTATAGGCATAGGCATATTCTCATACTGTTCAGGCAAAACATGATGCATTCATACCTACTTGTTTTTCATTCAAAAATAAGCCAATAAAACAATTGAAGTATATAATTTAATGACTAGATTTTGATAAGTAGATACGTACTGACGTGTTCAACAATTGTTGTATAATATAACATAAATGTTACGTAAATGATAAACAGATAGCGATAAGATTAAAACAACAGTATAACTATCTTTGTTTTATCTACAACGACCACACATACAAAACTATGTAGGAAATACCTATTTGGAGCACCTAAACGTATAATATACATGTTTGAAAAAAGAAAAAGTATGTTATTGAGAAGTAAGAAATAAATGACTTTTTTTAATAATATTTTTTGCCTGTATTACATAGGTATCGTCTTGGAAGCAATTAAGAGGTGGTGTATATTTCGTTGAAGAGATTCCGAAGACTCCGAGCGGCAAAATATTGAGAAGAATATTACGAGATCAACTCAAGAAACCGAAGAGTAAGCTATAGAAGATTTACACGCACTTTACTTAACAATCAAACCGCTACCTATAAAAACATTGACAATGTTAAACCATTGATTCAATTATACCTGTCACTGTCGTTTGCCTGTCAAAGACATCTCTATGTCAATAGAGTTATCAGGTGGTTAAGTTGAAAGACATTTTAGCATCGTTTGTAAGTTGGCGGGTTATTGTAATATAGGTTGATGTATGTATATTGTTAAAGTTTGAAGTATTATACAAGACAGTTCTTTGATAATTTTTGACAAAAGTGATTGTTCAGTCGATAAAACTAATAAATTTAATAAGAAAGAGTATCGTTTTATTAATTGACCCTCGAATATATCTCCCACAAAATGTGATCATTATTTAGACCCAACTAAGCCCACCGCTGCGTATAGGCCTATTTTAATGCCAGTCTCCATGCTTCTGTTCAACAGTATTATCTAGAACATGTTCGATAGCAAAACAAAACAAATTGATACCTAAATGCTAATTACGAAGTGTTGTATATTGTAGTGGGCGTCGGACCAGTAAATAGTAATAAATGTCTCACAATTTTACTTGATTTTCCTTTTAAATTCATCCTGTTCTGTTTCCTTATTAGTGTATTTCCATATGATCACAGAGGATACGTAAGAAGCCGTGTTATGTTTTTGTAACGTGTGTCGTGGGTGCATTACACAAGCATGAAATAACACAAACACCCGGACTCGAGACAAACATCGGCAGATCACACAAATTTTTGTTCCGCGCGGGAATCGTACCCGCAACCCTTAGCGCAGCAGTCAAATCGCTTAGCCACTGGGGCGATCCGGGCAGCGATCAGGTCGTCAATTTTGCATTAATACCAAAACTTTGATCTTCTACAAGAATACAAATCGCATAAAATATACTGGATATGCCCGTTTTGTGAATCACAATATTCTATACAAAGTTAGTAAACAAGTAATATAAACGTCGAGATACTTCGAAATAATGTTTCACCTTATTTCGATAGAGCTAGCTGTCAAAAACCGTATACAAACGATAATGGTATACGTTAGCTGCAGAAGTAATCCGACATAATGTTCCAGTTACAGTATGCCGCACCTATTTCATCAAGGTAAACAAAATATATATACTTACTTATACACGTAATATACAATACATAACAGTATATACCAAAAGGCAGAGGTGTATCTACGTACACTCACATTTCGCCAGTTATATTGTTAAAGATCCCAATATAGTAGGGGCTAATGCCATCAACTGGGCACAAACCCAGACTCCGTGTGCTGAATATCGCTAATGGAAAAACTTAGTCACACTTTGCCGGAATTCGAACCCAGAACCTCATACTTAGCAGTCGCGCTTAGTGACCGCTAGCCGAACGAGGCAGTCCACAAAATGAAGGTACTTCATGATTGTTGATATCATTTTAGCAAGATGCCTATGGTAAACTCAAGTTCTTTCCTTTATCAATTTTATATTCTTTATCATTCCTTAATATTTAATGTAGGTACAGTGAGCATCAAAAGTAGCTAACATTCTTTTACCAAACCATTAATTAAAGAACAACTTCCTATCATCATTTGGTCATTTCTATAATTTGCCACAATAACTTGAATTAATGTTTGTTTCCAACATTTATGTGACATAAGGTTTTTTAACATGTCAAGCTGAGGACTGTACCTACATTCATACATACGTAATATACAATAGTACCTATTATAACAAGTCTATAGCATTGCCCTCGACGGAGTAAATTGCACGGCGCAGTGCGACCCCCGCCCACGGCCGCGTGTGAGACCTTAATGACACTGTAAATGGCCTATTTAATTTTTTTACTTTTGTCTAACCGCAGCTCGAATGGAGCGCATGATTTTATTTCTTTGCGTCGTTAAAGTTAATTTGTAAATAAATTACAGATTTTATATATTTTTATTAAGTCAAGATATGGTATAAATTCTACTGGAATGGGACAACTATTGTCTGCCAACATCGTATTCGATATTCATAACAGTCATCCGTTTTTCGTACAGAAATTATGTATAATTTTTTGAATCCGGTATAGTCGACATAGCTAAGCTAAAGGAAACAAAAAGCCTAACGTTGTCGCACATTATGCTAAGTACTCAAAGCTCATTTATTACCTAGTTAGAGTTACCTATTGCCACACACATCATTACTGCGTCAAATCATTAATATTTATCTTTAGAATACTATCTGCTAAATAACCAGTTAAAAACGTCTAAGCAATCCAATTGCCCTGTAAAGCAAAGACATTACTGTTACTAAAACATTTTCCAAGCTAAAATGACCCTTATTATTTTATGACTTGCAAAATACGTCTAACGTCAGCCCGGTAAACCAATTATTTTGCTAAGCGTACATGGTTAATTGGCTACTGTTACATAATATTGATGTAGAGACACATTGGATATAAAATTATAACATGACGTCACCGTAGAAGTTTACACAAGCGTTCGATAATATATGTATATTGAAACGCCTGTCAGCAACCTACAATATCACACTCGAGATTTGCCTGATATACCTAACACAATGCTGATTTGTCAATGTATTTTCGAATTTATGTGCGTATTGTAAATTAGTTATCAGTTGCTAAAAACAGTGTCGGAAAACATCGTGAGGAAACCGGCACACCTGAGAGATTTTTCTATGGTGTGTTAAGTCATATCAGAGGCCTAAAAGCGGTTTAAACTCTGACACCAGGTTGTTCATCAACGCTACAAAAAAATGCTGATTAAGAATCTTCCATTTAAATTCTGGAAATGACTGGTGTCGTTCCATTGCATGGAACTCAGGCAAATCCCTCTACACTTCTACAGTAAAAAGTAAGTAATCTAATTACAACAAAGAGCACTAATGATCATCCTTACTATATTAAGCACGCACCCGCTATATAAAATGTGTATAAACACATCCCCAATGTGATACTTCGATAAACACTGCGCTGTCAAACGTGTTCAAAAGTATCCGTCAGGCTTTTGTTTTCTCTTGTTTGTTAAATACCAGCATTTTATTTTTGCTATCTACCGTCAGCGTTAATCATGAGCGAGACAGTTTCCACGATGCTATGCATAAATGTAAAAGCTTTTACCAGTTTTTATATAAATAACTCCTGACTAGCCGTTTAATTTTGGTAGATTACAGCTACAGTTTTGTTTTTAACGGTCCTCTAAATGTTTCCGCAGCGCAAGCATATAAAACTTATAAAGAAGTATATAAAACTATGAAGGATAAAGTCTAAGTACACACTATAGAACAATAAAGCACATAAGTTTATAAGTTGTGTGCATAGGTAGACGTCACAAACGCCGACACCTCGCAAGACAGTAAACATTTACCTTTCAACGCGGCATTCACTCTATCCAAATCATAAAGTGACAGTGGAAGAGGCTCGTTCAACAGCCGCAGCCGAGGCTTGTTCCCGTTGCTGGACTCTTCGTAAAAACCGTCACTCAAAAATATGCCTGAAGAATGTCTGTACAGTTTGTAAGCACACTTGTTCGTTCGAAGCCAGTCGACAAACACTATCGCCCCGTTCAAAGTGCGCTCATCTCCTGAGACGACGTGGCTCCGTAAATCGTCGACGTTGCCCTTTATAACTAGCCGTATGTACAGTTTGTAAAACATAAAGACTTTCCCGGTGGGCTTCGTGCCGCGCTTTATCTTCCTCACGCTTAGGACCCTGGCAGTGAAAATGTATTTAGATTCAGACACAGCTGACGACAGAATCTCGTAGTCATTAGTTATCGTCTCGTTTAAAACACATTTGGAGCCATTTATGTCTTTCTTGCGGTACACCGTATCCCGTTTCCTCACTTCACCCCTTATACGGAAATAGGCATGAATTATTGTGAAGCAATAAAGCAATAACACTAAAAACCTTAGCTTCATTTTTGTTGTTATAGCGGTGTTTGTTTCAATGTCATATGTATATTGGGGCCATTTCAGCGGTTAATACGTAGAAACTTTTGATGTGGATCGTAAACTCACGGCGTACACAAAGTTGCGCAAGCTGTCGCTGTGGCGCCACCGAGACGCGTGCGCTAGCGCAGCCTCGCGCGTTGACTGGGAGACCTCGCAATTCGATACAACCTTCATCAACGTAAACAAACATGGACTTACGTTACGTTAAACTATGACTCGAGTGGGTAAGGTAATTAGTACAAGCCACGCTAATTGGCGCCTGAGTTCAAAAAGGAAAGTAAGTATGTGTGTCTTTATCCCTGTGGTAGAGCTGTGTTAGTGCGGAGCTTTCCCTTTTACTAGTGGTAACTGTCAGTTTAGCATTCTGAAACCAAAAGAATTTGAATATCCGTTTGAAATTGCGACGTCAGCGATAGAGAGCTCGTGCTTCCAGATAACAGATAGGATAAAGCAATACGTGGCACAAGTTAACAGTTATTGCCGAACGCGCCGCAGTGGCGCCCGACTGCGCCTCTGAATATTCATGTACAAATTCGGGGGTGAACTAGCAGAGAAACTTTCCCTGTGTTTCATACTGCATACTAAAAATTTTAACAACAAATGCGCCTCGACATGCATTCGAGAATAAAATACTTTTATTGTTATTTTTGCTCGATATTGTAATTACCCTTATTTTCTTATTTCTGTAGGCTGTTGAAACACGAACCTAAGAACATACCGACATAATTTGCGATTGTATAAATATGTATGATATGTAAAAATGTGGATCGTTTAGTCAGACTAATTACGTCTGGTTATACGATCGTTGCTAATATTACGGCACACCACATTGTTAAATACAATTTGGTACATTAAGTTAATTATAATTTAGTCTAAGCTTATTTTATTTTAACTATACAAGCGGCTTAACCGCGTAATTAGAATGGTTATATAATACACTAGAATAATTAACTGAGCCGTTTTACAACTATATTTATTATTAAATTACTTAGGTCATAAATTTAGGTAAATAAGTAAAATATATTTCTTCTATTAGACCTATTTTTGTATTCTCATTTGTGGTGCCAGGGATAGAGGATAATTCGGAAGTTTTACAGTATTGTATGCATCATTCGTGCAGTTTATAGGCTTGAAACCTAAAAAGAACTAATGGGCATTCCAGAATACATACGCCAGTAAAACATATCATAGTAAGTATCTAAAAAAAGTGCCATATTTACGTCCAAGGTAGTCAATCTTGGACGTAAATATGGCACTTTTTTTTTACGAGTAACCTATAAAGCATTTTTCTAAAAACTTTTTGGTCTATTGCATATTTGGTATAACTATATCCTTGACATGTCGCTTTAAGAGTATGTTTGAAATAGATATATGTATTTTTAAGTTTACGATATAAGGAGTGGTATCCATTTACCTACATCAGTAGTAGGTACAGATCTTTGTGTTAATAAAGGGAACGTTAGGCGTAGAGTTTGACTCCGATTTCATTATCATTATATAATGTTCTTTTATCGTGTGATTCGTAGTAATTTAAGTTTTCATTTAACATTAAATTGCCAAACAACGTAACAACATTGTAGCAATAATATAATTAAGGGTAGGTAACAACCTACTTCCATATATTATGGCTAACAAGTATAAAGCCTATGTAGTAATCCTTGTGTTGTAGTTTACAAAAACCTGAAATTCAACGATTCACCTAGTCTCGTTTTTAAATGGCGAGGTAATCAATACATTTTTACGAGCAGTTTAAACTGTTTCAAGTCTGTTACACTTTATTACATGCAGAGATGGCAAGGAAACTATGTAGTAGCATAAATTTCTGTAAACGAGATTTAAAAAATGTTGTTAGCCGTCGTCGCACGTACATAGATGATTGCAAGCGCTTACACGAGGAATTTGGAAAGTGGTACAAGCGTGGGCGGGCGAGTCGGCTCGCTCGCTTTCTTGACGAATCTTCAACGTCGCACTTTATATTTTGTAACATTTTTCACAGACTAGTCTGTTTACGTGTTTATTTTTATAGCTCTACTCAAATTCACTTAAGCCGATAACTTGTTCACAAATCACGTCATCATCTCTTTCCAATGATTAAAATTACCATTCTATTCAAAGTTCCGTAGTAGGCACACGCGTGCATTGAAGTTTGAATTGGTTGCACTTTATTTCGATAAACACAACTGACGATATGGCGCGTCAAATCAATATCTTACCTCTAATAGAGCTTTAAGTAAGTAGCCGCTTCTATAACAAGATGATAATTGAATATTCCCAACATATTACACGCATAAGGTATTTTAATTTTATAGTCATTACAGGCGCGCAGTATGCAATCAGATGTACTCTTCGTGTGTGGTACGTTGCTATCGTGACGAATATACTCAGTCATTACTTTCTCTATAGTCCATAACGCCTTCTGCGATGATAGTTTTAGATATGAAACCGCCCGGTGCATCGACGTATCGATACGATAGCATTCTTTTATACATTACAACAGCCATGAAATATCTTTGAAAATCTCCATTGTCAAAGTATCAGTTTGCCTCACGCGACTTTATTTAGCATGGGCCCTTAAATGTGTAATGAAGCAGATTAAATCGCGTTCATCTGTGGGTCTCCTAGTTTATCTGTAAGGATTCTCACGGATCGTGCGGCCTCCGGACTGATACGTATCGTCCGGTCGCAGGCGACGTCGCAGCCACTAACTAAGGCGACGCTGAAGTGATACATAACAACAAAGAGTCACGTGTCACCGGCTCTCAGATAGGGTGCCAGATAGGCCGTGCGATTCTACATTCCGAGTAAGAACGTGCGGCCCCACTGGACTCCTAGGATGAAATGCTGCGATACTCATCTTTCGCCGGATTATGCGAAGCTTAAATTGGATCTTCTTGGAATTTTTAGGTTAAAATGGCTTTCGCAATAAAATTTATTACTGAGTATTTGACTCGGAATAAAGTCTATTCGTGACCCACTGCGAATTCAATTAAAGAGCATCTTAGCGTAATATTATTTACATTCTTTCCTACTGGGCAACCCTCTTTTATAAAAGGAATAAAAGATATTGGAGTAACAAATAAAAGAGGAATTTGCAGCGTTTCATGAACGCTAAGTAATATTGTAGATTTATAAATGAGCTGCGTTAGATCGTTTGGAGCAGATAAATAAATAAAGTAAAGAGTGTTTGGATATCAGCGGCTATTATACTATTTACATAGGAATTTGGAATGTTTGCTCAGTTAATTAGAAAACGTTTGTATTAACAGTAATCAGGCGCGGCATACATTGATTGATCATCGTCGTTCTAAACCTATGTTTATGTTAAGCACGGGCGGCCGGAGCAAACGTTCCGATCGCATTCACTCCATTAAGTTAACGAACAGTTGTCAAGATGTCGATCAAAATCGACTTTTAATACCTTCACGATGCTATGTACGCTATGGATGCAACACCCACACATTATTGTAATTCTATGAAGTTAAACCGATTGCATTGCATTACTTTGCTTTTATTTGTCGAGTTTATATTGCTCAATGTACTCATAGATATGAACTGCTGCCGCGTGTATTAGGACGTCTATAAAAACAAAAAAGGTGAATATAAATAAACACCATTTTAACAAGTCAGTACATTTACAAACAAAAGAAAATTTTAGGCTCATAATACCTACGTAGCCAAATAAAACTTGCTCATACCTTTGACTGCGGCATTGACTCTATCCAAGTGGTAAAGAGTAAGTGGGACTGGATCCGTCAAGATGCGAAGTCTAGGTGAAGGTCCTCTGCCTGCGTCTGCGTAAGCACCGTCGCTGAGGAAGATCGCGGAGAGGCGTGGACGCGGCGCCGGCGCACAAGTTTCCCGCGCGCGCGGTCTCTCCACCATCAAAGTTGATCCACTTAACGTGTCCTCCGCCCCTTCAAACTTCACAAACGTCCGTAATTCACTTAAATTCCCCTTCAATAATCTCCGGAGATACACTGTGTACAAGTTAGATTTTTTCCGCATAGACTCGTCTTCAGATCGAAACTTCTTAACATTTAATACTTTGCCAGTAAAAATATACTTCGATTTCCCTATCGCTTCCATCAAGGACCACTCATCATTGATAATGGTCTCATTGAAGTTGCACGGTGGCAGGACGGCCCGGTGCCGCCTGTGCGACGTGTATCTTTTTCTTACTTTGCCGCGAATCCTGATCTCGCCACCGACGACGATCGCCAGCGCGATAACATAAACAATAACCATCGAGGGTCTCATGTCGCAGAATCGTCGATAACACTCTTAAATGCGGTCGCTACAAATGTATCTGTCACATTATGCACCTTATTTATGTCACAGCAGCCAGTACATTGCCGGCGACGACTTATTAAAGGGTCGAGGCGTTGACATCTCACTAACAGAAAGTCTATATAACAAAATTGGATAATTTCTTGATTAATAATTCTTTAATGAATCAAAATATAATGCGAATAAGGAGTCATATATTGGAAACATGAGCATTATCAGTTCAGCGAGTGATTCTCACGGTCGAATCGATCGGATTGTTAGTAAACAAACAAAATAGTGTCAAGGCGGTGCGTGCGAGGAACGCGTGCGCGCGCGCAGCTCGCCGGCGCTGACTGAAGCCTGTCACACGCAGCCTCCCGCCACAAAATAAAGGAAGCCCCTGTACTCACTTATTAAGTCCGTAAACACTTAATTATCTCCTAATTGAGAGTTCACAAAACATTTTGTAAGTTATTATTAATTTGTATAAAATACTATTTATTATGTTCGTACAGTTTTTATAGAACCCTTTTCATTATTTGACTTTGATTATACCTGCAGTTTACAGGGTTCACTGTCGTTTATGTTAAGATATGACCTGCGTGTACAGTATATTAAAGAAAAAAATCTACTTGTTTGGTGTTTTCATGGTTATCCTTCCAATTCCCGACAATATACTCCGAAATCGTGGTCATAGTCTAAACGTCGAGTCGCAACAGCATTTTCGACATACCACATTACTGGCATGCCCTGGAAGGCAGTCGAAGGCAAATAAATCCATCTGGGAGTGAGCTAGATAGTGTTGTGCATAACTCGCCGGCGACCGGCTTGAGTCCGTGGTACGCTAGCGTGGTTGTGAAAGCTTGCGATCGCGATGCGTGAGCGCGTGGGCGAACGGGATGTGGCGCCGCGAACACCTCTTGCTACGGAATGGTGCAAGACATAGGCGACGGAAGGCGTTCACTGTTGAACAAAGGCCTCCCCCTTTGGTAAGGAGGGGTTTGCCATAATCCCCACGCTTGGCAAGCGGATAGGAGTGTTATACAATGAGCACATTATTATTTTAATTAATTAGCAAAATTCATAAAACAAATATTGCCGCCTTAATACTTGTAGATATATAAGATACCCACATCAGGTACTGTACTAATGCATTGTAGTGATAATTTAAAATTGAAATAAGCCGGTTATTTCTATTTGATCTATGTTCTTGTTTATATTGACCTAAGGCATAACTTGCTATTTAAACATGATAATCAGTACCTATTAGAATTACAGAAGAACAAGGCTACAGTGTTTTTACACACTTTCAAATGCTTCACGGCCATCAGGTAAGTTTACAGTCATGGACTGGGTTATACATGGAAAAAATAAAACTAAGACCGTATCAAATTTAAATAGGTGTCTTAAGAGGCGACTAAGAAAAATCCAGAAGATGGCCAGCAGCGTCAATTCACCACCAATACTGCGATCCCCAAGCCTCTTGTCGAACCTGGGGATAATGGCACCCTGCCCCCCTACACTCCCAGTGGACGGCTGATGATGATAATGAAATTTAAATCACCAAAATATTAGAACGTTTATAACATGTACCACATTCGTAGTCGATGCTAACAAATCTTTGAGGTGTAATTGCAGTATACCTATGTTGATACAGAAACTGTGAGCAAAACGGGAATGTTATCAGCTCCGCAACAAACTACAACACTAATGGCAGAACGCTGTACCCCGACGACATCCGATAATTTATAGTCATAATTTATATATATAATTATTTCTGCTCATCATAATCTCTTACACATTCCTAAACAAGTTCTTGAACAATTTAATTGTAGAGTACCTCGGCACAATTGACATTACAAAAATACGTTAAGGTTAAATTAAGACGGAATTTCTCGGGTCTTGTTCGTGTATTATTGTAATAATAATACTTATTGGAACTAAAAACAATAAAATAGGTATGTACGATTATGACTGCATTAGAGGTAAACTGTGTCACAGCCAATAACGCTCATACAAAAAAGATTTATAAGTCAGTGTATTATCTTATATTCTTCTTGATTATTGCTTCTCGTGACCACGATTAAAGCATCTTCATCGTAACGCCAGGTTGGTCAAAATAATAATTATTTTAGATATCGGTGCGCAAGTAAGAAATAACTACCTATATCGTAAACAAGGGTATATTTACTGAAGTTTAAAAAGTACTAATAACGAAGAAGCTTAAACGCAAGTACAAAAATATCATGTTAATGCAATAATAACAAACCGAGGCCATTGTCGAAAGAATAAAAAGTATGCACAATGCACATCTTCCCACACATGGAGCTTTGTTTGTGTTAATAACTGCAAGCGGTCGGTACGAGAACTACAAGACTCGTTCGAGTTGTTGGCATGCTTTTGTCCCGCCGATCTGCCACCCGTACACTCGTACACATGTAATTGATGTGCTTGTGAACCACTAACCGTGTGTGGGTATTCAGCTTTTCGTGTTGAACCCCGAGATATTTCTTAACGATAAAATATTGTTATGACTGTTCAATTCAATTTTAATTCAGTTTTACTTGTAGTGTTTAAATTTTCTGCGTACCATGGGGCTTAAGCTTAACCGCTACGATGAATGGTGACTTTTGTAGGCGTTTTCGATATGCCTTGCTGGAGTATTAATGACCACTGTTGGTAAAGCCTAAAAAAGAGATCCACCTTTTACAATTTTATTTATTAACTCTTTAGAAACCACTTTATTTTAAAGGTGGAAACCTGACCAATCAGCTCATTCTTTATTACTGGCAGACATATTACTGAATAAGACATTTAACATTTAACACTTTAAGGCCAGAAAAAAAATTATGAACCATCCATTTGCAGATTAGATTTTCTTGAAACAGAAATACAATTAGGGAACTTCATGAGCAGTGATAAATATATGTGTAGTAATAGGTCCACTACGCTGATTGTATAATTTGGTTAAACTCGACATTCCAAAGTCACTTTTAGTGCTTAGACGTAGAGTATATAATGGCACGTTATGGCCATTTCGGCGAAGCTATGGACGTAGCTGATTGTACACACATGATATTGACGCAGAATATAATTTCGGTACCGACAACGCGGCATATTCCCGCAATAATTCACGCTTCGGACTCACCCCAAACTAATCCCGATTTACTGAAACGATCACGCCGCGATATTAAATCACTCTGTCAAACTGCAACAAGCCGCTCATTAAGCCCGCCCCGGTTAGTAAACACCTATACACCCCTATTACGGGTGACTAACTCAATTAATATACCGACGAAACTAAGAAAATCGCCGTAACTGGGTTATGAAAAGACATTCGAGTTTATCCCTTCTGTCTATGAGGAGTAGAAGAAAATTTTGATCAAACGCTTGCAGCGTTAGACGTAGGCATTAAATTGTAATGCAAATCAATGCCAGCACTGAGCTTATTAAGATTACTTTCTCGTTAAAAGTATTCTTTATGGAGCAGCTACATATAACGACGGTGGATCCTCGCTTAACAGTAATTTTCTACCGGAATTATCGTAAAATTACAAGATCAATTTTAATACTTCACGTAAATAAAGATTCTATAAAACCCTCAAGAATTGATAACTTTATAGCTAGTAACATATACTAGATATTACTTTGTGGTATACGGCGACCGTGTCTTATTCCATTTCGATAATTTGTGGATCCGGATAACTAACTAAGTCACTTTTAGAAGCACTAAGAACCAGCAAAATAAATATACAAAATAACATTACATAACATCACGCCTGTATTCCCCGAAGGGGTAGGCAGAGGTGCACATATAGTACATCGACATTTAGCTAGTTATGTTTATAGGTCCCAATGTAATAGGGGGCGAGCCTATTGCCATTCACCGGGCACAAATCCAGACTCCGTGCTGCCACTGAGAATTACCTAATGGAAAAACCCAGCAACACTTTGCCTGACCCGGGATTCAAACCCAGGACCTCGTGCTCAGCAGTCGCGCTTAGCGACCACTAGACCAACGAGGCAGCAACATATACAAAATACTCAGAAGATTAAGATGTTACCGTCGATAACCAATTATCATTCTATAGTACTTATTATAAAAATAAACATCTCTTGACAACTTGCAATTCAAATTAGTAGTATTTGCTGCAATCGTCATAATTTAAACTCGTCTCTATAACTAGGGGTGCCTAACGCACGTTTGTGCATGTAGATGTGGTAGAGCCGTAATTAGGGTCACGACTATCAAAGCCAATGTTCTCGCTCAAAATAAACGCTGAAAAGTCATTTCGGTGAAGCAGCCATCCCGACCGAATTTACGATGTATAATGGCATGTCATATGCATAACCAGGTACTTGGGGATTCAGGAAGACGGCTTTTCAGAGCGTTAAGCCTAGGCTAAATTTGCACTGGTAATTTTTTATAACTTCATGCGTGTGTGCCCTAAATTTATAGATATTTTGTATCCAGAATTTGTTCGCCGGTCTTAAGTGTAATTTACAGTAGTACAGTTATATGATGACAACTTTAAATTTCTTAGAACTGTCGCTTTATGCTTGGCTTCTAAGTTCTTTAGCCGCGTTTGTAATCCCTAGAATGACTGGAGACTAAGCTTTAAAATAACAATCATCGTAATGTTAGCATAATAGCCGTATTCCTTTCCTATATTATATGAGAGAACATTTACAAATGGAGGCCACAATAAAAAAGCTCAGCATTAAACATGTGCTTAATGTTTAATAACTATGATGATTCCATATCATCAGTTATTTTCTTTGTTTCATAATGTTGAATGTTACTGAATTAAACAACGTCTCAGATTATAGATTTATGCTTTTCAAGAACTAAAATCTTATTTGTAGGTGTACCAATCAAAATTATCATTCTTAATTTAAAAATTTGTAAAGAGTACTTGGAATTAATGTGTAGAATAAAACAAGGAACCACGAGCTAGTAAATGGTTTCTAAATGACGATCATGTCAGGGTACCCTTATTTACCAACCGGTATAAATGGCCCTTAATTGCGTAAAATAAAAACACCTGAAAATGGGATATCATTAGTCTTTTACGAATCACGGTTCAACAGACCAGAACTTCCTGCGAGCACAAAGGTGTTGAGTTCTGAAGGACGGCCTTCCCCGTGTTCGTTTGAGCGGGTGCGGCGATGCGAACCAAATGTACCTACTCTTCTGAACTGTCCGACAGACCCCTTTTTGTTGTAAAGCTCCTCGATGTTCGGTTTATTGCCTACACTAAACACTCTAGTTCCGCTTCACTAAGTCTTACGAATATGAGCCACGGACACGATTTGATGATAGTCCAGAATTTAATATGAGCTGTATTGCGACGTCTAATGCGGTAAACAGGTTACTGCATTGTCGATTGGCCAGCAGTGAGCCAGTCACGATTATTACGGTATTTATGTCCGATCCTGCACGATATTGCTTTACCTAAATAGCTGTGAGTACAAAGCGACTTCTCGACTACATAATACCCATACGTACCTTACGTACCTACATACGTCCAACATCCAAAAAGTTTCGCCTGAAAGTCTATAAAATAAGCAGATTAGATTTTTCTTTTTCTACGCTTTTTAAGTAGCAGAAAGCAGTATAATAAGGAGACATACTGCTATTTCACTGACACATTCTTCAATCAAACTTCTTAGTCAAGGATTTATCGTAGGCTTTCTCCAGAACATAACAGAATTTGATGGGACTTTGTTGGCTTGGTTTAACATGTACCAACCAAAGATCGACTCTTTAGTTTTGTTTACGTGTATGGAGCAAGTCAAACTATATCATTAGTTTCAATAAGAAAAAATCCACTTGAACAAAATCTAATGTAACAATATGATACATACATACAGAGGTATAAACAGAAATACAACAACAGGTGATGTATATATAACCATATAATTGTATATTAAAGTCATTATATGTCTAACAAAGCCACAATGTCAGCTCATCTTCGATAGTTAAATGGGCTCGCTGAGTAGATCCTGCTCAGAATGTAATTAACGTCAACTGATCAGGGGACGATGGATTAGTTACAAATTTAGACTAAATTGGGCGCGTCAATCTGAAACTTAACCACGGGCGGAACTTACATTGACGGGTGCCGGCAGAACTTCCGGTTTGTACGAGGACATCCCATCAATGATTCAATTTATCTACCCACCGCCGCTTCCGGTAGATACCACTACTCTGCCATATTATTATTTTATCTGATTCACAATTCCATGAGCCTTTATTACAGACGCAGTGGCGATGAATATTCTCTACGGTTCCTCAGTTATTTTGTCATGCAGATATTATATTGTATTGCCTTATAAATATTACAAGACTTCGACAATAACAGCGACTACGACTCTCGTAGGCGACTGTCTACGACAATTCATAAATTAAAATATTTATAGTATTTTTTTTTGTTAATACATAATTATTTTACAGCAAAGAGTGATGAAAAATTATTCGTTCACATAAAAAAATTGACAACCAATAAGTAAGGATTTATTTATAAACATTTGAAATTAGAACACATATTGGTGATAATTCAATTCGATTCCTATTTATGTATAAAAGACAACAATAAATTGGCAAAAAGTATTTACTTATCTGAGAAACTTGGTAGTATTCCTTGTTTATACTTGTTCTATTTTTAGTTCAATCCGAAACTTTCCTCCGAGTCTTTATTGCCTCTAATCAGACGAAGTCTTCAGACGAACTCGTACATTGTCACCGACTTTACTATTCAATAGTTCAATCAACAGCTATTCCAAGTAATACTACAGGGCAATTACGCTGACAAAGTTCAAGAATTTTGGACCATTTAACAAGCAATTCGAATAACCCTAAATACTGGCAAAACACTGAAATAAAAATAAGTTTCATTCACAGATTTTTAGTGTGCAGTCCGCATAATATTCATGAACTGTACGGATTTAAAATATTGATGTCGGATTGGGAACAAAAATTGCATAAAACATCAGTATATCAGAGCGAATAAAGGAATAATGACACGTCGATACACCGCACCGATAGGCTTTTAGATTATGTATGACGCTTACATTTAGACTATTTGGCATCGCTGTCCTGTACAATGCGATAAACGGCCACCATTTGTTTCATAGCTAGCGATAATGTTTATACGATCATACGAACAATGTTGATAACTGTATTATTGTTTTCAAAGACTAAAGTTAGAATTCAATCAACTGATGTGAGAGCTAGATGAAAATGTAAATGTGATAACGTGTATTCTTCTGTGGATCGCACTTTTGATTAGACATTATTTAAGAGAATTTGTGCCAAATGGTTCTGTAACTATGTACCATAATTATGTTTTTTATCTACTAGGAAAATACTTTCAATTAGTTTTGTTGTTCATCTTTATTAGGTACCTAAAGGAACAGATCTTTTTCTTCTTTGTAAGCGCTCATTTACTTTGTCCTACATGACAGTTAGACATCGTTAGATCGAGGACAACTAAATACCTTTAAGTGAAACTTTTTACTGGCCATTTTATTTCTCTTAAGTTAAGATTTGGGTCTTATTCTACTCATCGAGTCCTCACCAAGATTTGATGTCTTTTACGACGCGCTATAAGTAGAATGGAATTGCAATCCAATACATACGTGCACAATTCTTGTCACATAACTGCGGGTATCCTCTACTTAATAACAAACTACGTGTATCGGTGATAACAGTTGATACTATTAACGGCTAAAATATGTTGCTGCATTGACTCTGGTTATAATCCCTTAGCCACCTTTTACGACACCTATGGTCGCTTATATTTACCGGAAACCACACCGCAGTTGAGCCTACATACATATGTATTCCGATCATTACACTGAGTTATTTATGGTATGTTTTACAGTTTGTTATAATAAATGTTATTACAAAATATTGTGAGTATAAGAGTGTTATGTTATGTCCTCTGGGGTGGAGGTGATATTTAGATAAGCTATAGTAGGAGTCACCGGTGAATGGTTTGCTCTCGATAGCGGCAGTAATTCATGCTCAACATGACGGCTAGCGCTGTTCCCGAGGCATTAGAAATGTTTAGAACTTACTAATAACATTTAGTTTCACACGACGTTGCTCCGCTTCAGCTTTAGCTCGTTTTAATTAACTTTTGACACGAGAATATTGGTGTCTAGCGTACTATTCATAAATAGGTCACCCTATTGTAATATCAGCGTGTAATTGATTCACTGTAGTCACAAAGAGAATAAAACTATTGATCATCCCTTGAAGCTTACTAGAGAAAGTTTTCAGACTTTCAAGGTTCATCTGATTTATCTCTCCTGACTTGTTCAAAATGTTTCTTTTTATCACAGTAACTCGAATATAAAGTTAAGAAGTATGACGTTGTAGAGACAATCACGATATTGACTCAAACTCGACTTCAGCCGTGCTATTCAAAAGACATAACTTACGAACTCACTTCCAAATCCGATTCAACACTAACGCTACCAATGAGTAGCGTGATGACGGGGATGATCTATGTGTTTCAGAATAGCATATCAAGAAAACATCAAACACACTACTACACATAATTCAACCAATATGTTTATCAAACATCTTTTCAATAAACTAGTAAGCTAAGGCAGACTAAAGTATGTGTGTCTAGTACCTACTACTTCGAAAACGCAAAATCAAACTTGTAAAATGTATTTCTAAAACATGAAACTTAGATGACATCGCTTCTACATGAGGATCATACGAGTGCAGTCTAACACAAAGGTGCACGTATACTTTCATCGTTCCATATTTACTTTACCAACAAAGGGAATCAAATGTGACGTACATTCCGTCTGACTTACTAATATCATGAATATAAATTGAAACATCATGGATATTTATGCGGGGTTGCCCGCGGATATTGCTCACAGCAGCGATACGCGACCGGCAGGTGTTCAGACAATGTGCCCGCCAGCAATAGATTCCTGATATCAATATTTATGCCTATTACCGACCCGTTCAGAAGAAATACAATACCATAATTTCGACCACTCTTATTCATCGCGGCTTCGGCCGCTGTCCGAGGAGTTACGAAAACTTTTCTCGCTTTTTTGGGGAAACCGGAATGGTGTGTTTATGTTTTTATTATGAATGATTTGTGGTTGTTATGTGTCTATTGCTCTATTGTGTTACATAAAAGTTATGTCTTATTTTCGAGTTTGAAATGAAAATCGCTATACGACATTTATTGTTAGTAACTCATTGTAGTACACGTTTTAGATGATGATAGAAAAGAAAAGGCAGGAAAGCGTATCTCATGTAAGTTGGCATGAGGTTATTTTCTACATTTTTAAATACAAACCTGCTGTTACACATCTAGCCAAAAAAATGATTCGCGACATAACATCATCACGCCTGTATTGCCCGATGGGGTAGGCAGAGGTGCACATATAGTACACCCACATTTCGCCAGTTATGTTTTTAGGTCCCATTGCAATTGTAATCCAAACTCCGTGCTGCCACTAAGAATTACCTAATGGAAAAACCCAGTAACGAGGCAGTCAATCATGATGATTCGCGACAAGAGAACATCATTAAACATATGAGACTGAAATAAAATTCATATTCATTAAAATTACGACACCAATTAGGGACCGCCATTTTCAATACATCGAAATCGTAATAATCAAATTAAAAATATATTTTAATTAAATTAATAAAATCGAAGCGTAGCATCGCACGATGATAACCGCATCGAATGCAATTACAGTAATCCCGTAACGTACGTATGTATAAAACGTATGTGACAACGTAATACGGCTTTTGAGGTTTCTGTATACGGCTTACTGGCACTCATAAATGAATTTAATTTCGCTATAACGGTCTTGCCTACGCGAGTTGCTTGCTACACTGTACACTGGCTGAAACGAACACTCGAGGAATGAAAAGAATGTTAATATTATTATAATAAAACGGAATCATAATGTTGGATGTATTTCAAAATGACTAGAAAATAAAACAGTTCTCTATATTTTTTTCTTTTTAAAAAATGTTACCCCACACTAGGAATTTCTCGTGTATCGTAGTTGCGTTTCGTTTTTAAACATGAATAATCACATACGCAAAGACTCAGACTCCAAACAAACATCTGCGGATCGCACAAATTGTTGTCCCGTACGGGATTCCAACCCGCAACCCTTAGCCCAGCAATCCAATCGCTTAGCCACTGCGCCAATTAGGTAAAATATAGGTCATAAAATCAAAATTATGTTTAGTTATTTAAAATACCTCATACACATAATATTTGAAAACTACTTGAATATCAAAGTTCCTCGAGTTGCCGAACCTTAAATCCCCGCCGTGAGGTATTTACGAACATAGATTTATAGACAACAGCGTTCGAACAAGAGCTGAGCATGCCTACACGGAGAGGCTTCGATGGCAGATATGCGAGCGATCCCCGACGGACGGCACCTACTACGACGAGATTGCATACCGCACTGAGATATTGACTACCCGACTAATGTGGGCGGTAATGGATGGAAAGTGCCCCAAAACTAGTGTAGGGTTGGCGTCTACTGCGCGCCATTTGAATATACATGAAAATGATTTGGTGTTATCATAAATCTGTGGCTGTTTATACGACGACGCTACTATTGTGCCACGATATATGAACGCATTTCTGATGCATCCGTCTTGTCGTGCATTGCGATGAATCTGTTTATAAATCATAAATCAAATCTTTTTATAATACACTGATAGAAACTGCTCGGGTTTTTTTTTAATAAGCTGCGAAGATAACTACCAATAAGAAATATATACTTTTACACAATCAGTTACGTTGCATAAGCGCTCTTTTAGCACCTCCAGTATTGCAAGTTTCAATAACTGAATAGGCCGTTAGGTATACCATCAAGATGTGATGATAATGTGTTTTTACCCATGACTGAACGAAGAGGTATGCGTCTAGGATGAGAAGTTGTTTGTTTGTTTTGTTTGTATGTGTGTGCACAAATGATTGTTGCCTTTATTCATTTTCCTTCGAAACGGCTTGACTGATTTTATATATTGTGAATGTAGAATCTTCTATGGACGTATGAATACTTAAAATATTATCATCAAATCTTCGTCACATAGTAAAATTGGTATATGTGCATGCATTCATTAGACGTTTAAAGTCTAATATCAAAATGAGAGAGGGTCCATAAATATCGAGTCGACGGAGTAGGGGAGGCCGGGGTTCAAAGTGCCGGGGGTAGGTTGTTCCGATGCGAATAGCTTCGCGAAGAAAACAGATAGCAATTGGTGTGAAGTGCCTTGCAAAACGTCATACCATCGCGCTATTGCTTCAGTGATTTTATTGACGCTTTGTCGGCGTGTAAGAGTGTTAATCGATTAGTGGCACAAAAACATCACGTAAGTAATTTTTTTCATCCTTAAACTTTTTGGTCCATATCAACCAATTTTCTAGCTATTTATGAGTTACTTGCTATTATCAATTGGGCAAAGTATAGTGATTATAATTTAAATATCACTGTGGGCTTTTCATAACCCATTCTATTATAATTGAGGGATACTTTGAAAATGAGATTTGGGGTACATAGTTCCTCAGGTGTGGGGCTAGTTGTTCCGCAGAACAACGTGCCCCATAATGAAACACGTAAATAATAAAGTTAATACTTTGTTTTAGAATGAGAAACTATGAACGAAAATCTAACCGGGCAAGGTTTCGGTTGGCCTTTTGCAGTGGGCAGCTGATGCTGTATTAAAGACGGTCATAAGCTCGGCATATGACATTATTTCGCTACGTCAAAAAGTTGAAGGCCGGTATAACACCAACTATGGGTTGAACCACGACCAGGAGAAGACATTGGCGAATTATTTATTTAAATTCACATCAATTTACTTTGGTCTATTGCCAAAAGAAAGAAGAAAGTTAGAATATACTCGTGCTGTTAAAATTGATATCTTTTGTTACACAAGCTTCACAGCTCCAAGAAATAGCAGACCCTGAAGAGCCTCAGCAGGATCATAATATGAAAGCCGGCCCAGGTAGCGAACCACTTCCAACAATAACAGGATCAGCGACTAATGAACCTCAACCGGGACCCTCGAACATTGCTAATTTGCCTTTTATTATTCAAGCCACAACTAGCACATTTTCCCCTGAAGCAGTGAACCCTTACCTAAAGCACCACCAAGATCATCCATACCAACTTAGTGAAGAATAAGAAAATAAAAAAAGACTGATGACTGAATAAAGAAATTATAGTTCAAAATGTTAAAATTGGTTGATTTATCTTTTTGTTTTATTTAAAATAAATAGTTTTTTTTAACTAATAAACGTTTGTCAAAGTTGATTTATAATATAGATGCTTATTAGTCTTAACCCCTAATTAATAGGTCGTGTTACATTATTATTAGTAATGCTTGATACTATTTTTTTAATAGTTTTGTTTTTATTAAAGCCTGTTTGTTGAAAATATGCTAAAAACATTAAGATTTTGTCCTTTTACTCTATTTATATCATAAATGAAACTTTATAAATACTCAGTAAATGCACCTTTTTATTTTATACATACCTTTCCAACTAATATTACCTTATTAATTATTAGAATTGACAGCGGAACAACTTACCTCAACTGAGGAACAACCAGCCCCTTTGTGGGGCAAGTTGTTCCTTGTCGACTTGCTACAGAAAAATTATCCTGAGCCAAAATATATTATAATTTCAATGAATTTGACTATACAATTTGAAACTCACATAAAATCCGCATCTATTCATATACGAATCATAGATTATAAATCTTTCTATAGCATTCATTTTTCGTCCTACTCCAAAATCGGAACGTCGAACCCCGGCCTCCCCTACCAGAACTTTGTCTCGCTTATGAGAAGAACTTTACTGGACCTATGATGAAAATAAAGTTATCCTACGACAGTTGTACACTCAGCCTTATATATTTCCTAAATAATGAAACTAATATTATACCTACCTATATTTGAGTTAAGGAGAGTTGGTACATTAGTTAATGACATAATCGTATTAATTGATAATTCAAAAGGGTTTTTTTACAAGCTTTAATTTAACTTGCAATGTTTGTATGTATGTATGTGGGTTTGTTTAGGTCAAATCTTGCAATCTAGAATAGAACCACTTTTTGACATGCGATTGAAATGAAATGTTGCCTACTTAAATAGGTTTGGTGACCATATAATATATGATGGTACGTTTGATTGAAAAGCTTGAGTTAAAAATATATTTTTAATATTAATTTATTGTTAACAATATAATTAATGATTTACATCCATAACGTATCAGATACCAATACAGTGATAAAAAATATAGAGCAGCTTGTGACAAAATATTTTACATAACTGACTCAACTGAAAAATTGTTTAGGTACGTTATGGAACTTCTATCGACTACATCTCCACAACTCAGGATGCGTTCAGAAATCAAAGGCTTTTGCTACTGGGAGGCGATAGGGAGGACATAATAGACCCTTGGGTGCAACGAAGCTCCGATCCGAGCGACCCATTGTGAGTGAAGCTTGAAGCGAAACTGCGCGCCTTCGCCGTCTCGGCCGAATATAGATTCCATTAATTAGCAGCCAACTGGGACCCTCTCGGCAAACAAACAGACAATGAAGTATCCGTACACATATTTGCATAACAATTGCATCTTAATCGAATCATAGCTAATTGAATCGTATAACATCGCAATTCCTTGTACATTAATTAATGTATCCAATGGAGTCATGGCTAATAATAACATGTGTATATTCTATTGGGGTAGATATAGTATAAAGCCACTTAAACTTGGACACACACTAAACTTTTTTTTAAGTGTTTTATGTAAATGACCTTTATTTGATACTAGGTTAGCTCTAAAAGTACTCTATTTTCGGTAATGTTCCCCTGGTTAGATAAATATGATTTTGTGTACCTAGGAATATAATTATGAAATAAAAATTATGTAGGTACCCCTATCTAGTCCTAATGATACTACAACAATAGGTACCTACAGGTAAAAACTATACTTTAAGACCTTTAAATTGATAATAATAATGTAGATGGTCCTTAGATAGAAAATACAGATTTTGAATCATTTAAACTCAAACGAACTCCCAATATAAGTAAACGTTGCGCAAGCGATAGTATAACGTAATTGTCCAAATTAACCAACACTGGTACAAATGATCTAAGCACAAGACAGACAACTCCATTTAACTTAACCAATACATTAAACAAATCGTTTAATTTGTATGTTTAACACGTAAGTAACATTAACTCGACAAAGCGATCAACTAACTAGATAAAATAAATCACCGTTCGTGTAAGACTCGCACTATCCAATGTTACCAATGATAAATATATGATATCTTCCAACTGAGCCCAGACTCTTGATACCAGCAACAAATTTACAAGAGAGAGCTTTATAAGCCATATTTTTTCTTTATACCGCTATCCAGGCTTAGGTGTGGGTACAGCGTTTAGACTGTTCAATCTCAAGCTCAAATTTATAGGCCACTTAAGTAAGAACTTGTCATCCGAGCCTATTGTTGTTTCAATTACAAGTCGTTAATTCTACCAGCATCCATTGAGAAAGGGATATTTTATTTTCGCTTCGGCACTTAGTGGACGCGTAAGTTTTCAATTATGGTAATTGTAGACGGTCTGAGCTGCATTTCTTGCCGACGACGCGTGACGGCCATCTCGCAGATAACTGCAAATAAATTAGGCGCCGGCCCGTTTCAGTGAGCTGTTATGACCATTGCGGCTTCATTAGTTGTTGTTATGCCATTAATTTACTTGCTGTCTTTCTAATATTATGTAGCGTTAGGTTATACCTAATATTTATAAGTATAAACCACAACCAAACATAATTTCATTGCTAGCAAAGTAGAGTTGTATTATGAAACGAAGAATTTGAAGCGTATGAATACATTTTTGATTAAGTAAATGAAGACATCAACACTTGACATGTTATTAAAATAGTAAATACATGGATATGCCTTCGTGGAAGGCTTTGACATCACCTGTCGTGACAAATTATTTTAAGTGCTAATCCAGAATTAATTTTACTTTATCATTTTCAACCTTTTAACGTAACATAGGTAAAACCAATCTTTCAAATATGCAAATTATCCATTAAAAGTATTAAGACTGTTGTAATATCTAAAATACGGTTGAATTATTTAAAAGCTTTTACTCTAATAACTTATTTGAGAACTAACGATGTCTAGTGCAAGGCAATTAAATATTCTGTGTACCTTCTATAGACAACATAAAGTTTCAATATTAAGACCGTAAGACGCGACAGACTCGCTAGCAAGTCTCTCCTTCGTTATGTTTTTAATTTAGACCTTGTAATCAAATTGCAGTGATAACAGGTGAAGTCTATGACCGAATGGCGTCCAAGTACTGGAAAAGAATGTCGGCCGTCCGACAGCGAGATGGGCTGATGACATCGTAGCCCGCAGGTGGAACCCAGAGGCGTGGAGACTGGCACACAAAAAGAGAGGCCTATACTCATCAGCAGGTAAAATCGGACTATGGTTGATGATGAATATAATGAATGCCTGAAATCTTTAAAGGAGTAGGCAGTAAGTTTCTTCCTCTATTAAGAAGCCTTCTAATAGAGGACGTATTTGTCAACGAAATGCGACTGTATGAACCTTCACTGACAGCTCACTACTCATCATAAGCGCCATGTACGACTATACGTTGTGAGCTTATTGAAATTTAACGGGTTCACTTTGCCATTCCCTTTGTTAACCACGTAGGTATTCTTACAAGAATTAGACGTTAGACAGACTAAATTCAGTTCGCACTCAATAACATAAGTCCGTGTTCAATGCCATTACATACATAACATCACGCCTGTATTCCCCGAAGGGGTAGGCTGAGGTGCACATATAATACACCCACATTTCGCCAGTTATGTTTATATGCCATTGATAAGCAATAATCTTTCCCACTTAGTTAAATTAAATGATACAAAGTTACATTTGTTAGATTAAAAGCGAAAATTGCTCATCATAAATATCCTTGTTAAAGAACTTAATTAAAAATATCACAAAAACATTAAACGCCGATAAAAAATTGCATAAATTAAAGACTGCAACGACATTTATATGGTGTTACTTATCTTACATATGTAACAAAGTGTCGCCTGGTAGTCGAGACGTGATAATTAAATTTTTTAGTACATCATTAGGTATGCTAATTGAAGTTAAAGTTGCAATTCAGCTTCAGTATTACACTGTGATGATAAATGTTATTTATAAAGCAAAATGTGACAAAAAAATCTTTTTAACAACTTTCACTATTGTTGAAGTGGTATTCTTATAACTTTAAAGCATCGATTCGATCTAGTTTCAATAATTAAATGTCAAAAATAATAATTATTATTGGCTTGCATTATAATGATTTGCTTAATAATAATTATTCGTTTGCATGCTAAAACTGCCTGTACTGTCACTTTGTTTTACTAAAACAGTGTTCTGAAATTACGACGTCAGCCAGCTAGTTTAACGCTTTTATTGCTCGGAGTAACGAACATCGAGTTCAAAGAAAAACGGCAATCGAAAGCTGTTTAACAACACTATACATTAACTTGACGTAGTGTATTCGCGCAGAAGTCCGGCCGCGCCGCGCTGGACGCCCGTCTCTGGATGTTGTTTTAATAGAGTCCAACTAAAACAACCGTGACTACTACATGCTAACTTTATTAACTTTACGGCGCATTACATCAATGTAAGCGAACAAATTCATTAAGGCCCCATTACTCGGTGATGTACGATAAAATCCATCACGTTCCTTTGTTAATCTTTTGACGTAACGGTAAGTGAGCGTGCGAGGTATTTCGTGTAATTATACTATTACTTCCTATGGGTTCATATAACTATGGAGTCATCATCATCAGCTGGAAGACGTCCACTGTTGAACAAATGCCTCCCCCATAGAACGCCACAATAAACGACAGCTTGCTAATTGTATCCACCGCTTGGAAGCTACTATGGAGTGTTCGTAGCAAAATATTAATCTAAAACCAATTTCAATATCTTAATAGGTCAATATCTACATAAGCGCAAAAACACATTGTTGCCTTAGCTTCTAAGCGCCAATTCTTCTTCTTGCAGTGATCAGGTTTCCGTATGCCGTTATTTTACTCTAGCTTTATTCTGGTTGTTGTTCTATTTGGCTTCAGGCTTTCTGACCGTTCATAATCGTTCTTAACATTGTTATGATTCCTAGTCACAGTTAAGCTTAACTTAGGGACTCATCAGCTTCAAATTTAATAAAGAGTATTGCTCCAGTAACCATGAACTCCAGAAAAGTGAAAGTGTCCGCCAAATGATTTAGGATCAAGATCGCAAAATATCTCTATTCTTAAACAAATTCCACTTAAAAAGGGAAGATCAGATAGCCCAACAAAAATGTATAAGTAATTCAGCATAAACGGTCCCACATCCCCTTATTCTGTTGGTATGAAATCCCGTAAATCCATTCGAGGCGGGCCCTGCCGTTGGCGTCGCCGGCGCGCGCATTGACTGAGACGTATGCAAAGGGATCAATGAGATAAATTGCTCGCCGCTGTCACTTATTTCACGGCGAAATGGATGGAGGGAAAAGGGGGAGCAGGACGGGGCGCAGGGAATCTGCCAAGCTAATGGTGCGCGTGGGCATTCCGCTTCGCTCGGTTTAATTACACTTTAGACAAAGGCAAATGGTCGCCACCCGCTCTACTATAATTACAAACTACGCAAGTAATCCTTCGATAACGGTATTATTTCGCCTAATGATTTTCTGTTGTAAAATAGAAACGATCGCAATAAGCAATACAATGGCTTTAGCGCCCACATGTCAATTATGTACGATGATCGACCAAAGTACCACAAACTCGTTTGCAACAAAATGTGGATCATGGAGCGCTACTTTGTCGATCTTGGACCAATTTATATTCCAAGAAAAGAACCTTATTAACGCCGCTACACTTATCAAAAATCGTTTTATAGACAGCGCCATCAACAGCGTTCACCTCGGTTAAACCCTTGATTATATTGCCGGAATACAACATCAAGCGAATGGAAGCACTTGGGACGTTGTTCCCGCAAATTACACCGTTATGAGACTACAAATAACCGCAAATTTATGTAGATAGCTATCGAGTGCTCGGCGTTACGTAAAACGTGTTTAAGACGGTGGCGAGGGCGATAACACGACACTAGTGTTAACATCTGGGCCTCGCTCCCGACTGGTGATCATAAACATCCCAGTGTCGGCGTCAAGTCTTCATTTGCATGTTTCAGACGCGACAACATCGGCTGCCGTGCCGACAATGTCAATGGGATCGTTACCAGAATTTATTCAAAGTAAGTAGGTGCCCTAGATTAGGCGAAGCAGATTTATGTCGCTACAGATTAACAAGCGCAGGCGGCGGTGAGGTAGCATGACTATCTTAACCCTCTGTTGTTGCAATCAACATACCAAAGAAGTTATGTACACTATTTGTTGCTGACATTTTTAGCTTCTTTGGCTCTTTCATTATGATAGCGCTATGAAATGCAACAAACAAGACCATTTGGTAACTTCTATGGTTTATGAAAGTAGCATTATTATTTATTGTAGGTACAGTACACGCATACACGTGTATAATGAAACACAGTTTTTATCTAATATCCAAATTGCTTAGAATTGTCCAAATTATGAGTAGGTACAATGTACATACCAGAAGTCTAGTACGCTAGATAACTTTTTACTAGTTTAATTATTTTTTATTATGAATAATTTAAGATTATTAATATAATAAAGTATGATCATAAACTATTTAATAAAGGTTAAACTAAAAGTGAAAACGGCATTTTATTCCAGAAAAAGGCGCAATCACCGTTGACTGTTTCGTATAAAATATTGCATTGTTAAATCGATAGCTCCCGCACAATAGACGCTCGTTTGCCAGACCCATAAAAGTGAAATTCAACAATAACCCCGAGCCGTATTCTTCTCTCCTTTTACGTAATATTCGAACCTACAATTAAGCAGCATTGTACGAGTTAATCCGATATGTATTAGATTGTAAGACATAAAAGTTATAATAAGTTAGAATTTAACTGACTCTATTCAGAAATTTATTATACTTCAGTGGGTATAAGTATAGTACGCTCCTTAAAAGAAGATTAGCTAATTTTGAAGTCTAAAACGGTGTGCAAGCCAACTTTGTAGGTCCACCCTAGTGGCGGGGTATCTAACTGTTATTACTTATTACAAGTCCCTTTTACCGAGGCCTTTATATTCAAATGAAGGCAACTATTCAAATGGTGACGTTGTTGCATGACGATATCGTAACATTAAGTATATGATGTTTCTTCTTCTTAGTCGCAGCAGCTCGAGTGGTCGTGGTTATTACGTTCCGGTTGATTGGGCAGCAGATAGTACTCGCCACACGATGTCCCTCCACCTCTGCCTGCTGGCACACATGGGCACGTGATATTTACTCATACATAAATAATTATAATATAATAACAACACATAATAAAACTAAACCATTCACATCATAAACTTGTTTACTGCGTGCGGCAATAAAAATCACAAACTCCAGCGTGCAAAAGCAACAGGAACTGCGTAAAGAGCATTTTTAATCACTGTAGCAATAATTCCGTAGGAAACCAGTGGGCTTGGTAGAATATTGTTCGCAGAAAAGCATTGAAACATTCCCCCATGGTAGATTGGATCCCTCACCCTCTCCAGCCAACACTAAACGATCGTATTTTATCAATAACTAAGCATCTACATTTTTACGTTGCGAATAGGTTTCAGCCCATCCTGTCCCGTGGGTGTCGTAAATGGCGACTGGGAGAATTATACCAGTACGGAAAGCAACCTTCTTCCTTATAAAAATAACAAAGGGACCAGCTATATATTGTTATGCAAAAAAAAATTAGAAGGCCAATATAAAATTGTGCAAATAATTATTTTTAGCGTACTTTGAAATATATGCTTTTAACTTACCTATGACCATTATACATATATAAATGATTCTCTTAGTTTCCTCTCTTATCTGAGTGAATAATACCAAAACACATATATTTTACTATATTCTTATGGAGTCTACAGACTTCCGGCAATTAACACAGCTTATCGATGCAAAAATAAGATAATTAATCTACAGATTTAATATTAACGAATTACTGAAACTATTCATTAAATGTACCCGACACATATTGTGTATCATCCTATCAAGAATTAACCTTAAACTAAATTCCGTCCGTTCCGTCAATGTAAAACCCGTCAAAAGCCAAGAATTTTAGTAGCACAAGCAATCACGATATCAGTCATGAATCGGTCTGACTTCATATTGTCCTAGCATCGCATGGTCTTGCACAAACAAAGCATAAAGAAACAGAAACGATAGCCGAAACATAATGAAAAATCTCGAAAATACAGCTAGGCAACATACGGAGCAACTGATTGATCTCTTTGTTGATCGTGCTGTCGATTTGTTCACTTAGACGTCCTCGTAGAGGCATTCGAAAATGTTACAGCGAACATACATACACTGGTATTTTTTCATTATCTCCCATACTTGCAATTTCTCTATGCAGAATTACTATATGTCCTGACTGCCTCGTTGGTCTAGTGGTTGCTAAGCGCGACTGCTGAGCACGAGGTTGGGTTCGAATCCCGGGTCTGGCAAAATGTTACTGAGTTTTTCCATTAGGTAATTCTCAGTAGCAGCACGGAGTCTGGATTTGTGCCCGGTTAATGGCAATAGGCTCGCCCCCTATTACATTGGGACCTAAAACATAACTGACGAAATGTGGGTGTACTATATGTGCACCTCTGCCTACCCCTTCGGGGAATACAGGCGTGATGTTATGTATGTATGTATATGTCCTGACATAAAATAATTGAGTAGCCAAGTATTTGTAGTCAAGCAAACACTGTTTTTATGAGGATGTTGAGAGTTGCAATCCTAGGGTAGGTAAAGTTTTCACAAAAGCTCTCAAACTTCTTGAAAGGTATCGCTTTTATCTTTCGACAACGATAAAGGATTTACTGCTTAAACAAAACTAAGGTAACAAATTGTAAAATTAAATATGGTACCATATTGACATAAAACTTACGTCAGGAACTACAATCTATGGAGGCCACGGATTGGCCAACGTAGTGTTGGATGCCCTCCGACCAGATGGACCGATGGTTCGAAAAGCCTAGCTAGAAGTGACTGGGTGGCGAAAATGGGAGAGCGAGCATTGTGGCGTACCCTGGGGCAGGCTTTCATCCAGCAGTGGACTGTAATAAGCTCTTGTGATGTGACTTCAATCTATCCAAGGAGCCATGAACTTATTCCTGTTTAGACGAAAAAGAAAATCGACTATCTATTAATAAAACACCGTTTATAAATAATTTATAAATAAATCTGCGCGATTTTAATAAGTGCTTTAAGAAGGCTTTTGTATTTTCTTCTTTTGGTATATAATTAAGTCAATTAGGCTTAAGAAGCCCTGTGTCAGCCTGTCGTAGCCTAAACTACATTAAACGATTTTCTACCTGCCTTCTAAATACCTTGAATTGAATATAATAAGACAAAGAACATGGTAAAAATATCAACGCATTTTACGTTCGCCAACATTCCCGAGGGACACTCAAGATGAGACTGGCTGTAGAATGTAGATATAGTACGTCCATTGGGCAACACGCGAACCTCTCGTTAGCCGGACAATAAGTAAATAGGTAGATATTGTAAATAATAAATGCGTCACGCACGTCACTACCGCTACCCTCAGGAGCAACTAACACAATTTTGGAACAGTGTGGTGTAAAGATTTGTGTGTCGCTGGTAATGGACGCGATTCTATCGTGTACCCGTTAACCCTGCATGAAATTCAATTGTTTTACATAATTACTCAGTTTATATATAAGTACTTTTTTAACATGATTGTAGGCTTTGTTGATGGAACTGGTAACAATAGCGGTGTTTTGTAACATTTGAAGTCGGTAAGAACTTTCCTTCAAAAAGTTCACATAACTTAAATTACACAATCACATTCCTCCCGTTGAATGTTGAGCATCGTGATTCATCCGTTCAAACACACATTATTAGCCGCAGTGCACACATGTTAATATAAATAAAGCTAATAAAACTGATAGGCTCGATGGTAACTTGCCCTTGCGCTGTAAATGGGCTGCCGGCAATGACATTACGACCACTTTCGACGATGTAATCTTAATTGTGCCGTTTAAGATAATTTAAGCTCTTATTATTTAGTATAAAGTCATCTAAGCCCATACGTTTGCCCAGCGCCTTTGAAATACCGAATGAAGTATGACGAAACATCCAATGAGAAAGTTTGAAGAATTTATTATTTTGTACGTAGAGCAGTGAGTGACAAAGTAAAAATGCATCATAGTAATATTAAAACTAATTAAAAGAAATTTAATAAACCATTGATGAAGCCTTTAATGAACCAATAATTAAAATTATAAAATGAAGCTACAAAATGCATTATTCAAGTTAATATGGATGCGATTATTCCCGCGTTACTATAAAATGATAAAATAAAAATTCATTCAGCTGAAAGTGCTTACTGAACCCACATACTTTGCATATACGTATATGTTCGTGTCATTAAAATTATAATAATTTAACATGCGCGCCTGGAACAGGCAAAATGAGAACTGCCACCGTATCATAAAAGGTTTTAATGAAAGCCATAACAGTTGCTGATTTCAATTTATGCGTGCACGGCGCCGACCCGGCTCGGAACTTACTTATTGAATTAAGAAACTAATGAGCTCTTACTGCGTTTCAGGTTCGGGTTCAAGCACCCAATATTGAGTAAGAACCTGATGGAGCAGCGGCAGAAGTGCAATTTACGAATAAGGGATTCAAACATTTATTATAAGCCCGATAAATTGCAATAGGTTCCCTCCTATTACTTGATAATTATGTGTTTTGATAAATACCTAGGTATATTTCTAAATAAGACAGACTATGCTACTAGGGAGTATGTTATTTTTTTTAAACTTCGCACACTAGTAATTTCTCCTGTGTCGTGGGTGCGTTTCACAGACATAAAATATTACATACACAAACACCCAGACTTGGGACAAACATCTGCGGATCACACAATTTTTTGTCCCGTGCGAGAATCGAAACCACAACTCTTAGCGTAGCAGTCCAATCGCTTAGCGACTGCGCCAATCAGGTCGTCGTAGGCCGTTTCTTCTTTCCAACTATAGCCCTTAGTAAGTTTTTGGTTAGTACTTTTTAAACGTCATACATAAGACAGCAAGTCTTATTTTTGTAATTTTGACAGACAGATTGTGCTTCTAGGTAGTTTGTTGCACCGTTTCTTCTACCCAGTTATAGAACTAGGAATCGGTTAGGGGCGGGCGTTGTGGGGTCTTAGTCTAATTTGACGTTCAAAAAGTACTATTATTCTCTATTCGATTTTGAATAAATGCTTTTTTTATCTTTATCCTATGTAGGTTTATATAAAATAGTCTACTTTGAATGAATGATTTTCTATATTTTTTCCTCTGTTCTCCCCTTCAGCTACTACAGGAGTGATCTGAAATGTGTAGTTTATTTTTAATTTACACGGTTTGAACACGTGTCTGTTGTGTGGCATACGCTCGACCCTCACCACTTGGCTCCAGCCTTTGTCGTCCGGGCAGTATAACAACACGAGAAATGCTATACTGATTGTGAAGTACGTTTACCACTCACGAGGGTTCAAGAGTGTGTTCGTTAGGTTGGTACAAACAGAGGCGGGGCGCAACCATGCACTGCGCTGGTTGCGCTGCGCTTCCATGCGTTCAGCTTGGAATAACTAGGCTTCCAATGGAGGGAACTTTTTAATCCATAGCTCTAGCCTAACGCCAAATGGTTATTTGTTGATGCATGCTTCTCAGCATATACCTAAGCGTGAACTGCGAGCTACTACCGGAAACCCGAAGAAGTACCGAATCAATCCTATAGGTACATTAAATAATAGTCTTAAGTGGTAAAAATGTATGTATTGATAAACTCAGCCGGGAAATATGTATATTCGTAATTCATCGATTCTTTGTCACAGCCTAATAACTGTTACAAACATGTAAACATAGGAAAACACGATCGTTTCATGTTTTTGGTAAGTAAATTGGTAACGGTTAACATTTTGTAGCAACATACAATGTTTACCAGAGACAATTCCACTGAGCATTGTAAACGAACTACAGAAACAACGGACGGTTGTATTTAAACACAAGATTCATAAAGGAAAATAAACAGAGGCCTAAACAATCATAACGCATGTATTAGAAGCGAATTTTCTTAAATTCCTTTGTTACTCATATTTGCTAATAAACTACTTTCAAAACATGAGCTTAGTTCATTAGCTTCAGAGCCTACCTATACGTAACAACTATAGTACCTATATATCGTGTTTTATATTTATTTTATTCACTCACAATAAGCCTCAACCCGTTACTAGTGTTGAGGAACTAACATTACATTTATTGTTAACAAATAGCTTTGTCAATAAACTCTCGTTGAAATAATAAGCCTTGTAAACCTGAGCTTCAAAAGCTATATACAGAAAAAGCAAAAAGATAAATATGACAAACAATGCGGGTGGCCTTTGGGTCCGCAGTTATTAGAATAGTCTTTTTACAGTCCGTAAAAGTACATTTCTTCGCGGCAAATACCGCAAATGTCGAACAGTTTGCATAATAAGGCAGAACGAGCGGCGCGATATCACTGTTCTCCGACTGCAGAGACCAAATATTCAAAATGTTGTTTTAGGACTACGTCAACAACAATGCTGTACCATTGTACCACGACAACATATTAATTGCAAATAACCAAACCCTACTTATGCTGTTTGTAAAGGTCAGTTGAAGGCTCCCGGACTTGCTGTGGAGAATCGAGGAAATCACACGGTAAACAACAGAGTTAATTTTGGAAGAAATGTAGCCAATCAATTACCGTGTTAGACAATACTGAGTCTTTAATAACAACATTTTGACATGATCATCATCATCAGCCGGAAGACGTCCACTGTTGAACAAAGGCCTCCTCCCCCTTAGAACGCCACAATGACCGACAACATGCCATTTGCGTCCACCGGTTGCCCGTAATGATTTATTATTGGTAATAATACGACTTAAAAATTCAGAAACAAGCCTAACAACGTCCAATTTCATATATACCTAAATATTATACCTAGTGCAACTGTGATGAGGAAAAAGATATTAAGAAAATACTTAGATAACTTAAGGTCCCAATTACTTACTCTTATAAAGTCGAGACGTGGATATCCAATCCGTATGACTTGCACAGAATTTACTTAATTTTGACTTCAGGATATTTCGTGGGTTCATAAACAACACCGGTAGAACCACTATTTTAAAAAATCCTAGCGTAGCCTAGCGTTGTAATCGTAAACCGTAGCGTAGCGCTAAGGTCAATATGCTCTAAAGTTTTTCAATTATAAATAAAACCTAAAACAAAATAACACAAGTGACGTCAAAACCAATCAAAATGATAGCCGGTAAAACACAACATAAATAGTTTGTATAAACGTGTGGCAGCTAAATACACAAGTTGCTCAGCTGCCGTAAACACGTTCAGTAAACTCTGTATCGGACTAATCGAATCGACCTATAACTTGGCTACGAGCTTGTCGTAAATACGGTCCACTTTATTATCTGCGCCAGATTTAACAGCTCCCTCTGCCGCCCGGATGAGACGTTAACGTTATACCCGCTAACTTGCTATCGTACGGTGCGACACCTAATTGAAACACATATTAAGTTTTAATCTCGGAAAATTTGTATTTTGAATTTGGTACCCTGTTTTTTTTCATTCGGTGGCACGTAGTCCTCTCGATATTAGCCAGTAGCAACTCTTGTATGTTCCTTACGTTGTTAGAATATACTTTACTTACTTATTTACAATGCCATATTATATAGTCAGTAAAAGTATTTGTTTTAATAACAATCCTAGATCCAGCGAGCCTAAATTAAAAAGTTTAACTTCTTTTCTGTATGATCTGATCTGTAAATCCGTAGACCTTATGTGGCGAATCTTAACGTTAGTACTTAGATTGAATCATGTCTGTAGAACGCACCTGCAATATAGGATATATTCCTAGTATGAGGTAAAGTTAACCCTTACGAAGCTCCCAATGATACCGCACCACCAGCTCCATTTATCTACACCTAGTATTAAAATGTCAAGCCATTCTCCAATCAATCATAAAGCTACAGAGTAAATCATTATGCAAGATACAAAAGAATTCACTGTGAAGCAACATTCTTTGTGAAACAACAAATGTCCAGATTTTTGATCTCTGCAAACTAAGCTTAGAGAATCTCGCCGCAGCGTTCCCTGGAGTACGGTCTGTAAAAGAAAATGTTAGTGTTCCCTGTTTGTTCTAAGAGCACTTTTAATGTAAGCAATTGTTGTTGCACAAGTAACACTGGTTTCACGGTGGCGACTTAGCCGCGCGACTCAGTAACGTCGCCAGGTAGATTTATTCGCAGTCGCTCAGGCGACTATATCGCCTTAGAGTATAATCTGCAGGATTTACATACAAAGTGCGACAGGCGGTTAAATCGCGCTCTGCCGCTCTATGCTTTAACCGTCTCAGTGGGCTTTTTGCGCTGTTGTCGCAAGACTGAATGGCGATACATGAAAATTGTCGGGAGTTTTCTAAATCCTTTGTGAGTAAGCTACGTAAAAGGGGCGCGTTCCGACGCGACTTAGTCGCAATAGGGTGTCGCGTCGCAACAATCCTGTACAACCCAAATCTCTTTTCCCTAATCTTTCTTGTCCGTCTAATGGTGGTCGGTATCGCTGTTACTGTAAGACCGCACAATGGGTGGCCATTGTACGGTGACTTTTGTAATGGTTTGTTGTTTAACTGTTTGCATCATAACGCTCTTATTCTTAGAAATATCAAAGCAAAGGCAAATTCCTCAATTTGAGCAACTGAAAATTTCAGCACACCTTAGTAGTCGAGTCTATTTTTTTGTATCGCATAACGTTTTGGAAGTATTCGATACTGAGATGTTTCAATCAAATATCAATAACAACTGTTGAACTAACCATCAGCTTAGAATATAAATGTCTTCAGCATTTACAGATTCGTTATTCTCAATGCAGGATTGCAGACTGTGACTAAAAATAAATGCGATACAGCAATTCTCTCTCATCTCAACATGGGACGGTGAAATTGCTGATACTTAGCGGTAATTTCACCAGCACTGTAATGATCAAGCCATATAAGAACCTTTAGCTCAGATACTTTGCCTTAATAAATACAATGATTGTTTATTAATGTTTACGAAACAGGAAAGTGAAGCAAATAGAGGAATTACTTCGACGAGGAAATACTTAGCTCAGCACCTGTGTGACACAGATATACGGTTTCCGCGCATAAATAGACCAAAACGTCGAACGAATGTACATCAACATCCCTACTTAATATTATAAACGCGAAATTTGTATGTATGGATAGATGTTTGTCACGTAAAAACCACTGAATGGTTTTTAATTAAATTTCATACGGAAGTAGCTGACACCCTCGATTAACACAAGGACTACTTTTTATCCCGAAAAAATGTAGCGGGAAACACCGCGGGGCGCAGCTAGTACATTATATACTGCGAACTAATATATTAAACATTAAATATGATTTATTCTGAAAGTTCTATGAATTTTTACTACTAATTAAAATTTCGATTCGGCTGCTGGTAGCTGAAACTATTCCGAACAAAAATAATTTTGGTAAAAAATTGTGTAGAGATGGTTTTGTGAATAAACAGAAGAACTGCGAAAAAGGTTCTGTACATATTATTTGAAATTTGTAAAGAAATATTGCTCTCTCTCAGCACTAGAAATTTCCCTTATCGCGTACTACATATTATCTACACTTAAAACGATGCAAATGATTATCAAGTCCCTGATTTCTGAGCTAGGTTTGAAGAACTATTACAGAAACCAATGTCCTCTCGCATACATAAGTCAGTTAATTTTATATAAATAATGCAGTAATTTTAGAGAGTTACAAGCATGTGTATGTTTGTGTACCTACATGTGTGCATTTATTATTTATTATATTGCCACTCAAGTCATTAGTGCCCAATATTTGATTTTTACATCCCATATAAAAGTCGGTTAATTAATGTCCAAAAGCATAACACCTACTCACCAAAACAAGCTGATTAATGGTGAAAAGAAGGAGATACCAGCAACATTAAAAATAACCCGTAATACGATGACTGACAACCATGCAAATTGCGTACTGCACGAAGAAAGACACTCGTACTACGAGTTTTATGAATTTTATGCATTTGACCATCCCTGTCAGTTAGTGGTTTAATTGAATCGCGCGTCAGGTTAGTGATATACGAGAAGCGAACCGCCCGCCGCCGTCGGCAAACCGACCCACGCGGAACAATTAATACCACATAAACAATTATGGAAGACCGATTTATACCCGATAAATTCGTCGGATCGAACACGTGACTCCTTTTTAATGATATCCAGTACGAGTTAATTATGGATCAGGAATATGGACGATTTCATTTATTATCGCCTTGAGGTGTTTCAATTAATACATGAAAGTAGCCGCGCGGACGCGATTTGGCTGGTTTGCAGTTGCCGTTGTTTTCCCGATGGACCTGAAGTTCGTCAGAGTTGAAGCGAACTCCAAGCGAACTCCAAGCGAACTCGATCATCAACTTTAACGACCGGCGAAGTTCAGACATTAAGCTTTCTACTTTTAGGCAGTAGTTTGTATTTTGATTCCCACTTAGCAGTCATGGATAAATTTTAGTGAAACATTATTATGAAAAATTTAACTATTCATTTGGTATTTACATTCTATTGTACTTTTCGTGAACTAAATTTTGATTCCACCAGAAACCTTATTTATTACCCACAACGGAACGGAGAAGGTATATGTGTTTAGAGTGAGAGGTTTTTTGTTTGTTTGTATGTGTGTGCACAAATGAATGTTGCCAATTTTCTGAAAAATAGCTTGACCGATTTTCACGCGGTTTTCGGTAACGGGTAAATGGTTCATTTAAGATGGTTCTTAGCTATTATTCATGACATTTTTTTTCGACTAAAACGTTTATAACCGTCGTAGGTTTTTTCAAAGTTTTTAACTTTGTTTTATCTTTATGTTTCTTTTGCGCCACGATATGACAACCCGTACTGCTGCATCCTATATACATATTTTAAAATCGATATCTACAATAAAAACTGCCAACCTACACTCAAAGTAAATATTGTTTTTGAACAAATTGTTGGCGTTAATCATTTGGCTTGCACACGCTCTACCACAGGCAAGTAATTATACATGGTTCTAGGAAAGTCGTTAGTGTCGTAGAAGTGGATACATTACAAACGAGCGATTGCAGAACCTACAACCTCACTAGCGTACGGAGGCGTCGCTATTTATTATACTACCTTAGTTCTATCATAATTATGTTCGTAGAACTTCAAATTCGTATTGTACCCATTGTTCTGTCATATTAATTAAAGCCGATTCCACGTACGTGATTGTTAAATGCTAGGCTAGCAAGTACCTTCCTATATAAAACAGCATAGGTAACATCCATAAACATAAAAACAACTTATTTTCATATAGTTTGACGTACTGTAAAAGACAAACTATTATCACAGGAAACTAAAAAGCATTTTTTGCAAAAAGCCGCAGAGACAGCTCGTTTGAAACAATAACGACCCAATCGTATTCACTTAGACATAACAATTCCAAGATTGGCAATACTGGTTGGCTTGCAATCAGACAGTCGACAGCGCCGACATAAAACATCGCCCGTCAAACTTTATGCATTCTTATAATCTTAACAGCGACGATGTGCGAAATATAATACCGAAATGAACATAAAATCCTTACGAACAACGTTTTTATAACTCGACAAATAAGTCGTCTGAACTCCACTTTATTCTTCATAACCACGTACTAAAGGAAACTATTGGCGAATTTATTAAACAGTCATTTTGAAATATTAAATTTGGAACTTCTAAGACGCCTGCATAACAAAATACATTTTAAAGCTTTCGACCGATGTACCCAGCTTCTGTGTATTTACAGATCCTGTATGATGGTGCCTAGATAATAGGTAATTTGAATTAAATTGAAGATATGGACATTTCTCGATGACCTATCAATTCTCAACGCCATAACTAAAAAGAGTCAATAACTAAAAAAGCTTTCCGCTGTGTGGCGCTTCGGAAAATAGAGATTTAAAAATAGTTAAACAAAATGAAACAGACACATTAATTGCATCAGGAAAACTACCACTATTTTCGGTTTTTTTAACTGAACTCTATTTTGTTTCTATATTCAACCTGAATCAAAGGAATTTGGCAATCCGCGTTTGCAGTTACGAAGCAACGAGTAAAGTTCATTAATACTATTACGATGCAAAGTAATTATTAAGCATAAACATTGTTAGCAATCACTCTAAGTAAAATATACAAACACCTAAACAAATATAGTAACATGTATCTCGGTATCAAAGTTTACGCGAGCGGCACAAGGTAGTCAAATTCATCTATTTGCTGACAGAAGTTCCGTCGAGTTGGGGTTTTCATAATTTTAATATCTCGTAGTGCAGCAGGCAGGTAAACGAAACTCCAAAACATAAACTCTGTGGAGACATGCAGCCAGTGAATTTAATATTAGTGTTGTTTAACTTAACATATAAGTATATAACGTGCTACACGAAATTGATTGAGTAACTAATTTATTAAACAAGTAAACATTGTTTAATTAATATTTAGAAACGTCTATACTTATACTGCTAGTGTAAATATGTTACGAAAGGCAACAGAGGTAAGTTACATATACCTAAGTTTTTATTTTACGTAAAAAAATCATTTTTCCCATCACCAACTGCTTTGTTCTATCTTTCAGCAGATACTGCGTATTTGTCGGTCCTTGCCAACTCTACCCCTATTTCGTTATAAATTGTAACATTAAATGTAAAATGCTTATACATTTCTTTGGAAAAGAAACTACGATCTAAGAGGCTTATGCTTTAGAAAACGTAAAGTCACTTGAAAACATCAAGCGAATAGTAGTCTAATTCTACTTGTTCCACAATTCATTTACACGAATTGTTGAATTTGTTTGGTAGCTGGACAATTTGCCTGACATGTTTTAGACATTGTCTGACAGTTTGATAAGAGAGATTAGATATTAGTTGATTATTAATGGGTACTTGATTATTTTAGTAGAAACAGACATAGCTATATAAACGCTATCTTATTTGTGAAACGAGCTTTTCGCTAATAGCCAATGATAGTGATATCCTAGCCGAGTTCGACCACGGTGACTGCTTCAATTCTGGGGCTGGCGACACTCATGCACTCGCATATGGTTTAGCCAATAACTAAAAATGAACTGTCTCTACCTTAATATTCTTAAGTGATAGACCGCTCGTTTCTACGCCTAGACAGTAATAAGATCTTTAACCTTTTAATGACAACAATACACAAAGCTGCAGCTGCCCACGCCAGTGCTTAGCTTGTGGGTGTGTAACATTTACTTGTATTCAATTAATATTTCTTACTTAAACAATAGCACAGTTTCAAACAATAGTATGTAGTACATTTACGATGTAATATAATGTGGTAAAACATAATAAAATGGCACGGCAAATAACATACTTGCCTTGCTGTCGAAATTATGATTACCAATTACCACTAACGTGCATTCGCTAAGTCACCTAACGTTGTTATTGCAGCTCTGTAAATTCCATAACGGGAAACGGGAATGAAGGAAATGCAGCAATTAGCTTGATTGACTTAAAAATTGCAGGTAATATAGATGACCGCGAGTCTTGAGTCCGGGCCAGTAACAGGTAGCAATAACTTGCCGGCCGGAGTCGCGGCCCGCGCTGACACTCGCCCCGCCCTGCGACTAATTGCCGCCTACTTGTTTATTTACACACTACTATTAAAACCACTACAACACAAACTGGATACTGATTTACGTAAACCCCGTGAAAGCAAAGAGATAAATAAGATACAATTAAGAATGGCCGGTCTATATTTACTGCTTCCTGAAAAAGAGCGTAGGTACCTACTTATTGTAATCAAAGAGTGCCAATAGTAGTTAACTTAATTTTGAATGTACCTACCGGCTATTGAAAATATTAAAACAAATCAAATACTTTTACAAACATACTAAGTCCCATAACTTCTGAAAAAAAATCTTACCTTTAACAACAGCTTCGATTACTTCTATACTCCTCAATGTAAGTACCAAAGGTTCTATTACCAAGCTGAGCCACAAAGTTCGTCCGTCGCGTCTTTTCTCGGTAATAAATATACCGTATGTACGCACACGGAGAGGCAGACATGATATACTAGAACTCTCTACGAATACGGTGGCGTCGCTGAAGCGTAAAGACTTCGCGGTTCCAAACTTCACCAACACACCTATATCATTTAAATCACCTTTCAATACCCGACGTATGTTCACTTTGTATATTCGCGTTCCATTATAACCGGATTTCACACCGAACACTTTTCCTGTGAACACGTATTTCGACAGTAGCGTGACGTGTTTCAGCAGGACTTTGTTGTAAGTGACACTCGTGTTGCATGCGGAGATCGCGTGACGTTGGCGGGCGTGCGGCCGCGTCTCATCCAGCAACGACTGCACGTCCGTGTTGACCAGCCTCAAAGCAAACATCAACAATATAAACGAACCGAGAGCCATCGCGAATGATAAATAAACAATTAGTGGGATGAACGTCCCCGATAAGTCAACAGTATATTTCCCGAGCTGCAATTCACATTTATTAGATAAGGCTAGCACGTCACAGTAGGATTTGCAACGTTAGAAGCGGTGCTATAAGCGTGCGCACGAGCGCAGGGCGCGCCGGAGGCTGTGCCGGCGCGCAGGGCCTCTGCCCACTCACTCCAGAACATTCACCTACCCTACATATTTACATACCGATTGGTTCGGCGTAAATAACACCACGCACCTGGTAATAGGACACCGGGTGATTGGATGGGACGTTTATCGCGACACTATCTTGATTTGTCGGGCCAGAAAACGAACTAATGTTTTCCTATCCACGTCTTTATAGAAAGCCCATTTGTTACCCAAACGTCTCTATAAAATTTAATGTACTGTCCAACTGTGTACCAAACATGTATCACAATATACTTCTTTCATAATATAAAATAGAACTCGTGTGACTAAAATATATCTAACACATAAATATTTGAATTTAATGTAGTATAAAATATGATGAGAGCCCTTCACTATGCTTTTGTCTAAGGGCATCCACGTGACAGGCATATAGGCGTACGGCATGTTGAAGCCCAATGATCCAACGTAGTCATTTAATTGCAGCTCATAATTACTCATGAGGTAAATGTGCGAACTGCAGAAGCGCGATGAAATAATAAAACAAATTAAATTATCAGCTAACGCGAACTTAATTCAATCAATCACAGATAATGGCTGTTCGGTAAAAGATCCTTTTACATAGGGCGCTTATTAAAGTTTATCGATAAATAAAGTTTTTGTCAGTCAATCAGCTGGCAGTGTACCGCAGAAAATCATTATCACAAGCGAGCCGGCGACATCAAAAATCAATTTGTTTTCTTGCCTCTTGCGAGCCGTTCGCTCTTTGCCGTTTTTATTGCAAAACAAATGTTTTTGCAATACAATTCGTAAAGCACTTCATTACTGGTAATTTCTTTTACTAGTGTAGTAAAAGTAAAATTATTCCCGGAATATCTACTTAAGTTGAAATGTTTTAATAATGAGCTTTAATAAGGCAGTGTGAAAGTTTAATATTTCCTGTTTTAAAGTAGGTAAAGCTTGAGCATTAATAATGAATAGTACAAGGATATTCTCACAATATTTTATCAAATTAGGTTGGTAATTTTGTATTTCAACAAAGGTCGATGTAAACAAGGGTTATAAAATTAAAATTCATGCCCACAGAGGTGCTCTAGTGGAGTTGCAATTAATATGAAAATCTCTGGACAATATTTATGACACTGACACAAGCGAAATTATTGCAGAGTTTAATATTTACTGACGCGCCGTATTTTACACGTCGAGCGGATTACGTGCGAAATATAAACGTAAGCTGCGTTATCCAAATTTAATGGTCGCTATTTGACACCTTGATCATTTGCATTTCCTGTAAATACTCATTTGGAACGTAGTTATGGCCACCGTTTGTTATTGCCGATAGGCCATACTCGTGCCAACCGTATTTATGATTACGACGACAACCTTCAATTTGCTTTTGTAGTTTACGCATTTCCCAACACAGTAAACTTCGATTTTTAATAACTAATAACAACTATTACTTTATGATATTATTCAAATTACAGAGGGTAACCATCTCCTTTTATATATTATGTAGAGACAATACCAATACTAAGCCCAGTCAGTTAACGAACTTTCCGACTGGGCTGAAACAAATCCGTATTCCATTATGCATTCTGTCAGTGCATTACAAATGAGGGCGCGCTAACCTCTCTCATCTAAGCGTATAGTGGGGATAATTTTCGACATGTTTGTAGTGATTACTTTCACAACTGCCACCCGACAGCGGCTGCGGCGTGAAATATGGGCGCACCTACGTTTACGTTTTCAAATAATCCTCTCTGCCGGGGAATTATAACCCGTGAATAAACATAAAAGGCCGCGGTGGCGCGGCGGTGCGGCAGGCTGTAATTCCGCACTGGAAACGTCGTAAATAATTGTCGTGGCTTTCGCGCTAATTCCTCGCCAAGAGTGAAATCTATGAGAACGCGCGCTTTACGCTCTTATGAAAAATTACCCGCGACTTCATAACCTGTTGCTTGAGGACGAATTTAGAATTATATTGCTTTTTAAATCAGTACGCGCGAATAAATGTATTATAATTCCAATATTAATTTAAAGTAATGTATTCGCTGATTTATTTAAATTAAATTCTTGCGAGTGCTTGTTTGCAATTATCAGCAGCTAAATAGTTACTTTGTACCAAGTCACTATAAGACGTGCATTGAAAAGCCTACATAGGCATGCGGCAAGCTATGTTAGCGCCAACTGTCTCCTCGCCTCGCTCGCAGGATGTCACAGCGGTAATTAAACATTCCTCAGCCGCTCTTGATATTAACCCGTTTGAAAATTCTAACAATGTCGTGTACTAGGTGCTTCCTATGAAAACGTTATGTAGTAAACAACGCATTATGTAGCTTCAACGCCGAGCGCCGGCTAGATAGCAGACAGGCATTTTAAATACGGTACATTCCTATTTTCCATACATCACACATATACTTCAACCTTATTATACGGTAACACAGAAGGATACTATTAAAACATATAATATTAGATAGTGTTGAAACATCCCATAATAAAATATAATGCAATAAAGAATTCACATACAAATCCTTGTAACATTTTAACCAATTAATGTTACTTGATTTGCGAGTCAAAGTAATAGGATTTCCTTTATTGCGAAATAATTAAAACAAAGTTAATCGAATTAAAAAGGCCGTTTTCCGAATCTGAGGATCCTAAATAATAATAAAGAGTAGACACAGATAAGCCTATAATCACTAAAGGGCGCCAGGTTTCACTAACACCACTTATAAACTCCCTTTTGTTAGGCCGTTTTAACCGTCCGACCCTCGACCCCGACCCTTTCTTTAAACCATCGGTACTAAATAGGCATCTATTCTGTTGTCATTCTTAACAAATACTTCATAAGCACTTAGCTATAACAATGTAGAGACAAAGCGCCCGTGTGCCGCTCTAACACACGCTTTTAACTTTTATCCCGGAGGCACATTAATTATATTTACTGTAATGAACGTGTGCGACAAAAACGTATATTTTCCTGTTTGTCATTTTGTTTCATTCACTTTCCGATTACATAAGATTTGCGAGCTACACCGTACCTCTATATCGACATAATTGTACATATGCACACCCCACAACGCATTACATACAGAAAGCCGACGACAAAAGAAAATCTTATTAATATATTCCCAAAGGAATACCTACGATGCGGATTACATTCCTACTAGTAACTACGTCGGCTTAACGGAAGATAATATCAAATCTGTAGCTCAAACGCCACCTTAATTTCCATCATCCCATTTCGCACAGAAAGTCACATCAATACGACAGCGTTTAAGCTATGGAGGGGAACCGAGGAATAATGAATAGAGGCTTTTAGCTATATTACTGCGTCGCAGGCGGTTGGCCAAACGACTGTTATGACGAAATTAATGTCTCCCGCCTAAGTGAGTGCTCATATGGTTCACCTCAATCTTAATGACTTGAGGACAACACTCGCGAGTTAAAAATATATTTTCCTCTCCACAACTCATCGTACCAACTACCAACGGGCGAGTAAATGTTGCAATAACACTGAAACGACTTTACGTGGAGTTTTATTGTTTATATTTACTTGTAAAATAAATTACTGTCTATTATGTCCAAAAATATTACCCACAAAGTGATATGAAGTAAATCATTAACTGAATGTAAATAATATACACGACCTGAATTAATAATTATAATTACAGGTATGTTTTACCTTCTCCACATTTCGCATCGTGTTTATAATGCGGCGAAATATTAATAATGCTGATGTAGGTAGCGTGACGATCTAATATGTCTGAGAAACATTGCGGTCGGTAATTACTTTGGATAAAGATAATTGAAAGAAAAAAGTAGTGGGATTAGCTACTAGGTGCGCTAAAAACCTTCCTAAAAACTGGAGAAAGGTCTACCTACTCTGATACTATTACAATTGTTATTTCATGTAGTCATGCGTTTTTAGGCAACCAAAACAGGTGATATCTATTTGTTGTTCACGATTGTTAAACAAAATTGAAAACAATAAATGAGTAACCTTTGCATGAGGTAAGATAAAAATTCTAGTTAAGACAGTTTTCTCGTCCAAAAATACTGTTAACTCTAGCCATTGTATCCAACTATGTAGAATGATCAGTCCCCTTACCATGAACTTAAAGCAGGGCAGTTCACGGTGTGGGAGCGAGACACCGCTACGTGCAGTGTAATGCGGCGTCTCGCTTCCGCAACGTAAACTGCCGGGTTAAAGTTAACATTAGAAGGTGTAACTCAGTCTTGACTATGTCTCTCCATTTCCTTATTAATATTCATTACTTAGTACCGGAAACCCTAACGAACTATCAAATCCATTATGGACCAGGTATCTGTATTTCATATTAGTAAATGTAGATTGGACTCTCGTCTATACTAAATATGCAGAGATGTCCATATAGTATACCCACATTTCGCCAGTTATGTTATAGGTCCCATTGTAACGGGGGCGAGCCTATTGCCATCAACCGGGCTGAACTGCAATCCAGACTCCCGGCTGTTACTGAGAATGACCTTGGAAAACCCAATAACACTTTGTCTGGCCAGGAATTCGAACCCAGGACCCTCGTGCTCAGCAGTTGTGCTTAGCGACCACTTGATGACTACGAGGCAGTCTAACTAGTTTTAGGTTCGAATCCCGGTTGGGAAAAGTGTATACCTAGAACATAAACATAAAAATCACCTCATAAGACTTCCACCGCGCCGTCAGAATTAATAAAAGACTTAACAATACAAACAAACGAAAACCACATCAAGTTATCAACAGTAGTGTACCCTCAGATTAAAATCAAACACCCATTAAAACTATATCGTCGTTAAAAGAAAACTTATAAAATATTTTATGACTTCCTCTTGTTCTTGCAACAGAATAATGGTTTTAAATTTCGAACTCCCTGCTTTTATGAAGTAGACAGCGATAAGAGGGATTATAAAAGGGAAGTGGGGGTGAAACCCTGATAAGGAAATAATGGGCCGGCAATGAAACTGGGGGAGTCTAAGTATTATAGCTTTTATAATATACTGTAGTTCCTTGCTGTAATTGACGGGATATTGACTTAATTATTACATTTTATACATATCTGTTAGTTGGGAGTGCCCCGTTGGTCTTGTGGTAACAATACCCGACTACGAGGCGTGACGTCCTGGGTTTGAGTCCTGGTTTGGACCAAGCGTTATTGGGTTTTTCAGGTAACTGTAAGAAGCAACACGGAGTCTAGAGGTTGGTTTTAAATTTATAATTTTATATTTTTCTATATATATTTGAGTGGCACGTTGTAATCCAGCAACATTATATAAGTGAACTTGTGTCACATATTTGTACTCTTCGCGTGATCAGAGGGCCAAAAAATAAAGAAATCAGCATTGCCATACAATGTGGTAATACTGCCAGTCTTCTAGGCACGTTACCTTTTGACAACGATGAGGAAGAATACTTTGCTGTTTCTTAATATAAAATATTATAAATCGTCCGCTAAATGCCCATTTTTTTTAAACCTCTCCTGTATCATGGGTACGTTTTACAGATTTACAGACATATGAAATATCACATACACAAACACCTAGACTCAGGACAAACATTTGTGGATCACGCAAATTTTTGTGCCGTCAGGGAATCGAACCCGCAACTCTTAACGCAACAGTCCAATCGCTTAGCCACTGCGCCAATCTGATCGTATTATCGGTACATTAAATTGTACTTATTGGTCAACGAAGCTATTTCAATAAAAAATGTCTAAAACAATGGGTAGGAAACTGCTATCTAGCTATTGAATCGATATTTGTTTAACTATAGAACCTTCAAACCATCAGTGATAACACATCTCCTTTATGTAGATTTCATTCATCCCATAACTTATCTTTGGCCTTATTACCTAGTATTTCTATTCTATTCCTTAAACTAAGCATAAAAAGTCAACTTCAGATATGAGGGGAAAAAATAAAACAAATATTTCAAATAACTGTATTATAAAAGGAGATAATTTATTATAAAATGCATAGAATTAGATATGTTAAAGATAACAATATGTTACATTATTAGAAACCATAGAAATTCAAGTTACACGAATATCACATTGCAAGGTATAGCATAGTAAGAGTTTCAGTACAGTTGGAGTCACGTAAATATATAATTATTAACAATAGTATTATTACTATACGTCTACTTACATTAAATATTTGTAAAATTTAAACGTTCAAACTTGGTAACTTTTATTAAATGGTTAAATACTAGTAACGAAGTTCTTATCCTCCTTCATCCATATTGAATAACAAAAATATATTAAGGGCACACCAGCCGAGCCAAATTATGTGGTGTGCATGATTGAAGCCCGAATGATTTGATATTCACCCCTCGTGAGGGAGGTATCAAGTCGCGGCCACTCACACGCAGCCGATGGATGCAACCCACGAAGCCGGGTATGTCTGTCGCTCCAGACAATCTGCACGAGTAAATGATTTCATGAAATTTCTTCAAAAAGTATCATTATACAAAATATTGTTACCCAGCCAAGATGCTAACTTTGTAACGTTGTCCGGTGGGTGGCCGATGTATATGTACGGATCGACATCCAAAGAGCTCATGCGTCCTTGTGAAGAGCCTCTTGCTACCGACGATCCAAGCTTCAGAACTGCGTCTTTCTTATACCTCCTTGCAGATATTTTAGATTTACCCTCAGTTTTAACTTTCCCGGTGTGCAGTTCAAATGGCCCACTACCGGCGTCCCAACGTAATACAGCCCTGTCTTCCACGAATCCAAGCCACATATGGTCCCTTGTTCCTGAAGCACTTACCAATGCACCTTTCCCACAAACTGTAGAGACCTCAGCCCATATATCGAAACGTTTGGCGGGAAACCGTACGCGAGCTGTCATTCTTGCTTGACCATCAAACAATGGCAGTTCATATATATCATTTCTTTCTTCCTCAATATACTCCTCAAACATTGAATAATCCTCTACTTCATTAGAGTCAAACTCTTCTTCAAAATCGTCTATCAAAGTTTGAGTTTTACCGTTTCGACTAGATTTAGCGCATTTCCCTTGAGAGTTATTTTCTATGACACTATTAGAGTGACTGTAGACTTGTTCTGTGAATTATCAATTGAAGAGTATAGAATCTTGAATCAAAACCAAATATTCTACTGCAAAAATTGATTCTACAAATATCTAGCATACGACTAGCGATATCCAATAGGTGGGAGAATGTCAATACAGGTCAACTCGGGTTCTGGACTGTCGGGCTTGCCGCTATCACTCGTGTCTACGGAAGCGTCAGTGAACTGCAGTGCGTTTGGACTTTTGATGTATTCGTAATCTTTGAGCGATGTTCTATCAGGTTCCAACGGTGTTTTCTCGCGGAGGTCACTATTTTGTCGTGCGAGGGACGAGCGGTTGGATCTACTAGAGCGACTACCTCGGCGCACGTGGGGCGCCTCCTCGCTGCACGGCCCGAACGCCTGCACCACCACGTCCGACTGAGTCCTGCAAGCGTGCGTGCGCAGGTGACAAGCAGAAAGGTACGTGCGTCCGTCACTACCGCAAACAGATGGCCCGTCAGTCGCCGGACACTCGCTAGTGCCACACTGACACGTTGCGAGCCCGCTGCGTACCACGCAGTGAGCGCCGAAGTAACATGTCATGTGATCACAGCTTGTCGCTGGAAGTTGGGTGGATTCCGCTGTTGACATAAGACACTAGTTAAATCTGTAAAGGTAGGCCTGTTAATCGATTATAAAAACCTTAGTAGTATGACTCACGGTCGAAACATCCGTTAGGGCCCAGGGTGTGCTCGTGGTTGGAACAGACTGTGCACTTCTGTCCTTGTATGCCAGGCTTGCACACACAGCGGCCGGTCATCTGCTCGCAGTCCTCCCGCACGGAGCCGAACGCCGAGCATCCGCAAGCTACAACACCAAATTGTACCTTAGTTAATTTCTCATTAAAGCTGAATATATAACATCAAGCCTGTAGACTATGTAGTACAGCGATGACCTTTATTTATTTTAAGCGACAATATTCAATATCGAGATGCTCGGTGCTAGGCAGGGACTTGAAACGTCACTATAAATATTGTTACCCTTGTTCGGATAACGTTATTTAGTACCTGGGACGTTACTAAATAATGTTATTCGAACAAACATAACGATATTTTGAATAACGCTTCACGTACCTGTTGCTAGGTCGTATACTCACGTATGCAGCCGGTGTGTCCGCTGCCGATCCGGGGCAGCCCCCAGTAGCCGGGCTCGCAGCGGTCGCACTTGAGGCCGCCCACGCCGGGCCGGCAGTCGCACTGGCCGTCCTCGTCGCAGCGCTCGCCGCCGGCCCCGAGCCGGTGACAGCCGCACACGGCGGGGCAGCCGGCGCCGCCCGGCCCGCGCGCCGCCGTCACGCCGTCCGCGCAGCAGCCGTGCCACGACTCCTGGCACCCTTTCTTCTCGACCACTGCTTTATCTAAACGTCTCTTGTATTAGAGATTTGCAACAGTCTTTATTTGGTAAGCTAGTTCTTTGATGCTGGCTGCTGGTGTGTTATTTATTATAAAACATCTTTGTATTATAAGTTTATTCAACCGTACTCAAGATAAGGGTTTGTCAACCCTCAACACATGCCAGAAGTACCAGAAAAAGTCAGATGCAAATCAGATTTGTTCAAACAATGTGCAAGCAACGACAGTTATGATCAAAATGTTTTATGCCCATAATTGTTTGACTTATGCATTGAAGAACACAGTTTCAAACAATAGAATAGTATTCTATCATACAAAATGCAACGTAACTTCATTATAATGTTAATGATTTCTAAACATGACGGACTGTCATTACTGGTAATGTATTTCACTGCTAGTACCATAAACAGATCATACAAATATGAGGTGTTTGTCTTCGTGAGCAATGTAACTTTCTTAATAAATTATACCAACAAGAACATTACTTCGGCAGCTTGTGTTTACTTTGCATACTTTCTTGGTACAGTTTTCCATTTGGAATGTTCGGTCTTCGTCAAACGCGCTTTGATTTAATTATGACGTGTCATTTTGCACCTACACTTTATGTATACTTAGATAACTGTACAAAAACGTTGACACTTCGATCGTGGGCGTAGTATTAGGTATGCAATATGCACAGTCCCTATACAATTGAAATGTACATTCAAAAAACCTTACAATTTAGGTTAAACATTGTCACATAACGTAAATTGATAAATGAAAATTGAAGAATGATGGACACGAGCGGGACTCGATCCGCGATTTTCGCCGAGCCGTCCGTATTGTCACATAATGTTTTGATACAACAAGCCAAGTCGTTTCAGGGTGTTAAGATACAAGTTTCACTATATTTTTATGCATGCGTTAGGTTTGAATGTAATCGACTCTATCAAAATATAATCGATATAATTTTGTTAAATCAATTGGGCCAAGTGGTCCAAGGAAGTCTTTAAGCACCTACTTAACATCCATTTTGAACGAAACCAGTAGACCAGATTCTATTGGTTTAGTTCCATTAGACCTTTAATAGAATTAATGCGGTAAATAACCTTTCCTGCAGCACCGAGCCGCTTTAGCAGTGTGGTGACAGAAGCTGCCAATAGGACAGTCCTTACGGTGCGGCCCGCCGCCGCAGTCTATGGGCCGACCTTCAGCGTCTGTAAGTGGCTCGTCTTCTCCGCATGGCCTAAACTGTCAACAAACATTTGGTTAAAAATGGAGTACGGACGATTTAGGTACCTAGAACATAATAAACCGCGCCGGCCGTGGTCACAAACTGACTCTGTTTTGGCCACGGTTGGACCAATAGTCTGCTTGTGACCACGGCCAGAGCAACTAGGTCGAAATATCAAGCCAAAAAATTTTAAACATGTGTTCGCGTTAATCTTTTTAGAGAGTCAATGGCAAACTTAAATTTTAGCGGCCCAAAACTCCGCTGCGCGGACGACATTGTCAGCAGCCATCATTAGCTCCTCAAACGTGCAGCCCGCAGGGCTCGCGGGACTATATAGACAAAACCGCTATTTACTACGATAGGTACTTACTACACATTTTTTCTTTATATAGTTACCTCTAATCCCCGACACAAAGCGAGGGGCCTGAGCCGTAGGTCTTCCTGTCTCCGACACGCTTCCAACTTCATATGACACAGTGTGGGGTAAAGTCGCAAATCTGACGCACACACAGGGGCTGAAGAGGTAGCTGCAGCGGCTGCGGCTGCGCAGTCGAAGAGACATGCGCACCTGGGGAATTGTATCGAAAATAATGTAGACTAAGATGGGCTAACTAATTTTGGTGTAAGACAAAGCATATTCTATCTATCTAAATAGTAGGATTTAATTAAAATAATATACGATACGAGCTTGACTCCTTTAAAGAGAAATGGACTAATGAAGCTCACACCCGAGTGGAATGGAGGAAGGAAAAGGGGCCTCCCTTTCCTTCCCTTGCCCTGCAGTGGGACGATCATGGCTGAAATAAATAATTATAATATACGGTATACGAACCTGGGTTGTCCGTTAGAATCCACAGCGCACGTGGCCTCGTACGCGCACTGCACCCGAGCGCACACAGCAGTGCCCGTCACCGCCTCGCTTGAGTTTTCTGCGTTCTCGTCGCCCGCACGGATTTCATTGTTCAAGTCAGTGAGCTTCGCTGATCTGTTCCCGTCTGTAAATAGATAATTTATATACATGCGATGTGGAAAAATTACTTTGATTATTTTTCCGACCCAAATATCGACCAATAGAATTGCACCATTCGACGTCACGTGGTACAACCTACATGGTATTATACTGATAATTTTTTTGAATATTTTTAGGTTGTACCACGTGACGTCGAATCGACGTCACGTGGTACACGTTTTGGATTGGTTTTGGTACACAAATCACGAGCGCGAAGCGCTCGTGATTTTTTAACCTGAAAAACGTGACTCCTTCATTTGTTTGCAACGAACCTATCGGGAAATACCCGATAATTTTGAAGCTCTTGTGGTATTATAAGTGAAAATCCTACCAGCCAGTTGTTAATGTATGTTAATGTTCAACATTACCTCAAGAGTTCTTGCGTTTAAATACGTATCTAGGGCTTTCCTTATAATTATTGAAAAAAAAAATTACTAAAGATATCCAATATAGGTTTTTTCTAAATCTTTAAGCGTCTAAACAATTATCTTCAAATAATAGTAACTGTTAATACCTATGTAGATTTACACAAAGTTAATCCGGAATAATATAAGTAAGTATAGTAGACCTGCAGTGGTGTTCTCGTCCTGGTCCGTGCACTCCCCGTAGTAGGCCACCCCGGGCGGCGGCTCCCCGCGCGCGCGCGCCTCGCAGGCCCCGCGGCGCAGCGCGCAGGCGTGCGGGTAGGAGCGGCGGTTGTCGCCGCACACGGGCTCGCGCGCCGCCTCCGCGCACGCCGCCTGGCAGCCGCACGCGCCGCGCGCGCACCACGTGCCCGCCGGACACACTATCTCCGCACACGACTCTGAAACATACAATACAGTATAATATAGTCATCATTATTCCATCAGGAGCTCCTAAATAAGTGGCAAAACGTTTTGTTTCGATTATGCAACCTATATCAATCCTATTTATGTTTCATCCCATTCGTTTGACGATGTAATGCGACTGACCATGGCGGTGCAACGATCATAATGCGACTTCATATTTTTTATACTGTTTTACGTTTTGTATTAACGTTTTATCCCCTTTCACCACGGAATGAGGGAGTGGCAGTGATTTGCTGGACACCTTATATGTAAAAGCACAACAAAATTACCTACTCTGATCTTCTGTCTACCAGTTTAAAGCCATTAGAACTCGAAACAGTAAACCGAAGTCTGCTATTCATTTGAAACAAATACATCAGTTTTTCTATGATCAATATTGTAGTTACCACAGGATCCCATGTGCTTGATGTGAAGACGTCTCTTCTCCTTACAAGCCGTGTCACGAAGCGCGCACACGCTACTGTACGTTTTATTGTCAGTGCCACAAACTTCTTCCGTCTCCTGCAAAAAAAAAACATTCACTTATAAAATCAATATTTGCTGACTAGATTATTCATTGCTTCCTTTGAAAAAAAATCCAAATAAAAAGTGCTTCTTTAAATATCTACATAGATATAATTATATGTATAGTTGAGGTAATAACAAAAAAAAGAATACTTACAGTCCCCTCTTCGCAATGTTTAGGACACACACAACTGGCTTCAGAAACTCCGTCGCTCTCGCAAACTGCGTAGAATTCGCACTTCTTGTTCTCGCACCCGTCTGACAAAATAATGTACATATATAGGTATTAGGATCGTTAACTGTTGACAATATTTACACTTATGTACTATATGTCGACTACACGATAAAGCAACAGTTAACGGTGCAAGAGAGCAAACTGCAGGCAGACTAGGTAGGTTCGCATATTACAGGAAGAAATTCTATTTAAGCCTTATATATAAATAAAAATCTCAAATTTCCAATCAAATACAGACGATTTCTTGGTAACATTGAAGTAGAAGATAAGAATTTAATATATCTAATGGTGCCCTTGGCCAAGTGTTAGCCAAAAAATGGTGATGAGACACGTTAGTGCTGACTTCTGGAACGAAATTCAACGGCTTTGTTAATAAAAATTAGATTGTCTTACTGCAGGGTCCGTCGTAGAGCACCTGCACGTCGCGGCGGTGCCGGCAAGCCTCCAGCTGCAGCTTGCAGCGGTTGCCGTACGAGATGCCGTCGGAGCCGCACACGGGTGCGAACTCGTTCGAGCAGCGCGGGCACCGACACACGCCCCGGCCGCCGGTTGCCACACACTCACCGCCGTGGGGACACACGCGGTCAGCACAAACACCGTTGGAACCTAGTGTGAACAACAACGATAAACATACTCAGAATGTTTCTTATACCCTCCGAAAAAGTATTAGCTTTCAATGTCACATGCTCTGCAAATTAAGGTTTTACAGGGACGTACCTACTCGATGACCTTTTACCTATGTACCATAAATATCATACTTATTAAAAAAAATGAGTAAATACTTACCGCAAGCCCCAGCGTGGAGCACCCTTAACTCCCTTCCAAGCAGGCAGGCAGCCCGTCTCAGTTCGCACTCGCTGTCGTGCGTGCGAGAATCCGATGCGCACACGGGCCTCAGCACAGGCTCGCAAGGTGGGGGACAAGCACACACCGCTCCGCCACCCTCTACACGGCATTCCGCCCCATGCCGGCACTCCACCTCCGCACAAGGATTCACGCCTGTCGTAATATGATAGCTACTTTATAGATAGGTATTACTGGTTCATAGTTAAGTGGATGCTCAGCTAAAATTAACTAAACAAACATATTTGTTAACTACAAGCTGTGTTATACTCAAAACTTTGTTTACGACATAAAATAGTTCATCTCAACTCACCTGAGCTACACTGTCCTTTAAATATAATCTTCAACTGTTTCCTAGCACGACATGACTCCCGATGCATCTGACACTCGTTGGAGTAGGTCTTGCCGTCCGAGGCGCACACGGGGGAGAACTCTAGAGGACACGGCTCGGCGCACCGGCACGACGGCGCGCGACGGTCGTCTAGTTGGCACACTTCTGGATCTGGACAGGTTACTCCAGAACATGGATCTGCAACCGCAAGAATAGCGTATGTCGATGAAGCGTACTTACTCTTAGGTATTGAAATTTTTTTTGAGTAGTTTGGTACCGACGTTAGTACCTATGTATCTGGCACTAAAAGAGTGAATTAGAGGAACCACCGTTTTTTGACACTTAGCAAAAGTCGAGGCTGAATAGAAATAGTTTGAAAGTTATGAAAATTTCGGATAAATTATGTAGGCAGGTACTTACCACATTTACCGTAATATTTGAAAGTTATATTTGAATTTGATTCACAAGCAGCTCTTCGCATCTCACATTCGCCAGGATAGTCGCGAGCGTCGCTTGCGCAGAGAGGCCGCGATCCTTCGTGGTCGCCGTAGCTCGGACACGAGGTCGGGCACTCGCAGCTGTACGCCCGGCCATCGGGTGTGGGTCGACACAGCGCTCCAGGCCCGCAAGTCACGCCACGGCACGGATCCGGCACGTCTGATGAAGTTAATGTTATTCTGATTAATTCAAAACTAAGAATTAACTTACTGACATTTTGTTGTCTTTCCCAGATACTTTACCGCCGTTACGAAATCCACGATTGCAATTTTTGTGGCAGTGTACTCTGTGTGATTACTTATATCGAACATGCTTTTATAGACCAGGATAAGAAAAAGCAGCAAAGCTATTTATAGAAGAAAAAATTGACCTGGTTTTATCAACTTAAATGTTAGCGTGCATACCACTTGGGAACAGGTAACAGCAGTCAGCAGCCGCCACCAGCACCAACAGCGCTGGTAGCCGCGCGCTCACCATTGTTCCACTGGCTCGTCACACTTAGCCCTTCTTGTTTCCACCATCACACATCATTCATTCGCATGCCACTGATTTCTACAAAAAAACTGCAATTCTACAATATTTTCAACTCAGTAGTGATGAAACACAATGATGTAGACTTCAGTTCTGTGGCACACGATAACAACGCGATCAATAACAACAATAGGTTTATTTACAAGTAAACTTAATTAGGGTTAACCAACATATTAAGTCGCTTTTAGCGCGAGAACTAAGCAAAAGATAACTTAGGTACTTTAATTTCGTTTCTGCTGTTACTACAACTATTTAACTTACTCGAATACTTATATCTACGAATGACGTCAAAACGAGCTTCTTTTGATTCTGCGCACACAACGTCATCGTTAACGCAGTATTCACCCCAATCGACTGGGGGCTACTGAAGCTGAGCAGAGCACTGAGAACTTGTCTGAATGAACTTCGGTCATGCGCACTCCGTTGCACGTTGTTTAACTTATAATATTAAGATGTGTTACAGTCAGTGGTACTATTATAGAATAGAATGTATTTTATTAGAATCTAAAAATCTTATGGCATTTCCCACCTTTCCTTGAGAAACACTTGAACCACCTAGACCTCTAACCAAATTGATAAGTCGTTTATTAAGCCACATGGCAACATTGACCGGGATAAAAAGTATCCTAAGTGTATCCCAGGTATCTACCTTCATAAACGATTGATTTTACTTCGCTTGAAATAGAATTGGGAAGTAAGCAGCTTAACACTTTTTTAGCTTCTTATCCAATAAGTAAAGGAGGTCGATACTTACTCATTCGTACAATTATTTAAACAGTGATGTTGCCCTACATAAAGGTCAGTTAGGTATACTCATTCTTATCCCGTAGGCAAAAATACACTATACAAAAAGTTAAAATTGAGGTGACGGTTTGTAATTGTAATATCAAAATAACAGCTTTTAATTAAATATGTATGAAAATATAATCGAAAATACATAAGTATAACAGAGAAACATTTCTTAAATCTTCTGACCAACAGCTATGTTATGCCATTAAGTCGCATCAAAATCGGTCCACTTGTTTCGGATTTTAACCGGAACAGTCAGACAAAAAAAAGTAACCTTACGAAAGGACCCAAAACAAAAGATGCACAACTTTAGAATCAAACCCAGGACCTCACGCTCGGCAGTCAGGCTTTGCTAGCACTAGATAAACGAGGCTGTCAACTTTTTAGTCGAAGTAGTAACAATTTCAGTGATAAGTCATTTAATGGAATCTGTTAGGGTCAGTTGGATTAACAGTATAAATGTGGCGATCTGTATTATTTGAACTCTCTGAGAGAACACATTATGAAGTCACAGATATTGTAGAGCCGGGGTGATCAATTTAGTGGCCAGGAGGGAGCAAGACTATGACAAGGTCTCTTTTTATATTATACACCGGCAGGAGTGTATTAGCCTGACTAAAGTCGGGATGGCCTAAAGTAAGTGACAATTCCTCCATTTCTGTTTTATAAGCCAGGACACTAGGATACAATAAAATTGTTTGTTCAACTTTAATATGTTTATTTATTATCATGGTATATACCATTTAAGACATTTTTACCCTTATTACATTCACAATTGCATGTAACAGAGAATAAGAATTTACATAATGTATAAAAATAGGATTGTTCGAGCCATATCAAGACTCGGAAATGCACGCAAAATGAGAAATGAATTTACAAATAAAAACTCTTTCCTGTCCACTGCTAAAATGCAATGACAAAGTTATGTGCCCCTTCTGCTAAGCTATACACAATTTCTTGAAATTGCACATGATTTTTAATTACATGCAAACCTACTAACAATTGCTAAATTTTGTACATTGACTACGACCTATATATATCACTTGTTGCTGTCAAGTTAAATACATAAATAACGACATGAGGCATCAATTATATAGAAAATTGGATTAAAGATTAATAAAACAATTAAAGACTGCGACTAAATTGGAACAATATAAAATTAATGGTTTTTTTTTCTAAATTCTGTACATTAACAATTAATCGACAGATTCGGCAATAAATAAATTTACTATACAGTCTTACATATAAAATGTCACTAATAATGTCTCATATCAAATCGATGCGCTTTCGCTTATCACATAGATAAAAACCACAGCACTTTTTGTCACTTAAACTTTACACTTTCACGGTTAAACCAGCGTTCTCGGAAAGAGATGATACTACAGGCTATCTATTTACAAAATAAAATACAATGCTATTTACAAGGGGCGACGGAATTGCGGCACTAGGTGGGAGGTGCACGACGATCGTAATCTCTCCTGTACACCTCCCGCTCGTAGTCCCGCTCATCGTACGCGTACTCAGGCTGCGTATAGCCCCGCCACTCTTCAGGGTAAGGCCGCACTGGCGGGAAGCCCATGCCACTCGCCATGGTTGTGCTGTCATAGTATCCGCCGTATGGACCCTGCATACCACCGCTGAAGCCGCTGTACCTGCTACAAGTTTAAATACACGGATTAAAATCTAGATTAATTCATATTAATAAAACACAAAGGGATTCAAGAAAGGAACTGACCTGCGTTTGTCGTGCGGGCGCGGCGTGCGCTCGGAGCGGTACTGGCGCGGGCCGGGGTACGAGGGCGGGGTCCAGGCGGGGTGCGCGGGGTGCTCGGGATGCGGATGCGCCATGTTGTACGGGGGTCGGGAGCGCGCCGCGCTCACACCACCGCTGTCTCGACGCGTGCGTGAGCGCTCGCGGTCTCGGTCACGGTCTCGCTCGCGGTCCCGCTCCCTGTCTCGATCTCGCTCTCGGTCTCGATCCCGATCTCGCTCTCGCTCCGACCGATTCCGCTCTCTGTACATCAAATCGTCCCGCTTCAGGCTCCTATCCCTATCCTTGCGATCCTTGTGTTTGTGTTTATGTCTGCTGGGATGGAAGAAGCAATAATGGTGGTGAGCGACACAGGAGAGGTTAGCGATTTTATGAGAGTAAAATATGTTAAAAATTATTAATGAGGAAGCAGGTGAGCAAGAGGAATGAGTTAAATAAGACTGTTAGTAACCAAAAGTATATTAACACAAAACCAATGCCAACAATCATAATTTACCTTTCGTGACGTTTATTTTCACTAGGCTCCGGGTCACACTCTCCTTCTTCTAACTTTCTCTTTATTCCAGATGTGTGTGGAATTTTATCATTAATTTTATCGAATTTATCTCTATCTGTTTTAGGCCTCTTTTCTTTTTTATCATTTGCATTATCAGATTTGCCATCTTTTTTATATGACTTAAGATGATTGCTATTGTGATTATTTTTGTTGTTTGACTGCAAAAAAATAACATTTTTCTTTAATATCTACCAAACCATTCAAAATGAAATTGAATTCCAAAACTTGCACTAACCTTAACATTTTCTTTATGTTTACCATCTCTTTTACTAGATGATTCATTTTTCTTCAGTCCATATTTGTATAACCTATAAAGCTGTTTTGCGTCGAAGTTTGTGAATTTCGAAACAAAGTACCAGAGATTACTTCTCCACTCCACTTTCTTTTCAGGATCAGGATATGCATCTACACATATATCTATTTGGTTTCCAATCTGTGTAAGACATGCTCGCGTTCTAGCAACTTGATCAGCTTCAGACAGTGTCTGATCTGGATTGTCGAGTGCTCTCAAGGCTTTTTTAACTGGCCTCATTTTCTCCTTACACTACAAGAAAATTAAATAATGTTGTTAGCTTAATACATAAAATATGAATGAATTTAAGTATAGAAACACAAATTTGTTTTATAAATTTTTATACATCTCTGTATATGAATATACCTCTTCAAAAACTGACGGATCGAGATCACCAAGCACCTCCAAGGCTCTTGGTTCATTATTGGCAGTAAAATGCATTGGACCAGCAGGTTTTTTGTTGCGAGGTTTTAATTTGTCACTTTTTCTATTACCATCTCTCTTTCCACGTTTCTTATCTTTTTCTTTCCTATCATTTGAAGTCTCATCATGAGTGGACAACTCCTCTAGCTTGGACTTATTCTAAAAAAAAAACAGTCGTTTCAAATCGTAATACAGTTATAATATTTTAATTATTTATTTACTTAATCAAAAATAAAATATACGAACCTTATCAGATTTATCATTTTTACCAGTCTTATTTTTCTTGTTCTCATCTCCAGAACTAGCATCATCTTCTACTATATCTTTAGTAACAGGCTCCTTATTGCCGCGCTTTGTTCGAGGTTTTCTCTGCTTTTGCTTTCCATTCTTTGTGTCAAGTAATTTTTTAATAAGTTTCAATAAATACTCAGCACGCGACTGCAAATGTTTCGCTTGAGGTTTCTTATCCTCATTTGTAAGAATTTTGTCTCCAATTTCAAATGAGGAATCCATTTTAATAGCTTCCCATGAACCAATTCCATATTGATATATTCCTGCTAGTAATTTAGAGTCATCTGCGACACCCCACTCGACATCGAAGTTTGCTGGTCTTGTCCTATAAATTGTAGTTTTATGTACATAGCATTAGAATCTTTTGGTTATAAAAAAAAAAACAAAAATATAAAAATATTTGATATCAAAATAGTTAACTAAATGACTGTTCTATCACAAACCTGAAATCCAGCTGCCACTTCAGCCTTTCTTCTTTGGTGTCCGGCAGGAAGTCGTCGAGTGGTGCAAGTTCGTCCTGACACGCTGCCATGGTTTTTGCATTAACAGGCACTCCACCAAGCTTAAATGTTTTTCTAGTATTTTTACGACCTTCTGTCTGTTCACCTGGCAACAAACCATTATCATAAGTACCTCTCCTACCTATCATTAAATATATTACAGAATACTAAAGAATAAGAAATACTACTTACTCGTCGTTTCTGAAGTATCATTTAACACGGCTTTACATCGCTCTTGCAAAATTTCTCCCAATTTTTTGAGTTCCGCTAGAGGTTTCTCTTGTAATTCCGCATCACAAGCGATACTGTCAAGATGCTTCAAAGGCGCCGAGAACTTCTTAAAGCTCTTGACGAATCTTCTTATCTGAAATGTAAATATTAATGAAGGAGTTATTTACATGTTGTACAAATTTTTATGAGAGATAATATACGACTAAATCGATCATTTTTTAATAATATTAAAAAAATTATAAATATTTTACATTTCTTGAAATAAAATATAAATCCTTTACCTCTTGATCAGTGAAGCCCTTGATTTTCTCTCTATGTGAGGCAGGAGGTCGACCCCGCTTGCGCGGGCGGTCGTCGTCGGCGCTGGCATCAGAGGCATCACTCTCGGCATCTCCGTCTAAGTCAGCGCCATCGCCGCCCTCACCCGACCCGCGGCCTCGACGCTTGCGACCTTCAGCTACATTTAATAAAATTAAATAACGTCAAATTCAATCGTTAAGAGCACACCAAATTATATTATATTACATGAGGTCTTATTTGAGGTCTTTTTTACTAGTTATGAACCCTGTGCGATAGTGTTTTTCATAAAAAGTACAAAATTAGTCCTTTCCCCAGTAACACTTCGGGCTACGAGCACTTTTAACAAACTACAATTTTATATCAGTAGAGAAAATTCTGCTACAAATACTATACTATTACAACTATTATTTTAAAGCAACTTACTACCGTCAGCATTGTTGGCTTGTAGATTCTTTCTCCGTGGAGGCAGATAAAGATCTTCCATTTCTTTGTTTTTCTCCTGTTCGGCGATAGTCTTCCTTACATGATCTGGTATGATATCGTCCTAAAACATTTAAATTACCGATAGTTATTCAGTCGTAAACAAGATGTATAGAATAAAAGTTTACAGAATCGTGATAAACTCGTACCCAGTCTTTACATTCTTCATCATTATTTTCTTTTTTAACTTCCATAACTGCTTTATCCTCATCAAAGGCAAAACTTGCAACCTTGAAAGCCGACAGCAACTCGTCTCCCGCCATGGACGGGACTTCGTCGCGGGTCTCAGCGCGTTGCAAGATTTCATCAATATCACACTGTAAAATAATCATTTTTATTGAATTGCACAAAAACCAAAATTAACAATTTGCTACTACCACCTGGTGATTGTAATAAGCAGTCTAGCTCTTAAATTTAATAAAATAGTACTAACACCCTTTCCAATGGATTAAATAAAAAAGAATGCTACTTACGACAGGATCCTCATCATTTTCATCATCGTCTTTAAATAACTCTTCAGCACCAAATTTCAATATTGCATTTAAATCTTCCTTATTGAATGGATTATTGGCACTAGTCCCTGAAGCATCTCGCTTATTGAGAACAGTTCGCCCGGTTGTGTCCATTCGCTGTATAACAAGATGATCAAGCACCATTTTTCTTTTAGCCCTTTCAACAATGTCCTCTTCTACAGATCTAGCAGTAACTAATCTATAAATGTTGACCTGTAAACGTAATAAATACATATTGTAATTTTAACTAAAATATAAACTGAATATTTGTATTAATTGAAATACTACAGATTTTTCAAATACCTGGTTCTTTTGTCCAATTCGATGGGCTCGTGCTTGAGCTTGCAGATCGTTTTGAGGGTTCCAGTCAGAATCAAATATAATTACAGTGTCTGCAGTGGCCAAGTTTATACCCAAACCACCAGCTCGCGTTGATAGTAGAAAACAGAAATCCGTAGAACCTTCTGCGTTAAAGTGATCTAAAGCTTGTTTCCTAATTTCACCCTTGATACTGCCATCAAGCCTTTGGAACGGAAAATGTCTCCTTTGTAAATATTCAGCCAAAATGTCTAACATTCTGACCATTTGAGAAAATATGAGAACCCTATGCCCAGTCTCTTTTAACCTACATAGCAGTTTATCTAATAAGAGTAATTTTCCAGAGCCTCTTAACAATTTCTGAAACAAAAAACAATTTGTATACATTATCTCATAAAATAACGAATAAAAACTTTTTTTTTAAATCATGATCATATAATCGTTTGCTCTATATATAATAAGCAATTACGATATATTTACCTCAACAGCATCTGTTGTTGCTAAGGACGCCCTGGACTCAAAATCTTCAGGCTTGGTCAATAAGGCGTGATTGCAACATTTTTTAAGTTCAATAACTATATTTATGAATGTATTTATAGACCCCTTCACACCCTTTCGCAAAGCACTATAGTTTTTGGTTAAGATCCACTTATAATATTGCTTTTGGATCGAAGTCATTTCTACTCTTAATATTTGTTCTACTTTAGCAGGTAATGACTTTTCTACGTCTTTCTTCTGCCTCCTTAATATAAATGGTTCCAGTTGCTTATGTAATTTCTCATAACCCTTTGTGGCAGCATCTTCATGGTCCTTTTCAAACTCTTCCCATGATTCAAACCTTTAATACGTTAATTATTTTAATTAATAAGGAAATTATCTTTTTATAACTGTTTCTCAAACAATATAGTAACACTTACTTGTAAGGCATAATAAAATGTAATAAGGCCCATAATTCTTTCAAAGAATTTTGTAATGGAGTACCAGTGACTAATAATCTGTGATTGGTATCAAATTCTTTAAGTGCTTTATACAGCAGGGAATCGTCGTTTTTTAACCTGTGAGCCTCATCAACCAATAAGCACGCCCAACTAAATGATCTCAGGAATTGTCGATCCTTCAGTAAAATTTCATATGTAGTTAAGATGGCATTGAATTTCAGTCTTTTTGAGCTGGCGAAACTCCATTCAAATTGCCTGATCTAAAACAAATACATTTTCATAATGTTATTTCACGATCTAAAATATCACAGGTAAAAGCATGAAAAGATTTATAAATAATAACTTACAATATCTCTACTACTGAGATCACCAATATAAGTTACAACATTAATATCAGGTGCCCACTGCTGAAATTCTCTTTGCCACGCCGTCATTGTACTTAGTGGCACAACACACAGGAATGGTCCATAGAGTTGTTGTGATTTAAAGAGGTAGTACAGAAAACAAATGGTCTGAAACATAAACAAAACCATAACATCATGCCTGTATTCCTTAAAGGGGTAGGCAGAGGTGTATAATACACCCACATTTCAGCAGTTATAGTTCCCAATGTAATAGCGGGGCGAGCCTATCGCCATTAACAAATCCAGAATGACCTAATGGAAAAACCCAATAACACTTTACCCGACCCAGGACTCGAACCCATGACCATGATAAATATAAACAATGAAATATATAGGTAACACATACTCATTTCATGTACAATGTACATATATCATAATTATTATTACAATAGATAAAACTTGTATCCATATACACACCTGTATAGTTTTACCTAAACCCATTTCATCAGCAAGAATAACTGAGTTGTCTTTACACCAGGAATGTATTAACCAATTCAAACCATCCATTTGATAATCTCTTAATATATAGCTCTGTAAAAAATAGTTAAATTAAAAATAATCAATGCTAAACAAAAAGTCTTATTCTAAATATTATCATTCAATTATTAAATTAATATAATGTTATATTAAATAACCAATAGGAAAACATAAAACTAATAATAATAATCCATTAACAGTGTACATAGTCATACCATTTAGCCTTGATAACAATAAATTATGAGTGCAATCACATCAGTAGCGACATCTAACACATTATGTCAAACAACAGAAAACCAGTAATCAACTGGTTCGAAACTATAACGATAGATGGCGTTATGCCACAAATGTTGTGCTTGAAAATATCCATAGAAACACATGAATAACAAAGAGCCATTATTTGTCATTGTGACGTCAAAAGATTAAATGGTGTTCATATAATTTGACTATAAAATAAAAACATAACTCTGTCACATAATGCTGTAACTGTCTACTTCAATAAATAAATTAGTAACTTAACAAAATATTTATTAAGTAAAGAAACACATACATACCGCATCTTTACCCATATAATCTGGCTGTTCCTTAACATGGTGGAACTTTGGCCTTCTCCTCAATACAGGACAATGCCTTGAAGGAGTTGTTTTAGCAGCTTCTCTATATTTAAAATGTTCTACTTCCTCAGGCCATCTTTTTTCTATTAACATGGCATCTTCCCAAGTAGCATCAGCATATGGCAATGATTCCCATTTGCAAAAGTATTCATGAGCAGTACCACCACCTTCTAATTCACGTGTTTGTTCCGCTAGTAAAGCAAACAGTAATTTTGATAAGAATAAAGTACATTAATAAAAATCACATTTAATGTATTTGCATAATAATTCAAATAACTTTTAACTTGCTATGTTTTATTATAAATCAACATGTGTAATTATAATGACTTGTTGTAATAAGTAAAACAATTACCTATTATTCTCTCCACATTGTTGTAGGTCTTTACTAACTCCTGCTGCAACTCATTTTGGCATTCAAAGTAATCTATATCCTCAGGACCTGCCTGCTGCCTCCACCATGACAATTCAGCTTCTTTTTTTATATAATTTTCTAACTTTTTAAGACCTTTAACCTTTTGTTCATTAATTGTCCTCTCTGACTCCCATGTATTATGAATATGGGACCAGCCTTTCCATTTGATCAGATATTGAGGTTCAGTTGTTTCAACATCATCAGGATTACAGCCTTCGTTAGGATCTCCATGCTCCTCTATATAGTAAAGTGTAGTCACATTTCCAGTGACTGCATAATGATAAGAAGATATTAGCTAAAATTTAACAGTATATTTGCACCAAAATGCAAAAATAAATGGAACAATGTAGGAAGGCAATAATAAAAATAAATTATACTGTTACAAGTATAAACTTTTAAACCAAAATACATATTATGTATAAAACAAAGAAGTTACCTCCTTTTTTCCCTCTCCTGTTTCCTAAGATCCTTTCAATCGTCTCACTATGATCCTCCGGTTCCGGTTCCGCCTCAGCTTCGCCGTCCACACCTTCCACTTCCAAAAGATCGGAGGAGTCAGTTTGTTCATCACTCGCTTCTTTGTAACTAACAGCTGCGCCAGTACGTCGTGTTGCTGTTCTGCTTAAACAACATACAATATGCTGAAATGATTACAATGAAACAAACGAGAGACATCACTACTACGTAAACATAATAGTCGCAGACGTCATTGTTACTCGTAGGTATGTCGGTCAAGATCAAACAGTGGTAGTCATTAAAACAGAGCCACCATTTTGTGTGTTTCATAGAAATAACTTTTGTTTATGGGAAGTGATAGCACAATCCATATTTATTTTAAATCTTATCATTATAAACCATGTTATTTTGCAAATTTAGAATAATAACCTACAGAACAGTCTAACTAAGCAATACGGTACGATATTGAGCAACTAGAGAATAATTTTAATTGCTCAATATCGTACCAAAAAGAGGCCGTGAATAAAAACGAGACGCATAATACTATTATCTTTCTTTAAAATATTAATTACTTTAATGTTTATTCTTTTACTGTTCCATCATAATGCTATAATAACTTCTACGCATTGCATTACAGCATCATTTAATTTGCTCAATAACGAAAAACACTATTATACATATACAATATGGACTACATCCATGAATACCAATTGTGTCTACAATAGCAAATCTTAATAAATATAACAAAGTCAAAACGCAACAAAATATGCCGATGGTTTTATGATCGTAGTTGCGAGTGCAAAATGAATTACGCGTAATTGCAAATGAGCGAAACCTAAGACTGCGGGTCAATAAGTTCGCGGAGTAAAGGGGGTTGGAGGGGATATTGTTTTATCCCGCAACTTCTTTAAAACCCTACTACACTGTGTTATACTAGCTTGCCGACTAAGACCACCAAGCAAATTGCCAACCATGTAGAAACAGTGGTTTGCAACTAACATTAATATGACCTTCAACGCCCTTTGGAAAATTACAACCATAATATGTAGATGCAAAACTGTAGTTTATGTTTACGTATCTATAAATAGGCTTTTTGCAACTAAAGCCACCCCATGGTTTAGAAGCTTTAAGATATTTCCGGTAAAATTACTCTAGAATAGAGAACATCCAACAAAACAAATTGAGTTTTGTGACGCGATTTTTTTTTTAATTCAATTGTACAGATTAATGTAATACAGAGTAACCAAGAAATGCACCGAAAAACCTGCACGAATGATGACGCAATCTGAAAAAGATGCCTTTGTGTACGCCTTCTACAGGCAGTTTACTTATCGTAAGCATACAATATATTGTCATAACGAAATTCAGTATAATGATCATTATGCATAACATTATTAGGCACAAATGCTTTTCTATAAATACCGTTGGCATAATGATTAAGCATAATTTTATAAGGCATCATGTTATAAATGCATATTAATATTTACACAATGTTATTTGGAATAAAAATATTAACTTAATCTAATCATTAACCACAACTCTATTTTATTACCTAGTAGTAGTAAATTATTGGCTACACACCTACATGCACCCAAAATGTCCAAGGCATTAAGTTACAATGGCGTTTTAGGTCACCATACTAACATAACCTACTTTAATAATGACCATGAAATCACCAAATTGTATGTACAAATATTGTTTATATGAACGTCCCAATCCCCAGAAAATATTGGAATGGTGACCCCAATTATGGCTTTTAATATTTCAGGCTGCTGATGATATAATTAGACAAATACATGCCATAAAAATCAATGCAACTCCAATCTTCGCAAAAACCAATTAAACCGAATGATAGTAATTCTAAACTTCATATTATGCCTAAATATTATTATGCTAACAAAGTTATGCGAAACCGTTATGCCAAACAATATTATGCCTTAATTTTATGGCAAAAGGGGATTCCCTCTCCGAGCACCCAGAGTCCCCCCCCCCCCCCCCATTTACGGCGATGAAGACTGACAAATGTAGTTTGTGCAAATAGGAAAGTCTCTATATTGAGAACTATTCTAAAAACCCTGTGTAACGTCGCAATATGGTGTAGAAAATACTCATCACCTCTTTACCGGCACATGTTTACGCAAGTTATCAAATCATTATTATTTAACTAAATCTTCAAATAAGGTCATACTTGAGTTTATCACTGAAAACTTAACTAAATCAAAGCAGAACTGCAGAGGTACAAAAAGGTGCAGGTAACAATGACCTGAAAAAGTCAAGGCTTTGTATTTTTGAACGGTTCAAAAGCCTTTTTTCTTCTTTAATACTAGAAATTCTTATGAACTACATCAGTCTTGGGGTGGACGGAGGAAGTCTTACGGGACTTACTGGCTAAAAGGGTGTAGCATTGTAAAAACAAACCTGCTATTAGAAAAAATAATTATTCCTAATTTTGGTTGAATATAAATAGTTGACTTCAGCACCATCTAGCATGTACACTGGGGGAGGATAATTAAATCACCATAAATTCTGATTAATTTTGGTTGATAAATTATCTGTTCAAAAACCTGGATATTCAGTATTAGAGTAGCATTTTTCAAATTTAATTTATATCTAATTGTTATTAGTTTCTGATCTATTTCCTGAGGTGAGTGAGTTATATTATGTAATATAATAGTTAATTTTGCTTCATTAATTTACATCAAATGTATCACAGTGATGCAGTAGTATCACAATCAGTTACTAGATAGTCCTAATAATGTTGTTAAGTGCTAGATAAAGGCATACCAAAGTAGGTAATATTCATATTTTTGATTAATTAACTTAGAGATGTGTTCATGATTAGTAATATTATTAATTACTATTGCATACTATCATTAGTGCTGTGGTCTCTTTTTTACCAACATAGAACCTCAAACAGTAGTTTTTTTTTTTTATTTTTTATTTATTAATGTGAGATAGTAGCCACTAAACAGGACAATCTTCTTTTCCAAAATTGCTTTCCTTCCAAAAAAAACCTAATTATAGTATAATAATATCACTTACCATACAAAACTAAATTATTAAAATTATAATAAAATAAATGTTCTATGAAAACCAGCGAAGCCTTCAGGATCTGCTACATACATTGCCAAAACTGGTCATCTATATGAATCAATATTGCATAAATCATGGCTACTACCTTTTGTTGTCATCATCACTGCCTTCTGAACTCTCATCCTCATCACTGGTAAATCTTCTGCGGGTTGGTTTTCTTTTTCTGAGAGGTACACTTCTTTGGCCTGGTCGTTTTGAGGGTGGAGGTGGAGAACCTTTTAAGTCACTATCACTATCTGAAGAGTCTGAATTCCATGAATCACTGCAATATTTTGTTTGTATTAAAAAACAAATAATAAATGTTGTAATTGTATTGACTTGCATTTTTTTACTACCTTCTTTTCCTACTTTTTCTACTGTGAGTCCTGCCTCTTTCACTAGAATCACTATCTGCTAATTTAAGTCTATCTGGCTCTTTTCGGGATCTAGCTGACCTTCTGATTCCATATATGTCTGGATTATCTTCCCATAGGTCAGATTTCAATTTGGCATGATTATTTCGTGACTTTGATTTAGAAGGAGAGTCCTCATCTGAAGAATTTTTGTCAGTATGGTGATCAGACTTTGATGAGTTCGCGTTACTATGCTTTGGTGATGATTTTGTATCATCACTGTGATGTGACCTGTCCACAGATTTGTCAGATCCAGATCTCTCAGATCCAGAACCAGATGAACTAGATCCGCTTTCACTGTTAAAATAAGTTTTAATTTATTACTACAATAATAATTACTATACAATAGACTCAGTTTCCAACAAAAAAACTTACCTTTCACTGCCTGAACCTGATCCACTGGAATCACTCTTCTCACCTTTCTCGCTATTTGAATCACTTCCAGATTCATTCATGAATCCCTTCTGAAACAAATTTCATCATAAGAACCAGATATACCAAATTATTATTAAAACAAGGAGTGATTTGTATAAAAATAATATACAAAATTCCCTGTTACAGTTACCTTCAAATGTGAAAAATAATTGTTCATTGATATCAACAATTCAATAATAACACAGCAAAAAATTTGGTAATTCAATGTAAAACCTAACAGTAATTTACTTCAAATCACCACAATACATAAGAAACTGATTTTTGTGTATAACAATATCAACTTTATTTATTATTTTTACCCAAACAACTACATAATTTTGCAGCGGATTACTCACAAAATTTTGAAAAAATTATAAACCAGCATAATGAATATAGTGGAAACTTTCACAAATCATAGGTCTCAATGGGTTTATTCATTTGTATCCTAGTAGGTAATGAATACACAAGAAAATAAATGACCTAACCTCTAAGCTGTGTTCCTGTACACTAAAAACAACCATTAAAATGAAAAATTATATAAATTAAAAAAATCATGAAGTGTAGTGTAATATCCTGCAGATAAGACTGGTTTTACCACTTGAATTTAATGGAAATTAAATACAATTGTATAACATAACCTCAAAAGCTAGTGTCTTCATATACAGTGCTTAGCAAGACCAATTTTCAAAGCTAAATTGCAAAAATGGGTCCCTTTTCAAAATCATTTTCACTGCATGCTATGGAAAGATTACGTAACAAAGAATCATCGCAAACACTTTCTATCGTGGGACAAGAATGTTTTCATACATAAATTCAGCAAAATCTATTGTAAACAATCACAAAAACCCTTAAATTCACAATTACGTCTTAAAATTTCACCCTGTTTCGGGGCCACACCCAAGACTTCCAGAACGTTCTATTAATATTTTAAACGTTTAAACTTAAATTTAACAAACAAATACACAAAAACAATGAAGAAAATAGGTTTAAAATCACTTACCAAGTGCATTTTGTAGAAAATTCAAGGAATACTCGGTATCTTATATAATTAACGACCGAAACGAAGAAAAACTAGATAGTTCATTGAGAAAAATGTTAAGAAAACACACGGAATTAAATTTATCTGCATATTTTTATGATAAGAGAATAAAATGCGAAAAAATATTTTGCAGTAAAATCTTGTCAAGCGACGCCATTTTGTCGACGAATAAATTCTGGTGACGACGGAAATGAAATATCAGTAATTTTGCCACAAAACTTTAGTTAAATCAAGGTAAACAGAGACAATAACCACTAAAAAAACTAAAAACGAAACTTTAGAGCCGTCAGAAATACTACTTCTGTACTGAAAATGATGCGAGCACCGCGCACTGCCAGCGAAACTCGAAAGCTACAGCCATATTGCAATCTGCCAGCTGCCTGACGATTTTTAGTGTAGAGATGTCTAGTCTTCTGTTATATTAGTAGATATATATATTAGTAGATAAATACTTTGCAGATAAATTTAATTTTTTGCATAAAAGTTTAACAAATTGATTACAGTAAACACGGCAATCAGTATAAAGTTATTAGTGTAGGTTTGTTTAAATTTAATAACTTCAAAACGTTATTAATAATTCCCGGTGCCAAGTTATTTGATAAATGTAAATCAATAAATATTTTTTACATTCATGCCGGCAGTCACTCCTTTCTTACTTATTTATATCTTTCTTATTTTATATCTGCTCGTATTGCTGCCCCATTCACTAATCTTCCCTCATTCCACTTTTTACCCTTATTTATCAAATTCTCTCATTGCTGGTAAAGTAGTTGCTCATAGGGGACGTCGTTATTTGAAGGATAATAATTGAGTCAATGCACTTGATCTAAGTATAATTACTTAAGCACTATTTGAAAGTTATAAATTAAATTACCTATTATTATAATATCTCTTTTTTTTTTGTTTTTCAACAGAGAAGACTAAAAATAACAAATAATATTATAATAAAGCAATTCCTAAATTGATATTGTTTAATTTATGTGGCGTATGTTGAATATTGCGATATATGTAAAGTGATATGATATTACACAATGTAATTAAATATTAATGATACAACTTCACGATGATAATTTTAACTGTTACAGCACATACAGTTTACTTAATATAAATCATTCAGTACATCACTAGCTTCGGCCTAGTCAAAGTCAATGCTACCAACTGCTGGTGGCGTCACATCCGCATAATGTTTGATTTGAATCTAAATGTTTCGAATGATATACTCGATTGTCTAAATGACACAATATTAAAATAAATACGATTAAAGTAAAAATCCTTTAGGAAGGCACTTAATAAACCTGAATTTATGACAACGATCCGTTTTTTATTGATAGACAAACATTATATTCCTCGAGGTAAATGCGAGTAAATTATGCTTAGTATAACGATAATATACATAATTTCGTACCAAATCGATAAAAAAAATTGATGCAACGATGAAAGCACAGTCAGCAATGTGCCACCTGGGGTGCACCGCCGGCATCGGGGCAGCATTTTGCGATGCCTTGTCTCTCATTCGTTGAATAGGTAACGTAATAGTAATTGGCATTTGATTAAGAAACCAAACTTAATATTTTATCTGAGAAATACATAAATAATTCGGTCTGAATGAAGGAAAAGGAATATACAATTATTTTAATATTTTACTTAAACCCAGGTTAAACCTATATTAAGGTAGAAACAAACTCATCCCGCGTAGGCAACGTTATGCATATGAAAATATATGCAAACGTTGCATCAGAATTGTTTCACGATTGCATAGAATAGACTTTAACAAAATCAAGTGTCTAGATACATGCATATGCGTTGCGTTAGACCTGTTTGTTTTTACTATATTCGAATATCGATGTTTCAAGGTTAACATGGCTGTGCATTTTATACACAACCATGCAAATTAACATGCATTATTTGTATGCATATCGTTTTTTTACTTTGTTCGTTGTTCTACTATCTTAAAGGGGATATCGATCATTGCACAGCCTAAATCACTGGAGCTAGAACTTTGAAATTTTACGTCTTATATCGTAGGCATGTAAGGTAGAACTTTCGAAAATTCCACTCCTAAGGGAAAGAAATGAGAATGAACGGATGTATGAAACTTAGTTATTTTTAAAGATGCATGTTTCACATATTTTATGAGAAATAAATTAAACCACCTGGGGTTTTTGTAATTATTGACCACATGGGTGGAAATGAAACATATTATATAATATACTGTCTACGTGATTCGTCTTTACGGGTCCATTTGCAGGACATGGCCGGCTTTATTAGTTATTACTTTTAAGCTATTAAATTGAAATCTGAAGTTTGCCTACAGGCATTTAGTTCTTTTTCGCCAAAAGACTGGTTATTAATCCGGTTACGTCTTCCTAGAGTTGGTTCAAAAAGACAGTTGAAATAAACACTACTAAATAGCATTGCCCAGTGGCTTTTCACGACTCTGAAACCAAACTCGGGACTTGACCGCTCAGCAGCCACGTTTTGTGCCCACAATACCAACTCAAACTTAACTACTTACCGCAAAAAAACTTATAATAATAGGCTGAAATCACTATTCCGGAGTAAGAAAAAGTGAAGATCATTACACGTTTCTTTTCTAATGTTTGTTTTCTCCTATTTCTGTATGAAAAGAAGATAAAATAAAGAGGTAAAGTGTGGTATTGTCACAAATTTAAATTAATCATTTGAACACAATTATACTTACATTTATTAGAATGTATAAATGATACAATGATGAATGAATTAAAAACGCGAATTAATAACATTATACAAAAATAAACAGTTAAAAAGCATCATAATTATATGTACCCAAAAGTCTGACAGCATTACTACATTGAAAAGCAATGCCGATTTTTTGGTCCAAAAATGAACCAGCCTTTTGGTCACGAGTGGAGTTGACTAAGCGTTTCGCAAAATTATTAAACAACCACCATGGAGCAAATGTCTCGACCTCGAAGTCGAACGAATCAAAAATACAATTACTTATTAGGTTATTGTATTTCCGCCCCTTGAGGGTCTCCGCAGCAGAAGCAGCAGTGCCACCGCAAATCGCCTAGCCAGAAACATGAGAAGGTGCAAGGGTTTCGACGCACGTCCCACACTAAAGGCCTTCCTAATTTCCAGGGTAAAAATGATATACTATTTGGTATACAGTGACCTGTACTCCTACTGCATGATAGACCATGCCGCTCGAGGCTATCGACAGTGTCACCACAGAGACATCGATGAGGAGTGACGCATGGATATTGTTATAGTTACTATAATAATCTTTTACGTCTTTCTCAAGTTATTAATTATGTATGTGTACATTTCGGAACACTTTTCTCATGACATAATTATCAATACTTCTTTACGTATCACCAGTATCACTGTCTAGAACTGATAGACAATACAAGTAACCTCTACTCTATGGTCGTTCCCGGCGTGATAACGATCGATAACAATTTATTGTCATTGATGTCAAATTGTCATTAATATGACGTATTAATGTAAATTCAAATATTATGGCAGATTGATCTGGAACTGGATTACTGGAAGCAGTGGTCAAAAAGCCTTTGCAGAAATGCAATTATAATTTAAATATAGAACCAGGCCAGATATCTGTAATACATTTTCCAATTGTTGTTAAGAAGTTTACAAGGTATTACGTCCAAGTACAAGGTGTTTCGTCAATCTGTAATTTATATTTCAGTTATTTAACTATTTGTTTATATACTAATATTTTTGTTGTTTTAAACAAACGTTTTATTTTCATTCACATCCTCTCCAACTTTTTAGTTGATAATAATTATCTTCCAAGCATACCATTATGATTTATAATTTTATTGCAGCAAGCACGATGCAGTTCTTGGAGCTGCCAGAAGAAATCTTGATCATGATAATCAGGAAACTGGATGTCAGGTCCCAGCAGAGCATGTACAATTCTTGCTCAATAATCAGAAATGTAGTTTGCATGCATGCTGTTATTAAAGATTGTCAAATGTCTATGAATGTTTTGGCTACAGCAAATACATTAAAATTAAACTTCTTTAAGGACATATCAAGACATTTACTAGTGCTTAACATGTGTGGTGTGCCTGACTTAAGTAAGACTAAAGTTTTACCAGCCTTTAAGATGTTAAAAAAATTAATAACTTTAGATATATCATACACTAATCTAAATTTATTAGACTTGGTAGACATACATAATGTATGTCCTACAATAAAAAACATACATGCTAACTTCACATTTGGTCAACTTGGAATACATAAAGTGTCACAACAGACTTTAATGCGGGTCCAAGAAGTATTTAAACATTTTGACAATGTCTTTTTTGTGGGCTCTCTTACTAACTTACTGTATTCTAAGTTAGTGCTTTATATTTTAAGCAAATCAAACTTAAAAAGATTAGTGTTCAGTGTTGCAGAAATGGAAGGTATGTTTGCTCCTTCAGTTGAAGCTCAAGAACAATGTAATATGCCACCTTTAAACCAATTGTCTGTTTATTTAGTCAATTGGAAGTCTACAAATACATTTGAATGTATAACAGAATTCCCTGTTTTATCAATAATAGAGTATAAGTGTTATGAATTCATTATAATGTACATGTTAAATATGTTTGCTTTCTCTATTTATACAACTTCAATATTTAAAGAGTTCTTTAAAGAAAACTTTAATGTGGATGTAGAATGTGTAACAGAATACAAACGTAACCTTGTAGGAAATGTTGCAATATTGCTATGGAATAAAGACACTACAACATTTGATAAAATATTTTTTCAAAATTTGTATAGACATGTAAAGCAATATTTTCCATTTATTTATGATCCACGAACTGAAATGCCATCTGTAAAAAAGTATGATTGGTTTGGTATTGTACCAAAGGCTCCAAATGAGTTAATTAAACATACAGACGCTTATAAATATGAAGCCAAAATAAAGAAACGAAGAATTGCTATGCCAAATTATGTGTTAAATTATGATGATGTATTTAATGAAAAACATAAAGCCCAGTTAAGTCTTGTATTTAATACACATATAACAGCCTCTGTGGCACTGACTTCTAATTGTAACTATTTAAGTAAACTGACATTTTTAAGCTTATGTGGTCAGGTTTCATACAGCTCTGAATTTTTTAACATCTTATTTCGCTGTTGTGACAAACTTATTACAATTAATGTGGAAGCTTCAGTCATTTCGCCATGTTCAGCCTCTATTTCCCGATCAATACCATTAAGTCGGTCTTTAAAAAATATTCGGTTGGTAGATAAAAGAATTGATTTTAAAACAATATTTTCATCATTCAGCCAGTGTCCGACATTAGAAAATATTCACGTAATAGATCAAAGACAATGGGAACATAGTCAAATCACTGATCCTAATATATTATTTGAGAAATGTGTTAATCTATGTAGTGTTTATATAGAAGCACCTTTATCTGAACCGGCACAAGTAAGTCAATTAAGAATATTTAATAAGGCTAAAGCATTATTTAACAAATTTCATGTAAAAGTTGTTGTTAATCAAGTCACTGGTAGGAATTCAATTAGGTATAACTATGATCCATGTTTGGAGGTGTTTCAGTTGAATCCAATAAAACCAATATATTAAAGACTTCTGGTTTATTAAAAATACCCTGTATTAATAGATACATGGAAATGAATGGCATTGTTTTAATATATAATAAATATAATTTACCTACGATTTCAACAAATAGATCGTTTATAATTTTAAAGCCATTCCATAACGTAACTTACATTTAAATTATTGCTATTTCAGTGTATTTTATTTAACAGACATGTTTTGTACATCATACATTCTTCAAGTGTAAGAAATACATTAGAAAATAAATTAAAGAAAGAATATTATAAATATGTTTCAGTTTTAAGTTTAGGCATAAACCTAGCGAAAGATAAAGAGATCATGCCTAGGACTGCACTTCCACCGCAGGCGTACGTGAGAACTCCTCTGTAGTACTGTGGACAGTCTGCTTCGTTTTCACATTTGCTTTAACAAAAAATCATTGTTTAAAACATTGTTCTTAATTCTATAAAAGGTTTTTCGTCAATCGTGTTTGAATATTTCAGTATTCCATCAGTAATTTAACATAAATAACCAAAGGGTAGGCAGGGGTGTATAGTACGCCCACATCACGCCCCTAATGTTATAGGTACCAATGTAATGGGGGCAACCCTTTTTTCATTAAAGAAGCATAAATACAGACTATGTTGGTACTGACAATTATTTACACACATCTATACATAATGGAAACACAATTCCGGACAGTGCTCGTCTCGGGAATTGAACCAAAGGCCTATCGGATTAGGTAGTTACTTACTAATTCTCAATGGCAACAACTGCAATGCCTGTCACTAGTTTGTCGGCGAAAGTCACAATGGAGTAGATGGCAGCACCTTGATGTGAATGAGGTCCGATTAAGTCCGCAGTCACACACAAACTAGACACAAGCGTTATTGAACTACCGGCACCTGTAATATTTAGTTGAATTTATTAAAATTTAGTCAAGTCGTATAAAAATTATTTCATCTTTCATCAAAATGTACTACATCAATATTAGTAATGTTATTATTCCTATTCATCATCATCACCCAGAAGACGTCCACAGTTGAACTCGCCTACCCTTTAGAACGCCACAATGAACGACGTGCCATTTGCATCCACCGGTTGCCCGCAACTCTGACGATTGCGTCGGTCCACCTGGTGGGAGGCCTGCCAACGCTGCCAATATTGCTACTGCGCATTCTATATCTCACTCGTTCGTTACTGTTGGATCTATTGGACTGTTGGACCTACTGACGTCCGACTCGCTTAAATTTTAAGTAAGCTAACTCTACCTACCTACTAGGTACAGTCTACAGACTACTAATTTCAGAAATGATCTAGTTTCAGAGAAGTACAGTTATTTTATTAAAATAACTTTGATGTGATGTAATCTGTGATGACTTACCAATTAATGTAGCCACCATGTAGATTTGTATTATACTTGCGTGTGGATCTATTGATACAGCTATCCACAGACAGCTCATTAGACTTAGTATACTTCCTATTAGATACGCAATCTGTGGAAAGTATTTCTTTTATTATTTTTAATTAGGGCAAGACAAGGGATAGCTAGAACTTATGGGTAATCTCATTAATATTCTGCAAAATATCTTCAATATCTAGGTAATGCTGTGCCGCATTAGTAGGCGGGATAGTCAGATGTTTCTCTCTTATCAGAATTTGGTAGGACTATAATTCTGATAGCGAGTCACTTGCCAGTCATCGGAGCCAGGGCCAGAATGTAATGATATCGAACATATTACTATTAGTTGCTGTGTACCCAAATACCAACCTAGACTGATTACCAGTAGGCTGCTGGTAATCAATCTAGGTTGGTCAATGGTAAGGTATATCGAGTAAAAGGTATCTAATATAAATTTTATAGTAGGTATATGATATGAGATAAGATGACTCGTGGCAAACCTAATGCCAATTCTTTCTTTAATCCCGTTTAATTTTTTTTTCTGGGGAAATCCTTGTGGACTCCGTCTTGGGGCGGACGGATTGGTAAATGCCGTTCTACATTTTTTGTGCCGGACTCTGGCAGGCCAAAACCTCTGGCTACTTCTTACACGAGATCTGCAGTTCTACATAACCTACAATTGCTTTATTTAAATACGGTTAACAAACATGCGTACCTTAACAGTAAACACAACTACAAAATTGAATGACTGTTTAATAGTATTACATAAGGTACAATTACCTGATTCCCGCATCTATTGATTTTACTTTTCAGTAGTAATGAAAAGAAGAATGATGAAATGTACAGGACTAACGGCACACTGGCGACTAGTTCGGAACCCGCGCTGGGGTTGAACGATAGACGTTCTTCTAGGAACAACGGCACATACACTAGACTTAGAGCCCAGTAAAGCCGGGAAAATACATATCTGAAACGTATAATTATATCAGTAGTGAATACCAAAAAGTATATCTATATTATGGTTGATATCAGTCCCTAGGTACTTATAAGTAAGGACATATATTATTTTAACAAACTAATAATTTATATACTAATTAGCTCTTATCAAGGCATTTACCTAATAATGTTCTCCTGACCAAATTCGGTCATTCCAGCCTGTCTCATCTGAGACTAGCCAACCTTGCAGGAGATATTATAGTGCACAAGGATGCGCGCAAATACTAGTTAGTGCAGGTGCGCTCCCTATTCCCTCACGCTCATAATCCGATGGCGAGGTAGACACTACTGGAGAGAGATTAGGCGCAAGACCATCGGCTTAACGTGCCTTCCGAAGCACGAAGGGGTCTCGACATGTGGAAACGGTCATATAAGTCTGACCGTGAGCATGGCTTTAAATATCGCAGGTCGACTGATCTGCATACTAACCACGTGGCTACGATCCCCCATCTATTTACCTAGTTGTTTACTATATATTTACCTAGTAGGTATACTTTGCCTTTTTACATCATGTGAGTCAAAATATTTCGGTTATCTAACCTTGATTTTTTTAATTAACCGATATTTCATGTAACTGTCCTTGTGATAAACATGTCCGTCGATGAAGGAAAGTGCAAACAAACCAATTTTATAAAAATATTTTACGACGGGTTGATAAGTGATCGAAACTGGAAAAACGGCGCTGGACCGTGATGTTTGATGATATATATTCAAAAGCCCTATGTATAACAGTGCACGTCCATCGTCTGAATTCTGGAACGACGAAGACATTTGGACCTTATTAGCGCTGTGGCAGTGGCAAAGTGATGATACAGCGTTAGGGGTTGACAAATCTTTGCGTGGTCTGCATTCCCAAGCAGGTATTATTGACGAGTCAGTGCACTTGCAAAGTAACCAAGATATTAATAGAAGCAACGGTTTAAAAAAAATTGCAGGTTAAAAAATTACGTTCATAATCCTTGTACTTACAATAAACTAGTTTGGTATAAGAGTGGCATTCGTAGAAAATACATAATTTTAGACTTAGCGTTCACGCCAACAGATCCGCTTTCTTCATTACTGACTGGCGTAGTTCCATTGTTCACAGCATGGCCGTTGGCTTTTTGTTCCTTGGCAGACTTCAGTTTAAAAAATATTTGAAACAGCAGAAATGATAAAATTCCAATCGCAGAAATGATTAGTGAGACATCCTAAAACAGAAATACATAGGTAATTAGTTAATTACTAATTAGGTATGCCACTGACTAGTTAATTATAATGTATATAATGTTTTGTACTTAGAATAGGTACTGAAACTTGCTCACCGACTATTTTTCAGGGATTATTTTAGACAAGTTAGACCCTTGACTTTCGATTTTTTTTATGCAGATAGATAGATACTAACATAAATAAGACACTTGTTTAAGATTGTTCTACCTGATAAGGTTATTTCAGAAGTTCATCATCCGCCTTGAAGAGTTTATATAAAATCTTATACAAATGAAAAGATGAATTTACATTCTTATACCTAGCCACATACATACTTATATGTAGCTGCTAAACACATGGGTACCATAACATACATAACATAACATCACGCCTGTATTCCTCGAAGGGGTCGGCAGAGGTGCACATATAGTACACCCACATTTCGCCAGTTATGTTTTAGGTCCCAATGTAATAGGGGGCGAGCCTATTGCCATCAACCGGGCACAAATCCAGACTCCGTGCTGCCACTGAGAATTACCTAATGGAAAAACCCAGTAACACTTTGCCCGACCCGGGATTCGAACCCAGAACCTCGTGCTCAGCAGTCGTGCATAGCGACCACTAGACCAACGAGGCAGTCACATGGGTACCTACATCATAATATGTATTGCATGTTGCTACGTTGTGAATTACTGCATCTGATCTAAGCGATTATCAAGATTACAACGATTATAATCGTGAAAGCGTATAAGGTACAAGAAATGTTTTATAATTAACCTATTACTTTTTCTTCTTTATTGTACCTACTACTATGTTCAGAGAGTGAGAATGGAAGCATTGAAACGCTGCTGAAATCACTATTGAACCATAAACGATTCTTCCTTTTTGACCAGGCACTGAGTTATTTCTTGTATAGTTGACAAATTGTGTGTAGATTTGTCCATTATTATATCAAACTAGCTGTTGCCCGCGACTTCGTCCGCGCGAATTTCAGGTAAAAAACTCTTAACTAAGGGGTATGAAAAATAGATGTTGGACGATTCTCAGACCTACTCAATACGCTCACAAAATTTCATGAGAATCGGTCTAGCCGTTTCGGAGGAGTATGGGAACGAAAACTGTGATACCTACGAAAATTTTATATATACATATAGATATAAAGCTTCATAATTGGTGTTAACTTACTCTGAATTTGTAATCGTCCCTCGGTCCAATGAATGTACTGTAGTTACTAGCTCTTAATACCACCCATGTTATTAGGTACACAGCCAAACTTGACGTAACTGAAGCCATATACCTGAAACAAGCATGACTCATATTTAGTTAACGTCTATGTAAGTACTAGTACTACGAATAATGTAATACATACTTATTTAAAGATATTTTTGCATACAAGACTACACCATACAACAATTTATCTCCAGTAGAATCTACGACGTTTCCATTGAATAAGAGTTAGTTAAAGTAGATGAAATATAAAACAACTCTATTCAAAATATTATGACGTACAGCAAGATCCTGATGTGTTACCTGATCGACGTCAAATCAGCGCGCACTTGCAAATTGTCCGAAATGGCTGGGATCATAGCCAGGTGGGATATTTGCACGACAGCCCAGCCGATTTGGAAGACCACGATGAGCACTCCGTAGTAGACGGGCATCCACCACAGCAGGTAGTCTGGGTCGTCGGTGAGCCAGCAGCCCCAACATCTCACGAAAAGAAGGGGAAATGTGCATGTCACTAGGGCGCAACCTGAAAGAAGTGTTGAATATTTTCTTGATAAAACATAACTGGCAAAATGTGGGTGTACTATATATACACCTCTGCCTACCCCTTCGGGGTATACAGGCGTGATGTTATGTTTTATTTTCTTGATTTAATTGTCTTTAAAATTGATCTTTATTATGGGGACCTGGCCTTGTGCCTCTTGGCCAAGTGGTATTCGGCCTAAAATTGACCACCCCTATCCTCCCGTGAGTGTCGTAAAAGGCGAATAAGGGAAAATCCAGAGGATGGGCAGCAGCTTCTTATGTAACTTCACCACCAATACTGATATCTCCAAGCCGCTTGCCAAGCGTGGGGATTTTAGCAACGCCCCCTCCCCGTTACAATAAGAGGAGGCCTTCATTCGACAGTGAACATGTTCCGTCTGATGATGGGGACCTGGAAACTGCCGGTACCTATAGTACCTAAGTGCCTGTGCCTAGATGCCAGATTGTACCAAACATTACAAAAAAAATCATGAGCATTTGCCTGAGTAAATTGTAACTCGGATTCATGAGACATTCGAAATACATAAAAATCAAGAGGCTACAGAAGAGAAGATAATGGCTTTCAGGAAATTGCTAACACATAACCGCCTTTGCATTAGTGGTTAACATAACAATAACCACAAGGAGGTGTTTAAAAACTAAACGGATACAACCACAAAGATATTTATCACAGAAATAACAAGTTATTTCAGATTTAATTTAACGAATGAGCTATTAGGGAACATCTTTATATTACATGCATGAAATAATTTCGTAATTAACTTGAGGTTAACAATCGCAAAATACAATTTTTTTTTTCAAAGTTGTATAACCTCATGTTTTCTCACACGGCGTTTTGTCTAAATTGATATTATGATGAGTAATTAGTTTCCTAATCATTCTTAGACTGCCTCATTGATTTAGCGGTGGTCAAGCGCGACTGCTGTGCAGGACGTCCTGGGTTCGAATCCCCGGTCGCACAAAGTGTTACTGTGTTCTTCCATAATTAATTTTCAGTAGCAGCACGGAGTCTGGGTTTGTGTCCAGTTGATGGCAATAGTCTAACGACCTGTTTAGCGCAGTGGCTAAGCGATTGGACTGCTGCGCTAAGGGTTGCGGGTTCGATTCCCGCACGGGGCAAAAACTCACAGATGTTTGTCCTGAGTCTGGGTGTTTGTGTATGTGATATTTCATGTTTGTGAAACGCACCCACGACACAGGAGAAATTCCTAGTGTGGGGCGACGTTTTTTTTTAAAAAGAAAGAAAAAAAAATAGTCTCGCCCCCATTGGGACCTATAACATAACTGGCAAAATATAGATGTGCTACACACCTCTGCCTACTGCGAGGCGTGATTATTTATTTATTATTAAAAAGAATACAGGTAAGCTTATTGCATACAATGGTCCACAAAAGTGTATTAAATAGTTTGTCTGTGGACTCCGATGAAGATATTATGTTATGCTATGTTTAGTATTACAATGAGCATACCAGTTAAGTGCCAGGCCTTCAAACTTCCGTATCTGTCGGCTAAAACGCCTACAACAGGAGTAGCTAGTGCATCGATCACCTGTCCTGAAAACGTAAAACAGAAACATTACAATAGCGGTCAGCAAAAAATAATTATAGCGGCAAACGCATTAGGTACTGCCTCGTTGGTCTAATGGTTGCTAAGCGCTACTGCTGAGCACGAGGTCTTGAGTTCTAACCCTGGGTCGGGCAAAGTGTTACTGGGTTTTTTCATTAGGTAATTCTCAGTAGCAGCGCGGAGTCTGGATTTGTGCCCGGTTGATAGCAATAGGCTTGCCCCCTATTACATTGGGAAATGTGGGTGTACTGTATTTGCACCTGTGCCTACCCCTTCGGGGAATACAGGCTAGATGTTATGTTATGTTATGCATTAGGTACTTAGATAAGTATATACCTACACCTACTTCTTCAGACTTAGTGCTTTTTATAAGTGTAGTTATTTAGAAGCACAGCATAAACAGAGGTCTCGCAAAAGGCAATGTGATCCTCAAATATATTTTATAGATATAGGTAGGTAGGTCCAATCATCACTAATTCACCCTTCGACGAATAAGTGCTAGTTACAATTATTTAGCTACATCAGTAGTTAATTTCTACGAAATGTGTAGTTACCAAGAATGAAACAAACAATGCCTAGTTACAGGTAAACAATCCACTGAATCCACCCAGCTCGTCTGTTGTTATTTAGCAAAAATAATGAAGAAGAGAAACAACGCATGTCACATTTTCTAGGAAGGCGAAGGAAATATACTGGTGGTACTGCTACTTAAATTCAATAGGAATTGTTTTCATTGGTATGAGCTGAAGTTGAATGTTGTTTTTACAAAATACATTCCTCCTTACCTACTTATAAGAATTTTAAACAAAACTTAGACATTGCTCAATTACTTTTGACTAAAGGCTTCATAAGAAGAACTTATACAATTTTAAATTGATTAAGGGATTTATACAATATTTAGTTTCCTCATATTATGAAGAAAAGGAGGCATTCTCACGCAAACGAGTAAGCACAGCATATTCTATGGCAACATAAACATTTGTAATTTTGTTTATAAAACACACGATATTTGCGGACGCCCCTACCTTTCAAGTATGGCCGAATAGATACCGTTTTGTATGGCTTTCATGATTATATTGGTTTATAAACACCAATGTGACTCAGTAAGTTTTGATGTCATATTATGAGTTTATAAGTACTTGTTTTATAGCATACTGAGAATGCGTCCCCCTAAAATAAAAGGGGACTATTTAAAATTTTATAGACGGCAACGATATGCAAGTTTAGTTGGAAGAGCTGTCGCCACGGATAAATCCCCCTCGTGTATCGCTTCTCAATGCCTCTATAAAACAAAATGCAAGCAGAATTACCCAAGAGCAGCATGGCACCAGCGACAGCAGCTCTCATGTTGAGCACGGCTTGGAAGAACAGCATCATGTATGAGAACCACATAGCGGCGCACAGGTCGTTGTACACGTGGCCCAGTCCATACAGCACATTCTGACTGACCCGCCACCATTTTCTCTTGTATGATCCGCTGGGAAAACGAGTGATATTTTGAAAACCTCTAAGTAATAACAAAACAATGACTTTGAGTTATCTAAGCCAATGTTTATACACTTGGACGCCAAGAGACTCAACATCGCTTCATAATGTGATATTCATAATAATGTTATTAATGTAAAAGTGTGCTTAATTATTATCTGTTTAGGTATAATTCCATTATATGGTAACTTTACCTAAGATCAATGTTTTTCAAAACAAGAACATGTCACATGATTTCTTTCTTACTGGGAATATAATGTTGTAGAACTAAGTATAAACCTTTAAATTGTAACAAATTGTTTGATTTCTTCTACGATCCTCAAGTATTGTAAGTTAAATGAGATTTATAATGATGAATAATGTACGTATTCAATCCTTAGAAGTAGGTTTAATTGAAAGGTTTTATTTTCAGCTAAGTACCTACGCTAGATTTTGTAATAGGCGCTGTGTAAGTAAACAAAGGCCAGCGTAAACAGTTTGCTGTAGTTAGTTTAATTCGTTCCAGAGTGAGTGTCTTCACTTACTTACTTTATGAAGAATAACATGTCAAACTTGTGTCTAATTTGCGTGAAAACTTACAAGGTTAAGTTGAAAATTGATTTTTGATGGTAGGTAGTGAAATCTCTACGATATTTAAAGTAAATGTTATTTATTATTATTTATTTATTTATAAATATTCGTATAACAATGATAACTATACAATTTCCCACAAAACCAGTTTGGTGGTTTGACTGTGAGTCGCTTAGTTTAACGTAAATTTAACCCAGATATATAATTATAGGTACATATATATGTTTAGGTATAGTATTTAACATCTAGGTAATATTTTGAGGTTACATACTTAACATCAAATATTTCTTAAATTTCTTCTTAAATTTAATTGTATCTTTTTTAAGTCTGTTGTCCGTTTACTATAGCTCATTGAAAAACTAGATATTTATATCACGAGTAACTATCGTAACAAAGTCGTCTACCAGTTTCATTCGTTTTAGTTCGAAGTTAAGTGAACATAACTAGCTGGGGACGTACCTACCTCCTGAACCAAATTGATCTAAACTGATAGTGGGTTCATGCAAATTGGTTAAGAAAGGAACCTCGGAGGATATTCTTTACAAAGACATGTTTATTTATAGGTACTAACTATTCTGCAAGACTTGTAAATGCATATAGAGAATTGGATGCGATTTCTGTTTATACACTTTAAGTGCCGGGCAATTTTCCTAATTCAACTAAATTCAGTTTCCCTTGTCACTAATTGGATAAGTTGCACCACACTGAATTTGCACTGGATTAGATAAACGCTCCCGGCAAGGCATGCCAGCAGCTAAATTACCTCAAGTGAATTTCGACCTCAGTGGCCACTTCCTTATCGTTCTCTTCTGTCTTTCCGTCCACATCCGTCGCTCCATATTTCACACTCATTTTTTAATTTATTATCTCCAAGTGCAGTTTGCGTATGCGCTCGAAGAAAACGACTATAAATTGTAACATTCAAAATTGTAACTTGACACCCACTGTGAATCACTTTACACACAATGTTTTATAGAATATAACGCTTTCACATCTGTGCAAACAACACTGTTTAATGCTTAATATATTTATTGTTAAGTTTTTGTTGCGTTATTGTGCGCGAGGGCGAGCGCGTGTGCTATGAATGGAGCACTCTACTTGTGTGACATCAAATTAGCCCCTATGCCGAAGAGATGCGATATACACATCTAGTCTTCTATAGCCAATGTTCAATTCTCAAGGGATAATCAAATGATGTATGAACTACTTTCTACTGGTAGTTTAGTCATTGAAAACTTGGAATCAGGAATTGTTTGTAATATGCTCGCAAATAATGAATGATCATTACCATTAGGTATTCATAATACAGTTAATTCATTTAGTAACCAGTAATTATTGTATGGGAACATAAACTTTAATAGAAAAATAATGTTTTGACATTAAATTATGACTAATTGAATATCTAAGTCAGATGTAAATTATATTATAATGAAGATGCCGATGTCTATAACTTGAACTAATGTAATAATATTGACTATTGTTGTATTCAAATCAGAAGTAGGTATTTTTTCTCAGCATGTATTTAAATATTTACTTTTAGTATAAGACACGGAGTTAGTCTGTACGCAATAAAGAAAAGAATTTGCGTAATAATTGACATTTGTATTACCTGGGCTGTATAACTAGGTTTTAAGTAATAAGGTAATATTAATTCATATTCAATTGTAGATCATTTTGTAACTGAATTGGTAGGAAATGAAATTGACTATAATAACTTTCGTGAGTGTTATCCATATTATATACTATATATCCCGGTTATACTCACGTCGATATTCGGGTCTTAGATCTTATATTCGGTCTAGTCGGGCATTCCCAAATATCGACGTGAGTATAACCGGGATATATAGTAGATAATAGGAAATGAAATATTTAGGGAAAATTGGATTTCCGACAGAAAGATGGTGGGTTGAGCGAGACGTTAAATTGGTATTATACGGTGTCCACCTACGTGTGTTGTGTGTGTGTGTGTAACGTGTAGGTGATTTGACATGGCAGTGGCTTCCGTGGGTATTAAGTTTCCTTTCCATCGCGGTTCATGCCTCACTACCTTTGAGAATGCTGACCCTAATGTAAAACTAAAATATATCACTTTTATTGATATTCAGTTTGTTGGTGTTTTATTATTTTATTAAGCAACCGAACGATTAGTATTAGTTACTCTTGTTACTGTTATTTAGCTTCATGAATTGACCCAATTTCTATTCATCATTCGTTTCAATTTTGGCCATGCCCAAGCCCTCTATGGACGTTTGAGAAAAAATATATTTTGGACTAGATTTAATTTTATTGTTACTGTTCAAAAAATCCAACTAAGGGCAACTACATTTTCTTTGGACACCGTCACATCCTTCGGACAAATTGTCAGGACCAATTGTACTCTACAACCTTATTTTTCAGATTCATTCATTATAATCTACAATCGTGAAATGTTGTGATATGCAATTGCATTATTGACGCAGTAATATTGGAAGAACACGTGTAGTCAAAAATAGTTGCGATGACGAGTGTAGTGCGAGGAGCGTGTAAGTCTGTGTCCAGATGGAGCGATTTGCGCGCGATATTAGGTGCGCGACTCTACGTAATTCGATTGTCTGGTACAATCTTATACTTCTGATAATGTATTTAATTTAGATATGTTTGTATACGGCAATGATCATAATTATGTTATTAATTAATATTGTGTAAGTACAGAATATGAAAAACACCTCTTTGTTGCGTCTAAAATAATTGATAACGATTGTAAAGATTGTCATCATCATATTGTATGAAATTCGGACGTCAATTTTTTTATAAACACAACCTTTGTATAATTTTATATTTGATACTAATCTTACATGAAGTTAAAGATTTTGAATCCTAAAAACGAAGGCTGAAAAAGATTAAAAGTCTAAATATACTTATCATCAGTCGCGATAAAATGCATAAAATACTGTGTTAAACTAATTGATGAATAAATGTGTTGCTATTGCTATTCATTGTGCAGTTAGTTCATTGTGCCGCAAAAATACTAGATACCGTTGTAGGGTGGGCGCTTGTCTTAAGTAATTTTGACGTCAAATAAAAATATACCTAAGTATTATATTGTAATATAGTCTTAAAAAAAATATGTGTAGAAGTGTTTTGTAAAACCTTTTTCTGAACACACTGATTGCGTCCAACTGTGCGACTAAAGTTCTTACGTTGAAGACAGACTCTACTAGATCACGAATGTATGCAAACGGAATAATCGAGGGGGAACACAAAGGATTATTATAATTACCGCGTAGGTGAATAATCTACGCATTTGCCTCTTTTCATTTGTAGTAACTATATTAATACATAATATATACTATTTCATAAAGTAAGTATTTTTAGTCATAAGTATGAACTGCTAGTACTAGTAGTCAATTATTTTTGTTAAATATATTCAAAGACTGACTAATTGATGATTTAGTAAATAAATTAGTAAAGGCTTGCTCCTAATCCATAGGATTAATCCAATGGAACATTACAGAGGTCTGGCGAAATAAGGCTCTACACTCTCTACAGCACGCACATAGGCGTTAAATAATAGTTATTATATTCGACACATGTTAATAAGACACAGCATATCTGTTCAGGTACTTAGATGTCATCATCACCTTTTGGCGAAAATTAGTAAAATATACAAAAAAACCTACTGACGCGAATATTTTTTACAAATAAACCAAAGTTAGATCCTTTAAATGGTAATAAGTATTGAATCAACAGTGGTATTATGGTGGATTTTCCATGTGCGATCATCAATTACTATGGTGCTGTTTTCACAAACCTCAGTAAGTAGGTACTGTAGTCGATATTTAGGTAGTGGGTATTTTTTTTCTGATTATTGTAATTCGATCACGTGTTGGTAATTTTGTCCTCACTTCAAGTGGTTAGGGAGTGCTAAAATATGAATTTTATATAGGTATTAAAGGATCAGAGTCCAGAATTCTGTTTATTTAAAAAATAGACGGTTCTTAAAAAAAAAAGTAGACCACAGGACATAAGCCGTAGGAGAAAGCTAGTATACAATTATAGATAACTAGCTGCGCCCCGCGGTGTTACTCGCTACATTTTTTCGGGATAAAAATTAGCCTATGTGTTAATCCAGTGTAACAGCTACCTCCATATGAAATTTAATTAAAATCCAATTAGTAGTTTTTAATTAAAAGAGTAACAAACATCCATCCATACTTACAAACTTTCGCGTTTATAATATTAGTAGGGATACTAATGTACCTAAATGTTAATGGTCCATCAGACTATACTTCGAAATGTTTTCTATTTCAAGACAGTTTGTATTATGATTTATGATCTGTCGCGCTCTCCTTACAGGCAACGTCCATAGCGACAACCCGTTATTACTTCAAATCGACCGTTGCCCGCTCTGCTTTAGACACGTGCCGAGCCAGAGACTTTAATTATGCCCCTCATTAATCAAGACGGGGGTGCAAGCAGAGGAGAGCATCCCCGAGCGACAGCCTAATTGTAAGTCCTGCGCATCCTGGGTATTCATCGTGTATAATACAATTCAGAGGTCAATGCCCGCTTTGCTAAATAGAGCTAAACGATGAAAATATATTTTGTCAACTGAGTTTTAATCGTAATTGCTCATTGATATTCTTATGATGGTAGAGGTTTAGACTATACACCCAAATCGCGTACTTAATCGTCAATTCCCCATCCTCACAAATATTTGGGTATTACTTTAAAATAAGTTATTTTTTAATGAAACGATCGCTTCACGCTAGGAATTCCTCCTGTGTCATTCCTCGTGGGTGTAGGTATTTCAAAAACATGAAATAACACATTCAAAAAAACTCGGGACAAACATCTAATCAGCGAATCACACAAATGAAATTGCCCTGTGCGGAAATCGTACCCGCAACCCTTAGCGCAGCAGTCTACTGCGCTTATCAGCTCTTAAGATATTAGCTTAATTTTGCTAATTATAGTGCAATGAAATATATTTCTATGTAGAGTTCATAATAACCGTAGAGTACATTGATGTACGTACTTTAACCACAAGTTACCACCGGTTCAACGTGGTTTGCTAGCTGTCGCGTAAACAATTGGGGCACTGACGTAAGATATCGCCAGTTACGATATATTCTTTAGAAGCACTAGTAAATAGTTATAAACCATTAACTATTATTTACTGCAGTTTTGCCTTGAAGTTAGGATTCGACTGAGACGACACATTGTTTTAGCTATCCGGGGGACGCGTTCGGATAGCACCCGCAGTGCTCTGAAACGAGAATTCATTGCGATACGGTTGATAGGTTTAGTTATGATAAGTATACAACATATTAATGGCATTACAAAATTCAACATAATGCCACAATGTTTATGGGATACGAGTAAAGACTATATAGGCTTAAGTGTTATGCCTTAAATACTGTTGGCATAATAATAATGAAGGATAATTGTATAAAGCATAATGTTATAAACGCATGTTACTTGGAATAAGTATAAATACTTACTAACCTAACCTAATCATTGAACACAACTTTTTTTCATTACCTATTTGTTTATATACTAACATCTAACATAAAATTATTGGCTACATGCCTAAATGTCTTATGCAATAAGTTACTATGACGTGTTTGGTCACCATACTAGTGTAACCTAACCTACTTTTTTAATTACTTGCACGGCTAAGGTCAAGGTCAGACATAAATATTTTTTTCTTAACTTGTTGTCCAATGTTATAGGGTAGTATGGGTCTATGGCGGCCGTTGCGCTTAATAATGAAACGCACGGCTAAGGTCAAGGTCAGACACAAATATTTTTTCTCACAGTTTGATGTCTAATGGTCTAGGTAGAGATTAGTGAGGGTCTATGGCGGCAGCTGCCTTTAATAAACACTCGCACCGCTAAGGTCAAGGTCAGACACAAATAGTTTTTTCTGAACTTGATGTCTAATGCAATAAGGTACTCGCGCGTTTTCGGTACAGTAGTACGGTCACTTTAATAATTACCGTTAATTGGTTGCAAAAATTATGTTTCGTTACTCACTATATTTTATGCGAAAACATTGTTTATAGAAATGAAGGTCCCGATCCCGGGAAAATAGTGGAATAGTGCCCCAAAAAATGTAACCAATGATAGTATTGCTAACCTTTGCATTATGCTAACATTAATTTGCTAATAAAAGTTATGCGAAAATATTATGCCAAACAATATTATGCTTTATTATGCCAAAAAAAAAACATACAGTCGAACTGAGAACCTCCACATTTTTTTTTGTCGATTAAGAAGGGGGATTCTCGATTGCTAGAACGCGGGTAGCGTTGTACGGGCTCTACACGGAGCGGGTCGCGTACGGACCAATCCGCGTCGCTGTAAAACAGTGCTCTAGCGCCTCACGTGTGCCCTTCGGGAGCCCATACAGGTCTCCCGGACAGCTATGAAACCAACCTTAAAATTCAATATATTAACAACTAACTTTTGGGAGTTCTCAAACAAATAACTGCTTAAATGCCTCGCCTACTACTACGTATATTATGTAATTAAAGAAGTACATTATATCAGTAATACCAACCTAATGCGTAGTGTAGTTACAACGCCATCTATGGTTCTACTTTTAAACTAATGGTACCTATATTTTTCAGCGGCCAATCAACGACATCAAACGCTAAGCAGTACGTTGCGCTAACAAACCAAATAGTGTTAATAGTATTGCGCTAGAGGGCGCTATGAGACTCAACCAATAATATAGCGCTATCTTCTATGTAGTTATGTAGAGTTTTATATATTGTGTGTTATTAATTATTATCAAAATGTAAATAATATTTGGAACGTTTTAGTTTTGTTACTGTTCCTTTTCAGATGCCATCTCCAGAATAAAGGCAGGGATTACTTACTGCTGTTTTGCTTATAAAATATAAGTCAGAGAAATTATTTATAGTCAGTTTCAGTCTGGCTTGGACGAAAATATTATTTAAAAAAAATGTGCGTATTACTGTGTGTTAGAATATTAGTTTGTCATATGAATGATCTAACACATCTTTGAATTCAAATGTTAAAAGTACAGATGACGCTACTGCTCTGAAAACGTACCTATGTAGAGCTATCAATGTTTAAATCAGGCAAATTAATTTTGAAATTAATGGCGTTTCAATCCCCATCCACGTCGAACTACAGTTAATGATTTCGAAAATATCATGTTATGTGCGAAACTTGATTATTAAACATAACACATAAAAAACATAACATAACATCACACCTGTATTCCCCGAAGGGGTAGGCAGAGGTGCACATATAGTACATCCACATTTCGCATATCGCTTATTAATAGGTAACATCATTTAATAAAACCGATAAAAATATATCTCCTTTAAACTATAAAATTAAAATTGGACGTAATTCGCATGTTGTGGGCAGCCTCGATCCCATAGCAGTAATTAAATATTATAAGTTTTATGCACCATTTTCAGCACGCTCGTGATAATTAAAATTTACCACATACCTACTTGATAAATACGTTTAAATAACAAAGTTAAACATGGCGATAGGCTTTCAAGATAAATTATTATGAAACTATAATAACACTTACTGTAAAACGGTTGAACTACATGATTTTGTTTCTCGATTTAGAAGTTAGAACGCAGATGAACAATACTGCTTTTCGACATTACCTAACAGGTAACTATACAAAGGGTTAAATGTTTTACAAATTCTACAATTCATAATAAATAACAGCAAAAAATTGCTTTACGCCCATGTGACGGTAGCGAAACAGCCAAGCGACATATTTTGACTAAGATGTATGTGAAGTTTGTGAAGATAGGGCTCTACGTGAGATCTGATAACTTTTTGACAATCCGAGCGATGCGCATTGTTCGCTATGCCCAGAATAATGTGGCGTCTAGCTTCCATAACGTAAACTGCTTTAAGACTTGAAGTCTTATAATATAAGAATTCATGGTAAGAGGGCTGGCCTGTTATTTATAAATCAAGTTCTATTTATATGACAATTTATTTATTTATTTAATTCTTAAGTACAGTTGTGTACAAGGCGGACTAACAATCTACTTCTGAAACAAACTAACATTATTTCAGTTTCGTAGCAAATCTGAATAGTTTGATACATTTTTGAGCACGTAGAGTTACCAAACTCACTTCCATTACATCTCGTTCAGCAAAACAAACACAAAGGAATCTTGAAATCATAAACAAGAACCATCAAATATTTAAGTCAAACAGCAGTATTGTGTGTTAACGGTAAACAATTACTTCTCCCTGGACAGACACGACGAAATACTCTGAATACTAGTACATAAATAGATAAAGAGGAAAATCACAGACCAAAATGTTTTGTTGTTTGTGACGAACAACTTACGTATACCTAAGCTATAAAAGATGATGTAATTACATAATAGCTAGGTACCTACCTATAGCAATCTTTTGGTACAGGTAGGAGTTTACAATCACGCCATGAATCCGTGCTAGACTGGATTTGATGTTTTTATTACTCTCCCACAAAAAATATACAACATCTATATCAATAGCAACAGTTAAGATGATTATAAATATTTACTTTAGACCATAGTTTGATTTTTATGGTAGTAAGTATAAGTAAAGTGGAGTCTAGAAGCCGTGTCATATTAAGAGGTCAAGATTATAGAAGACAAAGCAATACTAATCGCTACGCTCGCAAAAGGAAAGTTTAAGATGTTATTGTGTTGTTGCTACTGCCGAATGGTATAAGGCCTGAAATTGATCACCCTCTTTCCTCCCGTGGGTGTCGTAAGAGGCGACTAATGGAAAGTCCAGGAGATGGGCAGTAGCGTCTTCTGTAACTTCACCACCAATACTGCGATCTCCAAGTCGCTTGCCAAGTGTGGGAAAAATGGCACCTTTGTTCAACAATGGACAACTTTCGGCTGATGTATATTGTGTTGTAGCCTCCATATTCATGAGGAACTACTTCGTTAGGTTTTAGAACAAAAATGTTTTATACAAATGCAACATCTTTACAGGTTCTTTTTAGTCCAAAATAACTTTTGTATTAAGGCATAACCTTCACATAATGTGACCTAAAATCAAAGTGCTGAGGCATGTAAGTTCGGGCCTTTGTTCCAGGCTTCAAGCAGATTAAAAACGGTTTGATCACAATCGGTTACAATCGATTGCACAATCGTATGTTCTAGGTGCACATAGCACCGAACTATGCCCGTGATTTATGGCCGAGCGTCCTATCTACTCTGCCTAGACAGTCGTGGTCTGCAGTCGCGATAATTAAATCCAACATTAATTGATATGGCGGCACTAATAGCAATTACGATTTATTACGCCTGCTTCAATTGTCGCGGTGGAGAATCTAGCACGCGTGTGCAAAGTCAAAAGTCATTTTAATGATCAAAAGGTGCCTTAATAGAAGCTATACAAAATTATTGCGTGTAATAGTCGCTATTGGAAGCGTTTCATGGTTGTTCTTTTGCCATTTATTGTAGTAAATCGTGAATAGAAGTGCTATTTATCGTCGATTGCTATTTAATGTGATGAAGCTCCCTCAGCCGAGGATGCGAATCGTCGCGTCGTTTTGTTATTAATATAATTATGGTTGATGTGGCGGCTATGTTGCTTTGGTGCTATTCACATACCTAATATAGTTTTTTAATGGAGAGTAGTTACCGTCGCAAATAATATTTCACCCGCTGATTCTGGGCTATCCATTCTAATTTAATTATAATTCTAATTTTAAAATGTTTGAGTAAGTGACTACTCACAGTTTGATAACATTCACCGTGCCAACAGGAAAACACAACATTAATGAAAAGGAGGTTCTTGTTAAAAAGGTAGTGACATGGCTGTTCAGAAAAGGTCAAAGCGAGAGCTGCCGACAAAGTTTAAACTGGTTCCGAAGAAAGCCTCCAAGAGCGCCCAATAAGATTGTTGTTCAACTGCCGAAAGTTATAAACGTATCCATTTATAAGTAAATGTGTTTTGTTTAAAATGTTTGCTTTACATACTTACATTGTATCGAACAGGTTTGGAAAGATATTGGATTTGAGGATTCGGTATTAATATATTTTATTGGAGTATTGGATCTTTCGAATCCTTGAATGAATGAATCAAATAAACAAGTCCTGATTAATCTTGATATAATTCTGTATTCTACGCAAGACTGTGCTACATGCTATTTTTGTTTCTTTATTCAAGTGCTCGTACTCGCAACGAGAATACAAAACGACTTGAGCATTCATAATTAGCAGTACAAATCATGATTATCTAGCGTCTTATACACGGAAGTGGATTAGTAGTGTCATACATTAAGACTGTCTTGTTTAAAATTACATTTCCACTTTGCCTTTACCATTAATTTTTAAACATTTTCCGTAAGGAAAGCGAGACGCCACACTAAACTGTCTAACGGTGTCTCACTCCCACAACAGAAAATTCCCTGCTTTAAGAGTGCATGGTAAGGGGGCAGGAAAGGGCAACAGTTTTTATTATACTAGCCCGTGTCCTTTGTCGTATCTTAAACTTTTTACATGCCAAATTTTAACTAAAGTCCGTGTAGTGGTTAAGACTTGAGGGGTAACAGACAAACAGACAGAGTTACTTTCACAATTATTATATTAGTATGGATATGCCTAATATACAATAATCCTCTATTCCAATCATCGTGTCACCTTCAAACGGGTAGACAAAGGCATCCTAGTGCACCCTATTAGGTGGATAACTGTTGTAATTTCTGTGTAATATGAAGCAAGATTTGATCAATTCTACATTCCAGTATGGTAATAAATACCCAATATTAACTAACTTACGTTATTACCTCCTTCCTTACCCGGCATTGCCCGGAAAATATGCTTTATAAGTAGTAGGTACACAATAAATAATTGTTAACTGCTCAACTTAATTATAATTGTCATTTTATTGTTGTTTACTCGGAAGGTTACCTCGTAAGTCGAGAGGTCGCTAAGCGCAACTGCTGAGCGTGATTTCCTGGGTTCGAATCCCGGGTCGGGTAAAGCATTATTGTATTTTTCCATTAGTTAATTCTCAATAGCATCACGGTGTTTAGAATTGTGCCCGGTTGATGGCAATAGGCTCGCCCCCTATATTGGGTCCTATAACATAACTGGTGAAATGCGTGTACCTATACTAAATACAGAGGTATGTAAGCAGGCAGGCAGAGACTTACTACCCCTTCGGGGTACAGTTACAGAACAAACCTAACTTGGAAATCGAACTCAATATCTCGATATTGCGAGTGCGATTTTCTTTTACTTTCATAATCGGTAAATTGATCATATTAGAGGCGTACTGTGTTGTAACTGGTAAGTCGGTTTCAGTGGGGACTCGGGCGTGGGAGGACGTCTTAAATTATGGCATTTGACGCTATTATGTATTTGGGTCTATTGTATGAATTATTTATTACATTTTGCAATACAAATCAAAGTGTAGAGCAAACAATAGCCGATACATGTAAGTGTTTGTACTGAGAAAATCAGATGAAGTGTATTAACCGTTTATCTGACGTAATCAATGATATTCGGGAGGAATATTACTGAAAAATAATGTATTATTTAAGTAGATCACCTTTGTCGAGGTGTGTCTCAATTTTTATGACAAGACATATACCTAAAATCTTTAGTTTAGAGCCAATTATCAAATTGATAGCGAACGAGCTACGACGTCAACAAGTTTGTAGTAATCGTAAATATTCTGCACCCGTGGTATACATCTATCGACGTGTGAAGCTCGCTTACACCCCTTAATCGATTATTCGCTGTCTACTCTTAGGTTGATGACCAATTGCTACAAGTCGAGACCCTCACGTGGGGTAAGGGAACCGCATTACGTCATCTATATAGGTTGATACTTTAAAAGTTTAAACATCGAATAGAATCGTTAATGCTAAAAATAAAATTCAATATCGATATAATTCCAATGCTGCCAGCTTTATATTGCCGGCTTAAGCTGTGTGTAGAGCCTAATACGATTAATGGTAGGCACATCGGTAGGGGGACTTGTCAGCGACGACAATCCTCGTATGTGCACACATACGCATCTCAACGCGACCTACGCATTCGCAAATGTATTGTGAATTTGTGACTAAGTACGCAGAACGCAATCTGTTAGTGACATAATACTCACATGATTTTTTTTGAACTTATTCACAACCTACTCGTCATTAAATATGAAGGTCAAAAATGTTATTATACCTAGTACTGTGCTAGCGGGCGGTCACACGTGCTTCCTGTAATTACTCGGCAAACATGGTATTAAGTGAATTATTTGTAGCTGAGCTTAGGCGCAAGCCGCAGTGCAGACCTGCACCAGCCACTTGAACCTGAGTTTAATTAAAAAGTAGTGGGATTTTATGTCAAGGGACATAAAGGCGTGTAATTGTCTTTGAGCTTACAGATCGGCTGAGGAATATTTCAGTGCGGCTAGCAGTAAAACCTAGCATTGGTTCGGATTATCTTTATAACTGATGGATCGACACGGGCCGGCTCGAGCCAGACTTGGGAGGTAAAATATTTGATTTATACACCTGACATAAATATTGGGTGCGCAGTGGAGCGTGTCTTGGCATACATGAAGCGATATTACTACAAACGACTAACGCACGACGTGGCGCTCCGTGATAACAATTTGATTATTCTGCACCCTCCACTGTTAGGTTGGGTAACGTTTTAAGGTAATCTTAGCTAATGATTCTAGCCTCACCCTTCGCTAAAACAACATCGCACCCTAACAATTTACAGGCAAATTAGTTTCTAGATAGGCACACATTATATATACGACGCGGCGCGACGGTTGATCACCGACAGCGCACTACATAAACGTAGCTATAACTTTGATAGGTGTACGTCGTGTTTTGAAAATGTTATACGCATGAAAACACGAGAATATTATGATCGTTAAAGTAGATGCCGAAGTATTAAATGTAGGTCATAATCCAAGGGAGGTAATGTCGTCAACGCGGCTATTGCCAACTGCCGCGCGATCCCGTGCAAAAACGCTATAGACGCGGGATTAAAACAATTTTTATGTTTATTTTTAGTACACGCGTGGCCCGGTTTACATGGGATAGGTCTATAAACTCGTTAAGGATACCTACAGCAATGGGTTGTAAGTGCGGGAGATGGGCAGATGTACCACTTGATCAAAATACAACAACATATTACTCTCCACTTGACTTATTTAAAACTAGACACGTGGCTTTACATTAAGAATACAATAATAACCAATAGCTTTATGATAACTGCTAATATTTATAGCTATCGTTATGTTAATACATTGTCACTGTTATTAACATAAGAATTGCCATTAAAAATGATCGTGTATAAATTGTACACATTAAGGAAACGTCCAAAAATTAAAATATATTGTTAAAGTTATTGACTTTGTATTCAAATTTAATCCTATTATAAAAGTGGATATCAATATCACAGTTATACCTACATAAACGACGCACGTCGGTAAACAAATTTGATATTAAAAAAATTTGTTGCAAAAATGTGAAATATCTCATGTTGTTATCATTTCCCTGCGAAGTAACATTTTTAGTAATAATATTTTGAATTTAAACAGTAGCTGCTTTACATAGGTAAGAAAACCTTATCACATAGCATACAAGTAGGTCCTGTACCCAAATTTGGGTCTTTTAATGTATCTAACACTTAGGTTTGAGCAACCAAACCTACGGCCGTACAAAGTATGTATTGTGCCGTTATCGGTGAACTAATATGGGTGTCCAAAAATAAGATAGCTAAATGGACAACAATGGCGTTCGTTTGCATGTGGGTCACGCAGTCGCAGACTATCCGTTCCAATTCGTATGAGGTCAAGAACGAGCTTTGATTGTAGTAGCTAAGATAACAAACCGACATCTGAATGCTTAGGAAATATGGTAGTTTGTCAATTAATGTTTGCCTTACAATTAATTTTGTTGTGAAAAGTTACATAATATGTATCTACTTATTAGGACGTTACTATATTTTATCAACGTTTAAGGCATGTAATTTATTTACTCTCCATGACATGTACTATTTTACAACTTAATTGTAATAAAAAATAAAAACAATATAAAAAAATAATACGATTAAGGTGAATGTTGCTCAAATAATTGAATATCTTTTTTTTACGTTCGATTATAGACATCGTAGACATCTATTGAATTATAAGCCTTAGTATTAGGTTGTCTTTCAGGACTTCTTATTTTCTGCTCATAAACACCTGATTAGCGCAGTGGCTAAGTGATTGGATTGCTGCGCTAAGGGTTGCGGGTTCGATTCCCGCACGGGGCAAAACTTTGTGCGACCCACAGATGTTTGTCCCGAGTCTGGATGTTTGTGTATGTGATATTTCATGTTTGTGAAACGCACCCACGACACAGGAGAAAGTCCTAGAGTGGTTCGACGTTTTAAAAAAAAAAACATAAGTTGTGAATAATGTAAATTGGTACATTACAATTTCATATTTTTTTTATAAAATCATCCTCTAGCCAATAGTTAAAAATGAATTCTAACAGCTAGTTAGTCTAATGTGTGTCTCCAAGCAGCACGCGATTATCGACGCTCTACCACCTGCTATCATCACTCCACACACAGTATCAGAACCTGAAGTAATTCGTAGTTTTAATCAACAATTATCATCTTTATTTAAATTAAAAGGCTTTAACACCAGCTGCGTATGACCGTTTAAAGATATCCATAATCAAAATAGCTATAAGCAATTAAACAGAATGAGGGCGCGGAATATCTCGTTACATTACACGCTTAATTACCCTCTGTGTGATTTGAATCCAGTTTTAGATTTAATTTTAAGGTCACCATAAATTACAAAGTACCAGTTTACCTACCGCGCACTTTGAATGCGGTAGTTTCTAAAACGATAACTTTTAATTATAAAATGGCCGATTAAGATAATATGTATTACGGACGCTGCAATCGGATTACATGGAGCGGAAATGGCGGTCGGTAATATCATCAAATTAATTTTACTGGAGTTAGTTTTTGCCGTGAGTTACGGTGGATTCGAGGATTTGGAAGTGGTAAAAACTAACTTGCCACATATTTCATTGAGCTATAACTTTTGTAATATGAATGTCACGCCTCCCGGGAAACTTGGTTGGGCTCGGCAGTGTTTGCCGAGCGGCACCGCAGCGCACGGCTACCACCAGAATTACTAAGAAAAAATTGAGACATTTTTACAAGTTTATTCATTCCTGTGATCGCAAAGTGAAAGCTGTAATAACTTCATCTAAAATAAACGATTGAATTTATTGTAGACGTTGTCATCTGATGTGATGATGATCAATGTACCTAAGCGATGATGATTTTATGAATCACATTATAGTATGGAAATTGAATATAGCCCATTCATGATCATCCTACCGAGAATATGCAATAGAAATTAATAGTTTTTTACCCTAATGTATGAAAACCATGATAAAGCCATTAAAAAGGAGTCAAGGGAATCGGTAGTAGGTACAAACATTAGAAATCACTACTGAATCAGTAAAAAATAGAAAAACCAATTTAAAATTACCTTTCTACTACTAACTGTTTATTAGAAGTATCAACAAAGGCTTACAAGTAGCCATTATGTGGGCTAATAAGCAATAATGACCTACTCAAAGACACCGGAATGTGAGTTCTTACGTGATTCCGCTTACCGTTCCTCAAGCAGGATGTGCCTACATACGCAATCACAGTTTCTGCCAAACTGTGATTCACAAGGAAAAAGTGTAAATACCTCCTCCAATTTCTGCTCCATTGGCAAATTTATACATCCAGGTGCGCAAGTGCAGCAACCTTAACGGAATCGACTCGTTGTTTCGTGGAACACTTTTTATAAACCATGAATTCGTAAACGTGGTACCAAGAAGTATACCTGCTTTATTAGAAGCGAACCCTGCACCGGCTGGGGTCACAGTGCTATCTAATAATGTACTACTGTTAACACATAACATCACGCCTGTATTCCCCGAAGGGGTAGACAGAGGTGCACCCACATTTCGCCAGTTATGTTTTAGGTCCCAATGTAATAGGGGGCGAGCCTATTGCCATCAACCGGGCACAAATCCAGACTCCGTGCTGCTACTGAGAATTACCTAATGGAAAAACCCAGTAACACTTTGCCCGACCCGGGATTCGAACCCAGGACCTCGTGCTCAGCAATCGCGCTTAGCAACCACTAGACCAACGAGGCAGCCACTGTAAAGTTTGAGATACACAATATTCACGCTGCAGGTCATGCTAGGTCAGTTTTCAACTTAATTTTTCAGTAAATTTGTGTTTTAATACCAAATAACTTAGGAATTCAGCTTTAATTAAAAGTTTGTCTCAGAAACTTGCTCCGCCGACAAAGATTACAATCATTTATTGGCCGAAGTTAAAACAATGGCGCATCCTGTTTACCTTTGCCATTGTAAAGTTTGGCGAATGTTAGTTTGTTTGAAACACCCAAGTTAAGTGTGGGTGAGGACATTAGTATTGTCTTGAAACAGAGGTGTAGGCTGGTGTTAGTATCCTTCAGACAATAAGCAATTTATTCGCTCATATTCCTTTTTTGCATGGCAATTAATTAGGATTGTTTGAAACGGTGCATTTAGAAAATGTTGCAATATGAAAAGTTCACGCACAATGGCCCAATTAAGCGGCTTAGTGCGGGAAATGCCCAGCTTAACCATGTGCAAAGTTATAAAAAGCGGTACCTAGTGCTCTAAGTAAATTTTTATAATTAATTATTTGAAAAAAAAAACAAATATAGGTACATTGTTCAGTTGTCGTCTTCATTATGTAAGTACATACTCCATCTTTATAAAATGAGGCATGGCTCTTCCGCTTAGAAGACCTACGTAATGTACTTTTAATTTCTTTGATAGACTGCTCTCTTTATCTACCCTCTTCCACTTCGCGTCCTCTTCAAAACAGGAGCATTAACCGAGACTTTTTGATAAAATCTTTGAACAGGGCCTTTCATGATACTTTTGAAATTAAGATTTGAGAGGCACAAAGAAGTTTTTGGTGAAAAATGTATTAACTATTTCTAACATAAAGACATGTTTCAAATTGTTTAGATACACGCAAGTCGTAGAAAAATATGGTAGACAGAAAAAGGCAGCTAAGTATCACGCAAATTATATTCAGGGCGCGTTCATGTTGCCGTGGGTCTGCAGCGGTGCTCACTGCTCGCCACGAGTTCGCCAACAGTCATATTTATTACGTATTGATGTCGCACGCGACGGTAATGTTTAACCAATTTACAACTAGTTTCGTTCAAGGTTCAGCAATAAATGCCTGTCTGGATTTTTATTGTAGCATTCGTAGTTACATTTATTGGCTTCTTTATTAATGAATTTTTACAACGCAACTTTCGCCATTAAAACGGCAATTAAACGAACTTTAGACGAACTTCAGCTATTTTAAATCTTGTTTAGTTTTGGTACTTTATTATTCATTTTTGTTATTAAATCATAATAATTTGAATGAAGTACCTACGACGAAAGTTTCAAACGTTATAATTGAACTAACGTATGTTCTCAATTAACTTTGTACTGATACGGCCAAATAGATTACACCACGGTAATAGATACTCCAAACATGCCATATATTTATCGGCGTACATTAGAAAGCAGTAACATTATTCACTGCAGCTATAAAGCTACGCTGTTTTGATTAGTAAGCTATCAATTACGATTTATTTTCAAGGTAGTAGTTGTACGGCAGGTGCAATGGACTGCATTCCCGAGTGCTAGAAAAACTGGATCCAGAGACCGCTCCTGCAGCCGGGCCGACTATTGCCGCGATTAGATTATATTGATAGAACATTTATATCACTACAGACAGAAACGACGTGGGAAACTATTGTAAAACAACTGTGCATAACTTCAGCGCTAACAAAAATACATTATGTAAACGAATCATAGACAGTTATAATAAATTGTATAAACATTCCAAAAGTTAGTCCTTACAATCGCAAGATTTCCATATTTCTCGGGAGATATTTCTATTATTTATGAAAAGTATGACAAGTCATGAATAAGTTTTATTTCCTTTATGCTGATATTCTTAATATGACTGTTATATTTTGCATAGAGTAAGAATAAATATGTAGAGTTTTCGTAATAGGTGTGCGAATTACATTGGTAATTAGGTAGAAATGCACCATATAAAGTTAGTGCAATTAGGCCCTGCACTCTGTCATGAATTGTAATCTCATTATGTAAATGAAGTATGGACGGTGTGGCCGGGCGAGGGACGTCGGGATGCAGGCGACGTCGCGCGTCGCTCCGCAGTGATTAGCACCGCTCATACCTGTCAATTTACCACGACATACTAGATTTGTTGTCAGCCTTATTCTGTGATACTGGTTTATACGTACATACATAATTTATACAATTTAGTAGCATCAGTGACTGAGTACAGGTAGAGCAAGACACGCGTTGTAAAATGTTTCCTGTTAGTTAATTAATAATTATGTTCTTTATCTAGTTTGTTAGATGTAGGCATGTCCATTATTTCGTAATCAATCATTCCAAATTATAATTGAATAGTTTTACTATTGTCACTTTCGAAATTACGAGTTGGACTGTAATTACTTAGGCACGTGATATTCATTGCGCGCATGTCTAACCAACGTCGCACCTGTTAATAAAATTGTCGGTGAAAGTCGTTGCGTTTTTTCCACATATCGTGTTAGCCATTTATAATTCATGTGGCCCGAGGACATTGTCACAGTTACGCCACAATCGTGCATGTATCGTGTCCACGTTAAAAAGGTTCAATTGCCTGAATCACTGTACTAGGATCATAACCAGAACATTTAAACATGAGGCAGTCACATTAGACAGGTACAAATAAATTAGTGAGCGCGGCACGGTGGGGCCATCGCACTTTCATTAGCCAAATTATTTGCTAATTTGTACTGAACATGGCCGCAACTACTCAGTAAGGGTTATGGGGACTTAATCTACTTCATTACACAAGCTTATGCGAATATTCCGTTGAATGCATTTGAGTCAATTTTCCTTTTATTACTTTATTGCTTATTGTTTTTTCCGCAATGATTTAAATTTATTTGACAATATGATTGTACCTACAGATAGATTTATGAAAACAAAACAATCGTCAATCGCCAACTACTGTTTGAGTATCGTATGTTGGTTTCGGTGTTTGCGGTCATGAAGCAGATGGTGAAGCAAGCGTAGAAATATTGACACCGAACCTCTGGCTGACCATGTATGAAAAAACATTTCTTGCAAATAAAATGAAATAAAATAATGTTACTTAGAAACTAAAACGAGCAATAAAATAAGGATAATTGGACGATGTTTGTTCCAAGAATGAACGAATGAGGGAAACAAGTTTATAAAATCAGGTCCCACGTTCTGTCCCGTCCCATTATGTAGCATCATCTGCAGCTCGTGTATGTACGTAATTGTCGCAAAGGAAAATCAATGTGTCAAGTTTAGTTACCAATTCTCATGTTATTTATACCGTAATGTAAACGGCTGCTATTCTAAATTGTAGGTAAACATTTACAACCAGCTCATCCACGATTATCACACAACATTTAAACTATGCAACGAATTCCTATTCTGGTATTGATTTTTGTTATTGTGTATGGCTTGTTAATTGTCTAACCGTAGCCCGTAGATCGCACTAAATCGTTAACTATTAAATAAACGCACGTGTCCCTTTGTCGGGCACAGAACACTGTGACCTCTTTGAAGTGAACGAAATGCTTCCAGAGACCAATTTCTCTTTAAAAAGGGTGTTATTTGCTCAAGTGTGCTGTGTGCCAGTACGCACAAATGAGCGTATTACGTACTGTAATAACACTTAGCTGAAACTAATTTTGTTTCAGTGCTACCGTTGCCGTTGTACAGCGCATGCACACTTATTTTTATTGGCGTATATGCCGTGACCAATTTATAATAAACATTAGATTTTTAATCGCTTCGAGGTTCAAATCATCTGCGTAGGTTCATCCGAAATATGTAGGGGTCGCCGACCAGTGGGATGGGCTGGTCAGACAGGACGCCGACCTCAACAAAGTCGATGCAGAGATTTGCTGAGCATATGTTTTTTAATACTGTTGACGTTCCACTACTTTTACTAGCCACATACTTTTTACTGCATAGAACGAACAAGTTTTCTCACGATACAATGTCAAAATTTCGGGAATCAAACTCTTTCTCGTCTTTGTCTAATGTCACGAACATGACGAGTTTTTATGAGTATATACGTACCCATTTAGCCAAACATTTAAGTTCAATGTAGGTATGGTTATTGCCGTTCCTCAGGCACAATTCTAATTATCGGATTTGGAGAAGATTCATAATTATTCGAATCTACATCTATGCTGCACAAGGTATTTGTATAAGTAGTGTATAGATGAATCCTGCCCGTAAACCACAGCAAGACTGCAGTAATGCTGATGAGCAGAATATAGAATGATCGCCTTTTAAGTCAATATCGCGGATCTGCAAGGTTGCTATTAAGCTACGCTTCCAGCTACCAGACGTATGGGCTATTATTTACAGTCAATTAAATAAATGAACGAAAGCTCCGACTCAATTATGGCGTGCAGTTGGTATGACTTCTGTAAATGACACTTATTTCAAATTTAGTGTCCTTTATTATCGTAGACCATAATTTTGTTACAACTCTGTATATAATTTTGTTACGAAAACTCATAATTATTATCCGTGGTTTTGTATTATGCAGTTAGTTTTAGTAACATACCGTAACAAACTGCATAATTCTGGTGATTTAAAAAGAGCTTTGAATAATTGCGCAAGTTTAAAAGCGCGAGCAATCGACACGACGTGATCAATGGCTGCCTGCGAGCTGACATTTCCGTTGTTTTGCATAACCTGACATTAAGGTTGATTGAAGTGCCGTCTTCGCTCCAACGGAGGACACCAACGACGCAGATTGTTATTCTCTTTATGGCCTTCGATTTACTCTATATTGCAGACAGCCTTATAAAAATATTATTTGCAAGAGAAAATAAAATGGAAATATCGTGTTGAGCTGAGTTTGGCAATAACAGGAGAAAAAAATAAAATCTAAAGAGCCATGTTAAGTCTGTTATTGGTCTGGCGAATACACAGGGATATATTCAATTTTTGTTGTGGTAAAGGGATTGAATTGCGAACAATGTAACTCGTTTTATAGAAAGTTTTTTTCTCATAATAAATGCAAGATTGAATCGATGATTAACCAGTATTTTCTTTGATATGTTTTACGGGATTTATAACGGCAAAGGAGATAATGTAGTAGACAAAGTCATACAAGTTACCTTATGTCATACTAAAATGTTTCACGAAGGGGTAGTCGAAGACTTGCTGGAATATTGCCATATCTAAGCATTTTGAATAATTGAGTAGAAAATATCTATAAACAACATAACAATGCAAAGGTTCCGTATAAAATCTTTTAGTATTTGTTTTCAACCTCCTATCAGTTGTGAGTAGGTACTTGTTGCCGGCTGACTGCTTGCATAACAATGATGATAGTACACACAAGAGACGCTGCCTCTGTTTCGTAATACGTTCTGTTTGTAATTACGTTCATTATAACCCGTGGTCCATCAAATAAAAGGAGTGTAATGAGCGGTATTGAAAATGTATCATAGAGACAGTTGCAATCTATAGTTAAGATGCGTGTTTGAATGTTACGTCAGGCGGATGCTAAAAGATTAATAGTCTCTTGGTACAGTTACATGATACCTATAATTAGCAGCGATGGTATATGGACTGCTGATGAAGGACATCATGTCACCTGCGCACCTGTTTAGGGATTATAGTCGTCTTGTATTCATCGGTACCACTAGAAAAGCATGCTTAGCAGCAGACCGAGCTCTGTGGCGTACCTCGGGAGAGGCCTATGTCAAGCAGTGGACTGCAACGCTCTGATAATGATGATTATTTCAAAAGTTACATACTAACTTACATAAAAGCACGCCCGTATTCCTAAAAGGGGTAGGCAGAGGTGTACCTATAGTACCTACAACCGCATTTCGCCAGTTATAGGTTCCAATGTACCAGGCACAAAGCCAGACTGCGTGCTGCTCCTGTGAATTACCTAATGGAAAAATCCAATAACAAATTGGCTAAGCTAAGCTAAGCTAATAGATGGGAGCGCTTAAACATTTCTAATATTTACAATATAAGTATACGCGGAGGCCGTGACAAATGTCATTACGACGTCACGGTGCCTGATCTTTTATGACACCGCGCGAAAGGCCGGACTCAGATACCTATCGTTAACAATAATCTGTGCGGTCGTAACTTAGGACTCATAAAATAAAATGTGTATTGACACTTATATGACAGCAGTATCCAATTTTACGTGTGCATTCAAATTATCATAAATGTTTAGATAGCATTTGTAAATTGAACGGCGCAGTGTGAGTTGCAGAGAATGTTTATAGATATGATTGTTGTATTCCCATGGAAAATTTTACGGTGGAAGTTGTATAAGAGTTTCAATATTTGTTCGTCGTATACTCATAACATTATACTCGAATGTATGTATGTGTTGCGTGCCATCACTTTGCGCATTATTTATAGTGATTGATTTTTACAGTTTACGAAACAAAAACATTAAACAATTAAGTTGTGAGTGCCTGCGCACCAGCAAGAGGACAGACATATTCATACGAGACACCAACAAGAACTGTAAGCCGCGCGCAGTAAACCGCGCTATATTTACGTTGCTCTGTCTCAAGTGAATATGTCTGTCTCCCTCTATGCGGCAGTAGGCAAGCGGCAAGTGTACGCACCGAACTCGGCGCACACCGATTGGCCGAGCATATATTTTGTGTATCTCCGATTACCCACTACTCTAGCTCGTAAGTTTTTGTATATTAATAGGTTAAGTTTACACAAAAATACACTTCACTCGCCTTCCGGCTCTCGCGGAGTGCGGACGTGTTGCGCGCGCGCTCTCCCGTCTCCCCACTCCACGTGTCTCCGTGCTACGACTCGTCGTGGCGCCGCCCGTACAGTCTCACGACTGTTTCTTGGTCAACTTTGTCTTTTTCAAGACAATTTTGACTATCCTGTTTCTTGGACAGTGTCCGTCTTTTTTGTGCGCCCCTTCTGGGTAAAAACCACAGTTTCGTGGTCCTCGGTGGAAACCTCACGGTGTCAACGAAACCGAGTGGAGTGTTGCCCCAATACACTCGCCGCGCCCCTTCAGGGCAAAGCATTCAATTGGAAGGAGCCTAGGATCACCGGCCTTGGGGGATCTCCTAGTCGACCCTAGCTCAGTCCTCCCCGTTTTTCTCTCCACAGCGCAGCTCGGGGCCATACAGTTGGCTCCTTGACCACGAGCTGTTAGGAACCCGTGCACAATAAGACTGGCACGGGATACACTCTTAGGGCACACCAGTAGGTACTCATCCTCCCTGCCTACACCCGGCGGGGAGGGATTACACACACCCCACACATCCCCGGGCCCATCCAACCCGGGGACGCTAGGTCCCTGTTAGGTAATTTCAGTAGGCGCGTAAATTGTCCCTCCCATCCCCATCGACATGGAGTCCGCTCTATTATTAGAGATCCTGAAGGTGATGCTCAGAAGTGAGCCTCACCTTCTCGACCGTTACAGGGCCCTCCTTCCGAATTCGCTCGTGCAAACGTTGTTCGCACCGTCCCCGGCCACCTGCGTTGCGGTCCCTCAGACCAATTCGCAAAACTCCCCAGTAGCTTTGTCTTTGCTTCACAAAGACAATAACAAGCCCCTTTGTTCATCGGTTTCAAGGAAACCGATAAGCCAGGCCACCTGTGACTCGGTCCCTCAGATCGGGTCACAAAACAACCTATTGTCTTTGCCTAACAAAGACACCTCATTAGCGGCTACCGCGAAGCCGATAATCCCCGACCCGCACTACAACAATAGTGCCGCCTCAATCCCTGTCCCTTTGTCCTCCGTGAACAATAGTCCCATTGTTCACGTAGCAACCCCCGCGTCGCCCGATAACAATGCACGGTCTCAGGACAGTGTCATTCCGCGAAACCGCGCGGCGTCATTGTCCGACAATGACGCATCCCGTCCTTCTTCCCCAAATGTCGTGGATTCCCACATGCACGACATGCTCTCCGACATAGAGCATTCCGCCTCGGAATGCTCTCAAACCTCAGCCGATGATGATGACTTCATCACCGTCACCGGCAAAAAGAGAGCCCGTAGGTCTCACAAGTCCGCAGAGGAAACCCCTGCCAAGTCCCTCCGTACCGACCTGGCGAATAGCGCCCCGTCCCAATCCCAATCGGGTCCCTCTCCCCAGTCCCAACCCAAACCCGTGTCCCAGACCGCCTCCTCCTCAAACTCCCAGAGGAAAGGCCCGGTTCCACCACCCTTGTACATTCAGGACAAGGCGAAGTGGACCGATATTTCCAAATTGTGTGTTGATGCTCGCATCAACTACACTAGCGCCCGTACCACCCAACAAGGCATAAAGGTGCAGTTGTCCACCGCCTCCGACTTTAGGTCCCTCACCCTCAAACTCAAAGAGCGTAACGTGTCTTTCCACACGTACGCTCTCCCCGAGGAGCGCCAACTCCGCGTAGTCATTCGCGGTATCCCGAAGGAGATCGACACTCAGTCGGTCTTAAGCGATCTTAAATCGCAAAATATCCCCGCGTCCGAAGTACACCGAATGCACCGTGGTCGCACCCACGAGGCATTCGATATGGTGTTAGTCGTTTGCGAGCCTCTAGAGGCCGCAAAAGCCATTTTTAATATCAAAACTCTGTGCCATCTGTCCGGCATACGAATCGAATCCCCATACAAAAAAGGCCCTCCCGGCCAATGTCACCGATGCCAACTCTATGGCCACTCTCAGCGAAATTGTTTCGCAAAACCCAGGTGCGTAAAGTGCCACAAGGATCACGGAACGGCGGAATGCGATCGGCCCAAAGACAGATCGCTGTGCACCGAACCACCAGGCTGTGTCCTGTGCGGAGGCTTGGGCCACCCGGCGAACTATCGCGGGTGCCCCAAGGCCCCGCCCACGGACAGGAAGGTGGCGAAGCGTGCAGCGGCCCGTCAGAGGAGGAACGCGCGCATCCCGCCGTACCAACCTCCTGTCACCGCCAACACTTGGCTAGGTCCCTATAGGCCCCCAAACAATCCCTGGAATATGCTGAACCACCAGCAGTCGTTCCCAGCTCTCAGGCCTTCAGCCGCTCACTTTCAACCCCAACCCCATTATCCTCACATTCCCTCCCTGATGGCGCTCCCGACCCAACCGCCGCCCGGTTTCCCACTGGTGCCGCAAAATCTCCCAGTCCCTCAGACTCCCCAGCAGCCGAGTCCCGCCTCACGAGACCCCCGGCTTGCACAGCAACCCTCTCAGGCCCCGCGGCCACGGATCTCCCTACAATCCTCCGATGAGGAAAAAATCCTTTTCGGGAACAATCTGCTTCGTGAATATCACGAGCAGGTTAATAACAACCGTCTTATCGCGTTGACTAACCGCGCGTTGGTCCTCCGCGGAAACCCCCACGCTGCTTCCATCTTACACAGCGAGTTCATGGATGTCCATAGGGCATACCATAACCTTTCCGAATCCCTTTTCAATGGCAGTCCATAATTCCCCTAGATTCAAACCCCGATCCCTCAAAGTAGGCTTCTTTAATGCAAATAGCATTAAAAAACAGAAAGATCAAATCGCCCAATTCCTCCGCGATCATGATCTAGACGTGTTTCTTATCCAAGAAACACTACTCAAACCTAGCATGCGTAACCCTCGAATTGCGAACTATAATATAGTTCGTAACGACAGGACTCGCAACCGCGGAGGCGGCACTCTCATTTATTACAAGAGGTCACTGTACTGCATACCTCTAGACACCCCTTCCCTGTCCCACATCGAAGCGTCAGTCTGTCGGCTAGGCATGAACGGCCATCAGCCGATCGTAGTCATCTCCGCGTACATAGCACCGAACGTCAACGCCGATTCCATGGCGTCTGACCTCGCGATCCTCCTCGAACTAGGTGACTCCGTCCTTCTGGCGGGTGACCTAAATTCTAAAAACACAGCGTGGAATTGCCAATCCACAAACTCCAAAGGTAGGCGCTTAGAGTCCCTGAGTTCTAAACTCAATTTCGACGTCATCGCCCCGATGCGTCCCACTCACTTCCCCGATATAGTAGGCCACTCCCCGGACGTGCTCGATGTTGCGCTTCTGAAGAACGTAAGCCTCAGCCTGCGCTCGTTAGAAGCGCACCAAGAGCTCGACTCCGACCATAGGCCGGTGATTCTCGAGCTAGGTCCCCGCACCGGCCTTCCCGACCCGGGTACGCCCGTTCCCCACAAAACGATCACGGACTGGAGGAAACTCGAGGAACGCCTCAAGCGTACTTCATCCGTGCATCTAGACGCTATCCCCGAACATATCGTAACCCTTCCGGATACGATCCGCGCAGTAGAGTCCCTGACCGAGCACGTTCAATCCGCGGTGAACGAAAGTTCACGTAGCGTACCGGTGACGAGCGATCGTCGCTGGCAGCTACCGGATGACGTGCGCGCCCTCATCACCGAGAAGAACGCAGCCATACGCGCGTTCGACTCTTTCCCTTCCGAACCGAATCGTCTCTTTTTACGTTCTTTACAGCGCTCTGTAAAGCAACGTGTAAAAGAATTCCGCGAAGCTCGTTGGGATAAAACCCTGAGCGACATCAAACCCTCCCATCTCGCGTTCTGGCAGCTGGCCAGGGTCCTCAATTCCGACCAACAATCCGTTATGCCTCCCCTAGTCCGACCACACGGTCAAAGCCCCGCTTTTGACGATGACGAAAAGGCGGAATGCCTAGCCGACAGTCTGGAGGCCCAATGCACTCCCAGCACTCAGCCAGTAGACCGAGCTCACCTCGACGAGGTCGACGCGGAAGTCGAACGCCGAGCTGCGCTACCTCCTCCTCCCCCTATCGTAGTAGTAGAGTCCGACCTAGACGCAAATGACGATTTAGCCGATGACCCTTCCGCGATTCCTCCGGTCACGGTCGTCGAGGTCCAGACGTTCGTAAAAGCCCTGAAAAACAGGAAAGCACCCGGTTCCGACGGCATCACCAATAGGGTGGTCCGTCTATTCCCTTCCACGCTTCTCGTGCTCATGACCGCCATTTTTAACGCGGCCCTTAACAATAACGTCTTTCCGCAAATGTGGAAAGAGGCTATCGTTATAGGTATCCCCAAACCCGGCAAACCCCCTTCCGACCCCACTAGTTATCGCCCCATAAGTCTCCTCAATGTTATTGCGAAGATTTACGAGAGAGTCATTTACAGTAGGCTACGGCGCTTTGCCGAATCCCATCATCTCATTCCCGACGAACAGTTTGGTTTTCGCACCAAGCACTGTTGCGTTCATCAGTTACACCGCATCGTCGAGCATATTTGCACTGGTTTTCACACCAAGACGATGACCGGTGCCCTCTTTTTCGATATCGCGAAGGCGTTCGACAAGGTCTGGCACAACGGCTTGATTTACAAGCTCTATCGCATGGGTGTGCCAGATCGTCTCGTGCTCATCATTCGAGACTTTTTGTCGAATCGCTCCTTTCGCTACCGCATAGTAGGCGCGTTATCCTCCCCTCACCCTATCCGCGCCGGGGTCCCTCAGGGCTCCGTGCTGTCCCCTCTCTTGTTTGCGCTGTACACCAGCGACATCCCCAAGACCAAAAAGGCCCATCTGGCCCTATTCGCCGACGACACTGCTATCTACTCTTCCGGTAGAAGCAGTGAAGTCATTACCAAAACCCTCCAATCCGCGGCCGACGCGCTAGGCGCTTGGTTTCGGAAGTGGAGGATTGAGGTAAATCCCACTAAGAGCGCAGCCGTGCTCTTCATCCGACACGGCGAGGCTCACTCCACCGCCCGCCCCATCCAAATGTTCGGTCGGCCGATCCCTTGGGAGACGTCGACCAAATATTTGGGTGTGATCTTAGATCACAACCTCTCCTTCAGAGAACACATAAAGAGGGTGCGCTCTCGCGCAGCCTTCGCTCTCAACCGTCTTCATCCTCTCGTAAATCAGCGCAGTAAGTTGAATCTCAGACTCAAATTGAGGCTTTTCCTCACTTGTATCCGCCCCATCATGACCTTTGCGAGCGTAACGTTCGCTCACGTCGAAAACTATAAGCTCAAGAAGCTTCAGACCCTCCAGAATAGGTTCATGCGTCGAGCCACGGGAGCCCCGTGGTTCGTTCGCAACGAGCAACTCCATGTCGATCTCAAAATGCCCACTATCAGGCAATTCATGAAGTTAGCGTCCGTTCGCTACTTCAAGTCCGTCCCCGCTCATTCCAATCCCCTGATCGTATCGGCCGCCCGATACACGGCTTTCGTCCGCGCCAAACGGCGCCGTCCCCGTCATGTTCTCTCGGATCCGGACGATCCCATCACCGTCCTTCAGGCGGAGGTGAAAGCTAGGTTAGATGCCGAACGGCGGCAACTACACATCGACAACGCCACACGACGACGACGACACACCGCCCGACCGTCGTATCGACCTCGCCGGCGAGGTCCGTCGCGACGCCCCTCTAGAGCTATTCCCGCGCCGCCGGCTCGTGCCGTGCGAGAAAACTCGACCACGTCCCCAAAAACCCCAAAAAATCCGATCCAGCAGCTCCCCCCCAGTAGTGGTAGCTTCTCCTCCCCCAGCGACGCCCTGAGCCGAGGTCCGAACCCCTCGCGGGGGTGCCCTTAGGCGCTGTCGCTTAGTTTGTAGTTTTTAATTTATAAGCCTGGCTGGAGGCCTTTTATTAGGTCTCGCCAATCGACCGGTTAAGCAGTAAGAGCTCCCTCAGAGCTAACTGCGAGAGACAAGTTCGAAAAAAAAAAAAAAAAAAAAAAAAAAAACAAAAATACAGTTTTACTTCTACGATACTACTGTTTTATTTTAACACCTCGACTCTGCTGCTACATTTTGGTGACCCCGTGAAGAACCACAACCATGGAGAAACTACAGCAGGAAATCCCTGTCTGCGAGCCAGCTGACCTAGCTGCAGTCTCCATCCAGTCCAGACTACTTCCCTTCTGGCGGGAAATACCTCGAGCTTGGTTCATCCAGTTTGAAGCCGTCATAGACCCGCTGAAAACGTCGGACGATCAAAAATTCCGGTATGTGTTACAACAATTGCAAGCCGCCGATCTCCAGCACATCACAGACATTTTGTACAATCCACCAGCTTCAGATAAATATGGCGCTGTGAAGAATCGCCTGCTAACGGTGTACGACAAGTCAGACGTCAAGAACTTTCAAAAATTAATCAGCGGTCTAGAGTTAGGAGATCAAAAACCAACGCAGCTATTACGAAAAATGCGAGAACTTGGAAGCGGCATGATCACAGACGAAGGATTGAAAATCGAGTGGCTCAATCACCTACCCACCCAAGTACGTGTTGTACTATCCGTAATCACCGAGTCGTCGCTGGATACTCTCGCTGCCATGGCTGACAAAATGGCGGAATATTCAGAGCCAGCAACAGTCGCCGCTGTATCTACAACCTCGCAAAATCCCGTAATTTCTGCGCAGTTAGAAGTCTTATCGAAACAAATAGAGAAGCTAAATCTAGAAGTAGCCGAGCTACGAAGTCGAAGCAGACCACAATATCGTTTCCAACGACCTCGCTCAAGATCCAAGTCGCAAAACGCAAGATATCAAAATCACAATAATCCTGACAGACTCTGCATATACCACTATCGTTTCGGTGACAAAGCTAAACGTTGCGTGTCGCCGTGCGCCAGTCGCAAAAATAAAGCTTCGGAAAACTAGAAGGCGCACCGACCGTGGCGGACGTCGGTGTACCTACGGTTAGCAACCGCCTATGCGTCTACGATCGCAACAGTAACCATCGTTTCCTTGTAGACACCGGCGCAGACATCTCCGTTTTAGCCGCCACTCCAATTCATATGAAGAAATGTACGCCGTGCGACTACAAGTTATATGCTGCAAACAGTACACCAATCAATACTTACGGCGAGAAAAATATGCAAGTTGACTTCGGATTAAGAAGACTATTTCGTTGGACATTCGTAGTAGCAGACGTCAAAACCTCTATACTTGGAGCAGATTTCCTTCGCCACTTCAAACTTCTTGTCGACCTGCATCAAAAGAAGCTAATCGACAAGATAACGACACTGTCAGTTAACGCCTGCGAAATTACAACAACTCAACAAACTGTCTACGTTCTCAACAACAACCATACATATCAAGATATTCTCAAACAATATCCAGATCTACTGCGGCCAATGTCACTGAAGACACCTGCGAAGCATGACGTCACGCACCACATCGAGACAACGGGCCCACCTCTCTTTGCTCGAGCCCGCCCCCTGCCTCCCGATAAGTACAAAGCGGCCAAAGAGGAGTTCGAGCGAATGATGGAAATGGGCATCTGTCAACCATCGAAAAGCCCATGGGCCAGCCCACTTCACGTCGTTAAGAAGAAAGATGGCAGTCTACGAGTGTGCGGCGACTACAGGCGACTCAATTCAGTGACGTTGCCAGACAAATACCCAATTCCGCGAATACAAGATTTCACCTATCAACTACACAACAAGAAGATATTCTCGAAACTAGATTTGAAAATGGCTTACTACAGAATACCAATCAGTAAAGAAGATGCCAAGAAAACAGCAATTATCACACCCTTCGGGTTATTCGAATTCAACTGTATGACATTCGGACTACGAAACGCGAGCCAAACGTTTCAGCGTTTCATGCACGAAGTATTACGCGGCATCGAGGGCTGCTACTCATTCGTCGACGACATCCTACTGTACAGCGAAACCGAAGCCGAACACAAGTCATTGTTACACCAAGTACTTGAGCGCCTGAACAAATATGGCGTAACACTCAATGTCGAAAAATGTGAATTTGCTAAGGCAAACATCAACTTTCTTGGTTACGAAGTTACGGCGTCCGGCATCAAACCTACTGAAGAACGTGTCAAGATTATATCGAACTATCCTCAGCCGAAAACTATCATCGAACTTCGTCGTTTCCTTGGCATGCTGAATTTCTACAGAGACTGTCTACCACATCAAGCCGACATGCAGAGCGAACTCAACAAATATCTGCATAACGGAAAAAAGAACGACAAAACGCCTATCGAGTGGACACCCGTCGCCGAACAAGCATTTCAAAAATGCCGCCAAAGCATACTTGAATGCACGACGCTCACACATCCCATCGCCGGCACTCCACTCTGTATCATGACTGACGCCTCAGACCACAGTATAGGCGCAGTGCTACAACAGCGAGACAATAAAGTTTGGAAGCCGCTAGCATTCTTTTCGAAAGCTATGAGTCCTACACAATGTAGATACAGCGTGTACGATCGCGAACTCCTTGCGATTTACATGTCTGTCAAACACTTCCGAAGACTCATCGAAGGCTGTGACGTCACGATCTGTACGGATCACAAACCGCTATCTTACGCTCTCACTAAACCACAAAGTAGCAACGACACACCGAGACGTGAACGACAACTTCATTACATCAGTCAATTCTGCAACAAAATCGTGTACATAGAGGGAAAAGATAACTCAGTCGCTGACGCCTTATCGAGAATCGAAGAGATAAACTGCCCGTCAAGCATCGACTACAATAAATTATCCTGTGACCAACAATTAGACGAAGAGTTGAAACAATTAAGACTACAACCTAACTTGAAGTTCATCGACGTCACTCTACCCGGAACACAGCGACCAATCACGTGCGAGATTTCTACATCGACGCTTCGCCCTTATCTACCTACCGCATATCGTTACGCAGCATTCAAAGCGCAACACGATCTCTGCCACTCAGGTATCAAGGCTACTAGAAAGCAAGTAACATCAAAATTCTTCTGGTCCTCCATGAACAAAAACGTTACTACTTGGACGAAAAACTGTATCAGCTGTCAAAGAGCGAAAGTGCAACGACACGTCATCACGCCGCTAGGAACTTTTCCGCCATCTCAACGTTTCGACCACATACACATCGATATAGTCGGCCCACTACGACTATCGTATGATTATCGATATTGTGTCACTATTATGGACCGATTCACTAAATGGCCTGAAGCTATCCCAGTACACGAAATAACAGCGGAAATCATCGCAAAAGTACTATACGAACATTGGATTGCTCGATTCGGTTGCCCGCTGCGAATATCTACCGACCAAGGCAGGCAATTTGAATCATCATTGTTCAACGCACTTATGAAGAGATTTGGCATTACAAGAATACGTACTACTGCCTACCACCCTCAGTCAAACGGGCAAATAGAACGCTGGCATCGTACGCTAAAAGCTGCACTAATGGCGAGAGGTGCAACTACCAACTGGAGCGACCAACTACCTACAGTACTACTTGGGCTCCGCACAGCGCTGCGTGAAGATAATAACCTCAGTCCCGCGCTAATGACATATGGTACTACACTACGCGTGCCATCTGACTTCTTCGCGTCGAGTACAACTACGAATACGACCGACGAAGACTTCGTGCGCCGTCTCACGCAAGCGATGACGTCACTCTCACCGACGCGCCCGACCGCTAGAACAACAGCACGTCCTTTCATTTACAAGGACCTAGCGACCTGTACACATGTGTTTGTACGAAATGACACAGTACGCGCGCCACTTACACCGCCGTATGATGGACCATTCCCAGTGCTTGAAAGACATGAGAAGTTCTACAAAATACAACTTCCGCACCGAGAGACAGTTGTATCGCTGGATAGACTAAAGCCAGCATACATCTACACCGAGTTGCCAGAATCTACGTCTTCAAGCCCAGCAAGAACACCGCCTCCGGTACCAGCTACCAGCCCGCCGAGCATCGAGACTCCGGTACCTCCGCAGCCGCTCCAGCCATACGTCACCAGGACCGGCAGGACCGTCAAGCCAAATGTACGCTTCGCTAAGGAGGGGGTACTGTGAGTGCCTGCGCACCAGCAAGAGGACAGACATATTCATACGAGACACCAACAAGAACTGTAAGCCGCGCGCAGTAAACCGCGCTATATTTACGTTGCTCTGTCTCAAGTGAATATGTCTGTCTCCCTCTATGCGGCAGTAGGCAAGCGGCAAGTGTACGCACCGAACTCGGCGCACACCGATTGGCCGAGCATATATTTTGTGTATCTCCGATTACCCACTACTCTAGCTCGTAAGTTTTTGTATATTAATAGGTTAAGTTTACACAAAAATACAGTTTTACTTCTACGATACTACTGTTTTATTTTAACACCTCGACTCTGCTGCTACAAAGTTAATTTGTTTTACGTGCAATTAACATAACAGCAGAAATAATAGCTTCCCCGATCTTCAACCAGGTCATTGTTATTATACAATGAATATTTTTTGTTATTGTATGTTAATTAATTAAACTTTCTAAAAGTTATGGGCCAGAAGTTCAGGAACCGGATTCATGCACAAGGTTCAAATCAAATCTTGGATAATACAAGTATGACTTTACTAGCTAAGCCCTGCGGTGTTACCCACTACATTTTTTCGAGATGAAAAGTGACATTTCATTAAAAGCCATTCAGTAGTTTTTACGTGAAAGAGTATATATCTGTTGGTATTGTACCTAATAGAAAATTAATGTTAAAAAAGAATAGGCTTGTCTCCTACTAAATGATAATATCATAAAATACTGTAAAGCTCAATGGAAGTTTGCACACTTCTGCCTACCTTCTTGGGGTACAGTATAACATTCTTCCGATATCAAGCTTTTATTAAATACCAGAGTAACAATTTACTCTAATAAATAACTCTTTAACTATGTATTTCCATGGTTTATGGAAATCTTTAAGTTCAATATACCTATATTTAACGTATTTCGATTTAGCCCATTTTACCTGGTACGTATTTCTCGAGACACATAAATAATAGATACAAAATAAGGAATCGTTTGTCATAAACAATTCCGATGTGATTGTCACCTTGAAGTCTTGTTCTACTTATAAGCGTGACGTAGCAATTCTTATAATTCCTTTCTCTTTCATGAGCATAAAGTTATTAAGAAAAATAACAGGATAAAGGTACCAAGAATTGCTTCTAGGGTGGCCTCAATACGGCTTTATTTATCAGGACTTTTTCCAAGGGCAGTCTGCACCAAGTGAATTAAGTACAACGTAATTTTCAGAATACACCGCCCGAGTTACCCTAACGCGATAAAGTCGTGATAACACCATCATACATCTTCTCTGGCCTTAATAAGAGGTTAGAACAAAGTTTTTTACATCACTATGCTATACAACGTGTTTTTTTTGATATCCCATAACTCTAAGGTTATATTCTGTAGGTAAAAATAATACTAAAACTCCTAGAATATGTGGTCCAAAAATGCATAGTTTCGGAGATATCATCAATCATAAATTAATGTTGCCAAAAATAGTCACCAGTATGACGAATCATTACTTTTCATTCATTACAAATTTCGTAATAGTGTGTAGTAAAATAAATAGTGAAATAAAATATGTAGGTATGTTGGTATCGGGACTTTCCGGCGGCTGCTAGTGAAGGGAAAGTCCCAAGTTTCATTGATAAATACGAGTAATTCATTCATATTTAAAGCTAAAAAAGTGCGAGTTGTCATATTTCACGTAAGGGTGTGTTACAATAACAATCGTGCCTTAGTCGAATTATTTTGTATGAAAAAAAAAAAAACAAAAAAAAGGATGATTGAAATATATATTCATATGCCAGTTGATTCTTTGATATGGTCTCAATCATACCCTAGAGTTATGGGATATCAAAAAAAACACATTGTATACAACATAGTTGTTTTTATTTAACACGTTCTAAAGTACAAATTTACAGATGTACTACGTGCCGAGTGGTATTCGGCTTAGAATTGACCACTCTTTCCTCCCGTGAGTGTCGTAAGAGGCGACCAAGGGAAAAGTCAGAAGATGGGCAGCAGCGTCTTCCGTAACTTAACCACCTATACTGCGATCCCCAAGCCGCTTGCCAAGGGTGTGGATTATGCCCCCTCCTTTTAAGCGGGAGGCCATGGTTAAAACAGTGGACGTCTTCCGGCTGCTGATACCCATCTACCTATTACCCAAGTCATGGGAATATCATTTTATAATAAGTTAGTATGTAATGCGTAAAACAAAGATTTTTATGCAAACTGTTGTATGAAAACCTTTTACATTTAGATACTCATGAGAATCTGTCATTCATGTCTACAACAATCAGTGTACGTAGGATCTATTGTTTTAACTCCCATTGTGTATGTATAAAACATGAATTTCCCACAAAACACCACTTTCTTTCATCAACAACCTATGTTTAGACGCTAAATCTGCTACTGTTGGATCAAGATTAGAATCTACTTGGATACAATCTCATCTTATAATATGCTTAAATTGGCGGTAGTGAGGCTGCCGCAGCCGCGATGCCACAAGGCAACAATCAATTCAAAGCGTAGTGCAGTAGAAAGTTAAGCGATTGTTAGTATAATCAAACGACATACAAATTACGAACAGCTTACCAAAGAAAGTAGGACTCGAGTTAATATTGAACATGAAAAAAATCTATCGAGTTAATAGCACATTATTAACCTCAAGACAGAATGTACAAGCAATTACTACAACTAATTAAACTACTAAAACAACACGCAAATGCTATCAAAACAATGTCCAGTAGTTTTAGCAAACGTGATTAGAATACAATAGTGTCCTTAAAAGTTCTGTCTGGAATAGTTCGTCGCTACATGAAGAACAGATCACTACAAATCAATTATGTCGGAACTAAAAAAAATAAACACCAGGATATATAGTTGGCAACTATATTAAATAGGGGGTTTCCGAATAACCTAAATCGGCATTTTCCAATTAGGTGCTCATTTATTTTAAAGTACAAATGGGTACCGATGCCGAACGTGTCAACATTCGGTTAAAACTCAAATCGTTCTCTTATAAAGCGTAGCGCTGCGTTAAGGCGCGGTTTACCAGCGCGTGATGCCGCGAGCAAATACGTACCGACCCTCATCGAAATCGCCCAACTACAAATAATTCCCTTCATTCCCGCTCTATTTAACATTTACCAGTACTTCGCTTTAAACGGTCCTAAGCTAAGTACAATTCGATGTTATTCCATATAAATGTAAGCCTTCAAGCGACGAAATGTATGGCGCTATTATGAAAGACAAATACATCGATACTTGTTGCTTTAACCGAGTAATTTAGCACAAGTCACGTCCCGACTAATGTTAGAAAATAATCCCTTATGAATATCACGTGCAAAGATTTGCTTGTGCTATAATCATATTAACGGTATACGTAGAGTCGCGTGCGTGTTATGTGGTACACGTAAAGTGCAGACATAATAAACGTTGGGGGCTGAGGACGGGGGTGTTTGCTTCAATTAATATAGGAGTATCCGTTCAAAGTGCTGCACCTTTATAACTAGATGATTCTAGACTGTAAGTTGATACGAGGCCTTCAGCACAAATGTAATGACTCTACAACAAAGATGTGTACTAAATAAATAGAAAATCTATTATCATGTCATCATGACTTACAAGATGCGTCAGTAGCTTGAGCTTAATCATTGATCAAATTGTGCAGTTCACGTATATAGAGGTGTGTGTATGCAAATGAGGCATTGTGTGCGCGGGTTGATTCTGTCCGCGGTGCAGCTCGCAATCAGTCGCATTGACACGGGCCGCCGGGCGCCGCCCGCGCCGCCGCCGCGCCGCCGACCGTCGCTGATACATTTTTCATCTCCTGACATCCGCTCTGTTAACGTAAACGTACTCGGAAATTAATGTAGCTATTACTGCTGCATTGCTAGTCAATATGTCTACGCAGGGTCCCCATATTTTGCAATGCAAAAGTATTTTAAGCCCCAAATCATTCCACCATGGCGTACCTAAGCGGTATATTCATGTAATATAATATGCAGTCTCGTATCGATGTTTATTAAACCTTAGTATAAATCAACACGACTAATAAGTAAAATTGCAGGTTATGGCCCTACAAACACGAGTTCCTATTACGGTCCGTCATTAGCAGTTAACTTTAACATACCTGGGATACTAGATACTTCGCAGCCACTATCACCCCGTAACAAGTTGTGAGCTTCACTTAACAGCAGTTATTAATTTCCGTAGAGATGCCCTCTGCGCCTGTTTAACCGGTAAACGACCACGGATGTTGTAAATTGTACATCCAATTGCAATTGCTAAGGAAGCCCTGTTTTATAGTCGTGATAGTTTAGCCTGATAATGCGTTCAGAAAGTGGCGTTCAATGAGAGTGTATGAGAGGAAATCGGTTCCCATTGAGCGAAGCCGTAATCACGAGCGCGCACAAATGATCGTGGGTTGCCGCCAGCCGCGCCGCTGTGCTGCCGCGCCGCTTGCACGCCGCACCGCAGCGCCGGTTGCAACGCCGATAATGAATTACAGAGCCATTGCTCGCTTGCAAAATCTAGTCGAAGTCGTATCGGTAAGTAACGAGGTTAGCGTCTCTCCCTGGAGCCGAGCGAGATCGCGTCGTGACTCGGGATGCCTTCGGGAGCGTTCATGGGCGAATTATCTTTTAAAATGGGCGATATAAATTATCCTTAATGGGTTTTATTGCTGTAAAATATTGTATTTGATTCAGATAATTTTTCAACTTATTGAAAGTTGTATACGTTACCTATTGAAAAAAATCCTTTTAACTCCAGGAGTATGGATTTTAGGTAATCATGACAGAATTACAAAACGAAAAAGGAAGCAATCGCTGAAGTGTGGACGCGATAAAACCGCTTTTATCGAGGATTTTACGATTCCTTTCGCACTATCCCAGCTATAAATGCCGAATCAGATGGAGTGAGAGACCGCGGGTGGCATAGCAAAAAATAACTGTATTTACTTCGCCCACATAAAGTTGAATCTCTAATATTGCTTTAGGCCAACAAAAAGACGATTCGATACATTTCTGGATTTGTTATTATGTTTACAATAACGAGGTTATGGACTGTATAGTCATCATAGTTTATATATACGGTGCTTATTTTCGGAGGGTTAAGGACTGTTGTAACATTGACAACTTTAAAATAGACCAATAGACAGCTCGGAGGCAGAACAATAAGAAATGAAAAACCAAAATTATATGTAGGTACAAAGGTGTTTGTAGTATTGCGTATTATTATAGTGGGCGTAAGTTTTATGTAAGTGGGCGATTCAATTTCCACTTACAGGGTACGATACCAAGCCCCAGGCTGCTTCTGTGAAGATACATTACAGCATACAATCAGGACTGTATTCTGCGTAGGGGTAGCTAGCAGAGCTTTCGTGTTTCACAAGGCACATCACGTTTCGCTCCTAATCATGAAGTCCCATGCATGGTGTGTGTGGGGAGTGGCCCATTCTATGCTTCTATGCTTGTCTCTCACGACTTGCTTGCTTAAAATTGTATTAACAATCCATTTCCTGACTGCTTTCGTAAATTTGATAAATGCTCTGACTCCGTGCTGCCACTGAGAATTACCTAATGGAAAAACCCAGTAACACTTTGCCCGACCCGGGATTCGAACCTAGGACCTCGTGCTCAGCAGTCGCGCTTAGCGACCACTAGACCAACGAGGCTGTCTTTAAGGCTGTTCATTCGCAATTTTAATAGATAAAAGTTATTATACGAATTTATCAAGGTTGGTCTACTATTTATTTTATAATCTTCCTGTAGAAATTGAACCATGGCTGCTCTAGAGATAGTAAAAATGATATCGCTCCTTGACCGGCGAGGTCGCGCGGACCGTAAACTACGGAATTTACGAAGCGTTAGGTAAGTTCAAAGACCATCGAAGCTAGTCAGTAAAACATACGGCCTGCCTGTGAGGGTGACACTGAATTACCAGAACTCGCTGATAGAGATTGTCTGTAGCCGACACTCGACTTTATATTGACTATTTATGACCGAGAATTTCTCTGAAATGGACGTGCAACGGTTTTCTCGTTCGATTACTTGTTCACTTAATAAGCCTAGACCAATTTTAGCTTTGACATTTTAATGATAGATACTTTATTTATACTGTCAATATCAATGATTAAGGAAATGAGCTTTAAATAAATAAATAAGAGGCCAAATCCGGATGAACTTGTTTTTTCTGAATTGCTCATTATAGTTCCCTACCTAAAGTCGTGCTTATCACACGAAATTGTACATTATTGTGTAACTAAAAGTAAACACAACGTATTTTAAACATTCTCTACATAAGTATGCTTTCAGCCACCTGAGAGCACACCATCGAAGCTCTCACCAGTAAAAATCCCAAGTCGCTGTGGCCGAATACGGTCTGGATATATATATATATACATAAGTATTAGAAAATTAAAGTCGGCGAGGATAAAAAACGTGTGGGTTTGGTAAAAATAATAATCTAACGTGGATACACAGATAAAAACTACACCCTTGTTTTAATGAAGCCCGGTAGCATGCATGCAGGTAATCGAATTATGTAAATCTGTTTTCGTGATTATAATTCCGTCGACAGTGATCATTAAAATTGACACCTTTAAAAACTTGTTTCTTTTATTTAGTCTACACGATATAGGTACAGACTGGTTGTGACAATAATTACACTCGTTCTTAAAGTCAAACGAAACATAAAATACTTTTTATAAATAAAGCAGAACTGAAAGGCTTTATTTTCGTAATAACGAATGCAGATCAACATACGGACAATGTCGGTCAACATCTTCCAGGTACATTACACATGTATATTTATGCAAACGGCCAGTTATAATAACAGCACCGCTCACTTTTTTCAGAGCGGCAATAAGTAGCGACTCAGGCTCACAGCACTAACGGGATAAGTTGTTCTCCGGTAAGTAAACTCTGAGCTCGCTTTATTAGTCTGAGCAAATTGAAACCTAATTAGTGCAGAGTAGAAACTAAGCGGCTCGTGACGGTCGATCGTTGCTCAATAATCGACCCCCACGACTATGGAAATTCAGTTAACTGTTGTATCACGACGCTGACGGTCAAATTTCTGTAAACAATCCAATTTTGGACTTAATGGTTATGAATGACAGTGAAATTGTGGGCAAAGGTCACTGACTAAGAACCGTCGTGGGAGTTTCGAAATTATACGTATAAGCTTTTGCAAGAACGCTACATTCGTACTTTTGTTGATAAACAATAATTAGTCGTATGAAATGTTTGTTTTGAGTGAAATAAAGTGAGCAAGTTTCCTCGGTGGTGTAAAAAGTATTATATCATCAAGCAGTTGACATTAAGTTTACATAATGGTAGTAAGACAATGCCGTTCCTCCACACTATTTACATAGACGCGTCGACGTAACACTTAAGTGTTGGTACGAGTACCAGTATGTAGAGCACAGAGCACATCTGATAATTCGTGCTTTCCACGTAAAAAACTTGAAAATAAAACTATGTTTCGCAATTATTCAAAGTTGTAATAGATAGAATAGTTGCTTCTTAGATCAATATAATTTCCAATGCTTAAAGCGACGTGTAGCAACGTAATAGGTTTAAAGATTGCAATTACACACAAGTAATGACAGGTTGTTAGCCCATCGATTTCTAAACACCATGTTCCTTTCCATCGATCAAGTATTTGTTCGTAGTTTTTAGTTGCTCATGACGTTTTTTTAACAAAGGATTCTATGTTGCAATATAACTATTATGCTGAGTGGTATCCGGCCTAGATATTACCACCACCTCTCCCCCCGTGGGTGTCGTTCAAGGTGACAAAGGGAAAATCATGATAATAGGCAGCCACGTCTTCTGTAACTTAACCACCAATACTGCGATCCCAAGCCGCTAACCCAAGGGGAGGCCTTTGTTAAACAGTGGACGTGGACAAAACAGTCCAGCTACCACAAGGAGTTCAATTTTAAATGTGCCAACAATAATATTGTTACCCTTGTTTGTCCAAGGTCCATTGCCAGTTCGAGGCACGTAGCCTCATAGCTACGGCAGAAATAATGGTCTGCTATTGGATGGTCAACATTGATCATATATCAAGGATCGAGACTCTGTCGGAAAGCACGTTAAGTCGTTAGTCCTGCGCCTGAACTCTCTCTGGTCGTGTGAAATTACCGTCCCATCAGACTAAGTATGAGGCAACTTGTGTTTGCGTTTGACAATATTTATAAACACCCCAGTTATATCACAATAATCACCAAAAAGGTAAATGCTCTACATTTTTAACAAAATAAAAAAGTAATAACTACGCAAGCACATGCAATTTCTTCAGACTTGAAGTACAGGTTGAACTTTCACTGCCTTCGTGTTACTTAGTGTATGGCAAGTTGATTATTTTTAATGTGCTCATATTTACCAGCGATAAGTCGTTGCGAACTCAGCTACGCTGCTATTGCTGTGACATGTAATTTAAAGAGATTTAAAACGTGAGTGTCCACTGAGGTGTAACGAGATTCAAATGTTTTGTTGCATTTTTTCCGAATGATTCTGTTATTAAGTAGGTATATAGAATTTGAAGCTTAATAGTATAGAGAGATAGTATGTTTTTCATTTTTGGGTATTTTAAATTGTTGCTTTAGTTTGTTCGTGGGGAGACGGATTAAGGAAAGCGAGTCGGAAGAGGCGTGGTAGAGAAAAGGACTCCACCCCTGTTTAACCCTTCGGGAATTACTCTCGTGTATACGTATGGATGAATACAAGTACCGATAACTATATCTTTGGGTTTGTTAAATAAAGTTGTATATCTTCGTTTTCTTCGAAACGAAGGCTACAACTCGAATGTCACGATGAAGTTGATAACGACCTTTATATTCAAAGATTGTGCTTATTATATGGACGTGAAAAAATATGTTAGGTATGATACAAGTGTTTCTTACATAATCTTCGCTTAGAATTGTAATCGGTAATGCCATGGCTTCGTAATAGTTGACTATCTTTGTTTTTTTCTTACGCAACGGCACAGCGCGGACGCGTGGAGTGGAGCACGTTGGAGGCATACGCGTGATGTTTCACACGAATAGGAGAGAATTGGAAGTTTTAAAGCCCTATGTTCTGCGTAAACCTGCGTAGATAAGGTTGAAACAAAAACTGTAAGTTAGAAAAATAAATAATAATAAACAGCATATGACTGACCTAATGCAGGGCCCAGTCCTCGTCTTTTAGACAAAGATTGTGATTACTACGCAAGCTTACGCGGGTTGACGAATTCATACAATTAAATCTAAGTTTCTTTACGATGTTTTCAGTTAACGTTTAGCAGTGGTGTCAAAAGAAATTGTATTACAAAACATGTTTGCTACATAAACACAAAATTCAATGACCCCAGTGCCAATCTGGTGCAAACTGCTAGGAGCGACACAGTTTGTAATCTTTTTAATGTTCCGTACTTATTAGTAAACTGGCGATTATCCCTCACGTAATATAATGTAAGAACCTACATACACACTTTCAGTAAAACAACTTTTTTAATAAGACGCTTATATCTCGCTCGGAAAAGAGCGCTAAGCTCCCAAATATTTTTTCCTCTTTATTCGGCTGCCATGATTTTTTACCCAACACAGGGTTTAAGCGCACACATTTGTAAAGCTAATAACAAAGTAAAGCCTCTTAAAACGCTACAAAAGCAAACCGCCGCCGCCGACATGTTTTTACACGATCCTATTACAAAAACCATGAAGTAACAAAAATACATTAATATTTACAATTCCAAAATCCCATTAACTGCCTAGTAGATGATTTATTCTTCATAAATTGTGATAATGCAAGTCTACTAAATCACAAATTTACATATGAACACAAATAAGCTTATCTTGAAATAAGTGGAAATAGTTATCCTATTTTAGAGTTTCTAGTAATATTAAAAACCACGCAGGTGTCAACATGTATACTGATTAGACCGGTTTGAGAGCGACACTGTAGACAGCAGATACATAAATTGTATGCAAGCTTATTTAATTTACTACATTTCACAAGTATTACTCGCGGCTTTGTCTGTCCCTAAAGTTCCATAAATATTTAAAATTATAGTGTAACTGTAAACTTTCATATAAAAAGTAATCACTAATAAGTAAATCATTTCTATCGCTATCAAGTAGATTTTGATTTAAAACTATTGGAAAATAATGACATTGACAACACATTGTTTACTAACATTGCTTATATAATTTTGTTAGAGTGTATTATTGTAAGTATTTTTGGTGTATAATGAGGACAGGACAGAAGACAATATGTCTTGCAATTTGCCCAGTTAATATAAACATACAAACAAACGTTGTATTCGTTAATTTATTAGTGTTAGAAGATAGAAAGATTGAATAGGTTGTCTGTTTGAATCAGGTGCACACAGAAACCGGGTGCGACAACTTTACGAGACTCGGCGAGACCGGTTCCCCGGTAAAAAATACTAACGTAGGTACCACTTCACACTTTAAGTCGCGCTCAAAAAATAATCTATTAACTTATCCGTTGACTCGAAACTTTGGAGGTGTAAAGTGTTTACGAGAAGAGATAAGAGTTACGTAATAAATCTCAGAAATCCTCCGCTAAGCTTTAGATAAACTTTTGAATCCCGTCGTTGATTTTTATTGTTTCCCTTTATGGATCGTAATGCCACAAATTATACAAACAAACAGTAAGAATGAAGCCTCCTTTATGTTCGCATTAAAACAAATTTAAATATACTTGTGTAATTGCAAATGATAAAAAGGCCACGTATAAAAACTTTTTATGTATTGCATGTATTTACAATTTACCGGTTTGTAAAACCTTGAAAGTCAGCTTCCACGTACTTTCGATTATTTTAAAACTACTTTATTTCATTAGCTGGTCAGTTGGTCATTATTCAACCATCAACAAGTACGTGCGAGATACTTGTTGAGAACATCTCTGTTATTAAACTGCACTTTTTCCATTTGGCACGCTGCCGCTGTCAAGGCAGATGTGAGGCATAGTTTCCAGATAACGGCTAAGTTGGTAACTTTTCACATTTCCTCGGAAGCGTGTCCCCTGGCAATGTCGACATTGTCGCGCGTTGTGAATTTCTTATCCGCGACACGCGATTAACGAGATGCATGTACTTACTCTAACTTTGTGAACCAGATGATACCATTTAATGGTATTTCTCGCTGAGGCATAAGTTAAATCGTTAACGCTACACGATGATAGTGGTTTTAAACATTAATTTCCATAGTAACATTATAATTACCCCGGTCATTACTTACGCTAAAAGCTATTTATTTTGCATAATGGTGTTTGGGTGAGCGTAACAATGGTGAGTCGCAATGCGGCGGTGCACGCCGCGGCGTGGAGATATGGCAGACTCGGCTAGCTGCCTCGGAATCGCCAAACTTGACCGCGCTGCCCTTTGTTTACTCGTTCTGGATGCGTGCCTTCTACTGCTCACTAAAATTATCCGCGGAATGAATACGGAAACACTGCAACGCTTTTAATTATGCCTTTAACTGTATGGAAAAGTATTATTCTACCGTCTCCTGTATTTTTCCAAGTTTGTGAACGTTTTAAGGGAGATAAAAAGTTACAGCAAAATTTTGGTAACGTTTATGACACGCTTTCAGTACTGCTGACAGTCGTTACTTGGAACATGGCTCGTCAGCGGAAATGTTCGCGTCTATTGCTCCGGGCGACCGGAATACTGTAGGTTCTGTCTTGTCATTTAGGCGTGAGAATACGCCATTTTTTCCTGCAGGACGGAACATGAGCGCTTATTCGCCGAGATAAAAATGTCACTTTCTCATCGAGCTTTTTGCTATATCCGACGTAGGTACTTAGCTAACTATTTCTAACTGCTGACATTATAGTTGAATTGGGCTTTTAAAAACCTAATGAAAATTCCAAAACAAATACTTATAATACATTTATTTAGGCACAAGACCACCATAAATATAGAATATTCACGTCAATATAACAGTAGGACATCGTTGTTGTTATATTCCATGACTCGACTTGACCTAACCTTTAGTCTATTTTAATGTGGGCTGACCGACCGTAATGGGTGATTAAGTGTAAGATGAGTATTGGTCTGCGTGTCAGATTATATTAATAACGGTAACCTTTGACCTTTAGTGACCTAAAACTTTCTCTAGTTTCGCGACGCCAGCGCCGATGCAGGCTGTCTCGATCATTAATCACGTTAATGATGTCAAATGAATTAAACATTAACCCGCAGTCGGCGTCAGAACAAAGCTTCCAATATCCAATTAACGTTAACGGCTAGAGGTAGGTATTACGGTAAAGGGCTACTCACTTGTATGCAAAGGTAATGTAGGCACAAAAACAGAGTTATTGACCATTCTGTTTTAAATGTCTTCCTTGTTTACAATGATGCCTAGCCTTGAATGTGCACGGTTGGCGACGTACTCAGCTCAATGAACGAACGAGCCTCGATACAAAATGCATTGGTTTTTTTTTTCGAACTTATCTCCCGCAGTTAGCTCTGAAGGAGCTCTTACTGCTTAACCGGTCATTTGGCGAGACCTAATAAAAGGCCTCCAGCCAGGACATTGGAACTTGTAAGCCTTTTATCTTACATAGTTAATTTATACAGAGATTCGCTATCATGGCAATCGCCTATCATCGGAATAATTAGATGATTTTTTTAAAGCTTTTCTAAACTTTTCGCGAGATGAGACCGTGGCTGCAATAGAATTTGAATAAATGGCATGATGCAACAGCGAGTATTTCAGTGAAGATGGTAGAAGAGATGAAAGAGAAAGAAAATAGATAAGCTAAACTGTGTGTTTTCCTTCTTTATGTTTTTGACAGTAACATGAAAATAAAGCCTACGAGCGTATGACGTCACAACACATGAAAGAACATCATCATGACACTATTAGGATAAACGAGGCCACGGCCGCTCCTGTGGGACGACGATATAATCTAGTTTTGAATAAGTAGGCACTTGCCGCTCTAACATCGACTTTCATAAAATCTTATATCACGAATAAAACTTATTTTATGGACTATTTCGTGACTTTAGGGTAAATTATGTATTTTCCAGCGACTCCAAATATGATGGTTTGTAAAAAAATAAAGATAGTACCTAATAAAGTGTTGATGTCAAATTTTGATATGAAGACTTCTATTTTTGTGACAAAGTAATATCGAGTTTTCTTTAATAACTGTTCGTCCGACACATGCTCGACACCCCTAGCGCCGATGTTGCCTCTCGCATATTATATTGGTTCCGTAGAGGACCATCTATAGAGCACCACGTCACCGTCTGGCAAATATTTCCAATTTTATTTTGAAAGGGCGCGTTTGTAGTTACATAAACAGCACATATGCACCCATATTACTAAACTTGAATTAGTCCCTACGATAGGCCAACTCACACTGGCTATACGTGACCATAAATAGTGCCTCATAAATTCCGCTACTTTAAAATGAGTAATTTACTTAACAATTGATGGATGTATTACGCAGAACGTTCTTGTAGTAGCCAATACTGTACTCATCAATCAATGTACCAAGTGGTAGCAATAGTATACATTGCGCAATAGTGTCAGATGCCAATATCTGCCGTTTATTGCAATCACAGAACCAAGCAATGAGACTTGACCAGCAGAGGGAAATTATTACTATCACACTAATTATATCAGCGAAAGTTTGTCAGTGTGTGTGTTTGTATGTTTGTTACGTCTTTATGCTTAAACGCCTGGACTACTTTTGATAAAATTTGGTATGGAGGTAGCAGACACCCTGGATTAACACATAGGCTACTTATACGGTTTTTTATGCCGAAAAAATGTAGCGGATAACACCTCTAGGCGCATCTAGATTTCTATATTGTCAGCTTATACATCTCTCTTCCAAAACCACAGTAACCTACATGTATTACGTAGCTATAATTTGCTCGGCCTATTCACACACTTCCTACTTCTACATGGTCAGGCAAACAGAACAAAGAACCATTGACTTAACGTTTGGGCCTTGCCTTCTATCCATAAAATACGCATCTATTAATTAATATTCATGTACCTAACAATCTGTGTTCGACGAATTGCATGAATTCTATATGGATTTGTTGTAGCTCATGCATTTTATAGTAGGTGTTGTACGAGGAAAACTGCTCATTGTTAAGTCTTGCAAAGTTATGTGCACCGACTTCAGAATGCTACTAACATACTCGGATTTATAAATACGTTGCCTATATACTTACAACCTCATTGATAGTACTACGCCATTATTTGGTACAATAGTATGCGCCCATACCTTGTGGGTACTATGAACTCAAAACAATTAAAGCAATCTACACTAAATAGGTACTATGTATGAGCGGATGTACTGTATATGTGTATATACACTAGATACACTCGATACTGAGAAGGAAACCTCATATTATGCGAAATTGTTTATATATTTATTTACTTTAATTACGTAATATTTATGTAAATAAAGATAATATTTCATGCAAGTTGTTTAATCAAAACTCACCAGTTAATAAAATATGATTAGTATTAGTAAATACCGACTGTCGATTGATACTTATTTATACAAAAGTAATAAAATCAAATACGCCTGTCTTACAACCATTTTATGATGGTTACGAAATAGTAAATGCGTTCTCAAGTATTCGACGTTATATTAATGTATTTTTTATTCAAGTATACGGCGAGGCTTTATGGTTAGTTAGTGCAGAAGTTTATATCCACGGAAGATAAATTAACATTTCATTCCTTAGACAGCGGTCCAGGTGTGCAGTACTTATGACCTGAAATATTTAAACCTTTTTGCATTCAGTCCACTTTAGGTAATAAAGCCTTCTAGCATAACGAGTACCATGCACAAATTACACATTAAGTTAATGGGCACGGATAGAATAATTTGCTAACGGTCCATGAAATATGACGTTCTAGCACTTCTAGCTAGTCACATCACTTCGCGGTCGACGTATAATAATGTGGCCTAGTTACGTTGATTTGCTCAAATTGCTCAAATGCTCATACTTGAAGCGTATGTAGGTACATTTGTTTGACCTAGTAAAAATGTGAAGCACAAAATTATTGTCTCACAGATTTGACCTCTAGACAAAACGATAGATCTGGCTGGAATTGGTTTATTATGTTTATGTTATAAAAACTGAACCAGATTGAACGAAAAAAATAAATATTTTTGTACATACGTAAAGATGAACAAAAAGTTTCGTGTCTTTCCTAAGTGGTAGTAGTAGTGTAATCTAGAACATTTTACCAAGGATGGTAAGTATTGTCTAGACAAGCGTGATTTACACTTGACTGCATTGTCAATACACATCCAATAGATGGTTGTCAAACAAGATAAATATGACACAAATCGTACATTCATAACACCTACTTATCTGCAAAATAACCTTAGCTAAAGCGTGAAGGCAAATTAGTAAGTATTTTTCTTGCTTGTGTCAACCGAGGAACCAAGCTACTCTAGCAATAACAGTTGTTCTCCCACTCCTCAAAACAATGGTAATAAGCCACTGCGCGTATACTTCCCGACAGGTTTGGCAAGTTCGACGTACAGCGAATTAATTATGCAGAAGATAAAACAAGTCACAGTCGCGACGTCTGGACTTCCATGTTAATTAACTACAATTTGGTTCCTTAAGGATATTTCTCAGAATGTCTCCTTTGCTAGTTGTAAGTCGAGGTTCCACTCTCGGCAATCATCGACTGTCGATCGCTAGCAAAATAATCGGCGCAACCGGCTTTTAGTTTAGCTTAAAAATTGATACTGTTTAAAACAGTAAACAACTTTTCATGTTAGTATATGCGATAAGTAAAGTATGAATAAAGATAGTACAATATCATATGAAAAACGAGACTGACAGACCGAAAAAGTGCTTGAGTTCCGTAGTTGAAACTGAAATATATGCGAACCCATCTGTGTTGTTTGTTTCCACTGGAATTTTATTTACTCCCTTTGATTTTGCAAATATTTATGAGTTTGTATTTGAAGTTTCATATTTTAGAGAGTATGTAAATATTTGCATGAATTGATTTATGTTCTTTGTGTCATCAGCGTTGAGTTCATCCGTTACTTTTATATTGTAAGTATGTGCTATTTATTCTAATTTTTTAAGGACGGAAGATTAATAAATATCACGTGACTATACAATAACCATTAATCCAGTACCTTTCATTGACATTTTCTATTCTTTCGCAAAAGCCTGTCATCTTGTCTGTTACAACGGAGGGAGGAGTTCACCTTCAACTTTAAGGTTCGATACAGTATTGACCCGATTCATGTACAATAGCCAAGTGCTTGTGTTTCGGCACACATAATCCATAATCTACAAATAAATAAGTAGTTATTAAGCTATGCATGTGAGCCTGTAAACTAAAGATAAAGGGTAATATCCAAGATTACGTTGAGTATATCATAATCACATGCAAACCTGTTCCATGTTTGAGAGTCGGTGCCAAATCAACACAAGTTCGGTGAGCGACTTACTCGTGGCCTAATTTTAACGAGCTCTTAAACATCTGGCAGTGCTGCCAAACGTGTAGAACTAAGTCATAAACATAGTTAAATACTAAAACATAGAGTCTCGTCTTACAAACTTCGAAATAAATAAGTTAAAATGTTAAGTGCCTCGTTGCTTAGTGGTCGCTAAGCACAAAAACTGAGCATAAGGTCCTGGGATCGAAGGGTTGAGCATTGGGTTTATTAAGTAATTCTCAGTAGCCGCAAGGATTTAGGATTTGTGCCCGGTTGATGGCAATAGGCTCGCCCCCTATTACATTGGGACCTATAACAAAACTGACGAAGTGTATGTGTATGGTACATCTCTGCCTACCCCTTCGGGGAATACAAGCGTTATGTTAGGCAATATCTAAATGCCTTGTTTATGTTTAGGATTTCAGGGTCATAACTACTTTTTGTATAAGCTTAGAAGTTAGAACGCTTGCAAAATCGTAGGTCATCCAATTATCGTTGATTATCTTTGCAGTTACAATTTAGTAGAGCAATTTAGGTAATGTATTTAACCTTGCTATTAAACGGAAATGCAATGTCGCGTGGGCTGCCATATATTTTTCAAACTTATGTTTCTAAATTATTCCTGTATCTTACTTAAATCAACCTCACACTGTTATATTTAATTCAATGTGGACTGTGGTGGCTAGACGTAAAAGATTGGAGGAAAACGCGGAGTGGCCACTGGACAGCTGTGGAACAATATGGACGATATGAAAACTCTAGATAACATAGTCCATCTCAACACGATATATAGACAGCTCACCAAATATGCTTGTGCTATGCTCTGCAAGCGATAGGTAGCATGCCTCATAGCGTTTGATATTAACTGCTGATGTAATATCACATAACTAGATACTCTTGATGACGACACCTTGGCCTCAATCAGACTACATAATAGGACGTACATGTAATGTCTGCATTATTTAAATTGTACGATTCCATTGTGTTAATATGATGGTACATTGTATACGCTTTCTATTATATTCAAAGAAATCACAGACCATCGAAAAGAGGGTTGACATGTTTTCAATTTCATTCTACGTAGTTACGACAACAGTCCACAATACACTTTCAACTTATATATAGTTGCCAGACAGTTTATATAAGTACTTACTTATTCGCAAAACGTTCATTGTCAACTATTCAAATAATTTGGACGCAAAATGCTCTAAACTCAATAATCACGACACCGCCGCAGGCAGGAATAGTGGTCTGCAAAGGTTAAGTTTAATCTGATTGTCGCTTTAACAATGCACTGGGGACCAGTAGACCGACAATGGCGGCGATACTAACTTTTAGCCTTCCAGGGGACATATTTATATTGCAAGTGACCGTGAACGAGGCAGGACGGATTTTTAAATAAGTTACGACGAGAAATATCCTGGGCATATTTTTCAAGAGTTTTAATTTGGGACCAATTACACTCCTTCTTTCTCCTCGCTTAATTTGTTGGCAAACTTAGTTCAGGTATCGTTTGTTTTAGTTATTCTTTGACTTCGTTTGCCGAGGTGAGTTAAGATGTCAAAAGTTTTGCTCTACAGTCGCGGTTGACTGTAGGATAAAACATTTTTGACCGTTTGGATTTTTTCAGGTAATTTATCCATGTACTACAGAGTATGTCCTCGAATGCACAATCTAACAGTCGTGTCAGTAAACAAACTTTTTATGTGTTATCGTCGTCGCTGTCCCGTTCACGTGTCGTTGCGATGTAAATCGATCGTGTCTGATGGAACCTATGGGCGAAATGAATTATAGTCTGATGGCGCGCTGCACTGACCGGCGGCGATGAATCGCGCCGCATGTGAAATGTTGCGACGCTACGCCGTAAAATAAATTCATTCTCACGTAGGTACCTTGCTATGAATATTTTTATACCAATCTATTCGATACTGTACTAGAGTTGATTAATGTTTGCTGTATTTTATAGCTCCGTTTAAAACACTCAAATGACTGAACGAACAAAACACAGTTCGGAAACACGTTATCATATTGTGTCGCTTTAATACTATGTAACTAGAATAAAAATAAAGCAAACAACGTTTATATATATGGTCTATTGGGAACTGATATGTGAATATCACGACATTTTATAATAGAAAAAACAAAAACAAGGGTTAAACACCGTGTGTGGGAGCGGACGAGTGCGCGGGCGATGCGACGCCGACGTACGGCGTAGGCGTTGTGGCTTGTTATGATATTACACAAGAGAAAAATACTGTGGGACTGTTCTGAAAAGCCTTTATTTATATTAAAACATGCGGCCTAATTACTGTTATACATATAACTTACTTAGCTGAACGTTAAGGGAACAAGACTATAGAATTAACTAAACCTGCATATAGTCCTCATCCACCAAGTCCTCTCCGATTATATAATTACCATTTCCCGGATACAGCGCAATAATAATGTAAACGGAGTGTCATTATATCAATCAGTGTGTTTATCTTAAACAAAGACTTCCCATGTTATTTCTGTTTTAAAACAGTATTGTTTCAAGATGTATACGAGTAAAATTCTTGAAGATGATTGACGAAGAAATAAATGTAAAAAATATGTATCTAATGTAAACTACTGTACGGCTGAACTCTGGAACTACTATTCTATTTTACAAATCCACTTAAGTTCTCGCTCAAATGTTGACTTAACTTGGTTACAAAGTGACTAAGCGTTACTTTCACTTCTATAGACGAACAATATGTGTAATTATATGTGCGTGTTCATTTTACTTTCTATATCATTCTTTTCGTAGCCGTATTATACTAAATAAACAATACAGTTGTCCACTTACCATCTTACTAAGGTCCTCAGGAAACGCATGACATCAGGCAAACGCTGTGTTAGTGTCTGAAATTAAGAAAAAATACATAAAACGACTGAATTGAGACCAAAAATAGCGAGTAGTTAAATATTACTCATACCTACAGTGAATCACAAAAATGAGTTCCAGTCGAGTTTGTTGGTAGAGCCAGTTTCCCAGAACGTGGCGACACGAACGGAAGTCGCGCCACTGACTCAGACGATTCGAGTTACACCGCAATTTTATTGTTTGTCAAATGGCAAGCGGTAACGCTATTTAGTAGCTATTTTCACAGGCCTTATGTGGGTAACTGTTCATTTCTCTCTCGAACACAGACTTTTCTTTAATAATCCCTACTTTAACAGTTCAAAAGTTACTCTGTATAACTAAACTACTTATCCAATCGTATTGAAATTTAACTACAAAACCGTACAGAAAGGCTACATTTTATCCCAAATATAGGTAGTAAAACATTTTTTTAAGTTTCTTTTAATTCATTTTTAGTCACGGATTGCGAGTAGGTTCGACTGTCTAATATTTCCACTATATTATAGTACCTACACCATACTTGCGTTTTTCTGTATACTTTAAATACGTATAGAAAACATTATTTTGCCAAATTCGCGATGCTAGATACTCACCGCGTCTAATAGACAACAATAATGTGACGAATATACTTCTGACGAAAGCAAGACTCAAAACAATTGGTTTTCATTTCTACGAGATTTATAAATAACTTGAATAGGTAGGTAGACTAACCAAGTTGTCACGCGAACGAAGTCATGCTAAATAATAAAACAAGTAGACTTATCTAAAATTTAGATCAAATAATACGAGGTACATTCCCGCAGTTTTCAGTAAGTATCTTTAATTCTATGTTGTTTTTATTTATTTAAAATGCACGAGCCACGTTGTGCTGATAATTTGAGGTATGTTTCAACTTCCAACGCGTTAAAATATTCAGGTAGTTTGCGTTATGTTCTGACCTTTGTTTAAAAAGGGCCGACGTGCAGGGATCAACCCTGTGGGCATGACAGGTGTACGTAATACGTATGCTGTGTAGTTACACACAACTGTTGTTTTTTAGACTTTTAGAATTGTGATCAGCCGTCGCTTCTTTTGGATAAAGAAATACGGATCGAATTAAAATGGTCTTATGGATATTTAATGGCGTAGAATAGTCCTTTATCGAAATATAAGTATTGATTGTTTAAACTTATTTTTGTGTATTTAAGTAAAGTTAAGTAAGTTTTGTGTTTTTAATGTCTAATATTGTTTATGTAAATTATTACAACTTAGAACGCTTGCACTTACCTAAGTTATAATTAAGCACACGAAAAACCACTCTTTACAATATTTTTTGCTCCCGTAGTATCCGCAGCCACAGTATTCTATTACATGGCTATGGCTTGGCTCCACAGAGGGCACGGAGGTATAACGACGGTGGTCACACAAGTCCGGTAAGAAACCTAACCCTATTTCCTTTTTTTTCTTTCTGTATTCCGTCCTCGGCCACTGGACCGCAAAGTGAGTTTTTTTAAACCAAAATTTTTGTTCCCCAGCTTGCTCCCGATTATATTGCTCCCTCTTTATGATTCTGGCCGCAATCGCTCTCTTCGAAAACTAATTGAAGATAACAAGCTTGTTTTTTCGCCTCTCCACTTGTTCATTTTGGAATCGCAGCCGATCGAGTACGATATTGTTTTCTTTACTGGAGTTTTCTTTTATAAAACTGGGCAAGAAATTCTCGACGGTGGAACAGTGAGGCGAATGCTTATCAAAATATACATTAATTTAGCTGTAACATTTTATGTATTTGGATAAGTCACAGTTATACCAAGGATTTTCGACGAAAAATTGTATATGTAATAAAAAAAATATTTCTACCCATAATAAACTAAAAAGGTTTCACTGTTTATAAAGGTTTACACAACAAATATGATTCAATTTTTTTTCAAATCCATGAATATGTAGAACAGGGTTAAGATGCTGCGCTATTTAATAGTGCAGGTAGTAGGTTAACTTCCAAAAGCTGGCCAGCAATACATTGTTGTCCAATTAAAAAGAAACTGACGCTGTCGTAAAAAAATGGTCACAATACAACCTACCAGAATCCATAAAGCACAGTGCCAATCGATTCTAACATCAAACATTGATTTGGTCACAGTTAACACGGTGACTGACGAACAGACGGGACGGGCATCGCACCGCGACGTGCGTGACCGCAACCAAACCGTTTTACTATAAATATAAATAATAAATTTCATGCATAAAATTTTACTTATCATTCTGCGAACGTTAAAAAGCAAATCCAATATTCTCTCTTAATTTATTTTTACATTATACGTGTTATGACAGCCTATCTTTTTCAGTCAAAATAAACATTATTCCAATTTAGTATTATATTGCAAAGCAGATTTTTTATGAAACCATACATTATTTGAAATTGTTTGAGAATAATGGAGCGCGACTCGGCGAGGCGAAAGCTTTTAATTCCACAAAATGTTTCCAGTGTCAAACGAAATGAAGTATTATAACATTATCTTTATCAATGTTCTAAAGTATAAAGTTTATAGCAAACAAATAATCAATAGCCTGGCTCGTGAGGCGGTCGACGACCGAATAATTTTGGCGTGAATTATCGTCACGATAGCGTGTTGATTTTGGAAAACGACGGCAACCTTAGGTCAACCACCCAGAAGTTTTGATTTTGTTACGTTTACATAAATAAAATATAATAAGAAGTAAGTTTATTCTTACATTTTCAAATTTTCTTTAGACAAGTTCATTCAATTTGTAGGAAGTAATGTTGACTTATTTGCAGAGACGAATCTTTTAGATACGCCAAACATTTCGTTACACCAAAAATTTACTTTTTACTTTCTATTTTTCCGGCGAGCCTGAAATTGCAAATTACTGCTTTGCGTAATTCAAATGATGCAATAAACTAGTTTCAACAAAACTTTGTAAACACTATATACGTAGTGTTTTGTTTAGCCGTATAAACGAGGCTCACAGCACGCGGCAGACCACTTCTCGATCGACACCATTATCTGTCAACTATGATTTCCTGTTTCGAGCACAGCCGAAACTTAACATTTTGTCATTGGGCCATTCACTCGAAACTCTGCTACAGTCTGGGCCGTACAATGGTTTCTTGGACATGTTTTATGCCTTAATTTGAGTTTATCAGCGACAATGGACCCTCTGCGTGTGGTGTTGTGGGTTTTTATTATTATTGTACAAAAGTAAATTTCTATTCTTACACGGTTACATTGTGTCGATTGTATCCAAAACATACAAAATAAACACAGTATGTACTTTATGTTATGAAATACGTTGTCTGAGTTAGTGAAAGACAGTCCGTCATTTAAGTTCGTTACTATCGAATATTGTATTTGTACAACCTATATTAATATTTAATTTAAGATAAAACGATGGTACTTGCTACACCAGCTTATCTTACGAATCATTTTATAAGTAAACATTATTATAATTATAAAGATCGTTATTTATCTAGTATGCCGTAGCACAAAGGCACAGTCAAACCGCGATAATGATAGAGCGCCGAATTATTTTCTTGTCAATGTTATCTGCAAAGTATCTAGGCGTCATTATAAATGTGTAGTACACAATCGAGATTGTAGATTTTATTGTCCATTTATAAACAGTAAGCTGTAACGCTTTGGACCGATATAGCGAGATAAGTGAACGGGTCAGAGAATTTCGGCGGCGCAAGACTTGAGAGTCTAGCGGCAACGATATATTTTAACCTCTTACTTATAATCTATGCGACGCTGAGCTGTCTTTGAGGGCTAATTATTGCTACCACAGTCTACTTGTACCAGCTATAAATAAATAAAAAAAAATAAAAATATTTTATTGTCAGGCATCTAGGCCCATAGGGTGTTAGTATGCTATGCTATTCTGAAACACTAACATCATCTCTCACGTCACCTTGCCATGCGCTAGTGTCGAATCTCACCGCACATTTAGAAGTGAGTTAGTAAGTGATGTGTGTAGAATAGCACGGCTGCTACGAAAGCACCTTTGTGTCACTTAGATATTAATATTTAGGGCACACATACCGGGTTTTCGGTACACTGATATAATTTCTTCTACACTTGCAACAATAACAACAACACACAGGTTTTGAAACGCCAATCCTCAAAGCATTCACTTGAAAAGGTTTCCGAGTATTAAAGTAACCTTTACTGCATAGTATAGAATAACAACTGTTCACCTAATCTATGATAATTATCATTTATAGTGAAATTAATAATTTAATAAGATTATCTTTAATCTTACATGTACGGTATTCTTTACAATTGATTTCGTGTTATATTTTTGATCTGCATTTTGGTTATCGCGTATAAATTAAGGCACGCGTAGATTGCAGTCCAAGGTTAATGCAGAAATCGGCGCGGGCGCAAGCGGGTGCAATACGTCACGAGTTACGAAACCCACGCGTCTTGTCAAGACTAACTGACCGCCAGCAAATTAATTGCTAACGAACGTTTTACTTTGAGATGATGAAACGTTGCGTTTTAGCTAAACGTTAATTAGCTTTTTGATCTCTAACCGCTAATGTGAAGCAATTTTATGATTTTTTTAGTTCTTATATATTATGAAGGGACTACAGTAACACTAGATATATTTAGGCATGTTTGGACAAATCCCGATACTAAATAGCGACTAATAAAGTAATCATGTATGTCATGTCACGTTTAGTAAGATTTTAATGAAAAATGAACCCCTGTTGAATTAAATATTTAAGTACCATCATAGCATTTTATTATGAATTTTGAAGTGGCCATTTAGTCATAATTTCCTGACAGTTTACTTAGACCGAGGAAAATAGCGCGGTAATTTTCTTTAACTTCAGAAGCTGGATCTTATTTAATATTAGATTTTCGCTACGGTAATGGGACGTTTATGCAGATTTAGTTCGTGAACGTTTCGCTCAAGTTATGAATGAGCGTCCTAGATTTGCGTCTGTAATCATCTCGGTGTGTCGGGTGCTGCCCGCGCACCAGACGACGCGCGCGCCGCGCAGCTCGCTCGGCCCGACATGCACCTCGGAAGCGTCTAACTGCCGCTAACGGCGCCTCCATTCCTATGTAAATCCTGGTTCCACATCCGACGCCAGATAATGCAGCTACAATTTGCATGTCCCCATGCCCTTTGTGGTCACAAAACTCGGAGGACACCACCCCCCAAAATGGCTATCGATTGTCGAACAGGACCTGCAGAACGTCTCGTGAATAACAAGCGGCCTTTAATAGACAATGGTTATCGAACAAGATGTAGTGATTTGGCATTCGTTAGAGATGTGCGAGAGCACAGAATCTCAGGAGGACGTAGGACAGGCACTGTCGAGCCTCCGAGGCCTCACGTGACATGAATAATTAAATACTAACGTTTCTGTTACCTTGGAACCATTGTAACCCGATATCTTTCATATTAATTAATTAAATTAGTTAAAATTCAATACGTGTATTTAATCCGCAATGTAATTAATTTCATGTGCGAGCCCTTGTTTATTTAGTTAGGAAAACAGCCCCTGGAAGTATAACTACTGAACTAAAATTAAGTAATTGCGAATTTGAATCTGAATAATTAACAGTCAGAGTAAAGGTCGGATCATATAAATTGAATTAGTTAGAAACTATTTTCAGTTAAAAATACAGTTCATTTGTTTAACGTTATATCAATTTTGATGGAGCTTTTTACAAACACAGGTATCGGTAGACATACAAAAAGTAGTCTTATTTCCGATACAAACCGTCACGTAACTTAATTCCCGCACGTTTGTTGTGTCATTTTAATTGATACGTCAATCAGGATGTCACTCGTCCACGACAAGCATTTTTTATATTTAGTGGTACACTGCTTGCTCCTCTAATGGCGTATAGAGGGCGCACGAGAGATTCGACCGCGCGTGGAGTCTCGGCCGGCAGCGATCCACAGAAACAATTACGAGTTTTTCCCTCCGGCACATCGGCATCCGGTGCCATCTCTGTGTAGATTGTTGCCGGTTCTTATTACTTATCTCGCAAATTCCGAGCGTATGCACACAACCACACATCCTGCTTTCTATAAGCGTCCCTTAATTGCTCATACTCACTCAGCCTGGAGCTCATTTTATAAACGTTTGAATAAAAGCGCTTAAATATTAACTGCAATATTATAATTATGTGGGTGCCTTAACAGAATTACGTAGCAGTTTACTACGATACGTTAGTGTTGTTAACTGAAAAGTTAAGCCCAGAAATGTTACTACTACTATTAAAGCTTTTACAACTGAGAAACGAGAAGTAGTAACTGTCAATGTACATTGTACGTAAAGTGAAATCTTGCTTGAAAGTATTCTCGTCTGCATAGAGGTAACCCAATCTTGTATTATTAAAATTCCCAATAGTTTTATTACACGCGGCGGGCACGGCGTGGCGGTCGACGTGGTGGGTGTCTACCCACTTTAATGGTCTATATAGAGTAATTTGTTTTCGGCTTCTGATACGGCTCATACAAATTATAGTCACGATAGGAATGCTGTAACAACTTATCAATTCGATGCGGACCTTTTTTATTCTCATACTGCATAGCAATGTACAAACGACTTCACAATGAGGACGTAATGAACTAGAATGTGATTCTCACAATAATTTTGAGGCTATTTATAAAGCAATTGTAATAACAACATTTAACAGCGCTAACTTGTTTCCTAGATCATTTGTTACGTCTTAATTGAACGGGGGCACGGGGGTGTCAAGGGAGCTTTTGCCGACGAAAAGCGTCGTGCGTGTAACGCATAGCGTGAAATTAGAACTTCTTTTTAAGGGTCCGTACACACACAAAAAGTTGTCCTATATTTAGATTTCCAATCAAAAAATCAATATTTTTTTGTAGTAGTTAATATTTTTGTTAGGTACCTACTACCTTATATATTCTTTTAGTAATTCGGCAAAATTTCATTGTATTAAGTCGGTACAGTTGCCTTCTTACTTACTAATTAATACGCACAGAACCGTTGTAACGTGCGGAAGTGCCACTTGATTGGACTAACTTTTTCTTTCACCAGTAAATAAATAATTTACTAAATGTTTCATATGAAAGTTTCTGTGTGGATTACAGCCTTAAGGAAATGGTCATCAGTCACAAAAGTTTTTCCGGAAAACTGATTTTTCGTAAAACACAGATTGTATTCATTTAATGAATGTTTTATTTTTAGATATCTCTTTGAGTTATCTGAAAAGTACTTTTGAAGTCTTCGTATCAGATACACATAAACGTAAAATAAAAGTCAGTATCACTGAGCAGTCGTTATTTTAACGTCTGAGAAAATCGTCTATACCGTTGTAAATCAGAAAGATGTCAACTCGCGGGTTATCTGAACTAAGATATACGTGGGACCGAACGTGCTGGCTTGTTTCCTCATATCAAATGTCTAAGATATCGCACAAGCCTGAGGTTGCTTTAATGCTCTATTAACTAAATCATCGTTATATATCAAAATACCACACCGAAAGTAAGTGAGTTATGATTCTACACATATAATATTTAAAGCACAAACGTTACGTGAAATACGAGCGAGTTGTATCAGGCATTTTTGGAAATATTTTAAAGAGCAGCTCTACATTGTTGGGAACGATTGCAATGTATATCTACGATGTACAAAATAGTATTCTTATTTTCTGTGAAAACCATCTGCGTGTCGACTGGTCATATCTCGTTTTACGTCTACTTATCTATAAGGTATTCGATCGTAAATTTATATAATATTATTGACAGAAATCCATCCCCGAATGCTATAAAGCTGGAGTTGTAAGTGCAAATAAGCGAAAATAGAAAACTGTTACGTGAGGACGTCTACACGTGCTGCGTGTCATTGTCAGTCTTTCAGCGTCAACCTCAGATATTACTTTATTTTTATTCCTTATGTTTGTGCGTCTCGGTATTAAAACTGGCCCTGTACAATCATATTTCAAGTTAAAACCACTTTAGGGTAATGTTTTAGGTGATTTAAATAGGTATTCTTTTATATTCAATATGGATGACTGCTTCGTAGGACTAGTGGTCACTAAGCGTGACTGCTGAGCATGAGGTGTTGGGTTTGAATCCAGAGTCAGGCAGAGTTATTGGGTTTTCCATTAGGTGATTCTCAGTAGCAGAACGGTGTCTGGATTTGTGCCCAGTAGATGGACATTGGATAGACTCGCTCCCTATTACATTGGGACCAAACATGACCGGTAAAATGTGGGTGTACTGTAGTACTCCGGTGCCTACCCCTTCGGGGAATACAGACGTGATATTTTGATTTTATGTATATTAAATATTCTACGTTAACGCCTAAATAAATACGGAGTATTTCTTTACACGTGTCATCACGGACAAAGGTATTGTATAAAACTTATACAATAGGTACTTTTCTGTGATTATGACTACTTATTCAAAAGTATGGTATAAGACTTATACGATACTTTTAACAAGCCTACGCGAAACTGTAGGTGTTATAAACAGGGTATTTAGTCGTGACTTATTTGGAATTTATCAACTACTTAAAAATACTTTATAAACTTCTTGACTGGGATGTGATGGGACAAGTAAGTGGTGTTTTCCGAATAAATCTTTGCCATAAATATTCGATGTCTATGAAATTAAGTTCTTTGCTAAAACATCGGGCAGCTTATTATCTTTACAATATATAATACAAAACATTTTGTCCTCTCAAATGAAAATAAGAAATAGATTGAATTATTCTCTACAGCTCTGTATCTGCGCACATTTCATCCTAAAATAGATGTGTTGGGCTACGTCGGGGCTTAGAACTTATGTACGTAGAGTCTGTTGGATTAAGTTCTCAGTTCCAGCACGATCTACATACCACAACGGCGGGAGCAAACATTTGTTAAGCACAACAGAATTCCGGCCTAGAGCGGTTGTCGTCGATCGGCGAATAGCTGAAATATCTTTCTAGGATCTATTTGCCCTGTTGACTGCCAACTTGGCTTTAATGTCTACATTACATAACATATATTATGTGCACTTCTCCCTTCTTGCCTAACATCATGCCTGTATTCCCCGACTGTATAATTACACCCACATTTCGCTAGTCAGGTTCATCATCATCAGCCGGAAGACGTCCACTGTTGAACAATGGCCTCCCCCTTAGAACGCCACAGTTGGTTATACGTCCCAAAATAACCGCAAGCCTTGCTATTAAGTGGGTACAACTGCAGGCTTACCTTGCTGCTTATGACAATACCTAATGGAAAACTCAATATAAAACTTGGCCTCATCCGGGATTCGAAGCAAAACCTCACGCTTAGCAATCGCACTTTGCGACAAGTAAACTGACGAGGCAGTCCGTCTAGTTTACTTACCTGCAATTGATTACGTTTCGCCTTGTTGTATCAGATTCTAGCAGACTCAATACACCTCTTATACTCGGGTAACTACAGAACCTCGTTAAGGAAAATAGCAGCATAACGTACCTATCTCTATAGCCTATACCTACTAAGACGAAACTATCAAGTGTTTGCAAACACGGTTAATTAGAAAACATGTTTATTCATACTAAGTAAATATCGCTAACAAGTAGTTTAGTGAGACATAGAAGCTGGTAGGATACTAGATGTACCTGAAATAATAAACATAACATTACACAACATCACGCCTGTATTCCCCGAACGGGTAGGCAGAGGTGCACATGAAGTACACCCACACCCTGAAATAATACAGAATATAAATTTAAAAGCCTATCTTGAAAGAGCTCCGTCTGCTTATTGAGTCTTTTGGCGAGCTCGCGAGACCTATTAAAGGGCCTCCTACCAGGTTCGTAGTAAATTTGGTTCTTTGTGGGTTTTATAGGTAATGTCGTACGGAGTTCTAACTCCAGACCTCTCTAACACCTGTTAATCCAGAAGCTCCCTCAATCTTGATTATAAATTATTAAATAAATATACATATAATTATCATAAAATCAATACTACTTAGTTGAGAGGCCTATGTTCAGCAGTGGACGAAGATTGACGATGATTCGAATCTTTATTCCTGGACATAGGCATCCTAGTATAGATCGCTTGGCACTACGGTCTTGCTTGATAAGTATTGCTTATGAAACTAAAGGATGAAAGGTGGAAGTCTATCGGTTTTAAAATCTATGAAGCTACTCCAATAGGTTTTAGCTAATTATGTGTTTCAAAATCTTAGCAAAAGTGACTGTTGCCAGAATTTCGTAACAGTTTGACAAGGGATAACGATATCCTGAGGTTAGACAATAGACAAGTACTCAGAATTTTGATTGTCTGACCGTTCGTAATGACCGGGACATGTTGTGTACGACAAATGAGCATTACTTTACGTGCTCTCCAATTACCAGTCCTTCAGAACATAGGACGAACACCGTCATCGTTGAACTCAGTAGGTCAATCCTCGTAACCTTATCTTATCGTATGGTTGATGAACAACCTGGTGTCAGAATTTTAACCACCTGCACGCCTCTGATATTGCTTTGCATTCCGTTAATTTTTTTTTCCGGTGTGCCGGTTTCCTAACGATGTTTTCCTTCACTGTTTTTAGCAACTGTTAACTAATATATAGTACGCACGAGAATAAAAAAGACTTTGGTTCGTATCGGGGGTTGAACTAGCGACGTTTGACTTGGAAGTCCAACGGTCATACCACTTATCACTGCTTGAGACGCTCTCGAGCACTGCAATAACAAAATATGTGCTTTCGATAAAAACTAACGATTTTCGTATTTACTATTGTTGGTTTTTATCGAAAGCATATCGCTGTTGCACTGTTCGAGAACGTGTTCAATTACAAGAATTGACCTACTGGTATACCTTGGACAGGTATAACTCTAAATTCCCACGTATACCAAAAAATTATAAGTCCTATAAACATTACCTACTTATTGCTCGTTCTTTTTCCACGAAAATTATCAATACTATGCTTAATACACAAACATGTTGTATCCCTGTAACTATAAAATAATTTCGAAACATATTCAAACTATATCAGCCATTGAATGGCACACAAAGGGCTTGAAAATAATAAAATCCAGCTACGATAATGTTATCCACAAATAATAAGACTAGACGAGGTCAATAAACTTCGACCATTTCGTAATAATTTAATTTCCGACCACTTCGAAATAGCGCAGTAATTACATACGAGTATTAAACTCCCTCTAGAAATAAGGTTGTATATATTGAACAAACATTCAACACGAGTGAAATGTAATAATGTCACTAAACAAAAAGAAAGTCACTTTGTTACCGTGAACTTTTCGCAAGGGCGGGCGGCCACGCTCCGTAGCGGCCGCCCGCCCAGTGTCGCGCTAGCCGCCCAACGCGACGAACGCGCACTTATCCATTCTGAATTCATCGTTATCGTGAATATTGTCGACAACCGTGTACTTTACAGTGAGTGATGCAAGTGTATGCAGATTGTTAGCAGCTTCGGCAGGCTATGTTGAGCGAAAAGTAACACTTTACAACAGTTATACGAAGCCTCAAGTTGCATGCGGTCTGATGGATATAACAAGTTTAAAAGAACTCAATTCCCGAACTAAAATATAGTACTACCAAATAGTTATAACTATCGTAAATGACTAACTAGTTAACCCGGTAATTATAGTTTGCATTTAAAATATCTGTTTATATTTTAATGTTGCTTTTCGCCCAACGAGCTGTTTTTGTCTCGCGACAATAAATTAGACGTTTGACTCCGCATCAGAGACTTAAGTGAATAAAAAACTCTTATAACAACTTTTTGGATTCGCTAACAAGTTCGTAACGGGACTTTTATATTACTTGCGAGTTGCACACTCTTCTGAAGAAGGTACGGAACCGATTTATTTATATTATATATATATACAATTATACATAATCCCTTTTATTCATAAATGGTAACACTTATTGAAATAAAACTAGGTTTACGGATTTTATCGCGGTTTTTTAATTGATTTTCGGTCCCGACGTTTCGAATCCAATCAATGTCTAATATTCGCGTAAGTGATAGAAATCATTATGGTAACACTTATCTTAACTTTAAGCCCTTGACCCTTCTTAAGTTTATTGACACCTCTATTCATTGACATGCTAACGACAGTGACGGGTATAATTTAATCCATGGTTTGAAGTTGCCATTTTTTTATGAATACGGGGAAATATGTCATGTGTATCAGCAGGTATTAGGTGGACAGAGCCTTTCCCAAAATCCTTTTATTTAGCTCAGTTTAGCTGGAGCTGTTTGTATACTTATGTACTGCCTTATTAATAGAATTAGAATATGTTTGTAACTCCCATTTTGTATCTGAGATCGGCGGCGACTGTTAACCATTTATTTCAGGACAACATGTTTCCTTTCAGCCTGTAGCTATTTAATTATTTATAGACTTTTATACAAAGGGCGTCCGCGTTTTAATAACATTACGATATAACGATACTAGTAACACTGAATTATTTATACTGGTGACTTCTGTCAAAGGTAATGTATTATTAACGTGTATAATAAATTACTATACCTACATCAATAAATAACTTAATAATTCGACATTATTATAATGTAGAGTCATTGTCGACGGCCTGATTGGCACACGATTGCCGCACGGGACAGAAATTTTTGTGATTCGCAAATATTTGTCCCGAGTCTGATCGTTTGTGTATGTGATGTTTCATATTAGTGAAACGCACCCACGACACAGGAAAAGTTCCTAGTGTGGGGCGACGTTCAAATAAGAAGATTGTTCATCTATCTAATAGTTCTAAGACTGTCTTGTTTGTCTAGTCGTCGCTATCCGTGACGGTGAGGATTAGTTCGATTCCCGGGTCAGACAGGTATTAGGTATGTTTCATTTGAATTAATTTATTTGCAGCAGTATCTGGATTTGTGCTTGGTAAATGGCAATAGGTTCAACGGCTCGAACCCTAATACTTGGGACCTATACCTTAACGTTTTTTTTTCTCTATATTTATTAAAGGACTTTTATGACATAACTTGAGAAATTTAGGTAAACCATACACCGCTACGATCCCTTCGGGGAAAACGGACATGTTGTTAGGTATCTAATGGAGGTATAATATAGAGAAAATATGTACTTTCAGATGTACTAATTGGTGCGACGAGATTACAGAGAAGTACATTATTATTCAGAGAATTCGTAACCAAATAATTCGCCGGTCAGTGATGGTCAACGATTTGGTCGCGGTTCCGCTTGTTTCAAGACTAAAGCCGTGGGAAAACAAACAACCGCTGCTCTCGTTAACGGACTCTTGTCCTACTGGAACTAGAGTACCGCTGCGGTGCGGATACGTCCACTGTTCACGTTCAAATTTTAATTTTACAGCTGTTTTATCGAATGACGTCGAATGTCGCATCGTAATCGAATCGAATAGCATCGAAGTAATCGATAAAAGCCGCCCTATCAGTTTTTATGTAGCATGCTTATAACTAAAAAGGCTAGGAAATGATAATTTAACGCTGTGTTATGATATCCATCTAAATATTATATTAAAACCGATTTATAATTATATAAAACTCCCATACATAGCCAGTGCTCGATTTATTTTAGTACATCTTGCAGCATAGAACGGAAATCAATGTACCTATATAAAATGTATCTACGCTTTAATTAAGCCTCTGCAGCATAATTATATTAAATCCTCCTAGGCTGTATTGCTAGTATCCATTTCCGTTCGGTAACAGTTTCCTTCCATCGCTATAATACTGTGAGGCCCTTACGTAAAGTTGATATGCGTGTGTTGTACCATTATCTATGCATGAGTTTTTATTTGTAAGGACTAAAACGCTACAATATAAAACCGGTTGTGAACGCCGACGCCAACCGGACGAGCGACAAAGTTTCTGTTTCTTTTTAGTTCAGTGATCTAATCTAAAGTCTCCCTTGTCCTCCTGAGAACGAGTGAGAGAGGAGTTGTTTTTCTTATTTACGTCTACAGAAAGCCGAAGTTTGCCGAGTGTGCCCGAAGCGCCCGCGCCGCTCGTTAGGTACTACGCCTACACTACATTCTGTGTGACGTTTCTGTTCTATGACGTGAATTCATTGATATTTTCGTTACTATTGTGTGGAATTTAAAGTGTTGTCGCGTACTTATGTGTGGAGCAATACCATCTGAACATATCAAGCCATTATGCCATAATTTATTACATCTCAGACGTCTGTATGCAGGTAATTAAATGCTGTCTCACCTGGCTAAGTTAAGAAGTCAACTGAACATTTAGAATAGGTACTGATTAATAGTAAGTAAGCTTTCTTTAAAACTAAGCAATGTTACTTTAATTAAACACGTGTTTAGTTGGCTTTAGTTAAATGTATTAAGAAACTGTGATCTCTTTGTTCGGACCGGTTCGTGTGATTGAAAGTGGGTGACTGTCAGTATAATTCAGTGGTAGGAATAAGGCTGAGTGCCGCAACAACGCGGCTCGGCAGCGGTGAGCGTGGCGCGACCCAAGTTAACATTGAACGTGAAGGTAAGGCCCAATTAGCTTAATAATATAATAGCGCAAAGGGCTGTTGTAATTATTCACCTTTTACTTACAAGGAATTGATTTAGGACCACTTATTTATTCAAGAAAAAATAATTAAGTTATTATTATTCATACGATAATCACGAAAAATGTCAGTACCTACCTACGTTTGACACAATTTCATATTAACCTGAAAGAACGCAATCATTGTTCTTTTTAATTAAAAGTTACATAAAAAGCCGAACCGTGTGTTTTCCGTAACATAATGCCGGGGCTATGGTCCTATAAATTACCCGTAACAAATTGTTGGAACGTTTTCAAAGCTGGTAAAAAGATTAGCGTAATACGTAATACAAACACACTCATACTAATAATTGGGCTGGACGTCCAAACATCAGACACAGAATAATCCCAAAATAACCGTAAGCGAATGTTATCACATTTTGAGAGCCAAAACGAAATTAATAATGTATACTCTACCTTTGAGACCATACTGAATACTTCGCTGTAATATCTCGGCCATCTTCATCTTAGAACTAAATGTACGGCTGATGTCTTAGATAAGTTGACGGTAACATCATTGGATGGGTAGACGTTACCGGGGCCGCGAGTCGTTACCGTAACTCAGTGGTACCCATCAGGGTTCATCGCGAGTTGCGACTCACCGCGCTCACTTATCCTGCAGTCATCTGACCCCGCGGGAAAGTGGGTGACGTCACCATTCACTTGACTACACATTATTTATATAAATATACATATGAATTGTAGAGTCAAGTAGGGGTAAACGATTATTGAGGTTCTCTGAGATTATGGACGGGTAAACTGCCTACGAAGATGAGTTTACCGATGTGTGGGCATGTACACACGCGTTAGGTAGGTACCGATAAGGTGCAAAGTAGTCAGTGTGTTGGCTGCTTACTCCTTTAAATAAGTACTTAGAATATACATATTATACAGTAACAAAACTATTACTAAAGCTCGAATCTATAAAAAAGTAAGACTAAAAATGGCATCCTCCGGTAAAATTTACGAGAAAAAATGTCTAGAGAATCATTTTATGAATTAATAAGATAATGTCGAGATCAAAATTTAATTTTATCATGGTAACTTGGTAATTTTAATCTTTAATGTTAGTTATTAAGGCTGAATATTAAGTATTCATTCGAGAACTTTAGATGAATACTAAATACTTTGTAATATTCTTAAAGATATTTTCATCTATTCTTAGTACTTCGTTTGTGAAGTTTATAATAAAGTCATTGTCTTAATGTGAACGAACCAATATCAAGGTCAGGTTATTTTATTATGCTAGCTGTAATGGGTGTTAATCGAAACCGTAGGCAGTTTGTATTGCATACTCTGATAATAAAAGTTGTTGAACTTGGCCCGTAACCTTTTAAATTTTAATATGGCAACGATGTCGCCTTCTCTTTAGTTATCTGTTCGCTTTTACTTGGCAACACTGGTCGCAATAATTCCAAACTTAAATCGTATTCAACTATGTTCAAAGATCATTCTTAAAAGTTTCAGTTTTTTACAGACCTAAGAAAGTTGCCGAATTTAGATGAAGACATCAAAAATAAATAAAATTGAATGCCAAAGAAAACTATTTTGGAGTTCTTTTTCTGAAATAAAATATTTTAACTTTTAAGAATGTTCAGATTATTTATTCAGCCAGCCTATGTATCTAAAGTATGTCGTTGGAATTCATGTTAGTCTACCTTTTTACAAATTACGAATTACCTACGTGCTGTCAGGTACAAGGGGCATGCCTACGAAGCGCAAGTAGGGCAACAAATCATTGAATTTAACAAGACTCAATGCCATTAGTAATGTTTCTGGGAGGCCGCACAAGTGTCACTTGCCGAATAACACAATTGGATCCCGGTTCGGTTTCCATACAATATTTTCCCCTTGACTTGCTTAAAAACAACAGACCCAGTATTCATTACAGACATGTGATTGTTTGAGTTAATTAACTTGGCATTGCTACTTACTAGGCACATTCCCAATTATAATGGTATCGCAATATCCATATTTTCAATCACAGCAACAAAGGATTTAGGTATACCGACGTTTCTTTTGCGAGGCTTACTTATTTTAGTGCAACCGAGTGTAAAACTGAGGCTCAAATCTTCGTGCGCTGAATACAATTTAACAATCGATTGGCATCTAGTGTATTGTTACGCTGATGAAGATCAATTCGTCGCTATTGCAATAAATGGGTCACGTAACTGACTTTACTTGACCGACATTCTTTCAGTGTAAAGACAACGCCAACAATTATAGTGATTGTTCAAACATCGATATCACTTCCACCTATTCTATTCCACGTCGTTTAGTCATGGATTTCCAGTGCGTTTCTTATAGTTTACATTTTCTAGGTTGGCCGTACAAAGCAGTAGTGAAAGATCTTTTTCACTGTATAAAAGTGAAAGGTGACGGACGTACTCAATTAGCTGATTTTAGTAATGCTTTTCAATTCTCAGAATTGAATTAACATTTTGAATTCTTGAAAAATGATGGACACGAGCGGGACTCGAACCAGCGACTTTGCCGTACCGTGGCGCCGCTCTACCAACTAAGCCATCGTGTCACTTAAGTTTCCTTTATCAATTTAGATTTAAGCTTAGCATGGGTACCATGCAAAATGTCATAAGTACTTTGAATTATTTTTCAATCTTTCTATATTTTTATCGTAAGCAAATTATATCTTCCCTAAAAAAATGTTTTTAGCTAAGTGCTCTGTCCTAGTGTTATTTTAGAAAACGAGGGAAACTTGATGATATTTCCGCGTTTTATTTTTAATTTGAAGCCTGTCATTATACGTTGGTACTAGATAGTCACTTTGGTGTAGAAAGTTAACCTTTTGTATTCTAATAGACACTTTTTAAACGAAAAGATTGAATTCATTGTTAAGTTCTTACAAAGCGACGTGACTTAGACACTAGAAGCGTTTAAATAAACTTTTTAAAGAAAAAGGAACAAAAGAGTTCAGTAACGTCATAGACAAGGCGCGAAACTTTTAATAAAACACTTTAAATTTGTCTTACGTACCGACGCTGCCAGTTCCAGCTAATTAAATTAACTGGGCGGTAATGAGTACATTTCCAAGAGGTTTTAATTGAAACAGACTAGTTAACAATTATACACGGCTAGTTGTTATGAGGTTTGTATAACACACGTAGCATCACACATCACACGTGTTTAGCCTTGAATCAGGTCCCTAGAGATGTAGGCAGACGTGTACCTACCTACTGAGGTGTTATGTAGCGATTGTTGCATATCACAGTTCCCCGATGACGCATTTTATTCTCTGTCAATCATATGTATCTCATGGTACAAAAAACAATAAGAGTACTGATGTTGGACTTTTATTGATTTGAAGTTTTAGATAACTTTGTTTTCCTTATCGGTTTGTGGATTCATTATGTTCGTTTCGTCGTTTGATTTTGGCTCTTCAGTCAACAACATGAACTCTAAATGCAGGCCAGTTTACGTTATGGAAACGGGATGCTGCTACGTGCAGCGTGCAGTGTAATGCGGCGACTCGCTAGTTCACGGTAAGTAGGCTGATCCTTTATTTTAAAGGTTTACAAAATTTTATGTAACTTAGATACCTAAACATTCACTGAAAATGTGAGTTCAAGAGTAAGGGCTTTAGTTAGGTAACTCGCGCCAACAGTCAACATCGTATCAGCCTAGCTATTTCCAATATTGTACTACAATAAAAGAATCTACTAATTCACTTACATTTGGGTAAGTGCCACAGTAAAATTACTCTACAGAAAAGCACTTTGAATAATCAGTCTACAAACGATCTGAATAAGACAGCTATTGTCAAAGAAACGAAACTCAGACATACTTTCTCACGATCAACGAGAGAGAGCCAGCTATCAAGCAAATTGTCACTCCATTCTTTACTTACGATATTCACCCCGCGTTCAATATCGTAATTATCCACGTAATGCATCAACGTCTGTTAGAGTAATGTTCGTGCAATATAAACAAAGGAGACTGTTTGTTTTTACTGTTCATTACTACTAGCTGTTTTTGCTAACAATGGCACCGAGAACTGGTAAAACCTAACGCAGCTCATTGAAAAAGTACTATAGACACGCAACAGCAATGTTTTAACTGTGCTGTCTCATTAATTTGCAAACGGCCAGTTGGTCACGGGTGTGCAAAAAGTTAATCTCTCGTGGCCATTATTTTGATGTAGTATCGACTAGAACAATGGACCATGTCACGTGACATGATTACGCTATGAAAATAGCATTCGGAGATTATATCGGTATTATCGTAATACGTGAATGGTTTGTATTATAATATCTGTCTACCTGATTGGAAAATTAATGCAATGGTAGGACGCTTAATAAACTCACAAGTGTAATTTTGGGTTTTATCTGTCAACTCTACCTTTTTTATATTGCTTAACAATGGTCTGTCTACATAATAATAGTGTAAGTGCAGTTCAGATAATATGTATTTCTTTTTAGTAACTACTACGAAGCAACAAGAGAACACAATTCGCATAAGCCTTGTTAGTTGAATATGAAAAGCTGTGGAGTAGCAGCACTAGTCGGCACGGCGGGCGGCGCGGCGCGCACAGAGCGAGATGTCGTTTAGAGGAAGTGGTCTCATCCAATTAAGAGCATGCCCGCTGGATTGCTTCCAGCGTTTTTGTCGTTTTTGTAATTGTCTTCCCGCACATTTCTTTTTACAAAGCGACATCGGAATCGCCTACCTTCTCTTAAGTTCAATTTGTAAGGTTTTAAACTTACACGTTTTTCTCACTGGCTTAACTGAATTGGAACCTATTTAATCTCGTCGCCTCTAAAGTATGTCTTTAATAGTCATGAGACTTTTTACCATTTTGAGACACGTAAACTCTGTGGTGAAATCTGTGGAACAATCTAAAATGCTACTTGAAGTCGATACCCCCGGAGAGGAAAGCTCTATAGTATTATGCAAAATAACTGAGAGTAGGTACGTCTACTCAAATTAAAGCTCCAAAGTCACGAACTACTTGAGTAAGCACTTATTTGTTGAACTTAGACCAAGCTCTACTGAAAACTAAAACAAAAGTTCATCTGAAAGTAATTCAAGTGCTCAAGTTGAGTGTACAACGCGGTCTTCACGTAGGGGTATGATACGGCTCAAAGAGACATGTCGGAGTAGAATAGGCGCACATCGACAGGAGGAGTATGCAAATGAGGAATATTGGGAGTAGCGGTGACGGCGGTCGGAGCGCCATTGTCGCCGAACCCATTGTGTGGCACGAGTGTAGATAGGTACACAAAATGTGTGCGGGCTCGGCATCGGCAGTGTCGGCAATCTGCGTCGTCCGCCGCATGACAAAACGGTACCGCCTAAGTATTTGTTTCGAGTCGTGATCGACGCTCGCCCGGTTTCTTGCTCCCGATGCTGATGCATTTCTACCTTACGTTTTTATACGGCACCGTTATTACAGCCTCTCGATTGACATCTCAAATACATACGAGTTTGGATACACTATAACTTATACTTTAGTGTGAGTAGGTACATAGTCAGAGAGATTTTACACCAAGTCTATAAAGCCTGCATGTTTACATTGAAATACAAATTGGGCGACTGAATAATAATGACGACGTTTACACAAAACCGTGTTTATATAGTGTGTAATAATAAACGGGTTTATCTAGCTGAAGAGACACCGTTAAAGCTCGTGCAGTTGCAGTCGTGCCAAATCTCTTCATTAAACTGGTTGGAGGTGGCCCGATAGCGGTACATCCCGCTGTTTACATTTTACATGTAGCTAGGTATTACACCAACTACAGCCTATATTATCTAACTCTCCGCTTTGTATTGTATATGTAGCTCTATGTAATTAGATTGTTATCAGATTCTGCTCACAACTATGACCACATTTTGCATGTCTTGTACGATTTAAGTTTATTACTGAGGCTATCTTTAAGTAGGAATTTATGTAAGATTCGTTGTATCTTAAATACAGATAGCAAATATTCATTATATGGCTCGAAACGTATATTTTGTTGAGATATATCCATGTATATAAATGTTAACAAATAAGCATGTAAAACAATTCAATTAACGCAGTAGCAGAGATTTTTATCAAAATGGGTAAGAATGTTTGTCCTTTTTTACACAATGAGGGATGTGATGTGATATTTGCATAGATACAGTAAATGTGTTTGAGAATGACAAAGGATAAATCTCACGACAAGAGTGACATAAACCACGAAAACAAAGCCCCGACCGAAAGATAGTATAATATGGTGTATGTTCTGTTACGAATTTATATGTCGTATTTAATCAAGCAGTTTCAAAGACTAGAACAAGTTATTGAAGCCTGCTGCTCTCGAGCTCAATATGTTGCCAGTGCAGTTGAACTTCGGCTCTAAGTTCTGACAAGCTCTATGAACGTAGATAACGTATAATAACATATCGGAACGCCCTTTCTCAACAATCGGTGATCCAAAATACAGAACATGAGCAGAGATTAGAGCGCGGTCGCGTTTTAGCTGAGCCCTAATTCATTATTCAGTCAGTGTCGCGGCTACGTAATTTATATAGGCGCAGATATCGCAGACGAATGCGGCTGTGGCGCTTTGAAAGCTGATTACAGCTTAAAGCGGCTAGATAACGTTGTAGGTGTTCGGACTGTCCCGTGTCGCAACGGTGTGCGCGGCGCCGTGACACAGTTTCTGTTAATTCAACGTGCGATAATTGCAATAGAAGCTAAATATAAATTGCACATTGTGATTCGGCGCGCACGCCGCCCGCTCTGACGGCGCTGCGCATCCTCGCACGCATCCAAATCAGCAGCCAACACTCCCGCCGCCTACGAATGAGGATTTAATTTAATGTTCTGGATAGTAATTCGTTTCAAAACAATAGCATCAGACGCAGCACTGAATACATATGCACCTTTTATACTTTACATATAATGAATAGGCAGGCTTTAGAGCCATTCTTGCTTTAAGTATTATAATTATGTTAAAAGCTACTGTAATACAGATTGTAAAAACTGAACTATCGAATGCGTACTCGGTATCTCATGGGATAAATTAATACCAAGCAACAAAATGATTGCGATAAGACTATATAAATATAAACGGTTTTTATTGGTATCGAAAAACCAAATTGTGTAACGTAAATGCAGCTGCAAAATCAGTCGAGATAAAAGGAATTTGTAGTAACACTATATTTTGGGATATTATATTTTGGCATCATAACATTGTTGTGAGTTAGTCCGTCGTGTTTGGCAGACGTCCATTAGTAACTATCGGGACCCGCTAACCACGAAGAATGGGGGCACTGAGTGTGGACCCCCCTAGCTTTATTACTTCATCTCCCTCCAATCTTTAATGCACTTAACTCAATAAAGTACTACGAAACATTTATAAACAATTCTTATACAATCATTTCTGTTTGCGTAAACATTAAATGAGTTGGTATCACAATAAATGTTGCACTAAATCACAATGGTGTAAAACATTGCCAATTTCTGCATGCAAAGCAAAACATTTATTTTTTATGTATTTTTATATGTGTAACAGTATTACTACAGCGATATAAACATAAAAATACTTATTATATTGCTTTTTACTAACATATTTCAGCAAGAAACTTGTGCAAGACGTCGAATATGACGACAATAAATTTATTGATCACCATTTTAGTTTTTGATACGATTGAAAATAGCACATAAATATAGTTATACCAGCTACACATACATTTTACTGTGACTGAGCCTGTAAAATACTCTTTTTTCATACCTTACTTGCTTGAAAACCAGAAAATAACTCTATCATATCACCATCCCGATGTTCTGACGCGGTCCGTTAGTGTTGTCTTCCGTTAGTGTACTGACTTTGAATAATTAAAAAAGTAGGGTGGGTGTGAAGCTGAAACCTATCGTACATGAATCCGGGTTTTAACCACCAATTTTGATACATGTTTTATTTTTATCAAATTATTATTTATTAAACTCAAATATCTCGGGATCTGTAAAGGGTATTGGGTAATGAGGAGAAAGTTTATTCATGATGTAGTATGCCTACTTACAATTGACTCGCAGTTGGTAGTACACATAACGTTATCCTTACAAGTCAGTGCGTTAGGCGTGAAAGCCTTCTCGGACCCCGAAGCAGGCGGTGCGGGCGGGGCGGCGCGCGCGCTGCATACTGATGTCGCGAGCGAGATGCCAGATACTCCTTGTTGCACTCCCAAGTCCGGACCAACGGCCACTGTGCTAACCCCTACAGCCAACTATAGTGTAAATAATAACAGCTCCAGGGCTCAACTGGGTTTAACGTTCGTGCGTGGAACACAGCCAAGCAATAAAACTTGATGTTTATACAACGAGTCTGCAACATGCTAGTTTATGTACCAAGCTTTAAACTCTGCACACAGATATAACGTACATAGACCTAATAGAACTATTGTGACAATACTAGACGCCGCACGTCGAACAAAATGGACCACAAATAAACAGTGTTGGGCTATAGTTATCGATATGAAAGGATTTTGATTTATTTTTTTATCGATTATAACAGAGTAGGGCTAGCAGAGACGGGGCGACTGTTATTGTTGAAGTTAACGAGGCTATTGTTACAGAGGGTGGGTTAGGCGAGGTGTCATCCGAGCCACATTGTCCGTCCAGCAAGTGTTTTAATATCATCATACCATTGTTTTTACCTGTTGTATATTATTTGGAACAGTTGTATGTCCGATGGTTTTAAAACATTAGGTTTATATTAGGCACGCTTAGAGTTTGCAAACTTATTCGTAAAAGCATCGACTGTTTGATAACACAAGAGAGCCTTCTAATATGTATTTATATTGTTTCCGGGGCATCGAACGTAACTGTTATTAAGCATCTATTTCGAAAACAATATCGAGCGACACAAACAACAGTAACAGAACAAGCTCTATTTACATACCGCTCGGAGAAAGTAAAATATAGGAACAGTGGACTCAGATTGAACTACTATTGATTCCGTAATGGGCCTGGCAGAGAGAACGCCACAAACAAAATAAATCTATACGTAGGCTATTGTAGAGAATTATCATAATGAGTCTGATTCGTTAATCTCGCTAGACTATGTGGGTAATGTGATTGGAAAATAATCGTAGGTCACGACATCCACCAAGTATTTATGAAGATAGGTGAGCTACGTTTTTTGTAGGATTAATTATGTTCTTTGTGTGATTACTCAAGCAACAAACATACCAAGGTCCATGGTCCATGTCTGAATAATCACGAACATGACAAGGTTTTATCTATTATTACGTAGCACCCTTGATTATTCATCTCTGTTCGTGTTGCGTGTTGTGTGGAGTGTGGAGTGAAGCTGGGAGTAAAACCACGATTAATCAACGTTAACCTTGAAACTTCGTGCTCTACATCTTAAGTTCAAAATTAATTTTGATATAGTACACAGATTTAGCAATTAGTTAGCTCGGCTCGGTTTGGGTGCCCGTGGCTGATTTGCCCCACTGTGCAGCCACTATCAATTGAACACGTTATTTACTTTTCTATTTCATATATTCTACCCCATTATTCTGTTAGAGTTTACTTTATTTTTTATAATCTTCTTTGTCAAAATTATTTATTTCGTTTTATTAATAATAATCAATGGTTTTTATCATTTTAAATCCTCTTACGATTCTGTGCTACAAGCCCGTGGGTGCGTGTACAGACGTACGAGTGTATCCTTTATGCATAATATTTATACACCCTGTCTCGTGCTGAATAAATTTCCCATTATACTTTATAAGCTCAAAAGAAACTCTAATATCATTATTCCCTCTATGTACATATAAATATATGATGAGTGTGTATACCTATATAAACAAGTAGTACAAGCACTAACTCGGATAAGTGGAGAGTTCTTTCCACTCAACTTAGTCGAGTAAATAATTCATTTGTGTTCGTATGGCCGGGACTAAAAGTAACACCTTTTGCTTGGATAGCGACGACTTTGGAGGTGTTAAACTTGAAATAACAAAGTACAGCTTTCTGTTCGATGTTTAGCCAAGCGATTAGCCCGCGCGCGCGTTGGTGGTCATTTGCTATGATTTGCCTCAACAAACACAACACTATTACTACGATAAGATAATATATGTATATAAATCCGTTGCATTTAGTTACTACTATAGGTAACTATTAGTAAATGCAACGGTTCTCTATACTCAACGCATTAACATATTTTCTGCCTGAACAAACACTTTAAGTAAATACCTAGTCATTTTCACAATCGAGAACTTTTTAGGCGCGCCGCACTAAAAGAAGGAAATTGCGTCGTTGTTCGATACTCAGCGTAAAATATAACGTTTCACAGTGCAACCGACTTATAATTCGATATTGGCAATCGATTAGTGTCGAGCCAAACCTTTATCAGTGTCGGTTTTCCTTAAGATCAATTCGCTACGATTAACAGAAAAAGTATTTAGTTTCTTAAATTTAGAGAAAAACTATTATGATAAAAAGCAAAATTTTGTAATGTTATGCAAAAACAATCTTTTGACATTGCGTTTTAGTTAGCCATACTTTATAACGGTCTATCGGGTTTATTATTTTGACGCAGTATCAAAGAAGGAACTTGGCCACAAATCACATTAGTTTTTAGCTCATCATCATTATCGCAGAACATTTGAGGTCAACGAGTACTGTGACTTATCAGTGTTTGTTAAAACGAATTGCTGTGTGAGTAAGCTGTAAGTATTATCGTGGCACAGGCTTTGTACTGTACCTATAGGAATAATCTGTGAGGATGTTATTCATGTTTATTTTAGGCATATCTACATCAGCGCATGTCGTTGCTCCGATGGGGCCAAGCTGTCTGTGAGCTCAAGGCTATGACATGAACGGTTTGACGAACGAGACATAGGTACTTAGGTAGGTATTTGTGTAGGAATTAATGTCATTGTGCAATAAGTTCAGTTGTACGAATTGTGCCGACAGTAAATGAAATATCAATTCGTCTAAGGTCTAAAGACACCTGATATTGTAGCTCTACCCACGGGTTTTCATAAACGTATATGTAATAGGTGATTTAACTTTAGCACCTACGTACATAACTGTTGATATTGTATGTTCGAACGTTTCATAAAGTTGTTGTGTTATATAAAGATCAAGGTCAAAGAAAATGTAAATCATAATAAAAAAAATAAAGTTCAAGAAGCTATATTACGATTCTGAGTTGTTGAGTCCGACAAGTAAAAATATTAAACAATAAAAATATTAAAATAATAAACAAAAATCTCTTATGATTTTAAAAAACATACTTAAATGATGAACCTAAAAAAAAAAAGAAAACATAACTGGCGAAATGTGGGTGTACTGTGTATGCACCTCTGCCTATTCCTTCGGGGAATACAGGCGTGATGTTGTGTAGTTAAATGATCTAAAAAAATACAACATTAGTAACTTAATTGGCGATTTACTGGTTCCACGTAAACATTTGGAAGACAACAAATTGTTTTCTTGATTATAATCTTAATTATACAAATCCCAAGATTAAGATTAAAACTTTCATTTTGTAAATGCATATCATAAAAGTCAACATCACCGCTTAATATTTCAAGGATAAATTACCTACTAAGTACCTATATATGTAAATATTACAATACTGAGGTGACTGGCAGTTGATTTCTACTCGTATGACACAAACACCCAACAAATGAGCACCCTAAGCTTGAGGAATGCGCATATTGCGCATGAGTCTTATGTAACACGACATAGACACCTGCGCGTGAGTCGCCAAGCGGTCTTCTGACGGCAATTAATCTCACGTCAAGAATTTTATTACTAACCACCCGTATAACATAATAAATAAGTAGATGGGTAAAGTGGTTGCCGTACATTGTGGTAGAGACACTACTATTGATGGTGGGGTCGGTACACAGAATTAACTGCTTAAGTAGGTACTAAATTATTCCCAAGATTGTGTTTGAAACTATAGCTCTAAAATATTGTTGTCATTCTTGATTAATCTAGTTTTAACGCCAACGTCGCCCATCTTTTGTTTTCTTAAAGTGTGTTAATTTTATTTGACTTAAACTTTTTGAGTTTGCGCCTCCAATATGCTGTTTAAAAAAATAACGATGGGCGGACGTAATTGTATTATTTTGTTGGGTACGCATTATTTAGGTCATTATGGGGACTGAAAAACAAAATCATTTATTTGTCGCCTTACCTTACGAAGGTCAGTGACCTCCATTGTGGAGGCTATTCTATTACGTGCATATTTTTACCTAATCGGCTAGTGTGTCATTATGATAACTCGGCAATGTAGAGCTATATGCTACAGTGGCATTTAAAGTTCTATTAACATTGTTTATGTCAGTAACAGCCGTTATTACTAAGTCGTTAATTAGTACCTACCTATGGTTAATTAACAGTAAATGCTTTGCAAACAACGTAAAGCACTTAAGATATTTATCAATCATTTATATTTTTTATATTGTTTGTCTTACAAATATTTGAGACAAAGTCTGTGTTAATATATAAATGTTTATTTTAATTACCTACTCATTTTACTTAATTTATTATATCTAATAAATTGAATGTAGATGACCGTCAATGATAGGCCTACGAAGAATGCAGGAATTTACAATGACCATAAATATTCAATGGGTAATAATGTTATCTTTAACGACACGTAAACAACATGAGAGATATTATAATAATTATTAAACAGATATGCCGCGATGGCCTTGATCAAGGGAATTCCATAATGATAAATATCCTAACTTGAATAATTTAAATAAAGATAGATAGATAGAGGACTGCCTTGTTGGTCTAGTGGTCGCTAAGCGCGACTGCTGAGCACGAGGTCCTGGGTTCGAATCCCGGGTCGGGCAAAATGTTACTGGGTTTTTCCATTAGGTAATTCTCAGTGGCAGCACGGAGTCTGGATTTGTGCCCGGTTGATGGCAATAGGCTCGCCCCCTATTACATTGGGACCTATAAACATAACTGGCGAAATGTGGGTGTACTATATGTGCACCTCTGCCTACCCCTTCGGGGAATACAGGCGTGATGTTATGTTATGTTATGTTTTTTTTAAATAAAGATGTGTGCCTGTATTCCCCGAAGGAGTTGACAGAGGTGCACAAATAGTGACACACCAACATTACGGAGGTTATGTTTTTAGGTCCCAATAGAATAGGGGGCGAACCTATTGCTATCTACCGGGTACAAATCTACTGAGAATTACCTGGAAAAACCCAGTAACACTTGGCCCGACCCAGGACTCGAACCCAAGACCTTGTGCTCAGTTAGATTTATTAATTGTAATAAACTTCTTTATATTTGAACTTCATAGTATACCTGCGATTGGTATTATATAATATAGTGTTAAAACAATAACATAAAATAATACATAACATCACATAAACAAAAAAACATAACATCACGCCTGTATTCCCCGAAGGGGTAGGCAGAGGTGCACATATAGTACACCCACATTTCGCCAGTTATGTTTTTTTTTTAGGTCCCAATGTAATGGGGGCGAGCCTATTGCCATCAACCGGGCACAAATCCAGACTCCGTGCTGCTACTGAGAATTACCTAATGGAAAAACCCAGTAACACTTTGCCCGACCCGGGATTCGAACCCAGGACCTCGTGCTCAGCAGTCGCGCTTAGCAACCACTAGACCAACGAGGTAGTCAACATAAAATAATATGATGTAATAAAGGTATAGTATACATTTTCTCGAGAGAAACTTGACGATTATCTCCAAGCTTATAATCTTTATGTTCATAATATTAATCTATACTTTACTTGCACTGAATTTATCGTTGACAATCATAAAGTAAATGTATATAAATACACACTATAACACTACTGTTGCCGTCATCAGCGGATTTCTACATAAAACTTTGATCTTTATCTCAGTCACGATACAGTCAAAAATACCGTGCGACTGTTTTACAGATGGTTATAACTTACCATCTTAACTGTTCAGATACGGCCTATTGCAGCCACATTAAGCATTATCGAGTATCGATATCAAGTGATTTACTAATGCTTGCCTGTGCACACGAGTACTAGAGCTATTTTATATCGTCAGTGACCGAAGCGATATATAGTTTCAATTCAATTGAGTAGCCACAATAGACCAGCGGCTCTGGTGGCGACTTATCATTACTCTGTAGTATAGCACTCATGGTTTGCGCACATTGATACAGAACCACTATACGTTCGAATAGACTGATTCATACGAGTAAACTCATTGTGACTACATAATGACATGGATAAATTATTATCAATTACTGAATACCTACGCTTGTATTGTAATATTAAAATATTAGTAATATTGGGGACTGCTGAGCACGAGGTCCTGGGTTCGAATCCCGGGTCGGGCAGTGTTACTGGGTTTTTCCATTAGGTAATTCTCAGTGGCAGCACGGAGTCTGGATTTGTGCCCGGTTGATGGTAATAGGCTCGCCCCTTATTACATTGGGACCTATAAACATAACTGGCGAAATGTGGCTGTACTATATGAGCACCTCTGCCTACCCCTCCGGGGAATACAGGCGTGATGATGTTATGTATGTAATATTATAATATTAGTAATATTGGGGTTTAAAAGTATCATAAAGTTCGCCTTATTTTCAGAACTGAATACATACAAGAGCTGTTATTTTAAGTCTATGTAATTACCAACACGGCTTGTATCTTTCAAGAGTTCTTCAGTTACAAGAATCTGTGTTATCGTTTGATGTTTCTTGGAAAATTACATTTAGACTTTGTTCGCACATTGTATTTGTTATCCCATTTTAAACGTGGAGCAATCTTGTAAATAATGTTTGTAACTAAGTATGTATGCACGCAAAACTAAACCTGGCAAGAACTAACAACAACATACGTATTCGCAGAAAATACATTAACACTGTTAAACTGGCAAATAAATGTTATGATAATACATGCTACAAATATGCAAAAGTTTAGATATTCGAACATGTGTTATTCTATCACATGAGAATTTCTGATCGGAATTAGATCAAATTTGAAACAGCGCAGAGCTGAAAATAATTGAAGAATATAGTAAAACTCGGTGCATTTTTGATAACTTTGATTACTTATGGACTTGAAAAATGATTTCTATAAACTAGATAAAGAAGCTTGTTATTTCTTAGACAAGGAAAATTATTTTCGACGTTCTTTTGTGATAACCAAGAGATAAGTTCATTGTGCCAAGGTACTTTATTATGACAATGAACAGGCGGAAATAATTCAAAAATCTCAAGATTAGCTTGCAAAATTTGAAACAAGCTATTATAAAGCATAAAAACAGTCCAGAATGTCTTCTATGAAAGCTTCGTTCCTTTTTACTGCTGATTGTGCGGCGAAAACACCTGAGCAACAAGGTGGGATGAACAATACCGCGATTGCTGCCAGATAGCCGACTTATATATTATATAACCACTACGTGAACTGATATAAAATGCTTACAAACAGAGCAACAGCGTTTTGTTACGCTCTTATACTGTCTATGAGTTACAATACTGTTTTAATGATGATAGGAACAAAGAACAGTAGATCGATCATCTAACTCATCCAAAAGACGATTCAACACTCAAGTTAAGATGTAAAACCGGCATTAAACTTAATTACTCCGAATAAAAGTCGGCAGAACTCTGACCAGACTGAGAAGTAATTACATTTCTACAGGCTTTGAATTTTAATCGTTCACGAGTCTGCAGGGGCGGCGCGCCGCACATACGCCCGCGTGGATCGCTTCTTACATTCAATTTATACGAAGCAAATAAGTAAATTATTAAATTCATTGAGAGGAACTGGCAAACTCCATTAATAGAAATATGTATAGATTGCGAGATCCCTGTTTAGATTTTGAATTATTCATCACACTGAAACAATATGAAGGGTTAATGGAATCGATAATTGTATTATAATTCCGCATGAATTGTACGCCTGAAATACTTAATTGAAAATATACGCCGGATTTGAAGAGAGGCAAATACTCTTGTACCCATTTATAATGTATGAGATATTTAACATTTTTAATATAACATCTATGACTCAACGTAATTTAATTGTATCTACGCCACATTACGAAAAAAATATAAAGGTTTGTTATGATAAAAAGCTTCTGCTGCACTATCAGAGATTCAAGCCAAGATGCAACGGACTTCATTAGAGCTTCCTTTTAACGGCAGGTGCGAATGACGGCGTGTTACCGGCAAGGGCCGCCATTGGCTGACGCGCAAGCGCTGATTTACGAGACCCGGCTTCACGCAGCTGCCTTACTACAGTTGCCACTACACTACAGTTAGACGAAGCCGATGTTTAGACACGATGCACCAAAAAGGAAGTGGCGAAACAAGATATCTCAGACAATATGGAACACCTTGTCAGGGTTGTGCCTTTTCATATGCCGGACGCGTTTATATACTTTTTTTTACGTTAGAATAAAATTCGTTGCTCATATCATAAATAAGTTTCTCATCTTATGTATAGAGAACACAAATTATGAATCTTCAAATATTTTTTTTTTTTAGTACATTGTACACCTTCCGCATAGCGGCGCAGTGGTGGCGGTTGGTGGGCTGGCGTGACCAGAGACATGACAGCAGCGACGGCGGGCGCGCCGGGACACCGGCAGAGCCAGGCACGGCTCGCGGTTTCCGTCACGCGATGTCAGCGCACTCAATTGGAGTAAAAAATACGGAAACAATATGATAATTATCCGTTATCGCACTTCGCAAATAAGTATTAATATTTCCGAAGTTACAGTGTGATAATTTTCATTCTTGTAACGAAATATGTAACATATAGAATATAGATCTATGAAGGCTTGTCAAATGTCCTGAACCAGCTAATGTTTATATCTGGCGCAACGATGTCGGCTAATTACTCGTGTAAGAAGCGCAGCGTCCAGTCTCTGCTAAACAGTGCTGGGTTATTTGTCAGCGTCATCCACGGCGTGTTTCTTTTGTCACAACGTCATTCATAACCGGAGCTGCGTCGTACATCAGTACGCACGACCGGACCCGCCGACGTCGGCAAGGAGTGATGTTCACGATTAGTCCTCAGAGCCCGCATCTCTATGATTAATGTTAATTACACCTCGATTTTCCCGCGGATAGCGATTAAGACCGCCATTAGACTACATCCCGAGGCGATCATTACTCGTACTTTTCAAAGATCATGAACATTTTCTCTGATAATATGTTAAAGATTGAGTAGCATTCACAGTAAGAGAATCAGAACTGCTAAAGTAGCGTTCGATCTTAATATCCCGCTACGTAGCATTGCAGAAGAGATACGTGTAGCAATGGGCGTAGGTTTATATTAAAAAAGAAAGCATTTTATTGCATCAAACTATAGTGACCAATATGAAACTTTTACTTGCCTTAAAAATGATTTAATTTTGATTTTTTTGTGTGTATTTTATACAAAATATCTTAAGTGCACAATTTAAGTATGATGTGTTCTCACTTATAACGTTGATATGTATGTAATTGAGAGATGACATCTTGTACCAATAAACCAACACAAGTTGCAAATTTGCTTTGAAAAGAAATCGTGTATCTAAACCAATTGGAATCGTATTTATTCTGTAATCGAGCTGTCAGTATTCGACATTGAAGCATCAAGTAGTGCTAATGAAGGTTCTCGTTCACATTACGATATATATTTATCTGTTATATTTGAACAAACCGAGGCACCTGTCGAAGTTCTACAACGTGTCTTTTATATCACCCACATAAAGTCTTAAATGGACCTTATCGTGTCTCTGTGCTAGCGGTATCATAGTGTCATACGCTACGATACTCATTTACAAGTATTTTATGAATATAGACAACAGAGCACTTGAATTCTTATCATAGCCAGAGTACTTTAAGCATTTAATGCACTTACCTCTATTTCCTAAGCCGGCTGTTAAGGTTGAGTTCCCTTAAACGTTGACTAATAGAAAACTTATCAATCTACCCGGTCGTCCATAGCAAGCAATTACGTCGACTAAATTATTAGTAATATAATAATCGCTACAACGTCCAGCCACGGTTCACCAGGCCGTCACAATTCACCGCTGACAACTTTTTATCGGCTTCAATAACCGTTAAATTTGATTACGACGTGTATCGAGATGAAAACGACAGTTGCTTAACAAGGTATTGCAGTTTTGTGCTGTGGGAGTACGGCCCGAGTACCTTGGCAGTGTACCTATACCTTTTACTGGTCGCTGTTACAGTTACAGCAATACTTATGTAATGCCTGATTATGCTGACATGTTTATACTTAATCATTTTCGTTTTCATATATTGTGCAAGGTATTTATGCAAAGCTTATTACAATGACTATGTTTGGTAAGCTTTTGTAAGTTGGAATCTACAGATACAATCAAGGAAGCTTAGTAAGGTGCAAACAGGAAGCTTGCAAAAGTAGTAAAGTAGGTAGTGTAGGTACCTATAGGCAAAGAAGTGGACATTCTTTATTTTTTAATTAGTTTTGTCTAGACCATATTGAAAAACTATAATTACCTCATAATGTCCATTCCTGGAAGTTTCATGTTAAAAATAATTAACAAAGTCAACTAACGGTACGAAACAGGCTAACAAATTAATAATTGATTGAGTGTATTTTATGCCTACGAAAAAACATTTAATTACTTACGCCGATAATCATCGATGTTAACTAACTTTTAACTGGGACTTGTTCGCTTATATTTTCCTTCTCTATTTTGTTGAGTGTTAACTAATAAAACAATTAGGATTGTAAATTGCCTCCGTAATATGCGTGTACTAAAATAAGTCGGTTTTAACTGGTATTAACAAATAGTACAGGAAATTGCCTTGTAATCTAGGTTGATTTTAGATATATAACTCATTTATTTAGGCTGTTGCCACTATTGCCGCAAAAATGTGAAGTTCAATTACAGTTATAAATCTAGTATCTACCTATCTATTTGCAAAGGAAATGATAGTATATGTAAATACAAAAAGTAAAACACTTACCAACAAACAGACCACACACTCCACAGAAATATACGTTTGTGGTAGGTATATGGTTAGGAAGAGGCGCGGCCGACCGGCCAGTTACGTCTCAAACTGTTTAGGTAAATGATTGCACAATAGTGGGAGAGAGAAATCATCAATGACCCCTCGACATCTCCTATTAGCGCCCACGATTAGCGAACTACCTTCACATAAATATGTATAACAACGTTATGACACGTCTCGACCTCGATTTACGAATTTAAACGTTGCGTAGTGACAATTATATAATTTTTTTTTCAGAATTACTGAAAAGCGTGCCTCGATTCACCACGACCCAGCGTTTCGTTTCGTCAAGCTTGTGGCATCATTTTGTTAGTGTCGGTTGACAGGCGGCACGAGCGGCCATAATACAACCAAAACCAAATACGAGACTGCTCTAACTATTGGCTCTAAGTCACGTGACATCTTGTCCTCCAACCTTAATATTTATTCGCTTAACGCCGTAGGCAGCAATGATAGAGCACAATCAATACATAACAGTCATTATTATAATGCGGTAGTCACGATAAGATGTTGAATGGTGCCTACGCTAATAGGTTCTTGGTCAAACTAATTAACAAGTACACAGGCCCATAATAATTTTAATTTTCTCATTTGTTGCAGTCCAAGCAGTGCGATATCTGCCAATAAATGCCACAACACTAATTCCGTATTCACAAGTAATGGGTAAGTAACAACACTAATTCTTGCTAGTGGCCTCATTCACTTAAGTTACAAGTTTTAGCTTAGTAGTTTAAGTATCAATATTGAACGACCAGTGTATTTACGAAACTGATCAACTTTTGTTTATCATAATATAAACATAATAAAATAATAACTGTTCCACTGCAGGCCTCCTCGTATAGAGAAGGATTGATCACCAGGCTAGCTCACTGCGGTTTGGCGATTTCAGATTATGAAATCCAGGTTTTCTCACGATGTTATCCATCCCCTTAAGTGAGTGATGTCTTAGAATATATGTAAAAGAAAGTATTTATGACATTGAAAAAGTCACATTGATACGTGTCTGGGAACCTGCAATACAAACATACTAATCTTAAATGATGTACTAATTTCGGGAATGCAAAGAACATTAAGGTAGGTACTATAATTATTTATTTGGTGGAAAAACGTGCATTAGGTAACGAAACGTAAACGATATTCTATGTCGGGGTAATACCCAAACTTTGCTACAAGAAGCTAGTGACCTCTTGATTGTCATCAATCCTCCTTCCTTTTCTATTTATGGTAGAGAAATTTAACAGCCTACACCTACAACACTGCGGCATTCAATATAATACAAATGATTGTAGATACAAATACTAACAATATCAGATTATATCGTGTAGTTGTCGATAACAAAATAACTAATATGTTATCTAAACTAAAATAACATAAATGAGGACAATGTAATCTCGATAGAAATCGCCGATAAATTAATAGCAGTGTCCGTGGGTGTAGTCCGACATGTTCATTCACAAGACCTCGGGAGGTAATCCGTAGGGTCGAAGGACTCGCCCACGCTTCTTAGTTAATCCATAGCGAGTCCAAAAAATAACACCTACTTGATCCATTTTATATGACCACTTAAGCGTTGTTACTGAAATAAGATTATATAAGCTTGTCCATTACTTATACCTTGTTTCCTTGTTCTTGAGATATGCATCATAAAAACATTCTACTTAACCTATTCACTGTCTTATTAAGGCTCGTAAGGCTTTCGTCGTGGAGTAGGTGACAGCTTTTCTGAGAATTGAGCGCGCATTATGACACCAGTCAGTAATAATCACTCACTCGACTTTATTGTTTGGCAGATTATAAGCTGTTGTCTTTTATATCCGAGAACTCGATCCACTCGACTTAATGACGTAATACTAATAAGAACGCAGCATTTAATGTCAATACCTACTACAAGCAGTTCTAAGGTAGTGGCGAGATAAAACCTATCGCCCTCTACTGCAGAGCGTAGGCTTCCCTGTAAATCTCAAAAATCATGGTCTTGAGATGCCCGCATCCACTCGGGGGCACTCGGGGCTGATATATAACAATATTAATAATCTTGCAATCATTCAAGGAATTCTTTATCTTACTATAGGTATCTATTACCAAGTACAACGAATAAACGATTAGAAATCGATTTTGTATAGGCATAAAAAGCAATTTAAATTTAAAAATCCATACCCGGAAATGTAACAATTTGAATGTTGTAACTTCAGTTATTGGTTTAGCAACAACAATAGAATAATGAACCAACGCATACTTTACGAAATTAATAGAGCAAGAGTCGTGGTCTCGCGGTCACTATTATAGTTGATTGACGCATACGTTCAATTGCAACAAATGTATAATTACGCAGGTTTCCACGTGCACGGCAGGACGGACTGGAATGTAGGCTCAAGGCAAACCGCTGACATCATTACCTAAGAAAATACTCTAAGGTAAAGTTAAGGAAAATTATTTATCAGATATTCTGGCAGACAAACTGGCGACACAATTTAAAGGCATTACGTATAGTTAACATCTTATGCATTATTGATTAGCATTAACCAGCGATTTATGCTTGAAATTATTGCAGTCTGAATAATAAATAGTAGTTCGAATTGCGAAATAGTGTCGTGCCACTTAACTTTGATTTCGAGTAAGAAATCAAAAGTAAAGGTCACATCAAATGTCAGAATTAGCATACGTATTGTTATACTATTCAACAGATGGAACTTGTTCCAGGCAATGGAATACCGTAGCCCTTCTACCAAGAAGTTCTTTTAAATTGAATTACCAAGAAATGGTTCCAATGATTCTACGTAGGCAGCTATTGGAAGTGCTCGTACTTATCATAGCCTAAGTACTCATCGAGTGGCAGCGTCTTTTCGTATTCTTAACATAATCAATTCTAGAATAACAAACCTATGCACACAACTAGTTTTTTTTTTGTTTTATACCTTTTTAATCAAAATATCTCAAAAATTCAGGCAGTTTTATAAGGTTATCTCCGTTGAACCTGCCCCATAATATAACATTTGTTGGTAAGTAGTAAATACTTATTAAATTTTCCATTGAAGTTCGTGATCAGATTAAAGGCATCGCGTTTTGTTTGATTGGGGATACGAGAATGCAGGTCAAATATTAATTAACTTCGTGTAGCAAGAAAACAAACTACACCCTGCATGGACGGCTTTTATATTTTTATAAATGGAATATTTGATAACCTATCATAGATTTCCGATAGGTCGTGATTGCCTTAAAACCATGAAATTCATGCCTGTCTGTATTTACTATATTGCTAGTGGATCTTAACTTTAACATAATTTATCATCATAACCAGCCGGCGTCGGACAATATTATACCTTTGTATTTTTGGACGACATTCGTATTAAAAAAAAACATTTTAAAATCAAACGAAACCTCCCCTAATAAAAAATCAGCAATGAGGTCGAAATCTTAAACTATTCGCACCAGCAACACTACATAAAAAAATAATCATATTGGCCAAAATTACTTCATTAGCCCTTTTAGTTATATTTATAGGTAATTAAAAAAGCACTGTTCATTTATTGCCTTTACTTTAATACGAAACAATGTTAGTAGCAACATTTTATAGCTAAGATAGATTAATGTGAGGGCAAATAACGCGAAGGCCCATAAATCGGGGATTAGCATGTTATACGTAATACTTTTCTTAGAACCATGTATTTTGTGGGAGCACTCCGGCTGCTCCTCGGTATACGGGTTCACAATGATTGATGACCCCGGGACGAGTTCTGTACCACTATAGATTATTCTGCAAATAACGTACCGCACGGAGAACGCCGGAGGAAATACTAATGCGATGATGTTTATGATTAATAGATGCCAGTCGCAAAATTATGTTTAAATAGAAATTGTTAAGAGGCAAGTTTTGCTTGATAGAAATTGATACAAAAACTTTTCAGCGCGTAACAGTGAGGTGGCAAGAAAAAGGGTTCTGAAACTTCTTGAGATCGATACTTATTGGGTACTATTACAATGCGTTGCTTGTGTATGTTTACAATGTATTATGCATATTTTACATAAACTGGCGTTGCAACTTCCAGCATGTAAATATTCCTGTGATTGGCTAACCTTCGTTCAAAAGTAAACTATTCGTAAAAATGTACATCTTAGATGTACTCTGTTCACAATCAGCAAGTTGTTAGTTAAGTCTTTTAATAAGAATCATGATTGTCGCAAGTTTTCATTACACACAGATATGATACACAAGTAGAAACTTATAGTGTAAGCATATTTAAATTTCCAGCTATTTAATTGATCGCGTTGAGATTCGCATTTAAGTTTGAAAAGCAGGTGAACATTTAAGTACATATTTAATTAACCATCTTTAAATGAACATACTTTTAAGTGCGCCATGCGTGTAGGATCCTTGTAGCAGAGTCAGTCAGACCGGTTTTTCTAACGGTACACAGATACACATGAGATACCACATAATTAGTCATTAATGCCGCTAAGCCACAATACATTTTATAGTTGCAAATAAAAGGCTATATGCAATGGGCGTTTGTCGCGTGTCACCAGTCAGAACACATGTTTAACAAAACAAATTTATCTCTTCCCTGAATATACTTTTATCAGCACATAATGTTTACAATTAATAACTATTCCTGTATCGTGGTACAATGGTGTATAATTATCAAGTGCAGCTGCCTGGCACCTGCAAACTTATCGCCAGTCCACTGAACTCCAGTGACCTTTCCCATGTTACTGTTGACACAGCGCTGGACCCACCTGACGTGTAAGTACTAAAAGAAATAGCAGATGCTTGTGCAATTTTTTAAAGGTAATGATACTGGAAGAATGGACAGACTGGAGCAAAAGATATAGGTTTTTCTTGTTAAGATACGCTGTTCATTTCGTGTTGGGCTACGGGGTCTCTTGTAAATTGACTAACAAGTAACATTACATCGACAGAAGATAAGTTCAATCACCTGATCACCAATAAAAATAAATCTGCAAAAAGACAGAAATAATAAACCTTTATCTGTCTCTTTGCAGTCGCAGCTTTTCATGTATTTTTTTTAATTCTTAGTCCACCTGAAGCTGGTCATCCTTAAATATCTGCCGAATCTTATTTCACTCCGTCGGTGTTCAAACATGCAAAACGGGAACGCTTAAACAGACTTGAATAGGTTAAAATGTTACCTACAATTAGTAACAGGTAGGTAACCACACCTCTTACTACCACGTACCTAATTAAGTAAATAATAGAGTAAAGGCACCATTTACCGACCATCGAGATGTCAACTGACATTATGGATACTCGGAGAATGTTAATAGCAACAGTTACTATACAGTTACACAACAAGCGTTACGTAATACGGGATCATTAAGGGGTTTTTCTAAACGCGCAATTAGTCGGCGCGATTAGGGGCGGCGCGGTAGTCGCCGGTATCCGGAGGGTGCCGTGACCGTTACACGGACCGCCACAACTGTGTCGCCGTAATTAACCGCAACTAGATCTACCTCACTATACTCTGTGATTTCTAGATCCTAACACCGACAACGAAGGACCGAAATTAACGTTACGTGGTCTGTGAATGTTCCCTGATGAAGTGAAAACTGGCCACAGACCACATTAGTACGAAATTACGAAAGGTTATAAAAGGATTTAAATTTTAAACGAGCTTCATGGCATTGGAATTGATATTATTATCCATCTGAGATTCAGTTATTCAATAACCAAATAGTTTTATTATTCTTTTTAATATACCTACACTAATACCTACATCATAATTACTAACATGTTCTAATTCAATTATGTTCTGTGTTCGTGGCTTTGAAAGTTGCGACCGTTGGCAGTTATGGATTGCATAAAGAAAAGGCGAGCGCTATTTTATATTGGACGGACGCAAGTGGAACTTGCAAACATGTAATTGAGAAAGAAATTACATTACCGAGTTGAAATTTTCCTTATTCCGGTGTGCTTTAGAAAATATAATCGACACTGACAAATTACTTTTACAACTACAGTCAAAAGCGGTTTCAATGTAATTTTCTTTTCCGAGTTTATCTTTTTACAGGAGTTCTATTAAAACGTCAAATAAGTACTATTTATACTTCTCAAACATACAATACAAATACTTTGTGTGAACATAACTATGCAGTATGCAGTGGTATATTTCAAGGGCGGCAAAAATATTCGGTGTCGGGCGCGGCCGCCCTCCGGCCCGCGCGCCCGCCCACCGGCCGGCGCCTCTGATTTAGAACTCGCTAAAACTACGCCAACTATACATACTATTTAGCCACCGACGTATTTGAATGTGAACTTCAGCATCGTCTCTTTGGCATTTAAATTGTATACCGAAATACAACGAAGGTACCCGATAAGCTTTATGTAGAGAGAAATGTATTAAGCTAGGTACTCATTTCTTTGACTTTGTAAAGATAATACCGAATTTGCTATCGTATATTTACCTTAGTATCCATAAATTTTATGAAGATTTTATTACCGATCAAAACTTTCTATCTGTCACGACCCGATGGAACGACATTTGGAATTACCGTTATAATGAGTGACCTAAAGTTATAATAAGTACCATCAAAAGTGTTTTAAGTTGAAAGTCAATATTTCAATGCCGATAAGAAATTTAACTACTTCTACTCATATGTGGTTGGGCTTAAAATACTTCTAAAAGCGCCTAGTGAACGTCGCACTATCGACTTGTCTGTAAGATGTGACTTTTTATGTTTGCTGTAAGAGTAAATATCCATTAGGGGTAAACCGAGTAATGGCTCCGGCTACATTAGGCGGCGGAGGTCGTCTCGCCTTATTAAAGCTATACTTTTCTTGTGGATGACAACGACACAACAATCGTCTTGCACGCAGCGTAGCTTGTCCTTATTTACACTAAAATATTTTCTATTCTCGTCATAAAGTACAGCAAAGGAGCATTCCTAAAACGATGGTTTATTGAAATTAGGCGCCTTCTTTTTTAAAGTAACGAAAAACCGTGCCTAGGTGTCATTAACCTGCGCCGGTCGCAAGAATAATCAATTCATAGGGCTCGAAGTGTTCTTTTGTATGCCGCTGTAAGGACTTTGTTAACAATAGTGAAGTACAGGATTCATACGAACACAAGTAGAATGTAAATGGAGCAGCACGCGGCATCGGGCGCTGCGAATGTCTCGCGCGATAAATCCTCGCTGGCGACAGCGACGCCTGACTGCGCTCTTTATAACTCTATATTTAGAGACCACGGTTAATTCTTACATTGTAGACTGAAATCTGACTAACAACTTCATATTTTATACCTAACTTTATTAACGTCACCCTCCTTACTTTTGCTAAACAGCTATCGTCTTATAGAACTAATAGGGCAATCTTCAAAATAAAGTACTTTCCTAGTATAATCTCCATTGCCAAACAATTGGAAGGCATTAATTTCACAAATCTTTTGGATTGTTTACTATAAAAGCTTTGAAACCTGTCAGAAATATAAATAAGTTCAATACATCAACGAACTTCGGAGTCTTCCAAAGTGAACTGAAACTACTGTTACGGCTATTTCTCACTGTTAGTTGGAACTGGGTGGCGGGGCATCGAACCGAGTGAAAGCTTCGTGAACGATACGAGCGCTGTGCTTGAACAAACACAACTTTGCCATGCGGTCGAAGCTGCCGACTTGACTTCAAGTTGTAAACATGTATAAGCAAGAGTTTATTGTTTACCCACTACACACACGTACAGCGGATGAGAAGCGTATCGACGCCGCGTCCCGCCGTGCCGCCGCGCCATGCGTCTGATTCAATTTTATTTGCGGCGCCTCGTCTATAAAAAGATCCTGCATGTACTGAGCGTGCGTCTGCCGCACTGTCTCCTTTTAGTTCCGATTGCTGCCAACGTTTGCAAATTTCAACAATACTTACAGCACCTATATTGCGGAGAGTCAATAAACCTCGTTTAGGAATGATTATGTAGGTGGCGACATTTTACATGTGTCTCAATTTTCACGGAAAACAAGAAGAGTCATTTTACAGCGCCAGATAGAATTGTTTGTAGCAAGTTCCTAAGAGACATCAGCATTATCTAGTACAATAAGACGTACGGGCTGGCTCCCGGCGGCCGCCGACCGAGCTGCGCCGCGCGCCGGTATGACGGCTTGCGTCTTGCGTCTAGTGCCAAACCACGAGATGGCTTGCGCTGTATCGTGTAACATTATCCCGAAGTGCGGTCACAGCCGGCTCCCGGCACCCGTCTGCCTTGTTGTTGGAAACTCAAAGTGAAATAAAATATTTTAAATTGTAGTTAGTTCGTATGGAAAGGTCAAACAATTCAAACTGTCATTATTGGATTTTGTGTTGCTTCTAACTATGAGGCTGTTTTCATTACTTGTGTAACCTTAGATACGTAGTTATTTAATTATAACATTTGAAATTTGAATCTCATATCCAAACAATATTGTGGATCAAAACGGATCGTATTTAAACTAGGCCCTCTATATGCTAAATAGAGTTCCGACGGTGAAAATAATAACTCAACCATGTTATTGCGGTAGTACAGTTTTAAACTGGAGAAGGGTAGGCAAGACAGTGCGTGGCGGGGCCTGGCGCCGTCTGGCCGCCTTGGCTGACTCACTGGGCTCTCCATGCTTCGTCCTGCGCTCCCCTTTCATTTTACTCACGTTTTACCCCATAATTGATGTACACGACCAATAGAAACCTCGATTTTAATGGGCCACGTTTTATTTCATATGAAGTGCTAATGACTCATCATTAATTTAAGTTTTACGTGTTTTATTATCAGCTTTGATTTGTTTTCTAGTAATAAGACCGCCTGCGATAGTAAGTCAATGATCAGACCAAAATCTGATTGAGTTTTATTAATTGTTTGTTCGCTAATGAGGGTGTTACTTCTTCATATTTAGAAAAAACAGCATGATAAAAAATAATAATTACATTATCCACACGTAAACCGCACAAAATGAAAAAACCCGGCACGCCTAGGCTTACTTTTACAATTACCACACCGGGCAGTTTCGTGATTCGTGTAAATGATAAACGATGGTTGGTAATGTAATTCCAAGTATTAATATGCAGTGGTTGGGGCTGTCCGTCGCGTGACTTGCACCCCTGCACGTTCCCCGCACGCACCAAATTGGCCTGTCTGTATCCCGTTTATGGACTCGTCAGGCCCCACTCGGGCCCGGACGCTTTTTGATTTAATTATACTGTATATGATATCACGTCGCCTTAACGATTTAATTACGAAATAAATAGATATTCTTTATAGTATGTATGAAAAGGGACCCAGGTCCCTTTTATTATTTTAATTAGTTTTTTTTTTTCTAATTCGACAAAGGTGGTCTCAATTTAGTAGCAATAAATAAGTTATATCAATTAAGTTGAATACATAATGTTATCATAACTGCAAAATGTTACGTTACATAGAATAAAAGGGTGATTTCACAAATTTTGGAAGATGTATTCCAAGTGACTCACAACTAACGGAAGCGTTTTCCTGTCCGTGATATTTCCTTGGAGATGCAAAGCAATTTTCTGCTAGAGATAACCTCTCTAAACGAGTTTCCTTACACACTATATTTGTTAGAGAAAAATCGGTATTATTGAAGTCTATTCCTAGATATTACATTAAGTTCTCGAATATCAAATGTAGGTAACCTATATCGACTAGTTTGAAGACCATCATACTAAATATACATATTTCAGCTATGATTAATGCCAACATAGTTTTCATTGCACATATAAAACCAAGATCTCCGAACATCTGGCCTAATAAAAAAGCAATCTAATGTTATAAAGTTTTTGAGAGGCAGATTTTTCACGAGCCATTTGCCTGGCCTGTTTCTGGAAACATTTCAAATGGTTAAATCAAGCTTACAAGGAACAACAAATAAAATTGTCCCGCTGAAATGGTTATAGTGAGAAACGGGCAGACGTTAAACATGTTAGGACCGATGTAAAGCAGAATGCCACCACCATACTACAGACATTTCGTTTTACAACTAAGAGCAGTGAAAAATCGAAGCACGTACCAAGTCAATATGGTAATGATAAAAACACAACCTATGTCGACAAACCTTATTTGTGCTTCATGATGTCCGTTTACAGAAATACTTTTTCATGCTATAGGAAAGACCGCGTTGTTTGCCCTTGTACATAATAAGTGTCATTAAAATATAGCTTATCCCGTTGTTCTATAGACTGCGCTTACCTGTACCTTATAAGGAATTGAAACTACGGACGGCGCCAGAGAAAGTACTGCACTGTCTAGTGTCTGCGCTACTTTCATATATTCTAAATGTTTACTTATTCACAAAATGAATATCAGAAGTGATATCCTCTTAATTGCTCTTTGTTTAAGTTTTTGGTATAAAAGATTAAGTCTTTAGATATTCCGTTTTACATTCCAGACAGAATTCGTGAAAAGCTACTTTTTAAGATAAAAATCTTGGATACAATTTATTCATTGCACAAGCTAACTAGTTACCTACTTTTTTGCAGAAACATGGAATATTACCTACACTGCTTACTTTGTAAGTCAGTTTTTCTTGAAACTACTTTTAGAGGTACCTACGGCAGGCGAGTGTCGTGATGGAGATTTGCATGTCGATGTAAAACTGCGATAAAAAAGCTGTCCGCACACTGTTACGATAACTGCCTGCTTCTGGATATGTGAACCAGATCATTAAATTTACAGTACAGTAGCTGCTCATTTTAGGAATTAGTTTTTTAATAAAATACATACTTTATAAGTTGTTCCTTACCTTATTCTCAGTATAATACCTTGTTCTCAGTATATTTAATGTAACAAATCGTACGAAGAGACGGGCTTTAGCAAAAAGCCAAACTAGACAGCAGTGTTCCGATGAGACGTTAGTGAGACGCGTTTGAGTGAGGATCAGGGCGAGAAGCCCGCCCGACCGCAAGGCTCGAGTGGAAAACGAGATTAGTCGAATTAAGGTATTACACCCGCATCGACAGCGGCGGCCGCTTCAAGGTATTTCCCAGAAGGCGACTAAATCACGCAGTTGATGGCTGCGGCTGGAACCAACAACACGCTTGTTGTTCCAAATGTTTCCGTATTATTGTATGCCATGAATTATGGTCCCGTGCGCCTGAATGTAAATAGAAGTAATTTTTGTTTTCCAAATAGATATTGTTTTTATCTCCGTTTTCTGCTTGTCGGAAAATAACGACCAGTTAGCGAAACGTATGTTTTTTAATTTTTGGTCTATTAAGGGGAGAAATACTCGCTATTGTTAAAGATAATTGGTTACATTTTCTATAATGATTGTTCTAATATACTTGTACAAAGAAAAACATAAGAGTCCATTTTCCGTCCGTTCCTACGTCCAACGTAACAAAATCACACACCTGTGCTCTAGTACGATTTTGACCCCCGGCTATAAAATACCTAGCGTGGGTCTGATGAAGGACGAATTCGAACATTCAAGGGTCATTCCCTAGGGGCTACAGGCGCTTCTAAAATCTTGTATTACGTGCCACATCAGCGACTACTAACAGAATTACGAGCGTACTGCTTTCTCTTGAGTTATGGTCTCATTTACGATTATTATAGACCCTAAAGCAGGTACAAATAGTTGCGTGTGACAATTTGTGATAGAGGATATAAAAGAGTTTGAATAGTTTACCACAGCATTTCAATATAACCACAAGCAAGTTCGTTGTACTGCTTATCGCGTTCCAATCTTCTCACTTAAATAGTAATTTATATAGAATATCTACATTGCGCAATAACAACATTTGCTAATACATTTTTGATTGCTCGGTACCACAATTAAAATCGTAACAATTCAAATAACAAGTTCCATTCATTAAGGCATGTAAATTAATACCGTAGTATGGCTAAAGCCGTTTATTAAAATTAAACTCGGCCTGGCGTGGAACTAGGAAGATTAATGATCCCTTGAATACTGAGTTATGTAAAGAGCAAATGGAGTGGGGCTCCACGGGCCAGGTCCTGGCATCATTCCAAAATCACTTATCTCTATACACCTACTGTTAACATGATGCCTATAGCTAACGTTTTCAATCCCATCTATCACTGTGGACGTTGCACCTCGCGCTTTTATTGCATATTGTAGGAGCTATCAACTTTATTTGTTACTTGTACCTTTTGAAATTGTTTGTTCTTTAGCCAATTGACTATAGAACATGTATACAATGTGTACCTACTTGTTTTAGTTGTGTTTCCTAACGGCCCTATAAAGACCATTTAAGTAATTGTTTATTACCTATTAGATGTGGGATTAAAACATGTTTAAATCTACTAAGGACCATGATTACAATAATTGGACGCGGTTGCTTTATTAACATTTGTAAAGAATCAATGCAAGAGTCTTTAGTCATACAAGTAACGACTTGAATAGCGCAAGGGTTAAGCGATTGGACTGCTGCGATAAGGGTTGCGGGTTCGATTTCCGCTCGGGACAAAAATGTATATGATCTGCAGATGTTTGTCCCGAGTCTTATGTTTGTGTATGTGATATTTCATGTTTGTGAAACGTACCCACGGTACAAGAGAAATTGAGGAATTTCTCTTACTGGGGTGTAAGACGACGTTTAAAAAAAAGAATTTCAGGTGAATAATGACCACCTCTACATCTATAAGCTGGATCACAATGGGTTCCGATTAACGGAGTGTACAACTCTACATAGGTACGAGGAATGTTTCTCACGGGACCGAAACAACAAAGTTAAAGAAAACATATTTAACGTCGTCACGGACGCGTGCAAGGAGCCGGCGACGTGCAATTCACAATACACTTGTTCAGAGACAAGTTGGTTAGAGTTCGCGAGCTTCAAGTTATATTGTTCCCGATGGAGTACAGAAAATAGGAAACAAGCAATAAAAATAGTTCCAAGCATCCGTCGGCTGGGGACAAATTCCGACCAAAATTACGTGAGCAAATTAGACATTCCGGGACAATGCTGGCGGAATAATTGAGGGCCCACAGTCGCTCGTTTGTCGAACGAAGAATGCGGCTCGTTGCCCGCACTCGTACTCTCCGCCCCGTACGCGCACCCCGCGCACCCGCGCACTATAATGTATTCCGATTATGAATTGAATATGGATTACATTCTGTGCCGAGAATAGTTCCTGCGGATTGGGACAGAATAAACTTGGTTTCCTGATTTTCCTCTATTTGCATTGCCATTGGCCACGAATAACAGACGCTGCTCATGTATGACGAAGCTAACACTTTTCCTGTCTCTGAAAATTCACCGTCACTACTCTTTAAAGGTGATTATGTTTTGAAAATTCTGAGGTTAGATGTCTATCTACACTAAATATTGTCGACCATTCAGTCCATCTATGCATCTGCAATTTAAAGTGGCTGTAAACTGCAAACATGATATGGCACAATGCATGCGACTGAAGCCGTTCACAAACATGATTCGTACTTGTAGACGCATCGTAACACGCAACTTGAACCGTTTCTATCTACTCGATTATTACTCTCCCACTAACAAGCTAATAATTGTTACTTAGGTACTTTTTTTTACATCAATAAATGATACAATGGGTCTTAAGATATAATTTAATAATATAGCAAGAATATATATTTAATCTTTATATTACTTTGACGAACATAAAATAGATTAATCATACCGCCTGTAAGGCATTCATCCTTCGTATAGACAATTTATTAGGTTAGGTACATATTGTGAAATACCCGTACCGACTGGGATTTGATCGTAACAAATATCGTGGTACAAAAAAGTAATTTATTATCGTGGCTGAATAAACGTTGCTGAAACTTGGATACAAAATGAGCAAAGAAGTTAAATGTTCTCCAGCCATGCTAAAGAAAAACTGACAGATCAGATTATCAACTGCATGTCTACTAAGGGACAAGACCCTTTTTGCAATTTAATTTCTTAGTAGTATACATTAATACTAAGCTCACAGCCAAAAAAAAAAGAACCCAATAAATGCTCTTTTGTTATTACACATACATACATAACATCACGCCTGTATTCCCTAAAGGGGTAGGCAGAGGTCCACATATAGTACACCCACATTTCGCCAGTTATGTTTTAGGTCCCAATGTAATAGGGGGCGAGCCTATTGCCATCAACCGGGCACAAATCCATACTCCGTGCACTGAGAATTACCTAATGGAAAAACTCAGTAACACTGCCCGACCTGGGATTCCTAGGACCTCGTGCTCAGCAATCGCGCTTAGCAACCACAAGACCAACGAGACAGTCTTTTGTTATTAATGAATGAATACATATTATGCTGACTTCGTATTTTTGAACTTTAAAACATTGGCCCTAAAATGTAATGTTACCAGCTAACATACAATTAGCGTGTGACACTTCTAATTCGGCTTATTACCTATAGTTATTTTCTACAGCTAATAAAGTGCTATCCTTATTGATTCCGTAATTCCTACCTCGTACGCCACTAGCGACACAGAAATAGATAGTCTCGTCTATAATTAGATATGGTGCCGAGATTCTTTATTAGAATGATGAAGATTCGAAAATCGATCGTGTTAATTAAATGTTTTCCTGACCATAGTGCCATCTTCTTTACTTTTTTTAAGTGTTTACTGAGAGCATGTTTGTCCACGTTATTTATACCATTGTGCTTGATTTTCACAAAGCAGTGCAATGCCTTTGCATATTACACATGACAGTACAAGTACCCTTGTCTCCACTCACTGGACAGTTTAAGTTTGTGAAATAATTTCAAAATAATCCAATTTTGCCGGATCCTAATTTGAGTTACAATCTTCTTCGTGCTTCGTAATAATAAAATATTAAGAGATCTTAAATTGTATAAGTACGTAATATAAGAAGTTATGAAGCGATTAAAATAAACAACCTTTAACTTATAAAATATGTATTCTGTAGCATCATCAATGTAGATATACATTACACGTCCCAGTTTTTACATAATAGGTCATAACTTTAATATATTGTATGAACTCAACATTATCGTTAGCCACGCAACGGAGCACACGATCCACAGTTAACTATTACACGGAGATCGTTAAATAACACGATGTAAAATTCAAGATACATAAAAATGTTCAGATTTATAATAAGGTTTACGGATATTACTTAGACCATGTTTTATAGCAATAGTAAACAGGAGATCGCTGAAACTGTTTATTGCTGTATCAATTCGCCAACAGGAAATATTTGCTCATTGATTCACAGACCGATCCGGACATTAAAGATATTTCGGGATAAAAATGTAATGCGTGAGGATTTGCGGCAATTCATACGTGTTAAGTCTGACGGTCGCGGCTTTATTTCACGATTTTCCCGCTCTCATGGCTGTGTATCCGGCACGCATGATCGCCCAGGATCCCCATAATGAAGACTATCTGATAGTGGGGCCGGCGTGCTTGCCGACGCTCCTCACATCAATAACAATCCCTACAGATCCTCCGCAGTCCGCAAAAGCCACGGCGACAATTTGTCCGGGACTTTACTCAACTGGATATTCTAGCTGAAATTTTCTTCCCGCGTCGCCGCTTTTGAAACGTTTTTGTAATAAATAGCGCCGTCTCGGTTTTGTACTCCCTTTCTTTGTATGCAAATTACAATCTAGAAACGTTTCGAGTATTAAGTGCTGAAAAGTGAGACAATTTCTTAAGAGTTTTCACTCAAATAATAAAACTTTATTAAAACACAAATTGTTTTAGTACATAGGACAGTTAAGAAGCAATATTTCTATAGGCGCTGATAGCCGAGTGGTATGACCCTTGGACTGCCAAATCAGGGTCTCAAGTTCAAACACCGGCACGCACTAGTTTCTTTTCGATTCATGTGAAAATTATATCGTGAGGAAACCGCGTACCTGAGAGATTTTGCAACGGTGTGTAAAGCCATGTCAGAGCCTTACAGGCGGTTTTAACGCTGACACCAGGTTGTTCTTCAACCATTCGATAAGAAGAAAATAGTCTCTAACAACAATACAACTATACTCTTAAATACTTCTTTACGTACACGCAATTTAAGCATAACATGGTAATTTTCGCAATCTGACAGTGTAATATAAAAACACAAAAGAGGTACCTTTCAGGCTTTCATTCAATATGCATTGAGCTTTTCTTTTTGTAAACGAGAAAATTCGTTCTCTAATAATATTGTTTAATAATGTAATAACATTTTCAGTGTACAAGTTCATTGTTTCATAATACGGATTGTTTCAGTGAGAGCCCGATTGCGCGGAAGCCTGCGAGGCTCACGCGTTCAGGTCACGACTACACTCCAAATCTAAAATTGATTACGTACAAAAAAAGAACACTCGACTCAACACCGGTCGTTCTGCGTTAAAAAAACAAACCCACTCGCCATTAAACATAATTTATTCAACATTATTATTCCAGTCTGTTCTCAAAAAATATTTTTTGAAGGACATGCAGCAAAAAAAATCTATTGGATTCAGCAAAAACATTAACAAATCTATAATTGACAATTGCCAAATCACTGTGAATAATAAAAATGTTTCATCTTATTTCCTATTAACACTGTTAATGACGCGAATAAACATCAAACCAGATTTAAAAGCTTCCTTAATTAATGTGTATATAAAATTTAAAAGATATGTTGGTATACCTAATTGCACAGTTTTATATGTTAGATGATATCCTATTCGTATTAAAAAAGTTATAAAACGTAATATAAAGCTCATAATTTAGTTTGATCTTGACTTTCAGATAAACTTGATAATGTAAATTGACTCGAGTTATAGGTATTATATGTATATACAATTACAAAGCTAATTTAAATACTATAATAATATATAATGTACCTAAGTTTGTATTTCTAAATATAGGCACTACTAAACATTGATCTCCCCATAGACCGCTATATTGTGCAATATCAACATTATTACCTCATATAATAATGTTATCATACTAGGCTTACTGGCATACCGGGAATTGCAATATTGTTAGCTTTAAATAAGTTGAGTTGGTTTCATTAAATTCAGAATAAGGCCGCAAACTCATTAGCATTATAGATGTTAGAAAGACAATTTGACATACTTATGTGGATGTCTGAAGATTGTAATGTATGGAATATGGTATTCGAACAAAAAATCGTGAATGCGGTTGCACGGTACGCGCGTACACCATTGCGTTTGAAGACCTCTGACAGGCATGATGGTAGCGGCGTGCGGTCTAACACAAGCTGCGGCCACAAGAACGTCTATTCTCGAGCTGCCCCTAACGGACGCCCCAGCTTCCGCATCTTGCGGCGGAGACAGCGTTCCACGCTCGATCAACCGCGGCCATATTGCTGGCTATCACAAATTCATCTATAATAACAGCCACAATAACTAACAATCAACTATTATTATTTACAATTACAGAGAACTTTACAATTTCCATTCTTGTCGAAAAATTAATTTCATAAAAATGACATCATGTATAAATATCTGCTACGAAGATGTTACTAAAACAGCTACAGCATCAACAAATTAATGGGTCTGTGTTAATAACCGAGAGGTTCAAGACGATTACAATCAATTTTGATGATTGTTCTAATCTGGGGTCAGAAATACACAAGTCACTTCGAGTCACTAAAGCGTCATGTGATCATCAAATTGCCTAATCAATACAGAGTTGAATTTGTAAATAATCGTTTATCAAGCCATTTTTCTATGAGCCATTTTGTTTCCGTTTGTAATCATTGTATCAACTTTACCATAATACATTATTTATCAATGACACTGTCTTCCTCTTGTAATGTGCCATGTTTTTAGATCCGCGCTCATGTTATTCGGAGGCATTGTTAGTGCGCAATCATCATTATTCTCAGCATTACGCCGCTAATAGTCGGTCGGTTTAGCCATTTCAGCCGCATCTCTTGCGACCATCCTGAGACTAATGTAATTAGTTCATTACTTTGTCCGGGGCGCTCCCCACCCGCTTTGTATGTCTCTGCAGATTTATGTGAGCCTCTGTTTTGCTGCGGTCGTGAATGCGAAATTGCGTTTTTTCCGCTTATAAATGGCAAAATGTGCTCTTGTTAATAGGACCGAATGAATAAGGATTAAGGAATTTGAATTTGGCAATTATACATTTTTACCAAACAATTTATTTCAATAGGCATCAGTTGTTGCTAAGCATTAATAAATCAACCTACCTTGACAAGTGATGCGAGCAAGAACCGAAGACGTTCTTTTTTGTCGTTCTATGTGATTCGTCAACTAAACCTTGGCAAATTGACTCAGTGAACCTTGAAATGTTATAGTAAATACTAAACAGTTAGAAAACTTAACAAAAAACACAAACAGTTCAATGACAACTATTACAAGAGCGGTCGTTTGATTACAATAACAGTGTACAATTTACGAATAGTAGGCACCTAATAATAATAATAATAATAATTCTTTATTTGCATTAAACACGGTATAAAGTTGTTACAATAATATTCTATGTCCACATGTTTAGCTATATAATAATTGCATGCAAATTTTAATTAACTAATAAATTGGTACATTACATTCTAGCATTTAAAAAATCTTTTATATCATAATAATTACATTCATTCAGCCATTTATAAAGTTTCTTTTTAAATAACTTAGGACATTGTAATAGTTTTAGATCTTTTGGGATTTTATTATAAATACGGACACACATTGCAAGACAACTTTTGTTATACTTGTCTGATTTAGGAATGTCTTTTATAACAAGTCTTTGCGCATCCCTTTTTAAACGAGAGTTGACTTCGTATGCCTTTTGGAACAGTCCCATATTACTGTGCACAAAATTAGAGATTTCAAAGATGTAAAGTGAAGTTAGTGGTAATATGCCTAAATTTTTAAAGAACGGTTTGCATGATTCATCCGGACGGATTCTGCAAATGGCCCTGATGCATTTTTTTTGTGCAATGAATGACCTATCTTTATCCGTACTGTTACCCCATAAAATAAGTCCGTAACGTAAAATGGACCCTATATATGCATGGTACGTTGTAAGAGTTGCTTCCTTATTTGTTACATCCTTTACTTGCTTAAGAGCATAAACAAATTTATTTATCCTATTGCACAAAATATCGACATGCATTTTCCAGTTCAAATCTTGATCTACAATTACTCCCAAAAATTTTGTATGCGTAACTTCTTTTATTTTGTTGATATTGAGTTTAAAGTTGTATTTTGTATGTTTGGATTTATTAAACTGTATAAAGTTAGATTTATCTAAATTAATTTTTAGTTTATTAGCTTGTAGCCAGCCTAAGATTTTATCAATAGTATTATTAATATCCATTTCATGATCAGATATTGAGTTTGACTTTTTATCAGATGTTACTAAGATAGAAATGTCATCAGCAAACAGTACACATTTGTGATTTGTGATCAATGGCATGTCATTTATATATAAAATAAACAAGATGGGACCCAAAACACTTCCTTGAGGGACGCCGCGCTTGTTTTCTCTGTAATCGGATTCGTAAGATGTAAGTGTGTTGTCCAATATTTTATTTACAACAACACATTGTTTACGGTTGCTGATATAAGACGAAATCCACTGAAGTGCTATTCCTCTAATTCCGACATTTTCTAATTTTTTTAACAATATGTCATGTGCTACAAAGTCAAAAGCTTGTGATAAGTCGAAAAAAAGTCCGGTTGTTAGGTGATTATTATTAATGCTAGTCAAAACACTACTTACAAGAGAATATATTGCTAATGTTGTTGATTTGTGCTTTTGAAACCCAAATTGTTCGTTTGCTGTTATTTTATATGTGCTACAAAAATTTGCAAGTCTTTTAAGCATACATTTCTCGAATATTTTTGAAAATATTGGTATAAGAGTAATTGGCCTATAGTTTTTAATGTCATTTTTATCATTTTTTTTGTACAAAGGTTTTACAATTGATAACTTTAATGCTTCAGGAAAAGTTCCTGAAGAGAATGAGAGGTTAATTAAATATGTCAATACAGTAAGAAGTTCTGTTTTACATGATTTAATTATTTTCGTACAAATTCCATCGTAACCTTCTGAATTTGTATTATTTAAAGTTAATATTTCCTTGCTCACTTCATCTTCAGTCATAGGACTGAGAAATATAGAATTAGGAATTGACATATTTTTAACGTCACTTTTATTATGTGAGTTATTCTGAGAGAAATTTGTAGATTCAATAAAATAATTATTAAAAGTATTCGCTATGTCAATGGGATTTGATATAAGGCCATTATCTAATTTTAACTCTCCAATATTATTATCAAGTTTTATATTTCCAATTTCACGGTTAATAATAGACCACGTTGCTTTACATTTATTTTTACTATTGTTAATGAAATTAATATTAGTATTTATTTTTGATTTATTTATACATTTTTTTAGAATCAATGAGTACTTAAAATACTTTTTTTTATTTGTTGAATTTTTATTTTTGTAGTAAAGATATCGCAAGAATCTTTTATTTTTGCAAGATTTTCTTAGACCTTTACTTATCCAATTATGTTTATTTGTAATCCCGGTGTGAATTTTAATTTTGATTTTTGGAAAGCATAAATTGTATAATAGACAGAAAAACTCGTAAAATCTATTAAACGCTTTATTAGCATCAGGTTCTATGTAAACTTCTGCCCATGATAGACTCTGAAGGAAATCTTTAAACTTTTGAACGTACTCTTCGCAAATGTCTCTTTTATACATATAATATGATTTCGGCAAGGAGCGTTTTTGATTTACCGGGAAGTATAATAATTGCGCTGTGTCGTGGTCGGATAAGTGAAGAGGTAATACGGTGGAAGAAGTTTCTTTGATATTACTTAAAATGTGATCGATACACGAATCTTTCCGTGTAGGGGAGTTAATATGTATTTGCATTCCGTAATTATTACATAAATCCTTTAAATGTACTGTGATTTTTCCTGGTTTTAAAGTATTAATATTAAAGTCACCAGCAATAACTATTTTCTTATTTGATCTACATTTACTATATGTTTCGTACATCAGCTGATCAAGTTTACTCAAAAATACATTAGGGTCAGAGATAGGTGTTCTGTAAATACATATTACAAGTAATTTATGCAGAGGAACCTCGACGCCACAGGCTTCAAAAGACTTTTGTGTAGAGTACTTTTTTATGTATGTTAGCTCATTACAAACTATACCCTGCTTCGCCAGAATACAGGTTCCGCCTCTCTGACTATCCCTGCTAAACGCGGCCGCTAATGAGTAGTTATTGAATTTTAGGTATTTTTCATTTCCGGACCGCATGAAAGTTTCAGAAAAACATATTATGTCGGGTTCCTGATTTGTTTCACGTAATTCTAGTAAAGTTAGCTCTATTATATCCTGTTTTGATAGTACGCTTGCAATATTTTGATGTAGTATTTTAAAAGTGGTGGATTTGTTGGCATTACTGTTTTTTAAGAAAAAACTGTTTTTTGTCTACAATCTTAAAATAATATGGTATGGTTCCTCTTTTTTCCTTTATAGGGAGACTTTTAGTTTCAGGTTCAATTGTAACATCTCTTTCAGGCTTATATCGTGTAAAATAATGTGGGATTGTTCCTTTTGGATATATTCTACATTTTCCATCAGACTTCTTAATATTTGGTTGATCGCGTAATATTAATTTCTTAAGTTCTTTAATATTAAGGTATTTGCTTTCATAATCATAATAGTCTATGGTATTGTTAATTAACTTACACGTATTGTACATTTTGTATTGAGAAGTAACAAAACTGCAATTTTTATATTCATTACAGATATTGCGTATAGTCTGGTTTAACTCATTTACACGTATATACAAATTTTTTAGCACGCTCAAAATAATAACATTATTGTTAGTAAAAACATTGAGAAGTTGACGTAGTTGTGAAGTTACGATTTTAATATCATAATCGTTTTCACCCACACAAATGATGAGCTTATCACTAGGACATAGTTCAATATTATTACAGTTTTTTATAACATCATTTGTGAGCGCGTATGGCTTAGTTTGAGACGTAACTGCATATTTTCCGTAAGCAGTGTTTTCCCTCGAATGTATCAATGAAGATGATAGTCCAACACATTGTTGTGTGCCAAGTATATAAATTTTGTTCATATTTTCATCTTTATGCTTTTTCAATGAAATCTTGTTTTCCTTATGTACTCTATGCAATTCTTGCTTCGTATTTAATACCTTCTCTAAGTTAAATATTTTATCCTTAAGGTGTGTTATTTCCGTTTCGGCTCCTTTTAATTGATCTTCCAATTCAGTTATGTTTTGTTGTAAGGTAGTGATATTGTCGTTAGTTTGTGTATCACTTTTACAATTTACCAATTTTCTAGGAGGGGTAAAAAATGCTTGCATGTCAGAATATAATAAATTGTATCTATGTGTTGTATCTGTTTTAATATAGTTTCCTCGCTTTGGTGGTTCGTACAGGAATGCTTTTAGGGTACTGTTGTCCTTAAGAAGTTTTTCGTTAAGTTTACGTAGCTCATTATTTTCAATTATAATGTTCTCAAGTTCGTTCTGTGATGTGCTAAGTTCCGCTTGGAGGCACTCGATAGTATCCTTTAGTTCTTGTGCTTGTATTGAATCAATGGCTGTATAGTCCATACTTCGAGACAACGTCTTGTCAGTTGTTATAGACAATTCATCAATACTGTGATTCAATGTAAGTAAATGAGAATCATTGATATCAGAAGTACTCTTTGGAGTAGACCAGGGCGTTGACTCTTCTGAAACAGTGGGTGTTACATTTCTCACTGAATTTGGTGACGAACGTTTTTTTCTCAAAGTTACAAATGAGGTCGTATTTGAGGTCGGCGTATGCTGTTGCTCCTTTCCTTTTGCCTTTTGTTTACATAATCTACATTCCCATCTAAATTTTTTTCTTTCCTCTAGATTTTTTAGGCGATATACTTGTTCCGGATATCCAGCACAATCGAATTCAAAGTATTTTTTACATGTAATGCATGCTAAGGTCTTTCTATCTTCAACTTGTTTTTTACATTTATAACAAGTGACTAGTAGCGCCTCCTTGCGGTGTGTTGTTGTACTAATGTTTTTAATTTTAGATCCCATGTTTACTTTTGTATGCAACATTCAATCTTTTAAAACTGATAATTTTTCTTCTTACAAATTATTCTTACTAATTTTTAAAATTATTAACCGAAAAACATACAAAAAGTGTAGACGTCTTCAGTGAGATTTGAACGCTCACTATAACTGTGCGGCGGGCGCTGTCTTATCGAGCCTGCAACCACTAGACCACGGCGTTCTTAGAAATTGCTGTCGAATTTGATGTCCGCCTTTTATTTATTTTGTGGCTTTGTTTTAGGAGTGTTGTGATTGGTCAGTTCGATATTGTCACACATTTAAATAAAATTAACGAACCAGTTTTTTCACTTATTGGTATTATTCACTTTTTTTAACAGTTTATTCACACTTTTTGTTGTGTATTAGTTTATTGTTTTAGGTAATATGTTTCGGACACTTATTTAACACAGTTTTTTGCGGTTTTCAATAACTATTTGTTTGTAACTGGTCACGAAAGTTTTACACTTATAACTTTTGTTTTACTACACCTATTGTTTCACAAACATTTTATGGTCACTATTAGACTTTAAACTACGAGATAATTACCTGAACGGATTAAAGAACTTAGATTTACTATTTTTAAAACACAATAAATACGGAGCCGATGTTTACATGACGACTAGCGCCATCTCTCCTAATACATGGTTATACTAAAGATTGTTTGTCTAATCAAATGGGAAGCTACGGGATTTTGTAACTTGTATTGCATTTGAGTTCAAGTTTATTGGTCAAATACGGGTTTTGTTAAGCGTATAAAAGCCGGACTGTCCCGTTAATAAGTTTTTAATGCTAATGAAGGCTCCACCTGGCCGCGACAGGCAGCAATCGGGTCGGCTCGGCTTGGCTCGGCTAAGCTCGGCTCCGTGCATCATAACATGCGTTCGAACTTCACCTCTATAATTTCTCGGTTTAAAATTTTCACATACAACTTGAAAATCCTATTTATAATAATCTTAAGCCAAACAATAATCTCATTTATATTTATTAAATAAAGTTAACCTTCTTAAAAAATGTGTTCCAACCTACGGCTCACGTAAACGTCGTCGTGAGTAATGCCTTTATTAAAATTTCAGCTCACGTATCCTGTGCGATTTCAAACTTATTGTTTATGTACCTACATATATTTTATTTAGGCACAAACCCCGAATACACTTTAAAGTTTAATTTTATCTCAACAAATTGTGAGTTGTATCGGTAAACCTATTCGCCATTTTCAGCCCCTCATCTATTGATTTTGCTTGCATAATACATGCACTCACACTGGATAACTAGTCACAAAGCTGCTTATTGTGGTGGCTACCTAAACTTCGTGAAACAGGTAGGTAATAAAATTGACCGGCCGCGCTAAGCAGATTATTATGTTGCTAACTCATGGGCGAGCGTCGGTGGTGAGTAATTATAAATGTAGGAGATGGGCTTCAGCAATTCCCTAACCAATCCAATCAGGCGTCATTGTTTTGTTTTGGTGGCATGTCACGAGGACAGGCCCGGGGCGTCAGCAAACCGTCTACGCCACTCAGCGTGCAGTGAGAGCCGTGTACAACCGGACTCATAGCTGACAGCCAATTAGCCCCGTGCCCGTGTGCCCCCGTGGCCCTGCACCCTCATATTCCCCACACCCTTCTAACCCGCACTCACAGACCAATTTATCTTTATTCGATGGAATCAAACAACTGACGCATTCGATCCCCGCGCGTAGCGATACTGAGCCCGAATGTGACCCACACTGATCGCAAAATTTCTATAGTTATAACTCTGAGATTGGCCGTGACACACGGACAATGGACCGAATTTATGTCTTCTAATATAAGATATCCTATAAGATTTATTAAAGAGACCAATAAAATCAATCTTAAACGTAAAAGATGTTTGTTACCATAAATCATTGAGTTTACATGACAGCTTTAATAAGATATTATTCGTACCAGCGGTATTTAACCTATATTCTGTTTAAGTATTTTGTATAGATGTATTATAAACCTAGCACTATAACCGCGTAAATCGTATTCAATAAACCTTATAATATCTAAGGTTAGTAAATTCAGTATGTGATTTTTACTTGATTCAGTTGTGAAGACACGGGCCGGTGAACAATCTACTCGCGATTGTCAAGGCTATTTGCTATTCCCAGAATATCTGTTAGCGCCGCCTGAGTCAGTACCTCGTGTGACTCACCACCATCTACATCACCCCTCAATTGTTTCTCGATAATTTGCTCTTTTACTGATCCATTTACGTCTATTCTTACACAAGACTCTATTGTTTTATTCCGATACAATCGTTGGCGATGACGTTAATGTAGGAATGTGTGTTTTCTTAATCGGTTGCCGTAATTTTGATTATATCATAACGTTGATCAGTGGTGAAGAAATACTGGATTAAATTACAATTCATAAATGCCAGAAAGATACGGCGAGTATTGATAACATCTAGCAAGACTTTATTAATACGCGACAGTAAAGGTTAGGTGTCGCCAGAGACCGGGCCGGCTGTGTTTGAGTCAACATGTTTAATTTAAAATTGTCGTTTAGTTATATAGTCTTAGCCATTAAGTTGTCGCTGGTACGACACGTCGTTAAAAATCATTTAATAGAGAATGTTTCGTGTCGAAGTGCAGTCTGTCTGCCTATTCCTAATTACCTACCAAGTTTTAGTAATAAATGTTTATAGCTTAGCAGCAGAAATGTAACTATGTATCCGACACTTAACTTTTCTATATTAAGCTGGTTTTGCAAGACTTTTTCTGGTACCTGCTACTCGCCATCTTCTGCTGAGTTTGCTGAGCCAAATATAAATTCTTATTTCAATTCATCTTTAACCTTTGACAGTCTCACCGTATTAAGACCAGAATTCTGAGCTGCAAATGAAAAACCGTTTTTAATGTAACAGATAAATATACTTATCTAATAAATGTATTGTAAATTAAACAGTTATTAGTAGGTACTATGTAAACAGTACACAATGTAGCTATTATTTGTAGTATTTACATTACGTTTATTTGCGTAGTCCATTGTTTATCTACCCTACCACCCCTTTGTGTAAACACAAGTCTCTAGATACTTGAGATTTCCAGGAAGGTCCAAAACTGAGATGTACGTCATAATATTGACTTAAACAAATGAACGCGAACAAGAAGTAAACTTAAACATAGGTAAGCTTTATACATTAATACTTAATAGAAGTATTTATAGGAATTCTTTTGTTTTCTCGACTATTAACCTTATGCAAATAAGAAAACAGTATAATATTAGTACCACGTAGACCACGGTGAATAAAAATAACTATTAATATGAGGTCACATTTCCATAATTGAAATAATCGTAGACATTACAATATATACACAATTAACTATGAAAACGTAGGATAATGTGGAAGGCAGAACCGCTAACATAATTATGTATGTAATACAAATGTGTATAAAACGTATATAAGAGGGATTGGGCGTACCATTTGACATTCAACGTGTTTGCAATAAAGCGAGTATTATGCAAAAATGGCGGTGTTGCAAGTATGCACGCGGAATGGATGGGAGCGTCTTCAGTTGAGTCGCGAGCTCGCGGCTCCAGCCCGCTCTCTCCTTACGCCATTCACGTCCGAAACAGTGCCGCGGGCACATGCTCTCTATTATCGAAATAGGGTTGAAAACTTCCCATAACACCTTCGCAAACTAAGTACCTAAGTTATACATAATCTGTAATCATTCTAAAACCTCGATAACTATTTCGTAAATTAGAAAATCACTACCAAGTAGGCTGGAAGTCGAAGCAAAAATGAGTTCCATAAATTTTACGTCTGGCCATCTATAAATATGTATACTGTATACGTACCACGTATATGTGCAGCTATTTATTCATTTTATTAAATCTAACATATTACGAAAAAACTTTTTATACCAGATACCTACTATGAGAAAAGAAAAATCGAAAATATTTAAAAATAGTGTTTGCATGACAGGTTTCGCAAATGTAAATAGATGTGGGAAACCATTACGATCAGTTGACAGCCCTACAAAGGGTTAAGCCGTCGTACCGGAGATTAGGTAAACGAAAATAGACCGGCTTGTTTACGTTTGATGAACACACTTTGCGCTTCTTTGACGCTCTGAATTTTAGATAAAGTCGACTCCAAAAATACTATCTGCCTTCAAATCGCAAGTTGTTTGCAGGTATATATTAAAGCATAGTTTAGCAACATCATCAAGTTCTAAACGGTTTTCTTTTAGCGATCATTAGTCTTAAATTTGGGGAAAATCACTGATATTTCCTTCATAAATGATAACCAGTTGACCGATCACGACATTTCGGATAACCAATGACAAAGAGTCATTCAACGGACGTAGAGTGTGACAGCCGCTCAGGCGGGGCCAGAGGCGGCAGCGGGCGCGGGCGAGGGCGCGGGCGCGGGCGAGGGCGCGGGATAACAAATGGAGCGGCTCCCGCGGGACACACCGATGTGCCGATACCCAGTATACCCACGTCACGGACCCCACTTTTAGTTTGGCCCATCATTAATTTAATGGATTATTTTGGACAATTTTTAACTTGATAAACGAATGTTGCTTAGGGAGAATTTATTTTTGCATGACAGATGCAAAAGCTCATGAACACGCCAAACATACTTAGCGTGTTATTATTTATTCCTATACTTATATCTATAAAATAATTTTCCTCAATCGTTTCGGCGGTGAGTTCTAACGACAAATCAGGGCAAAGTAACACAAAAAAACATTTAATGCCTTCAAATTATATAAGTTATATCGCTTTAAATTGCCAACTATGCCAATATGATGTAATATTCAGTGCTCTGTTCAACCCTGAGGGAAAAGATGTGATAATACATGTTCGACCGTGGCAGTTCATTTATCCACCGCTGTCCGTTACAGCTACATACCTAGCACTTATCTAAATTGCAGCGTGAACCGTTGTGTGTGTGTGTTATTATTATGTATTCTGATCACATTTCTCACGTGCAATGGCACAAATGCAGGTCGTATTGCGAACTGTCACGTCGCTGAGTGCGTGTATGATAAATACGACACTAATACTTCCATGCTTGATGCTAATAATTACATCACCTTCGTCCGTTCTCGTAACATTCACTAATTAATGAACTTATAAACATAAATACTTATTTATATGTAGACACGAGGTGTGGCGTTTTTTGCCGTCGACTAGTTTCACAATGTGGTAGTTGTCGAACAGTTGCCATTACATGTTGCGATATGCACAGTGGGAGACGAACCGCTTTGGAATGTTCAGGTGACTATAGAATTTAAATATTAACCGCTAGGAGGTCAGTAGAACCAATCAGCAAACAATTTCATATAATTATGGTAGCTCAATTAAGATTGTCAAAACGTGATTTCTAATACGCAGACGTAAGCTCATCATAACTTTTCTTGTTCTCCAATCTTCTATATAATTATCTTGTAACATCTCAGTTATATTTCAATTGCCTGTGTCAACGGCGAACAAAAAATATTTCATTTTTTATAAAGTTTACTCAAGACTTTGTCTCCCGATGCGGATTCCTTTTTTGTAGCGCTTGATTGATGACTTTTCTTACAACGTGACGTTTCTTTGGAACTTTTTCGACCGAGTTTGTCCTTTAAATCCATCAAAAAGAGTCAATTACAGTTAACAAGGTTTTAGTATTGATAGACTTAACAAATAAAATATCTACTGGCCACTTTCGTTTTGACATAATATTATTAATAATATATGCCTACAACCCATCGTTTTATACATGTTGAGGTTTACTCAATCCTAAGACTCAATTCTATAACATAAAAAAATCCAAATTACCTATATTGTTGCCGTATTATGTGAAATGATGAATGGCTTATACGTAGATGCGTTGCGTCCATGAAAAAGAAACATAGTGATCGTGCCGCTCGTGACCTCAAGCTTCTCCCAAAATTCCGAGTCCATTTGCTGGCTACGTGCGTGAAAAAGCAGCCATGTCCACGGTAATATTATTTCCCGCGGGGTCTGCTTGAATAATCGACTTATGTCTGCATTGATCTGTGCTGTGTGGGTGGTTTCTACCAAATGTTTAAACTTAAGTAGCTTTCGTCTGGTGTGCAAATGTACGTACTGTAATGCATCCATTCTTTAGTGCACATAGTCCTAATGTACTAGTATAAATAGTGAGAATATATTGTGCTACAACAGCTAGAAATCTAGCGAAGTGCATGTAAGTTTAATGCAATTGACCCCACACAAAGTTCAATTCTGCCAGGATACTAAGTCAACGGACGATCCTGCGCACTGATCCGGAGAGGAGGGAAGTGGCACCAGACACGCTCTCTGCTCACTTCGTACTTATAAATATACACATAAAAAGTAATCATATGCAAAGTCTCTACCGAAGTAGGTAGGTACCTATTGTATTTACCTCAAGAGTAAAAACTTACAAATAAATAACGATTGAGGTTGAGGTTGGATAACATAGAACGTGAAGAGATCCTTGACATTTTGTATATTAGACACAAACATCAAAGGTGTGAATCATTGAATGTGCGCTTCTTCAAATATATTGCATCAAAGTATCTGTTAAGTTAATAATATGTAGAAATCATGTTACGTCTAACTGACGGATTAATTAAAACCAATTTGGTGTATTTCGTTGACTGCCTCAATACATTGTGCACCAAAACCTTTAGGTGCATAGAGTTCCACAGAGTCCACACCGACGGACTAGGATACATAATTTATTGCCCTACTAACAGCATTAATCCGCAAGGGCAGCATTCTTGCACGCATTTACAAACCGTAAGCCATCAATTAACCTTAGAGAAGTAAGGTGCTTATGTTATAGGAATTCCCATAAGGCGGTAGATCCCTTCCAAAGAACATAGTCCAGTTTGTAGAAGTCATTTTTCACGGTGCAACTTTTTTAGCATGCTACGTGCCTTGTGGACACTTACAAGTTCTTAGATGAAAAACCTCATCAACCGATTCATTACTTACAGGCTTATTGAGCTTTTTGCACCATTTTTTGTATGTATGTATATACCATAAGTCAAGATAGTCGTAATTAAACCGAGGTCTACAAATCATGTCTGACTAATTTGATCTCTGGTTATAAAATGATTTATTTAGAGAATAAAACATCTACAAGTATATTCTCATTTTCAAGTACCGAGGGCTATATTTTGGTGTTAATGACAAAAAATGTAAATCAGAGCAAGAAGTGATTGATACACAGCTCGGTAGTGTGGCGCAGGCCGACTATTAAATTAGGAAAGTTTTTAAACACGACTGGGGCTATTAAAGCGTTATTAAATCTGGTTGCATGGTGGTACGACGCTGTTATGGTGTCGGCGGGCGGGAGGGAGAGTGTCGGAACGCGTTTGATGCATAAGTGATCAAATGGACTTCAGTCCGAGCGCGGGTCGATGTCCCATTGCGCAACAAACCGTTACCTATCTATTTAAATTAAGTTCGGATACGTCTGATGTACTATCACGAGTCTACAATGCGTCGCTGCGGCCCCTAGGGCTACGTCATGTTGTCTCGACTTACATTCAAGCATTACGTACAAATTACACAGTGATACGTGACTGGGGACTACTCTTGCAAACATGTCAACAGTTACAAAGACCTGCGATGTTATCGTATCGCGCACACTAACTTCTGAAAGTGTGGAAGTGCAAAATAAAATAAAGTAGTAATAAAAATGTGTTGCAATTTAGTTAATACATTTTAAGAGTCTGAAAGCTTTTATAATATTGTTATGTTTTTAACGTAACCTACAAATATTTTAGTAGTTAGGGACCTACCTAATTGCTAACTAAATAATACGAATAAAATAATAATATTAAAATAAAAACAAATTAAGCATACATGATTCAAAAAGCTCAATTCTCATGTTCCCATTATTAGTACCTACTCCATTCCATTGTTAGGACTACTCCATCTACAAAGGACAGCCTTCAGCAGAACCAGATGCGGTCATATAGCACACACATTAAATTAATAGCGAAGGTTAGACTAGTTGACAAATTTTGGGCCATTTAATGCAAATTACGACTGACAAGTATTGATTTAACAAGCTTCTATGTGGTTTATCGAGCTATAACTTATGAAATTATACATATATAATTATGAAATTATGTGAAATAAGAACAAAAACAGAACATCACGCTTGTATTCCTCAAAGGAGTATGCAGAGGTGTACTAGTTTAGGTATAGCACACCCACATTTCGATAGTTACTTTATAGGTCCCAATATAATACTAGCAGGCGAGCCTATTGTCATTAACCGGGCACAAATCCAGACGCCGTCCTGCTACTGAAATTATCTAAAGGAAAACCCAAAAACACTTTTCCCGACCCAGGATTCGGATCCAGGACCACGTGCTCAGCAGTCATGCTTAGCGACCACTAGACCAGCGAGTAGCCAACTAAGAACGAATCTGAACATAAATCATAACTAGGTACTAAGGCTGTGTTAAGGCTTGTTTATTATGCTGTATTGCTACGAACTTGATCAGATATCCAAATAACGTCATCGCATCTGTCAGTTCACGCTAATTACATTTAGCTGTTGAAGCTGAATGTACAAATGAATGAATTAAAAGTACCACAAAAGTCCAAGAGTGACGATACAACTCTCCCTCTCTCTCTCTGAGCTTATCGCAGTCAGCTGCTGGACATAGGCTGACGAAGCTTTACTGGCCATAACCTGGGCTGCTACGAACCTACTGAGTGATGACTGGGTTCTACTACGTCATGAGCCACTCTTAGCTGAAAGAGAGCTTATAGTTACGCTTAGGTAGGACACGATAAAAGAAGTTTTTGAACTACACTTGCTATTGTTTTTACATAATAAATGATCAACGCTATCACGTTTCTGTATCGATCTCAGCCCTCAAGAATGATCATGAACTGTGTGCTATATGTTGCAGATGGCGTGATATTATTAATGTAGCGTAAAATAATTTAAAGTGTTTCCAGGGCTATCAATCTGGCCCGTTAATGAGATTCGTCCGGTCGTTGGCGACTGCGTCGACCAATTTGTGCCACGTTGCGCCTCGCTAATGAAATACATCGGTAGCAACTTGTACAGCGCATAAAATAATCCCATCTCTAGCAGTCGCATCCGATCCGTAAATGGATTTCCATAACATGCGCTCGGACGTATATTTAACGCTTTTGGAATAATTGCGTTGATCATGACATTCTAAGCAAAACCTAAAGATAACATATTAAGCAACTTCTTACTACAAAATCCCTTAATATTTTGGTTAGATTACATAAAAATAGGTTAGCCCTGGTACTTTGTTAAGTATGTTATGCGACTTAGTAGGTAGTCGCTCCGTGAGTGCGTGTAAAAAAAAAAGAAATCGCGCTCAATTGGCCAGTTTAACCCCCAACACTATAAAGCTTTTTAACGATAATTACTTACATTCGTAAGAAAAGATGAGTAACTATTGTAAATACCAATGGTGACACAGCATCAGGATGGTTAAAATTCTAAGCCGGGTGCAGCTAGTGTGTCATCTCGTTGTTTGCCGGGTCCCGGAGTCGCGGGCCAGGGTCGCGACCTCTGATCGCGCTTTCTCTCATCTGCCCACAACCACTACACTAGCTTTCCAATCTTCTATGAAATATTTCTCACTGCGAAGCTAATATCCTAGAGCTTTTGCATAATGTCGACATAAGACACATTGACTACAAAACATTGACTAAAGAAACAATAGCTCGCGTATATGTAAGCCATTTGTAGACAATAGCCCGCCGGAAATTATCCGTCCTTACAACTTATAAATACCTACATGTAACTTTCTCTACAGATATCATCATATTATAATTATACCTTTATCATTACATACAAATCATTGTTGATAATTACCTATTATTTGGAGAAATAATTTGTATCGCAACACTGCATCGCACTGTATCTGTGTAGTTATTTATAACGAGCCGGTTCTTAAACAATCTACTTATAAACTAGATGAGTAGTGATTGGCCGAGTTGCAATGCAGACATAAGTTTCAATCTGTTCGCTTCCTGCGTCTCTGACGTCTCAATTGCTGCTCTTTTGTAATCAACCATTTGTGCCGCCAGTCGGCGCGATGCTACCGTCGCTCTCATTCAATAACAACGTGAACGAATTCCAGACAATTTTAGTTCCCTCGTTATGATTATGTCACTTCTATATCTATTGTGAAATCGTCTTGTCGCATATGTATTCGCACTCATAAATCGTTCGATCAGACTCGCGCATCTTGTCATCGTTCGTGTGAAACTTAGTTTTTTACTGTAAAATACTCATTGGCCTTATTTTTTCGAGTGATGGGAAAACGCATAATAAAAGCACTCCGAACATGAAAAGCAAAATATGAAGACAGACTAAAACGTCGATGATCGATATCTGCATACGCAAATAATACTAACTTGTTTCACACGTTTTAGCTAGGCGTGAGCCGAGCTCAGGTAAACAAGGGTTAGTTATGTTATGATGATAATATGTACATTGTTTTTAACGCTGTAGTAATTCCACTTGAGTAAGCTCAACCGTTAGAAAATTAATACAACCCAGCATGAGTGTAAGTAAAATGTGCTACCTAAAAAAATTACTACAAATTAGAGTGGAGAGTTTTAATTACACGAGTGATAGATTTAAAAACCATTATAATGCGTACAGGTACGTCTGAAGAAATCTTTAAACATTTAGGTATCTTTTAAATTGATTAGGTATCTTATTTCAACAACAAATTTAACAAAGTCGATAAGACATGCTTGCGTAAGATTTAAACATGCTATTAAACCATAATCAGGGTTTAGTAATATCTTCGTCCTACATAAAAATTGGCTTTAGATTGAAGATCTTTTTGCTCATTTAATGCCAGGGGCCATTCCATTGTCTCTGCAAACAGCAATTTATATATCGCAATGCAAGCAACAAGCGACGGTTTGTGTGTAGGGGTTCGAGCTAATCGGCTTCCCGCTTCACACCAAACATTAAAACTGCATTAAATTCTATTTAACGGTGGATAAAGCCTAGTTAAGTAATTGAAAAATATGTTCGTGCTTCATGCAATGCAAAAAGACTTCAACGCGTAATCTGTAAAAATTGTATGATCAAGATCAGTGATAAGTTAAAACATATAAGTTTTTAGTACCTACTAGGTAGTAATCAGATATTTTGCTCCGAATAATTATTAATGTCACGGTTAGGGAACAATGGCGGCGAATAGGTCACGCAACAATAAATTGAAGTGCGCGCGTGATCAATTTATTGTGTGCAGTCTCACCCGGCATTAGATATAGATCCAATGGAATCTTACTTTATTAAACGCTGTCTTTTAATGGGTACAGATAGCTGCTGCATATACCTACACGCTTAATAAATTTATAATCGATTTCATTGTATATCCGCACAGAAATGTACGTTTCAACATTTAAAGGATACGCTCATGTTAAGCTTGAATGAAACTGTAACCGTATCATTGACTGACACACATTTATGCACGCTATGGTAGAGTCAGATCGGGAGGATTTTTAGGAATGCCCGCAACCGGTCGCCACTTCCGATGGTATGGCGGGCGACGCGGCCGCTCCAGATGACTGTGCTGCTGTAAATCCCGCGCGGGAACCTCGCGGATTTCACCACGAAATACCGCACGTTCCAATAACTATTTTGCAAAATAACTTTGAATGTTTTGAATAACTTTGCGAGCGAAGTTTAGTATTACGTCAAAGCCATGTTTACAAAAATTGCCAACACTTTTATTATGAATTTTGCACTGACTGGATTCTGAAATGTGGAAAACATACCTACCTGAAACAAAACACGGTGATGGAAAACAGCGTGATATTTTTAAATTACGGCTCGTTGTTACATCGTCATAATACAACGCATACCGGTACCAATACTCACGGCTCAATAACGGATGCCGTCGATTGTGAATTATTTTGGTCTCGGGAAGCATAAACTAGCGGGTGCGCGCCCACTAGTCTTAGTGTTCATAAGGAAACGTTACGATGCAGCTACGTCGGCCTGATTTAGATATTCCGCGAACAAGTGCACCGTCTGTTTACTTAGTACGCAGCAGAAACGCGGATGGATGGATTTTCTATGATAGCCTATAGGGTGTAATCAAACGGGACGTGTTGAACTGCAAAACATATAATTATGTAGAGTCGCACATCACAACAATGTGACTCCATGTTCAGAACACGCGCATCGATGCGTGTAGGCATAATCATGTGTAATTTACGTCGCTATTTCGTCGTGTTGTCATGTTAGTTGAACCTCATTAAATAATGACCGGGCGGCGTCGTTCGCCGAATTTGCTTATGCAAATAACTTATCTGTTTGAGTGCAGAACTTGACTCGAGGCTAAACAGACATGTTTTATGTTATTGTTCTGGGAATATTAAAGAACGACAATCACGAAACATATAAATCACGAGATAGACGTTAAGTATGGATAAATTAGAAGATAAATTATTATGCCAAAGGTATTTTAAAAGGGATACCTATCTGATTGAAAAGGTAGTCACAGTTCTTGCATAGTGAGTAACATCTTATACTATAGGTATGTTAGCTTAAGGAAATGTGTGTGTCTACGTGCCGAGCAGGCGGTACGACCACTAATAAAATTAGTCACAGACCAGCCCCTTTACCATGAACTCATAAAACAGGACAGTTTACATTGTGCAAGCGAGACGCCGCATTACACTGCAAGCAGCGGCGTCTCGCTTCCACAACGTAAACTGTCCCGTTTTAAGAGTTCATGGTAAGGGGGCAGTTCGTCTATTTCACGTGACTAAAGAGAATTACTAAGCAGGTAGCAAAATAAAGGTATTAATAGTTCACGCAGTGTCAAAGGCCATCTTTCGATTTCCAAATATAGACCTGCCTGGGTAATGCAACTATCTACATGGGTACAGCAATGCATCTGTTCAAACTCTACGTCTGCTGAAAGCCCCTGATTATCATTCGATTTGTTTACAATGACAGTTGATTACGGTTTAAACTCAATGTAAATACTATCTTTCAACGGTGTAAACAATATCACAATAGTAGTCTTTTGTTGTCATTGTAATGTACAAATAGGTACTACGAGTAATAAGTACTAGCATTTGCTATTCACTTACGAACTCACTTCTAAATTCGCGGTGAGATTTGACACTTGCGCCAACAAATATGATGATGATAATAGCGATGTCACCACATGTAAGATGACTTTCGAGATGATGTTACTGTTTCAGAGTAGCATAGTAGGTCCGTCGATGAGTGACTGAGCAAGGGAGAGACGTCAGCATGGTCAATATAGACCGCAGGACACGACTCGTGACCAATCAAACAATTAAGGTTATACGCGTTACATACAAGTGCGCCTCGATTTATAACCTACAATATACACCTTGTTGTACAATCTCGCAGTCAGGAGACTAAAAAAAGGCTACATTATTTGTAAGAAATCTTTATACTGGTTAAGATTTAGTAAGTACCTACTGCAAATTTATTTTAATAAAGAAATTACATTCGCTTTTGTTGTCTATAGAAGTCACGAGTCGCAATCTTGCAACACATGAGAATAAAAAGAGGGTTGTAAAAGTTAAAAAATCCTTTAATTTTTTCCATAGGTAAATAAACATAAATTAATAAAGAGTCATACAAGTGTACCAGGCCCAAGGCGAAACATTTTTCGCGTTATTTAAAAACTTCATAAAAACTGTATTCTGTCTTCCTGCCTTTTGTAGTGTTGAAATGGTATCATGAAATTAATAATTCTACGTTAACATTCAAATATTTTCATACCTTACTTAATGAGTTCATACCTAACTCTATGATTACTGAGACTACTACCTCTCTACATCGCTCGCTGTGTACAATCGTAGCCATCTATTTGACAATCAGGGATCGCACTTGATTAACTAGGAATTCATGCCAAATGGTTCCCAATGGAACAATGACTGAGTCTATACCCATTAATTCCGATTAAAGTTTAAATCACGATAAAACTTATAAACTTACTGAAATGTCAATGAAAATTCTCCAAAAGTTTAATCTTGAACATTGGGACGGTATCTAAGTAGCAGTGGTCCCAAACTAATCTTACTACACTCTATTGCGTGAAGTCAGTTTAATATCTGTCCTATTCACTTTCAAATAATATTAGAGCTTTTTTTTCTTTGGCAGTTGTAGAGTCGTTATTGTCAGTGGTTCGCAATTCACGAGCACCTACATACCAGGCCCTCATTATGTTTACCGGATCATTGCGTTGCAAATTAATCGACACATTACATTACCAGACACCTAATGACTTAATTACTACATCACTCGTTTAGCAGCATTGTTTAGTAATTTCACAAGATATTCAAAATTACTAAAGTGTTTTATTTCACAAGAACACTTTCTACTTTTAGTACTTACTTACTGTGATTAATTCTTGCTGCAAAGCGAGGGAGAGCTCTCGTTAAATCCGGAGTAGCGTGATATTGTCTTGTTAAATAATAAATGCGAATAATGTAGGTAAGTACTCAAAGCAGACGAAGCGAACCGAGTGAAAATCACTATTGTAGGCACTTTCTCAGGTTCTGTTATATAATCCAGTTACCAGAACAACAGATTTAATGGGCCCATATTTATACAGCTGCATAATATTTTTGGTTTCTGCAAACCTGGGTTGATTCCATTTATTTACTGAAAAGATACTCGGAAATCAGAATGTATGATATATTTACACCCTGAACAAATATGTATCTACTAACCATGTTATCCTTGACTATCTATTTACAATGTTAACAGTTAATAATACAATGATTAAAGCCATACATTCGTATAACTTGAATTTCGTAGCAAACAACGCCCAGTATACTTACATACAACAGAATTAAATTGTGTAGAAGTGAGGACGGCCATTGAGCTGTTTACTGCGCAGTGACCATGTGAACCAACATGCTGATGACTGTAACAGAAGTAGATTGCAAAATGACTGCCCGTTGTTTGGAAAGTTTTAAAATAGCCGCTGGTTACATGACGTCAGTCGCCTGTCAAATATACGAACACGTCTAGACACACGAAAACCACGTAGATTCACGTACCTAGTATTAACGCTGACTAGTTTTAAGCCATAAATAAGCGGCAAATTGAAATAATATCAACGTATACGCTGACATGTCAACGCTTAGGTACTTAAGTTACGCCTAAGTTGACAGTTTACGTGATAGTCATTTGACACATTGCTTGTGTATGGAAAAGTATGTGTTATTTGTCGTAAAGAGCGTGAGAATATAATGAACAATGAGAAGCTTTTTATATGTACCTAAGTGGTATAATTAATGTAATATCTGCGTCGCATCTCGCAATGTCCGCGCGCGGATGTCCGGTGGCCGGCAATGTGCAAACACAAAACACGCGAAACGCGACTGACTACACAAAAAGGACAAGAGGACAAGCAGGATGTAAAACATTGCACCACTACATGACAAATGGTGTCTATTTTTGTTAAACGACCTAAAGTTAGTTCGCTGTAACGGGTAACTACGGTGTTGTTTGCGATTTTTGTACATAAAAACTGGTAGTGCGTAGATTATTTTAACTGTAATTCGACGTTATATATAATGCCTGCCTCTGCCCGGGACGCTTTCTGAAAAGATTACACGTGGTTTACAGTGCTCCTAAAAGAAGTCGCTTAGGGTTTTAAGCAGAGACTAGAAACATAACACAAAATATAACGTTATTTATTTATATTATCTGAACAACGATAACGATATTTTTAGTAACGTTACAAGTCCTTGGTTTCAAGCTATCTCTATAATTACAATCGGTTCTGTCATGATAAGGTAATAAACAGACAGAAAATGAATTTGAAATCTTAAATCTCTTTTTTCCCATCCGGGAAATAAGTTATTTTATTTAAAATTACTCCGCGGCTTTAAATTTGATATTACATACATGACATTTCGTATTTTTATTGTTTGACCAGCAATGCAAACTCACAGTAAGGCACCCGCCCTCTCACCATGAACTTTTTTAGCAGGACGGTTTACGTTGTGGAAGCGAGACGCTATAGACACAGTAAACTGTCCAGTTTTAAGAGTAAGAAGGCTGGTATCTTTTAAACAACCTTTTCTCTTTCAATCGTTTTCAAAACTCTTAGTCTTCCAAGAGCGCAAAGTACAATGTAAGGTACGAGATCAGAAAACATCTACCATCATGTTGCTTCATTTAGGTTAATTTATTCTGTTGTGTTCGTATAAAATATAACCCTTTACAACCTTTATACCGCTAGTTCCATCGGGGTTTATACTTGTTTTATGGCTGTTAGCGCCGTGTTAAACGGCATACGTAAACGCGTACCCACCTTCCTATTTCACGTATATGCGCTTGCGCAAACTCCTCATACAGTATTGACTATTCTTACCAACCAATAGCGAAACGGTTGCATACTTATTATATAATCATAGCTAAAGTGTCCACGTAAATTTAGTTAACAGGAAAATTTCTTGATTTTTGTCAAGTAAACATAACATTTAGACTTATTTATGTTATGCCACGGTTTTCCATAACGCATTGTTATTTGTTTATCATTAAATGCTGCGACTTCCTTCTGGGTTTATTTATGTCCGAAATGGACCAATATAATACCAGCTTCTACATAACAATTTTTCGGTAGCTATATTTTTTCAAAAAAAAATTCCTAGCTAATAACGAAGGGGGTGGCGGGACCAGCTCGACTTCTATAAACACGGCATGGACAACCGTTAGCTCACTGGTGGAAAGAAAAGGAGGCTTTAGCCCTACAGTGGGACGATCATGGCCGAATTGGCTGTAGCTCGCCACCATTTAACCAAGGAGGCAGTAAAATGTACTAAATTAAAATTTGAATTTCAGTGTATGTCGTAGTTACTTGTCATAAAACTTTTCTAATAGAATTCACTTTTCAAATTCCCGCTGACACAACATGAAGGTAGACTGCGTTTGAAACGGATTATCATTCATCTCTACCTCACTTACCTACCCTCATGTTATACAAAAAGAATGTCTATCTTTCTTTGTGTCTGAACAACTAAATATTACGCGTGTATTTGATGTTTGAAAACCCATCATTATAAATCTGCTGGCTAACCAAATTAGTTATTCGCTGTGAACAAATACAGCTAGCATTAGTAATATTGACACGTTGATTTACAACTTATTGTTTTGAGAAGTGATAAAAAGCAAGGTATTTTCATAAATTAACGGAAATTTAATCATATTTTATGATTAAATTCGAGTTAAACAATAGCAAAACAACCCTGGGCCTCCAAACTAGCATGGCATATCGTGTGAAATCTTGTCGGCTGCATATGCACGGGGCACTATTGTACGTTGGGAACATGCGAGCGAAATTGCCCATTGTCCTTACACCTCATTCTTGTCCTAACTGATTAGTAACTAACACTATGTTTTTATCGTTGACACAAAGCAATTCCCAACAAATATATATTGCCAATTGTGGGAATCGCATTTAGCGTTGCCGTGGCTCGGCGACTTTTGTTGTTGTACAATCTCACGAGTACCGACTCATTTAGCTTTATTTTCTCACACTCAATACTTGAGATTAATTATACGCATTTTGTTCCTGTGCTGTTGGCGGCAGTAAACCCAAGATACGATTGTACCGCGGATATACGCGGAAGTGATGCCGCGTTCGGTTTTTACTTCCCTGTGTGGTTAATTATGATTTAAGCACTAACCGACCATCCGTAATAATGTTATGAAATTGAATATCGTTCGGCCGTGTTTAATTTAAAACACGGGAAATTGTTATCGGCTATCATATCATGCGCGTGTTTCTTTTGTCTGAACAGCAATAATAGTGTTCATAATATAAAATGTAGGTTGAATAATAAGCGTAGCAAACCGAATACACCAGCGAGGTTACAGTACGATACTCTACATTTTTAATTGAGAGAGCTGGTCGTGTGGTGTCAGGGGTCGAGCAGAGCATGTCAGTGCGATTTAATTGTAGTGATAAGAGGGCGGCGTTTCGCGTGGGAGTCGGCCTCAGCGGACCGTGACGTCACGCCGCGTAATTACGGAGTCTTGCGCACATCCGGACCACTAGTGCTAGCCACACACACCCTTTCTTTTACATCTAGAGCCTTTGTGAAACTAAATATAACTTGAAACGTTGCACGAGCTTTTTCCACTGACGTCTGCATATTCAAAGTGCTAAATTGTAGATCATCATCGGCCATTGCACACATTGGTTAGTGTTCTAAAAGCTGATAGAATATTACAAGTAGGTACAATTAAATTGCACAGCTGATGCAAAAGTCTATCGGCTGTTATTGCATTGATTGATGATTATAATGCTGAACAGAACAGACATTCATACAACTTCAAATCAAACCGTTTGATTAGGCAACTCTTGACCCTAATTACATACAAGCAATGATATTTTCTTATAACATTTATGTGATGAAACATAAATAATGTAAGACTTGAAATACACATGTCTACAATCTAACTAAAACTTGAATAATATTTCAAGGCATTCTAACATCTGTTAATGTCCAACCTCACTCAAACTTAAGGCATTAGTTGTTGTTAAAGTTATTTACATAACTAGACTCTATTCAGTCTATACAAAGGCTGTTTTCACAAATTTCATCGTGGCTGAATAAAGGTACAATAATTTCGCTGCCGACGTACTCGGCGAAGTTGTTGCGGACACGATACTAATTCGTCGGCGTGTAGGTACGGGGCACTGCAGCGGTGGCACTTTCTGCAATGTATCCGTTGTTTTCTAAAAACGCTTTGCTTGTTCCCTTAGTGAAATGTCACGTTTTAAAACGTAGCTAGAGACAAAGGAAACAACATGATAACTAGGTAACTAATCTGCTGGCATAAAGAAAAAAAGTTTTTAGCAATGTATTTAACGTAAAGATATACAGTACTGACGCTAACATGATGAACTCGGCACTATTAGCTAATTGATTTCTTTTTCGCTATGTGGGTCTCTATTCGAGTGGTTGCAATGTTATCATTTGATATCAAGCTAGCTGGGTAGAGGATTAGCTGCAGGCCGCCGGCCGGTAGTTTGTGTGATAGCAAGCACCGCAGTCCGTGCCAGGAGCCGGTTCGGGCACGGGTGACGGGTCAGCGCGACACAACACACAATGAACCACTTCCTGCGGAGAGCGGACCGACCGGCCGGCCAACCGGACAAGGACACGCAGCTGACACCAACTCCCTCGCTTATCCTACGCTCATTATCCAATCCCCCCCGCCACAGTGTGATATAATCCTAAGATCATGCGTAGTTGCGTAGGTTAGACGTCTTAAAACTAAACTACTAGGAGTTTAGTTGAATACGTAACTCCTCGTTATAACTGATAAAAGGTAGAGGTCCTAAAGAAAGCAGATTAATAGTTTATAATCTTAAAAACCCCATGAAATATTTATTTAAATCATGATTGAATTAGTAAGTCAAACCTAAGGATCATGTAAAAATGTAGTAGAGGTATCTTTATTGGAAGATTAAAGAGTACATTTCAGGTAGAGCGGTCGTGTGGCCGCGATTAACCTCGTGCCAATTACGCGGCCATTAGCGCACCGAGCACAATACGCCACCATTCAGCGGATGTCCACTATACCAGCACCGCCCAATTTGCATTTGTTTGGAATTAGACCGTCAGTGCGCGTCCGTGGAGCGTTTTATGTCACCTGTACAACCAAGCCTACGCCCCCATTATACCAGAACCGTTTTAATTCTTTATGTGCGCTACGTATTATATAGTAAGTGGTTAACGTATGTAGTAAACGGTTACTCTAATCGTTTCTATTGTCGCGGTCTATAAAACGGGTTTGCTATTTTTCTGACGCATGTAGTCCGACATTTCTAGCGTCATTGCTATGAAAGAGAGGCTAGACGTGTGAAATATAAATGTAATTTGTAAAATCAAATTTTACTATGTTGCATATTTTTGTTGCTATTGTATTAAAGCAAAACTTATTGTATCTTGCTTAAAAATGGGACCGTCGAAAATAATAACACATGAATAGTCGTCTATCATCTCTCAGTCCATCGCGGTTCACTACTGGACATAGGCCTCTCCCAAGTAAAAATAAATTCATACGAATATGTAGAATACATACGACATCATAATCATTGTGTCCGTTATAATATTGCTATGGAATTCAAATGTCTTTGTAACAAATTACACAACTACCATTACCATACCAGTATAATTCCCCGGCCACGCAACTTATATCGTTATAAGCATATACTAAAAGATGAACACACGCAGTCTCCGCAGTCTAATTTTATCAGACGACGTGCTCAAGATGAATTTAGAAACCCCAAACGGATTACACGCCCAAGTTCCAGATACATGGCTGCATTCAATCACGTAAATTTTTTCTGTCTCGTAGCTCATCGTGAAGTCATTATTAATAAGAGCGAAGCGAGCGAATAGACAGGATATGGTAATGACAAATGGCATTCTACGCTTATCTGAGCGGTCTATGTGGAAAAGATGTGGCGGTTTTCTCGGCGAGTGAGATGTCGGGCGATGTCGTTAGCGAAGCTCCATCTAACAGATATCGCCCGCGCTACCCTTCTTGGCTCACTGAATACCGGAGATAACTATTTTCGCCTTATCGAAGATATTGCAAACTGCACAACTTTTGAAGTGTTTATTTTGTAGTTACACGGTGCTCTTGCTAGAAATGCAATCAATTTTCCTTTATATTCTGACTTTAAATGGATGTGTAAGTACGACTTGGAATTTGCTTTGTCACTACAAGGTTAAATGCGAAAGACCCAATCAGTTAAACCTTAAACAATACAACAATAAAAACCTAAAGTTGGTTGTACTCAGGGCTCTCAGAGTTTTTGTCTGGTTGTGGCATAATGCCAGTTGCCTTTCTCAGTCTTACAATAGGTGGAGATAGCGCGTCGTCTTTAGCTGAAATATATTGTTCCCGGCTTGCAGCGCACTCCGCACTGCTCACCCATACCACCGTCACTGATATGCAAATAGGCGCCGTCGAGATCGTAAACCGTTTCGGATCTGATAAGGAAATTAGGACCTAAAATACACCAAGTTTATTGCCTTTTAATTTTACCTATTCAAAAATATTTTACACCATAGAGATTATTAAGAAATGTGTTTAGAAGTTAGTTGTAATTGCGAGTTGGGGACGTTTTATCATAATGTTGAATAGCTTTTGTTGTGACAAATGTTCGCGATAACCCACCGCGGCGCACCCGCCCGCACCGGCGCAGCGCCTCTCCACTACCTGCTCTGCCTATCGGGCATCTTGGACCTCTTCTAGCTTATCTGCCGTAATATGTTATTCAGGTGAAAGTCGGACGTTATGTAGCCATAGGCCAATATCGATCGCTCCTACTATCTTTGCTCTATTACAGTATAGTACAGCTCCGACCGTCTCAAGTTCTCTTGATTTACCTACATCTTATCAAATTGTCATTTTGATAGGAAAATATTTTCTTAAGTAAAGTTCTCAAAGTGGGGTTATTTTATCGGCAGACTATATTGTATACTTGGGTATCCATAATATTAGAGTCAAACTTCTGTAGCGGCGTAGCCTCAAGATTGTCTTTTGGTACGATTATTTCGTTAAATCTTAAAATAAATGCCCGTAACAATAGTTTAGTGTACGTATACATAGTGTTACCACACTCTATATATTTGGCAAGAGGTTGTGGCTGTATAATAGCATTACCGCAGGTACAGGCCCAGGTAGCACCTGACACGTACAAATATTCCCACAATACGTACGATATTCTATGGCTATACCTCAATGGCTTCATAATATCTCACGTTGGGAACCTCAATAATAATAATTAAATCCTATTTCATGAATATAATCTATGTAATAGGTAACGTCGTCGTGTGATTCAAGAAGAAGCCGTGTTCTAACATTGTTCGCGCAATCAAGGTTATTATAAATATGTTTTAATAAAATCGTCAAACGTTTTGACATTATATTTTTTAATAAGGCCCTACAGAAATTGTTTCTAGAAAACAAATTTAACACCTACTTATAAGAACATACAACATGTAACTTTCAAAGGTAACGAAAAATGGTAGGTGCTTACATAAAAGAAGTTAATAGTAACTGAATTATAACATGCTTACTTAGTTGTCAAAGCAAAGGTCATAAATATTGAGACAAAAGTTTTACGTAATACGCTACAACCAATGTAGACCCTTGGTTATTTTTTCAAGCGTTCGTCGGTCTCTACCTGGCGCGCAGCGAGGGGTAAGCGTAGCATAATAAACTGAGACTGCCACATGTGTCAGTCCCTTCGTGGATTTTAAAACGAAGAATTAATAATAATAGCAAAAACTTAGTCGGAGCAAAGTAAGTAAGAGTAATAAGCACAATGTAGCAAACTCTACCATGGAATTTTGGAGCTCCTAATCAAGACAATTATTAAAACGATATCTGGTATAAGGTAAACTTTTGTAAAAATTAATTTGTGTATAAGAATCAACATTTTAATAACAAAACATTCGTTTTAAGCATTAAGTCCGCCTTTACACAAATGTGTATATGTAATATAAATAAATAAATTCTAAATGTACGGTTGTTTCATATCTGTAAGTTCATACAAACAGCTTTCGAAAGTGGGGGAAGAGTTGGTAACTAACTATTGTAACCCTCCTAATTTTTATTCGACGAACTGCGTTTCTATTTGATGGCCCCTCATTTAGAAGCGTTGACTCAAAACAAAAAAAATACTGTAGAACTGGCAACGTATCGGGACGAAACGTGGCATCGGCGCGGCTCAGCGGCGCGCGCGCACGTTCGAAAAATAAGTAGACATGCCTGTCGGGCAAGTTCTGGCGGCGAGATAGTGGGGCGCCTCACCGCGCCAGTGCCCCTGCTGAATGCGTCGCGAGAGCACGCAAAAGCGATATTCTACGCGCTAGCTTCGTCAACGCGCTCACTGTAAACACACCAGTTACACTCTCCTACAAACCGGTTACTACCTTTGTGATCACTAGTGCTGCGTCTGTGATTTTTCGTGTTCGTTATGAATAATCTGACTATATGTCAGTGAGATATTTATGAATGAGTGTTTGTGTTATTAAAAGCTGTGTTTGAATTTTACTATCTTAACTATGCGATGACCCGTGACTTGAGCACACACCAAAATTGGATTACAATATCGGAAATTATCGAGATCGGTGAGTTTCAACCTTGGAATGCAATGATATTTATATATTTATTTAGTTAAAACTAGCACTCATAGGCCTAAGCTTTGTGGAGGCGGCACAAACAAAACTCATAGGATAGGGGAGTGAAGGAGAGAGAGCGCTTTGTTGACACAGGGTAAGCGACTAGCGAGTGAGTGGGCCCGTTCTACCAACGACTCCACGACTCAACTAGACTCTCAACGCCGACCAACAGTTTAAATTGTGGAGTCGAAAGTTCACTGTTACGTCCTCTTTGATTGCTTTCTGTACTAATTTAGAAAGACAAGCTATCATAGTCACTAACATAGAAAAGTACTAAGCAATTTAAATAAATTAAAGTAGTTTGTTAGAAATCATCATGTTTTATAGGAATAAGAATCGCTTATACAACGTCATGTTTGCAGTTTAACGACCAGAAATGATAACGACATAATTATGTACTTTATACTATGAGTAATTAGATAAGCAGTATTTTTCTGTCTCAGGCTTAAAACAATAAAAATTCCTTCTGAAGCAAAGCTTGTTAGTGTTGCCTGCCATCTTACCATGAACTGTTAACGCAGGATATTTTTCGTAATGAAAGCGAGACGCCGCTACGTGCTGTAGTGTGGCATCTCGCTTCCACAACGGAAACTGTCCTGCTTGAAGAGTTCATGGTAATCGGACTGTTCTCTAAATTACCGCGTTCTTTCTTAGTCCCTAGCCAAGTTGAACACCGGTTAGGTAGAGTCGTTTCAAAATACCTATGTAATACTTATTACCACATCGGCAGTATTATAAATTACATAGCTTTATCAATGGTGTACTGTCTGAGTCGTTCACATGAACTAGTTTCTTATAATTATGTCATCTTCCTGCAAAGACATAGGTACTACCTTCTTGCGACACACAGTTTATTAACATATTTTTCATTCCATTACATAATGGCCATAATTTACTTGTAAAAGAATAACACACGTCATAATTAAATAACCCACCTTCTGACACAGTCGGGTAAAAACAACGCTAAACCCACTGACAATTATTGATACTTAACATAATACATTCTATTTCCAGAATTTGCCTCATAAAGCAGTGTCATTGACCTATCTAGGTATGATTTCCGTATTCATTATATAATGTTTGACTCCGCAATTTTTGGTTTATAAATAGACAAAACAATTACTTTTGTTAACAAAACTAATGAATGAAAATCATTATCAACATCCTGCGTAATTGCGTGCACGCCATGCGTCATAGTCATGATAGTAGTCAACGAAAATACCAGATGCGTTAGAGTCGGGGCACACCAAATGTTAACTAATTGTAACTGGGGCCAATGGGTCAATGCAACACTCAAGGCTTGAGTCTCAGGCGCGTATTTCCAAAATTTTATTACACAATATGGAAGCGTAAACACAGTACATAGTGAGTAGGACCTTTATACTGTTAACGCTTTAATAAATAAACCAGTAATTATACTTTAGCTCTTTCTATAATCCTACTAATTAAAAGGATGTACTGCGTTTGCAAAACTGATAATTCAATTAACATGATCCTATTTAAACCGCTCCAATGGTTTTGTCAAAATACTACGTTATATGTTGAAATTCGAATTAATAGTCAGTTTATTAAAGTTCATTTACAAGTAAATTTGCGTTACATATTTAAATAGTGGCTAGTGCGCTTAATTTCTGTGTTGCTAACTCACTAATTATTTGGTTATCAAGTCAAGCGTGGAATAATATTTACCAATTATTTTAGTTTTGTTTGAAGAATTAAATTGTTATTTATATTATAATTCATACATATGTCGATATAGACAGTGGGCAGTTTGCAATGGCAAAAATATATGTTTTTGAAGTGTAGTCAGTTAAGTGTAGCTAATTTAGCCTGTCTCAAATACCGATTGCCTGAAACGTGTTGGATGGAGGTGTTCGCCAGTCAATTTCTATAGAAATAACATCTTGGAAGCGTGCAACTAATCATTGATAAAATTTGGATTGGTTACGTAAGCTAGATTAGGCTTGAATTCGGTTCAAGCAGGAAAACAGAACTCTTCCTTCTCGAAAATTAAAAAAAAACACTTAAAAATCCAATTTTAATGTAGGCAGATAATACATTTCGAGAGTTCGTCAAACAAGTCAAGTTAAAAGGTAATACTCGATGGATACCTTCAAAGTGAAATAAGCTCGCGACTCATCCCCTTACTCAGTTATGAGTGAGATTTATTTATAATTTTAAGTGTACCTATGAAAACTAATACCCTTAGTATTGATCACAACCACTAAATACTCTTCTCAAATTAATGAAAAATTATAAGCACTTAGAAGACTAAACGTTATTAAATCCCATCATCATACTTAGATAATGCGCATTAATAATAGCATTCATTAACTAACAGCTAATGGAGGTAGAAATACTCATCGGTGAATCAGTCATGACTAAAATATTTTATGCATACACTCGATGTACTCACATAACCACAGTGCAGTAAATAACTAATGTGAACACATACATTTATCGTTTCGAAATCCCGAAGGAATAACCAAGCCACTGGAAAACAACATAATATGATATTATGCGTAGTTACCCAACGCAAAACTTATGATGACGTCCAATGTTTTCCTTCGAAGAGTAAAATCCTGAAAAGTTAGTATGTAAATGCATTTTATGGAACAGAAGGCGATGTATTTATTTACTTATTCGTAAGATTACTTAAGTAACGTAAAATAGAAGCAAGTGGCTCACCTAACGTCTGCAAGCACCATTAAGGAAGCCATTTCGTTCTTATACCTTACGCGGGCTGGGACACTAAACGTATCTAAAAATAAATGGCCGATAAACTACCTGCTCTACCTTCAGTCGCAGACAATCGCAAATACACACTTGCGTTTTTGTAAAAATTGTGTCCATCATAGATTCATGTGTTTTGACATTATGTACCTAACTGGTTATGGCAAGATAAATTATTTCGTATGGTTATCTTTAGTTTAGCCAATAATACCTTTGCTGTAGCATTTAGGCACTATTTATCGTATTAAGATATAAAATAAGGAAAAAGATGAAAAATAATTGAATTTGAATTTATAAATGTTTACTACCACACTATTTATCATCAAACACCTAACTATAGAAACATGCAGGTACTTAAAAGGCGGAAGACCACGCTCTAATTTATATACCGACAATGATAAATTTAATTATACAATGTGTCACCTCGTCACGTAATAATCTTTGACCGTAATACTGATTCGTTCGTTGTTTACAAGAACAACGCGTATAGTCCAGGTGTCTGGCAATTTAATTGTGTATAAACCATTGGTCATATCATTCAAACGTAATAACAATTTTACATGTGTAGGCGTGTGTAAATTCGTCAACAATTTGTAATTAGTTATTACTTTAAGGACGGATCTTATCGTCACCTTATCTTGCTTGGCACGCTAGTAAGTTGTGTTGTTTATCAAAGCAAGTGTAAATACCTACGTATAGAGTAACGACCGTAACTTCGCACGAATAAAATGTTTCATATACTTTTTATGTAGTTCAGCTAACTGTAGATAGTGTGAGTTCGGAGGCTCGAATAAGTAAATCTCACGCGTTTACAAACCTGGTTCCGAAATTAACTTCAGAAAACTATGCTATGGGATTTTCTAGAAGGATTATATAAGCATACGCATAACTGTGTTCTAAGGACATTCATGGTTGGTGCTTAGTCACAATAAATCACACCTCATTCGCGTTTACACCGTAGACAAGTTGGTATGCTAGAAATTTACCATATTCTTACCCGCGCGCATGTTTACATAATATACATTAACATATTATAAAGCACTTTAAATACACCTCTATATTTATTAACTGATTTCTTCTTTTTACACAAAAAGATCATGAATAAATCGTCCAATAATTTCGAGCTTTTTAATTGAACATTTATCAAAGAACAAGCTTTTTAGTTTTTCACGTTAATTATTAAGAATTATAAAGTGGATTTAAATACATTATTTTATTAAATAGATTCAGGAAAACTATTTTTCTACTACTATAAATATCTACTGAAAAATACTTGTTAACATTAGTCCCACTCCAGGGCAAAGTCTCTTCTGAAATACAGAAGAAACGTACATTAATCAGCATGTTGGTTCACTGCATAAATATATATTGAGTAAATAGGTATACAATGTAACTATTCCTTGTTATATACATGTAGCTCTTAGTCTGCTTTAGGGAAATGTTATAAATACTTTTATACTCAAATAGGAACATTGCATACAAAACTAATTCTACAAGTCTAACTGGTATCTATGTCTACGTGTACAAATAAAACAAGCGCAAAGCCATAAACTATACTTAAAACGTGGTAAAAGGTAAATGCAACGTCCTAGAAATATAAATGATAACTTGGCGAAGTTACCCTCACCTACGTGTGCTCATTATGAATTTACTTAAATAAACTACTCATATCCGAGCACACTGCAAATCATCTTACTTCATTACGAAACTAGCAAAACGAAATATACTAAATCAGATTGGTAAATCAGTATTCCTTTCATAGAATATATGATAGTTTTATTCTTGGTGATTTGTAGTGTCGGCCAGTCCTTGTAGAGCGCTACACGATACCTCCTAAATCACTTTTTAGGTTCTCTATTAAAGTTCCATTACTAATTAAAAGAACGGTAAATATTGAGTACTGTACCCTATTTAGTTTCAAGATTCAACCCCGATTCAACTGATAAGCGTGAAATTAAAGTTTTTTCTTCGTTGACAATTAAGACAAATCGTATCGTGTCCGAATTACGTTAAAATCAAAATTAACTTTTCAAAGTACATTGGTATTGTACTTTGAAAAGTTAATTTGACAATTTCGACATACTTACATGTAATCTAAAACCCCACACACGTAGCTTATTGTAGCACTGATATCCGACATTGTTCAAAGACACATTACAAGCGTGACACCGCCAGAAGCGGCAATAAATTGTGTGCTGATATGGAAAAATGGCGAGAAACTGTCTTTTATCGTCTTAGCATAGTCCTTCAAGCCGTACGTTAAACCGTCCCGCGCTCCTTGGATTGTTATTTATTGCGGCTGACAGAAAATAACCACAGCTTCCTGATCCGCGTGAGATCGTGTGGGGTTTCGTCACGTCGCTGCATCTGTCTTTATATTACGGCTCAAGTGTCAAACTGGTCTGCGCAACTGCAGCCTTATCTTGTGTACAGTATATTGAGCTCGCGTAATCTGTTCAAGTGAGTGTTTATAGTAATAAAATGTAAAGAGAACATACGCGATATATAAAAAACAAAGTATATACCTACTTTTGGGCCTACTCGTGGGTAAAATGAGTGTTGACAGTGACTCTACCTGTCTACAATGAGGCAACAAGTAGGTACTACTGCAACTAACTCTGATTTAAAATATTCATTCAGACACCTCTTTTACATTTTTATACCTTTCCTATTACGTATTCGACGTTAGTCGGTGGGATGCCATTATTTATTTCTTTGATATTTCGATGTCAGCTGCGTGTGCATATTTAGGTAGATTTCATATTTTGATTTTTTCCAGTACTACGAACTAATATACTACAACGAACTAATCTTTAAATAAAAAGGTTAAACATTAGTAATCGTTAACTGTATAATTGTTCCGGTAAGCACACTGGGCGTGCATAAATTGTATGTTCGAAGTGCAATATATCGTGGGGGCAGAATTCATGCAAACCAGTTTAAATAGCATACATCACCGAACAGTTGGTCCGAAAACAGCAACGCGGTGGCAAAACAGACTCATGAAAATATCAAATGTATGCGTCGCCCTCCGCGCATTCAGTCCTCCGTGCATTTATGGCACATCTGTGCGAGTGTGCATGTAGCGAACATGTCACTTCAACTTCAACCCTTTTCAATTACGTTATATTGTTACACAATGCAACATGATTGTTGCATAAATTCAAAGTATAACCAGATATCTTATCTCTACGCTCAAAAAATACGTAATTATTATTAAAATTATTCATGAATACACGAATGCACATCATAATGTTTCTTTTTTTAAGTGTTTTTACGCGCTGCAACTGATAAAGTTACCAAAATGGTGTAAACCAGTACTGATATTATAATATCTTAGAAAAATGAAGCTTACTTAAATATAATATTTAAAAAATACGGTTAGGTATTATAGTTATCCCTATTTAAACATCATTTGAATACGTACTATAAAAAGCTGCCATGAAAACCAAAATTATGTATATAATATATAGATCAGAATTATCCGGTTTACGACAGCAATTTACTGTAATAGGTGGATATAAAAAATGAGACGTCTCCAATAAACTGTATCGAGCGACGCATAAAAGGCAGATTAAAAAAAGATATCGTAACAAGTGAACGGTGTCGAGATCACGAACTGGACGAGACGATCGAGTTCTGTTTCTCACGATCAGCAAGGATAGTTACAAAAATAATAAAAAAATGTATGCGAATCCTGAGCAATGAGTGCGTGTGCGGATGCATGCTGCGTGCGTCAAACGACCGTCCCGTGTGACCGAGAACCAGACCAGCCACTAGACATGCATGCCTTCAACGACATCACACGCTCTCATTAACATTCATCGTTAAATATATTTTATCGTAGGTTTGTTTAATAACAACAATGTTGTATTAGACAATAATGCTATATTACCGTAAAAACCAAGGTGCTCTACTATCGATCAGGTATACACAGTTCATCCTTATTAATAATATATTATGTTGTTTATCAAACAACGATATATCACACACGTTGTAAAAGTGTCACCAGGGTCTCTTCCTTCCCTTAAATCCCTGTATATTATGTTAAAAAACATGTATTTCGTTCCGTCTAACTTAAATAAATTACCTAACTCTGGCTAACTAACTAAAATTCAAGATGCCTAACTTATAAATTATCGTTGGCCAGGTTTCAGGATAGGTAATAGGTATATTATAAGCAGATAGGTACTTTTATAAACATGAAAAAGTTGTAAACCGTGCTTGGCATATAGTGTTATAATTTTATAATTTTGTTGCAGAGAACGAAAAGTGCTGGAAGATGGCGCGTATAGAAAGGAGATATTAAGTAAAAATGGCCGTCGCGCGCGCGGTCCTTGTTCTTCTAGCGTCTACGGCTCAAGCCTGGATGCCGGATGCTAACGCACGCATACATATCAAATATGGTAAGTAACACCTATGATTACGTACGGCAACAATAAGTTGAAACATAAACAAATGTTGCTGAATATAAAGTTATAAAAAGTTTTGACGAAATAAAAAGGAAGTATTTTTAAGTTCAGAAATTTAATTTTCATTTGCACATATTATAGAGGTTGTATTTATGTAAATGTGTTGAGCAAGAGTGGATATTTACCTAATCCAAAAATTCGCATTTCATGCCTACGGTTACACTTACATGGCAGGTGCAAAAACCTTCTAGGGATTTCTGTGTATTATACAGACATGTGAGAATTTCCCAACAGATTGTTATGAAATCGGAAACGTTCATTGTTGTTTAATCGCTGTACAATGGGAACATTGTTCGTTTGATCTGTGCAAAAAAATCTTTGATATGCACATACAGATCCACAACAAAAGCGTGAAAAGATTCCTCCTGTTACCTGCTAGATAGTATTAACTTCGAATCTCTAAAAAAATTGTAGGTGGAGATTCTGCGCATAATGTACTTAATCGGTACATAAAGATTTATACAACTTAAGGTGTCGTAAATGAGAAAAATGTGTATAGAGTTTTTTAATCAGCATAAGCGCTGCAACATTCTAAATAATTCACCAGTAATTTTTCACAAGTTTCTTCAAAACATATTAGGTATACCAGTCTGATTTATATTTCCAGACCACAGTAAACACTTTATAAAAATGTATTATATATATGTGACTTGACAGTTAAATCACTCTTTCCAGGCGAAGAAACATCAGAGCAGTTCGTAGGAAACGCGACCGCACCGGACCACTTCCGTATATTAGACAAAGATGACTTCTCTATTATCGTCGGTGGCAGGTGAGATAAACCTACAGCATTTTATAACTACTGCTCGATTCACATCGTCCTGAGTGTATTAATTATGCAAATGAATGACCACCAGCCATTTCCGAAGAAGATACCTATTACAACATACAAAGTATTACTTAATCAGGCTCGACTATTCTTATAACAACTTGTTTTATAACATAACAATTTTAACATTTTATTTATAAAATTAACATATTTTTGTACATTTCCAGAAACACAGTCTACAATCTCAGCCTCTACGATCTGTCAGAAAATGTAGAACAGGTAATTATACTATTAATATACGTATTTATCAAGAAACCACTTAAGAAATTATTAATGATATTAAATCATGAATCGAATCGGAAATACCAAGTTTAATTTAGTATACACTACAATATTGTCAATATTTATGGGACTAGTAGAGCACAGATAAGGTATAAATAACTGATTCTATTTGGGACTTCAGACTACTGCATGAAATTGTTCAAGTAAATATAACTTTATCATGTCTTTGATAAAAAAATGGAACTCCTTGATAAGGAATATCACCCGAACAGTAACTAGGTAGTCCAGATTGATATCGCCAAGCATTTGGCAAAATTGATCTACATGTAGTAGCCGAGTTCTGTCGGTGAACGAACCAGTAAAGAAACCCTTAATAGGCATCGCACTCCACTACAGGTTTATGTATCTAATCTTGCGCAAACAACTATAGTAGGTAGATATTCTACTGCACTCACTGTTTATTCTTAGTTACGTTACGACCCATTTCGCGCGGCTGGCTGTTTATTTTCTAAATCGTATAAGATTTTATTTACCGTTATATGTATACCATCGTTGCATTAACATTTTAAGAGGTAATTGCTTTTCAATTGCTATAACAATGAATCATGATATTACGTAATATTAGTTGCACGCCACACATTCTTGGTTGCAGTATGTTTGTACAAATTCTTTAGAGAAACAACGTACTACGTATCATAAAAACAATTGTCCTTCTGAACCTTACTACTATAAGTATTTACATTTTTCTTCGTATTAGTACAAAAAAATTATTACATTGTTATGAAAGATCAAACACGTCATTTTCATTTACCTACACGAGATAACCTATGATACCATAAAAAAAAATGTTTCATTGATCTTAAACTTAAGGTTCGGATATTGTTCTTTATGTATACAAATTAATAATGTTTTTAACGCATATTCATCATCTCATATTCCTGACATCATGAAATTAATTTGTTTTACAATATACTAGGATAAATCTAGATAACAGCCAGCCATACTGTATGTTAGTAATATACTTGAGGCTCCGATTGATGGCGGCACCACACGGCGCGAAAAATAAAAATACGAGCAACATGGACGAATGGACGTAGGGCAAGAGATTGTTTGGCACACAGCCAAAAATTACTCCCGTCTCACTGCTGAAAAACAGTCCTGTGTTTACGTATAGACATGATTTTATGACGGAACATCAGACATTCGTTCATTGCCCTTGCCAAGATAAATCAAAATCAGGTTTACACAACATAAACATAATTTACGATTCCATTTAGGTACTAACTAAAATATGCCTTTCCTATCATGTAGTTTTTCTACACTAAGCGGATTGAAATTATTATCTTTTTAGAGCAATTTGTGACTACAGATGTAGGTACATACATGATAAATGTGGGTCTTGTTAAAGAAAATACACAACCAGTCTTATGTCGTAATTTACTTAAATTGAGTCTATAGAGTTGGCGGCATAAAGCCGCACTCCTACGGGCTCATAAGAAAATTTAAATCCCTACATTCTGAAGTTCAAATTCAATGTCACGCTTGGTGTTTAAATTACTCGTCATATATTAGAGCTGGCCGGTTCGGTGATGCGTTGAATTATTCACGTCCAGAGGCGCACAGGCGCAGGCCGGCCACTACGCCTCACTCGAATACTAATCATATTTATACGGTTATTTTTTTCTTCAACCTGTGAAATACTCTCTGTGTGCTATTGTTCCAAATTAAAACTAAAAGGAGACTCATGTAAAAAATATTCTGGTCCCTATGTACTGCATTCGTATTTTTACAGTTACAACGATGTTGATACTGCTATCAGAAGGCGATGATAACTGATGGCTTAACCGATAACGACATTCACAATAATTGCGATGTAGGTTGCACCGCGTTTCTCATACATGCAAGCGAATATACTATAAATACGTAAAACAGACCAAGGTGTGCGCCATCTAACGCGCCGCCAAATTATTACGGCCGGTATTAAGTTACTTTTGGCCCGTCTGTAATTTGGAAGGTGATTTGATTTATTAACACTAAAAGTGGGCACATTTCGACTTAGGACGGAATTTCCAGAATTTAATTATGTATATTTCTATTCAAGGGCGCATTTTACCATCCCAACATATTTTTAGAAATAAATGTTAGGTAAACCCACGAAATGTCAGGCCAAATTGCTTTTTTGTCATGTCCGAATTAAATAATATAATATAGCATTATAAATTAAGATATTGACTTATGTGATATTGCCCTTAGCGATTGGAGTGGCAATCAACAGACGCGCACAGGGAGCTATGTCAGTTAAAGGGGAAGTCTGCCGATGAATGCCAGAATTACCCGCGAGTTGCGGCGCGTGCGCACGGGCGGCTCCTAGTCTGTGGCACCAATGCTTTCAAACCGTTATGTCGTCGGTATGCAAGACATCCACCAAGCCATCACCTAGAAGAGATCGATGGTTCAGGCCGTTGTCCTTATGACCCACAACATAATTCTACAGCTATTTTTGTTGGTAAGTTATATCCCTTATTGTAAAAGACTATGTGCCTAAATACTTAGCTATATGAGTTCAATTTTTAATAATGATTTCATCGTAGATGAGTGAAATTATATATGGTCATATTGAAGCAGGCTTCCTTATGGATAAACAAGATGAAATCTGAAATTTAATGTGCATTTATAGATCTAGGTATACTTTCTACATCTGTAATAATATTTACAAATAGGTTGGTTATTGTTATAATAGTATTCTCATTTATTTTCAGACGGTCAGTTATACACAGCAACAGCAGCAGATTTTTCTGGTACTGATCCGCTCATATATCGAGAACCGGTGCGAACAGAACGTTCGGATCTCCGTTTGCTAAACGATCCTTCATTTGTGGGAGCTGTGGCCTCGACCAGCCATGTTTACTTTTTTTACCGAGAAACTGCGGTCGAATTTATGAACTGCGGAAAGGTCAGTTTTACGACGATTATTATGATGTGATTTTCTTATTCAATGTATTTTTTTTATAATATAAATTGCAATTACAGGCAGTATATTCAAGAGTAGCACGAATCTGTTTAAATGATAAAGGAGGTCCCCACACATTCAGCGACCGTTGGACTTCATTTTTGAAAACTCGTCTCAACTGTTCTATGCCAGGAGAATATCCCTTTTATTTTGACGAAATCCGTAAGTAACTCAAATCAAATATTTCTTCTTATTGTTTGTGTAAGAAAGCGAGCGAGAGTGTAGCCACATATAATATTAAAGCGTAGAAAATTCAGAGTCAAGTTAGAAAATTCGCAAAACATATTAAATTTATAATATTGTCTACAGCTGCTCTACCTTAACCTACAAATGTTTATTGTAATATTTTACTTCATACCGACTTATTTCACGATATTTTTCCAGAGGCTACTACTGAACTAATAAACGGAATGTATGGAAAAAGCAACAGCAAAAACGATATTATATATGCAGTATTTACTACTCCTCAAAATGCTATAGGTGGTTCAGCTGTGTGTGCATTTTCTATGAGAGATATCATCGACGCTTTCGAGGGATCATTTAAAGGCCAAGAAAGTATGAACTCTAACTGGCTTCCATTAGAAAAAGAGAAATTACCAGAAAACCGACCGGGTTCCTGTGTTGAAGATAGTAGAACTCTCTCTGATTCAGCCGTAAACTTCATTAAAACACATCCACTCATGGACAAGGCTGTCCCGTCATTTTTAGCACGGCCAGTTCTCATAAGAGTTAGTTTACAATACAGATTTTCAGCTATCGCAGTACATCCTCAAGTTCAAGCAATGAATGGAAACAAATATGATGTCATGTACATCGGTACTGACGATGGGAGAGTCATCAAAGCTGTGAACGTAGCTGCTAATGAAGGAGATTTTGATGCTAGCGTTGACGAGTACAGTAGGAACCCTGTCAGGACTGCTGTGATTTCAGAAGTACAAGTACTACCTCAAGGCGTGCCTATCAAGCAAATGCATGTCGCACTGACTACTGAAAAATTAATTGTGGCGTCTGGCGATATTATTAGAGCAGTAACGCTGTCACATTGCGGAAACGTGCAAACGTGCAGGTAATATTATTTTGTCTTAATATTGATTATGGTTATATAATTTTACTTATTGACACAACCATAGGGTTGCTGGGGGATTAATAAACTCCGACTATTTGGCTTGAACTTTAATTGGGCGACGTAATTAATTACGATGAAGCATTGGGCTATGATGATTTTCGCATTGCATAGGTCATAAAAATAGACAATACCCTACTATAGTAAAATTATATTATAACTAATAAATTAACATTTTCGTTTCAGGGAATGTGTTATATTGCAAGATCCGCACTGTGCGTGGGATTCTAAGCAACAAGTATGTTCTTGGGTTGGAAACAGACAATTTCCTAATCCAGAGAGATTTCTACAGAATGTAGAATATGGAAAGACTGATATTTGTAATAAGTTGCCAGCACTCTTGCCGGGTGACCGGCATAGCAATAGAAATCCTGGCACAAAGAAGCCTACGCAGTCTGAATCGGATATGCGTCAAAAAACTGACGATATCCAAAATGAAATATTAATAGAAGTTGTTGAAACAAATGTGTTATCAGAAGAGAAGAGTACTAATAACAACAAACATGAGACAGGTAAATATTAGAGAATTTATTAGATTGTACCTCGTACTTGTAAAATATATAGGTAATGTGTTAATAAATACTGTGAATGTTCCTCAGACTTGCTGACAGTGGAAGCCGCTGACGGCAATATTTATAGCGCCCAGGCATTGCTTACTGCCGTGGTAGCGTCCTGCCTCGTGACGCTAATGGTGGGATTCGTCATAGGATATCTTTTTTCACGGCGATTTCGCCACCCGTTTTTTACCGACACCTCTCCCTTCAATGAACAACATAATCATTTAAACAGGTACATATTCTTAGTAAAATGTTATTAATATAATATTGTAAGTATTTTACGTCTAGTTAATCTATTAATCTTCGTGACTTATTAGTATGACTGACAATGCAGTTTTCCTTTGCAGGCGAGTTTTTATGATTTCCAGAAGTGAGTCATAGTTGTAATACGCAAATGCTCGCTGAAAGTTTGTCACATTTAAGCCCTTGCACTGATTTATTATTGTTATATACTTATGTTGTACAGATCTGATACGCTTAGACACAAAATCGTTTTTGCACTACACATGTAACATATCTACAAACAAACCAACCTATATGACAATCATGCTAATGAAATAATCACATTAGCAAATCACTGTACAATACCTAACGATTTTTTTATTGTAGGTGAATGCAAACTACTTTTTCAGTCCCTAGTGCCTAGAGTTAACATTACTATATTTTTCAGATTAAGCCCGTTAGAAACACCTCTGAACGCAAATACAGCGTACATGCCTCGATCGAAAAACGTGAATATGGTGGCGAATGTATGTCCTAAGCAGGATAACCTCCACCTCGAGCTTGGCAAGGAACGCACGCTCGACTTACGAAACTCCACCGAATCCCTAGACAAGGACCTCAAGTGCGGCACATTACAGAAGGTTAAAAAGACTTATATTTGAAAGTTACCTCAACAAACCATGTATGGATCCATTGAAAAGTGATTTAGACGATATTATAAAATCGCGTGTGCCAAGTCTCCTGAAAACTTTCGACTAAAACAGTGTCTGTTTAAGTGATCGACTCAGTGTTGACAACGTTTGTGTAAATAATATGTATGGTCTCCTACTTGTGTACAGTCTGTCTACTGGATACTCCTAATAGTAGTAATGTTGTTATTTACAAGTAAACCGTGAATATTGCATTTATAGTGACAGAGTGACTGTAAACATTTACGGAGTGTAGTTATCATGTCTAATAAATAAAAAAAACTATTAGCACTGAATATATAATTGTTGTTTTAAACTAAAATCATGAAATGATATTGATTGTTTGTTAAAAATACAACATCTGTCATAAAATAAGGACAACAATAAATCAGACTGATAGGACTCATTTATTATTGTAAATATTCGGCTTTAGTATTAGTTAGGAACAGTTTTTTGTCACATTCCATAATCCTAAGTATCTACTATAAAAAGGTGCAGCTATTGTAAATATAATTAAATGTGTATATAGCGTTATATTGTTAATAATATCTAAGTATCAGCCAAGGGGCTCAATTATTGTGACTTGACATGGTCAAGTCATGAATTTAGCGAAATGAGATTGTTATTACTGGCAATGTGTAAAATTAAAAATTCTAAACCTACACAGAGTAGTCAAATAAATATAATAACTTTAGAAAATCGTCAGGACGTTCAATAATAATGTTTCCCTATAAAATTCGTACCTAACACTAAGTTATGTAGGTTTAGATTTTTTTAATACCCATATTGCAGATAACTTTTTATATAAAAAATTAAACTTTTTGAATATAAAACATCAGTTGACTGACAGAATATCAGTGTATTTTAATTTCGTTAGGCACTTTTTTTAATTGCAGGAATTTTTACACTAGGACATACAAATAATGTGTTTAGTTTTTATTATTTCTAAATTTTAGTTAAGCTGTGCATTATGTACATTTCAGTCTATTAATTACCTACTTACTTAATAGTTAATTAATATAAAAAATGATCCTCTATAGCTAACAAGCCAAGGAAGAACTGTTTTATATTTAGTTAAACTTAATTATGCCAGTTTAATCAAATTCTGCAAAATAGTATTATGAGCTGTAGTAATAAAATATAAATTTTGTTACAATATAAAATCATAATGTAATTATTATAGCATATATTGCTGTGCTAAGTGCATAGTGCCTTGTAGGTTGCCAATTTAGTGCCTAATGTTATGTAGGATACATTTTGACAGAGAAAAATATTTATTTGTAAACTATAAAATAATTTTGAATTATTTGTTCTAATTACTTAATCAATGCCAGATGAAGTAAGCTTGACTTATTATTAATATATATTATATTTAATGAGTATATGATTAAAACCATAATTTCATTGCATTATAAAATTATGTATACCTATATAAATACCTATAGTATTGATGTGGATGAAAATACTTATTAGGCTGAAATTACCACCAGACATTTTAACAATGAGCTAGTATTCCCACCGTAAAACAATCAAAGTCTCTTAAGTTAAGCGAAAATAAATACTATAATATATCTATTTCTGTACATACAAGTAAATAAGCTGTAGAGAGTATGAATATTATACTAAGTGATTTATCTATGTATTAATAAAAAGTGAGTATCACAAAAGTTTCTTTTCAAAATTTTTAAGTGTGTAATAAATAATAAATTTTCGGATAATTTATATTGTTTTAATAATATCAAATACTGTAATATCATGAACACTGTCATTAGTACTCACTCAAAAATATGTTTTATTTATATTTTTTATATCATAATGCTGGCAATTATATACATTTCAGTACTAGAGGAGAAAATATAAGTATTAAAGCATTACAAAGTGGTTTTATTTTGATAAAATTATATTGTAGTACAAAACATGGACAAAAAACTATGGTAATTGGCTGGATCTTGATCCAAATGCTAATACAAATTAATCTAATCCATAAACCTTACAGGTAACAAAACAGGGTAACATAATCTTCTATTAGTACCATAAAAAGTGAAAAAGAAGATGTTACACTGTTAATTGCTTTACTAATGTCCATAACAAATAAAATAGGACTTATAAAAATCATAAATCTTCTGTGTCAATATAATTTATGTAATTACATAAAAACTGTCTTTTCTCAATGGCATTTTGAACAATATTAGTATTTATGGAGACGGCATCCTCACAAGTAACAGCTTCCTCTTTGACTTCTGAGCACCCTTCATGCATCAATATAAAATTGTGCATAATACATGCTGCAGATATAAGTAGGTGAACAGATTCAGGCTTCACAATATCAATATGATTTAACTTCCTGAACCTTTCCTTCATTAATTCAAATGCATGACCAATATAGCTCCGAGATTTCCAATGTATTTCATTAAATTTCATCTCCTCACTTGTTAACAACTCTTCACTTGTAAATGGTGTAATAAGATTTTTCCTTAACTTATATTCAGAGTCACCCAAAATATGATTCTCAAACTCAACGTAATTCTTTAATTCGTGTGCAAGTGGGCTTTCTTTGAATACTCTACTTTTCTTGGTTTTCCCTATTTCACCTATATGAATATCTATGAATATCAAAGACTCATCACAAACTGCTTGTAGGAGAACAATGTCAGGTTTATCTTTCTTGTTCCTTTTAGACCCAACTTTAAAACGGCAAGCATCGATAAATCCAACACAGTTGGGGAATTTAAATCTACTGTTTACTTTTATTCTTGTAACATGTTGTTCCTCTACCGAGGGCCAGTTGATAAAATTATATCTTTGTTCAGTGAGATGAGAAGCTATTTCATGAAATATATAGCTTACTGAAGACTTATGCAAACCAAACAACTTACCTATTTCATTATAAGAACAGTCACTCACCAGCAGCCATAAAAATACATGAACTTTCTTATCAAGAGGGATGTTACCTGGTTTCACACAGTTCTTCAAAATGTTTATAAGAGCCTGAAAACAAATACATAAAGCATAAATTATTTCTGAAAAAATTTGAAAACCAAATAATGATATTTTAAATTACCTACATGGAATGGCTAGAATTTCATTCATAATCACACTAATATTATAAAGGCAAAAGTTTGTGTTTATTACCTATTCATGCTCAAACGGCGAGACCGATTTTGTTGAAATTTCATATGGAAGTGGCTGATACCCTTACTTACCTGGATTAACACATAGGCTACTTTTCATCCCAAAAAATGTAGCAAGTAACTCCGCGGGTTGCAGCTAGTAATTATTATAAACTCAGGTGGTCAGAGACTAATCTACATGGGATAGCAATACAATCATGATATCAAGAAAATAAATGATTACCTGTACAGTTTTCTTCTTCATTTTAAACCTTACAAAATAATCTTCGTCAGTGAAATGTTGTACAGTATTTTCATAAAATCCTTTAATACGGCGAGTAATGGGCGCTATGCCAGAACTTTGATTGTCGACTGACCGAGTTGTTTGATAAAACTCCTTCGTTAGTGTCTTGCTAAACATATTCATATTCTCATTGTTTTCATTTACTATATTAGCCACAGCTACCACTAATCTATTCATTGTACAAACATTGTCATTATCCAGAAACATGCCCATCATAAACTCTTTTTGAAAATTATTCATTATGATTAAATTTTGTTTTATATAAGGCTAAATGTTGTGTTAAACATAATACATCTGTTTTTATATTCATTTCATTTTCAGTACGTGCCCGTAGCAGATACAACACAAAAAAAATATTTGAAGATGGACATTGTAATCAGTTTTTGGGAACGACGGCATGAACTATGTCGTTATCGTTCCGCAACAAATCAGGAAGTTATCACTAAACTGATTTGTTATTGTTTGAATGAAATTTACTGTTTAGAAATTATGTGAAATGTCAAATTGACAATGTTCAATATTGAATATTCAATATTGTCATCATGAAAATTACTAGTGGTGGGCGAAAATAATTATTTATGATTTAAACTAATGAAACCTTTAAATAGGAAGTTGTCTCGAGATATTTATCATCATCAGCCGCTGCTGCTTTATGCAAAGATATATTATTTTGATCTAATTATAATAAAATAAAAAAAAAATCATTTATTTCAGATAACGAAAGTCCATAGACAAGACATTCGACGAATTTGCGAAAGACGAATTTGCTTGTAGCTAATTCTAATTAAGTGACGATTGAAGTTGTAATGTAATGTTTAGATTATAAATTATACAAGTATTAATCGACTTTAATTTAACAGCCTCGACACTAACTTTAAACTCATGACAGACTATTTTCAACTCAAACTTAAACGTCAATCTTAAATTCCTAGTTCCTGTCTGTCTGCTGTCATCTAAACAGCTGATCGTAGGTTCTAAAGTATTTTTCTTGAATTAGACCGATTTTGTAAGTTATTGATTGTTGAGACTACAGCTTAAAGTGGTTATTATGTTCTAACCGTGTTAGAAAAATATATGTCATAGTCCAAACTACTAGTTTTTACTTATAGACACAAACTTCAAGATAAAACAGCTTACCTAGTCACAAGAGAACCACTTTTCTAAACTATTATACGTATTTGTATTAGACTTGATATAAATATAGAATTAACTTTTACGTGAAAGTAAAACATAAACAGATAAAATATTCAATCGAAGTCAACAAAATTATCAAAATTTTGCTTAATTTTTTTATTCGTAAAAGACATCTCCTGAAGCCAACATCAATGGCAAATGATGTTGCTTCTTACTTTTCCGGAGAAGAAAGGTTGGTAATTAATATTGATTAAAGTACCTACGTTACGTAATAGAACTATACTATATAAGTACCTAGTCAATGTGCCTGGAAGTTTTTGAATTTTGTGCCATCGACCCAACTTATTCGCTTTTTTAAAATATCTAGTGTTATATTACGTAAACTAGGGATTACGAAGTCTTGACCTAACTCTTGTACATAATATAATTACTAATATTCTAACCAACTGGTTTGCTAAAATTGCAAGAAATGGTCTACTGAAAAAGATGTAATAATTAGAACTTATACATATTCATTGGTAGACTGAGGTACCCTCAGAATATAAGAACACACCAGAATTCACTATAAGAATTTATTTTTAATGCATTGTTTCATCAATAGACTTACACAACCCATCCATCACACATACATGCTTACCAAACACCTGTTCAATTTTGTTTGAATATGTGGGTGAGGCAAAATCAATAATTTTACTGCATTATTTATTAACTTCATTACTTAAACAATAACATTATGTGTAAATTATAAGATCATGTTTTTCATTTCAGCATTAAAGATCAAAAACTGATATATCCTGCGGCAACAAGAAATCAAGACCCTATATTACAAGTTTTAAAAAGATTCCTTATCTGTGATGTTGAAACTATTGAAGATGAAGAAAGTCCATTATTCTTGGAGATAGCATCAGGCTCTGGTCAACATGTGGCACATTTCGCACCTAATTTCCCAGGAGTTAAGTTTCAACCAACTGAAGTGGATGATAGTTTGCTTGGAAGCATTTCTTATTATGCGAATCACTGCACAACAAAAAATATACTTCCACCAATGCTTATTGACATTTGTAATAAATTATCTTTATATGGGTTTGAGGAGAATAGTGTTGACTACATGTATAATGCTAATATGATACACATTAGTCCTTATGCATGCACTGTTGGGTTATTTGAAAATGCTGGAAATTATTTAAAACCTGATGCCCTCATGATTACATATGGGCCATATAGCAAAGATGGTGAAATAACTCCTGAAAGTAATGTTCAGTTTCACGCTTCTCTTAGAGCAAGGAATTCTGCATGGGGCCTTAGAGATATAGCAGATCTAAACAAATTAGCTGAAAATAATAATTTGTCTCTTATGGACACTATAGAAATGCCTTCAAATAACAAAACATTAATATGGAAAAAGAACTAAATGTAGTATCCTTCTTTATACATGATACTACCCACATGTATTCAATATACAATTCTTGTAACTAAAATCTGTTATTTGATTACATACCTACTAGCTACCCTGGAGTTACCACTATAATAATATGCATTTTGGAGATCATGGTAAGAATACCTTACCATGCTTGAAAGTTTTAATTATTGCATTTGATTATAACTGTTTAGTGTTTTGATTATTCTGAACAATTCAATTGAAAAAAAAGTTTTGAGCTGAAAGAATCTCTAAATATCGCATACCTACTTATCACATTGTTGCTAATAAGGCTAAGGCTGCCAAGGCACATATTATTTACTGAATTACTCATACATCGCGCTAAACCGATTGGCATGTAGGTAAGTAATTGGACTGCTGCGCCTGCCAGAGGTCGTAGGTTCAATCCCCATACGGGATATAATATTCGCTTTACTAGAGATGTTCTGACTAGACAGTAAAACCAATTATGCGACCATTATTTATGGTCGGCGATCTTTACATTATTACCGCATTTAGTTGCCGTTGATTCAGTCCTTACTTTCCCAAGAAGTGTTGTTGAGCTGCGATGAGCAAATAACACAAAAAAAATCGCCCCTTTTGACGGCTCTTTCACTTTAAGTAGATATTTTTAATATAAATGTAATTATAAATTATTGTCATAGTTATGTAATTTTACTGACGTAAATTGTTAATGTTTTTTAAATATCTTCGCCCGTTGGCTTAGCCGACTTATTAATTGATATCATTCATTTGTATATAGCAGATTTGTATTGTCTAGATATTTATATTCATTAATCCAGAGCTATCGTGCAAAAAACGACATACATATTACTCTTAGACAATATAACCAAATAAATTTGTAATAATCTGATTATCTAAGGATTATGTACTAATATTCCAACAGAACATCTATGGTAAGGAGGGGTAGTACCTATTTAGTTTCATAGAATTAGGTATTATTGATTTTTTGTTTTTGCCTTTACGTCAATGTCACTGAGATAAGATAATATGTCAGAATTTGTTGTCTAGCTCCTAACGAATGCACATCATACCAACATAATATTTCGCTGGAATTTACAAGTGTATTGAGTAAGAAATGGCTAAACGACCGGCTTCAGAAGCGTTTCATGTGGAAAAAGAATTACGAAAGAAGGAAGGTAAAAAACACTCACTGGATTCAGATGAAGAAGACAGTGGTGCCGAGGAGGAAAAAACAAATGTACTCCATGCCGATGATATTGAAGGGGAAGAAGATGGTGTGGCTGGAATGGAAGGTGAAGTGAGTAATAAATTTTGCGTCTCAACTGTTTTTCGAATGATTTTGCAACTTTATGCTGTGATCGAAGCTAATAAACCATATAGGTACATAGATGTACATAGAGTACTGATCATCATAGTTTAAGAAAAACATTGTTTCTGACTTCGGTGGTTAAATAGTTTTGATTTAATCAACAATTAAGTTGTCAAGTTGTTTTTTATTGTGGTGTTCTAAGGGGGTGGCCTTTGTTCAACAGTGGACATCTTCAGGCCGATGATGAGAAAAAATCAACAATTTGACTTAGACGTTTACTCCACAATGCACACATTTCACATGCTGTGCAGTATTGATTGACTGTAAACTGTTCTATTATGCAGAGGCTGCATAATATTTGAGTATATTTCCAACTGTGATTGCATGCATCTGTTGTCGAAAACTTAATAATAAATAACTAAATGAAGAGTATATTTTCAGCAATGCATACAGATATAACATCTAGAAACTACACTGAGTTAGTACCACTGTTCTAGCCAAGTATATTTTAACTTTCTCATTCTATAATTTAATAGAAAGTATATTAATTAATCTATTCTAAAACAATAATATTCTATTCTCTAGACAATCAATGGTACTAAATTGTTTAGGATAAAACATTGACCAACTCAACTCGAGAAAATACAAGCATAATGTAATGTATATTTATTAGTAGGATTAAAAACTGGGACTATAATCATAAAATGACAATAATATCAACATGTAGCCCAAAAGTGGTAACCTGCTCCCAACCGAGCACATAAGCATGTGTGAAGTAGTGACAGAAGAGTTGTGTATGTCTGTCGATGAACACAGTACATTTAAACATAGTACTGATATTGGATTCTGCTTCATTCGTGTATTCTGAGAGTACATTGTTAGTATAGTTATTAAACCATGATTTTCATAGTATCTTTTTCCTAGATAACTATAACACCATTCAACATGAAAGAAGAACTTGAAGAGGGCCACTTTGATAATCAAGGTCACTATCACTGGAAAAAAGAAAAAGAAATCAGAGATGGCTGGCTTGACAACATAGACTGGGTTAAAGTCAAAGGCAGACCTGAGGATAAATATAAAATCCATAAAGATGATGAGAACAAGGGACTTGGTGATGAATCCAGTAGTGAAGATGAGCAGCCTGAAGAGAAGTTTGTTTTAGTGGACAACTATAAGGAAATCATACAGCATATGAAGCCTAAAGAAACCATTGCTAAAACTCTCCAACGCCTTGGTAAGTTTAGAATTATATCATTGTTATTGTACAACAGTAAGAAGTAATAATAATTATTATTTAAAAATCAACAGGCTTACTCTAATAATCAATTTAATTCTAATCTGAGACAAATGCAATCCTGTTCACATGATTCCATATTCTTAAAAACAATATTCTCAACGTTGGATTAATATTAGGATTATTTGATTTATTTTGCTGTGTGAAGTTGGCTTTATGACAGGTTGCACTAGAGTGGTTATAAACATTATGTTCAACCATTTAAAAGTTTTAATACATGAGATTTTAACATGCAATACCTTATAAATAATGAGGTTAATACATAAATAAAATAATTGTTTTAACACGTTCAGCACCAAGGCACCTCTGAGGCAAACTAGGGTGTATAATAATATTGACTTATACACGTGGTGCTGAATGTGTTAATACAATTCTCCCTAAAAGTTATCCAATATCAAAATACGAGTGAAGAGTTTTCCAGTTTAATATTACATGCCTACTATTTCTCCTTTCAGAGATATAAATAATTATTTATATCTAAAGGGAGTACTAGTAATTATAATAAGTTCAGTAGTACATATTATAGTAGAACAGTGGTAAGTAAATATACATAACTTTGATATATTTTCATAGTTATATTTTACTTGAAAGTATTATACTATAAAGACAATTTTTTGGCCATTCTCTTATAAAATATAGGTGTTCTTAAGTTTTGTGTTTTAAGGTACAAGCACAAGCCGCCCGAGTTATAATCAACTCGAAATGTTAGTGGAATTCCTTGAGAAAAACCCAGGAATCGCTAAAGGATTGCTACGTACACATCAAGCCAAATTGGAAACAAAGAGGAAATGGGCGAATCTGGCGACTTCTTTGAATGCACTTGGCGGAGCTAGTAAAAACGGCCAAGGCTGGGCAAAGGTATAATTTCTTTAAATAATTAAGTACCAACCTAGGTGTAAGAAATGGTTACTAAGTTGCAAGTATAAAGCTATTTCCTTTAGTTAAAGTAGCATCCTAATGCCGACACTTTAAAGATCGCCATTTTGGCACAACAATTACTAAGTACTTTGAATTTCCTGCTCAGTCATTTGTGTCACTTTTAATAATTATTTTGAATAATATGGTTGATAAACAAATAATTCTAAAGCAATAAAGATTTGATCCTTATTAAAATCACATGCATATTCCCTAAATTGTGAAGGATAAGAATACAATTTCCTAGTATGGGCTGGATGAATAGTGTTAGGAGGCTGTCTACTTATTATATTATAATGAGCAGCGAAATTAAGGTGTAGGATGAAAAATGCATGTATTAAACCTATTTAATTGACATTAAGTTTAATGTATGATTTTAGTATTGGACTGAGAAGAAATGCGCATTAAAGAAGCATTGCGCGCATCTCTCAACGTCAATAAGGTCCACTGGCGGTGGGACACCTATCAACCTACCTACTTTATCTACCTTAGATAATAGGTTGCTGGCAATATTGGGTGGGCAAGATGTAGCAATATGTGATACAAGATTAAATGTAGACCCATTACCTAAATCGGTAACGTAATTTTCTTACACAATTTGATTGTACAAAAATGATTATATACATATTTATAACTAATATTTAATTGTTTAGCCAGGACCCATAACAGTAAAAATTGAAGCGGTTAATCCAGTTCTAGAAGATGCACTAATACAAAGTTCACCTGTATCTCCTACCCCTGGCACATCGCGTGATGATGCAGAATCCAGTAAGATTTATTTCACTATTTTTGAAAATAGTAAGAGTGTGACTGCCTGACTGCCTCGCTGGTCCTGGGTTCAAATCCCGAGTCTAGTGTAAGTGCTATTGAGGTCTAGCATTATTATTATGTGTACCTCTGCCTACCCCTTCGTAGAGTACAGGCGTGATATTATGTTAACGTGTTACACATAAGTGTTTTTCAGAACTTTTTTTTTTCACGACTAACTACTTAAATACTAATCTACATTATTGTATTTATTTAATTTCAGTTCCAGAAGCAACTCCCACACCACTTAGTCCTAAACGAAGAAAACGCGTGCGTTGCTCTTCAATTCAAAAGCCTGTGGATACGCAAATGGAGCGATTTGCAAGAATTGAAGAGCGACGGGTTGAAGCAGAAGTAATTACAGCCCAAGCACTAAATCGTTTATCAGAGTGTTTTCAACATATGACTAATTCATTTGAAACAATCGCTGAAGCCATTAAGGAAATGGCTCGAAAGATGCCATGACAACTTAATTATTTCTACACATTTTAAATTTGACTGATTATTTAAGTATTATAGTTAAGTTTAATATTTTATTTACTAATTTTTTATAGGAATTTTTCTATTATTAAGAAATTAAAGTACATTTAGGATTTAAATGACTATTTATTACAACCTTTTAAACAAAAAAGCCATAAAAAGCAGGTGCTAAACAGAAATAAAAATCATGTCCATCATAGGGAATCATGTCCATGATCTGCTGTATCCTCCTCCAAAATCAACAATTATTTTATTATATTTATAATAAGCAAAGTTACTCCTTATTATGTAAGTCGTCTTGTATGTATATTTAAATACTACAAACAGACACTTCAATGTTATTCTTTCTTCGTATCGGCATGAGCAAATTGTTACATGGAAAGCGGTCATGCCGTGAGGTAAAGATTGATCAGTCAATAAGGATGGTAATGAGATTGCCCGTCCAGGGTACGCCGGACGTACTTGAGTATCATACTCGTGGAGGCTCTCTACTTGCACGATTGCTCAACCTGGGCATCGAACCTACGGTAGGACCTCAGGCTCAGCAGTAACGCTTCGCGACAACTAAACAAAAAAGAATTCCAATTTCAGCTAGTTCCACAAAACGGACTAAAATCAGCACCCTTACCTTGAACTCTTAAAGCAGGATAGATTACGTTATGGAAGCGACATGCCGCATTACACTGCATATAGCGGCGTCTCGCTTCCACGTTTAAAATATCACTGGTTTTGACTGCCTCCTTGGAGTGATCGCTAAACGCCAGTGCTGAGCATGAGGTCCGGAATTCGAATCCCCTTGGGCAATGTTACTCTGTTTTTCCTTTAGGTAATTCTCCTGTGATGTGATGTGATGGTGATGGCAATATGTTCGCTTGTTATTACCTTGGGATTTATAATATAACTGGTGACTTATAAATAGGATAAAATACGGATGTACTATAATATGTGCACCGTCCCCTACCTTACCTCTTTACCCTTCAGTATACAGGGTGAAGTTATGTATCAAAGGTCCACTCATTTTTTAATATGCAAAATTCAGTTTCATTTTATATTTGCAGGTGCAAGTTCAAAGATATCCAGTGCTGAGCGCTGGAAGCGAAAAAAAGCTGGCATTGTTGATGAGAATAGCAAAATTGTTACAAGAGTAACAGAGCTTGCTAACCAAATTTTAACGAAATTGGGTAACATGGACATTTATCAAGAGACATATGAAAAAATAAACGCTATTGTAGCCAAACATGAAAATAAGAAGGAGGATACTGATTTGGATATGTATGCTGATGATTTTGACCAGAAGGAGAAAAACGTTTTGGATAAAAGTAAGCCTGAAAATACTGAAAGTGATAAGGATGAGGAAGAACAACAAGAAGTTAAATGGGAGTTCAAATGGAATCAGAATGATGAGGAGATATCAGGACCTCACTCTACAGACCAAATGCACAAATGGTCGACAGAGGGCCACTTCAAAACCGGCGTTTGGGTTAGGAAGCACGGGGAAGACAGCCAGTTCTATACGTCAAATAGAATAGACTTTGAACTATATATGTAATTATTTCTTAACCATCACTAGGGTGAAGTGAAACTTGTAAGAATATGGAATAAAAATGCATTTTGTTCTAAACATTTTTTTTTCGACTTTTAAATATTCTATCTACAAAACTATGCATACTATAATCAGTTAAAAATTTTGCAGTTTGATTAATTATAACAATAAATAAAGTAATGACTTGAACAATTACAAACTGAGATATAGACGTGCCAATTTCCAACCAGCTCCCAATATTTTTCACATTATATAATAACTGTATACCCATTATGTTTGAGTATATCAACACTATTATAATAAGGTAACCAGTTGGTGCCTGAAACGTACAAATAATAAAGATTAAGTAATATAGATGTATATCCTGTCTAATATCACTATTTTAAGACTTATTACCTTAGTTAAATGTTGAACTGCTCTAAAACTGCAAGCAACACTTAAAAACGGAGCTATGGTTTTTAATAATATTAGTGCAGTTATCATAAATGGTTGGAATGATGTTATAAAGCATGTCACCCATCTGACTTCAAATGAGTTCAATGATGCTATATTACCAGTTCCAAAAAACGCCAAAATTATATACAAGATCTGATGCAGCTGTTAAGGAATCATTCATTAATGTATTTGGTAGGTCTGCGAAACCTCTTTCAGCAGTAATAGATAAATATTATCAGGATATAGCAACCTGCTAAAATTATTCCAGAAATCTATTTAGTTCTGAAGAATGCTATTTGCTACTAGACATCAGAGTTAAAAGTCAAATGTACACAAGACTGTAACTTAATAACGGAGTGTCTGTGTCGTGGCGCGGCGACCAATATATAAATAATATTTATAGCATTATGGCTGTATACATCAAAATGGTAGGCGAAGACATTCTATTGCACACCCTAATTTTCTCAGACAGTAATGGACCTACAGGAAAAAAACATCTAGGCTGCCACAAATTATTTGTTGTTTGTAAATCGACCCATTCGCTTCCTATTAACTATTTATGTTTAAAAATACATCTCAATTTGTCTATGATGTGAAAACTCTTATAAGGATACAAAAAAGAAAGCTCTTCTAAAGTCTTGACTGCTTATTTCCCTTTCAATTGTGGTAAAAGATTTTATACCCTCGTTTTTATCTCTTTCAAAACTGCTGTCAATGAACTGTAACAAAGAGTGATAACAATAATTTGATTAACCATTATTCTATACTTAGGTAATTATATTTTTAGTATACATATTACATGAGGCAAGCGAGAAGTACCCTCAACCAACAGGCGTGTGTGAGTAATGTGATGCGTGTCAATGAAGCGAAAGAAGTATGCCAGGATCGTAGCAAATGGAAATCCGTGGTCTCTGCCTACGCCTCAGGGAAGCAAGCGTGACTATGTACGTATGTATATATGAACATATTACATAAAACGAAACAAAATATTACCTTCATACTTTTCATGTGGAGTAATCTAAATTCTATAAAAATCCAACAAGATAAATTGAATATCAGTGTAACTATAAAAAGTCCTTCATGAGAAACAGACAACAGAAGGTAGATATTTAAAATCGATGTGTGTATAGCTAGAAGGCGACAAATAAGTCTTTTTGTAAACATTAGAGGTAGCACCAGAGAAATACCTGAAAAAAAGAATATTACGTTTAAATTTTGCCTTCATTTTTACATCTTAAATCAATTTACTGTAAGTATTACCCATACCAGGTGCAATGTTTTATTATTTTTTAAACTGTATATGCGACGTTTTAGTTACCATAAACATAATGGTATGAAACTACATAATAATATCTATGTAAGGTAACTATATTATAATTATAGAAAAATCCATACATATAGCTATAATAATAAGTTTATGCACCTGACGCCAGTTAATCAGTCTTTATATTTACCAGCTGTAATCCATGCCAATGTTTGATAGAAATATGATACAGGAGTGCCATCTTCAAATCTCTTTGACTGAACATAAATATTGTGTAATGACAGGACTAGTAACACGGCTTGAATTGCGGTAAGTAAAATTTCTCTCTTATTTTCATACTTGCTATAGCATAGTGGCAGCAGTATTTTACGAATGTAGACCAAAATTGTTATTAACCAAATGAACCCTGCAATAATACTGGAAAAAAATATAAACATCAATAATAAAAAAGTATATACTATTTTAAAAACATTATTTACTAAAATAAGCACTTACACTTGTTCAATGAATACATTTTTTCCGACAACAGGCATAAAAGAAAAAATACTTAGTAACAAACAACCAATTGGCCAAGCAACAAGTATAGGCATTGTTAAATGGTGTTTCGAAGAAGATAGGAAAGGCCATAACCCCATACCTAATAGTGGGACACTTAACATCCACCTATATGTAAATGACATGCCCTGCAATAAGAAAATACGGTTACGTAATGCAAAAACAACATAACGCCTACATTCCTGGAAGTGGTAGGCAAGGTGTACCACATTCCACCAGATATGTAATAGAGGGCGCCAGCGAGCCGAAGTTCTGCCTAATAAGAATGATCCTATACATCGCAATCTTAAATGGCGAAAATCGTGTTAACTGATGACACTCAAATATACTAACTTGGCACACGTGATGGTCGTCATGTAGGAAGTGGATTTAGCAATGGTACTACCGGAATTCAGCGTTGCCTTATGCAAAGCGGTACTCTTTTTCGTAACGTTGTAGGCTCGTGGCAAATTCATCGGATGGGGCAGTGTTTGCGACAACACTTTAAGGCTAGGCAATAGGATGCTTCTGGCTATGACATGTCTATATAGGTAGTTCGCCACTGCCAAAAGCTTCCCATTTCCTAGGGTTTAGTCGCAAACACTGCTATCGAGAGTTATGACTTGGATTCGATTTGTCAGACTAAGATGATTTAGACATTTTCAGTAACAGTCCAAATATGATAAATAAGTGTTGGTATCATCATCAACAGTGGGAAGTCGTCCACTGTTCAACAAAGGCGCCACAATGAACGACAACTTGCCATTTGCATAAAATGGGTATAACCATCTCAAACTACTTTAGGGAATAAAATGAGAAGTTATACGACTAAGAGATATATACAAAAATAAATTAAGTCAACTAACAAAATGAAAATAAGTGTTTGAATACGTACCAATGCAAAAGACCCCAAGGTATAACTTAAAATTTCTATCAAAAATAGAAAAATATTTCTGTGTTTTCGGAATTTTTTGAATCCTTTCATACTTTTTAAAGCATACCACCATAAAAATAAAGGCATTAAAGCATACAAGTGATACTGCACTGGCAAATTTTGTGCTGAAATAAAAGGTGATCATTAAACAATTATTCAATGTTTTTGACAATTCATAGTACATATGTAGTAGTAATAACCTTACCATGAACTAAATACACCGACAAAAAACTTAAAGATGCAAATATAATATTCAGGAATTTGCTAAACATATTTCTCGAGTCATTCATGCTTTTCAAATTAGATGTTTCTGATTCAGTAATAAATTTTTGTTCTGATAACTCTTTTAGTAAACAGGCTATCCACCCCAGAAATGATAAAGTCACTAGAATTAGAAGTGGCTGCTGGTAATAATTATGATAGTATTGAAGGCCAGAAAGACTTAGATGTATAATTTCTTCACTCAACAATATTAACTTCTCATATTCCCCTTCTAGAAGTAATTTTTCTGTGAAGTTAATAAGTTCCTCATATTTATCTTTGCTCAATGGTTTATAAGGTTGATATAGATATGTAATAGCATTTTGTTCCACATCATGTCGTTTCTTATTATATTGTGATGCTAATTGGCGACTATTACTGTATATAGCTTTGGCTTTATTAGACAATGTCATATCTAAAAACTCAGTTGTCAGTTTTCCCTGAAATGAATGAAAGTGTTTGTTAGCAACTCTTGTTTTACATTCAGTGTTCATGCATGAGCATATTAAGTAACTAGTCTCCTTCCATTATTTATGTTAATATTGTTACATCGTACATAATGATAGACGCGGAAAGGACATGGTTTAGGTACTATGTAAAAAGTAAGTATGTTTGTACTGCCTTTTTATCTAAAAACGCATATCAAAATCCTGGTATTTTTTTTCTTTGCATAGAAAATTCATATTAGGATATTATGGAAAAACCCCTGAAAGTTTATTGTTACAATTGCAGTATCAATAGAACCAGCTTTTAACTGGACAGGTGTCCTTTAAATAATCATCATCATCATCATCATCAGCCGGAAGACGTCCTTTAAATAATAATAAAGTAATATTGTCTTACTTTAGAATTAACAGGCACAGGAATAGAAAGTATAGTAGACATAAGTGGGGATATATCCACTTGATTTATGTCCAATCTGTGTTCTAAAGACATGCCATTTGTCTCTGGGTCTGTTTTTTCTTTTGCTGTTTGTTTCACTCCAGAACCCCAGATTACATAGGGTGTTTTAGTTTCGTCATCATCTCCTGCTCCATGTGAGCCTGTTAAATAGAATATTGAAGTAAGTAATTTTACATGTACATAACTCGAATTGTCATATTTGTTTACTGAAGATGATTTTGTCGTAATGTTTATGTCTTGTCTTGTGACTAAGTAAATATGTAAACAAAAATAAAATGTTATTATTAGAGAAACAAATTGACAAATTGTTACAAATATTTAGTAAATTGGTTAATGGAAAATCATTTTGTAAAGAAGTAAGAGAGAATTTCAATATAATTAATTACCAAGGTGTAAAATAATTACTAAACCAAGTTACCCCAATCTGTCATGCCATGGTCTGATGTCATCAAAAATGTGGTTCTTCCATCATCATTATAATATTCTCTAATAACTTTCTCAATGTCTTGTATGCCTTGATCAACATGTCTCAATGTTGTTAAGAAGTTCCTGTAGTCATAATTAAACATTATTAGGTAGCAAATCCATTTGTTAAGTTGATTGGTAACTCATGAACATAATAAAGTAATTTTCAACAGCAAGTGCAATTATTAACTTAAATAACTGATAAATCAGCACATTGACAAAGATATGCTCAACTATATCCAGGTAACAGTTATTATAGTTAATATAAATAATAAAACCCAATTAAAGGCACCAATAAAATTGAGACATATTATGGTAATTCTACAGGGCTGTAACCTGGTAGTAGCTAATTGCCGAAAAACATTATACCTTTAATATACCTAATTATAAATACAAAACTTACCCTGTTTTAGGTTTATGTGTATGGCCTGCAGTATCAGTTCCCAACAAATGTAAAAAAAATATAATCTTATCTGACATTAACTTTTCTGTAACAACACTATCATGTCTTGATTTTAGAAAGAATTGTTTTACATTATTAAACACCCATGCATCAAGTAATGTTGTATTTTTATCGGTACTAAAGGTTTGATCATATGGGTCAAAATCATGGACAACTATGTGATCATCAATATTTGCTTTTGTAAATATATTTACAATATCATAAGTTCCCCAACACCAGGTGTAGGTAGTCTGATTAAAAACTGAATCAAAATCAACAGGGTTTTCTTTCCATCCTTTAGCAATAGCTGAAGGGTCTTCATAGAATCCTGCAATCACTGCAACATGCCCAGGGCGTGACTCAGTCGGAACCTGGGTATTACTAATCCCCCATCTACCTATAGAATTCGCAACTGACCTGAAATGGCATATAATTATGTGCAAAAATTTGTTTTAATTATAAATTATAATGTACCAACTATGTTATGTTTACAAACCTTAGATAAGGCATTGTTGTGTAGTTGGTGAAAGATTCTGCTCTTAATCCATCAACTATGAAGAGAACGAGACGTTTAGCCAGATGTTCATGTTGAGGCTGATAGGGGGCTACATTCTTAACAATAGGCGATTTAAAATATATGTCGAAAATAGAAAACAGAAAAGTTACATGAATAAAAATTCCTAAAAGAAACATACCTATACAATAACTAATTAAATTTAAAAGAACAACATCTTTTAATACAAATGACTAAAGAAAAATACACTCAGCTATATTTGCAGATATTTAAGTAAGTATTAGTTTACACATGTCAAGTTTTTGACCATTCAAGCAAACACGCTGTAACACTAGGCTCTTAATGTAAGTTTCAGCCCTTTTCTGTATCATGTAAACACTAAAATAAAGTTGTTATTTGAACTTTAAGGTATAGGTTGCTCATGACTCTATTTAAAATAATTTTTATTTGTCATGTTGTGGTGATGTTAATTAGTAATTAAGTGTAATACAAAGAACCATGCAGTGTTAAAGTTAAATCTTTAAGTTAAACTTATCAAGAATTCAAGATAACAGTGACAGTACCAAGTGTATGAACGAGACTGACAATTGACATTGGCTATTCGGTGTCAAACTCAAATAGTCAAGTCAATGTCACTATGTCAGTTTCTCAATTTCAATGTCTCGTTGTCACATCAGAAATGTCAGAATAGGTCCCTTCCTCAGACTGTCGGAATAACTAAGAAAACATTAAAATTCGCTAACGTAAGAAAACATTAAAATTCGCCTACACAAACACCCAGACTCGGGACAAACATCTGCGAATCACACAAATTGTTGTCCCATATCCCAACTCGAAGCGCAGCAGTCCAACAGCTTAGTCACTGCGCCAATCGGGACGTCAAACTTTAATTCAACACTTTCACTGTTCGTGATGCAGTCACAATGCTTAAGCAATCAAAATTCCTTACATGTGGCACTACACAATACACTAGGGAAGTTTTGAACATCTTTCTTATCATCGTTCCAAAATCCAAATAACAGACGTAGACTCAACAGCTGCCAAGCAGTTTAGACCTTAAGTGGAACTGGGCTGGTCACATCTGCCGCATGTCGGAGGAGCTATGGGCGAAAACAACCATGCAGTGGGTCCCAGACAGCAGTGAACGACTTCGTGGCAGGCCGAGAAAAAGATGGCGTGACGAACTAGACTCCTACCTAAAGGACTGGCGTCGAGTGTCGGCAGACAGGCACAAGTGGAATGAGAGAAGAGAGGCCTTTGCCCTACAGTGGGACGATACAAACTTATAATAATCATAATAACATCTTTCTGTAATTCTAATGACTATTAGAACATTACGGATGTATGTACTGACGCACAAAGTATTTGTGCGCTAGTACCTACATAATACCCAATCATTTAAAAGGGGCAAGATAAGAAGACGAAGTAAAAAAGTGCAGATCTTTCTTATCTGATACAACATTAAAATTAAAAATATCCTTTATAAAATTAAATTTATTATGTTAACAGAATAGATAATAATATGACTATAAAATTACGATCTGCTCGACGATTGTCTATAAGTCTGAACTTTCTTCATGGTGACTTCCAGCGGTCAATAATTCGAAAAGTTCTTGCTCTTGAGCTTTTTTTAAATTGACTAAAATAACATTAGTGGGGATTCTTTCATCTATGTTATCTGGTGGAGTGAGACCCAGTGTAGTATACGCCCTGCGGACTTGTCCAGCGCTGAGCCACCCTCGGTTTCCCGGGTCGAAACTTTTCACAACTGCTTTTAGGTGCCTGAAAAACGAAATATCATAGCTATATTTTAGTAACATGAAGTGTTGAACAGTACGAATTAACTATATAGTGTCACCAGAGTTAACAATAGTAAATATTACCTATGGATAACACTCATGCTAATTTATATTATTAAAACATTACTAATCACCTATCCTCATACAGTATCGGTGCTTGACCAAGACCTGCACGAAATAACATGCATTCATCCAAAAGTTTCCACGCATAATCTGTTGGATTTTTTGAAGGATTTACTATTATTTTGTTAAGAAGAAATCTCAAAAGCTCAGGAATACGACGCTCGCGCAAATAAGTTTCTGTTAAAGCAACAGTTGAAAATATCTTGTCCTTGCGTTTGGAAATCACTTCTACTAAAGATTCTGTATCAATCAGACATTTGCAAACTGATACGGGCTCAAGAGAAGAAGACACTTGTTGTGGTAGTTCAAACGCAGGATCAATTTCTTCCTCGTCCATTGCAGAAAGTTTTGATTTGGTAAATCACAATAAAATATTTGTAAGCGTTAAACAATCTAAAGTTTAAAAACTGTTATTGGTGACATTGTCTTCTAACTTTTGTTTGTTTGTGTCATGGTATAATAATATACTCATATAACTATACCATGGTTTGTGTAGAGCAAAGAGTATAAAATAAGGAACACGGATAAAACCACAACGTTATACTGTTGTGTTTTTAATACTATTTGCTTTAGAACCTTACGAGTATTTGACTTTAGAACGTACGGTCTGTGGCAGGCCAGTACCCTCAGACCAGTACCAGATGGCGTGTACATCACAATAAGAGTGTAGAGGTCTTAAAACATTATAAATGTGAAATAAGTCTTTTTTACGCATAAACCACTAAACAGATCTGTTTTATGAAAATAAGATTGTACGTAAACAGGGGTTCAGATCTCCTCCCTAACCGCTGGTTAAATGTGAGCGAGTACCTGAATCGTGAATCAATTGCCTTAATCCCCACGTTTGACAAGCGGCCTTGGGAACGCTGTTCCGAGGATTTTCCCTAAATCGCCTCGCGATGAGATGGGGAAGTTGCAATTGTGGTTCAGCCACAGAGTACCTACGTTTTATATGGGCTCGGTACTCCACGGTCAGTCCCTGAATAGTTTATGGTATGCTTTATAATTAGACCCAGTAGATGGCACTCTAATTGGTTTATTAATTTGATTTTCAGCGCCCGCTACTTAATTTATAAATAGCACTGATTAGGTTTATAGATAACACTACGTAATAATTTATATTAATTAACCTTTATTATACTCAATATTACAATTAAAACAACAATATCATTAAAGTAATAAGCTCACAAAGTAACAAATTAAGTACTAAATATATCTTTAACGTTATACTATTGTGGACTGTCAGTAGAATGATCCATTCCAGCAGTCAATAATTCAAATAGTTCTCGTTCTTGTGTCTCCCGCAAAGTATTGAATACCACATCGGTTGGAATCCTATCTTCTAAAGTTTCTGGCGGAGTAAAGCCTAGCGTATTAAATGCCCTTTTGACTTGTCCAGCGGTAAGCCATCCTCGCTCTCCCGGGTCGAAACTTTTGACTACCGCTTCCAAGTGCCTGTAACCCAAAAAAAATATTTCAGAGTAAACCTACTTGTGTTATTTTAGGTTAAAAAAATAAAGTCTAAAATTCTATATCCGAATACTATTGCGGAACAGATGTGCTTAGGCCTGTATTTTTGGCTACTGATTTATCTAGTCTACCTTACCTCTTACCGGTTTCTCTTACTTATCTTCAATACAATTGTAATATATTTACGATTAAGATAGATTAAGGGGGCATATACCGAGACTAGATGATACAGATGATTAATATTACTGCACAAGCATAACTAATATAAGCGGAACAAAATATGTAATCACCTGTCATGAAACAATACCGGTGCAGGTCCATGACCAGCACGATATAGCATGCATTCATTCAATAGTTTCTCAGAGTAAACAACGGTATTAGATTTGCTCTTAGTTTTATAGTTGGCCAGCACTTTTGTTAGTATAAACCTTAATAGCTCAGGAATACGTCGGTCGCGTAAATAGCCTTCAGTTCTAGCAACGGTAGACAAAATTTTTTTCTTTCTTTTTGATATAACCACTTCTACTGACGGATCGTCTAGTAAACATTTACAAACAGATATAGGTGGTGGTGAAGGAACAGAAGGCATTGGTTTTATTGGTACATCATGAAATACATTATATTCTTCCTCTTCAACAGAACTCATGGCCGATCCCTTTGTAAGAAAATATAATTATATTAATCAAAATATATTAGATTGTGTATTCACCTGCAGCAAATAACAACAGACTTCAAAATTATATTTTTGGTTCATTACGTCATACAAATATCATATGAATAAATATCGTGCCAGTCACCTAAGGCAGTTAAATAGAGTTATTACTGGCTGGTAAATAAATAAAATAATGAATTTAGTTAGTCCCGTTAACTTTTGACCTAGGAAAGTCGGTACCTAATGATATTTATTATATTATAATCCGAAACCCAATAGCCATTTTTTTACTTTGTTTGATGTTTTACTACATTAAAGAGAGAAATCGATCAACAGCCTAATCTGCTGAAACTAGAATTCCGTGCCGAGTTTAGCACTACCAGCGCTCTGGGCAAGAATTTTACAGCGCGGCGCCCCATAACTGTACTGCAATCAATCCCATACGAAAAAAAAGGCAAAGGATATAATGAAACAGCCGTTTAATAAAAGAAATAACCAATTATTGGAAAAATAACCTAGTAAAATATTACTTTCCTACCCTTTCTATCGGCGAACTCTTTTCTTACGTTGATGAAAGTCGATGAAAGTCGTTAATAAGGATATTCTTCCAAAACACATCAACGGCAAAACGGAATAATATGATAAGACGAATTTATACTTTCTGACAATATTATTCATGTTTTCATAAGAAAAGTATTGAATAATGTTTTCAGGATTTTAATGCGCTGCTTTAGTATGGCAGCTCTTTAATATTATAATTTATAGCTAAAAAGACACGATGCCCAGAGAAGTATAGAAGTAATATTTTAAGTGTCTCTGATTTAACGTCGACTAGCACTTCAAACGTATTTTGATTTAACCGAAAGTGTTTTGAAAGCTGAATTGTATAAAACTGTTATACTAATAATTACACTCCTGATTATCATACTCAGTGTAGATCCAGTATTTAAATGAGATTATTAGAAACAGTGTTAACCGTACAATATTTATCATTATGGGAAAGGACACCGATGAGCTACGAATCGGTAAAATTGATGACTGTAAGTACGTGTTTAATTTACTATGTTTAGAATAATCTAACTTGTAAATTAGTTAATATTTATTTTGAATCATGAGTTCATTATCAGGAACATGGTTTAATAATTTCTAGGCGACTCTGACATTCGCAAAACTGGACAAGAAATGGATTCAATAAGAGAAAGAACAATTGCTTATGAATATCTTTGTCGATTAGAAGAAGCTAAAACTTGGTTAGAAGCATGTCTGAGAGAAAATCTGCCGCCAGCTACTGAGTTTGAAGAATGTTTACGTAATGGCGTGTACCTGGCAAAGCTTGGAAATTTTATTTCACCCGACATGCTTCCTATTAATAAAATATATGATATAGATCAAAAACGATACAAGGTAACAAGTACTTAATTAAATACACTTAAGTTATATATATATACGTAATAGGCCTATTATTGTTATAACCATTGTAATATTTTTGTGTAGTAACTATTAAAAAACTGACAGTTTCGAAATCTAAAGGTGCTCCCACACAGCAGTTATATAACGTTAGAGACTGATTTATAACGTTTGTTTTTAAACAAATTATAACAAAAGTTATAAATTGTTATTGATGTTATACAACTTCATTTAACAAAATGTTTTACAACTGATTACAATATGATATAACAAAATATAACTTTTGTTATATAACTTCATCAGAGCCTCAGCGGGACGTTAGCGGAAGGGCGCGGGGGGTTGCGCGAGCGATCGTCTCCGTCACGTACACAGTTTTAGTCGGTTCATTCGGTGCAATGGTGAAGCACGTGTTATATGTGATTTGTCAAAATGTCTCGTTTTACTTGGAGTAATGAAAATGTGATCAAATTGATTGAAATATTTCAAGAGAAACAAGTCTTGTGGAATACGCAGATTGATGAATACAAGGATCGAAATAAAAAACATGACGCATGGATGCAAATTGCGGCTGAATTTAATTTGGATAAACAGTCGATTGAAAAAAAAATGCGGTCACTTATAGGTCAATTTCAGAGAGAGAGTAAGAAGCCTAAATCAGGTGCGGGGGCTGACGATATACCAAAATGGTTTGCGTATAAAAATCTTTTATTTTTAAAGGATCGAAACAAGCCAGAAGAAACTGTTGATGGTGGATTGTCTGTGAGTAATAATTTTGACTATGGTTAATAATAGCTAGATGCCCAATCCAGTAAACCTTCATGTGAAAAATAATCAGCAAACTCATTTCTTATCACTTTCCCATCTTCTGTCTGTGTTTCAACTGGTTCCAGAGATGTTAATTGCTGCGTTTCTGATCTCCATTCTCCAGAAGTATGCGCAGCACCTGAATTTTCCCTATCATAATATTGAGGTGGGGCGTAAATAGTGCTTGATTTGGTTTTCCTCAAAAAATTATGCAGAAGCACACATGTCATAATTAAAGTAGTAGTTTTTTGTGGATCTAATAAAATTATACTTCTTAATACTCTAAATCTGGCTGACAAAATTCCAAATGCATTCTCTACTGTTCTTCTTGCGCGGCTCGTTCTATAATTAAATGTTCTCTCTTTAGTATTGTTATCCTGGGGTCCTGCAAAAGGTTTTAGCAAATGCTTTTCTAACGGAAATGCGTCATCTGTTACAAATACATAAGGAACAGGTGTGGTTCTTCCTGGAAGTGGACAATCTCCTGGTAAATTCAAATTACGTTCAATTATATTTTTTCGAAAGGGTGTGTTTGCAAATACTCCGCCATCGCTTATACGTCCTTGGCACCCAATGTTTACGTATAAAAAATTATATTCTGCGTCAACCAATGCCAAAAGAACAACACTATAAAATCCTTTGTAATTGTAATATTCGCTTCCGCTTCCTATTGGTTTTTGTATGGCTACGTGTTTTCCGTCGATACTTCCCAGGCAATGGGGAAAATTCCACTGCTTAAAAAACTTATTTGCGACCTGTAACCATTCTTGAGCAGAAGTTGGCATCTGAAATAAAATAAAACATGTAATATAAGTTTAAATTGTTTCATAGTAAACATTCCTCACTAGCTTTATTTATTAAATTAGCCACTGATGTGACACGTATAACAAGAATAATGCAGCAGTACCTGCAGTAAAAGGTACGAATTGTAGCGGCAACGCATGTGAGATAATATTTTTTGGAATTGAAAGCGATAACTGCCAGGTAGGGCAGTACTAGTTACTTACAGAATAAATTATAATCTCAATTTCGTTGCCACTACAATTTGAACCTTCTATTGTAGGTAGTAAAGTTGCTATTCCTGTAAATTCTTTTAATTATTATTCATTTCAGGTCAACGAAACTCAAAGCGGAAATCAAATGAGTGACACAAATACTGAATCAGACATACCAAATGAGAAGACATTCACTGTCCCGAAAACATTTCGTAAAAGATTCAGGCAACAAGTTACACAAGACAGAACATCAGAGGAAGCTTTGAAACTCTTGAAAGACATGTATGAGAGTCGACGCGACAGAGATGAAACTGATATTTTTGGAGAATATGTCGCAAGCAAACTTAAAGAAATCAAAAATACTTATGCCAGAAATACCGCGCAATATCATATTAATAATATTTTATTCAATGCTTCCATGGGAGAATATGATTGGCCAACCACTACGATGGAAACACCCAGTAATGCTGCTGGTGCTTTCAAAGGATACAGCAGTGCACCAAGTCCATCCACTTCCGCGGTTAATATTAGCACTGGTGGCAGAGAACACATCAATACACCAAGTCCATCCACTTTATCGGATAATTGTTCAATCACTAGCGCAACACAATTCAGTGAAGATTCTACGCAATCATTAGATGATTTGTTGCAATCAATCCAAAACAAATGATAACTTTGGATCAACATTGATTTTTAGTTTGCTTGCTGTATTTGTCATTAAAAATACCCACTGCAAAAGTTAATTTTTAGCTTACTGTATTTTCATTGAACATTTCTGATAAAATATTATTAATGTTAACATTGAAATAAAAGAACTGATTTGTACTTACGTGTAAATATTCTTTTAATCCCTCGTTGAGAGCCTCGCACACTTCTGGTATGATCATACTTATAAGTTGGTGTGATATTTTGAACACATCTCCAAGACTACCATAACTGCTACCGGTTGCTAAAAACCTTAATGTAACTGCTAATCTTTCTGTATAATTTATTGCTTTTCTCCAATTAGTATCCTGCTTAGCAATATTCTTTCCGACTAAATTCAGGATAAATTCGAATTCTGAACTGTTCATTCTTAAAAAATCGTTCAAACAGCCATCAATGCCCAAATCTTCCAAATATTGTGTAGCACTGTACTGTTCTCTCGCTTTCAGAGTTCGACGCATCCAGTAAGAGCGTCTCTTCTTTTTTTTCAAACAAAAAATAAACGCCAAACCTATCAGCACTTCCTCCATTATTGGGTCACTACCACCTTCCTCGAAAGACAAACCCAAACTGATTGAACATAATGTTATACGATGTTATACAACGAGTTCAACCAATGTGGGAGCGTTTATAACATATAACATTTCTTAACATGTTGTAGGGTATTGTTACACGCTATTAATAAATGTTATCGTGTTACACAATGTTATATAACGTTATATAACTGCTGTGTGGGAGCACCTTAAGGACCATGTTTCATTTTTATTAAAAGGCAGACAACCTTATTAATTCTTATAAGTCTGGTCTTACCTAAATTACATAAACCAAATGCCACAAACTCAGAAAATATTTATAGCTGTAATATGGTTAGATAAATTAAAACAGTCCTGCACTTCCTGGATACTGCTGGTCTTTTTTATTATTAAGTAGCTGCTACATTTTGTATTGGGCTCTTGGGTTTAAAACTAGGTACTTAACTTTTGACCAACTCAACTAAATAAATAACTTACCATCATGATTGTATTCCCCGAAAGGGTAGATGAGGTACACATATACTATATTATTGATAGTACTCCCGCATTTCACTACTAATGTCCCAAAGCAATAGGGGTGAGCTTATTACCATCAATTGGCCACAATTCCAGCCTCCATGCTGTTGCTAACAATTACCCCACCGTAAAACCCAGTTACATTGCCTGACCTGGCCCTGCCTCGGTATCCAAGTATTTAATATTTAGTAGTTTAGTAATAATACTTGTCAGCAACACAATCATTGTGGTTTTAGATAGTAAATATAATTATACATTTGTATTATATTATATATATGCGCTTGATACAGAATTATTTTGATTTCATAATTTTGTTCATACTCTAATGCATACTTATTATAATGCCGTTTCAGTTCATGGGTTTACAGTTTAAGCATACTGATAATATAAATAAATTCCTGCAAGTTCTGAAACAGACTGAATTACCGGTGGTATGTATATATATATCTGTTATTAATTTGGGTACTGTATTCAATAATTTTTACATAAATAAAATTATGTTACAGACCTTTCAACCAGAAACAACTGATATTTACGATAAAAAGAATATGCCAAGAGTTATATATTGCATACATGCACTCAGTTCACATTTATTTAAGCTAGGCAAGGCTCCTCTTATACATGACATATTTGGAAAAGCAGTTTTTACAGGTAATGTATATTTCGTTTAAAATGTAAAAATGCCTATACTAAAAGGCAAATAATATGTGGATATTTTTAAAACATTTGTACTGTTTTTTTTTAAGATGAGGAACTAGATTCTGTCTCAAAAGATTTGCAGAAATGTGAACACCCACTACCAATGTTTCAAAAGATAGGAGGCATTCTATCAAAGGATAATAGTGGTTTTGATAGTGCTGCACTACATAAATGTGTTGTTGAGCTAAACAACCTATTGGACAAAGATAAATCAATAACTTCAGCTTTACTCAACCCACAACTAAAATTAAAACATGTACAGAATAAATTAATAGATGAGTATAAAAAAGTTCTGAAAGCTGCAAAGTATGAAAAAGTTCAAGCTGCTCAAAATCATTCGCTTAATGATAGCTATATCCCAGACGAATATGACGAATTGCTTACTCTTGTTGAAATACAAGGATATGTAACTGCTGTTAATTACAAATATTTATGGAAAAAAATATGTTCTGCCTCTAAAACAGGGGATTTAAGCACATTAAACAAAATTTTCAATGAAGATTGGGTTAAGATTATTAACTACAATCCTAAGAACTTGGATTTTTATTGTGATGTTGTAAAAGAAATAAATGAATGTAGTAAAGATGTTGATGTAGAGAGTGTCACAAATTGGCATAAAATATTCCAAAACATTATTAATGAAGGGAATCGGAAATCACTTGAACATTCAGACCATAAAACAGCTATCAATGATGTCAACACTGCTTTAGATGAAGGGACACTTGAGGATTTATATGAAGCTTTAAATAATCCTCACTTGGAATTAAACTTTAAAGTAGAGAAGTATGCTATACCACTTTTGTATGAAGAAATGAAATTAGAGAAGTTTGAATTGGAAAAGAATTTAAATGAAAGTGAAATAGCAGCGTCAGTCTCATATCTATTAGCTATTGCATCCATATCTGAAGCTGTCGACCGAGGCGACGATACGGCTGTTTGGAACCGTCTCAACTGTAAACAATTACACTTAGAAGGATTGCGGCCGCATTGTCGGCGCCGATACTTAGCTGCTTTAGCAACTGCATTACAGGTTAAAATAAGAGAACAATGTGCATGCCCATTGCTAACACTTGATGATATCAGAGACTCAATAGATATGGTCAATGTTAAAGATGATGACAATGAAGAATGTAAGTACCACTATCTGTTTTTTTTTTATTATACACACAACTTATGGTCTGTATAACAACAAATAGTCGAAACTAAAGGAATGAAAATTGAATTTCTCTTATTACAGTGGTATCAGTTATAGAACATATTAATAAGGCAGTCCTCGAAGAAGATGCAGATACATTAATGATCCTATTAAAACATTCATCCTTAAAACTATCCGCACCATTACACAAGGAGGAAAGTCACCTCTATTTACGCATGCTGAAAAAAATTCTTGTTCATAAAGAATCTCAAAATCTGTGGTTTGATGATATTCTTGAAACCATCAATGAAGTTAATTCAGAATCACATAATGTAAAGGAACTTACAGAATCATTGGTTCAATTAAATTTAGCTGTTATGAAAAATAATGTAGATGAGTTTTGGAATGCTCTAATGCAACCAGCTTTATCTGCATCTGGAATGATTGAAAGTACTTGCAAAGATGTATACTTCCAAATGTTTTTGAAAGCTTTAAAAAAGAGAGGTCATAATATTTGCCCATGGATTGTTTGTCATACAAATGCTGGTAATACAGTATACATTGATGTTGAATCATACACATACTCATGGTCTACCCCCAAAGATTTTGTTCCTTATGCTCGTTACTTGACCAGAAAAGATATTAATATTATAATTGAGAAAACAAACAAACACCATGTTAATAAATATATGCAAAAGTTTTTAGAAAATAATATCATAAAACTTCAAGCTTACAGTAGAGGATATTTATTGAGGAAAGCACTGAAAAACAGACTTAAACTCTTTAAAGATAATGAACAATACATAGTGAAAATTCAAGCTTGGTGGAGGAAGGTTACTATGGAAAAAAAATATGGTACTTTGATAAAGATGAAAGCTATAGAAGCCAAACTAAAGAGAGAAAGAAAAGAAAATCCATGGGTATGGTACAAAGTACAGGTAAATTTATGTTCTATATTTAAAAAAACGCATGCTTACATATTATACAGATACTATGTTCAAGCCCAAAAAATATTGATTCGATCGTAGGTATACTACCGAGGGATGTCGGGATGTGCTTTAATTAGATGTATTAAACCCTCAGCTTTGCTGTTTACATAAGTCTCATGTAATTTGGGGCGAACTTACCAACCTAAATTGGACCCATGCAGTGTTCCTCGCTTAAATCCGGTTTTCTCGACGACAAACATTATTATGCTTTTTTTTTCCTATAATACAAACAGCATTTCATCTCGGGCAGGGTTCTGGCAGGAATTTTGAAAAATGGCCGTGGCGCCATTTTTCAAATTTCCCGCAAAGTTCCCCCCAGAATCCTTAAATCGATGTAAAAAGTGAAGTGATACATAGTGCAGTGTTTTGGAAAGTAAAATAAAGACTTGACTTAAAGGTCCAAGTGGTCCAAGGTCATAAAAATACAAAAAAAAAAATTTTCGTATACAGGGTTTGCGAGTCTGGCAGTTTTGATTAGGTTTATAGACGGAGACTCACGTTACGAGAAATCAAAATGATCGCATTGTACTACGTCAATAATAAATCGCAAAGGGTGTAATAAAAATCATCATCATCAGCAGGAAGACGTCTACTATTGAACTAAGACCTCCCCCTTAGAACGTAATAAATAATAAAGTATGAATAATATTTATTTTTGCAATTTGCAGGAGCAGAAAATTATCAAAATTCAAGCTCTTTGGAGAGGACGTCGAGCACGCGAAGCTTTCACATCTCTTTTTTACTCTTCGAATCCACCATTGAAAGTAGTAAAAAAATTCATACCAATGTTAGACTTTTCTACTGAAGATTATGATAGAGAAATAGAACTACAAACATTAAAATCTGAAGTTGTTCAGTCTATAAGGAAAAATCAAGAGCTGTCTAAACTGTTAGACAATATGGACCTTAAAATTGGACTCCTTGTACAAAACCGCATTGCTTTGCAAGAAGTAGCTGCTCACGGCTTAAAGTTAAACAATTTGGTCAAACACAACTCAATGACAAAACTTGTATTAGAAAAACGCCCTGATGGTAAGGGGTCATTAATGACAGTTTCAACAGCAGTGAAGGGGTTGAAATCGCTTACAAAAGAGAGTAAAAGGCTTTTAGATGGGTACCAACATCTTTTTTATGAGCTACAAACGAACCCGACTTATTTGTCAAAGCTCCTATTTTGTATACCACAGAACAAGACAAATTTCTTCCTACAAAACGTGGTTTTAAGTTTATACAATTTTGGTGCATATGCTAGGGATGAATATTTATTGCTGAAATTGTTCAGATTTACCCTAGAAGAAGAAATAAGTTGCAAAATCGTAAAACCCTTTGACATAATAGCAGCAACACCACTGGTGCTGAAAATGGCAGTAAGCTTGTCTAGACAGCTATCTGGATTAAACAGCTTGCAAACTATAATTGGTCCTCTTGTAAACAAAATGTTGCAAGACAAAGACCTCAATATAGAAACTGGACCTGTTGAAATTTATAAAGCATGGAGAAATGAAACTGAAATGAAAACGGGACAAATATCGTAAGTTACAAGTATTGCAATTAATATTCGACTTATATTAAATTATGATTTGCTTAATTGTTTGTTCTTATTTAGGAAACTGCCATATACAGTAAGCCAAGAAGAAGCTTTGACTTATCCTGAAGTCAAAACGAGGTTAGAGAAGGCTCTTACTCAACTCAAAACTATAGTTACCATGTTTCTGGATGAAATTATTAATTCTACTGATCTCCTTCCATTCTGCATCACATATATGGCTCGCGTTTTACACAGAGCACTTACTTCAAAATTTCCTTACACTCCTGAAAAAGACATTTTAAAGGTAGGTTAATATTCAATGTAAATTAAGATTATAATTATCCTTTGTAAATTATGTTCTTTTTTTTATTGTTTTTGTGCGGTTTTGTATGCGTGGAAACTATGTACCTAGAAGCGCGAAGCCTGCGCTCGCTGCTATACAATCGAAATGCTATTTGCAAGAATATTTATAAGAAAGCATGATTCATATTTTGAGTAAGTTGTTATATTATACCTATTATATTATGAAAATCTTTCCAGGTCATCGGGAACCTTGTATATTATCAATTTTTAAATGCAGCCATAGTAGCTCCTGACGCATTTCACATTATAAACCTACCCAACGGTACGGGACTTACAACGGATCAGCGCAAAAATCTTGCTTCCGTTGCGAAAATCTTACATTTCTCTGCCGCTAAAAAAGGCGTAAGTGCAATTTTAAATTAACAAAGTACGCACATTCTAAGTTGGCCGGACTAAAGCTATTTACGAGTAACATCGTAGTCGGTATTAAACTGTGTAATCATTTTCGTTAAAATTGCTCATTATCCAATTCTAATTAAGCATACTATATATTTCAGTAAAGATTTTTTCCTTAAATTAACATTTGCAATTTTGAGAACATCTCTGAAAGCAAAATAGTCCTGCGAAATAAGAATGTATGCATTTGTAAGTCGTGAAGAAATGTAGTTAACTTATTTTTGTTTTTAGTTCGGGGAGGAATCTAGTCATCTGCGTTGCCTTAATCCGTTCATTGTTGAATGCCACGAGAAAATGAAAGAACTATTCCGACGGTGTTGTCGCGGTCCTACCCTTGAGGAATATTTTGCGGTTGACGAGTACACTGAAGCAACAATGCTAAATCATCCACACATCTATATAACTGTCCAGGTAACATGCAACCTATAGATACAATCGTACTACTTCGTACTAATGTATGTCTTGAAACTTACTCTAATTTAAAGATTTTAGTGCTTTCTTTATATCAAATTTAATATTTATCATTTACTAATGGGCTTTGTTAAATAGGTGCTTAGATTTGATTTACTGTCTCGTTAGTCTAGCGTTTAAGAATCCCGGGTCGGCAAAGTGTTACTTTTTTTTATTTATTTTTTTATTTAAAAAAACGTCGCCCCACACTAGGAATTTCTCCTGTGTCGTGGGTGCGTTTCACAAACATGAAATTTCACATACACTAACACACTCAGACTCGGGACAAACATCTGTGATTCGCACAAAGTTTTACCCCGTGCGGGAATCGAACCCGCAACCCTCAGCGCAGCAGTCCAATCGCTTAGCCACTGCGCTAATCAGGTCGTCGAATTATTGTTATGTACTTTGATTTATCTTCCTGTATTTTTTAGGAAATTGTGGATACTCACGCTCTTCTTATTGAATATCAAGACATCATAGCACCCGATCCTCGAGATCGACTTAATGACTTATTGGATGATTTAGGAGATGTGCCTTCAGTTGCCCAGCTTGCATCCAGAGATGTTGATACTGTAAGTAAGACGAATTTTAAAATGATTTTGAATTTACTGCAACAGCTTGACATATTTATTTCTTGTTTTCAGCATATGGGAGACACTACTGAAGAGAATGCTAGGTTAGAGGTGTGTTTGGCACTCACAAATAAGTTCCAGGCACCTTCAGATGACATGACAGATTTGAACAAACTTTTTATTAAAACTAAAGAGTTATGTGTGTCTATAATACCTTTTTTAAATGGTAAGTATTTTTTACCTAATGGCAACAGCTAAAATTTATTCTAGCTAATAAACGAAAATTTGTATTTTTAAGGTGAACATCTTTTGGAAGCATTATGTATTGGCACTACCAAAGCTCAGCAGGAACAGTATGCCGAAAGAATACAGAGGCGCATATATTCTGGTCAAGCCCGACAAGATGAAGTAATGTCCTTGCGCGAACATATTGCGAAGTTACGCAAGAATTTGCAAATGCTTGAAGACGAAGGATATGTAACTCGAGAAGATGGCTACCAAGCACTAGTGACATCGATTGCTCTTGATCTGTGCAATAAAGGCAAATACAGACAAGCTCAGAGGAGGGCTTTGGCTACTCTCACTCGGACCAAACAAAGTTTACAAGAAAAAACTAAATATTATGAAGAAAAATGCAAATCTTATGATCAGTATATAAAATCATGCCTTGCAAATCTACACACGGGCAAAAAGTTAGTACATATAATTGATTGAATCAAGTACATAATACTTTTAGATTGATTATTTTCAATTACATAATATATTATTTTTTTACAGGAGTGTTCACGCATGTTTGAGAAGATCAGGAAAAGACATGCAGAAGTTAAAGTCCAAATTAACTGTGAAATATTCTGGAGCCAAATTATTGGAGAGAGGTGTTCTCTTGGAAATTGATGGATTGTCACCTTCTCAATTCAAAAATGTGCAATTTGACATCACACCAACTGACCACAATGGAGTCTTTACGATTAGAGGAAAATTCATGGGTGTTGAGATGGAATCTATTGAGGTAGATATTCAAGATCTATTGCAAAAACAATATGAAGGGTGTGCTGTTATGGACATGTTTGGAAAAGCTAAAATTAATGTAAACCTATTAATATTTTTATTAAATAGTAAGTTTTATGGTAAGTCTTAACTCTAATAACTTTCGTGAGTGTTATCGATATTATCTACTATATATACCGGTTGTACTCACGTCGATATTCGGGAATGCCCGACTAGTTTCGGACACGGCGGGGTCGCGAACCGAACTCGGTCACCGCGTCACCTGCTCATAAATAAGGGCTCCGTTAGAGTCCAAAACTAGTCGGCCATTTCCGAATATCGACGTGAGTACAACCGGTATATATAGTTCAAGTCTTAACTCGGCTTAAAATACTAATACTCTAATTTAGAATAGAAATATGTTTACAATTTTTTTTATAACTCAATAGTCCTATTTGTCTATGAGTATACAATATAAGTTTTAGGCTTTCACTTAGCGGAGTACTCAAAGTCAATTTTTTTTATGTGCATTCAAAAAACAATGAATACATATTTGCTACTGCTGACATAAACATTTTATTGACATAGAGAATAATTTTATACAGGTCTCATATAAAAAATAGGGTATATGCATGTATATATTTATTCTATAGTTTAAAATGGTATAATTATAATTAACGTATTCAACGACAATAAAGGAATTCAAGGTGACAAAAAAATTTACAACAGCCAACCGAGGCCGCCACTTTTAAGGCCCGCCATTTTGGCGCGCTTAATGTGACGTCATAGACTAAGTTAACAAACAAACAAGCTGAGAAGTTAGGTTAACAAATTTTAGTGCTCTGCTACAATTATAATGTCATCTATTTTAAAACTTATTATTTATATAAATTACCGCGTATTTTCTGGGTGTTTGTAGTGAGTGAAACACTCCTAGACACACCCCTACTTGGTGGTAATGGACATTACTTGTTATTATAAAGTTTTATGAAATCTCTTTGAATATAGGAGTTGGTTTTTAAATATTCCAATTTCTCAGGAAATAATTAGTCTAAAACAAATTAAATTTAAAATAATATTGCCCGAGGTGTAATGATTAATAAAAATAATATTTGCCCCTTAAGACATGCAATGTTTCCTATTCCTTGCAAGACAAATTTGTTTTAAAATTAAGCTGACATTAAATAAGTATTGAATATTGATCAATCTATTGAATCTCTTAGATATATATATAATATAATAAAACACTAGTATGTACCTATTCGTTATTAATAATGAGTGTGGCGCGCTGAGGCTTTTACGTTTTAAAATATTTACTTTTCTGGAAGCTATCTAGAGCAAGCGAATATGGATGAGATTTTTGTTATGTGGGAGCCTGGCCTATTCATAATACACCAAATGTTCAAAATTATGATGAAGTATTATCTTACCAAATATTATATATTTAATTAATTATTACTGATAAGTGCACGTCTACTAGAAATACTTATTATAAAAATGTGATGTTTAATGAAATTTCAATTCAAGATAATGACTAAAAATATTTTCTGACATTTTTTGTTTAAATTTCCAACTGTTTTAATAGGTACTTATTTACCTACCTGTGATAATATTGGATTATGACTTGTTGTTGCAACAACTAAATACTTAAAAGCTACCGAAATAATAGTTGTTAATATTGCAGTTGTATATAGTTATGAAATAATCAATTTTAGTATTTATGTAAACGTATTTTTTAATAAACGAGGCTAACATAAATCAATTTGGTTTTTTTTATGCTGTGGAATTGCCAAATATCCTGCCGAGTTGACAGTACATCATTTCATATTTGACATTGACAATTTGATAATAAATAGCTGTCACATTGGGTTAAGATACCGGGTATTACGATCATTAATCTAATCTTAGCTAATTCTTTAGCAATATTTAATTTATTGAATAAGTAAGTATGAAATAGTTTATGGAATAAGACCAGTTTTTCTCACGATAAAGTCATCGCTATGCGTCGGGTGACTAAGAAGTTGTTAATATTTATTATAGGTGTGCTCTTTACAGCCATTTATTGTGAATTTCTTATATATTATGTTGTAGCAATACAGGTAATATAATTTAACTATTTTACATTGTAGTACCACTTGGAAATACACTGCAGTATTTTTTGTTTAATTTATCTTTGAATTACAGTGTTCTTGGCCAGAATTAGAACAACAACATGATGAACAGTTGCTCAAAGCATTTATTTTATCTGATACACATTTACTAGGTCCACGGAAAGGACATTGGCTCGACAAATGGAGACGAGAGTGGCAGATGCATCAAGCATTTCAAGCTATAATGATTTTACATAAACCAGATGTGGTATTTGTCCTGGGTAAAAGTTGATAATCATTACAATTGTGTCTAAGTACATGTTATTTACTCTATTCATAGTTGCAATTAAGTATATAGCTGTATATATAAAATTTATTTATTTAAGATACAATTCTTAGTTAAAATCTGTAATTGGTAGATCATCGATTTATTTACAACTGTCATTGTGTATAATTTATGAGTTTTTTAATTTTGTTTATTTCGTTTATAAGTTTGAGTAGGTTGATTTGCGTTCCTGCATTAAACTACTTTCTTATTATTCATGTAATAACAACTTTGTTTTTAGGAGATCTTTTTGATGAAGGGGAGTGGAGTAATGATGAGCAATTCCAAGATTATGTGGAGCGCTTCCATAAGTTGTTTCCTGTCCCTAGTGATACACTTATGCATGTTGTTGCTGGCAATCATGATATAGGTTTCCATAATCAGTATGTATTTATATCTAGAGTATATAAAAATTGGACATCTATTCAAGGTAGTAGAAAAGTACTTACAGGAGAACTGAGAAGTACTTTCTTTGAATTTTGCAACATTATGGCCGACATATCTTGGCGATCCAGAAATTAGCCGATTAGCTGAACAGTAGACAATTATATACCTGAAAGATCCATTGTGCAGCTAATCGGCTAACTTCAGGACTGCCAAGATACTTGAACCATGCTATAAATCCTTGTAAGTAGTGCACAACATTACAAACATGAATAACTGTAATAAGTCACAAGTAGTTAACCAATATATTATGTACATTGTACATCCTGTATTTATAACAAATATGAATAACAGGCGTATCAATTATACTAGTGTGATATGATCTATTGTAGAGGTTGTAGTGTTGAAATGAGGTCTGCTTTAAAGCCAGAAATGAAATAGAAAGTTCAAGTGACAGTAGGTACCCATTTGTCCACTGCACAGTATTTGTAACCAACACCTAGTCACACCTGATTAATTACCACTGCTGCTTTTTCTTTTTCTCCTTAGAGGTCTCACATACCAAAGCAATTTGCTTTTAATCATAATAATTCATAATTTTTAGTATTCGAAGGGGTTCAGATCAGAGATTTTCTAAATTGCTGAACACATCATCAGTTCAGTTGATAACTTTAAAAGATAATCATTTTGTTCTCATAAATTCTATGGCGATGGAAGGAGACTCGTGCAATCTTTGCACCAAAGCTAGAAATGACATTGTCAAAGTTTCTGGTAATTTTATATATTTATGATTTTGTTGAATGATGAGGTATATGCATATTAATTATATTGCTAATTTCAAAGTTTATTTTTAAGGGATCTTAAAATGTTCAGAAAATCCTGATTTTTGTTATGATGGCATCAAGAAGGTGAAATATAGTAGACCAATACTTATGCAGGTATTTTTAGTTATTAAGATATCAGTGAATATAATATGATCATCTTACATAACTATCTGTTTAATGATATTGAAATTGCAGCATTTCCCTTTGTACAGAAAGTCAGATGCAACATGTACTGAGCCTGATGCGCCACCATTACCTGAACGAAATAAGCCATTTCGGTTAAAAATGGATGCCTTATCCAAAGAAGCTACAGAGTACTTAGTATCTAAAATCAAGCCAAAAGTAGTATTTGGTGGACACACACACCATGGTTGTTTGCAGCATCATGTCTATAAGAATTCAGAAATGTTAGAATTTTATGAATATTCAGTACCTTCTTTCTCATGGAGGAACAGACCAGATCCCAAATATATGCTGGTGAGTTATTAATTTTATATATATACAAAAAACTTGGTATTTTATGAATATGTGATTAAAGGTGCACCATTATTTTAGGTGGCCTTTATGCCAAGTGGATATTCAGTTAACAAATGTGAGCTGCCAAAGGAGACTACTATAGTAAGTAATAACTGCTGTGATAATGATTTTTACGGTGATATGGTGCAGCGTTCATCGAAGGGTTATTGGTAGATGAGAAGCCAAGTAAAACAACGTCATTGTAAATTAATCTCATGATTATATTTGACAATAAATATTTTTGACAAGATAGAGCACTTTGTACACATTGTACATTGACAGCTGATGTGATTATCAGCTGGAATTCTTTACCTAAATACAATTTAATTCGCTTAAAAAATTATCACAAATACCTACCTGCTTACTTTAAAATTATGTTACAATTCAGCCATCCACAATAAGTTATAAATATTTTATGAAAGCAAAATAGAGGTAGATAAAAATAGAGATTCTTTCATAAACTTAAAATAACGAATACTGATATTGGTAATGTGATGGGGAGGGTTTCGTTTCATTTTAACATTAACACTGATAACTGAAAATCGTTACTGATTAATGCTAAAGTAAGTTAATTCATTAACTTAATTTATGTATAATATTATTGTACTTGATTTTTTCACGTAACAAAGTTATAAACTATCATATCTGAAGTACCTAACACTTATAACTAAAATCAGTCTATGAAACTCTTACATGAGTTTTGTATTTTTAAAGGTACATAGTCTACTGAGCATTGTCACCTATCAGTATACATTACATTGTAAACTCTTCTATCTCAGATTCCACTTAACCTCATGGTTACCAAGTAAAGGCACTTTTTAACAAATGGAATTTTAAGGCCACATTTTCACTACTTGAAAACAGTCGACATAATAATATGTTATCATTTAATGTAGTGCAGTCAACTTAACTTGTCACACTACATAAACCTAAACCATAGCTTGAACTTAAAAGCTTGAGTTAAGACATTACTGGTTAAAATAAATTGTAAAATACAGTTGGAGTTTTAAAATAACATAGGTACTGATTTGCGGTGCAACAAATACTTCTACAGAACTAACTCTGGTCTGGGGTATGACTGACATATTACACCCTTTGCTACTAATCTATAAAGTTGCAATCAGAACAGCGCTTGGTAACTCAACAATTATACTTTTATCATACCACAACCACACACAAAAAGATACTCAACAATTAAAAAGGACAACACCGTCTCCGGCTGCCCTTTCTTAGATTCTATAAGAATATAATTTGTAATACTCTTGGTTGTTGCGTCGAGTGCACTTGGGCGGGTAAGTCATGCGACCTGGATCGCGCGTGGTGAGTGTGCGGTGCTCGAGGCGGTCGCGGCATTGGGGACTGTTTCTGATGGTATCCAGTGTTTGCATGACGCGCTGATGAACAAATCACTGCGTGCAGGTACCGATCATATCTACATAAGTGTGAGTCACCGCCACTTGCTAGATCTAAGTAACCATTGCCAGAATTCTCAGACTTCTTTTTTTGGAATGCATTCGTCGGCTTCTCACTGACTGTATAGGATCTATTCCGAAGCTTATGATATTTGCTTGTGACTTCTTCATCATTACCAACAGGTTCGCAGGGCTTTCTGTAAAAAAGATTTAAGTAAGTTTAGAATACACTCGTAAAGTAAATTGTAAGTAGCATTACTATAATGAACTAATCAGCGTATAACCGCCTAGATGATTAACAAACCTTGAGGCTTGAAAGTTCAGATGGTTTTTTTCCATGTTAGCTTGAATTATTTCTAGTAATTCGCGTCTTTGCAGGCTTCCGGAACGCTTTTTAGTGTGTTTGCGTTCACGGTGTTCTCTGCGTGGTTGGCGGTGGGCTCGGGATTGTATAAATGTGGTTTGCCTTTGAACTGGTCTTCGATCACCTGAGCATGATGATTTAGAGGAAACGTCCTCATCCGGTGACAGTCTCTCTCTTTGTTCATCCTCACTAAGATCTATGCAGTTAGGCGGAGCGGCGTGTACGTTTGATGAACATTCTCTACGGCGTCGTCTTCGCGCCTCTCGCCTCTCTCTATGACTTCTACCAGCACCACCTTCTGGTACTACTGTTAATCGTACTTGTATTGTTTTTGAGCCATAGTGGGGCACGGTCACAGACTTTCCAATAGATTCATATATTGTTGACACGATGCCAGCAATGTCCTATAAAGAAAAAAATATTTTCATTAGATAAAAACTATTATTGATCAACATGAAATACCTTGGTTATGAAAAATCATATTTGAAAACTACTTACGTCCTTGGTCATACGGCCATGTCCGTCAAGGTCATAGAGGGTAAAGGAGAACTGCAGCGGTTGCTGTTTAGATGGTTCTGGATGCTGCAGCTCGACGTCACATGTCAGCTCCTATAAAACAATAATTACTAAGTTAGCAAGCTTAATCACCTGTATTTAAATTAATTACAAATTTTACTCTTACGAGTGATCAAGACTTTATATGAAAGAGGCGGAATATCATCGAAGTACCCTATGTAATAAATAATAATATTCTAGTCTAAGGTAAAATAATGTATCATATAAGTAATTGTATATTCTAATAGGTATTATAGATCTCTGGATATATCCATCCAATTCCCAAATTTTTTCCACCAATATTTAGAATAGACCTTCAGGGTGAACATGCAAATGCAGACGCGGGTTGATTCAAGTGTAAAAACCGACAATGTCTTCATGAGTTTTTTTATCTATAAGTTCGAGTAGGTATTGTAATCAGCGTCAGACTTTCAGTGTACACCCGAGAGGATATCAATGCGATAGCTAGTTTGTATTCAGAGTAATCAGTGTTCCTTATACAGTTTCCTTATTGGATTACGGTCGAAAGGTTATGTTGTAGTAGATAACCCAGTGGCGCCGGACATACCGCGCGTGGCGGACGGCGAGGCGGGCGTTCTCCTTTATCTCATGCTTTAAAAGGAAACTAGCAATGCCTTTAAAATCACCCAGATACGAGGTAGATTAAGTCCGCCGCCCATATTTACCCACAATGTAAAGAGATAATTACAAATACCTAAGTATAAATTATACCTAATCATATTACAATAAATCAGCACTTAGTCGATTGTTTTGCAATTCAAAACAAAATGCAAAGGTGATGGTGTATATTTTTACAATTTCACGCTTCGGAGCTTTTTAAAAAAGCTTGAGTAAGTTAACTTGTCTCTTGAGCTGGCATTTAAATTATTCCCGCACCCAATTATTATAGATCCAATATTTGCCAACAGCAAATCCGAGAAAACCGAACTACTACGAAATACCTGGGCGTCATTCTTGATAATAAATTGAATTAGGCGAGTCACATCTAGGACAAAACAAAAAAAGGCCTGTATAGCTTTTTATCAGCGTAAGAGACGGGTTGGCAAAAGATGGGGTCTCAACCCAAAGATACCACTTTGGTTGTACACTGCACTATCAGACCTTCTCTGACCTACGGATCAGTTGTAAGGTGGTCAAGAACACAACTGACCACGGTAAAACAAAACTTTAAATCCTGCAACGCCTAGCAAGTGCAGCAGCAACTAGATGCATGAGAACCACTCCACTGCCTGAAATCTCTACACCTTGTTATTCAAGAAGAGGCGCAGGCGGCAGCGTTTTAAGACTAAGAGTCAACGGGCTATGGAATCAAAATATACCAACAACACACTCAACTGTCTTGAAGGGAATCTTAAAGAAGATACGGCTCCTTGAGGCGCCTACAGACAGAACAATGTGTCTTCATGTTTTCGATAGTAGATAAAATATCTAACTTACAGCAGAAATGCAAGATAACTGTGGCATCAATGAAGTTAGGATATCAGATGGCTCGAAAACCACATACGAAACTGAAGCAGGAGACTTTAAAATCTTGACTACCTTAGATAAAATTAACACACAGACTGTGCGCCCATACTAAAAACTCTAAACAACACTTTAATCTCTGTTCTAGTAATGAAGTGTCATAATACACTTCAGTCCATTGCAAATACTAACAACATAACTCTGCAATGGATCAAAGGTCACAGCAACTCACTAGGCAATGACGCAGCCGACGAGCCAAAAGAGGATCAAGGACGACGGTATATGGACCGGAACCACTACTGTCTATACCCCTAGCACAAAACAGAACATGAAAACTATCAAACAGAATGGAGAAACAGTGTAGGTTCCAGGCAAACAAAGAAAGCATTTCTGGTAGCTACGAAAAAGCTTGCCCGCAACCTCACTGGACCAAACAGGGACCAATTCTGTAAAGTACTAGGTACAATTACCAGACACCGCCCCCTAAATAAACACCTTTTTAATATAGGTGTGACGAATAGCCCTCTAAGCAGAGGCTGCATGGAGGCGGAGGTAACGCCACAGTACGTACTTATGGATTACGGGAGCGTGGCCAATAAAAGGGGCACGAATTCTCCATTGTCCAGCATTGTTACCAAAAGATTTACCGCAACCTGAAAACGCTGCTCACTTTTTGGGATTAGCTGGAATGGTTGGAGTAAAAGAAAGAAAACATCATGCACAATGGCCCAATCAAGTGACTAAGTGCGAAAACTGCCAACCTAAACTAACTAGGTCCAATATCAAGTTATAGGGACATTCGTCAATGATGGAGTGTCGTCGCTAAAGGCCGCCCGCATTTAGAATTCCTAATGAATTCATGATTTGTAGATTAAAAAGACATGGTTTGATTAAATCTTTGTCACGACTTGCTTGGTCTAATTGCTACTTTCTAATATCCATGAGAATGATAACCTACTCATGTGTGGGAATTAAGTATGAATAAGATGTAGGTAGGTACTAAAGTATACTTCCAGAACATAATGTTTTCAAAGAAGACATAACCTAACCTAAGTATCGTGGGACTATAAGGCATTCATAAACCTAAAACAATTTAGCACCACTCCGCCAAGACTTGCATATTAGTTGTGAACATACAAACAAATTGATTGTGAGCTGGTAAATGGTAATACTTAAAAAGATGGGTAATACGGAGATTTATCATAATTTTTTTACCTCAAACCGTAGTCTAGGGTGTTTGTCATCACTGTTTTCCGCTGCTGGGGTGGGTGATGACGGTGGTTTGTATGACGGCTCATGTGTGGACCGCGGTGGCGGGGCGGGAGGAGTGTTGGGCTGCAGTAAAGCACGAGCCTCGCTCGGCAACAAGTCTGGTGGTGCAGAACACTGGGAAGCTGCTCGCCCAACCAGCTCTTCTGTGTCCGTTCTCTCGCCTTCCATACCAACTGAAAACATAAAAGCGCGACTGTTAGTTAAAGTTTAAAACCTTATTGAAGTGATTAGACTGCTGCCGTTCTATTTCAAAGACATCACTTACGAACTCACTTCTAAATTCGCGGTGAGATTTGACGTTAACGCATAGCAAGGTGACGTGCGAGACGACTTTCGAAATGATGTTAGTGATTCAGAATAGCATAGCTGTGCTGACGGTTGCGGGTTTCATCTCCACACGGGACTAATATTTATGTGATCTGTAGACGTTTGTCAAGATGATGATTGTAAATAAGTTTAAATTATATCATGTAAAATTCTTAGTTTGGGGTGCAAATTTTAAAATAGTAGATCGGCAGTTTATTCATTGAATCAAATTAGTTTGTTGGACTGACGTGATCACAAACCTTAAACTCGTTACAATTAAATAAATCGTGGTAAGTTTGTGAGTACTATAATAGTTACTTGGATAGTATCGTGTAAGTACTATAATAGTTACTTGGTTGCAGATTAATTTCGAATTCTTTAGGTAATATTGTCATAATACATAAATAATATGTGCAAATAAGTATGTAGGTGTTACGGTTGTAAGTTTTATGAAATGCCTACCACGTCGTGGTAACTTTTACTTAAGTTTCAAAATAAGTATTCTACATGTGCCTACAGACAGCTCAACAATAACCAATTTATAATATTATACAAAGAATTGAGAAATGTTTTAAGTGTAGATTATAATTAAATAAAAATACCCAATTTATAACACAAACAATAAAAAATGGAGGCTTTCGACCTCGGAGCACAAAACTTAAAGTGCTTTTAACGAACCATAAACTATGTGCATTGCAATAGCCAAAAGCTTGGTCCGACAACGACAGGTACAAAACTTGAAATAATTGAAATTTTGTATTATCTTCAACACGCATTTCATGCTATTTTAACCCATTGTAATCATTGCCAAGGAAATACAATGCGAGTAATACAAAGCCAAAAAAAAAGAAAAAATATCCAACAGTTTGTCGGCGGAACTCAAAAAGTTTGTGTGATGCGGACCGACTGTGGAGAGCAGCAAACGACACAAGGTTACGGGGAGCGCTGAGGCGTTTCCTGGAAGGCCCCGTGAGTGGGTCGGCCTTTGGATCGTTTGGGATCCACCGTAGCACCGCACATCTGCCGCTAATGTTATTTATCTCAAAAGAGGCGGCATTTCTTTTATTAGGCTAACAAACCTTCGGTTAGGTTGAAGAAATTTTTAATTATACAAACCTCCAATGTGTTTCAATTCGTGTAAATTTGTTACAATCGAGTGTGCAAAGCGAGTGTGTATGGATATATTAGAAATACAGTCGAAGATTTATAGAACTATTTCTGGATAGCAAGTTGTTTATGGTAGCTTTTTAAGCAAAATTTGTTTTCGATATTTAGGCATTCGTAACGACTGCCTTTGCTATTTTTTTAGGTACTTATACTTATTTGTATGCATCGCATGTACCTACTTGTCTACAATATGTATAACATAAATTTGCGGCACTTTGAAATTTGTATATTTTCCAAACTTTAACAAATCCTACTTCCTACTATCCTACTATCCTACTAATATTATAAATGTGAAAGTTTGTGAGTATGGATGTGTGGATGTTTGTTACTCTTTCACGCATAAACGGCTGGACCGATTTGGTTGAAATTTGGTATGTAGATAGATTATACCCTGGATTAACATATAGGCTACTTTTTATCCCGAAAAAATGTAGCGGGTAACACCGCGGGGCGCAGCTAGTTATAAATGTGAAAGTTTGTGACTCGTATGGATGTGTGGATGTTTGTTACTCTTTCACGCATAAACGGCTGGACCGATTTGGTTGAAATTTGGTATGTAGATAGGTTATACCCTGGATTAACATATAGGCTACTTTTTATCCCGAAAAAATGTCGCGGGTAACACCGCGGGGCGCAGCTAGTACTTAATAATTTGGAGTCTTAAACATTTTACCCCGTTTTAATTTCGCAAATTAATAGAACTTAATTTTGCTTGCTGAACCATTTCATTGTTTCGGGTTCGGATTTACTTACCAGGCAACTGTTTAAAGAAGATTGTGTGTATTGGTCAAAGAATTAATATTCTTACACTATAGACTTCATTCATATTAGATGTCTCTGACCTGTAAGCTTTACAACAGCTACAGTATACGTAATAACGCGGTCCGTATACGTAACCACCTAACCACATTCCTGCGTAGTGATTTAGTTATTACACTTGTTACCTACAGATACTCAGGAAATTATAACCCCAATCAGGTGTTAGGGATTACGTAAAAGGTAAAAAATAATGAGGTTTTCGTCAGTAGCTGGTTGATTTTTGCACGGACTTAATTATTATTATCATTTTAAATGATTATTCAACAGTTTGTTCTATATTCTAAGATTCAACAATTTGTTACTGTACCTTAGAGGAGAAATTGGAGATGGGTAGGAGCCGTAGGAGGTATATGTATAGGTATACAATAGTTTATAGAAAAACATTTTGTTTGCATAACACACACAATCAGGTGGTAAATAGTAGGTAAGTAATTCATTTTCATACAAATACCAACGCGTAATTTTATCCATCAAATCATAGTAAATTGACCGAAAGTGGGATTGTCTCTGCAAAACCGCGTTCTTTGAATTCACTTTGAAGTATTCAAATAAGCGAAGAGTTTATACTCACATCATTATTAAACAAAATTACCCTTTACTAGTATGAAACGAGATATTTCTGTATTTTTAGTTAAAACTATTTGAGTGAACCGTACAAGATTATTAAAATGAAAGACGTCTTCTAAATGAAGTATTCAGCCTACACTATTTGGTAACTAAACAGATGAAGATCAAAGCGCTATTTTTGTTTGTTTGCTTTGATGTAGTATTAGTTCAAAAGGTGCGCACATATCGTGGAAGTTTGAGTTTTTTATTGTTTATTTACATGAGCATGAAGGATTTATTAATTTAGATCGTAGATATTAGTATCAAACATAATAATTATAAACAGTGTTTACCTCTAAGGTTTACCTAATACTTGTTGAGTTGTTTGTTACCTTAGTTTGTTACGGTTGTTATCAAATCTAGTGATAAATACAACAAAAATAATAATGTTAGACTAAGTAGTTCTTCTGGACACTAATTGTCGGTGAGCAAGATCCAATTAATTACCTAGGTCATTACACTGAGCGTTAAAAAAAGCAACAAAAATTCCCATTTAAATTCAGTTCCGTTGTTTATTTTTTTTTTCAATCCTAAGTTTCAAGACAATTTGCTAGGATATGTTACCTACCTAGATGTTTTTTTTTTCAATAAAAGCCAAAAATATGACAGACACTAGAAACTTAGGACATTAAAACTTGTTTATTTTTACTTTTCAAAATGTCAAGCAACGAAAAAAAATAAAATACGGCATTTTCAACGCTAGTTATGTACAAAAAATGCTCTAATGAATTAATGTTCAAAACGTGCAAGTAATAATTATCTTAAAGCTACAAAAGCAACGTGAGTTCGTGTATGATACGTGGGCAGTACCACTACCAAAGAGCGGAAGACGAGGCGTCGTATTATTTGACTTTACCTCCTTTTTTATATTAATTTAATGCATGTTGCCGCGAACAAATCGCCCGGTCGGCGGGTCGTCGCCGCGCGCCGTGCCTTGTTTGATCTCACCGACTTTCGATAACATCGTGCGAGATCGTAAAATCCATAAGCACGATAGGTAGGTATTTAACCTTTACATTAGTTAGGTATTCACTACACGGACAGACGTAAATAATATTCATTGACGAGATCAACTTATTTTAACTCCCTTGTTTTTCTGTTTCTATCCAGTATAAACTTCAAAACTAGCGTAATGTAAACAGCATTTACTTTCGATGTATTAACTTTCTTTGTCCTTCACATTACAAGTGTATTTGCATTGTACTTGGTAGCAGTTGGTAGCTACCTACCTATTAATTTATCAGCTCTACGAATGTTACTATGATTTTTTATTGCGTAGGTAAAATAATCCATAAATATGGGTACTTAAATTAAGGTAACATTTTTATTTAGTACCTATATGTTTTGATATAGGTAGGTACGTAGTTTTACCTTTTCATTAACACTAAAGGCTAAACAACTACCTATTCTATAGGATTCCAAGACTAAATGCATTGTTGCATTTATTTTAATAGGTGTAGTTTGTAGTTAGGTACGTATCAACCTACAGTTCATTTTTTGCTTACAGAGACTGTTTTGTCATTTTATATCAATTTGTTTGCAATAAATTATCATTGCGCAAACTTATGAGCTAACTAAACTAACGAACAGATTTGGAAGTGAATGTGAATAGTTAGGTACAAGACTTACAGGTAATTCTTCCTAAAAGCATGCCACATGGTGCGATTCACTTTATAAACTACAAATTATCTGAGAATATTATAAAACTGCAAGTTACATAGCATTTTGATAAAATGTTTATATGTACAAATGATAAATAAACAACAAAGTAAACAATTTCAAAAATCTATTAATTGTACCTATAATTCGGTACTACGATAGATGGCGTTATTTTACCTACGTGTAAACAAAAAATATGGAACCCTTCTTGCTCTATTTCAACTCGCCCTTGACCGGTTTTCATATATTAGGGAGTTTGCTATTCGTATCACACCGCACGTACACATATTGTTGTTGTTTGGTACCTACATTTTTACAGTTGAATTCATCTGTGAGTGTTATTATAATTATGACCTGTCTTTTTTATTTAATATACTAACAAAGCTACACTAAGCTTTGTAAATATTATAGGTAGGGCTATGTTTAACAATTTAATGCGATTTGCTAAGCTAATAAATCATAGTTTAGTTATGATTACATTGATAACTTACTGCTAAATTTCTTGTATCCATTTCTAAACTTGTTGCGCCACCACTTGACGAAGTGGTGCGCCATGGGGGCGTCCGCGGCGGGTGCCGGAGCTCTCAACGTTTCGTAGCACGTCATGCGCTGCGCTCACGCACGCATCCCGTACACTTCAAAAGAGCCGCAAGTTTATTTAATAATAACACTAACTAATAATTCTAAATCACTTGCACAGTAATCGTTCACTACCCAGGAAGTATAAGGATTCTGTCTTAGCACGAAACCTTTGACCCAGTTGTCCGCGTGAATGTTGGGCGACGAGAGAAATCGAACGACCGTCCCTCGCGCGTGCCGTAGAGTGACTGACTGATGGATGTAGGGAGTAGGGAGGGGCGGGTGAGGGCGCGGGATAGTGCGACGCGGTGTGGCACTGGCGGCACTGGCGGCGGCGGCTGCTGTGTCACACTCGCGAAACAAATACCGCCTGCTAGCGTACAAAATACAACCATATGCGTGACGGATAAGACGTGGTTCGGCCAATAATTCATAGTGTCTCTAGTATTATGTTATACCGTAAAAGGTTTTAAATACAAATGATACAATAGAACATCATACATGCCTGTCTAGCGTACTATTCACTTTTATGAACGTAGGTATTTAATTATTTTACCTAGTGCCTACATTCTGCATTAGAGCAACAAAAATACCATAACTATTCGACGTTTTCAAAACAATTAAGCATTATTTTAGTTCTAAGTAGGAAGGAATACCTATCTAAACAAATACATACTAATAAGGTAGGGACCTAATCAGAGCTGAGTCTACGTTGACGGTTTGCAAGTATGTAACCACCAAAATAAGTTATAGTCTATCAATGAATTGTGTAAACAAATAACTAAACAACCGAAAATAAATGTAGGTACCTTAGTACCTATATCGTAGATCTACGTGATACCTCAATACAGAACAACGAATACGGTCTAAAGCCTACTTCTAAAGAGGTAAGTTTGTTTATATGGAATGAGTAATTTCGAAACTATTCGCCGTTTCATCCAGCCGATTTCCAACATTCTTACAGTAATATTTAGAATGAAGTTTAGGGTGAACATGGACAGTGTGGACTTGGTAAGGTTCGATTCTGTAAGGTCAGAACGTCTGATTGATTACTATCGGTGCTTGAAAGCAATACGCAGGGACTAGGAACGTCCGCGTCTAGCAAGAAACATCTATCATTACATTTTTACTAAATAATGTTATTTGTTGTGTCACGTTTCTGATTATTTCTGTGACAAACAACTGTCCTTAACAATCCGACCGATCCGATTTCGACTCTGGTTTCGCTTCCGAATTCGGTTCCGGTTTCGATTCGGATAAGATAAGTTCTAAACATTCGATTGCTGTTCCGATAAAACCAAAAGTTAAATAAAAGTTTGTTTTTAAAACAATTGATGTAACTGAATGAAAAAGGTTCCGACGTATCATTGAAAACCTTCTTTTTTTAAGTTAAAAATAGGCTAGACGCCTCTGTAAGTATCCTTGCACACTTTAAAAATTCAATATATCGCTTTGTATCCTCTTTCCTAAGTATCTCAAATAGGCTTCTCTTGATGGATTTAGTGTAATGTTTTCAGCTCGGTGTCCTAGTGGCTAGTATACACTACACCAGGGTTTCCCCACCTTCTTATTAAACAGATCCACGGTCTTTGAATAATGAACTGCATTGATATTTAAGATAATATGACTATAATTTTTTGTTGCGGAAACTCTGGGTCAAGTCGGAAGACAGCGGCTTCTAGCTGCCTGCGGATGCCAGGTTGGAATAACCCTGACCTACACTTGTTCTACACAGGATCATATTTAGTAATGGGTAGTCTAGACAATGACATAAGAACTTACACGTAACTAATAAGACATGTTGTCTGTTCGTCAATACCTGTAACAATCTATATGGATCGTCAGGGAATAGCTGTCGTGGCATTTTTTACCTAATTACGTACTTACGGAATGTCTGTAACAATGAGAATACGGTCTACCCATAACTAACTAAGACCAGCTTCTTATTCGCACATAGTGTTTGTAATTTGATACATACACTCTCTAAACTCGACGTTTTAACTATGTAGGTATGAAAGTATTTTATTTATTTATTTACTAATCGTGTTGATAAATCGAGAAAGCAAAAATGGTTTAAAAATTTGGTTACCATCCAACTAATTGAGATAGGTATGTTTAGGAAGTAAGTTTCCAATGTTGAATATAGCCTGCAGGAATTCCCATTCAGTGTCCTATGCGCAAGATACAGACCGTAACATTTGTGCGACTATAGAAATTAGTTCTGATAATTTAATTAAAGGTATGTTCGTTGTAGATACTTTAGTATGTTAGCTTATAAAACGTTTCTTATATCAACATTTACCAACTATTGGATCAAATTAGGCTCAAGAACCTTAGAGTACCTATATAAATAATATTATGTAGCTACTGTAGGTAGGTATTAGACCAACCCTCGAACTTTGAAGATACTAATTACTTTTAATCAGTAAAAACATGCGTCTTTTTAAGGATGAACCTATATAATTACGATATAATACATTTACTTTCCCTGGAATAGATAATCTCGTATTTAAGCCAACTTTTACTTGGTAAAGAAAGTGAGCAGTAGGTAAATACCTATAGGGCAGTAATAGAGTGAAAGGTGAACACGCATCCGCTACGTTGGCAATGGCAGCCTCCATGCGGTCGATGACCCTGGGTAAGCGATTACAAAAAAGATTAAGGTAGGTACGTAGTAGGTACTTGGTTAGTGGCAAGCCCCGAGCCGTTACATACTTCCACCTTTAAGTAAATACAAGTTTTACTCCCAGTGTATATAAATGCCTAGGTAGGATATCTGACAATATTAAAAAAACAGCAAAAAAACAAAACAACGTTGTGATCGAAGTAAGAACTTCAATAACTAGATAAATTTTATGTAAGGTGTAGCAGAAAAATTGTGTGCATAAATCGGTAATATTGTAATATTTGATAGGTACCTGGATACATTGGATAGCTAAAAGTTGTCTTCAGTTGATACTCTGTTTTTACCTTCATGCTTGCTTCAGTCGATATATTCTCCGAAAAGAATCTTCAAAACTGCAACACTTGCCCGATGTGATCACTATTATGTTTAGGGTAGAGGGTGCGGTCGGCCGCGCCGATGGGGTGCCAGCCAGGGATGTGGCATTGGAAGAACGTTTCGAATTAGAATTTTACGGCCTCTTCGTGTTAGGTTTATTGTCGAGAAGTTATCGTCGACCAAGATGAGGTCGTATTCCAAAACTGACTAACAACAAACAGTGTTTTATGTCAGTTTTATGTCTGTAATAAAGAAATCTTCACGAAGACGTAAAATTGTATTCTCGCATTCATTAGATATTATTTGATGAAATTTTATTAAGGTTCCTAGCCTACTTAGAGCTGTGTTATAATATTTTAAGGATTTTGGTAAGTTTCTGGGTATTTATAGGTGAATTAGGTTAGTCTTAGGCTTTTACTAAAACATGTGTATCGTCGGATAAGGTTACAATAAGATGACCATACGCCATACACAGCGGTCCGGAGGGTCTCGCGCGCAGGTTCTACGTGGGTGGCGTGTTCCACGAAATAGTGTCGATGGCACTGCCGCTCGATTTTCAATATCAACCGTAAATTGCGGCTTTTTGTTAACTCCTCACTATTTTTGTTCAATATTACTAAACGAAATTTATGACATCTACGAACAAGGATTGACGTTAGTATTTTATTCAAATTTAATTTCAAGTAACTACAACCACACTCCACAGCCTAAATTATCATGCCTGTGCCACAAAACTTCGGTCGCAATCGCAGCTGAGAGATGGTTGTTGTTGTATAAGTAAGGAAATCAAAACTTTGTATACGCAACTAATAAAAAGATAATCTTACGAAGTGACCTGGAATGTTGATAGTGGCGTTATTTCTGCTATTCAGTCGGCTGGCACAAAGCCAGATGTGGTCGCACGTCTTCTATCGCGTCGCGTGGGCAATGCCCACTCACGTATTTTCATCACACTTCTCCAATCTTCAGCTTTTCTTGTAAAAGTAAGTATACTATACCTACCTACCTAGTTCTCTAACTAAGCACCAAATTATACAATTGACTACTTCTAAAAATCACAATTCAATCCACCTGATCCAGGAATTGATTAGTTAGTCTACATACCTAGATGGTAGAACCTTTTTTGCTGATGTGTGAGTTCGTTTTGGTACAACATCACTTATTTTTCCAAACGGCGAATTACAAGTCTTTTTTCTGGTCAAATTAAATTGTCGGATTCGATTTGATACCCACAAATGATATTGTACCTCATCTGACTATGAATGGAGTATTTTATTGTTAAACCAAAGACAAAACGGTACGATGCGCACGAGTTGCCGGTCGGCTTTGCCGCCGCGCGCCCGACGCCGAGGGCAGCAAAACACGGCGCAGATGCAATTTGTAGTAGACACGGTATCGTCTGTCGGCTCGGTACTTCAAAGAAATAATAACATACGATTACGTATCTCCTTTTATCCCCTTATACTTTACGGCGTGAACGCTTCTTTTTCTTTACATTCACCTACAACAAAACCTGTTCTCCTGTATGTCGGAGTCGGACCCTTAAAAAGTGATCCCGAATTAATAGCTACAAAGTGTGATTATTGGAAGCAGCTACACGTAGTGCGTAGCGGTGTTGTAGATTGTTTTTAAATACAGAAAATAGAGTGAATAAATTCACGAACCACTTTTTCATATTAAATTATATAATAATTGATTGAAAACCTACTACTAATAATGCATTTGGTCCCTATCATAATAATAAAAATAATATAGTCAATTTCAACAGTTAAAGGACAAGATTTATTGACAAACAGTATTTTTTATTGTTCGAGATTTGCTCGTTGTGGGATGAATTTATTTACTACTTTATAAAGCTAGTAACACATTGTGCGCTTTTGAAGGGGATGCAACAGCGCGTCGGTGATTATCAAAGGGATTTAAATGATATCAATAGCTTTGTGCTACTGCGGGTCCTTTTGTCGGCGCGCTCTTGAGCGGCAACATCACAAGCGACAACTCTGCCTGCCCGCCGATCCATTACTGGATTTACTGGATACAAAGCGGACATCAAACGTGCCGCGGGCTATTGCGTCACGTGCCATCATCGTTTGGCAAGTTCCTCTTTGCAACTGCAAATAGGAGGCAAAAAGTTTTGCAGTTTACATTCACACTGTTTTTAGTTGAATGATCAAAGGATATCACGATTCAGTACAATTAATGACTTTGTAGTTCAGAAAAGCGGAAAGTATATGATTTTAAATTAAACAGAACTGGTGTAACACTGGGCTGTTGGTATATTGCCTACTACTTTACCTACATAATATTGTGCGTCTATATGTATTATTATGATTAGTGAATTAATTCATCCACGTGAAGTCGCGATTTTTGTTAATTTAATTGGTTTAGGTTTTCGTTACCTGCGGCAAAATGCTGAAGTATCGATTCAGTTCAGTATCTATCAAATTGTAGGAGTAGTTAGTACGGCCGACGTATCTTGGCCGTCCTTAAGTTAGCAGAATACCTGCGCAATGGATCTTTTAGGAACTAAATTCTCTACTGCGCAGCTAATCAGCTAACTTCAGAACCGCCAAGATCCATCGGTCGTATTGTGGATACTTTGAGTTGTGTGTAGGTTTTTAATTGTAGGCAGTAAGATTAACTTATGTCCTATTGTGTTATTTCTGGAATTAAGATAAATACTTAGTTACGAATATTCATTTAAGGGTATAAAACCATACCATAACCATGTGTGTAGAATACTTTACAAACTACGGAGATACTACGGACCAGCTTTTTGTGACAGTTACGAACAGAACAGAGATAATAAAATTTACTTTTCGTACCCCATAATAAGATAACTAGGTTTACAACGCATTTCCGTGAAAAAAATGAACAGTTGCCAATAATTTGACTGCGAGCCTTTTAAAACACAGATCTTTGTAAACGGAGAACCGTGCGCTAAGTTGTTAAAAAGTATAAAAAAAATAAAGAGCGCAGGGTCGCCGGGCCGCCCGATTCCGCCCGAGCCGCCGACGATACGATACAAACTTGTGACTTTGATCTTTCCGCTGCCACAGCACGTTAGATGGCCCTCCTTCTTTGATTAATAATATTTAGGGATATTAAATGCAACATTAAACTTAAGATAAAGATACGTAGATAAAACATTTTTACTTTTAAAAATATAACTATTGTTTGTGCCAATATGAAATTGACTTCTGCACAGTACATAGACTGTGGTATTAGGTAGTACTTAAAATTGAAGGTACTCAATCTACCTACGTTAGCAATTTCAGCGTCCCAATGTGTCCTGATTCTGATAGGATCTGCCGCCGGCCGCTCCGGCCAGTAGCCTGTGCTATCCAATTGATTACTAACATACTTCCTCTCCTTGTCGACTATATCTGAAGCTATGGACTACATAATATTATCAAGCTACGAAATACTCTTTACCATAGTAGCGCTAACATTACATTTCTAATTACTTAAATCTCGAACCGCATCGATATTTCGCATTAGTTCTTAATTGAAGAGAGAGTGAGTGTTATTGTTTAACACAATATACTAATTATTTATCTGAATTCGCACACCTAAGAGGGAGCTCTTTGTTTAAGAGTCTTTCAGGCTTTCAGCAGATGATGGTGATAATAATTTAATTGGTGAAATGATTGATTATATTTAAGTAATTATAACTATAATTCAGTTTTATTAAATACTTCGAAGCTTTATGTGCTATCATCGGAAGTATCCACTACAAGTTTTTAACTTTTACAGTATAAGATAATGGTGTTATTTTCGATCTATCGTTTTGTTAGGTAGGTACATCTGATATAATACCTACTAGATTACTTTCAGTAAACGATAACAAGTAACACTCTAGTCTATTTGTGTTATCGTTCATTGAAACGATCTATCGCCGCTTTTGAGCAAGATTACCTTTTTGTATTAATGAATCAATTACTAGTAGGTAGTATCTAGGTAGGTACTATTAAGTTTGGTTAAAAACTACACTGTTACACATAATTAATTCCCATTCATGACTTTTGGCTTGCGTGTAAAAGTACCACGATTTCGTCTCTCATGAAAAAACCAGCGACAAATTGACTATTTCGAGGCGTGGCCGGCAAAGGCGGCGGCAGTCAAAGGCGCGTCATGATCAAAGGCGCCGCCATCGAACGGCCTCGGCTTTGATCTCGCCGCACGAAGTGCAAATTATGTTATAAAGACAGTGAGTGGCTCGGCCGCCGAGCAGTGCACTACTAATTAATTCAACCCGTTGCGTTACGATGGCCGTCAGACACGCCACGGCTGCCGCGGCCCACGGCGAACGCACGCCGGAGCTTTGATTTTATAACTACTTACGTTTTATTTTTTGTTTTCTACAATTTATGTTACGAGGGGATTAGGAGGAACTTGCTTGGGTTAGGGGGAAGCTAACGGGTTTCACACATGACTCGCGTGTTAAGTACATTTAATTATTTTTATTTGAACTCTATGAGTAGTTTTGGTAGTATAAAGTATTTGATTCCATAAAATGCACTCGTTGCAGAAACATTAAGTCTACACGGACATCGTTTAATTGAAGTAAGGTATAAATTTACCTTTTATTTTTTAAACTTTATAAGGTTTATTTAAAAAATACTAGTATAATTACCTGACGTTCGTGACTCCGTGAGCATGGATTTCTGATTCAAAATATTTGAACCACGCGGTAATTAAACTAAGTGCCACATAGATTGAGCTATACATACATAGTTATACATACATACATACATACATACATACATACATAAAGTCACGCCTGTTTCCCTGAGGGGTAGTTATATAATTTGTGAAAGTGTACATTCACAATTCAATTGTTTGTATTAAAATTTAATAATAGTTGTAGCTGCTGTTAAATAATTTTGTAAAGCCAGAGCACCTCTTGACTGCAGTTTAAGTTTTGTTGGGATTTGAGATTATTATCCAATTTTTTGCTTTGTTAAGCATTTACCAGCACAGGATACGGCACCTATTTTTCAAACTTTCAACTAAACAAATTATGTCATAAAATTGTTTTATTTTATTTTACTATAATGCTGAATCAGCATTTTGACACGGAAGAAACACGCTTACCAAACAACAAGGTCGCCTATTTCAATTAAACTATGCTTGCCATAACCGTTTGTCGTTTGTAAACAATAACCGGTTTAAAAGGTAGGTTTTCTTTAAGCCGACCGATCTCGGATAACTCAGTCTTGGATCTCGCCGAAATGGGCAAACGAATTGAGTTAAGGTTGTTGTTGAAGACGCGAACGGGCGAGCCAGGGAAGCGCGCGTTGTGCGGCGCGCGCGGGACGTGACGCGGGCCGATCGAGAGCCGCGTGCGTCGACCCGCGGCGAGCTTTGATCTCGCCGCGCCGAGCCGCCCGACCACTGCCGCCGACGACGCTGCAAACCAGGTCGGACCAGCCGAGTACAGTCGCGATTGCCGCGCAATCTACACTGCGGTGTTTTTGCGCTTTGAGCAAATGCTACGATGGCTGAGCAAATGCGGTTAACTCATTTGTTGCAGATGCCTAACACGCTAATTGTAACCCTGAAACACTGTAATGTCAGCAGTGAATCAGCGTGTTTCAGTTAAGTACCAACAAAAGTGCGAAAAGAATAAATTGAATTAAAAGTTAAAAAAACGTCGATTGTGGACTGCTTATTATTTTATTATATAGGAGATAATCCACTTTATAAAACAATAAAATACCACGTGTAGTGCTACGCTCGATGTTTACATGCTATGAATACGATGTTTAATTTTTTTTGTACAAATTAAAATCATTGCAATGTTAGGAAGGTTAATGATCACTATAATAATCTTTTGTGCCAAATCGCATACAAACCGTCAATTAGGTTCTAGGTAGTTCAAAATGTTTTTTATTTAAGTAACGAAACGTAATCACTTGTTGCACTGTAACTCTAGTGTTACATAACTTGTAAATCCATGGGTAATGGGTAAATGGTTTTTAATTACCACAATGATAGACAAAAAGTTAGTCCTTTTCTACCAATATTTTAAAACCTGATGTTTATAATAATGAATTATCATAATAGGACTGGGTGTTTACGTTTAGTGACCCTCAAACATCCTCAAAGTTGGTATGCATTAATTGCACCGATTAGATGACTATTTTTGGTTGATGGTTTTAAAAAATCATAATGCAAAATTCTATTTAGAAGTAAACATCTACACAACTGCAATGCGTGGGCGCCGATTGATTAGCTTTTAGGAGTCTTAAAGCGTACAGCGATGATATAAAGCTCTACATAGCCATGTTTAGATCGAAAACACTTTTAAAGTTAGTCTCCGCATTACAAAACAGTGTGACCTTCTTTGATGCTAAGACAGTTATTCTAGTGGTGGAGTGATACGATCGCAGCCGGCGGTTGCCATCAGATTACAGGAGTTGTATAAATAAACATGGGACGAGCGACAAGAGATCCGATGTTACAGTTACTCGGAAGCGCTATTTCCGACATTCTACGAATGTGTCCTCTTCAATTACACCTAGCCCGTTAATGTACTTGTCGCTGACAGACGATAAAACAACGTCAATTGTTTGATGTTTTAATTAAGCGAGCAAAATGACGTTGATTTTTTTTAGTCTCGGATGACTTAATGAATGCTGCGGTACTATTTTAAATGTTGATGTGGATTAAGCATTTTTTGCATTGCAATGAGGTTGGTTTAGATGTCCAAATGTAGATCAATATTCGAGGAGAGCCAGGCTGGTTTGTTTAATGAGGCAGCGGCAGCGTAGCCCGGTCGCCCCGTAGTCCCCGCACCGCCTTCCATATTCAAATTACAGGTTTGAATTTGTGCTCAGTCGCTGCTGACCGACGGCGACAAGAGGCCACTTTCTAGGAAGTTTCTAAACTCTTACATTGACTTCCATGTTGCAAATAAAGACCTTTATTGTCATAAAATGATTCTTAGTATTTTTACGACGAACGAACCACGAAGCTGTTTCATGATAATTAAACCTATGACTAGACAGTACAACAAAGAAAGCACCAAAACATGTAAGTTACAATCCTAATCTAATCCCATGACTAATATTGTTATAACAATTTAAACAGAATCCCACTTTCAAGCGCAACTCGACAAACAAAGCGGTATTTCAATAAAGTTTTCAACGTACAAAGTATCTAATTTTAGTATCTCGTTGTTTGCGTTATCAGAGCTACCCCTGGTGTTACACAGTCGACTAGAGAGCAGGATCTCTTTATTTGTTTAGTTTTCTTTCTCATGACAAGATCACCGCTTTCTTATCGCTCTTTATCTATCAACTTGTGTAAATAACCCTGGAATCAATGGCGTAGCGTAAATAGAAGAAAATTTATTGTAGACCGAATGTAAACAACGAAAAGAATTATAGTAACGATGTTAAATACATGTATTTATTTAATTTTATATGTAAGTATCTACATGTATTGGTCGTAGCTACAAAGCTACGAGATTATTATATACTAGCTTTTGCCCGCGGTTTATGTCCTTTCTCGGGTCTTAAACTATGTACAATGTACATGCCAAATTTCATCAAAAACCATCCAGCGTTTTAGTCGTAAAGGCATAACAGACAGAGTTACTTTCACTTTTATAATATTAGTATGGAAGTATAGATATGGATTAAAGGGTTGCAAGCAGCGAACACGTCGTTGGTCTAATAGTGTCCAAGTGCGACTACTGAGCGGGAGTTCTAAGGTTCGATGCCGGGTCGGGATAAGTATTAATAGGTTTTTCCCATATGTACCTAAGTACATACTAAAATCAAAATTAATGCAAACAAACTAAGTTCCTACCTTCCTACGTCTTTATCATACGTAGACTTACTAGATGTCAAGTTTAACCCGGGCATAGTTAAGCTGCCTGAGATGGTCTTATCTCTCTTAAGCCTATTGTAGTCTACAACTGGAAATAGGCGTTACTCCAGTAAAGCCAAAGCAGACCTCAGCATTAAATATAAATACGCAGGTAATAGTACAAATGGCGCCCGAGGTAATGCATGTATTTATATATTTTCTTTTCTTGCTCATTCCCCAAACGTTATAAACGCTTAATATAAAAGTTGACTAAAAACATAACTGGCGAAATGTGGGTGTACTATATGACTGCGCACTTCTGCCTACCCCTCCGGGAAGTACCAGAATAATTCTTAAAATTGCTAGATATTTATTTCTATAAAATTACATCTCGGGTTTAAAGGTTTCAACACAAATAAACACCGGGTCGTGTTCAATGGCTGCGGGATCGGATTGTGATGCGGAAGTGCGCGATGCCGACTCAATGTGAATTCGCTCGGGGCATACATAATGTTCAACCGGGAGGCTCGATATCCGATTCAATTCAATCGAATACGAGACGACTAAAAAACTGAACTTTGTTGTGACAAGAGAACGCTGAGAACAGACGGGCTAACAAGATTCCGTCGAAAATCGCATCCTGTTCTTCACGTTTTATTAGCGCCAGTGAACGTATTTGCGTCCGGTCGTGTGCGTTATAATCATTTCTGTCCAAATATTGATCTTTTTTCGCTTCCGTTTTATTCGACAGGCCGGAAAAGGGTCGATTTCTGTCGACAACCACGTAATCAATACTCTTTGATCACCCCTTTATTACGTTAGTGCTGAACAAGCCCTACCTACCGACATTCAAACAAAGGTTTTATACAACACGACGACACGCAATGCAACGCAAACCACCACAACGCACTTCGAGCTTGTAATCGAGCCTCACAGAGCTTGTTTACCTATTGTTATCAATTTAATTAGTGATAATGAACTTATGTCTGCTCCGTTTGGCATCGGTCAGGAACTCAGGACTCAGGTATAATGTTACTAGAAATAATTCCTATGTAGGTAGTTGGACGTCCTGTTTTTGTACAGGTATTTTAATGTGTACCATGAAACATTTCTTTACGACGTTTATAAATCATGGATTTCTATAGAGCCCTTTGTTATTTCTTTGAAGAACATAAAACCGAAAACATTAAAATAGCGATTAGGGGTCGGATGTCTCATCGATTATGAGAATCAAGAATAAAAATGGTAGGTTGTTACCTATATTTACTGAAATATAATAGTTACCATAAAATTATCTCAGGATCCTTCTATAAATCTCATAAATTCAATTTTATTATTTATACCTAGGTACCTACTGTATGCCGCGTATGTGGGTATAGCTGTTAGCTGCAAATATGAGTTACTAATCTTATATTTATGACGAGTATGCATGACATGTACCTAGCTAAGTAAAGTATCAATTAAGTGTGCAATATTTCTTCGTTCGAATATAAATTCTGCACAAATCTTAATTAAGCCTTAAAAGTTACAACTAATCAGTTTTACCTTTATAATAGCATCTGCTTAAAAAAAGTCAGCCTACTAACTTTTTTCGCTTACAGTTTCTAAGTAATTTGACCTACCATATAGTGGAATTTCAGAAACTCCTCTACTCAATACAATAAGGCGATTGTAAGTCGGCGTGTTGTCAATGTTAAATGAAGCGGCCGACGAGGCCAGTGGGATGATAATGGAATTTCTGGGAACAACCCTTGTGTCCGTGGGGTGAGCGGCAGGGCGGGGTGCGGGGAAGTGACGGGGGAGGAGGCAGTCGGCCTGGTGCGGATCATCCATCACGCTGCAGGGGTGCAATTAGGCGAAGTAGATGTGCTGACACGAGCGAGCCATCGCCGCCGCCACGCCGCCGTGTCGCCGCGCGCCGCTTGCCGTGCCGTCCGCCGATGCGCATATACCACGCTCATCACTTGATGTTACACTACATTTTAATTACCTACCTGTCCATGCATACTAGTTAGTAGCGTTCGTTCATGTATTGCACTTTAGTTTTTTTTATCTTTTTAATCTATCTAATATTTGTATTTTAAGTTAACAGATTTCTCAGTTCTTGCAGTGTCAGATAAAGGCCCTAGTTATGTACTACAATATTTCATAATCTGCCTAAAATCCTAGATGATAAATCTAATGTTGAAACTATTAGTCTTAGGATATAATATTATTTTGCTTTACAAATACCTTCAAGCCATTGAATTAACCATTATTTTTAATATGTTAAAACTTAAAACAAAGGCATCATAGCTTTCCTAGCAACCTCGCATTCCAATCTACTTAAGTCATGGTTTTCTAGTTATTACCCTTGTTATCTATTACACTAAAATCCTTTAATAGCTTCCATTTAGCGGGCCGAGAACGGTCGATAGTGGCAGAGGACCTAATGATTGCCGGTTCGTTATGTTTAATTCCCATTAAAATTCGACAAAAAGTTAATGTCCATCGGGGCGATAGCGGTTTGGTGGTGAGGGAGGGGTAGGGGGGAGGGGTTGAGCGGCATCGGCAGTGCGGTAGCAGCCGCCGATTATCCGCCGATAAGACACAAATACAACTTTTTGATTTATGAAGAAAGCTCGAGAGGCGGCTACCGGGCGCCGCGCGCCGCGCCGAGCCCGCTCGCTGCACCCTAGTGAAGTCTGTAGCTATATCGACTCGTGTCTTTATCGTTGGTTTGTGATACTTTTACAGAATCGCTTATAAAGTCGCTGTCTCTTGAAATGTTTTGGACACTGTCATTATTTAATGATAGACTATTTTTAATTTTATGAACAGTAAATTTATTGCAATTATAAGTTAATTTAGTTAAATCGGTTAAAAATATCATTTTCCTACCTATATGTAAAGAACTATTAAGTTACTTATCTATAATTAATAATTATATGTTTTTACAAGATCATAAATAATACCTTACCTTAGCTATATTAAAATGCAATTATTATGCATAACCAAATACCATACGTACAGTCGTATATAGTATAATATATCTTACCTACATCAAAATCACTTGAATGTCGTTAATGGAAAAAATAATGATGCCGCATGTAATGAGATTTATTTAAATTGAAATTGTCGACAGGTGTTAAGTCAGACAGCACTAGCGGGGAGTCGACAAGTCCGTCCCGCGCGGCCAGATTTTGAAACATATGTAAATGAGGCGGTCGGCGGCTTACAAAGGCGCCGCCGCATCTGCCTCGCGCCCAAACCTTTTATTAGCTACGCTTTAATTTTACATATATGTGAAATAAAAATTCCATCAATGAGTTATTACAGATTAAGATTGAACTATTGAATTTATTCAAGGTCTTCTACGATGTGAAAATCGTAAATTACGATTCGCTTTTTGTTTAAAATGAATATCTATTTAGGTACCTAATTATGTTGTATTATTATTAAGATAAAGCGGTATTAATGAGGATGAAGCCTGAATCCATAAAAGTTAGGTAATATACTCGTACAATATGGTATCATTACACTACAAAGCGCTGAGTGAAGCGGGTCTTTGATCCTTGCCCTGCAATAGGGCTGAACTGCAGGGTTACTGTCAGCTTGCATTGCAGGTCATTTTTCGTTGTGGAACCTCATAGTAACCCCGCTGGAATTTACTTATATCAATTGAAGAAACGTTGTGAAACCGAGATGCCGCGCGCCGCACTACACTGCACGTAGCGGCGCGTATTGCCTGCAACTGCAATGCAAGCTCAGACCCTATGCCTGTGTCTAATCTACTAATATCAATTAAAGAAACCCTAATTATTTATGTACCTACGTGAAAATGTCTGATGGACCTCCTGCATACTACATGTGCATACTCGAAACCCAAGTGTACGCAAACCAAAGTCAAAATCTTTAGGGTTTATTTCCCAAGTAAACACACACGAAGGCATTTTAAACGACCTAATTATTAGAACAATATTCACTACACGGACAGACCGGACAGACCCCCAGCTTTACTACATAGTTAAATGTACACATCTCACAGCCCTGTTGCATTTCGCGGCAATGATATTTGTTATTGATTATTAATATGAGCTTTGAACTGCGAATGCGAAATATAATGACCAAGGAAATTTTTAAGTATTCGCGATATTTTCAATAGTTTTAGTCAACTATTATTATGTTAGTAACTATATAATTGTGTATACTAATTTCTATCCAAGATAATGACTTAGAATGAAGGAAAGACTTTCATAATCAAAACTTTAACCTTCCTTGCCTGTAGGTATTAAACCTATCTATCTAAACTGCATAGGTTCAGCGATTTGCAAATTTTTCCTCTCTAGCTAGGTACTGTAAATACAGTTAAATAAGCTTCTCAAGTTTTTATAAAAGGAAGGTCGGGATACATTACAAATTCAATGCGCTTCTTAGTTACCTAAGTTGACTTAGCCGCATGGCGCCGCACGGACGGTTCAATGTTTGCTCATCCTATTCCCTCTCCTTGATGTTTGTATTGTATAGATCTATCAGCTGGAGTTATACTTACACCCTTGTTGTTGAGATTTTAAATAGGTAGGTACCTATCTTGCTTCGTAATTTTCTTTCTCTACTTCAACTTCCACAGACATTTTCCAACTTGGACAGTATTGTGGTACACTTAACTATCAATTGGGTTATTTGGTCGTCAAATATGTAACTAATATAATTAATATTTATTTAAAACATTGATAGGTATCTACTGTATTAAACTATGAAAATTATGACATCATTAATTGTATGATGTCTGATTAAAGTCTGAATAAGCATAGCATTAAAAATTACTGAATGCGACAACCTGAACTGTTATGCGACAAATAAGTAATCCCATTATCTGCAAGATTGATGATTCGACGTTAAAACTCAATTACTGTCGTATTTTCGCCAGTCGCCACCCCTGTGGATCGAATCAATCAGCATTCACTTAACGAGATGGAGCAGGGAGCGAATGTTTTCTGTTTACTTACCGAACGTGTAGAACCTCTTCTCCCCGCTTACCCTCGTCGTATCCATTTTAACGAACAATTACATAAATAAGTTAGTTTTTATAGCTTTTTAACTATCATCCGAATTCATTCAATGGTAATAAACCAATTGGTTACTAAATAATTACATCCTATTTTAAATAATATGATTGTATTATACATTTATTGTTCTGAAGTTTTTGAGTAACTGTGTCACACGTCCCAACTCAAAAATCCATTCAAACAAACTTTCACAAGTATAATTATCATTATTAGGATTAGGATTACCAGCAGTTATTGTAGAGTTTAGGGATTAGGAAGTTTCTTGATGTATTGTACGAGACAATGCTATAGTAGGTACGCGGCGTTGGCACATCGACGAGGAGTACCTACTTTTATACACCAAATAATTACTACTTTTGGATTTAATTTTATAAACCTTGTATGTACAGATGAGAAGGACCGCCTTGAAATATCATTGAGGATATTTGAGGATAACACATTTTGCAGAAAATATACAATAGACAACACATTAAGGACACGCACAGTGACCTAATTTATTCTGTGGTTGCGCTAAAAACCATAAACAATTTTATTTGACATTATGATTTTTGACTATACACTGTGGCGTGTGCATGAGGAATTTTAGGTTAGACCTTTGAAATGGGTAAAGTTAGGAAATCTAAACCTTCGAGGGCTAAGCGAAGCTTGCCTGTAGATAACACTAGTGATGAGGAAGAACAACTTCCGGTTGATAGCAAAGAAAATGCACTCCAAACTATATTGGATCAGCTGCAGGTAAGTTAGCAGAGCTTGCTTCTATCAATTCATAATTTTAGGTTTAGATATTGATACAATAATAAATTTATATATATCTGATACTAAAGGTCGGTTAATACTTTTTTGGTCTAGTAAAGCTATTATCAGAATTCAGAAGGAAAAGATCTGGGGAAGACATGGAGTTGCAAGTTTGTGAGTAGCAAAATATTATTTATGTAACACTATCTTCATTTCAGGCAGCTGACGTGGAAGAAAAATATTGTGGATTACAAACCCTAGCTCTTATGATTGAAAATCCTGAAAATGTACCTGAAGTTATGGCTCGCGGGCTGGTTAAGGCAGCAGCCCCGCTGTTACTTGACCAAGCTAGTTCTGTGAGGAATGCTACTGCCGGCACTCTTAGGAATTTATCAACAGTGGCCATGGACACATGCGATGCTATGATGGAGCAGGATATAATGACTCCAGTGACATGCTATTTTCATGAGGTTTGTATTTCCTTCCGACATTAATATTTACTTTATTATGACATGATTGTATCTTGCATCGTAAGCAATAAGCTGAAAACTTTAACCAGACTACCAATTTGTTTTTGTAGTTCTTGACCATGAACCATTGTTGTTTTTACTTGTACATGAGATTTTATTTTTATGAATGAAATTTTTTTTGCAGCATGCTGAAAGTTGGGTGCCAGACGCAACATCTAAAACAAAAGATGAAGATATTGACACTTTTATTCAATGTGTTAATTTGTTATTAAATTTGTGTGAGAGTTCGGGTAAGCTAACTAAAAAAATGTACCGACAGCTAGTAATGTTAGTTATTTGAAGGATTTTTAAATGACATTAATTGACCTAATTGATTTGAAAAGATGTCATTGGGTATTCAACATAAATTATGAAATTTAGAATAATAGGACTGCATTGGTGTATCTGAGTAGTTATAAATACATTGATACACTTACTACTGTTGCGAGATTTGCATCAGATACCGTTTTCTGCTATAGATGTTTCTTTTCACTTTAAATGATGTTTTTTACCCGCAATGTTACATAACACAAGTAATTATTATTTTTATTTACAGACTTAGCTATCAAATACTTGGGACAGTCTAGAATATTAGACATACTACCTCGCTATCTAGATCTTGGGACATTCAGCAGTGATATGGTTATTGCCGTTTTACAGTGTTTATTTGTTGTGGTTGAAGACAATCCTGCAGCAATGGCTAAAATAAAGTCTAATGCAGAAAGACATCTACAAACTCTGCTGGGCTTAGAGGAAACTGATCCTACAACACTGTTGTTGAAAACACTATCAGCTGGCGTTATTGTCAATACCTGTGGTAGTAATGTGACAACTCTACCAACAGGTGTAATTGCTCAAATTATATCTATATTAGGAAATACCCTATCAGTAGATCATAGACTGGTCTGTAGTCAGTTGTCAAGCAGTGTGCCATTAAGTGATGAATCTGGAAAAGTTGAACCACCAAAAGGCAAGGCAGCACAGCAGTTGGAAAGTCAGCTGAAATCAGTATCTGAAATACTAACAGCTCAACAAAGTGCTATAGAAATAATTGCCAATATTTGTTCATGTGAAGGTAAGTGTGTTTATTTATTAATATCCTTATTCAATATGTAATAGCTATTCTTCCTAATACATGATCCAGAATATCATTTTATGTTTTAAGGTCTGTTAGAATGTAGGTGTTGTTCTTTGGCTATACCTACAGTACCTATCAATTAAAGGCATTTTTAACTATACAAAATTAGCTGCGCCCCGCGATATTACCTGCTACATTTTTTCGGGATAAAAGTCCTATTTGTTAATCCAGGGTGTCAGCTACCTCCATATGAAATTTTATCAAAATCGGTCGAGCCGTTTTAGCGTGAAGAGGTGACAAACACATGAACACACTCACAAACTTTCGCCTTTATAATATTAGTGTGATTCAAACTCTGTTTTGACAAAATGAGGTATTCACCACAAACCATCTTGCAGACAGTGAAGACATACAAGGTAGTGATTCCTCAGAAGGTGAAGAAGCTGATGAAGACATTTGTGAAAATGGTGATGAGACTATTCTTGCAGAAGACAAGCTGCCTCCCGAAGTGATGGAAGCTTTAATATCTTTAGAGATATTTGAGAAAGTTTGGGCCAGAACTCAGTTGCCTGCACAGAATGTCTTATTAATATTAAAAGAGTATGAAGGATCACAACTCATTCATAAGAGGTACACCAATTTATGTATTACGTAATTAATTAATCTGGAGGTTGTTATGCTTTGTTTTATGTCTAAAACTAATCAATTACATTATTTTTAGACTGCTTAATTTACAAACACGAGCATTGTTATGCATAAACAATTTATTATCAACTATCCCCATTGACAACATTGGAGGAGCGAATGGTGTATATAAAGTCTGGGTTGAAGCAGGAAAACTAGTTTTTAAGCAAGACTCTGAGAATGTCAACCTTTCCGAGTCTGCAACAGCAGTCATGAGAGCTGCTTTGGATAAGATTAAGTTTAGAGAAAATGGTAACACAAGCGACTGTAGCTTGTTTAGTGACTTGGCTTTGTCTGATATAGAGGTGAGTTATAATAATGTTTATTTAAAATGCACTTTTGGCTTGATTATCATTAGTCCATTAGCCTTTGACCTGGAACCCAATTACGAATGTCTTATCTAAAATCCTTTTCTATCATACACAGTTCAATTAATTACATAAATATGAATCTGAACATACAATTTAAAAATGGCAGAGTTCCATGCATCTGTAAATCCCCTTTAGGGTGGAATTTCCTAAAACCAAGCTAGCTTCAGCAGTTTAGGCTTTGCGATTAGATGATTAGTGAATCTCTTTAACATAGTAGAACATAAACAAAGTAAAAAATGTATATTTTAACTAATATTTTTTAAATTAATTGTCTTATAATATGATAGAAAAGGTTTTGCCCTTTTAATTCTAACGGGACTGGGCTAGTATTATAGCTGTTCAAACATTGTCCATAAATCGACATTTGCTTTATTTATTCAAATTACAAAACTATCGAAATTATGAGACTACGAATCAGAGATCTTAGATATATAGTTGTGATTGTTAGATATATAGTTGAATCTAATGTTAAATTGATAGAATTGTGTAAATTTTTCTTGTTCTAGATAATGCTGACTGGTGTTCGGGAATGCCAAATTCCTGAAATAAGAGCAAACCTAATTAGAATGGTTGGAATCCTGGCTTTACTACTAGTCAATAATTTAAATGATGTGACAACCAATGTAATTTGTACCATCACAGAGTTTATAATAGAACAGGCACACAAGGAGAATGAAGTATGGGTTTTGGCTGAAGCAGTAGACACACTAGTTGACTTATATTCGGAAGACGAAACTGATGTGTTGGCAGCCAAAGTTAAATTGGTTGATAAACTTGCTGTAATAGCACCATTATTAAAAAACAAGGTGAGTTTTATCGAGACATTCGCTTTCAGGCTTATTAAACATTCGTCCAACAACTTTTATTTACTAAATTGCATTTGACTTCCAGGCTAGGCAACAAAAGCAGCTTCCTAAGGAATACAAGGTGCTTGTCAATACAGCGACATCAAATTTGCCGAGATTTATAAAGTATAAAAGGGATAGAATTTGTAGGTTATAAGCGTATGTTACTGAAGTAATATCAAAATGTTGATTAAATATATTTTGATTTTATGTTAATATATATTTTATACTACCTTTGGAGGTTTTAATTATAGGGAACTTGAAAAGAAAAACAAAATACACAACATCAATAGAATAATAATTTAATAAACAACAATGACTGAACTAACAACTAATCCCAATGTGAACATTTGTATATAAATAATATAATTAGGAATCATGCACACAATTACGGCGCACTACAATATTTATCACCATCGATTATTTTCGTTCGTTAGATTTTATGCAATGGTATGCGTATGTTTTCTAGAATAAACTTTAGTTATACCTATTCTAATGGAAATGTCTGTAATGTACACTGTTACATTACAACTTTTTAAAAGATATACCTACATGACACTGATGTTAGCTTTTATAGTTCGTGCGTTCTAGGAAGGTGCGGGTGACACCGTTCCTTTACACTATTGAATATTTCTGTGATCAACCAGAACGTAAAAAACTTCTGGGCTAACCTGGATAGAGTATGTTTAGTAATTTTTAAAATTGACACGTGCACACTTATAACACACTATTGGCTCTGATATTTGACTTACTATCATGGTACTACATAAGCATATAGGTATTTACTGTTACAATAAAGTTATCACAAAAAATCCTATCCTACGCCGCTAAATATTTAAAATATTTTATGGCATAACAAATAATTAAATGGTTCTAGTTATCGCTGTCATTTACGTATATGTTTTGTTATTAACTATAGGTACGTACTATTTAACGAAGGCACTAGTATTTTAGTTAAGCCTGTGCTTTGCAACTCGATCGTAACGTATTGCAAACACCCTTGACGGTCTGAGATCCGATTATATCTAATCCACGGTCTATATACCTAAAAATCACATGTTACAACACATTTTACTTATTATTTTCTATTGTACCTACACATATGCCTCGCTTGGGAGACATCTTCTCAGACATTACTTATAAAATATTTTCGTTTAATCTTCTTTCAAAGATCATAAGCCGTTTACAAATTTGCAGCTGTTGTTTTTTATTAATATTAAGGATATACGTACATTGTATGGTGCGTCTGTTTAAGATTTACTTTTTCGTTGCCCAAAAAGAAAATAAATAATTCAGAAATTGGTTACGAACCGCGGTCATACACATAAAATTGAAATAAAATTATGATTTGTAACAGCCCTGGCACTAAAATACTTGTTTTTATAATATGTCCAATCACGGAGTGCTGGAGCCTCCACCATAGTGACTTCTTCTAGGCTTTGGTATTGGATTTGGAGACGACACATCATTCTTATCGAACCTTCTTTTTATTTCTGACACCGAAAGCCGGGATTCGACACATGGAATATCATCGTCGTTTAGGGCAGAATTCAATTTATTGATTTCTCTTTCAAGCTCTCTTGTTGCTCTGTCTATTTCAAGGAATTCCTTTTCTGTACTAGAAATAGTCTCAATACTCTTTTTCGTTTGTGTGTCGTCGTACAGCTTACACACAACTTTTTGGGGCTCCTCATTTCCGTTGGAGTCCATATTCATTCTGTTTTCGTTTAAGTTTATATCGTATGTTGTGAATGTGGTGTCCAAGGCGTTTGTAAGACTCTTACTTCTTTTATTTGATAATGACTGGAAGTCTTCTAAATTACCTCGACGTAATCGTATGTCATCTTCATTAACGCTGGAATTGCGTCTGTATTTTACAATGTCTATTTTATGGAATGCGGATGTGTTAGAGATTTCTTCATCTGAACTGCTATTTCTGAGTGTTACCTCATCGTCTTTAGGTGTAGTACTGTTTGTTTGGTTCTCAAAGTCTGTTTGTTCATTCGTTGTTGGTTCTGATTTTATAACTGAGACTTCAACTATGTCGTTATTGTTAATGGTATTACATGGTTTTTCACTTTCCACTACATCCACTTTCTTTTCTTGGTCGTCTTCATCCTCAACAATCTTCAGTTCGATGTTCAGATTCATATCTTCTAATTCTAAATCTCCATTCGTATTGTTTAAATGGTTTTCTTCAGCTTCACTTATTTGTGTCTCTGAGGTGACACTGGATACCTGCAAAAATATATAAAAATTTGTTTACTAGTTGTAAATTTCGAGCATAGGTTACATGATTGAATATAACAAGAGGTCGCTCTGCCTAGCGTTTTACCGTAATTATGATACAAACTGGCTTTCTGCTCTATTTCTCATATTAACTTGACTGTGGCAAATTAAAGGGCGCAAAGGTATAGGTATTATATGTATAGATTTTATCATTTTTGGGACATTTTCAATATTATGATACATAAGTTTGACTAGCGTATATCCTAGGCGCTTTGATGTACCTACCTACCGATTATGCGGAAAATCGGTAGAGTCCAGATTAAATAGAGAATTCATCAAGTTTTTACGTATTTTATGATAGGTGTCTTTTTTTTATTCTACATGTTTTATTTGTAGGTCCATTTACGGTGCTGCCATGCCAGGCAAATAAAGCAAAAATAAACTGTTTGGCATTTTAACTGTAAAACTATTTTGACTACTTGAACTTCATACTTGTTCATTACTAGCTTTTGCTCGCGGCTTCGCCCGCGTTAAGTAGCCTATGTCCTTTCTCGGGTTCTTAAACTTTCTGCATGCCAAATTTTCTTAAAATCCGTCCAGGTGTATATAATATTAATAGTATGGATGCGTTAGCGTATAAAAATATTCCTTACCGTAGTATCGGCTGTTTCGGGGGTAGTGATGATTGGTCCTGGTGGCATTGGGGCTCGCTTCTTCTTACGTCGCGAGGCGCGGACGGGCGGCACGGGGTCTTCATCGAATGGATTCGAACTCTCCACACTTAGTCGGGACCCCGTAACTTCGCTGCGGGCCATGCGGGGAGTTGCACTGCAATCATTCAACATTTACCGTATAAGTATGATTCCCATAGCTATTTTCATTAATCATATCGTAGGCATGTGAAATGTTTCAATGACACGTTATTGCCATTATATCGGGTCTACGTCAAGTTCGTCGCATATTAAACACGATAAGCAACCAAAACGGGAGTCCCAAACATAAACTTTGATGAATTTATTTTGTATGTTATACACAACTCCATGATGACCATCAGTTTTAAATAGTATGGGTTCTGGTCAAAAATCTGGACTCCCAGAGTGAACTCTATTGTTGGTTGATTTATACTATTGGACTTACTACATTTACGAATACGCATCAAATCCTTAACCTAATAATTGTAAAAATAGTTATACATAGAATAAACAAATATTGTTATCTACTGCTACCAGCGATAAAAAAGGATACTGTAACACAATCACAGGTAGCAGCAGATATCATCCTTCTTGGATGTGCAAAATTGAATTTTTGGTTCCATCGAAGAAAGTGTTGCACTAAAAACCATCTTTCATAAGAGCTATGTGGTAAACCTGGAGGCATAACTTAACACTTTTAGACCAATTTGGTTTTTCTCTATATTTATCATCATCTTCGTCAGCCAGAAGACACCGACTGTTAAACAAAGGCCTCTCCCATAGAATGCCACATTGAGCAACAATTCTCTCCATTGATCAACCTAAAATATTTATTTAGGGAGGCTTGTTAGACGTAATTTTCATGTTCATTTGTATAGTGACGTATGTCAGGCTGGTTTAGCCTTTTTAAAAATAAAATGATTACCTTAATGAATTGACTTCATACTGGCTAGTGCTGCGCAAGCGCTCTTGAAACCGGGAGCGAGGCAATGGAGTGATGGAGCCCCCGTACACGTAGCGATCTGATCTCTCCGGAGACCCTACCGTGCTGCGTGCCCCAGTTGAGTCTGCGTATATAAAAAATATTTAGAGTTTGCATTAACATTGGTCTTGTGAGTAACAATTTTGCTAAAACATACTAATATCCACTAAAAGTAAAATGGCTATTGCTTGTCATGATACATGTGCTAAGGGTGCATTCCTTACATGTGTGGAGTTTAGGTACCAGCAGTGAAAATATACCACTTTTGGTGATAGATTATAAAGATGATATATACATTTATAAAGGTTCCGGATTTGAGATATGAAATATACGTGACATGACAGTTCTTTCACTAGTCGTTGCGGCAAGAGTCAACTTAGACCATGTCGCCTTTGTAACCGACATCAAACGCGATGACAAACTAGACTGTGGTATAGGTAGTTATGTTCAAACTTACATTGTATAGCTCTTCGGTAGACAATGGGTGAGGCGTCTCCATTTAAATGATTGCTCGACTTGTCTGTAGATGCCTGCTGTCCCTTCTTTCCCTTTTTCATAAACGATCGGAAGGCCCTGGAAAATAGATAGATATTGTTTTCAAAATATACTTAGGCACAGTTATTGTGAACGTTTTTTATGGTCATCGAATTAGTGAAGAGAAGTAAAATGTTTGTATTGGATCAATAAAATTTTTCTCTTTGTCAGTTTCTTCGACTTTATAGAATCCAAGGTATAATCAGATGTTCCTTTTATGAAAATAAACCGTTTGTACAGTAAATTAGTAAATCATATAGAATTAAAATCATTTGACTCAACGTCTAAGACGTAGCCTAGCGTGGGAACCCATATATTATATAACAGTACCAAAAGAATAATACAGTAATGGTTAATAGTCAGTGAGGCAGGAGTTCTCACAATGCTGTTAACGGATGTCTGTAGGCGCAACACTGACAAAGGTAATGGAAGTTTAGTGCACTTGATTCCACTTGAACGGTCACAATTGTGCCGTGACGGTTGGCGATGAGTGGCCAGCGCACGCCCGCCGACTTAGGCCATTGTGCTATATCGCCTGCATGGACACAGCGGATACTACTTTAAGAGACGAAAAGGAAATCTTTTACGTTTACTTTTCGTTTTGACGAATTATATTTGTTAGAGGGCGCCTGCTCCTGTTACCTACTTCTAATAAATTAAGTTCTATTTAAAAATTTACAGCGTTAAAAGTATGTAGTTCAAGAAGTCTGCCACAGTCGAGTTAGTAGGTAGGTCCTTATGGGAGTGGTCACCGCAATGGGCGGAAAATTATTGCCAAGACATAGCGACCTAAACCAATTTTTAATTACCTATGTAACACGTCTGTATACACAAAAAAAAATTATGAAAGTCTCTGTAGCTGTTCCGGAAAAAGTCCTATTATATTACCAACCTTATTTACTTACTAACTAAATAGGATTTGCGTACTCTTACTTTGCCTCCTGACATTGGATTTAATCAAAATTTAATGGATATTTTACGATAAATAACCTCGACACACTGCGACCCAATCAAAGATTGTTAGTGTTTCATTTTATAAACAATCATTCGTTTGCTATATTTCGTGTTGTAAACAGACAGTGCGAGTCTATATGTCATTAAATCTCCTAGGTCGCCAAGATAAAGCAAGATTTACATGACCTGTACTTGACCTCTTGTGATCCCCTTGCGATGACTCGCTATAAGTAACTAATATACCTACCTATAATTACTTTAAACCAGAGCCGTTTTGTTGTTACTCATCAATATGTATGTATGACAATTTTCATTTTCGTAAAAGCGTGTATAAGAAATTCCTGACATAGTGGTGGAAACTCGTGTCTAGTCTCAAATCCACGTGGAGTCTCGCGGTGGCTGCGTGTTGGAGTCAAAGATCACTTCAACGTTATAATGTATAAGGTAGGTACATGCAGATCATGCAATTGATTACGTAGATATTGAGTACATAAATATATAATTACTTAAGTAAAATAAATAATAGTTGAAAGACTCAGCAGCATAAGATTTTATTATGAATATCATGGGAAAAAATTACAATTCTCATTGTACGCAGTTTATAACACAAATATTATAAAGGCGAAAGTTTGTGAGTGAATTGTATATTTGTTACCTCTCTAAACGGCTAGACCGATTTTGATCAAATTTCATAAGAAGGTAGGCTGGATTAACACATAGGCTACTTTCTATCCCGAAAAATGTAACGGGTAACACCGTGGGGCGCAGCTGGTAGTAAATAAATTCAAACTTATTTGTTCAGAGGTCAGAGATGACAGAGACGACCAGAAAATAGGCCTTTCCCGCAAATTGTCCCATCACCTTAGTGTGGCTGGTTGTCGGCGTCCGTTGGTGGGTATCCATTTTGTGGCAATTGGCCCAACTTTGCGGGTCCGTACGAAAGACTCGGCCAGCCCACTACCAAATTTACCTTGGCAGTTACTACAACCGATATACCTTTCAATTGTCATAGAACGACTGGATCAAAAACACTAGGTACCATGACAGGGACAAACTATGCGCACTGTACATTTTAGGATTTAGATTTCGATTTTGGAGTTCCTCATTTATTATTGTACCCTGTGAATCCAAAATACACTGTAACTGCGAAAGATTGCCTTCAGTTTTAGTTACAAACAGTGTACTTTGGATTACGATATCTCAGTTTTTCGTGAATAAGGACCCAAATATATTAATGCAGAACCATGCAACAGGCAAACAGGAATCGAATGGACGTTGTTAATGCGAAACACTAATTGCAAATACAGTGTATTAGATTTATAGGGTACTATTATTTAGGAATTTGGACTTGATAGCGTCAGTTGTTAAGCTGTAAAAGTGTAACCGTTCTGAATTCTGTGCTGTAAACCATGTAAGCCTTTTTTGATCTTTAATGGTGGCTACTAAAAAACTACTGGGAAAATAAATTAATACTTATACGAAATAACTAAGACAAACAAAAAGTCGTTAACGGACATGGCTTTTTGTTAATCTCAATATAAAAATATATTATCGCATGAACCTAAGTTGGTTTTGTGTTAATTATTATAGCGTACCTGGGTGTTAGTGTATGTCTCTCTATGTAAGTATAATGTATAAGGTTAAACGAAGGTGAGCGGTTAATGTAGACCGTACTTATATATGTATACCTATGAGTACCTATTTGAATGATTACTAACGGTAATAGACGGCTGTTCTACCAATAACATTGGCAAGCAAAGATCAACAATAACTCTCAAAGCGCACTTTAGTATAACGAGTAGGTAATACACCTACAGAGCGGTTTCTATAAGTACACACATTAGTTAGTGCATATAACCAGGTAAAAATATTAATATCTTAATACATTGTATACATTATCGGAGTACATTACAGTTGCAACCGAATCATTTTTTTTAGTAACCCATAATGTCCCACAGCTGGGCAAAGGCCTCCCTACTTTCTTTCCATTTGTCCCTGTCAAGGGCTGTTAATGTCCAATCCTCCATAAAGAAGTCCAGTTCATCTCGACATTGATCGGCTACCATGTGGTGCACCTGACCTATGAGACTATTCTGAGAATATTTTATTCTATCGTGCACCTATTACTTAGGTAGTATTAACACTCGTATAGCACTTTCTTTTATATCTCAATTATTTACAACTTAAATAAAGCACTAATTAATAACAATATAAACAATTATTATAACATTTAAAAAGCATCATAATATTATTAATCCCCGTCGATGTCACCTGGTAACGTGCCCAAAAATGCATCTACTTTGTTGTTATTTTTTAATAAAAGTAAGTTTTTTATTTAGATGAAGCCATTGACTGACTTTTTATTAATGCTAAAAGTAGAAATAGGCTCGTAGTTTGGGTTAACAAATCATAATAGTAAATACAATACTTGGAACTAATACAAATAATGGATTTAATCATTTAGGTGTACATTTAGAATTTATTCTTATTCTTATTTCTATACTAAGTAGTCATACATAACATCACGCCTGTATTCCCCGAAGGGGTAGGCAGAGGTGCACATATAGTACACCCACATTTCGCCAGTTATGTTTTTAGGTCCCAATGTAATAGGGGGCGAGCCTATTGCCATCAACCGGGCACAAATCCAGACTCCGTGCTGCTACTGAGAATTACCTAATGGAAAAACTCAATAACACTGCCCGACCCGGGATTCGAACCCAGGACCTCGTACTCAGCAGTCGCGCTTAGCAACCACTAGACCAACGAGGCAGTCATAGCCATCATTATATGAGGATGAGGTTACCAACTGACAGTAATATCGGACCACTTGTTAGTGCAGTGTGTACTAGGCTTTCTGAAGAGGAAAAATCATAGTCTGAAGTTGTTTATCTTCGTAATACGATAAGTCACAGGTAAGGTCGTTCAATGAAAACATAACTAGTTACATGTACTTCGTGTTTGCACGCTAAAAGAATAATAATCATGTCATTTTGTTCGTCGTTTCCCTATCATAAGGTCTAGCGCAAGGAAGTCTAATTGAAGGAACGCCCGCGCAGTGCCCTGGCTCCTCTCTATCACTCTCATACAAAATTGTGTCCTCTCTACCTTCAAGAGAAACACTTTAAAATTACTTATAAAGAAAATATTAATATCACAATAATATACAGTTATCATACATGTCAAATGTTGACCATTTTCCACAAGATATAGCAGCTCTACATTACCCGTTATAACACCTGTAGACTCAAAGGATGCGACCTTCATAGGTATTAAGAATATTAACAACATTAGCCTTAGCTCTAACTATCCTAACATAACTGAACTGGATATGACCTACTTTTACACATTATTTCACACTTCTGTTGAACGTATGATTCACCTTAGCCTCTTTATCTTGCGTGTTGTTGTTATAGTAGCATTCCTCAGCGCGACTGAACTGTTCACGTTGCTAGAAATTATCCTGTATTGCTACAATGCTGCCATTTGAACAACAGATTCTTAACCACTTTAATAGGCAGTGAATAGGTTCGCCTCCTGTTTGATGGAAGTAACATTGACTGTAGCATAACGTGTGTACGTCGAGGTCCCTGTCAGACCTCATGTAGAGCCAAGCTTCTAACTCTCCACACCCTAACTTCACAAACTCTACAGCTCAGTCAAAATATATAGCTTGGCCGTTTCGTTACAAGCCTTGGAGTAGATAACAACAGATATAAAAACTGAAGCCATAACCTATAGATTATGTACCTACTACGTTTTATAATTAGTTTTAATTACCACTTCCGAAGGCTACTGATATCTTATTTAAGTGTTATATGTAATAATGTATATATAGTCGGGAACTGATATTCCTAAACTTTTTATTACGTAGGTAAGTACTACTTTTCTCTACTGGATGTAGCCTGTGAGCCTAGGTAGTTTGTTTTACGCCCTGATGCTACACCAATGTTTGAAGTTTGATAGCTAACTGAGTAACTAAATACGTACCCCATTTTCTTTTAACCATATTTTACCATTATTTTCATCATAATAGCAATTTACTTCGTAATCAGTTTGTCTATCATACTCAAAATTATATTAAAGTACACTATATTGTATAACAAGGTACATAATTAATAATAAAGGTGCCCAAACCAAAAGCATTTCGGGAATTATACCTCAAAATTGTTTGCCTGCCGTTAAAATCATTGCTCAGTTAATGTTCCTGCAAAGCGTAGAGTGTCAAGTCAAGTCAACTATACTACAATCAATTCAACTCTCAAGCAACTTAGGTAAGTAGGTACCAGAAGACGAAGGATACAGAATGAATCGTTTAAAAAACATTTTCATAACAAAGATGTTAAACCATATACAAATGTGGTTATTCTACTGAATAACTGTTTAAAGTAGGTCAATAACATCGGGTAAGTTAAAACGAAACAACACTACATATTTCATGATTTGCAATACTGTCAAACAAGCGATAATTTAGCGTATATTTGCAGCTAAAACAATATTTGTTTAGCGCAATCATTTAGATGTTGCTTATTGAATACGATGTCGATAGGTAATTGACATAGTCAACTGAAGATTGCAATAACACGTTGCAAACTTTGCGTGTGAAGTTTGGTCGCAAATGTCAACTTTTGATTAATTTATTGCAACTGCAAATATTGTTGAATAATTTAGCACACACATTTCAAATGTATGCTTATTTCAAATAGCCATTGTTAAGGTTTATAAGCTACTTAAAGTAATTAGGTAGATATTTATAAATACATACCTATGAGAATACAATTCCCGTTTGTTTCCCAGAGGGATAGACAGATACCAGGGAATCCCATTTGTCATGATTATGGCATAGTTACCCTGTTCTTCATAATTTTTTCGGACCAATTCGGAAATACATTTCATAGTGATAATTATAACTATTTCATTATTGCTTATGTAGAAGTTGTACCCACAATATAGAGATGTTTAACCATCCTACTTAAAATCGTAATGTCGCAATGGCGTGCCTTGATAAAATTGGAAATTCTGCTGATATTTAAAGATTAAGTCTATAGTACTTATACTGCAAAGATGATAGGCACACTTCTAGTATGGTACAGTCAGCATCATAAGTAGTTATTAGCATGTTAAGAAACCTTCATCATCAGCCTATCTCAGTCCCCTGCTGGACATATGCCTGTCCTATGTCATTGTTAAGAAACCTTAATATCAAATAATTAAAAGAAACAAACATCAATTCAAGCTATTGTTTTAAATTATAGAAAGATACAAATGATGATCTGAGAATATTTAAGACGTAGCTTTCATTAAGTTGCTCTATAAATAATGGCATAAAAAAAATGTTCAGCTATTCTGGCGTTGACTGTATCTACCCACTTACTATTTGTTACTTTCCAGTTTGGCATACACAGACACTTGTAGATAACATCAAAATGGAACTCGATAAATTCCTTAGATGACTCATGACATATTCTCTTTACTTTATAAATTAGAACAATTTCATACTTCAACAAATCGTGCTAGCCAAGTTGTGCTCGACATTAGAAATTTAATTGTCTATTAGAAACCTGTATTGTTTCGCAATGCGATACATAGATATCGAGAATTGGCGTAATTCAGTCAAGTATTCGTCAGTAAGGAACGCTAATCTTGACGAGTATGTATGTAGTAACATAACATCACGCCTGTATTCCCCGAAGGTGTAGGCAGAGGTGCACATATAGTACGCCCACATTTCGCCAGTTATGTTTTAGGTCCTAATGGAATAGGGGGCGAGCCTATTGCCATCAACCGGGCACAAATCCAGACTCCGTGCTGCTACTGAGAATTACCTAATGGAAAAACCCAGTAACACTTTGCCCGACCCGGGATTCGAACCCAGGACCTCGTGCTCAGCAGTCGCGCGTAGCAACCACTAGACCAACGAGGCAGTCTAACTTGAACTAAATTCGTGACAAGATGTTGTTAGGTTTATTAAATTTTTCACTGATTGCGCTGTTTAGTACAGCTTTAATTGAACAGTGGGTAATTAAATAAACACACGTTTTCCGCTTGCGTCGCACCCATTAAGAAAATATGATGCGGAGATATGTAACAATGTGAGATTTTATGCATCTTTACCGCTTTACTATAAAATAAAATTATTTAAGTATGTGAATGTGAGTATTAATTACTCACTCAGTATATATATAGTCCTCCATGTCGATTTCGACAACGGCGACCCCCGAAATCACCTTCCTTGATGAGCCCTAATATGGCTCACTCAGTATGTGTGTCGTAAATACATAAGAAGTGTTTTTTCATCAGTAATTGAAAGTTAAGTTACGTTTGCCTCTACCTATACTGATATCTATTGGCAGACATTTATATAGACACTAGCTGCGCCCCGCGGTGTTATCCGCTACATTTTTTCTAGATAAATAGCCATATATATTAATCCAGGGTGCCAGCTACCTCCATATGAAATTTCATTTAAATCCATTCAGTACTTTTTACGTGAAAGAGTAACAAACATCCATCCATACCTAAGATCCATGCATATAAACTTTCGCGTTTATAATATTAGTAAGGATAGTTACTGAACGCGGTCTAGTCAGATTATTATAATCGACCATCATCCGATCTTTTAGATCGCGTGCTTGCACGATGCCTGGCTGCGTATGATGAAGAACAATAAATTTGACGCTCATACGGTAAAAGATGAACAATTTGATCACGTCGTAGCGGTGAAGGAAGGTAATTGCAGACTCTGGAAGCTTGTGTTACTCGTCAGAGCTGTGGCTTCGTAATGTGCATACATCAGACAGATATTTCCTTCGTATTATATTACTAATAGCGTGTTACTAATAAAAATAAATTGCGGAGAACGCCACTCTACTGATTACGAAGGTTATTGTGCATATACCTATGATAGGTAGATACTTGTCTGATTAATTGTGAATTATATCTGCATTCATTATATCCTTAGCTTAATATTCTCAAATTTCATTTGATGGAGCATCCAATCAACGATGGACATGATTAATGTTAAGTTTCTGTTGCAGACAGTTGGCGATATGAAATGAAAACTAGAGAAGACATTATATAGTACCAGCTGCGCCCCGCGGTGTTAGCCTATGTCTTAATCTATGGTGACAGCTACCTCCATATGAAATTTCATTAAAATTCATTCAGTAGTTTTTACGCGAAAGAGAAACAAACATCCATCCATACTTACAAACTTTCGCGTTTATAATATTAGTAGGGATTCCCCACGGTTCTATCTGAATCCAGAACGTTTAAATATCTAGAAACTAATTATTACAATAAATTCTCTCATAAGAAGTATGGACTCTCGGTTGATTACTGAAATATTTGTCCATGAATGTTGTCAGCGCGATGTGTCGCCACCACGTCAAATAGTCATTATATCATTTATAATAAGTTGGAATTTCATTGCCATACCATATACCTATTTGAAACAACCTGATCGCCTATAGTGCGTTCGACGTATTGGGGGCAAAGAGTACATGCCGAATTCAAATAAAAGTAGGCTTATACGGCAAATAAAATATTTTTCAGGTTAAAAATACGTAACCTGTGCCTATGCTTTCCCAAATTTATGTTAACTTATTTCAACACCAATTCATTTCGCGGTTTAGCGAGATAGAGAAACCGAGTTATTTCCCCAACAATATTACACATTAATTTCTAAATCCACCACAAGGACTTACTGGTCAACACAAAAGCTATTTTTCATACACGTATGTTAACAATTTTCATATTTTGTTGTCTCCGTGTTAACGCAACAGAATTGTGTTATTGTTTGCATGTCAGCTTAGCACTTGTACAGCTTCAGACTACAGCAAAAATCTTCGCATCGTAATGAGATCTAACGGTTCTGATGCTACGGTTATATTAGTACTCGGTTATCAAATATCCTGTCCAAAATAATCGCAGTGCAGTTAAATAAACCTAATCCAGCGATGAAGACTTGGATTTGTGCCAATGGACCGGCCGCGTATGGAACAACCGACTTCAGTGTTGTTTGTTACGCTTAAACATTATAATGCAGATTTAATTTTCTTTGGTTATGTATATAAACACACATTCATACTTCTGTATGTTCCCTCCGTAGTTAAACTCGGATATGCTATAGGATTTGAGGATAAACGAAGGAGGAGCTGCAAAAATTGCCCTAAAGTGAAATTAAATCAATGAAGAATGCACTTGGAGTGCAACCTATTTAACTAAGGAAGTAGTGGACAAGAAACAAGATGAGGCCAGGCCGAGCTTAGATATTCAAATAGACCACCACGGGTGTTCGTTGCGACAGAGTTACTTCTCCCAATTGCGGACACAATTATGCGGCCACGTTTGGATTATTATAGCTACTTGGCCGGAGTGTTGGTAAGGAAACGCTCTTACTAAAAGGCCAGATAATGTATCGGTAGATGTATGAAGCTTACCCAGTGTTCATACATAGGAGAAATAACTTAAGAGATACGTTGTTTGTAGTCGCTATCATTCGTACTGCGGATAAGGTGAATGAAAGTTGTAGGTTCTTTTAAGAGTTTTAGATATATTTTAGTGCTTTCTGGAAAACTAAATAAATTGAAAAATGTTCCAATAATGGTAACTAATATGATTGGTAGAATAAAACAGTATTCGTTGTAGGTGTTTGTTTATCACGCCAGTAATTCCACGTGGCATTGAAAAGCTGGTAATTCCTCATAATTATACTTCTCAAGAATATAATTTTCCGTAGCCTTTGAACTTAGTAGTTAACCACGCAATGTGGCCTGAATGGTAAGTGGCTAACTGCTTTCATAGCTTTATGTAAAACTGTTGTTGTTAACAAATTAAGCTGAAAAAAACAAAGCTAACCAGGAAAGATCCAAGACAAGTAGCAGCATCTTTTAAATTTATTTAATAAATATTAAATAACATTGAGATAAATAATTATATAGGTACCTCATGAATGGTCTAATTACAAATCTTTGGTTTAATTACAATGCAGTAATGCAAAATTCTATCGAATTCACACTTGACGTTCGCTATCCAATTAGTTGTTCTATTATTCTATCAAAACCACACCAATTTTTGCACATACTAGCTCAATTTAAAACAGCATTACCTACATGAAATTTATCTAGAGTAGGTACGAATAGTGACCTTTAGAATATAGGTTTTGTTCCTACCTAACTATGTCATGCATCTTATTTGCTGCTTATTCAATGGGTATCGCGATTTCGATTATACACTGCATCGATTACTGCGTATCTAATCATGTCACACGTAATACCCAATGATTAAGTATCAATACTGAATTGCAGATAGTCTTCATGTTATATGAGCTTGCAGCGTGACAGATGTGATAAAATCTTCGTAATCTTATTTCTGCATCAAATGACATCATACGATTTATTTATATTTAGATCGGAATGAAATTATTCATTCAATATGAAAGAAGCGACAGAGCAGATTTTATAGAGCTATTTGATTTACTAGATCGGATAGTAGGTATAACGATAAATGCAATTATATAAGATAGTGTGTATCATTCTTTATAATTAAGTCCGCAGTAGTAACTAAAATATAAACAGTTCTGCTTTATGAGGTAAAGCTAATCACACATAGATCGCAATGATGTTCAGTAAATATTTAGAGGATAGTTATTTGTTTGCCATTTGAAAGGTACTGCGTTAATTACGTAACAATAATGTGTTATTCAGTAAATATGCTGTATATATGTACATGTTACTTATACATTTGCCTATTGATACATACATTACATATATTTATGAACAAATTTCTTAGTCGGTATAATTAAAATTGCTACGCGTATCCGTATTCTTGCGTACACAAGCTGGGAAATTAGATGTCAATCACGTTACTCAATATCCGACAACAAGAAGCAATAGTGACTTCAATCCTATAAATAAACATCTGACGACAATTGCATTATTCACACAACAGTTGATAAAGTTAAACAAACACGTTGCTCCCAAGTTAATATACAGACTAGCGATTACTGATCATTACTGTATTGTTTTGTCATACATTATTATTCGTCTGGGTCTACATGTAGGTTGATCATGATTAAAAGTAAGTAATATTTTATCATAGGCATATTAGTTAATCGGTGTTAGATATTTTACGCCATCTTTTAGGGTACTTAATTGTTTTTCCGTAGTAATACATTATGTAGACATCATATAGGTACCTGCTTAAGTAAATACTGCCAGAATCAAAATTTGAAGTTCTTCGTTCGTCTAAGATTTAATTAGTATAATTCTAATTATGTTCGTATATTAATCATAAGTCCATAGTTATTGTATATTCTTGTGTAAATAAGATTGCTCTTGATCTCAGACACGTGTGATTAAAGATATAATATTTAAATAATTCTACTTAAGTATCTAAATAATAATGGGAAAATCATATAAAACATCATTATTATCTTCAACTAAAAAGCAAACTGTATGTTTGTTACGTTTTTTTACTAAACCCACTGCAATTATTTTGAATTCATCATATAATATTTATAATATAGGTACTTAAGCTTAACTTATTTACACGTAATAATCTACGTTAAAAAATAAATATTTACAAAAGAAAATATTAACACTAAAAATTATGCCTCAAAGGTTTCCTCCTCATCGCTGTCGACTGGTAGAGTGCCCAAAATCAACAAATTTTGAATTCAGTTGAAAATGGCTAACATTTTGAGAAAGCACAGCAGGAAAGAAACGTTTAACCACGGAAAATTGCGGGGCAGATTTCCAAGCAGACGATGTCGTCATTGGAGGGCTGTATGGGTTATCTTTCTATTCTACCATGTTATTCAGAACTATTTAGAAGTAGATACATTAAATAAATCAGAAATCTTAGTTATTTATTAAGAAATATAATAATAAATTCAAATATTTATTCAATGATTCAAGAAACCAATGAGATTTTCGAACTCCGATGATAATTAATTGTGTTAATGTGCGTACCTATCACGCGGTGCATGTTTTCTTGATATAACCAATTAGGTATATAGTTTAATAGTCACTAAGATTTTTAAACGGTGTAAAAAGAATTGAAGCTTTATCTGGGATAAATGAGCTTATTAGATCTTCATGCTAGGCACAGTCAATGTCAAAAGTAGATGATGAAACATCTGAATAATATTTTCATGAAGTATGTTTCTTAGTATTCTTCCATTCCATTGTAACTCAATGATTCTTACTCATAATATTTAATCTTAATTCTTAATAAATGTTTGATACATTCGAAAGATTTAAAAGAGTTTGAAGAAATCCTAATGTCCTGATGTTCCATCAGCCAACCTAAGGCCTTAGTAGCTATGTTAATTATACAAGAGAAGCCATGTGAATAAATATATTAATCACCAGTCATTATACATTCCAAGTGTTGAGTTTTCCTTCTGAATTCAAATTACCTACATGAGGTTTTAAGATTTCATTTTAAATACTAAGTACTTACGTACAAAAATAATAATCATTGTTTAAATTATTATAATGTAAATAATAAACCTACCTATCTTAATTTTTATAGTCTTAGTCAAAAATACATTACGATACGGTTGTCATGACTACACCATATCCACAAACCCGCTACAAATTCTTCTGGGGTAGGTCGATAACTATGCAAACATAATAAAACCAGCAAGGCTGCAAGGCTGCACTCTCTTAATACAAAACGAACGCTGCAACTATACTTGAGCTGTAATAGGTACTAATCGCAGCTGGCCCCTCAAATATTTGTATTCCGTCATACATGATTCACCTACATTTACATATGATCAAAATTCTATATTTAGTACCTACACGGAAAGGTATAGCAGGATAAATTCAGTGTTGACAGATAGCTTCGTTTTTACCAAAATGTTGAAATTGTTTACCATTAACAAGCTAATTACATGGTGTATGTCCTGTTTTGTAGTAGGTAGATATGTATATCGTTTTATTCAATTACAATAAGTGTTAGATATCAAAATAAACATCTAAAGCCCTATGTGCCGGATGTTATTTATTTGACTAGCAACCCCTTGTCAACTTTATTCGGACACCTTTTTAGTTAAATAGTCTTGGAAAGTTCCTACTGAACTTAGTTCCTAAGTAATGGAACATGTGTTGTAGCTAGCTACTACTAACTCTATCGAAAGATAAATCGATTGACTGTACTAGAAAAACGTTAACAATTCGGAAAATATTCGATAATTTTATTATTCAAGGTTGTAAAGTGTCAGCTCAGCAAGTTAAACATATTATACAATACGATAATGTGGTAAATAGTTACTTTGAACTCACCACGAATTCTTTAGGTCCTTCAGTCCGGAGAAACTGATGCTGTTGGATCGATTCAGTCGTCTACCGAGAGTCCAGAACCGGATCTTGTTGTGGTTGTCCTCCTCGTGGAAAGGATTCAGATGTTCCGGATAGTCGTAGATAGAGACCGTCTTACGGGGAGCAGTCGCCGCAGCCATGATTGTGTCTCCTGAAGATTCACTTTTTGGTTTTACATAATACACAGTACGAAAGGCGTCAACCACTCACTTTATCAGTTATCACACTAGTGAGTTATCAAGAACTGATAGCGCGTTGTATGGTTTTATCGCGGGGAGATAATTACGGTGTTTGTTTTCGCGTTGGCGCGCGCGGTGTTGTCAGATTCGAGATCGCCGGCGTCGCGGCGCTCGGCGTCGCGAGCTGAGGCATACTAGCTCGCAAGCCGGCGAACCACTGCGACGCACGAGGATCGCGGCCGCCTCCAGCGCCACGCGACGTTATCACACACCGCTCCGCGCGCTGCCGCCGCCGAGCGAGCCGCGCGCTGCACCACCGACCACCTCACTGTGCTTCACTGCGCGCCCGTTCACTGAACATCAGCGAAAAGAAAGTTGGCTATAACACCATCATATTATTGTAGTCGTCAAACTAATGTGCCAATTAGAGTGCAACTTATTTGAGTTAAATAAATATTCTTTCATGTTGTCATGTATGTATTATACTTCAGCAATGTTTATCAAGAAACTTTCACCAATGGAAAGCTTCTGGAATGTTTTTATGAATCAATAAATCACATTGCACATTATGCCGTAGTTAGTTATAATCTTCCTACATAATAGATTCGAAATTGAGTTAGGTGATAATAATTTTATACAAGGTAGTTACCTATTCCATAGACGTCGGTTTACCGAATATACACACTTACACGAAGTTTATTTGCCAACGATGACGCCATCCATGCAGAAGCCGCGTCACCCGCATAACGCGAAGGTCGCGTCAACTTAGGAAAATTTAATAACGCCTTCAAATATTATTCATTCTAAGTTATCTTTACAAGTTTTGATAGACAAAATATTTGTGGATAACGTAGACAAACATTGCTATAAGTCCAAAATTATTAACTTTTACAGTTATTTAATTCTTAGGAGTCGAATGAAATAAATAAAGCACATATTTCATTATTAACATCACAACAGCACCACTCGATGCTTTGTTGTAGGGATCTACGTCGTTTATAATTAACTTCGCCTATTTCAGTGATAGACGGAGGCGAGCGTAGCACGCGAGCTTGGGGCTACCATAGCTGAAATACCACTAATGGACCGCCTTTATGGTATCGATCCATCATACCATGAACCCACAAAAGAAGGTTGACTATACCTACCTTGAAAGAAATATACTTACATTTATTTATAGATGGTCTTTTAACTTTCTTTGTAACTGAGAATCGGCTGTAGAGTAAAGTTGATCCCGCTCTCGCTGAATTTTATTTCATTGGCCGCATGGTACTTACCAATTGTATAATTTGATCTGTATTCTGGATGGACTATTTAGGTGACAATATCAATGACTTTTTCGTAATGTTTTCCCTGTACAAAAGTATTAAATTGCAACTATAACCTTAGTTATCGTTCGCCAGTAGCAGACATAAAACAACGTACTAATGACGTGAGCGATTAGTTTTTATTTAACCAAGTAAAATGTACAGTATTGGCTCGGTGCCTGCAACAAAATGACCCCTTAGTCATCGACTGTTTGTGTTCTTTGTTTTGATGCTTGCACTTTGAACAAGGGTAAAGTAAAATAATTAGGTATGATTTCTTTATCCTCATTGTGTAGCGTACCTACCTACGTAGTTGTGTATTTATAAATCAGTTCTGAATAGGCATTTACAAGTGCGAAAGTACTTTAGTAAGTAAAATCATTACGTATCAGCATAATAAACACTTTTTTGAATTTAGATTACTGTTCGTAATGCTTTCCCATTTGTTTAGCATCTTATGAAATTTTAAATTTTGACACCAATATAATGGAAAGGACTTTCTGAGTTAACAACCAAGACTCAGAATTGGTACTGAGCATTTATAAGGAAGAACTTAATTGTGTTGTATTGCAACATCGTGACCAATATCGCTAACTAATTGACTAGGTCACTCCTTAACAAACGGTTATCTACTTTCCAGGCATTATAATGTAATGGAACCGTATCAATTTGTGGTGAAAACCGTAATGTAACCACAATTAATGTCTATCTAGGGGCTTCCCACTGAGATACTATTGTGGATAGGTTCTTGACTCCCCTTTAACATAGCTCTAGTATTACTAATCATGACGTGTGTAAGTATAGAAATATTGAAGTACTTAAGTACCTGCTTATATTCAAGTTACCTACTTATAACTATAACTTAGCCGAACACAAATTTTACCTGTGCAGTGTATGTGAAATACTGCGGATCATACAAAGTCCCGTTACAAGCTTACACTCGCAACTTACACTGCAAAAAACGTCCAAATATTTGGCCTATTGGCGCATCCAATCGGTTATTAAATGTAGGTGAAACACATAATATTCAAAAATATTTTTATGCCTATTAGTTGCTGAATGGCAGCTCACCATGTAAGATTTCAAAACATACATATTTGAAGTCCAAGATCCTCTTTTGACCCCATGCGAGTCATGATATCTGAATACGTCAACCGTACTGAAACTTCATAACAAGAATCTTCCTTTTCTAATATCTTATTACTTTCTCTACTATCTAACGAACTTGTCCCATTTAAATAGTGGTCAACGGGTGGCTACGTAATTATTATGTAAGCAATATAAATTAGGTAAATAATTAAGTCCAGCAGTTTAGATTTATTCGATACTCTATTATGTAAGTAGGAACTTATCACTTGAAGAATCAAAAACCGCTGGGGAAGAAAGGTTCTCGAGTGGCGACCACGATCTGGCAGACAGCGCTGCTAGGCCTCCTACCAGGTGGACCGACGATATAGTCAGCGTTGCGGGCAACCGGAGCATGTAAATGGCAAGTTGTTGTTCATTGTGGCGTTCTAAGAGGGAGGCCTTTGTTCAACAGTGGACGACTTCCAGCTGATGATGATGTGTGGTAAGCACAGTACACCCATATTTCACGAGTTAAGTTATGGGCTCCACGTAATTGACGTAATATAAAATGAGCCAATTGTCCATAACCAGATATAAATACAGACTTCATGTTGCTACTGATCCTAAATGAAAACCTCAACCATATTGCCCATTCTGTGAATAGAACCACCAACCACCAGACCGACAAAACAGACCAAGTATTTAAGAAGATTTACCTAAGAGATTTACCTGTTTTGTTAAAATGGACTAGACTTGAAAGTTTGACTCAACTAATTAACCGTTACAAGTATAGTGCTAACGTAAAGAAACAAAGAAATTAACAACTAGGTACCTAGTTAGTTGCAAAGTCGGCAAATAAAAAGTGTGTTACGAAATCAGACCGCGAAATTAACATTCGAAGTGTGTCGATTTAACTCAAATTTATTAGTCTTTATTACCTATTAATTGGTGTTGTTACAAGTTGCATTTTTAAATTCTATCGATAAACTGTGATCAATATGTATGAAGTGTGTAATGGAGTATACCTATAAATCTACCTACTTGTAATACAAGGGTACCTTAGGTGAAGTTTTGAGGGAGACGGCGTGACCTGATGAATAACATTAGGCCTACTGACCTACTTATTACATGGGACTAATTTATGGGCGCGTTATTTGGCTGAACAGCCCCCGTACCATCCATGTACTCTAAAAGTAGGACATTTTCCGTTGAGTAAGCGAGACGCTACTACATGCATTATAGTCTTGTTTTTACATTGTCTCGCTTTTACAACGAAAAATGTCCTGTCTTAAGAATTCATGGTAAGGGGGGACGACTTCTGATAAAGAACTATAGCTCTCCACTTAAGAGATGACAGTCGTGATTATAACATTATGTCATTTTGTGCTTTTACACGTACAGCATGAAAACCACAGTGATTTAATGTTATATTAATTTTGTAAGTATTTCAGTAATGTCTCAAGAATCAACACCGTAGGATTTCTTTTCTGTCTTATGTTTTAAAAGGCCAACACTACACATAAATCAAGATCAATATGTAGGTACGCATTTGGCTTGAGAATGTGGCAATCATTCGCTGGCGTAAAAATAAAACAAACGGCTCGCAATAAATAATTAAAAATGGGTGTAAGTTCATTAATAGGTACAGGTTACCTGCTTATTGTTATTCAAGGAAATGTGTATTCACTGTAGATATGTACCTACCTTAATTGTATGGACAAGACGTTACAATGAAATGACATCATCAGATGCTTCTTATCAGGGTGTTGGTAACAAAAATTGGTCGGTTCTACTTTTGTGCTGGCCGAAGAATACGTACGTCTTCGTGAATTGTGAGGACTGAATAGTACGTTTCATTTAGATTTTTTGGCCTTAAGCCAATTTTGGCCAAATTAATTGTAATTTATATACAGTCAGTATATAGCTGATGACTTCTAAATCTGCAGCACGTGTGCCCATCACCATAGCTCATAGAAGTAAAAAGAAGTTTAAGAATTAAAGTATGAGTAATAAAAATGATTTGTATTGGCAGCGTCGGGCAGAGGAAGCAGCGACTTATCTCGGAAATTGCACAGAGGATGCGCTACTACGGACGACATTGAGGACCAATCATACGGTGCTCAGCTAAACGGTGAATGCGCAGTTCTTTTGTCCGCAACCTTCTAAATACCTCGACATTTCAACACTCTTCTGGAACTCATAAATATTTTACTATTGCTTTAAACTTTAAAAGCCATTCTTTATTAAATTACCTGATATAAACAAGTTATTATTGAAGGCATTGTAGCCAAGTTGGAATAAAAGAGATATTACTAATACCATAGATAAATCAAGCATCAATCATGCTAATACTTACTAGTATAGAATAGTCATTTCAACAATAAGTTATGCAGTCGACTAAATACTTCCTACTACGAGAACATTCAATTCGAAATTTTATTTTGTCAATATTGGTCAACAACAATTCAAGTTTCATTTACCCGGTATCTATGACAACCGCTGCAATTTGACTTGTCATTTGTAATTCACAGTTTCATTGATTGCAAGTTGTAGTTTTATAATCTTAAAATAGTATTTTTGAAATATTTTAAGCAACTATGGCGGCTCCGTCGCCGCCTCATATTTCGGCTCGTATATTTTACGGTCTCCGCACTGACATCCAGTAAGTACTGAAGACACGGACGTGTGGTGTTTTATGGATAATAATTTTGTTTATATTACATAATAAACAACAGATGTTTTGTAAGCATGTTGCAAGCTAAAAATAACAATATTTTCTTAGTACCTAGTCATGGACACTACTGATGGCTTTTTAAATAGCACCTACGCATTTTTAATACAGGTAGTTACTGTTTATAATAGGTACTAGTTTACTAATTACTTATCTTCACATTGTTAAACAAGCCTTGAAAATAATCATTAAACACACTCAAGATTGGGTAGTTATAATTAACTACAGATAATTGGTAAATCACAGAATGTCACATTTTGTCCCTAATAAAATGTCGATAGGTTTAAGTACTCATATGATATCAATTAGGTCTCAAGGGACACCTATCAAAATAGCTACTATAAAGATATCACTCACGCGCAGGTACAATGCCCATTATTTGTCAGAATCAGAGATTATCTATCCGGCTGGCGGAGTCATCGTTATACACAACCATCTTCAGAAGAAACAGAAGTTTATCAGACTCCAAGATAAACACAAACCTATCAAGTCATTGGTTCTCGCCCCGAATCGGTAAGTGCTATAAATTTTTCATAATTAAACTCTACTTTCTACCTTGAGGTAACAGGATTGCCTATAAATGCCTTGTTCTCTTGTTTGAACTATTATTTCTGATAGACAAAATGAATATAATTAACTACCGCTCAAAACTACCAACCACTTACATGGGTTGTAAAATTCCTACGTTCATTACTGCTCTGAATGGAGCAAATTATAAGGCAATTGGTCCGGAAATGCTTCAATGGGAACCCTCAAAAAGTAACCGGCTGACTATTCTATACCTAAAGAACGTCTTAAAAACACCCGCATTGCACCATGGACTGATTTAAAACTAATTTATAAATATTAAATCCTCAGACGATGGCTCGCTCTGAACGAAATTGCAGAAGATGGTCAAAAACCTATAATAACAATCTACGATCTGACCACGTACAAGCGACGTAAGATTTTGACTGTACCCTTTGAACACTCTCAAGCAAGAGAATTTGCTTGTGTACAATTTACTTATGACTCCAAATATCTTGTGGCGATAACCGGGGAGCCTGACTGGTACTTGTATTACTATAATTGGGACAAAGGGAAGGTAGAGAGCCACGCTAAGGCGCAAAATCCAAGTGGTCAGGGCGTCGTCGAAAGTGTAAGATTTATTTCTATTATTAATTTGGTCTTTCTAGCTAGAAGGTCAAAGAAATAAGTGACAATTTAAGCATATTTTGCTTTTATTAGGTACAATGCAATCCGTCAGATGCTACTTTGGTCGTCATAACTGGACCTTATACTTTTCGCATAATGAACGTCTCCGAAACAGTATGGCGGCAGTGGGGATGGTGCAAAGCTGAAAATGTAAGTAGATCTTCTGTTCCTTATTCAGATAAGAACACCTATTGCTTTAAAGTGTTTGTTGTATGATTACATCCTCTGCCCACACTAAATTGTTATGTAGATGCTACCGACCTGGTAAATAACGTAATTGGTATGTTCCACGTGCGGTTAGACCAACATAACTAGCTGCATGTGGTTGACTCCGGACCGCATCTTGTTTGGGACAGACGACGGAATGATTATGATGGTGGAAAACGGCGAACTTCGACAAAATTGCATATTCAAAGCTGCTGAAGTTATGGAAATGTCGTTGAAGAAAGTCGAAGCTGAGTAAGTTCACCGAGATGTTTATAAATACTTAAAAAATATATAATAATGCAAATACTTATGCGTTATGTATTAATATTAATCAGGGCAGAGCAGCAAGAAGGTGATAAAACCAGTACATCTAGCAAACAAGATTCAACTACCGAGGTGAATGAGGTGGAAGAAAGTTATCCAGTGACATGCTTAGTAAACTTTGCTAAAGGTAAAATATTAAGCCAAATTGACTAGTCTAACTTAAAGGTAGTTATAGGTACCTATTATAAATATATTAATTGTTTCAGGGTTTGTTTTCGGATGTGGTCCAGGGTTTGTACATTTGTTTGAAAAAGAGACACTGCATCATTGGAGAAAGAGAAACGTTTTCAGAATTTCGAAAAAGTCCTATAAGTGCGTACTTTATGACTTATCATTTCTTTTTCATATTTTTTCTACAATACCATTAATTAATTTATTGTTTGTATTATGTGATCTGTCACGCACCTTAGCCCTTATATATGTTAAAGGCATACTCGAGAACATCCATTGTGGTCGACGCTTGATGAAATACAACACATAACAATAGACCCTAACCAAGAAACTTTGCTAATCACAACACTGAGGAAGCAACTGTATTGTGTCAAGTTATTTGGACAGCATATGTTACAGGTCTGATACGTTTATAAGATATTTATTAATCTTCTTATAGTTCTTCGAAGTTCAATCCTATATTCTTTCTTTTAGAATCCAGAGATACCATTCAGTGAGCTTGGACCTGCTATGCATTACGGCAAAATTAATTCATTATCGATGTGTGCCTGGAAGCCAATATTTATGACATCAGGGGAACAGGACAAGAGTATAAGGATTTGGAACTATATGACTGATGATGTGGAAATGATAAAATTGTATCAGGAGGAGATCCATTGCGTATCTCTACATCCTACTGGTATGACTTCGTTTTCGGTTTTTGCCATAACTAATGGCATGTAGGTACTGAAACCCTAGAAAATAGATATAAGAAAGAGTTTCCATCAATTAAATGTTTCAGGTCTATTTGCTATCGTCGGATTTTCCGATAAACTCCGTTTCATGGTGGTGCTGATAGATGACTTTGAAGTAATGCGAGAATTTCCTATAAGGAACTGTAAACAAGCCAAGTTTAGCACCAACGGGCAAATTTTCGCTGCAGTTAACGGTCAAGTGATACAAGTGTTTTCGTCGGTATCATTTCAAAACGTTTTCAATTTGAAAGGACATAATGGGAGGGTTAGCTATTCGTCTTTTAATGATGATTTTTTTAATATGAAAATAATTATTAACTTTTTACAAATTGGACGATTTTTCGTGTAGATTACATGCTTAGCGTGGTCGGCCAATGATTTAACAATGATATCGTGCGGCACCGAGGGGGCTGTTTACGAATGGAGCATGGTGACCGGACAACGAGTCGGGGAAGTCATTTTAAAGACCAACCAGTTCAGTGCATGTGCGGTAAATGGGTATGCAATTTGTACAAGATTATTATTATTTTTTGCTTTAATTATTTAACGAAGTACTTAAAATACCTGTTTGATGTTTTTAGAATTGGTAAAACAACGTACGGGGTCGGTTCCGATGGAGAAATCAAGGAAATTGGTTCCAATAGCATTCGAAGAAATCTTGGTCTTATCGGATGTTCGCTCGATACTATAATATTATCTCGTTCCGATTTAATGCTGTTTATCACGGGCGGTTTAGGCGGCGTCACGTCTGTACAGCTGCCGTTGCTGGACAGAGCCATATTCAACGAATTTCACATGCACAACAAGAAAGTTACCTGCATTGCATTATCTTACGACGACCAGACATTAGTATCTGTAGCCGAAGATGCATCCATTTGCTTATGGAGATTAACTAACGCTGACGGAAGAGCTATCGCTCTAGACAAAGACTTCGCTTACTCTAAAGAAATATTGATTAGCAAGAAGGATTTGCAGGAAAAAATTAACAATATAAATGTAAGTAAATTAAATTGCAACGGTCTATTTTAACCTTGTATCGTATTATATTTTAATATGTAACGGTGCGGTCATTGGTGTCAACACAATATTATGACTCGTCGAATCTGAAAAGTCTTGCTAACTAGTCTTTGTGTAAGAGGTTATTCATAAGTGTTAAGTCACAGACAAGGCCCTTGTTTGTGTAATTCTCGCAGTAGGTGTCGATAAACCTACTTATCGCGAATTAATTTTGTGAAGTAAAATGATACCCAACTCCTGCTTTTATCAGCGACAGTATTAATGGAGTAGGTAATTTATTTGTTTGTTTAGTTGTTGAGCACGCGAATGAGTGAACTGGAAACAGAGCACACATATCAACTACGACAAGCCGAGGCAACACAGGCAGAAAAACTTAAAGAGGTCCATGAAGGTTATTGCGCTGCGATTGAAGAACTTAAGGAAAAGAATGAAGTAGGTATTCGTTCCCAACGTAACTCTCAGAAAAGTAATTAATTCTTTATTGGAACCTAATTTATTTTATAATTTACCTTGACAGCAAATGGAAAATGAGCATACTCACGAAATAGGCATGATTCAACAAGATATCTCCAAATTGCGATCGGGCCATGAGAGAACGTTGCAATCTTTAGAAGCGGATTTCAATGTCAGACTTATTAGTGAGTACGACAGATATCAGGTGAGACATTCCGCTCAGTAAGTACAGAGTTGTATGTTATGTTGCTTTGAAAGTTATAACACAAGTGTTAAAATATGATGTAGTTAGTACATAAACTAATTATGTTTACAGAGTCTTGAAGACAAGACTGCCCGAATGCGTAAGGATTACGAAGAACGACTTGACGAACTAGCTGAAAGTAAACGACAAGCTCTAAGAGAAATGAACAGTATGTTTGAAGCACGGTTAGAAGAAAAGGATCTCATGTTGCAAGAGGTATTGCCACGAATTCCTAATTCCAGAAATGGCAGCGGTATGCAAAGTCCACAGCCGTCAGCGAAGTAGGTAAACTACTAAACAGTTCGAAAAGTGTCACGTGAAGACAGACTGGAGCTAAATTAATAATGACTTTTTTTAACTAGGTACTCTTACTTCAATGAAACTGATGAATTAAAATATCAATTATTTACTTTTATTTAAACGTTTTCTTTGTAGAAACAATGAGTAAATGAGTTGTTTCGCTTTGGTAGCTCCAAGTTCAAAAACTAACCGATGCCTACATCTTTCACGATGGCCTACTAACCTTTGCACGATAACATGCAAATAAGTATGCTATACTGAGTCTGGTAGACGTATGTAATTATCATGCATATGCATAGCGTACACAAGTTTTGCAACCCTTAACACAGAAGTTAAATTAATCATCGAGCCCTCCGGTTGTTAACCTGGACTGGACTCCTTGCCTCTTGGGCTAAGCATTACAGGCTTGTCTCTTGTTTTTTAATAGAATAACAAATTAATGGTAGTGCGATGTCCTGTCATTGCGTTCAATAACTGTCCTTTTATCCTTCAAATATGTTTGTGGCTAAGCTGTTACCACTTGGTTAAATTATATAATTTGTGGACAGTTACAAGAACAAGCGGATATGGAAAAAAGAGAACATGAAACAATTAAAACTTCAATCGAAGAAGATGCAGATCGTGAAATAATTGAAATCCGAACGGCATACGAAGTTCAATTGAAAGAAGAAAAAGATGCCAATGTTAGATTAAAGGGAGAAACTGGGCTAATGAAAAAGAAACTAATTAGTGCCCATAAAGATATCGATGAATTCAAGCATCAAATATCCCAGTTAAAAGGTACTAAACCAATGTACCTTAATATGATAAGTTACACTGGTTTGTTTTCTACATAATTATATTGGTAATAAATCATAATATTTTTAGCCGAGCACAAACAGTTTCAAAAAGTTATATCAACTCTGGAACGTGACGTTGCCGATTTGAAGAAAGAAATTGGGGAGAGAGACAGTTCGATACAGGACAAAGAAAAGAGAATATACGAATTAAAACGAAAGAAGCAAGAACTTGAAAAATATAAATTTGTATTAAACTTCAAGATAACAGAACTTAAGAATCAGGTAAGCCCTATTACGCTTCTTAAGATAAATGAAATATTTCAAGCATCCATCAGATAACATAACAATAATGTACCTACATGTAGATTGAGCCAAAAGAGCGAGAAATACGAGAGTTAACACATCAGATAGACGATATGGAAAATGAGGAATTGAAGCTATTAAATGTGAAACATGAACTTGGTATGACTTCATAGTCATATAACGCTAATATATTTAAGTAGGCAATGTTGTCGTAGCTGGTGGTCTCGGTAGTTCCATACTTCATGTGAAAGAAGTTACAGCTGTAAGATGTAGTTATTAAATTATATTAACTTTTTAAACAGATAGACCCGTTAGAACGCGAAATTAAAGCGAAAAAAGTCCGCATTCTTGAATTGGAGGTTTCATTGGAAAGTCTTCTTAAGAAAAAAGCTATCCGTGGTAATTTTTTTCTCACGTCCTACCTACTTCAGTTGTAATTTTTTTCCCAGTTCATGTAGAATATTACACCTTTCCATCATTCTAAAGTCACTGTAGAATATAATATATGCACATAACTTATATATAAGGTTTTATAGTATTTAGTAAGTTGCTATTGTAACGTGTATATTTTAGCTTACTGTAGATACCTAGTGTTATAATTTTGTCACGTGTTTCTGTAGTTTTTGTACAGTTTCTTTTTTGTAATATTTTAAATTGTATATGTGGTTTATTTTCAAATTCCAGAACTTAAAATTGCGCAACTGAATGAAAAGTTGGGGTCTGCTAAAAAGGACTTTTTGGCCGAGGCCGATAGAAACTTGACTTTAAAAAATACCCTTAAAAAAATTAAAATTGATCTTCATAACATGACTGCAGAGTTTCAAGATCCAACGAAATTGAAATTGGCTGTGAAAGTAAGTACGTATTGCGTTAACGTTAACGTAGGTACGCCAAATAATTGTACAATAATGATTGTCATTTTCTAGTCTTATGCGTTCGATCAAACAGTTTTTCGATCTGGATACGTAACGCTATTTTTTATAATTCTACTAGCTGACCAGGGGTATGAAAAATAAATGTTGGCCGATTCTCAGACCTACTCAATATGCTCACAAAATTTCATGAGAATCGGTCAAGCCGTTTCAGAGGAGTACGGGAACGAACATTGTGACACGAGAATTTTATATATAAGATAATAAAAGACTCACTCAGTCTGAGTGAGTCTTTTTTAAATAGTAAAAGCTCTCTACCGCGTCACCGCTGCGCTCCAAATGGTCTTAACCCTCGTCTATTCGCAAGTTAGCCGATTATAGGCACTGCTGCAAGTATTAGAAGGAACCCCTGAAGGCGTTTTGATTTTGTTATCTACTTTACAAAGCATTAAACAGGACTGCTTGCACCTTTATTTCGCTTCGATTATGAAACAGCTAGAAGTTATGTCGCTTGAATGAAAATGCCTGTAACTTCACTAACCCCTACAAGTACAACCCTAAACTACTCTATCACTACACTACTAATATAATTCTGCATGCAGACCTTATTCCACAAATACGTGGAGGACATAGACTTTGTTCGAAGTCGCATAGCGGACGATGAAGCTGTGCGTGAATTCAACCGTCAGCGAGACCACCTGGAAAAGCAGGTGGCTGGCCTCAAGCACCAACTCAATAAGGCATTGGGCGGCTCCAAGAGCGACATCGGCAAGATTATGGACGTTAGTTTTGTTAACTATGATCATAGCAAAAATATTTTTGAAAATATCTTATTCTACAGGCCTAAGATTTAAAATACATTCTAATTCCAGGAAAACTGTTCACTGCTGATGGAGATTAATAGTCTCCGCACTGAGCTAAAGACTACTAGAACTCGATGCTTCGAAATGGAATCCATTCTAGGCCTATCTGCGCGGTACATACCGCCGGCCACCGCGCGCGCCAAGTTAAAACAAGTCACAGAGGACCGGGAGAAACTCGATGAAAAGTTCAAGCAGAAGATAGAGGCAAGAAAATATGCATAATATTACTTTAAATATTAATTTAGGGAATTTAATTTAAAAAATAATAGTTTACTAAACCTGAAGGTTATCAACTATACCTTATTACATCCCATTCAGCATAAAAAAGGATCCTTAATTTTTGCGTTGTCTGCCTGCCAGTGATATTAGATATTTATCTTGGAGAATCGCAATATGAACTCGAGTAAAAGGATTAGGTTCTACTTAAAAAGATGATAGCGTCACAGTTATTTTTTTGAGCCAGTTTTAAAACACGAAAGCTTTTATTGCAGTGCAACTCAAAAATATAGTATGCATGTTTATTATTCTTGCAGGAAAGGGAAGAGATAATACATACATTGAAAGAAGAAAATGAACGTTTACTCTTTAAAGTAAGATGTATTGAAGACACCGACAAGCCTTTTGATGGAGATACCACTACTAATGCAGAATAATTGTGTTTAACTTATAATTTTGAATATTAAATAAAGCTATTGTAACTAAACTAATGTTTTAACCATGTTTGGAGACAAATAGATAAAAAGAAAGTTATATTAATATCTTTTTATTAACGAAAATGTCGCTTGTCATTGCATCTCTTAAAGTTTTAACAAGCATTTGATAAAAAAAAAACTAAATAAGTCATATTTTATAACATAAAACATACTTTATGAAGTGTAATTAATACTATCATAATAATTCTTAACGAAAACATCCATGTCATACTATAAATACAAGCCATCACCCATTTGATCCCATCTAATACCAGGCCATTAAATAAGACGTAGGAGTATATTTGTGACTAACGAGTCCTCGTCTACTAGCGTTGAGCATTCAGTAGCTAACACATTACAATAAATATTAGTTTAAAGAATAAAAGGCAAGATAGCTTTACGTCCCTTGGGGTAGGTACTGAATTCCTTCTTGTAGTTACGATGTTTGCCGATCGCCCACACGGCCATCTGATAGAAGCCAGCGGCTGCAAACAGGCCAGCTAAAACAATAATTTAACATTTCTTAAAATTCTAATAATACTTAAGCGACGACTCGTTCAAATTAAAGGTTTGTTGAATATTCATAAATCATTACCATTCTTAATGAATATGTTAATTGTATACAAAAATAATGCAATGCATATTCATTACGAGTTTAACTTTCAATACAATACCATACCAGTTTACGAAATGTACATGTGGTTTAGTTCTTGAAGAATATAAAACAACATGCTAAGTCGTACAAGAACAAGAAAAACTGCTCGTTTCTTCCTTTTACAACAAAACCTAAGCAAAATATATATAAACTTACTTTGACTGACCAAAAATTATAACAAATAATTATTAACGCACCTGGAGCGCATTTAGTCATAATTGTGAAGAATAACCACGAGCCGAACTCGTAAGTGTAGTTGGGGCAGGAGACAAAGTTGAAGAGAAGAGAGAAGGGGTTGCCATCGGGCTCCGGGACGCGTCTCACTTTAGTGCCAGGAGGACGCAGGTTCTTAAGCAGCACATGGATGCTAAAGTTGCCCAGCTCACAGAACTGTAATAAAAGAATTCATAACTAATATCTGCTGATAGCGGAATGAGTGTAGGTAATAGGTACTCTTACAAACTATCATTAACTTTGTAATGTATCCCTTTATTGTTTATTTCAAAATTATTAACAGGTACAAAATTAATGGCATACGTTTAATGGTACATAAAATGTTTTTTAATTACTAGCATTATTGGTTTAAAATATTTTAATGATAATCCATGTCAGTGTTGTATTTATATCCAGAATCTTAATAAATGAGTAATTTAACATAATATTATGTTTTCCTACTACTCGTGTTTATATTATATTAATTGAAAAGCCTGTACAATGTGTTTTTTATGTAATTCTATGCTGTTTATGACTGACTGGACTTTGTCCCTAGTCCAAGGTTAGAGGTTGTTGAATTAGCAATGACTTCAACAAAACATAAGCAGCTAGCTTCTGCTCACATATTTATTCACACATGTTTTTACATGAGATGCCACATTCACTTTAAATGTGCAGGTATAGTCACATAAAAGTTTATTTTTTAATATTTACTACATAAACATAACTAACTATGACAACATTGTGATAATAGTATTAATAGGCAAAAAATCAAATAGTGAAATAATTATGTATATACTTAGTAGTCTTTTTTTATATCACTTCATAGTTCCTTACAATATCTAAGGTACCTAAGTCTCTTTGCAAATGTGAAAGTCAATTTACCCAAAGGTATACTTACAATAAATCCTCCGAGACCTATGTAGAAACAGGTGTTGCAAGGTGGAGTGTAAAGAGGATGGTTAATGTGGTATGCCACATATAAGGTGAACAGCCAATAGTATGCACAGTTCCTAAACAAGTTACGTAGTGGCATAGTGCCATGAGAGAAACGATGCACAAACAGTGTTTCCAGGAGCCGTTTACCATAGTGAATTGACCAGCAGAACGTTGCCACACTGAAACATAAAATTTATTTCAAATATAGGTAAATTGATTCAAATAATAATTTTCACCTTCATAAATTAAATGCCAATCATTTAATACATACGTGGCCACTTGTCCAGGCTCTGCTGCTGAGGCTCCATATAGCACCCACGGTCTTTGATAAACCCATAAGTAAATAAATAACGGTCCAGCATATTCAGCTAAAAATACGTTTTTCCAAGATATTTGAGGCCCTAGATCTTTAACATACAGTTTTGCTCCATCCTGGATATGAAGATTATTAAGTGTTTCTTCATCTCTCAGTGTTCTTCCTTTGGCTTCTAACTTTATTGCTTGGCGGTCGGGATGGAGGGATCTTTTTACGGTCTGATAAATCCTGTCTTTCACATTCTTTATTGTAGAACTTTCAGCTATTTGTAATTTTCCTAATGGTTTAGATCCGGAGGCGTTTAGGATCTCAATCTATAAAAAATGCGTCAGTCAGGTAAACTCGTGTAAAGGCTAAATATTAAAGTAAGTTACAATAAGAGAATGTTTTCTTACCTCCATTTCGTAGTAGCTTTGCTTGATTAGATCTGAAAACAATATCCTATTCTTTGAGTATAGAACTGTACACAGAGCTTCAAATTCGATTCTTATAACGAAATTAGTTAGAATTTCGTTTTCACCGAACAAGTTACTAATGTTATATTAACTTCGCCAACCAATACAGCGCGGCAGGGCCGGGCGAAAGAACGGAGGGCAAATTACGATACCGACCGATGGGATGGATACCGATAGCAGCGACACCGAAACCAACCAATAGTCCAATTACCCACACGACCATAGACTATAGTTTATTACTCTTATGTACAGAGATACGTCATCACCTGTCACCTTTATAATGGTTCTTACACACTTTACCGTTGTTATAGCCAGCGGGTTTTTGCCGCGCGGGTATATCGCCGGCGTAGGTAATGTACGCCGATACCACGCGCAACCCGCCGGCATACTCCATCGGCCGTGCCAGCGGCTTGTTTATGAGGCAACGGTAACGGGTTTGTTAGTGACATGCCCGCCACGGGCCGCCGGTATGGTGTGTGGGACTGCTTATACATTGTATGTTCTTCTAAAGGAGGTTATATTATTATATAAACTTCTTGGTTCTTCTTTTTATTTATTTTTCTTGAATAAAATTTATTATCGACTCCTGACTAAATGCCATTTAAGGAGAGTATTCAAAATAATAGGGAGTATGCGTGCATTTTTTTAAGTTATTATAATTGTAAAAAATAGCGCCAAATAACGAAAATGTATGGAGAAAAAAATCTTATAAATATTATCCAAGTATGATCCAAATCCTTTTTAAACGCCCGCCATTTTGGAACACTTGACATGACGTAAAAGCCTTATAATCAAACAACTCATAAATAAATAGCTGTAAAATTATCGTGTTCTGCAATTTATCAATGTTTTGTATCTTGCAATTATTTTTATAAGTATTTATTTATTAAGAATAAACATTAAATTACTACGAAAAATACGAATACAAAGATATTCTAAGAATATCGTACCGACATGTAAAGCTACCTAATTAGGCTATGAATTGACTTCACAGCAAAAAAAGGGATTTAGTAAAATTATTAGAAAGAAATAAAAAATGGATGTATTAAATTATTCAAGTATCAAGTAAGTTGCAAATATATAAACTCGTTGTCATTCTTAAAACTGATCGCAATTATTTTTCATAACGTTGGTATTCATGTGTCTGTGAATGTATGTTTACTCTGTATTCATACATACAATTGTGTGAAATAAAACTGTGTATTAGTGTGAGTTAATATTTAAAATGGCGATTTGAGAATCATATTCTTGAGTGCAATAACAAAATATTTCCTTAGACATATTGCAAGAGTTTATAAAGTAGACGTTTTATACAGTGTTGAATATTAAACTGAGTTAAACATGCGTTCAGTAGTAGAAATTGGGGCCAGTGTGCCTGCTTTTCTTGGAAAACTATGGAAAATGGTCAACGATACCGAGACAAACCATTTGATTTCGTGGAGTCCAGTAAGTGTGGATGTGTTTATGATATTGTTCTCCAGAAGTCACCTCTATTATGTTGCTGATAACTTATATTACTCTAAGGAATAATAATCCAAGGTTTCCCAATAGAAAGTCATTACGAAAACAACCTAAAAATGTTGCAAGTTGACAGACTGCCTGCAAAATGAAACTCAATAAATAAATAGTTTACAGGTCACGTTTTCTACCATGCTTTCGGTGTCTGATATGAATTAATGGACGCAACTGATAGTTTTAGGCTTAATTATCACTTTTCGTCGATTAGAAATGTAACACATTCAGTTGTTATTGATTAAAATGGCAATGTATTTATTGTTTTTGTATATTTATTTCACATGACTTCATGAAGTTCTTAAAACTGCAATACTTAAGTTCAATTATTAAGTTAATATTAAATAATAATAAGAATAGAAAAAATAATTTTAAAAAGATTTGTTTATGTTTACTGCAACTTAGATAATGTATGGTACTTGTTGTGATAGTTGTTACTTAACAGTTCCTTGAACCTCTCTCAATGGTGTCATTGTTAAGATAATTGTTGATATATATTTTCTTAAGATTTTTAACTTTTAAATTACAGAGTGGAAAAACATTTGTTATTAAAAATCAGGCTGATATTGCAAGAGAGCTTTTGCCCTTGTATTACAAACACAACAACATGGCCAGCTTCATTAGACAATTAAATATGTATGGATTTCATAAGATCACCTCTGTGGAAAATGGTGGCTTACGTTATGAGAAAGATGAAATTGAATTTTCACATCCCTGTTTCATGAAAGGTCATGCATATCTTTTGGAACATATCAAAAGGAAGATTGCAAACCCTAAGTCCATAGTCACCAGTAATGAAAATGGTGAGAAGGTACTTCTGAAGCCTGAGCTTATGAACAAAGTTTTGACTGATGTAAAACAGATGAAGGGAAAACAGGAAAGTCTTGATGCTAAGTTTAGTGCCATGAAACAAGAAAATGAAGCTCTTTGGAGGGAAGTTGCCATTCTAAGGCAGAAGCACATAAAACAACAACAAATTGTAAACAATGTTAGTATACATTATAACATTTTAGTATGCTGACATGAATTGTTATAGTTATCTATATACATTAATAAATACCATTACTACAATATATTTTGAGGTTCTCAGTTGGATATCCAGGTTAGGTAATAATTTGGATGTTAAATTTTTTTTAAACAATAGGTTAATATATTTTTTAATTTTCAGCTTATACAATTCCTAATGTCTCTAGTACAACCAGCCAGACCACCTAATACTAGTGGAAATAATGTTGGAGTAAAGAGACCATACCAGTTAATGATAAACAGTGCCGCTCATAATTCTGGCACAGATGGCTCTTATCCAGGGAGATTAAAAAATATGAAGTTAGAAAAAGATACACTGTTGGATGAGTTAAGTGAAGATAATCTTGTAAGTATCAATTTATAATGTCAATACAATTATGAAATGTTGTTGAAAGCATAAATAATAACTGTTGTTTCTTCCTAGGAGGATGGTCCTACTATTCATGAGTTGGCACATGATGATATTCTGCACAATGATAACAATCAAGATCCTATGGCTGAAACAGGTTACATAACAGTGGATTTACCAAATATCACTAATGCAACAACGAGCCGCAGTCCAGCTGATCCAGCTACTTCCATGTATCAAGTCACTATGGAAGATGGAGATGATGCTGAAACAGGTAATAATTAATTATGATTTAATCTTTATTACATATAATGAACATCATATTGGTATGGAAAGTTTTGTATATTGGCCAAGGGAGTAGTGAGCATTGAGCTGAGGTGTGAGATTTCCACATTGTTAATTTAGATTAGTGTGTTTTCAAGAAACTAATTTAGTGTGTTATCATTTTAAATAAAAATATAATTCATTTTATAATTGTAATATTTTTCAGCTGCAAATAGACTTGTATATCCAATGGCCCGTGCTAACAGTGCACAAACAAATGACAACTTGCCTGTAATCACATCAGCTTCCCCGACACCTGGGACTCCCAAGCTAGACCAGTCTGACATGGAACAAGTGGTAAACAGTGTAATGGGTTCACCATCACCTGTAGTTGTCAAAATAGAGGGGCAGATACCATCTAAATCAAAGGGCCGCAATAATCTTGCTAATAGAAGTACAGTCACATCAGCAGGCAAAAGTCTTCTTACACCTGGAAATTACAACACGCTAAACCCATCAGCTGATTTAAAACTGCCAGCTGAAATATTTGCAAGTGATGATTCAGTGAGTGATGACATTAACATGCAAAATGCTCTGCAAGATCTGGTTGATGAGTCACTTCTTACTACTTCAAAAGACAAAATGCTTGGTGGCATTAATATCAAAATAGAAAGACCAGTAGAAGCTCAAAAGTCTAATAAAAAAACAAAGAAAGGCAATAAACCATCAGAGAACACATTAAACCTGGCCGATATCAAATCTGAACTGCAGGATGACTTTGATTGGAATAACATGACTCTTGCAACTGTAAACAACAATACCAATGTCAACAGGTTCCAAACCAGGTAATTTAATTAGTTTTTTTAACATATTTATTATAATTTTGTTATTTGGTTTTACTTTTCCAAATCAGTGAGCAATCTGTGCTTGACCAGCTAATAATTTGATGGTCAATTAGAGTTCAAGTGGACTAGTAGTGTGGGATACGTAGGTATGTCAAACGAATCCAAACAAACAAAACCTAAAATTGACAGTTATTTATCACTGTCTCATGATCTGATGTAAAAGGAAGGTTATTATAATGCTCCTATTAATATTCAGGAATAGGAGAGATAACATCAGCAAAAATCGGGAGGAATATACTTCTCTCTTTGGAACAAATTCAAACAAGTATGTGAAAATTATAATTATTCAGTAATCCCTGTGGCAGAATACAATAACCTTCAAGAGATATTTATTGAAATTATTTTTGTACTTACTTACTGTGTAAACTTTGCTACTGACCTTATGTTCGAGCGACATTATATAAAAAAATAAAAAAAACTTCAATAAGTATCTATGCGATAAATATAAAACTAATGTTTCGCTTTGTTAATGAGTTATAAGCTACTTGCAAAAGAAAATGATGTATTACTTAAGCAAACATATTGTTATTCTCTTATGGTGTATGTAGTTTTTAGTATGAAAGCTTTTTTGGTTTATATTTTAGCACTTGACGCTAATCTGCAGTTGTTATAATAAAAAGTAGTACACAGCAATTTTCAATAAGTACCAGCGAACTAAACTCGTTTTTGGATTATTCCATACCTATTTCGCTCCCTTTCGCAAAATATACAATTTGTTTTTTAAATGTTTCAGGAATGATATTGATGATCATTTGGATGCAATGCAAACAGACCTTGAATCACTAAGAGAGCTGCTTAGAAGTGATTCTTATGCATTTGACACTAACACGTTATTAGGGGTATGTACATCTTATATTTTTGCCTAAAAGTGAACTAAAATATCATTTAACTACGTTACATGTGAATACATCCATATCATTACGAACACATGTATATCATACGTGTGTTCGGTGCGCACACAGGTTTACTCTATACTGTAGTGTAAACATTGATGTTTATAATTCTTAGGTTGGTAATACTGCTAAAGTCACGTTGCAGGCAACGTGTTGAGACCGCGTGTAGAGCCTTGTGCGGCAAGGCAATCACCGTTCTCGCCTTCTCACGCACACAGACGTATGAGTCTACGTAATAGGTATAGACCGGTTCACTTGAAATGCTCCGAGTATTTAATGATATAACAAACATTTATGACTACGCTTGGTAAAGTCCGTTGTGATTTTTTCTTATTAGGTATTGAAAGTAGAATTATTTAATTTTACAATTATTTGAAATAGGTAATGCTAATCTAGATTAATTCACATTGATATAAAGAATTCATAAAATTTTTGTATTGTCCATAGACTGCTGATGCAAGAATATTACCCTCGATGTCTCTCGCTATTCCTTCCTGTCAGCCTACAACAAATAATTATGTAATAGTTACATTTAATCGACAGGCCTTATAGATGCTAGATAAATATGAAATTATGGATATCTACTATTAAATAATAATGCAGTCCCTTATTGCAGCCAGAAATAATGGTTTTAATTATTGCATTGGAAGCTTATCTTAAATATTCTAATTATCTCATTTCCGACACATGCGACGTATATTTGTTGTTGTTTTGATATATCCGTCATATTATCTTGTATTATCGTATTCATCAATGTCTCGATTTTGAAAGTGTTATATAATATAATGTGGACTTTTTCAGTTATTCGGATCGGATGATCCATTCTACGGCCTGCCTTATAACACAGTGGAGGACAGAGCAAAATCGGCTAACAATGGTAAGTTACTATTTTAAGTTTTTAACTATTCCTTCTTCAAATACCTTCAACCAAAAGAAGCGGAGAATCTGCTCTAATTACCCGATATTTTTTACTGCCCGTATTGCTGTGGATCTCAAGGTTGCTATTTCACCCATAATGCATACTGAATCACTTGCACTACCAAACATGACGCGATTACTTATTCGCTTACACAACAATTACATACATACATACTAATTGAGCTTGTAAGAATTCAGTAATAGAGACAGAGTTGAAATGAACTTTGTCCACGGTGTATGCTGTTTTGGTTAACAATAAGTATAAGATCAAGAGCGTATACCTACCTACAACATCACTCAAACCGAAATGCACACGCACGACTTCCATCAACAAATCCCTGCATGTGTTTTCAGCGTTATATTTGACGTTTATGTTAATTGTAGATACTACAACCAAACAGTATCCGATGATTGATTTTGATTGGCTGATCGGTAACAGCGAGGCCTCCCCTGAAAAGTAGCCTGTTGGCTGTTACTACCTCATCTTTCAAGATAATTTGCAACGCTGACCGCGTCAAGCCACATGACCTGTTGGATTAAGTATTTTTGGTAAAGGGTTAAAATAGTCGTGGTGGTTTCGGTCAGTGCTACGGCTAGGTTGATTCTGTCGCGACAAAAGTGACCTTGGGAACTAGGACTTCGACCGTGTAGGACATCTAAATTATTTTAAAAGAAACTGCACAATACCTATTTCATATTACCGAACCTCATATATATCTACAATATGAAGGTTCTGTAAATTGATTGCAAATGTTTGTACTACTGTATATCTGTACTTTACATAAAAATGTTATGACAACGTTGTTTATATAAATGTGTAAATTTCTATCTGTTACAAAGAAAATTATACAAAATTAGAAACTTTGTTCGTATGAACACAACAATCCAAATATAACTTTGAAGATGGTTTCATGTTCATGAATATCAATTTTGCCGCGACATTTTGTGAAGACCGTTTTTCTGTTAAACCATATTTTATGTCTAACTGGACCATCATGTTAAAATAAGGCACAGTCGTTTAAGATTATGAATGTTATGTTATGCGTTATCTGTAATTTATATTTTATTGTTAATTAAAGCAAAGAAGCAGAAAGGTGAGATTTCGAATGTAAGCAGCGATGGCACTCGCGTCCCACACCTGTTTACTGAGGACAATGGTAGTAATTCACTTTTCGCATACTATCTAACGTAAAAGTAGAATTTTTAATCATAGAATTATGCAGGAATGAATTGTAGATTCGATTTGGATTCTAAAATTTATAAGTGAGTCTTATGATTTTTTAAGTACATTTTGTTGCCTATTTTTTTCAGAGGCCATTATGTTTTAATTCTTCAGCATCAATTTTGAATGTTAAGTTAGTACTTTATTTTTTTGTCACCCGAGAAAGCGCATAGTATTTTGTTTGGTTCAATTATTTCAGAAATGCTTAGAAAACATTTTACTCCGTAATGCTGCATTTTCAGAGCGTTTAATTCTCATATTTCATTTTGTTTTTTTATGGGCGTGGGTTGTATGTATATCGTACGTAGTGATTGACCTTAAGTTAGCGTAATGTTATAGGTACGATATTGCTCTCAAACATACCTTTTATGATTAAGATTTATCAACTATTATGTTTATGTATTTACCTAGTTACAGATTGCTTTTAAGTAGTCGCATGGTTGATTATATTACAATATTGTTTTGTTACACTATATTGTTACTATAATACATTATGATACTATAATTTTTCTCTAGTATTTTTAGGATAACCTTGTTTTTAATTCTAGTATGTAGTGAACTGCAGTGGGTCCTAATATTGAACTTTAAAAATATTAATGATATTTTTTTGGGCAACTTTCAGTTGAAGGGAATCAGCTAATCTCGTATACAGGAAATATTCCAGACTTTGAGGATATTAGCATACCAGATCTGGAGTACGATAACTCTCAGGACGCGTGCGTGTCCCCCGCTCCCAGCAGCTCCACGCTAAACACGCCGCAGATGCAGCGCTCGCCCTCCTTTGTCTTGAAACCATGAGGAAAGCCTATATAATGACGACACAAGAAGAAACGATCGTCTCAATAATAAATAAATAGGTATTTTCGCTTTCGTAATACTTTCGTGTGGACTGATTTAAAAAACTGAGTAGTGTAGCAAAGAAATATATTTATACTTGTAACAAAGAAGGTAAACACTAATAAACATATTATATTAAATACAGTTTTAGTAGCTGTTTAATTGTTAAGTTCAGGGTTTTTTGAACTCTTGGGCTTATATTGTATAATTTAAATATTTGTATTGCCTAGGAAAGAAAAATATTGGAGCTATGGACATATAAGCATGTGTTATGTTGACTTTTTAAATATCGTTTTTCGTTAACAATATAAAAAAATGTTATTTACGAATTCTTGTTTTGTTTAGAAAAATATAAATTTTGAAAAATTTAACCAAAAAGTCTAGTTGTAAGTTTTCGTCCATCTATAAATATCCACATGAACCGGGACGGTCGCGGGCAATGTTCTATAGGTACATTTATATAACATAGTTATTGTATATTGCTTTACGTTCCTGTTAATAGCATAGCTATGTTATAACATAGTGTGAATTGATTTTATGTACAGCTAAATAGTCTAGCAAACATATTGTATGTATATTTTTTGTTTACTTATATATTTGAACTGAATTTCTGACTATGCATAAGCTCGCATATTGAACAATTGATTCAAAAGTAAGTATTTACACGACAATTACTTTTATACATATTTCGTAGTGGTAGGATAGTGTTAAAACGTATGTTTATCCTGCGACTGAGGTTCGTTGCACTCGTTTGTATATTAAATAACATACATTAAAAATTTACAGTATAAAGTCAACGCCACAAACGTTAGTAATATTTAGCATGTGATTGTTGCTACAATTGCTTTGGTGCCTTATAAAATAAAAAAGTTACAGTGACTATAATATATGCAAACGGTATATATATTATATAATAATGTATATAAATGCAAACGGTTCTACAATGTTTTTTAAAATAGGTTGTTTATAAGAAACGACTTTATATTCATAAAATTAAGGCATCGCTCAATTTACTAAAATTAAATAGGTATAATATTTAGCCATTGTATTTTGTTGTTATATTTTATACAAAACTTTTCGATTTTAACGATATAGGACCTTGGTAAATGCATATTCATTTACATAATATACATAACAGGTGTGGCAGAAGTGTTTGTCTGTAGCATAAATCTGAAATAAGAAGTGGCACCATTGCAGATACAGATGTCATGAATATATTCCTAACATAAAACCCTAGAGTACTTTGCCCAAACAGGGGATCACGCCCTTGCACTCGTAGCGGCGCATAACCACTAGATCAATCAGAGTTCAAATTTTATATTGGATTAGATATAATTAAATGTTAACAGTATGAAAATCTAGGGTTCGGGTATATGCATCATATCAATTAATAAAGCAATGTTTACATATAGGAATATATGACTAAACTCTAAACAAAGTATTACATAAAAACCAACTTCGATATTCTTCTAAAACTGAACATTTATAGTTTAGGTTTACTCTGGCACACATGCAGTTTGTTTGAATTTAATATAAAGCAGTGCAACTGTAGTTGTTGGTTCAATTCAGGGATATATAATTATTTACACGTATTGAACTAAAAATAAATTTTGATGATTAGCTCTGTACTACTATAAAATGTTTACCTCTTTGTTGACAGATTATATACTTTGTATATATAAGTTCCAAGTATATAGTTCATATAAATATATATTATAATGTTATGTAAGTCTTAATTTAAGGGTGTTAATTAACCTAATATCTCAATTTAAGCTGTGTTACACACATTACCAAATCTCCAGAAATTTAAAGTATTATTAACGTGCATTTTCTTACATGCATGTTCAGCAGCAACATATGCGTGTGTTGCATTCATCATCAATGAATATTCTGATATTAAAAGAGAAGTTGTTTAAAATTGTACATCTTGTATAAACTGTATTCTAACACATTGTTTATACGAAATGAATCCATTTTATTAGGCCGCCGTAACAAAACCAACCAGAAAGTAAGGTAGGTGAAGCTGAAACTTAGTATTTAATATTCTGCAGAACTACATATATCAACAAATTAATTATTATTTAACCGATAAATCTACAACCACAATAGATTTAGTTACACTTATTTTATATTCTACAGCCATTGTATTATAACATTAAAATATGATTACGAACAAAGTTTGGTAAGATTAAGGTAAATCAAGTATGTAAGAGTACGATATCTATGTTTAATATAAGTTATTTTTAAATTCAATGTAATAAAATATTGAAACCTACTCCTGTGTTTTTATTGTCACACAATTTTTCTACTTTTTCGTTTATCCTCCTATCAACGGGTAATTATATACGTATAGTTATGTTTATATTAATATTGGGGAATTTCCCTATACCTATTCAATAATTATATGCACGTATTCCTCGTAGGTGAAGTGTACTACGTGTCGCCAGTTATGTTATAGATCTCAATGTCATTATAATCTTTACTATTAGAGGCGAGCTTAATGCCATAAATCGGGCACAAATCTAGACTGTGCTACTACTAGAAATTACTCAAAAATAATACTGCTCGACGTGGAACGAATTTAAGACAGCACGGTCATCAGTCTCGCTTCGCGGCCACTAGACCAACGAAGCAGATGCTTACGTTGATGCTTGCTGTTATTGGTTTAGATGTTATTTGTATAAATTACATTTAAACTAATACGTACTAAAGTGAGTCACTATAACAGATATCGTGACAGTAGCGACTTCATAATTATGTTGTAGGTAGACGAATGCAGAGTATCTAAGACCCCTTCCTGCCCTCCACATTCTTGTAGCCCCGCGTAACTATTCCTTCATCAAAAGTCGGGAGCTGGCAATGATTAATTATAAGAATGATACAGAGGTGGTGAAGTAATATAAACAATTACACAAGTTGTTAAGACTTTTTATTTCAAGGTTCAAGGATTTGTACTTAATAGAAATATAATTAGATATAAAATGTTATCACAGCTGCTATTTAGGAATACAATCTAAATTAAATTTCAGTTGTAAACAATATTGATTTTAACTTTAAAATATTTAAATAATTTAACATAAACATTACCACATTTCGGGCTATAATAATACCGAATTAACTACACCTAAAAGTAAATAGAATTGTCAAGACAAATGGTTTCTGTTAATATACTAACTTTCTAAAGTTTTTATCTGGCTTAGACCCACTTATATACAGCCTAATAAGTAAACTTAGCTGTTAGTCACAAAACAGCACACTGACCTTGAGACAAGTAGATAGTAAAAGCGATACTAGAGATAATAATTATGCTTGCAAATAGATGTTGACGTAAAGAAGTGATCAAGATCAAGTTACTTCCTTCTCAACTAAAACTACTCCCATTTAAGAACTAAGTGTTTAGAAACTTTATACTGACGATCTTGCAGCAGAAGCAATGAGAATGAAGGTCAATAATTATAATTAAATGCAGGCTAGTGTAAGCGCAGTTTCCTCATCAACGCCGGCAGGAAGGCTGGGGCAGGGGATCTGTTTTTCTGACCCTCAGCTATATAAGGCCCTGGCTTTGACATTAGTACAGTATGCAGTGAAGGTAAACTTCCGATCGAACATGCAAGTTCTGGTGTCATATTGCGACAACCCTGCACGTCCAAAAACTGAAGCTTCCCGCAGTGCATCTTTACTGCTTCCAAAGTCTTGTCTGTTAGCTGATTGCAACCCTAAAAGAATGGAAAAAATCGCAAATTATAAACATATACGGGAGTGAAAAATAACATTGGAGTAAATCGATTTTAAACTTTTACCTACCCTTAGCTCAAGTTGTTTTAATCTCTTCAAGTCTTTGACTATTTCTTTCACAGCCTCGTCTTTTAAATTATAACAATCTGTCAAATTGATAAATTCAATACTGGGACAATTCTTAACTAAATGTTCTATCCCTTCATAAGATATTTGTTGACATCTACTTAAGTTAAGATTAATTAGTTCCTTGAAGTTAAATGCATAGGTCAAGCTCACGTCTGTAATTCTATTACATCCACCAATATCCAATTCCTTTAGACTCTTCATACGAGCTAATGAGTAACCTGAGTATGAATCCATTGATAACTTTTCACACATAAGCATTACATCGCGTTTGCGTCTAGCATCGCGAACTATTTCTTCTTCAGCTCTGGATCCTAAATGTATTTTAGGGGTCACATGAGCTTCATCATAACTAGACATTATGGGACCCTCTTCACCAACTGCTTCCACTTTCCCCATACCAGTTAATCCAGCATCTGATACCTTATCACAATGGGTCAATTTCAAGATCTGGAGTGACAGTTGATTTTTGAAAATGACTTGTATTGATGTATCAGTTACTGCATTAAAGCAGTAGCTCAAGTTTAAAGAGCGTAAGTTAGGAAGACGTTCCGAAACCATGATAAGGCCTGATTGATCTAAATTCAATGAATTAATATCAAGTTCCTCAAGACACTTATTTTCAGTCATACAAATGCCTTTTTCTAGACCATCTTTTGTTATCAGCTCACATTGTGATATATTTAAAGATTTTAATTTCTTTAATTTATGTAGTTCGGTTATGCCTAAATCTGTGACAGCTCTACATCTTTGTATGTTGAGGTATTCTAAATTGACTAGATTGTAACATATATGTACAAGGGATTGATCTGTGACACGAGTGCACAACCCTATATCCAGCTCCCTTAGAGAAGTCTGATATGTGGTCAGGGCCAATAACCCTGTGTTGGTGAGTTGGTCACAGGAATGTACTTGTAAAGATTCCAGCTTTAAATCTTTGACTTCAGATAGGGATTTAAGTGCTGCTCCATCAATAAGGGTACGTGAAAATTGTAAACGTTTTATATTTTTAGATCTACTAATTATCTGCTGTAGTACAAAATAAAATGTCAGTACACTTTCCGATGGGTTTTGGAATATGTCAATACTAGGAGGGTAAAATTTTTTGACCAAACCAAGGTGGAACTGTAAGGAGCATGCAGATAAATTCAGCTCCTCTAGGGCTGGAGCAGCCGACACAAATCTATTGAATAATGCATCTGTCAAGTACTGATTACCTGAAAGGCTTAAGGATTTTAAGTTTTCAAGATTTTCTGTTAAGAATCCTTCTGACTTTCCCTCTAATAAGCGCCCTGACATAAAAAGTTCTTTGCAACTTTGTACATTTAATGTTTCCAGGTTTGTACATTTTTGTAACATGTAAACAAATACTTTCTCACAAATATCACAGTTCCTCAGGGTCAGACATCTAATGTGTTCACCCACTTTATTCCAAAATTCATTTTGTTTATTTGATATTTCTACTTCACTGAATAAATAATTGTAATATATGATAGGCGACTCTTCAAAAATATTCAGTGGAGACACTAAATCATCTGCAAGTGCAGTCTTGTAAAATACAGCTACTTTATTCTTCAAAAAACATTGATCATTTGCTGCTAAGTACCAAGCACGACAAGTTTCACTAGCAGCTTTTCTATCGGATTTTGGGAGGTACTTAAAAAGATAAACTAAAACCTGAAAATATTAACAAAATACACATGTAAACATAGAAATTAAAGTTAGTTCTTTACATTTAATAATAATATTATGTAGTGTTGCTGACAACAATCTTTAGGCATAGTAGGGTTTTTAGGCATCACAACGACAAAGAAAAAATCGATAATCACGTGCAAAAACTTATATATAGAACTAACAAAGAAAATTTTAGTAAACCTGATAAAAACAGGTGCTTGGCACAAAAGATACAAATACATACCTCAAACGGAAGCTCCATTGGTTTTACTTTTTTTTTACTACAAATATAATTTTATACTTTATAAATAAGATGATTTATTATTACATTTGTGAATATTCTGAAATCCGAATTATTTCCGTGTTTTTGACTCTTTTGATAATGACATCTGACAGACTGACACTTAACACCTGACTGATTGACTTTGACATTGACACTAACTGGTACGTTTTTTAATCACTAGAGATTATGCTTTAAAGCAAAGTTTCTTAAAAAATTGACCTTAATTATTTCGAGCACTTTTAATGAATAGTCTGAAGTATCTCTATGCTTTTTTGGGCACAGGCATTTTGACCAGGCGTGTCTGTCGCCACTTTACACTACCATACACAGACTCATCAGTTTGTGTTAGAGCGACTACTGATTATGATTATTATGATTATGCTTAGTTATGTTGTGTACTTGAGTATACGCATTACAATGAAAACGTAATGTCGGAAAATCACTATACTTGCTGGTGCTACATTAATACTGTTTGATGAAAAGAGAAATATAAGAATTTGGTGCAAAGAATGGTATAAAGAAGTATGTCAGGATCGTAGTAAATGGGAAACCGTTGTCTCTGCTTTTCCCTCTGGGAAATAGGCGTACATAATATAGTCACGTATGAATAGTACCTACAAAAAATTGCTTAAAGAATTAAAATTTGATGAACAAAAGAGACTCCGGGAGACCTGTAGTAGAAATATTTATTTATTTATATACACACTTACTACGGTACTAGCTACCTACCTTTACAGAAATTTAATTCCAATACGAAAGAATTTATTCGCTGGAACAGTCATCTAACTACACAAAAACACAAATATGACATGCCTACGTCCAAAAAAGGACTGCAATAGGCTGATCAATGATGTGATGATGGTTAGTAGGTAGGTACTATAATCATGGTAGAAAACAACTTCTACCACTAACACATTTGATGAGCCGTAACTTAAAATGTAAGTAGGTTAGGATTACTGAGTACCTATCCTACACAATGTATAATAAGTTACTATTAATAAATCGAGTTTATTATTATATTTATCGATGAAATGCTGTTTTTTTATGTAATTGAAATTGTAATTGAAATGATATTTGTGTTTTTTTATTCCAAAAAACGGTTTTCTTTCTTTTTAAATGCAGCACGTTCAAGTTAGTAATATTATACCACGGTAATTTCTAAAGTCATTACATAACATAACATCACGCCTTTATGCCCCGAAGTGGTAGGCAGAGGTGAACATATAGTACACACATTTCGCCAGTTATGTTTTTAGATCCCAATGTAATAGGAGGCGAGCCTATTGCCATCAACCGGGCACAAATCCAGACTCCGTGCTGCTACTGAGAATTATCTAATGAAAAAACCCAGTAACACTTTGCCCGACCCGGGATTCGAACCCGGGACCTCGTGCTCAGCAGTCGCGCTTAGCAACCACTAAACCAACGAGGCCGTCTAAAGTCATGAAATGCTACATACACAAACATCAGACTCGTGTCATATTTGCGGATCTTAAAGTATTTGGCTTGTGCGGGGATCGATCCCACTCCCACTTACTTAGCTCCAGCATCAATCTGATCATTTTCTGTGACTTTGTGCTTTTTGCCCTTTGGAGTGGTTGTTGTATAAGAAGTAAGCTACAAATTATATACAAATAAATTGACATCCAGTGTTCTTCTGACATCAATCTCTACCCATGTAATTGTGTCCAACTGAGCCACTGCGCCATGGCATGAACAAGGTTTTATACGCTATAAAGATATTAAATTAAAAATGAATAGAGATATGAGTTTTCTCATCGTATGATTGATGAACAATCTGGTGTCAGAGTATACCGACTGTTGTAGGTCTGTATCATGGCTTTACCTACACACCGTTGAAAAATTTTGCAAGTGGTAACTAATTTGTGATACGCATATGAATTCGAAAAGACATAGGTGCGTGCCGGGATTTAAACTTGCGACCTTTGACTTGGCAGTCCAACGGTCATACCACTCGGCTATCAGTGCTGTATAACGAGTTATGAATTAATATATCAATGTTATAGTACTTTCTAGTAGGTATACTTTGATTGACTTCCTATTTATCAAAGGAGTTGTGCTCCTAAATAAAAGTTACAACAATTACTTTTTTTAGTTTTGGATATTGAGTCACTATCGTCGACAACAGTCACTTATTTAATATTAGGTACTGTGTATATTTATGAAGTTTTTGATTGCCTGTGACAACTGTTATTTATATTGCAGCCGGATCAGTGGCATCCTTATCAGGCAACGTCATCTCAGTTGTACACTAAGGGTTAGGTAGGTACCGTACAACTAGCTACAATTATTAAAGACTGCCTGTCTGGTATGTATGTAGGTCTGTAGGTACTCCGAATAAAATGTTTCGAACATTCGCAAAGCTTTTGTTTATTGGAAAGAAATTGTTTTATCGTGCACACATCTTTGACGATTTCATCCATATTTTGCAATCCTTATTACAGACGTTCGAGTTCAATACAGTGGTTCAATATTAGTTTATCGACTGGATTGGATGGTTAATTGATGTTATTAGTCGATAGGACGTTTCAACCCACGGTTCGCTGATTCAACCATACGTCCCTCAGAAATTAGTGGATTTCTATCCACTAATTTCTTTTTAATTTTTCACTATTAGTCGACAGGCAGTTTTCGTTAAGGTTACTACGATATTAATAAACGAAATAAATAAATAATTTAAGACTGTTTAGACGGTTGCAAGCTGGTAGCGTCGTGTTTTGCAAGGTAAATATTTATTGAATGAAATTATTAACTGAAAATAGTCAATGGTCTAAAACAATTGACCGAGTTATGTTATTGTTAAAAAATACTAGGTATAGTAAGTATTCTACCTAATTAAGAACTAGTTATCAGTAAGAATCAAGATACTAATATTATAATGCGATTGTCTCCTTAAACACGAAGCAAAAACTCGTGTGCATAGCACATGTCTTATGAGTTTGCGCGCAAGGTTTACAATATTGTTATGGCCACTTGTTGGGCGCCAGTTAGTTCAGTACGCGGGGAGACCGCGCGTTCGGCACGTGTCCCGCGCCGACTCCCGACGCCACACACTTTTACTTTCCCGATAAACTTTACCGCTACTTTGTGAAAAACATACGTACTAGTATTAAGAAAGTTTTGAGTGATTGTACAGTGAAATGAAGTGATAAATCGGTTTCTTGCCCACAAAGTAAAGGAGAATGTCTCGAAGAAAGCAAGCAAAACCGAGGTCTCTTAAACGTAAGTTGAAATAACAAACTGTTTATTTGAATTCTTTCCGGATTAAATTGAACAAAACATACCTGTAGGTAATAGAAAACATACAAAGATATTAGGTTTGAATGTGACACATTAAAAGCTTTTTGGTCACCGATAGTTAGGTATATAGAAGATTTATTATGCATTTATGATCTACTGAACACATAGGTAATATCTTCAGTTTTATTATAATGGTATAATTATTTATTAATATTAAACTATTTAATGATCATCTCTATACCTAGGTAGTTTATAGGTATTTTAAATAGTTTAGTAAGTACCGGCTTGCACTTAAAAATATTAGGTAGTTAATGGAACAGTGTTCTGAAACTATCTCTATAGGTACCAACTTTCAGTAAAGTTTATAATTATGTGAAGACTTACTGTATTTTAACTTTGTCTTTTTGGGACCCTGCTTAAAAGACAATGTTACAGAATAATTGTTATTGCGTTTCATAAGTATTTATTACAGAGAAGTAGTGTATAAGAATGTATCATATTGTTAAGTACTGAGTGTGCTCCACACGGCTACGGTGCGTAAAAAGTTTTTGATAAAAGTAACACCTACACAATAGTCCACTGCTCTCCAGACTCCATCTCGTTGGTAGTAATTAATAGAAACAAACATGTATTAGCAGGAACAGTCCTCTTTATATTTCGTTTGAGTATAATTATACATCGTTTACGTGTCCCGCTTTTTGTAAAAAGCATGGAAATGTTAGGGATATGCCATTTGTTGGTGACAAATAAAAGTAATTTAGGTGAGGTGCCAATATACCTGTTATTTAATCTATATTATGATTTTACTATTATAACTTTCGTGAGTGTTATCCATATTATTTACTATATATTCCGGTTATACTAATGATTTATTGAACGCGAACATAGATTAATTTTTTAAATGTTACACAACTAGCTGTTTAGTAAATCAATCTTATTATAATTTATCAACCGACTCCAAGTAAAGGAGGCGGTACCAATTCTAATGGTACCAATTCGACCTATGTCTTGTAATGTTGTATATTTAGCAATATCTTTACCAATAGCCAACCCATTATTCTTCTTCTATTTGGATGAGTATGCTGAGGTAGATGCTTTTAAAGAAGGACTCAGGTTTTTTACCCGACTGCCAAAGAAGGGTTATGTTTTTCGCGGGTATCTATGCATGTATTATTCTTTATTAGGTACCTCTTATCTTTCAAACGGCTAGATGGATTTTGACTCTTAAGGTATCGTTAGAATGGTCTCAAAAATCTGAGTATCCTTCGATAGGTGGTATTTATAAAAAAAATGGCGGATATCTGGCGCAAAATTTTAAGTTGTTAAAAAAATAACATTAAACAAACCTGTCGAGTAGTCAAATTAACCGTTCTGTGGAACAATGTCTTATGAAAGAGGTAACCCGACTGAGATTAAACTTGTTTTTTACTTTTTAGTTCGTTTGTGACATGGGAGTCAGTTGTTTTTTATTTTCTAAATAATATTTTATCTAGGTTTTCGGTACACGAAAATTGCACTGAATTCGAAGACATGTGTTGTAAATGAGGCGCAGAGAAAAAAAGGCTGTCAAAAATAAGAAATAAGGCTATAAATTATGCTACGAATATAATTAAGGATATGGCCATCTTATCTCTTATGCCATGGTCATCATACCCGGATACCGCGGGAGAGATGGCCAATCGTAATGTAAAAGAAATTTAATTTAAAGTTTAATAACAAATAATTTTTTTTATAAAAATATGTAAGTTATTTTTTTAACAGCATTTAAGAAAAACTATGGCCAATTACCCCGGACCTAATTTTTTATAGCCTATCTTGCTATTTATTACTCGCAATGTTATGTTTAAGGATTCTAACGACATTACTTACATCAACATCGGTTCAGGCATTCAGAAGTTACGATGGAATAAATAGACCCACATACATACATGAACCCTGAAAAATTACACTCCTTTTTTTGGGCAAACGTGTAAAAACGTATACATAAGTCACGTTTTAAAGTTGAAATTTATAACACTTAAAGAGAAGAGAATCCGCATAGCTTAACTAGCCGAAAACATTGCTGAATTATTACAAAATAGCCTCTTTTTAAGTTGTATAATATGTATAACTAAACGCTATTGTACTGCTACGAAATGTAAAAAAATGTTCAACACTTCTAAATGTCCATTATCTATCTTCCGTTACTTCAGGTCAGTTTGTTAGGAATTACGCAAGTAGTATGCGCAAACAATTAATAGCATGGCGTCAATGAGAGGGCGTCGGTCCGCGTGATGGACGCGCCGCGGCGCGATGCGGTCGCGGCGCCCTAATATCAGCGTTTTATCAGTGACTGGTCGCGGTCGCCGCTCGCCCGCCATCGCGCCATGTATCTTCTGCATTCGGCCAGACAGCCGGCTTACAGATGATCCACCATCATCACTGACGTATGTTACAGGTAGCTATGTTAAAACGCGGATGAAGTTGCATGATAGCATTTGAACTGTAAATGTTGTATTGCGAGATCGACAATAATATGATATCAGATTTCGATCCCATTATAGGTAGGTATCACTTTAATTATTGTTCCCACAAAAATTACAATACGTTTGTAGTTTCCCTACAAACTTGTTTTAATTGACTAAAAAATAAGGGTTTGGGATATTTCGTTGGTTAACATCCCAGATCTATATTTCTGAATTATCTAAGTAGCTTTACAGTTTAGTAAGTAGAGAGCACAATGTTATTTGTTACAGAACTAACAGCTATGTAATGTAGTAACTTTATGTATCGATCTAGTGGCGTCTAGTACTTTCGTAATGCGTCCCGTGGGGACCGCGAGGATGCTGCGACTCTCTGGCTGGCTCTTGGGATACCTAATGCAATACTAGCTCTTCAGTTCTTATACGTATAAAGCACTATGTATTATGTTTTCATTGTTGCTTACACATTTGCACCGTTTCAAAACCACAATGTATGACGACCAGTTTGCAGCTACAATGCATCACGTTTTATCTAAATCATAAGACCAAAGAGCAAAGACTTAAAAACTAGATTATTATTAAGGTTTTATTTACGTGTTAACTCGTTGTTTATTCTCGATTTTCTTTTGATTTGATCCGTGTATACTGCGGGCCGTTGCCAGGTTGGCCGCTGCCCCCGCTGGGGTCCAATAACACGTCAATTTCAGCGCACCGTCCCTCATGCGGAGGAATTAAAATTTTACATCCAGCGAAAATGTTAATCCTTCCCTGTCCCAGGCATACAATAAAAACGTATTGCTGTATCTTGAATTGTTTACTCAACGTCGTTTTCTACCTGCTCCAGTTTAAAGGACTGTAATGTGTCTGCTTGTTTATGGAAGATTAGTGAGGGACGCTATATACTTACGTAATGCCTTGATTTAATTACAATAGGTAATAAGTGTCTGAAAGGATACTTTGAGGGTACCTATAGATAACATTATCTTTGTAATTAAGACATTAATATAATATTTTACAACATACTTATGCTAACTTATTTACACACTATAACCTACGTTAAAAAATAAATATATACAAAAGAAAAAATTAAAACTAAAAATATGCATCAATATATGACATAGACTAATTTGCAATATATGGCTTTGTGGAATGATGTTATCCAATTTTTTTTTACTCTACACACTAATTTAAATGGACAATTTATTATAGTTGGTTCTAGATTTAAATATCCTTAAATGAATGTTAGTATGGTATACCTATCTATAAATCATGGTTCTGTTACACATGGTTTCTATATTTCAGTCGGCATTCATTACATTTCTGGTGTAAGATCCTTCCATTAAACATTCAACCGTCCAGATACATGAAATATTTAAGAGATCCATAGTATGCATAATTCGTAATTACATTATGTATGTAACATAACGGATTGATCGAGGGAGGAAGGTGTAAAGATCACAATAAAACGCATGAATGTTTTATTCGAGGTAAAAGCTTTGGATGGACGTATTTGTAAGCCTTTTGAAGAGGGTTAAGTCAATTTGGCTTTGTGCGTCAACTTTTTTACTGGGCTTATGTGCTCTGTTTAGACTAATCTAATGCAGTTGGGGCTAGGTTAAATTTACAATTAACTTCATACTGTACTGTTAGCTTTTACTGTAGTTTATTTGCTGTAGATTTCGGTTATTTAGACAAGACACCAAGAAGTGCTTACCCCACATGACACATGTTTACCGACGACAGAGATGATTTGCTGTAAAATATGCGAAACATTTGAAATCTTTATTTGTGTTTAAAATAATAAAGTGCGTATAAAAATATTTTTTCATTCATGCGAGAATAACCATGAATAGTAAACCTTTGATTAGTAAACAATAACCGTTATTTTTGTACGATTGACCCTCAAAGATATACCTACCTAAGTACCTGTATTGCAATACCTTTCTTTAAGACACTAACGACCTCTATAAACACGCATTATAAGTATACTGAAATGATCATTACAGTAACTAGAAGCCAGTGGGTACCAAGAGACCGGGACATAGTTGCTGTGGAGTGTGGATGTACTGTGGTCACATGAAACCATAGATATAGTTTATGTATCTGAACTTATAAGGCTGTCAAAGTCAATAAGCTTTTGCTCATCAACGAAGACATCAAATTAGAAATTGGTCAATAATAAATGTTAGTTTATACAACATAACATAACAAAACACCTGTAATCCTCGAAGGGGTAGGCAAAGGCGAGTAGTACGCCCCCATTTCGTCAGTTATAGGTCCAAATGTAATAGGGGGTGAGCCTATAACCACAAATCCGAACTCCATCCTGCTACTGAAAATTAGGTACTTTGCTTGACCCGGAATTCGAACCTAGGACCTCATACGGTCGCGTTTACCGACCATAAGACCAATGAGATAGTCTCATTGTTATTTATTTAAATAATTATTAAAATTGTGATTGAATTTAATCTGCGCACAGTTCCTCAGCTTATTACCGTGAGCTCCGTTATGTGTAACGATAAGAAGTTGATGGCATCGTCAGGGTGTGAGGCCGACGCGCGGGTGCTCACAGGGCTGCCTAGCAGACATAAAATGCTAAGCTTAGCTCGTATTTTCTTGTTAAACATTATGTTTTAATCTCAAATCCAATGACGAAAAATTCTTATCTCTTTTCCAAAATTAAGATGTTCTGTCTGTACTCGCAGGCTGTTTGTCACTTATTACTTAGTTAACCAACAAGGTCTAATTCTTAAGGCTTCAAAAGCAGCTGTTTTAGTTCATTAAAGCTGGTCCAGCGTTTGTAGCAGCCCTAGGTGTTGCGCGTCCATAAAACTTGTAGAGGCCCCGCAGAGAGTCGCCGGGAAATTTCCCCTGGGTGGCGCGCACCTCCCCTGCGCGCCTCTGGGAAATACGCTAAAGCCATATCATAACAGTTTTATGTTGATGTTGACCTCTCATCTACTGTTAGCTATCGGTGAGATGCCTAATCGATGTAATTTTCTCTACTGCTGTGCTAATACGCCCTCAAAAGGCCTACTGTATCCAAAGAGTTTTAATATTAACACTTTTCAAAAACAGAACGTCATTGATATGTAGCGGTCGACTATTATGGAAATTCAAATACTCGTATTCGAATTTGTTCATTCAAAGATTTGTAAACATAAAAGTTGGCGTGTTTAGTATCGCATCCTAATTATAATTAAATTAGACGTACATATGATGTAGTAATTTATGTTACCTCGCTTCCATTCCACACGGAATTTGTATGATGTGAAATGAAACTGTTATTATGTTTTATATAATAAAGTTCGCGCATTGGAAAGTAAAACAAAAAATGTAAAACATTAATGCAATCTGTTAACATGGCGAGGAATTCTTTTTTCAAATCCCAGTCGACTGTCATAAATCATTCACCTGCTTCGCGCAAAAAATCTATAAAAAGTAACAATAATAATGTGGGATATAATATGAATCACATTATGTGGGTTTTAATATTATTGTGTATACTTTTACATTAAGTATTTTTATCATTATTTTAAAATACATAAACGTAACATCATTTATAACAGTGCCTTATTGTCGTATTCATATTATGCCTAATAATAAAAAAAAATAGGTGCCGGTGTATCACTTATCAGGGCTTCTCGTACACCAGTGAAATGCCTTTGAAATGACAACGGGAACTATCAGCAATAAAACCTTCTTTGCGTATCGCCATTAGGTATATTTAGTACGTCAACATATAGAGAATAGCCAGCCAGTACGATCTTAGCAGGGCTGACTGGCCAGGATTCGGTCGAAGTACAATTAAGTACCTAATGTCGCTCAATGAGGCTTTCTTCACTTGCTCACCACTCCAACAAAATAGTGATGTCGATCGAGAAAAGAAGTTTTGTATTGTCAAAAGACAATATAGACTTCTTGTCGATTGCTCGATTTGAAGTTTTGAACATGCATCAGTTACAACAAGTGCAGTATTTCTCCCTAGTTCATCTGATGAAGTATGATTTCACTCTTATGTAGGGTAGGTACCTACCTACACTCAGGGATAGCATGGATTCAAAAATTATTGACTGTACCTTTTCACTTGATTTGGTAACAATTTTCTGAGACTCGCGCATAACAGTATCTGTTAAAAATATCACGGTGCCGTCGTTGTGAGCAGTGAGCGGGGACTAGGTGGTGGGTAGTGGGGGCCGAGTCCCAGTGGATGCGAAGTTCTCGCCCGCCGCCCACGCGGCGTCCCGCGAGGCCTGGCCCAGGCAGCCGCGTGCCGCCTGCTCCCCAGGGACTTCGCCCCCGCCACCCCTTCGGCCCGCACCGCCCCGCATGCCTCACTCTCTAAGGAAAACAGCAGCTGAGACGTTCGACTTTTAATTGATAGCTAACCCTTACCTATCTTCATTTGGCTTATAATAAGTCGAAATGTCAAAATATAAATGGCAAATAATTTTTATTTTGTAACTGGCCTGATTTTTAAATGTAACAGACTTCTCAGATTTGCAGAATAACCTCTAAATAGTACTTATCTATGATACAAGGTGTAACTGTGCCTATATGTAGATAGATATTCGTTTGGGCTAATTTAATAAACTGCGAAACGAAGGATATCTAGATACAAATTGTGGGAACTACATGCACATAACATGTATGACAATAATAAAGTCCGATATTTCGATCACGGAAACAGACATGCATAATACATAAAGTAATATACATTGTACATGTTGGGTGTACACTGTACATTAGTTAACGACGTAGCGACGGCCGGCAGCGGCCCAGCGGCGGGCGGCAGGACAGCTCCTGGCCGGTCGACCACCTCAGGGACCGGTGCTACTCAGCTATTCCCACTCGACATCATACCGACGCCTCCGAACACATTAAAATTACAGTTTCCAAGGATATACAACTGAGCGAAACTACAATGACTTACGCAGAGATGGGATTGTTATTATTCCTTTGTGTTCCCCGAGTACTTAATCAAAATTATTAGGTACGTACCTACACATTTAGCGCCGCCCGTAGAGTAGGTTATGCCTTGTGTGGGACTATTCACCTCCGTGATGAAGCCTTTGATATTGATGTTGTAATTTTCGATTATATTCAAACTGTTGTGCGTTTAATCTTGATTCTAATTATCTAATTGTACCATTGGTTAAAAACTGTTTTATCCAAAAATCTATAGTTATTCCTATATCTCCTCAGTGGTGACGGTTTATAAGTAAGCAGTTAGGATAAACGTATACACGCATATTAATTAATAATCATACTCTTATAACTTTAACAATTTTACAGTTAGGTAGGTATATAAACATACCTTTTGCTAACAGTTTTTTCATAACGACCGGTAGTAAGAGCTATTTCAGAGCTAACTGCGAGACACAATTAAAAAAAAACAGTTTTTTTACCATTTATAATAAACTGAATCACAAAGTTTTAAGCCATTTGTAGTCCGTCCCGCTGTAATAAGCAATAGCAATACGGTTAGTAAGAAAATTGAATTGGCGGCAGTATCGGCGCGGCGCGGCGGCTCTTTGGTGCCGAATGGTTCCCGCGCGGCACATTGCGAGCTCGAGTTATGATGGGCTATCGCGATGGTGCTAAGATGCTTCTGTGCGGCCGACATGCCGCGCCATCCTCTATGAAATTGGCGAATACCTACTTATTAGTTTGTAGAGCATGTTAAAAAAAAAAAAAAACACCTTTATTTCTTAAACTTTTACATATAAAAACATTTATCTTACGTAGAGACCTCCTTTTAAGTATGTGAAATACCTGTGCTAGAAGGCCCATCATGTTATATTTGCAGACAAAGTTTGGACACAGTACGCCATGATTGAAATTCCATTTCTTGTTTATAAATACTAAGTTCCTAGTAAGTGTTATTATATATGGATAGGTAGTGATAGAGCAATAGCCAAGCTTTGGATAAGCGGCTGCGGCTAAGATACTACTACTATAACCGTTTTTACCGTAGGTAAGCTCTGTAGAATTTCTCAGATCGTTCTTAAATTTAAGTGGTACAGTTCTGTTATAGTGTCAAAAATGACATGCGTCTTGTTAAAACCAATATTCATATGTGACATGTAGCTCATGGGTCTGAATTGATATTGTAGTTTAAAACGCGAATTTCAGTGTTTTAAATGTCGCCATTTAAACCCAATTGTACTGTTATCTACTCAACATGTGTATATTTTTATTATATTTTAGAAGTTAGCTAATTTTCATTTCATAACTCTTATCTGTTCTATCAATATAAAACTAGATGACTACTTCGGAATTTTGGATTTTGTCTGTTAGAGATAGCTCTACCCTAGACCTACCTATAGTACTCTACCTAACAATATAAAAAATGTAAACAAAACCTTAAAACTTTGAAATTTGATCATCATTCAATAATATATAAAAAATACATCACTCAATAATTTTCAGCTGTGCAGGCTAACAAATATAGGTTGGTAGGATCTGCAGTGAGTTCTAACACCGCCTGAGGGAGCTTACGGGTTCCGTGGCATTGCTAGGATTTTGCCTCTGGCCTGCTTTTGATGAATCGATGGACATTCCCCCGAGCCAGTAGGCCGGGCTGAGTCTCGGGGGACCGCGCCACTACGCCTCTCTAGCCTCTGCTCATCTAAATATGAACGTACAGAACTGATTTATTTATGTGATGACATGGGTATGGCCTGAAATAATTCATGACCATACAATAAATTCGTTTTTGAGTAACTAAAATATTTGGTAGAGGCGCCATTAAACAAAATCGAAATGCAATGCCTTTTCGAAAAATCTGTTAGGAACTGCCGTATTCCGTGCTTAAAATAGTTTACATTGAAACAGAACAGGAGTGTCAATTTTTCCGTAATGTCCACAGCTTTGTGTTTAATTGTATAATTCGGAGTGTTGTGTGCCGAACGGCAGGGCGCGGCCGCGGGTCGACGGGGCACAATCACGCCACCGCCCTGCCACTGCTACGCTGCCCTGCTAATTATGCCACCAAACTAGTTCCTGTTGTCATTAGTGTTGCATTGTTAAAGTGTTAAGTAACCTTCGACTATCAAACCGAAACTCCCTGCTAAAAAGTATTCACTAATACATTACAAGCAATTTCTTGAATAAAAATATACGATATATTTCGTTAAGTACCTACAAAATTTAACAATAATATTTCGGCGGGTCTTGTTTTAACATTATCATTACTATCACCCGAGTCGTTTACTGAAATTGGAGATACACTATAAGATTACCATAATTGTAGATAGAGCAACGTGTAAGGGGATTCTCATCCACCCGTTGTCCGCTCCATGCCCCGCTATTATTGTAAAGTGTACGATATCGTCACAAAACAAGAAAATCCCTCGAAATTGTCAAAACGACTATTCGTTTAGAATTGGGCACTTGTACGAAATGTAACTTAATATTAGGTTAAACTCTATAATAAAGAGAGAAAAGGTGTGCTGTGTAGCGACAAAAGTATGTTGGAAGGTACACTTGAATTACAACTAAGCTAACAATGCAATAAAATGGAATAAATAAATCCCTTACTTTAGGAAATACTTTAAAAGATTTACCATACCAATTTAATTGTTATCCACGTTATTGTACCTTTAAATGGAAAATACTCATACGTCGTGTGTTTGCAGCGGAAGAAGAGGAGTGGAATGAGAATGGTGCGTCAGTTGGAAGAAGAAAGAGATCGTACAGTGAACGTGGAGAGGACGGCGATAATGACGAGGGAGATGCTGCAGACGATCTTCAGGAGGAGTCGGCATGTAAGGAGGAACACAAAGAAGACGAAAACGACGACTGTCACGCTGACGATAATTTTGAAGGTAGGGGTAGTGTCGTAGCATCGTAGCTACTCATATATCGTAGCACTCGGTATTATGTATAATTAAGTTTGAAATTAATAATCGCATTTAATATGAGCTATTTAATGAGCTTAAAATAAACATATACCTACTCCTTTAATAACATCAATTAATCATACAATTTTGAATCAAATTATAGTTTAGGTACATTACTTAAAAAGCGTTTTGATGATTGTATACTAAGTACACGAGTACAAAATTGTGTAGAGCAATCTAGTGGTTAATGATTAATGAAATGTGTTCAACTTCAAATTAATACACGAGTGGAACGTTCGTCGAAGCGGCAGTGGCAGGAGCGCAGGATATGGCAAGTGCGTGCAGTTTCAGCTGACACTGACGTAGAGGCGCAGATAACGGATGACGTATGAGCGCCGCATTGGGTGCAACGCGACGGCGTTGTCCGTCTGCGAATGACACACACACTGTTCCAGGGATGCCAAGGGCCCAAACTATATTACGTCACATTGAAAATCGACTAAATAATCAGAATATTTTTACGAAATTGGACAATGTAATGACTGCTGCTCTAGCTGATGCATTATTAGAGCGATCTTAAACTTTTCATAAAGCTCAAGTATTATTAGCTTCAGAAGGTGGTAATTCTTAAGATTTTGTGGACCTAAAAGAAATAGGACTATTGTTATTTAGTACAGTTATTTAATACAAGTATTATCTATGTACTTTTATGGTTGTTCTCTTAAGTCAAAAATAATTTAATTTCGGAAACCTGATAATACTCCTCGTCTCTAGGTTTGCCACACATTAGTCATAAAATAACAAAATCTCTTTGACTAGTTAGTACTTACTACATTCTAACCTTTTAAATTTTTGCTATTTGTAATGAATTCTCTACAGAGCCTCTAGAGAAATACTTATTAAAATAAACATGTATTCCCTAGGTCTAATACAGTAATGATCTCTATAAACATGTAATGGCTTAGTCAAATGAATTTTACACGTAGTCGCCACACATGCAAATAATTTATAGTAGTGGTAGCGTCCGCACCCAGCAGTTAGTCACGTGTCAGATGCATTTGATGCTCCGCACTATTCACTGGTCGCGTTTATCGACTCCCATCCATCGTCAGATTAGTCAGCCGCTCGCCGAAGCTGACTTAGTTTAAAATTCTAAACAGCGATTTTCGAACACATTACATTGTGTATGTTGTGATATTCAAAGGACCCATTTGTTTGAAGCCTCCTCACGCTCCAAGACATCCGAGTAAATTGTGGGGAACGAAGAAAAACTCTCGAGTTCGATGCATTTACATTATCGTCTTTACTTTGGGCTTGTCATACGCGGCCCCAGGTGACGGATCCGTCGTTCGTCGCTCGACGCGAAGGGTTTTATGATTGTTGAGTACATTTATAATGAATGGTTTACATTAGAATTCAGAAAGATCGATCTCTATGTGACCTGCCATTTTATGATTTTTGTTATTATTAACATGATGTATGTATGTCATCAACTAATCATATTGGATGGAAATCTTGTAGCCACACACAGTGAAAGAAATATAGACTGCCATTGGTGTGTGATTACTTACCAAAACGCCTTATGTAGCTATTTTTAGGGTCATTTTAAATTATCTGACTGACGTAAATAGAAAGTCGAAAGTAGATAAACAAATACACCTCTGTGAACTCTATCAAACAAAACTGGAGTAATATTACAAATATATACATTATACATATATTTGTTAATGCTGTCTTAGATTTAGGACATAATGACATTGCGGTGATGTAAAACTTTTCTTTTGAAGGGTGTCCTTGTCACATATCCAAAGCTAAGGGAATTAGAAGTTTGGTAGCGTTTGTCGACAAGTGCCTACATCAACACATGTAGTCGTAGGGCGCCAACCCACGCCTCCGACACGCTCCGTGAACGTGTGTTGAACAAATGAGCCAAAAAACTTGCGTCACTTTTTTCCTTGTACAGTAAACATGTCTTAATAAAGAACAACAGTAACTTGATGTGGACTTTTCAATTGTAGAGTCTAGAACGTTTCGCAACATTTTTATCGTGTCGTTTCAGCTTTTGGATAAAGATTTGCCAGTCCATATGCTGCCTGTCTAGGGTGTGCCGGACGATGAATTGAGTATTATATTTGCAAATTCTTTTTAAATACAAGATTCAAAAATTGCTTTTGCAACAAAATGTTGTTAGTTCTGGAGCTATTTCTTAGACTTGGTAAATAACTAATTGTATGTTAGAACTCAGTGAATTCTCTATGACATCTCCTTTGCACTTATCAAATTATTTGGCCTAAGTGGGCAACACTGTTTGTCCAATTGTGTTTAAATATAACTTACAATTTCAAACAATATGTTTTAATGGTGTCCTATATCTATGAATTCTAGGTTTTGAATGGGATATCAGAATAGTTAGAAATAAAGAAATAAACCTATTTCATACAAGTGCTTTAGTCTTTTTAAAAAGTGAATTTCAATTGAAAGCAACTTGTCATTAGTCGACAAGGATCCTGGTCTTCTACTCTCGATGTCTCTTCTCTGTTGATGAGACTTCTAGTTATTAGTTTTATTAATTAATAAACAACAACATTACTTTGTAAATATCGTGAGATCTAAGGCATAACTACGTTCTCTTTTTTTACCGAATAATCTTTATACGGTTACTATCACAATACATATATTTTTAGTTCAATTCATCACATAATTTTCTAAGAATCGATCGACATTAGGAAGAACAGTCTTCTTTTAAATGCAGATTGCGTTATGTATTCACATATTTTTGTAATTGTTGCAGCTGGCGACGATGAGGAACCCCAACAGACGAAGCCAGAACTCGATGAGGCTGGAGATGTGGCAGGTAAGAACTGTTACATTTTAAACCCACTGTTTTTTACATTTCAGGAACATAAGATACGATAAAGATTTAATGTAGGTAAATAATGAATAATTTATCTCAAACTTTTCAGAGTTAAGATAAGAATACACTATTTAATACCACAAAGACCTCTGAGCAGAGCTCATTACGTCTAAATCTCATTGAAATTCATAAGAAGGCCACTAAAGTAACGAGCAGCCCCCAGCATCGCCCACGCGGCCGATGCGTTTTTACTGCGGTTTAATGCTCTTTTTACAACTTCGTCAAAGGGTGTGGTGTGTCGCGGCTGGCGGCGCGACTGAGCGCGCTTACCCGGCCGGTGCTTTACGACCTCGTCCTCGCTTATCTCGCGCCATTCGCGATAAATCTCCACCCGGCTCCTTGGACCTCAAATATTTACATGCTAATTCGTAGCCAATTCTGCACCAGAGATTATAAATAAATTGGCCACCGCGCCCCATCATCGACCAACGCTACCTTCACTTTATCTTTTATGACTTAAGAAGTTTTTAAAACAGTAGACCATACCGCGGCGGTGACGTTTTAATTTTATGCCACCCAGATAATTTAGCTTTTATGTTTGGTACTTAGTCGTAACAAAGTCTTTGTAAGAGTTACTTACTGAGAGTTATTACGTTTTGAATTATCTGGTCCTATATTTATAATCAAGAAATATAAGATAATCATTACTTTATATTACTTGTTTCACAATGCCAGTGCCTAGTGTACCAGACGTCGTACAACAGAGAGCTGGCAGTCTTAACATTTATTTATAGAAAACAATAAACAAAGCAATATTCTCTTTAAGGGAAACGACGATGTTTAAGACATGCACGTTTCTATGGTACTGTACACCTATACATGCAGGTAAAACAATCGGATAATAAGAAAAGTAACATGTGACAAACAATGGGCCCTTCCTCCTAGGCACCCTTAGAATAATAAGTAAATTACTCATTGTTTGAATTTATGGCAAATCCTTAGTTTACTGCATGTTACGGAACTGGACAAATAGGTCGTTGCTGGAACATGAAAGAATGAACAGCGCTGTACTGCGGGATGCTTTGTTTCGCCACAAGTCTTGAACTATCTCCGGCAGGCAGTATCGGAAAATGAGTAATTTTTCCCAGTGAGTGGTTCCCGGTGTCGCAGTCGTTGTTAGGCCAACACTCGTGTTGCGCAAATGTATTCTCTGCGGGGGTGAGGGAGGTGCGCGGGGTGCGCGCGAGGGGCGAGGCACGCGGGGGCGCCGCCGCCGCCGCTGAGCCCGAAGTTGGGCGCGCGGGCTTGCTCCCGTGGGACACGGCCGCAGGGACCGCACTCCACACTGGCATATTTTTAACCGAGCTTGGCTACCACTGAAATTGTATTCAGGCAAAGGCATAACATGATGTTTTAACATACATTACACACCTACCTACTAGCAATGCACAAATGCACATACCTGATTTGATCTACTTAAGTGAAGGTGTTTTCAGTTATTCCCTGATTTAAACTATATTATAACATCTAATTCGAAAAGAACTTTGTTATAATCATAGACTAATAAAAATATAATTAATTAACCATGTTTGCTTACAAGATGGTGAAATATTATATGATGTATTGTCTTTACACAAATCCTAAACATTCGTATTAGGTATTTTGTCAACTTAGACGGTCAACAATGCGAGCTATGTTGGTCGGGTGTAGGACGGTTCCTCGGCCGGCATGTGGCTAATTAAATGCCGATGTTCGACATCGGGGGTGCATTCGGAATGCCGCGCGGCGCCGGGGCGCGTGCCGGCGACACCACGCCGCGTGCCACGCTGCTGTTCCGTCAACAATCCCAAATTGTTCGCAAACTTCAACCCGAATTCTAGACATTTATGATTAACTCGATACGTAGAATTTACGATAATTCGGTCGCTACCAAATAAACGTAAATTGTAACTACTTAAATTGTTTTCTTTGTTTTATTTTGTAAAACAGACACATGCATCGGGATGTTCCTACTTCCTAACTAAATAATGCAAAATAATTCAAAATTAAGTACCAATAAAAATAATTATATCATTAAACAGAAAAAATGACGCCTGTGATTACAGTGCGGCTCTGTATGATCCCAGGTGGCGCGGCCGCAGCGTTTGGAATTATCACATAGTGGAGGAGCGGGCGGGCGCGGGGGAGGCGCGGGGTGAGGCCCGATACATTCGTCACAGGCCCAGCAGCCATTAGGCATTTAGATATTATCAACAGCCACGAGGGGATGACCCGCGACCTGAGCCCGTTGTTTCAATGCTTAATTACTAAAAGTGTTTGTTGTTTACACTGGGGGCAAGATTTTAATCCACATCGTGGGTATCGTTTTGTCATCGGCCAAGCTATTACTGTCTCTGTTGATGATACAAAAGCATTTATCGTTTACGTCTGTTCCTTGTCCCCTCCCCTCGCCCCGCGCCCGGGTCCCAGGTGGCGTTCTCCGGCCACACTTCCTTCCGTCTCCTGGGAGTACTCCTCGACCCGGCCTCGCACACACTTGCAATCTATACCTGTGTGACGCTCTACGCTACAAACCTATAGTATACCTACATTTTTCTACCAATTCTGTCATCATTAATTTAACTGAGCCTGGTTAAGTAAAGGAGAATGTAGAGTTTCAGAGTTGAGTGGTTATATTATTTGAATAAGAGGAAAAAATGGGTACCGTTTCAAGTTTGCTTTATCAGAGCTTTCCTACGACAAATAATTCAGTTCATTGCTCTAGCAGGTTTCTAATTAGCAATTAAACGCAGTTTAGCGTGCGGTGTGTATTGTGTTACGCGACGCGCGCGCGTAGTCGGCACGGGCGCGGCGCGGCGCGGCGGCGGCGGATCGTGATTAATGCAGCCTCCCGGGGCAGACGAACTGATTGCCGCTCTACCTCCCCCGGGCTCCACTACACATACCTATATTTCAGTTTATTATAAAAATATTTTTGGTAATCATTTCATGTATAAGTTGTATAACATTCTTCATTGACGGTCACACTCTTCGCAAACTGACACAATGCGTTAACGATTAATTAGTATTCAATCATGTTTGGTACTTAAGAGAGTTTAAATATTTCTCACATCAATAGTTGGATAAAATTTGATATACTTCACGCGATTCTTACTATAGGGCCTTTGTGAGCGACTAAAACAACTAAAGAAAAATTAAAAGTCGACATTAAGATAAACAATGGTAGTATGTGCAAGTGTATCTAGAAACTTCAACAAAACACAAGTGTGTAAACCATAAGAGTTGAATGTATAAACGATTGAAATATTGCCCGTGAAACCAAAAGTTGAAATGTCAATGCATTGTTACGTACATACACCTGTCGGCGTAACTTTTAATGATGTGCTGTAAACTAAATAGTTTCCGCATATTTTACACGTGCCATCAATTCGAAAATCAAACTTTCAATACAATGTTTTATTGCTATCAACATGATTTACATGCGATGATGCACACACGCGTTCGAGGACACAACCTAGTACCACACAAACAATACTGTAAACTCAAAACAGGAAATTAGTGCTTGTTACAATTTGATTGCCTGCCTCGTTGGTCTAGTGGTTGCTGAGCGTAACTGCTGTACGAGGTCCTGGGTTCGGACCCCGGTTCGGGCAAAGTGGCATTGGGTATGGTAATACCCAGTGCCACTAGAATGACCTAATGGTAATTAGGTCATTCTCTAAATGTGAATCCATAGTCAAACCATCAGGTAATGTAGTATTTTGTCATTTTAGTTTACTTTAACACTTTGTAGTTTACACAAAAAGCCGAAATAGCGACAAGTGATACTCTAATGGCATACTTGGCATGGCAAAAACAAACAAAATATCAATAGGTTCATAATTAATATCTCTCTTGTGTTATGTGTCTCTCCTCCAATATAAGAAATCCGTTAGTAGCATTCGGGCAAGTACTTCCAGCTAATGTGACATTTGCAAACACATTATGTAAGACAAACACACAGCTTGCGCACTATCACGTGCGTTCTGTTATTTTTATTCAGTGCTACGTGAAAAAGTTTTCTCTTGAGAGGCATATCGGCATCAGTCCGCGGCGTTACCGGAATAACACCTTCAGTCTGAATGGCTACGCGAAAGGTAGCGCGCCCCCGGGGGGCACTATGCTCAAGGCGGCAGAAAATTAACGTGCCCCCGCGGGAAATCTAGCGCCAGCCTTAGAGCCTCCGACCGCCCGGCCGCGCCCACTCCACCGGGATGTATTAATATCTTGCGCGCACGGAGCCAGCCCGCGCTGCTGACGACTAACGACACGACTCACACTCGCTCTCAACTCAAACTCCCTTACTTACTTCAAGTGTTAGCGTACACGTAGTTATGACGGAGGTCTTATACTTATTTGCTCTTATTAATGCTCAGTACCAAAAGAGCCTAAAGACCTTAACTAATATATTGTAAATCATCATCTGCCTTTTACATACAAACTTGTCGTCGTTGTCGGCATTACATCCAGTTTCAATTGACTAATACTAACAAACATTAACATAATGTATTTCTAATAGCCGTCAATCAAGAATAGGAATGGACTGATATGGTTTTATTTCTTGACTTATTTATTAAAACTAGTTTCAATAAACCGCACGTCACAATAATAAGCTAATCGATCAATTACAGTACGGAGCACAGGGACACTTAGCGCAAGTTACACACTCTCACGGAGATTAATTTAGCATCGGCAAGGAGACCGCGTCCCGCACGGCCTTACTAATTCACAAGATCCAATCGCGGCGGTGAGCGGCGCCTCTGCCCATTAATGTTGCAAGCAGCCCCGTGCTCGCCTCTATTATCTACTTACTTAACTGACATAGTACTTTTAGTGCCATTATATTAACATTACACTGACGAGATATTTGGTGACTTGATTAAATTGTGAACGATGTTCAGTATACGAACCTACGCCTTCTAAAACAAAGTCAACTTACAATCGTCAAACGTCGGTATTTACGATAAAATGAAAGGTTCAGTGTTCTAGCGACAGAACGGAGTTTATAGGATTAAATCGAACACATTAATAGGGTGAAATCTGTTTCTCTGAATTCATCACAAACATATATGATATTGATACTTTATGTTTCACTGTCCGTAACATAAATTATTGCGTTTAAACATACAGTGCTAGAGCAGTCTCGAAGGTTAATTTGGTACCATTTGAATACAATGTTAGCCAAAACAGTTTTAAACTTTAATTTATTAATGATATAACAGCGCTATAGTATAATCGTAGCTTTGGGTATTATTGTCCAAAAGACTTGAAAAGTTTGAAAGATAAAGATTATATATAATATTGATTTTGAGATAGTCGTAGTTCAGTGGCTTTTACCAAAAAGACAATAATTAATAACACACACCTAAATTCCCTTTCCTAGAGCTTATAATAAGTCCCTATATTTTGTATCGTACTTCTGTAGTTCAAACATTTATTGCTTATCTTAAATTTTCTGTCAAAGATGCTTAGATTAGTTTCATTTTTTTTTCAGGAATATATTAGATACATATATAGTGAATGATACACGGATCGTGTTAGAATGAGAATTCAGTGTGCTTTCGTTACATAATTATTCATGAAGGCAATTAAACACCAGAAGGTTCACAAATTCGCTTTTCAATTTTGTATTTTAACAAATGATTCTATCGCTTGATCCTTTAGTTCCATTGCGTTCGATCGTCACATTGACTTGACTTGCCTCTAGTTCTTTTGTTCGTCTATGGACTGGGTCATCGTGTAAGCGGTTGCATACCTCGGCACTCGGCAGTAACGAAGTCCCCCGGGCCGCAGACGGTGCGGCCAGGGGACTGACCGGACTAAGAATATCTTGTCTTTCTGTAAAATACATAATATGGTACTGTTGGACTATCGTGGGGGTAAACATATAGACAGAAAATTGTTTAATGATGATTAATAGTTGCCAGTCCTATGACCACCACGTTAAATTCTATTAGAGAGAATTACCTAATGGAAAATCTCAATAACACTTTGACCGACCAGGGATTCAAACCCAGGACCTCGTGCTCAGCAGTCGCGCTTAGCGACCACTAGACCAACGAGGCAGTCAAATTAAAATTCAATATAAAATGTAAAAAACATGATAAAATCTAAACAATGTGCCCTATTATGTACAAGCTTTCAAATCATCCACACGGCTGCGTAAATCTCGCAAAACAGTAGTACAAAGTAACAGCATAAAACAGCTCGTATTTTTTCATACATAGCCGAGCAACATTTGGAGGGACTCTCAAACTACTAAATTAGAGGGAAAGTTTAAACTGGATCACCTATCCGAATTTAAAACAGAGGAAAAGTGTCTCGGGTGGGATACCGGCACTCGATACGGCGCCAAAGTGGATTAGAGCCTTCGACCGCGGCCGGGGCCCGACCGCGCCTCGGGCACTGCACGTTAACTTCACTGCGGTTACCACCCTCTAACTGAAACAAAATCTTTTTTAAACTTCCATAACACCCGAAATTTACTTTTATGAGAATCTTTGCAGGTGATGGTAGCTGTGAGGTATATTTGAATAACTAATAAGAACTTTAAGGGAGTTCAACAAATACTGCATCCTTATTTGTTATGAAATTGTAACTGCGACTCTCCATGTTTATTTCTTAAATTTTAAAGACCGCTGATCCGCTTTTATTATAAAATATGCTATAATATCGCTTGAACCCTGATATAGGGAATAAGTAAAACTTTATCTCGGATACATCCTTTGTAACAGAGTCCTTATAAATAAAAGGCTATTTTAAGTCTTTTATTGCAATTGTGTTACTTAAAGTGAAATTATTTTAGACTATTTCAGTTATTAGCATTATATTATATATTAATAAAATATTTTATTACAATTGTTTCAGATGTGGCCGACATTAAATCGGAGAGCATGGACAGTTTCGAATCGGGTAAGTAAAACTAAAAAGTAACTACATAATACCTAAGTGCGATGTAATTTAAAAGTAAGCGAAACTCATAATAAACCTGTCGTAAGAATAAAGTTAAACTTAGAGGACAACTACGGAATGGAGCTCTCATATTAATATTTGAATAGAGAAGTGTAAAAAAGTGTTGAAGTCGGAGGTGATAGGGCCGGCCGCGGCGTTAACGGAGCCCTAGAGGGCCTTTGCCGAAGTCCCCGCTTCGCAATACAGCCGAAAAGATAAAATGAACATAAAGTTGAGGAGCAGATACTCTCGCTCAGAGGAATCGTAGTTTCCCTCTAGGCGACACTAAACCGGCTACGAATACCGACACCGACCGACGTACTCGCAACACGCAGTTTGCGGAAGCGGACCGCCTGCGCCCGCTCGTGACGGGTCGCGCTGGCTTTGTAGCGTTTGGCTCTTGTGCTGTAGTTAGCCGAATCCGGTATTAGCTAGTTTCAGGTACATGGTAAGTAAATACTGTAGTCCGTACTTTTTATTCTTATCGTATGGTTGATGAATAACCTGGTGTCAGAGTTTAAACCATCTGTTAAAAGGCCTCAACATGGCTTTACACACCGTTGAAAAATCTCTAAGGTGTGCGGTTTCCTCACGATGTTTTCCTTCACCATTTTTAGCTACTTATAACTAATTTATAATAAGCACATGAATTCGAAAAGACATTGGTGCGTACCGGGATTTGAACTTGCGACCTTTGAGTTGTCAGTCAAGCGGTCATACCTCTAATTGGTACTAATGTGTAACTGATATTTTTTAAACTAGTTTTTCAATAACTACCAATTAAGTAGACATAGCTGTTTATAAATTATTATTTCTCAGTAATTTGTGTATAATTCTCCTGGTTAAATTTCTTATCAATAATCACACTAACCTCAAGCAAACAGTTATAACGCATACTTAAAAAATTTTCATAAAAATCAAAACGTCAGCGCTGAATTCAGTTATTTAAAAGTTCTAAAAGGGGATCTCGAACTAAGAGCAAATACAGTTCTAACGGAAAATGTGGAAGCTAAAATTGCATTGCGGACGATGGTCGTTCCGAACTTACAATTAAAACGGACGCCCGAAATTGTGTACACCGTTCGTCACTTAGTACACGATGAATGGGGGACCGCTCACGCCGACACTCGTCAGGCCGACTTGCTATGGATGGCGATTTATTTTAATATGCTGTTTTGTTAACGGTTATTGAAATATTGATTGGAATTCTTTATTTTATTTTTTGGTTTAATGACCCCGTGGTCAGCATTAGCATTTAGTAATTTAATTTACAGACATCTTAAAGTTACTTTTTTGTTGACTCAATTTTTTTTTCTTGCGTAAGCCTTCTTTACTTAATTCCCATTATACCTGGAACGTAGAACATACACCGCTATTATTTTTCTTAAAATACTTTTACGAGCGTTCTTACCAACAGCAGTAAATACATAGTTGCAATTAATCTAATCATTGATGCAGAAACTAGGTAGTTAATTGATAATAATCCATTAGCAGAAGCCCTGATTGTTTCGATTAAACAATCAACCAGTCAGCTTGACGTGCTACCGGAGTTATAACTGGCCTCTATAATAAAGCCAATTTTCGGTTTAAATAAAGCGACAGCACGACTTTTAGCCGTGGATAGTAACACGACTCTGCAATCAGGTGCAGTTTAAAATGTGCATTTGCGATGTGGCGTTGGCATGGTGCAGCGGGCGCAGGGCGCGGACAGAAATGCATTTTCAATAATTGAGGGTCAGACGGGGAGGTGGGGGCGCATTAAAATGCTCGCAGCTAAACTTTCCGATCGTCACCGAGTCGCGACATCGAACAACCGCCTCGTTCGGCAACTAATGGAGCCACAAATGTTATGTTTGATAAAATACAGGATTGAAACCGATCGAAACACACGGATACTTTGTTGAGTATTTTACATAAGTAGGTAACGAATTTAACAATCTGTTCTAATTATGGAAGATTAATGAAGAATCCATTTGCTTAAAAATACATAATAATTATATCCGGGGTTGAGCTGTTTCGTAACTTTATTCCGGACTTGTGGAGATTCCGAGCCAGCACCAAAATTACATTCTACGGAATGTGTGACGTCAGACGTGACACACGAAACAGAAACAAGAAAATTAGTAATTAACTAGTTCAGTTAATTACTAATTTTCAGCCACAATCTGTAGTTCCGAACGGTACGAGTGTTATCCATTGAGAGACATCTAATTAACCACCTCTTTATGTAAACGTACGAGTAGTAGAGTGAAAGCTTTGTTAAGTTAAAGAGATTTGAATCTAAATAATATATAGAGCATTGTTCAGTTAACGGGCATTAAAGCCAAGAAGTATGTCGTATATCATCTATGACTATATACTTTTAGTTTCCCCAGATCATCTATTTCACTTTACAAAAAATAAAGGAGACAAACAAAAAGAAGTTTCCCTCGGTTATTTTCTCGGGGAGATCACGTAGGCGCGCACCTCATCTGCGGCGCTCCCGGTGCGGCGATAAAATTTAAAATTCAAGGCCGCGTTAACGAACCGGCCTCGCGAAGAAATAGATATTCAAATGTGAGAAGATCCCATATTAACATTTATGGCAAGTTTGCGGGGACGAGACAAAGGCGAGCGTGCGGCGGCCCCCGCGGAACCGCGCGCCAAGCCTGCCCTCCGACTGCTATGCATACCTCTACAATATGCAGTGGCCGTTGTACCAGCCTGCCGTTTTGGGATACTTTTATCTTCAGTTTCAGTAACAAGCTTTTAATAGTATTTCTTGCCTGAAGGTGGGTATCGTTTTGCTAGGTTACAATCTATAAGTAAAGTGTGTATAGTTTTAACAATAATAATTTATACACAAAATTACAAGGCTGATTTTGGTAGCGCTAAAAAAGGACTGTAATATCCTTACAAGTGGATAGAATAATTCTTATAGGATATTTTTAAATCTTAATTTACTTACTTACGCTTTTGAAAGTTGTAATAATTATATAAACAATGGTCCACAATAGTACTTTTCGAAGACTATAAAATTTTTCAGTTGGTTAACAACAATGGTATTGGAAGTTTAATTTCTAAAGATCGGAAAGGAGAAAGGAGAAAATCTCAAGTGAAGGTGAACACTAAACCTTTGTGTTCCCCATTCCAGCTAAAGACAAATAAAAGTTGGGAAGAAAACAAATCAAAATCCCAATTTTGTTGGCTGCATTATTTATGTGATATTGCCAGGGACTGTCAACGTCCCCCTTTTCTTTGCTATGAACTTGTGGTCGTTGTAATTCACACTTTCATAACTTTTACTATCAATACCAAACGGGTGCATCTTGTTTTTCGCGAAAATATTCTTTGGAATCTTGTGAAGGTCCTATTAATATTAGCGATATACAAAGAAACAGTGTTTTCTAAGGAAAATAAAATCGGAGCGGCATTTTCATTCAGCGATGGCTGTTAGTCGGCAACGGCACACACGTTTCTTATTAATATCAGGCGGTTGGAATGGCCGAAGACGTCCCCAGCGCCCGCTCTCTCCCAAATAAAATTGCCGCTATCTAAACAAAGAGCCCTAATTATTCGGCCGTGGCGGGCGGGGTCGCTCTCTTATGGGTGTTCTGGGGCCCATTTCGCTTCTCGTATAGGGCCCTGGGGAGCAGCGGGCGCCGCCTAGCCAATCGCCGGATGGAGGAGCGAGCGATCCGCAACCTTTTTATATGCGATATCGGCGTTGGCGCCGGACCCCACGCCACCCCGCGCCAGCCGATCTCGGGGAATTAAAAGTTGGAAGGCTCACATCTGATTACCCAAACACACACATTACACCGGATCGCCAACCTCGATAAGCCCCCCCCCACAATTTATTAGCGGCTCTGACGAGTTGTTTTCGGCTCTTATCTCATTAACCGTATGAAGCAGACTACAACGGAACTGTGATATGGCTATATACAGAAAACAAATAGTTTTCACGTTCGTCGTAGTTACACACCCTTTGTTTTCACATCCTTCTCACTTCTTTCCAAAACGTACCGCATCTGTGGTAATACAATTCATATACATGACATTCACATTCACCCAGACGCAATGTACCTATAGTATATTATCATACGTATGCTTTTATCTATTATTTAGCTCAAAATATAAAAGGACGGTTATAAAAACCTTGGCGATACCGGTCGTATGGCTCAATACATATTTTAATTTGCACCCGATTTTATTTTGAGACAATAAATTGGATATAAAGGGTTTCCGAGCGGTTTTTACCTCCGGGATCATTGTCTTCACCCTACGCCTTTGCAGCGATTCTATTGTGTAGGAATTATGAAATAAAAAGGCGATATCGTATGACGGTGGTAAGAGGTGCGGCGGTGCGGTAAGGCGCGGGCGCGGAGGCGTGTTGGCGGCGCGGGCGACGCGCGGCCGACATACGACACCTAGCCGCCTCCGCCGCCCGCGCCGCACCGGGCTGCTGCTCATTGTGCGCCACCATTCACCCCGATGCTGGCGGCTCGTATTCAATTGCAATGTTTTGAGCATTCGATTGCCCTCGCCAGTAATAAAGGGTTCCCAAGAAGTACGTACAAAATAATTTATTTTTTTCGCGTTTTGTAGTCTTTCAGTCGGGCGCGGCGAAGGGTACGCTTATTGTTTCTATGGTGAATTGCGCAGATGAATGGGTCCCGGGCATTTGTGCGTTTAGTGCTTGGAGATCGTAGGAAGATAATACGAAGCAGGCGGGTTCGGGCGGTCCAGGGACGTCTCAGGTGGCAGAAATAATCCTCCTACTTAACACAACTAATTATTATACTTACTTAAGTATTCAAATTATCTAAAAGCGTGACCATTTGAAGAGTAAACGAATGACATTATATTCTTGCAGGATATTGCGTTTTTGGAGCGTAATATATTGCACTATGTGGATTTATAAATTGAAAAACACTTTTCATCTACAAATCATCTACATCTACAGATACAAATCAATTGATAGAGCCTTTGGACTTTTTGGAATAATCGTAAAGTTGTTCCAAAAGCAATTCCACCAGTTTAAAATAAAGATATTCAATGCAAACACTCAACGCTCAAGTTATTGAATAGGAAACTAAATAAAAGGAGCGTGAAAAGGGTTTTGCAGGGTCGGCAGTCAGCACGCATCGATACGCGATTAGTCGGCTCAGGTGTTCGAGACAACGTGACGTCCGGGCTTAAGTTATTAACACAAGTTCTCTGTTGTGCCTTCATGCTTTGACATTCATAAGGACATAAGATCTTCTTGTTTTTCGTATTGGCGTGAGCTAATTGACATGGACACAGTCGCCAAAATGGGAGCAAGGTGTCGTCTCTCGAGGAGTTTATTTGCACCACAATTTGTGACCAAAATCTACGTCTCGAATATCTTATGCTCGTATGTGGTATAGATAAAAGTCGAAGAATCTGGGGAAGCCATTGATCGATTTAAGTTATGTATTAACAGACTATTAGCAATCTATCATTCATATACAGGGCTCAAGTTTATGAAAAAACCAAGGCTTCGAATAATTAACATACATATCAGATATGTTTTGAAGTATGGCTGGCTTACATTACATCTTATGTATTAGGTATTTCAATCAAAACTATAAAAGTCAAATTCTGCGTGTGATCTACCCTTTAAGTTATTTTTTGTATTCTGTCTATTCAATAAAAAAAAATTACAGCCTCTGGGTCTGTAGTAGTGATTATTTTCAGTCTTCACACAGAAAATTCTCATAAAAATAATATCGTGTATAAAACCTTGCAATTTGTGTGCAAAAAACACCCTGTACATATTTGTATAAAACTTTTGGTAAAGATCTGAAATTTAGGACTAGGTTGACATGAAGCTTTCAATGAATTCTAGTTTGAATTATCTACTGATAGATTCCGGATGAGTGCTGATTAGGTCTCACGAGTAGTGTTGGGTCAAACTAGGTGCGGGTCCCGGTTGCGTCTCAGTTCAATTAAACTTCAACACGCTGTTGTTCACAGCAGCTCGCCACACTGCCATCTTGCCCACCGCATATAATTTGCACATCGACACTGAAATAACGCATTCATAGATGAAGGGATTACCTACTTTCCTATTTATTGTTTCGACCGACGTCTCAGTTATTCTGAAATACGTATCTGACAGAATGGCCTTGTTAGAATACTTGTTTAGTAGCTCATATTTTTGCCCCAAATTGTGTCTTTGTGAATGCCGTCTGGCCTTATTCTACATGCATATTGTTTTTAAGTTATTTGGAGTCTACCTGGATTGAATTTATTTCTCTATGTGTCATCTAAATACCAATTACGTTACCAATATTTACTTCAAAAGGTTTCAGTTAGGTACCTAATTTTTTTCAAAGATGTGTTTCGAAGATTAAACTTTCATAAAACAACACTACTCTACCAAAACTTGTCACGGTAGCAAAAGAAGTAATATCTCAAGACATGCGGCAGGCTCCAGGGAGCGGGTCCACGCGCGACGCAACAGCCTCTTTATCTATGCATGAACAGGTCTGCAGCGTGTGAACATCACCGGCTCATGATTGTGTCCCGCGACCACCGCCGGCGCCGCCCAGTCAAGAAGTTAAATCGACAGCCTCCGATCCCCCGGGAAGCTCCGATATTGCGTCAACACTTGACACAGATGCACTTAACTATGCATGGACAGAGCTACTGGACTCCCGAATACGAAACCTTGGCAAAGTTTCAAAGTCAATTTTAATGTTAATAAGATTTATTTTATCAACTTATTTATTGAAGTAAAAGATTGGCAATAAAATAACGGTAATTATTTATATAGTACTATAGACAAAGTCAAGTTTAGTTTATACTGTGATTTAGGTTTACACTCAGGGTTGACATTATAAGGCTTGTGAAATTTCTCCGGTATGTCACGAAGTCCTAAGTACAAGTGTACTGGGATTTGTCTACAGTATTTTAAGGTTTTATGTGAAGAAATATCTTTTATTCTGCTACAGGCTTCAGAGGATGTCCACATTAATATAAAAAAATTCAGGCTTGAGATTCGAAAGGTACCTACCGAATCTTGGATATGTTATACCCAATATTTGTTTGGATCTTTTTGTATAATATCTTTCTGTAAATAAATACGGCTTTTGTTATAGCAATGCAAAAGGCATGAAATTGTAGCAACATCAATTTTCACCTTGAGCGATCATCGTTTGCGTGTATATTGTTTAGCGGTGATCAAGAGCGGAACACCAATGTTGCTTGAGTGATCACAGCAGTATGCTAATACGCTGAGGCGATAACTGTTGCGTAGCTAGTGACTGACAATGGCGTCGCGACGGGGTCGCCCCCGCCGGTCGCTGGGGCAAGCGGCGGCGTGGGAATCGCGAGGTCGTGTCCGCGTTAGTCACATTACTATTTACCGCTAATTAATTAAAAGAACCAATCAAAATTAAATACTTGAATTTCTGCAGATGAAATTAAAGATGTGCGTACCTATTTTATCAGTTATTCGATGCAAGGCGCGTGGCGCGCGGCGGCGGCGACGTGTTGCAAAGCTCGCCGATGGTATCAGCGGCTCCTTCATCTCGCCGCGGCCTACCGCCGCCGCCGCACACCACTAGTGGATCTCGCCACTTTACTAACTGAATTTACTTGATTATAATCGCTTTATTTAAATCGTATTGCTTTATCTTTATTGTTACGTATAGCTACTTGGAATAACTAATCGCTGCTTAAATAGGTATCTTTCTATTATGAAAACGTTTTAGCAGCGTTTTGAAAATCTTAGGTACTACTCGTAACATTGTTGTTTAAAAATAATGATATCTGTAGCGCACTCTGTTGACGGGAGTGAGGAAAGCGAAAATAAGGGGAGGTACTGAACAAGGGTGGGTCGTGGGAGCTTTTGGAAACTCAAACAGTGAATACTGACATCTACCGGAAAAGTGTGGAATCAACTTAGTAACAATACGACTTCAGTTGTGTCGAGGAAAGTTTGCGAAGTAAAGTTCACGTTCACCGTGTGTTGTTCGTAGAAAATGAAGCAGTAGGTACTGATCTAACATTACGTATGCAGCATCGCTACGTAGATATACCTACGTAAAGCGTAGCACTTTTTTTGGTCTTACGTTTCATATTTAGCTTTGTAGTAGGTAGGTTTAGCCTTATTTGCACTATTGTTTTGTTTCCATTATTCTAAAAGCTCCGCTGTATGTTGGGAGTAGCTAAATATGTAATGCAGTAAATACAACTGAAGTTGCCAGCAAGTAAAAAAAATGGTGAGTAAGTGACTAAGTATTGGTGTAACAAAGTTTTGGTGATTCTGGCTTGCCCACTGTATATAATAAAAATCATTTCTTCATAAACCAGTAGTTGGTTGCATTGCAAGTTATTGCAAAAAAAAAATTGCCACTTTTTGCTAACTTTGTTTGGTAGGTAAACATAAGGTTTGGCTCATATTAAAAAATCCCTATTGGAGTGTATAGTTCAAATATTTGCTTAGTTATTTCTCTGAATTCGGTTTGAAAGATGTGAATACTTATGGAGGGGATTTCATAAATCAAATATTATATTGTATAAATTGATATACATACATAAATTCACGCCTGTTTCGTTAAGTGGTTGACAGAGACTACGTTTCTTTGCTAGACATACTTACTGCCATTCGGCGAGTTTACTTTTACTACTTACACAAGACTAATTCATTTGTTATGAAGATTATTTGTACCAATTTTTCATTGTATGATTCTCCTGTAACTGTAACCGACAATCTTTCATATTCTTCGCTGCTTCTGCAGAATAGAATATGTTTGCAAAAATGTAACTAAGTAAGTAGTCTCTTATTTACGTCTCTTGTTGTAAAAGGTACTATTGTTATATATTGAATCATGTTTTATATAAAAGAATAACCTCTTGTGCTTCTTGCCAGTTCTTCTCCATAGGAATGATAATTTAAATTTTGGAACCTTGCAACCTACATCTCGACAGTTTCATTAGCTCCTGTAATTGGTTTTTCACATTAATATTATAAAGGCGAAAGTTTGTGACAGTGTGTGTTTGTATGTTTGTTACTTCTGAACGCTCAAATGGCTGGCCAATTTTCATAACATTTGGTATGGAGCTGACACCCTGGATTAACAAAAAGATTTTTTATCCCGAATAAATGCAAGTCCCGAAGAAACGCAGTTAGTATGAAATAAAAACATTCAGAATTTGAACTGGATAATATTGTGGAAGCATGGTCAAGAGACTGTTGCTTAAAAAAATGTCGGCTGTCTCTACATCTCATCCTCATCATAACTAATCCACAACCAATCACAATAATTTTCGAAATATAGATAATTAAACACTATGGAACGGAGGGATTACATAGGATACTTTTTATATCACAAAACATTTGTTTAAATTTCCTTCTCGGTCAAAATTGCAAGCGAAAGCTTGTTTCATAAAAAATTGTCACTAATGAAAAAAAATTTTAACAAAAAAAAACCGACTTCTAAACAAAACTATTTCACAACAAATTAAAAAGCACTAAAAAGTTAAAAAACCGCAGAAATCGGAGAACAATCATAGAAAAATGTAGTAGAGAACGTGAAAAAAAAGAGCATTATTAAGAATTACTGAAAAAGTACTGATCGGATCTAAATCAAATTGCAATGGGACCAAACGGGAGGCACCAGCTTTCAAATAAATAAAAAATCATCAAAATCGGTTCACCCAAGCGAAAGTTATGAGATAACAAACATAAAAAAAATACAGTCGAATTGAGAACCTCCTCCTTTTTTTAAGTCGGTTAAAAATGAAGGCTTCAGAATAAATGTGTTTGCTTCAGAATAATTCTTGTTTTGTTAAAAATAATGACGCCGCTACAAATACAATAAAATCCCCCTAGAATGAATTCAAGGAAATTTCATATTATCTGGTTCATTACTTTCATAAAAAGGGGGTTCGATCGATGAGAATTCTAAAACAACTTTTTGAATATTTGAAAAGAAACCGCAGCTTACCAGATATAACGACTACGCAATGCATCAAAGACAAAAGAGAAAACATTTAGTCTGCCCTGCCTGGAATCGTTTGAAATCGACGACCATTATGATCAATACCTCCTTCTTTGTACGCGTATATGTATGAGACCTATAGACCCGAACAAACTCTTTGGTAGATACAGTTAGAGCCCCCTACTATTGTATTGTATTATTATCATTGCTGGGTACCCATAAATATACAAATACAATAACAGGGACTAGTACTAGTCACCGTACTGTACTGTAACATTTCTATAACTCTATCCAAAGTCTCCATCACATTCAATATGTAAATATATTTATAGATAAGGCTTTATTCGCAGACTAATCTCTCAAGTCTCTTTAATTCATACTTTTGTAGTTTGAAATTTCAAAATGATAGTTCGTGCAATGGGCGTGGCGAGTAGGGCGTTGCGATGGGCGGTCCGCGCCCCGCCCCGTGCACCCACGCGAGCACCCACCCAGCACCCATGCGCTTCTACACCTATGCTCAATGCACCCACACATACAACAAATGTCATATGTACAAAACATAAACATAACATCACGTCTGTATTCCCCGAGGGTGTAGGCAGAGGCGTGTAGTAGGTACACTCACATTTGGCCAGTTATGTTAAAGGTTCCAATGTAATCAACCGGGCAAATCCTAGACCCCCCAGACCCGTGCGAGAATTACCTAATGGCAAAAACTCGGTAATACATTGCCCGACCCGGGATTCGAACCCAGGACCTCATGCTCAGCAGCCTCGATTAGGGACCATTAAATCACACACCAATGAGGCAGTCAAATCATACGGTGTTAGATATTTTATTCTTTGACCCTGGAGTTACATTATAATACAAATTAATGTTTCTTGTAGTTGCCTTTTACTAGAAAACCTTTTAATTTTATTATTGCCAAAATCATTGTTAAATAAATAATTACTGATTTGGATAAAGGAATTGATATCAAAGTGAATCAATGTAAGTGATCACAAGTTAATTATGTTTGAGTAAGTAATGGGCAATCTTGTAAGTCCGCCTATAATAGTCACTAAAATGCGTGAAATGAACTGTCGGGGAGACCACCCAAAAGTGTGTTGCATCCGTCCGACTTCGACCACTTGACCTGCGCGGGTTCCACTGCGGGTCACGGGTATTACAATCCAGCCCCCTTACCATGAACTCTTAGAGCAGGGCAGTTTACGTTTCAGAAGCGAGATGCCGCTACGTACAGTGTTATGCAGCTTCTTCTTATCGTATCGTTAATGAACAACCTGGTGTCTGAGTTTAAACCGCCTGCAAGCATCTGACATGGCTTTACACACCGTTGAAACATCTATCAGGTGTGCTGGTTTCCTCGCGCTGTTTAACAACTGATAACTAATTTATAATACTTTTGTAAACTTAATCAACTTTAGCCAGAAGTGTATGTACGCTTACTGTTCGCCAGTTAATTATAGATCCCAATGTAATAGGCCGAGCACAAGACTAACGAGGCAGTCTTTACTCTTTGTTCCCATTTGATGGGAATATTACTCCATATAATTACAGTCTATAGTGGCACTGGGCTGCGGCTGGCCTCAAACGCGTCAGTCACGATTCTACCACTCAATGGCAGAAAATCAGCGTACCAACCTTTTAATACTCATCAAATCGCCATATTGTGGCGGAGATTGACTTCACTATACAATTTCATGAAATTCTTAGATTAAGTTACTAACTTTCCTCGCGACCTACAACAAACACAATTTAAATTAAAGTTAATGTTAATAATTCACGCTTATAACAGTTAGAGAACTTCTCGGAATGGGAGACTGGTTTTTAAAACGATTATGTCGTTGATTACATGCAACCGTAATGGGTGTGAGTCATAACTTGTGAGAACCTTGCGGCCGGCGTAGCCATCACGTCTACACCAAGACGTTGTTATATTTAGGATAACAACTTTTTAAATTAAAGAGTCAATTGACCTCAATAGTATTCCTTCGTACCTACATGAAGGATTACATCAGATGTTACACAGAATTTGCATAAGACAGGCCATCTTAAAAAAAAACTCTTTGAAAATCGAATGATCACCTACTTGAATTGAGAATCTGTTCCTTTTTCGAAGTTTTAAATATTAGGTAATTAAATGCTTCAAAACTGACAAAGGTATTGCCTTGGTGATGTCGATTATAAATTCAGGATTTAAGTTTTAATCCAGATATTTGTAACAAAAGTTAATAGTAAGTGTTCGTGTTTTGTACAATAGTAAACTGTGTCATTGGCGACTACTTCTAGATTTTATCGATGGTAATCCAAGCAATCAAGTATTATTTCGGTTCGGTAACCACAGAGTGTTTTAGCCAGGTGGATGCGGTGCGAACTATAATTCAAGCAGGTGATCGACTAAACGGTGCAGCGACGTCTTCATCGACGCGTGCGCAACTAATCTCCTTTCACCCCCAACTTATAGGCTCTGTGAAACAATTTAAATGTAATCAGTTATCGGCTAGCGTGCTATTATGTACTGTGCGGCAATCAAACCCACTTCCGCACTTTTTTCACGGCTAAACCGCCTCGCAGTTAAATGGATGGTGTTAAATTGAGTATTTTGTGTCGGTGTTTTTACTACTGTAATAGTTACAGGTTTATTGAAGGTTGTCGTCATCGGATGATATTAGTTAGCTTTAGTCAATTACTCTTTAGTTTCGGGTAATTACAGAGAGAACGTTATTCAGTGTAATATAAACAGTCATTGGAGACGAAAGATGTTTACAGATAGATCGTATGTGTATGTTTGGCGAGTCCTTTGTTTGTTATTGCTATTGTGCGTGCCAGTTAGCGGAGAGCTTCATCTTCGGCTCTCCCGGCATTTCCTGTCGGTGGCCCTACGTCTATTGTTATTATTGTTTGGCCGTGCGCTCGCCGCTGCCGGTTTTCACTAAGTTTATAGTTTGGCATTCTGTACTAAGAAGACGCGCGTCCAATTATTAGCACAACCTAATGGTTTATCTTGGTAAGTTGTTGCGGAGTAGGCGATAAGCGTACACAACTTTTACCAATTTTTTAAAATAAATCATGGCTTTATAGTAACTATATTTTAGCCTTAAGATATGTAATAGGAAGGGATAGCCAGAAGGGCTTTCCTTTACAAGAGTTTAACCTTTTACATCTCGTCTTTCATTGATTAATGTTTTTTAATCAATAAATAAAAATATGTATTAATTAATTGTTCGATCTTTTTTTAACAATATAGGTAATATGTCTTAATTTTCCAAGTTAAATTTGAATGTTCGCTAAAATTGCGGATGTCACCTCATTATTTGTGAATTTATTAGCTGTTAAACTATTTCGAAGAATATCGTAAATCAGGGGTGATTTACGTGGCTTTTCTACACAGTTAAATAAATGAATGAAACAGCCCCAGCCTCGTAAGAACAGTTAAAAGGCGGAAGTCCATCTAGTCGCGATCTCGAGTGAAGCGGCTTCGGTAACGAACGGCCGCCGGCCGGACGTACGGACCACTGCCGGCCAGTTACGAGGGCGAGGCTTCCTGTACAAGTCTACGGCTACTAGCTCAGACCCCTCTTATGCAAATAACTTAATCTTTGAATAGTCTTAACTTGCTTTACTATTGTCCATAAATTATTGTATGAATAATTGAATAGGCATCCTTTTTCTGATAGAATTAAATCACGTGTAATATATAGGTATATTACGAACATGCCTTAAAATTACGGTAGGCATCAAATCACGATGATAGGTGCGTTGCTAACCATCGGTGTGCACGGAGCGTGCGGTGCAGGTGTTAGCGTGAACCGCAGCATCACTACCACCTGCGCATGCGCAGCGCGCCGGAACTACGTGCCGATTCGCCTGTCGCTCGCCCACGTCAACAAACCCAATAGAACTCTCATAATCAAAGTAATTTAAGCGTGATTTTATTAGAAGAATACTGGTAAAATAACATTGATGCGTTGCCAATGTTACACTGCTAGAATTTTGAAAAATCAAATCAAAATCAAATCAAATCAAAATCAAAATCTTTTGGAAAAAATCTGTAATAAAACTGCAGTAAGTAGGAACTTAATAAGCGGCCAAAGCGTGGTAATACCAAGGGTCGTGCAGTAACACGGCATAACTCACCAAAGGTGGTAAAAAGTCGCGCGACGCGGCGTGTCAATTGCAGATCACGAACGCACCACGGCTGACCAGACAACTGTATTTGTCGCAGATTCGTTATTGTCACTGCTGTGACTAAGCGGCAGACTTTTCACAGACGTTCTACTTACTTCCCCTAGGTACAACAAAGGTGATTACTTAAAAGAAAACCCTATTGTCAAACTGAATAAAATGCAAAAAAATGCAACGAGGAACTGTTTAATTTGAAGCGTTGAAGATTGATTTGCGATTTATTTTAAATTTTGCTTGTTATTTGGTAGGAAGAATTTGTTCAATAGGTAACATTAAATGGCTTTACATAACTGTACAATCAAAAGCATTGTAGTAAATTTCTTGTATATATATATATATATATATCCATTGTTTACTATTATATTGGTTACTCTACACCCGCTACAAATGGCAAGATTCTCAAGCGTAGCCACATCTCCAGGACCCGTCGTAGTGAATTACGGCACATTTTTAACAGAAATCTTGGTTACCATAGCTCGGGCGCTGAGGTGACCTCGGCGTAGTAGGCGCAGAGGCCTCGCGGTACTGTCACCAAGCAGCGCATGCGTCTCGGTTCGTTCCACCGCGCTCACGCTTATGGCGACCGACTAAATGTCTTATTGCACAGTTACTGCGGAACAGTTTCCCACGGAACACTACCTTATTTGTAACTAACACAAAAACGTTGCGGTTAAAAAATTACTCTCCTAGTCGAATCACAAAAAGCGTGGCATTTGGCAACATAAAACGATTCGAGTTCGAATATTGCTAAGTTGGTCCACAAAAGGAAATAATTGAGGATTAAATAAGGGCGGTAACACAAACTTCTTGATTTATTGTATCCACAGGACAATTGTAAGTGATTTGGGCGTCACGCCCAGCCTCTCATTCATTCCATTGAACTAATCACCGTACTCCCTAAGTGATATTGCACTTTGGAGAAATCTGAAAGAAAGAGCTTTTAAGTGAGTCAGTTTATACAACCCCTATAAAGTTTAGTATGGTGTACAAGTTAATATCGTGTGCACAGCACGACAGCACGAGTAGATATAAGATCGTGGCAAGCAGCAGTTTACGATGTTAAAGGCGTGAAACGTAGCACTGCGTCATATCGCGTACGGAGATCAGGCGTTACGGTCACGTATGACTCCACTCCCACGTCTTAATTGACCCATTTCGTGTGAGATGTTGCGCTCACGGAGAGCCGCGTCAGGGATACCATCGCCGCAGGACGTGACGTCGCTATCGTAAACTATTCAACTGTCATTTCTACATGGTCTTGCTACGCATATTTGACAGTAAGCTTGTCTATTGTAGCTAGCTGGCTGTAATATATCAAATTATTGTAGCCGTAGCGGTAACGTACACCGACAGCCTGGATACTTTCTAAAGACTTTCGAGTTCTTATTAAGTGAATACATACCTAAGTTAAACTAATGAACATAGGTGCTCGTATTAAGAATAAACTATAGCGACGAAGCAGTATATTTTTGGCTGCTTAAAAGGACAATCTCTTGGGAATCGTATTTTACGATTGTTTATGATATTAAGAAAACTGCGTGAATCCGTGTAAGTAAAGTGTCGTAAACGATTGTGGAGGATCACGACGGCCGCTTGATGATATCAAAGCGGTCACATTTTGTGGACGACAGTGTTTATTACCTACATTACACGCTCGTGTTGGAATTCCGACTCTCGTGGGTTTCGTCACCCTATATATAAGTTAACACATTTTGTGAATTATAATCATAATTAAGAAAAATTAAATAATAACATTAAAAATTACGAATTGCAAAGCAATTTAATTAATAAGCTTATTAATTTGGCATTGCCAAAGTCATCGTGCAACTTTAAGTCAATTAATTAACAATTAAAAATATTGGATGTATTTCATAAAATTAGTAGTAGTAAGTAATATCTGAACTCTGCTTAAAAGTTTTACGTAACATTTAAAACACGTGTACTTACAGTTAATTTAATACGCTTAAGCTTCAGGTAGCTGTTAACTTTGTTAATGTAGCGTGATGCCTCTTGAAGGCACGTGCACCATTTATAGTCATGACGTTCGTTAAATATCAGGTTGCGAACTCTTTTATGGTAAAATGAAGAAATAAAACCACGTAAATGTACGCTTAAATGCGATATTCCTTCGTTACTATGTACTCAACACATTTCTAATGCGAGACAAAAAATCCTCGTGTTGGGTGAAGTGGTGTATCATGCGTGGACCACCCTGCCGCCGCTATCTCTCCGCAATCTACCAAAAAACGTCACCCCCATCGATTTGTTTGTCCTGTGTGGCCTTCGTTCAAAACACCACCATGACTATTGAAAGGTTCCGAATTATCGCCCAAATACACCATGAATTCTCCTTTATATTAAGATTATGGTTCAAAAAGGGTATAACCTTTTTTAGAGCGTGGATTTTACTTTGATTACCGTATTAATACTTGTTTTTTTTTTCATTTAAAAAAGGACACACATGACTTAGTTCTCATAACATTTACCTATTTATTTTCTAACATTACTTACGTCAAAAATGGATGCATTAATTTTTATCTATTCGTCAAAATTCCGAATACATAGTCAGCCACAAGATTCGTGAAAATAATTTCTTTATCGCTGGCTCTAAGACTACGTAAGTAACACATTAAAATATTTGAATGTAACGTACAATAAAGAATCCATTTCATCATCATTTCTCAAACAACACAACCCAACAAAAGCTATTATTGAAATAAGCTCATGATAGAGTTGTACGAAAGGCGTATCACGCAAAAACTGACGTAAGGGGAGAATAGGGACGTGCCTAATCCATCGGAATGACGGCTGTCCCGTTGATTTATTAGGACGTGAACAGACGTATGTCCCAGGCCGCGCGCCGGGCCCGGGAGACGCAGGTACACATAAAAAATATTTGGGTGTTTGTTGACAACGCAACGTCATGCTCGGAAATAAATATTTAGATACAGATGTAAAAAATATTGAGCGGTTGTTGTGATTATTTGACGTTTATTTGTTATGGTTTTTAACAAGATGTTACTATTTATTTATCATTTATGGTTGTAAACTATAGGTATCTACGTAATTTTAAATGCATGAAGTATGTGTTGATATTAAAACAATTCTTACAACAAGACAAAAATAAGAAAGAACTGGAAACTTGAAAATTAGTAGACCGTACATTGTTTCACTTATCCGTCCGAATCACCACGATAAAATTTGTGTAGTTAGTGGAGTAGCTACGCCTACCTTTGACTATCGGTTTGCGTAAAATTTTCGCTTATGAAAATCAAAGCCTGACAACCAAGTTCTGATTGAAGACCCCACTTGTCTGGCAATCATTTCATTATAACACATTCTAGGTACAACATTGGAGTGCAACAATGCAGCCTATTTGACAATCATTCCAGTTGAAAAGATTACTAATAAGAAAAAACGTCTAAAATGTGTAGCTGGTTAAAACCTTAAATCTATTGTGATAAAGTATCCCGTGATCAGTGAGTAAACAACGATGAAAGTTTAATGAGGCGATAGCGAATAGATGTCACGACACCTCGTAACGTTCAAATAATCCAAATCTCTCTGATATTTAACCCTACATCAGAGTTAGTTCGGAAGAAGGAAGGGGGCGTGCAGTCAGCCACATCAAATATTTAAGATGTCCGTGTTACCGTGTTTAGTTCGCAACACTAGGGAATTAGGTACCTATTATTGCGATTGTTTGTTTATGTATCTAGACATATTTTACAAAGGCAAGATTTTCTACGGAATTTCCATCAAAAATCTGAATTTAGAAAATATCATCGGAACACAATCCAAGGACTTGTCTTTGTTTGTCAAAAGTCGCTCAGAGAAGACTTGTCCAAAAATATAGATGTTCTCATTAATTATTATGACAACATTTACCAGAGAACGTGAAAGCTGAAAATATTCAGACCCTCATCAAGGCGGACCGCGTTCAATGTTGTAGGCGTAGATAAGAAACACTTTTTCATAATACTTTATTCAGGCTCGGAGATTTGGCTCAGTGACAGTGTAATCGGCCGCGTCAGGAGTGAGGTGCGGCTCGCTTAAGTATTAATGTTTAACCCTTTTGTATCAGGCGATGGTGCGATGGCGCGACGGGCAGCCGACAACTCGATGTCAATCCTATTCCGCGAACGTCTCCTACATATTTGATGTTCATTAATTTGTCAAGTTCTGTAATTCACGTAAATGCACGACTTTGTGGAACTAACTTGTGGAGAATTGTTTTCTATGTTGCCTTGTTGGGGTTTATTTTTTATTTATACAATTTGTGAATAGATTGTGCATACATATCGACTACCTTTTTTGTTTTATTTATCTAATGGTTCTTGAATTAATTGAATATATCCCTATCTCCTGATCAGCCATTCCCAGAAACAACAACAGTAGCTTCTGTTGCTTGTTCTGATAATCGTGCTAATCCCTTTTAATCTCAATATATATCTGGCTCTATGAAACTGTTAGAACGCGTATAAGAGAATAATTTTACATTTTATAGTTTCAAAGATGATAATAAGTGATATGGTGAACTTAGCGAACTCAGTATTCTCGAGTGAGAGGAAGAAGTGCTGAAAGTGAGGTATCAGACTAGTCACAATTCAAATTCAAAATGTCTTTATTTCAAATAAAACAAATACAGGCACTTCTGAAACATGAAGATGCTGGTTGCACGGTTCCAAATTGGTCATTCCTATGTAGAAGCACCGGCAAGAAACTCCAAAGGTTACCTACTCTTTAAGGTAGTTATTACTTTATGAAACAGCCCATAAAGTGGTTGAAGCGCGCAACACTGAATAGATACCACCTGAGAATGTTGTTAAAAAATATCGATTTCTGAGTTGACATGAATGATATGGCTATTATGCATTAATGTACTTTCACCATTATTATCTAGACCACACAAAATCTATTAAAGTCTTTAATAGTATTCCGTACACCACACAAAAAACGCATGAATGCTTGTGTATTGGAAAACTTTGGAATAAATCGTTAGCTAACTTGATCTCGCCAGATTTCAGGCGGACACAAATCTCGAGGTCTCCATGCAGATACTTCTCTAGTTGATCCGCTAAATTACCACAGCTACGGTGTCGGCGTGTAATCCCACTAATATATGCACAACTAAAAGGCAACGCCGCGGCCGCCGCCCGGCCGATATCGCCCCCTGAGGAGCGATCCGCGGACGCCCGGTGACCATCGCAAGCTCTCGTTTTAAATCATATTTTAATCCACATTATAATAAAGTTACATCTCCGATCCTTATAAATGAACAAACCGAGCTAAGCCTAGAAAAAACGGAGCACCTTTGTTAAATAAGGCTGTAACAAAGACGAAGCCTCTTTTCTAATAAACGCGTCTACAACGAAAAGGAAAAAAGTACATAGAGTGAAGTGTTTTGCGGAGTGCATTGTGTTTAGCAAAGTTTAGTGGAGCGAAGCGGAGTGCGAGGGCGCGCGGGGCGCCGGCGCCCATTGGCCGCGCCCACGTCCGTGGGTGGAACGAGGAAAATCTAAAACCAGTTTTCCTTTGCTGATTGCTCTAGATGTGAAAAGCTTTTAGCGTCATCTTCCTGTCATTCGACTCATTACTCGAGCCGTATACGACGTGTGGCGTATTTGCGACTGTCACACAAATGTATCATGCTTCAAAAGTGACATGTGAATACGTTAGGGATACCTTGAACTTGTACCAGCAGATGTGTGTCTTATACTTTAATTAGCTGCTCCTTTCAGTAAGGCGGCATAGTCTAAACTTTGCCTACTTTGGATAAATTATTTATGAGTCTGAAAGAAGTGTAAATGGCAAACTGTCAGCTACTGTTGGTTACCAGGAGTCGCTATTAAAAAAAAACTCGTCATATCTTGTTGACAAGAACTAAATCTTAAAATAATGTACCGATGTAGGTAGTAGACTACAGATGTTAGGTCAAACATTGATTATAATAATTAATATTTTAAGTAAAACTTTACCTTCTTAGGCTTTTATGGTGCCTTCACTTGGGATTTAAGAGTGTTTAAAAATATTAGTATTGATGATCATAACGACCATTATCAAGACTTGAAAGGGGGAGTGGGTGCAAGAAGGGGGGGAGGTTTGTGTGGGCGGGGCGGGCAGGCGGGGCGCAGGGTGCAGCACCTCGGTGCTGGCGGCCGGGCGCGACTCGCCCACCGGAGCTCCGCTCTTGGCAGTCGCGCACCACACGCCGCTCTCGGCGCGCGTTTCGTTGCATCACTGCACCACGACACGAGCACGTCGTCTCTACCGTAACTCAACCCCATCATTATATCATTTCGTCGATACGGAGGACACTCGCCCCGAAGCTTATAACCACCTGTAATCAGGAAATATAGGTGCGTGCCACGAATGATTGTCGCTAATTAAGCTGATCGGCAGCAGGCACCCAAATAATTGGCGTGGAGCAAGCGCACGAAGCGCAGCCCGCGACGGGCGCCCCTTCAATTAGTGGCACCTGTCGGACACGCGCCGCGCATTAATTCGCACTCGCATAAATGCACCCGCAAAAAATTCCAAAATAAACTGGAACCGATGCACCTGCGGCAATCAGCGGCCTCCGCGGACCAGCCACAGTGCGTGAGTTGGGCGAACGAACACTTCCGTGCACGATCTAGAGGCTCCGAGCTTTATTGGAGATATGATCATGCTATTCAAGGGCAACAGTAGTAGGCTGGAGCATCTCATCGAGAAGATTCAGGCGAACAAAGAAAACCACGACGTCACTTCCGAGGATCTAAAAGGTTAGGATTATTTTTTTATGGAATTCAGTTGGGATATCAAACTTAAACTAATTCTGTTCTTATTCATACCTTAACAAATGGGTTTTTTCTGTTGTTATCAAAAGCTCTTGTTCGTTCAATTGTAGTAAGTACTTTCAGTAAATGCATTTAAATCGACTACAATTTTGAAAAGACATCGTTTTTGTTTTGATTATAATATGTATGTAAATCATAAAACCAAGGTATATCTATTTGGGATCGGTAGTTACTACAATACTAATCAATTACAAAAGACGTTTTCAATCACTAATTAAAAATGATTTTTGAATGTAATGTATGTGTTAACATACACAATCTATATAACTTATAAAGATTAACACTTACCTATAACACCATAATATGAAAACTTCGATGGATTTCCAGAGACTGATTCTCTCTCGGCACAAGCTCTTGTCATTTTACTCAAGTTGTGTTTATTGTGTAGAGTAATTCGGTCCCAATGCAGGGCAAGGGCTCATATAGAGAAATTTTAATCGCCTTTTTAGCTCACCCCATTCTCGCAAATCAAAGCCCAATTACCAGTTCAGTCTCTTCAGGTAGGTCACTATTGACGTTATTTCCATAAATAAAATGTTAATCATTTGATCATTAATTTTGGACGATGCTTTGGGTTAGAATACCCATTGGGTAGTCCGTTAACTGACTCTACATACACTAAAAATGTACTGCTTGATACAAATTATAAACCTTCAAGTTTTCGCATTAGTCTTATCAGGAGATCGTACGAATTAACGGTAAATGCGAAAATCTAAAGTCATTGAGAAATCTTCTATTTTTATGACGAATAGCTTACTTACATTGATTTACATTAAAATGTTTTCAGAAAAAATACGAAATTATTTATTTAACAAAACCTTAAAACTATCATTACAGGTGTGCACTACCCAAATTATAAAAATATTGGTAAAATATTATCATATTCAGTCGTTAAAAGAATTGATAAGTACCTACTACCCAAGTCCGGTGTATAAAAGATTGGCAAAAAACAATTTTCAACAGCTTTTAAAACAGGACTTTAGAATGGACTATCATAAGTACTTAAATGCTTTATTAGAACTTTGTTTAAACTGGTGTTTATCAAGGAGTTCCCCTCACTTGAACCAATCTTTAATGTTCAAAATTGGACCAACATGCATATTATAATAAACTTACTTACGATAAGAGGAAATGGTATTCATTCAGCTCACAGGTTTCAACCTAAACATACAAATGAAAAAACATCTAAGTCAAATAAAAGCTTAAAATGAAACGGAAAGATTAAAAAAAAAAAACAACTATCAGTTATTTAATAATTATGGAAACGAGAATTATAAACAAAAACTTAACTTTTCTGCATCTTCTTGATGTGTTTATCAAATTATGTTTGATTATACGAAAAATCTGAGGATAGAATAATTTTTTTTTTTAAATAATCGGTTTTATGAAGCGTATGAACTATTAGAAAAGATCCAATTATAATATGAACACTGATTTGAAATAACTCTTAACTTAGCCGCGACATCAAGTTATCACATCATATCGCATTGCTCGTCAATTTAATGTCATACAATTGACCAAATAGACCAAAATTGACTATTGACTATAGTGTCGTAGCCATGTCGTAGCGAATACAAATAAAACGTATTGTAGATTATAAACATGCATATTTTTGATAACTACATATATTTTTTGTAGTTCGTAGATACCTATTTGACAGTCTCGTTAAGTGCGACTGCTAAGTATGAGGTTCTGGATTCGAATCCCGGGTCGTACACAGTGTTACTGGGTAGGTGTTTCTATTAGGTAATTCTTAGTAGCAGCACGGAGTCTGGACTTGTGCCCGGTTAATGGCAATATGATCGCCCCCTATTACAGTGGGACTAAACACAGATTCGCGAAATGTGGCTGTACTGTACACGGGGAACTCCTCCGGGGAATACAGGCGTGATGTTAGGTATGTTTTTTTAAACTGTAGGACAATAATTGTCTGATGTTTTCGACGAAAACTTACGAATTTCAATACGAAAATCGGGTTCAATACTGATTTGATACAATCGAAATTTGAAGGTTGGTTTAAACACTTTTATTAACCGATTTCAAAAAGGAGAAGGTTCGCAATTCAACTGTATGATTATAATTTTTTTTATATCACAATATCTAAACATTTTTATACCGATAGTCCGATACCTACGTTTTCCCCTTGCTTAGATGGCTAAAAGTTTTAAATAATACCATAATTGCAATGTACAGTACCTAACCATTTTATATTTAACAGAATCTTTGATGTAGCGTAAAGGTACCTAAGTTGTAAAGTGAATGTTACGAGCAGCAAAAGCCACATTATTTCTTTAGCAACACATTATTTCATACAAGGTGTCGTAAAACATGAAAATATGTAGAATAATATTGTTTTCGAGAGAAACAGCTATAATACTGCTTTTTGTATTTTATTAATTACTGGCTATTTATTGCAAGCGCTGCGAGGAAAGCTTGAATTAATGTGCGCTATAAAGTGGGTACTGATTTCTGAACGGATACTACACCAATATAATAAAAAACAAGTATGTATATTGCACCAGTGGTTCTTGAATGTATTATATTACTAGCTGCGCCCTGTGGTGTTACTCGCTACATTCTTTCGGGATAAAAAGTAGCCTATGTGTTAATCCAGGGTGTCAGCTACCCGCCATATGAATTTCATTTTCAAATGTCATCAAAATTGGTTTAGGCGTTTGAGCGTGAAGAGGTAACAAACATACTAACACACTAAAAAACTTTCGCCTTTATAATATTAGTGTTATTACTAACAGGGTGAGAAAATATCTCAGTCCTAATATATTTCGCTTTGTTATGTCATTTGTAAAACTACTTATTTTCTTCCGACATAAGCCTGTAAAAATAACTTAAGAAGTAGAAGACAAATTTGCTATTCTACAGCTTGGTAGTGAGGCTGACTGGCCAGGGAGCGCCAGATCATTTGAGTGTCTCTAGTGAAGATTATTTTAGTTAACCTCTTTTACCACTGACCAGTGGACATCTAATAGAGAATCTAACCATATATACTGCAAGTTATAATACCGAGTAAATGAAGCGTACGCCTAAAGAGGCAGTTGTCAAGGCACTATTATATTATAAATGTGTCTCTTAATTTGAAAATAATATTTTATTTGACATTGCATTGTTATTTATTACACGTAATAGTTTTATAGCTATAAAATTCATGAGACTAAGATTGCCTAGTATTTTTTAATATTTTCATAAGATCATAACAATATAAAACAAGTTCTGAAGAGTCTTAATTCCATTAGTCCATTCAGTCAACATCATAAATAATTTAATTATAGGACCTAATAAGACCTAATCTTCGATTATCGGTTACACAATAAGGGAGTTAGTATAGTTTTTTGATTACTCCAAGCGTTAGCCTTAGATTAGAACGAGCCAAGTGTGACGTGAGGACGTTTCTTTGTTAGTGTCCAGTAAAAGGCGGCAGAAATAGCGCCTCTTAAGCATAGGCTTCAAGGCAAGGCATCGTATATTCAAGATTAGTACTTGAAATCTAGCCGAGGCTTAGGGCCATACAGTACCTACATTACATGTTTTAATTGTTGAAATCTTTGCTATGCGGGAAATACATTTATAGCCCATAAAATGAACAAAGCTTGATAATAAAGAAGGAGTTTTGCAAGTTTTATGAAAATATCTTTTGTCATTAAGAACCGTTGGTTAACAATAAATGTGTGTTAATATATTACGGATAAGTTTATAGAGAAATCAATGTGTGTTTGAAGTTGTAGTAAAATGTTGAATAGTTTAGCTTATATAATATTAACAATCAAATCATTTTTATTCACCGTCATACTGTTCAATGAACAGGGACTGGTGTAATAAATGAATAATAATGTCCACCCATTTCAGGAAGTTCATAGTTATGTAATATTTATAATATATTGGTTATTGGAAAAGTATATACATTAAAAAAATACATTAGTATAAAATCATTGTTGGAGAAAACACGTTTAAACCACGTAAGTCCTAACATATTAATATGTAGAGTCAAAGGAGAGCGTAGAATACCTTGGATAAAAATGGACAAGTAATGAACAAATAAGTTCTACATGTAATAAATAGGATCTGCCCTAATTAGAATGGGTACTAAGACACAGGAGTTTGTTTTTATTTGATTTTTGACTAACACGTCTATTGGTCTATTCGTAAAATTACGTGTTTCACCAAAAAAATAGTAAGTAGCTTTTGGAATCACATAATTAATTTACTGTACCTACATAATAATTAAATATTTAGTTGTATATGTAATATCTATGTTATTTGGCTTTTATTGTTAAGTAATAAATAAATAACATATTTACCCCTTTTATTCACTTCCATGCATTTATAATAGTTATTTCTAATAAAATAACTTAGGAATTAAATTAATTGACTTAATGTAGATCTCAATTAGATCTTCTTCTTACGATAATAGGAAGAAAATCTAATAAGGTTGATGAACAACCTAGGCCTCTGACATGGCTGTACTGGCTTGAAAAATCCTTTAGGTGTGCCGGTTTCCGCACGATATTTTCCTTCACCGTTTTTAGCAACTGATAACTAATTTATATGGTTTGATCTTGCGACCTTTGACTTGGCAGTCCAATAGTCTTCAATTCGGCTATCACTGCATTACTCATGATCAGTAGATAAGGTATTCACTTTTTGGTAAGAACCTCCGCATTTAATTTCACGTCTGGTTTAGGAAGGATATTGGTCATAATTTAAAATAAAATTTACAACACCCCATAAAAAATGTTCTCAAATACTCACGCATATTTCTGAAGTCAGTACGAAATTCCTTTTCGCAAGGTGGCACGAGGAATTAAGAAATTAATCAATTTAATTAAAGAAAAGGATACCAGAAGCATTTAATTAATTACGTTTGGATGTCTATTTATGAATGTTATGCAGTGTTTAGCAATTATGTAATCTCAACACAAACAATGACATAATATAGGAACCAACCTACTTGCGGGTACACGCAATAATGTTCCGGATCAAACTAGACTACACACCTATAATTTCTTATACTTTTTACCCGAATGCCAAGGAAGGAACCTAATTGAAACTAATCTTACAATCAAATTCTTCTATTCCTCTTAACCACTAGACTGACGCTTTTCTTTTTAGCCATCTTTTAAATAAGCACGTTAATAAATTTGTATTAATTTTTATTGTCTTAAGCAGAATTTCCACGACAGACAATATTTTTTTAACGAAGTAAAGTAACTGCAGGTATTTCATTCTAAAAACTATGTACAATATACATGTCGATGCTTCGTCCTAATAATTTTAAGAGTAGTAAACCAAAATACTGGTGAACTCCAATTATTTCAGTCTTCCAAAAACTCATCACAAAAGATCTATAAGGGATAAAGTAATTATTAATAGAAGTAGTTTAAGTAATTATAGAGATTAAAAAATACACATTTGTCGCCAATCAGGACATAAAAACCCGTGTAAATAAATTTAAAATTTAACCATATTTGGCTATCCTCAATTTAATTAAAATCTCATTCGAAATATAATAAACAGTGTTTTCATATCTAGTTTCTCAAAGTAGACCGGTTGATCTAGGATGCTGCATGATACAGGATCATAAAAAAATCATTCAGCTATCTTAATGTAAATGAATGGTCGACGTCCACCATCCACTTATGTTGCCGCAGCAATTAAACTTTAATCAACTCGTTAATCTTCTATCCGTGTCGTCTCGAGTAATCAGCCTGAAAATTGCGTGCAAACAAATCAGAATCAATCACGGTACTTGATGACTTTATGGTGGGTTACATAACAGCTTTTTACTAATTTATTGACACTACTTAGCGTAAATTCATTTGTGAGGCTTGTCAATTGGAGGTCTCACTTGCATTCTTTAATTATACTAATTTAATGTATCGGCTTCCTATTAGGAATTTGTTATGGATTGGTTTTTTAAATAAGATTCCATGACGGATCTTGATGGTTATTGGCATGTAGATGAATATTAAGCTCTTCTTGTTAGCCCTTAAAATAAGATAGGGCTCGATTAATCTAATTTTGCAATAGATTCAACTAGGCGTTATATATTTCACTGTAACCATTTTTCTAAAGCAAAAAACTTTCTGGGCTTCCTAGGGTGGGCTATGGGCTTCGTCGTAGTTAGATAAAAGTGCAATAATTATACATGTTATGGGAACTTCACATTAGTGAAACCAATCCAAGGTCTAAGAACGGTATAAAGTGGTTTGTCGGTTTTCCATGTCAGCTAGCGATTGGCGTTGATTACTGAGGCGCCGGTCGAGGTGTCTCGTAGACGGCGCAATTAGGAAGTGTGCTTCCGCCGCCCACCGGTCGCCGGCCGCGGCGCCACCGTCACCCGCCGAGGAATTGCCTGCAATCGCTGCTAATTACGGCTATCCTCAGTGACCGGCCACATCCACCGAGCGCTACTAAAATTGCACGAGTCCCGTTATGTGTTGCGACTCGGGCAATTTGTAGCAGAGACGCCGCCCTGCCTTTTTATTGGCCTCGATGTGGGTACCTGTCGTCAGAGCTGTGCTAGTTATCCTTTTAATTACTGTTCACACAATACTTAAATAATCGTAATATTGTATAGAGCCATTCAGACTTTTGAGTCAGTATTTTGCAACATGTAAAATCAGCAAGCAATGTCAAGCTTCCTTGCAAATTAAATTTAATATGTTGTTTATTCTCAGATATCATTATTTTGACCATTAGTTGAAGTCGTTACCCACGTCCGGGGCGTGGAGGCGACAGATTGATATAAATAGTTCCTCTTATTAAACGCGCTGGAATGGAAGGGAAATAAGTCGTAAAAGAAACGTTATATTGCGAAAAAAATGTAATGAATAGGTTAGTGTCGTGATAAATCAGATGCTATTATACTAAGCACCTACTTTTTGGATTTAAAAGTTCTTGTGCTGCTTATAAATGCACTTCCTTAGGTAAAAAATAAATTAAGCGTAAACATTTAAAAAAATTCTGCAAGTTATTTATTTATATTTCTTTGTAGTACAAGTTCTATATTACAATTTCACACAAAAAGTTGCTTTTATTTTCCAGCTTTTTTCCAATTCTGTAACCACATTTCATTCGTCACTTAATTGTTAGTCTTAAAAGTGTTTTCTAATTTAATTTATAATAAAAATACCAAAGTATAGTAATAATATATCTAAACAATATTACTGAAGTTACAAAGTTAAGGCTTGCCAATAAAAAAATTTGCACCATTACAAACAAGTTTACGCTCCAAATATTATGTAAAATGTGTATCTTACTTAGTATCTTGATTCAGGGGTACTTCTTGGAGGTGATCAAATAGGGTAGTGCTGCAAATCGTTGTAAAAAAACTGCAATATCTGTCCAATATTTTATGATTGTACCTAGGTTCTTACTAATAGAAAATGGTAACTATTATAGAATATTGCTAGGTATCCTTATAAACAAATGATCCTAAAAGTACAGTCCCATCATTAGCGCTAAGGGTGAGGTTCGCGCCGGTCGCGCCGCGCGCCGCCCGTGCCTCGCGCTCCGTGCCTCGCTTGCTTCCGACATTACTCATCATTTGCGCTGATGGCGCTCCTCATCGCGGCCCATTCAATTTGTTTATATTTCACGCCACTCCGAGGTGCACCGCAGACATATTGCCTCTAGCCTTAACACCGAAATATGGGGCCTTACCGATATTTATGATGGCTTTATCCGCGAGCTGAGATGCGACTCTTTGCAATAATGTGCTTTACGGAGCTCGGGAAATCTCAAAATTGATATTATGTTGTATTCAATTTGACAGGTTACGACTTTTATCGTTTTTTGAAGAAAATGAAGAAGAATTAATCTATTCAGACGATAATTTTTTTTTAAACAGTTGTACAGATTTGAACGAATCATAACTTCTAATATAATCTCAATTAAGTAACATTTTAAACAAAAAGAGCACAATCGAAATCAGTTCATGTATTTCGGAGCAGCGATGACACAGATATAGGTACAATACACAGATATACCTCTCAAACTAATAACACTTTTCTTTGCACCGGGGGTTAATTAAATAGATTGCAGTAGGTACACACAATTATTTCAATTGGATGTTCTCAGGTCTAGAATTTACTTCATCACTGCGCCGAGTTCAGTTGCAATTGTAATAAGACATACTGAAATGTTTGAAGGAGCTTGAAGAATGTTGTATTGTTACAGAGGCGCTGGGCAGCGTGGGCAGCACGGCGGGCAGCTCTTGGCCGTCGTCGACGCCGGAGCCATCGCCGTCCCCTGCGTCAACGCCTACGTCCGCCGACGCGGCCGACGCCGAGGCTGAGCCGCCCTTCACGCTCGGCGCTACTGAACACACGCCTTACCAGTGCCAGTTCTGTGATAAAGCCTTTCCGAGGCTTTCATATCTCAAGAAACATGAACAGGTATGAAGCTACGTTTAAATACCTTTACTGATACGACAAACTTATTGCACCTGTCTGGCTGTACGTTCCGTACGAACAATTAAGAGACATTCTAGTTTAACACAAGTATCATTTGAGAGGGGTAATATGCGTCTACACACCGCGTTCTCATTTCCATAAAGTAATGTAGCTAACAGCTTCGCAGACAATACGACTGCTATGGCAATCATATCTGTGAATCCACAGCCCAGTTTCGCCATGCATGAGGCCTTCGCTTCATTAGCAAGTAGATACCCAAAACAGCCCATTTACAGAGCCGGTGCGTAGATATGCATCGCATTCGGCCTGCACAGCGCTCTGGCGAGCTGAGGGCTGTGACGTGCGCGGCCATTATGCCGGCCGTACATCTCGGCTCCTTTGTGTCGCGCCGATCTCGCCGCGTTACGATTACGACACACGCCGAGACAGATCTAGCTGAGATAGGACAAATAGAAACGTCACTTTGCATGCCGCCGCGAGCAGCTCGCCTACATACGGATATAGATCAGCACGTACACTTCAAGTGGCAAAACCGACACCTTGTTCAAAAATTAAAACTAGGGGAGGTCTTGCTCACATTTAAAGATATGAGAAACGAATCTCGAGAAAGGATTTCATTAGATTATCGGTATGCAATTGGCGTGTTGCGCTTGCGTCGATATCGATCAGCGCATCGCGGCGACCGTTGCTGGTGTCGGGTGTGCGCCGACAAATGTATCGCGCGATGATCGCGTCGCGGAGCCGCGACAGCAGCGCGGTGACGGCCGGAAATAGGCTTGCGATAACAACTCCCTAGCCTAGCTCGCCACACCTTTATCATCGCGCCGCTGCTTGGGAAAGGCGATCATTATAAGAATAAATCAATTACAGAGTCCACGCATACCTGCCATTCGTCTTGTTCTCGGTGCGCCTCCGGAGAAATCGTAAAGCAGTAAAACGTCTCGTGCAAAATGTTACTTTAATGCTGAAGTACAATTGATAGCTGGTAACAGTGCTTGGCCGTCCAACCTAATTAAATTGTCCGATAAGTATTGTGCTTGATAGAGGTAATCGAAATCGTAAAGCTGTCCGCAGTTGTATGGACACGCATCGCAGTCATACACTAAAAACGAATGAAAGCATTTGCATTTTTGTGCAGAAATATAAAAGTTTTATGTTCAATGATAGGACGCGGTTTATATTTAAGCACTGTTGAAAACCATGAAATGTGCCCATTGAATAAAGGGCCAAAGCCAGCAGCGGTCCTTGCAGGTTTAACCTTTGTTTACTGTAGCTCTTCGAGCCTCAAATAATCCGTCATTATCAAACTTGACTAACGTTTAATTATATTTTTTACTTAGGTATGAAACCTACATCCTCTGTTACTGTTATTATTTTAGTAATCATTTAGACATACTCAGGGAGGCAGTTATTTAAATGGATGAATAAGAAAATTAGAGCACTCCGAGAGATTTATATCTTTATTAACCGTAGGTACGAGCACCAACGATGTAGAGCTACTGTTTCGGAGAACTTGTGTTTCACAAGAATATTAAGATTTTTTATCATAAACTCGAACATTTTTCTGCATACTGACTGCGAAGTGAAGGGGTTACATTATGTTTATCCTATTAGCATTTATTTTTGTACAAATGTTACTACTTACTTGTTTGGCAGTTAAAATAGGTACTGTATGAGCTTTATGACAGTGCCGATGAAAGATGTGGAATGAGGAGAGGTACATATATAAAGGGTTTTTTAATAATAAACATTGTGTACTTAATTGGAGCTCACAAGAGACGGTTAACCAATGACAAGGATCCTGAAGCAACGGTCGCAGTTGACCTCGAGGACCGCCTGCACCTGGTCATGTGAACCGACGACGGAGTAATTCATCTCAGAAGTCGCTCAGCAGCCGCGCGCTGCCCATTCCCAAGCTTTTATTGGCTATCACGTTCACCTCAAACTAGTTTAAAATGTTCTTGGTGCGCTTTACTCGGAAAGCTCACCACCATTAGGAGCATAATGTCAGCCGCTCTCACGGTATTTGTTAGCAGTTAAAATAACGAGCCGTGATACATACCATTCGCGTGTCTTTTTACCATAAGCGTTGTGTAGTGTCGTGGTGGGAGCAGCAGGGCACCGCGGTGCACCCAGGGGCCGAGCCCCCGCAGCGCCCCAGGATCGTTTCGCTTATTGAATTCTCGCACGAAGCATCACGATGACAAGGGCCAATATTTTGTAATAATAACAAAACATATTTTTATTGCAAAGAACCCACTCATTCGCTGACTACCTTTAGAGATTGCAAACAGTAATATTGTCAAGCGATAAAACAAGGTCTCATAAAAAGCCGCTAAAGATTAATCGATTGTCAATCTCGTGAGCGTCTAATTGGCCTACGTTGAGGGTAGCTTCCTCTTAAGTGAGTGCGTGGGCTTGGGCGCTGGCCGGAGCGGGGCGCGATTTATCGTGCACGGACGATCAAATTTATTAATTCTGTCAGGGGCCGATTGCTCCAATTAAGTGAGTGGAGTAAACATGCCGCTGGTATGTTTATGTGTTGCCGTACCGATGTGTTGCTTGCGCGGGCGCTTCGCGGTAAAATTCGCACGTCACTCACCGCTAATCACAACATGTGATTTAAATATCACTTGTGAGTCTTGTCACTAGTTTATGCGATCAGAATTTAATTAAAAGTTACTTCTTTTTCGTTTAAATCAATACAATTAAGGGAATAGTTAAGAACTTTGTTATCGACTCTTATTTTTTAGTATTTAAAATAAGACTGCAGTGATATTTGCAACTTATAGATATGTGTGTACAAATACCAAAGAAGGACTAGTCTAGACTATGGTGTTGGCAGAAATTTGATCAAGTATTGGGAATTCAAGAGCTTTACTATGGATTTTTGGCCCAAAAAGTTTGAACTGTAGTAACTATACATGTTAATAAAGTATATAAAATATACGATTTTATAAGATCCTATCCTTGATTAAATCATTGGATGATAGCTACCATGTAACACGTTTGTCGACACGACGAGTATCTGTTTATCTATAAGACGGCAAAGTTAAAGTTTTATAGTCGTCATAAAATAATAGTAAAACAGTATATATGTAAGAAGAAAGCGGTGAGGCGGCGGATGCGAGCCCACTTAGCCCAATTAGACCGGACTCCGTGCTCATAATTGCTGTTAGCTGCACCAGGATACGCGGCACTTATCAATCTGTGGATTACCAGTCATGATAGTCGTGTAGGTGCCTCCAGGAGAGCCGAACAAGAACTAAACAAAAAGCTTGTGACTTACGGTGTTCGAGCAGCGATAGTTTTTTGATAATATGTAGTACTTGCTGGGCACCGCAGTGTTACCCGTTAAATTTTTTCGGGATAAATAGTAGCCTATGTGTCAATCAATCCAGGGTGTCAGCTACCTCTATATGAAATTTTATCAAAATCGGTCTAGCCGTTTGAGCGTGAAGAGGTAACAAACATACAAACTTTCGCCTTTATAACATTAGTGTGATACCCAAGTAATTAATTAATATTACACTAAATTGATTACTATATAAATATGTATATCAGAGACATTAAAATTTTACGGCTTTCGTAATTACATTATAGATTAGTGAATTTAAACATGAATGGAAATAAAATAATACATATTCGTTTATTCTATTCGCTAAGATATTAAAGATATGAATTAAACTACTTTTACAAACATTTTTCTTGTTGTCCTTACTTTGAGGAACTTGCTATTGCTATTAACATCATTTATTATAAGTCCTGTATAATTTATGCATAATCTCAAAGTAAAGTATGACAACAGTTTTGTTTCAAATTGAGCGTTATTCTTATGTTTGTTTAATGCAAAATGTTAAACGCGTTGGCCAAAGTCGAATAGAACGAGTCAATCACTCGGAACATTTGTTTAGCGTTGTTCTGAATGAACGTCGCAGAGGTGGTCAATTAGTAAAAGCGTGAACTGGCTGTCAGTTTGGGAGTCTATTATGCGACGGCCCAGCTCCAGTTCACGGTGGTGCGAAGGCCGACGACGCGGACGGCTCTCATTATCCTCCTGCCACAGGCTATTCATAAGCGCCACATTAGCATCCTCATTATGTCCTAACTCATGAATAATCTTTTCAGCGGGCCCAATAATAGTCGCTTTTTACAACTAAACGTATTTCGTCACGTAGATACAAAATATCTTCGGAGTTTTTACACAGTTTCGAACCTTAGGATTGTGTTTGCTCCCAATAATCTCTATGCAGACGCATATTTTTGCACAAAGTCTATAAAAGTCATTTTCTAGAAGTATGTTTCTATGAAGAAAAGCTGAAAATTGATCGGTATAGAGCCTGCACTATATATTTCATTTAATTTTATGATATTAGATTATACTTTGCCGAAAAGCACTCATTACCACAAAAAAAAAATAACTGTACCTACACTTAAAGCAGTTTTATTTCAAAGACATGATGATGACGCTGACTTATAGATAAAGTGCGCGTCCATTCTAATCCTAGCCACACATATCCAATCGTTTATTTTTTTTGTATTAATGTGGCCATATCCTTTATTAGAAACCTAAATTATTTGCAAAATAATTAAACAGGTTTCCTAATCTTGATATTATCTATTACCGGCTGCGACTTTGCTGCCAACAGCTCGTTACGGCATCCGCCAATGCACTTTGTAAACAAGGTATGGCCTATTAAATCAGAATAGCGCCTATGTGACGAGAGTATTGTGAGTAGTGAAATCTGCGAGCATGCCGTTAACGGTCCCATGTTTCATAACCTGTCTAGCCTGCGCATTACTGGGCATTACTTTTGTTCTCCTCTTTTACCGTTACCAGAAGACGTAACTCAAAACGTGTTGTTCGCAGCAGAGGCGTTCCGGCGAACATTACCGATCAAATCCATCTTACTGTGATAAGCTCGCTGCTCCCGCGCAGGAATGTTATCACTTGCACGTATCGATTCGTTATACTGAAGCTTCGGATACGTTATGTAACCACAGAATGATGGCTGTAAGAAAAGGATATATTTACTTCTATCTAACTTATGTAAACTTTGTATTATAGATATATTTAATTGAGAAGGTAACTGCATCTTAAAATAAATTGCTTTTTAATCAAATTTACATTACGCCTCGGCCGCGCTCATTGCATGGATCTGCATAGCAACGTAGATCAAAATATCTGATACGCAGATAATTAATCGAACAATTATCAGTCGTAATCGATCCGGGCGATGCGATGAAGCGGCGGTTCCCAATAATTGATATCTTACTTGAACGTCACGACCGGCGCAGCTTATTGGATCCTTCGTATTTTTTACTCTCTATTGACACAAAATGCCGCCAGATTGTAAGCTGGTCAGCTCACGCAGCAGCAACGGTAGTCAAACCATTGTTCACAGATGGTTCTCACGATAGTTTTTGTGATCAACGCATCCGGAGTTATTCCAATTCGATTATTGTGTGGCTTAATGTGTACACATTTTAATAGCTCTTGATCTTAATAATATTTGGAACGTTATGCATCTTATTTGGTCACGGTTAGAATGGGTGAGCTTCTTTAGCTTATGAAGCAAATTAAAATAGTAAAGAAATTGAAGGATGGTAGAATGATTTTTGCAAAATAAGAAAAAGCGCCTCGTACTCGGCTGTCCAGGATCCGCATACATCTGAATACTACTGAATACTTCCTGCCCATCAGAATTTAGTCAATGACTTAGTACACACCTCCACAGTCTATTCCTATCGTCTTATACTGGATAGTTTTAAATAGGTTGTTCTTTCCAGATTTATAACTAAGAAACAAAAGTCATCCAAAAAAATACAATGACAAGGATTTGTATAGGTAATACATAATTACTAAGTACTTTTTACTGAACGGAATATAAACGCCTGACTATGTATAAGCTTCACAGGAACAAAGTTAGGTCTAAAGTCGACCTTCCATTGCCTAATTTACCAAAATACTTTTGTATTATTATTAGTAACGTTTGAAAGTAACTGTTGTTCCAGACACATTCAGATCAGATGCCATTTCGGTGCGAGTTCTGCTCGCGACTGTTCAAGCACAAGCGGTCCCGTGATCGCCACGTCAAGCTGCACACAGGAGACCGAAAATACCGCTGTGCACACTGCGAGTCTGCCTTCTCCAGGAGGTAAATTAGACCTTTTTATTGTAATTAGAATATATATGTATATGAGCCTACTAAATATACATAGGAACATTTATATATGGTTGTGTGTACAAAGAGAATGCTAATGCGCCTAATCCAAAGCCATTGAAGATTAATATACACTTAAAAGAATACTCAGGAGATGCATGCATGACAAAGGCGTCCCTGTAAGATTAATCACCGACAGTCATGGGGCCCGCGCTCTCGGTCGCAAGGCGACGTGTCACCTTTTTCGTCACCTTACCGCGACCATGTGACTAATTCCATGCAATTTGTCGGCCCAACGAACCGCCGACTAGTGAAAAGAGATGATGCGCTGACAAATGACGTCGAGGGTCTCACAAAAATGAAATAATGGCCCATACCTAAACGGGTACGGCGAGTGCGGCCATTAGCGGAGGTGTTTGGGCGAACGCCTCTATTCTGTAGTTTGCGTGAAAAGCCTCTTTGTTAGTTCTGTTTGGTACGTGCTTTATGTGGGCACTTATGTCTCATATGACAAATTGTCGTCTTAGCTTGGTCGCACAAAGACGATTTATCTCAATTTTAAAATCCTTAAACAGATGTTTTTAAAGTATCTATTCATTCACATATTTTTACTCAATACATTAATTATTAAATTACGTCATGTCTGTAATTATAAAAAGCATGATAATGGCTAAGTCCAAGTACTGTTTTGTAATATTATTTTTATACTTCTTATCGTATGATTGAAGAACAACCTGGTTTTTAACTGCCTGTAGGCCTCTGACATGGCTTTACACACCGTTGATGAATCTCTCAGGTGTGCTGGTTTCCTCGCAATATTTTCCTTTACCGTTTTTAGCAACTGATAACTAATATATAATACGCACATGAATTCGAAAATACATTGGTGCGTGCCCGAGTTTGAACTTGCGACCTTTGAGTTGGCAGTTCTACGGTCATACCACTCGGCTATCAATGCTGTATTTTGATGTAGTTTTATTTACCTTTCGTAACATAAACAAGTTTGTCTGTTTTAGCGACCACCTGAAGATTCACATGAAGACGCACGACAACCAGAAGCCGTTCCAGTGCACAGTGTGCAACCGCGGGTACAACACGGCAGCGGCTCTGACGTCACACATGCAGGGCCACAAGAGAGACCGCGAGGGGCGCGAGCCTGATCGGCGTCGAGCGCTGCGCTGTCTGCGCTGTGGAGACGCCTTCCGACGACCCGACCTGCTGCAGGTACAATCACCTAACTCACTGCCTGTTTTTTTCTAATTACTTGATCGATAAATTATAGCTATAGCTACTACTTTGACGACTTTTGAGCATTTATATAGCCATCACCTCAGGCCTAGCTAAAATTTGTTATTAATGTGTTTATAGTCCAGTGTATAGGTCTAACTGTGATGAAATTATGAAGGTATAAAAATACATTTTAGAAATAATAAAGTAGAATCATTAGGTACAAGGTAACCAGTAAATTAGTATCAATACAATTAACGTTTATAGCTATTTAAAAAAAAGTAACAAAAAAATTATTATGTTAAATTCAGGCGCACATGGCGACCGCGCATGGCGTGGACGCTGCAGCAATGACACCGCCGCGACGAGTCGCCTCTCAACCACCCCCTACTCTCCTGGCCTGCATCTACTGCACCCGCGACACCTTTACAAGCATGGAACAGTTACAGCTCCACGTGCGTGCAGCACACTCAGCGCTGCTGAATGGAGAAGGCCCAGTACAAGTGGACCAACCTGCGCCCACTGACCTAAGTCGACGAGCAACTGATGATGTCCCGCCAGCAAAACGTCCACGCTCCGGCTCGGGCACACCACAAACAACTCTTTCACCAAGCACATTGCTTTGCAATCAGTGTGATGCTGCTCTTCCTGATTTTGAAGCTTTTCGCGCTCATTTGAAGGGCCACCTTGAAGAGGGAGGCGAGCTCGGCCGCTCTAGCCCTGCTCCTTGCGTCCATTGCGGTGCTACATTCGCAGATGCTACTGCTTCTGAGCGACATCTAACAGCACATTATCTGGCCGTGTCGTGCGAGTATACCTGTCACAGTTGTGCGCGAAGCTTTTCTGCTCCTGATGACCTTCAAAAACATCTTCTTGAATTACACGCACATCATCTGTACCGCTGCGCTTTATGTAAAGAAATATTTGATTCGAAAGTTGCAATTCAGGTAAGTTTCTCATATAATTTTTATGTATTTCTAATCGGGCGTGGAATTAAAAACATAAAATTTAGGCATAAGAAATACAAAATAATGTTTGTACAAAAGCTTAAACCGAAGTTTTGATTTATTATCTAGTGTTAACCCTTTTATAGGGTAACATATTGTGAAAATACAAATACAAAATAAATAAATTATGTGTTATATAATCTTCTTTGTGGTTATTGTCAGGTTCACTTTGCTGTGGCACACAGCGGCGAAAATAAAGTTTGGGTTTGCCGATCATGTGGTGCGGGCGCAGGCGCCCTCCGCTCTGAAGCTGAGGGCGCCGCTCATGTGCGCTCCCGGCATGCGGCTAGCGCGCCGCGCTGCGCGTGCGGGGCCTTACTCGGCAGCGGCGCGGCTACCAGGGCTCCTAGACAACACCGCGCGTACAGGTGCCCGGTGCCAGCGTGCAATGACGCGTTTGCCGTTCAATACCTGCTCGAACGTCACATGCAGGCGCATCATGCGATTCAGCAACAGGTGAGATACCTACTGGACATATTAGTTACTTGCGACTTTTTGTTATTTGTCCTTATTATTACTTACTGATAACATAATATAATACATAATGGTCTTTCCAGGTATTAAATGGCGAAATATCTAGACCGAAGAGAATAGAAACTAGTAATGGCGGCGAAGGCGGCGATGATGCTCGGTCTCCATGCACTCCTGGGGCCGAGAACGGCGGTATTACCACTGCAGTGGTCGCCGCGGGAGAAGAACGTCGGCGCAAGAACGGCGCAGTGGCACTGCAGTGCGCTTATTGTGGTGAACGTACCCGCAGTCGCGCAGAACTGGAAGCACACACGCGCGCACATTCCGGTGCTGCTGCCGCCCGACACAAATGTCTGATTTGCGACGAAGTACTGCCATCTGCAGCAGTTCTAGCAGAGCACAAGCTCACTCATTGCAAGGTAATGTATCAGAAATATTTCGTAATTAAATATTTTGAGGTGGTTGCCTAAATTATGGATTTAAATTCGCAAAATTCTGATCTCATTTATTATTCACAATAAGTAGTTATAAATGTATTTATTACATTAACTAAACATTGTTAAGCAATTACTCTTATTTTGGCTTTGTGAGGGTATCCGGGTTACCGGTACCGGTAGTGTCCTATCGTATAATTAAGTGGTCCTTGCATATGTATACTGTATAGGATCTGCAAAACTATGTACAATATGTACATTGTACAGACACACCTCCAAGATATCATGTAAAAATATATTTATTAATTAATTTAATATTGATTCGTAGGTGGTGTCAGGCGATACGTGTGCTAGATGTCGCGCTCGGCTGCTGTCTGAAGAGTCGTTTCTTGGTCACATGGCGCGGCACCATCCAGCCCTGCCGGCGCCGTGCGTTGTGTGCCGACAGACACTGGCCTCCGAGGCGGAGGCCCGTCTTCACGCCCGTTTCCATCTCCGGCCGGGTGAAGACGAACAAAGATGTGCAATATGCCTCCGTGCGTTACCCGAAGGCGAGGCAGGTGAAGGTGCCCGAGCTTGTTCAGCATGCTACGCGCGCCACGCGGCTCCGCGCCCGCCGCCGCCTGCGGACCACGACTGTCGCCTCTGCCGACGAGCCCTCGGATCGCCGACGCGTCTACAAGCCCACCTAATTGAGCACACGTTCGCCGGGATCGGTGCTTTCACTTGCTACCTGTGTTCGGCAGTATTTACAAGCGCTGCAGGCCTGCAACGACATCTACCCGAGCATGCAGCTGCACCTCGACCTTACGACTGCGCTCGTTGCGGACTGAAGTTCTTCTTCCGTGCAGAGCTAGACAATCATGCCTTTGTTCATTTGGAAGAAGCGGAAATTGCACAGAGGGCATTCTATGAGGCATATGCGCGTGGCGCTGCTACGGCGTGGGCGGCCTTAGCACCGCCGGAGCCGCGAACATCGCCGCAAGCAGAAGTAAAGCGAGAGCCGGAGATTAAAGAGGAGCGTGGAACTGACGAGTATATAGAGGTGTCGTCACCGCCACCTGCACTGCCCCCGCCCGCGCCCCCCGCACCGCCGTCGCCCGCGCCCGTGGTGAAGCAGGAGAAGCCGGATGAGGAGTGAGCAGGCTCGCATGTGAGCGCGCAGTGAACGTGTCGTCCCTGACGCGGGCCTGGGTCCCGCTGCAATACTAGATTACGTCCGTACGAGCTATTATAAGTGGTTAGGTTCGTTAAAGGTTAGTCGTTAAAGTTTTGCGTTCAGAACGCTGTATTTCCAGTAAGTAGTTCGTACCTATCGTTTATGTTGGCTAGAAGTATGTTTTATAATGTTTACATGGCTATTTGTATTACCTGTTAACTTAATATATTATGTTAGGCTTCAATAACATAGTGTTTCTTTTCTTTATTGAATCCTCAACTCCAAATACTTGAAATTATATATTGCATTTATGAGAATAATTAATTATATGGTACTTATAATGTAACTATACTTCTTAGTAGTAATTATTATAATTATTACCTATATATCACCATAATAGGTACTATACCTAATGATAACAATTTACGCTACAGGGAGATTGGAGGATGTGTTGGTATTAATTATAACTTTTCCTACTAAACTGAACTATGGGTTTTCCTGTGGCATGCCTTGAATTCGTCATAATTCTGACAATTTACATTTCAACAAAACTAGATTCACACGCGACTTTGTCTGCGTTGATAAAAAATCGTGTTTTTTCAAGATTAGCCAAAGTCTACGCTAAAAATCCACTCTGAATATCGTTGAAAGAATTTTTGAAAAACGAATAGGTTTGAAAACCTCTTATATACAAACAATATGCTTATACCAATGCAATGCATAGATAGTAGGTATACATTAACAAGACATAAGTACAAAAAATATGTAGGTATCTAATACACAAAATTTGATGATATAAAATAATTCAGAACCTTATACATGCCTACCCTAAGGCATGCAAAGTAACAGTCTTACCCATGATCCGATCATAGTTCAGGCGATTTATTGTGCAGATTACAACTCTTTGAACTCTTTCTAAATCACTCATTAAAACAAGCTTATAAAATCAAATAAATATACTTGACAGTTTAATCGAATAATTTACTTATTTTACGCGGTGGCAATTTGTTGCTGTATCCAGGGTAAGAAGGCCGCGACGTTGACGTAGGCTGCAGACACATTGGCGTTCGCACAACCTAGGCCCCACGCCACCAAACCCACTACTACCCACTGTCCGTTCACCTGGCACACAAGGCCGGATCCGCCGTCACCCTAGAAAATATAATAAAAAATATAACAAACCTAATATCATCATCATCTTCAGCCTATCTCCGTCCACTGCTGGACATGGGCTTCTCCTATATTTGGACCGAATTTCGATCACGGCTAGCAATCTCAACTAAGACAACGGGGAAGATGGTAGTAGAAATGCAGATTTAGATTACCAACCAATATAGTGACCGTTAATATAGATCGATTATTTGATGGAAAACACCGTAAAACAAATGGTAGGGAAATAATGATTAAATCACCGCGTAATGGTATTCAACGAAGTTTTGTATTGGGAATTCGTTGATATAAATAATATGCATCGTTGAGTGCAGTTCGGCTCGCGAGCGCGACTCTGCAGTAACCAGCTCCTGAATAAGGGTTCCTTTCTTGTTCGAACCTAGTCAGGCGCCCCGAATACACACGTGTGTAAAACCGGCGTATATATTATGTAATAACACTCATGAAAGTTAAGTAAAATATGCATCGTCACCATCGAAAGTGGAACCTGGATGTGGCTGACTGTGGCGTGGAGTCCGGATAAACAATTCTGGCCTATGCCCAGCAGTAAGCGATTTTGGGCTTCGGTTAATGATGATAAAAGTACACGTACCGTGCAAGAATCTTTGGTGGCTTCCCCTCCAGCGCACACAAACGATGTAGTATCCAGCACGTAGGATGCTCCTAACCTCGCTGTTTGCATCTGAGTCTGACAAGTCGCAGGAGCCACTATAGGCACGTCCACTTTTTTCAGTATTTGTTGATACTGGCCTTGAATCCCAAACATATTTTTGCCCCACCCTGATACCCAACACCTATAAAAAAAACATACATAAAGAAGAAGGAACTATCTAGCATAAAATATTGTAAGACATCTTAAAATTTTACTCCTACGCTATACAATAGCCTAAATAATATATAACACTGTACATTTTACTAAATTACCTTTGTCCTGTATAAGTAGTAGTTGATGAAGGTGGCAGACAGGCCTTATTGATTGTAGTAGCTGCTCCAACGCTCGGCGTAAATGGCACTGCAGTTGACAATCTCAGTACCATGATGTCATACTGCAGGGTGTTGGCGTTGTACGATGGATGGCTGAATACTTTGCTCACTGTATATTCTTGGAAAGGAACTGGTTCATAAGTCCCGGCAGCATCCCATTCACCTAATCTAACTTTGACATTAGGAGCTGTTCCTGAAACACTGATATTTAATTAAAGAATGTTATTACTTCAAAGTTTCTTCTTAGGGTTATATTTCGAAGTAAAAAAGAATAATAATGATGAATACTTCTTAATACTTACACGTACGGTACTAATCTATGAGTAACGGTCAATACATTTAATTGGTTAACCAGTACTCCTCCTCCTATGTAATCGTTTTGTTTAGTCAAGATTAGTGCCTGAAATAAAGAAATTATAATTAAATTCCTTAATCTAAAATTAAATATAATACTTGATTGACTATTTTAGGTCTTGCCCACCTGCCAAGGAAACTCTCCGAAATTAGCTTGTCCAGCGGCGGGAGCAATAGCCGTAGTAGGCACAGTCTGCAATACACCACAAGCTATTTGTGCGCTAGTTGTAGTGTTACCACAGCAATATTCTTGACCACTTGGACATTGAGTTCCACCCTAGACAATTAAACCAGTGATATTGACGTTATTCAATTATTAAAAATAAATACAGGTATATTACTCTGATTTTTAAATTCACTTACCGGAGTAACGATCCTGATGTCTATCATACCAGCACCCGAAGTACCAGTTCGAATACAAGTTCCAGTAGGCACACAAGCACAACTCTGTCTCTTTACAATTCTATGAGGGGAAATACTATCGTCATGTGTTACACTATTCAAAAAATCTTTAATGTTCGTCTTATATTTACGTTCGACGCTTCTGCGTTGCCTTGGAAACTTGACAGAAGAGTCGTATGTCGGTAATTGTGCACTAAACCCAGTAATGGGAGGCATATTCAATGCAGCCGAAGGTGCCGGTGTAGTGCCGAGACGAGGATCGATCGGGAGCGGGCCTGCGATTGTTTCATCGGGATTAAATAAACATACAACGTCAGGATCGGTACAAATTATCAGAGGTAAAAGCACTCCACCTATAGTTGTAGCTGCTGTGGCGGTCGTAGGCGCCGCAGTAGGAGGAGGTGTAGGTGCCGCTGTAGGAGCTGCCGTAGGTGCCGCCGTGGGTGCCGCCGTGGGTGCCGCTGTTGGTGCCGCTGTAGGTGCCGCCGTGGGTGCCGCTGTCGGTGCAGCCGTAGGAGCAGCAGTAGGAGGTGGTGTAGGAGCAGCAGTGGGAGCTGGTGTAGGGGCCGCTGTTGGAGCCGCCGTAGGTGGAACTGTCATGTTACCGGGAGGCCGTGCAGTGGTTGTTGTAACAGTTGTGGCTGCTGTCGTTGCTGCTGTTGTAGGTAAAATTATTGGTGATGGTACTCCAGTAATCACTACAATAGGTGACGGGTTGGTGGGCAGCAAGCCTAGACATGCTGTAAGAATCCACAGACACATTCCGAATTTACCATGAAATATTTCTTCGCTAAACAAACACCGTTCACTGCGACCGATCACAGTTTAATATGGTTGAAGGTGATGATGAGCCAAACATTAAATACAACCTTAAAATTACGATAGATGGTATTCCCCTAACAATAGCAGCCTTCATGGTGTAATGCGCATGATCATATAGCGACAAATTGTTGCAATCAACAAAATGTGAATTACTAATGTTTTGTTGACCGGTGAATGTCGTCATTTGAACGAGTAAATTATTGTAATCTCACCTCATTTCAATCCTAACGTAAGCATGGAACTATAACAAAGGATTTGAACTACATAGTAGTAAATCTAGTAATATATTATGTATGTGCATTGTGCAATGATGAATTTAGTTCATGATTACTCGTGGGTACACTACCTAAACAAAAGATACCCACAGACGAAAATACACATTATGTTACCCTATAAAGTTGTTAGGGAATTATATAAGAATTTAGAAGAAATTCAACTTAAACATTAAAAAAGGTTGAATAGGATTTAAATAAACTAATTCAAAGCTTAACAACATTATCGCGTGTCCTTGGTGCAAAACGATGAGCATTATGACAAACTCATTAAAGTTTGCATAGTTATGAGACCGTGGCGTGGTCGAAATAAATAGACCGCCATTATTCTGATAGCCTACTCTCTGCGCCGGTTATGTACTATAGCTCAATTTATCAGCAATAAACATTATAAAATTGTACAGACATACAAACATTCATCATTATCAGTCATGCCAGTGTCCCTGAGGCTACTCATAGACCATGGATTTCCATTTGCTACGATTATGATTTACTCCTTCTGCTTCATTCACTCCGAATAGGTACTCCTGTCCTCCAGAACATATCAAATCTGAACAGTTTTTCTTGCCGATGTCTCTCCTCTACGTATCCATCGAAATAATTCACTAATCCCAGATACTTGGCTCATATGTTTGCTTAGTCAATTTTCTTTATTTTCACGTACAATAAGAAGTCACAAACCGCTCCAAAAAATTCTATGTACTGGCTCTGCCCACTTTAGTAGGTACTCTCTTGACGCGCATTGGTTACTGTATTTGTCTAGCCTGCATAATTCATACACATTAAGCCAAAATTCGAACAGTTTTCGCATGAGTGAGGGGGTGGGGGGCACACTGGAGTGACCATTTCTCGTACAACAGTGCAATACAGTGATCGTAGAGCAGTACGATTGTAGCAATGCGTCGTAGCGAGTGTAGCACGTAATATATAAAAAAAACCACTTTAGTTTTTGGAGAGTATTTTATGTCCACCAAGAAGTCGTTTTCTCATAATTTACATTTGTAGCAATTGCAGTTATAATGGCTATAGGCTCGCCATACAGGCCGTTTTATCTAGAGATAGAATTTTGTTAAATGTAAATGCGGGTGTCTAGGTGTCTGAAAATATAGACCCACTACCAGCTATGCTTACTCCATTGAGAATTACAGGTGTGATTATTATTGTATATAATTATGTATACCTATGATGTATTTACATCATATTAATAATTAGATTCTGCCAACATGGAGTTTAAAGGTCAGGTCATATATAACTATCAGACAAATAGTGGATATAATTATTTATTATAAACAACATATTTATATATTACAAACTGCATTATTACTTAAAAGTTTATGTAACTGCCACCTTACGTAAACTCCATGTACTGATTTATCAATCAGTACCTTGTTTGTATGTTGGCTTCATTTATAGTAAGGACCTGTACAGATGGCGCTGCTAAAGTTTCTTTTATCAGCCGCAGCCATATCGGAGGGCGCCACTGCTGCTGAAACGGGTATGCGCAAGCCAACGATACGTCGCTCGATACAAACAAGAAGTGTAGTGCCGACAACGTCACGTATATGTATAGCTTAGGATGATAGCGACAGCCAGTAGTGCTCCGCTCAGTTTGCGTACACTGCTTGTGTAATTCGAGGCCGATTGTGAATGCAATCCGTGCTATAATTTTAATATAGCCGCGAGTTTTAATTATGACAGATTTTAGTGATGTCCCTTTAAGATATAAGGTCATTTTTAATTCAGTGAGTTAGCGTTTTCAGACGTTTCAATTAACTGTGCCTATTAAAATTTACAGCAAATATGAAAAGTTATTGTAGTGTTCGTCCAAGTTAATGATAAAAATGTGCAGATTGTTGCCTATGTTGTGTTTTGGATCTTTAGAGTGCCGGATTAAGAGGTAGTCCATTCGGTTCGTAAAATTAGTGCTTTTCATAATATAAGTACCCACAGTGCCGATGCGGCGTCTATAAATGAATTTTATTAACTGCCGATTTTTCAAAATGCCTTCATTTAATCAAGAAATTAATGTGGATATGAATTCTAATGAAAATGGTGCCTTAAAGACTGATGCCAAAGATGGCAAAATCGATGAGCGTCGGTATGTGTCAGCCGAACAAGTATCGAATAATACGCCGGTAGGGCTCAATGCTGACCAGAGGCTTGCTTTTGCGTTAAGAGACTTCTTGTCTCCGGCAAGCATAACAATAAGTGATGAGGAGCCCTCGCCTTCAGCCTTGGGACAGACGCTGCCTTATATAGATGAGCAAATAGATGGAGACGCGGATGCTACACAGTCCGAAGAAGAACCGCCGCTATGCCGTGATACGGACGACGTGCTGAACAACGCCGCTTGCCGCCTGAGGCGGTGGCGAGCTGCATCACGGAAGCTGCGCCGACCACGAATCATAAATAACTTGTCTACCAAAGATGAGAAAGAAGGGAACGCCAGCAAAGTATGCAACGGTGGGCACACGGACCTGGCCGACCGGCTGCGCAGCCTGGCGGCGGCCAGCAGCATGTCTGTGTCGGCGGGCGAGCTGCTGTCGCTGGCGCCGCCGCCCCCGGCCGCCACCGCGCCGCCGTCTCCCGGCTGTCTGCTCTCACCCTCGCTCGCCGATCAGAGCTCCGCGGAATATTTTGTAAGTCTTCATGGTTCTTTATCACCTTACTCGATGTATATAAACCGCTGAAAAAAATACTGCTTCTAAGCATTCTTATCAAAAGGCATACATACTCGGCACGGAGGCTGATTATTTACATAACACCTAAGTACGTACACAAGCAAGTATTTGCGTACTGTAGACGCACGCACCTCGTCGAAAACAAAGCATTTTTTCTACATGCGTCAAAATTTTACATATTTGTACACAATTTGAATTGTAAAATAGTGTTATATTATGTTAATAAATTTTTATTTTGGAATATCTACGCTATTAAATGGAAGTACTTTACGTAGGTGATTCGCATGTTGGAGTAAAGAACACCAATGTCGAAGCCTGCCAGCCACGTGATACTCGTACTTGTAAGACAGTTCAGCTTTCGCGGTTTTCTAAACCACATCGCAAAGCCGGACTGTAGTTGCTACTGATCTTAAATAGGGCATATTGTTTATCACTCAATAGGTACGTAATTGTATTTTACGAATCAAATATAGTTCACTAGGGTACCTACGGCTAATAAGTTGTAAGTCCAGACTTGGAGCATCCTTAAGCCTTGGACAAAATGTGAGGGAAGTATTATTACCATGTTATACACGCATCATTTCACTCAGGAGCGAGCCGTATCTTAGAACTTATAATTATTACTTAACTTATACTTATATTTTAATAGACTTTAAAAAATATTTAAAAAAATAATAATAGTAAATAAAAAAGTCGTATAATTCTCATTTGAAATACTAATTTAAATAAACATAATATTATCTATATATTATTATTTAGTGTAAGAGTAGATGCATATATTCAGGAATTTGCATTCCTGAATACACACATTTTAATAATATTACATAATAAAGGAACACTATTAAGTTTTTTTGTAATTTAAAATATTATGTTACCCAAATAATATAAATGTGTGTGTAGGTAAGCACAATACTCATCCTGAAGTAGGTACAGTAAAACAAGGTGAATCGAAACCTAAAATAGAGACAACATTTTGGAACTGCCAAAAATTTAAAAACTTGTGTTCGCGTTAATTCCCGTGTTCTAATTTCGATTTTAATTATGCAACGCGATAGTTTTAAATTATGTAGTATTTTGGAATTGATTTTAATATTAAATTTGTTGTCATAAACGCTGTAAAAAGTCCTATAGATTGTTGTTAATTATACTACAATTTAAAGTATTAGGTCCTTAATGGTAACAATCTTTTTGCTACAAAATTCGTTCCAAAGTTTCTTCTCTATTCACCCTTAACTTTCGATTCAGCCTGTTTTACCGTTTACGGTAATGCGTGTTTATCTGTTCATAATTCACCATTATCAGCGTGTCGTAAACAATTAAAAGAAGGTAATGAATAAATATCTTAGTGTTTTCAAAAGCATCATCATATCATAAAACATCTTACAGCCGTTTACCAATAAAACCATACGTCATGAAAAGTCTGAACGTTATTGAATAAATCAAGCAGTTGACGTCACTGGTGCGTCTTGCTCGCCGGTAACATTAATGTAACCGGCCTATTGAACCCTACTCACAGCTGTTTCGAAATCTAAATCTTACGCTCACCACCTAGTCACTTCGTCAGATAAGCAAAGCAAATGAAAGAATACAGATAACGCTCTGTACGCGAAATCTACGAACGTACCTATTGATGACACTTGTAATCACATAAATAGACTAATAGTAGCTATTTAAAAGGTTTAGTCGTAATAGTGTGTAAAGATGTGCCAAATTTTCTGTTAGATATCTTATCTACAGCTACATAAATGACACGGGTACCTTCTTTATCTTAATAGATAATAAACTATGTATGTTATTGTTATTCTGTACTCGTAATTTCCTTCTCGTATCAACGCAATTCATATAATTTGCATGCACGTGGTAATGGACGATTATTAATGATTACAAAAACTGAATGATTCTTGCATTTTATTTTTTATAAATAGGTTATTTCAATATGCCTGTTATACAAGAAAAACTGGGTAGGGCACTCGTGTTAAGTTGAAAAGTGCTTGTAAAAGGTCCCTTCTACGAACCTTATTTATTTACAAAAAAAAAGTTAAGCATATTTATGAGAAAAATGATCATCAATATAGGTTTATGTAATTACCGGCCACAGTGATGAGTAAAGATGTGGTTCGACTCTACAATCACCGCCTGGCACAATACACATAAAAACCACGTGTGATAGGAACGTGTTAAGTTTACAGATAAGACGTGAGTAAGCAGTGATAGGCTGCTGGTCCATAGCATATTATACATGCATACATTTAATACCTATAATATATAATTATATATGTATCGGGCCTACTTAGTATAATAATAATAATCATCAGAAGCCCAAATGTTCACTAAGTTGACTTCCGAAATAAGGTATTGATTCTATAGAACGTATATTTAAGTTCGTTATTGTCTTATTTGATCATTTTTTCGCAAAACAATTGGAACAATATTTGCGGCATGTTTTTAGCAAGGCTTTTAATTTTACAATATTAAGAGTGCAGATCAATATCAGTGAAACCGTACGCCACTAAAAGTGAAAACGTTCTCGTCGTAATAAACAAAGGTAGGCACGTGTAGCGTATTTTTATACTATTGTTGGGCTCTTTAATAACGTGGCAGTCCCCTTCACCCTCGGTTGAGAGGCACCACAGGGAGATGGAGGTAGGGACGTATAGGCAGGAGCTCGGAGCACGCGGTCACACCGTGGCCCGCATGCGGCGCCGCTCCTTAGCGTGTAGTATCGATTGGTTCGACCCCACGATGCTTTTTATTCTTGACCAGTCATTTTGCGTCACCAAGCAAAGTAAAACAAAAGAATCGACTCAACTGTTTTTATTCAACATTCAATATTTTTTATCATGCTAAAGTGAGAATGAAAATGTGTAGGTAGCATCTACATAATGATATTATTATACGTATTCCCCTTCGTTAGAGACCATTGACGGGAGTAAGTTGTTATGAGTTTTGTTAGTTGATGTAGCCTTGTGCGTAAGTAACATTAAGGCAATTGAAACCAGCTCACTGCTGTGGCGTTACTAATATAGAGCTGAGCTACATACACAGTGGTCTTATAATAACAAACACTCATATTAATGAAGTCTAACACAAGAGCCATTTCTAAATATGTACTAATAGCAAATAAAATGTAGCATGCTTTACATATAACGGATTTAATAAATAGTCTATAGCAGTTTGCGATGTTTTTAACCGCATTTTATTATGCGAATGTAGTAGTGTTTCAAGCCGACCTCAAAGAGAGGAATTATTAGATTATTCAAGTATTGTTTCATTTTATTCTGGTTGTATTATGTCTTAAAATAGATACTTGTTACTATAATTAAACTAGCTGACCCGGGGTATGAAAAATAGATGTTGGCCGATTCTCAGACCTACTCAATATGCTCACAAAATTTCATGAGAATCGGTCAAGCTGTTTCGGAGGAGTACGGGAACGAAAACTGTGACACGAAAATTTTATATATATAGATAAAGATTTAAAATTAAAGTAGAGGACCTAACTTATTGGTGCTTCTCTATTCTATTATTTTAATTCTGCAGACAGAATACACATTTATTAAATTGACTTCAATTTTTGTATATTAATAGAAACGATTCGCTTCCTGCGTCCCCTGCCAATAACATGTTTATTTGGTAGAGGATGGGCAACAATAACCAACTGGACACCGTAGGAACTGAGTTTAGAAATTTACTAGCTTTTCTGACTGACATTAATTGTTTTGGTAACTGCTATTATTGTTGGAGTTCTGTTCAAATTCTTCAGACAATTCAGCAATGTATTTAAATTATCTACTTTTATTATATACCACCAATACTTCCCGGTCCCCGAGCCGCTTGCCAAGCGTGGGGATTATGGCACCCCCCCCCCCCCCCCACCTATGTGGGAGGCCTTTGGACGTCTTTCGGCTGATGATGTGATTATATCCCTGTGACTGTAACTGAAGGAGTAACACAGCTTTTCTCCCTTATCATCGTAGGTCACAGTTGCGAACCTATTTCCATACGTCAACTTCGCACCACCACATAAGTCTCCCTACTCTACGCTTCCCCTTCAACAAAAGAGAATAGTATTCTGCGAACACCGTTCAACCGCGAACGAAATTCGGTCAGGAAAACTTTACTACTTCAAGCTAAGTGAGGCATTTAGGCTGGAACTCTATGAAGTGACCACTAATGTAAGCACTTCATAATTCTAATTAACACCGCGTCTGCGACCACAGTTCATCGAAACGCAATTCTATAATCATGACTGTTGAAGGTATACCGATGAATCATACTGAGTACATGTTTACGTTTTCCCTCTATAACTCAGAGGCGAAGACCCAAAGACGTCATAAAGGTGGAAGCAATCATAACATAATGATCTCAGTTCCTAGTGACGGACTGTCGGTACCAGTTACGAAATAGGTTCATGGACGTTTGTATTGTATGTCTGACAAACTCATGGGGTATCAGGTGATTCAGACATGAGTGTGCTTATCGGACTCTAGTCGTGTTATGTAGCTTCGTTGTTACATTGCGATGACACATCGTATTCCGGCAAGCGGTGAAAGTCATTAGCAGTAACCACTAGAAAGTGCAAAACTGTACACACAAATTCCCTAATTATATTTACTAGGTAACGGATGATTTTGTTACCTGCTATACACATTTTGCACGACTGCATGTATCCACTAGTAAATTATAATCGCAAAAGTGTGTTTCTCCTTCTCTAACGCAGGAAGGGGGTTAAAAACAGCCGGATTTTTTAATAAAGTTAGGGTTAAACACAGTTATGTACTACGTATGTAAAAAAGAGAGATACAAGGATAAACTAGAGAAAAGGTTTTCACTTTTACTTAAAATAGTAGTTTTATTTTTGAGTTAGAGACTGCTTTTAGTTTTAAGGATGAATCGCAAGATTGGTTTAAGGAACGAAATACCAAATTAAACATTTGCCGATCTAACACTGCCCGATGATATTTGTTATCTATAACAACAGAGCGTTATTTGAAGATGTTTTTAGTACATATTTATTAGCATTAATCACGTCGGTACCTACATGAGCCACTAAAATACTTGGTGAGTCGGTTAACGATTGAAGGTTAAATTAAATCAAAGATGTCATATTAATATTTTAAGTGTGACCTTATTTGACTAAAATAGGTTAATGCAAATTAAAAAAATAACATTATTAGGTACTTATATTGGATAATATAGGTTGGATTCGTATTTGTAGATTTGCGAAATCCTTGTGTTTGCGTCAGTACACTCGAGCGCTGGATGAGAAGCAGCTGAATCACGAATATGAGAAGTTATTATGATTTACGCTTGCAGCATCGATACACAATGTTCACTATTCGGGTCGATCTCCTCAAACGAAGGAGCGCGCGGTGGCGGTGGCTCGGAAAGCGCGCCCTCATGACCCAAATTTTGCGCAATGACGTCATCGAACACCAACCACTATGTGGGTCATGCCATGCGCCTTAGCACCACCGACCCACTCCGCTTACGTATACTGCACCAGATAAGATAAAACGACCCAAGATATATTTTTCCCCCACCCAACTTTCTAGTTTCTTTTAATATGTCATTTATTATTTACAGCTTGTATTTAGAACATAACGTCTGTCGTCAATTCACTAATAAACAGAATTGATTTTAACAATCCAAATGACGTAGCGGCCTTGTTAAGAGTTGTCGAACTACAACTCTGCGTTCAAGATGAAAAATAAAACAAGAAAACATGAAAAATAAAAACATTTCCAATGTATTGCGATTAATTTCCTTACTCATTGTCAAGATCCCTTCTCATAAGTTCTATATGTAACCTCTAGTTTTTTAAACCAATCTGAATCTTAGTTCTAAATTTACTCTATTTGTTATTGTAAACTTTCAGTAAAGTAACCTTGTACAGCTCAATCCGTCATAATTGTTTATTGGGAGATTTCAATTCGCAATCACATAATCGTCAGCAAACGTCTAAGCCGTAGAGCTGTTGTCGCTTCTATTTAAAGAGACCACCCACTAGAACTCATATTCTGATGGCTTTCAGCGAAATGTTCTTTATTTGAAAGTGTATCTGCACCATAAAAAAGATGTACAGACATGATATTTTATGGTTCGTCTTTTTCTGTTTCCATTTACAATATCGTTTTAAGGGTCGTAACAGTTTAGAGGCCAAACATAATCAGATTAATAGAGCTGCACGTGTAAACTCACAAAAACTGTTGTTTTGGGCTAGACGCTCCAAATAGTGAGCTAAATTTGTTTTGCGTAAACATTATCTGCATAAAGCAAACACATACAGATTTATAGCATAATATACGGCAATGGTTTTTTAATACTAACTAATGGATGTTTAGGTCAAAGTTTTGGTTGTATTGATTGATTCGAAACTTGTTTACCTTATTTTTATATGCGGTACGGTAACCCTAAAGCCCGTCACAGACTTAGCTATAATATATATTAATATACCGTACTCACAGTTCACACACGTCACAGAAATATATATTATAGCTGAGTGTGCGGTCACGCGAAAATTAGTATAGAAAATATATAGTAATATGCCTAGCTATAAAAATATTAATATATATTACAGCTAAGTCTGTGACGGGCTTTAAGTTTGTCAACTGGATAAATTACTATTTATGTTCAATGCACTTTTTAGTCATTTTCAATACTGACGGCAAAGTATGACTATGAAATGACATCGTGATGAAGTTTATGAGTTGACCTATGTATTTGTTGCTTTTTTCAAAGCCTGCAGCTTGCAGTCAGCAGTGAGGCAGTAACATGTGGATATTACACAACAAATAAATACATATAAGAGTAATGTTATTAGTTACATCAATTGCCAGTTTACTTTTAGTGGACACGCAATGTATTACGGCCTACGTGCTCGGTCCTGCATCAATACGTTTTACAATATCTAGTACCTATGTGGAAACAATGGAATAACAATCGGTTTATTTGCATATAAGGTACTGTTATATTAATGGATTTACAGGAAATATTATTTGATATTCTATTAACCACAGTAAATTATTAAAGCCAGTATTGACAGTATTATTGACGTTTGATTTCTAACAATATTTTAAGGAGATGTATTTTCAAACTTACCTAACTCAGGCTATAAGTATTAATTTGACAAATATAAACCCTACAAAGATGGTTGCTTGTAGCAATATCTAATTTTAGCCTAGATTGATTCCGAGCGCACGCCCCGCTTTCATACCACATTCTGTTTTGTACAGCGATAGTATGAGTGCAGAATTATTATAGTCCCAACGATTACTTGTGCAAAATCATATGTTATGTGAATAAAAAGAGAAATGATACACACTCAATTCTATTTTATATATAGTTATGAATTTCATCAGTTAAGGTACCTACTATACATAAGTACTCTTATCTCCATTAAAAATTATTGTACAAGGTCCTTACTGACGTAGTTGGTGTTGATACTAACTATATAAAATTATTATTTGTAGTTAGGTATAGTAAACACATTATACGGCAATCAAGATACTTTGGTTTTACTTATTTTTGTTATTATCGTAGAATGTGAAGTATAATATTACAATAAATATTTAACGACCCATTGGTTCTCCGATTTAAAGAGAAGTTTAGGCCTTGCGTGCTAATATTTGCATATCTTTAAAATATTCGTTCGCATGATTGATGTATTAGGATACTAAATTTACATTCATGAAAATTACAAGTACCTACTTATTTTTAAATATATTTTTTATGATAAAAAAAAACATTTTGAATTTTGCCAAGACTGTCGAGAAGCAAATCTTAATATCTAGGTAAATCATTTATCAGACCGTCAACACATTTCGACTAATTTGGTTATTTTTTTATGGTATATATGTATTAAAATTTATCGAGTACCTACCCACTTTACTTTATCGTATCAGTTTAAAACACACAAATATTTTGGAACATGACTTTCATTTATCTATTGAATCTAAAATGGTAAAGATTTTGACAAAAGTCACATAATATATTTGACCCTCGAGGAACTCTTATGAAGCGATGTGTTTACATTTGACCTCACACACTCACATGCCTTTGATAAAATCAAATTATTAGAAAATTCAACTAGCTGGATGATAGGTACAACCTTCATAACTGGGTAACTAAACAAAGCTTTGGTAAGATGTAATTAAAATAGACTTTTGTTTACCACCTCGCCCATATATTGTCTGGTAAACAGAAATTCTTACCAGTCAGCACGAGCACATTTAGTAAGATTTACACATGTTTTGCTACATGCGTTCGAAACATGTTAAAGGAATAACGTCTTGTTTTCTTCAATTCTTATGTACAGCCAGTGGGAATTCGTTAAAAGCTAACCTAACCACAGCGATTTCTTTTGTTTGATTTATTTTCTTTTGTTCGTTAGCCATTTCATTTAAAAAAACTAGCTTTCTACATACCGTAAGTTGTAGAACTAGGCCTTTTACTATGAAGATAAGGGTGCAGTAGTATCAAAAGGGAACTCTGTATTCATATACCTATTGTTACATTATCATCATACATCATATGTACAATGTTAATTATTGTTCCACAGGGGTCTAGTCCCGAGTGCTGCGCTGGTTCTGGCTCCATGGACGCCTCCGGCGCCGGCACGCCCGCGCCGCCACCCGGCCCTCGTTACAAACTGGCCACCGAGGGCTCCCTCAGGGTCTGCTGCTTCCAGCACACACGAACCGTCGTCGACAAGATACTGGCAGCCAAGTTTCTGAGGCGGTGGGAAACACACGTGCTGTGCCTCGACGAACAACATATTATATCTAAAACGGTATGTTAACTCCTTGTTTACTAATATTTACTTACGTAAAATTCTTTGAATCCGTTATTCGCGCCCTTTGGAATCAGATTTCTGTTAATTGCTTCGCAGTATTTACGTCATCTAATGGGAAACTTTGTCCCCGGAATATAACTATGCGCTTTATGTATATTGATATTATTTCGTTACCTATTTTGAGGATATTTTGTTTTATAAGGGAATAGATGTAGGTAAAACAGGATACTCATTTTTATATTATTATTTTTATAAAAAGAACGTCGCCCCACACTAGAAATTGTTCAGGTGTCGTGGATGTATTTCACAATCATGAAATATCATATACACAAACACCCATACTCGGGACAAACATCTGCGGATCGCACAATTTTTTGTCCTCTGAGGAAATCGAACCCGTAAACCCTGGCGCAGCAGTCCGATCGTTAACCACTGCGCCAATCAGATCGTCATTGGACGTCAGTTTTGGAAATACCAACGTAAAGTTACTGTTAAAATTAACAGAATTCGATTGACGTATTAGAATCATTACTATACGATTCGCTGTGTCACTCGCTGCATGTCATGACCAGGTCTGATGACTAACGTGTTTTAAATAATTTTTAAAACGAACCTAATCAGCGTGTGGGTATTTATACATTATTATTTCCGCGATATGACTGATTATATATTACTGCCACAGTCTAGTGGTTGCTAAGCGTGACTGCTGAACACGAGGTCCTAGGTTCGAATCCCTGGTCGGACAAAGTGTTACTGGGTTATTTAATTATGGAATACTCAGTAGCAACACGGAGTCTGGATTTGTGTCAATAGGCTCGCCCCCTATTACATTGGGACCTAAAAACATACCAACGGACTGTGGGTCTATATGGACACCTCTGCCTACCCTATCGAAGTATACAGGCGTGATGTTATGTTTTTATTTCCACGTAATAAAGAGCATAAAATGCTACTACCAATTTTGCTTCAATGATCGCTCGTAGGTGCGTAGACTAAGTTCGACTCCTAGGTCATTTTAACCGAATCCGTTCTGCGAAAAATGGGCGTGGCATGGTAATTGATCAGTTTGGCGCGGAACCTAAGCAATTGACTGCTGTGCTAAAGGTTGTGGGTTTGATTCCCGCACGTGGGGCGAAATTTCTTTTTTGTTTTAAGAATTAAAAAAAACATCTGCCTCATCCTTCAGGGAATTCATGAGTAAGGATATAGGTACAACTGTTATTATAACTCTTCTCGATCGTGTAGGCATAAGTTGTTTTTCCATACATAGTTTACTACAATCGAATATCATGTTTAAATAGCTTGAAATCTCCTTCACATCTGTGCAAATATACGTCAACGATTACTCACCAGACGTATTCATGCGTAATAATTGAGAAATTTTAATTGATATAAGTACATTTGTGACAGTATTCTGTGACATCAGCAGTTAATGTGTTTTGCGGGTATTACCTTTATCAATTACACATTCCTGTTTACACAAAAATTTGGATACCTACGTCCAAAATCGACAATCGTCTGACGTACTGTAATGTACGAAAATGTATAAAGATGTTAATTATATGACTGTTTTAAGTATAAATCAGCACAAAATAATCGAAATTCTCCTGATTTGGAGGTATTTTTTAATTAGGAATTGTGGGTTGGGATGTGCTAAACTGGACAATGGGCATGTAGTACGGCTCAATTCGCATACAAACACGACTATGTAAATATCATGATTGGGCATTTGCACCCGTGCCTATAGGTAAACGGGCTAATGGACTTTAAACGCCCGACATGGCGCTTGGAGTGACATAAAATTCTAAGTATCAAACAACTAGTACATATCTAAATTGATAAAGGAAACTTGAAAATTTATGGACACAAGCGGTACTCGAACCCATGACTTTGGCTGTACCGTAGCGCCGCGCCGCTCTGCCAACTGAGCCATCGTTGTGAGCTTGTGTCCATCATTTTTCAAGTTTTCTTTATCAATTTAGATTTAAGATAAGCATGGGCAACAAGCAAAAATTATACCAAAAGTCATATAACTAATACATAGCTGTAAAATTATTGTGCTGTGTAATTTGTCCATGTTTTATATTTTACAACTTTTATAACACAAAAAATAACATAAAACCCAATTATAAGTACCATAATTATTAATATTAAAGCACATAATTTAAAAATACACTATCGATATCTTAGACTTTGACGTCTGATTTTATCTGACAGCGTTACGCTTCAACTACTATATGATTCCCGCTCCTTTCTGGCACGTTTTAATAATATTTTATTAATCAAAATTAAATTAAATTATATTATTATAGGTGAAAACCTACAAAAAAAAATCGGCTCATATTTGAATCACATGCACCCTATTGCAATCATGCTTCAAAGTTATTGTAAGATTTGAGATCTAGAGTTTTAATATTAGGTAGAAAACTTAGTTTTAATAGGTACTTACACAATTTACATTATAATCATTTTAAATTAGAGATGTGCTGACTAGTGGCAGCCTAGTCGGTAGACACTATTTGTAGTCGGCTATTAGTAAACTCACATGATCACATCCCTAGTATAAATATTTTAATTAAATCAAATGCGATATGACCTGGCTGGAGGCCTTTTATTAGGTCTCGCCAAACCACCAGTTAAGCAGTAAGAGCTCCCTCAGAGTGCGAGAGAAAAGTTCGAAAAAAAAAACGTGCGATATGACTATTTAATTGTGGGTTGGGATGTGCTAAACTGGACAATGGGCATGTAGTACGGCTCAATTCGCATACAAACACGACTATGTAAATATCATGATTGGGCATTTGCACCCGTGCCTATAGGTAAACGGGCTAATGGACTTTAAACGCCCGACATGGCGCTTGGAGTGACATAAAATTCTAAGTATCAAACAACTAGTACATATCTAAATTGATAAAGGAAACTTGAAAATTTATGGACACAAGCGGTACTCGAACCCATGACTTTGGCTGTACCGTAGCGCCGCGCCGCTCTGCCAACTGAGCCATCGTTGTGAGCTTGTGTCCATCATTTTTCAAGTTTTCTTTATCAATTTAGATTTAAGATAAGCATGGGCAACAAGCAAAAATTATACCAAAAGTCATATAACTAATACATAGCTGTAAAATTATTGTGCTGTGTAATTTGTCCATGTTTTATATTTTACAACTTTTATAACACAAAAAATAACATAAAACCCAATTATAAGTACCATAATTATTAATATTAAAGCACATAATTTAAAAATACACTATCGATATCTTAGACTTTGACGTCTGATTTTATCTGACAGCGTTACGCTTCAACTACTATATGATTCCCGCTCCTTTCTGGCACGTTTTAATAATATTTTATTAATCAAAATTAAATTAAATTATATTATTATAGGTGAAAACCTACAAAAAAAAATCGGCTCATATTTGAATCACATGCACCCTATTGCAATCATGCTTCAAAGTTATTGTAAGATTTGAGATCTAGAGTTTTAATATTAGGTAGAAAACTTAGTTTTAATAGGTACTTACACAATTTACATTATAATCATTTTAAATTAGAGATGTGCTGACTAGTGGCAGCCTAGTCGGTAGACACTATTTGTAGTCGGCTATTAGTAAACTCACATGATCACATCCCTAGTATAAATATTTTAATTAAATCAAATGCGATATGACCTGGCTGGAGGCCTTTTATTAGGTCTCGCCAAACCACCAGTTAAGCAGTAAGAGCTCCCTCAGAGTGCGAGAGAAAAGTTCGAAAAAAAAAACGTGCGATATGACTATGAATGGCTCGAAAGACTAAAAATATGAACAATTTTAAGAATACGTACAAATAAATTACCATAATTATATAGGTTAGGTAATTTTACCACGTAATATTTAACATCAGCAGTTTGTATGTATACCAGGATAATTAATGAATACATTCTTAGCTAACTATATCCCTTTCACGGTTATCCCAGACAAAAGGGAATATCCATAATAATATTATAATAATAGCAATATTAAGCGAAAACAATTGCCTATTTCATAACTAGGTATACTACAACATGTAAACCTACATATGTATGTAATATATATGAAATTAATTTAGGTAAAAAATATACTAACACATTCGCCTTTATAAGATTAGTGTGATTTCCCTCGGTACCTACGACATTTGCAACATATTAATATACCTATATCAACATCAATAGTATTCTAAATTTTAATTCTAATTGTACTAAAACTATTTAAAGGGCATTATATAAAAAACATTTTTACATGTTTACAGACTTTCAGACCAATGACGTGCGTGTCAATTTATAAATACGGGTACAATAAGTTGTGAAAATACGCAACTAATTCGAATTAGGTGACGACATTTTTTAATAACATTCAAATTACAATAGGTGATTGACAATGTACGTTAACAAAAGTCTGTCTCATTACGTACTTGCTTCTGACCACGGTTGTACATGTACATTCGTCGACACTCACTGTACGTTGATTACCTTCCATAATAGCAATTCAAAATAAAACACCACACCCTTCGTTATCTTTGTTTGACAACTATCAGTCGTGTCAGATATCGTACGTATCATCCACTCAGGCGACCTGTGTCTATATATAACACATATATACACTGTACTGAACGTAAGTGTTCATTGTTCTCTATAGTAACGAATACACTGCTCGTAACAACATTGCTATAATCAATATTAGTACGCTATTTACAAATGAGTACGTTCCATAAAGTACATAGGAAGGACGTATTATAGGTACGCACGCGCTAGAATCAATGACATAATTTTAGGTAATATTACAATACCTGAATAAAAAAAAATCAAGCTGTACATTAATTATACTTAACGAGTAACCTCATTAGTATTCGGACAAATATCCTACATCATTAAGAGTATTAACAAAAATAATCACTATTATGACGTTTGGTGTTTAAACTAGACGATTGCAGCTTCGTCCCGAACCCTTCAACGAGGTCAATCGAAGATAAGAGAGAGCGCTCGTGCGTCACTACTTTTATATTAACGTCCGGCTACCGATATGTATAAATGTTCACAGCATTATGCAATGCGCAGCGCTGCATTATAACCCCGGGGATTATATTCATATCTCATAAACATCTTTATAAAATAGCGTGGAGCGCCAAACTTGCCTTAGAGAAAGAAAACACACTTGTTTACATTTACCTACATAAACGCCTTTTGGTGTTCAAAACAGTTCGCGTTTGACGTCATTTATACGCAGAACACATTTGCATTTGGTATCCAAATTCGATGGTAATCGGTAGCCTTATAGGTAGCCAAGAGTTGTTGTGATGCCCCTTTAAATGAATGATTAAGTTGGATTAAGATAATATTATAATGTTTATGAGCAAAAGTTGATTTGATCGCAGTTTCTTCTTGTTTTTTAAGAAATTAGAATAGTTTTGTAATAACACCATTAAAAATATGGTCGCTTTTTAACCATCTACCAAAAGATATTATAGTCCATGAAAATTCCTGCTCGTGCCTTTAATTTATTATATCTAAGTATAAATTATTCAGTTTACAGAATTAGTAATTCATTAATTTGAAATTTGTACATTGTGTTTAGTAGTAAAAACCTGATTTCTATTAAGTTTTAATCAACTTTAGGGTTCTAATACAATCAGGACTTCACGTTTACATTTTGCATAAGTTTATTTAAAGGAAGACTAGCTTATGCACGGGACTCCGGCCCCGTGGATTTCGCTTAAAAAACCTATACCTACGTCGCAGTAGTGAGGAGATTTTTAGTCAAGGTTTTCTCCCGCGGAATCCTAACAAGTTTTAAAATTAAAAGTGGCCTATATTAGACATCAGCTATCTGCCAGTGAAAGTCCCGTCAAATCGGTCCAGCCGTTTCGGAGATTAATCAGAACAAACAGACAAAAAAAATGCATTTTTCTTGTATTGACCTATCGTGTTTAGCATATACATTATATACAATTCCTGGGAATTGCATTCTTTACCTAGGTAAAGTATGTAATTTACAAAAATGTTCATAATTTTTCATACACTGCCTGGACGGTGGACGTCCTAGATATTTTATGCAATGCATAGGTATTGTATACAATACCTGAAATATACACATTGCCGATAATATATATACGTAACTAATCTCCTAATATAGAGTAAACAGTAACGCTGCGGGATTATGAAGTAAAACATCTGCATTCGCCGTTTGTCTGCAGTGAAGGCGGAAGTGCCTGACGCGGGCTCTACGCTAATGTCAGAGGTCGCCGTACTTAGACTAAACATTTCACTGCTAACGTCAATGACTTATAAAAGCATATTTTTATTTTATTAAGGTAACTTATAATACCTATGTTAACAATGTGTTACATCAAGAATATTAGGTACATATATACTAGCGACTTGAACATTATTTGAGAATTATTTTTCATGTAGCCACTTACAGCAATAAGTTACCTGATCTACATTTTGACGACCTGATTAGCACAGTGGCTAAGCGATTGGACTGCTGCGCTAAGGGTTGCGGGTTCGATTCCCACACAGGGCAAAATTTTGTGCGAACCACAGATATTTGTCCCGAGTCTGGGTGTTAGTGTATGTGAATATTTCATGTTTGTGGAACGCACCTACGATACAGGAGAAATTCCTAGTGTGGGGCGAAGTTTTAAAAAAAAATCTGTACTAAAAAAATATTTTTTTAGTCATTTAATATACATTTTTTTAAGAAGATGAGATGAAACAATGGCAATTATTATAACCACAAAATCTCTGGGCACTATCATTTCAATGATAAAAGCATACTTAGGCAATATTTTTTCCTCACATTGTTGTTAATTGACGTAGTTTACTTGATAACCATATTGGGATCATTAGGTACCATAGTCGCTTAAAAATAGGATTTATAAATAACAAGTTAAATCTACTCAAAATAAAAAACTGGCTAGGATTCTTTTTCATTTTCCAAATATAATGAAAGAGAGATCTAGCCCCCTTACCAAGAACTCTTAAATCAGGAAAGTTGACGATGTGGAAGTGATACGCTACGCTACGTCCAGTGCAATGTGGTAAGTTCATGGTAAGGGGTCTGAACAGTGCTGTGAGTCGCAGAGATGTTGCCGATCTCTTTGTTGTCCAAATATTATTATGGGTTAATATATTAACTGGTTAACCTTTCATTGATCCTTGAATTATGAAAATACTGGCACTTAATTATTATTCCCAGTTTAACGTAGTAGTACTAAAAATGTGGATATTTTGTACATCGGCAGGTGTCAACTGTAGCCGTCACGCGACCTTTCGCATTGCTATATTATCACTTACACAAGAGTTTAAAAAACGTGGCTGCTTACACACGTCATTCAGCAATCATAATGATTTATTATTATAGTTGAAACCAAACTATTTCCGACGCTTATCGTTTATTTATTACATGTCACATGTAATCATTTATTTTTAATTAAAGTGTTTTCAAAATACCATTTATTTTGTTCAAAGAAACCGGTTTGTTATCACTTCTTGTAAGAAAATAAGAAAACGCAAGTTTATTTTTTTCTTTATAGCTATATGTTTAATAGCGTAATTTATGTATACTAACTCCATGCAAAAATGGGTCAACATTCGATTGTAATTACTTAGTCATTGTTTTCGAATTTCGATGTGTTTTGATTGTTTTCGATCGATTTACTTTGGCAAAATTTAAAAAATAAACAAGCCAAATAAAGCACTGCGGGAAAGTTAACTGACACAAGCCATCTTCTCATGTGGGATCCAGGCGTGACCTGCCCCCTAGAAAAATTATACAAATGCTAGACGAATAGGATATATACATATTTCGTTCGAGCCACGTATATATGGCTTTTAGTTACCAATATGTTATTTTTAAAACCGCATTCCTAAGTGGTTGCTATGGTATTATATAGGTATATCCTCAATTAGGGAAAAACATCGGGGAATCCTGGACAGATGCGTGTGTGCGTCCATCTTTATACTTCGTATCTTTTCAGGCCTTTACGTGTTGGTTGTCAAGGATTGAATAGGTATGAAAACAGCAAGCGGTGAGTTCCAAACATAGACAATACAATATGAGAACGTAAGATACGATGACGTAGGACTGCAAAGTGCAACGCAGTCCACAGGGGCTGTAACTGAGTGGGAAGAAACACGTGTGCGTCTCACTGCCCGGGCGGCGGCGGCGGCGACGTAGATAATATTATTCAGGCTATGTCGTGGCACAGAATGGTTACCTACGTTACGTTAACTCTTCACTGTCAATATACAAACTTATCTAAACTTCACGCCTATATTTCCGTGGGTACACAGAGGCCCCGCGCTTCTGTGTACTGTAAACCCAAATTTTGCCGGCAAATATAGGTACTTCGATTCCCAGGGGGAAAATGTAAAATACGTAGCTGCGGGAATCTAAATTGGTAAAATACTTTTCATACCGTATCCAATTATAAAACCTAAAATAGGTGATATGGAAAAAATACCAAACACCCGTTTTGATATTACCTCCGTATTTATTCAATTACAACAATTGTAAAACCCCGTACCCAATAGAATTTTCATAATTAACTACTTTTATTTAAAACGTACCTAAGTATTATATTTACAAAATACGCTTTGACGTCAACGGGTCTAGGTAAATGATTAGTAATATTGATATTATTACATGTTATTTTTAATTAACACATCAATGTTATGTCATTGTTAAGTTCACCGATATCCAAGCAATTGTTATTCCAATCAGGTAGTTTGGCGTCAGTACTCAAATTAGATTCTGATTTGTATAGGATCGTTACATTGTTGGTACCTTCAACCTTGCTATTACTAGGTCTAGTACATTATGATTCTATTCCCTGTAGGTACACTTTTGCCATGTGATCAGTCTATTAACTTATGACATCCTGCACCATTGGTGTTGGATATTAATATAATAAAAAGTTACAATAAAAATTAGGCTTTTCACGGAGAAGTTACACCTTTTCTGTGGGTAAAAATATCAAGGATGCTTGTACTTAGTGGTCGCTCACGAAAAGACGTGAAAGCCAGCTGAGAGGTAACAAAGGCTGTGTGCGCGCGGCGCGGCGGCGCGGGATGGGCCAGTGACGTCATAGAAAGCCGCGGCCCGCGGTGAGGCTCGCGCAGGGGCAATGCTCCGCGACGTCATACATCGCCGTACACTGCCCCGCCTCCGACTGTTCTTCACACAAAGCGATGACTGCGCCCTTCTCTATAGTTGACCTAATTCTCTGTATCGAATCTACGCGAGATACGTAAATAGGTTACTGCTATTTACAGCTCGATTTAAATATTTATGGACGTGCAGCAAGTGCATTGAATTTAGAGCACAATTTTAGTTATTTGTGCCCGGTTGATGGCAATAGGCTCGCCCCCTATTACATTGGGACCTAAAACATAACTGGCGAAATGTGGCTGTACTATATGTGCACCTCTGCCTACCGCTTCGGGTAATATAGGCGTGATGTTATGTTGTAATTATTGATATAGTTATTAACAAAATATAAAATGGCACGGTATCGATACCTATTACCTAGTTAACTTCTGTGTACATTTTGGTCATACAGATGTGGTTTGAAAAATTCTAAGAACTTACAACCATAGCGTGCAAAAATAGTAACGAAAGGAAACTAATGAAAATAATACTAAACAAAAAAAATTGTTAGGTACGTGCACAGGATATTGTTGTGGTTGAACCGTTACTAAATATGGGTTAAGTGAGCAAATAATTATAATTTTGCAATCTTTTGATGAATGTCAACATGCATAACCACAAACAAACTAGTCACTGTTTGGTAATTAATTTCCCGTAAGTATAGGGCTGCCATCCTTCCGAGTTTCCCCGGATTTGTCGTAGATCCGGGGGGTTTTTCAAACAAGCCAGGGGAATAACGATTAATTGAAAAATAAGCTATCATCATCATCATCATCATCATCATCAGCTTTTAAATGGCCCACTGCTGGGCATAAGCCTCCTCCCCTAAACGCCACTGATTCAAGCTATAAATGATATCAAATCTTAGATCTTTCAAAAAAAATAATTGGTAAGGTTTTCGTTGTATTTTCTTTCTGTCCGAGTTGTCCGTAAAAAATACCTCAATTTCACCCAAATGTCTGGGGTTTTCAAAGTTTGTGTCCGGTGTCGGAAATTTGGGTGATGGCAGCCCTACGTCAGTATAGGTCAACCGTCTACATCATTTTCCTTCTACACTATAGTTTCTACGCTTTATGTATTACCCGTGTGTATTATTTTGACTTTTTCATTTTACAAAACATATGAATGTTAGAAACTAACATTTAATTAACTGCGATCGGAACCTATGACTATGATATGCGTAAACTCCCCACAACCAGAAGGTCAATTGTCATAACTTAAGACGTTATCGAGCATTGCAATAGCGATGAGATTTCGATCACCAAAGATTTAAGTATTGAAAATTTCAATTAATATTCTGCTTGAGAACTTCAGTTACGAGTATTGACCTACTGGCATGTGTTATCATTGCTGCTGTCTCACTAAGTGAAATAGGTACAGGAGGAATTTGTTTTCCAAAACACGATTTTTTTTTAAATCGACGAACGCTGAAGATTGACGTAAGAACGTAACTGGTCAGTTTCATCTTCAACGTAAAAATGATCACACTTATAATTATAAAGTCAAACATAGCAGTACTGAAATAATTGTGAATCAGTGAGACGAGCTCAGAACTCTTTATTGATTTAATTAGGTCTGATATATGCAGGAAAATATGTCACATATTTCCTACGCCCTGGAGTGCGAAGAACTCATTTTTATGGAAAAGTTACGGAAGCTTTAATACCTTTCAGAGAAAATAATTACGCTTAATTTTTGTTTTAGCCTTCCGGGCTGTTAGAGAATCCGCTGTCATACAGCTGCATGCAGGAGGTGTACTGCATCTCCCGCTGGGATCCTGCCGGAAAATATTGCCTCCGAATAGTCATGCCGCAGGGTTCACTACTACTGCAGGTTAGTTATAACACTAAAATAGTAATACCTTCCTTTTTCTTTGGAGCAAACAGAGTCCCCTTTTCTGTGCGCCCGCAACTCGTCAGTCGTGAATGTGTTAGCCGTCTAGTCGGCTGCCCGACGCCTCCTACTGCGACCAGGATCTGTCCTCACACGATTCCGCTTGCCTCCATTTTAACCATGACGGCCTCGCAGAAGCAGGTCACCTCTCTCACCTCTTTCTCTGCCAACATCCCCCTCACTACTGCCGGCTGAGACAGATCCAGTCCAATCCTAGCAGCAATACCTACTTATCTAATTTATTATTCCTATAAGGCACGCTCGCCTAGTTTTACTTCCCGAGATAACACACGCTCGCGCGCTCGTTATAAATTGTAACTCATGATGACGTTTGTGTTTTCTAGGCAAACGATGCTTATACACGGGACCAATGGTACCATTCCATTGTATGGAGGGTGAGTGGACGTTTATGTATTTCCTTCCTCTTGCGGTTACAATTATAAGTGCATACCTATATTTATCAATTGTTTATTTTTCAGAGAAATATGATACGCTACAGAAATTTCCTAACAAAGACTGTAAGAAAAGAAGTTGTTATAAAGGAGTTAAAGGTAATTTAAAAACTTTTTTTAAATTAAGAATGTTATTGAACCTTTTTTTATATTGTACCTAATATTCCTGTTTTGATTTTAGAACATGGTAGATTTCGTTATGACCACACCTCTACAAGACGAAAGTGTAACACGCGCACCTCTGCAGATTCTCACCGATTTACTCTCAGAGGTACGTAAAATTGACAACCATTTTATTATCCACATAGTTGTGTGAAAAATACCTGTTTGAGTAGTTCGTTAAGCATGAATTAGGAGGTAAATAAACTTTTATTTGTATAAGTGAGAAATAAGTCACATACCTATGAGAATTCACAATTTTCATATAAATATGCTAGATAGGTACGTAGGTATCTAACATTGGGTAGGTACCTATGTAACATTGTATGAACTCACTACATGATTCGTGATCTCCTCATGTAATCGATTGACGTCGGTACTCGGTATCTAGCACCAGATACATACAGCAACGAGAGTAAATCAGTTGTATGTATCATAAGCATTGCAGTTCAACAAATATTGATTATTCTTCGTAAATAATGAACGAATATACCATTCATGTCGGAAATGGATTGGTCTTGCATTCTTATCGATAATCATGCACTCGACACGTGGTCTAACATTTGACACGCGTAAAAGGAATGCAGAAATTACAAAGCATCGGAAATCAAACCTTCAGGGTTCGGCACAAACTTGTATGCGTAAAAATAGTTTAAAATATTTTGTGATTTTTCTTTGTACAATTGTAAGTATTTCTCTGCTTACAATACCTATAACTCTATAATCGATTCACAGACTTATATTGAAACATAGCAAATCCGTGAAATCACTTATATTCGTTTTACCTGGAATAGGCATAAAAAATTTCAATAGAAGTTTTATTTTCTAAATTATATTCCGTATATAAAGTAGGCAAGTATGACGTCATTACTGTAAAACCATTAAATTTTGTGCATGTATGTAACATTTTACGTCTCAATGTATTGGCAAGGTTATGTGTTCACATCATTATGTACCTACCGGGCTCATTTACTACTTTCTGTTCAAATGTAATCACAGTTTGACGCAAAAAAAAATCTATGTAAAAGCTAACCTGGTATACCGAACAGGTATAAATGGTTTACATCATATTATGGTCCTACCAGTATAGATGAGGGCAAACTATTGCATTTGATAATTATAACTCAAATATAATTATATTTATTTTAATGTTCAGGAATTAAATAACGTAGCACTAACCAGAAATAACAGGTGGAGTGTACTAATATGTAGAAGTAAAAACAAGCTAGTTTGCCATAGAATAGACTATAGAAGTGTAGATAGATAGTGCCAAGCTATGCGTCGCCTAACGTTTAATAGCGCCGCGTACTATATCCCTACATACTTATTTTACCAAGTTACAGGGCTACATCCTAGCCTGTGCTACATCGTAGTCATTGCTACACGAGCGAAAGAAATAGAAAGGAGTTAATTCCAAGTACCTACAATTTGCTTTGACGAGTTATATAACCAGTGAAATCAGTAAAAATGCGGTTGGAACCGCTTCTGTAACATAATGTAATTCACCCGCTCGTTTCGCATCGCTTGCTTCAGGGTGAGCTTTCAGACAAAAAAAATTATTTGCCTGTTGGTTCATTTTCTCCAAGTGCAATGATTCCGATGATAAAAAACCTTTTTTGGTGGTTCTCAACCCGACATCAGTATGACGCACGAGCACGTAACACGCGATAAACAAAAAAGAAATGTACAATAAATTAACCCACGTCATAACAATGTTAACCGTTAAATTATTATCTTCTTCAGAAAAGAGAAAACGATGACTGGGAGGAGTGGGCAGAAAACGCTACTAGCGCGGCTGCACCTCTGCTAGCGGAGCGCTGCGCGACCGGCGAGCTGTGTGCCTTGCTGGCGCGGCTGTGCCGGCGGCGCCCGCGCGCGGCCCCGCTGCCTGCTCTTGCACCGCCTGTACGACGAGTGCTCACGAGGAACGTCGACTTCGCTAGAGCCCCGAACGCTAGAAGACTCGTTAGAGATTATATCAGGTATATTTTGGATGGATGTACAATTGTATATAGAAAAATTAATTAAAACATTTAATGATGATGACTGCCTCGTTGGTTCAGTGGTAGCTAATCGCGACTGCTGAGCACGAGGTCGTGGGTTCGAAACCCGTTCGGTAAAAGTGTTTATCCATTAGGTAATTCATGATGGCAATAGGCTCGCCAACATTGGGACCTAAAAAAATAACTGGCGAAATGTGGGTGTACTATATGTGCATCTCTGCCGACCCCTTCGGGAAATACAGTCGTGATGTTATGTTGTTGTTGTATTCAATGATGATTATAGGCTCGAGGCAATATGACTATTAATTAGTCTAAATGGCAACCAATTAGTGCAAGAGGTTACGTAAATGTCGAGCATGAATGACTAATCTGTAAGCATCCAGGCCATAGTGTAGTTACTACACTTGATTATTCCATGTTTTTCTGAAGATTTTTTAATGCGACCTTATGGGTTGGGTCATTTGACTCTTTCATTATTTTAAGGTATTTTTAGAGAATACACTGATTCTCTAAAAAGAGGTAGGCACAGTCACATTCGCGTTCGCTCAGACAGTAGTAGGTACTGTGAACAGAAAATACACAGTTATCCTACTTTTATACCAACAGGTGCGAATACCTCCAAATGGTAATCGCTTATAAAAATATTTCAAAATGTGAAGCAAAGTTCTTAAAAGGTACAGCTATTATAGTCCTACTAGTGACCTGTTTAACATCGTAATAGCCTCGTGACCTCCTTTAGTTACAATACAGGCCATTAATTGCTTTTAGCAAAACCCAATCAATTCAAGTGCTTAGCTGACGTCAATCGATTTTACGATAATGCCACAAAACTATGCTCAGTTATATAGTAAACTACCTAGTACCTAGACCGACCGGCTGATTTTATTCAAAAGCACGATTTTCTTACACCTGTAAACGAGCAGTGCTAAAAATAATGCCATTTATTTATTGGACAATAAGGTCAAAATGTGATATTTAACCTACAACACTGAACCCTGAAACTGCTGTTCAAAATTATGTGAAATCTTTTGAGTTAACGGCATCAGAAGTGCTTTTCTCCCTAGAAAGAGTTATTCTTGATAGTGAGGTTGTGTGTGCAGTGCCCTGAGCGCGCACAACGCAGGCAGCTCGCTGGTGCGCCGCTTCGTGGAGGTGACGCACGGCAGCCGCGCCTCCTGCCCGTACCCGCGCGCGGCGCCCAACCTCGCCGCCGTGGCCCTCGCCGCTCTGGACGACCACTACCGCGACGCCGCCTCCCCGCACGTCTGCAATGACGCTGAAGATGAAGTCCTGTGCTTCGCTGATATCTTGGCGCACATGTATGTTGAAATTACTGCAATACCAATGTTTACCTATGCTAAGCTACGGTCCTGAAATTTTGATACTGATCCCACTTTCATCTCAATCATAATATTCGTACTAGTTTCTCACATACGGTTAACCTGGCCTAATAATCTACATATTATTATATTTCGCATCTATTTCCCTTTTGCGTTCTTTGATTAATGAAAAACACACAAAATATTTTTAGGTGCGAATATGAAGATTGGCTCGTAGTAGTAGGCGCGGTGCTGCAGCCCGTGCCCCTGTGCGCAGGCGCACTGAGCTGCCCGCGCGTGGCGGCGCGGCTGGGCGGGCTGCTGAGGGCGCTGGCGCACGACGCGCGCTGCGCGTCGCATGCGTGCGTGGCCCCTGCGCGCGCCGCCAGGCTTTACCCGCCGTCCTGGCTGAGAGCAGCCGCACCCTCCGATCCTATGTTGGCTCTGTCACATGAAGAACTGTGTTCGATTTGGGGAGATATGGTAAATATTGTAATTTAAATATCAATATTATTTACTTCCACATTTATGTATATTATATTTTTTATAAAGAAATTTCACAATAATTTATTTATTATTTCAGCTTGGAAGTCTTTTGAACTGTTGCTGTAAAAGGAAAAGTTTTTTGCAAAGTATGAGCAAGCAACTGCCCGATTTTGTTTTAGTAGCATTAACTGAACACGTGAGTAACTTCTGCTTAAATCATAAATAGAGGGTATATTATATTCTAGAGCTTTAATATGTATGTTTCGTGTAATGATGATATAACAAAGTTGAGTTGGAATAGTTTGACATTTAATATGCTTTTACATCGTTGTATACGGTTGTAACCAATAAATCAAAAATAAACAAATAAATATCGTAATAACAGAAAACATACCATAATTTATAACTAGGCATAGAAATCAAGTGTTATAATCATTCTCTTATTTACAGCCAGCTGCGATAGAGGCTCTGTGTTTGTTTTTGGAATGGGAAATAACTAACGGAGAACAAACTCAGTTAGAAATAATAGCTGCACTTCAAGGCTCTGAACTAGGTCAAAAATATTACAAGGATTTGTGTGAAAGACAGCAAAACCTTCAAAGATTGGTAAGTGTGCTTATCAAAAACTTCTATCGAAATCTTAGAGACAACAAAATGCTTCTGCCTTGTCTGATTATTTGAAAAAATTAGCGTATTTATTACGCTATTCCTAATATTATTATAACAGCAAAACAAAAAGTGCGTTATGTATGTGATCATTTTTGGACCTGTGTGTGCAGGCAAACTGGAAGAACCTTTCACTAAATATTTTGTTCCCGCGGTTATTGCAGCAAGCGGAAGGTGGTCCCCGCCGCCTAGCGCTGCCGGTGCGCGCGACCGACGCTGACGTCGCAGCGTTACTGGACGCAGGCGCACTCGGCAACCTCGAGTGCCTTTCACTTGCTTTCACCAGCGTCACCAGCGCATGCGCACATCATCTCATCAAGGTTTGCTGTTATGAACTTTATATTTTATGATGCGTAGCGTGCTTAGTAACACAGCCTACCATATAGGTAGATACCTACACAAAATAATTATTTTTGTAGAGTGCAATAAATTGGCGTCATATCCTACGTAAAAATTAAATTTTGTATGTAAGACGCCTTGCTCAAATTACTTGTGTAATTAATAATGTATTATTTATACAGTTGCCGTCTTTACGCTACCTTAACCTTTGGGCCACTAAGTTCGGAGACAGCGGTGTGCAGCTGATCGCTGAGCACCTTCCAAAGCTCCAGGTCCTAAACCTCTGCGAGACGCCAGTCTCCGACAAAGGAATAGAGGCATTGTCAGGTAATTTACACTACATTTAATTGAATTTGTGTAGTTGTACAAGTAGAGCAATAATGTGCATGTAGTCTACATGCACATTAATGCTCTCGCAGTGTCTATATTTATGAGACTGACCGTTTAAAGCATTCGTTTGTTTCAGGTCTATCAAACTTGCGTCGCCTTAATCTGAATAGTACTAAGTTATCAGCCGAGGCATTTGAGCTTCTCCGCCAACGTTTGCCTCACCTGCAGGAGTACGACATCCGATACACGGAGGCCTGGTGACAGCGGGCACCGGCCCGAAGATCTTTCTCTTCCACCATATGAATTCACATACGATCTCAAAGCGCTTTATCCCAGTATTACAAAGTTCAAATAAGTTAAATTTTCATGCTGTACCAAAAGTATGTATGTACTTATTTTAACTCCCTGTTTTTGTTAAGTTATCTTACTTTTATTTGTGATCTGTAGTGGGGTCGATAAATTAGTGCGGTCGCCATATACGGCAAAGGAATCGTACGGCCTAGTCGATCTACCGTAAAATACTCGTCAATCTTCTGGCCATAGCGTGCATATCTGTGACTTATAGTATACAGTGACTGGACTGATCTTATTAAGCCCATTATACTTAAGAGCGTAATTAAGTTACATGTAAGGTAAGATTTAAAATTCCTTAGATAAACTCATTGAATCCTGAAATTGATATTAATCTTACTTATTTAAATTACACCTTACATTACAATGCCAGTTATCACAAATTTGCCAGGACCACAATCCATATAGATTAAAACTTGTATCTAGCAACATTGATTTTAATTTACGTCATTACCTGTTAAAATCAAATATTTATAAGATAATTTATTTTAATATTAAGACACACCTTCTCGTACATTTAAAATTATTGTCTTTGACTACAAATTGTACGAGAATAATTATATATTTAATGTTTTTATTTAATGTAACCCCTAATGTTATAAAGAAACTGAGGTCTGCCATGTTAACGCTTTAGGGCTTGTGACAGCCATTTGATTGAGTTATGATTATTTATAATAAACTCCAGTGGTTTAGTTACCAAGGATAATGTACAGATAATATTATATTAAGAATAGTTAGAAATATTGCTTTAAACATTAGTACCTATCGTAGCATGTATAAGAAGCATTTGGGCTGTGAGAAAGTGTACCAGCGGGTATGGATAATTGTGGCATGTCGAAATTTAAATTTTTAATAACTTACATTATCTGTTTATAGCATAATCCCTATAAATCCAAGTAGAAAATTGATAGTTGTACAAATTATACGCGGCAAATTTACTGATAATTGCACAAGTTTTGTTTATTATTGGTGCGTGTCTTAGCAGATGTTTATTTTGCCTTTTTTTTTAAACATGGAGGTGATTTTCGTCAAGTTTTCCGGCCTAAATAATGATGTAAAAAGCACTGTTCTCAAAAAATAATAGTTTAGTGGCCATGATGACATGCCCATTTGAAATATTTTGATAATGTTATCTATAAGGTTTTCCAAAACTCATAGTCACTTTACTAGCACATAGATTAAACAAAATTTTACTCGAATTTCTATTAATAGAAGATATAGGACAGTGTTCGTTCACCGGAATATACTGGCCGGAAACTGTAAGTTAGATAACTCTTAATTATCACCAACACATATGTTCACTTAACAAATTGTTAGTTTCACTAATTCACTATCATGGTTTTGCTCTGACAATATACCAAATCGCAAGTTCTTGCACAAGTACCTATACTATAGTTTAAAGAGATGCGAACTGAATTACTGTTATTGAAATTATGTCATAAAGAGATACAAGACTTATCCACCGTGCGAAGGCAGAAGTGTGAGTTTTTAATAAAAAAATAATAAATTTAACCTGCATTTCATTTATATCCTCAAATATTATCTATAAGTACAGAGAGGTTAGTATGAACGGGTATGCACTGAGGAAGAAATAATGATTACGTTTGCAACACATTATTTCAAGACTACACGTTATTCATTGGCAATTTGCAATTATAAAAAAGCTACAGAAATAGAAAACTGATTCTTACACAATGAGGATCATCTACTTACGGGTTTTACACGGTCTATAAAGATTCCCCGAACCCCACGAAACCCGGGGTAACACGGAGTCCTGGACGGATAACAACACTTAACATAGTCATACAACATGCTATGCGAGACTGAATGCGACACAAAAAACTACGTATAAATTGAATCTGAACAAATTTAGGTATTTTCGTCAATGAAAATTTTGAGTAAGTAACTACGTACATCTATGTATACCATTACCAACGTATTGCAACAATAAAAATAATGATGAGCGACAAGGTTACGTGTGCACATATAGTAAAACACCTTTGTTTTTCTTTTTACCGTGTGGACAATGCCTTAAGCATACCCCGCCGTTGGGAGACGACGGGGTATGTGAGACTCCCCAGACCCCCCAAGAACCGAAAAGACCGATCCACAAGGGTATACCCACTAAAAACTGGCGCCTATGATGGCAGGGAGGCGGGATCGCTATAAGCAATAGTAAAACACTTCTTCCGAACCTTGTAGGAGTACATCAGTGGGTTATACCTAAGTATAAACACATCCTTACAAACATACACACTACTCAGATAATAAACTATTATGTATGATACCTACGTATTAAACTTTAAACCCTTATCTACATCGTTCGTATACAAACTAGCACCTACGGGTAAACAAGTAAGCTGGTAAGTATCTACTTACTTAGTATTTTAAGTACTAATCCACCATACATAACGTGTGCACGATTCGAGGACATGTTAATAAGTAAGTTGTGAGTTTATGACGTGTATTCATTGCGTCATTGCAAGTTTACAAGATAGCGCCTACAGTAAAAAATCACACAAGTGGTACAAAGCCACCTGGTGGATCTGTTTTGAATAATTGTTTCTTAATCTTGGATTATGTACCTACGTGATAAATGATAAGAGTTTTAACATGGCTCATGACTGTCGTGTACAGGGCTCGTACCTGCATACGAAGGTAACATATACATACTTGGACTATGACCATTATCCAAGTCTCACGCTAATGATCTTTGAAGAGGTAAGTAGATTAACAGGACCAGTTGTACCAACACCTAAAAATGGTATTACCATGTACGTGTGTGCGTAGACGCGGTGCACAATCAGATTACTCATGTTACCCGTGTCAAATTCGACGCCGAACTAACGACTTACGAGAGTTCTCCCAAGCACCCAGTTGTCCCCATGGCAAAGTACTAAATTCAAAGACAAGGCCTTGAGCTGGTATATATAGGAAAATCTTTGGTAAGGCACACAACAACAGCAGTAATAGCCGAGTGGTACCGTAAGACCATGTTAGTCTTTTATAATTATATGGTGTAGATACTATTAGGTACTTTCATTATACTAACAAATTCTCTGCAACTGTTTTCACAACTAAACTGCTTGTTATGTTACCTAATGATGGAAGCTCAATGCAAGAGCATCCTTTCCAATCAATGAAGGAGGCAATTATCAACCTCAAAAACTATAAAACGAATTATACTTCTAGAATCTGAGGATGTTTATTATACAAAATAGTAAAAAAATACGTGTATTATTTACTAAGGAATATATTTGAGTAATTTTAAATACTATAGTATGTGTATGATACATAGTTATTTACCTTAATTTTTTACATGTCTCCATCACTTTTGAATTTATAATAACTTTATAATTGCGGCTTAATGGTTATATACAAACCAAAATGATACCGTATTTATATACAAACCCAAAATCTAGTAGTAACTTAGGCACTAAATTTTAATATAAGGATCGTGTGAAACTTATATCATTTATGCAACAATGAACATAATCAATAGTGTGACAAGTAATTTATACCTACTTATAAATTACCTATTAGAAATGACAACACAGTTTATAATATTTATCAATATTGTTGTATTTTTACAAAACAGTGCTGTCATATTTTGAGTAAATTAAAATAAAATACAGGAAATTTTGTTATTTCATTGACGCTTGTCACGAATGAATATTGTAAATAACTGTGTTTTCCATTGATGACAAGCTGAAATTAAAAATCGTTCCACTTGTATATTTCAAAACATTATTTAACTAACCTTATTTTAAATAATGATAAAACAAACCAGCTAGGTACTTATTAGGTGTATTAAATTATTACTGGGGTATAAATGTCGTGCTATATTTATATAACTATTCGCAATCGTATTGTTAATATGAACAATAAACCCAGTCGAAATTATTCCAGACACAGACATTATTGGACATGTTAAGTTAACTGATAGCTCTTTATATAAACCACTTATAAAAATACCCAAACAATTTTGAATGTAATCATTCAATCACTTATATTTTTGTCTCACGTAATGTTATAACAATTCTTCCAGATTCGTACTATGGACCTTGCTCAATTAAACATAATAAACACTACACACACAATTTAAAAAAATAACATGTAAAACAAACACTATAAACAGTCATATATCACCAATGAAGGGCTTCACATTAATAAAGAACATAATATAATTTACATACACAATAAACGAAACTCAATGATTGAAAAGAAGATCAACATACATATACAAAAGCTACTTATTAAAAATTTTAACAAACATTTAATCACCATAATATGCTATTACAAAATAATACGTAAGCATGTTTAAACCAGTACAGTCGAGTACAATAACATTAAATCAATATTAGGATAATCGTCTTATGTCGAGCCATAGACTAATCGATAAGTTATATAAGTATATGTAATAGGTCTACAATCACAGTTACTATTCCGCGAAGTAACGTGGTTTATCACAAATATATGAGAAGACCTTCATCCCTTCCCCCTCTATTGTCCCGCGCGTTACACAAGCACACTTCACTTATAATTATCATCGCTCAGACAAAAGACGAAATTAATAAAAACTATGTGGATGGTTTTCAATACATGTACTATAGCCAGCTGTACAAGCTTAAACATCTACAACAATATCTTTTCAAACACCAAGTAAGGTAGGTTTATTTTTGTGCTATGATATAGGATTAAAATAAATTTAGTAACTACACTTAAACCAAGTAAAATCATAATTATGACAATGTTATAAATGACTAAGAATGTTACAAGTAGCTAGTATTACTTGAAAGAAACTGCTCTCAAAATAACTGATAAAACAGACTAATGTGCCGAATGAAATAATTTAATACTGGTTATAATAAAATGATACAGTAAATAATTATATTGATTTTGTACAAGTTCATTTCATCTGTAACACATGGCAATGACAAATTATTTAGTAACGTCGGAATCATTATCAATTTGCAATGGTAAATAAATTAGTGTCATTTACTTTGATATTAAGAAATGACAATGTTAACTTATATTTATTTTAGGTTAAAAGAAAATGGGCTAAAAGCACTATGTTAAACCAACACAAATTTACCATTTTCTAGTTGCCAATAGTGATGACGACACGTTTTAACGCTATTTAGTGAATGCCGCAAACACCGCCCACATAATTTCGCAGGCATCTGGTCGCATGGCTTCAGCCTCGAAATCTAGATCTAAAAGTGAGCGCACGCGTCGCGTTGCTAACTCATAGTCTTCATCTGAGAGGGGCGCAAACGCATTTTCTAGTACATCACCCGAATGGGCTAGCATCAGCAGCGCCAGAGATCGCTTATCAGCATGTGCGACGTCAGTGATAGAGCGCCTGAGGGCCGCCTCTTGAACCTGTAACCATAGATTTCAAATTATATATTTCTATGTGGTATCTGTTTATGACAGGAATACAATGTTTACATGTTATGGATACTAATCAATCGAACACTTACTTTACTTTCACACGCATTAAGCTGTTATGAATAAAATACCTGTTTATCTTTCATGTAATTACCAACAAAATAAATAATCAACAACCGTGTTTTTGTGAAAGAACAACATTTTCGTACAATAAATGCAATAAGTGTCAATAACAAATATTAATGTTTTATGAATGTTTATCTAATACCTATCTAAAAACAAAATCAACAATTTTAAAAGCATTTTTAAATCACCATTAGATGTACCAACCATTTTAAATTGTAGTAGTGATTTATATCAGTAACTGATAAGAATATGACATTGGTTCCGTCTATGTAAAGGTTGTGATTTTACCTTTTTCACCAAGCGGCATTTGACAACATTGTCGGTCAAAGGATGAGTGGTCATATCAAACAGCAAAAAGTTCTGCTTTTCAGTTGTTAAGACTCCTTTTTCAACAAGATTTTTAGCCAGCCTTTCTCGAACATTTTTCAATTGATATTTTAGTTTCATTGGGTTCCATGTTTCACCTGCAAAAGTTTAAAATAGTTTAAATTTATTTAATACTTTGAGCATATCTATCATTTTCAATTTGTTACAGATTACCCTAAAACTTATGTTTATTGTGTCTGGGACATTGAATGTCTTTTTAACTATCATGTCTAGAATCCCAAAAGTGAAAGACAAGGGTGTTCTACTTGCTGAGATGTATGCTTATGTTGTTAAGAAAAGATTACTGCCAAGCGGAAGTGGTAAACATGTTGTGAATCTCACACGGCTATTCTCTAAAATATAGGTACATGTAGTGATTATAAGATAAAGTACAGACCACTTAGATATTCTATCCAGCTTTGCACTGTCTCTGGTGGGTCTGTTTCTTTCATGTGTTTCAAGGCCTCATCTAGCAAAACATCACCTGTTGGTGTATCTGTAACAAGTTTGTACAAAAATAAATATAAACAATTTTACACTGTGTAGCAAATAAGCAATCCATATTTGATACCAAAAGAAAATAATATTTTTAGAATATTGCATTATCCTCATTTGTAGTTTTTCCAATAAAATAAGGATAACACTGTACACAAGTTAATAATTTCAAGATAAATACATAATACTTCATACTACAATTATTCAGCAACAATGTTTTTAGAAAAGTATTACCTACAATAAAAAATATGTAGTATTGGTATAGCCATAATAATTTGAATTAACACACAAACTCATGTTTAATTATGGCTGATTGTAGCATTACTAATCGAGGACATTAATGGGTTTAATCACTGAGCAGGCAGTTTTCGAATAAATATGACTTTCATTATCATTAAAACCATGTTAAAACCAGAGAATATGTGAGTCAATGAACTTTGTATACTTTCATAGTGAAAATAAAAAATGATTATAAATTTATACAAGTATATAATAAATACATAACACATTGCGATAAAACTAATGAAACCTTTCTCTTACCTGATTTAACTATTACTTTTCTAGATAATAATCCCTTTCTACGCATACCAGCTCGTTCTAATTCTACGCGGCCTCTTAGACCAAGTTCAATTAAAATACATCCTCTCAAGCCGCTGGATATGCAATCATTCCAAAATGATGTGTAACCCTGAAATGATCATCATAAGAGATGAAATAGTCACGACGTGTATATTATTATGGCCGATTCCATGACCAAAGTAAATTCTCTCTTACCTCTTTGTCCTTTAGTCCTAAAAGTAATACTTCTTCCATGAGTGTCAATCGTGTTTCCTTTGAATCCCCGTCATCATAACTTTTATCATTTTTCTTATCATCGACGTCGTGGTGTTCCTTTAATTCTGCTTTGTCCTTAATTACGTTTACGCTTTTTCGTTGCACCAACCCCTCAGCTCGGTTCATTTTAACATTTAATTAAATTGCGAAATAAAAACAAATGGATTTAATAAAAGCGAATATTTAGATATTTCCTGAAATTCGTAAACGAATAGTTGACGTTTGCTATGCGACGTGATGTTGTTGTGCAAAACATGGCCGACAAAGAAGACATTCCGTTCGTTCTGAAATCATTATCTACAAATCACACAAAATAAACAAAAATTGAGTATGTAAAAGTAGAAAATATATTACATATATATTTTTTCTAGCTTGCTTTAAAATGAATTTGATCTTATTTGTGGACGTGTGTACTATTGATAAATATTATTATCTTTATCTGAAACTCCAATACTTGTATTGGAACGTTGATGACGTAGAAAATAAAAAACCTGTTTTTGTCAAATATTGTGATTGTCTCTCAGATTGTCTACTAATGTAATTCTGTTAGTTTTAAGCTATGCCATTATGCACATAATATGTCTAGTTTTCTGTCGTAATAGGGTTTGATAAACTAACTTCTTTAGCTACTATTTTTTTAGAGATTTCCTGCATAAGCATTAAGAGATTTTTTTCTTCTAAAATCGCAAACCATAGCGCATAAATAAAATCAAGCCAATTAAGTAGGTAGTCTACAACAAACAAATGAACAAATACGTGTCTGAGATATTTCAAGCCCTAAAAGCGTGAAAAGGGAATGAAAGTTTGTTTAAAGAGAGGACTATCGTTTTAACCGAAACTTCAACAACTACAGGAACCCGGATATCGCTGATCGTTCGTAATTGCAGCTTGTTGATTATTCAGAATTTATGAACAGCTGATGCAGTTCATAGGTCAAGCCGTTGTCTCTACGTGGCTCTAGCAGTCGACGTACAATGGATCTTCCTAATGGTGTGCATTAGGCGTTATCCTTCTAATTATGTCATATTTTATGCCTGTAAAATGCCAAAACCATGTAAAACGCATCGGAGCAAATATTCTGTGTTATAGATTCATCTTTGAAGACAATCCAACATAGTCTAAAAACCATCATCATTAGCGTATGACGACCTGCTGTTCGGTATAGGTATGGTATGATAAATGATTTTATTTCTGTAAATAGGTTTCAAAGAATACACTTTTACACGTCATTTTTTTATAAACTAGATGGCATCGGCATTTCCTATCTGACTACCACTGAGAAGAAATACCGAAACAAACTCAGGGTATAGGCCTGTTTTCCCATAGGTAAATTTTCTCTGGAGTTTGGTAATCACACGGAGGTCTTTTATGATTACCTCAATCAAGTATTATATCTTTCTATAGTTTGTTCTCAATATCGTCCGGCGCGGCGGTCCGCCTATGTCGCAAATGACCACCTCCCCTCAGAATTCACTCTGTTAGTGGATAAAAACTTCTCGCATCAAGAATTCATTGCGACGCAATTGTCTCTATGATAGAAGTACATAATATACCAAAGAGGAACCATATATTTTAGATGGTTATGGTTACTTCATCATGACAGCTTGACGACAGTGATCCCGCAGAGAACTTTTTTATGAGCGAGAGTTTATTCCTACAAAATCAGTTAGGAAGTATACAGTAAATCACCAATTAGTTTAAGTACCTAGATAAAAGTAAAATTTGTTTAAGATTGTTGAATACTCCAGTTTAAGGTTATTTACCTTTTAATAACACTAAATATAGGTACTCTACGTAGGTTGTGTATGGCTTTGTGTTGTTTAATTTTGCGATCAGACATTGCGTGCCAACATTACGCAGACGCGAATGTCCGCAGTGCACGCGTATCTATATTCCTCCTCTACGACGGGTAAAAAACTGGCGTTGCCTGCTGATGAAACAGACTAAGACTTCTAAGATTTTAAATCCTCCTGCAAGATGATAAGATATAGATGGATAAAATTGTAATGCAACCGATTCCAGATCCAGAAGTGAGCTTTTCTGTTATAGATTTAGACTAAAGTATAATGTATGAAAATAATGCGACTCTACGTCCCCAGAAATGACCAAAAAGCCATGTAAATATAAACTGTATTATATGTATAGCAAGTACCAACCCGTTTATTTGCCATAATCGCCACACTAGGCGCTAGGATTCTAATAGACATCTTTTAGGAATCATGTAAAATAATAACTGGTTATTGCCATTTACTTAGGTACCAAAGAGCCCAAATTGGATTGGTGTGATGATTTTACTCTTTTCTACGAACCACAAGATTAATCGCAATCTTCTTCTTTTTTGTATCGGCACGAGCCAATAGCCCCATGGAAACAGGCCATCCCATGGTGTAGAGATAAGTCAGTCAATAACGATGGTAGCGAGGTTAACCGTCCAGGGTCTGCCTGACGTAGAGCGGTATCGTTACTCGGGGAGACTCTATACTTGCACCCCAAATATAAAACGCAATAATATGCTAACTAAGGGTTTTAACAGCTTCCTCCTAACCGAACCCAAACAATTAAGCATGTGATAATCACGTTGACCATTGTTCGCTACAGCAGAAGGCCTAAAGCACGGGCCCGGAAGAGGTTAGCGCATTGATAAATCGTAATTTAGCAATGTTTTCCACTTTGTAGGTATACAAGATTCATAAGTCCAAAATTAACTTAAGCCAGTGCATCTGTATTTATAAGATTACTTAGTAAAGTAATCCTCCTTTTATCTCAAGATAGCGTGAACTTGTATATCCACCTTAAGTCGGATCGCTTGATGACCTTAATTTGAACTTGGTGAGTGTTAAATGTTTGTTTATATGACTCTTGGTTACTTTAGAAAATATATTATTTACAAATATTATACGTATCCATTCAATCTAGACGCAATATGCACTTACTTGGTCAAAGTAAGGTTATTTTTGCCCAATATTCTTCATGGTTTTAATAATTGGACTACTTCAGAAAGTTAATGATATATAGGTAGATACGCTAGAATTATTAATAAATAAATAATGACATTCTAAAAAATCGTAATTATTTTGTAGGTTATCCAAAAATAATCGTTTTAAAAGTCGTAAGGTATAAATAACAGGAGACGGGAGCTTTAAAAGAATACCATCATTAACCATATTGAGAAGATTATATGACCCAAACATACAGTTTACCTAAGTAGTCTCTTGAGGACCGAATGGATGAGTGATGCTGACAGAACTGTCGTCGATGACATACACATTTCGCATTAAAGTTCCAATTCTATATCATTTATTGGATTCAAAAAAGATTAGATATTGTTTTACGTTTAACAGGAGTAGGTATATTACTAATATATAATGTGGCAATCACCTCTGATTAGCCAAAGCTAGCGTTGTTTATCAGAGCCGGTTGAGAAATACAGAGCACAAGTGTAAACGACGCGCACTCAGTCATCTGCGCGGTCGCTTCCAAGCACGTGCGCCGTGATACTATGAGTGTGACCGAACTTCGCGCCATGGACGTGGACCTCCAGCAAAATCATTCAGCCGTGAGTATTTTTTTCAATGATTCTACATATTGATCCTCGCGCGCTTGACAAACTTGCCAATTATTGACATGAGCACTTAGTATATTTCTGATGTTAGAAGCGCGAAAATGAAGGTGTTTACCATGTCTTCGCGAACAGTGAAGTGAACTTTATACTCGAGCTGTACCGTACGTGGTCGCGCTATGGCCAGTAGGGCAACTCGCCAGTTGGCGGCGGCACTCGCGTCACCTCGGTCGCTGCTATCGACGTACTTTCCGTGTACGCGACGACCTACGCAGGGTCAGCTGTCGATCGCGGTTATCTCTATATTTTTCCAGAATTATATGTTTTTGCTATTTTAACCCAAGTTTAGACGTTCTAGAGGTGCAATGACATTACAGTGTAATAGAGCTATTTATAAAGTGCTGTGAAGGATTGTTCAAATATTCAGATTTGATTATTATAGCTCAGTTCTGATAATTGTGTAGGTAAGCTCTACCTGACATGTTTTCTAAATCATACTTTATAAGGAGTATTTCCGCATTAAGAGAGAAATGACCAAACTAACTTGCTTTACGTATGTTGTGTTGAAAAAACTGTTGGCATCCTTTAAACTCATGATGTTAGTTATATTGTTATTGTGCAGTATATTAAATTCTTCGACATTTCAACTATAAGTCATTGTTCATTTATAAAATGTTTGATGTTCCGCTGTATAACGCCAGCTACTCAATCTTGATACACACTCAAAACTCCCGCCGCACAATAACCCGATACACCGTTACTCGGTCGTCTGCCTAAATTTACATAGCCATGAGATGTTTTGCATATCTAATTATCATACTATGTAGTGACTATCCATCCTTCAATATCTTACCAAGTAGTTTTCATTTCATGATGATTTAATACTCATGTTTTATTACCATACGTCTTCGTTTCTACTCTACACAACTAGACAACCGCGTAACTATTATAATGATATAACTTATTGTTATTATTAGTTATGGTAATTTTCGTTCAGTCTACGACGTACAATATTTTTCCAAAGTTGTTTGTATGTGATAATAACACCATTCGTCATAGTCTTTAAATAGTTAGCAAGTTCATCTAACAAGTTAAACAGCTTTTCGTTCACTGCAACATCTATGTTTAATGTCTTTAATCAAACAATGATAGCAATTTTTTTAATATGGGTAATAATTACGTCGTGCTTGTGTATTGGACTATGACTCGCTCACAGTTCATAAGTTCGCAGTGTGATTAAAACTTTGCATTTCACATGTACGCACGCAGCCAAGCCTGCGTACCCATATCACGCCATTTGCTGATAAGTGATAACTGTTTTAGTTATCGCGCTGTTATCAGCATTACATATCTATACAGGGGTTACTATAATATTTATTAACATGGATTAACTGACATTTAACTCTACTTAACTATCTCCCTAAATACCTAGGTACCTACGTATGATTGGCTATGGCCATTCGCGTCCATAGCATGACTTCATCTAGAAATAACGCTTTCTTTGCAGTACCTAACACAAAGCTGCGTATATTATGCCTATCAAAAACCACATTTATTCAAATATTTAAAATATATTTTCGTTAATGTGTTGCACATTGCAAAAACAGTCCTTACAAAACTTCCATAGCAACTTAGTCATTGACAAATATATTTTATTTTAACTGTACTCAAACTACTCAATTAACATAATATATTGCTGTATTAGTGAGCGTACCCAATACCCATGCACTTCCTAATAATTTCACAATAACGGAGAAAAGTTACACGTAAACAGTCAAACATAAGTAGTTATTAGAAATTATTTGAGACGTTTATAATATCCTAAAATTTGATTTGAAAACCTTCAGAATATTTTATGTAATGTCTGACTGTCTGCGATAGATAACGTCAAGATAGCGATGGCAGCAATTTTTTTAATCCGTTTTTAAATATCGTTATTGACTTTCTTACGCAAATGAAGTCAGAAATTAATTTTCTTTATAGAAAGCTTTTCATGTGCACTGTTTAATCATTTTCATTTTTCTCAGTAAATAGAGAATATGATTTTTTTAATAAGTGTAAAATTCAGCTATATTTTTTTAAACCGCTTTCTTTTGCAACGCACTCGGCAAAATACGTTCTTCGAAACCTGAACACGTTCGATGTCTATTATTTGTAAATGTCTGCAACAACGGAAATGTGTATAAAGCTGAGCAGACTGCCAAGGGCACCATAAAATAGTTTCCGTTATCAAATACGCACAAATATTGACAAAAATGGAAATTACGATATCGATATTATCTAATAAATGTGATTAAATGCGATTAAAAACGATAATATTGCATTACCAAAAACCCCACACAGCCAGATAATTAACTTGGATCTAAGTAATCACATGCATTAGTTAATCTAATCTGCAACCTGTTCATGTTCATTATGTAACGAATAACGATGTTTAGGACATTACAGTCTGCGATTCCATGTTTGATGCGGTCATAAATTTCTTTTTTTGTGTGGAATATTACATGTGCCATACCACTTTGGGTGTTCGGAGTCTGCAGTGGTAGCCAGGTTAGTCCTACATTTTTAAATTGGCTTTCTTCGTCCACAGTCAGAGCCTCTTATTACGATCACTAATTTGTTTGTTTTAGAAAGTGACTGTGTGTTACCTCATACAATCGTATGACAAATAATATTCGTTCAAAACGTTTTGCATCATCAAAAAATAAACAGTGAGCATGACTGTATTAATCGAAACATGAACGTTAGTTTAAATTGAACATCTAATCGATTTCGCGTTAAATATGTTAATTATAAATCTATTTTAGATTTAGATAAATGAATATTGTACACCAAATAAGTAGTGAAATCTAAATCTTGTTTCATATAAAATTTTGTGGATTAAGAAACAGTTAATTATGGATGGACAGACATCAGGAGCGGAGTTATCTGCGGCTTATAAATATTACATTAAAAAAACATTTTTCAAATTAGATATCGACTAATACCTATTTAATTTAAAAATTGGGTTAGAAACTTCTGCCTTACCTACCCTTCGAAAGTAACAGGCATGATGATCTGTCTTTAATATCGAAATACGTAATTCACATCCATATACACTTCTATCTTAACTATTTTGCTATTAAAAGATCAACCTATCTAATGAATTATTTTTGGAATACATCGTTCTTAGTACACCTACTCAGAAACTAAACTATCTTGCATTCTGGATGTAGAGTTAAACAATTTTGGCCAGACCGGTTTAAAAATAATTTGCATCAACGTGGCGGGTCTAACGCAACTGCAAATTAATCGTCATTATTTGTAGAGACTTATTTTATTGTTAACTCGTTATTTTTAAACGTCAACGTTTCACTATTGTATGATAAATATCTTGCACCAATCTAAGATTTGTGAAAGACATTGTCTTTCTCTCGACCCCTAATACCTCCCTACTTATTACAGTATATTTTATAATGATATATAACAAAAACCATTTGTTTTTGTTTCTGTACTAGTCTTCTACTTCTAACATTGTTAGTGCAACATTCTAACTACTTTTATTACAACTGAAAAGCCTTTTTTATGGAGAACACGGTCCTGTGCCTGTGGGTAATTATAAGTATGCGTTGCGTGTCTCACTTCCACAGCGGAAAATAACTTGCAACGTAAGTTCTTAGTAAGGAAAACTAAAAGAAAAGTGAGTGCACCTGTGTCTGCCCAAACACATGGACACTATACCTAATATTGTTGTCTGTCTGCACGGTTAACTAGACTCAAATAAGATTGGACACCGTGACCAAAATTTGGTCTTGAGGACATTAGAAAATTCGTGAATAATTTCAGTGACTGGCAATTGCCTCACACCTCCTGATTTCCTAAAAATATTAATAAATTGCTTGACGTCTTATTATTCAGTGTCGTTTGAATGATTATAAAGTTAAGTAGCATGCGAGGTCAGTGCACCATACCAGGTGATGTGTGTAATATATGGGCGTCTGAACGTTCGTACTGGCCGGATGCCCCCACGATGCACTCTTTTCGTCATACGCATTGGCACTATGATTAATTGATGTTCATTTCTTCATGCATACACTTGCGATTTCTTCTGTGACAAATAATCAGAAAACAATACTTTTTGTACGCCATGTATGGCAAAACATGTAGATACTAGATTTAGCTGCTATAACACCATGTACTTGTACATTTACTCATGTTTTACAAAATAAAAATCTTTATCTTTAACAAAAATATTATAGTAAATTATGCACGGTAAATAGTGAGTTGGTATTAAATAAATAATGCGTCCGCCTGCAGAATTTAATCTTAGTACGTACCTATCGATTATGATAATATCTATCCGCAGTTATCTTTTATTACATAGAATCCATTGTACTCACAATAAACGATGCCGAATTGTCCATAATATTATATATAATTGCTATATAAATGGTGCTGTGTTCTTATCTGGTCGCTGTTCCTGTTTCATAGATCGATCATCTGGGTATTATGAAGCTTATACTATTCACAACAATTTATCTGTTGATTGATGTGAATTAGGTACATACAGAATAATGATATATAATTGTGCAGGACATCCTTTTTAAATAATTAGATTTTACAATTTATTGAAGCTACCCCAGTACCTACATATTTATGGCATTCATTATTATATATTCACCTATGTTTAAAATAATAATATGAAAGTAGAGTATAGGCCACAGAGGAATGAAGAACTCTACATTCTGTGATGTAGAGTTCATTAATCCTCGTCCCTTAAAAGCTGATATAAAACTGAGATATTTGGAGCCGCCCCCTTACCATGAACTCTTAAAGCAGGAATTTACTTTGTGAAAGTAAGACACCTCATTACAGTGCACGTAGTAGAGCAGCTTCTCGCTTTACAACGTAAACTGTCCTGCTTTAAGAGTTCAGGGTAAGGCGGCTGCTTAGCGAAATTCTATAGCATTATCGTTTTTATGACAAACACCTAGTGCAATAGAACCTAGATACGTCATCCTTCCGAAAAAAGTGACACATAACTTAGATAATATGTACTTAGTGGCATTTTGATAAGATTACCCTCTACGAAGTTGGATGGCGTGTTTTTTGGCTTCATTAACAATTTCACCGTAATTTGTCAACCAATTTTACATACAACCTATATTTTAAATATGACTAAGATGTAGGTAGTTTAAACAGTCTTCCTGAGACAAAATAATAAAGTAAATCATATTTATCTTTTGTCGCCTACAGTAACAGTAACAGTCCCACTGCATGGCAAAAGCCTGCCTTCAATTTCCTTCCAACCATGACCAGTCAATTGAAGTAGAAACAATGTTATAGGTATATGCTAAATGAGAATAGTGTACATAGTTGGGATTTTGGGAACTAGATTAAATTGTATTGTGAAAATGTTTTTTTTTTGTATAGGGAGTCTAATTAAAATGACATCAACTGTATTAGGTAATAGTATTATGTATTGGGTGTATACTCGTAAGACCCCGATCGTATCCGTCTTCGAGTACATTTCAACGATACCTACTAAGTCCGAATTCGTTTATCAGAGATAGTCGGTGAGCTATTAAACGTTTGATAAAAGTAATAAATAAATCTGTCGCTCATAAATTTGGTACATTAATATTATGTATGACTATAAAATTAATAAGCGCCCGCGCTAAATATAATACGATAATCGGGTCAAGTAATCCAGTTTGAAAAGGATGGATAAACAAAATAATAAAGAGATTAAAACCCTGTATCGAAATTTACATAAACGTTTACATAAAAATTTAAAAACAATACCTACCTATACTAGCCTTTGCCCTGCAGTGGGACAGTTACAATGTTTCTACACCAATCGGTCGATCGTCGCTCGATGCCATCGATCGAGATCGACATCGGCGACATTGATCGATTGGTGTGGTAGCTTTAATTTTTCGACGGATTCTGGTCGACTAACCAATCGATCGATTGGTCTGGTAGAAACTATCGATCGACTCATCCATTCTACCATCGATCGACGATCGATTGGTGTGCTAACATCCTTATAGGATGTTATTATTATTATTATACCTACCTATACTTACTACGTAAAAGTGAACTCATCACGAATGGTAAAACAAAATTAATAAAAAACATATAAAAGAGACACAAAGGTGTGCAGTACACCCTCAGTTGTATTGTAGGGGGTTCCATAGGTCCCAATGTAATAGGAGGCTAGTCTTTTGCCATCAATCGGGCCGAAACCCAGACTTCTTGCTGCTACTGAACAATACCTAATGGAAAAACAGAGTAAATAACACTGCCCGACCCGCGATTCGAACATAAGCTCAGCAGACCACTAATAACGGGGCAGTTCTACCAGAAATATTACATTTTCGTACCTACCATGTGTATACGTATCTACATAATTATAACTAGTAGGAGCACTGATAGCCGAGTGATATGCCAATTCAGAGGTCGCAGGTTCAAACCCCGGCACGCACCAATGTCATTTTCACATTCATGTTCGAATTATTATTTAGGTATCAGTTGCTAAAAACGGTGAAGAAAAACATCGTAAGGAAACCTGGACACCCGAGAGATTTTTGATTTTGAGGCCTACAGGCGGTCTAAACTCTGATACCAGGTTGTTCATCAACCAAACGATAAGAAGATAGCTAGTAATCTAGTTTCTGAGTGCACCTACACTTAGCGAAAGTAATAGATGGGCAGTATTTAAATTAATCAGCCGGAAGACGTCCACTCCAAAGTATATAGATTAATCTTTATACTTTGGACGCCTTTGTTCAACAGTGGACGTCTTCCGGCTGATGATGATAATGGTTCTATATACTGTAAAATAATGAAGGTACCTACTGAACAGCGTGCAATTCGTAGGTATTTTATCAAAATTTATGCAGTTTTACTTGAGTGATTTTCCTGTTGCAAAACATAAACGATTGCCTTTCAAACCCTCGAGCTGCGAATCACTGTGAATATTATGTCATGGACGTTGACATAAAATATAACTACTAAGTACGGTCAGCAAAACAAATAGCTTCATGTTAAGAAATGTCAAATAATTGAAAGTAACATACATAGTTATAGAATTTAAAAAAAAATGTCGCCCCACGCTAGGAATTTCTCCTGTGTCGTGGGAGCGTTTCACAAACATAAAATATCACACACACAAACACCCAGACTCGGGACACACATCTGTGGTTCGCACAAAGGTTTGCCTCGTGCGAGAATCGAACCTGCAACCCTTAGCCCAGCAGTCCAATCGCTTAGCAACTGCGCTAATCAGGTCGTCAAGTCAATTCAAGTTATAGTCTTAAATTATAAAAGATCTTTAGAGAATTTTGAACTTTTACTACATAATAAATTGTGCTTCAATTAGATAAGGGTGTGGTAGGTGTGTTTACACATTTATATTTATCTATTTTTTTTGTAGAGTGTACATTCTCAGATTAATTACATTTGGCTGTTACAAGTTGGAAACTATTTCATCTAAACAAGTTTTCTGCGAGTCTTTAAATTAACTAAATTCAAGTTTTAAATCCGGTTTTTCCAAGGTCAAATTGCATGAAATTGTTCGAGTGCGTAATAACAAAATATGGTTGTTTGAAGCTTTTATATAAAATATTGTTTTCTAAACTATTTTGGGAAGCTCATTAAGAAAGTTCTTGCGTAGAGGGTTTTTTTTAATTTTTTAGCTATCGATTTGTTCAATGTATTATCAAATTGATATCTAAACAGTCATTATGGATGTTATCATAGAAAGATTAAATATAATAATCTAAACTTATCGCTAAAATAAAGTAAAAGTTAGATGATAATGATAATTTAGATTATATTATTTTTGGCAATCATATCTTCGGATTAAGTCGCGTTACTGTCTGCATTCACTCTTATATGTTACACGTTGATAATAATTATAAGATCAAAATAAAGATACGAGCAAAATGCTCAAACGATCTTTTTTTTTCTTCTAAGAAGGAAAGTGATTATTATGTTTTTATATTTAACTAACATACATAACATAACATCACGCCTGTATTCCCCGAAGGGGTAGGCAGAGGTGCACATATAGTACACCCACATTTCGCCAGTTATGTTTTTAGGTCCCAATGTAATAGGGGGCGAGCCTAATGCCATCAACCGGGCACAAATCCAGACTCCGAGCTGCTACTGAGAATAGTAATATACTATATTTAACTAACTACAACTAAATGGACATCTACTGGACTGCCTCGTTGGTCCTGGTTCCTGGGTTCAAATCCCGGGTCGGGCAAAGTGTTATTGGGTTTTTCCATTAGGTAATTCTCAGTAGCATCACGGAGTCTGGATTTGGGCCCAGTTGATGGCAATAGGCTCACCCCCTATTACATTGGGACCTAAAACATTACTGCCGAAATGTGGGTGTGCTATATGTGCACCTCTGCCTACCCCTTCAGAGAATACAGGCGTCATATTATGTTATGTAACTACAACTAAATAATCCAACGTTTGTTGCTAATTATCTATTATTACGCTTAGCGCCTGCCAAGAATGAGGTCCTGAGTTTGAATTCCGGGTTGGGCAACTTGGGCAAAGTATAACTGAGTTATTCTACGAGGTATTTCTCAGTAGCAGCACGGTGTCTAGATTTGTGCCCGGTTGTTTTAGACATTGGGACCTACAGCGTAACTAACGAAATGTCGGAAGTACTGCAAGTGCACGCCTCTGCCTACCTCTTTGGGGAAGGGAATATATCATGATATTATATTTTTGATAGGTTTTTAATACTTACGCATTTTTTCTGATATAAGATATTTTCAGCCTTTACGTAAGCTCTTCAAATTTACTTCAGCCTCAAACGTAGATTAGCTTAATGATTACAGTTCTTGAAATGCTAGTGAAAATAATACCTACGGTAGTCCTTAGGCACTTTTTATTTCAATCAAGTAACATTGTATATTTGTTTAAAGAGGGCCTATGTTCGGGTCAGTGAACTAATATAAGGTTTATTATCAAAGTGTAACGAACTTGACAGGTGACCCTGCTCGACGGATGTGATATCGCCACTAACTTTTTTTTTAGTAGCTATTATGGGGAAACCTTAAGCCGTAGATAAAAGAGAAAAAATGACTTAAAGCCTTTATTTATGAAATACTACTATCATAGCAAGATATCGCAAAGCTGTATTGTTTATACACTACCGCTTTGCCTCATTATCATAATAATAAGTATTACATGTCCAGTATTTCTATCAAGATGCATTGATCGCGCGATTAGAGTATCGAAACAATTTTGAAAAGTACAATAGACGTTCATGGTTCATATTGCCTCTCCGTTTTAGTGTTACTATTTTAATAAAGCACTTAATTACTTGTACAAAATTACTTAATTATATATTATGTATAGTTGTCATTTTGTATCTTAATTATCGCTTACAAGGAAAATATTACAAAGGAAACAATGATTTTTGTGATGTGTCACGCCACCTTTAGATATAATATACCTCTCCGGTTTGATAATACACCATAATACTTATACACATCTCCCACTACGGAACGCTGACTAGAGCTGGTACAGCCCCCTTACCATGAACACTTAAAGCAGGACATATTGCGTTGTGATAAAGAGATGCCGTTCTTGGTAAGGGAAGCAATAAGTGCAAGCCCAACACAGTTCGTCAGCTCTTCGATGTCACTACCATTCAGTAACTTTCCTACTACCTAGGGGGTCTGTGTATTTTCTTTGCCCAAAAAACCAGCAGTGATAGCCTAAATCGCATAGTAGTTATAGTTCTTACAATAATAAAATCATTTCGCATTCATTACTCGATCATCTGAGACTAGTTGTACAGATCATTCGTTATTTTATCATTTGGGGGCCTATTTCTTTTGTTTCCTGTCGATGTTTTTTTGCCACTGCCGTCGGTTCATTAACCTCTAAGCGGACCTGAGTAGTTGAAATACCGTGGATACTGGATTAGTCAGCTAAACTACGGACACGCAATCTCTTACTACCCGAGTGGCGATTTTCAGTAGATTGAATTTATCACCTACCTGATGCACGAAAGCCAAACTTAGGCAAATAACTCAAAAAACGTTTCATTTTAACATTATATCGATCATAAATCATTTAATGAACAATTTTCTTATTTCTTTTTAAGTCTCCAAGTTATCATGAATTGTAAAACTAATTATTTATAATGTTTTCAGAACAACACGACAGTCATCGTGGAAAACGGCGAAGAAATAGTTAAAGTTAATAAAATGCAAGTTCCTAATGGAGTCAACCATGAAAAATACATGAATGGTAAATATATTTTTGCATTACAAATTAATGCTAGCATAATTAAAGGTACCTACTTTAAAATACGTCTATGTGCAAGCAGGTACAAGGCACGCGAGATATGTAATGAAACACCTAGAAGTAGAATGTTAAAAGCTCCAAAGGCATTAAATAATAATTAGCCCCAATCCTAAATTAAATATTTAATTTAAAATCGGAACTCTTTGGATAGACAGGTTTAATTTAGATTACGACTTTTGCGTCTTATAATCATAGATTTTAGAAGTTGTTAATTATGCTGTTCGGCATGCTAGGCACTAAACAAACCACATTTTTATGTAAAATCAGCGTTTATGATAACGATAAAAAACTTTTTTTTTAATGTTAAACGATAAAAAATTTGCTGCTTGTGATAATAGTAATCCATATTAATATTATAAAAGTTAAAGTAATTCTGTCAGTCTGTCAGTCCGCCTTCACGACTAAACCGCTGTACGAATTTTGATGAAATTTGGCATGTAGAAAGTTTAAGACCTAAGAAAGAACATAGGCTACGGAACGCGGACGAAGCCGCGGGCAAAAACTAGTATGTTATAATGGTTCAATTTATGTAAGAATGGTTTCAATGACTTCTAAACAATTATAACAAATATAGATACTAGCATACCTACAAGCGTTTATTGTAGGTACCTACCTATCTTAAAATGATTAGGTAGGTATCTACATAGTAAGGCAACTTTTTGATGACTAATTGTAACGATGTATTGACGTTAATGAAAGGATAACAATCATTGATAAATTGATTAAAATTCATTAACGATAGCTATGACTACTTCCTTACGCTAGCCTGATTCTAAGTACATTTAATTAAGTGCTAACAGAGTACAAAAATGTCGTCAGAAGGCGCAATTATGGAAGACGACAATGATTGCATTATCTAGTAATTTTATAAAGATCAGAACGATAACAATGGACCACGCCGATTACCCTTCAGCATCTGGTGCCGTAACAAGCTCAATTTATTATTATTGTTTGATAACGATCGATGAAGAACAAAGTCATTCAAATGGCTTCGGCACTTGGGTATAATATCGAACTAATATTAAACATTATTTTCGGCACGTGTGCAATGTGCATTGTATATTCATCCTATGATCGATGTTTACATAATATCACCATGTTCATATCAGCTGTTTAATACACTTCCAGGGCCGGATCAGATCGTGCCGGTTGAAAATTACACCACAGCTACACCCGGGGGCTATGTGAAGTTAAGGATACAGGCGCGAGGAGTGGCCTCAGAGCCTCCTATCTCGGTGCCTGGCCTACTTAGCCGGACGGTAGCGAGATATCCGGACTCTACAGCGCTAGCCACTAAGAAAGCTGACGGAAAATGGCACAAAATAACTTACAAGTGAGGTTACAAATTGTTATGCATAGTAGATAGTAATATTCCTGTCTTATGAAAAAATCCTTAACGTGAGTTGATGGTGCAAGAAGACTACCTAACTAGATATTAAGTAAAAAATGCATGAAAGGATTAAAGAACTTGTAAATTATCTTGAACGAATTCACATAATGTTTGATAGCTGGGTAAGCCTTTAATCCTCTAGATTAACTTATTTACCTACTACCGGAGTTACTCACCAAGAAGTGCATGATAGATAATATTTACATTAAATACTCGTTTATTTTTTATGTGACGATTAGGTACAGGTAATTGATGATCTAATATTTGACATTCGCTTTACTATTTCTAGACAATACCAAGAGCGCGTGCGCATAGCGGCAAAAGGCTTTCTGAAGCTTGGTCTGGAACGGCACCACTCCGTGTGCATCCTAGGCTTCAACTCAGAACAATGGTTCATCGCGGATCTAGGGGCCATACATGCAGGGTAAGTGTTTACTTGTTGTGGTCGAACAGACATAATGTAGGTAATTCTTATTTACTAATATGAACTTTTTTATAGTACATTAAGAATAATACATCAACAAAATGTGGTTATGTCCCATAACTTAAATATACCTACTAGGTATCCCTACTAATATTATAAGCGCGAAAGTTTGTGAGTATAGATGGATGTTTGATACTCTTTCAAGTAAAAACTACTGAATGGATTTTAATGAAATTTCATATGGAGGTAGCTGACACCCTGGATTAACAAATAAGCTACTTTTTATGCCGAAAAAATTTAGCGGGTAACACCGCGGAGCGCAGCTAGTTATACAATAAATTTAATTATTGTCTTTATCAATTATTTTAAGATAGGTACCTATTCTAGTTTCTGTCCACGAGTCTTCTTAATATAAAAAATAGTTATTAATTAATTATAATGTTTTCTCTACAGTACAAGCCGCGCTATTATAAATTCCATTAAAAACAGTTTAGCATTTTACGCATCTTTAATAAATATCGCTCTTACAAACATATTAAAAGTAAAAACAATAGTTATGAATATCTCTTCACATGACATATGACGGTAGGTAGGCTAATAGAATATTAAATGCTGTGCTAACTTACATCTTTCTCACACATCGTTTTAACATAAGTGTATTGCCTAGGTACACAATCCTATTGTTTCACAACTGTTTTCTATTCAGACGCATTCATGTTCTCGATAAATACCTACTATTTCATTCGTACCTATTTGGTTAAAAGATTAGGTACAGCGGTATAAATCAGCCAGTTACAGCATTTTAATAACTTACGACTTTCGTTTGATATGAACATAAATAACTTTTATAATAATACATTATTTTTTCATCTCAACATTTTTATAAGCGTCTACCGTATGTAAACTATAATCTAAGAATACTTACATACATTTATGTAGGTATTATATAGAACATATCAAAAGAAAACTGTACGACCCATGGTTTGTATTCTGCATGGTAACAAGTATTTATTCTTTGGTAAACTTAATTAAGAGAAATTACTAAATTCAGACCACGCTCAGGCCACGTTAACCCATCAACAATCAACATTGTTGAAGTAACAGTGATCATGCCCATTTAGTGCATTTATCATAAACAATAAGCACACCTGACAATTATTTACAAAACAAGTACCCGTATGAGCCGCAGAAAACTATACATGTGTAGATATAATCATAATAATTAATAATAATATAGTTTATTTCCTGGTCATCCCTAAAATTGAAAAGAAAAATCCCCAGTTCCTTAATTTTTTTTGTAGTCAAGTACATAAGTATGAAACAGCAATTTTTTTTTCGTTTCAGTCACTCAACACGAAATATTGAAAATAGCTTGACTTACGGAGATGAATTTTATTTAAAACGCGGACTAAATCGCGGACAACAGCTAGTTATTGATATTAGGAGGAAAGATTTTATTTTTTGTTTGTTTGTGACGATAGAACTTATAAGTAGAATAAATATTCATCAACATTTTGTCCTCAGTGGCTACGCTGCTGGCATCTACACGACGAACTCAGCGGACGCGTGCTACCACTGCCTCATGTCGTCGCGCGCCAACATCTGTGCCGTGCAGGACAAGAAGCAGCTCGACAAGATCCTGTCAGTCCGCCACAAGCTGCCTCACTTGAAGGCCCTCGTGCAGTGGGAGGGGAACGTGGACACGTCCGTTCCTGGCGTCTACAGTGTGAGTTACATTTTTATGAAGACCCACGAATCTGTTGACAGCCACAATATTATGATCAACACTAGTTGAATGTTGTTGCATCTATTCTTGACGTTTACAATACAGGGAAGACGAAGATACTTTATTTACCTTACTTCTTTAGATAAAGAAAGGTATTACCGTCTGTAGATAAACAGTTAACTTGGTGAAACTTGACTACCTCGTTGGTCTAGTGGTCGCTAAGCGCGACTGCTGAGCACGAGGTCCTGGATTCGAATCCCGGGTCGGGCAAAGTGTTATTGAGTTTTTCTATTAGGTAATTCCCAGTAGCAGCACGGAGTCTGGATTTGTGCCCGGTTAATGGCAATAGGCTCGCCCCCTATTACATTGGGACCTAAAACATAACTGGCGAAATGTGAATGTACTATATGTGCACCTCTGCCTACCCCTTCCGGGAATACAGGCGTGATGTTGATACATAGCATACGAGCCTAAAACTAAGATTACGTTTCCAGTGGGACCAGTTGATGGAGATGGGAAAAAATGAGCCTGATACGCAGCTGAACAACGTCCTCAAGAGTATAGCCGTGAACGAGTGCTGCACCCTGGTGTACACTGTAAGTTATACTCATACCATTAGTATAAATAGTATGGTGAATATTTTATTCTGCATGCCATTTTTAAAAAACTTTGTTGGTTAGCAAGTATCAAATTAAATATCTACTAACTAGGTGTTTTAAAATATTTTAAAAATTTGTTTATATATTGCTTTAATTGCAACAATGGTTTTTATACGGAGCGTTATATATAATATTATGAGTAGATTTACACGTTACTATGACTAACATCCGTCCGAGGGTATTATTTTTTCTAATACTTCATATAAGTAATAATATTTAGAAGTTACGGACTCTAGGTACTGACGCTGACTTTTCTATTTCTATTAAATATTTATAAATCATGTTATTGTATGATTTCCTTATATGTATAGTGAATCGATAAATCAATATTTATATATAAAAAGTACTATAATTATGTTTAATAGAGCTTTTATATCAAAGTTCGCAATTTAAGATAAGTCAAATAAGTCTTTAATTATCCATGTAATGTTATATTCTCATAAGTAGGTAGTTAGGTACAAGTACATACAGCAATGTTGTAGCGACTTTATGTAGGTAGGTATTATGATATTTATCAAAATGGAACAAACACGTCTACCATGCCCATAGGTACCTAATAGAGCAGTGGTTTGAGACCGCAAAGTCGGCAAACAAGTGATGGAACAGTAACAGTACCTACTTCTGTTTTAAAGTTTGAACGAATAACGGAATTAAAATACAATAACTAGGTAGATACCTATTTATTAATTACACTGGTCAACAAATTTGTAATTTTTTTTTGTCACATGAAAATTTATATCAAATTTTGAATATACTAGAGCCACAAAACAATGATATACTTATCAATGAAAAAAAATGTACACATCATGTTTTCTTGTGACATCAAAACATATATTTTCGTAAAAAGTACGAAATTCAGCCACACTTACAGAATTATTTCCTAATATCTACTTATGATTTTCTTGAATATTTGGCTTCCGGTAGGTCCCTTTTAAGTCTCCAACAATAGTCTGCTAGCATTCCTGAACTCCATTTCCCTTGATAACGCTTCTCCATTAAGGAAATGTCTTGATGGAACCTCTCACCTTGTTCGTCACTCACAGCACCCAAATTTGCCGGAAAGAAATCCAGATGAGAGTCCAGCATATGTATTTTCAAGGACATATTACACCCCAAAGCTTCAAATGATATCATAAGTTCATTTATTAAATCTTTGTATTATGCTGACTGAGAACAAATTCCGGACTAGAATTCTCACTTTTTGATCGATTTGGAGGCATCGGCACAGGCAGTTCGGCACTATGTAGGATGGGTCTCTTGGCCGAAGACAAGTTTGGATACTGGATAGTGTGTTTAGATTTGGTAGTAATACCTTTTGTTTGAGTCAAACAAAAATAACAATCACTTACATGATCCTTTGGTTCCGTCCAAATCATTGGTATAGCAAATGACAAATGTCTAGGTTCTTGTTTAGCCCAACCTAAAAGGAGCCTCACACACGTTACACAACATTTATGTGGAACCCAGGATTTGTCTTGATTCCTCACAGGAAAATCAAAATAGTCTAAATAGCACTGTTCAATTAGTGATGTGAAATTTCGACGCTGAGATGTAAAAGTTAATTCTCCACACACATAACAAAAATTGTCCGGGTTGTTCAAACACTTTCGTGGCATATTTACGATCTAACTAATGTAAATAAAATGTAATTTAGCAAACACAATAGTTACACAGTCGACTAAATGCAGTTATGTAAACAAAGAAACGTAGATGAGGTCAGAAATGAATATGTAGCTGTTACAAGAAAACTGGATGTGATAGAAACAAAACTGTTATATATTTTTAATGAGGGTACACCAACATAAATAAAAATCATAACAAAGTTCATGTGACAAAAACAGTGTTTACCAGTGTTATTAAATCCTTCTCATAGTCATACTGCGAGGAACTGCTCTGTTTTAAGAAGGGCGTGTACCCTGAAAATGGTAAGGTTCTTGGTAATTGACGCTAAGTTTACATGAGAACCGCGACATAGGCAGTAGGTAGTAAGAATCAGCCTCAAAGTTATTTATAAGTAAGCTAATGATTAAATTATGTTACTCAGTCGGGCACAGTGGGACCCCCGAAGGCGGTGATGTTGTCGCACGACAGTCTCACCTGGGACGCGTACTCCATCACCGAACGTGTCGCCGACCTGAAGCCCGCACAAGACCGCATCATCTCCTTCCTACCGCTCAGCCACGTCGCTGCACAGGTTTGAACCATGTCTTAAAAACTCTACTTTTATATGTAACAACAACTAAAATAAGTTCTAATCCCAACAGTGTGCTAATTAATACTAATAGATCAGGGATTCGCGAACCCTTTCGGGCCCTCACGTCTATTTTCGGGGTCCGTGGATACTGCACTCGCACTCGAAATCCGACGAATGAAAGGTTGAGAACCCCTGGGATGAAAACAATTTTATCTTAAAAATGTTTAAGAATAACAAGGTATTAATTAGTACAAGTGCTTTGTATAGATCTGCTTATGAAGTCATGCAAATTGTAAGGTACTAAGTAAATAGTCACTCTTTATATGACTAGGTGTCATTTTAGCATGTTGCCAATGCTAAGCTTAAATTTAAATTGATAAAGGAAATTTAAAACACGAGCGGGTCGCGCGTTTCAAATTTCCCCTATCAATTTAGTCACTCAGGGAAACAGGCGTGACTTTATGTATGTATGTACATATGTATGTACACTATGTTAAAACTAATTTCACTGTTTATCGTGATTCATGCATGAAAAATTTGATTCCCAGGTATTTTGATAACGATCATTTTTACCCATTACTCATGTTCACATGGAGCTAACATATGAACATGAATAATTGGAAAAAGGTCCTTTGCTGGTTTTGTAAGTTAACAGCTGATGTTGAATGTATTCTAACTGTTTGTTAATTTTTAGGTGGTGGACATCTATACAACACTATCTAACGCTATCCCTGTGTTCTTTGCGCAACCTGACGCACTCAAAGGCAGCATTGTCGAGACGCTGAAGGAAGTCAGACCCACCAGGTAATGTGCACTGAATATTAGATCAACACTTTGAACACTTCCTTAGTTTCTAAGACAATTTAATAAAAACTAGCCATACCCAATAATGTTCTTACGAAGTATTTTCTTAGCAAATTGTGAGGAAAAAATATTGTTTTCCTAAACTATTATTTCTAACAGAGTTGGACTATCATGTTTACTGTGCCTATCTAGTAGAGTGTAGGTATTACTGAAATATTATCATTTTATCTACATTTATATTTTGCCTACAGGTTCTTAGGTGTGCCTCGAGTATGGGAGAAGATGTATGAAAAGATCATGGCAGTCGGCGCGGCGAGCGGCTGCATCAAGAAGAAGATCGCCATGTGCGCTAAAGATAACGGTCTTAAGTACCATCTTGCCAGGATCAACGGGTAAGACGACCTTCCTACATATACTTGAGTTAATAACCTATACAGTTAGACCTTTCCAAGAGTTTAGTGGGCTTCCAGTCTAACCACAGGCGGCAGCGATATGATATCCACCAATATCCCATTGCAGGATAAAGGTGTGCTCTGATACAGATTGACCAAGCACTGTTACTACGCTTACTAAGTGTATGTATTTCTAGACCTTTACATTTCACTTAGTTGCTATAAGAAAAGTTCTACATTTTAAGACCGTGGAATATTCTTACCAAAAAAAAACAAAACTAATCGGGCAAAGGTCCTTAAAATCAAGCCCAAATTTACTCCTGCACGTTTGCTATTCTAAAGTTTGAGGAGTACCTAGATACCTAAATCAAAGTCAAGTAAAATGATACAATAAAGAAAAGGTTTTTTTTTCGAACTTGTCCCTCGCAGTTAGCTCTGAAGGAGCTATGACTGCTTAACCGGTCGTTTGGCGTGACCTAATAAAAGGCCTCCAGCCAGGTATAAAGAAAAGGGTGTGTTTTTAGGCTTTCATACTATGCGGATCTAGGGCCGTATTAATAAAAGTGTTTTTCAATCAGTGCGCTATCGAGCGGCATGTACAGTCTGCCGATTGACTTCACGATCAGTGAAATGCTCCAATTTTGGTATGTAAGGTCCATGACCCTCGTAGTGCTTGGAGCATGTATCCCTGTGTATTTAGCACCTAAGTAGCATATACATACTTATTTATAAGTTTTTTATTAGCATGTTGCACATTATTATAGACTAGTGTCTTGTAGTAAGTAGAAGCGTTATTTTTAGATTTACTCGTTTTTATTTAGACATTTACCACACTAAAAAAGATGGCGTATTTTTATTTTCATAGGTAGTTTAAGAATTATGTTGTAAACATGGATGCGAACAAGTTATTTATAGCCCAGTAGCTTCATTTGCAGTATCATTGATAAAAATCTAAAACCTATAATTGCCTGCAAAATGCACATTTCTTTGTCATTAAGATTAGATAAAATCAATACGTTTTTTGATGTACCTACTGCACTTTGTACGCACGTAGATCGCAAATGTAACATCGCACGAAACTGTTATTTTCAATCTTTATCATGAGCACTTTTTTTCTCGTTCTCGTTATATAAAATTATAAACTGCATTGTGTTTTTTTTGTACTTACTTGCATCAACAATCAATATTCATTCTTTTCATTCCTTTAGTTATGGTTGCCATACGTCCGGGTGTCACCGGATTTGTCCTAGTTTTGGGCATCAGGATACCGTTCCGTGGGGGTATTAATAAAGTGTTCAAAACGAAAGTGGATGAAACCCGGACACTTTTTGTGCCAGAGAAATTAATTGAAAGATAACAAAATAAAATTTAGTTAAAATCTCATTCGTAAGTGGTTTCCATTGTAAAAATATATTTTCAAAGGTGTCCGGTTCCGGTTGCTTTCACTCCAATATTTGAAAAAAGTACAGATACATATGTTACTAGAGCGCTCATTCGAAGACTCGAAAAGGGGACAATGTAGTCTTGCGTAGCACAATAAATAATACTTAGTTGTCCGATTTCACATAATTATGACTATCACAGTTCGGACTCAGAGTTCGGAACACTTTTTTCGTCCATACCGTTTGCGTAGGACGTAGGTATCTATAGTTATTGAGATATGATTTTTTCGCTTTTTATATAAAAAAAAACAGAAAACGCAAGATCTACAGGCATTAGGCCAAATGTTTAGTTAACAGTAAGTCTTAAATATGCCGCAGTAATAGATGTCGCATATTGCGTAGGTACTTGTACATCACTTTTATTGAGTGGGCCAAAGTTCTATAGTTTCTGGCATTGTCCTTTAATTGTAGTACAAATTTACAGGTACAAACCTTGACTAGTACTAGGTACCCGAGAGTACTACCTTGAATAATACTTAATTATGTAATTGAGCCATTGTTAGAGAACACAGCGAATATTCAATTATTTATAAATATACCGGAATTCCTCCTACTTATTACTGTAAATACAGTGAATGGTATTCAATTTACACTAATTACACTAGCCAACATAATAACTTACTTCACCGACTTCAAAAAGGGTGTAGTTCGTTATTTGTTCTGTACCTATCACAGGCTGTATGATTTTGTATGTTACGGAATAAGTACTTATTTCCGGCATTTCAAAACAAGTCGCCCTAGTCGATTATTTTTTTTATTTCAAAGGTTCTTTAATACTCAGTTAGGTAGATACATAATTATACCTACTAGAATTATGTTCTAATGTTACTTCGGAAATGGAACTTACCAGTAATTACCGCAATTACATATCGTTTTTTATTTAGTAAATATAAAGCAGTTTTTTACTAGAGTATATATTTATAGGCGTAATGATTCAAAATACTGATTTTAGAAAACGCGTAAGAATGTAGATGATGGCCACAGTAGATGGTAGCTTTCATTTTATGTTTCAAACTTAACTTGAATTTGATTACGGTTATTAACGTCTTGTTTGTTAATTATCGCAGGATGGACGGCTCGTCACTCGGTTACAAGATGTCCAAGTCGCTGGTGTTCAACAAAGTGCACGACTCCCTAGGGTTGGACCAGTGCTCGACGTTCGTGACAGCTGCGGCGCCACTCTCGCCTGACATCAAGAAGTTCTTCTTGTCGCTCGACATACCCATTGTTGATGCTTTTGGCATGAGTGAGGCTTCTGGAGCTCACACCCTCAGCATATACCCTAAGTACGCATAAACCTATATTATTATAAACCTATATTATTATTATAAATGCGTATACGCATATATAATATTGACCCCACTACTACAACTTACGTAGTAGAGAGGAATCAGTGGTCAATGCTGTCGTTCAATTTGCAACTAAATAGCTGTGCCGCATAGTTAAAAATATAAGGACGCTTTTTTTTATTAAAAGATTTACTGATAATAGATAGCATATTAACTATACATTTCCGTCTAAGGAATTTGTTCAACTTTGTACCTACCTATTAATCAAATAGATTTATAATAGGACGATTAGTGCGGCAATGGAAATTACATAAAAAACTCAAGTACAAATAGATATCAGTTATTTTATCAAGATTGAATTATAATCTCTATTTATAAATTTCGTAATTTTGATGTTATCAAATATTTATGATCATCCGATAAGATAACATGGGTAATAAAGATTCACATTTACTATTGCGATCGGCAATAAACTTTGTACCTACCTATCGGAATTTGGAATCCGGAAGATAACAATAATTACAATAAAAACAAGATTTAGCTACGTACCTATATGTCATAACCTACACGGAAGCCTCCTAGAGCAAAGCCATGGCGCTGACTGGTCATCTTCGCCAAATTCTTTGTTCAACATTTCCTTGTCATTGTGTGGAAGAAAATTTTCTTATTCGCACCAACAAAATAATTTTAGGAGCTTTACTTATAGGCGATCTGCCACAGTTACCTGCCCCCTTACCATTAAAACCTACCAACTCTTAAAACAGTACCTACAGTTTACTTTGTGGAATCGAGACGCTGCATTATACGAGTACTGCACGTGGCGGTGGAATTCCACATCGTAAACTGTCCAGTTTTAAGAGTTCCTGGTAAAGGGACTGATGCCACAGTTAGGTTATAGGTAACAAGTTTAGTAATTTTTTAGTGACTAAGTAGGTACTATGCATGTCATGCATATTTTTACCGCAGAATTAGCACAGCGTATAAAATAATATTTATCTCTCTACATACATATATAGTGGTAACATTCCAAACTTGTAATACTATCTAACGTTTTCGTTATGATATTTATAGATTTTCATTGGACTCCGCTGGAGCTCTCCTTGATGGCACAGAAACCAAGTTTGGTGGTTCAGCTAGCCCGAACGGTCCAGGAGAAATCATGATGCGTGGGCGCCACGTGTTTATGGGCTACCTTAATGACGAAGCGAAAACCAAGGAAGCTATCGACGATGAAGGCTGGCTGCACTCTGGAGACATTGGCAGAGTCGACAGCAACGGCCTCCTATATATTACTGGAAGAATAAAGGTAGGTTTTCGTATTTCGACTGCAAAGTTTAAGGTCATCCACACCAATTAGATACAAGACGTTTTGGTTTGACTGTTTATATATTTCTCAGTTAATTTTGCAGAAAGAAAAACCAAACGAACATGAAACTGGGCCCTTACCATGAACTCTTAAAGCGGAAAGGTTCACACGCCGATTACCGCCCACTAACCATGACCTCTTGGATAGCAGAGCATTTTCCTTAACCTTTTGAGCGCCAACCTATGCCGAATGTGATGTGTCCTCCAACGCCAAGCTATAGATATTTAACGAATATATTGTAAAAAGTAGTGATGAGGCTAATTGTTTATCGATAACTGTTATTTACGAGTTATATAAATATACCAGATAAATAAAGAAACGTAGGTATTTAGAAATCTTTTATCTTATTTACAACAGCAGTTATAAGATAATAAGAAGAAGCCGAATACAATGTAAACACTGACAAATGCGTTCAGCGATAAGAAATTGGGTACATCCCTATTTTCTTATGTCGCCGTATAATAAAATAGGCTTCAATGCTGACTATACTTTACAGTTGGAATTTCACAGGAACAAGCACAATTCAAGGCTTATATTAAGCGCATAGCATTGATGCGGTTTAACAATATTTATTCTAATCTTTACGGCCTAGCAAAACTAGTTCAGATCGATAAAATTATGACATCGATTATATGACTGCGTCGTTGTTCTAGTGGTCGCTAAGCGCGACTGCTGAGCACGGGGTCTTAGGTTCGAATCCTGGGTTAGCCAAGTGTTATTGGGTTTTTCCATTAGGTAATTGTCAGTAGCAGCACGGAGTCTGGATTTGTGCTCGATTAATGATTAATGACAATAGGTTAACCACCTAATATTATGTTAGCGATATCTACCTACACCTAACAGCATTAACAAACCATATTTTTAACGGTATATTAAGCTCTGATACCTACTAATTAAAATTTATATGTCAATTTTACAAGTAATTTCTATAGTTTTTCCTCTCTATACTTTTGCCTCGAGTGTTTATGAAACTAATTAGGCCACAATAGTAATCGATTTAAAAAAGCCATACATTGGTTACACTACTAATATAAACCAAGGTCCCTGTTGAATAAAATGTAAGTACTTACAAAATAAAACAATGTATTATTTTGATGTCATTTCATTAAATACTTTAGTCAGATGTTGTCTTCGAATAATTACGTGGCGTTGAGGAGCCGTTGGCGGGAGAAAACTCTTCTATAGATTTTCGTGGAGCTCGAAAGGTTAAAGAAGCGATACGTCACATTATATGAGTACACTGTACGAACAACGAAAAATGTCCTGCTGTCAAAGAGTACATGGTAAGGGGGGGGCGAAACGGCGTGTGAACTTTTTCGTTTTACTAACTTAAAATTATTAGTAATTATTTTGTGAAAATCGGCACACAACGACAAGAGCTGCACAATAACAATTATTCAGGTTGGGTGGAGACAGATGGTTTGCTGAATTAGAATTTGTATAATTATTTATATATTGGACCTCCAACAAAGGTCATACACAATCATTCTTATTTTAATACAACTATCGCCTAGTTTAAAGCTTCTACTTTACAAATCTTATAGATTTTAACCAACTGAATTAATGTTTGTTATACAGGAGCTGTTGATCACAGCTGGTGGTGAGAACGTGGCACCGGTACTGATCGAGCAGACGGTGCAGTCAGAGTTGCTGCACGTCGGCTACGCAGTGCTCATCGGCGACCGACGCAAATTCCTCGCTATACTGCTTACGCTTAAGGTGATTGTAACTAATGTTCTCTATCTAACTTATCTTATCTGACCGTATTTCTCTTTGATTTAATATCCAAATAGACAATAAGTACACGTACTGAGTGATTTCGGTGGAAACTTGTAATTCTACCACTTTATGTAGTGTCATTGTCTGTCACGAATGTTATCCAAGTATAAACAAATATTATTTGCATTATTGTAAATAAACTTTTTTTTATTTCTTATGCAGTCTAAAGTTAATTCGGAGACTGGGGATCCGCTAGACGACCTCGATAACGAGACGTGTAAATGGGTGGCCAGTCTGGGCAGCACGGCTACCAAAGTTAGCCAAATTGTCAACAGCAAGGATCCTGCGGTAAGTCCATATTATACGTCATGATTTCGAATTATTAAAAAATCTAAATTAATAATTAAAAAAAATAAAAAAAACAAAAAAGTACTTACCTATACCTACCATTTGTTTTTCAGGTGTACAAAGCAATTGAAGAGGGAATTATTCGCGCCAACAGGCACGCCATATCAAACGCACAGAAAATCCAGAAATTCGAAATTCTACCATCCGACTTCTCCGTAAACACTGGAGAATTAGGTATGTATATGTCACAATAACGTTTATTATTTTAAACTAGTAACCAGTGTTGAGTTTTAATTATTTAACTTGTTTCCATGTTAAAAAGATCGGCCGTTTAAAAAAACCTAACCTCAACCTATTGTATCATTTTTTTTTTATATGTTTATCTTTTTTGCTTACAGGACCCACGTTGAAAATCAAGAGGAACGTCGCCTACGAAAAGTACAAAGACATCATAGAAAACTTTTATAAAGAATAAAACATAAGTATAGCGTTTAGGGCGAGGGACAACGAAAATAATTAATTGTTAACTTTATTTGTTATTGCTCAACTAGGGGCTAGTGCATCGGAATCAATGTGATTGATAGTACTTTACGGAAAGGTGTATATAGGTTATATTTTTGTTACAAAAAATATATTTTATAAAATCCACCGTGGTTTTAATGAAACACTAAGTCATTGATAGGTTTGATTTTATTCCTAAATTACAATATAAAATATATATTTTTATGAATAAAATTGAATTAACAATAAATGTATTTAAAGGAAGTAATAACAAGTACGATAAAATACAATTACTCTAATATTTATTGAAAGAAACATTTTGAAAATATAAAGTTGTAATACCTATAATACAAAATTTGTTTTCCTAAATTTATAATACATTACACAGGTACCTAATATAAAAACCTGTAAAATCAGGTCTACCCCTTACCATAACCTAATATCAACCAATAGGTACCTTAATAAAGTGATTGGGCATTGAACCCCGTGATCAGTAAGTACATAGATATTGAATTCCGTCGGCTGAATCAGTTTTAAAAATACAATCTTGGACCTGGAATAACTTGTTAAAAGTAATATTTTAGCAACTCAACAATGTCTCTACAATGCTAAGACAAGAGGGATTCAAAAATAGAATTTCAGGAATAGTGGAAATTACCTTGTATAAATCATTAACGAGTATTAGTTGTTATAACATAGTCCAGTGTGACTCGATAGCTATACTAAATTATCACGTATAATACAAATAAGGTCAAAGCCCTTGCCGGTACTTCTTATATTTAGTATAGTATAAAATATTGTCATTATTGGGTACACTTAAAGACATGGTTCTGGGATAGTAACACTTGACAGATACAGAAAACTATCTTTTGACGACTAGTCATTGAGCCATGGTAAAGCGTAACAATCGTCATGTCATATCATCCATGTTATCATACTACATAAATTTAATAGTTTTTCACTATTTTACATACTAATAATATTAAGCGACATTTCTAGCATTTTTTTTTCATCTCTATCTCTAGTAATTGAGTACTTTCTTAAATGTACAATAAACATTCTAGGCAGCCATATAATATAATATAGTTTCTTTTTCTACTTGTAATAGATCAAATCGTATTGTCGTTTGATTGACCTGAGGCAATGTCTTGTTATAAATTATAATTAATTATAACTACATATAGGATATATTTTTGTCGTCGTTCTCATCTAATATAAATAAATTGATGATTTATAATTATAACCCAATTAAAGTTTTCTGCTACAGATGATATTACAGAAAAGAAAAATAATAATACTAAAATAATATTGCGTTAGAAACATACTATAGTAATGATATCTTGAAAATTCCTTAATTTTAGTTCTTTATTATTTATATTGATAATAAATTCGAATCAGCAAACATCATTAAACATTAGTAACTTAAGTATATTAAGTTCTCAAACAAAAGATAGACACAAAGGTCCTCTAATCAACGCTTATATATAGTAATAAGTACATAAGAAATAAAATATGGACTTGATGAGAGGGACACTCACAGGACAAACCGAAAAATGTATTCAAAGCACTATTGATAAATTAAAAACAGTACTTTAAACCAAAGGGACTGGTTTTTACCGTGTGAGTTTGTCATTACTCATCGTGAGGAATGTCTGCAGTACTTAGTTGTTCTATGGTGAGGTAGTGTAATGTGTGGTGCGGTGCGCTAGTGTAATGTTGTGTGATAGTGTTTAATGTGTGTCGGTATGGTGTGATAGTGTTTGATGTGTGTCGGTGTAGTCAGTAGTGTTGTGTGATGTGATAGTGTGGGTGGGCAGTGATGCGTTGCTGGTACCTAGGACTGCGTGGTGGGCGGCGCGGTAGGCGGCAGCGGCGGCGGCGCGTCGGCGAGCGGCAGCGGCTTGGCCACTCCAATACGCACCACGCCGCGCGGCGCACCCTTTAGTGCTGCCACTGCCTGCTCAAGGCTTGCATCCTCCAAGTTCTTAAAGAAACAACAATGTTTATTAAACTTTCAAAACATAGTGGAAAATATTTACTGTCATTGGTATCGAAGTACGTACATTCTTAACTGAGCTTGTCATTAGGTATTACATATTTCTTTCATAAACCTGTTTATGTGATACTGCTGAACAATGGTCCCTACTGTCCTCTCAACAAGTGACACTGACATACTAATAGAACACATTATGCCGACCCTATAAATTTATCAGTCCAGAAGATTGTTTTTAAATGTATAAAAACCCTTTGTTCCCTTTTGAATTTTGAATCACTTAGCTGCCAGTTGCATGTAGTACATATTCCTAAAAATAATCAATTTTACTGATTCTATAAACGCAAAAGCTTGTAAGGATGGATGAATGTAGTAAGTAATTTTAAAGTAATATAAATTATACATCAGAATAACACAGGTTCCAAATAAAATATAGAAATGATAAACCGCGATGCGCAGCTTGTCCTGAAATGGGATGACGTCAAGTCATACAATTTGTATGTTAATGTCAAGTAACCTGGTCGTTGACGAAGAGCAGGCGGTCCCCGGGGATGAGACGGCCGTCCTGCTGGGCCACGCCGCCCGGAACCAGCGAGCGGATCACCACCAGGGTGTGCGCCGGCCGCAGCGGGTCCTGGTAGTCCAGGATCGAGAAGCCCAGCCCGCGCTCGCCTTTTACTAGTTCTGATGTACAAAAACACTTGTATTAAGGGGGAGAATCATGATAATTGGTCAACGCATTATTATTATTATTTAGCCCGTACTGTCCCACCGCGGGGCATAGGCCTCCTTTTCACCCTTTGGACTTGTCTCTGTCTACAGCAATTTAACGCAAGTCTTTAAAATAGCAATCCAGTTCGTCACGCCTCTTTCTTTGTCTCTCTCTCAGTCTGCGAAATCGTTTGCTGTTTTCGGGACCTACAGCCTAGTATTTTACGTTTATAGCTCCTCCGACATGCGGAATATTTGATCAGCCCAGTTCAATTTATGTTTGGAAGCTGTTATGCTTATACAGGCAATCGATCTATACTAATATAACTAATGCGAAAGTAACTGTCTGGTCATTTTTATAGCTAAACTTTTGATGGAATTTGGTATGGAGTAAGCTTGCACCCCAAGGAAGGTCGTATGCTACATTGTAACTCGGAAAAGAGGCGTTGAAATTTTCCACGTTCCACGTTAATACATATAATATAGCCTAACTACATATTTTACTTATAATAATATAATTAAATGATAAAAATCTATGGTGTGAAGTAGTCGATAACATATAGACTTGTTATCTTATATCTTAAATTTTTTTCACTTAGGTGACATGTACACAGTTTTCTCGTCATGACTTACCTATGATTTGTGGTTCTGAAGACCACATTGCTAGGCCCGTTAGCGGTTCAAGACTGCGTGAGCGCACTTTGCCTCCCGCAGATAGGGACCCGCCTTCCTCTGCGCCCGCGCCTGCTAAGCTTCCATCTGACTTGGCCTAGAACATTTACTTATTATATGTAATAGTAGTTAATAAAATAAATCATAATAACGACATATTCAGATGGTTATAAATACATGTAAATATACATTTATGAAGTTTTAAATACCTATACCTACATATCTAAATGACATAATGAATCAATCAATATTAACGTGGATTAATTTTAAAGATTAACTAGTGAACAGCTGGTGGCCGAAAGATTAACAGTTATCATTTTATATGAGGTGATGTACGTCATTACTGTCTGTAATCATATATATGCGACAAAAAATACAAAGTGCCCTTTGGGAACCAGAACCAAACAGGCGTGACTTTAGGTATGTATGACACAAAGTAGATAACAACAGAATATGCTCCTTATTATAAACTTCTTATAAATCAAGAATCACTAAATCTATTGAAGACTTTATTAACATACAGGGTGTATTCTCTAAACCTCGTATATGCGTCGAGGACGCTAAGTGGGAATAAAACGTGGCAAACTCAATAACTTAGGCGAGGCCTATGTCCAGCAGTGGACTGAGATAGGCTGATGATGATGAAACTCAATAACGGGTGTCAACTAATAAATCTGTACCACAGCTACTGTAATTTATTTATTTATTAAAATTATACCGGAAACCTAACTCGCACTACAGGCGTTATCACTATCATTGAGCGCCAGAATACAATAAGAAAGTCACAGGTGATTTCACATTTCACATGTAATGCCACCTTATACTATACATATAAGGTGGCATTAAATGAAAACTAAGATTTTGACAGTTACTTGGGATGACATAATTCACACGGCGTAAACGATACATTTTTAGTAAATGATTTAACTGCAATCGGGAGTCCTAACTCCCGATTGGTGAAAACTGTCATAAACATTAAAACAGAGCAATCACCATTTTATTGTCAGCCTTTGGGGGGAAATTTATGCAGCCTGCACCTGAACTTGTTATGAGGCTTCACATAACTTGCTGAAAAATTATTTTATTCATTACAAAATATTTTTAACGACAAAAATTTGATCCCAGACTTATTATTTTTGTATAAGGCTATTTAATCTTCTTACATGATGCGTCTGAAATCTCATTTTGCCATAAAAGTCCCAGTACTATGAGTTTTACCTTGACAAGTGTAGCAGCCGGCGGCGCGAGGTCGATGGGCGGCGCGGGACGCGGCCGCGCACACACCATGCACACCTCGCTCGACAGCTCTTTGAGGATCGACACCACTTCCAGGTGGTTCATGCCCAGCAAGCGGTGCCCGTTCACCTCTGTATAGTAGTATTATATAAATAGAAATACAATAACAAATAGTTTTCTTTTAGCTATACATCACTGGATGTAAATCTTTCTCTTGCAGCAACTTGAATCTGTTATTTATTGTTTGTGTAGATAAAAAAGTGTATGATCTCGCGGCCCCTGTTTGTATGTCGGGCAGTGTGTTGTGTGTAGTAGTGCAGAGCATGGTACCGAGCAGCTCGTCCCCGGGGCGGTGCACGTGCGCGCGGCCCACGGGCCCCTCGGGCAGCACGGAGCGCACGTAGTGGTGCGGGCGCACCTCGCGGCCGCCCTCCACGTCCACGGTGCCCTCCAGGGAGATGCCCAGGCCGCCGCCGCCGCGCACCACCACGCCCACCACAATCTCCACTTCGTCGCCTGCAACACGCAATATACATATATGAGAACCGCAAAATAAATAATTTTGCAAGACTGAAATACAAAAACCTTTACATTTTCTAATACATTACCTAATATGGCTTGCCACTTCCTCTTGATGGCCTCCTTCTGTTCGTGCGTGCGCGGCATTTCGAAGGCTGGCTGCGGGCGCGGCGCGGCCGGCGGCGGCGGGGGAGACGCGCTCACCAGTTCTTCCACAACGTTCTCCACAGGAATACTATGCAATTGATACATACAAAAATAAGTAAGACTATACAGATATAACGGGAATAATATCTACATCTTGTTTTACAAATATACTCACGAGTTTTGAAGCGGTGTCATCTGTATGTCGAGATCAGGCGAGGTGAGTGAGTCGGGGCGGTGCATGTGCAGGAAGGGATTATGCGCTGGCGCACTCGCCGCTGCGGACTCGCCCGCCGCTATTGCCTGCTGAAGCTGCTCGAATTTAGGACCACGGAGGTATCTGTATCAATAATAAAAATATACATTGACTAATTCAACTTGTATAATACAAAACATAATATGTATTTTTGGTCATTTAGGCCGAGCCCATAGCCGGCGTGCGATAAGAAAGAGTGTGACCTCTCCAGCTCGAGCGTGACGACGTTGCCGCTCTGCTTGAGGGCGTCGACGGCGCGTTGGTTGGACTTGCCGGCCAGCGACGCGCCGTCCACGGCCACGATGCGGTCGTTGACGCGCACCTTGCCGCTCAGCGCTGCCGCGCTGCCCGGCGTCACAGACTTCACGAATATGCCAGACAATTCCTCCTTTTCACACACGTAGCCTTAAACAAGATATGTAGCTACAATGTTTTTGAATCGTATAAATGTGTTTTAGTCAAGTCAATTGCAAGTAGACCTATTTCCATGTGACAATTGGCTCATTTCAAAGGAGAGGAATTAACATGACACATTTTCGTGATATCCCGTAACATATGAATGGAGAATAAAACATAATAGACCAAGATTGGTCATTGATTGGCATTTATCATTATTCAAAAAAAAAATTCATTCAATTTACCTGCTATTGTGATTCCAAGTCCATTTTCATCTTTTTTCAGCTGCACAGTAAATCTGTCAACCTCAGGCGATTCTGCATCTGTGGTTTAATACAATATTAGGTAAGTATATTAACAATACCTACATATGTCTAAAATGAGAAATAACCCATAGGTTGTTAAGTACCTACTTCAACAAAACTATCTTCCTAAATAGAGTATTACCTATAGATTAAAAGCAAAAAAGGAGTGCAGGCGTAAATAGGGACAAAACTTTAAAGATGAATATGAATAAACGTAAATAGAGACAAACTAGAAGAAATTTTACAGTTAAGCATCTAGTGCTTGTAATGAAAAGATTTATTTGAATGAAACATCAGCACAACTATATTGTTATACAACTACTAAAGATGTGGTTATAAATATTAGGATATGACAAAATACAATTTTTTAATATTTTTATTTAATAATGTGATTCAAACTACCTGCATCGGGTGGCGGTGTCATAGAGCGGTCAAAAATAAATCTGGACGCGCTCGAGTTGTGCGGCACCGGCGTGGGTTGAGTATGGAATACTTGCTCGAAGCCCGCGTCCAAAAGGTACCGGTCTAGGGCCTCGGGGTCCGATAGGAGTCTATAACGACCGGGCAAAGACGAATTATTATTTAGATGGTATTTTATTATAGAGCCAATTCATTATAGATGTCGACCCTGAACGGTGTCTCGTGTGAGTGTACCTGGCAGGCACGAGCGGCGCGGGCAGCGCAGGGGCCGCGGACAGCGCGGGCGGCGCGGCCGGGTCGGCGGCGCGCGCCACCACCAGGCGCACGCGCGAGCCCGACGCGCGCAGCACGCCCGCCACCTGCTCCGACCCCATCTCCATCAGGTGCGCCTGCGGAGGGACCACCACGTATCTCTATACTTCTATCTACTTATCTTTACCATCCAAGCATTTTATGTTTGCCTAATTATAATGTACAACACATTACCTTAATCTGAAAGAGAGCCAAAAACCTCCATGCTGAAGTGAGCTAATATCGAGATATTATCACTTCGGCCTAGCAGTTAGGCTATAGTCTAGATAAAGTTTATGGTTGAAATAGAAAGCTGAAAGAAAATTGTAGTGTAGAGGAGAGTTTTAGTTAATTTATAAATTAGTTTACTCACATCTCCTATTTGTAAGATATGATCTCCAGATTTAAGTCGGCCATCTCTGTCAGCGACGCCACCAGCCAATATTGTCTTTACAATGACGCCACTCGTCCTTGCTCCAATTATACCTTAAAAATTGTTGTTAACTAATTAATTATTTAGTGACTTAATCTAGAATAATTAATTAATTAATTATTGACTTAATTTAGAAGTTTTTATTCTGAACAATGGCTAGATATTGTCTGATTGAGAGAATACATTTTCTGTCTTCTTCACAAAACTAAACACTTGTATTTTTCAATAAATTGTTACTTTTGGCTGAAGTTTAAAATAATGTATAATCTTTAATTGCTTCATGAAAGTGATAATTACCAAAACCTAATCCTGTGCCATCATTGACCAAATTGATGATTTCCACCTGTGCCCAGTCACTTCCCACAATGCTGTGAGACATAGATCCGAGGGACTCATCTGCTCTTGACAAGTCAAGTAAACCATGGTTCTGTAATTTATTAAAAGAGGGTGTTTGAAAAACGGAATCAGAATTCAGGTTTATTTTTCCAGTTGCCTTAATAATTGCAGTTTGGGTAGTTTTCAAAGAAATAATTGAATTGTATCTTCAGTAGCTGTTAAAAAATAACAATTCTGTACCATTATTAATTACCTGTTTGGGAGACATGTTAGAGTCAACAGAACCACTGTCAAGGCCCAAAATTCTTTCATTATCAGAACTGGAACCAAACTCCAAGCTGTGTGGTGGTGACACTTGAGGTACCCTCTGCTCTTCCTCCCCTTCATGACTCCCATACAAATTGCGGGCTTGAAGTGCTAGGTCTCCTAAATCCAGTAAACAATTAAAACTGTTAGTAGTATTCCAAAAAATATGAACTCAAGGACATGCTTAAAATGGCTCTGAAAGGAACAGGCTTTATAAAATATATAATACTTCGAAGATTGAATAAACTCTCATACACAATAATTAAACCTTTATTTAGATAGTATAGTAATTTACTTTTGATAGTCCTATTTATTCGTCAGGTGTTTAATTATTTACCCAGCTCATGGGTGCCACTTCACCACTAAACATTTTCGAAATTAAAAGGAGCCTAAGTTACTCCTAACAACATTAGCTATATGCTAGTGCCAAATTGGACAAACATCAGACAGACTACCAATTTATATTAGGTTATGTTTTTGTTTCATGTATTTTATATTTTATATACTTTCATAAGCGACACAGGTAACATTTATTTCATGAGTAAAAAAACATATTTTTATATTTGACAATGGCCAGATAGTGGCCAAGGTTGGGTCATGGCCAAAAGCTTGTTGGATTGACAACAAAGAAATTTGCAATAACACCTGGACAACAGATACTTAAGATAGAGAGGATTAGCAGAGGAAAAGGGAGGCCTACACAGTGGGTGACGATGATGACAAACAGAAAGTTCAATATTATTAAGTAATTACTTCTACTTGTTGAAATACCAAAACAGAAGAGTAGAAAGTCAAAAATATCTTATAGAAAATAATATGAACATTTTACCTGCTGGAGTAATATCAAAGTCACCAGGAATGATTGATGGATGATGTGCAACCTGAGTAGCAAGCATTCCCACTGAATCATGTAATGTAGCTATACTCTTCAATATAGGGCTTTCCAATAAATTGATCAGCATGTTTAGGTCATCATTTGTAGCTGCCTGCAGTTCCAAATATAAAACATTATAAAGTATTTAAGTAACTAGGTATACAAAAAAGAGGTTAAAAAAGATAAAAATAATACCCCAAGAATGAATGTCTGAATTATTACCGATTATTATTAAAAGGCTTCTTTAGATTACATTTGGGATTGTGTTTAAGTGATTTAATAATGTTGAAGATAACTCGAACAAGGTAAGTAAAAGCTTTATTAAATAAAATACATTACCTTCAACTTTGGGTCGTCACTTTGATCTACAGCTGCTTTTACACTCTCTAATTGTTGCAAAGCATTCGATATATTTACCCCAAGATGCATGCTAGAAATACAACAAAAATTGTAATACAAATATATCTAGTCAATGATTAGTAATACAACAGAAATTACTGAAACATGGTCATACTTTGCAAATTAACTCATTCACTATTACAACCTTAATAAGACTGATTCGCCGCTTAACAACATACAATACTTTGACTACTGTTTAGAATATAACTTTGTCACTACTCAATATTCTATTCTATTTTTAATTGCAATAATATTTACTGAGTTGTGAAAGATACGTCAAAAATAATACCAAACATGGCACTTATCTACCCACATTCCACAGAGTATCTACCACAATCTACCATATACTCACATAGCATAAAAATAAAAGCCTGTTCAGATTTTGTTAATAATTTTATGGGTTTTTGTTTTGTTTCCGCGGAACCCTAAACTTTTTTCAAAATTAAACGAAGCCATACTTCTTATATCATCAACTATTTGCCAGTGAAAGTCCCATAAGAATCCTTCCAGCCGTCGTGATGAATTTTATTTATGAGTGTTGATGATTATATGGAAGATAAAATAAGATTGGTATGGTCTTTATTTAAACAATTATATATACAATATTTTTATAATAATATATAAGTACCAATATTGCCAAATATACTCTATGATATAAGGTAGCTAGGCTATGTGTGGTCTGTGGTAAGTCCTGAAGCTCAGAGTAATGACTAAAGCATGTACTAAATGCTTTAGTAATTACTCTGAGTCCTGAAGCCTGAGCCTGAAGCAGCACTCATAAATTATCTCCGTTAAACTTTAACGTTAAGTTTTAGTCTATGTTCATGTTGAACTTGAAGCAATCTTGAAATAAAAAAAATAAATGTCGATTTCTGCTATTGCACTGCAACTGTGAAATTTTATTTATTTTTTCCAATAATGCAAGTGAAATTAACATTTTACTAAAGCAAACATTAACATAATAAAAGTTTTTCTGAGCATTTAATAATATAATTAAAATGTCGAGGTCGGACGATGTTATTGATCTCACTACTTCCTTTACATTAGCTAATCACTGTGGTTTATCGAATATAGTAATTGACTTGGACACAGATGATTCCTTTTGCTGTAAGTTTAGCAGATGGAAATCCCTACTGCATCAGATATCAAGTAATATTTTTAGATAAGCGAAAATGTACAAAATTTTGTAAAAAATTGGATTTCCTTTTTAGTTGATAGTAATTGCTCGCCTGGTTCAGCGCGCGTTTATCCTAGACAGTCTAATGTAAAGCCTACACTAAGAGTACCAGCTGTTATTACTCCAGATACTACGTCTACTAAGAAACGAAAAATAAAGAAGAAAAAGTCTCCAAAGAAAAGAAAGGTAACTTAGTTTTATTTTTATGACTTTTACTTAAACTACAACCTTCGGAGGTCTCAATCATTAGAGTTGGGAGAGTATATCTCACATGGAACCTGTTTAATGCTCACCCTCACCCTCACCGTGCATTTTACAGTTCTATGTTAACAATCATATTTTCATCAATTATGTAGAAAGAAACTCAGCCATCAACCATTGGAACCTTTAACTAGCAAAATGAGGGTGTACTATACATACGCCTCTGCCAACCCCTTCAGGGAATACAGGTGTGATGTAATGTTATGTACATAGATAAACATAACAATTTTCCAACTACACTGAAATGCATTTATAGTTTTTTTTATAATCAATGAATTAAGAATATTTGTTAGACTTTTTATGGTATTCATGAATTACTGGTAGTCATTAAATGACCAAATATATTTGAGTCTTAATAATTGGCAAGTTGTTGTTCATTGTGGCATTCCAAGAGGGGAGGCTTTTGTTCTACAGTGGAAGTCTTCTGTCTGACGATGATGAATGTTTCAGAGTGGTTCTCCAGCCTCCAAAGATGTTGAAACAGGAAGACAAAAGAAATTTGGTGGCTGTCCAATATGTTGGGATGAATTAGGTAAAAATCCTTTGGCATCAACAAAGTGTGGCCATGTTTATTGTATGAAGTGTCTTCAGGAGTACCTAAAACTTGAAAAAAAATGTCCCACCTGCAGACAAATTTTAAAGGGAAGTACTGCATATCACCCCCTTTATATAAGCCAATAATAAGTATGTACCTAGCTAATATTTGAAATATGAGATTTTAGTGTATATGAAAATAATATGTGTAATTATATTTAAGGTTCCGTTTTAGGATTATAAGTCATTCATTATGTAACATATCCCCAATTTAAAGTACTTATTTTTTTGGATAACACTTTATTTACATTTGATAACAAGAAAGTGCATGTTTGTATTGTATTCATTAGTCAAACCATTTATCTATATTAAACTAAAAAATATTACTTTATAATTATTAATCTGACATACATACACAAAACCAATATTTATGATGTCTAATATAATAATAATTATACATAAAATCTAAGGTCTAAAATTCAAGCTCATATCATTTAAGAGGTACCAACTTAAAATTATAATAGACTTGTAATTCGAAAATTACTGTATATTTCTTTCTGATAAAATTATGCCAGGCAGCCTTTAGTTAATATAATTATCGTGGATGCATAATGTGGAACCCATAGATACACCTCTTAAAATGTTTTAAAAATAAGTGTGTTAGGTAATTAGGACCTTATACATACATCTCCAAATAAAAAATGTGAGAATTCTGTCATCATTGATAGTATGCACTATAAAAGTAACTTCATTACAACAAATGTATATAATGTAAATGATAACAGTACCTTAACAGTATAGAGAATTGGGGGTACATTCCAAATAAATAACAATACGTACCTATATGTTAAAAAGCTTTAACTTAATTCTTTCTTTCTGTCTTATGCTTTAATTTTTATTGTCTTGATTATTTTTTGATTTTATAACTTCTATCAGTTTATCACCAACCTAGGCATATGTTCTCTAAGTAAACAATGAATTACTTACCTACAGAATATACCCTGATAAATTGTTAGCTGATAATTCTCATTGTACATCGTCACAGTAGCGTAAAATAGCTAGTAACAAAGTGCTACTAGCTATTTTACGCTACTACATTTCTTTTTGTTTCTCTCAGTTCTACCTAAATGTTATTTTAAAACTTATGTAATACCTATCTTTAAACTATCTCTGGTTTCTATTTATTATATTTTTAAGATTTATTATCCCCAGTGTAGTAAATGTATGTGTTACATTAGACAAGACATAACAAACACCTTGTTGGCCAAAAAAATATTATGTAGGTGCAGGTGAAGATAACAGAGATGTAGTTACCAATACAGCAAAATTAACTTGACGAACAAGATTTTATTATTCTTCGTCGTCAAATCAACATAATGTAGGTAACATTAAGTCGATTATCCCTTGTGGACCAACAGGGTTTTTGTTTCCATAATATCAATAAAAAATATGTTTCGTTTTACCCTGAAAGGCTGACGTATATATCAATGATATATCAAGAAAATGTTATTTTTAAAAGTAGTCATATTTTTTCTTTTAAAGTAATTAAATAATTCCAATGTGTATGTACTTCATGTTATAAATAGTAGGTATTTGTTGTAATGATTTATTTTTTTAAAGTGTTTCCTCTTTATTTAATTTATAAAAAAAAAGACTGCAGTTTTATTTTTTTTATTTTTATCATGTTTACTTAATAGTTAAATCAATACTCAGTCATAACTAAACATATTTGTGATCATCTTCCGCTTCTAGTTTATACGAATAGTAGTTATGCCTGCAATTCTATTTGTATGACAGTTTGTAAGACTTACACGTACAGCGACACCTTAAAAAACATACATGTTGGTCGGGAAGTTATTAAAAAATATATGTACTAGTAAAATAGGTTAGTCCTCGCATCTAACTCCTTAGTTACATATCTGCCCATATAGGTAACATGTAATACCTATTCAAAGGTAAGGTACAGGTGTTATCCATACTAATATTATAAATGTGAAAGTAACTGTCTGTCTATAGAAAGGACATATTTACTATCCTATGTCCTTTCTCGGGTTTTAAACTTTCTACTTGCCAAATTTCATCAAAATCCATTCAGCGGTTTAGTCGTGAAGGCGTAACAGACAGACAGTTACTTTCACGTTTATATTATTAGTATGAAAGTAAGGAAAATATGGGTAACACTCACGAAAGTTATAATAGGTTCGAAACTTCTTTTCATAACAGAGATTCTATATTTATACCTCAAAAACATTACAAACTTATTTATCACTAAACTAAGAAAAGTATTATCGTTGTAACAATGTAGATGTTACCGGAAATCTGTATAATCGCCTAGGCATGGTATAAGATGCCTTAAACATTCAGGTAATGTATGGAAAGGTGAAAGTTGTTAGCTGCTCTAAAAGATTGAGTTTAATACGTTCACTGCGGCAGTACACATACGCTGTGTAATGCTAAATTTGCCACCAGTGCGGCGGCTACACACCTGTTGTGTTTTGAAATTTTCGAGCCAGCGGTGCGGCAATACACACACGCTGTGTAAGGCCGCCGTGCCACCAGTGCGGATAACACGCTAGGCGTGATTTTGTCTAATTTAATTAACACGTTCACTGCGGCAAAACACATACGGTGCGTAATGCTAAACTTGCCACCAGTGCGGCGGCCACGCGCCTGTCGTGTTTTGAAATTTTCGAGCCAGCGGTGCGGCAATACGCACACGCTGTGTGTCAGGCGTGCCACCAGTGCCGATAACACGCCAGGCGTGTTCTCGTCTAATTTCAGGTTCTTGCACTCATTGACATTAATTAAATAACTATTTCAAAACATTCTACTTTGCACATTGCCGGTGAACCAGCGGGTATTCTGAACAATACTATATTATGATAACGATGTTAGGTTTTACGAAAACACTTTTACGCGTTATTTTTTTAAACTTGCTCCCTAACTGACTACCTCTGAGAAGTTGTACCGAAACCAACTCGGGGGTCAAGGTCTCTTGAGTCTAGACAAGTTCAATCATTTATCTGAGAACTGCCTAGGTATTGTGTAAGTACCTAATCATACAAATTGCCAGTAACATAGGCACTAAACTTGCCATTGCAAATAAAACAACAATCGTTTATACACTTCTTAGCGTTGTAACACTATTGTTTTAGTTACTTATGAAAAAAAAATCTTATTTTATACGCACAAAATATAACTAGATGTTCACTAGACTGCTATTAGTGTATGAAACTGTAAAAGCACGAACTGTGAAATCCTAAGATTTACCAACCCATGTTGGTAGGTTTTCGGATGAGCTTTTTACTTCGGAGACTTGATAAATGGAAAAAGTTGTCGTAGTCTTATTCTTTACAGGCGAATAAAGCCATGACTGATACAAAATCGTGTATGCCGCGGAAGTGTCCGGCGAGTGTTTTGAGGGTAAAAGTTCAATTAGTCATCTTAGATCATAACAATCCTAACATTTACAGAAGTTGGTAAATCTGCGGATTTACTAGTAAATACTACGATTTACCTATATACGGGCTTTTACACTAACATAATTATGTTACAGATGAATTTCATCAGGTCTACAGATTATAACAAACTATCCAGCAGTATATCAGAGAAATAATAAAAAGTTGGATAAGAAATTAGTAGATAATACTTATGTAATTACATATAATAACTTATTTACTATATACATATAGTGTAAAGTAGTCATTAATTACCTACAATCCCAGAATACGGAACAAATCCGACACTTATAAATGACATTTTCATGAAATGATTTGAGTTTTATTCGACGTATTATTCATTAGGAACGCCATTCCATGGACACGAAAATGCTTTTTTAAATCCTCTGAATTTTCAAATTCTTCACGACAAATCTTACATTGATTTTCACCCAATGGCTCCAAAGAAGTAACGACATCATTCTGATATTTCATGAGAGCATTTTCGTTATAGCATTGTTTGCTGGTAATGTAATTATCAATATCTTTAATACCATGTTCTAGCAGTAAATGTTTAGAAAATGAAGGCTTGACAACAAAGCTCTGACCACACTCCATGCATTGATAAGCCATGCAAGGATCTTTATGAGATATCATGTGTTTTTCTAAAGATAGTTTAGTTTCATAAGTATCACCACACATGTTACAGACAAACACATTGTCTTGAACTTCAGATATAGTAGTACCCGAGAGATCCACTATTTTTGCAAAGGATGCAGTTGGTTTATTTTGTGGGGTCTTTTTTCCTTTCTTAGATATCTTTCCTAAGCTAGGTTTGGAACTTTGACCCCTAAGGTTAGACGCGTATTTTTTTATGTCAATTCTGGAAATAATAATATTAGCATCCAAGCATTTATGACTTTTGTGCAATTCAGCATAATGTTTTTTAATTTCTTTCCAATCCTGAGATACTTTAGTTTTACAAAGGTGGCATGTTATCTTAGGAACAGTCAGCATTTTATCAGGTTCCACCAGTAGTTCCATGTTTGATGCGCATTTATAAGGACATTCGTTAGGCAAATTATGTATTCCTTCATATTTACATTTATACGTAAAACTTCTCTGACATTGGTCACACCTTTTTACAACACGATATATTCTTTTCGGTTTCGATGAATACATTTCATATTCCGACAAGATACTTGCCAAGGCGATTTCTATAGTCTCGTTAGTATTATGTTTTCTTTTGTAGTGGTAAAGTAAAAGGGATACGTCTTTGAAAGTTGCACCACATGGCCAGCATGGGTAGAGAGCACCAGTATCATGATTTTTCAAATGATTCTCTGTGTGGTTTTGCAGAACAAATTTTCCAGGACACAACTCACATTGATAAAAAACTAACGCTTTCGTTTCTGTTTTATGAACTTTTAAATGTCTTTGCATAGTTACCTCATGGAAACAAGCAACAACGCAGTATGGACATTTAAATACTTTTTTCAAGTGGCATTCGGTCATGTGCTCTTTGAAATCATTAGGATGGAAAAGGTGGCACTTAGACGAGGCGCAGTTCAATCTGGCTGTTGCTCTCATCATCTTAAATCCTTCACAATCATGGTGATATGGGTAGTGAACGTTTTTTGTATTCAGTTCAACTCCACACTCAGGGCAAAAAAATGGTGGACATTTTAAATGCAGGCGCAAATGCGTTTTCAGTGCACATATACTTGGTAATGCAAATAAACATATAGGGCATGAATAAACTTCATTCGTATACTGCATAAAGTGACTGGCTCGATCTTTATAGCCAATTCCTGTCCTAGACAAATTTCTTTTACATTCAAAGCAATAAGGGGTCGTCAGCGATTTGGTAGTATGAATTTTAACTGCTTTTTGAGACGGAGTAGGCGTCTCAATCACTTCCGTCGGTTTCACCTGATTGGCTGGTGGGTCGACAAGATTCTTTTTAAAATTACTAAGCGGTAAGGGTTCTATATTTAAGTCCGTAACATTAATTGTAGCTGTTTTGAATACATGAGATCTGATATGAAATAAAAGATTGCACCTGTTATAAAAAATTCGCAATTTGTTACAGTGCCGGCACATGTAACTTATTTTCAATGACTGACGGCTGATGTGATCGTTAAAACTCGTCTCGAAAACAAACCTGCAAACAAAGAAAAAAAAAATTAAAACCAATATGAACATTCATCAGTAGGTATATAGTAACCAAGAAATAAAGGATAGTATTACTGAATAGCAGCCCTTTCCCTGCTACTTTCTTTCCATCAAGTAAGAGTGCACTCTTTTAAGTCAGTCAGTCGTCGATTCGACCTACTTTTTATTTAACACTAGCTGACTCAGCAAACTTCGTTCCTCCTTCTCAACATTTTAACCTTCCCTGAACTTCTAATCGAGCCGTTCTCGAGTTTTAGCGAGACTAACGAACAGCAATTCATTTTTATACACATAGATAAAGACTTACCTGAAATTAAAAAAGTTTATTGGAGGCCATGCAATCGGTTTTTTTAGACAATGACAATGATTTAGTGTTTTGTGGAGGTAGGTAAGTAAACCAGCCTACTACTAAAAGACAAATATACTGTTTGGGATTGCATCTGCACGAGCAGCTCCGATATTTTTTATTAATTTATTAGGTTTTAATTTCTAATTGTCGGCACCAACCACAATAGTCTTTATTAGTCCCTATTCAGTTGCTTTGAGATTAGGTGCGTTTGTGGACGAGGTACCCATGATTATAAAACGCGACCACAATGCATATAATACCTACATAAAGTAGTTTCGGGTAACTACGAAATTTGACAAAAATATTAAGTATAACTGAGCAGTACCTACTTATTCCTGTGGCACTCGAGTAATAAACAAAATAAACCAAACATCTTCCTAAATGGTTACTGTAAATAAAAATTGATAATAGAAACCCAAAGATGACGACCCTACTAACAGTTCGTCGAAATTCTATTATTTTATCACAATATGACTTATTAATTACTGTCATGTCCTTAGTGGCACTAGAAACATTAATAATACATTAAGAATATTTAAAATCGGATTACGCGTTCAAAACTTATATAAGTTGATATACACATCACACTCGTTTATGTCGCGCAGTCGAGTAAAAATTTGTCATTTTTCTTGGAGGATTTTAAAATGTGAAATAATTTTAAAAACTTACTTGTCCCCACAATCTGTACATGTATATATTTTGTGGCCATCCGTAGGCACTGGTATTACATAATTAGGTAAAGCCTTGGTGAATAAAATATTTTTAATACTCAGTTTGTCATTAATGGTTTCCATGGCTAATTTTTATGAGTACACCTGAAACAATAAAGAAAACAAAATTATTTATGTAAATACCATATATGTATTTCTGGTTAACTTTTGCTCGTAGGCAACTTTAGCCTTCCATGCAATGCTAATAATGAAGTTATAGGCAGATGGATCCTAAAAGATATAAAACCTACTTTATGATAAATGAAATCAGTCCAAAGGCAAATATGCAATTTCTCATCCATCCAAGTAATAAATCAATGTATATTCGGATCATATCAAATGAAGTCTGTGTTCTCTGCCTACCCTTCTAAGTAATGGTTATCTTTATGTATGTATCTAGGAAGACTAGGAGCCCATTCCTATATGTATATAATGAAATATGAAAAACCTTAAAAATGAATAAGAATTATTTTAGAAACAGAAAACTAACCATTATGCTTAACAAAAATAGAGTATAACTTCTTCAGAATAACTACCATGGTTGGAGTAATATATGGATATTAATTTTATAGTGAATTCTTTTAATATTATAATATCATGAACATTTCTTAACTTGATGTTTGCGACTCAATAACTTGGATCAACTATCAGCTGACCGTTTATCTCAGCAACATAAGCATGGAAAGTATACGGTAAGTTAAATAGAATGTGTTGTGATGGTTAGAAGGTTTAGAAACCATAAATATTAAATGTGACTTTGTAAATGATATACTTTCCACATATCTTGTACTAAGTATAGACTATTATTTTGTGACTGATAAATAGCAACTAGTTCAAATTCAAATTAATTCATTTGCCAGAATATAATCATATGATTTATTCAATTCATCACTATTCAACAAGATTACACAAAAGGTATTAATTAAATGAAAGTGTAAAAAAGAACATCTCAGGCTACCGCTTAGGATAATACAGGCGTGAAGATATAAGTAAGTACAAATACAAGGTTTAGAGGAAAATTTACATAGCATATAATATATGGTGTAGTAGGTACAAAGTAGCACTAATATACCATAGCACTATACAATTTGAAACACATAAAATAATTTGATTAATTAATTTAAATACATCACAACAATGCTTTTTTATCCAAGTGAAATTACGTTTTATATGTGTGTATAGGTAGTATAGATAGGTATTTATTAATATGCACACGGTTTTAAAAAGGTTTGTAACATGGCAATACACAAATGATAATTAAGTTTAGTTTTAGATGCGTTACGAAGTAAATCACAACTATAAAAGTATTACCTTACTTTTAACCCATAAAATAGTTTCGTATTTTACCACGGCTGACCATTTTATTTCTACTTCTAGACTTGACAGTAATATAATTAAAACGCCCTCTGTCGACCTAACACAATGATAAGTATCGCCAGCAATGAAAAAAAAAAGTGTAGCCAGTGTGGCAAAATGGTTTATTGAATTTGGAATCACTACTCATTTGATATCATCTTATTATATGTATAAACATCTGGTTTAAAGGTATTGTGGCCTTAATCTGGTTATATTGATAGTCGTTTAGCACAATGACCCATACAAAACGTAACGTAACGTATAACATAAGTATTACATATTTTTTCTGATAGAAACTATATTGTTGCCATGTCTATTAAAATATTATTTTTGTTTTTTTCCCATTTCCTATTAGCGACACCATAGCATTAACTGGTTTTCCTAATTAAAATGAAAGCTTTCCTACCTCATGATGTTTTTACTAGATCAATATTTATAAGTTATATATTATTATAAGATTCTACAAAATATGTTTATTTTCTACTACATAATGCCCACAACGTCGTCCGCCTGGATTTCGGATAAAAATTATATACCTAGAATTATTTGGGGAGAAACCCTTTGCAATGGTATTCTGAGGCGCAGAATACCTTACCAAAGTTGTATTACAATCACAGCAATCAAATATGCAATAATTAATTTATTTGTATAGATTCACCGCATAAATTCATACGGTAAATCATAAAGGTGTATTGATAATGTTGCCAACTAATTATGTACCAAAGGTTTGCTACTATGTGATTGTAATGATTGCCGCAGATATTACACTATTTAGTATGTGAATTTCTTGAAATACCTATAAAAATTATATTATAATATGTGCATTTTTATTAACCAGTCTGAAATTGTAATTTATTTTTAACGCACGTACCTATTATACTTTAAATATATGAATAGGTAGGTCTAAGTACTTAGCATATTGCTGCTTAAAGTGCAAATTACAACGTACATGAATATTCTAGATATATAAATATTATGATGATTTTGACTATACTGCAGGAGTATTGGGTATTTTTGTAGCGTTTAATAAATAGATGTCTACTTAATCTCCAGAAATTGTACACTGGATTTTTGAATATTGCTTTGTGCGCGCTAAACTCGAGTACTCAGACAGATGTGTCTCTATAAGTTCTGCCAGTTTTGTAGGACATAAAACAGTCCTAGAATTGATGTGTTTAGCGGTTACCAATCCAGGGATCAACCGCTGCAAGTGCTGCTTCACCACAAATTTTTGTTTTGTAAGTATAAAATAGTAATAGTAAGTATACCCTAATACTCCACTTTAAACACTCGCTATTTTGGCGCGCTTGGTTTGACGAAAAGTCTATGTATCAAAAAATATAATAAAAAATATTTGGGCCTTTTTTTAATAATAAATATGCATATTACAGGTACAAAACTATGGAAGGAAAAAGAAAAAAAATGGTAAAAGTACAAAATTTAATACAAGTATAAAATCTTTGGCTTTACATTGTATAAAGGTATAATTTTAGTAAATATGGCACTTAATTTAGTAAATAGTATAAAAAATATTACCTTACATGGTACACTTTGTACAGTACTTACTTAATAATAGTTGTACAGTACAATTTTTTTTAACTCTTGTGTTGAGTGAAACATTTAAATTCCTTTTCTTATAATTAATATTAAAAAGTATTAGGCAATAAAGTGTAAATGATCATAAAAAATGTCAGTATAAAATTCAACTTTTGGTCATTATAATAGGAACTTTAGTTAAAACTTATTTTAGAAACTTATAAGTGCTAAGAATGGAGTTAAAATCAATGTCATGTTTATTTCCTTGGTGAAAAAAATTAAGTATATTCTTTTCATATTCATCCCGTTTCAAGTAATACACTACTTCAGACCTCTGTGTAAATGCTGCCTTGTCAACATGATTGTTATAAAATTTGACATTAGCTAACATGTCTTCATCATCAGGTATCAGGGCCAAGTAGCTTCCTACAGCTTCAGCAGCATCATCATATTTTTCAAGGTGATAGTAAGATACTTGTAAATAATTAAGCACATCAGCTAAAAATTCCACTCCAGAATTATATTTTAAGGCTTTCAGTTTATCTTGGCATTGTTGACGACAATGTAAGAGAGATGCAATATTATTTGACATAGTTATTACAAACTCTGAAGACCATTCTTGACCAGGCTGGTGTTCACATTCTGCTCGACAGTTGTTTTCTGATACAACATAGTCTTTTATAGCTTCTTCCAAACTAGCAACTGTCTCTTCCCAATTTTTCTGATTGTATGATTTTCTAGCTAATTTATACAAAACTGCATAATCTTCACTTTCCAGGTCAATAACTTCACTGGCATCAATTTCTGGTTGCTCCAAGTAATATTTTATATTGGCCTTCATTGTTTCATCATTAGGATTGGCTACAAGGTAAGTATAAGCAGAAGAAACAGCTTTATGAAACATATGCATTTGAAAGTAACATATGTGAAGATACTCATAAGGTTTCTTAGCCTGCATGTCATGTAGCACTGTCTCATCTAAAGTTTTGCCTAGTTTCACATTTGGAAATTCCTTCTCTTGACATTTATTGAGGCAATCTCTTTTGTTAAAGTACTTTTCATAAATTTTCAGGTCGTCAATATCTTCTTTTATTTGAGATTCATATATTCGTGAGTTGCAACTTAACCTACAATTTATAAGAACAGACTTATAAAGTTTGTACAAATGTATTGTTTCTTCGAACTTGTCGATACACTTGGACCATCTTTCATTTGAATAGGCGTCGACACCTTGCTGGTAATTTTTTTCAAGAGAAACTGTTTTTTGGCAGTCACTGAACTTCCCAAAAGAAATAAATAATAACAGACCAAACTGTATTGTATATGAATGCATTTTTATTGTGACCTATAGCACTTTTGATGTAAGATATAATGAAGAATTTAGAATATTAAAGGATCAAACAGTCTACCTATATCCAATGTAATATCTAGAACACGAACTAACAATTGCTGCAAATCTAAATGAGTATTATTAAGAATGACGTAGCTAGCTGGAATAGTTTGTAAATAGGGTCATGATAAAAATCACTATCACTAACTAACGATTCTAAATGAAGCCTGGAGGGGATAGGAAAATAAACAAATACAGAATATAAAAAACTTATTTGATTTGTTCTTGATTTATATCACAGAAAAATAATTGTTTACACCGGTAACGTCAAACGTCTAAAATAATTATTGTTTTGTTGCCACGGACCAATGTTGCCACAGAATACACAACGCAAAAATATTCCTTAAAAACGCCATCCATTGCAAAACGTTCGTAACGTTTTATAACAGCCGTTACAAAATGTTCCTTTTATTACACAACGTAGTTTTATATGAAGAATGTTTTCAAATTGTATTCTACATCTTGTAATAATCAGCTTCTAAATGTTGTAATCATGCTTGGTGGTTCTAGCGACCGACAGATGGCGTAGGGAGTGTCAAAGTAATAGATATTTTATAAGAATGTAAATTATCTTATGGCCTATGTGGTATAAAATATTTGAGCAAGATAATAGATATTTCTCGCAGCAATATTTTGCGAAGAGTTATGGTCGCTTAATTGGACATAGGTCTCTAAATAAAGGGGGAAGGAAGTAGATAACTAGTTAATTAAACCGTTAATAAGCTAAAGATACCAAAATAAATAATAGAGTTTTTTACTTAACCTAAAGTGAAAAAATAGTACCTAGGTATGTAGTTATGTACTTTTTCATGATGCGTTGGATTCATCCTTGAGTCATTGCCCAAATATAATTATAAGGTAGGTGTTATGTATCTATCCTACTATCCTACTTCCTACTAATATTATAAATGTGAAAGTTTGTGAGTATGGATGTGTGGATGGATGTTTGTTACTCTTTCACGCATAAACGGCTGGACCGATTTGGTTGAAATTTGGTATGTAGATAGGTTATACCCTGGATTAACATATAGGCTACTTTTTATCCCGAAAAAATGTAGCGGGTAACACCGCGGGGCGCAGCTAGTTACTTATAAATTAATATACACATTTTCTTGTCTTTTATTTTTTTCTACGGAATAATAATATAATAATACATCTTATTAGTTATAAAACATGTTTTTTTCGGCTTGTTAAATCGCTTGCAGCCAGTGCGGTCTCACGCTGCACGTTTGGTCTGTGTTCTGAGCGCTTCAAAATTCTTTGAAGTAGGTATGGACTGAAGTCTGTTTACGGGTCTCCAGCCTCTACTTAGGTACACACTAGAAGATAAGTAGGTATGTATGTAAAATCTTCATCTTAATCCTGAACACATTGTAGACTATGCCATTAAAAGTTTATGCCGTGATGGAGGTAGATACCTATTGGCCAATCAAAAAAGATGGTAGGAAGGTGATGCCCAGACGATCTATGACCTTTACGTGCTTCACATGTAGATTCTGTACATCTTAACACTGAACAGTAGGTAACAACATGTTATTGTAACACTAGGTACCTCGTACAGTTCTGGCAGTACCTAACAATTAACTGCAATATTTAGGTTCAGACCATAGATAATATACTATAATACAAGATAGATGTGCAACAGAGGTTTTCGTTTTAAAAACAGTGTACCCAAACTGCTAGATGGCGCTACACTTGTCTCAACGTGCGCTCCGCTTACTCTATCGTTCACTAGATGGCGCTACACTTGTCTCAACGTGCGCTCCGCTTACGCTATCGTTCACCAGACGGCGCTTTTTTGAGAATGAATTCCTTTTATTGAAGAATGATCGTTATTTTTTGTGTGGAATTAATGAATTCTTATGTGTATAAAATAACAATTTCATAATTATTTGTCGTATAGAATCTAGACTTCGAAACGTTAACATAAGAATTTACTGGATTCACAAAATAAATAACAATGATTCGGCAATAAAAGGAAAATCATTCTTCAAAATCTTAAACTAGAAAAGACATCATTAGCCATATCAATAAATGAATGGAATGGATAGAAATGACAAAATACTTAGTTTCTTTCAGAATTTATTTCCTTTTTTTACAATGTGTGTTAAAATAATTTAATTTAGTCGAAGTACAGTAACCACGGCGTTAGGTCAATCGTATACGTATCTTATCACAGGGTCCAGCGGAGAAGCAGGGTCAAACGTTTTAAAGCAGATATCAAGAAAACAAGCACAGTATTAGGTCGTAAAAGAGCACAAAACAGATCACCAGATAACACCACGAAACAACAAACGTAATCGAAAAAATATTTAAATCTACCTTCTGTTTGTGACGTGTGGCACGTTTCGTTTTACTAAATATACTATTTGAAGTAAAAATGTGTTTTTCATTTTGCTATAATATTTAAAAACGATTTGTAGTGTAAAACATGTTGAAATCATAATAATTAATAAAACTTATTTATTAATATTTAGTTTTACATATCATAATGTATCTACTAGCTCTATCTATTGGCGAATAGATGAAACTATGACCAAAGTTAGCGTACCTAACCACACAGATGGCAGCACTTTCTTATGAAAAATTTGTTTGAAGCAAATGTATGGAAGTTTCACCCCCCTTTCAGACCTACCTTGCGTTTCCTGTTTAGATTAAAAATGCATAGGCAAGATTCAAGTTGTAATTCACGGCCAACTCAAGTAGGATCTTGTAAATTTTATGCTCTCTGGTCCAGGTATCATTTTTTTTAATAATTGACATAAAAAGTGATACCTTTCATATCTGTTCATAGCCTTTGTTTATTACATTGATAAAATCTCCGTAGATTACAACGTTAATTTGTAAAACCGCAAATTATAAATTAATTATGACATACAACAATTCCGTTCTTGTTGGAAACTGGAGTGAAGAAAGATTAAAAAATGAGGTACCTACAATTTATGTGATTTGTTCAGTTTAATCATTAATGTAATGCTAGTTTTAGTCATATGAGACTAGAACAAATTAATTCGGCCTTCTTACAGTACCCAATTATACTTGAATAAAGCTTTAAAAAAATTAATAACTAATTTGGGTATTTCTATAAAAGACCCAGCCCGAGTCAAACGTGCACTTGAGTTTAATTAGATAACGTAGTATGATGACAGGTACCTACAGCGTAACAGTTACAAGAATAGATGAAGGATAAAATAGGTATTCTATATCGATGGTTACAAGGTACCTAATAATGTTATACTAGAAGCTAATGTCTGTAGGTAGATCGCTATTGTAAGTGCCATCATGTTTCCAAAATTGTAAGAGGAAATCAAATTTATCTTGCACTTAAAATGTGTCACTATCTAAATAATTAGGTTCCTATGTACAGGCAGAATGACTAATTTGCCATGTAAAATGTTCAGGGCAGCGGGGCACCTAGAAATATTTAATTCGTTAATAAAACTTTGTTGCAGTATGAATTCAAACTATTTTTACGAAAACGTGACAGGCGAGAATTGTTGCTTCAGAGGTCTAGAACATTATTCAGCAATTTGTTGAAAGAGGTATTCTTCCACACTGCTAATTTTTCCATTATTTTATTATACAACAATGCAACAGCTATACAAAAAGTCGTCTGCCAACTAGCCAACATCACGCCTGTATTCCCCGAGGGGGTAGGCAGAGATGCACATATAGTTCTACCCACATTTCGCCAGTTATGTTTTTCAGTCCCAATGTAATAGGGGGCGAGCCTATCACCATCAACCAGGCATCAATCTATGATGACTCTTTGCTGCTACTGAGAATTATATAATGGAAAAACCAGAAGATAATTTCATTTTCAGAGACCTCTTGCAATAAGTGGAACCTACGTGCTTTATGGATTTAACGTACAATTAGTTGCATCTGATATGCCAGGTACTAGCTACTCAATATTAAAGTAGGTATCGACTGGTAGGTAGTCAGTGTGTATTTAACGAAATCAATATGTTTATTTTACTAGGTAGTATCGTAGTATTTTTGTAGGTAGATGACCTGAATATTTGGATCAGTATTAACTAAATTGAGTAGGTAATGTTTGGAATTCAGTTATGAAAATGTAGTAGTTAGGTATTTCTGATTTTTACATAGTTCCTTATTAAAAAAATAACGATTGTTTATGCATTTATTGTAATTGTTATTAGCAAAAGCGAAGTTTGCAGACAGCAAGCCGCAATACGGATTGGCTATGTCGATTCTGGTGAGAGAGCGGCAGGTGGACTATATGCAAAATATCACTGATGGCTGTCTAATGACACTATCACCTATTACCACGCCTTGCTGTCGGAATACATTCGTAATAATAAGGTTTTGAACTTTATCTAATATTATTTGAAATGAAAATATATTTTTTTGTGTACATCATTATCATAATTGCCATGAATAAATACTGTTACTGGTACCTTTTACTTTAATACCTTCGTTAGTAATATATTTGATTTTCTTTATTGGCGTGCACGAAAAGCCGTCCTCGAGGATCGATACCTCCGTACGTCCGTTACCTAAACCCCACTCCCCAGGCAGTATTTTTTTATCGTGCGATTGCTGACACGGCAAAGGAAGAAGTTGATTGATCTAATTGGTGGGTTTCCAAGCCAGGTTTCCTGACGATTTTATTGTCTTAAAATTATATAAGATAGGATATTTGTAGAGCTATAAATAAAAACTTAGGGGCACTAGGCGACAAGGCGACTCTACTTATATATTTCAAGAGTAGGCTATAGCAGGTTTCATGAATTACCTGAGCTACGCGAGCTACGAAAGCTACGAATTACTTTTCCCCTCTCAAGACTACTTCATCTACACAGAAACTAGATAAGGCTGGTGATAAACTAGTCCTATAAGGTGTATTTACAGTGTACACTAGTATATCAAACTCATTTATAGCTAGTTTTGAGAAAAAAACTAAAAAGTGTTACCTACATGCGTGCGTGTGTTTCATTATGAAACAAACGTTTTATTTTACTTTGCATTCGGTTTGTTTACAGTGCTCGGGATGAAAGCCTTCACGGAGAGAAAATGAATTACGGTGATGAGTTCCTGTTACGAGCTGAGAATTATGGAGATCCTACGGTTAATTTTATTTTATTTGTTAAGGAGCTCTAAGGTAGTTTTAGTTTGATGTAATACATTAACCGGGTACATATCTTCGTTGCTTTCTCGTGTTTTTAGGATTTCGTACCTGCAAAAAAATAGCACCCATATAGGATCACTTTGTTGTCCGTTTGGATAATGTATTTTATTTTGTTTTTAATAACAATCTCTATCATGGATTGGTCTATTTGGCCAATTCTAAAGATATTATTGCTTTGTTTACAGGCCGACCCCTTATATGTCAGGTTTACACCGTCCAGCACGCCAGCTCCCTCGGACCGCATGCCTATCCGTCTGAGTTCAATCAAAGATAGCAATTGTCGCTGGACTACCATGCCACTGCTACCTTGCGATCGCTTGGAGGGATTAGGTAGCCCTGTCAAGGTAGAATTTGTTAATTCATCTTTTGCATAATATAAACACAAACAGTATGATTATATATATTCACGCCTGTATTCCACGAAAAGTTAGAAAGGGGGAAACATCTCATGAGAGGTCTATAACTGTAAGAAAAATCTATGATTGAACAAAAAAATTACGGTACAATTTTTGTTAACATCATTTATTTTGCATTGTCGTTTAAAATTAGCCATTACTTATAATTCCAAGAATTAATTTCTGAAATATAAAAAGACCAAGACCCTAAAGCAATTTTGTGTTATTATCTTAAATAAAGGAATTCATTATTACAAAAAAATATCTAACGGATACTGTAAGGTTATCCGTAAGATAAGATTGTCCATTGTAATTTTTTAATTAACAAGCTTTTATGTTTTTTTTCCTTTTTCATCTAAATGGCCGACAGTGAAGTATAAAATATTATGTTCCTAAACTGATTATAAAATTGTTGTGGTAGGAATAAACTAATATAACTTTAACACTTTCCAGACTGGTGCTAGGCTTATCATAAAAAATTGTGTCGCAGACAAGAGTTTGTGCGTTATGAATCAAAACTGGATGCAAACATTTTTTGGACCTGTAAGTTAAAATGTGACTTCCCAGTTTGACGTGGTTATATACTTTATCTAACTACGAGTTTGATTTTCCTTTTTGCTCCCGGAGGTTTTTCTTTCCCGACTGTCCCTATTCTGCATTTTTTAGTACATCAGTCTGCTTTTTTTCCAACGTCATGCATCCATTAAATCCGTGCTGTCTCTTCTCCCACTGTACTCCATCTACATAAATCTCATAAAGTTACATTACACATATTTCCACTTCACATGTGTTTCTTTGTAAAACAGGAATGCGGAGTGACATGCCTAAACTACATCGACATACATGGAAGATTTACAGCAGAAAATGTATTCACTTTGGTTAGTGACGTCGAGACCAAGACCAAAGATTGATATACAGTCTGAATATATTTTAGATGTTATTTTTAATTTGTGAAAATACTTAAGTAGTTCTTTACTTTTAGATAAGTTGCTTAATTATGTTTGTATGATTTAATATTACCTATAAACCTTCACATTTTTGATCCTTTTTAATAAAATGGTAAAATAACTATTAGTTTAATTTGATGAACTGCCTATAGAAAATGCGGTGTGAGTTAGAGAGATGGAAAAAATATTGATTGATAACAGAGCAGTGTAAACTTGTAAAGTGGTTAGGGCCTTTGCTAACTATTTGATCGGAGTTGTTCTGAATAAACTTCAAGTTTAGTAGTTTCCTAAACCAACGAGCATCTATGAGAAACGGGCAGTACAGGATCGTAGTAAGTGAATACCTATTTGTAGTCTGTACCGCGGCCTACACCTCTGCAGCTCTGGGAAACAGGTGTGACTACTACTGATTAAACCAAAAATTATAAATGTGAAAGTAACTCTGTCTGTTACGCCTTCACGACTAAGCCGCTGGACGGATTATGATGAAATTTAACATGTAAAAAGTAAAAACCCGAGAAAGGACATAGGCTACTTAACGCGGGCAAAAGCTAGTTTAGGCATATAGGCTGAAATCACCATCCCTCAAACCCGATGTCTCTACTCGTTTCTTTTCTATAAGAGAAGAGTCCTTTGCCCTGCAGTGGGACCATTATTGACTAGTACTTATTATCATTTATATCTTATCGTTCGTATCGTTTTATTCCATTCCCCCATGTGCACTCTTTTAGGGAATGCAGGCGTGATGTAATTTAAGAGGCCATGAAACCTTATTATCTTGGATAATAGTTTTATGAATTGACAATCTGTGATTTCGTTTATGTCATCAGTGTAATCGAGTGCAATTTATAAAGTTTATTTGTTAGTTTTTGTGGATTTACGTTACGATTTATTAACAAAAATGTCGAAATTGGATGAAGATAAGGGCATAGTTTATTGCAACAGAGTCCGCCTCGGGAATTGGTATGAAGCAGCCACATTGGAGGAGGTTAACTTGCTATTATCACTAAACACACATTAAACTGATGTATCTTACCTTAATAACTGTTTCTTTAGTCTAGCTTTATAGTAATATGTTTCCCTGCTTTAAAAATGTAGTACAAGCTGAATAAATTCTTGGAACAAATGAAAAAAGGTGATCTGATGTTGGCAAGGTTCCGCAAGATGACGGAGAATCTAAACAAACCAACGATCCTTACACAGTCGTCAGGAAGCATTGCTTTTGGGGCTAGAATATCTTTGTATGCCCCGCATGTACCAGGTATTTAGTATATCATAGTATATTAACTTAAATGTGCTAAGAATTTTCCATTAAAGTTTAATTATACTCGAGAGACTAATCTTCGCATCAAAACAAGTAAGTACACTGAGACTGCCAAAACAGAAGTAATTGTTAATACCCAAACTAAACACAATGTTATCTAATAATCATTATACTGTAGATGCGTTCAATACATAGAGAATTGATATTCTAGCTACTGATCCACCCGTGGAAAATAGAAAAGGCCTTCTATTGGGAGGTCGGATCTCTTCAAACGATATCTCCTATTCTCAAGAACTAGAAGATGGTTGTTCAGTTGTGGGACTCCCGAACATACGTCCGGCAGAGAGACACACATTCGTCATCACCAGCGCAGACTACTGTAACAGAGAAGGAGAAGTTTTAAAGTATAACCAAGAATTCCTTCTGACACTCTCCTCATCACTTAACAAGCAGGTTGTACGTTGTAAAGTGAACTTTATTACTACTTAGAATATTTACTTTGAGATAGGTACCTATTACCTGATATTTTATTATTTCATCAACTGGAATTTATTTATGAACATCGCATTTACCCGATGAAAATCAGCTTATCCAATAAGATAGAACAGAGAGGGTAACAAAACACAAGGAAAACAAAATTGCTAGGATCCGGAAAAATTTAATCTTGAAAAGAGAACTATACATTTTGTAAAGGACGAAAATTCCATTCATGTCAATAAGCTCTGTCCCTTCTTTATGTACCTGATACGCAGGTTTTTTTTGTGAAAGGTGCGTTGTGTTTCAGCCTATATACATACGGTATGATCCGAACCCCATCCCGGGATTGTGTGGCATGTTTCCACTATATCTGAGCAAGCATTTTGTTTCCAATACCCGCTGGAGAGTACTACCCATCCAGAACCCCGATATCACTAGGTTCGAACAAGAAGGGCTGCCTATCACGGTAAGGTTTTAAAATATGTAGTTTATTTAATATTTAGATAAAACAAAATATTATTTATAAGTAACAATTTTATGAAGAAAAATATTAAAATTAACCGCGATTTGACATAATTTACTAGGTTTGCCAAGAGTAATTGTAAAGTATATTCCTTTGATATCAAATACGCAATCGTCGAGAGTTGGAATTCAATTAACGTAACGTCTTTATTTTCAGGTCAACACAGATGTCGTAATAAATCATTGCGCGACAAATCTTAATTTAGGGATTAATGTTGGCTGTTGGGCCATGGGCTTTTATGGAAAAGTTAGTCATAACAGTTATTTAGATGTTTGTATCTGACATGAAAAGGTTCAGAAATAATTGTGAGAATTTAATTACAGATTTGCGCCCCCATATTGAAGACATGCCTAGATGTCTACGGACGGGAACTGCCAAATAATATTTGGCAAATCTACACACCGATACCCGAAGTTTAAAGCATGACATTTTTGATAAAACCTTTATTTTAATTCATATTTATTATTAGCATATCAGCTGTTGTTGTATTAATGAGAGTTAGAAGACAAATTGCTATTGTATTAGCTGTGAACAATATGTTTTGTAGTTGTGTAGGAACCTCCTTGTGATCAGTAGCGTGGCGAGCCGTCGTCAGGGACACTCCGCGTTCGTTATTGTCTCGTTTATTATACAGTTCACCATCTGAAGTCTTCGAACTTATTGCGTCTACCTTTCAGAACATGAATAAGTCATACCCTTCGTTATAAGAATTGCGCTAAAATACCACCATCATGAATATTGTAGACATCTATAATAAATGAAAATTACCAACCTACCTTTCATTATTTGGTTAATTTTATTTCGGTTGTTAAGTAAATGTTGAATGTGAAATATGAGAAAAAGTAATAAAAAAAATTGATTAATTGAATCTTGTTATTACTACATAATTATTACCTATAAAATATTACTAATAATAAGAAGGTTATTATTGTTTTTAATATATAAGTATGTATTAAGCCCATTTTTCAAGTAGGTATCTATCCTACCTACATAACTACAGTTAGACCATTAAAAATGTGCTACAGATGGTCTATACTAGCGTACCTACATGTATAGATGACAAATATTTGTTTTCTTGAGCTTCTGTTATGGCGGTGAATGTATTAAGTACACTCTTTTAATAATGAGCGTATTTCAATAAATTCCAAGTGCTATTGAACTGCGAGACATGGTTGAAGTTTTGAAAAAAAAACTGGTCGAGCTTTCCTAATTGGTATACAAGGTTTATTTTCGTATTATTACGAAACGCACGAAAAATGAGAATTTATTGTGTTGCGAAAAATTATGTTAAGTAAAATTATGTTTTAAAGTCCTCATTTAAAAAGAAGTTCTGCTAAAATACTGTACACAATTGAATAATTCTTAACCGATGTCTTTTTGAATAAATAATAGGCATAGATCTATACAAAATCAGTTTACTATATCCCATTGCTCTCATTTTTTGTATAAAATAAACACGTCTTCGTAAAGGATATAAAAATTGGAAGGGTATCTATAAAATAGGCTTATCGCAGAGCTTCGAGCGATATTTTTATACATTATCCCATCCACATGTCATTTGAATAAGTGACGAGGTAGGTTTTGTCCGTCTTATTTAACTTGCAATATTTTGATATCCCAAACGTTTTGACCAGGATTTATTAGAAAGCTTGCAAATAATATTAATATATTTGGCTCAGTTTCAAGTGTTAAATTACGTAGCTCTGTCTGGTATTGTTTATAATATTTAATTGCATGAATAATATTAAACAACTTTATTAACGTTTTGGGAAGGTTTGTGGCGTGGATGGCATGCGACTTCATTTAGTTAGTTGGGTAGAAGAGTTTGAGGTATTATGAAAATTTAATTAGTCTCCCTCCACGTAGCTGTAAGTTTACGCATGTGGAATTCTTAATGAACTCAATGCAGTTGCGACATACGTTATTAATGATAAAGTTATTGTCACAGTCTATAAAACGATGTTCAGTGGGAAATTTGGAAGTGTTAGATTTAATGTTTCTGAATAGACCGTAGTTTTCTTGTTGCAGATACTTATCTAGCGCTGCGAAAAGGCAAAGGGGACTGAAAACTAATCTCCTTTAAGAGCGGCGCCACGTCCGGGCAGGTCAGTCAGGTAGCATGCGAGGCACGTCGCGGCGCCCAGTGCTCGGCGCTCGGCGACTGTTGCGCCGTTTGCTTGTACACATTACATGCCCTTTGTGACGCTACCCTCCCGGGACTCACAATCGAGTCGTTTGAGTGGCTGTCTCCTATTTCGTATCAGTTATAATGGTATTAGCTCGCTACGAACTGAAAGGTTATTGGAGACGATGTTTTTCTAAATCGGTACTTGTATAGAAATACATACAAAATTCTGCGAAATGATTATGTAAGACTCCTTACGCACACGAATATTTAAAGAGGACTAATGCTAATGTGTCTTGTAGGTACCCAATGTTGTTAACTAACAGACAAGCAAGAAAAAATGCTCGTTTTGCCTACTTTGTACTTTCTGTTTTATTACAAGGTACATAACACGCCTTTCTGAATTTGCTGGGTAACCTACAACTGTACTGAGATTTTTCTTTCTAGTTTAAAACAAAATATTTATTATAGCTTTATGGAAATCGATCCTGATATCGCAGTTGGCGGTCTTTGTGAACACGAGACTAATTAAGAGGACAAAAGCACACTGAATTACTAAATCAAAAACAAATTGTATCTGTATTTGGAGAGCCTTCACTTTTAATGATTTAACTGAATATTTTAATTAATTAATAATAATTTTGTTTTGAGTATTTTCAGGTAGGTAAGTTTCGTGTTTATTAAGATGTTAGTATATCTCCGAATAAAATATAAAGGAGTTTTATCAAAGATTATTTCATTTGTCTCGCAGTAGCAGCGGTATCAGGCCCTCGAGTATATTTACCGCTGGAACTTATCTACCCTCCAACTGAATTATGGTTCACTACAATAACCAACCCCAAATGTAGCTGACTTTTCACTTTGTTTAGGTATGGAACGCTTTGTCTTATTTTATCGTACGTTAGTACACGATACGTATGAAAGTATTATAAGGCCGATGTTTCATTTTTACTTGTTTTGAAGTTCTTATATTATACTAACATAATTCGAGAGTGGACCGGAGTTACAAGCGCCGCGGAATTGTTTTACCTCCTCAGGGACAAAGAAAAATATTTAAAGCTGATGTCTGACCTCCAGTAATTGGAGAGGAACAGAAAGCAGAAAAACATAAAGTCACGCCTGTTTCCTAGAGTAGTAGGCAGGGACCACGGATTTCCATTAGCTATGATCCTGGCATACTTCTTTCGCCTCATTCATTCGCATCACAATGTATAAAATTTATCCCGATTGTACCTAGGTATATGTTAATCATTGATCATATTTACCATGAAGTTAACCTTGCAAAATTGGTTTTGTTTATAAAACTACTAGCTGCGCCCCGCGGTGTTACCCGCGACATTTTTTCGGGATAAAAAGTAGCCTATATGTTAATCCAGGGTATAACCTATCTACATACCAAATTTCAACCAAATCGGTCCAGCCGTTTATGTGTGAAAGAGTAACAAACATCCACACATCCACACATCCATACATCCATACTCACAAACTTTCACATTTATAATATTAGTAGGAAGTAGGATATAATATTAGTAGGATAGTAGGAAGTAGGATGTGGTACGCTACGCTTTTACTGTAGTAGAGTATGATGACACTACTTCAGATTTATTTTACCTTTAGTTACCTTCTCTATACGAGAAGAGGCCTTTGCCCTGCAGTGGGGCAGTTATAGACTGTTATTTAGTTACCGATGCCAAAGCTTAATAAAACATAGGACAGCTTATGATAATGGGAAGTCTGAAGTAGATGGTCCTCTTTGGAGTTACCATATCTTGCCAATAAATAAATAATATGTGATTAGACTAATTGAAAAAGCATTGTTGTCGCGATGAGCGCAGTACTTGATTGATAGGCTAAGTACTTATCATCGCGCCCTCGTAGCTACACGACAGAGAGTTGTAATTATCGTTAATATTCACCTCGTCATAGTCCCAGTTGGCAATCTCCGTTCAGGCAGTATTTTCAGTGAAATGCCGTTCATTAACGTCCACAATAGACTCGATAACAATTCTAAAAACTCGTCACAGGGAGAACAAAGGATTATCATGGCGGCAGAGCACTTCATCCTCGGATCGTTGGTTGTCAGCTTCAGAAGAATTGCCTACATGTTGCGTTTACATATCTTATTACCGACATTTAAATAATATAATTGGTGAATACAATCAATTTGTTAAAATAAAATGGAGGGCTTTGCAGGGAGCCGATCGGCAGATAAGCTACCATTAGGTACTTCTACGCGGGTTGCTCAATCTTTGTAAAAGTAGCAGTTTACTAGAAGTAGTTCTCATATTTTTAAAACACAAAAGTTATTAGCAATTTTGTAGGTTTATTTAAGTGCTTCTTAAAAAAAAAACAATTTTAATCGAGGCAAAAGTAAGTTACAATTAATTACTTAAGTCATGAAACCGGAGGCTAGGAGAAATACTACACACTATAATAGCAGGCCGAATGGCACTAGTTCACCTTTGTCTGGGTTATCTAACTACCCTTCGTATATTAGCGGTCACATATAATGATACTGGGAATCTTAAATGCCGCACCGTCTTATATTATATGTAGAAATAATTATGTTAAATAAAGCCTATTAAAGCAGATTGAAAGAAATGAGAAACGATCGAATTCGCGGGATTTTCGAGAAATGGAAGAAGATGCAGTTCAAACCACTTCAAGAACAACACCATACGTTGGCCATGGTAGGTAGTACTGACAATAAAGCGATCCCTATGCAAGTTTCAAAATATCATCAAATATTGCTATCGTTCAGAAAAAAGAAAATTATGTGGTATTCAATAGTACGTCAAAGAGTAGTGGCATTTTAAAATATTTTTTTTTAAGTCTGTCGGAAATGTAGTTGAGAAGAGAAGGAATGTATTTAGAAAAATCTTTGGCTACCTACCTACGTATGTCATACACATTGGTTCTAGCACAGCCACAAAACTGAAAAGTTTTTGTTACGAGTCGTTGGTTGTTTCAGTTGTTCGTCGCCGGTAACCTTTCCCACGTGAATAATTCATAGTACGGTATTGAGTTTTACAATAACATTTGTTAATAGTGTAGGCACGCTGAAACATTGTGAAACTGTATGTTTTAAATGACAATACGTATTAAAGTTCAATTACAGTAATTTATTTGTTGAATAATTAAATTTCATTTGTAAGTTTTCATAAATTCCGTTTACCTACAGTTAGGTACAAAATTACTATTGTATGTTACAGTTTTCCCTGTTTCCCTAGGGGTGCCTAGCAGAACTAACTAATTTCCGTCTGCCGCCATCTTGTTCCGTTTCATAAACGCGGTACTGAGTTTCAAAATCGTTTTTTAACTAACCAACAAGAAGAATTGGTCATTTGTGAATATCGCTTTGATTATACGGTTCTAAGTTTATCTACGTTGCGTTGTGATTGCAATAATATTTAACCAAGTAACTATTTAGAATTGATTCATCAAAATATGAAGTGAATAAAAGTTCATAAAAGGCGTTCTAATACCTACTGGGTTATATGTTCCTTAAATACTTATCAAAATAAATGTTTGCATATTATACGAAGGAATGTTGAAAGAAAACATAAACCGGATTTAAAACAGACACTTAGAGACCTAAAAACGACGTAGCATTAAAAACACAAAATTAATTTATCTCAAAGCAAAGAGATATTTTAACTTTCTCTTTTCTCGACAGAAATTTGAGTACTCCCCTCGAATGGAAATTTACGAAAAACCTTTGAAATAAAATTTAAAATTACCTGCTGAATAATAATTTGCATGCAGGTGTTCATCTTAAGAATAATTTTAGACATCATTAAAACTTATTACACGCCAGGATTTAGCCACGTGACGCAGAAATGTTTGGTCTTTTACATTGTTACCTATTTAGGGAGAAAGTTACAATATCCATCTTAAATGAAGTATATTCTGAAAGACAATTAGAATAACGAGCTTGGTACATTAAACGTGATTAAAGAGATTAACGAGTGGATATTTATTTTCATTTGTTTACTCGCAGGTTAGCCGTAGGGTTCTACCACGTTAACAATTCAAAGAACAATAATTTGTTTAATGACATTTACGTAGTTTCACTATATTTGTCCAGGGGCTGATTATTCTAACGTCGGATAGATAATTATATTTGAGCATTGAGCTAAGAATAAATGTATCAGAGTATTCGAGAGACTAAATTGACATTTTGAGAGTTAATGTATGGAAAATATGTCAAAACGTCAAAATTATTCCACTGATAAAAATTCCCTGGCTGCTGAAAAATCGGCACTAAGTGAAGTGCTTGAAGAATTTCAATTTGGTCTTCTTGTCTACAAAGAACATAACGTAAAGGTAAGGTCTCTATTATTCAACATATTATGTCTATACCTAATAAAAAGGTAAATTTTATATGAATGGGGTAGGTAATCTTCGACAATATCCAACCGATTTTCAAACTTACACCAATATAATTTAGAATGGGATTGATTCTAGTTTAATATAAATAGTTAAGAAGTTGTGTTTCGACAGTTTTTAGTAATAGGTCGAACTGCGTTCATAAACTAGTAAGAAGAAAAAATTGTTAGTAAACAGCACACAAGTTTAAAATAAGATTAAAACGTGTTTTGCTTAGATTTTGAACACCTATTTCTCTACTATCTAAGTCACAAATGTATTCTTATTATTTTCCTTATAAATGTCACAGGTAATCCAGTTGGTCTTATCACGAGAACGTTCACCACCCGGCAATATTTTTAGATGTTAATAAAAGTAGGCCATTACTCAGAGAAGTAATTTTTGCTCTCAACGAAAGCTTGAATACGTAACAATTTTTTGTAGGTCACCTAGAAGTCCTTAGAAATTGAAAGTTCACAAGCCAAACCTGAAAATTTCGCTATTAGGATACAATACATAGCAACGGCTTTAAATAAAATGTAAATCGCGCTCTTAGCAAATGTTATTCATAGAACAAGGGAAACTTCATTTATATTCAGTAGAATTACTGTGGAGCGTTACGCAAAACAAAGTGAGGCAGAGCGAAATTAGACAAGTCTGCGAACATTAACGTAGGTATAGGTACCTACATATATGAGGATGAGGAATGCCTTTCAAGCTTCACAAAGATAACTCAGCTTAAATTTCTCCGCAGTACCTATTAGGCACTTAGGCGCTATTTGCGACCAAAAGAGCTTTTAACGGACAGCTGTTTGTTATTTATCACCGACCTACACGTTTCAGATTTTATCACCATTCTGGACACGTTATAAGAAAAATATTTACGTGGTAAAAACAGAATGCTCAGTCAGTAAATTGTTTACACATAGTAGCTGCCTATTCGTTTGTATCTTACAAACATTTACCATTCAAACGATCTCATCCTGTATTAATTTGGCGAAAATGTGAACTGTAGCTGAAGCTCCCCAACATAACAGAGATTGAGCAAGATTGCCGACAGTTTTTCCGATCATTATTTCCCCAGAGTGCGAACGTAAACAGCGGGTGATTCTATTGTAATATTGTATGCATAGGTTTCGTCTTCTTAGAACTTATTCAACACTAATCTACCTGCGTATATACCTAATAAGCTATAATAATAAGCATTCTTGATTCATTAACAATTTAATTTTGAAAATGTTGTTCAATCGTATGGCTCAGTTTCAAAATATTTGCATTAGGATCTATATTATAGATGAGAAGGAAGTAAAGCCTCTGGCAAACAGCGGACTGTTACAATCTTGTGTGATAGGGCTGCAGCGCGAACATAATATTGGTAAACAGTCATTGTAAAATGCCATTATACTGATATCTTTTGGGCAATTAAGATACATGAGACTAGAAACACTCTCCGCAATTTTAAAATTTTATTTATATTAGGTAATTTTTATATAAATAAAATTATTATAGATGTTACTCGCGATATGTTATGTAGCAGTATTTGTTTTGAAATATTCATAAATAATTTAAAAGTAAAACCCTTTCTTGTCAACCCTATCACTATTGCAAATATCGAACGTCTTGTCGGATGTTATTAGCTGTGTGCGTAGCTCAAAACATTGCCTCCAAGTTTCCCAATATCAACGATATTATTCATTTCCGCGCCTTTTATGCAAAATTGACTTTGAACTGGGTTCAAGTCAGCTCTTCATTATAAACAAGTAAACTTTTTAGACAGGTACGTGGTACGTACATACTTACAAAACATCTGTTTATGAAATAATAACATAATCAAAATATTTTGCCGCAAAATAGAAATACGAACCAAATGTTGAAAAGGACAATTTAGTTAGTAGTCTAGGTTTTTTAACCGACTTCAAAAATGAGGTTCTATATTTATCTATTTGTATTTTTTTTACTATATAGGTTAGTCTTATAAATGGTACATTGATATGTAACCAATCAACCTAGTTTGCAACCTGTATGTACCTCTGTACGCTGCTACTAACTAATCCAACTGTTTGCTTAACCCTAAGTATACAAATAAGTGTCATAGACAATTTCGGACGTGCCTTCTATGTCGGAAAAACAGATGAAAATACTTTAGTTGAGGTAAACTGTAATAAATATTTTCCACTCGACAAACAAGCTCCGGGGTACGCTACATTAAATAATATCGACATATCCAAGCCAATTTCGTACTTTCCGCTAAGCTTATTTCAGACTTCCACACGCAAACATTCCCCCATGCGAAAATAGATTCGATTTGCATTTTAGGGTTATAAGACGAGCAATAACACATTTCGCATTTTTGGATATTTCATACGTTATTGAGTAAATGGTTTTGATATTAGTAATAGAATATTATTGCTAAGTGTGACATTTAGCCCTTATTGAACTCAGTAACTACTATACTATACATTTTTATGTGTTGTTTAGATTAAGTATATAAGTAAAAAGTGTCTATATGTAGGTACTGGGGGTTTCATTCAGTTAGCTGGACTTTGATGTGAAAACATTAAAAGGGAAACACGACCGTTTGAATCGATTGAATTAAAAACAAATACGTGACGTCATTGCCGTGATTTACAGCACGTACGTATGACGAGCGCGTGGCGTGATGAATGTCATCCGACCCAAGCTCCCTTCTGTTGTGTGTATGTACTCGACTCGTAAATTATACACGTCGGCGTCGAACATTGCCGATACGTGTACGTACAGAACAAAGAGGGTTAAGTAATTTATTGTATCACTTCGAAAAGGAATCGTAGAAAACCGTCAATATCTGTCAGCTTCTGTGTCATATCGACACCTGCAAGGAGTAACATTGTAACTAAGATTTAGCAACTTTAGAGTAGAGCGCGTCAAAGATTTAAAAAATTCTCACTGCTTTCATTTTAGTCTTATTGCCAACCAACTTTGAAATTGTACGTCAATGAGGGAATAGCTACACTTGCGTATGAATTTATTATTATATATAGGTATGTGTTAAGTATTTTTGTGAGTTACAATGAGAATCCACAACATATACTGTATAAAATGACATTGTAACTCAGACATACAATCGCATAGTACGATAATAGTCTTGTTCTTGAAAATTATAATTTTCAAGAACAAGAGTGTATCTTGTATTACAATGTAATATTAATAATGGTGAGCATAAACAATGATGATGATGATGTGTAACTAAATATACCCTTTTATTAACTACAGTTGACTCGCACTTACAATGTTTTTACACTATAAAAATCTTTACATAAAGGAATTTAGGCGCAGGTGTGAGTGCAGAAAAAATCTACGTTTTTTGTACAGCAAGAATATGATTGTAACTCAAAATTGCCCAGAACTGAGTTACGATGTTATTCCTTGCAGGTGTCGATATATTGATTAAATGATTAAAATTTCACTCTTGTGATAGGCCCAGACCTTAACGACCTTAACTGTGGGTGTACTATATGTGCACCTCTGCCCACCTCGTCGGGTATGCAGGCGTGATGTTATGTGTTTTCTTATGCACTGAATAATATAATAGATAAAAGTAAGTACCTACCTAGCTATATGAGTATAAAATTTCAGCATCCTAGAAATTCTAAGATTAGTAAATGAGCGAATAAAATTATATTTCGCTGACTCTGTTAGCGGTTGCATATACTATCGTGCACCTATATTTACTTTTAAGTACCTGTTCTCTAAAACGGTGCGCTGTAGAGGATCACTTCATTGCTCCATCTCCTCCCCACTCAGTGGGGAACCGTGTAAAAAATAATTAAAAAGATCGCAAACTGAGGGGAATCACGGGAAAAAAGCGAGCCCATAATCTTATAGAAACGTCTCAGCTGACAACGGCCCTTAGGCACCGAGAAATATGGAAAACAATGATTAAATAATTATGATGTCAATAGTCTTGTCTGCAATTACATTGGAACATGTAATAACTACATAACTAGCGAAATGTGGGTGTACTGTATACACAGTACACATCTCTGCCTACTCCTTCGGGAAATGCAGGCGAGATTATGATTATGTTAATTGTTCAATAGTTTATTTTCACTCTCTATTGAAACATCGAATGTACCTATATTCTATTTAGAACCAGACTGTCATATGCCTGATTTTTGATTGTCTATGAAAGCGATTGTTGCGTAAACCTCAATTATTTTTGAAGAAGAACCTCAGTTGTTTTGCTTCTTGAAAAATCTGACGTTTTCTGTTCAATAAAATGGCTAAACCTATAATAATAAAAGTTTTTATATCTATTTCAGTCAGTGGTGGTTAGTCCTAACGGTTCTAAAATCCTTAAGGCAAACTAAGCACGTGCCTAGGGGTGCGAGGGTACCAAGGGGCGCGCGCGGTAAATTTTGCCGACGAGGTGCTAGCCTAGGCGTCGTAGACTAATCCAACTTTAATCCGCCGCTGACTTTAGTAAACACATACTTTATTTTTGTAGTACATGCAATAGGGTAATTTTGATGGAGCCCTTAGCTTAGCGGTCATATATCATAATGGTTTTGTAATGTAGCACCATGCGTTACGACCGAGTCGAGCAGTGTGTAATAAAATAGAAGGCTCGCTGCGGGTGGCGGCTGCGGTGTAATATTGTAATAATAACTAGCGGTTTGTCTCGGACATGCTTACGGCTATCGTCCCTTACACAGTGCAGCTTGTATGCTACATATAATAAAAAAATATAGCTTATATCTACTTTTTATTTGTACGCAAAGCAACGTAACTTTTTACTTGGCGTTCCTAACCGTGGTGCGTTACTTCTAAAGAAAATATGTGTTGAACCGTTTTACATCCATAAATGATCTTAGATTTTTTACGATCAGCTCCCTTACCATGAACTCTTAGAACAAGACAGTTAACGATGTGGAAGCGAGACGCTACGTGCTATGTAATGCGGTGTCTCGCTTCCACAAGCTTTAAAAGTTCATGTTGGGGTTGTTGTCACTTTCAGTAATATAATGGTATTCCTATTAAAACATTTGGAGTTTCCTTGACAGCAAGACAAACACAAATACTTGGTAGGTATTGTAAAACTCGACTGCCTCGGTAGCTTAACGAGACTGCTGAGCACGAGGTCTTGGATTCGAATCCCGGGTCGGGCAAGCTATTACTGGGTTTTTCCATTAGGTAATTCTCAGTAGCAGCACGGAGTCTGGATTTGTACCCGGTTAATAGCAATAGGCTCGCCCCATATTACGTTGGGACCTAAAAATAATAACAGGCAGATTGTGGGTGTACTATATGTGTACCTCTGCCTACCCCTTCTGGGAATACAGGCGTGATGTCATATATGTATGTTAAGTATTGTAAAATGTTTAAAAAGGAAGTTAATAGATCTTTTTGCAGCTGACGATACACTTAATTTCCCACCAAATGAAAAACTTGAATAATGTTATCAATTAAGCCGCCAGTATAATAGCCAATTATGTTTGGTAAGCGAGATTAAAAAACATTTTTATGCCTTACCCTAGGGAGTGTAAAGTTTATATTTGGTTTCGTGCAATATATGTACGACTGTAAATGTTAGTGTGATAGTTTGGGCACATTAATGCCGTGCCAGCAATTAAATTAATCAAGCTAGGTTTACAGAATGTCGCCATTGTGGAGACACTATTGTAAATTAAGTTTCATGTGAATTATTGTGTGCGTGTGTTTTATTGTTAAAGTTGTAGCTTTTACTTTTAATTAGAACGACGCGATTAGCGCAATCACTTACCTTTTAGTGAAAGACAAAATTTCGAGGAATATTAATATAGGTAGGTATGTACCTACCTATAGTATCTATATATAGAGGCTAATTGTACCGAAAATTCTGAATAAAGAACCAAATTCTTGAAGTACTCAGACTAATCATTAATATAATTGTAATATGTGTTTTTGATAAAATTAAATTACGAAACGGGAATTAACGAACACATGTTTTTAATATTGACTTGACGTTTCGACCGGGTTGCACCGGACAACCCGGTCAGTCAATTTTATTATAATAGTGAAACGCGATAATTTAAAAGTTAGTAATAATATGTCATGTGTTCTAGCATAGTGATGGTTTAAAATATATCGTTTGCATAACTATATTGATCTAAAGCTCACGACCACGACGCAGGATATACTTTACCTACACATAAATTAACCCTTGGAGAGCAGGATTTTTTTTACATATTCATATCATCTTTAAAATGGTTTTTAAATAATTTCTAAAATGCCAGTACCAGTATAACATTTAATGTTTATTTATGCTTCTTAAAGGATTTACAGATCTCCACTTTGTGATAAAGTATTCGAAATGCCACGATAACTCGACACGTCCATTTGAATGAAAGCTGCGCTACGTGGCCTGAATGAGCCTCGCAGTCGCTCTCGGAAAGGGAAGTTGACTGATTTGAAGAAACTTTCGCAATATGTCTGCGGCAGGCAACACGCTTTTTTAAAGGGAATTTGATCTTAAATAAATGGTACGTGTACTCACCTAATAGGTGCTTCAATAAACCGTGGTACGTGTAACGATGAATTGATTCTGTCATTACATTATATATCCCCTGATAAGTAGCTATATCTTCGAAACCGAACCTTGCAGCCGTAGCGGATATCACTTTCGCTATGAGGCGTAGTCAGAACTCGTACGTATTACAAGGAGAACCTCGCGAGAACATGATAAAGACGTACCGAAGGCTTGCTCAGGTTTGCACTCAAACCGTGTTACCACTGTAAACTAAATCAGAATTTAATAGCCTAATATCTGCTGGTATTCCTTTGTTTAAATATTACTACTAAACAGTTATTAGTTACTTGCTATACCTAGTAGTAATTTTTTTAAGTAGTATTATAATGGTGTTGGTATATATATCTACTTCCCTCAATTTAAATTATAGATTTCTTCTACGAATTTATATTTACTGTATTTAGGACCTGGAACTTATGACTTAAGCTTTCTTTTTTTAGATATAGTCAGCTGCAGGCAGCTCTAGGGAAGCTTTAACTGCTTTACCAGACTTTTTGGTGAGACCCATGAGCCTCCAGCCAAGGCGACTTAAGCCGTGCTATTTAACTTTTTTATAGACGTTTTACATACTTTATAATGATCCTTATCTTCTGTTCTATTCCGTTTGGCGGAGCTAGACGGTGAGGCGAAGGCCAACAGACAGCACCGTCAATTTTAAACTCTATAGGTGCTCGTATTTCCTTTGAGACTCTTTCACGCCACACTATCCGTTTGAATTATTCATATTCTCGGTAAATATCTATGAAATCGAACATGGTAGTTGTGAACGATAGATCCACGGGCAAACATTTATCACATTATGGGTTCGGAAAACCAAATCCTTGTTGGTATTGGCACTCACATTACACAGATAAACAGTTAGATTTAAGATAATTAATAAAACAGTACGCGCCAACACACAGACAAGGATCTTAATGATAATTGTAAAACTCACAACAATAGTGCAAACAAAGGGTGAGTGCGGGGAATGGGCGCCATGAACAACCAGTTGACTGAGGGAGACCATCAATCTTGAGGAGGGACGACACAAGGGTCCACTCCAAAAACTCTTTCTACAAAACTTTTGTAACAACCGCGTGATAAATAGCCCGAACGGTTAAAGGTGGGTGCAAGTAACTTTTATTGCGGGTTAATGAGTAAATAGTAACAGAACCCACATATTCAGTTGTTTAGACGAGTTCGACAAAGTTAAATGACTTTGGTCAAATTAATGTAGGTAAACCCCAGCCTAATTTATATAATTATTCTTTAGACTAGCTATATTCCTTGTTATTGTGAGGGTCCGTTTTACGCGTGAATGAGACAGTTTAAAGGGGAAAACTTGAGGAATGTTCTGAAGAAAGCCCAGATCAAGAGTACCCTTTATCTGCAAGATTGTAATAAAAATGAATGCGGCGAAAATGCTGTGGCCTAGACAGGCCTTTTGAAGATTAAAATAATACGTAGGCAATTTAATCTTTATCGAATCATCATCATCATCCATAGCCTTCAGTATCCCACTGCTGGGTATAAGCCTCCCTTAAACAGTGCCATCCGCACTTTATCGAATGTTACAAAATAATGTTATCCAATTTTGCACTTAAGTCTTTATCAGCAATTGTAGAATTACTAATTCTATTTATGGTTCAGTAGAACACCCTCTGTATACATGACGATATTGGAAGTAGTTACAAAGGATTATTATTTGAGTCTATCCTTTAATAAATTCAACAGTTTAATTTCCTTTGCGGTTGATTGGATGCCGCAGGGGTTCGGAGCCCGAGCCCGGTGCGGCGTCGAATGCCCAAGAAGATGGATACATCAAGCTATTCCATATATTGTTAGTACTTAGTTTTATTGCCTAGTCTTGCTGGAATACCAGTTGTTGATAAAGTAGTGTGTATTTTTGGGGACCAGGCGCCTGCAAAATAGGTTTTTTATTTGCTCATATTTTATTACGTATATTTAGGTTCCAGCCGATACTTTGTGCTCACATTTTGACTGCTACTCTCGGAATATTTTCGAAATAAAAGTTTCCTAGAGGCCTACGTTTGGAAGCCCGACTTACAACCACTAGAACTATGAGTGGGTGAACAGGTATGACTGCGAAACAAGCCCGTAACATAGGCTTTAAAACTGTCTTTAGCTACACGTATGAAAGAAAATAATACGACTAATCCACTAACCTTTTCAGAAATCACTTTTTTTCCTTTGAATTGTAGTAATATTACTTTTTTTTGACAGGTGTCATCAAATGACTATTAAACTTTAACAAGTTGAACAAAGTCCAGACCTTGTGATGACGTGATCTATCTACATTTTTAGTGTAATGTCTTATTACTTTTTGATGCTGTTGGTTTACATGGTGATTATGTAACAAACAATATAAGTCCTTAAAATTACAGGTCAACTCTGTTTAGCAGATAATTATTTAACCAAATGATCCTTTAGCTTTACAATATGCCAGTATATATATATGTTATTTATAACAAGTGGGGAAATTTATTGCTGACAATGAAAGGGAATCGATCCTCAAGGGGCATGACTGCGCGGTGTTAAATCGAAAACCTTCAGTCACACAACGTGAAGTCGTAAGGTTTATTTAAATTGACAGCTACGTAGATTTCAGAGCTGTTTTTAGTAGCTCTAGAAAGGTGGGTAATAGTGAGTGATTGATGATTATTTCGCAAATCTTCCGGTGACATCAGCACTCAAGACTGAGATGAATGACCTTATCTCCGCCTATATCGTAAGATCTGAGGCACTCACCACATGATAACAAAGTCTATGTGTTATAAAAACACCGCTTCTGCAAAGTTCGAGGTCGGAAAGTCAGAACTGTTGTATCCAGTGCAAATATGCAACAGAAAACAAAGACGAACCACTGAAATTATTTAAAAGGGCATTCCAAACAGAAACATGTTCTTGATGTCGTGCAGTTTCTAAGATAATTATGTCAACCTAACGTGTGCCTGAATCCGCGAACAGCGACAAGGAACACGTAGCAATTGTTAGTACAATAAGTAGTTAGCGTTGCATCTGCCTCCAGCGGATTCGGAGCCGACAATCAGCACGGAGCAACTCTCGCGCCGAGTTAGAGCGTCGCGTCGTCTGCCAGGCGCGTTTGTCTAAGCTTAGGTAATTTCTACGTCAACCGCGCGACGAGAAATGGCGCTCTCCCCGTATAACATCGGGTAACGCTTTGTGCCAACGTATCAAAGGACTAAAGTGAATAATAATCCGATTAGATACGAACTCGTATGATCACAAGTATGACGGTCCTGTCTGGCTCGTGGTTCAACGCACAGTATTTATTATGTTTATTATAACATACATATTTATCTTATATGTTATGTTTATTAAAATGAACGCAATCTTTTTCATTATTATAACCAAAATATTAGCAAGATGTGTTCTACTTGAATCACGGAATACTCGAGAGTTTTCATCTATCTACTTTGTACATTATTAAGTCCAAAATTTATTGGAATTATAAAAAACTGTAATACATTTTCTAATCATTAAAATAGCTCGCAGACAATACTTGAGTAACTACTACGTAAAATAATTATTATGTAGGCACCAAGATACATGTAAGAGTCAAACAATTTTAAAGTACCTAGAAGTATTCAGACTTAAATTGCTGTGAGAGATTTAAGTATAAATTGCTTTACTTTATAATGGGAAAACCAAGGACCCATTCACGCTTGTGACTTTCATTCTGTAATTCTCGCAACAGTAAAATTACGTACAACTAAAGAAGAAACAAGGTATGTCGAAAGTATAGTATGCTTCAGGCATTATAAGGAAAACTTGTTTATTAAATAGAGTTTCAAATCAAAAGTTTTTGATTTTATTCCAGTCGACTTGTGTATGATTTGGTTGTGAGTGGGCTTCGTTGTTATTCGTTACAATAACAACATTGTTACTGTAAGTGAGTGCGCGGTGTCCGGCCGTGGATTTCGCGGTACATACGAACATCCGTAATTAGCGATCGCGCTAATGGCCGCCACCAGTCAGCTTTTACAATACCTCCCATTGCAAAAGTTCAGCTCGAAAATCCGCGCAGGTTTGCACAGGTGCAGGGTGAATTGCTTTGTAAATAGTCAGCAATGTTCGCTTCGCTAGCGGGTTAAAATGTGTATATTGTCGATGTTAACGAAATGTTGTTTTTGGTTGGCTGGGTATGGCTTTGGTGCAGTATATCAGTTAATATATATACCTATTTGGCTAGATACCTTACGTGTAAATGAGAGGAGTTATGGTTTAAACACTATCGCTCTTCGAACAGAATGCATTATTCGATTGTCAAAACTTTTTTGAACATAATATATAATATGTACCTATAGAGACTTACCAATTATTTTCCACAACCATTATTTATGTCATCCCTTACCTACCTCTCTGTCTACTCCACAGGTCTAAAAAATGGGGAGAAAGACAGTGTATATTATATTTTGAATGTGCTTATATGCTTTAATGTTTCTTCTGTCTATTATAAGGCTGCACGAGTTGTTAATAATTTTAGATTTGATGTAATGTAATAATAATTACTGTTGTGTTCTTTCGTTGCTATACAGCATCGTCTTATACATCGATCGCTAGTGTGAGAGGCACAGTGCATGAGGATATCGATACCTTTGTTCTGATCTGGGATTTATGGGATCGTGGAGGATATTCTACAGACGGCTTTGTACAAACCGTTTTATTAGTAAATCCTGACGTCACGTTTTCCTACCATAGATGAATGTATCGAAACTCAATTATAGTTTGGACAGGTCCGAGCTCGTAGGGTTTATGTGTAAATCTCTGCGGAAATTTTGGAAATATATATGATACGTGGCTTGTGTTTACGGTTATGTTGTCGTAGTGTGTCACGTGCCTTGTGGGACGTGTGTACTGTGTGTAGCACCTTTATTGCGTGGTGCGGCTAAATAATATGCGTGAAACATACAAGATATAAACTGGACATTTCTGGTCTACCGGGTCGTTACAGGCTCTTCAATAAACGCTCCTCTAATTCCTATTCAACGCATTTCAACAACTAAGATAAATTGTATTGGACAGTTATTATAATAGGTAATGCTCGGTCATACACGTCAAAAATATATCAAAATGTTTAATCTCGTTACATTTTTCGACTGCCTCGTTAGTCTTGTATTGCAAACCGATACTGAGCGTGAAGTCCTAGGTTGTATTCCCAGGTCGAGCAGTGTTATTGGGCTTCTCCATTATGTAAATCTCAGTAGCAATACCAACTCAATTTATTAACAAATAAAGTGTGACCAGTGTATAAATAAGTGCAACAAATATAAATGTTTTCAATTGACACAAATTCCAACAAGTTCAATGTAGTTAGGAGTCATATTTCTACTGTACGAGGAATTACATGAATGGACGAGATACGAATATAGTAACGCAATAACACTATGTATGTGAAACTGCCTCGGCCAGCAACTCGTAAATAACGTGAAACCTCTTATAGGCAGGCGGTCACCGCAGACGGCTTTCAAATAACTTTCAATAAGCGACGCGTTGTTAGACTCCGACCCGCTGCTAACTGCGCCCCCGCTGCCCTCACTGCCTTCATATTATTGAATTTTCTTAGCTTTAGCTCGGATTTTTCAATAAGTGAAGTGCTTTGTTGCTTGAAAACGTTTCCGTTCCCTATACGTATTGTGTGGGTTCTACGTATTTAAATGCAATAACAAACTCATTAAGAATCTTAAATAATCATAATGATAGCTTACGTTATTGTGTAAAAGAAAGTACACAACAAATGAAATCCGATTAAATATCGGTATAATAAACAAAACCTGAAACGAATTTACGCCGGTAAACAAAATAACCCTTCATGTGTCTTGGAATTCTCACAAAACAATTCATGAGTTTAGAAACAGATAAGGCAATCCTTTGTCTCCCAACGAAGGGCTTATAAATTGTCAGGGGGCGGCGGAAACAAACAGCAATGCCTCAAACACCGATTGTCACCTGATCCACCCGACACGCACACACCGACATAGCAGTGCCAACACAGAAGCTCCACAGTCGGTACATCCGCCACCTCGCACTTCCGGCTAACAGTAATTGTTCTCTAAGATCCGCCACGCAAAAAGGTTAGTAAAGCGTAGCTTGAAGGGATGTCAACAATTACGTATCCAACTGGCTTAACAGAAACATCAAGTTAATTTTGTTTTCCACTAAAACAATCAAGGATATTGTGAGCCACAATATTTTGAGGAATGTCTGTGCTCTGTACGTGAATAATTACTACTAATTAGGTCGAAGACAACATAATTAAGTGTCTGGTGTAGTGGTTGTTTGCGCAGCTCTGTAGCCTCCTGTACTGGCGTATACAACAGACTCCACGGCGACGGAACTGAGAGTGAAGCTGGCGTGTTCCTACACCTGCCGTCTTACAAAACTTTATTGCGTGCCGTCTTCATTAACTTGAGCTTCTTTGAAGTTTGCATACCGCGCTTTTACTACTCATTTTGTCTGGCAGTCGGTGTAATTCTATTTTAAATAACTTAATTTTGAACCCTCATTTTGATTGTATTGTGATTTAAGCGAAAATATCTTCATTTTGGTTCTGTTAAACAAGGAAATACAAACAAACATACCTATACATACTAAAAGCTAACGTCATTGATTTGGATAGCAAAATTACTGTCTTTATGTGAAACTTAAGCATTTTAGCAGAATATTCTATCACTGTTTTAATATTATGCAGGCAAAAGTGTAGCGTTAAAGGTCATGAAAAAATTACCTCATTTTCATGGATTTCTATTTCACGTTGTAATAAATTAACAACGAAACGCTGCTGCAAAAGTTACTAAGTTAATATTTAGATCAAAAATTACTGAAGCCAGCTCATTACCGGAGTCTAGACACAAGGTAAGCATTTTCATATCTGCAACATTGGTGAAAGCAGAATATAATTCTGTTTTAAAATTCGCGTCACGTCATCTTGTTAACGATATTTTTGTTGTATTGATTTAGTTGAGCCTCCATTAACTTTGCAAGACCGTTCTGGCGTCTTATCCTACGCATAAACCTATTCTCTGATCCGCTTACCGAGTGCCCGAGCGGCCGCGTCACGAGCTTAGCTAATGGACTAAAGTATACTTGTGAACCTTATTATACATAACAATATTTACTGCATTGTTTACAGTATTCTGTGTTGATCAACCGAATTTGTTTACATACCGATGCGTGCCATATTTCGGATGACGGTGTCGTGGGTACATAGATGGCTGTTTACAATTTCAATAGCTTACACATGATTTATGGTAATCGGATAGCGATTGATTATACCTACATCGTTTCATGTATGTATCGTGATTGTCCGAATCAGTAATATAGTCATAATTAAAATGCACACACCACACTTGCTCCGTATTGACAAAATTGTTTCAGTTCACAATAATTATCTGTGAATAATGTCCGCCCGATAAAAGTGATGTACAGCATTGATACGAACAATTTTAATTAAGGTAAAATTTCAGTTTTCAGTGTCTGACGCGCCCGCCATGAAACTTGTTGAAATATGCATCAAAGGAAGCTGGCAAATTGAACGCATGGCGAACAAGCCCGATTGCCGATGGACCGTGAATTCACAGCACATGTTATATTATAGCACAAACCGAAAGCACTAACCAATCAATCAATCAACCGAACACAAATAAAAAACTGCACTTCAAAGACTCGAGTGTGGAGTAAGTAATAAAAGATTTTTCGTGGATGTGTTTTACGAAAAACATTTATATGTAGCTCACGTAGAAATGGTTTTATATAAAAAAGGTTTGTGTTTACAGCTGAGCGTTATCATAATAACGATACAAAAAGTAAGGTACGGTGCACGGCTTTCGATCGGAGTCGGAGATGGCGTGCATCCGGTTCCGGGAGTGAAGCGTCTATTTTCAGCGCGCTACGATACGGAACGCCAAACGACCTCCACTCATTTGATACTTTACCATCTCATTATTTCTACACTAAAACATAACATAACATTGAGTGACATGTAACGTAACTTATGGTTATAATATTTATTATTACGAGATGGTTTTGCTTTATTTTTTTGGCATTTGTTACGTGAATATTATAGTTATTAGGATTTTTGGAATTTTTAGCGCGTATAGCAATCTAATTTAATCTAATATTGTGGCGTTCTAAGGGGAAGGCCTTTGTTCAACAGTGGACGTCTTCCGGCTGATGATGATGATGATAGCAATCTATGACGTATTTATTCTAAATTTTTATAGCAATACCCCATGAATAAAGTAACTGTTGTAATTGAATACAAATGTCCAAAGAAATGGTAGAATACATTACAAGTAATACATGGTAGGTAATTGGATAAAATTAAAAAACAATTAATTGAGAATAACTTGTTCTGTACTCTTATCGAAACGCTTGACTATCCGGTGTTGTTATATATATAGATTATAGTTGAAAGAAGTATAACACTAGATATACTTAGATAAGTGTAGTATGTAATATCTAAGTACGTATAGTACGTATATACAAAGGCCCAGGTGCGTTTTATATTATACACAACACAAATAATAATGAACAAATATTTCTCAACTTTCACACCGTAGCATTAGGTACAAATATGTTTTGAAAGGAAGTTCCCGTAACAAAGTTATTATTACAATCACTATGGCAATGTGTGGGGTGTTCCGTGTCGCGAGGCACATATAGAGCCTCGCCTACGGTTAATTCCTGTTATTATAACAACGAAATTGAGTTCAATTATTATCAGATTAAGAACGAAACGACAAAGGCTTTGTACCTCTAGATCTATTATTGTGTAGACTTTCCTATTATCCGTATTTTCGCATTTACAAAGTTTATTATTCTCTCGGTAGATAGCAATAGGGGTGCGCTATTAAAAGATTTTCAAAGGAAAGGACTTCTTTGTCCGCGACTGCAGACAGTTGACCGCCCATAGTTTAGTAATTGGCGATTGTTATCTAGTACGTATCTCATTTTTCCGAACATGCTCTAAATGAAATGCGGGATCACGCTCCGACCGTCCAGTCGCGACTCATCGGCAGGATATCGACGTTATTCTAGCAAATAGGCCGGAATGAGCACGCATTCTCGTTTGTTGAGCGCCTGCCTGGCGGCGAACTTCTCTCTATTACGTATTTCCCAAATAGGATAGCTCCGGTTATGATTGTGCCGACTATCGTGCGGATTTAGGAAACTTGCTACACCGCTCTACTGCAAGTTCCGACAATAACATAATATTTATTTAAATCCAAAAGATACGAGAAGAAAATTGGCCGTCGGCAGAACGCTAGTTTTCTCACTCAATTTTATATCCAAATTTCAACTTCAGACCCGCCTCGCTGATATGAGCGTCACGTTCTCGGCTTATAAGCTAAGAATTTTGCAATTCAAACAAGTTTCATGTAGCTAACTTTATAACTTACCTACCGAAGTTTTAATTAGAATTTATTAGACGTCCAGTATTTTATTTATCAGCTAACAGAAAACTAATTTCAAACTTTCTTTGGTAAACAAAGGAACTGTAGACAGACTGTTTTATAGGTAAAGAAATGCAAGTTTAAAAGCGGCAAGAGTATAAATTGAAGAGTGTCGGCAGGGAGACAGCGTTTTCGACATAACACAAAGATGTGGGTTTAAGTCGATCTTTTGGAGTCTCGAGGAGATAGCGGCGGCGAATTGAATGCTGCCCGTTTTCTGCCTTATCCCCGTGTAACAGATACTCGTTTTTATTTGCGTTCTCAAACACTTGTTCGGAGATAAAACTATTTTTCGTTATATAAACTCTTACATATTCCGTAATATTACAAAACTTTACTATATATATTGAACTGCTTTCTTTTTTGCTAACAAAAGCGTTCTGTGAAATAGAAACGTCACAATGGGAATTATTACCCACCTGGGTAGGCAAGGTTATTTGGGGTAGTGTTATACGTGTGCCTACGTATAGATACGTATAGTACAGAAATGATAAGAACACAGAATGAACCTCCAGCGGGTTATATATAAACTAGAGGTCGCCTGCGGCCAAAATTTGACTGTAATAATGACACAAATTTTAACATTTTGCACTTCTTCTTCATTTAAATTTTAACTATGTGAAATCTCACACTTCATTCAGTAAGACTACAGAGTATAATGGCAAATAATAATAATCTTTACTAAGTTTGACCATGGACTTTAGTCATAAAAAAACATCACGTCATTATCATTTATATGTATATGTATTTTATTATTATGCGAGTGTAAAACGCACGGTAGTCTGATGTCTTTTTTATTAATTAATACTAGTCCTAATGCATATTATACAAAAATATTAAATCTCTGCAGTCCTCCTCTATGTAAACTTTAGCTGTGCCAAATTTCATAATCCCTCGTCCGTTTAATTTTCGTAAAAATGTTCCCAAACTATTTGCTTCACGTATAATAGATTATAATATGTACCTACTTGTGCCTACCTACTTGCGTGTTAAAAACCAATTCTAAGAATATACACATTCAGAAAACGGTATGTAGTACTGACCAACTCAGATATGTCTTTTCTTTCAAAGTAGTTTTAAATGTATCAATCAAATCTCTCTAAAACAAAGATTAAGCTAGGTGTTACTATAGAAAATAGATCCTTATATTATAAACAACTTTTAATCAAATAAAGTAACTACAGTTACGCTTAGATTACTACACATTGGATTGTATCGTGTTTGCCTCCCGGGATTATGTTAAAAAGACCTGATGTTATCGTTATCGTCGATCTAACAACAATGAGAACAAGCACGTTACAGTAACATAACTGTTTTATTTAATCTTTGAAAGGAAGGGTGTCTTTGATAGAGTAAACGCTGGATATAGTGCGTCATTACGTAGAGGGCTACGGAGCGTAGTACAGTAAAATAACAACGTGCGCCTCTGTGCAACAGAACACCGCCCGGTAGCACTCTCGTAGCCCGTAGCACTCGCAAAAACGCAAGGTAATGCGAGAATACCCTCCTAGCGTTCTGTGCTTTTGTATTTGTACCAGGGATTACACGTGTCGAAAACTCTCGTAACTGTTCGTATGAACCTAGTATTTATGTATATCAGTTACTTTGATTGAAAATATTATAATACCTAACATCTCACATGATTTCAATTATAGTCGTCGAACTATCTTATTTAAAGTAATAATCCATCTTTGTTAAAGTTATTAAATTTTTTAAAGATTTTCAACATTTCAAGATAATTACATTGGTACTTTGCTCGAAACAAAATAACTCCTGCATTCGTAATTAAAAAAGATTTTCTTCTTGTATCCGAACTATATTGAAACAGATAACATAAAAATTAATGAAGGTTCCACACGTGACCAGTACATGCTATATTCTGTTTATTGGACGCCCATTTCTGACCAAATGACAATATAAAGTCGTGAGCAGGCTGTTTTGAGAATGCTGAGTAATACTCGACATGTAATAAGAAAGGGTCTTACATAAAATGAATTTACTATGATATCAAGTGTAAAGGTGGGTCATAAATTCTTATGAAAAGCCTCGTCTATTTATAAAGTAGACGGTTTCAGCTTTATTACCTGGCTTGTAACAGCTTAAACTGCTTTTAGCGAACTCAGTCCATCGTCGTTGAGTCCCGGGGGAGTTATGAAGGCTGTGTGGCGCAGCTCACAGGTCTGCTTGTTTATTTGTACAACAAACCGACAATGCCGCTGAGATCAAAGGTACAGGAATTAATTTGCGAACGCTATCTCTCGCCCGGCGCTCTCGGCGTGCGAGTCCCATGATAAAGCCTAAAAAAATATTTAGATTTTTCGTTTTCTTTTTCGTGTACTGTGCTTACCCGCGGAAGGATTAACGACTACTCAGGGGTAGCTTAGTATTACAACCTTAAACGAAACGTTGGTACATGATTATATCTTTTTATGTTCGATAAGCTTGTTATATTTTTTATCAATCCTTTTTTAAAAAACAGTTGTATTTTTTTTCAACGAAATATAAATTATTATGCAACATGTTTATGATTTGCTGCAATATGTAAATAAAATGTTATCGAGTAAACAAATAAATAAATACACATCCAGTTCATTTTGATGGTGAATAAACAGACCGAGAATACCGAGCATCGATGTTCCAATTAAACGTTAAAAGTTAAGTAAACACGGGGAATAAAAACATCGGAACATTCTACCTAATATGTTCATCAATATAAATTACACATAGACGAAGCTCGCACAAACGAGGTACATATCATTACGTGTGTCAATATTAACATGATTACTATTCTGCATCTAAGTAGACACAGACGGTGAACTGCGTTCGTGATACTGTTAGGGCATAACATTCTTAGTAAAGCGGAAAATAATTGAAAGAAATACGGTTAGTGGAGTCTTTGAACGTCTGGCAGTACAATAGTGGATACAGCCATATTGGAGCCGTTCCATTACAGTCGATGGTAAGTTTATCAGAAGTACTGAAATATGGACATTCATTCCCTGTTCTGATTGCAAGGAAGGTTCAGTGCAATATGTAGAGAGCGACTAGTTTTATTAAACATAACATAACATCACGCCTGTATTCCCCGAAGGGGTAGGCAGAGGTGCACATTTAGTACACCCACATTTCGCCAGTTATGGTTTAGGTCCCAATGTAATAGGCGGCGAGCCTATTGCCATCAACCGGGCACAAATCCAGACTCCCTGCTGCTACTGAGAATACATAATGGAAAAACCCAGTATCACTTTGCCTGACCCGGGATTCGAACCCAGGACCTCGTGCTCAGCAGTCGCGTTTAGCTACCACTAGACCAACGAGGCAGTCTAGTTTTATTGATAATTAATTTTTCATTTTTTATTTGCGGAAATGCAATGTCAATGGCACCACCCAAGGGCAAGGGTGCAAGTAGAGTGCCTCCACTAGTGACGATACTTAAGTACGTCCGACGCACCCTGGACGGTCAACCTCGCTACCACCTTTGTTGACTGACCAATCACTTCACCACGGCAAGCCCTATCCCATGTTTTTATTGGCTCATGCCGATACGAAGAACAAAATGACACTAATGATTTGATTCGAGATGTATCATTAGAAATAAACGGACCGTAAGTAACTTATTGCCCAAATGGTTACTCGTTGAATGCCAATTGCATTGCTCACTACTACATTATATATATGCTATACCTAGTTATATCTATAAAGTTTGTATTTTATAACATATTGTATGTATGTTAATTTAAGTAAACAGTGTAAGTTTGCTGTAAAGTAAGTTTTATATTAGATTTGCAGTTTATTTAGCATATTTGGCACGAAATTTATACAATTTTCTTGTTTTCTAAAATGGTTGCAGTAGAATTTGTAAACATATTTTGTTATAGCAGTATTCATTTAGTTACTCTTAGGGCTTGCGCACTGCGATCCAAACGATCCAAAACTCTCATTATATCGTGAGCTAACTGAACTGTTTATAATTAGCGTGAAATACGCTACACTGGGTATTTACATCAAAATAGATTCTCTCCTCCAATTTTACTATAGCAACAAGGACGTCTTTAATTAAGTTTTGTATTGTTCATAAAAATACACGTTTCTTATATAAGCTCCGTAGTTGCTATGTAGCTATATTATGTGTACGGATGGGCGTTGCCTTTGCTCCTTTCCAGGTAATATAACTTACCGTCTATAGCAACAAATACGTATACATCTTATTTTATAGGGATCTTTAAGAATTTAAGTATACCTAACTTATTATGTAGGTACCTATACTAAAAGTTTACGCCTTTGCAAAGTATGAACATCATCTATAATATCATAACTCAATAGACGTGCCTTGTAAATAGCTTTTTTTAATGCCACCTTTGCACATGCCCTTGGGAATTATAAACGTGATCGTGTATGAATTTATGAGACAGAGACAGTCTTAATCAGATACATACATACATAACATCACGCCTTTATTCCTCGAAGGGGTAGGCAGAGGTGCACATATAGTATACCCACATTTCGCCAGTTATGTTTTTAGGTCCCAATGTAATAGATAGGGGGTGAGCCTATTGCCATCAACAGGGCACAAATCCAGACTCCGTGCTGCTACTGAGAATTAATTACCTAATGGAAAAACCCAGTAACATTTTGCCCGACCCGGGATTCGAACCTAGGTCCTCGTGTTCAGCAGTCGCGCTTAGCAACCACCAGACCAACGAGGCAGTCAAATATTATTAATAAAGTTGTAATCAGATATTATGAATACATTCGGATTATGTATCCAATATTTCAGTGGGTACACAAATATAGTGCTATTATAATATATATATATAGATTAATATCTAGCAGTAGGAACGTTATCATGTTCCAGTTTAAGACATTAGTTACCTAATAGGTAGGTAAAGTGATCACGTTTCTATTTTAGTCCAGTAAAGAAAACTACGCAAAGCTAACAGTGTGTTTTAGGGAGTTCCCTTGATTACTAATCAAGTAGAGAAGATAAATCAGATAGCTAACAAATTACCTTTTACTTGGACGTAAATGGAGTTAGTTAGTATAAGATGCTTTACACACTCAACACGTTGTTGTACTGATAATAGTTTACTTTGACTTATATATATTTTTTTTAATTTTTAATCTTGTTGGAGTATGGTTTATCTTTATTGTCATAGCTTTTTTTTAAGAATGATCACCAATTAAAACCATCGCACGCTTAATAATATCATTAATTGCTAATTCATCAACCCTATTAGGCATTCCTTTGTTTCAATGTTTCACAAATTTCATGTTATGTAGATTTTATTAGAAATGTTCGCAACTTTAAAAATTATGTTAGAAATAATTGAAATCTGAAAAAGGGTTTAAAGCGAATCCAAAAACTGAAAAATTATTAATATCCATGGAATTTCGAAGGATTTGCAGAGTTTTTATCCTTCTCGCGTAAAACGCATACGGGGCGATACCAAATTTACTATACATCTATAAGACATTGTCGTCTCTATCTAACAATACAATTTGATGTTTGCAGTTACCGTGTTTATTATAAAACCTTTTTCAGAATTTATAAAAAAATCTCAGTCACCATCCCAGAACTTTGTTCTTTTGTTATAAATAAAACCTTCTAAAATCGAATCCATTTTTGAACATTCCTTCGAAATGACAGCTTAGAGTGTAATTCGGAGCATTATCGTGACCAAGCCGTGTGTGCACATCCTAAGCAGCTGAGGTGGAGCAAGCAGCGACGCTCGACGGAGGCAATATGTTAAGGTAATGGACCGGCCCTCGGAGTGCACTTGATTAAGTCGATCCGTGATAGCGACGCGATGAGCCTATCAACTACCTACTCAACCGGCCCGCTAGCCTCACAAAAGTAACTACGTGCCGAAATGTAAAGCACTGCCGACTCGCCTTATATATATTAATTAGACATTTACATAATTATTCGGAAATTCGACGTTAATTGTTATTGCAAAGGAATAGGCTGAAATTGATGGGAATTCATTAAGATTCCAAACTAAAGATCAAGAGATATTTAATTAAATAACGAAATTAGAAAATGAGATGGTTATCAGTTGGAAGGTACCTCTTAATAACAACATGAAAATTTTATTTAACTTTATTGGCTCACAGACTATTTTAGCACGAACTAAATTATGAATACCTAATAGCTTATATACCTGTCATAGTAGTAGAAGATCTACGTAATTAGCTTTTAAATAACAACTCAACTTATTAAAGCAAACAAGGATGAAAGATTTAAAAAAGGACGCCGATTTTTAAATAAACTTCCAGACTTGATAAAGATTTTAATGAAAAATTGCGTCTTCCACTAGATCCCAAGGGTTAATCTGCGTAAATAGCCGACCATTCTGTTAAATAGCGGAGCCACATCGCGTGATGGTGCCGAGTGTTCTTCATTAAGTCGATATCCGGGGACCAGTCCACCGCGAAATGTGCTTCAGCTAACGTTTATTTTCTGTGTTTTTACTTCTAACCACTTCGGACTTGATAATGGTTATGATACAGCTAAAGTTTCAATACCTTCATAAAATACGTTTTGCGAAACAGGGTGCGACGCCATTAAAACGTTGGACGTTACGAAGTGATCAAAGCACGTTATGCTTGCGACAGAAACCCCAGGTTTGCAGGCTCGGCCATTGTAAATACAAATCAGGCCAGTGAGGGGACACGGCTTTGCTAAGAGATGTGGCGGTAGGGGACGATTGAGATCCCTCTTTCTCAATACGATTGATTTAGTTTTATTGCCGGTAATAAATTTACCCCTCACTATCTTATTATCTTATTTAGGTACATATATTTAGTAGAAATGTAAAAGCTACTTCATTTTAATTAGATTTCTTTGAACTTGTCTGCGATAAAATTTTCTTTGTGGCGTATTATAGTCAGCTGGAGTAAAGCATTTGTAGTAAACTTTGATGGTAGCTTTTGTCTGGAGTAATACTGTCTCCGGGGACATTGTGGCATGAACATACTTTTTACGATCATTCCGCTGCGCTGGCAAAATGTTACTTCGGAACCGATATAATTCCGTAAAAGTAAATAAGGCTGGAGCTTGCTCGATAATACGTCCGAGCAGTTAAACGTTGCAGTGTAGGAGATTTACCTGTGTTCCAGTGCATTTTAATGGTTCTAACGTTTAACATTCTTCTGGCCGTGTGCCAGATGACTATTATTGTAGCTATTATTACGTTCTAGCTTCCGAGAGTAATGAATGTAAATTGTATTTATAGGGAGTAACCGTCCGCGGGCGTCTGTAAAGTTGTAGCAGAACAAAGGGCGTCGAAGACGGCGAGTAAACAAGTTGCAATAAGTTTCACGGCGAGCCTGACATTCACTCACTCCCTACCTTATTACAGCTCGCCGCCTCTCTAAATGCCATTATTGCAGTCTACTTCAACTGTTGAACACAGGTTTTATTCTTCGAGATACCTACCTACCTTATGTTTACCTTGTTCAGTTTAGGATCTATTATTTATGGTTTTTTACTTCTGAAAGTATATAGAATACTACTTACTTCTTAAATTTTGATTCTGTGCTTATGTGGTCCAGTCTAACTTGTCCCACTAATTATCTGGGTACACTAAGTAAAGCAAACGTATTTTTTCTTATTAGCTATGCTAAGATTTAAAGGAACGACGACAAATGAAATGACTTCGTTTTATTTACTTGAAGTACTACTAGTATTTGAATCGAATAAAACAGGAAGTATTTCGGGAACGTGAAAGAAAATTCCATAGGTGTAGGGATAGCCGCTGGGCGGGGGTGGCAAGTCGTCGCGTCGAGATAAGGCCGGCCGGCGAAGGTTACAATTCAATTTTCCGGTAGAGCCACGGCGGCCGCGAAAGGGTTCTCACTCTCGTTACGCCCCGATAAGAAGCTGCACCCATTGATTCTTACCCTTTTCTTAACGAAAACCTGTAGGTTGATAGTAACTTTAGTTTACATACAAATCATATAGGTAGCTGTGATTTGTAAAGGAACACACTACAATATAAATACTTCTACTATTGAAGTACAATGTTAAATATAGGAAATAATAATTAATAGGTATACATATTTTAGTTATTTAAGTAGGCAGGCAAGTATTAATGTGACTTTTTCAATGTCATACTTTCTTAGATATTCTAAGACATCGTTGACTAACAGTGACGGAAAATATAGTGAGGAAACCTGGATTTAATTATCTAAAATCGCCATCCCGCAGTGAGCTAGCGTGGTATTCAATGTTCAATCCTACTCTATACGAGAAGAGGCATTTGACCTGCAATGGGACATTATAGGTTGTTATTAATATTTAGTCTTAACTAGATACCTACGAATTACACACACTTTAGAAATATATTTTTGTTGATAAGATTATAGAAATATCAAATTGTTTTGCTCAACAACCTGCAAAATGCTATTAGGGTAAAGCCGCCGAAATCTGTACGAAAACAAAATCTCTTTAATTCCACAATAGTGTAATGTTGTGCTCTAATCCGAGGAATGGCTCCGACGCAGACGACTTAATTCGACCACAATATGGTTCTGCTCCCCTTATCGGACATACCTACAGTAAAGGTGCATACGGATTAAGAACTGTTTTTATAAGCACAACTTAAACTTTTATTAAAATGCCTATATTGGTAAAAAAATATGATATTAATCACACTAATATTATAAATGCGAAAGTTTGTAGGTACGTTTGTATGTTTGTTACCTCTTCACGCTTATACGGCTAGACCGATTTTGATGAAATTTTATATGGAGGTAGCTGACACCCTAGATTCACACATAGGCTACTTTCTATCCTGAAAAAATGTAGCGGGTAACACCGCGGGGCGCTGCTAGTACTACATAATTATATGGGTTTATTAAAATAAATTTTGTTAGCCGAACGTTTGATCTATGCTACTGACATATTGATTTAAATATCCCAACTTTGATTGAAAATGAAATGAAAGTTCTCAGTAATTAATCAAACAATGCGAACAGCGTACACTGTTGTACAGTCGCTTAAATTTCCAATTTCGTGTTTCATTAACGAAGGCCTTATGTAATTTGAAACCTTTTCTCCCTATTTTGTGCGTTTATAAGGCGTGCTGGATAATTTGAAAATGTTATACATTTTAATTGGGCTGAGATACGAAATAAGGCAAACAAGCTAGTCTAGACAGCAAACGTAAGAGCGTCACTCGCTCCGACGATGTCATGTTTTATTTATGAATGTGGATATATCTTGAACTGAACGTAATCTTAACATTTCAATTTCGTTCGTTTTTGTATCATACGTACCTACATAGTAACGTTTACAATATAACAGCAATAATTCTTCATACAATTATGATGAGTCTGGCGGTGAATCAATGACGTCGATACAGCAACCGCTATTGACATTCTCTAATTGAAATCAAACTGCAATGGACTAATGAATCGAAACTGATTTAAATTATCATATGCCTGTGTTTATTTACGTAATTAAATGTGTTGTGTTCGATATTAAACACCTTCTATTAAACGTGTAATTATCTTGTTTTTGCCGTTCTGATAAACATGAACACTGTTAGCGGCCATTTTCATAAGTTCTTTATTATTACTTTTATGGCTCTATCTGCGCGCAAATTGCCGATAACTACTGAAGTTAATAGATATTGTAACATTACATTAATATATGATACCATCACTGTCACAGTGGTGCTATAAATTTCCGTTACTATCAGAGAAATTGGCCAACTTTGAATTTATAACTGTGCTGCGCTAAGTCTTTATTTGGCTATTTCACTTATTATTATAATGTATTTGTATGTGTTTTTCTAATTTTTCAAAGGCTTTGAGTCCCATGTCTTCTTATTAAGTTTTTCTTTTGAGTCGGTGATTCATTTTCAATTTCAACAAAACTAATCTGTTATAAAATTATTACGAGTATTGTCCGTATAGTCCACATCCATGTTTGTATATTTCATTGCAACTTTTTTATCAAAGAGGTTCAAAAATATTCAATTTAAAATTAGATTTCATTGTTATCAACTGAATCATTCCAAACTTAAAAATAACGTATCTATGTTTACATGCGTTGTGGACAGTAATTTATTATTTTCACCACGTGGCGTTGCCAGTACACGGGTATGTTTTATCCTGTGAACATAAATTAATCCTAGGGTGGTATGTAAAGTGAAAGCCGGTATAGCCACAATGCACCGGGCGTATCGTTGTAGTGGGCACGGGGCACGGGGCTCGGGGTGACCGTACCACCAGACGGAGACGGGGCAATTACCACAATTTGCAATTAATTACTGCGCGGCAGTGACCGCCAGCCCCCGTCGCGTCGCTCGCCTACCTTGTTTATCCGTGCATAGCAGCTAAATGTTATTAAATTTGATCAAATATTGTTTGCATCCGTTAAACGTCACCACGACGTGAGCATTGTACTTGTTTTACGTAGGTGCGCATATTGTTTTGGACTCATGCGTCCACTAACTTTGATGAAAGCTGCTGGATTCACTGCTTAATTAAACATTATATTAGTACCTACATCGCTATTTATTTTAAACTTTTCAATATGTTACAATTTCTACATAAGTACATAGGACAAAGTATTTTAGATATAAATATATGTTGAAAAGACTAATTCGTTTGTTTGTCACTCCTAGCAAAAGTGAAGTATCTAGGTTCTGCCTCAAAACAATATCCCATGGCCCATATTTGGCAGTTCGCTTAGAGTTATACAAGAGTTCATCTAGCTTTTACTTAGTCGCGTCGTATTTGTTTTAGTCTGAGGCTCCTTCGTAGTCTAGAAAAATATCTACCTTATTCGAATGTGTGGCGTATAACTACCTACTCGTAATGTTAATTTATTCAGCGACTCTATATAACATTATTCGTTTACTGCAAAATGAATGGCTCCTTGGATTGATTGCTCCTTGGATGATTGGAATGGATATAATATCAAGGAACATAATGATGTTCTTAATGAAAAATTGCAAAAAGGTACTTGGGGTAAGCAACCGTGTTTTACATAACCACATTTTTAAAAAAGAACTAGGCAATAGAGGTCTAGCGATGCATTGCTGACGCATTAGTTTTGAGTACAGGCGCACGATCATTCCTAACTTTGACCTTTATAGATACATGGTCATCAAATAAAAAAAAGTAAACAGCAAAAATATTTTCTTTCCTTTTATCATCACGCTGAAGGATTACTATCTATATTTACAATAAAATTGATATAGCTGTGATAGTCGAGTGGTATGGCAGTTGAACTGCCAAGTCAAAGGTCGCAAACCCCGGCGCGCTTGTCTTTTCCAATTCATGTGCGTACTATAAATTAGTTATCAGTTGCTAAAAACGGTGAAGGAAAACATTCGAGGAAACCGGCACTCCTGGGAGATTTATCAACGGTGTGTAAAGCTATTTTCATAAGTTGATATTTTTGTATTCTACACAAATAGTTAACTGTTACAACTATTATTTATTTATTTAAAGACTATGGAAGACTTACAGCTAAGTATAATGGTAATAAATAACAGTATGATTATCCTCGTTAGAAACGAGATAATGGACGAATAGATAGTACCGACATAGACTTCAAGAGCCGCAAATAGGACATCAGGTCCTCGAGTTGGTGGCACTAGAACAACTTGTGGCAATGTATCTAGTGTCTCCGAAACCAGTTAATGCTACTCGCCAAGTTATTCGACCGGGAAAGTCATTAGCAATTCAAATACCTAACCACCCCATGGCTTCCCCGCTGTGGAGGGGATCCTCTTTCACATGACCGCTTTTGTAAATTATTTATTACTGTTCGGCCAGTTCCAAAAACCGCTTTGTTTCATGGGCTAATACGAACTTCGTAAATGGATATAACTCTCAATATTTGGCTCAGTTCCGCCATGCACCATTGTCCTATTTTCTATCAACCTATAAATGTCCGCAACCCAATATAGCGTTCCTCATACATCTATTTATTAAACGATTGTAAGAAAAAATCATCTAATCTCGGTAAATGTCAAAGTAATTAAAGGATTAGGCTGTGTATATTTTTACTCATATAATAACATCAGCCGCCTGAATTTGAGATTAACTTTACGAAAATGTTAACACAATATTGACACACTGTAACTTGTAACAGGAAGATATAATCTATTAAACTAATTTTAAGGGGTTACTATAATCCCCATGCTTGGCAAGCGGCTTGGGAATCGCAGTATTGGTGGTAAAGTTACAGAAGACGCTGTTGCTCATCTTCTAGACTTTCCCTTTATGCCTCCTACAACACCCAATGGCGCGAGATGGAAAGGGGTTATTCTGACCCGGCTTATCACGAGAAATAGTCTTCAATCTTAGATGGTGCTAACATTATCATAGCCGCTCACTGTAGGTAGATGGAGGTCTCATAGACTGCCGCATTTGCAAGGGAATATAAATTTGCTAATTACAAACATCACAACATTCTTTTGCGGGATATGTAAATTTGTTGAATTACAATTAAGAATTAAATTAAAACATCCCCAAAAGCACTTCCTTAAGTCGGCACGAAATAAAAATGATGTAATATTAGATTTAGCTTGAAAGAAAACATAATTATTTTTCGATCATTCCAACGCGGATAAACATTTCATTTTCTTCTTCAGATGTGATCAATAGACCGATCTGCAATTATTAATGGCCACTTTAATGAACGTAGATTATGACGTAGATTGTGTATCCATTTACGTTGTAAAGCATAATGCTACGTAATTTGGAACTGGTCAGAACAAACGTTGCATCCAAACGTTATACACCATTGAACATCAATCACTGCACTTCCTCACTGCATGTTGGCGGTTCCAGACCATTAACTTCAAATTTCATTGCTGTTTTTGTTCCCGCACAGTCACTACAATTCTAAACATTATAAACGTTGTACTGGAAACTGGAAAATATTTACCTACGACGCTACCAGTTTTATAAATGTACCTACACGTATGTTAGTTAATAAAACATGGATGAATACCTTTCTACGGATTGCCCGCGACGACCACGAGCCCACATAATCTTGTAATTCTTATTCCTATTGTAACCCTTAGTCACCTGACGTGTATTTCACTTTCCACTGCCATCTGACGTCGGTCCTTGAGATAGCTTTTGTAATTTACATGTTTAATATTAACCCGTTTCAAGCAAAATCTACTAACAACCCGAATTAATTTAGTTATGTTTCATATTTGCTAGTGAATTTTGTATTTATATTATGGTTTCGCGAGATACGCAGGTCTAAAGCAATCCCTAATACGATCTAAGTCAATAAACAAGAAAGGAAAGTTTCAATATCTTGGAAAACGCATGACTTTGTAAGGTTCGAAGTTTTACCCTTTCATTTTCGGGTAACAGAAAACTGAAAAGTAGGCATATAATAGACCAAATGACAATATCAGGAGAGTGCTTTACACAATTATGTTTGTATTTTTTGTCCCGAAAAATACCGAAACCGATGCACGCCCTTTTCGTACACTATGTATCTAGGCGTAGGTACAAATTAATTGTATTTATACGCCAGTAATTATCCACCGCTAAACATGAGCCTTCCAATACCGGTACAATTAAATGTTAGTGGGAAATTACCATCATTACGGCTTATTGTAGGTAAGCTGTTTGAGCATGAGGTCCAGTACCAGTCTTAGTTAGGTCTAGTCTAGGCGTAATCCCTCAGGCAAATATATCCTCTAGGCTAATGAAAATGTGGTTGCATTTTCTTTGATAACGATCACTTAAAAATTATAAGTATATTCCTGTACTACCTAAATACACACCGTAATCTCTACATAAAAATAATTTCAATTCATATTCTACTATATAAATAAACTCTTCAAGTTGGGGTTGTTTATGAGTGTAATTTAGAACCTCTTAAAAACTTTACACCAAATTTTGGAGAGGAACCTTCATTATAAGTTTTAAAGATATCGCCGCGTGCTTTTCCCTAAGGAAACAAATCAATTTTATCTATCTATGTATGGCGACTGGGGTTATAGGTATATTACCTAATAAGTATTGGACTAGCAAACGTGAAACCAACTTATTACGGCAATAATATACAGTTTATAATTGGTTCTATTCACACTGTGAGATGTAGATATACCTAACTAATCTAAGTATGTATAAATAGGGAACGGCAAGGGGAATACATATTATCTATTAGTTATCACATTCAGACGGATGTCTATCTGCCGCAACATGATTAATTTACCTGAGAATGTAATCCAATCTCAGTCTTAAACTAGACACACGAAGCACGTCTATGAATTAATTGTTAACACCTATATAGATGTACATACATGCGTTGTATAGGTATATCGCCCGAGGTTCTAACGTTTGACATGAATAGTATTTAGAGTCACTGTTATATTAATTTGTACCAATTAAGTTAGTGTGATAGCAAACAGAAAGCCGTGTCGCTATTGAAGCGAGGCGAGCCTGCTGACAATATAATTGGAGAGCCGTATGAGCATTAATAACAAAACAGATAACTATTAGACGCGGGGTTCCGGACCCCCGCCACTCGTTATGTAGGAAACAAGGAAATTGTAATAAAGTTACAGAATACGCCCGTTGCCCGGTAATATTGTTAAGGAAAATCGTTACAGGTTGTGATTGAGACCCTTGCCGTGACACAGCGGCCGAGTCATAAACCAATTTGATTACATTGCTCAATGCGTTGCGCACCATTCAAGGTAGGCGTACAAAATTACATTTATATTGGACATTTAGGTCTATCTGAGGCTTTTCATTAATTGTCTTGTGAAAAAATACTTTCACGGCCTATTATAGAGATGGGAAACATTCAATTGTAAAGTAGAGGTACCCACCTACGTAATCCACACACGAGGAAACCATAAATCGTTTGCGTGTCAATGTAAATCTTCCTGAAGTGCCGCTTGATGTGATGCAGTCATGTCCTGCGCAGACTCTTGTAACATATCTGTAGCAGATACAGTTTTCTCGAAGTGAGATTTCATGGTAGTTTGTTAAGACACGCGGATGATATGATTGTGAGTGGTGACTTCAGATTCAGAGTAATGATGCAAATGAACGGATAAGATTGGAAAAATGTATAGTATATGTATATATAGGTAGCTATGTACCAATATTACAAATATTTTTCGTATTTTCTAGGTATTTGAACAAGGTTATTATTTAGTTTGTCTTTTCTAACTCTGTAGTTGGCACAAACAAGGGCTAGGTATTGTTTGTCGCAATCGATTCGGACGCTCGGGATAAGCGTTTATTTTTTTGGACATATTTGATACTGTAATATCTTTTTCACAGACTGAATTTTCTGCAATGTAAGTAGGTTGACTGTTACCTATATGCACTTGGTGTTCTACAATCCACTTCAGTGTGAATGTATTGTTGGTTATATGAATAAAAGCATTTTAATTTGTATTTTGTATTAGCAAGACCTGAATAGCGATTTGTGGAGAAAGGGGAGGCCGTTGCCCAGCAGTGGGATATGTTACAAGCTAATTTAAAAAATAGCTAGACTCAGTTTTGCAAGACTTATTTATATCTCTAAAATCCTTCCTAGCATTAGCTCAGTTATTATACCATAATCCTAATACTTATAACAACCAACTCCAAGTATTGCGGACATGTACAACAATCGAAGTAACTCAACTTACTAATCCTATAGTTATTTTCTACTACGTTTACGTTGCAAGTATCGAGTAACGCACTTGTGTACGTAGCCACAAAGCTAAATCAAACGTCATTTCCACTGAAGCCCTTAATCACCCACCAAGCCTTTGATAAACTGAGCTTGTTGGTGAATGTATATGTATTACACCTGTATAATCCGGAGTGGGAGGAATAAGTACTATTGCACACCCACATTTCCCCAAAGCCTGTTAAGCCCCATGGAATAGGGGGCGAGTCCGTTGCCATTTATTGGTCTCAATTTCTAACGATGAATTCCTAAGAATTTTTCAATAAGTAAAAGAAATAACTTTTAGTCGCATAGCAACATTGAAGTGAAATAAAATGTACACCGTTCACAATCACTTTTTTGCCACATATTATACACATACAAGATGTTTACACATATGTATTACAAGGAATAAAGGACTTTTACGTCACATAGAAGAGGACTTTAATATTTTTTCACTGGCTGCGCTCTGCGGTGTTAACCCCTAAATTTATTCGGGGTAAAAAGTAGCCTATGTGTTAATTTAGGGTGTCAGCTACCTCCATATCAAATTGTATATTTAAAAGTAAAAATATAGTCTTAATATTAAAAGTAATAAGTTAATATTAACAATATATTTTTAACACAAGCTTTTAAATCAAAAGTACCATATAATATCGTATTGTTACCAAACCTATTTATGTATACAAAATTTCTTTTCAATCGGATGTCAAAAAGTGGTTCTATTTGACATCGCAAGATTTGACCTAAGCAAAGTCACATACATACAAACATCGCAAGTTAATTAAAAGCTTGTAATAAAAATATAGTCAGAATATACTTATGTCGTTACGTAGCTTAATGAAAATACAATTAATTTCTTCAGCATCCAGTCTCAACTCTACAAGAATTTAATTAACACAAACAGTATCCGTTCAAACGTTTATAAAAAGGAAGTATTAATTGAATTAAATGTACGGTATACACGATACTGTAAATAATGTAAGAAAATGAATATTTAGCTGAATTCTTGTATACAAACTATGTAAGGTACCGAAATGTCTCTCAGTATTGGCAAGTTAATTTTAATAAAGACAACTCTATGTACATATAATATTGTTGCTCATTTAATTGTTCAAAAGCAGTTAAGTTCGCAGATGCTCATAAATGTTCACATAACGACTGTTTCGAAGTTAATCCCGATTATAAAGTTTCAATTGTGTAGCTTATTTGTGTGTGCCTACTCGATATAATTTGCTAGCGTCCTTTATCAGGCTGATGTCGATGATTGGAACATGAGCTGTTCTGCCTGCTAAGTTTGTCGTCTAGATTCATCGGACTATTAACAAAACATGACAACCAGATTGTTATGTCCTTGTACCTATTAGTCAGTCGAATTATAATGTTCTGTATGGTATGCAGAGTTGTAACATCATTTTTTCTCCAATCAAGGGCATACATAGCTTATATTTAAATATTATTTTATAGTAATATAAGTACTTACACAATTACATATACACATGTTTCAATGTTTCTCATACAAGTGCTACCTCTTTTTTACTTTATACTTGGTCCCTCAAACATTAATAATGTCTGTAGACATAATCCAGAAACCCACATGAAGTTACAGGGGATTAATTTATTGTTAAATTAATTTCGACGGTAAAATATTTTCTGAGGGAAGGGCAAGGCTCGCACTAATTGGATTAAAATATTAGCACTTCTTGCGGCTCGTATTATTGAGTTTTGATTTACTTCTACACAAATAACCACAATGAAGGCAGCTGTTCTTGAGGTTTTGTCGTTGTTATTAAGATAATTAAATAAGTAAAATATTCGGCAGTTATAATATAAGTCTGTAATATGTTAATAATATGTTTTGTATATGTGTTATGCATTATTTTTACCTAAGACATTTTAACATATGCAAGTATTTTAATTAGTGGGTGATATAATTATGTATATTCCAACTAGTTATCCTTTTACAAAAACTGAATTTGACATTGTGGAACTGTTATGTAACGTCAGAACACACACGTACAACAATAACGTGCCTAAAATATGTAGGCCTCGTAACAGTTTATTGTCATTTAATAGTTCTCCTAGATTGTATGATTACAGCGACAAATCTAGTTGTCGGGACGTACCCAGAGTACGGGCGGTGTTGCCCTCACATCCGCCGTCTGCTCTATTTGCACACGTTTTGAATGTCATTGTCACGGTGCTAATTGCCGGCGACTGTACGAGCCCGCATCGCGGCAATACCGCGTCACCCTCACCTCCCGCATCTACATACATTTACAATACCTGTCTATTTTCCCCTGAATATGCAATTTCGGCTTTTCATGCTACGCCACCAGATGTTCTCATTAAAACTTTAATGAGGTATAAGGTAATATTTATTCGCATCTCGGCGAGATTATTGCAGAAATATTACAACGCGGGAGGAGGTGCCCCTTAGGCGAGGGGATGCGAGTATGATATTATAAAGTCTGTTTATTTCGTTTATGAGGAGCGAAAATGATCCTGAAAAGGGAAGGCTGCACGCAGTTGGTTCGGGGTGAGGGCGCCCTCGTCGCCGCAGCAGCTTCGAATTAATTTTTCCAGGCAGTTGACTTCGAATGCGCTTCCGGCTTGAGTTCCTCAACTCGAAAGCAAACTTTTCGTGTTTACATTACTTTAAATTCTTTTACCTCTTAGCTTTGCTTGCAATACTTTGCATAGTATCATTCGTAGTATAGGTTCTATTTATTTTATGTTCACAGAGAAACTTTCTCGTATACTGTAAAAAGTACTTTGAAGCACGTGTTTTTTCTTCCTCTCCCAAAAGCATTTAAAACTCAAGGTTTTACGCCAGCGTAGACTCGGCAAAAGTTTGCTGGAACAATAATTAATGTATCTACTTGACCTTTAGTCTAACAAATTAAAGTTACAAAAGTGCTCTCTTAAATAATTTGCGCAAAAAATTCTAATAGTTTAGTTTCCCCACGTCACTATTGGGTCTGTGAACATAAGTGTCGATATTTACAGAATAGTTTATATTTTGGCGTTAATTCAACTCTAAAGTCCAATGGACCGGTTTGAAATAAATGCAACATAAAATTAATTCGCGTTTCAATTTGGCTTGTCTATATTGCCTTTAACAGAGTAAACGCCATTGCAAATATGATTTAGCGACAAACTGTATCAAAGGCTAATTGCTCAATAGCCGGTTTTAATCAATATGTATATAGGTATATGTTTGTTCGTTATTATAAACGATTAATTAGCGCCACTATTGTATTGTATGGGTTGAATAATTGCAAAATGTATATTTTTAAGGATAAACGATTTCACGAGTCACAGTAAATAAAGGCCGTCGATTATACATGTAGAAACCATTCACAAACATTATTTATATGTTTAGAGAAGTATTGTTATAAAAGTTTGTAGAGGTAGTGTTCATAGAGACATAATATTTGTAAGAGCTTACAGATATTAATTATGTTATACCGAAACCGGATTTTTCTTAAAATTTTCAGACCTACCTACTTTCAATTATATGTGAAATGTATGCAGGTAATAACAACTAAATGTGATGCTTTGCAATACTAAAACGAATTGCAATGTGAGGGCTTATTTCGAAATCCTGTCTGAAATTGCTTTGAATACGACTAGTAAACCCTCGCTCTGAACTTAATATATGGCGACAAGCACTCAGCGTGATTAGAGATGGTACCACTACCTCTGCTATTACGTATTTATATAAACATTGTATATGTATACGAAAACAATAACAGTTGTATTTTTCTACCTCGGTATGAAACTGTCTTATATTAATACATTTTATTAATATTATAATATACCTATGTATTACCGTCCCGACAGTTGGCACTAAAAGGTATTCTTAGGTGTAGGACTGTCAACAATAGTACCTATTAGTTTATTTATTTGGGCATATAGGGCGTTGAATGTTTTCATTTTTAAAGTACCAACGTTTTGCTATATTATACCTACCTAAATAAAGTTCGAGAAATCTTTGGACGCATAATTATGAACAGAGAGAAATACTATTTTTCTTTTACGTAACTAGGTACTGGTCGTAGAAACAGTATCACTGAACTTCATATATCAGAACATTAAAATAAATATTTCATCTGCTTGAATGCTTAAGAACAATGGAAGGATCGTTTACTAAAATAATATTTGCGACTTACGCAATATTGTCCATATAGACTTAAGTATGAATAAGGTAACTTTATCACGTCGCCCTCTGATTTTCCGCCTTCCATTTAACTAGTAATCATACACGCCCCGGGAACCCTTTCATTACTGGTAATGAGTTTTCACCCTTCGCCGAATAGTGGACATCGGAGCTTTGATAGACTGTCTGCGCCACCTTATTTTGTCTTTTACTTTCATGCAGGCAAATTGGGCCCGAGTGACACGAGTACACTCAATTAGCTCCGTTTTCAGCTCGGGCTTCGCAGTCAATGTGTCGGACGATATTTAATTTCACTCGTGGACGCAACAGAAGCGGCTCTGATGGCAGATTTTTGTTTTGAATAAAGGTAGTATTCCAGTATAACGCTACGTACAGTATCTACCACAAGTAATATAAAACCTACCTAGTAACTCAAATGCTTTTTTATTTCACATGCCAATTTTTGTACACAGTTAAAGGTTTTATTAAATCGTTTAGATAAATAGAATATACATTTTTGCACACCAGTAATATAGAAAAATATCGTATCGCTAATAAATAAATAAAGGTACTGCCCAAAGGTGCGGGTAATCGGACAGTGCGTATGCTCTAAGATTGCTCTATTATAATGTAACTAGCGAGAAAACAGGTTTTTTTATTTAGTTGCTGACATATTTTTATATCTAAAATACTAGGTGAGTAACAGTACCAAGTCGTCCTCATTAGTTCTAATGGCGGTCGGACGCAACCGATATCTGAGACAGAACGGCTTAATTAATGCCAGAGCCAGACTCTTTGTCAGAAAATCAATAAATCATTTGTGATGTTGTTTGGCGCTCATTAATATAATAAGTACGTAGATTAATAAACGGCCTTTATGACGTTGTATTATGGGGTTGTGATGACAAAACAGATATTAAGTATTGTCGTCAATTATAGGGCAGCGTGAGCATGAGATAAAACACACATTGATATAGATCGTTTAATGTGAACAATCAAAACAATTTTGAAAAAATACATACAAACTGTTATAATCGGTTACAAAATTTGTGTGAGTAGCAATACAGTCGCAATATTATCAGTCTTGATATTACACAATTTGACAGACTAATCGCATCGTTTGAGAATATAATATTATACAAATTAATATCTAATACCACTTTTCAGCGTGGATTATTACAAACATTGAGATTGACAGAGTTGTCGAGTATGTAGTGTAAAATTAGCTGTAGGTAACTATTCCATTTCATAATTATCGTTCATTGCTCTACCGAAATCTGAGTATATCCACGCATGCAATGCAAATTATTTACATGTATATAAAGATATTTACAACATGGTTTAGCCTCCGCTCCAGCATTCTGCACAACGTTAACAAATATTACAGTACAGTTAATGTTTGGCTTTGTTTAATTGAATATTATGTTGAATAGAACATACCTATAAAGTATGTCATGGGAGGCCAAAGGAACTATGATCCCTTGCACCCCGTTCTTTCTACTTGTCTTTACATGCCCTTTGGTGCCAGTCGATGGCAACCGCGCGTTAATGACTGCTCTACATGCGACATTTTGCAACAAGGAAAAAAGGTGAGTTCAGTCTTGCCCGGAAGTTTTAATTTTAAGCGAACTATTCTACAATATCCAAGAAATGAATTTATATTAATTTAAATTATGCTTTCTTTGACTTTGCCGATATGCTAATAAAGGAACAGAATGTTAAAGTTATTTTACGAAGATTGATACGGATTGGACCATGAATTTGTTTGTGGTATAATGATGTGATAAAATAGAGGTTACATACTACAGCTAAATTACTTTGAATTTATTAAAACTAAGCTACATAACAACTGTACAAGATTTCGTGTCCGTAGATAAACTTACATTAATGAGAATGGTAAGACTTTAAATAATACCCGTCGTCAATTGTTGAATAAATAATTAATAATTATCCATTATATTAATTTCTATGTTGCTTGTTAGATTTATCTTTTCAATAGGAGAGGGAGGGAGAGTGCCTACATATTGAACGTATAAAATATTAATAACACACATTAATTTCAAGTAGATATTTCATCGAAATCGTAAACGTCTATATAATTGTTCTTATATACATCAAAATCCAGGAAAATAAAGATATTATCATATCAGATTTTTGTTTACAGAATCTTTGGCACAAGATATTTTTATTATTAATATAATGCTTCTAATCTGCTCTTTTTACGTTGAAATATTTTGAAAACGCTTTTATGAAAATCTCTTTTTATATAGAAAATTAAACAAATTATTTACATATAAAATATCAAATATACTAACTCAAAAGTTAAAAATCCGAACTATTTAACCTGTTCTATGACTCCTATATTACATAATCGCAGCTACAAAGTATTGAAACAATACACACACAGATATAGGTACCTTATTTCAGTAAAGACTGTAAAAAGTACTATAATTAATAATATCATAGGGATCTTTGATTGAGGCCAAAATATTTGATATAACGCTATTATAAATGTTTTACAAAAATACTGTAGCATTACAAGTCTAAGTAATGAATGTTCAAAAACCTTATGGTACTATATAACATCAACATACTCAGCAAAAAAGTACTTTAATATTACCGAGAGAGAATTACTAACAAACAAAATAAGACTTAAGTGAGTATAGCCTTTTAACAAAAAACAATTACTTTACAATTCAGAGTTCAGTGCTCATTTCGGCTCCGACGGGTTTGTTGCCGTTGCCAGATGTGATATAAGCACCGCCCGCGGGTCCAGATGAAGCTTCATTTGGCGTACTCAGTTGCTCTGCAGCCTACATTTATACAAACACAATGAATATTTTTATTTTACCCCAAATCATTTATAAAAAAGTATTTGGTATATTTTGGGAACATACACCCTGTATAAGTCACAAAAATGGTTAACAATAATTTAATCACAACAAGGTGCAACACAAATTAGAGTAACAAGAAAAACATAAAACAATCGAACACATTTGAATACGCAAAATAAATGGTTAGACATGGGTTAGTGAACCGTTGTTAGTTTAGGTACTAAACTTATCCAAACCATTACCAACATGCATACAGAAACAAAACAATCGGTGTAACAAACAACAAACCAAGGGATGCGTGCAGCTACTCATTCCGCTACGTGTTGCGACACAAACATGGTGGTTCGTCGGTGCGTGCCTTACTTACTGCGTGCTTTCTATTAGAGGTTTTAGGATAATGTCGAGTGTGTTGTCGTGTCTGTGGTGCGCGAGGCGCGAGTGCGTGCGCGCCACGTTCGCGTTGTGGTCGCGCGACTCCCGCGTCGGCCGCGCGTACCGCCGCGCCAGCGAACCGCTCTCGCCCACCAAAATGTTGTTGTTGCTAGCATGTCTCTGCATCCCAATAATCATACACGCTACACAAACTACCTGTGCTCACCCTATAGCTTTATACATGAATTATACAGTGGATATATATGCGTATTTGTAAATAATAAGATCAATCATAAGTTTCCAAACGATAGTCCCGTACAGTATGCTAGAGTGGTAAGTTTGTTTTCGTCTATAATTAATGTACCATACTGGTACTAGACAGTAGAGCAATAATAACCATCAAAAAGCTTACATTAAATCAAGCCGATGTTGATAGGCACTGACCACTTTAGCAATTCGCCAAATTAAAAGCCCCTTTTAAGCGAGTAGAAATCTTGAGAATATCTTTGAAATAAGGATATACATATAAATAGAGTCTCATGTTTTAAAATTTGTCAGTATATATTTTCAACTATTCCACTTTATTATGTACGTAAAATTTTTTCATACGAAATTATATGGTATGAAAATATTCTCCAATTACAGCAGCCTGTACACTGTTTTAGCCTTTTTAGTGACCCAGAAACAGGAGCTGCGAATTACCCCGACGGCCCTTGTGAGCTTATGTAACCCCGATAGCACTTTAAATTTTGCCGGTGTTCGTTCTCTCAGATATAACAATGCGGTGACTAAACAAGTTAACATATACAATACATTCAGACGCTAGTAAAGTAGGTATTTTTAAACAACATTTGAAAATGGTATATTGCTTTTAAGGGAGTCGACGATACAAGGGCCATCGGTGAGCGGAAGACATGTTAGAAAGCAAAGCGCCCACTCACGAAGAGAGAAAAGCCCCCGTCGGCTGGGTGAGGGTAGCGAGGTGCGAAGTCGCGGGGGCGGCGCGCTGTGGCGGAGTCACTGGCCACCGACAGCAGCGAGCGCTGCGAGCCCGACACGGACACGCGCGCGCGGCCCGGCGCCGCCGGCGGCCGCCGCGTGAGCGCACCCGCGCCGCCCCCGCCCGCACCCCGCGCCTCCCGCGCGCCCGCCTCGACCGCTGCCCACTGCCTACTCACTGGCGCCGCGCGCGACGATCCTCCTGCACCGCACTTGGCACTGTCACTGGACCTGCACCCGACAGACATGGGCCTTACATCAGATTCCATTCGCCTGCTGCCGATAAAGTTTTAAAATTATCATTGGTCACGTTTTCCTTTGTAGGCATATCTTAATCTTCTCCTGTCTCCGAATAAAACAGAGGAAGATTCGGGTTCCCATCGCTAAAGCCAACGTCAAAATCAGTTAAATAACTGATCATAGTTTTAAAGAGTGCCATAGGACTTCTTAGAATCAGTTAAGAAGTACCTAGTTCGCTGAAAAACCACGAATAGGTTAAGTTAATTTATCTATACTTTGACTACCTATGGCACACATATGCAATACAACTCTTTTTAAATTAATGACAAGTTGGTATTGCCTGCATTCCCAAAAGTAACAATATAATCACCTCTCCGATGAATACGCATAGTCCTGATCCGCTCCAAGACCCGAATCCGTATGTTCGTGTGAGACACGCGCACTTCCCGATATTAGTTCCCCACTTGAACTATTGCTGTTGCTGTTGGTAACTGGGCTGTAAGGGTTGTTGTTGTTCAAGACCGGCGTCACGTTGCCTTTGTATCCGTTATTAGTCAAGAAATCATCGCCAGCTCGTCCGACGGTTTCATCGTAGCTCGGATAAACACGTCTGCAAAAACCCACAACGTAAATCATCCATATTTGAGCAATAAATCATAGTTTATGGGTTGCGGCGCGTACCTTCCATGTTTTTCGTGACCGGTCCGATGCGTACTAAGTGTACTAGAACTAGATCGCAGAGACCCTTGGATATGATTGTCATGGATGCTTTTTCCGTTAGATGAGGAACTTTTATCTCTTCTGGCTAATGATCCGTGTTCAGTCCTAAGTATAATATACAAATTAATAACAATAGAGCTAATGACAGAATAGAATGGATAGTACATTTTTAAAATGAATGTCATACTGCCTATGTTTTGATGAAGTCCGCAGCTTGGTCTGTCGAGCATGGCTAGTCTGAACCACGGTGTATGGTATTTCCTTCAGCTGCTCCTCCGTCATTCCCGTAGTATCAACTAAAGAGAACTCCAGGTGCTGTTTTAATTCACTGGGTAGCCATTTCTTTTCGTTGGGAGATCCCGACCGTGATCTGATAAGTTATGGGTTTATGTAAGTTTATTATATTATAAATATATGACAATGTTTAAATAATAAAATTTATAAAACAATTAGTAGTGTACCGATGTTTCTTGTGCCTTCGGTGTCTATGAGATGATCGATGTGTTCCAGTCTCTGGTTCCATCTGAGAGCGCCGGACATTCGCGACCTGTGGATTTACTTTCATGTAAGTATGTAAATTACTTATGAATCTATAAAAATCTAATAAATGTATCTAGGCCACTTACTTGAACCCCACTACCGACAGTGCTTTGTCGTAACACTTCCTTCCATTGCGATTCAGACTCTACCAGTTCATATTCTCTGAAATAATAAGCTACAGTCAAATTCTGACGCAAAACTACTTTACCATAACCGATTTATGTAACGATAAATGATACTGACTTGGTATCTGGTTGTGAGTCGTCTCTTTCGGACCCAGACTCTTGCTTGTGTCGTGATCGGTGACGTCGGTGTCGACGACCAGACCGTCCTGATCCTCGTGAAAGTTCGCTCTCTGCGTCCGATTGCTGTCTCCGCGAACGATGCTTATGTCTTAATTGGAACCAATGATACTTATTAGAAAGTATTAAAAAGAAAGTGAACAGATATTGCCAAAGTGTCAAAATATGTTTTCACTTGTTTAAAAATGGGCACTGGAAAAAGTTGCTACATTATAATAATGGATTTTAAAAAGCTGTCAAGTTAAAAGAGCCCCATTATTCATCGAGTAAGACACTTCATGCGGAAATAAAGTTGGTTTCTCACCAACGATATCTACCACGTCCAAATGAGATATTGTGGTGATTTTTGAAGCTTGAGCTGATCTGATAATTATTTACCATTTTCAATTAAAAACCGGGTAAACCATTATTTTTACATCGTCAATATTAAAAACTAACTTGCGATTGGAGCGGGAGTCATTTGAGCTTTGAGAGTCGACAGAAGCAGATCGGTGTCGGGGCGCGGGCGGAGGCCTAGTAGCTGTTGGCGACGCTGAGTACAGTCCACGGCGCGTCGGGGCTGAGCGAGTTGATCGGGGCGACCCACCGACAGCGGGGACCTCGCAACCGCCCATATCGCCACTTATTCTAAGCCTAATATAACAAACAACTTAATATAAAGACTAATAACCACTTATTTTGAACTGATGATTTGATTTTTTTTCTAATTTTCGTACGTACTGCTGAAAATAATAAAAAGAATCGACAAAGATAAAAAAACTTACGAATTTGGTCGATGTACTGAGGTAGGTTGTTTAATTTCTGGAGGGCAGTCTTTTATTCTTAAGTCTTCTAGTTTCGGCACTGAAACAATTTTTTTTTGTTATCAACCGCACGACCGACTGTTATGTGAGAAGTTTATTATTTGAATACCATCATTTAGCGATGCGTGTGAAGCATGAGGCGGACGGGCGATGCGCCGGGATGGAGTCCGCGTGAATGCTGGCGGTGGCCGAGGCCTCGACCCTCTCCCACTAGGTAATACACAAAAAATTAGGGCTCTATTACCTACAAATTAACCAAATGATAATCATTATATAAGACCAAACTTCGGTTACCAAATTTGTGTTTGTGTTATTTAAGTACCTATTCCTCAACCGGGTCCCTAATGCGAAGATATCTGCTGAAGCTGGAGATGTTTGTTGCATCCGGAAAAAGGTGTGGTGGTCCGAGCAGCAACGCCATAAGTGTCGGCAGGCTGACCTCGTCGGAGACTCGAAGCCGTACGTTGATGTATCATTCTACAGAAGATAACAATATATTTGTGTGATGTTTTGAACGTCATATCAAAGTCAGCTTAAATCACCTACCATCTACGGTGCAGTAGCCATGGCAATTTAATGGAGATTTTAAATAAATTCTTGTAGAAAGGATGATTAGAGCAAAATCTACAGCGGGCAGATCTCGGTATCGATTAATATCTGTCGGATAGTAACGAGCTATTATGTTAACAACATGGTACCTATACAGTATATATTACTCACGTACTAAAAACTTAATTTGTTGTTCACTTAACAATACATTGCCTGTTATTCAATTCAACTTAAATAGATTCTTGGCTCCGTATTTCAACGGTAGTTGTACAACGGTTTCCAATGGTTTGCTTTCACTACAGTTAAAGAGGAAAATCAAAAGTCCTTATTCGAGATTTAATTTTGTAAAATTAAGAATGGCTTAACCAAGAACTCAAAATAAAAAGAAAGTAGGGTAGTAAGCGGTGGTTGGTGTTCGGCGGCGGGCGGTGGCAGGCGGCTGCGGCGCGCGGCTCTGCGCGTTATCGCCGCGCCCACAGCGCTGTAAATACTGCGCTCAGTTCTCCGCGACTTATCTGTAATTGCCTGCCTACGAATGTCTTTCAAGGAAGCGACGCAAGGTGGACTCTATCTTGCACCACTATTCAAAGTGCGCCCGCTATCAGTCCTTGCGATCCGAAACGAGAAATGGGTCAAGTGGAACACCGATTTTAATGTTTACTTATTTCCTAACTTACATCCTTTGTTATTTTTTTGTTAGAAGTGGTTGTTTCTTACGTTTTTATCCGCAACACGAAGCATGAAGTAGCGTCCCTTGTAATAAAGTTTGGAGACGCGAGGCCAATAATAGTTCGCAACTGTGTGTTTTCCGCGTAACAGTAAAAGACCGCTTGGCGCCAGGCCGAGGAAATATTCAACACTGTCTTCACCCTGTTGTTCAAAAATAAATATCATTGAACAAATTATACGCATTTAACTTAAAATAAATACTAATGTAAATACAAGATAAATATTTACCAACACTGGATGCAGATCTACACCGTACATGTCAAGCCATTTTACTTTATCTAAGTAGCTCAATTCAGCCTGTGCCGGTGAAATACCCCTGAAAAGAAAGTTTGCTTTAATATTTCTACTTAAGTAAGGAGAGTTAAAAGTCAATTAATCTGTTATCCTTAATTAATAGGAGGCATTAAGTACAAAAGGCTAAGCAACAATGAATAATCCCGGTGGCGCGGTGAGCCGGTGTCGCGGCGCTGCGCCACGGCTCACTTGGTGTTAAGTAGATAGGTACACATAATTTGCATGTAATTGCGGCTTTGTGACGCGCCAGCGGCCGCAGACTGCATCTTTGCGCAGTTAAAAATTCATTCAATTAGGCGAGAAAGGCGACGAAGTTTAATTTCCGGGCGGACGGAGACGCTTTCGGCGTGGAGCTGCGCCTCTGAAATCTTAATTTTTACCAACTTGCTTCTTCTTAGTTAATTAAGACAATATCGCTCTACATATAACAGTAAGAAGTTACAAGCAGTAAGGAAGACTAGTACCTAAGTACATACATTGCTTTTAAATACATTATGGTAATATATAGGTATGATTTTTTGTAATTATGTAAAAGGGTACCTAAATTAACCAAATGAAAGTGTTCATGTGTTTCTTATTTTATTCTTTAGTTATTAGCACCTAAAATTATGAAACAATCTAAACTTGTAGAGATTGAGCTTAGTATTGTTTGTAGACATAAAGGTACAATAAAAATGTTCGTGTCATAGAAATGTTATGGCAACAGTGTGTCTATCACGTGATCACTTACAGTTCCTGACCACATTACTATGATGGCCTACCAATCTTATAATATAAGAGCAAGTTACAGTGCCTACTCGGTCTTTTAATCTAAGTCGTAATCAGCCAAAGTCTTGCATGGTAACAGTAACGAGGTGTGATAATGGAGGGAAAAATCTTCATATCAATATTCTCATGGTTTACTTAGTAAGAGTTGTTGAAGAAACCAGCTATTATTTTTTCTATGCTCTCTTCATATAAATATATCAGATGAGCATAGAATACGGTTATTCTAGTTCTGATTCATATAAGCACTAATATCAATGATTATGATGATTTTGCAGGTTTTTAAGTGTTTGATTTGGACTTACGTGAGTGTGCGGTGTATTTCTGCGGCACGCGCCTCCAGTTCCGGCGTCTGGTGCGCCAACAACCGGAATTCTGACACGTATCCGATCCCGTGTCGCCTCGGGTCGTAGTCACCCAACTCCGCTGCACAAATCGTACCAATTACTCTTAGAAATAATATTAACAACAAAAAACAAAAGGTCTACATTGCTCCTGCTCTAGGTACCGACATACACCAGCATGATTGTTCAAACACGCTCGGACTCGGAATCAATATTTCGAACTCGTAGAACATACAAGTATTGTATTAGTTGATTAGCTTAATTCCCGCGTGAGCACTCAAACAACGTAAAGTACTTATTAGGAAGACAGAGAAGGCCAAGAATCGGCTAGCAAATGCATCTTATTACACATTTGTAATGAATAAATAATTTATGAACCTTATTTACTGGCCCCTGCATTAGTTAGAGACGAGCACATCTGTTTCAAATTACATAAAGTAACGAACGATAATCTTTATCACGGTGAACTTGTGTGACAGGATACTACAAACTGTTTGAAAATGGAAATAAGAATAACCGACAGAGCGACGCTATTCCACTTTTGGATCAAACATCGCCTATAAGTTTATCCGAAAATAACTTCAACAAATCACATGGATTCGTATGGTATTCTCGGCGCTGTATCATTATTATGATTGTTAGTCGTTTAGTATTTTATGTAACACGCTAATTGAAGGGTTACATGTTAAATAAATAAACGACGTGTTATGTAAACATAATAAATGTATTTAATTACCTCTGCAAGTTAATTGCAAACCTGAAGTATATCTAGTGATAGTGAGCATTTAGTGGTGTTAACATAAAAAGAGACTGAAGGAGGGATTTTCTGATTAATAATATTCTTAATTTCGTATACAAATAATGTAAAGTAAAATAGTTTTAACTAGGTTCTTATGTGTGACAAGAATACAAATATTTGTACTAAGGCAATATTATCTACGTTTAGGTACTTGACTTGAGTACAAAATTTTAATAAGTCTTTAATAGCGCATTTTTATTTATTTCTCGTTATACAGGGGGAAAAAGAAATGATCACATTCGGTGCTAAGAAAAACTATGACTGGTGAACAAGGCTGACAGTCATTTCCCGTCGTATATCTTTTTTTTTTGTACTCGGAAATCGCAACATCTGGTACGCTAGAGGGAGTGTTCACATAGTAATCGGACCTTACATTACGTTTATGCCTCTCTGAAGAATAAAATGTCGTCACGTCGTTACAAATATCACACGCTTCTAATATTTGATGCACATGTGTTTGGAGTACATACATACTGTAGCTACAGTACTATGTATTTATATAGTTGCGACTAGTAGATGTACTTAGTCAGTCTTTGCACTAATAGACCCGAACTGTATATTATTATAATCATGAAATACCGGGAAACTAAATTTGATGTTTTGTAAGTGCTATTTGTAGCTTCGTGACCTAAACATACATATAATAGAATAAAGCCTTATGAATATCATTAATATTGCATTTAATAATGGTCGCAGTATCTCTTGAAATCTAGGGACTTATTAAATGGTTTTCTCGTAGCTTAAACCTCATTCATTAAGTCCAAACTCTCATCTGTTGAGACTGTTGAGAGAAACGCTCTTTTTATTTTCATTTAAGTACATATTTATGCTTGTCGTTTAATTTCCGAGCAAGTAGCTGGAGGCGGCCATAAATCTGATTATTTTTAAACGTTGTCGCTACGGTTTATTTTATGAATGGTCTGAATTTTCATGTAATAAACAGAATTACATTTCAACTTTTTTTTAATAAATGACTTAATGATTCACATACTACCGTGAGCACCAGAAACATTTTGTATCTATACGTTCTCATACACTTGATATTTATGTTAGCTATTAGTTACAAATGGCACGCTAAGCCCGATGTTAGCAGCTTACTTATTACAATAAACATTCGCACATCCACCACCTGTGCGTCATGGTAATAATATGTTATTTTGATACGTTCAAAGAATATCTCTAGCGGTGGTTCTCATCCGAGAGCCGATCGGTATAAGTCAGAGTCGGAATCTGTTTTACGTTTGTAAGTGTGAGTGATGTGTGAAGAGAACATCTATCATTCTGCGAAGAGGCGAGCCGCCCACACGTCACGAACGATAAATGAATGGTGGGTATCTGCCGCAGCCACGAGCCATACTACACAACTAAACCAACTACAATTTTCAATGTGCTTTTATCTAAACAAAGTGAGTTAAGTTCATATTATAAATATTGAGCAATTTTAAGCGTTAGCATAGTAATGGATCAATTTATGATTAATGTCAAATTATTCTTAGTAATTTGTTCCCACGATAACCTGATTTGAAACTACGAACGGAACACATGTATGCGATTAAACTAATTTTGTGATCACTAATTATATATACTTCTTAGTTTTAGTAGTAAAGTGTAACATGTGCGAATGTTTAGTAAGTTTGTTGATCGTCTGTAAAAACATTATAGTGGGTTGAGAAATATCCAATGCCCAAGTATAGGTTGAAGCATTCGATATTTGTATGTCAATAATAGAGTTATAACTTCGTATAAATACTACAGTAGTTTGCTTATTTCATTTTGTTAACCGTTTGACGTGATAATTCAGCTATAAATGATTACACAGTAGCGTGGTTACATCTCATTCGGTGCGGCGCCTGTAACCATTGTCCATCTTCTTGATTAATGTGAACGCGTTTCACAAGTCCGTTAACTTGTTGCGAAGGACAGATTGTTTTCGCTTCATTCGTCTCTCACAAAACTGACACTGTACTAGACAAAATAAGAATACGATGGTGCTTTGATTAATAACATTTTAGTGCTGCAGTCTTTAGTACGCCTGGTCAACCAAAAAAGTACCTTTGTTTGCTTCAAATTGGTTTTAATAAGACTAGATTTTCATTTATGCATTTGCTGCATCGGTACTTAAAAGCATGGACTGTAATTTACGAATCTACAGGCCAGTGACGAGATCAAAAAGGTCAGTTTGTAAACGAATCTTCGGAAATAAATATCTTCGTTAAATATAACGGTAGCAAAATATATTTATATGTATACATATAGCTGACCCGGCACATATCGTATCGCTTTCTCAACGTTTACCTTCCCTGGACTTCCACGAATATTTCAAGACCAAAATTAGCCAAATCGATCCAGCCGTTCACGAGTTTTAGCGAGACTAACGAACAACAATTCATTTTCATATATAAGAAAGAGAAGAAAGAAGATAGATGCCTATGTAATCCTCGAATAGAAAGCTTTTAGTCTGTATTTGTAAAAAATATTATTTGGTACACTGACAGTACCTACTAGCGTGTTCTGCGTGCGTTATTTTAATCTTGTTTAGTGCTGTTATAGACTGTACGTATTTTAACATCTGAACAATTCAGTAATTCTGATACAACGCGCGCTGTACTGTTTATAAAAAAATGTTCCGGGATGACGCAGGCGTGAGCCAATACACATACAGCACAATGATTTGTATATATTAGTCTCAGTCTTATTGAACGAAAAACATAATTCAATACTTTATTCCTTCCTACGGTGGAAATAAGCAGGTATCAGAAGGTATGTATATGAGATATAACAAAGTATTATATTCATAGCATACCTCTACAATATGAGCCATATAATTGGCATACCTGAAACATAACGACGGCGACGTTTAAAGAGTGGATCATTTGCGCACAAAGGGGCGGAAAAACGCAAATATTTTACTTTCTTGTGTTAAAAGAATAAACAAACGGGCGTTCAGAACGCTGAATTGGTAAAAACATTTTTTACAGTGGTAATAAGAAAATCTTTTCACTTTGTGGTACATAATAGGGCTTATTATAATCTAACTAATTAATGAGAAGGTTCGGAACTAGCCGTATTGATTTAAGTGGCAGCGTGAAGTGATGGGCGCGGCGGTCGACTATATCTTTAACGGAACGGATACCTTTATTCTTTTAAGACAGGACTCGGTGACCTGAACGAAAACAAGGGTTCCGCTATAGAGATTACTAAAAAACAATAACGTGGCCGGCGATAGCAAGTTGGGTAACCCAGAAAAAAATTAAATAAACGTTAACAGCGGCTACAACGCCGGTATGTGTCCCCCGAGGACCCGTGTGAGGGTCGCTGATGTTGGTGAGATTAGATGCAAACGATGCCACGTCGCTGATGGCTTATTTACCTCTTGAATAACGCATCGATATTACACTTCCCCGCCCCGGCTTACTGAAGCACACCTATAAATGTAGATAATATATAAAAGTTACCTGTACATAAAAGTTACTTTGATGGTTCTTTCTTGTCAAGAGTTTCATGATTGTAGTCCTCGCTAACGTGAGAATAAAATTGGATACGCCTTAAAATTACATTATATATTCTATTAGATTTGCTTCATAAGTATTCCGTAGTAAGTACCTACATCCTACACACATAATTATTCGTACTCTTAATAAAATATTATTCAGAATTAACAAGATCATAAGAAAATAGCAATAAAATTAATTATGTTTCAAAGTCAATTATAAATATTAAAGAGAATATCAAGCTGGAAGCGTAATTAATTACGGGAATCTTCAAAGGTAAGGTCGAGATGAGACGTAATTATCTTCTAATGTTTATAAAAATGAATTTGATTGCGTAAATTATAGCATAATGCGAAACTGCCTACACTGGATGAACTCTTGTAAATTATTTAGGCAACATTTCTGTGTCTGTAATTATTCGGTACGTCTCAAAGATTTGCTACACGTGTATACCTCCGAATACATAATGTTTGTGTAGTATACGAACTTACTCTGTTTATTTAATTAGGTACTTAAACATAATATTTCATGCTATCGGGAAAAGTACAGTCTATTCGTCTGAGCCTGGCGTAGCGAGGTGGAATGGCTGATAAATTTTACCGCGTTTGCGGTGAGATAGCTGCTCGTCTCGCCGGCGCAGAATCTTAGAAGAATGGCACAAGCTAAGTATTACTGGCGAAATGTTATTTAACTGAATAGTGTTCGCATTAAGGCAAAGACGATAGTTTCAACAAACTCCATGGAATACCAACTTATTTCTTGAACTTAAATTCGATTGGTCGGTTGGATACTGTTGTCAGAGCTTAAACAGCCAGTAGGCCTCTGACATGGCTTTACACTCTATTGAAAAATCTCTCAGGCATTCCGGTTTGTTGATGTTTTTCGTTACCGTTTTGAGCAACTGATAACGAATTTATAATACACACATGAATGCAATTAGACATTAGTGCGGGACGGGATTTGAACTTGCGACCATCTTGGCAGTCCGACGGTCGTACCACTCGGCTATCAGTGCTAACTAACAACTGAGCAATAGCTAACTTTGAGTGATAACACATAAGTTTTGCGCTACAAATCCTAGGCTAGTTACACAATAAGCTGGGCAGCCGGCGGGTTACCGGCCTCGTAGCCACTTTGTAACCGGAACACGGGTCGCACTTGCGGGTTAACAGCCATCGCCACACCACACTGAGTAACTAATTTGTCACCGCTTTTAACAACAAATATACCAACTCCCCAAGTACTATCGGATTAAGTCCGTGCTGCGTTTTGATAATGGTTATCCAAACCCAGGGAAGTTTCTAGTCGTTTGCTCTATAATGTATATGATCAGTATATTTGGTTTCATTCCGTTCTTAAATTGTGGGATAATTTTACGTAAATAAGATAACATACTTTGAATTGATATTCCTACATGGGTCCAGTCACGTACGCTATGTGTTAGAGTTTCTATACCTAGACATACAACTTCTAAGCTAGGTACTTACAACTAGATAAACATAAGAGAGCTAGCAAGTACTTCCGTGATAATATTACCGATACATTGTAAGTACGCAGATTTTGTTAAAACGGGCAATTTTCTTTTATTGTTGGGACGCTAGACCAACACGGCCGGTAAGAGACCAAAAGATGTACTTAAAAATATACCTGCAATGCGAAAATAACCATTTCTTTTAATATCAAATCCGTATTTAGTAGGTCATAAATACATAATTATGATGTGACTCATCTCACTAATATTATAAAGGCGAATGTTTGTGAGTGTGTGTGTTTGTTTGTTTGTTACCTCTTCACGCTCTAACCGCTAGACCGATTTTGATAAAATTTCATAGGTCATGACATCCTGCATTAACACAGGCTATTTTTATCCCGAAAATTGTAGCGGGTAACACCGCGGGGCGCAGCTAGTATCATACCACATAGATTATACAATCATATAGAGTACCCTTATTTGCAGAAGGTACAAGGTCTACCAATATCAGTATTATCAGTGATTATACTCGCACCTCGTCCTCGAGATAAGTATCCTGGAATAAATATATTATTATACACAACATGTAGTAACGCATATTAGTTACCGTTCTTGCACTATAGTTGAAAGAAAATATTAAAATAAAATAAAAGTTCGTGTTATGATCACCCCTACTTAACCGGTCAGCCATCTTGAATCGTCATTCGCATTTTAGTGCTCGACCGTTCTACACGTTCTCCATATTTTTTTTTTTTACGAATTCATTAAAATGCCGAAACGTAAACATAGTAAAGACCTGGATTACATTAGTGATCAAATCAAAAAGTTAAAAAAGAAATTAAAACGTGCACGTAAACAGTTCTCGACAGACAGTGATAGCTCAGATGGTAAGTACCCACCTATTACTATACGTCTATTATAAGCTTAAAACACTGATTACATTGTCATGCTAATCTACAAGGAAAAAATGCAATCGAACGGATCACCGGACCGCCTCACTGCACAAAAATAGTTTTCTACCTACCCACAATATAAACAATAGAATTCCCTCATTTAACGGAAATAACGAGATGTATCTGGCAGTGGTGTGAGAAACGAAGGATTTTCATAGTTGCGTCCTATATTAAATCCAGCGATAATGACGTGGCAGATGGGGAGTCCCGTCGGTGCCACCCAGATATCGAGTGGGAACTAAAAGACTCAGATGTATCATGGAAAAAGGACCCGGACGCACTAACTATTGACGCTTTTACCATGCATTGGACAACTTTTTTCTTCTACGCATTCCCTCCATTTTCTATTATCTTAAAAACACTCCGTAAAATAATAACGGACAGAGCTAAAGGTATTATTGTAGTCCCCATGTGGCCAACACAGCCCTGGTACCCAGTCTTCAGACGCCTCTTAATATCAGAATTAGTCATATTCCAACCTAACGAAAATGTGATAATCTCTCATTCCAGCAAAGGGGCGATTCACACGAACCTTACTCTGGCTGCCGGAGTTTTGTGCGGAAGGCATTGCTGAGGCGAAGTGTGCCGCCATCGTCAATAGAAATTATGTTGGCATCACTCAGTAACAACTCCATCAAGCAATACGACGTTTGTCTAAAACGTTGGCACAACTTTTGTCTGCAAAACAAGTGTGACATTTTTGAGACCTCCATTCCAACAATCATATATTTCCTAACACAACTTTTTAACTCTGGTGCTCAATTCGCCACCTTAAACACTTACAGGGGTGCTCTGTCTCTCATAATGGGTTTACATATCTCCACAGATGACAGAATCAAAAGATTCTTCAAGGGAGTTTTTAGGCTTAGACCACCCACACCAAAATACGATGTTACGTGGGATACGTCCAAAGTATTAGATGTCCTAAGTGAATGGTATCCTAACGATGAACTGGCTTTACAGAATCTTACCAAAAAGTGTGTTACATTGCTAGCTCTGGCAACATCGCAGAGAGTCCAAACCCTCCAGAAAATTCTTATTAGCAACATACAAGTTCAAACATCACAAATTTACATTAAAATTCCAGATTTAATTAAGACTTCCAAAGCCGGCAATAGTCAACCTATACTTTCCATACCATTCTTTAGTGATAAACCAAATATATGCCCTGCTACCACCTTGTTATGCTATATTAGGAAAACCACCTCACTACGCCAAGAAGAAAACCTATTTATAGCCTTTAAAAAGCCTTATAAAACAGTTACCACTCAAACTATCAGTCGCTGGATCAAAAACACCCTAAAAGATTGTGGAATAGATGTTTCCATGTTCTCAGCACACAGCACCCGGCATGCCTCCACATCTAGGGCTTACCAAAAGGGGGTCAATATTGACACCATTCGAAAGACCGCGGGATGGACTGGTACCTCCACGACTTTTGGCAAATTCTATCATAGAATAATAAGAAACGCTGACGATCAAACACATACATTCGCCAGAGCAGTATTTAATTTAAATTAATTAATATCTAACTATGTTAAATTAATTCATTAATAAGTAACATTGATTTGTTACGTACTCAGTCGAGTACGTATAATGTGATTTTCTACTGATTATATCAAATTATAATTAAGAGAGAAGTCCATTTTTTTTTTTTTTTTTTTTTTTTTAAAAAAACGTCGCCCCACACTAGGAATTTCTCCTGTATCGCAGGTGCGTTTCACAAACATGAAATATTCACATACATAAACACCCAGACTCGGGACAAACATCTGTGGTTCCCACAAAGTTTTGCCCCGTGCGGGAATCGAACCCGCAACCCTTAGCGCAGCAGTCCAATCGCTTAGCCACTGCGCTAATCAGGTCGTCAAATCAGGTTTCATTGTGGTGTTAATGCTAATTCCCCAAATAAAATTCATTTGATTATAATAAAATGCATATATTTTTTATTACAATAGACAGTTTCAGTGAAATTCCTGAAACATACTCTCAACCTCTACATGTTGTGTATAATAATATATTTATTCCAGGATACTTATCTCGAGGACGAGGTGCGAGTATAATTAGTGATTAAACGAACTTACCAAGTGAAGTTCTATCATAATTATACGAAGCACCTCGTCCGAAGAGATAAGTATCACCCTCCCAAATCCCACCCCTATCGAAGGTCAAGAATATCACTTCAACTTACATAAACTCTAAACTAAATGACGATTCAAGATGGCTGACCGGTTAAGTAGGGGTGATCATAACACGAACTTTTATTTTATTTTAATATTTTCTTTCAACTATAGTGCAAGAACGGTAACTAATATGCGTTACTACATGTTGTGTATAATAATACATTTATTCCAGGATACTTATCTCTTCGGACGAGGTGCTTCGTATAATTATGATAGAACTTCACTTGGTAAGTTCGTTTAATCACTAATAATAAAATAATTGAAGTCTTGATACCTACAATCACTTTATTGATCAGAGATATCCTGGAATAAAGTAAGAAGTGTTTAGAGGAAAATAAACAATGAGGAAGTGAATATGATATAAAACATGACTAAAAACATACAAAAATATATAACCATGCAGGTTAAAAATTTATTGAGAAGTAATAATATAAGTTCAAGGAAATAAGTAGGTAGGCACAACAATCTACATCCACTCCAAACAAAATCTTCTAAACACCAGACAGCTATCTCTATTACTAGTCTCTCGCTTTTATACTCCGGCTATCAACCTTACGGAATTACGGTATTTGGTACTAGAAAATAATCAAAATAAGTATTCAATTAAGCAAAGTAGACAATGGTCAAGATAAAGTCTACGATTTATTGAAACATTGTATGTGTTAGTCGAGTTAGGTTAAGAATCGAGACAAGTTAAGTGATGAAGTGTTACTCACATTGCAGTACATACGCGGCGAGTTCAGCGGCGAGGTCGAAGTTGACGGGCAGCCGACCGCGCACCACATCTTGCTTCAGCTGCAAGAACAACTGGTACCTGACACAAATACAAACATATTAATTTACACATCATAGATTACCTACAACATAACAAAACCGCCCACATTAAGTTATTCTAAGTAGCATAAGAAAATAACTGAGTCCATCCAGTTTTTCTTTACCTGGAAGATGGAAGACTTCAAAAGCCTTGAAAAAGATACCCGTTATAGTAAAATTAAATATTAAAAGTCCATCAAGGCAAAGGTTTTAAAAGAATTTACGAGCGTTAAACTGCGGCCTTTACCAAAAGGAAGACGTTTTCCCGTGTTGTACGCAGATAGAGATATGAGAAGATCGAGCGGGACGTAGCCGGCTGCGCGCCGCCACCGCTGCGGGGTGCACCGCCGACACCGTAATAACAAAATTTTAATAAAACATCCCGGTACCTACCCACATTCACGGTGAATAAAATAAAGAATAAATGGAAACTCTTCAAAATTCCACTTAACTGACTTCAATTGTAGCCTTTGTTGTAAAGTTTAAAGGAAATACAAGTAGGTAGGCAAAAGTTTCTCCGTGGTTTCAAAAGATGTTTTAGGGAGAAATTAAATTGTAGCCCTAACGAAAAAAAAATTAGCGAACTCTTGTTTCAGTGAATAGCAAATATTACGCAGAGAAGCCTATTTTATAAAAGGTGTCCAATTAAAATTGTCCATGAAATGAAATTCCTGTGTCTGTGTTCTGCCATTGACAGTCGAGCGCAGCACGCCACCACCTAGCCCCATTCATTTGATCTGTGCGACGTCAGTTTACGAGCTCACCGGGTTTATAGCGAGAGCACTACAGCTTCTTTTGTGTCCTTCCAGACCTCACTCTGTTTTATGATTATGAAATTTTAATAGATTAATGTAAAAATATGGCGTAAATATTCTACATAAGTTTTTACATCAATTGTTAAGTGTCATATGAACTGAAATGTTGTTTTTAGAACTTACGTCTTTTGTAATTTAATTTGGTATCAACTTATAGTCATGTACTTACATGACCGTGTACATGTAGGTATGATGTACGTGCGCCCTGAGTCGTGTTGTGCTATTACGGTTAATGCCGTTACCTATTTAGTTGCGACCACACTCACTACAAACGCGCCTACCTACATAAAAGACTTCCCATTGTCCTGACAGCGTTACACTAATTATGTCCTTCCCTTTATCTTTTGGCTTAATCTTGTTATATTGTTTTATGAAGGAATAATAGGCCACTCTGGTAGTCGTAGCTGTATGCTGTTCTTAGTATTATAAGTGCAAAAGTTGCTCTCAATTTGTTACCTCATGACAACTTTGCCACTGAACGTAGAAATACGATTATACTTAGTTACTGTAAGCCTTTGGCCCTGCCGTGTTAGTTCGTGGTTGTATCATCGGACTAGAGTGGAAATCGTTAAAGAGTACTCTTGTGTAATGTGAAAATTGTGAAATACAGTATAGTATAATAAACCTACATCAATGAGGCCAGATGGACCGATGAATTAAGTCGGTAGCTGGTAGTGACTTGATGGTCTCATGGCCTACCCTGTTGAAGGCCTACATCCAGCTGTGGACTGCTATAGGCTGATGTGATATGATAAATGAGTTAGAAACATCGTAGGGCTATGTTTTGGTAAAGTGATTACTGGCGAAATACAAGCCCCGGCTTTAGTATGTAACGAGATACGCCTGATCTACTCACACATGTCTACTCCGCACTCAACGCTTTGATGGAAAGCCACATAAATAAATAACGCTCTGTATAATTGGTTAATGTTCAACCATTTATTTGATTTTCACATGCAGTTAGCGGTTTTGCTGGAACTCATTTTAATAACAAATTTCGTAATACCAATATATTAAAAGCTACATGTGTGTATGACCGACCGTCAGATTTGAATACGGGTCAACGGTATAAAATGTACAAATGATCTTATTAAAGTTAACATGCGATATCCACAGCGGATGACTGATATAAATATCCACGTTATAATTGAAGTATTAACAAGCTAAATAAACTTTTAATTGAGGTAACATTTGACTTGTACCTAATGATGTATGCGGAAATATGTACAATTATGTTGTACATCTTTATATAATGTATGTTATGAAACATACTCGTACCTAATACATTCTAGCTCTATCCATTATATTTCCTTCATTCATTAATTTTTTTAAGGCTCCAGAGAGAGGAATTTCGTAACAAAGTGAGCTGTGTCTAGGTGTACTGGTTTCTGTATTAAGCCCTTGGCCACTGCTTAACGTGATCCTCTTCAGCTGTTGATCAAGACTCTTGGCCATGAGACCATTCATCCGTAAAAGCTATCGGTACAATGATATCTAGATGTCGACTCGATATATATTATATACATTTATCGAGTCTTATGGAATTATACTAGCTCTATTCTGATTAATCAATGACTTGTTATAGGTATTATTGACAACATTATTATGCTATCGAAACCTATACATGACACTTTCTTGTAATAGAGAGATACTTATCTACCGCTATTGTCTATTTTCAATTCTGTAGCTAAGCGATATATTAAATCCCGGAAGTACATATTGATGTTTATAATTTAAACTAAATGTAGTACTATCTCTTTACGCTTCATTTTATTCTATTTGATCATTCGTAAATAATAAATGTTATAAATTCCGTATAAATGTTTTTGTTTAGACAATATCTGCGTCGGTAGTAAAACAAGACGCTTGTCACTAAATGTACAATGAAAGAGCACAGACAGCTGCAACATGTTCAACAATACATGACGCATGGGAACCACACTTACCGGGTAATTTCTTCAAGTAACTTGCATGGGTCCGCTGCGTAGAATTTCACGCCAAAGTAGAAAGTATGAGGATCTGAGCCACGAAGTTGCCGACGTAGCCGCTTTCCGACGTCCAACCAGTGCTGCGCAAACACAGATCACATTCTTATGTTAATGTCTCAAAAGACTTAGACGTAGGTCAGACGACGTCTTAGTCATTACCGTCAAAGCTGAATTGAGGGCGCAATGGAAGCAAGAGTGTCTGTCTACCAAATTTAATTTTTTCACATGTTCTGAATCCAAAAAATAAAAAAATCAGTCGAATGGAGAACCGCTTTAATGGTATTGACATTTGTCATAAACTAACCTACCGCATAGTCGCATTAGTCGAGGGTATGCGCGCTCCTATACATTGAGCTGTCTGTCGATAGTAATGGTGAATGAAAAAGCGATCGATGTGGTTTTTTGTTGAGCAACTATCTAATTGATTATATGAGCATCTACATACATTCTCATAGAGGTTTATCGTACAACTAAATAAATGTTTGATTCATAATTTTATATACCTGTTTTATGCGCTAATTTTATATGCCTTTGTTTTAACATTATGTCCACCCTCGGATAAGGACTGAAGAATTCAAGCCTACATTATCCTCCATTCAATTATATTTCCATGTGTACACGTCTAAGGTCCATGTAATGTGGTCTAAGGTCATATTTACGTTTATTCTGATACATAATCGTAAACATTAGTAAAATCAATATTTAATTGTGGTATTCTATATGCAGAGCCGTAAGTAGCCTTTTATGCAAATTTTACCAGCACCTTTTAATTTATAACTAGTTGCGCACCGCCGTGTTATCCGCTACATTTTTTCGATATAAAAAGCCTATGTGTTAATCCAGGGTGTCAGCTATCTCCATATGAAATTTTATCAAAATCGGTCAAGCCGTTTAAGCTTGAAGAGGTAACAAACACACTCACAAGCTTTCGCTTTTATAATATTAGTTTTTATTTTTTGTGGTCCTAGTTTGGTCATTTCTGGTCTCTATAGGCCTTGTGCCTAAGCACCGCTGGCAAAGCGCTTTTAACGGCCCTGCTTATAAGTTACTAACAAGTTAATAATTACGGTGATGTAAAATGTAGAGTTGAAGAAGATATTTTGAGATAACCTACTCTACATTTATATTTTATGCTTATTCAAGCTTTCGCTTTACACATTGAATGGTAATATCATTAATTCTTAGATTATTAGCAATCAATGCAAATTAGCTTTTTTAGATAAGCAACTTATAGTTTTCACTCCTCCTTGATTTATTTAAGTTTATGTATTTATTTATATTTAGTCGTGGTGGCCTAGTAAACATACCGGATTTGTATGCACAAGGTTGCAGGTTCAAACCCGGACAAGTACGAGGGTCAAACTGAAAGTTCTTAGAACTGGCCACTTATAAACAATATAATAAAAAAATAATTCTAAAATTTGAAAATAGAACTCTTTGCCAATATTACTGAGTATATATTTCATTAATTTGTCATTTGTTTTACGATTTGGCGGCAAATTGAAAATTGTCTGTGTCACGTCAACATGAATTTAACACGAGAAAATTTTCGTGCAATGATTTTTTATGACTTTCGATGTCATTTAAGTCAACAAGAAAGTTATGATAGACTACGATTGGCCTTTCACGATGAAGCCCCATCTCGTGCGACAGTTTACAACTGGTTTAATGAGTTTAAACGTGGTCGCACTAATCTCACTGATGATTTACGTGAGGGTCGGCCTTCTACGGCGACGACTGAAGATAACATCTGTGTTGTGCGGCGTATGATAGACTCTGACAAAAGAGTGACCTATCAGCAGATTCGGACAAGCTTAGGCATCGGTATGAGTCAAGTGCACAAAATCCTCCACGAACATTTAGCAGTCAGGAAGCTTTGCGCCCGGTGGATACCTCATAATTTGACTGAGGCTCAAAAACTCCATCGTGTGGATTGGTGCCGTAAAATGATTGAAAGATTTAACGGAGGTGACTCAAATGCTGTGTTCGACATACTAACAGGTGACGAAAGCTGGATTTACTGTTATGATCCTGAAACCAAAAGACAATCTGCTCAGTGGGTGTTTCCTTTCGAGAGGTTGCCAACTAAAGTGAAGAGAGATCGAAGTGCGGGAAAAAAAATGGTGGCCTCGTTCTTTGGAAGGATAGGTCATTTCGCAACAATCATGTTAGAGGATCAAAAAACAGTTTCTGCAGAATGGTACACTACCAATTGTTTGCCACTTGTCTTGGAAAAAGTTCGAGAGAAACGACCTCGCAGTAGGATCCTCCTTCACCACGACAACGCCTCGTCGCACACCGCTAAGCGAACGATCGACTATTTGGCGACATCAAACGTTGAATTACTGGGTCACCCGCCGTATAGCCCCGACCTCGCCCCTTGTGATTTTTATTTATTTCCAAAAATTAAAGAAAAACTTAAAGGAAAGCGGTTTATGAATGCTGAAGAAGCGGTGGCTGCGTATCGCGATGCCATTGAAGAGAACCCTAAAGACGAGTGGGCAAAGTGCTTTTCCCAGTGGTTCCATCGCATGCAGCGGTGTATTGACGTGAATGGACAATATTTTGAAAAGATATAATAAAACTAATAACTGGCTAATGTAATCAGTTTTTGATTTTCTAAGAACTTTCAGTTTGACCCTCGTATTAATGTGACTTTTTCAATGTTATAAATACTTTCTTAGTTATTCTAAGACACAACTGACTAACGGTGACGGAAAACATCCTACTCTATACGAGAAGAGGCCTTTGCCCTGCAGTGGGACAGTTATAGGCTGTTATTATATTATTATGTATTTATTAATATAATTATAGTCAAATAAGTAGTACCTTTTGTGTGTTTGTACCTACTTATGGTAAAGGAGTCCGTTCATATATAATACTCTATGGTCTCTATGCATCTCCCGCTGTTTAACTCTGTAACCCTCTAAGGTTGCCATTGAATTTGCGTATTGGAGTTAAGACCCCTTTGCACTCATATGTACAAAGAGGAATAAAAAATTAAGGAACTCCACAATTCTACTTTAAACAACACCGAACCACAATTTTAAAATTGAAAGAACTTACCAAAATCATAAATTATTTTTTCAAAAGAATCCAATGGCTAGCCGGTCATTAATAAATTAATAATGCAATCATCTATGATTTGACCGAATTAAATACTATACATTTTTTATTCTATATTAAGTATATGGTTGTTATTTTTTGCAGAAGTTTTGTTTTGTCAAAAAGACTAATTTATTATATTCCTTAGAATAAAACCCTGAATATGACATTCAGGGTTTTATAGTGTACTAAAGGTCCCGTAGGCACCAGCATTTGACCGTAATTAATTATGATACAAATTTTAGCTTTCTGCACTTCTTTTCCATATGAACTAACCAAATATCACTCTTCTCAAACTTAGTTATTTGTTATTTAACACTATAGATCATCGACGTATAAAATATATATTTTTTAAATTTAACCATAGACTTTAATACAATACAAAACAAATTAAATGACAGATTACAATGTGTCAATTATATGACATTATTGATTAAATATGTATATGAAAGTGTAAAACGTATGGAAGTGTGTGTGTTTTGTCTTGTATATTTCTATTTTTAAATTAATATTAGCTTTCAGTCCTTCATATAAACTATAACTGTGCCAAAATTGGACGCTCCTTCAACCGCATAATTTTCGTAAATATGTACCCAAACATTTCGCTAAATGTATTAATATATAGATGCTTGTTTTCATACAGAGATACGACACTGAACTGTAGTTGAAAAACTACATTCCTATATTTTGAGATAAGGAGTCAGACGTAAGTAAAAGATCTTGCAGATGGGATATAATCTCCTAATCCAATTTCGCTATGTCGTCTTTGCAAAATGGCTCTATACCGAAGAACTAAAAGTTTCTTGAGAATCTTTGCTTGGGTTTTATATTCCGTAAATCTAAATGGTTTTAGTCTCGTTTATGTAAATGAAAATATGGTTGAATTTAAAAGGTTTTTCAATTGAAACTAAGTAATTTATTAAAAATCTTAGACGTTAAGACTTGTATAAAACAAGGTTAATATGTCACTTTTATCATTATTATCTTAATTAGTAGTATGAATGTTTACTTACAGTTTGATTTTCTTGATCGACGTAACGGAGTCCAAAATAAGCTGTTTCCAAGAGATCCAAATGTCTGAACACCACGTCCAACAACGCCTGACCAGTATTGTTATCCTAGAACAGACATTTCAATTAATAATCTTAGACTAAGTGACTATTGATCTACATCTAACATCATTTTGTAATTAAGCTGTCGAAGCTAGGCACCGGCTGGCAAGTGTCACAGGCATAATAATGATTACTAAATCAATCGTATTAATCACAAACAAGTCTACGCACCCACCCTATTTAAACAAATTAGATATCGGATGGTATTACGTAAAGACAACCTAAGGTCAAATCTTCATCAATAGTTTTCATGTAGAATACCCATTTGAATTTGGCATAATGGTGTAGTTTCCTTAATTTATAGTCCGTCTCCATTTAATTTGGCGAAAATAAGCGCTCATTATTCGTTTATCGGCTGAGAAATGCCTTACCTTGAAATACTTGGCTCCTTGTAATTTAATTTTGCTTAGCTACGCCTGTATCTTATACAGCCGTTTGTTTTCTGATCTGAGACTTTAATTAGTTTAAATTACTTACTATTAGTTTAAATACAAATGAGAAATAGCTTTCATCTCTTATTTATAGTGTAGCCTAGGTGATCGTTAATTCTCGACAAATATAAATGATTAGCAATTCAAATTAAAAGCATGGCAGTTGAGGAAAAATAAAACCTGATCGAGACGTGTAATTTTAGAGCACAGTAAGAGAAATCCAATGCTATCACAAGCAATAATGCAGTCCGACTATCTCTGATTAGCATTTCTCGATGCGCAGGTTTCCACAATTAGGCTAATGCGCACGCAATGGGCGCAGGACCAGTAACACCAGTAGTCAACGCGATGCGTATTGCTAACATAATGAACGGGTTCGTGAGCAAACCCAGCTCTCACGCCTCTCACGCTCCACGTGACAGGATAACTACACCCTAAGGTGCTATTTTAAATTTGCCCAAACAACTTTAAAATTCGAAGGAGTTTATTATAATAATGATGTTTTTTATTTACTAAATAGATATAATAAATATACACTAGGTAGCTACAGGTAGTAATGTTGTTTTTATTATTTGAATAATGTAGGTCATAGAAAACTTATCCATTCAGATTTAGCATTGTATATATTTATATTGTAGTGAGGTGAAAAATGTATCCATTAAAAGAAAATGTTAGAGAAGTGTAAATATGACGAAGATTTATAAAAAAATATTAACCTGTCAGTCTATTAGTAGTGCAAATAGACGAATAACTTCCCTGTCCTGTAAGTCACATGTGATACAATATGTTTATTTTTTAACTATTGCGTCTGCATCGTGGACAGTGAAGTTGTTAATATTTTAGTTGTTCTTCATTCCAAGTTCTGTTTAGGCTTTGCCAAAAATTACCAAAATTGATAATTTGACATGACATGACAACTTAAAGTTCTTTGTTCTTTTTACTTGCTCAAGCTGAATTAGGTTTTATGCTTACGTCCTATTACTCTCTGTGATGTAAGTAATTATTGTAGACAGGTTGATCTAATAAGGTATGTCATGCATATCGTTGGTGACCAAACAAATGCACTGTATTAATAAACAAAAGAACTTTGTTTGCTTTGCTAAATGAAATACAAATTATTCCAAGTGGTAAAATGAGTCACAATTAAGGAAGCGATATGGTTTGGAAACAGCATAATATATTATCAATATAAGTGTATATGGCTATAGCCTTGGTCGGCCTGTGGGAAAATTGCGAAACAGTTCGTTGGGCTGAATAATAAATGATTTAATAACAGAGCGCGTTTGCTCCCAGCGTACGTGAAGCTCGAAAAATAACAAACGATTTGAAAATCTGGCAGCACGGTGTAGATGTAGCGACGTGCACGCGATGCCCATGCCGCCCCGGGCCACCGGCGCCGCCGGACGGACGACCGCAGTCCACGCGTCATGCCCACTCCATTTAGTTCACATTTTAATTTAACATACAACTTTACACTTCACGTCAAATAATAAATGATTGTAAATTACATTAATCTCTAAGGTTTAGGCCGCAGGATTGAAGCTCTATTATGTGTTTGGCAATTTAAAACATAACTTGATATAGGTAGTTACTTAATTAGGTACTCACTTTGAAATATGTACTGTAACTATTGACAAAGCTTGATTAGGCGGTTTTTAGTAGTTCCAGACATTTACATGATTAAGAAACAATAAATAAGATGTGACGTTCATTGTCAGTTACGAATGGACAGTAAATCGCTTGCTCCATTGTGCCGGTTGATTGTCAATGAACAGGCAATGAAGATGTCATCAATAAAGCAGAACTAGGAACGAGGTGCATCAACGCAGTAGACCGTGAAATGCCGCCGAGTCAATTTGCTGCGCGACAATACACGTCGAAGCCCGCACCACTTGCCGCCGACACTAGGCCCGCTTCATAAATTGCTGTGCAATTCCTTGTCTTCTCCTCTTCTATCTGAGCCAAATGAAACGCCCGCGTCGCTCGACACTCAATTGTTTTGACAAAGAAAAGCTTGTTGCTTTTAACATTTCTACACTTAATTTTGTTTTGTTTATATAGTACCTACCTAGAGTAGGTACCCATGACTATCAGTTTATATGAAAGTAACTAATATCAGGAAGTATTAAAAGCATAAATATATGTTATTAATTAGTTCAAATGGAATTTAAAATATGAAGATAATATTAAGTCGTGTTCTTCAGGTATAGTCTTATGATGAGATCATCCGATCGACTCCTCGACCTGTAATTTTCTATAATAAACTTAAGTACGAGTCCAACCAATTACAGGCTACGGATGAATTACTTCTACATTCTGGAACATTAAAATAATCAGTCTTTGCTAGGTTGTCAAAGATTTTTTATTAGTTATGAATACATCGTAATGGTCAATTTCGAAGTATAAGTACCTAACAAGGGAAAGATTGGGAACCTACGATAACAGAAAAGATCTGTTTAATAAGTTTATATTATATTTGTGATACTTATGACAAATTTTCTGTAGACCTGTTTCCGTGCAGATAAGGAAAACTATCGAAAAGACGGTCATTTATCTAAAATATCCATACAATTTAGCAAGAAACGTCGAACTCTTGTCGGTTCCACTTTACCCAAATTGGATGATTTAAGCCCAATATATCTCGAGAATTTATTTCACTACCAAGTTGCGTGTCCTCACACAGACCGAACAAAAGCATTTCTGGCATAAATTCCTCGGTTGTTTACGGTTACGATAGAGGCTTATACGAGTATTATCTCAGTATGAGAGGCCTTACGACTGCCAAGAGCTTATAAATGTTTTTAGTTTTAGAGATGTGTTTTGAGAACAATATAATATAATAGTAGACATGACATTTTATTAAGATGTTATCAGATATTGATAGTAGTTCTCTTGTTGTATTGGCTCAGTAATAATGATGTAGGTAAACATTAGGGACACGTTGATAGGGCCAGAGGTGGGCGCGGTCCGCTCGTCGCTTGCTAACCACTCTCACATTCACCACGCGGCGACAATGCGAGTCAAATAGAATTTAATATTCATAGAGCCGACGTACGATTCAGTGAATTCATCGCCCGCACCTTGGACCCGAGCTTCGCATATAAAAGACTTCCCTTGAGCCCCTGGGTGTACTTCAAATAATTCGCTTCGGAATAGCTGCATTTCACGAGTGTGGGTTGAGAAATGGAGAAAAATCCTCGCGTTGTTTCATGTTAAGAGAAAATTGAAAAATACTATCGGCATCCGTCGGGACTCGGGAGTGTCAAAGTGTCCGTCGCGGTTGCGGTTGGATTTATAAAAACATCATAATCACTTTGAATTGAATAAAAAAAGGGTCAAGGCTACCAGAGAAATAAAACAAGTCAATAGAGCAGTGCTCTTATACGGAAGAGGTAAACCATGAAGTGTTTACCTGTATTTCGTGCAGGAGCTCTCGTTCGTCAAGCAAGACCACTCGACAGGCCAGCGTGCGCGGCGCGGGGCACAGGCAGTCCATCATCCCGCCACCGCAGCCGCCGCACGGGTGGCTGCCCCGCCGCTACACGACTCCTGCAACAAATGACCTTACTTATGAAACTTTATGTACGTTTAACGTTACACTCGGGTTCACATACTCAACATAACATAAGGGCTTACTATATACCCAGGCTTACAACTATAGCACCTGAACGAGAAAATCTATATGGCATACTTTTTGTGAGTAAGACTTTCGTGGTACTTGATACTAGGGCCAGTCATAATGTTACGATGTGATATTTCCCATAAAGTCACCAAAGCCCTCAAAGGTCTGCGTAAGTGTTGGCTTGTAATTTGTTACATCATACGATGCTTGTATTTGGTTTCGGTATCAAACAATATTCAGGTAGCATAGAAACAAAAGAGGTAGAGTAACCTCGGTATTCTATCCACAAAGCCAGAAGTTGTTTGAAGTCAATTAAGGAGTTATTTGCAGTTAGACTCAATAGTAAAATCACCAAAGGGTTGGTCGAAACCAAATATATCCTCGTTAAAAGTTAGTCTGGTGTGGGGAGAGAGCGCGCACCCGCTTGTGTTTTAACAATTTTATTTTAATTAGTAGCAGCGCCCTCCCTAATAGGCGGATTTGATTCGTCTGGGTTTTTTTACATACACAAAAAGAAAACGCGCATTTTTGGGTATATTGTATATAGAGTAGCTACGTTTGGAAATATTTTATAACCTGTAGATACGATAGGTAATACCTAACCTGCGCTTAAACATATTTCTCGGATAACTACTTCATAATAAAAATGCAACCAGGTATGTGTAATACATTAAAGGCATTACTAAAATTAATTTCGATTAAAACCTATAAAACTGTTTTCATATTTTCAGATTGCCCCAAATATAAATGTTCAATGTTCATCAGCTTGCCGAAGGATAAACTCTCGGTTCCCGCGTTGCGCTCATTCCAAGTCGGTCAAGAGCGCTTGGACCTGCTCGATGGCTTTTCATTTTCATTGTTTTTCAATGTCGTAGAAAGCTTTCCACAAACCTCATCAATTATGTTCTTATCCTAACTTATTTGTTGCCGTGATATGTAAACCTTTATGTTTCTTAATTAATAATATTGGTGAATTTTATGTTTATTTAAATGCTCTACATTTAATAATGTTTCGAGAAGTATAATAAACGAAAACAAGTCATTCTAACGCTACGAATGTAACTTAAGAAGAAACTTGTAACAAACAACTATAGGAAGAGGGACCAAGAATTGTGGAAACAAACAACAGACACGGCAATACGAGCCATTAATCCGAACGATCCCGACAGAGATTAGTGCTCCCGCTATTGACCCCACACCCCGCTCCTCATCCCCACACGTAGAAACATTTTCCCGCCATTGTCTGACTGAGCAGGAAGTAAAAAGAGGAGTCGCGATTGACATCGTGGCTGCGCACGGCGACCCGGCCCGGCACCTAGCGTGCAACCCCGTTCCACCGCGGTTGCACTTGATATTTGTGATTTTTCCTTTGTTTTCTTGAGAAGATACACACGAGATAAACCGATAGTATCGCGGGCGAACACGAGATATCTAAATAACACGAGGCTCCGCCGATATTCTTGCGCCGTAATGTCTCTATACTATTATCACCCACGTTCTCACGTATAATATTTCCCATGTGCATCGAGGTAACGAGATTTAACTGTTCCCAACAAAAAACGTTCAAGTCGATTTTTTATATTTATCTACGGTGCAGAACGCTGTCTGTTGAGAAATATGCCTTGTTGTTACGCATAACAAGCGATTTATAAGAAACAGAATTTATAAGGCAGGGACAAAGGATTTATGAGACAAAGGAAGAGAGAATTTATTTATTCTAAGAAATTCCTCCCGGCGTTAAGATTTCTATTTTTTAGATTGATTTTATTTCTGTAATTCGGGATAACGATAACGGATATAAATATAAACTGACTGACTTCAAAGAGGACATTTTGTGTCGGCATCATGTAGCTTTTTATTTTGCGTAGTACAAACGTCAAGCAACGCAATAGTAAAGGAGCTGGCGGCACTGGGTTTTACCTCATCTCAAATAAACTAATATACATCCTAATAAAATGTAATAAAGAAAAGTATTCTATATTAAACATGGTTGGGTGTTTATATCCAAATAGGGTATCGTTAGTACACAGATTGGAATTCGTTTATTTAAAAATGTTTCTTGGTTATTGGTGATATAAACAGTGTGCGGTGCGAGCGGACGGCACCGCATGCCGACACGCACTCGCCGCGCGCATACTGATAGCGACGCGTGAGTCTTACGACGCCTGCTGCCGCCGCCACGCCGCGCCGGCGCACTATCTAAACAGTTTTATAATAGCTAGCACAGCTTATCAATTCCACACTTGAACATATTGTTAAGCCGTCTTCAAAGTTAAAAAATCTTTTCTTCGATCATAAGACTTATTATTATTGTCTTCTCTCTACGGCGTTACAGTTCTAGCAGGTATTTAAGCTTAAAAAGCTTAGACCTAGCATATCTAGCAGGCCTGCATTTTCCTTTAATTTCTGTCCAAATTTGAAACATTAAAGTGGATCTTATGATTATTGTTATAAAGATCATTATTTTACGAGTTGGCTAGCGGTTAACCCTAGGACCACTTTGGAATCGTGGAAACACTGTATAGATTTCATTTTATAGCCAATGAGGGCTATAAAATGAAATCAACTTGCACTTATAGACTAAAGCTTTTTAGACTAATTCTGTTAACTAGCTGCTTAATTATTTTTTTAATATTTATAATAAATTGAATAATATCCTCTTTTTTTCGATTGAATTTGAAAAGTCTCAATTAAAAACTAATATGAACAAATCCTTTCTGCCTTTAGTGCCTTTTGGTATGTTTCAGATTTCCCTCCAATATTTCCCTAACCTAGGTTTATCTGGGTCAGTTATACCTACTGCGCAAGACAAAATTAATATTGAGCATGTTGGGTTAGTTATTTCTTAGTTTTGAAACCGTATCGTTGTGCCAATAGCATAGATCTAGAGGTTCGGCGTTGCCACTGCCTTCGGGTTGCTGCGGTATTAGGTATAGTAGTTTAACAAGCCTATACTTAATATACAGGGTGAAGTACACGATGAGTCCAACCAAAAGCCAGGTCATTCGTGTTGATTTTCTAATATATCCTATTGCCACGTTTTTAACCAGCTTCAAAAAGGATTATATACGGTATTATTTTTTTAAGTTGGGTTAAAATAACATTTCACTACCGATTTGGAAATTCATTGTTTATTTGGGGTACTATGGCATTTCCAGTTTCATCATCATCCTCAGCCTATCTATAATTTCCCATTTGGTCCCACTTAATATTGCTAAAAAATCATCCCTAAGCGTAAAAACAGTAACTAGATTCAAATACAGACCCAAAATGCGCGTATGAAGACTATAAGCATTACCTACCGATCCATTAGAAATCTTATTTTTAAATTAGGTACGGATTTGGTACAATATGTAGGTATGGTGAATACTAGTATTAACGCAATAGTAGATAATATATAAAAAATAACAGGTCTCGGTAAGGTAGAGTAATTATTTTTATCGACATAATTTAATACCACAAATTCAGAACTTTACAGAGTAAAGGCAAGTTGAATCTAATTGACCACATTGTACGTAAAATTTCAAAAACAGGAGGTCATTATGCACTTGTATCGATAAGCAATAAACAGGTATGTAGTGGTAGTTCGTTTGACTAACGGAACGTGAATATTTCGTCCGGATTCACTGCATGAATGAGTGGCTTTGTACCAACTGCTACTAAATGACGCTCAACTACCTACGTTTTATGAATTTCAATGGAATGCGTTTATAGTGCCTAGGTATTGAATGAGGGCCTCTGAAATTACATCGATGTATTGGTTAAATGGGATGGGTTAGAATTACAAAGGCCAGTTCGGTGATGCTATAGGACTTTAATGCTTCAAGCCTCAGCTTTAGTAGGTATTGATTATTTGTCTGTTTATTTGTTACGGTAATTTGTTTTTAAGTTTAACTCCGCGGTCTAACCCATGATCTAGTTCATTGCTATAGTAGGAAAGAAATGAATACCGTAGTCATTTAAAGCAGCAAAATCAAAACGTGAAATTTGTTAACAAATTGCTGGCTCGCAATAGTATATAATTTTGCAAATATCAAAAATATTGTTGCTAACTGCAATTATAAATTAAGTTGTTAGAACAACCACTTAGTTTACATATGAATAAATGCACTATCCTATATACTATACTGGCCGAATAGAAAACATAGTTGTAGGTATACCTAGTTCAAGTTAAGAATATTATATACAGTTTGCAATACATCTAGGTACCTATAAATTTCAAGAGAATATCGAACATGTGAACTAAATTGCTTTTACATCACATTTCTTTAAATAACGAATTTCAGCGTGTATACGTTCCTATTAAGTCAAATGGCCCAGCTCCAATTTTATACGGCAATAACTCGCACGCATTACTCGCGTGTTGTATGTACCGTACGCGTCTGATGTAAAGCGTTAGGGAATAAATCGCTGTGAGGCCGTATCTCGGCGGACGGACGTCGTAAAGTTTGCACAACACCGGCCGCACTTTTCGCGCTTCGATACGATAAACCTTCAATGCACGCGGAATAAATTCGATAAAACCAGTACGAGCAGGAGTTTTCTCAGAATGTCCCGCCATTCAAGGAGACTATGAAAGATATCTCATCACCATTGCTTGTTTCATGGGCTGAAATGTGATTCGCAGTTAAAACTACAAAGGCTGCTAAACTACTATTCTACACCACTCCAACAGTTCTGTATATAAAATGTAATGCATTAAGCACCATATTCTTGAAATAAACTTAACAGATGACTTGGATCCGAGTAGTTAGCTGGAGACATGCCAAAAACTGGGTTGCGAATAGCGTATAAGAATATGTAGATCTCCTCATGTACACTTAGGGCATAGTGTGTGTGAGTACAAGTAACACGGGTTGGATAAAGCTCTTCAATATGTTATGTTAACAACATTCTCGCAATACGAAATAATCATGAGAACCTCAAAACGCCCGAATTGGCGCTTAAAGCATTCGAGTATGAGTCATAAGTCGTAGCTTAATACGTTCCAAGAACTCTCAGCCGTTTCAACGAAAGATTTTTTCTTTCTCTCGAAAATTAGTAGGTACATTTATTATTATGAGTAATTTCTGGAGTCTCAAATGAAGGCAGGTAGCCCGCGGCGGACTCGCTCGCAGCAGCAATCAGCAGAGCGCCCGCCGCGCCCGCACGGTAACGCATCCCATATGAAGGCTCACCTCCGCTTGCCCAGCTCCGCCCACAGTTTAACATTTTTCAACTCGCCTGGGAATTAATACTAGTTCGTTGTATTGTTTATTATAGAGCACTCCAATTATACTGTCATTATTATTTTCGGCTTAAGCCAAAGCGCCATATTGCAGTGGTTTTATTTTGTTCGCCTATAATGACTATGGAAGGGTCAATGTGTTTAAATTATTATGTACAAAATTACCGAGTTACTTGTAAGTGATTTGGGGTTTGTACAAAATCAAGCGTATCAAAGTGACTACCTGTTACATATTCAAGGCTATGGCTGTTCATGACTTATTTTACATTTAAATGACGAACGACACAATCATTTCATAAGCTCTATTTGTAGTTAACCTCCCTACTACTAACCATGTTTCCGTCAATATGGGATACACTTTTGAGGGCACACTTTGTAGAATACCGTGTATGGACCACATATGGCTTAGTCGCTGTATATTGTCAGATATAGAAATTACATTCGAGATTTCCTTGAATTTTCTTCTAATGATTCCAATTCCCTCAATTTAACAGTTGGTTTAAACCGGCAGGTATTGTTTATAATATCTGGTAAATAATAACAATATGACTAACATACATTCTACCCACTGTCAAAAAACTCTTGTCGTTGGTGTTCCTTTTGTTGTTTTCAACATAACCAAACAAAGTTCTGTTTTCTTTTTAAATGTACGTAGACGCACTGAACATTTGAAAAGGAAACAAAACTTTTGGCTGTTTACGTTGTTATTCGTTTGTAACGTCGCGTCGGGCGCGTAGATTAGCATTAAATACATATAAAATTCGCACGCTCTAGCTGTACGCCTCGACCCGCAAGCTTGGAAACCGTATGAACGAGGAAATTGTGGGATCGTTATTTTTTGTGACGTCATAATAGAAGTGTTAATTAAAAAGCTGCAGCTATCGCGTAAGGATTCCGAGAGACGGCTTCTTATTCCCAGAGTCACCGCTGTTTATGTAAGTAAAACTATTTCTTTTTAAAACCGACCACATATCTTAAATTTTAATTAGTTTAGTTGCAAAATGTTTTAGTATTTTGTATTTATAACAAGCTTTTGCCTAGGACTGCGTCCCCGTATTTCGATTAAAACACCTGTACGTAGCAGCTGTAAGTAGATTTACTTGATTGAATTTGATTTTGTTAACAGTTTTATGTGTTTTTTTCCGCGGAACCATTTACAAAATTATAATTAGCTTTAGATAATCCTTTTAACATCAGCCAGTGAAAGTCTCGTCAAAATCCGTCCAGCCGTCGCCGTCGTAAAGAAGCTGTATGTGAAATATTTTAGTAGTTAATTGCGAAGTGCAAGTGAACTCTAAATATCAACTAAAATTTATTTAACAATTTTTTTACGTTTAATATTATATGTAACACTATTACCCACAGCTTTACTCGTATTTTTTTGCGATATTGTATACTTACTCATACCTAAACATTATTATCAAAATCCACACAGACAGAATGGCGGCGGCGGCGCGTGGTGTGATAAGATAATATGGATATGATGTAGGTACCACATCAATGATGTACAATCATTGTGAAAGCAATGATAATGATAATCAGCAAAACATAATCACTAATCAGATATTTATAAGCAATATATTATCAACAATATATTGGGTGCTATAGACACTTTAAACCAATTCAAGACTGATCAGTGAATACTCAAGTTGCACAGCTCTACAATTTCATTCCTAGTAAAAATAATGTCCCCAACATTATTTTATCTAGGAATGAAATTGTAGAGCCTAGTAAAAATAATGTTGGGGATAATAAATTATGAGCTACGAAAGAGGTTGGTGGTTCGACTACTAGGTAAAGTTTGAATGATGGTACATAGAGTAGGAAGTTGGTACATGCGCGCGATTAACATACTCAGTGCGTTTCCACGGCGCACGGCGCTTCTCCACCTTGTTCGAGTGAGCAACTAACGAAGAACCCCTCTAAAACTTTGTTTTACGTTCGCACCGCACTCGCTTTGTGAATTAAAAGCGGTGCTCCTTTCGCACTAAAACGCCCCTTAATGAAACGCGATCGTCGCAAATTCGTCTAAATTTCCGCAACAATGAGTACGCCAGGCGTCGTTTCGCAGACTGCGCGTTACTCATCCGCCCGCATAACGAGAGGTTAAATTAAATAACAACGAAACTTTGAGAATCTCCGGCGTCGAGTGGTGTAACGCTGAAGCTATATTATTAGTTCGATTCCGATTGGAAGTTTCTGACCGCAAACAGCTCATGGAGGGTTCGACTGAACAAAATGATCTTGCTGCGCACCGGGGTTGTCTGGCATTATCCTGTGTAGGTATAATGTTGTTATACCCGGAGCGGACGTTATATACCACATTAATAATGTTCTGGGTATTTCTGTGTCCATGATCTTTACTAAGGTCTAAATTAAAAATCTTGCTTTTTTTAAACAATAATGTCTTTTAGGTATTCCTGTTTTGTGTGTTACTTTTAAATGATAATGGGTAGTAGTTGTATATACAATTATGTATTGTTAAAAATTGTTTAATTCTACCACCGCTTATTGGAACGGGAGCGCTTTGACAGACACGATTCAATCTGGTAATCGGAAATGGGCATTGTTGCAACAAAGGCCCTATTGTCCTCCGGCAGAAGCATCCACCCGCGCCCGCGCCTCTCCCCCCGCTTTCGCCCGCTGCATGCCCGCGAATATTCATGCCAATAATACAACACCGCACATACAGATTCCAACATGTCCGTCACAATAAATAGAACCTATTTAAACCTACTACAGTGAACTATGTATAGAGAATGGATTGAACGACTGAACAATTGTGTGGCACTACAATAGTAAAGTTGTTTACCAGTTTTTTAAAACATATCTACACATCGTGTTTATAAACAAATTATAACTTTGTGAAGATCACAATAGAAATATGTTTGCCATATTTTTATTTAGCATATACAGTTTAATTGGATGAATCAGAGATTGCGGTTAATATCGGTATAAAAGTACTTAAGTAGCTAACTTCCTTACAATTTCCTTTTTATTATGCAGATATTGGCTTCGATTTTTCGATTGTTTTACTAATGTTAGGTTGTAGAGACTATGGGAGAATTCGTTACCAAGCTTTGCCGCGTGATATTTTTGAAATCATCGCGGTATTTTAATGAGATTAATGCACTTGTAAGAGGGCTGCAATGCCAACTCCTTGGACACTGCAAAGATTATTTACTAAAACGTTGACCCCTTTAAACGTAATGTATATTTTAAATCTTTGGACTGTGATATACATAAGTCAATAGACTTCAAAGGTGATCTGTTTAAGTTTGTACCTATACTTTACGTAACAAGGAATTGTCCAGGGTGTTATTCCCATCTTGCTTAATACCGCGTGGAACTTGTCCAGGGTAGTCAAATGATTTAACAGATACCGAACTGATAACACTATCCTTATCTTTTACCCGCCAATACCATCACGGTTCTCATTTTCTCATCCTAAGGGCGCGGAAACCTATTATTCTTATAACTTGGGTAGCCCGTGTTTTATGCTATGAGAAAAACTTAGTTATGGAATCTCCTCCTTAAAATACAATACCTAATTAGATCATTTACTTTATCATTACCTTAAAAGGTATGTCGTGTGTATGAAGAAAGATATATCAGATATTGTGTAAAAGGTAAGACGAATATGATTAATTCCTATTAGATTTTGAGTGTTAACATTGTGGATGCAGCATGGACGCTCGCAAAAAAAACTTCTAAGTCGAAGAGAAGTTTTTTTTTTACCTTGGTACCTACCAGACCAGAGTATTCATCAGATTTATTTCAACGTGATACCTTCACGCGTTCCTGTGAAAAAACGAATTGACAGGCAGACAAACGGACAACGAAGGGATCCTATCAAGTTTCCGATTTCCTTTTTGGGGTACGGAACCCTAAAAGCATTGGAAAGCCAAAAATAACTTATGTGCGCATTGAACTACAGACCAAGATGCGCGTGAAAAGATTATAAGCACTACCTACTGATGTATTGAAATTTGTGCCAGACTCACGCACCCATCGCGGAAGACTTGCGATATAGCGTGAGTGGAGTAGTAAGATCGACCTACAACGAACCTATTTGGCTAGACGCGACGACGAAAAGACGACCGCAGTAACAAACATTGAAAAAATATAACCGAATTGAGAACCTGTCAATTTTTAGGCTAGTCTAAGCAACACACCTTCGTGACTTACGTGCGCCGTGTGGAGACAAATCCATCGACAACGACGTCATGTACACGTTGGAGGCATTGTCAGACGCTAAAAGAATTGATGACACTTGTAGGAAATGTGGAATACTACAATTTTAAAACAACAAGGGTATACTATCATGACATAGGTAGGTACTGCCTAATTGCCGGTATTTTGTGTTTTATGACTTAGACACCGGATAGAAGGATTAAGTATTTGAGAATATTGTTTGTATAATGCGGTTTTGAAGCTTGATATTTACAGACAGCTTTAGCACAGAAAGTTATATATTCAGTTATGGATCGATATATATTTATTGTACACGGGTACCTACAGTTCACACAAAAGGAAGTGAGATAGGTCTATTGTTCATTCGAGTGTGTTTATATTTCAAAAGGTCGGCCCGAATCCGCTATGCTATTCTTCTGAAGCACTAACATTATTTCGAAAGTAATCTCGCACGTCACCTTGCAAAGCGCTAATGTCATATCTCACCGCGGATTTAGAAGTGAGTTCGTAAGTGATGTCTTTAGAATAGAAGGGCTGACCAGGATAAAAAAACTGCGAAAAATTTGCGTACAAAGGCTTACTTTTAAATAATGTATTTGAAACTCCTTAAAGATTTATTTTAGAATAAACGTATTTCAACTGTGCGAAAACCCAATTATGCTATAACTAGTTTGGATTTTGTCTCAATTAAATATAGCACTGGACTGCCTTATTGGTTCAGTGTACACAAAACGCACAGTGCAGGTTCGTTTGTGGTCCATTGCAATTCCCGGGTCGGAAAGTTATTGCGTTTTTCCATTCCAATATGACGCAATCTGGATTTGAGCATGAGAATGTTTTATTTGTAAACATAGGTGAAATTACAACAGTGTGTGAGACGTTATAGATAGGTATCTCGTCTATGTTTTGCCTCGGGGAGTACAAATATATTTAAATAACAATGTCATAATTTTCACACACGGATGGGCCACCTTTGATGCTTTATCTAATTGGCATCGTTTACTGGCTTTACGTTCTTAAGACAAAAGAATAAAAGTATGAGTCAAGTTCAAAAGTGGGCGGTACATTGAGTGGACCGCAATTTACAAAAGTCTGCAGAGGACAAGGGCCCCTCGACCTCTCGCGTAACTTACCCAAATTGCTCGACCAACCACTTTTTATTATAATTTTAAAGAGGAAATAATAAAGTATTCTAGTTAGGTTCTATTAATAAACGTGTTTAATTACTATCAGATTGAATAAGAATGAAGCGAACAGTCAGTTTAAGAAATAGAATATCAGATGTTACATTGAAGAAGTTCACATTGAGTGTGCGTACACTCAACTTCTTCTTCTTTATAAATTTACCTAATATTATATAATAATTATTATGTAAAATTACCCAAGTAAACATTTAACAAAATGTAATATATATTTTAATAATGAGTTCGAACTCTATATTTTTGACAGGATACGATAAAAAAGAGTGTAATTGCCTCAGGAGACCATCATCACCTAACAATACAAAGTAAAAAGAACGTAAGTTCTCTCGCCCGATAGAACGCAATTGTTTAATAATAGAGATAAACCTAATTACCTACACTTGAAAACTCCAAAACATCATAAGTCTAGGAAGTATTTTATTAAATATCTCAAGAAAGACATGATGCTTTTTATAATACTGCTTTCGCCTAGCGCTTGAGCATCAGAAACGGGGCACATAGCCTCTCCGAGTCATCAACAGCGATGATTTTAAAAAACTGCCGTATATAGAATTCAAAGGTACATGAGGCTACTGTATAATCAGTTCCGCTACGAAACAAAATGAGATTATTGCCAAGGTGAGGTAAGTGCGGCCAGCGATGGATGCACCGCGCCGACGACCGCGGCCGCGCCGGCGGCCATTCAACTCAACCGTGGCCTCGCGCAGCCCGTGCCGGCCTTCATGGAAAACACTGCCGCTGGACATTCATCCAATTGTACCATAGTACCCATGAATACATTCCTACAAAGACTTGATGATCAGCGCTCTCAATCAGACAGTTACATTCGATGATAGCCCTAAAACGTAACCAAATGGTCACGGACCATAAAGTAATTAATAGGAATGACTACGAAGGCCAAGTTTTGATACCTACAATCTTATTATCTATAAACTAAACTACGTGCTTTAGGCAAGCGCATAGTATGTAGGTAGTTGAGGAAGTTATGGCAGGTGGCCCTGAATCTTATAAATACGTAAAGGTACACCATAACATTTAGTATAGTAATAAAATTATTAATACCTAGTAAAAAAAGTCCAAAGTTCTTCTTTTCACGAATCACGCTGAACGGAAACATGCGGTTGTTGTGATCATCGTCAGTTAAAAAGCAAGATAATTTTTGCACTTAAATCGTACTTGACGACACGACTGATGGAGCCGGTATTTCTCCGAACACTTCACGACACTTTTATTTAGTTTACATATTACATTGTTGTATTACTAAGTTATCTTAAATTCATTAGTTTAAGAACTTGACACTAAACGCAGATCACAAGTGTTAAAAACACAAAAGAGATAAAATCGCGAGCGCAAGTTAGGTGCTCGTGTGGGGCAGCGTGCCACCTGCCAATGTTAGCGAACACGAATCTACTGCCGCCGGCCACTGCCTGCCGGTCCCGCGCTCACAACTCCAGCTCACCATGACACTACCAGTTACCGACAGAGCACGTTCGTTTTTATTAAACCAAGTACATTGCTGCTTGCACACAAAGATCGTTCGACTTAACCCAACACAACAAGAAATGTATTACAAACACAAACGAACTTCGTTACCAGATAACTGTGTAAGGGCTTGAGCTTTGCGTGGGAGGTAAAAGCTCGTTCGTTTAACTTCCTACGTATTGTTTGGAGTCAAAGCAACGCCCTCTGTGGGGAACTCTGAAAATGACGACAACGCCATCTAACAGTTAGTTGATATACCCGTGATTGAAGTTGGCTTCTGCGGACCGAAGCCTGACAAACAGTCAAGACACTGCGAAGTAACTGTTATTTGTATACAGGTGTCACTGCAGGAGATGAAAAAAAGTGTATGTTTTGGTTTAAAGATTTGGATTGGTTGAAAGATATAACATTATAGTTTTTTGGTGGTGGTAGTTTACTTCGTCTCATCTGAGTTTGTCTGTTATTTTTGAATTGAGAAAGTACTTTCTAACACTGTAGTCCAGTTCCGTTGGTGTTCAAAAGGTCGAGACCTCAGAACCAAATTGCCTTGAATGTTTTAACATTAAACGTTGTCTATCATGTTTTATAGGTCAAATAATATAAAGTTATCCCTTCGTTTATTTTTTTACTTTATTATAAAAAAAAAATCTTAGATCGTTCTTAAAATTAAAGAGAGAGATCGATCATCGCACAGCCTAAACCGCTAGAGTTAGGACGTTAAAATTTCGGCAATAGATACGTCTTATATCGTAGTAAATTTCACCCCTATGGGGATAAATTGGGGGTAAACGGAAGTGCAGAAATTTAGCATCCGAGCATATTAGTTTAATTCAAAGTAAGATGCATGTTTACATTATTATTGTTGGTAAATAATTAAATAACCCTTTCAGTCTGCCATGTTGAATGAATTAAACATACCTACTTACAAACATTGCAAAGATGGGCTGAAATGGTTCATATTAGCTTGATTCCAAAGACCACGGTCTTGATTTGTATGAGTATCTAGTATGACGTAATTCTATTCCCTGAAATAGCTCCAGACGAAGGAACTTCTCAACCGTTAAAAAATAAACTAAAAGCTGGTTGGTTTATAGTTTTTTTGATCAACTCTTCATTAGCCGGGTCCACACCGGACGATCCATCGCGCTCCAATCGCGCGCGGCAGGAGCGCGATCCAAATGTGCGGGCGGTGTGGACGTGCCGCGCGCGATCCATGCGCAAGTATTGGAGCGCGCGATCCCTGCTGCGCCCGATCCGTGCGTTGTCGGTTTTTTTGCCAGCCTCAAAGGTGCCTCAGTTGCGTGCCGCGCGCGGTGTGGACAGTTGTGTGTGGTTCGCGCGATCCTTCACGCCATGGACATCTCGCAAAGTCGTCGTCTGATATCGCTTTATAAGGAATTTAAATGTTTATGGGACCCAAAAGATGTTAATTATACCAATAGAGGTATAAGAGACGATGCTTGGCGTCAGATTTTTCGCGAAATGGATAACATAAAAATAGAAGACCTAAAGAAAAAAATGCGGTCTTTGGCGGGAGGCTATAGACGGGAAAAATTTAGAGAAAAACAAAGCCGTATAACTGGATCGGGTAAGTAATCTTCTCATACACACTCTCACCGATTTTTTTTCGCCATTTCTTTTACCGGTGGGCATTTTGCTTTGCTTCCGAAATGGTGGTAGTTTATAGAGTAGCTTATTTAATTTAAATTTATAATTATTCAAAATATTATAACTATGTAAAGACGTGTCTAAGTGCCCGTGAGGGCCTACAGAATAAAGATGCTTTGAATTTTGAATTTTTACATACCTGCATATTAGAACAGTCCGGAATAGTGCACGGCACTTGAATACCGCAACCGATCTTACCTCAGCTTCGCCCGCATTTCTGAAATCGACGCGGGCAAAGCTGCGGGAGTTCAGTTAGTTTTTATATAAATTATAATTTTGTTGTTGTTTTTAAATTTATTATGTTGAAAAAAAAAACGTTATTTAATGAATTACTTGTTTATTTCAGGTGCACAAGATACATATAAATCAAAGTGGTTTGCGTATGATGACTTCGACTTTATGGCGGATAAAAATGAACCCGGAACTACTCGAGATACTTTGGAACACGTGAGTCAAGTTCACTGATATTCATTTTGCCAAATTATTGTATGGTTTGTAACAAAGTGTCTTGCTAAATGGGACCGTATTGTATGGGCACTTTCTACTGCTCTTCTTGGTATGACGGCCATCGGTTGTAGTGATTGTGATGGTGGTTCATTTCGCCAGCTTCCAAGTATTACATCTCCATTGTCCTGGACCATATCAAACGTTCCAGGCGATGTAAAGTTAGAATTACTACGTAAATAGTTATATAGATGAACCGTTGCCAGCACGACTTTAGTCGCAGTTTCTGGTTCCAAAAGCATAGGTTTACGCAGAACTCTATAGACAGAACTAAGTACTCCAAATGCGTTTTCTACTACTCTACGTGCTCTTGACAGTCGGTAGTTGAAAATTCTTTCACACGAGCCCCTTTCCCGAGTACCATCGTATGGTCTCATTGTATAATCATTCAGCTGAAAAGCTTTATCACCTAGTATACAATAGGGTACTTCAATTTTATAGGGAACTTGTAATATTTCCGGGGGTGGAATGTTTAGTTCTTTTTTTTCAAGTTTTTTATATAAATTTGTGTTTTTGAACACGCCTCCATCTGATATTCTGCCTTTAGTCCCAACATTCACATACAGAAACTTATAATTTGCATCTACTAATGCAAAAAGAACAATACTAGGAAATAATTTGTAGTTATCAAAGTCGTTGCCACTATTAAAAGGCGATTGCAAAACAACATGTTTGCCGTCCATCGCTCCTATCACGTGTGGGAAATTCCATTTATCCTCGAATTGCTGAGAAATTTTACGCCACTCTTCTTCAGTAGATGGCACCTGAAAATAAAGATGCCGTGAGATCCTTAACCTTTAACTGGGGACATGACAAATTTATAACACTTTAAGGGACATGTAGTCTCACAGGCTACAGCCGATTTTGTAATTAGTATTACTTACGTATAAATCAACCGATGACACGTCCACCCTAGCCCTAAAACAAAAGCTACTGAGAAGCAGGGTTGAGGCAAGTGGGGGGAAAGGGTTAATTCTAAGAATTTGCAAACTACGCGACGCCTGTGAGGCTACACGTCACTAGTTAAAGGTTAATAATAAAAAGTTGAAAATAAAAATAAGTAGTAATAATAATAATAATGTTGTTACAGGAAGAAACTAATACGACTGAACGGGAACTTGAAGTAAATGTTACAGTGAGCGAAAACGAGAACAGTAACATTGTTAGTAGTGACATACAACCGGAAAGAGCCAACCAACACACAGATTTGAGTAGAGAGCAGAATGCTCAAAGTGTACAATCCAATGTCCAAACAACAAGCAATCGAGCAAAAAAAAGGAAGAAAACTACTTCTAATAATGCAGATGATATATCAGATGATACTCTTTCAGAAGCTTTCCAACTGCTGCAACAATGTGCACAGCCACCACAACCAGACACAGATTCTTACATTGCTTTCGGGCAGTATATATCTACTGAATTGCGGAAATATGATGCAGTAACATTACCTTATGTCAAAAATGCTATATGCCAAGTAATTTTTGAAGCTGACACAGGAAGATATAACAATTATGGATATTACACTAATTCATATCCTAGCACACCTTCAGCCTCCACTTCATCGCACACTCCAGCTCCACCTCCACAGGCACCACCATCTGCTCATCTGGCCTCAACTTCATCGCATACTCCAGTTCCACCTCCACAGGCATCACCATCTACTCATCTAGCCTCAACTTCAGCGCAGTCCCAGTCTCAACAACCTCAGGATTATTCAGTTCCACAGTCACCACCGAATTAAATAAGTGCCTACCTATTCTTTCTTGTTTTCTTATGTTTTCAAATAATGTTGATTAATTGTAAACATGTTACTTCACTATAATTATAATACACTACTTTTTTATTGAGTAATAAAGTATGGTTTTACTTACCTTCACATAATCCTTTAACAAGTCAATGATTGCTTCACAAACTTCGGGAATAATTTTCGATATAGACTGTTTGGAAATGCGGAAGAGATACTGCAAACTGACATATGAATCTCCAGTCGCTAAAAATCGCAATGTAAGTAGTAATCTTTCCTTCACAGTAATGGCATCTCTATAATTTGTATCATTCTTTCTTAGCTTGTTGTTCAGTAACGAACACAATATCTCAAATTTATTGACATTCATTCTTGCAAAATTGTGTTCAGCTTTATCTGACACTAACTCTGCATAAAGCTGAGTGCCAGATTTTAAGCGATTTTTGTATATTGTTTTTATCCAGAACCGTCTTTTTATTTTTTGTGATTTTTTGCGCAAATTTTTAAGCAAAATATAGGTTACTGCTGCCACGGCAATTCGACGCCGACGCTGCACGTGTGACTCCATCTCAAGCAAGAGTTCGACTGAATCATGGATCGCCTATGGATCGCTAGGAGCGTAGGTTCAGGATCGCAGTTCAATTAAACTGGATCGGCCTAGTACGATCCACGAACCACACTCCGTGATCCTGGATCGCGGATCGCGCGATCGCTGATGCAGGTTGGATCGTCCGGTGTGGACCCGGCTATTGGGTACACCGATGACTTATTACAAACTAGCTGCGCCCCGCGGTGTTATCCGCTACATTTTTTCGGGATAAAAAGTAGCCTAGTAGTAGTGAGATCTCGCCATTATAGATAATGTATACTTATGTATTAAATATATTGCATCATTTAAAGCCCATTATATTATCGCAATTTATTTATATGTTTATACATCTTACACATATTTGTATAAAGGTGGACTAAATGCCATAGGCATTTTCTACCAGTCAACCTTAATCAGTTTCAAAGCTCGCAGTGTCGGAACGGTGACAGTTTATAAGAGTTAAAGCAAACAGTATAATAATATTACGGGAGAAGAGAGCCTGAAGCCGATTCGAAACGCCATCTGGATTTCCTCTCCGGTAACGAACGCTCAATATGTAGCTATATCTAGCTATGTACGTATACGTATACCTTCTAGGTTTAAAACGCATGTGTTAATCACAATGCAATTTGCGAATATAATGATAATTTCAATAAATTGTCATTGATCGAGTCTGATGTGGATAAAACACCCTAAAAATTAAGCACGAAATGGACAAACGAAACACAAACAAGCCCATGCATAGTTTGCGTCGGCGACCATTTTGTGATGTTGTTAGATTAAGCTTATAATTATTTCCGTGACAAGGTTGCCATAATTGAAAATACTGGTAAGCCATACAATTTATAAATATGTCATAATTTTGATGAAAAAATAAACAATTATTCTTTAAAATGCTTTATATTAAATTAGAGAACTAAATTATTTGATTTCCTTTTTTGCATTAAAGTTGGGATTACAGAGAGATCTATCGATATTATGAAACTAATAGTTAATATCGGGGTTGTAATGTAGGTGGCGACGGTATGGATGTTAATCTCTAATGCATTGATTTGCCAAGATGGTTCCCCAATTCCTAAAGAGTTTTTAAATAAATTATTTCTAGCTGATTGTATTATAAATCAAGTAGCGTAGTGTTTCAAACACATGCCCAACACATAACATTATCCTGTTCCTTCTATTTGGACACTGTATGCATGTAGCGTCATTGAAGTGTTAAAAATAGACATGACGCATGTTGGAACAAACACGCAAGTGGCCAACTTTAAACACTGCTTGCCGAAAGTTAAATAAACAAACCACCATGGTGTAGAAACAAATTTTATGGTGCTACTTACATTTTTCGTGTTAATGCGTGGAAAAGAAGATGTTTCATAAAACACATAAAAAAAAACATAACATCACGCCTGTATTCCCCGAAGGGGTAGGCAGAGGTGCACATATTATAGTACACCCACATTTTGCCAGTTATGTTTTTAGGTCCCAATGTAATAGGGAGCGAGCCTATTGCCATCAACCGGGCGCAAATCCAGACTCCGTGCTGCTACTGAGAATTACCTAATGGAAAAACCCAGTAACACTTTGCCCGACCCGGGATTCGAGCCCAGGACCTCGTGCTCAGCAGTCGCGCTTAGCAACCACTAGACCAACGAGGCAGTCAAGAAGATGTTTCCTTAGATAAAAGCAATGAAAGTCATAGGATAATAAAACGCAATACTCGCGATGCCTTATTATTTATGAACCCAGACACTTAACAAGGTAATAATATCGATCTTTGTGCAGCAAAGATAATGAGCTAACGATAGTAGTAAACGATAATATACACGAACATATTGTAATGTTTCCATGGATCACTCAGCTTTAATATATAGGTACCTAGTTTGTAAGTTAATTAACATGTGGGCAGTAGGTGGTATATATATAATTATGCTGAACTACTGCTTGCTAGTTCTAAGAGTCTTAGCGCCATGCCGTGGATGGTAGGATGGATGGATGGACATAAGAAAACTAAGAGTGCCTTATTGTATAGGGAAACCTACAATAACGTGAAGTGGTCTCTAGTTAATAAAAAACCTGGGAAGAACTTTACGACTTTTTTAAATACATTCAACTCCATGAATATTAGGAATCTGACTGGCGAGACTGAAGACAGAATGCTCATATTTTAAACTTGTTTCCTATATTTCCATTAAACCCTAACTTTTCCTAGCTACGGTTAAATAATTAATATATTGTGTCTTAGCATAATTTGAGTGTTTTTTGACCATAGGTAATCATCATGTGACGCTTTAACATGAGGTTATAGTCTGAGTAATTGATTCTTTTTACGGTTGCGTAGTGAACAAGAAACTCTTTATAGCTCGCCGAGAGGATCAAGCATGCAACGCCTAGCGAAGCAGTGTTATCGCTTAGTCACTACAGATATCCGGGCGTCTAATTCATATCACATAATATGCAAATATTCTACATACATAACAATGTACATTTAGTTGTTGATGTAAAAACGTTCACGGAACTTTACATTGCACTTTACATGGAATGACATCGATGAGGATGTGAGTAACTTTTCGGCGGCGGATGTGACGGACGATCGAAGCCAGCCTTTAACGACTTTTTTTTCATGTAGTTATTACTAAAATATGAACGCGGTATGAAATAAATTGTTATTGGCCCCAGTAACAAGATTGTACCAAATTCACAGTTACCAGTTTCCAGGACCCTGTCGTTTTCTGTTACTAAAACCCTTCATAAGTTATTTTGTTCAAACATACATTCTTGGTGAAAAATATGGGTAAAGTTTTATACCGGAAAATTGAAATTATATAAAATTTCTAGCCGCGAGCTCTAACGAAGCTGGCCGCACATAAAATGAGAATGAAGACCATTCAAAAATAATTTTATTGGGTTCCATTAGTCTACAGTCTACACTAGCACGTAAGCTTCTAGAAACAATCAAGATGAGTAACTTTTATACACAAGTACCAAGCCAAACTTTAGACACTTAACCTTGCTTGCTGATTATAAGGACATGAACGTTAATTAAAGTGACTGATGTCTATCATAACTATGCGCATGTCGCGCGGACACATACATCCACCACAAGAATTCAATTTACTTTGATGTAAGTACGAAAGCGTGTGCTGAATAATCATTTGGGTACTATAAAAGTTATGTTATTCGTTCAACTTTGATATCTCTAGACTCAGATAAGCTTTAGTGATACATATTTACCAGGTCTATCGTAAACGAATGGCAATGATTCAGAAACGTAACATTTACAATTTAAATGGCTAGTCAATTTTATAAGTTTTATTAGGTGAATTCCGAGGCACAGATTTCTGCCTAGATCGGATGTAGATGGTCTCAAATTTTATTGTATGTACCATATATTTACTTTCATCTGTTATAATATAAAAAATGTACTTTATAAACTTTGTTTTTAGTTATAATATATCTCTAAATGATAAAACTAATGTGGTAATTAGTAGGTAGTTATGGATATTTTTGTCGATACCCCGTTGCATATACTCACCGCACTTACGCACCATGTTGGTGGCAGGAATACATAGATTAGGTGCGCTTCAAGTTGAGGCGCTCCACGGCAGGCCTCGGAAAGGATATAGACAAATAAATTCCAAACTAATTGATAAAATAATTTATTAAAAATAGTGCATACAATGTTTAATATGGCCATTATATAGCGGTTAAATTTATAATAAGTACTTAAAACTAATTTTTATATGTTCATCACATAATAATTATTAAGATTGCGTCATTTGGTACAAACCAAAGTATACTTAAATCTACATGTTTATTAAATTCTTTACTAACTGAATACAATCAATAATTGTAACATAATAAAACAAAATAAAATGTAATCATTACAATGATACAACATTATTTAGAACTTATAATAAGTATAAATTGATAACGGATCGATGGATGCGAGCAGTGGCACGATGGCTCAGTTGGCAGAGCGGCGCCACAGGACGGCAAAAATCACGGGTTCGAGGCCCGCTCGTGCCCATCATTTTCAAGTTTCCTTTATCTATTAATACTTATCATAAGTAGTTAACTATTATGCATATTCCTAAATAATGTATTTTAGACATGCGAGTAAAATGTAGAAGTAGAAAGAATAAGTATTTAATGATAAACTATTATAACAACTAAGTACAAACAATTATTGTAACAATATAAATGTATTAAAAAAATACAAAACGATATAACACCTCTTAGTTATGAAGAAATGCAGTGCAGCAGTGGTCAAAAATATAATCAATTAAAAAATGATTAGTTACGAGACAATCTATACAGTAGGTAATCGTCATTAATACTCATAATAATATTTCATACGCAATGTAAGAAATATTATGAGGACGTCGTCCCTGGACGTCCAGGTATTTTTATACATTGCATAGGTATTGTATTGTATAGAATACCTAAATTATACACATCGCCGGTAACGAAATCTAATATTTAGGGTTTAATTCACTAAATAACGTTTTTTTTTCTATAAATATGATATTATAATCTTAAATATGATAAAGTACACATACAAATAATCTGCAAAAGTAAAAAGTTTACATAGCATTGAAATATAATTATATCTTTTCTGTAATGTTGTTTAATAGTAACTTAAATAAACGCGAAATTTGGATCGGCTTTTGTTATGGCCCATTGGAATTTACTTTGAAGTGACTTCGAAGTGTAGATTTCCTTTATGTCTATGTTATTTTTTATGCACCAAGCAACAGTAATTCTTGGATCCATATAATGTATCCTGGAAGTATTAAGTGCAATTTTTTTGTTTTCATGTATATTCAATTGATCTTCCAACTTTTTTTGTTCCTTTTTCAGACAAACAAGTTGTTGCCTTTTCTTATAGCTAGGGCGCATCAGATTATCATTCTCAACGGTTCTAACTTCATTCCGTAGGCTATCAATTTTACTATTAAGTGATGCCGTCGTATCCTTATCTGATTGATTCTTCTGAGTACATTGGTGATTACACAAGTCCGCTACACTAAAGTTTGCTTTTCGGTAATATATGACTTTTTCTTCTGTGGTCGCATTATCTTTAGTGAATTGATTTAACCTTTCTTGCAACATTGTAGACGCCTTATATGTTCTGAACACCTTAGCGGTTAATTCAGGCATTAATTCTTTTAAGTATTTATTCAAGCTTTTGGTATCAAGTGTTTCAAAGAGATCGTCACCTGGTTCTTTATTTGCCATAAACGACTTAAGATTTTCAAAAACATTCGAATCAACTGGCACTGTTTTCTCGTATTTAATAGAATCTTTACCAAGGAAATCTAGTTCTACTACACATTTTTTATTATCTTTTTCATCGTGCAAAGTTATGTGTTCTACTCGTAATGAACAACAACCAACTGTATCCGCTTGATCTTCATCTTTTTCATTACCTGCCCTCAAGGCAAGCTTATCTATAAGATATAAGGCAACAGCACGTTGGCGAATGTGTCTGTCTGCACCGTTCTTTATATCTTCATTATACTTCTCTCTAATTTTGACGATATACGTGTGAAGTTTTCTAGCGGTTTCATACTTTTGTAAATCTTTTTCTTGTTTTAATTTAGAACTTGGGTGTAACTCAACGTATTTCACTTTGCCTAAAACATTTCCTACCCATGAAGCTAACCATGACACTTTATCATCATGTCTAACTTCTTTCCAATTATGTCCTGATGGTGGAATAGGAATAATGCTATCGGCAGAACAATTAATTATCATATCTTCAGGCATTACACGTGTTTTCAACTTACCCATTTTCGGATGATAACCACGGCCTTTGTAAAGCCCAGGAGGTTCTATTTTATAGCAGGAAAGTTTTTCCTTACGGCCGTCTATATTACAATAACCATACTCATTTTCTATCTTCTCTTTCTCAGCTTTAATAGATGCTTTTTCTTCCTTTGAAAGTCTTTGCTCTGACAATCTTTTAAAGTAATCTTGCATTTGTGTAAAATTACACTTAGAAATATCTTTTATAAGTTCTCTCTCCTCGTTTGTCATCACCTTGCGCCAGTCAGCAAAAAAGTTTTTTCTAAATGTGGCCTTTTTGGTACGTGGATGTTCAATCATTTTAGCATAGAATCCTGCAACTTCTTCAGCATCAGGAGAAAGCTTCAATTCTGTATTATCATAAATGAATTTAACATTTTCTGGCAAAGGTTTATATTCCGGCGCAAAGAAAGGACCTTTATGTTCCAAAAATAACCATTTTGGATGTTTCTTTTTGTCGTTGTCCTTCTTTTTGCGTTTATGGGTTTCATTACCAACTGTACATTTCGTTAATTTTGTTTTCCTTTTCTTAACAACTGTTTGACTAGTCATTGGCTCTTCAATATTTGACAAATTTTGTCGATTATAATCATTTTCATAAGGCAGTTCCTCGATTACATTTCCGTTTGAATTCATGTTGCAACTATGACCAGCATGACCAGTCTAACTATACATATAACACTCAACCTTTATTAAATTAGATGTCTTATTAGAAAAATATTTTATACTCACTTCTTATACAACACCACAAATTAAAATCATATCAAAAATATAAAATTTTGATTTTGTACATACGAGGGTCAAACTGAAAGTTCTTAGAACTGGCCACTTATAAACAATATAATAAAAAAATAATTCTAAAATTTGAAAATAGAACTCTTTGCCAATATTACTGAGTATATATTTCATTAATTTGTCATTTTTTTTACGATTTGGCGGCAAATTGAAAATTGTCTGTGTCACGTCAACATGAATTTAACACGAGAAAATTTTCGTGCAATGATTTTTTATGACTTTCGATGTCATTTAAGTCAACAAGAAAGTTATGATAGACTACGATTGGCCTTTTACGATGAAGCCCCATCTCGTGCGACAGTTTACAACTGGTTTAATGAGTTTAAACGTGGTCGCACTAATCTCACTGATGATTTACGTGAAGGACGGCCTTCTACGGCGACGACTGAAGATAACATCTGTGTTGTGCGGCGTATGATAGAGACTGACAAAAGAGTGACCTATCAGCAGATTCGGACAAGCTTAGGCATCGGTATGAGTCAAGTGCACAAAATCCTCCACGAACATTTAGCAGTTAGGAAGCTTTGCGCCCGGTGGATACCTCATAATTTGACTGAGGCTCAAAAACTCCATCGTGTGGATTGGTGCCGTAAAATGATTGAAAGATTTAACGGAGGTGACTCAAATGCTGTGTTCGACATACTAACAGGTGACGAAAGCTGGATTTACTGTTATGATCCTGAAACCAAAAGACAATCTGCTCAGTGGGTGTTTCCTTTCGAGAGGTTGCCAACTAAAGTGAAGAGAGATCGAAGTGCGGGAAAAAAAATGGTGGCCTCGTTCTTTGGAAGGATAGGTCATTTCGCAACAATTGTGTTAGAGGATCAAAAAACAGTTTCTGCAGAATGGTACACTACCAATTGTTTGCCACTTGTCTTGGAAAAAGTTCGAGAGAAACGACCTCGCAGTAGGATCCTCCTTCACCACGACAACGCCTCGTCGCACACCGCTAAGCGAACGATCGACTATTTGGCGACATCAAACGTTGAATTACTGGGTCACCCGCCGTATAGCCCCGACCTCGCCCCTTGTGATTTTTATTTATTTCCAAAAATTAAAGAAAAACTTAAAGGAAAGCGGTTTATGAATGCTGAAGAAGCGGTGGCTGCGTATCGCGATGCCATTGAAGAGAACCCTAAAGCCGAGTGGGCAAAGTGCTTTTCCCAGTGGTTCCATCGCATGCAGCGGTGTATTGACGTGAATGGACAATATTTTGAAAAGATATAATAAAACTAATAACTGGCTAATGTAATCAGTTTTTGATTTTCTAAGAACTTTCAGTTTGACCCTCGTACAAGTAAACACTATTGAAACTTCTAGAACCAAAGAAGATGAGTCACTTTTTTACACAAGAAACACAAAATTTGGCTTTTACTTTCCTTATATTTTATTGATAGCACTATTTCAAGTACATTAATGCAGAGCGAAATTAAAAATTAATCAATGTTTCTGGTTTCTGTTATACACATATTCACAAATAGCGGGAACACGTCTATCCGCCACGAGGATTAATACTGTCATAAAGATGGGCGATACGTTTCGATATTATAGCTTATCGATACAACGATAATTTGTATCGATATTCCATACACAGTGGTACGAACCGTATTGCTCGTCGTATCGTATTTTTGTCGTCAATAACATAACCAAATTCGGTTTAGGTACTTAGAAGGTTTAGTTACATTAAATTAAACATTTATAACTTAATATAACTAAAGTTTTAATGTTCAAACTATTATAATAACAAAGCAAACTTATAGGATTTGGCACCGATTACCACTTTGCATATGTAAAATATTATTATTCACTTTTGAGTTCTTGTTTTTTGAAGGTTTAATTTTTTATTAATTTTTGCAATGTTATTATCATATATTATAAACATAATTTAAAGTCTGTACGTAACTAACCCTTAGTGGGCGAGTTCAACTCGCGCCTTGACCAGCTTTTTTTCTAAAAATACCGCTCTTATTATTTTTCTTTTATAAAAAATCGAAATATCGTATGTATCGATAGAAAAATAAGGAACCTAACCGATGTTGATACCGTTAGCCTCGTTTATTTTAGTTATTTCCATATTGTTTATGCATATGGTATTCTTTTGTGGGGGAATACTGCCGATATACAGTCATTTTTTGTACTGCAGAAGCGGGCTATTCGGGCAATTTATAATTAATGAAATCCAAGACTAAGGGACTAAGGTGACTGTCCCATCACATTATATTTACGAGAACTTGCCTTTTTGTTTCTATTTATTGGAAACAGTGTTGTTCACAATATTAAAAATTTTTTTTTGTACCAGCCACTAAGCTTCTGAAAATTTGTAACTGATTCAAATGTCAATGTTAGCGTTTTTATAATAAGATCCCAAACAACATTCAAAGTTTGAACAAATTTAAGTCATTTATTAAGCACTACCTACGTAGAAAAGAAGTCTGTCAATTAAGTATGTGACTATCTGCTGGACAAAAATGTTTGGGCTTAAGCCTCTTCATGTATAGTTTAATTTTGTCATTTCATTTTTTTTACCCTTCTTTACATATCTGACGTAAAACTGACATTGTTTGATCATTTGTACCATTTTGTTTTTCATTTTTACAAGCTGACATAATGTATTTTATTTCAGACCTAAAGTATTGAGTATCATAAACAGCCCGAATGTCCTTCAGGCGTCTGTAAGGACAGGTCGACTCAAACTCACCGTGGTTGTTTCCTAAAAACACCACTTCTTAGACCAGCTGCACTGTTCTCACATGTACTATTGAGTTTGTTTGAACTTTAAAAGAGACCTTGACCTTTGAGTTTGTTTCGGTATTTCTTCTCAGACGTAGTAAGGAAATGCCGATGCCGTCTAGTTTAAAAAAAAATACGTGTAAAAGTGCTTTTGTAAAACCTATTTGCAGAAATAAAATAATGTATCATTTAAAAAACTTTACGATATATCGATACTGCGTGTACATATTCGAGTTGATACGATGTATCGATAGTCGATACAAATGATTTTTTGCCCGTCTCTACACTGACAAGTAGGTTGTTATCACAGTGTGTGCTGCATGACAAATAGCTCGTTCAACTCTTATCTATCTATGGGCTTTGATAAGCTTCAGTAGGTATGGTATGGTATGGTATGGTATTGCTGGGCATTTTCCGCACTTAGCCTCTTTAGTGGGCCATTGTGCGTGAAGGGTTTTTCTTTTATTCCAGCCATCCCAGATCATCCCAGAAGGCGAGCAGCCTTTTCAGGTTGCTACAAGCCTCCGGTAGTGATGCTGGGCATTGGAGGATTCGGGCCCGTTGATCGGCCACACTGCCGCACTCCAGGAGCACGTGATGTGGCGTTTCTTCTGCCTCCATGCAGCCTCTGCATAGAGGGCTGTCCGTCACACCTATTGTGAACAGGTGTTTGTTTAGGGGGCAGTGTCCTGTAATTGTACCCAGTACTTTACGGACTCTGTCCCTGTTTAATCTGGTGAGATTGCGGGCAAACTTTTTCGAAGCCGCCGGAATCGCATTCTTTGTCTGCCTGCAACCTGCACAGTTTCTCCATTCTTCTTGGTGGTTTTGCTCTGTTTTGCAACGCAGCCATGTTTTCACTTGTGCCAGGGGGATTGGCAGCATTGGTTCCGGTCCATATACTGTTGTCCCTGACCCTCTTTTGGCCAGCTCATCGGCTGCGTCATTACCTAGTGAGTTGCTGTGTCCTTTGATCCATTGCAGGGTAACGTTGTTTGTTTCTGCAATAGACTGGAGTGTGTTATGACACTCCAGTATTAGGACAGAGGTTATGGTGTTGTTTTGTAGAGCTTGGAGGACGGATGCGCTGTCCGACACAATCTTAATCTTGTGTCCCTTGACGCCTCTGGCTGCAACCGCCTGTGCTGCTCTGGTTATGCCTATGCATTCGGCTTGAAATATGGTGTTAAGTTTACCTAGGGTGGTTGAGATTTTTATATTTAAGTCGTTCGAGAAGACCCCCGCTCCAGTTCCCTGTATGGTTTTGGAGCCGTCTGTGTATATCCTAACTTCATTGATGCCAGAGTTATCTTGCATTTCTGCTTTGAGTTGGATCTTGTATCTTCTATCAAATATGTGATGACACATTATACTGTCTATGGGCGCCTCCAGGAGTGGTAGCTCCTTGAGGATATCCCTCAGGACAGTCGAGTGTGTGGTTGATATGTTTTGTTTCCATAGTCCGTTCGCTTTTAGTCTGAGTGCTGTTGCCCGTGCCTCTTCCTGAATGATTAGGTGTAGAGGTCTCAGGTTCAGCAGGTACTCAAGGGCAGCTGACGGGGTGGTTTTCATACAACCCGTTGCCGCTACACTTGCTAGTCGTTGTAAGCTTTGGAGTTTTGTTTTTATTGTGGACAGTTGGGTTCTGGGCCACCATACTACTGATCCATAGGTCATCGAAGGTCTGATAACTGATGTGTATAGCCAAAGTGTTATCTTTGGACTGAGACCCCATTTTTTACCAATTAGTCTCCTACACTGATAGAAAGCTATACAGGCCTTCTTAGTTTTTTCTATGATGTGACTCGCCCAATTCAGCTTACTATCAAGTATAACACCCAGGTATTTTACTTGTGTTGATAGGGTGAGTTTGGTGTTGAATAGCTTTGGTAACTAGAGTTCTGGTAGCTTCCTTTTGTTGGTGAAAAGGATGAGCTCTGTTTTTTTCGGATTTACTGACAGTTTGTGTTCGTCACACCATTCTTCTACAATCTGAAGAGCTGAGCGCATTAATTCACATAGAGTGTTCTCAGCGCTCCCGCTTATCAGTATTGTTAGGTCATCGGCATACCCTATTGTAGTGTAGCCTTGTTCGTTAAGTCTTCTCAGAAGGCTGTCCGCTACCATATTCCATAATAACGGTGATAGGACGCCCCCTTGTGGGCATCCTTTAACCACTTTAGCCCTTGTTGTGGTGTTCACCGTTATTTGGACTGCCCTCTTACTGACTAGTTCGGTGATCCAGTTGGTTATGGTTGGTTCTACTTTGTACGTTTGTAGGGCATGTTTGATGCTGTTGTGCATAGTTTTGTCAAAAGCTCCCTCTATGTCTATAAACGCTGCCAGAGCTGATGATTTGTTGTCTATAGCGGATTCTATTTTGTGCACTACCATGTGAAGGGCTGATTCTGTCGATCTGCCCTTCCTGTAGGCATGTTGTTGGGGGTGTAGTGGTGCAGTGCTTAGGGCGCCATCCCGTAGGTGGCGGCCCACTAGTCTTTCCAACGTTTTCAGTAGAAAAGACGTTAGGCTGATGGGTCTGAAGGATTTTGCGTGTGAATAGTCATCTTTACCTGGTTTTGGTAGGAACACTACTCTCGCCTCTCTCCATGGTTTCGGTATATATTTAAAGGCTATGCATGCCCTGTATATTGGAACTAAAAGTTTTGTTGTCTGTTCTATTTGCCATTGTAGTAATCCTGGGAAAATACCATCCAGTCCAGCTGATTTAAAGGGCTTGAAACTTTTCAGAGCCCATTCTACCTTATCAGCTGTTACTACTTTGGCTGCTGTCTCCCATTCTTTGTGGGTTGGTGTATCGTGGTGTTGTTCGTCCGGCCATTCAAAGTCTGATGTAATCAGGCATCCGGGAAAGTGTGTTTCGAGCAGTACTGTGCTGGTTTCGTCTTCTGTGTTTGTGTAGGATCCGTCTGCCTTTCTGAGGGATCCTATTGGGTCGGGATTGCCTTTGGCAAGAATCTTCTTTATTCTTGCGGCTTGGTTTGTTGAGTCAATGCTACTACAGAAATTGTGCCAGTTTTCGCTGCTGCGGTATCTGATCCTTTTCTTGTAGTGTTTTTGTGCTGTTTTGTATTTGTTCCAGTCCTCAGGGGCCCTGGTGTTTTTCGCTCGATTGAAGAGTGCCCTTAGTTTTTTCCGTAGACGCTCCAGCTCTGGCCCCCACCAAGAGCTTTTGCTCGGATCTTTGGGCGTTGCTACAGGACATGCTTGTTCGTAGCATTCTACAAGGGCGGTAGTTATCGTTGTTATGTTTGATTCAATGTTGTCTGTACTGAGTGTCATATCTGTCATCAGTGTGTTGTTTAGTGTTTTTGGTGAGTTGGGTTTTATACCTGGTTATATCTGTCTTGCGGGGGTTGCGATATTTGACCGGATTTGGTGATTTATGTTGTAGTTGGAAACATATGCGGCGGTGATCTGCGAAAGATGGTTCGTTTGATACGTGCCATCCCTCTATTAGATCTGCCACTGCACCTGTTGCCAATGTGATGTCTATGATCGTCTGGTACCTTGAGCTTACAAAAGTCGCTTCTGTACCTCTGTTCATGATATTGAGGTTTGTTTGGAAAAGATATTCGGTTAGTGACTCACCCCTTTTGTTTGTATCCTTACTTCCCCACAGCGGGTGATGTGCGTTACAGTCTGCGGAGATGATCAGCTCCCATGCGTTGGTGTCACAGTGCTGCACTAGCTCGGCGAGCTCTTTCGAGGGTATCGTGCCCTCGGTCGGCATGTACACCGAGGCTAGTACAAGGGTTGTTTGTCTGTCTGTTATGACTGATACTGCTGTGAGGTCTCTAGAACAGAATTGGTTAAGCAGTGTGGTTGTTATGGTATTAGGCATAAAGATGCAGGTTCTTGGTTTTTCAATGGAGGTATCCACCATTATCTTACCTCCGATGTTGTTTAGACCGCATATTCTGTTTTTTCGGATCCACGGCTCTTGGATCATGGCGACGGTCTTGTTGTTTACCTCCAACACCCTGCGTAGTGTGGCCGTTGCTATTTGTTTGTGTTGCAGGTTAGTTTGTAGGAAGGTTATGGAGTTAGGGACTGCGGAGAACATTGTCCTCGTCGCTCGTCCCTTCCTCGGTTTCCGATGACGGATTCGGCTTCACCTCGCTCGAACCCTTTTTGGGAGCTGAGGTCGGCGGTTTGGGGGTTGATGTCTCCTTCGCCGCGTCCTCTTCCGTCATCGCCTGGTCTTGCCCGTCTGGTGTGGCCTCGTCCGGTGTGTAGAAGCGGATGTAGCTGCTTCCGCACATGTGGGCCACACGACGCCCTCGGTCGAGAATGGCCTGCTGTTGGTCTTCCGGGATGCCCAGAACCAGGTGGACCGACTTCTCTTTGTTATTTTCGTCGCCGGGTTTCTCATCCACCGACATGCCGTAGCACTGCCACGTGTCCACCTGGTACCACGGGTTTTGGGCACGCAACACTCTGTGTATTGTTTCCGCGTCCGTGATACGGGTGTGGATGAGAAGTCCGGCTTTCAGTCGTTTTTTCAGCTCTGACTGTTTGATGACAGTCAGAGTGGTGTTGGGGATTGGTGAGGTTATGGTAGGTATCGTTCGTTCCAACCAGCCGAGAGCGTTTGCGTCCTCACACCACATCGCTAGTACCCCATCCATTAGGAAGGGTCGTCCGCGGAAAGATGGAGCCTGCATAGTCGGAGACGATGGGGAGAGCACTGCTTGCAGGATGCTATCATCGATAGCTTCCCTAAGCTGCTCTACCTGACTCGACGAGAGGTCCCTCGGCGGGACAGTTATAACCGCTACTCTCAGATGCGATTGACTCGCGTCAGCGTAGCTAACTGTCCGTCCGGTTTTCGGGTCGGTTTTCGCGCGTTTGGCCTCCCCCCTGGGTGACCGGGTTTCGTCCAGGCGAGCACGCTTTGTTGAAGCGCGCTCCCCCGAGCTATTCCCGGGTCCAGGTTGCTTCTTTTCAGAAGCAGTGGGTGCCGCCGCAGCAGTCCGCCGACCCCGGTGACCCCTCGGAGTTCGTCTCTGTTCTGGCTGGCTGGTCGGTGGTGGCGGTGGTGGTGGTGGTGGTGGTGGTGGTAGTGCCGTATCTTGCTGCGCCATCAACACCTCTTTTGAAGTGGACGGTGCAGTGTCGCGCTGCGTTGCCGCTGCTGCGTTGGGCGATACGGTGTCAGTTGTTGGCGTTTTGCGGGGTTTCCGTTTCGCGCGCCCTTTCGGGCGACTGCGTTCTGGTAGCCCCTTTGGTTGTGCGTGTGCTGGATCCGCGGCCACCGCGTCAGCGGCCCTCTTGTGAGAGCGTTTGCGAGCGGCTACGGTCCATGTGGTGGTTCTGTTTGTAGTGGAGTGTGTTTGCTGAGGCATTGCCTCAGCGAGGTCTGATAGGTCCAGGCTGGAGCCTGGCTCTTGGCACAAATTTGTGTTCCCCCCAGAATACGAGGAACAGACCGAGCTCTGCTCGGTGAAGGATTCTCCGTGTGTCACGGTACCCTCCTGGGGTAGCTTCTCTTTTATTTGTGCTTTCATTTTTTTCCGGCCGAAAAGATTTGGGATGTGACCACTCTGCACTGGCCCTTGGCAGTGTGGTGTGGATGGGATTATGGATTTAGGTGTGTTGGATTGGAGTTGGGTAGGGTGGAGGTTGGGAGGATGGAAGGGGGATAGGGTAGGAAATTGTGATTAGGTCTGGGGTGTACGACGGGAGTTTGGGTAGGGTGTGGGGGATCACTCGGTGGGCGGGAGGTTCCACACCGAGTGCTAGAGGTCCGATTCCATCACTGCCCATCAGATATGCTCAGTGATTTAATCGAACCCCCAATCAGTGTAGAACATTAGCCGTCAGCCCCGGATGTCCACCCCAGAAAAGGTGGGCATTTGGGGCTGCCGTTGCCCGGGGTGCGCCACTAGGAGGCTTTCTGACTGACACCCCTTCAGCTGACCCTGAAGCTTCAGTAGGTATTACCAGGTTTATCATAAACGAAGAGCAAAAAATATTAAGCAACGCAAATTAAATTACGAATATCGATTCATTTAAACATAAACATTATAGGTTTATATTAAAATTACAGTTTATAATATTACTTGCCTAATCTTAAAAAATACTCATTTATTTTATTCTGTAAATACCTGAAAGCAAGACGTCATCGTGTTTATGGTTACAGATAAGGGACATACCCTGTTCAAGGTAACTCCATCTGTCGTTGAAATCGGAAACGAAACTTTTGGCCTATTTAAATCAAATGTCAACAGATGTCGCTAAAAGTCGTAAGTACATACTGTTATATTGAACAAAATGATAAAACACATCGACTAGACTAACTAAGTACGTGTATTATAATTGTTTTAATTTTGCTGTTTTTAGAGAGGTGTTTTGGAGTAAACTTGCCAGGAAGCGCTATAATAGAACTTTTAACGTTATTAGTAGGGACCTACTACCTGTAGTTTTTAAGAATAGGAATATTTATTTGCATGAAATGTGTTACATTGATGTTACAGTAATGTTAAAATAAAATTCCAACATTTCGCTAAACAGGTTTTTAGTAATAATAGTAATATTACAAGTCTTAATAATACTAAGTTTTGTATACAAATTAATAACATCAAATTATAATTTAACAATTAGGAACACATACCAATATGAAAATGGTTATTCAACCATTAGAAAAGACTAGATTTACTTATATATATATATATAACCTAATCCAGTTTAGGTACCTACAGTCCTACATAGTGTTACTAGATATAATTATATACTATTTTGTATATATTCTGTGCAGGATGTGGGATGCACATTAAAAATGCGATGTAGGATTTTAACTGATATAATAAATCTAGTTTTTGAATAGTACAATTTAAACTTAGGGACTACGTTGGTGACGGCGCGGTGTCTATATTCGCACTGCTCGCGCCCCCCACTCAAGGACGCGTCTCCCGCGCCGGCCGCGTACACTGCGTTTCGTTAGCGCTGGCTCCGCGCGTTCTGTCGCTCACTTCACAGTGTTCGGATTGTAACATCGTTAACATCCTCCGCCCCCTTGGAAGCCGTGCTTTCAAGAAGCTCTGGATCGTCAACTGGCAGGATACAGACTTTGTTTAGAGCTCGTCGGAAGACTCCTTTAGTTGTGGTTATATCTGCAACTCTGCATAGACCATCTGGTCCGACAAAAAGTTTCTCCACTCTTCCTAGAATCCATTTCATTGGCGGCAGATGATCGTCTTTGATTACGACTACATCTCCAACCTTGACAGGATGGCCACTGGATCGACGCCATTTGACTCGCTGTTGTAGCTCGGAAAGGAATTCTTGCGACCATCTCTTCCAAAAATGTTGCCTCAATTTTTCTAAATGCTGATAGCGATTGATCGACAATTTTTCCACAATAGGAGATGCTAGTGACGTCAATGGACGCCCAATCAGGAAGTGGCCGGGTGTTAATGCGTTAAAATCTGATGGATCCGATGACATAGGTGTCAACGGACGCGAATTCAATACTGCCTCAATTTGTGTAAACAGAGTGGAAAGCTCTTCAAATGTAAGATTAGAATTACCTGCGATTCGCTTTAAATGGAACTTAGCCGCTTTAACGCCAGCTTCCCAGATTCCACCGAAATTGGGTGCATAAGCTGGACTGAACCTGAACTCGATACCCTCGCTCGCTCCGAACTCAGTCACGGACTCATTGGCGGCCTTAAGCATTCTGCCCAACTCGCCATTCGCCCCCACGTAATTTCTACCGTTATCGCAGTAGATTAGGCGAGGCTTTCCTCGCCTGGAAATGAATCTGCGTAGGCACGAGATAAATGCGTTAGTACTTAACTCACTTACTACTTCTAGATGCAAAGCCTTAGATGAAAAACAAACAAATAGACACAAATAACATTTACTGGTTCTAGCGCCACGTCCCTTCCGATTAGAAATATGGAACGGACCTGCAAAATCAGTGCCGCAGATCTCAAATGGAGATGAGGGATTTACTCTAGAATGAGGTAGATTACCCATCAATGTTTGAACGGATTTGCCCTTTATCCTTACACATTTGACACATTTGTTTACAGTTTGTGTAGCAAGAACTCTGCCACCTACGGGCCAGTAGTTCTCACGTATCAGACTAAGTAATTGCTGAGGGCCGCAATGTAGTAAACGCAGATGCTCCTCTGCAAATAAAAGTTTGGTGAATGCATGCTTAGAATCAATTAAAATAGGATGTATTTTATTATAGGGTTGCAAAGCACCTTGAATGCGTCCTCCGACTCTTAGAATATTTTCACTATCCAAAAATGGATTCATTGATAGAATTTTAGATTTAAAATTTAAAACTCCTGTAGTTTTTAAAGAATGAATATCCTTTTCAAAGGAATAAGTTTGTGATATTTTAGCTAATGTTTTTAATGATGTCTGTAATTCTTTTAGTGTCAATTTACCTTTTAATTTATTATTTTTATTTTTACAGTTGTATATAAAACGTTGTACATAGCTTAGAACTCTCTGTAGTTTAGTTAGTTTAGAAAACTTATCAAATGAAATAAAACTCTGTTTACATTGTATAGTCAAACTAACCTTCATTTCAGGCAATGTGTTACTCAGTAAGTTAATATTATGATGAGGCCACTCGTCCTCAGGTTTAGTTAAAAAGGAAGCACCGTGCCACCAAAGATAGTTACTTCTAAGGTCCTGCGGCTTGACTCCGCGAGAAGCCAGATCTGCCGGATTATCTTGAGTTGGCACATAACGCCACTCATGTTGAGCGGTAAGTTCACGAATTTCTTGTATGCGATTGCATACGAAAGTTTTTAACGTTTTTGGTTGGGTATTAATCCATCCCAAAACTATAGTTGAATCTGTCCACAAAACAGCTCGTGAAATTTCAAATTTTTTATTACTTGATGAATGTAGAACCTTTGTAAGCAATCTAGCACCTAACAGAGCACCCATTAATTCAAGACGTGGTATAGTTAATTCCGGTTTTAAAGGAGATACCTTTGCCTTCGCACAAAAAAGGTGAACATGTATGACGCCTAGTGTATCCGTTGATTTAACGTACAAACAAGTACCGTACGCAGTCTGTGATGCATCGGTAAAGCAATGAAATTCTACATTAATTGGTGCTGGACAGACTATATGCCTGGGCACCTCAAGAATGGAAATAAAGTGTAAGTTTTTAATAAATTCTTCCCATTGAAGTTTTATATTATTTGGGACTTCTTCATCCCAGTCGTTCTTTAATAACCACAATTGCTGTAATATTATCTTAGGTATAATTGTAGTTGCTGATAATAAACCCAGCGGGTCAAAAATTTTAGAGGACATAGATAAAATATTGCGCTTAGTAATTGTTGTTTCAATTTTAAATTCTGTAGAAAATTTTAAAGTATCTGTTTGTGGGTACCACTTTAGACCTAAAACAGTCGATTCCTTGCTAAAGTCTTGACAGACGTTTGTTATAGGAAGATCTTTTAAAATTTCTGGAGCATTTGTCCGGAATTTACGTAAGGGAAAACAGGCTTCTGAAAGTTTGTTAATGACCTCGAGAACAACATTTTTCAAATCTTGTTTCGAGTTAGAACCCGTGTTCAAGTCGTCGACGTAAAAATCATGCTCAATAGCACGCTGTACGTCGGGTTTATCCGCACATTCACGCGACAGCTCTAATAAACACCTTGTGCTCAAAAAAGGTGCCGAGGCCGTGCCATACGTTACAGTGTTTAGCTGTAGTACTTGCAACGGCTTCGTTTCTTCGTCTCTCCACAAAATCAATTGTAGGTTTCGCTGCGACTCGTCGACTAATATTTGGCGGTACATTTTTTCTATGTCGGCGGTCACAACAAAGGCATTTTGACGAAACCTCAACAAAATTGACAGGAGATCGTCTTGTATAACTGGCCCCACCAGTTGTAAATCGTTGAAGGACTTTCCGGAAGTAGATTTGCACGAAGCATCGAACACCACTCGTAACTGAGTAGTTTCACTATGGGGTCGTAATACAGCGTGGTGGGGTAAAAAATAACCAAACGAAGGACGTTCAATAAGTGAGAGATGGCCCAAGCGTTCATACTCACGAATAAATGATTTATACTCCTCGTTTAAAATAGGTGACTTGTTTAGTTTTCGCTCTAAATTAATAAATCTACGACGCGCTACATTGTATGAGTCACCGAGAGCTAGTTCTGGAGAATCAGTTAGTGGAATTTTAACTAAAAATCGACCGTCACTCAAACGTTTAGTATTCTCCACAAAGATAGTTTCACACAACTCCTCAGATTTAGAGAAAAAATGTTTTTTAACAGGAAGTAATTCTTCTATTTCCCAAAATTTTGATAATGTTTGTTGAATACTTTGAGTAAAGTTGCATGAAATATTGTTATGTTCTAGTTTGTTACTGATACCAACACCAGTAGGCCCGGATATTAACCAGCCCAATTTAGAATGTTGCAGCGTAGGTTTGTTTCGTCCAAGTTTAATTAGCCTTGGGTTTACAATATCCCAAAAGATATCTGCACCTAACAAAATGTCGATATCAGAAGGACTGAAGAACTCAGGATCAGCCAACCGAATATTGTGAGGTAAATTAAGTTGCGATGGATCAATGCTCACGCTTGGAAGTCTGTTTGTAATTTGCGGTATGATAAGACATGAAACATTGACACAGAAATTGTTTAATCGTGATTTTAATTGTAGATCACAATATTGAGCCGTATCTACAACAGCATTATTGATGCCACTAACAGTTACTGCATTTCTATTAGTGAAATCTAATTTCAATTTATTTTGTAGGTTTTTTGTAATGAAGGAAGACTGACTGCCGTTGTCAAGCAGCGCCTTCGCAAGGTGAGTTTTATTTTGTTGATCGACTATCTCTACTAGGGCCGTGCATAACAACACCTGGCTCGCCATCACGACGGATAACGACACTGCAGGAGCGCTGCTGGAATTCGACCCAGAAGATGAAGGTAAGTTAGAATTTTCGATATTATTAATTTGCTTTGAATCCTTACTTTCATGTAATAACGTGCTATGTTTTTTCTGACAGAATTTGCAAGGACCTCGGAAACAACGGTTAACATTATGACCACCGCGAAGACAATTGGGGCAAAGCTTATGCTTAGTAACCTCTTTCAGGCGCAAGTCTACACTTAAAGTTTTAAATTTTTCACACTCATGAACAAAATGCCCTTGCTTGCAGATGACACACTGTTTACTAGTAGACCTTTCTGTGATGTTTGAAGATACAAAAGATTTAGTTTGTGGATATGGACGCTGAGATTTAAGATCCGGTCTAAACTGTACCGTTTCTAAAACATCTGCTCGGTTCCGCAGAAATAGATAAAATTCATCAAGAGTTGGACAAACCGATAAACTGTTTCGATGTTCTTCCCATTTGCGACCTGTGGCGCCATCTAGTTTAGAGGCCATCATATAAATTATAATTGTATCCCAGGAGGTAGTTGGTTCTTTTAATAAATTTAAGGCACGTAAGTTTTTTGTAAAATAGTCAATCATATAACGTAAAGATTTATGTGACTCCTTTGTGATAGGCTCAAAGGTAAATAGTGATTTTAAATGATTATTTATCAATAGCCTTTTATTATCATACCTATCACAGAGGAGTTGCCATGCCAGCATATAGTTTTCAGCAGTAAATTCAACCGATTTTATAACAAGTGCAGCACCACTATCCAGTGAAGATCTAAGGTAATGATATTTATTAATTTCAGGAATAGATTTATTTTTATTGACTAATGAGTCAAAGGTGTCACGGAACTCAAGCCACTTCAAATAGTTACCATCAAATTTTGGAAGATTTATCGTTGGTAATTTAACATTAAAATTATTTTTACAGGATGAACCGCTGCACTCTGACTTAACATCAACCTTACTGTCACCATGAATAGTAGTGCCTTGAGCTTGTGATACATTTTCAATTATTAGTTGCGCATGTGAAATTAGGTTACAAAATGTTTCCTCGAACACTTCTCTTTCAACAATCTCACTTTCAGGTTCAAGATCTAGGACTAGGGCTTCAATTTTACCTTGAAGTTCATCAAATTGAGAAAACAATGCCTGAAATCTTTCTAACTTTAATTGTAATTCAGTAAGTTGTAATTTTGTAATTTGACGTGGATCAATTGATTTTAATAAATCAATATGTTTATTAAATATAGTAATTCTACCCTTTATACTACTACGAAGCTGTCTAAGCTTTTTAATATCGTCCGACATTGTAATTTAGTGAGTTAAGTACCTATGCAAACCACGAAGAGGCAAATAACGTTTTAAACAAAATAGTATAGTCAATGACTAATAAAGGTACAATAAAATGGTACCGACAATCCAACCAGATGAGCCCGGAGCGTAGCGAGTGCAGGCTGTCGGCGATGGCGTCAGTGTCACCCTCAGTTCAGCCTACTCTGTCTATCACCCGCTGTCGCTCGTGCGCCGTAACAATCGCACGCACTCACGCAGCGCAGACTTCACGTTCCGGTGGAATCCGCAACGCTGGAATAGTCGGCAAATACAAATGAATTTACTGTGTAGGTATCATAACCAACACAGCAAGGATAAAATGCCGGGAGGTTTATTTATTTATATTTCAATAAGTTGCAGGTAGAGGTTATATGGTATTGGGAACACTAAGTAAGATTTATAAAATAAGGAATGATAACCAACAGTTTGAACTTCTTACGTTATAAAGTAAAGAAGCAAGTTCGTCTTTGTTAAAAGTTAGATAACAAAGGAGTAAGATTATACGACGTATTTAAAAGAAGGTAATAGTTATCACATTAGGACAAAAAATAAGCAATCATAGCGTAGATAGTTTTTTAGTTTGAATATTGAAAAGTTAGATATTCATTTACTAGTAATGAAATGTAAAGTAGGTAGCAGTCATGCCCAATAACTCGTGCGTCCACACAAACCAAATTAAGCGCAAATTGTAAGCGTGCAGGTATTATTTATGTGAAAGCAATATCATTCAATAATTGCTTATTCTTTGTAATATAGCTATACCTAAGCTAGGCACGAAAACAGCACAATAATAATTGTGTGAGAAAAGTATGAATTTGATTGTCAATGGTTTGACAAGATAGCAAGTAGGTACTTAGTAGTATAAGTACGAAAGTCGTCGTTATATTTTAGTAATAACGGAAAAGAATGCAAACGAACACGAAACACCGTCACACAAGAGGCAAATTGAAGTTCGCAGCGATAAACAGTGAATAATTATGTTACCTTCAAAATGGCCACTTCCTTATCGAACGACACTATGGAGCATCACTTCACCACAGCATTAATCAGCACTTTCCTGAATTTTGGCAATATATCAGCGATCTCAAAGTTGTTGTCGTGGAATTACGTCCAGGTCCAGCAGGTACAAATTCACAGCTTGTCGCGACTCGTCGTTCAACAGATCACGTTGTTCTTCTTAGCGGCGCGTGCAGAATTCGTCGACCATGACACGTGGAGTCTCGTCGGTATTGTATATTTATTGCGCTTCTCGCCTCAGTAATCACGTCGGGGTCACCAAATTATGTGCAGGATGTGGGATGCACATTAAAAATGCGATGTAGGATTTTAACTGATATAATAAATCTAGTTTTTGAATAGTACAATTTAAACTTAGGGACTACGTTGGTGACGGCGCGGTGTCTATATTCGCACTGCTCGCGCCCCCCACTCAAGGACGCGTCTCCCGCGCCGGCCGCGTACACTGCGTTTCGTTAGCGCTGGCTCCGCGCGTTCTGTCGCTCACTTCACAGTGTTCGGATTGTAACATCGTTAACATATTCTATTCTTCATCTTCCTTGTTTGAGTTGCTATAGTTATTAGGGTGACATGTTTTAATGTACTATTATGTAATTTTGAAACAGACATAAATCACTGGAAAATCTAGTTCCATGTAAAGATTTTGCGTAACGTAGAACATAAGGGCGAAAGTGCATACGAGAACAATGAGTAGGCAATATCCTTTATGGTTCAGAAGCTGCGTTCGGCCTACATGTTCGTGGTCCAAGCTGTAGTGAAAGCAAGCTATTGTTGTGACGTCCATACGTAACTTGTAAGTTCAACGTGCTGAACAAACATGCATGAGATTTGTAAATTTATGATAATTCTAAAAATATGTACCTAAATATAAAAATCATTTAACATAGCGCATTCTTGTTAATCGTACGTACGTTTAGCAAGTAAATGGTTTTTCATTTTAGTCAATTACTTTAATTGAAACATACCATTAGTTGAAGAATAACTCCTCATATAGTAAAAAGTCTTAAATATTCTCAGATCGGCATTTGGACGCTTCAACAATTTGAAACAATAACTCGAATTGATTTTTATTTTTTCCGATCAATTGACATAAGATTTCCTAACATGTTAAGCTATTGCTTACTGTACCTACAGCATCTACTCGTTGTTCGAAACATCGATATACAAGCTTATAATTCATTACGCTTTCTGCTTTACGCCTGCACCGTCATACATTATAAGCTTGTATATCAGTAATTATATTCTTTGGCTAAAACTATCGCTGCTTTTATTAGTATTTGCTTGCATTCAACTCATCGCTTAACACGCACTCTGTAAGTGTCACTTAAACACTTCAATAGTGTAAGTCTAAAATACAATACTTTATTCTTTCTAACCTGACTTTCTCTTTACCTTTATAAATATCTCTAATATATATAAGTTCATCCATCACGTTAACGATATACCGTAACGGCGGTGTGACAATTGTAGACGGGCAATAGTCGGCTCAGCGTAGTGGAACAGCCGTCAGTTCCCATCATGTAACCGTACACGCCTGCCGGCACTGACACCGCCTCGTCTAACCGATGAGAAAATCAATTAAATCAAAATATAGGTCGATTTAGGTGCATTAATGGCAAGACAAACAAGCGGAAGGCCGAAGATCGAGCTCAATGGTTAGCTATAGGAGAGGCCTATGTCCAGCAGTGGATCACGATGACGATGAGAAACAAACCGGCCATAGTAAATTTCAAACAATGTCAATTCAATTGCAGATAGTTAGGTACATAATAGGCTTCGATAGCCCACAAATTATAATTAAATAATTATTCCATCTTTGATAGTAGTTAGGTACCTACTACGCTCTTGAGCCTCTTATAGCAAATTACGTTTCCAGGTTTAATTGTCAAACTACTTAGGTAACCCAGTTATTTAGCAATTTGTTTGATAAATATTACTTTTTTAAAATGAAAGAAATTCAAGAAATTTTACTGAGAAACATTATTTTGTAGTAGAGGAAAGTCACCAAATATGGAATACTATTTTGTTTTTGGGATATAAAAAAAAAACTTCATATAAATTAAAACAGTTTAATGTTTTTACTAATCAGTCATACATTTATATGTAGTAATTAACAGCCTTTAATCAAATATATTAGTTATCAAATTAAAATCTAACATAAAAAACAAAATCACAAATGAGTAACCAAATATGGAATAGGTACCCATATATGGAATATAAGCATAAATCAACATAACAATAACAAAAATGGACATTAATATCTTTGAGATCAATTAAATAAATATAACATATTGTGATAAATGAAAGAAGTTACATAATTACTTGCAAAAGTCACAGATCCAAGTATCAAACTCTGGACCAGCACAATCATAATGTGCCCAGAGCCCACACATCAAGCATTTAATCCAGCTTTCTCCACTTTTATCCATGGAAAAAAGTCTTGAACAGAACATACATTCTGCATCAGCAGAGTCAGGAGGTACTTGGTCCATCAACTCATCATGTTCACTACCTTCGTACCTTCATCAAACTGGATAACGTCTAGTTCCTCAGAGTCTTCTTCTTCACTATCATCCTTATTTTTCTTCGTTTGTTTGTTTCTCTTCGCAGTTTTCTTCTTATTCTTTGTCTTGACTAGTTTATTTTCTTTTTCTTGTCTCTTCATCTTTTTGGCAGAGACGAAATAAAGTTGTCCTAGGCACTTGAAAATGCTGTGCCGCTTTCAAATACCCCATTTTCTTTTCCCGGACGAATTTTATAGCTTGTGCCATTTTTTCTTCATCCCAGGTTTTTCGTTTGGTTGATTGTGAACCGGACATTCTAAAAACAAACATTACATATATTTTTTAGCAAGCAAGTATCTATCATATGAAATATTATATCTAATTATGGAATATTCCATAATTAGACACCGACGACTGTGCATATTTGGATTTTTATACTAGTTCAAACTCTTCTAAATATTTTTTTAAGTCACAATATTTTGAAATTAAAAGATCACAAAATGGTGAAATAAACATAATACCGATATACTAAATAGTATAACACTTATGTATACAAACATATCAGCTGGTAATACTCATTTATTACTTACCTTTAAAATTTTCCGCACGACAACAAAACAAAACACGCCTGCCACACGTGAAGTGTTCGCGCAACTGACTCGATGGTGTGAGTGCGATAGTTAGTAGACCGAATGGAACAGAAGATGGTCGAGTGTTGCGTTTCATACTTATAGTCTTAGAGAAATGAAGGTATTCCATATTAGGATACTATTTCATATTTGGTGACTTTCCTCTAACTGACACTTAAGTACCTAAAAGGTATCCCAATATGATGAGACATTGTAATTATAAGCCTCGAAAATAGTAAAGCAATCCTAGTGATTATAGGCTTAATTCTAAGCCTGGGGTGCACCAACTTACTCTAACATTAACAAACATGTTAAAGTGCCGGTTAGGCAAAAAATAAGTTGCACCATTTAACAATTTGTTAGATGACGTCATAACTTTAAAAGTAACCGTAACCGCCCAAATTTCGCTTGTTAAAGTTAATAGTAACTATTGCAGTTTATAATATAACAATGATACTAGCAGCAAAAATTGTCAATCGACAGCGTCATTTGAGTTTTTGTCTAGTATTCCCATATTTAATCATGTTTTTGCCACTGATTTGGGGTACATAAGATCCCACTTCACTGGAAACCCTACACACTTACTAACTATACCAAGCAATACGATGGTGCAACCCAATCCGCTTCAATGTTAGAGTCAGCGTTAATGTTATCGTCAAATTTGACATAAACCATAACTATAACCACTAATATCGTGTAACCCAGCTTAAGGCTACCAAAATAAGGATACCTATATTGCCAATTATGCAAAAGAATACAATAGTTACACTACAAGTGTTAACGGCATTAGCCATCAAAGATTTTTTTAAATACAACACCGATAGTCAACATTTTACATGCGGCAAGTCGCCAACAAAATCAGAAGAATGTTAGCGCATAAATACCGGATTAGGTACCGTTTTGTGTTAATAATTTTCTACATGTTTCTCACGGAAGTGCAGACTTCACAGTAATTGAGTAAGTTGTTGGCTTCTTCACACGAATCATTCAGCGTAACGTTGTACCATCCATCGTTAATGGAACACTCTAGTTTTACAGCTACAAGCACAAAGATATGTCATTTTACAATGCAACGTCTTACTAACCACGTACGTACTACACAAACAACATGTAGCTTGCGCAAAATGCCGCTACTAATATGTTTTTTGTATTTTTCTCTAAAGTACCTGAGCAATTAGTTATACCTACGTATTTACTACGTTATATTCATAGTGAAACGAAATTATAGTCATACGATTATACTTTACGCTTTTCAGTCAAGGTGACCCAACAAAGAGTAGGCAACGATATTATCCAGATCTAGTCTAATGATTACATAGCCGAGTTGTGACCGTGGGACTACGTCTTTCCCGCGCATCGTTTTAATCATTCGCATTGTTATTTTATTTCGGGCAATTAACATTACTTTGCCTGTTCATTTTAATTAGGCTTGCTGTTATTTCTATATCCGGTGGTAGAATAAATGATTACTGCAACATAACTTGATAGTTATGTTATAGTTTTGAATGGAAAAGCATACTTAATTTACACAGAAACAACAAACCGCGGGAACCTTTAGCCTTGTCGCGTTTAGTATCGGATAGGTAGATATTATAAAAACTGTCAAATAAAGTCTTTGGATATCGTAAAGGCTTTATTTTACAGTTTTTATAATAAGAAGTTATTAGTAGCAACAATTGTGAATTACTGCATAAGAAAAGAACTAGGTATTACAGTCTTCGGCAAAAAAATGGTGCGCAACAGCAATGCGCATCTGCCTTTCATTACTATACAATAAAGGCGTGAGTATGTTCAATATATTATTTATGTCAAGATGTATTTATGACGAAATAATAAGGTGAGTACTTTGTTATATGAATATAACTATTTGCTCTAAGAAAGCAGTTTGTTTATATACTGTTGTTGACTGCTATGACCCCATGGAGCAGAAAAAATAATGCACTTGGGGCTCTATGATTTACATCTGTATCGACCAGTCAGATTAAATAATATATTATATGTATATCGCGGATGCAATTAACAAGCAGTCGTTCATTGTGGCGATCTAAGGGGGAGGCCTTTGTTCAACAGTGGCCGTCTTCCGGCTGATGATGATGATATGGGCAATCAAAACTGTAAGTGCCATATCTATAATCTATCGTTATTCATCTTTTTCGGTGCTACAAAAATTACTCACTAAGGAATACATAACGCAATGATTGCTGCAACTCCTAGTTTTATTGGAGTTGACTAAATGATGGGGCTTCAATGTTCTTCAAAAAAACAAAGGTGACGTTTCTGTAGGAACGTGGTAGACCTTGTAAGTGAGAGGCCTAGTATATGAGGAGAGCCTCATATAACTAAGAATGGTTATAAAATTTAAAACATTCTTGTATACAATCTCCTTTCTACAGGAAGGGATACCTTAAGAATCTCCGCATCATGCGATGAAATGAGTTCAGCCTCCTTACCATGAAAGCACAACAGTTTACGATGTGAAAGCGAGATGCCGCTACGTACAGTGTAATCTGGTGTCTCGCTTTCACAACGTAAACTGTCCTGCTTTAAGAGTTCATGGTAAGGGGGCAGAATTTGGTTTTAAAAGTATATAAATATTATATTCTGATTCATCGTTCTAAATATATATATAGTTTTAACATCATAAAGTATTATTTGGTCATTGCTAGGCTGCCTATTCACTATATCCTGTGGAGAACCTTGATAGCAGAGTACCTACTAAGTTCATGTGACATACAAACGGCACTATTGAACAACACGTAACCTTCGGTGCGCCGATGCCGCTCCTAGTCTGAACCACAAATTATGCATTTACTATTCTAAGGTGATATGTAATAACACGTTAACTTGCAAATGTACGTTTACTTTGAATAAACACTGATTGATGTAAAACAAACTACTGATTATCGCACATGGGACGAAGCTAATTGCAGGCTAAGCTATCCAACACACGAAAAATCTTACACATTGTCTTAGACAAGTATATCCAAAAGGACAGTATATCATCCTCCTGCCGTTTTAAGTATAAAACAAAGACACTCAAAGAAAGTAATAACACAATCGTCTTTATTGGAATACACTAGTTTACATAATATGAGATTATAAAAATCTCATCGGCACGTGAAGCAGCTTCATGGCTATACATAAATACAAAGTATCACTGGTTATTCTTCAGACTTTAAAAGCAATATATTTTTTTTTTTTTTGCGCCCGGCAATGTTACCCGCTACATTCTTTTGGAATAAAAAGTAGCCTATGTGTTAATCCAGGGTGTCAGCTACCTCCATATGCAATTTCTTTAAAAATCCATTTAGTAGTTTTTACGTGAAGAGTAACAAACATCCACCCATACATACAAACTTTCGCCTTTAAATATTAGTAGGGATTACTTAGTATTTGTCCTCACCAATAAAACCTCTCTTCCACTCAAAGGTTTGCTGCAGCGAACTCAATTTTTAAGTTAAGCTCGCCTGTGTTCCTTCAGTTTCATGTAAAAATATCTGTATGTATTTTATAGTGTGCAATAAAAATTAAGAATGGTTTCTGAAAATCTGAATTACCCATCTCAATACACAAACTGTAGCATTAGTAGTTAAGAGAAACATCTCTTAACTACTAATGCTATCAGGTTAAATAATAATTTAACCTAAGCTGCGCTATTGATGTAAGTACACATTAGAGTTTATAATAATAAGCGCAATGTTAACATACGAATGTAGAGCTTCGAGCGTAACTCTCCCAGTCTGTAACCATGATTACGACCGAACGGCTTCCGTACAACGCACCCGCCCGGAACAATACACGACCGCTAACTCCTAACTAAAACAAAAGATGATTACTCACACATGCGCGCATACTACACCTACTAAATATAAAGAACTAGAGGTGTTCCGCGGTTTCACCCGTGTGACACCTTTCTCGCATTTAAACTTCAATACAAACATAACATCATGCCTGTATAATGCCTAAAGAGGTAGACGGAGTGTATAGAACACCCACATTTCCCCAGTTATGTTATAGGTCTGTCCCAAATCAATACCAGTAATGGTAAAACGTGATCGGGTGTGGATTATCATCGTTTTATATTTATCCTTTTATTCTAAATAAACAATGTGCGCAGTTAAACCCACAGAACTTTGGTTTACATAAGGCTTTTACGTGTGGGTGCTGTGTTACCAAAACATGCTATAATTGTAAGGAACCATAACATGCCTAGGTACTAGGTAACGTTAACGACACGCATTCTGGGAGTCGTGCGCGTGCCCCCTCCAGACGCGGCGCGCGCGCAGGAAACACGCGCCACCGCGACCGCTACGCTACGTTCCCCAGTCAACACACGGTCGTTAAGCCCCTTACCTTTATGGACTTGACAAATAACTTGTAAAGGTCATTCAGGTCAAGGAGGCCAGCTAAATATTAAACGTTTTGATCCTTTATTTAGTAGGCTTTAATCAATACAATACATACAATTATATATGTATATAAGTAGAGGTAGAGTCCTAAAGACAATCAGCTTCATAAAATATCAAAGTAAGTACGTAATTATTTTGCTTACTTTTTTTCCTTTATTTTAATGAGTTTTTATCCAGTGAATATGCCAGCTCCATATATCTAAATAAACTTATAACTTTAATTCTTATACTAGGTATAACAAATACTTGGTAATGGAGCATTTTTTCTGAGTCCAAATTCGGCTCAGCTAGCATAGATGGAACTGCTCTTACATCTAAGATATTTATATGGAGCCTATTAAAGAACTCCTCACAAAACTTTGTTCTTGGTGCACTCCAACATCAAATGTTGGACATACGCAATGACTCCACAGGTCTTACAGTTTGGTGAAGGTTTTTTTTTTCTCGAGATGTCCAAATTTTCATGACTAGAGGACTAGAACGAAATCCATGTGCTACAACCACATTTGACTTACTTACTTTAAATAGTTTTAATCTTTAAGAATACTGATTATTATTTAATATGTTCACATTCCTGTCCAATAGTAAAAGGAGATACACACCGATAAACACTGCATTTAAGTGGGTGTTCTATTTGAAAATGAAAGTTGTGCCCCGTTCTTAGAAATGCGTATTTGTTTGCATTTCGATAAAATATTGTGACACATCAGCCTTGCCCCGCGACGACGACGTACGGCGTGACATCGTGTGGGTTCTCTTCCTACAAACCTCTTACACACCTTATCTTTAGTATTTGCTCGTCAAGGATTTTAATATGAAATACAAATTAAGTTTAAATAAAGTGTGAATAATACCATAATTTATAAGACACCAGACATTATCATTTCGACGCTCACTACAACTCACAAACCACAATGATAAAGATTCGGGATTCTTAATTTTAATATCGGCTCGGTGAAATCACATTTCGAGTACATCACGCATAGCCTTTTGCTCATCAATGTAGTTTTGGCTAAAAGTGTGTCTTGACTAACGCAGTTAATGTAGCAAAATATCAAATACATACTTGAGGAACAAAAAGAATTTTACAACAAAAAGCCATTACAGATTACACCGTGTGGGAAGAATTTAAAGCAGGTATTTGTTAGCGGCATTTAAAATCATTCATTCCTCACGCTTCAATGGTTTCTATGGGATGGGAATGGGACCCCAGGGAGACGGAGTGCACTGCGCAGGTACACAAGTGGTACGCAATAAAGGTTTTTTGTCGTCCACTTGTCATGGTGCTTAAGTGCCAGAATTATTCTCTACCAATGTATTACCATAATTCTAACTCTCATGTTACTGTTGCCAAAGTTATTATTTTCGTCGTATACGATAGGTAGATATTTAATTTTTAAAACAAATTTTGTTTTTATAATATGTTCAAACCGTAGCATAATTTGTTATTAATACGAGTGTATTGGTTGGTTGAGCAAGCGAGATTGTAAATGCGCAAAAATGCAGTAAGATCCTTTTTATTAGTAATCGTGTTCAATCCCTAGGTTTGATTAAATATTAAACCTAACGACTGACTAGATAAACATCGTGTGATAGGTTAGTATTTTAATTTGAAATAGTAAACGACGCCAGCCGTTAGCGAGAACTCTATCGTAGTATAGTCAGCTCCCCCATCATAATACACCTTTGTCAACATTCGCTCTTTGTCTCTCATGGGTTTTTTCGTATTTCCTTCTTCTTCACAACTGAACCCCATTTATGGGTGTACAGACAGCATAAACAATTTCTCGGCGGCGCGCGTAAATTTAAGGTTATGTTAGTATTAATTCAACATTCGCTTTAGATGAACGTGCGTCGCGGCGGTGCAGCGCAAGTACCGGCTTGGAATCGTGTGCATGTTCGTTACGTCACGATCGATATCTTGTACAATCGAGTGCATTATTAGTGTCTGTGTAGTACAGTGTATGCAAACTAATTTTGAAATGAAGAAAATCAGCCGTTATGGTAGTTTTTCAAATTAACATGCCAAACGGGCGTATGCGGTTTGAAAAGATTTTGTTATATATTTGAGGTAAGTTTATTTTAATCTGACCACACATAAATATTTATGTTTTTTTATTGCAGCACCTACTTAACAGATATTAACGAATGTAAGAGATATTTGTTAATATTTGTTGTTAAATTACTTTAATCTTATTGGTTAATTTCAGCAGGCGATCGTGAACTATACAAATAGATGCTGCATTTTGATTAGTAGGTCATGTGGTATTTTATTTGAAAGTTCGCAATGATTGTAACCGTTTTTGACAATATTTATAACTTAATATAAGTATTGTCTATTTTTGTTTACGTTTTATTGCCGTTATAAGTAGGTATGTTAAGTTTGAATTTGAATTAAAGTTTTCAAATGTCAGTAACCGTTGAATTATTTTGGCATACAAACTGAATACGTATCTTGTCAGAATCATACAGTTTAGTCATCTGGAATGAGATAATAAATAGAATAAATACAAATATTTGCACAAAAAATGTTGTATCGTTTGTTAGTTTCGTAAGTTCCCTCATAGTTTGAACCCTCGCCCGCCACACTCTAGCAGACAAAGGTACCAAAAATTACGTGCGGTGCTCAAAGTCCTTATCTCTTTGAAATAAGGTTCATTATATGGTTTTTGCGCGCTAATGGTATTTGTGCATTGTCAGCGCCGTGCATTCATCCCGCACCCTCTTTTATTACCCATACCGTATGCATGTTGCGGTTCTTATTGTGGCTTGCATCAATCCATTAACGTGATTAATGTGTAACGCCTAATATTTAGATTTTTATACTATTTGTAAAAACAATACTAGGTACCGTCTGTCTCTATACACCATTTATTTCATAACAAACAAAATTAAAATACAATACAATTATTGTATGCCTTATCAAAGCTTCACGGAATTATTGATGATAAATAAAATTCTTTCTTAAAAAAATAATAATATCAGGTGTCTAAATAACGTTAAAAATTAAAACATTTAGTTCCATATGCCTTGCTAAAATAATTCAGGTGAGACCACAAACTGGTTTTTATAACTGTTTATTGCATACGGATGTCATTTTAAAACTAAACTGAGATTTTTAATAACGACAGTGCATCTTTAAATAATCATATCTTAAGTTGTCTGCGCTACCTTAATTGGAAACCAGAATTTAATATTCCGTGACAAATAAGGTCCATGAGAAAGATCGAGCGAGTGTGGGACGAAGGATAAGCGACCCACTTAAATTTTGGTAGAAGAAACATTAAACGATCTGTAAGTCCCTAAATCCAATCGAATTATTTGTTCTCACTAAGAAGATAATATGTATATTTTTATTATAACCTGCCTCTTTTCTTGGTAGCTAAGGGCGACTGTTAACCATGAGGATTTAGTGTTACTGGGTTGTTCCATTAGGCAATTCTCAATAGCAGCAAGGAGGCTGGATTCGTGCTCGATTGATGGCAATGAGCTCGCCCCTTATTACATTGGGAATACATGACTAGGGAAATGTGGGAGTAGTTTACAGTCACCTCGACCTACCCCTTCGGGGAACACAGGCGTGATGTTATGTTGTGTATCTATTTATTATAAACTCGAATGACGAACAATATGACACCGAAGAGCGTGTATGAGGAATGTGATGCGTGTGAATGAAGCAAAAGAAGTATGCCAGGATCGTAGCAAATGGAAATCCGTGGTCTCTGCCTACCCCTCGGGGAAACAGGCGTGACTTTATGTATGTATGTGTATGACACTGCTTAGTTACATGCTGAATCGATTTACATCCTGAAGGGCCACAGGCCCCCAACTGCATTGAAACAAATTATTGTAGGCAACAACTGATCATTTAGTTAATTGGTTGTTAAAAAATATTTAAGTTCATAGCAAAGTAAGCGATTGCATTCAATCGAGACTGCTTTATTTCCAAAGTCCTTGATCTTTAGTAATAGACGGACAAAAGTGCACTATGAAACATTTGGCTATACTTTAGACTGGAGCTGTAACGTTTTTAACCTTTAGCATGGTATACTTAATACCTAGCCCCGTACTAACTCTTAAAAGAGAACAGTTTAGGTTGTGGAAGCAAGTCGCCGCATTACACTGCTCGTAGCGGCGTCTCGTTTCCATATCGGGAAATTTAAGAGTTCATGGTAAGGGGCCTCTATTGACTGTCTTTAAATGAATCACAATGTGAATGATAGAGGGTAGAAATTAATCAAAATGAAAAGAGACTGGATACAGCCATAGAAGTGTTGTAAGATCGTAGTAAGCAACTTCGTAAAACCAAAGGCCACAGAATCTAAGCCTTCTTCAAAAGTGAAACTTGATCTATATTTTACGCGCAAATCGTGAGCCTCTATATAAAAAAACCTAAAGGTACCTCATCATCATCAGCCGTAAGATGGTCACTGATACTTATTACGATTATGTCAGATTTTTCCTACAATAGGCGTTGTACCCATATGACGGAACCTAACATCATTGGTAATAAGTTCATTAAATAACGCCACAGAAATGTACCAAACGAAATAATTGACGAATACTTCGGTAAAAAAAAAATATATTATATAGGTAATGAAACCAGCACATCTTCACCAACGTTAAAAAGTCGGTTAGTTTTATCTCATAAAGATAACCTTCAAACGACAACGGTTGGTATACACCTACATAAGTATAGCTAGTAAAATTCGTGTTGTATAATTACGTAGGTACTAATGAATGATTAAACTTACGCACATTGACGGGTTCCAGGAAAACGCGAACAAAAATACGTACTTATCTAAGTAAGTTACGTATACATAAAATAAATACGTTGTATCTGAAGTCACAAATTTCGTAAGATGACATAAATGTTAGTAGAGCTGATAAGTAAGGAATGACAAAAACATCGCTGTACGAGAATATTCCGGGTCTCCCACGCGATAATCTAGACAATGATGTCGTTGATGAACAGTTACATGTTAATAGGGCTCTCATGAACCAATTAGGTACGGTATTAAAAGACAAATAATGAAGATAGTTAAGTTTAATCTTAGCGTACTTCAGTTGACGTATATATACTTTTTTCTCGCAAAGACGTAACGCAAGTGTTTGTATCATGAGCCTATACACCTAAATGTCACTGCTCATTATAAACCCCATGAAGTACATTTTTCTTTAAAAAAACATCATCAATTCAAAAATGCATTCTAAGTGAGGACCTCCTTACTTGTAGAGTTGGTAAAACATCATACCTATATCCATAATAAAGAACCACTCATAACAGTTAAATGCCAACTTTAATAACCTTATCGTATGGAAATTATATGCAACATCGTTATAACCTGTATATATAAATTTACTTTTACTGAGCTTTTACTCTTGCGAAACCCTGTGTTGTTCCACATACGACATCGTTGCCCAGCTACCGCCACCACGGCGAAAATTGCGGCCGTCAGTCATCCATCAATTGAAACTTGAAACGTAATGACATACTATATGAGCACACCGCCAACAGCGCACTGCGCAGTGCCTACAGTATCAAATGAAAAGTGTTTTTGCATGGTTAAAGTTAACTAGGTATAACAACAAGTAGGTACCCAAAGAGTCTTTGTTATAAATGCCCACTTACTTTAATACCAAGAGCATAATTTTGCTAGACTCATAATACTTTCCTAGATTAGGAGCACAAACAAAAATATTATTTTCTTCTCCGCATCACCTGCATCATCAGATCATGCCGTGGTGTAGATATTAACCAGTCAACAAGGATGGTAACGGGGTAAACACGACACCCAGAGAGAGCTCGTTACTTGCGCATTGCGTGCACAAAAAACATAAGTAGTATAAAATATCATGAAACCTGTATGAGTAAAAAACAAAGAAAGACAACTTAATTTTTAAATAGGAAAACGGAATTAAATCCATGCTTCAAAGTTATTACATTGACAATATTTTGTACAAATTACCTAACGGTGTAATTTAGCCATGGGGTCTTCAAGCAGTAATGGTTATAACATAAATATATTTTCCTGCTATAATGTAAAGTTAACCATAATTGGTGACATCATTCGTTCACACACTTTTATTGTTCTTTCTACTTCACACACATTCATGCCTCCAGTAGGTATAAATCTTCATGAATACTTTGCATACCTATTCCGCGAACAATGACTAATCAATAGCAATACTTAGAGACCCAGCTAAAATAAATCTTCAATTTGTGTTCATTTCTTCTGCTACCATTGTAGAACATGATTTGAACATACTTTAGCACAACAATGAAATCGGAACAAACTGATTTCTCGGAACATCATAATAGAAAGAGCGAGAAGCAATTTCCCAGATTCATTCGATGAGGTGAGATGTAGAGCGCGGGTATATTCTTAATTCGACTACAAACAATGTTACATCGAACAACAGAGATCCACCGTATTGCGATACCGTAGTCGGCCTACTTGTTCATACAAATTACAAATAACGCTAGTTATAAACTGTAAGGAATCGGTAAAGTCGTTTCGTCTTATTGTTTAGCTGCCATCTATTGTGCTTATGACATCATTTCTACGTCCGTTTAAAGAGCTTGACTTAACACATTTAACAAGTAGTCATTTATGATATACTAATGCTGCAGAAAATTCTAGTGGTAGTAATTACCTACCTAGTGATGTTTTATAACTAGATGGTACCTATTCATGTTGAATATTGTTGTTTTTATCGATGACAAAGAATATTTTTAAAACCGTATTTGTGCACGTAAACATTCTTTAGGAATACCATCTGGTTTGTACTAGGTATAATAGTAAATTTTAATAAAGCGAGAGTTATTCCCTTGAATCTCGTAGCTTTGAACGTGGAACATTGAACAACCTTAAATTCTTCTCTTTTACACAATTTCATGAAGCACATCAGGTACCTATGAACCCATGAGCATTGCCTCCACCATAAAAGGTTTTTAACTCTTCGAACAACGTTACACCTTTTGAAGTTCGTAAGAATTCCTCCAAAATTTTTACGTGGTAAGTCCAACGGTGCTAGTTATCCTAAGTACAGTCAAACAGGAATAGGGACGCAGGGTTAATTGTCACAATATTTTAAAAGGGATTTTAACATTTAGAAGAGCGTTAGAGAGACATAAACTAGATTACTTTTTAGGCTTCCTATAGTTCACCATGTAGAGTGCTTGCAATTATCTAAATCTATTTTACTTTCATTGCCATGCTCTACAATATTTTGGTCCCTATTTACATCTGAGCCCTATTTCTCCGTCTGACTGTACGTTTCAGACGGTTTAGCTTGCATATAAGCTTAAATTGGACTAGTGCAGCGTGTTTAATGTGGTTCTTCTTGACAAACCACTAAAACCAATGTTTAGAAAAGACTATTCCAATTTCCTAGCGGTATGGGTAAAGTATTTTGTATATTGGTTATAGCTTGTATCTCTAGACGTAAGTGTTCGTTTTTAGGTTATATATCAAAGGGCCACTCGCTGTTGTATATAGGTATCGAATAAAACGCGGGTCACATTCCTTAGGGCCTATTGTGCCACTATCGCTCTCGTAGTTACGCATAAATCTCAGTTTGGTTAATAAGTGTGGGCGTAACATGGCCACCAAACAGTTACGTTATATTATCTATATCTACACATTCCCATAACAAAGTTGTATGGCCAAATGACTAGTTCTGGCGATAATCTAATCTATTTCCAAGTTCACGTAGAAGTATAATCAAAATATCTCGCTTTTATACACGGGCTATTAACCATGTCGAAGATGCCCGGTCCTTTAAAAGGCTTACGTGGGGACACAAGTCCAACACGCAGAGGCCTATTAAGGACTTTAATCTTAAAGGGAATGGTACACCAGCTAGTGACAACACACAACTGCTCTACAAAAGAACAGCCATGAAAGTCCCCAGAAGGTACAGGACTACTTTGTGAAATATGTAGTCAAAATATTATTATTAATATGTTGGTCGTAATTTTCCCACTGCAGGGCAAAAGCATCCCTTTCCTTTCTCTATGCTTTTATTTAAATAACCCACCATAATTATTTTGGTCGTTGGACCAGTGGTTGCTAAGCGCAATTGCTGAGCAACGAGGTCCTGTTTGTTGGTCCTATTGGCCTGAGGTTGTGTTTTATATAACCCTGCCCAACCCTTCACGGATCACAAGCGTGATATTATGTTTTGTAAGTGCGTAATAATTCTGTGTATATTAATAACAAGACAAAGTTTGTGAAATTTAAAAAGGGTACATAAAGAGACGTAATTTAGATCAAATCTTGGCCAGTAATCTTTTAATAACGGATTTGGACTGTTATTTTGTCGGTTCACACACCGCATTGTGGCAGTTTGCACTTTAACTTCCGTAGAGTTGACACAGCCCCCTTATCATGAACTCTTAACGTAGGACAGTTTAAGATGTGGAAGCGAGACACCGCCTCGCGTAGTGTAGTGCTGCGTCTTGCTTCCACAACGTAAACTGTCCTACTTTAAGAGTTCACGGTAAGGGGGTACTTCGTCTCAGGAGCTTCAAGAGCGTTATACTTGACCTAGCGTTAAAAAGGGCCAAGAAACATTTTTTTTATTAGTCGCTGAAGTTAGGAAAATTTTCCTTTCATTTGGACACGTAGTACACATTGATGTATTAGTTCATAAGTATTAATCTAATGTGGCCCTTTGGCCTTTCGATTTGTTGCCTTACTGACCGGTATTGATATATATTATGCTGATGATATTGCGTTAAGACTTATAAAGTAATTAATACTTCACATTTTTTGCTGTAACACAAAACCAATGATAAATTTATTAAAGATAGATTTTGAACTGTGAATTTTGCCTTTACTTTAGGTTTCTGTTGACAGTGAGGAATCATATTTTTAACTCCTCAATCCGTCCCTCGACCAAAATCAAAAGAGGCATATTTAAACTATAATATCCAATAAAAAATATTCATATATACAACATGAAGCGTAGGAGAACCTGATACAGTTTGATCGCGTTTCTATTTAAGTATCTAAAACTATGTCAGACATATAAAGGCGCCATGATTCAACATAACCGCAAGTGTAAGTGCAAATTAATAATAAATAACAACTTAATTACTATTTATTCATTATTCGTCATAGTTATAAACGTTGTTATTTACTACACAGTGACTTAATTAGTCACCGGAAGATCAGTGACCAGAACGATACGCGAGCCCCACCAAATTCGGCTCACAACGGTACTGCGCAGACGGCAAAAATTAACACAAATTTCCTCTACTGTTCCTATCTGCATAATAAACGAGTCTTGTCATTGTTTCGAACAGAACCTTAGTCGGGAATTTTATTTGTTCTAGAATCTCCAATAACTTCTGACCATAAGCAAATCAAAAATGTGTTTATAAATAACCATAATATTATGGTCTAGAATTAGACTCGCATATTTTATAATTAACTAAATTGAAAATTAAGAGCGTTAGTTTCACGGGTAGTTTATGTATCGGCCTATCGATATATTTTACAATAAGTTTCTTTCAAACAAATCTTTGTCCTAAACATTATGAACACAACAAACGAAAAACGAAATCGGTCGCTCTCAAGTGATGCTCTTTTGTACCTGCAGCGGCAGTAGATTTTATTATTTATGTAGAGCAGGCATGTATTCCGAATAAAGTAACAATTGAGTGTAGGTCGATACAAAGACCTTCCCCTTGTTTTTTGACCACAAAGCCCGTCGTAAATTTTACCCTTGGGATCAGGAACCGGGAATTTAATTACTGACCAGTGTCCTAAGCAATGTCTCAACAACTTTACACATTCCCTTGAGATTAATAACATACCCCTCATCCTACCTCATGTTCCTACGTATTTATTTACTTGTTCGTAGTTATTAAATTGTGATGTAGACGGAGTTTGTGCTTTATTCTTTTTAAACGGAGTTCTTTGTAAAATCAGTGTTTGAAAGAAAGCATTCCTTTTAAAATAATTGGTGGAAAAGTATAATCATCATTGAAATTGGGTTTACTCTTACAGTAATACGTATTCCTCGTCCTCAAATGAACAATTGACAAGGAATTCCTTAACGACATGCGTAGCCGCGATAGTCTGTATACGTATGTGTGTCAACACAATGTTTTGCTGCACACATAGGCTAGGAATATTAACTAGTAGATGTTAAATAACACACGCACGCGAGCTGTTCTCGGTACTGCCATGCTTGAAATGAGCGGTTATAATTACTTCACAGCCGTAAAAAAGTAAAACGATAGGCGGCACAAAGTGCAGTGGGTGCGCATCTACTATTTAGTATGAGTTGCGGGTAAGTCTGGCGCATGACGGAGCGGATATCCGCAAGAGGTACCGGGCTACCGGCAGCTCCGACGGTGCTACTTAAGTCACACAAAATGTTGTTTAGGTTTGAATCTAATTTCAATAACATCTGTGTAATAGTAAACGACGTAGTGGTGTGGGAGCTATGAGTAATTCGGAGTTTATCTAATTATAATAAAACCTTGGCTACGTGCACGTGTTACGCACTATAATTTCTGTAGATAATCTTGTGTAATTTCTATTCAGGATTGTTCAACTTCTTACTAAGTTTATCTACAATTCAAAGATGAAAGAATCATAACACGGCCCTTAAACGCCAGTTGGTACCGAATACATAACTGGCCATGTAGGTCACGCCTAGATATTATAATTGTTCAAGTTATGCGACAGGCCGCGGTGACCGGACGTCGTTGTTTGCCGACCTAAGCCCACGCCGTGTGGGAGTTGAGGTGGTCAATGTTTATGCATTTACGATCATCTATAACTACCAGTTTTAGGACAATTAAAACATTCAATCTGTACAGCCACATGCTACTGCACTATCAAAGCCCCTCTTAGGATTTAAGTGGTTATAAAGTCATATCTAATTATACTGAGCTTTTAATAAGCACAAGTAGTTTCTATATTTAGCGATGCGTGATGGATTAATTTTGTTATCTGTGTACATAGATGCCGCCTAGCTACCTCCTTTTTGATGACTGCAGCAATGCATATTATCAAATATGTATACACCCTAATTTATAAATAAAATCTGCATGATGGATATGTATAGATTATAGATTGAAAATTTAACTCTACAAGGTTACGTCAAAGTTCCAGTGTACGAATGGTAGATACGAACAATTCAAGGAAAAGTCCTATAGGTCCTAAGATATCGTTCAGTAAGAATCATTTTAATGTTAATACATTTAAATACACTGCGAAAGATTAACAGTTTTCACTTGGAGAAACTTAATTAAAATAGGGATACAAAGTTAAAAAAGCTGTATTTGATTTGCACTTTCACTTTAAGACTAGTTGGGTTGGCAATAAAAATGTTTTAGAATACCTGTTTTTTTTTCCAGAGTGCTATAAAAAATGGGTGCCCCAGCTTGGGGGTCCCGCGGTGGCGGCGGCGACCGTCCACGGCTATTACGAATGACTCCGCTCCGCCACAGCTTTGCTGCGCCTGCGTCGCCACCCGCGCCGCCCCCGCGCACACACGACTACGCCTCTGACGCTGACACTAACAAGAAAGGTAACTTCCGTATGTGCTATAAACCCATATAGGTATAATAATGAAGTCACTCAAATAGAAGACGTTTGCTCTTTTCATTAGAAATATCGAAGGTAGGTACTTGTTGGTTAAAGATTTAAAAAGGTAAACTTAAGAATGAATTCAAACTTCATGGTATACCTACATTTAAACTATAACTTTAATTTAAATATTTGTTTAATCTTTTCAGAGGAGGGATGGAATGCCAACTTGTCGCAGAGATGGCGAAAACTTCGCCGGCGCTGTTCACGCTTGCGTCCAGGCTCAGGTAACCGAGAGCCAAGTCCCGTGCGCTGTTCACCGTCGCCTCCAAGACCGCCACCCCACTGCTCTCCAGCGCCGCCTTCTAAACTTTCCTTCCGACATCGAGGAAAAGTCTACACGACTGCATCACTTCGTGTCACGAGCGGCGCACCTGACTTACTTCGAGCATTGGGGAAACTTGGCGGTGGTTTAAGGCGTCGGGCACTGTCGGCACACGACGTCTTAGCTCCGCCACAGCAACAACCTTCTACTTTTTACGTTCCTAGTCCTACGGTCACACGGCATCCCCCGTCACCTTCTCCGCCGCGGCAATCGGCAACAGTTCGAAGGCGATGCAGTTCCCCAAACGTTTACAGAGCAAGTAAAGACTCAGCGTCACAGAGAGATCGTACGCCTCTCATAAGTCAAGAAGATGAAAGTCGAGATGTGGTCGACTACAGTTACGTTCCAGAAAGAAGGAAGAACAGTTCCGACGGCCGAAGTCGTCGCCCATACAGTGAAAATGTAGAATTAGACGTACCGTACAGAAATGGATACAATCGGCTTCCGTGTGAAACTTCCCAGAGGTTATGGGACGAGCCGTATAGATTGCCGCGAGTGCAATCAAGACAAGAACCGATGCAACAGTTGCGAAACGGAGTTGCAGAGTTACGTGTGAGCGCGACACCGAGATCTGCGCGTCCGCCGCCCGCGCCGCCTGCCTCAAACACAGGGAAGCGACCGCCAGCGCCTGAACCTCGAGATACACACACTTTTGAGGTAATCGCTCTATAATTATGATTAACTAACATTATGCTTGTTCTCCTTATCAAAATAATTAGAAAATTCTTAAAGTTTTTACATATTTTATTCATTAACTGATCTTGAATAACCTTGCAGGTGCGGTTTACAAAGTCAGCCGGTGGGAAGGGTCTCGGGTTCAGTATTGTGGGTGGCCGCGACTCACCGCGCGGGGACATGGGCATTTTTGTGAAAACCATTTTTAATAACGGCCAAGCAGCTGAATCTGCACTTAGAGAAGGTATGTGTTTCAATTAACTGCAATAAATACATTAGGTTGCAATTTACTCAAGCTCGACCTTCACGCATTTCATTGCGTTATATAAACGAAACAAATCGCGACGTTGTTTGTCGATTCGCAATCAGTCAATCTGATTCAGCATTCAAGTTTCTTTTAGTATTTGCATATTGCGTATATTCTACAGAAACAGTATATATTTTTTGATATGAGTCCAATAGAAATAAACCTTTATAAAATTCTATATAAAGATAAATTTGTATAAAGTTACTAAACGACAACCATTTTCAAAGATCCTTTCGCGACATCGTGAATTATTTAAACTGCGCTATACATTATAATTAAAACTTATTAGAAAGGTGCGGAATTCCTCAACGACTGCTGCTCGACAGCTGCATCTTATATTACTTAACCGTTACTAACACCTGCAATGTAAGTCATAAAAACATTTTTAAAGGTTATATTCAGTTTAGTAAACAACACAGCTAATTAGCACTGGCACGTGGCAATTAGATCGCCCTTGTAGAATGCGAAGGTAGGTAGAACCTACTCGAATATGCAACACAAAACAAACAAACAATTCTGAAACCATTGTTAATTATGAATTCGATTTCCTAGCTACAGAGTCTTTGATTTATTTAACAGTGCAAGCTAGTCCTCGTAGAGTTCTTTCTGTAAACAAAATGAAGAGGAATGATAAAACATTTATCGTAAAGAATGACGACAAACGAGTTTTAATGTGTCCTGGGTGTTCATCGCCACTTAAAATACAACAAATCAAGTTTGTCTACAAACAAAATATATTTTAATCTCGTTTTTAGAAATCAAACCTATAATATTTGGCTTTCCATGATTATACAGTTAGGTACACGCGTCATATTGCCAAGCTGCACACCTGCAGTGCTGAAAAGAGGTCGATGTTATATTTGAGAATGCATACTATAATGTTCGACTATACGGAAGTACTTTAGTGAACGAATTCCCTGCGTTACCGATATATATTTTTTGCGAGTTTGCCGTGTTCGGTATTAAAATACCCAATCAAATTACCCAACTTAAAGTCTTGTGTTGATTCAAACTGTCGTGGTTTGGAGATGCAGTTTGAAAATCGAATCATACATAGATAAACCTATTTGATTGCCTTTATGACTGCCCTTATTTAATGGACTTATTAGGGAGAGACGTTCCTAAAAGTCTGGCTAAAATAGGAATGAACTGAAGGACCCGTAAATTAAAAACTGAAAGGATGAGTGTACTAAAACCGCAACCCAAAATAGCGTTTCACATTTTAAAGGCAGCTCTGTCAAGTGACTGAAATATAATAATAATAAATAAAGTAGGTACCGATGCTATTAAGAACCCACTTGACACTAAACACAGAATTTGACAGCTGATTAGCAAAGATTTCGTTGATGAATCTTTTGGCAACCTAATGTGTGTATTCATAGATAAGTTCTTGGACTAATGAACAGTGGATTCTTCGCACAGTTCCTGTGTGCAACTTAAGATGTACAGTTTTATGTTACAAACCGAGTTTACATGGATTTTTGTTGATGCCAATTATGACTTAACATTCCAGGTGACGAAATCCTATCAGTGAACGGCCGGTGTACAGCGGGACTGACCCACGGGGAGGCGATCCGTCTCTTCAAGGACGTGCGCGCCGGGCCCGTGCTGCTGCGGGTGACGCGCCGCCCGCCGCGCTGACTGCGCTGCGCCTGCTGCGAGCACGAGCACGACCAGCAGGCGCCACCTCGAACACCCGACATCTACTCCACCATGTAACTGTAGACTGTCCCAACAGACCACTCGCACAATGTGACGACAGCACCGAGCACGCACATACCACAAATGCATTCTGAAGTTGGTAGCTGCTTCGTACACTCAAAATGTATTGATTGTAGAGAACGTAAAGTATACTTAAGTAGAACCAAAAAGACAGACATCATTCGTAGCTCTTTTAATGCCAAACGACGTGCTTGCATATTTATTATGACTTTAATGTCCGTCTTCGGTGATTCATGTTGTGATGAAATATTGGCTGATGAACCAAACAAAATAAATAAGTCGGTGCTTATGAACTAGAATGTACTTAAAAATTTGAGTAGGTAGGTCCTTATAAAGTTTCAATGGCCGCCAAAGGGCGCCCGCGCCGAAGAGGTGCTTGCCTAGGCCGCCGTCCACCTTAAATCCGTCACTAGTACCAACACTGTAATTCCATAAGTACACTTTCCTAATTTTACTCAATACATATAATATACTACTATTTTATAAATGGCTTTTGCAAAAAACACCTTAGCGGTAAATACACATTCCGGTTGTAGCTTCAAGCAACTGGTGAATACAGTTTGTTGGGATAGGGTGTAATAGGTTTACCATTATCAGTTTTTGCATAATTTCATGGACGACATAATAATTGACTCTGATCCACCTACCTCCATAGAACGGAAACGTCCCCTTACCATAACCTTTTAAAGCAGAACAGTTCAAGTATTGGAAGCGAGCGAGACGCCACCTTATACTGCACGTAGCAGCGTGTAGGCGACCTCGTTAACAGTCCTGTTTTAAAAGCTCATAGTAAGGGGGCTGTTCTTTGACACAAACACGCTACAGTTACTAGTACATGAGCACCGATTGTATCTTGTCAAAGTTATTTTATAATTCAATACCAGTTTACCACTTAATAAGACACTTTCGTTATTTTCACTGCTCTTAGATGTGAAACAAAACAATAAGCCATTTTACAATCACCATACAAGTTAAATTTCAGTATTAATTAATGAAATTATATCGGTACCTACCTGCATAATCTGCACACGACTTTATTTCGGATATTCATTGCTCAGAACAGATCTGTAATATTACCACGATTTATTGGAAATATAGGTTCAATTCAAGTTTCAAAATAAAACAATTGTTTACGTCGTATTATCGTTAGGGTAGATACATACTTACTTACTTAGTTTTGGTTTCGAACGAAACTAAGCAACCTTATACAGGAAAATACGAAGAATCTTAATAGACCTATTAACATCCTATATTTTTGAAACAAGTCCTAAATGATTTTAAATAATTAATCAACATAAAATACAGAAATCAGACAATAATTGTTTGATGTATTTTTGTACGCTATTTTAACGATTAAAATTCACAAAGACAGCATGGATGTGTCCACATGTTACATATTATTTAGATACGATCGTCGATCAGCAGAAACTGAACGTCAAATAATTGCGAGAAATATTCATTAATTCAAGTTATAAGAGAGTACAAAATATAATTATCTGAGGATATTTAAGACTTTATACTATATAGGTACAATCTGTTCTTAAATTAATAGTAGGGACGATTAAACATTGAAATGTTTGCCTACTTTAGTTGTTAACAGCCATACCATGAACTTTTAAAGCAGGACAGTTTAAGATGTGGAAGAGAGACGCAGCTACGTATTATGTAATGCGGCGTCTCGCTTCCACGATGTTAACTGCTCTACGATTTCACGGTAAGGGGGCTGTACCTATTACCTACCGGCTAAATTTGTCGATGGAACCCTAATGAGCATGCCGTAGCAGTACAGTTTAGAGATAACGATGATGTTACACGATAGAAGTCGCTTAAATAATGTGCAAGAAAAATTATTTTTAATGATTATAATTTTATATATTTATATTATGAAATTAATAAGAATAACCGAACTAATGTAGGCGAACGAAAGTATTAGATACACACAGTTTGATACAATTTGATAATTGTCTGTGATATTGATATTCAAAGCGGAGTGGCAAGATGTAGTGTTTTGTAATTAACTTAATTATAAGGCAACTAACTTATTTTTGTAATTTGAAATGTATTTTAGATGTAGCATATAATATGTAGTAGGTATTTATTGTAATGATTGTAATGAAAAGTACATGATTAATACATAAAAAGTAAAATAATTTAATAGAGGGAAGTGATTAGTCTACGTACAAATACGTGCTTTAGGGTCATAGCACACATATCAAATCTGAAAGGGAACGTAACCGTATCAACTCGAGCCGTGTAGTATTCTTTATATGAAACTCCCTACTGCAAAGCGCAATAATCGGATTAGTAACATAATCGCCTCGCCTCGGGAACGGCAAGCCGTAAGCGCGGCGTCGCCTAGGCGTAGCAGAGTCCACGTGTCGGCAGCTGATCCGCTTTAGTCACAGACCGTATATACACTAGACCGGTGATCAAGGAAATAGGGTATTTGTATTTCACACAGCCAATCTATAGTAGGAACTACTTGGTATTCAAAATCTATGGCGTGCTCACGTAAGGTTGACACCTGTTTGACGACGAGGCAAAAGGCGATACTGTGACGATCCCTTGCCGAATTGATATAATATGTGCTATATCCCTCAATCTGATGTTTTACTCCCTTTGCTTGGGCACTACTTTTATTCCCTTTTTAGTACTAATTTCATTTTACATGAAATGTTATCGCTGCTATAGATTTAGTCAGGTACATAACGGGATACGAACAGGTATTACATTAAAAACACCTCCGCATTTTGTAGCGGTTTTCACTGCCACGTACTTATGATACAAAGAGAGCTTCTTACAAAAAAAATTTGAATGTCCATAGAATATGTATTCGTGATGACAAATATGGTAGTATTTTAAATATAAATACACAATTGAAAGCTACTTCGCTATTTTTATAACGCATTTGTAAGGAGTCTACACTCTACATATGTTTAAGAAGGGTTTACAATAAGAAATAATACACTGTATATTTAATTAATATTGTAACTTTTTACGCAATATAAATATTTGACCAATGTAACAATAAAACTGAGCATTTCTGCATTGTAATGTAGCATTTTATTGTAGTCATTTACGAAACAATATACATGTCTATAAAGAATATGCTTTTTCAGTTTTAACTAAACGCAGACACTTGCAAATAGTCAAGATCCTAGGTGCCAATGGAGACGAACAGGCGAGGAACTCCATGAAGAAGAAGTTTATATATTTTGCAGCTTTAGGCAGAAACTCTTTAATGTGTCAGCAGCATACACGGACGACGGTCCCAGGTCCTTTATAAAGAGTACGAGTGGATGCAGTGGGTTTTAGAATAGAATATGTATTACCCGAAGGGGTAGCCAGAGGTGTATCAAAATTAAATACGTACCAACACTTACATTCCGCCAGTTACGTTATAGGTCCCAATATAGTTGGGGTGAACCTTTGCTATTATCAAGAAGCAAATGTAACTTAAGATTAATAAAACAGCCCAGAAACACTGTCCGGAGTATCTTCTTGCTCAGCAGTTGCGCTTAGCGACCAACGACAAAAGACGCAGTAGAAGTTAATATAGAGAGATAACTTTATGAATTACAACTGTGAACTATAAATTACATATGAACTTGCGGTTAATTAAGATTGTTAGCAGCCAGTTTCTCCAGCAAGCAGGTTACAGGGCACGTGGAACAATATAAAAGATGGGCCAAAGCTTGTGGGAATAGTCTACTACATTGACGTAAGGATTTCAGAAATCGTCGTGAATGCAAATGATCCACCTGTGTTATGACTCATTTGTCAAAGTTTTTCAAACTTATTTTTAGATTAAACAGCGGCACCCGTATTGTTAAAAAAAAATACAATTTAAACCATGGACTAAATTATACCAGCTACTGTCGTATGTCAAAGATGTCAATAGACTTAATACGGGGTTAAGTTAATGCCGGTATGATCCTCGTTTATAAATAAGTGGGCGGTTGTCTAATGTGTATAACCACTAATACTTGCGACTTGACTTTGTTTCTGCGACGGTGATGTAATCATTCCATTTGCGGTCAATGCAATGTATATTCGCTACACTGCCAGTGAATTCATGCTGGAAGAATAATAATTCCGTAGCGCTTGTATTTCTCGCCAGTTTATGTACCTTAATCTGAGAGAATTGAGCTAATAACTATTAAATATATTTATTATATTACAATAAGTCAAAGAACAGTAATGAAAAAATATGTCCCGAAAAGTACTAGGTTCTAATTAAAAAAAAAATCAATCGAACATAGATCGAAATCTTAAAAATCAGCGGACACGACTATAAAGAATTTTCTTTACACATGAATTTCTCAGACACATGAACATTCTACAAACACACACTACACACATATACATTTCGAAATGTATGCACATGCAATTTACTTCAAATAAATGGAATTCATTTGCATTCCAGACAGACGGGTAAAGATTGGTATGCTGTAAGTCCATAAATTCGTAGAAAATGCAATCGTAAGTGGTGTGCGCTCTATATGATTTCGCGTTTCTTGTAAATGAAGCTTGTAATGTACGTGCAAACCTCATTAACCTGTCCAATTAATTGAATGCTATGCTATATTTGCGAATCAACCAAGAACAAAACCCCAAAAACGCATCGTCGTGTTTGTACTATTACTAATTCGAAAGTAAAAGCTTCCCTTTATAGGTAGGATATGAGAAGCACGTGTCAAACATCACCCCCTCTAAAAATTAAATTCCGGTACGTGTTTACAAATATGAAATATCACATACCTACACATCATACATTGGACTCGGGAGTGCTAATTAATTAAGATTATAAGCCCTTAGGGTGCAATTGCAACCAAATGTATACATACGAATTGGTATGGAATAATTATAAAAGAAAACACAAATATATTACGGTGATTATATAATATAATATAGTAACATAAAAAAATAATAGTAACTAAGATAACATATATCACCTATTAAGTAAATAAAGAATATTGTATATTCACCAAAGTCTACATAATCAGGTGTTAATCACGGTATATGCGTAGAGTCCGCTTGTAATACTGTGGGTTAAGAAACCTTTAATGATTGGCTCTTATATTCAATGAACTATAAATACAATTGTGTACAGTCTGTAATCATTATGTTAGATTCATACTTATTTATTAAACATTATATTATATTCTAAAATGTTTACGTAGACATATGTATGTATAATTTATTCATAGAAAAAGGATGCACCTACAGACTCAATTTCTATATAAATTGTATTTAAAGTTGAACAATTTCCGACAAAGTTTAAAAAAGAAAAAATAATTATAATGTCGAATCAAAGAACTTGGTTTAAAAAAAAAACATATTAAAATATTACAAGCGGTGACCTACCTAACTTAACCCGCTAGGTACAGTTATTAATAAATAACAAGAATATTTACAAAATTCTATCTAGATAGTTAGATGCAATACAACTAAACAATGGTATGATAGGTACCGCTATTGGCAATAAGTATCATGGCAAGTAATAGTTTGTTTGAAAATCATTAAAACACAACTTTGAATAGTTCAACGAGTACAACTGTTGTATGCAGATTCATGAGTATAGGTATATCTATGTATGTAGTTTCTAAAATAGTATAAATGATGCGGATTATGTTTGACTTACAATCAAAGAAGCTCGACATTTTATATGATTCTTCAAATGTTAACAGTAGAGGTTATCGTATGCAATGTTTGGATCTCCATGAAAACTACACGCGTACTGAATTGTTTACGTACTTACTCTCAAAGCTACAAGGCTTTATCAATGACGCACAAGCTTAGAATATATTATTATGTCGATTATGTACATCACGGTGTGCGAAAATGATTCATGAATCTTAAAAATGGCACTAATGATATCATTTCTTATTTACGTTTTATAGTATCTATGTACTTAAAGTACAAAGCCTAAAATTCCATTTTGTCTTTAACGTGTTTGCAGTCCAGACTAGTTAATTAAACCGAATTAATAAATAAACGATTTTAACAAAAATGAGACAGTCTTAAAATACCTATCCTTACGAAAATCCGTTACAGACAGATAACATAAATTACCTATTTACAATCTTAAAGAAACAGTGACTAATAAATGAGGCAAATTGTAAATAAAAGAAGAAGGAGTAACAAGCCCCGAAACCCTACACTTTCAAGTTACTTTCCTAAATTGAATGGTGTCAGTTAGCAACATTTTATCTCCTTAGACAAAAGCTTGAAGATAAATGATTGTGCTAAGCTACTTGCAAACCGGGCTCGGTGACACGTCACCATACTCAATTATTCAAGGAGATCTTTTCTTTTAATTTCATAACACAGTTCGCTGTGTAGACCTCACTGTATTGGAACATTCTAGATTTGTTTTCAAATATTGTCTTTAGGGTTCCTAAGTACAAGGGTAACCGGGCCAGCTGGCAAAGCTTTAAGAGCTGCCCAGGCTTGTGTGCGTGTAAATCCTTCCATCGAATGTCCTCCAGCCGAAAGAAGTTCCGCACCGACTAGAACACGACCACTTTGTGCCGCCGCTCCTCCTGGAAAATACGAAAAAGATATGTGTTTAAATATTGTCTAAGTACGCATTGAATATTTATTAAACGAAATAAGGGTGGACAAAGAAGAGTACACTCAGTACCCAACAGTGAATTGGACCAAACTGTAGATTATAAAAATGTATGTACTAACCTGCAAAAAGTTTTTTAATGGTAAGAGGGCGATCGCCGCGTGGGGAATCGCGGCCTCCGTCCAAACCAAAACCAAGGCCGGCTCCTCCGCCAGCTTTTTCCAACAAAACTGTCACAACAGATCTGGTAACTTTACCGTCGTCTCCAATCTTTTTATCTTCATCCTCGTGTCGGACCTTCGACTCCGCTGAAAAAAAAATATATCTCTGCTAAGTATGTCCAGTACATAATTTATGTCGATTAATGGTTCTAATGTTGTAATTCACACCTTTTTCAGAGCCGCATCCAACACCATTAGCATTTTGTCGATTTTCGATCTCTATTTCGATTGTAACCTCTGAACGTTGCTCCTGAAAATTAAAAAAAATATTGGTTTACAATTCTGTAGGTCGCTTGAACATTTGTGAAAAGTGTCGTACCTATAAAAATATTCTATTTGTATTAATAATAAGCTAAAAAGTAAGAAGTGTTAAACGAATCTTGTGATACATGTCAAATAAAGGAAAGGCCAGGAAGATGGTTAAAAAACTACTCGCGATTAGCCTCAACCTTACAACACTTACAATTATATGTATTAGACATAATCTTTAAGTAAAATAGTCAAGTCAGTATAATAACCTACCTTAAGAATCGTGACAGATTGTGCATGCGTTAAGCCCGTCATAGCACAGCCGTTAATACTTCTAACTTTTGCCCCTCTTTTCAGACCTGCCTTGGCCGCTACGCTGTCTGCTAAGACTCTGTGAACCTGAAATGTAAACGATTGTATAATTAGATGTCAATCAAAATGTAAATCCATAATAATTTAATGGTATTTAATTTAAATGACTTAAAAACTGGTAGATTCAATCTTATGGTATGTATTTTTATTTCGGCAATATTGTTGCCGGTAATACTCCGATGTTTAATTCCATATCAATTTTAGTAATATGAAAATGTACGTACCGTAACCTCTTTCGCTTCGCAGTCTATTCCACCGGCCAGAATAACTCCTACGCCTGTACCAGCTCCACGTCTAAGTGAAATGGTTTGAGTTGGTACTTGTACATTCGCTGCCTCAGCAGTGGTACCGTCGATTTTATCGCTCGATTTATCTAATTCGATTGTTTTACTTTGTTCTAAAATAGTTTCTTTCTTTAGTACACAACCTCTAACAATACTATCAGTAGCTTTGTGAGGTTCAGTGACATCGATTTTATTAATTTTCTCCTGTTTTATGGACAAACTACCATCAGTTTTGTTAGTCGGATAATCATTTTTCTCAGAGGGACTTATTATTTTATTATTGTTAAAGTTATCTAAGCCAGCTTTTTTTATCTCCTTTATAATTTTTTCTGAAATCACCTTAGGGCCATCTTCAATCTTTTGACTTTCATAGCTAATATCACTTTGTTTGTTTTTATTAGCTGAACTCGAATTGCGCTTCAGTCTTGTATTTTTAAAATCGTTCTTTCTCTGCCACACATTAACGTCACTGTCACTGTCTGAATCCGATTCAGCAATTATTTTACTACGTCGCCTGTTTTCGCCTTTATTCGAAATAACACTCACCGTTGGCGTGAGTGTAGAAAGGCGTTCAGACGTTTTATGTGCTGGACTCGGAGACCTGTCGCCAGCCTCGTGTGAGAATTTAGTTTCAACAACAGGTGATTTTAATTTAGCATCTCTGCCACTTCTGCATTTTGCCGACGCCAAAATGTTTCGTCTGTTTATCGTATCAATATTATACGATTTCGAAACCTTTTTCTTGTCGGTGTCAGCTACAGAACTTTCAAGTGAACTACAACTGGCTTGCGATCCAGATGTAGCTGCTGAACCTGCCGAAGAACTGAGTGATACGTTTGTATCAGACGATACGGAGCGACAAACGTTACGTTTAATATATTCTTGTGGATTGTTTTCTATTGTATTAGATTTATTAGGAATCTCTGTCTTAAATATGGAATAGGTCGCGTAATGTGAAACTCGCGGTGATAAGCGTGAACTATCCGATTCAATATTGTCTATATTATGCATCGGAGAAGAAGCCGAAGACCGATAACTTGACTGTGTAGAACTCATAGCAGAATCGTTGTCGCTATCTACTACGTCAGTAGCAGTACATATTTTAATATCCACATTTTTATAGTCACGCACATAATTTATAATATCCTTATGGTCTTTTCTGGGTAAACTTAAATTATCTGTAGCCTTGCTTGATGTTAAACCTATTGAAGATTGTCGCCCTATCATCCCATTCATATCTACAGAGCTTCTAAGAGTCAAATTTCCTTGTGACCTGTTAACTGCTTTATTTAGTCGGTCACTATAATTGGGTTCTGGAGTGGATTCTTTTGACAAAGATGAAGGTGAGTACACTTGTAGAGATTTTCGTTTGAAGGCAGGTGAATATTTGGGTAAATTATTAGGCAGTAGATCAGCTTTCCATTTAGTCTCATTCAAAGTTACAGGTTTTGAATTATTCGTTTTGTTGCTTTTAGTATTTATATTACTTTGATTAGACTTCAAAAGGAATGACTTAGAAAAGGCATCCTGAACTTTGATTTCAGGTAGATCCACAATTGGAGTTTGTACTTCTGGTATTACTAAACATCTTAATTTTGACATGGATTTCTTCCTTTGTTCAATTAAATAATCCAAATTAGATTTGTGTTTAGATATATTTTTGTTACCATTGTCGTCGCTAACACTTCGCGCATGATATACAGTTTTAGCGAACGAAGGATCTGTAATAGAAGGTAACGTGGTTGTGCTGCCATAAAAAAATGGTTTGCTCTCAGTATAAAGTGACGTGTTACTGCCCTTCGCTGAACTATATGTTAATACAGTCGAAGCACGTTCAATACCTCCTAAAACCTCCGGTCTTTCCGCAGGTCTCTTGTACGAACGTGGTAATTCATCAAGATTGTCTTGAGATTTTGTTAAGCGTCTATCTAGAGAAGATACGTCGGTATAACTGCTTGCGTAAGGAGCTGTACTCTTTCTAACAGTTGAAGAATTTCTGGTAGGCAACGTGCCACATTTATCCAAGCGATCAGAAGATGTCGCACGATCATTGGAGAACATGGCAATTTTATCCTTAACACTCGCCTCACTTCGGGCATCTTGTGTTCTAGATGTGTATGAAAGGCGTGGGCGCGTTCCAAGCCAGCCAGTAGGCATGCGTAGTGGGAGGCGACTTATATCCGGCGTCTTCTCAACAGCATCGCAAGGAGTTTCCACTCCATCCGGGGGTTGCCGAGGACACGATGGTAAAGGTGTCTCGTCATTAGATAGGCTTTTGTCTTCAGCGTCGCTTTTGATGACACGATCTGAAAATTAAACCATTATTTATAATTTATATTTATTATTATAAACGTTTTTTTTTAAATACATTTTTCTGGAATCAAAAATTTATAATAGATCACTTGATCGCTTAAAGTTAAAATAACAGGGTTTCCCCGTAGCTACTTCACTTTCTTTGGGCCATTATCAACACGCGATCTTGTCTGAGCGATGTCTCTTTATTTTATACATGTGTTTATTTATATTACTTATACGTGAATAGATAACATTGACTACCTATACTAAAAAATATCTTGATTCTAAAGTAACTTATGAGATCTTTTATGTTATTGAACGACATATTAATACAATTACGTATTATTTCCGGATTTTGTTGATCGAGTTCCTTATCAAAATAGCTAGATATATAGCCTTTATATATCAGAATAGCCAGTATCAGAAAAAATCCAGAAAAAAAGACGTTTGAACATAAGATAGATAATATTCTTTACTGCACACCAAGAATCAGAGAATACAGAAAAACCTTAAAACTAAAAACAGTGCAAGTGGTGCTCTTATAGTTTAAAGCAATAAGCTATTTCCAATACCATTTAACGTTCATTAAACAATACGTTAGATAAATATTACAAGGAAAATGAGGTTGCAGGTTCACCAGCTGTCATTGGCATGTGCGTTTAAGAAACAGGAAAACTCGCACCCATACCCTACGGTACAGGATCCAAGAGTAGGGTGGAAAACAAAACATCACGCCAGTATTATCTGCACGCCTGCATTAAGCAAAGGCGTAAAGTACATACACCCACATTTCGCTAGTTATGAAATCGGTCCTCTAATACTCATGTAACGTAACATTTTAATAATCTTACTTCTCGCAGAAGATGCTCTAAGACAATTGCCTGCAACACTTAGAGTAACCTACACCGTGTAACATCAATATCTTATACAAACAGTAACAAACGAAATATTTGTAAGCAGGTCAGCTCTCGCCAGTGTTATCGTAATGCTTCAACTTACAGGAACTGCGTTGTAATATCAACTACCTACTTTTATATGCACTTATTTGATTACACATGTTAAGAAAACATTTCAAGTGTGAAAATGTGATAACTGGCAAATATCGTTAGAGGAAGTATGAAAATGAGGTAACCTTATGAATCACTAGCAGTGTCCTATTACTGTTGACCAACTCACTACTAGTAAAGATGATGCGTCACCGCACTCCATCATAAGCACGTATTTTGTCACTTTAACTTGACGCTTGTACTTCATATAATATTCTGTTTTGACATAACATCACGCTTATACTTCCCGAAAGGTTAAGCAGATGTGTACATATATATGAACACCCACATTTCGCCAGTTATGTTTTTAGGTCCCAATGTATATAATAGTAGGGGGCGAGCCTATTGCCATCAACCGGGCACAAATCCAGACTCCGTGCTGCTACTAAGGATTACCTAATGGAATTACCCAGTAACACCTTGCCCGACTCACGACCTCGTGCTCAGCATTCGCCCTTAGCAACCACTAGACCAACGAAGCAGTTTCAGTCTATTTTGTTCATATTTTTTTAATTTTTTTGATTATGAAAACGTTATACGCGAAGACGTCAACAGTTGAAGGACGCATAGAAGTGTTTACCAAAATGTTATTGGTCACGTAACTAATTAATATATTGGAGTTCGACTATCATGTAATGTATTTTAATCATTGTGTCTTAGTTCATATTCACAATGCACATGCGCCTAAACCCGGAAAAATATTTAATAATGTAACCGTACAAATATTTACGCTTAAAGCCACTGCTCTTTTAGGTCTTAAAATATTTAAAAATATCAGCAAATATATATACTCCATAATAAAATAGTATATGTCAAATATTATTAACATTACTGCCTTCCGGCAACAACTATAAATCGCATTATTTGATTTAAGTTCACCTTTGTAGTGTGTTCATAATTCCTAGCCTCAGACACAGAACAATCTTCCTAGCTTAGTAAGCTATGTTTAAGTACCTTGTGTTTCCTGTTCAATTCGATGAAAACAGCGCGAGTGATGGATTTTGACTACACTGTATGTTTTTGAATGTAGCACTATCACGTTTTGAGTATACATCGCGATTAGATTGCTCGAAGAACACTAATTTGCTTATTAAAGTTTCGACACATTCTTGATCTTATCTACTGGATCACCGTGACATTTATGTATATTAAATATACATTAAAATGTGCAAACTTTAAGACATACGCGGTACTACTGGTATTTTTTCAGCACTTTATTCCTAGTTAACTTCGTACACACGTTTCACAGAGTCGGCACGCTTCCACATATTTAAACAGCTGTTACTGAAATTCAGGCATACAATAGACAACCTTACTACGAACTTATTATTAATATATCATCGTCACCAAATTGTCACAAAGACATTGAAATAATGTATTCAGTTGCGTAAACTTTTCGTCACGTTTTATGTTTAAATTCATTGAATACATATTAAACCTTCGTGCTAAGAAAATAACTATGATAAAGTATATTTATTAGAACAGTGATGTTGTTGAATATCCTTCATAACTGTTATGTGTGTAATCAGGTTGTAACATTGTGCGGTAGGTACTGTATGAATTAAAATATGCTAAGTACCTATATACAATTTAAAGTAAATAATAATGTTTTTAAATATTCATCATTATTTTTATCGTACTTTCCGCTTATTACTAAAATATAAGGAATATTTTTAATTCACCTAAAAATATTTTCATAAATAGTTATGTTATAATATGGTTATAGATCTGTACCTATACATATAGAGATTTTAAATTTGTACTTAAATATTTTGGGGTTTATCTAAAGAAAATAAACATGCGAAACAAAAGAAAAAATAATATTTTTTTCAAATTAAATAATTTTCTAACGTCCCTCACATGTATTAATACTGGTGCCGTGGAGTTCAAGTTACATTTTTGTTTACGTTATGTTTACAACGTAGTACGTTCGAAGTTTGAAAATAATATGCTCAGAATATTTAAAAGTTATATAATTTAAAAAAGGTTTGACATGTCCTTGTATCTAGTAGTAAATACCTACCTAAGTTATACAGTGCCATAATTTATTTTTATAGTAAAATAGCAAACAATCAAAGATTATTAAATATTCAGACTCCATTGATATAGGTACATATAAATTGTACCTAATTAATTAGTATTTTAGACAACTTATCCACGACATTATAATCATACACCCGCCATATCACACATACATTATACTTAACAGGTCCTTAGCAATTCTAGAAGAATAGGAATTATAAACACTAGAACTTAATTTCTACCAAACTAAAAACTCTGCAGCATTGGATTGAAACCAGTTGTGGAATACAGTCTATGTACCTATATATCCTAGGAAGCGGCCTGAAGAAGGTGACCGCTAGGTTCAACTCTACATAGGTACATTTATATACATATGTGTGGGCTACAGCTTACCGAGACGCAGACATAGGTGCAAAATAACATTGTGCTGTTGATTTCAATAAAATTGTTCAAGAGGACTATTAGAATAATCTATAATACATACTATCTAGCAAGAATCCGGGTGAACAAAAAGTTTTATACAAACCATGAAGCGACACCGATCGTCTGGGTAGTTTCCTCGTCTCCAACATTGTGAAAAAAAACAAAATGCCACTTTCAAGGTGATCGTCATTTGAACCAATTCATAACACTACACTTTCAATCGTCAAACCTGTTTTTGAATCCTGTTTATTCTGAAAACTTACTTTCATTGTGCACTTCGGAAAATTAATCATAAAAAACTTTGAAGCACCAAAAACGAAGAACCTCTTTATTTGGCAACTGAACAATGTTACGGATCTCAAACTCTCCGAAGAAAGAGGATCGAGTTAAGAATGCGGAACGTGTCCATTAACGACCGAAATAACTGTTATTTTACATAGGGCGGTGCGTGCAGTGGCGTGCGCCCACGGCGGTGTGCGAGCGGCGAGCGGCGAGCGCGGAGCCGCCGCGACATGGCGCGATGCACTGACTCGCGTTGGACTTGCAGAAATTTGCAGCGTCGCCGCCCTTGACGGGGGCGTTGCTCCGAGCCAGGGACGGACACCGAGCTGCGCACGCGACGCTCCCCCGCAACCCACTGCACACCCGTCACCCGACACACAGGCCCATCACCACCGACCAAAACTGCCATTATTATCAGCCACAGCACCAGACTAACACTATGACCTAGACGTTCAGACATTAAAACGATAACATAATTCTCTTAAAAGTAACTTACACAGCCTTAAATAACTAACCGCAGGAACGATAATCTTAGTGTTCTTAGTTCGATCTCGATAAGCAATAGGTAAGCATCGATCGGTATCGTGAGCTATTTTTAGCCAGTAGGCGCTGGGGGGCGGCGACCGTGAGCTCTCGCGTAAGGCAGACGGCGCCCGCGCACCACAGATGTCAGGGTCGCGGCGCCCCTTATCTAACGTGATCTTTTATTTCCGTCCATGTTACATGAAAACATGTAAACTATGTCTCTTAAACTAAGTTTAAATAATTACTTTTATCCCTTTTGTGTTAAACTGGTCCGTAATAGCCGCTTTCTTTTGCTTTCTTTTTCATATTTGCGGTGAAAGAACGAGTGGCATCACGGAATGCGCCTTGTAGGTATATAGGAGTGACGTCGCCGTGACCACGGGAGGCTGGAATGCTGCCTGAGCCCTCCGCCGCCGCCGCCCCTCACAATCCGGACGCGGCCTTTAAACCGCTCCGACGTGTTTGCAGAGTTGTTTGCACATTTTTTTACATTCCCGTCCTTTTATTAAGCCCTTTTGTACTACCTACCTCAATATAGGAGTAGATTCTCTAGAACACTATCTAGCCTATGAAGAGATTCGTTAGTGCCTTTAGGTTGTTATTGAAATATTTATAAGCGTGACGTCGTTTTCTGCAACCAAGCGGGGATGGAGTTGGAGACTTTGTGCCACATAAAAAGATGGATTACTGGACGATGACAGGCAATTTGGACAAAAATGGGTTCTATGAATATAATAATCGACGTATCCAACAGCGAAACTATGAAATGGATAAGTGAAAGAAAGTGCAATCGATTTCTCTTTCAAAACTAAATTAACTTTCTCCAGTGACATGTCTTACGTAATCTGAACAAAACAAGACAGTAATAACCGCAACATTTATATCTGTAAAGGTCGTCAGGCAGCATATAACAAAACGTTATCAATGTTAGGTGACTTCACCACACTATTGATAGCTAGTCCTCGTTCCTCACCTTTTATTCGCACATACATATTACAATGTTAGGAAAATGTTTATATAGGTTCCAAAAAATAAGTATAATACATCTGATATTCATTTAAAATGTTTAAAAAGTGAGTCACGCCGTGTCTTGTGAACTTAAAACCCTACACATTAATGCATATCTTTTTGCACCAAATCTTACTGACAGTGAATGGCCAGCATTTACAATCAATTATTTAGGTACTTGTAGCACGATGAATAAAACTCTTCTGTCGGTATGTGGTTACCTTACTGTCCAGCAAGTCAAACAAGCTAAAGCACGCACTGGGACCCACCAAACATTTACAAAACCATGTTGTAAATAAAGACTTTATGTCCTTCATTTTTAGACGTACATCCGTTTAGCGATTTAAAATCGTTTTTTGTTTTATTCTCAGAGGAAATGCCACTTCCAATTTAATTGGTAACCGGATAAATAATTGCGCTACAGAATATTTTTGAGGTTACATTACGGTGTAGTTTTGGTATTTTTTGTCATATAGGTACAGAAACTATTTAAAACAACATCGCATGAAGTTCAAAGTGTAGAAATCTGTTAAATAACATTATATTCATATTTCTCAGGGTTCATGTAGCATCCATATAATTATTTGGTAAAATCGTTTGAGGATTCGTAAAAACATTATCACCAGAGTTTTAAAGCTACATTAAACTCTAAATTTTTAAACTTATTAGTAAGGATTACACGAACGCGTCAGATCACAAATTGACAATCTCTTTCAATCATTAATTATGTTACTGAGACGACATGCAACGTGGTGAATGGTGGCTAAACAATGAAAGCCGACTGGCAGGTCGTGGTCGTCACTTTAATAGCCGAGCAGCAGGATTCCAGGCACCTTACTTTCCTCGCGGGAATTCATTTGAAAGTAGGTACCTACCTACTCTTAGGTATAGTGTTCTGTTATAAAAAACTATTCTTTGACTTATCATTCTTATTAAAGTTGTACGCTCGTAATTAACTTGACAAGCATTATAGTGCCTGCCGTAGCTGCTTATCACTTAGAATGTAGTGTACTTCAGCATTTTAATACAAATTATCTCTCTGAATTCCTTTAGGTTTGCGGAAATTCATACTTAGATATACCTCCATAATAAAAGTATGTATTACCCTTATCGCGCTGTCCCTCTCTGTTTGTGATGTTTTACGGCTAAACTTCTGTTCGGATTTTGAAGGATTTGGTAAGCTGATAGCTTAAGCCACGTACAAGGACGCACAAAGGATTTTTCCCTATAAAATTACCGCAACGATAAGTTTGCAAGTAGAAGCCTGTGTACCAGTGAACAGAGACATTGGTTAATTGAAACTGAACTTTTGAATAAGTTGGCCAAACAAAACATTTCCAAGCAACTTTACGTAATATTATGACAGGCATGGTTGAAACAAGAAGTATCGTGTAACTGGCCAGTTTTTTAAGCTACCTGTAAGACTTTATTGGTATTCTCTAGCGTGGCATGCTAGTAATGCAGTCCAAGCCGTGCACCAAAACTACATTACGCCATGTGCTCAGCCAAAGCAGGTGTTACAACGGCCGCGCCTTCGCAAGGTGCACTGCCTTACTACTTTGCGCAGGCGCGGCACCACAAACGATTCTGATATAACTTGACGATAAATACACCTGTCTTCCACCGATGTAATAGACAGAAATCCAATAGTAAATGCCTACTATTTACAAGACAACAATTTTAAATTACCGTGATAGTCAAATCCGAATAATTTGTAAAATCAATACATTTTTGCCTAACTAGATCGAACCCAAACGCATTGAAACCATAGGTACCTACCTAATTCTATAATTATTTGGTGACGACTAAGGATATGATAAATAACACGTTTCTGGGTTCAATAACACTACACGTCTGAGACATTTACATAGATACCTTTTGGAACTGTTATGTTCTTCTAATAGCATTAAAAAGAACGAGTTTCAATATATTAACGTATGAAAAGAAATAAAGTAGTATTTTATCGTTTTAGTAGATGGTATAATCCACAACATTTGTAATACAATCTAAATGAAATGAAACTACACTTGCATCTTACTTAGTTCATCTCTCACATCTTTAAAACACCACATCCTGGCTTCTCAAAAGGTACTTTCATGCACCTTTAGTTCTCTCTTTGAAGAACTCACCGGCTATCGTTTGAAAAGTGTTCGAACGAAGACAAATACGCCTGATTATAACCAATGTAAAAACCTGAGAGTGTTGCATGACAATAAACAGGATCGATGAAATCACATCAATTAAAACGTAATTATTTATAATTTTCCGATTAATTAAGCAGCAACACTGCACACTGGCAGCCGCAGACACCGCCTCCATTAGATTTACGGTCAAATAACTCGGTTTAAAGTAATAAGTCGCTGTGTGCTGCATTTATTATCTTACCACACAACTCTATCAGAATTTAAATACAACTTATAATTTCACGTTGCGTTTACGTTACGTTACGTTTGTTACGTTGTCTCTTTTTTTACAAAGAAACGAAATTAATATAATAATTTTAATATTACTTACAAGAGGTAGTTATCATTGATGTTTAACCCCAAGAGGCTGGTAGAGCTTTAACGGGCATCTTCATAACATAATTATCATTTATTATAGTTGAAGTGCAGTGAAATTGAACGTGGAATCTGTGACCCATTGATCCAACAATGCACAGGTTATCAGAGGTGGCACCAGTTATACAACACCTTGGTTTTATTACTTTAAAACCACTGAATTGTTTCAAATACATTTCAAAAATACGCACCTTCCCAAAAACTTCTTTCAAACGATGACTTCCGTTCTTTCTTCTTGATGACATTGACAGGTTTACTGCAAAAAATAAATAGTATGTTAGCATCATAGAAGATTTAAATAATATTCAATATAAAGAGAATACAAAAGTAACATATTTGTCGAGATGGTCTACTTCATAACACCTACATGACGACATATTGTTTCTCAAATATTAGATTAGGTGATAGTCAATCGCATAATAATCAGGGTAAGTTACAGTCACGCAACAAAAGTTTACCGGTATGTGTACAATAATGAATAATAAAATGTTTTGCAACAATATAACGTGTGAGTGCACAGTTTATTTACAAAGCGAGCAACTAATCGAATCAACGTCGGTTGTGCACGCTTTAAGGCTAAACATCGGGTAGTGATTTATCGCAATTCAGTTTAAGTGACCAATTTCTGTAATAATAACAATTACCGGCGGCGGGTGGCGCTCCCCGGTCGCGCCCGCCCTATGCCTCAACTCTCTGCGCGCTCCCGCCAACCGCCTCGAGTCCTCGATGCACCACTGCACTCTCGCCTTTACCGTGATCTATCCCACAAGATTTTTAATTTCCATTTTGACAATCATCATCATCAACTTGGTATAGCCTTGGTACACAGCCTTATACGACAAACTAAATGGGTGTAACATTATAACTTCTGTTTCAAAGGAAGGAGATAGTTTTGATTGGTGGTGGGAGTGTGCCCAATATAATATAGTATATTTATAATAATTATAATACCTATCTATATAAATAACACAATCAAGTTGAAATAAAACCTTATCTCAGGCCCTTTTCACCATTAAACTATTTCCCCGTAGGACTATCACGTAATTATTTAAAATTCGGAAACCTATTAAAACATTTTATTTTCAGTTAATAAAAATGTTCCTATTTTCAATATAAAAATTAAAAACGTGCTACGAAATAGAATTAAGAGAGAACTTACACAGATACAGCGTTACGTGTATACGAAATCCTTGAAATAGTTCTAACATTCTTAGCCTCAATCTAGCTAAAATAACCCCTATTAAATCAAATTTAATCAAATAATTTGCAGCGACGGAGAATGTTTCAACATTATTGGAATTCATTTTAAAACATTTGACAACGAATAACATCGTAAACAGGTCATCGGCTGGCTTTATCGAAATGTCAGGGTCCGCGGCGGCGACGAATCGAATCAGAATGCCAACAGATTGGCGAATTTGAATCATGAATGCAACCAATATCATAGGACAAGAATCTCTTCTTAATAAGATTGCTTTGAAATTGGAATGGCTTTGCCAATATGATTGGAATCTGCAATATTTGTACCGAAGTCATACTTATAGGTATAACATATTTTTAATGAAATTTCGAGTTGGTCAAGGTCCTTTATTTATGGCAGATCCACTCTTCTACTACTGTTGTCTGCGATCAGCATTTAACATGGAATAGTAAGGAGTTGTAAATACAGTAAAATCATTGTCAATTATTAATTGGAAAATAGTTTTTATTCAATAAAATCCAGAAATTATATAAAAGCATAATTCGTGGAACTATTTTGACCTGAACTGCGGTAATTGATTTCTAAGCACGTGACTAGATTTATCTAAGTCAAGAGAAAGGAATAGTACTTATTCCTATAAAATCATGGAATTCAAATAAACAAAGTTCGCAAAAGCTGTTTTTAAATAATTGCCATATAAGATGTCAAAATAACCTCAGCCTTATCAAACAAATTGAAATGCTTGTTCTTCTATTTATTTAAGGTTACATAGAAGATTAAAACGATAAGTTATACGCGCGAAATACCGAGCAATCGCGAAAGGCAAAATGGAATCAAGCCTAACCTAACGTAAGCTAGGCTAACCACGTCGTGACCCCCCCGCACTCCCCGTTTCGCTCGGCGAGGCAGCGCAGGCGCAAGCTTAGCCGCCGCCACTCGTTCACCGGAAAACCTTCACGTTATTATTCAGTTACAAATATCGATCTACTTGATCACCTAAACCTTCTGCAGTTGGTAAAACCGGTACCTGTTCATAACAACTTTTATCTTATAGTCTCATTATCATGTTCTGCTTATATGGTTTTAACTTATAAGGTCAATTCAAGACTGCATGGAATCTATGACGGCATTGAATGTCTTGGAGATTCATTACCTTAAATTGTTATAAGTTGACTTGTAATTATTTTAATCAATTTCTTTAATGTAATAACGGCAACATTTTAAGTAACGTGTATTTTTTACTCAGGTAAGACTAATCGATCAAAGTAATCAATTAGATACTGCGGGTTTAATAGGGTCTTGCTAATAACTGCTTGTAGTTTTTATATACAGATATAGACTCAACGTAAGGTGGAAAGAGATTTTTTTGTTATATAAAATTTTACCAGCATTAGTCTTGTTTGACAACTTCATGATTAAAAAGGATTTTAGCTAGAGTAGAAATATTCTTGCTGTAATAACACGAAAGAGGACTTGATGATATATTTAAAGTTCATTGAAATTCAATTTATGTTACGCGACTTTTCGAATCCTTTATAAGATTAACTTTCAGTTACATCATCAGCCGGAAGACGTCCACTGCTGAACGAAGGTCCCCTTAGTTTCCAGCTACAATAATTAGAAATCATACATGAAAGACCTTATGTATTATTTGTATGCCTATAGGCACAGCATGTTGTTCCGAAATATTATTAACACCTTTTACCTACACATGTTTCACGAATAAAGTTTTATCCTATCTTACGGTTTTTTAAATGGCTGAACAGTTTTTTTGGCACCTTATCTAGATATGATCACTCTCAATCAAGTCATCTTTCAAGAGATAGAAAACTCAAGCATTCCGTCCATCCCCTTAGGAGCTACAATTGTTAGATAGATTACACAGCCAATACTTGTATTATAAAGCTAAAGAGTGTGTTTGTTTGTTTGCAACCACTAGTGCGAATTGTAAAATTATTTTTGTGTTGGATAGTCTATTTATCGAGAAAGACTGCAAAACATACGATATCCACGCGGACGAAGTCGCGGGTAGAAAGTAGTACATGATACTGTTTTTGCACATAATAAACATAAGACTTCTGAATGTCAGCACATATCACCTGCTATGTTAAGGGTCCCGATGTAATAGAAGGCGAGCTTATTACCATCAATAAGTCCTAAATCTAGACTCCAAGCTGCTGAGAATTATCTAATGGAAAACCCAGTTACAGTGAGCTTCCTAACGTTTCAGCTATACGCCCTATTTACGTAAGGTAGAATCACGGTTTTATAAAAAGGGTCTTTGATTATTGCTTTGCGAATTAAAGTTTGAGAATAAGGTGTGCTAAAGCAGGGTGTGCGGAGATCAGGCATCGATGCGGGGCTTAGTACCGTTAGCGGGCTACACGAGCGCCTGAGCTCAACTTCTCAGAAATACAGTATCAACCTACACTTCATTATCTGCAAGCAAATTAACTGGAGATTACTGTATGACGGATTTAGGATCACGATAAAATATAGCGTTGTTTAGTAAATTATTATATAGTCTTGGTATTCATGAAACAGATAACTTTATACAGCCTGCAGCTTTGTCTATACTAGACAATACCTGTTGTACAGGGTTCAACTTCTGGCAACACCTGAGTAATTATAAATAATAATACGATCTGATTGGTTCAGTGGTTAAGCGATTTTACTGCTACGCTAAGGGTAGCAGGTTCGATACCCGCACTGCACGAACATTTGTGTTATCCGCAAAAGTTTTTCGCGAGTCAAGGTTTTTGTGTATGTTATGTTTCATGTGTGTGAAACGCACCCGCGATAAAGAAGAAATTACAAGTGCAGGGAACGATGAAAAAAAAGATAACTATATAATATAGGTCTTGCCAAAAGCTAAACCTGTGAAGGTAAGCTGATTTTGGAGTCCGAAGGTTCCGTCAACGTCCTGACAACGTTCATCACTTGCTCTTCGATTTCTGACTCAAACACTTTCTAACTGAAAACAGTTTTGAATGACAACATTGATATCCTGCTATTGAACTATAAATTCGGAACACCCACCTGATGGCTACTTTTGGGAGTATACTAGAACCAAAATATGAAAATAATTGTGTGGCATACATATTATATGCTTGAACATATCGAGGATTGTATTTATAAATTACTAGCTGACCCGGGGTATGAAAAATAGATGTTGGCCAATTCTCAGACCTACACAATATGCTCACAAAACTTCATGAGAATCGGTCAAGCCGTTTCGGAGGAGTACGGGAACGAACATTGTGACACGAGAATTTTATATATAAGATTTTATGCGTCTTGATTGTTTGTTAGTCCACGAAAGGGCGTTAATAAAACTTTCAGCCTGCTTACCATGAACTCTTAAAACAGCACATTTACCGATGTGGAAGTGAGACGCTGCTATGAGCAGTGTAATGCGGTGTCTCGCTTCCACAACGTTAACTGTCCTATTTTAAGAGTTCATGGTAGGGAGCAGCTCTAAGATAAAGCAAGGCTAGTGATACAACTTTGCACGACACGTTTTATTTATTTAGGGCCCCCGCATGCATGCAAGTAGTCTTATCAGTTAAACTTATGTTACTTTAGTAATTAATTATAACTTTTCTTCCTGTGGGTGTGATAACACAAAACATGGATGTAGGAAATTAAATAGGTCTTAACTGTCAGAACTGTAGATAATTAAAAGCCTCCCCTTCGTGCTGTGACACTAAGCAATTGTTATTGCTATCCTTCGATCTTGATGTCTGTACTTGTAAATGACTAAATAGCCCCCTTATAAACGGGACGCGAACAAGTCGATAATGGAAAGTGGGAGAAGCGTGCGAACAGGGTCGAACGTGCTATTGTCACCGCAACGTCACTTTGCGATATTTCCTCTACATAAGTATAGTATACAATGGCACACACATTATAGGTAAGTGTATATGAACAAGATCAAGGCACCTCGTTCACCGCTTCCGCCTCTCCGGTTTGGAATTCCATACATTCACCGCGTCGATACGGGTTAAATTAAATGACAAAGTCGGAATGCGGCGTTGTACCTATGTATGTACGTACAGTGTTATTGCAAATATTTCGTTTATTAAAAGTTTAAAAATGTACTTCTGTCGACGGAAAATTTGTACCTATTCAATAATTAAACAATTCTGTACCGCACTTAGCTTAATTGTTATATTACAATGATGTATGCCTTTGTTAGTTCCTGAAATCTATATGTAGAACTTACAAATATCTTAAAGTTCCATATATTAGCTAAAAATTATAGGTTATTTGTAGTTTATCGTCAGATAAGACTAGGTTAGGGCCCACAACCACCAAGTTAGTTCTGATTAAAGTACTTGGCCGTTCATTTTATCACTATTAGTTATCTTTATGTCGGTGAGCACCTACTAGATGGGATAAAGCATGTGCTAAAGGTCTTTAAAATAATTCAAATAAGCAATAATCATGTCTCGCCGAGTTTCCCGGAGGAGTGAGAACAGAGGAACATTCACATTTCGCCAGACGTTAGTCTGAGGGTAAAATTATTGCCATCCATTACTACCACTATCGACTTAAGTCACCGATGGCCGAAAAGTTACATTGATGCTTTGACTGGAGCTGATCCGCAGAATTGCTCATGCACAATGCACATTGAGGGCAACATTGTGCTAATCGGAATTATAAAGTTCGACCATCTTTAGACAACGATGACTTGTTTTATAAGGAGATACCCATAGGTAATATAACCATCGAAGTGTACTGACGCATAAAACTTTTACACAGGTACAAAGACCACATTTATTTACAAACCTGACCTAACGTATGTACTGTGTGTAATCGTAAATATGTATACCTATTGCGTAGACAAAAATACAAAGTAAATAAAAAGTAAAGTCTCGATATCATCACTGTGATCAATGCCTGTGATTATCGTCGCACATGGGAGAAAGTATGGACAGATACAAACATAAATTTAATAACAGTATTAGATGTATTGGATTGCAGAGACGGTGTCTGAGAGTTGCAGGGCCAATCAGTGCGGGCGGCGACGGCGACGCGGGTACCGTTAGCGGCCACAGCCGCCGGCCCGGCCGCATGCTACCGACATCAGACGATTCAGCCTACTTAATAACAAATAATGGACCAGTCATGTGAGATAATGTTCCAATGACAAAATTTATAATTGCAATCGGACACGAGGCAAAAGAAAATCGTGTGGAAGTAGCACACATTTTCGTTACGCTAAATCTCAATGAGGACTAACAGCGCCATTTGGAATTCAATGACGAAACCTAGTTAAAGTCGGCGGCCAACATTTGCGACCAATAAGTGTTACGCGTACAGACGCTTACTGAATACTAGTAAATCTGAGAAGATGGTCCGTTAGAGTATGTCTGAATGACCTCGAACGTTGTCTCGTGCCCAGCCACGGTGACTTGCACATTCATGTAAAACAAAACTGTGCTCCAATAACAGATATATGCAGTGACCACGCCCAGTCACATTCTAGGACAAGTCAATATTGTGTACCTACAACGATCATTTACATTACACCCATCCATTATAAAGCCCGATCGAAAGCTTGGTAAGTTCTCATTATTATGGTATTCGTTATTGAGCATGTTTTCTCTTTCAAACTAGAATGTAGGTCATATCGTGATCGTTATTGCTTTGATTATCTTTAAAAAACTATGCCTTTACAAATATGTAGAAGGGACCTATTTTGTCAGAGAAGATTATTTCCAAATATCTAATGAACATTTCGATTGAAGCGTCTTGAAATCCAATATCAAAATGTTCTGTGTATTAAAAATTCTTCACATCGGTAGTATTAAGTACTTCACAATCGAAACAAAATTTGTTTGAATTAATTTAATAAGTATTATAGATTTTGTCAACGTTAGGTTGACGACATACAAAATAATGAAGAACACCTGGATGAGAATCGCTCAAAGAAGAGAAGAATGGCAGACAATAAGGGAGGCCTATTGGCCTCCTGTGTATACCTAACAGTGGGTGATAACGGGATGAAATGATAATGATGATAGATAGACTTTAGATAAAAACTCAATAAAGAATAATACCTTTTGCCAAGCATGTGATTCCAATCAGCCGTTGCGTTTTACGATAATACCAATAAGGCTAAAGTGACATACACCAAGCTTACTTTACTTTTTTAAATTCCTAAAATGATACCCGCATAACGTGCTTCGAAATATACACCTAGATACTGTCTATGTCATACAGACATAATAATTTCAATATATTAAATTATTAAGGTATAATTGTAGCTGTACCTTTATAATTATGTTTCCATATAGTCTAATCTAATAATAAGACGTCATAACCTAACTAAAAATTTGTAAAAGCATTGGATAGGCAAGCAAAGTCAGTTACACAAAGCAACAAAAAAAAACTTGTTTTTTTAAATTTTTCATAAAGAACCTAATTCCAATTTCAGTTAAGCTTACCAACTTCCAATGACAATTAACTTGTACAGAAGTTGAGTAGTTACGAAGTTAGAGGGGAGTTACAACGTACCTACGTAGTGCCTATATACGTATTATACCTACTTAGGCACGTAGAGTTGGCACGTCTACCCCGTTGACCGCGCAGGGCACACATAGACAGAAGGCGCAATGCGGTAATTATTGCAGCCGTATTCAAAAGACCGTCGTAATCATGCTATCATATCAATAAAATCAAAAGTATTTTAAACGCTACATACAACTAGAGCTGCCAGGAATAAAAAGTGCTAAAAATAATCCAACATTTATACTTAATGACCCAAGTAAACGACATATCGTTAGCGATGCTTGTTTCTGGCATAATTTTTTAAATTTCGTTCTGACCCCATTCCGTGGCCATAACTTTAACCTGACCTACATACGAACCTGACGAACATTTTGGCTAAAACAATAATAATAACATAAAATTTATAACTTTCATAATTCTTAAATCTTTTTGCAATTTTAAACATGTCTTGTAAAAACATAACAAGAGTTCGCTTCATTTTTATGGCCCTTTGGAAACAAAAATATTTTGTCCAGTAAATAGAAATACATACGATGATAGTATATACCTGACTCCTGAATATTGTTAAGAAAATGGACTCTATTTCTTACATCTGATGAGTATAGTATTTACAATTATACATCTGCTTATAAAAGATCATTATTTGTTTATAAAATATTTATAAATGTACGATGTTATAAATAAATACATGTAGGTATGACATAATATACGTTATATTATGAAAATATATATGAAATGAAATTTGTAATAGGAGTTTAATAATAAAATTTGTTCTTTTAATACTCTCTGCTGCAGCATCGCTCGTAATTGCTCAGCAGTTGAGGCAAATCTGCTTGTATCCTAACTGGATCCATCTATGTTACACAAATTGGTGTTCGTGGTAGCGTGTGTAGGTGGGAAGTCGCTAAATTTATTTATAAATATTATTTTCCGCAAGCCATGGGAACAATTGATCGTGTGACAGCATTCCTTGCTAACATTATTTATCTAGTAATGTAGAGAATTTCTTTATACTCTCTCTTGACATAAACAGTATCTGCATATATTTATTTTGACATGATATTATATTATATTCCTTATGTAGTCGTTAGTCTATAAGTATTATAAAATTGATTAATACAAGTAAAGTTAGCATATCTAAGAGCAGGCTCTAAATAAATCACCGCTCCTCATAAGTAGTCAGAAGAGGTTTGTTTACTATCTCATGATGTCACATCTTAAGTCGGCACATAAGTAAAGTCATGAGGACACACGACATGAGTCATGAGGGCATTACCAGTACTTTACCGTACCAATTTTATTCTCGAAAGACCCTCATAATACCTATACAACTAAGCAAGCGGATCCACAGTCTAACTTTAAGTATGACTCCATTGATGATCAATATTATAATGATCAAGAAACAAAGGAATCTTTATAACAGAGTGTTTAATCATCGGTTTAAATTATCGAGTGTCCATTCATTTGTCTAAGTTGTTGGAGAGCTTCTCGACAATAGATTAAATTATATAATCTGCATGTAAACGACAACACACACTTCTAGAAGTATTAGGAATGTTGCAGACATTGCATTCGTTGCACAAAACACTTCAAATGTAGAGTCGAAACGTGAAATTCCAGTTAGAGATTACGCAACGTGAACTCGCACATATTGAAACACTGAACAAACACTGGTATGGTCGAAAAACAGTAAAATGTATGTTTGGATTTAATGATACCTTCTGCATGTAATGAGCACCTAACGAACTTTGTTCTGTATTAATTCAGTAGGTATTATTCTTGTCATAAACAGCAGCCGCGCTACCAACACAAAAAGTATTTTACGTAACTAATAAACTTTATAGCCAGCCAGTTTGTTGCAGTTAGTAATATCCATGCAACAATATCGTATATCCTAATCACGTAGGTTTCTTATGAGTTAGATTTCATAATGTAATGAAGTAAATCTTATATGGATTAATTAAAATGAAAATTTCATTTTTTAATTAAATGACGTTATAATAAATGATGATACATCACATAATTGCGAAAAGTTTATACGTATAAAATAATATGAAGATTAAGCAAATGTTTTATTAGAAATATAAGAAAATTTCATTTGCACTATCATTGTCACTTTAATAAGTAAGTATCCATACGGTTACAGTGTTAATGGGATTTTTCATCAAGTCATTCTCTATAGCAGCACGGAGTCTGAGTTTGTGCCCGGTTGCCCCCTACTACATTTGGACCTATAAGCCTGACATAACAGGCAAAATGTGAGTGTACTATTTGTGTGCCTTCACCTTTGAGGTATACAGGCGTGATGTTATGTTGTGCACCATTACGGCGACTGACAGTATAACATGACTTCATAACTATAATTTTTTGTTTCAAACTTTTTACCTTCACTATACGATACTCGTATGTTTGCATCATGTGAGTAGGTACTAGTAGATCAGACTGGTATGTATCAGCTGAGTGGTCGAACAATGATTACAATTTACTTTCTATTTCATGTTCTGAAGCTATGACGACTCCGTTTTGTGATTAATATTCTTCTTAGAAACGTAATTACGTTATACAACATAAAAATTAGTTTATAAATGTTTTACTTGTCTTCAGCACGTTGGCGTTGGTCCATAACATTTTCATTGAATTTAAAATAAAGTCAACATGCATGCATATTGCATGTAGGACGCCTTTTGTCTATGCTTTTTTACCTTTTGAGGGACAGGTGTCACTTTATGTATGGACTGCCGCCAGAGCGATCTTTCGCAGATCCCGCGTCCCTCGACCTAAGGTAGCTAGGATACCTCTTCGTCTGCCACATGACAGAGGAGGTCCATAATGATTTCCCCAGTAAAAGAGGTAAAACAGCGAAGCAGAGCTAGTATACTTGTAAATTATACGCCTATGTGTAATTCTGATGTATACGCTTTTAATTACTCTGACGGAATAACATATTTTTAGATTTTCCTTATCTTCTATTTATATAAATAGAAATGCTATGGCACTTCCCACCAATATTTCAAATGCGAAAGTTATGAAGATGGATTGAGGGATGGTTCTTACACCTTCACGCCAAAACTACTGGATGAATCTTCAGAGTAATATAGCTTATTTATATCAGAGTTACACATGCTACAATTTTACCAAATGCTGCACTGCTACTTATACGTCCTGCACATCTCTATACGTTTAGGCTTATTGCCGACATTACAGCCATTTCACAGCGGAGCTTGGCCATTTAGTTTCAGGATAAGCGTTGCTAAACCAACCTTAGGAGCATCACAGGCTATATTTATTTCAGAGAAATGAAACTAGACACTTTGATAACCTTAGAGACGACGAGGAACTTTTCAAGTGACAAATACATTAAACTCATGAAGAAGTCGCAGGATATAAAGCATAGTTCATAACTATTGTAGTTTATAAATTCTCTTTTAAAATTAAACAGGCAAATAACTGAATATCCAATGAATGTTTGCACATTGTCTTAATTGGAAAAGTATTCGTAAACATTGTGTACATTAGCTGTCAAACATTGACAAAAGTAGGTCACTTATATTTAACACCGCTCCTCATTTCACTAATTTTACCGTTGACTCTACCGTGGAGGTGGACTAAGTCGATGTAACGATCGTGGTATTTGTGGTGAACTTAGTGCGGTGTAATTATATACTCGGATATTTATATATCGTTAGGCATATACGTTGTAGGATAGTTAGCCTTTTCATAGCTTAGGATTTCGGAAGCAGAAATATGTTCTGCGGAGTGTTGCAGTTGTAGTAGTCGTGTTCGATAGTGGGTTTGTCACTAGCTAGGCACAAGTACACAAGTAGGCTGCTCGGTGCACGTCGAGCGCGTGCGGCGAGGCAGGAGGGCGAGGGCGCAGTCGGTCGGCGGTGGCGCCCCCTGCCGCCACCCCGCTATTGTTACCCGCTAGTTTGCATGAAAATAGAGAAAACTCTCCATGTGTGTCGCCGTTCCAAATAAAATATTCTTTTCTTTGTTTATAGCCGTTGTTCCTGTGCAACTAGTAAAAGTATTGTTCGCTGAGAAAACAATGAAGTTAGGTATTTTATCATTTAGCGGAATCTGTATAAAACAATTTCACTTGTTACGTAAAAGTAAGTAAACAGGAGTCTTTTTATATTAAATCCTCCTATTGTATATTGAAAACTTGCAGCATGAGAAAGTTAATAAGTACTTTAATAAAATAGATATTCAGAATTCCATGAAAAATGGACCGTAATTAAAGTATATGTGAAACGCACATGCACATAGAGTTAACCGACCGGAATAAATTAGAAGGAATCTAGTTCGCGTTTATCTACCTATGTACTTACACGAATCATTGTGTGCAAGCCAGTTTTCAGATATTCAGAGCACAAATGTGGTTGAACTAGGTACCTGTTTATTGTTACCTAATGCAAATATAGCGAGCCCACGTGCCTGTGTGATAGACATAAAATAATTCTGTTGGTGCGCAACGTCAGCATTGTCCGAATAATGTCAATACTGCAGTACCCTGCCGGCGTGGCAGTCTGAAAACGAATAGGATTCTAGCTATTAAATAACGTAACACTACATTAGTGTTTACTCTTTGTCTATAACTTCATCTAATATCGGTATATTGTAACAATAAAAATTAGATTACTATATCTTGAAAGATTCGTTATCATACAAATTGCAAGGAAGACTTTGTTTGAATATCCTTAAAAAACCGAGTTTATCTAACATATTTTACTGCATATAATATAGCCTTCTTGTAATCACGACGAGCCGACATAGCGCAGCTGCGCGCACTCATCACAAGAAACTGGAGAAAACATAAAAGTTACATCCAGTTCTGTTGGAAATCTTTGCTTAATTTCTAACCATTCGCTGAGCGTACTTGTAAATGGATATTTTCAATTGCAACCAGTGATTACTTCCCCTTAGGTGAAAATTTACTTTCTTTCATTGATGACCGAGTTTCTGTGGAAATTTCCCTGCTTGTGCAATGTTGCACATCGATCAAAGTTACAAAACCACTGTAAATACTAGAATAAAGCATAAACATAAATTTGATTAATTAGCGGCTTAGAACGGTTATTTTTTTTACATCTACAATAGTTTACACAGGTTTTACCGAAGACTTTCATCGTCTTTTTAAAATAATTAAGTACCTTAATAACGAAAAGTATTACAGTAAAAAATATTAAGTAAGACAATGGACGAGTCAAAAGGAGTACTATGACTTACGTACGTACCTATGCCATGCAATCGAATGATCATAGTAAATGTAAAATCTGCCTAACAATTTGGCGTGACTTTTGGAAGACGGGTAAAAAAAATGTCTCAAACACTTGAAAGAAAATCCAAAATCATCATCATAAACCGGAAGACGTCCACTGTTGAACAAAGGCCTCCCTTAGAACGCCACAATGAACGATCATGAAATCCAAAATGATAAAGCCATATTAATGCTAAGTTAACTCCTTTGTATTATATAACATAAAAAATATTAAAGTCGTATAGTTAACATTGCAAGATAGACCATCAACTTACTACAACAAATAGCCAGGGTTTACGTTCAAATGGACCGTATTTACTTTAACAAGCACGCGGAGCCGGTGACGGATACGCGAAACAAATCTTTTGATGGTGCATTTGTCGCACCACAAAATGTTATTTATTATTCACTCCAATTTGAGGTGGTTGTAAACAAGACATAGGTTATTTCCTTCAAGCAAGTCTTCTTTAAATCGCATATCATAAATATTAAACAGTTTCACATTGGCCACGCAAATTAAGCCTGCAACCTAGCACCTTGTGAATTTAAATATTCATGAATAGTTACAAAACCTAGATATTAGCCTTGATCTTATTGTGGCGAAACATAATTCATAAAAACGATTCCAAATTATTTCCACATTGTTAATTGAATCAAAAAAATGCATATGCACAATAAAATTGTAATTGATAAATGTAGTTTTTCCGGTTATTCGCATGAATGTTCGCGTGCTAAACTAAGATTTTAAATTAAATAACGTATAAGCTAATTAATTTGGCCTACACTACGAATACCTTAATAGTAACACAATGCGATTTGAAACCAGAACAATAATTGTCATCTAATTTACGTTAAATAATTCATGTTTACTGTAATTTTGGATGCCATTAGTTACGTTTTACTATATGTAATAAGGGACCTATGATCGTATAATCCATAATAATAGTTAAAATAAATTGCTTAGAATTGGCTATAGTAAGAAAATTCATAAAGCTAATGCATATTAAAAATAAAGTAATACTTACACATTATCAGTAACGTCTGCTGACTCATCCAGTTCGCCTATAGTGTCGAGGGACGCTCCCGAACCATCTTCTCGCGTCTCGGTCGGCGGGGGTGGCGGAGCGGAGGTCGGTCTTGTTAGTGGAGACTCATTACTATTCTCTTTATACTGATGTTTAGGGACGAAATCTATTAATCGAGGCAGCAACTCAGGCATTGGAGTCTCCTCCAACTTTTCAACGCTTTTGTTTTTCATTTCAGCTTCTGAACGCTGTAACCAAGTTTCTATACAGTCCTTCTTGGTCGGAGTCAGTAAATTCTCTGGGACTGGCGGTGGAGGAATCTCTGGGACAGGAATCGGTCTCTGTTTTTTATCGCTAACAGAACGCTCGACTTTTGTATTCCTTGGCATAGGTTTTGGTTTTTCGGCGACATTTTCAGATTTGTTATCAACTTTTTTAGTTTGCGATAACTGAATAAATTCTGTGTTGGACGTAACCATTGTGTTATTATTATTTTTGTCGTTTTGTACTTTTGTATTCTCTTGACAATTATAGCCGTTAGTAAAAGTATTTGTTTCAAGTTTCTTTTCTAAATACCTTTTGCTAGTCATGTCTTTTAAAATATTTGTATCGATATTCTCAATACAATTCAGTACTTTCTGTATATCAATAGTTTTAGGCTGCATAGTTGGAGTCGATGGAATACTATTCTCCACGGAACTTGCCATGGAACCCAATCGGTCAACAACTGTGGATATGGAACTACTTGTGTCATCAGACTCGGCATCTGCTAGAACTAAGCAGCGCTCCCACTCTGAAGACAGCAAATCTATGTATACTTCAGCTTCAGGGGGCATTGCTTTACCGTCCGATAAACGTCGCACTAAGCGTCTTACTTCTTCAGGAGAACCTTTTTTAAAATATGCAATGCCTTCTTTACTTTGTCGAAGAATGTGACTGTCAAATGAAGACTTTCTGGACAATTTTGTTATTGTAGAAATGCCATTATGTTTTCCATTTATTTGACAATCTGACTGATCATTATTAGCATGATTTTGTTCACCAACAGTTTGTAGAATCTGTTTATCTTTAAAAGAGTTCTTCTTTCCTAGTTTCCTAGGAGGCACCGGTGGTGGCAATGTTGTAGGTCGCACTATATCTGATGATTGTTTAGAATTTACAAGAGATTCTATTATATCCATATTGCTCCGTTCTGTATTGTTATCTTGTTCGAAATGTCGCACGAGCAATGTTAAAGTTTCATCTGAATCTTTAAGTCGCCGAACACAGTCTATTCTTGTTAAATTAGATACCGATTCACCGTCGATCGCTAATATTTCGTCTCCTGGTATTAGTTTTCCCCAGGGAGCAACAGCGTTTGCTGCAGGACTATCTTCTGCGCATGATTGTACAAGAAGTCGTCGTACTTTCTCAGCAGCGGCAGATCCGCCTTCAAACTTAAGTCCCAGTCCAAGACGCTCTCCACGCGGGCGACGTACAATGACCTCCGCGGCACCAGCCGCTGCTCCTACTGTGAGCACGGTTACAAAAGATGGATCTCTGACGGAAGGCCGGCCTTCGCCAACCGGAACTATGGTGACGAAGTCCTCCACAGCCGTGTCCGTCGCCATGCCGTGAGTAACGCCTGCCGGCGCAGTTTTAATCACCGCTTTCGGATTCAAACCTGCAGACAAAAAATATAAATGAACTTACGTAATAAAATGCAATACATAAATGTTTTGAGTTGCGCACGCTATGACCAACATGCAAGAACTGCGCACAGCCTCTCTCTTTCACCGTTGTGCTGCACTTGAATGCTCCGAGATGAGCAAAGATCAAAAACGTCAATCTCCGTTATTGGCTCGAAAATCCACTAGACCGTATATGGATTATGGTACCAAAACAACAATAAAAACATTTGATTAAAAACAAAATGTGCAACTCATTCATTAATACAGAATCATCATGGTGAATATTGTCAGTTAATAAGTATTACTGGCTTCCGTTTACCAAACAAATCATTCACACCGAAGCAGGTATTTATGATCATGTTCTTCATTCTCGCTAGTTAACGACGTACACCTACTTCCTACTCACGATCGACCAAAACTTTCGTTGATCAATATGAAAGTATAACGAGCGTGTTCGTGGTGAGGGAACGTGTTGACCACAAACAGACGCATCATTGGAATGGCCGAGATGTGGGTTAGTAGCACCAGAGGTAGTGCAGGCTACGTCGGCGGTATTCGCGGAGAATCAACGCATTAGCATATCGCCCGGGGCTGCAGTGCGGCCCGTTACTCCCGGGTCCCGTTCCGAAGGGCCACTCATTCTCACGGCTCTCGACAATTTCAAACGAAATTGCTGTCTACTTCTCAGCCGGCTACATAATATGGCGTGTTTACTGCAGTTCGCAAGGTGCTCGCGTCTTAGACTATAAATTATATTGTTTATAAAACATTTAGTAAAAGTTTAACTTAATTTTATTTAACTTTAAGCTAAATTTTGTATCAATGGTATGGAAAATATGTTAAAAATCAAAATTCCACTGATAAAACTTATCTGGTGAATGAAAAATCGGCCCTTAAGTACTTACCTAGTCTTATTAGAATTAGGCAGTCTATAGTTTCACCTCGTGATAATCGCTGAGATTAGTGACGAAGTATTGCTATGTAATGTTAGAAGACTAAGTAGGTACCTAATATTACAGTCTGTTTCTTTAAACCATTAAATCAATCTAGTACCTTATAACAACACTTGCTTAAAAGGTCTTGGATGGAGTAATCAGGTGAGCACGCCGACATTTATACGTAGATAGAAACTGAAATGATCTCTACTGTCCGCTTATCATGAACTCTTAAAGCAGGACAATTTACGTAGTTAAAGCGAGATGGCGCATTATTTTGCATGTAGTGGCGTCTCGCTTTGACATCGTAAACTGTCCTGCTTTAAGAGTTCATAGAAAGGGCGCTTTACTTCCCAACCAAACGTAAATGCTATTTTATAGTATACTAGCTGTTGCCCGCGACTTCGTCCGCGTGAATTTCGTGGTATGAAAAATAGATGTTGGCCGATTCTCAGACTTACTCAATACGCTCACAAAATTTCATGAGAATCGGTCTACCCGTTTCGGAGAAGTATGGGAACGAAAACTGTGACAATTTTATATATATGTGTGTGTAAAAATTTTATATATATAGATTTGACGCACGCTTCTTTTAAACCTTAATTTTATCAAATAGGTACCCATACCACGAAGTAACAATGATATGTGAAGAATATCAATATTACAATTTTACGCTGGAGTAAGTATTGTTGTGCTTTCAATTCCGATTCAGCACTCTTCGTAGCTAGGAATAATTGGTAACAGTATTTGTGAATTTATACTAACAATAGTAAAAGTATATTACGTTTAACTTGGATGCCTTGCAAATGGACATACATGCCAATGAAACTGAAGAAGGTAAATTGGTCTACCCAACAAATTCCAACCAAACAACAACACGCTCATGCTAAGAATTAAAGTAAAGGAATTTATAGACAGAATATTTCCGTTTTCGACAACTTATTACGTACAGTCGCGTCTTTTAGGTTTCAAATGTTTTGCACTTAATAGCTTGTAAAGAAAAACAAGTTTTAAATTGACGTAAACTCATTAAAATATACAAGATCCTATTCTGAATCTCAGAGTCGAGCGTGACCTTGAATAGTGCTCAAGTAGAATGGGAACAAATACAAACACATCGGCAGAATCAACTTCGTTTCACTTTGTTACCACGTAAACAAAGAAAGGTTGCTGCATCGTATGTGGTATTGTTTAGCGATATCTCATAATTGAATCTTTACACCGTAGCCTACTATACAAAAGGTTTATTTTGAGATGTTCGACGACCAGTTATAAAATGATAATACACCTACGTATGGAAAGTAGGTAAATCTTGTTTAAAAGTTTTACGAGTCGACTTTAGAGAACGTATCTAATATACCGTTAGTCAGTCATGAACTTGGAATATTATAACACATGCCTAATCCATTCAATAATGTTGTACTAGTGGTATTATAGTTATGAATTATTAGTATATGAATATTCATTGTGTTCACGAGTCGCCACTCGCCGGTAATATGGCGTAAGCGCGTGCTGTGTGAGACGGTATTTTGAAGATCGCTAATTACACAGCTTATGAACAACTGGGTGAAACGTTACGTTTTGCTATTGTTGTACACGCTTATGTTAATAAATGTACAATATTTGTTAAGATTTCAACTTTTTTATTTCATTAAACTTTTCATTATGTGTGTTAAAATGGCCATGCGTTTACTGCTTTGCAAAGCCAATATAATTATAATTCATTGTATGCAACTACATAAAGTAGGTCGTCAGTAAGTACACACGGCTACACGGCTGCAAACACTGAATGGACTTGTATTCTTAAGTTCAACAACTCCATTACAAACGACGGCGACGTGTAAACTTAGGAATATATGAACTAAAAATCACACCTTTATACGAGGTTTGACAGGAGCCAGGGGCCACAGGTAACTACTGCAAAGTGCTACGCTTCTTTCGTATCGAATTCAGTTTTTAAATATGAATGCCACCAAAAAGTTTGCCAATGAACTACCTACTATTACTTTTAAACATGGATTTTTATTCAAACATGCATTCGTATCTAATAATTATGTTGATATACGTAGGTATTCTACATGCATCTACAATCTCCTACTCGTAGCACTCTCCTCGTTATTTATATAAAGGGACTGGATAGGAACTGACACATATTTTTTAAATATTTCTTATATTCTATCCTATCGGCATAAGCCATAAGTAGATAAAATAAGAATAACTCGTGAATACTTTGACAGTCATCAGTTTGGTAGCGCGGCCGACTGCTCATGATACAATGTAGAATTACTTACAAGTTACCACGACGATTTATTAGGTCCACAAACAACTTAAATGAAAAACTATAATTAAATTATTATTGCCACTTCAGCCTAACTAAAGTACAATAGGAAATATTGCAAGTCCAAGACAATAACCGGCAGAAAATTAACATAGAATAAACAATATCGGTAACAAACGTTAAGATCCGGCTCATCTTGAACAAGTGCAATCTGTTCAGCACATCGTAGGCCCTATAATGGTTGTTGGTTCAACGATACACACACGGTGAATATGCAAATATGTTGAGACACAGAAACCGGAGTCCAGTGACACGTAACCAACATAGCAGTCACTGCACCCCCGTGCAGGTAAACGTACGACTATCAGTTATATCTCCCGAGTAAACATTGCTATCACTTTGCATAGTTATGCTCCTTATCACACAATCGAGCCAACGGAATCTAATTAACTGTAAGAGGTCGCAAACAAACCGTGACGTAAGCATCGCTCATCATCTATTAGACACACTCATAACTCTCAATCGATGAATACAATAGTGAACCTTACGCCATCAGTTAATGATTTGTTATAACCACAGGTTATGACTATGTTGTGCTAACTCAATGCGATCGTCAAAACATCCCTATAAAACAATCACTAATTAAATTACACATTCTACTGGAAGATCAGATTATATTCGGATTAAGTCCTGTACGATTTTCATTTTCATTATTAGCTCGGCTTGGATCCCTTATCATGAAACGGTAATAAAACGGCTGACCTCATTATAAATCGCAATAAACCAACAGTACGGTATGTTATTAACACGTACGAATAATTAATAATCACTGATACTCCTTGTAATCAACAACAACAAACACATGCCATCATCGGCATCCAAGCATCATCCTCATGTCGCAATAACTTTCAAAAACCAACTACGTCTTAACCGTGATCGATTAGTGCGCAACACTATTAGCTATGCATATTAAGACATGAAAAATAAAAGGAAAAGTGTAACGTAACGCAACATTCGTGGTCGCAGCGAGCACACGATGGCCAATCGCACCAACTCATCTAATTAGAGGATCCCCGGGTTGGGCAAGCGCAGTGCGGTGCCGTGCAACACTCAGAACGTACCTACACGATACCGACACAATGTTAGCCTTATTTATTACTCTACCCGGTACTAAGTACATGTAATGTTTTACATTCTAGTTTATTAATGTAGAAGACTTTTGTAAGACTACGTGACTAGCTTTCAAAAATCTAATGTATAAAGTATATGGTCTCAATATGGTTTTGGGAGCACGCCATTTTTATGAAAGCTTATCTAGATCCTCAGTTATTTATCTCTAGACAAAGTTTTAATGAAGAATGTTTCAAAGATGAGAGGAAAAATATTCCATCTATAAACTAGTTGTTATGTTTGTTAACGAATGTATCACAACTCATCGACAGAACAGTATGCCTATGATTCAACAGACTATCGTCATATTGAGAATGAGTATATATGACTTCACATATTGGGTAGTGTAAAGGGTAGAAACTTTTTAAGCACATTACCATTCTCATACTTACAGATTTAGGAGACGTGTAACATTTAGTACATGGATTAACTACAATAGCCTTTACTGTCAAAGTATGCCTTTATCATACTGTATTTCTTGAAACGCGACCTCGACCAGTCGGAGGAGATCCGGACGCCTAATACCACTCCCCAAACTTTGAACCAATTTAGCTTAAATTTTTTGGGGAGGATACAAAAGCAATGAGGCAAAGGTTCCCCTGTTGTTCATGGAAAACCGTAATCAGTTACAATTAGGTGACCCGAATGCTCGTTTACCTCGAAAGAACAAAGTAAACAATACGTTTTGATGTTCCCGTCAAACCTAAGCTATGAAGCCAGAATGAAAATGTTGTAAATGACCCAAAATAGTGGGTTACCATAAGCAGCTAGGTACCGTGGGTAGAAGTAACGTGGAACATTAGCACATAAACAAGTTCACTGAACAATTAATTAGTACGCCGCAGTTTACTATCGATAACCAATTATAGTGATCGAAAAAATGATGGATCTAAAATTACCTAGTCATAAATAATGAATGATCCGTTATTTATGTTACATTCATAATTTTTACAGATAGATTTTCTCATCGCCGACCTCAATGTTTCGCACCGTTGTGTTACATACTTTTCCTCAACTCTAATGACTGAATGCAAGCTGATTAAATGTATGCGCTAATTGTTTATTTAACTTTGTCGGTCTAAGACAGAAAATCTAAGTACTCTACAAAGTCTATACTTAAAACGACTCAGGTTATTGTAGTTTTATGCCGGGAAGAAGAATGCATCAAGCAAGATGCTGGAGCAATAAACTCCCTAAGAACACAAGATGTGCAAGATTCATGATTCAATTAGTTTGGCGTATAAGTAGGAAGTAATAATAGTTACTAAGGCTAGGTCTTATAATGAAGAAAGCATGCTAAGTCTGCAAAATATGACCCCTGCACCATAAACGGTTGTCCGCCAAAATTATAGTTATTTCTAAACAAAAAACAGTTTTTATTTGAATTTTACAATCACAGCGTGGCAATATTTAAATCACCAATAACTTCATCGGATCGACGCTTGGATTTCGTTTTTCAGTACATCCGCACAAACACCGGACGCCTATTTCTGTATACCATGCATGGATGTGTAAATAATTAGATATTACACTTATGTTGAAATAACAGAACTATATTGTTGTATTCGTCTGATGTTGAATTACTCGAACCAAATATATTACCCAAACCTAAAATAAATATGGCATTTATTAAGTTAGTGCTTATTTTGTCCATCATTTCATACCCGTATACTATAGGTATGTATATTAATTAAAAATGATACTAATAATTTCTCTGCTTTTTTAAGTTGGTTAAAATGACAACAGATAAAACGACAGTAAATTCGCATTATTTCTAATACCCACTTTATAACCAAAATACTGACATAATAAGTCTACAAACTATTGCCATTTAGTTAATATTTTGCCATTTCCAATAACCGTTATTATGTAAAACACTGTTTTCTAAACAATTTTGCAATGAATTTATTGGTTTTGGAACCTCTGACTCCATCGGCACGCGACATTTACATACCGAACAAGGCGGCGAGGCATCGCGTCATAACAGTCAACAACTATCTGTAAACTTACGTTCACAGGAGGTACAATAGTCCGTTCTCAGCGCCTTCCTTCAGTTATCTTACACGAAATTGAAATAAGATTGATAAAATCTCCGTTTATAAAGAAGCGGGCCGCAAAAGGCGAGTGGTTTGGACATTATCTCAGAATGTGTCACCAAAAACGGCGACCAGAGAGGCGTAACAAACGAACACCGCAGATCATCATCTAAGATAGCCAAAATAAAATTCAAGAACATGCATTCCACGGGTAAGCTTTATGAAATCCTTAAATTATTTAAATATTTACTTAACAAAGAAAAATATATCCATTCCTGAGATAACACAAATAATAAATTGAGTCCCGGACTATTATGTTTTAATTAACTTTCATGGACCGCATCGAGCTACCGTTAAAACTTTAATCATTTTAATTTTTGATTCATCATCATCGGCCGAAAAACGTCCACTGTTAAACAAAGGCCTCCTCTTTTGCGTTGGGGTGGTTGTCGTAATCCCCACGTTGGGCAAGCGGCTTCGGGATCGCATTATAGGTGGTTAAGTTACAGAAGACGCTGCTGCCCATCTTCTGGATTTTCCCTTAGTCGCGCTTACGACCCACGGAAGGAAAGGGGACGGTCAATTCTAGGCCGGATACCACTCGGCTTTGTGATTAATTAACCATTATTTGTAAATGATACTCATCTTCATAAATTTTCTACGTGTTTCGACTTATACTGCCTCAAATAAAATAACCATTAATTTCAGCACTAGGTGACACATAAATACACAAGATTTATTAAAGAATAAAAATAAAAATAAATAGGTCAATATAATGAAATTTTCGCTCCCTATCTATACACATGTCATAATGATCATAATGTTGCTATGCATTTAAGTGTGTAGGTACATCCTTACAATGGAATTTATCACCAGCAATAACAAAAAATGTATGACACAAACATAGCGAATGTCATGTTATTGATACATCATTGTTAGTACAAAACATGTAAACAAAGACTAAATGAACGATATTATTAAAAATATGTTAGATGGCATGGCGTCCGGATCTTAACAGGCAAAAAGGTTGGTATTTTGCTTTTGTCAGAAACAAAACAAGAAACTTAATAAGCTAGTCTCCCGCTGAGCAATATCGCTCACCGAGAGAGAAGAAAATTATTTTAAAAACGTTTTGGGACAAGACCGGTGCAAAAGTTCTTGAAAAACTCATTACAGAATAGGTATTTACCTAGACAAAATGACAGTAAAAATTGGATGGATTTGAACAGTTAAGACTTTGGAAATTCAATAAACTTAAACTGTATATAATGAAGCCTGTCGAATTCGATATTAAATTGTGTCTGATTAATGATTGAGTAATGTTCAATTCATCACATTATTCAATCTTCGATTGTCTTTCGATGTCGGCGTTTGACAGAATATATAGGTATACAAAGTGTGTGTACGCTTTTTAGGTTTACCTGGCTCTGGGTGTTTCCAGAAGAGTCACAGAGAATACTTTACTATCAGGTTCTGGTCAGGTCCACAAATGATTGCCAAGATTGTACATAATAAATAACGGTATACGTATCTATAAAAACGAATAAAATCAATATCACCAACTCTCACAAATATGAGCATAGGTCTATAACATTTTAGTTTTATTCAGAATCGAAAATGAGTCGTGAGCAGCAACATTAAATAATAAAATATGGAAATTAATGTAAAATAGCAAAGTTATAAAGTGTTAGGAAATGGAAGGCGTTGTCAATGGCTAGCATGACATCAGACGATAGCGGTGTCGTAGCCGACGATCGCGGAGAGGTGAACATCCTACGTGCGTCCGTGCCTAACCGATGGACCAATGAGCTCGCCTCTAAAACCAAATAATAACCAAAAGCCTGTTCGACATAGGGGTTTTATAACCGTTTTATAACTAGTTCCAAGTTATCTTAGACACAGACACCGCTAATCGTTACGAATTGATGTGAATGAATCTGTTGATGATACTTTTTATGCCAAACTTTATAATTATGTCTCGTTTTTTTAAGCTTTCGAATTTAAGCATGGTGTTAATAGTTGTTATACACAGCTTCCTCTAGTTCCTCTGATTAATTTGTTTCAAGAAAGTATACACCTGTATATACCTATATATTTATCTTATCTATGTATATGAAGAACACCTGGATGACAGAGGCTCAAAGCAGAGGAGAATGGCAAAGAAAAAGGGAGGCTAATAACCAGGAGTGGGTAATACCGGGCCTAAAATGATGATGATGATGATATCTCTTATCTAACCAAGTTACAACAATTCGATTTTTGACTCACAAAATTTTAAAATGCTTATGGTTTTTTATTTTTATTATAAGCAAAGGTGTAATGCTTTATCAAGACAATAAATAAGAAAAAAGTTTTGATTTGTTCATTTTACCTATTTTCTTGCACATTTTTTATCATATTAAAAAAGGTTAAAAAGTAAAATCCTTGTTTTTGAAGCTAGAAAATTGTAATATAGTTATTACTTAGCTGACCATATCCATTATTATAAATGTATAGTTTTCTAACAGTTGCATACATTTGTGAATAGAATATTATTGTGCAGAATAGTTGTAACAAGAGAAAGTTTGTATTTCATTCATAATAGTATTTTCTCGCCGGGTCTAAGATGCAGGAATAGTTTCTGAAATCTATCGCCGCTTTTATTGACATTTCAATTATAGGAACAGGGGTTCTGTCATGCGATGATAATGGTCTAGACATCGTTAAAAAATAACCTAAACAATATTCTAAGCTTTAAAAACAATTAAAGCTACGTTTCTAAAGAAAGTTTAATCAATAGTTTACAGTTAACTCGATTCTCGTCAATCTATGATTTGAATTTATAGGACTCACTCGATAAATTTTTCTTCTATATTTTTTTGTTAAAAACTAATTTTTTTCTCTCTTCACCAAAATCAATAGCAGCAATTTTCCTAATAGGAAGCTTATAGTCTCCCTACTACTTAAGTCGATATCTTAACAATCAATTTGAATAGCTACCATGTTGTAATACAGTAACCTAAGCTCTGATTAGTTGAATGCATAATAAATATACGTATAATGATATAAAAATGGCAATTTATAATTCATCAATAAAAAAGTACTTTAATAGATTGGTAACTTAAGCTGAAATAGATATCATTAGGGCGGGCGGGAAAATAGAACAAGGAGTGCGGCGGGCGGCGCACGCGGTGTGTAAGGGGCGCGGGTCGAGGGGCGCGGGGCGCAGGGCGGCGAGCCGGGACGCGGGAACGCAACGCCGCAGCCTCGGCGTCCGTCCCTAATCTCATTACCGCGCACACGGCTGCTCCGGTGACCTTAGCCGATGTGGGAACCCGCAAGTAATCGTGCTCTACACATCATCAGTCGTTCATACGCAACCCCAAGGACGTTCGTCATCTAAGTAATTCATCAAATAAATAATAATACTCACCCAGAAAGCTTTCCCTCCGTTAAACACAAATATGATAATATTTTCGGACACACAATTCAGAAAAGCAACAATCACTGTATCAGCAACGTCCCACAGAACATAACAAAGTTCAAAACATCGTAACTTCTCTCCCTCGTGCGTGGGCTTCGCGATAATCGGTATAAAATCCTTTCGATTGCAACGATGTAGTTCGGGTGTGTAGCGCACACGGGCGCAGCGCGAGCGAGCGTCGCGACGTCGGCGGCGCAGAGCTGCGTGTGCGCCCGCGCACCAGGTGGGGCCGACCGGTCGCAACCGGGCCGCGCTCTCACCACGCCGCACGCCGGCCGCCCTGCCACAATGTTCGCTATAATCGCACTTGACACCGTACCGCGTTCGATCTACAAGAAAGTTTCACATTTCTATGTCACTATGCGAGGAAAGTCTTAGAATGATCTGTCCTACGTTCTTTTCCGAATCAAAACAGTCCCTGCGTTGCGAAGATACGTACTCGACTAGCAAAGACGGTGACTTACATTGTCGAGGCCGACATTACATAGTTCTAATTGAATTAGGTAATTCTACGACATTCAGATATCGTAAGTGTATGGTAGGTATATCGAATGGGCTTCACTTAGTGGCGTAATGTGTAAGTCCGTCTCAAACTTAACAAAAACTTTTGTCGGCTTCAATCAACATTACTCAGTTAGACTTTGACGAACCGAAAGACAGTGAAAGTAATTGCCAATTCTCTCCTCAAGATAACGCGAGAGATTAGTTTGCCACCACTTTTCCTTCTTGACATGCAGACAATCAAGCGTTAATTCAATTATTCGGCGCTCTAAGTGCTAATTCCCGTAATGAAACAAAAACTATAATTTATCTTTGAATACACTAAAGGCATCTCAGCAAACCAAAACAACCAAAGCATTAGGTTTCGTAAATTATTGTAGACACAATTACAACTGACAGACATTTGAATTTAAAATTTCTCTAACTTTAGGCTACGGAGCGATTGATGAAATAGGTACCCGGTAGTATTACCGTGACGAGACACATATTTCATAATTACAATAACAACCATAATATATTATTACATTTTTATTTAAATTGCATTCACGTTGTTGTTCGTTATGTTAATATTCCATGCCAAACCAATGTAGAAAAGACAAGAACATTTTGGAATTAGTAATGTTGGTTAGAAAATATTATTATCGACAATTTTAGGATATTTCTTTTTTTTTTGGGCCAGATAATAAAAGATGACAGTTACATATAGTAGACTATTTACGTTCATAACCAGCACAATCACCGAAATTAGGGATTTCAGGAGCTTGCTTACATAATATTTATAAAATACTTTAATTCTAGAATAAACTCCTACCCTTTCATTTAAACGGCACACAGAAGTTAATTTTGTCAAGGTAGGTAACTATTGGTTGTTCCAAATTGTTGACTGTCGGCTTAAATATCAAACTGTTAATTAGACAAACATTGGCTCTAATATTACAACCAGGAATGGATTTGGTTCACCAAAATGTTTTATTACCACTAAGATAATGCCCGAGTAAACTTGACAGTGCGAATCCTTATACCTGTCTTGCTCGACCTCAGAATCAGAATAAGAGGAAAAAAACCTTTTTCAATTGCACCTTAAACTATTTTAATACGTATCTATTGCTCATTCACGTAAGGTAAATAGAAAACACATCGAACGTCGTATAAAAACGGTATCATCAAAAGTTTCATCATCTAGAGTATTCAGTAGCCGTTAAACAGCACTTCTATCTGAGGGACAAACACGACGACGGCATTTTTCTCATTCGAGGTTAATGAAAATCGCGGCAACTTCTTCCATAGCAGGCGTGAGAGGCTCACCCAATTACACTCGGTAAGGCTCGTACTCCGCGGTATACAGTGGCGATACCTACATACTTTGAGAACCACTCACTTGATTGTAATGTACGTACCTCACTATAGTTTCGATGGGACTTATACAGTGTTGTGTATTTTTTGACGACTGCATCGTCAATCGAGTTGTGTCGCTACTTAGTATTATCCCATAATTTAGGTCACTACCGAAAAATGCATAGCAATTATACCAGCGCATTTCAGAATTTAAATTTATTTGAAAGTCATCATTCACTCATTTATTTAATCACTGTCTCTACCTTAGGTAATACCAGACTTGTGCCCGGTTGATGGCAATAGGCTCGACCCTTATTACAGTGTGACCTATAATAAAACTGGCAAAATGTGGGTGTACTATACACCTATGCGTACCTCTTTGGCACATACCGGCGTGATATTACGTACCTATTGTAACCAACATACAATTATTATAATAAATAATATAATATGATATGATCAATATTTTATAACAACTGGAATGGAGAACTGCATGCCCTTGACGCGAGTTGAACACACGACAAATCCTGTTGCATATATTTTTGTATATGCAAGTAAGTAGGAATGCGGATTATTTTCGATGGCCGGAATTGTAAAAGTCGGACGTGTAAAGCTGGTTTACTTGCACGTAGCGACAGGACAGTAATCATCATTACTTGAACCATAACCAACGTGGTTCGACACAAAGATATCGCCTGTGGTTACACCCGCGTCGTCATTGTTTCGCTCGTAGCCTCTGCTTATCCCCTGAGTAAAATCAATAAGGAACATACCGCTACAAACCTCACAACAAATGTTTTTGTTGTCACATAATACGAGGTTCTCAGACTAAAAGACTTCTTGTGCTATAAAAGCCATATGTCAACGTCAGACACATAACATTCCACAATTTGTCACGAGTTTCATATCCGGAACTCAGCGCTCCGAAGGCAAACATCCCAGCTACTTACCGTCGCTTCGATAAATCTGTCCTTAAGATATTCTCTTAGCGAGTTTTAAAACTTATATTACTGAAATTCTTTCGGTAAATAAATTAATTTGAGCTATATTTTAAGATTCTCGGTAAGCTTTTGAATTTAATGGTAAACTACGTACAGGTAGGCAACTATGACTCTTAGAATATATCAGTCGATGTTTCGATGTAGAAACGACATGAAATAAATGGCTGCGGTACCACCTTTCTACACATCATTCCTCGCATGTACCACCTTTCTAGCCGCTAAAGGTATATACTGTAGAGCTCACATTAAAAATAACCGCAGTTTTAATATAATGAGAAAAGCTTGAAACTTACATCATATCTATATTTCGATGTAAGGACACAACCTACTATTTCGGCATTCATAGATCTCCTGTAAACTGTCCTCAGGATATACATTTCGAAATTGAGAAATGTTTTTTTGCGATAACAAGTAAATATCATCAATGCAGCTCATGCCACAGGGAAATTAGTACACAGGCTAGTATGTAATTGTGCGCCGAAAATTATTTTTAAAACGTTTTGAAAATGAGCAAATAATGTTTTCTCTACCTTTTATTTTAGGCCACACCAATAATACAGTTTGTTTCAGGCAATAGGTATCGGCGTTCGGGGTTGGCAGCTCTGTGGTCATTAATAAGTAATCAGAGCGACCAGTCCGTCGCCCTCGGTCGCCCACTAACACAAACACATAAATATAATTTCATAGTCCGTGCAATATTAACGACACCCTTTCCGCAGCCATAAATCGAATGAAGCAATCAAGAAAATAAAACAAATTTTCTATGGACATATTTCGCAATTGACACGGATTTCCCAAAATAATTTCAGATTTTTGTAAATAGGATCTATTTACTTTCATATTGTTAAATAAATGCGAAGCAAACTATGATGCAAGGATTTTAAATTCGACACAGGTATATCCAGACTGCATTTTGCCACAGCAACATTATTTTATTACAAGTATTTTTTTTATATCGTGTTATTTTTTGTACTAGATACCTAAGTCAGATTCAGTTCAACAATTTTTCAGCATTTTGAGTCATGACTATTCCTGAGATGAGTAAGTTTTTAAATATTTATGTTTGGTTGGTATTTAGTATGTCATGCATTGCTGAATAATACACATACCTGTTAGGTTCCCAACACTACACTCTAATAAAACTTTAATAGGTCAGTTTCAATTAGCCCCTTATTCACAAAAATGTGATTCTACGGAGCGGAGGTTAAATAAATATATTTCCTGAATCAGTGGTAGTAATTTTGTCATTTTCGTGGCCGTCTTTCAAAACAAATTTCGCTAGTTTATAAAAAATGTAACAGTTTAATATGGTCGGTTTCGCTATGAAGTAATCTACGAGAATGCACTAATGGTCGGTTGCAGGCCGAACACGGCGTGTAATGTGCAATTTGCAGGCAGCCATCGAACGGTCACGCGACGCCGACGCCCCGCGCGCCTCGCCGCAGTGCCAGCCTGCCACGCCACAGTACCAGCCTACAACAACAACATGCTGAAAAATTGCTTTTATACATTAACTATACGATTGCGTATCCTCGAGAATGAACTAAGGATCAAAATAATTATTTGTCCCACGCAGCAATGAACCGAAGAAATCAAATGGTCACTACACTACACCAGTCTAAAATGAGTTACAAAATTACCAAATATTTTTATCTTCAATATCCCGGAACAGATTCACCGGCCAAGTGGTAGATATTACATTTGTACATATTAAATTTTACCTTCTTATTTTAAGGATTTATGACATAAATATAATTTTATAATTTTTTATAAGGGGGAGGCCTTTGTTCAGTAGTGGACGTCTTCCGGCTGATGATGATGACATAACATGTACGCGTCATGTAATCAACCTAATAACATCGGTAGTTAGTATACCTCTCCTTATAGAATTTTGCAAAGCTTTGAGACACCTTACGAATACCAACGAAACATACGGTTTTAAAGAAGCAGAATATTATTTATCCACATTTTACTTACTCCTGGCATTGAACCAACATCTAAAATCATACATCAAAGACGATCAGAAATGCTTCCACCATTACAAAAACCTTTCCTCGCACAGAAACACTTATATTTCAGATTGTACGCTGAACTGAAGTGAAAATATCTCACTTACGTATAGAAAGAGTCCATAGTCTCATGGAAGCTGTAAAACTTGACATGTAGGTCTATGTGGGTGGCGCCGAGTGCCTTATGCAGTCAAACCCCCAGCGCCTATAGTCTTGCGCTTATGAGCTCGTAACTTTTAACCTTTACTTCTGACATTTCACTCAGGTATATGACGTTCATTATTTCGTCTATTTCTTAGCTTTTGTTCTCACTACTCTATTCAACATTACGGGCCCACTTCTTGGTCGCTTTCTCTAAGTTTCGCAAGCTTCCTAGTTCTCAGCACATTTGCCATTTACAATATATATATATAACGCCTAATAAAGACTCGGGGCTGGATCGTGAACTCCAAGTATAGCATTGTTCCAGTCCCTTACATTGTTGTTGAATAATTAATTGCCTGCACTATGGTACTAATCATTTCTCGGAACTAATTAATTCAAGGAGTGGTGCATAGGTATCACGTCTTGAATCAGGTAAATCCTTATTTAGGCATAGATCTACATTATTTTATCTGGTTTTGAATGTAATAATAATAGCTGGATTCAATTACCAAAACATTGATTTTAAGATTTAAACATGTAGCAGGAATTAGGTGAGCTCGCTCTGATGACACATAGGTAGATATGCACATATAAATGTTAAAGTTTTTCAATATCTCGTAGTGTTAAGTGGCGGTTAGCGCAGCCGCGTGGGAGCGTAAAGTGGTGGCGGTAATGAGCAAACACCCTTCATTATCAGGTTCTGCGACATTAGGCGCAGGCATGCCTCGGCGACTCTCTCTGCGACACGTGAGCCTCATTGTGTTTCACGTCTACTTATTTTAGCACAAATACACAAGATCTTATTGAAATGTCTGTGTAGAATGTAGATGCTTATATACTCAACATAAAGTATTATTACATATTGCCAGCAATCGAACTTAAGAATTATAAATCATTATTCCTGTAATTACGTTTGGAGTAAAATTTTAAGCAAGCGGTCGGATTTATTATGACTTTATTTTTAAACTTCAATATAGATTTGTTTGATTAATAATAAATAAATTATATTTATTATACATATAAAGCGGGGTTAATTATCCTTTCGGGTTCCCAGGAGTCCCATCGCAACATTTGCCCTTTTATGAGAGGTGACATGTAAGCTAATGTTTTATGTCCCAATTGGAAGTGCAATAGTCACAGGATGATTCAGCATGGTTAGGGAGAGAGTGCGGGGCGCGGGGGATACAGGGAGGCAGTGAGCAGGGAAGAGAGCGGCCTCATTGATCGCGCGCGGCCCCGCGCCTGAACCGCGCGCCGCCGTCGCCGCACCGCATCCCCGCACTGTCGCTGAGATGCTTCTCATAACACTACTAACAACCAACCTACCTCAAACACTAAGTCCAAAACACTAACGTAAATTTATATGTGTGGTACATATAAATTCACATCTGAGTGAAAAATCATAAACGAGGCTGTACCTGATACATCTTTGCAAGAAGCCTTATGCAGAGTAACAAATTCTAATTGGAAACAGTTATTGGCCAATAATACCTTAACCCCAGCTGCATATAATTACGTTTACAATAACCATAGGTTTTCATTGCGCCTATACATTACAAACCTATTTTTTTTTATAAACTGAATAGTCTTTTAGATCTGTCATTTACTTGACCATTTTATAATAGTTACAATATTAGACACTAAATATATTAGTGAAAATAAGCATCAATGAGGGGTGTGCTGTAGTGCGATGGTGTGACGCGTCCGGGCCGGAGCGAGGACCTCGTGCAGGCAGAGGTGCGGAGGAGACAAGGTCGGGGAGCAGCGCGCAGCGGCGTGGCGCGGCGCTTGAATGGGCGGCGGCGGCGACGCGGCTGCGCGGCCCGGCGCTCCGTCAGTCCGCACACCGGCGGCTCCGCTGCCCCACGGTCGGCCGCACTCCGCTGAACAACAATGCTCAAAAACACGCCGTGACTCCACTCACATCCCCTCGGCGCAGTAGGCGATGCTTAAGGATCGGACGGCACGCGTGGCCGTCGGCGAGCGGTCGTGAACAAGTTATATACATATGAAAACCGTAAAGAGATTTAATTTTAAGCCGATCGTGTTCGATAGATCCTAATAGAGAAGCGGGAGTGCGGCGTTTGGGAGGCGGGGGTCGGGTCGCGCGGTTGGGGGTAATGGCGCGGCGCGGGGCGGCGGCGGCGGCGGCGCGCGGCGCGGCGGCGTCGCGGCGCTGACATGGGCGGGCGGGCGCGCCGCTCGCTGTTGGCGGCGCCCGCGGGCCTGCTGCTGCTGCTGTGCCTGCTCTGGCCGAGGGGTAAGCCATCATATCCCCCCATACAATAGCCACCAAGAAGTAAGGCAAAGGTTTGCCCGTGGCAAAAAGTTCCAGCTCCATGGATTCAGTATTATAACAACACATCAAAAAACAAAACATGTGACAATAGTTTACAATATACTCCAACTCTTAAAAATCAAATTATACTTCAGCTAATCCGATCCCCAACAATGCCTGACTACTAAATATGAACATCAGTCGTTTAGACTTGCTTTCTCCTTTTCAAGAATGAAACTAAGGCATTAATTTCTCTAGATTACGATGATAACATAATAATATAAAATGTTTAAAACGTGGTTTGCTCTGAGGATCACAAGAATTATCCCCTGTGCCGCAATAGCCCTAGCCGTACGTCTGAACTCTGAGATAATTAAGAGCAGAGTTAGAAATGATGTTGTAAAATTTTATTAAATCCTTACTTACTTAAGACATAAAAAGATTTTAAAAACACTGGCTATAAAAATAATCGATTGAAACTGATAATGTCTACCTTGGAATACCTGAAGACTGAAGAACTTGGCGATATATAAATCTATCAAAATCAAACACAGGCATTACGTAAAGCAAGCATTGTCATATTTGTATACTTTAAAGAACATGTTGTTTATATGGAAATTCGTACCAATCTATATTATGAGGGAGTTAAAACAAACTTGGCTTTCCAAAATCCAGTAAAAGTATATGTAGAGTTCGGTTCATTTTTCCATTCACCTACCTATTTTAAGCTCATTTTTATGATCTCTCTTTACATAGTTAAGTAATCACTTGGTACTATGTTCATTAAATATATTGCCAACATTTCATGTGACTAGAATACATGGCGTTGCACACATTGAACCAACATTGCTGTCAACGTTCGAGTCCTCCCATTCGTGTTTTATTGATTTTGTGTTTTCCATTAAAATTGAGAAAGATGGCAAATCTTTCAGATCATAGTTGAGATATATGTATGACTGCCAGTCAATTCCTTCTAGATGGTTATGAAACATAGTTAACTACTAATCACAAAAAAATTTCATACCATTCGGAAGATTTAATTTCAATCAAAATACTAACAAATCATTAATGGTTTTAAATTATAAAGAGTTCTTAAGTTCTCTGTTCCGTTTCTATAGTATGTCCACTATAAGTCTAAATAAACTGATTGGTTATATGCTGGACTTGACGACCTCCACTACCTCTCACAACGTGCTATCGCACACAAAGGCATGGATTCTTCTAATCCTTTTACAGGGTAATTTTAAGAGCTCGCTGCATGAATATTGATTGGAATTTTCACGTTTTCTTTTTCTTCGTATCGTATAAGCTAATTATCATGCCATGGAAACAGATCATGTCGCAGTGTAGAGATTGGCCAGAGGGATAAGTTAGGTTGACAGCCTAGGGTACACCCGACGTCATTCGACCTTAAGTAAAGAAGGCTCGCTCTTGCACGATTTTCCATGTTCATATGGCGTTCATGTAAACTTTGCAATTCTTCACTGTATTCCTGTGGTATGATTATAATTGTAGTTTTGTGGTCCAGGGGCACACTGCGGCTACCACGAGAAGCGGCTGCTGCACCACCTACTGGACCACTACAACGTACTGGAGAGGCCCGTCGTCAACGAGAGCGACCCGCTGCAGCTCTCCTTCGGCCTCACGCTCATGCAGATCATCGACGTGGTTAGCAACTTACATAGTTTTCAATTTACACAACGTACAAAATTGAGCAACACGATGATTGAATCTACTTCTCACAATTAGGCGAATGTACCGTTCTAATAAATAAACTACACCGATACCAGTCGCTCTGGAACCGTTTATACAAGCTGACCAATCAGGTCTTCCTAATAAGTCTTAACATTTTAAGTGCACTTATACATAGCACTACTGTAGTGTGCGTTAATGTTCAAACATTATTGATAGTTTTTGTCTAAACGATGTCCTGAAACCTGTTCGGATACAGGTTTTTCTATAATCCTCGTTGACCGACTCCCACAGTATAATAATGATTAATTTGAGTTCAAAATACGAACAAACGGGACGGAGTGGCAATAATAAAAGACAAATTTATGTTCTCAGGACGAGAAGAACCAGCTATTAATAACAAACATCTGGCTTAAACTGGTGAGTATACGTTTTAATGCGTTCGTGCATATTTAGAAACAAGAAAGTAATTAAAGTTTTTTACTTAGCAATTGGATTTAATCATTTTATTACCTTGGGATGGTGTTAATGGAACACATTGCTCATTAATTTCACTAAAATCTCGTTTTATGGAACTTAAAACGTTTTAATTATCATTTTCTTATTCAGGAGTGGAATGACATGAACCTGAGGTGGAACACTTCTGATTTCGGTGGGGTTAAAGATTTACGAGTACCGCCCCATAGACTATGGAAACCAGATGTCCTTATGTACAACAGGTATGTATTATCCTTACTTCAGTTACCTAAGTCTCTACAATTTCGTCTAGTGAAGAGACTACATAAACATAACATCACGCCTGTATTCTCCGACGGGGTAGGCAGAGGTGCACATATAGTACACCCACATTTTGCCAGTTATGTTATAGGTCCAAATGTAATAGAGGGCGAACCTATTGCCAGCAACCCGGCACAAATCCAGACTCCGTGCTGTTACTGAAAATTACCCAATGGAAAAACTCAGTAACACTTTGCCCGGCCCAGGATTCCTACCCAGGACCTCGTGCTCAGTAGTCAGAGACAATATAGTTGGAATAAAAACTTTAAAATTACTTGAAAATGTACTGGTATGACGATGATGATTCTCCTTTCGTCAGGCGTTTATACTCCCACATTTCGGCGATGTTCATAAGTAGTATAGGGTGGCGGGTTGCTCGCCTCTTACGACTCCCTTTCCGAAAAACAAAAGGGAACCGTGCTCTTAATGGGGGGCGGCCCTATGGACTAGGTAGGCTTAGAATATCATTGTAATAGAGAATACGCCGTGTATAGAGAAAGAAACTAGAATAGTCAAATACTCAGTTTCACATTTTATATTGTGGTACCAGGCAAATTAATTGCGCGTCATTGTGCTTTTTAAAAGACAACAATAAAAATATAAGGCCGCAATACCAAACATTAATAGATGTAAATAATAACTACAGATGAATCCTACTATCCTACTAATATTATAAATGTGAAAGTTTGTGAGTATGGATGTATGGATGTGTGGATGTTTGTTACTCTTTCACGCATAAACGGCTGGACCGATTTGGTTGAAATTTGGTATGTAGATAGGTTATACCCTGGATTAACATATAGGCTACTTTTTATCCCGAAAAAATGTCGCGGGTAACACCGCGGGGCGCAGCTAGTATATTGTATAAATGCAATGATAATTTAATTAACCACTTATCATCAATTATCTCCAAGGGTACTTCGTATACACGTGGCTGATTACCATAATCATATTATTAATTGATAGTAGCATTTCTTATCTCAAGATGAGCCGTGAGTATACTCACATCATTCTTTGGTACGGTAACAACATACCTACGTATCTTTAAGGTTCCGTATTTTGTTTCGCATCACATCTCACAATGATAACATTGACTATATTGATAATATTGTACATATCATTGTATGACTTATATTAACCTACGCAGAATTATATTTTATTGTCAATGTTACTTATTCACATAATTATTTGCGAAAATTGCGCCAATGACTTAAATTTAGGCGCTCAGCTGAAATGTCGTACCTGCCAATTTCAAATAGGTGGGTAGGTATATACGCAGAGAGGTGATCTATGTACTTAGTAGACTTGTTCGTTCCCAAATTTTAATGTGGCCTTTATTTTGACACAAATATGATAATATCTAAATTTTTCAGCAATACCTAATTCACTATAATAACTTTCGTGAGTGTTATCCATATTATCTACTATATACATATACCTAATTCCTTTAATTTTGATAACTGATGCTAAGTAAATATAAAAACCAAATGTCTAGTTGATCACAATTTCAACACAAAATACGTGGGAGAGTGGAAAGGCAAGAAAAGAAACTATAAAAATATAAAAGTTGAAGAAAATAAAGACTAAATAACAATAATGTTCTTTACTGGCTACTCTTATAAGGAATGTTAACTAGTTATAATAATTAAATAATTACAACCATTCCAATTTCAACATAATTACATAGAGATACAATGCTATGACACACCTACTTGAAGTCACCAAAAAGTCAGATACCAAGGATATCATTTGCTAGGGTTCTAATTGCTCAAGGTTTGCTCTAATTTCACTCCCCAACCCATTCTACAGACAAGCTTGTCACGAGAACTCCTCTTGAACGTCTCTGTTCTGATCAGTATGTTTTCAGAAGAAACGTTATGTTTGTGAATAACATTTAGGTACTAACTAGGTAGGTACACACCAAACACAGTGTACCATATAATAACATTATTCTCGTTTAAGAATGCTCATTGTACCATTAATTTAGCGCCGACGAAGGCTTCGACAGCACGTATCCAACGAACGTGGTTGTACGGAACAACGGCTCGTGCCTGTACGTGCCGCCTGGCATCTTCAAGAGCACCTGCAAGATCGACATCACCTGGTTTCCCTTCGATGACCAAAGATGCGAAATGAAGTTTGGCAGCTGGACTTACGATGGATATCAGGTATCATCGAATAAAATTGAGATGTATCCTGTCTTTACGAACATGCAGAATGCCTTACCGTTTACCTTTTCCAGTTGGATCTTCAACTACAAGACGAAGGAGGTGGAGATATAAGCAGTTTTGTCACTAATGGCGAATGGGAATTAATAGGTACAAAATATTCAACTATTATTGTCTACACCCGATTCTAACCCAATAAATACAATGACATTACATTACAAAAACAAGTATGATTAATAAAGGTATTTGTGTACATAGGAGTCCCTGGCAAGCGCAATGAAATTTATTACAACTGTTGTCCGGAGCCATACATCGACATCACGTTCGCAGTCGTGATCCGGCGGAAGACACTCTACTACTTCTTCAATCTGATCGTACCCTGCGTGCTTATCGCCTCCATGGCGTTGTTAGGGTTCACCTTGCCTCCAGACTCCGGCGAAAAGTTGTCTTTAGGTACGTAACGTCATTTGGTTGTTTCGGAGCATTATCACTTTGTACTTATTTAATTAAACTCCATTTGTTCATCTCGGTTTTAGTGTCTACAACATCCTCTGCCAATCAAACTTCATTGCCCTAGTTGGTGCAGATTTCTGAATTCAACGATAGCGTTTACATTTTTCTTTTGTTAAATGACAGTAAATAAACAAAAATCGCATACAAAATTATTCAGTCAGCCATTAACTCACACCAGCGACTCTGGTCGATTCGCGCCTTTGTAATCATGCCCAAATAACAACAAACAGGTGTGACAATATTGCTGTCGCTGACGGTGTTCCTCAACATGGTGGCAGAGACGATGCCGGCGACGTCGGACGCCGTGCCGCTTTTAGGCACCTACTTCAACTGCATCATGTTCATGGTGGCATCCTCCGTCGTGTCCACCATACTCATTCTAAACTACCACCATAGGCACGCAGATACTCACGAAATGAGTGATTGGGTTTGTATTTTTATTTACCAATTGTCAATAACATATATAAATGATACACGAATATTTTTTTTCCCTGTAGTATTGCAAGCCTTATTATATATATATATTAGTTCCTATAGCCTCAAATTGTTATCAAAAACATTATCAGGTTATCTAGGCAAATGGTTTGTGTTGACAAGGAAATTTTGAGGGAGAATGAGTGGCTGAAAACCAGCGCTGTACCTAAGCATACTCGTTCCGGTACAGCATTAGCTAAGTCCACCTCCTCTTGCTACTGATTCAATTTTTAACTAACTTTAACTTTGTATGTTTTTATTGTAGCTATAAATGCATTTGTTTTTGTTTATCGTCGACACTACATTCACCCTCAGAGAAAAACATGCATAAGTATTGTTTATCACACAGATTCGTTGCGTGTTTCTGTACTGGCTGCCGTGGGTCCTGCGCATGTCGAGGCCGGGCTCGGCCACGACCCCCCCGCCGGCGCGCGCCCCGCCCCCTCCGGACCTGGAGCTGCGCGAGCGCTCCTCAAAGTCGCTCCTAGCGAACGTGCTCGACATCGACGACGACTTCCGCCACGCGCAATCGCAGCAGCCGCCCTGCTGCCGATACTACAGGTCCCTCGACGATCTACACGAACACTACTCGCCGTAAATAGCACGGTTACAATAATTCACCCCAGCCTCGAACGTTCCGCAGAAAACCCAAACCTAACAGCTTTTACAAGCATTAAAATTGCATTAAAATTTCAAATCATTCTTTTTCACGGGCCATCACATTAATTTCATGTTTCGACTAGTTACTTACTTCTGGGTTTTGGATCTTAAACATCTTATCGGCATAACTCCTGTAGTGCCCTCCGTTCCTCGGCTCCACCTGTAGCATAGAGCCCAGAAGTAGCCAGTAGCTACAGAGCTGTCCTTGTTGCAGGGGGGGTGAGGAGAACGGCGCGGGACTGGCAGCACACAGTTGCTTCGGTGTCGACTACGAGCTCTCCCTCATTCTGAAGGAGATTCGAGTCATCACAGATCAGGTACCAGGGCCAATTTGTTTATATATAATTATTCACTGTCTCCCTTATTCGTAAAAAAATTACAAATTAACCATGGACTAAATTATACCCGTCACTGTTTTTGCATGTCAAATAGAGATGTCAATAGACTTAATACGGGGTTAAGTTAATGCCGGTATGATCCTCGTTTATGAATAAGAGGGTATAGGTGTATAACAAGTTCTATAACATATAATAAAATATTTCAGATGCGCAAGGACGACGAAGATGCGGACATTTCGCGCGACTGGAAGTTCGCCGCCATGGTCGTGGACAGACTGTGCCTTATTATCTTTACCCTGTTCACAATCATCGCCACGCTAGCCGTGCTGCTGTCCGCGCCACACATCATGGTGTCGTAGCGACCCGCCCGCTTGCGGCTGCGCATGCGTAACGTTCTGTGATACCGCGAATACTTGTTAAGTTGTGATGTGCGAAGCGGCGCGGACGCTGACGCCGCGGCGCTGGAGTTGCCGCCGCCTGCCTCGACGCCCGCGCCCCCCTGTAGACATAAGTTACCGCTGACTGCCAACCCTGTAAGCTCAACAAAAAACTGCCTATCCAACTAACGTCTTCTAATCCTTGAGAACTTCAGCGATTGTGTACTTTTCCTTCCAAGAATACAAAGACAACCGGTCGTCACGCTCACTAAATCAATCCTGTACTCTATACCCGATCTCTAGGGTATGATGAGAGTTATAATGTCTTGGAAACGATGAGCGGTTCCGTAACAGGCGTTCCGTCCGTCGGAACGATCGCCCTAGCGATAAAGTGGCAGTACGTGCTATACAGGCACCAGCGCCCCCGAGCGCTGCCGGGCCCGTAGGTCCGCGCTAGAGTTAGTCACCGCAGTAAGTGACCACCCACTAGACAAGACTGTGGCTAATACACAAATTTTAGCACAAAAACGTCTTCCTTCTTACCGTTGAACGACCTGATTCGCATTTAAAATTTAAACTTTGTTAGAACTTCTTCGATTCTTGAAATCTATTGTACAGTTTAGAGTTTGGGCGGTGAAACAATGGCCCTTTGTTTCCTTCTTGTTCGATTCCATGAATCGTGGTTATAATCCCTAGTTTTATTTTCGGATATATTTGTGTCAGTAGCTAGTATAGAACTTTACAAACAATGTTGATTCAATTGGTACAGGTTGTGATATGCCTCGTTGTGAACGGGTCGATATTGTTATAAATGGTAAAATATCCATGGCTATAGCTTAATAAAACGTTCGTTACAAGTTGTAGTTAAACAAATATTATTTTAATAAAGTCATACCTGGGTCTTTCGGAACGACTTATACAAATAAAATTAAATTATATATTAAAAATCACGTTTGTACTTCTTTCCATACAGTTACAGTAATTCATAATATTATGCTGAAAATAATATTAGCTAATAAAAAATTTTCTTCTTCGAAAATTAATTCAAAGGACGACCATCAGACCGTCATGTTTCAGACATGAAAATTGTATAATAATAACTCATTTTATAAGATATACAACATTTTATAAGTACAACAAGTTGCAACATAAACAGTTTTTCGTTACTTAGAGGGTATAACACAAAGGTGCCTATTTATTGACAGATGCATCGCACGATCAGTTAATAAGTACCTGCACTATATCCGACACATCTCGACCAATCCTGCCGCTCGTCTGCCACACCAACAGATATCATCAAAACTTTCAAGCGTTTGTTTTAATGCTTTACCATAATCACAATTCGTTATATACTTAATTTCGACCATCAATATTAATTGATACAGAAACATTGTAAACCTCTCAAAAGGAAAACGTAGTAAACACGGAGAGAATGTGCGGGTACACACGACAAGCGAATGTACCCTCGCAAAGCTCCCGTAATGTTTTCCTTTTTCGAGGCAGCGCGAGTGTAAGTGATCTTAGACGGCCCTTTGGAAGTTGCGGACCGGATATGATTACACGTCAATGTTTTCGATCATCAGTTTGTTTACTGTTATATCTTGTACCATTCGCTAGAGGTTGTGTGACGACCCGGACGGTAGAGGCCGCGCATGCCCCGCCTACGCGGCTCTCTATCTTGTTGTTGATAGAACGATGTGCGGCATCTCTCCGTCGGCAATGGGACAGCCCGATGTCCCCAAGATTTGTTCAATTGTTAGGGTTAATACTCTGAATTGCACTTTGTTTATTAAATATAAACGAATGAAACAAAGCCCTTGTTTTATTTATTATTACAGAACCGAAATTAAAATTTTTGCACCGATTATTACTTATTCCTGAAAATATTTATATCAATAAGAATGGTAAACATGAGATCAAAATCCTATACTTAGGCGTTTTCTCCTATAAAACATTTCCGTTGGGTGCCTTATGTAAATCATCCCTGACCTACATTATATTCCCGCTGAGGTGTCGGGTACCAGCGTGAAGCAATCGATGCTATCCCGCGGGATAACTGCACATGCGCACAATGCGCACATCTCTTGTCTAATCTACGTAAGCTGACTCCAACTTTCTTCAAATAGGTAGTAGGAAAAAGAACCTGGGATGTATTGTTACGTAAAGACATTTGCAGTAAACCTAAACTAAGGTATAGAGTTTATTTGGGTACCTAAATCAAAACAACATTAGAAAAATAGCTACTTGTTGTACAAAGAATTGTTTGTTTACACTTCTACTGTTAGCGATAATGCATAGTCATAATAAGATTGATGGTGCAGCAGGCTTAGGTAGTGCATAGGGCGGTTATGTTGGGCGGGCTGCACAGGGCGAGGGTCTGGGGGTGATCCGGGAGGGTGTAGGCGCGTCGGGTTGCGCGGCGTGCGCCCGTGCGGCAGGCAGCGGCAGTGCGCGCCGCCATGTCGGGCGGGACGCGCGCTTGTCTGCTCGCTGCCGCGCTCCTCACACTCCTATACTCAGGTACTACGAACTAACAATCTTTTTAAATACTCCTTTATACATCTAAAGACAAATTGGCATAGTATGTTCCTATTTTTTACATTTATTAAATTTAATATTTTTACCGGTTAGTCATCTAAAATACTTACTAGTTTTCCAATTTATAAACAAAAAAGTGTGCTATTTAAATAGTTTCCGCAATTAATTAAAAGTAGATAAATGAAGGTATTACATATTGTACGTACAAGTGAATAACTAGTTACGAATAGCAGATATCGAAGCAATACTCGTCTCTGCAACATTAACTTACATATTTAGGTACCTACATAGCACCTGAAAGATTTAGTTAAAATATCAGTTCATACCTAGATCATTTACGAAGTATATAATGATGTCAAATAGTCCAGCATTGCGATAGAAGAGTGTGTCTAAACATCATTATCTCACGGTTGGCTCTTTATTGATCTGTCGACACAGCAGCATCTCAGCTCCAGATGCTTGATTTGACGAACACATTGCTCTTAAAAACATACACATTTTAAAATCATCGTATAAATACAGTTAGATAAAGATACGAAATAAATCTGATGATGCAAAATAAAATTTAAAGAATAATAATAATATTGGAGCTTCAATAACCGGAGGTTTAGAACCTATGTATTAGGCTCTTGTCTAACCTTTGCTAAATATCTTAAATGGGCATCAAAAAGAGCTTCCATCTACAGAATATCTTAAAATTAAAGATCTTTTGGGATATTTGTTGGACGCTTTTTACGATATGTTCAATTACTTAAAAAAAATAGCTTTAATTAAATGCACGCTTCGACAGTCTCGCGTTGGTGAATAGTTCCATGAAATCTATTTGAGTCAAAATTAATGGTTAACTTACATGACATGGTAGCATCAGAATTTTCTATTTTAAATTGAAAATTTGACAAAATAGAACGAAAACATGTGCGTTGGGTACTCATAAGCCTCTTTTGTAAAAGATACGTTTGGTTACAAATAACACTGATTATGTTTGATTCAGGATGGTGTTCAGAAGACGAAGAGCGGCTAGTCCGCGACCTCTTCCGTGGCTACAACAAACTCATCCGCCCAGTACAAAACATGACACAGAAAGTGGACGTGCGATTTGGACTAGCGTTCGTGCAACTTATCAATGTTGTATGTACCTATTTTATTTTCCTATACTGCAGTGCTTAGGATATTTACTAGTTTATATAAATCAAGCAAATTTACTTATTATTTCTTATTACTTAGTACAGTTATGCTATTTATAATTAATTAATAAAAACAAAAAAAAAACATTTTGAAAAAACCCTCGATGGTTCTAAACGTTCTCATTTTTGAGAAAATTGGCAACAATCATTTGTACACACACATACAAAATAAGAAATATAGGTAGTGTTTTGGTATTATCAGATATAAGTAAGAAGAACATTTTCAACATAAATATTACAGAACGAGAAGAATCAAATCATGAAGTCAAACGTTTGGCTTCGTCTTGTATGGATGGACTACCAGCTGATGTGGGATGAGGCTGATTACGGTGGCATAGGCGTATTGCGTCTGCCGCCTGACAAAGTCTGGAAACCTGACATAGTACTTTTTAACAAGTAAGTATTTTTAGCACCATGACTTATTCAAAACAACCTATTAGGTACCTACTTAGTACTATCTGATACGCCTTTTTTTTCAGTGCTGACGGAAACTATGAAGTGCGATATAAATCTAACGTTTTAATTTATCCAAACGGAGAAGTTTTGTGGGTGCCACCTGCTATTTACCAGGTACTTAACTATACATTTTTGTAACAACTACCTACACTTATTTCAATACCTATGAGGTAGATAAAATAATTGTTATTATATTTCTTTTCTAATGGTCAATATCCTTTACAGAGTTCATGCACCATAGACGTCACATACTTCCCGTTCGATCAACAAACCTGTATCATGAAATTTGGTTCGTGGACGTTTAACGGAGACCAAGTGTCTCTTGCATTGTACAACAATAAAAACTTTGTGGATTTGTCGGACTATTGGAAATCTGGAACATGGGACATCATCGAAGTGCCAGCTTACTTAAACATCTACGAGGGCAACCATCCTACCGAAACAGATATTACATTCTATATTATAATAAGGAGAAAAACTTTGTTTTACACTGTCAACTTGATCCTGCCAACGGTACTGATTTCATTCCTTTGCGTTTTGGTGTTCTATTTGCCCGCCGAAGCTGGTGAGAAGGTAAGATTGAATCTCTGCTATCAATATCAGCTTATGTTACAATGCCGCAATTAATTTTGTTATGTCTTTTCACAGGTAACACTGGGTATCAGCATTTTGCTGTCACTGGTTGTGTTCTTGTTACTGGTGTCAAAAATTCTTCCGCCGACCTCCCTCGTATTGCCGCTCATCGCCAAGTACTTGCTCTTTACATTCATCATGAACACTGTCAGTATTCTAGTGACCGTTATAATCATCAACTGGAATTTTAGAGGACCCAGAACGCACAGGTATTTAATTATGACTTTAAGACCGACGTACATATATTTAAGTACCAAAATAAACCCAAATAACATACTGAACTTATCTTTTTCAGAATGCCCCTTTGGATCCGAAGTGTTTTCCTCCACTACCTACCTGCAGCACTGCTCATGCGCCGCCCGCGCAAAACGAGACTACGATGGATGATGGAAATGCCCGGCATGGGCGCTCCACCCCACGCAGCCGCCCCACACGACTTACCCAAGCACATAAGGTACGTTAAATTGTTAACAGTCACGCTTAGTAGATGATTAACATCTCTATCTAACCTGTGAACATTGTCAATATACTAACTTCTTAGTGCGATTGGTGCAAAACAAAGCAAAATGGAGGCGATGGAGATGTCGGACCTGCACCACCCGAACTGCAAGATAAACCGCGCAGCCGGCGGGGGCGAGGTCGGCGCTTTAGGGGGGCTCGGAGCACTCGGCGGCCTGGGACTTGGAGGAGAGAGGAGAGAATCTGAAAGCTCAGATTCCCTGCTACTGTCGCCTGAAGCAGCGAAGGCCACAGAGGCAGTGGAATTTATCGCAGAACATCTCCGTAACGAAGATCTTTATATTCAGGTCAGTAATATAGTTATATTCTACCTTCTACGTAGCTGCCAGCAATAAAGCCTTTTTCTTTTCAAGCAACGACACTTTGTGCCCAGTTCACGGCAATAGATTCGCTCCCTATTACATTGGGTTGTATAGCATGCTCTACTCCATTCGCAATACATGTGCTTAGTTTGGATCGTTTATAGTTATAATTAAACTGGGTGTATATTACACCCTGACACTCTAATTCCTCAACAAAGATCATACAGGCAACTACTACTAAATACTAAACTAATACTAAACCTCGTATTAAGTCTATCGACATCTCTACTCTTTGGCATGCAAACGACAATGATGGGTATAAATAGTCCATGGTTTAAACTGACAGATCTTAATGAATAAGGAGGTGAAGTTTCATTTTAACAACCTACATTGTACATTTTCTGGTTTTTCAGACACGTGAAGACTGGAAGTACGTCGCAATGGTGATCGATAGGCTACAGCTATACATTTTCTTCATCGTCACCACAGCTGGCACGGTCGGCATTTTGATGGATGCGCCTCACATTTTTGAATATGTTGACCAGGATCGCATTATAGAAATATATCGCGGAAAATAAATAATTGTTTAGTAATAGTACGAACAGAATTGCTTCAAAACGGCTTCCATTACCTATTTGTATTTTTTCGTAACAGTACCTAGGTCATGTTTTCTATAATGTAGATAAGTGCATAAGGTCTATTGATTAATTATTATCAAAAACATCATAGTTTAACTAGGTACCATTTTGATGAGTAAATATATAGTACCTTACCTACGCAATTTGAGTTGCGGTTAACCTACTGTTAGGTAAATAGGTACTTACCTAATAAATTAATACTTAAATATTATCTGGCTTTAGAGTTTAAGTAATTTAATGAATATAAAATGGCTGTGTTCGAGGTATAAAAAAGCACAATAGAAAAATTAATATTAAGTGGGTTTGTATTTTGTAATTGTAATAAGATGTATGTAATGTACCGATAGAAGTATAGATAAATATAGGGTATAAATTATTTGTTATTTCGATTCTTATTTATCCGATACAAGGTAAACGAAACATTGAGGGCTAATTTGCAGTGTTAGGGTCATAGCAAACATATAATTGTCATCGGAAAGTGAACGTAACCGTATCAACTCGAGCCGTGCAGTATTCTTTGTATGAAACTCCCTACTGCAAAGCACAATAATCGGATTCGTATCATAATCGGTCGCCTCGGAACCGGCGAGCCGTAAGCGCGGCATCGCCTAGCCGTAGCAGTCCACGTGTCGGAGCAGCCGATCCGCTTTAGTTACGTCTCAGACCAGATGTATACAAGACTGGTGATCAAGTAAATAAGGATGACTTTGCACAGCCAATCTATAGTAGGAAATACTTGGAATTATCAAAATCCATGGGATGGGTGAGGCGATAGGTGATACGGTTACGTTCCCTTTCCGGGTTGATATAAGTATCACCTTTAATTTCATATCTCGTTTCCATGATGACTTGATGCAACTTATACTGAGCAATATTTGAAAGATACAATTAGTTTAAATTATTTCCCCTGCATTAGACAATAAGGTTTGTCCTCAGACCAGTTATTGGTAACCACAAGTATTTCTTTTCAAATTCAAAACTAAAAATAAATGATAGTTAGCAATTTGTTAACCATCATCAAGTTGTCAATTTCGAATTTAAAACTCTTCAACCACAATAAAGTATTTTGATCCAAAGATAAAGAAATGTGTTGTCTGTGTGCAGCTCATTTAATGCTGGTCTTTGGACGAACCCCACTTTTTTGAGACGAGGTTTATGTTCCTAACCTAGACTGTAATAGAACTCTCTTCGAGTTTTTTATTAAATCCAAAGCAAGTATGAATAAGCAAGTTAAAGAATTTGTTTTATATTCACATTAATTTATATCATATTTATAAAACTGGGTCTTTATTATTAAAATAAAAGTTCAATATATAAATAGTAAATCTTTATTTTTCCACCAAAATGCTTAACAAATGTTTTGAAACATATTACTCACCACATGGTGTGTCAGACTTAATTTCTAAATTTGCATCAGAAAATATTAATTTTAAATCAAAATAAATCAAGCGTTCTAAATAGATTACGGCGTAGGTATGGATAATATCCAGTGCCGTAAAATTAATATACATACCAAACGAATTAAAGTTATTTATTCCCGACGTTTAATTTATAAAACGGGTCGCGTGAAAGTTTGACCTTTTATTAACGTAACAATATGCTTGATAAACTTAACTATAATACAAACTAGCCTTAAAGTACATTAAACATGTGCTTATTAATTTCTTATTTGAATGGGTAAATTGAAAATATTTACAAATATCCTTTACAGAGTTCATGCAACATGTATGATATGAAAACATAGAATTACATAATAAACAATCAATTGTTTAATCATCGCCATCGTCGTAATTAGGTGAAGTAGGAGAATAGGAAGGTGAAGTTGGAGAGTATGTCGTTGGTCCCGCTGACGACGGGGAATATGCTGGGGATGACGGCGAATAATTGGGAGAAGTAGGTGTGTAAGTCGGCGATGTTGGTGAATATTTTGTTGAAGAAGGCGAATATCCCGGCGATGATGGAGAATAATTAGGTGATGATGGTGAATAGTTGGGCGAGGAGGGCGAGTAGCGTGTGCTACTTCCCGCGTGCTGCGGAGACGAAGGCGAATACGCTGGGCTAGTCGGGGAATATTGATGACTTGTGGGAGAATATTGCGGACTAGTCGGTGAATACGTGGGACTCCCACCTGCCACAGACGGTGATGTAGGGGAGTAGTTAGGGGATGGGGAATATTTAGGTGACGATGGTGAGTAACTGGGAGAAGTCGGGGAGTACGCGGGTGAGGTTGGCGAGTAGGAGGGGCTTGTAGGAGAATAAGCCGGCGATGTAGGAGTGTAGTTGGGTGACGATGGCGAGTAACTTGGAGAAGCTGGACTGTACACTGGACTAGTCGGCGAATAACTCGGAGATGATGGCGAGTAACCGGGAGACGTCGGTGAATATGCTGGGCTGGTAGGCGAGTACGATGGACTGGTCGGTGAATAAGACGGACTTGTTGGCGAGTAACTAGGTGATGTCGGCGAATAACTCGGCGAGGTTGGCGAATATGCAGGGCTAGTTGGAGAATAACTTGGCGATGTAGGAGAGTAGCTAGGTGACGTAGGTGAATACGAGGGTGACGTGGGTGAATAGCCAGGGGATGTAGGAGAGTAGCTCGGAGAAGTTGGTGAATATATCGGGGAGGTTGGTGAGTAGTTTGGCGAGGTCGGTGAATACGAAGGACTCGTTGGTGAATAGTGTGGTGACGTGGGAGTGAGACTCGGTGAGGCTGGCGCATAAACAGGACTTGTAGGAGAATAGGAAGGAGACGCACCGGCCGGGGACGTGTAAGGGGATAGTGGGGGGCCAGGAGAGCCAGGTGAACCTGGCTGCGGAGACCACGCGCTGTAAGCTGGAGACAGACCCGACGCGTCAGATGCTCCTGATGGCGAGAACGATGGTCCACCCGGCGTCATGCTACTACCCACTGTAACAAATAATTAATATGGTCAACATTTCAGATACATAATGTTCATTCAACAAACTTTTTTAATAATTTTAATTATTTAGTTATACCGTCATTATGCAGGTCAAAAGTAGAATTGTCGTCGATGCTTACCTTGTCCAGGCGACCACGCACTGCTACCATATCCGGGTGTGTTTTGAGTAGACCACGGGGTCATCAGTGGTGTCATGGAGGGAGTACCAACGCCGAAGTACATGCCGCCTCCGACCCCTCCAACACCAAGACCACCCATCTCCATTCCCAGTTTACATTTTTCGGCGTCAAGTAGTAAATCGAAGCAACCTGTTTCACAAAAAACATAATATTTGAATACATATATAATATTAGGAATTATCCACTAAACATAGCGTTTAATATAATAGTGATACGTACCAGTGCCCATACGCGGCAATTGACCCATGATAATATTTTCAGACACGCCCCTCATAGGATCCACTTCAGCATGACTAGCAGCATCTAGTAGCACGTCAACTGTTTCTTCGAACGAGCATCTCATAAGTGCACCAGTGTCTTGCCTATTGATACCGTGACGTGTGATAGCCATAAGATGACCCTTAGCGGTCATGACGTCACAAAGTAAGGCAAGGTGACGATAGTTAACGTAGAGTCCGTAGAACTGCAAGACAGCGTTCATTTCTTTCTCTACTGACTTTCGGACAGCCTCTATGCCAAGAACTTGGAATATTTCACAAATGTCGTTACTAAATGTTCTAATGGGGTCAACATCTCTTTCAGAGAGTACTTTCATCAATGACGTACCATCAGTTTCCAACAACCATTCGGCAATAGCCTTGAATTCTCCTTGTTCTGTGATTATAATACGTTTTTTTGCTTCAGTTTGGGGCAAGTGCATGTACACCTTAGCTATAGCCTCTATACCCTGCAGTGTCATATCTGATAGCATGTTAGCTTCAATGCATCTCAAGAACATGTCGTCCTCCATTTTATCAACCGTTTCTTCTTCATTGTCCTGGAATTTGCTTTCTTCGTTATTCATAATCCTTATACGTAGCACAAGTTTTTCGGCGTTGTCGTCATTGAAGATACAATTTAGATCGTCGCCAAATCCAGCGTTAATTTTTTCTGCGATCTGTTCCATCGTAAGTTTCTTGTCTGTCATTCTTTTACGGTCCAATTCAATACGTAATAACCACGGAGAAATCTTTGTAGGGTCAAAATCGGGCATTTCATAGTAAACATTGACGAATTCCTGGTCTTCAGCTATAACTGTGTTTTGTGGGTCAGGATCGTAGTAAATCGCAGTATTAGCAGTTACCTTACGCAAGGTTGTGTGTTCCAATCTACAAAGCACATTCTTAGCCTTCTCGGCATCTCTAGCCGCACCGCCGGTCAAGAAAACAGTTAGAGATGGAGCCTTAGGCTTCTTAGAAATATTGATAATTTCCTTAAGACGCGGCACACCGAGAGTTACGTTTTTGGACGATACACCAGCGAAATGGAAAGTGTTCAGTGTCATCTGAGTAGCGGGCTCGCCAAGAGACTGCGCAGCAAGAGCACCAACCATCTCACCAGGGTTTACTTGCGCTTGTTGGAATCGTGTTTCGATTTCTCCAATCAGCCATTCAAAAGCTACAATTGAGAGCCGATATTCTTCTGATACAAATTTTGTGCACAAAGTAGAACGAACCAAACATTGGAACAGTAGAGTAGCGTTTTCATTAGCTTGCTTAGACAAACGGTCCTCGCCTGCTACTATAACACATTTCTTCAGCAGTTCTTTAACGCCTGATATAACTTTTATAGGACTAAGATCAGTTGGCATTCTTTTGTTAATGTGGAAAGTCTTCTGTGCATTCCAAATCATCCTTTTAAAATTGCAAGGCAACACAACTTTTGATTCACCACTAGGGAAAATTTGACGCAACACTTCTCTGTCTTTGCAAAGTTGCTCCCATTCACTCTCAAGATCGCTTATAACATAACCAGACTCAGTCAATTCTTTGATAATGTCTTCACTAAAGATTCTCTTCAAATACCTCTCATTAGAGGGATCAAATTTAAATTTCTTTTCAAATGCCTTATTAGATAGTTTTACTGTGGGCAAGTTCTGGAACTCTACAGTTTCTCCAGCCAAACCATCTTCACCATATCTCAACTGAATCAGTTGTCCAACTGAATTACGCACAGTGCCATCATAGTGAACCATGACAGACTCCATAGCCTTTATCAAACGACGTTGGATATATCCAGTTTCCGCAGTCTTTACGGCTGTATCGATAAGACCCTCACGACCTCCCATAGCGTGGAAATAAAACTCCGAAGGTGTTAATCCGGCAAGATACGAATTTTCTACGAAACCTCTGGATTCAGGACCGTAGTCGTCTTTGATAAAATGAGGTAAGGTTCTCTTACGAAATCCAAAAGGAATACGCTTACCTTCAACGTTTTGTTGACCTACACAAGCAATAACCTGAGAAATGTTAATATTGGAACCTTTAGAACCAGCTACCACCATAGCCTTTAGATTATTGTACTCTGTAAGAGATTTCTTAGCTGATCCACCAGTTTTGTCACGAGCATCGTTCAGAATACGGTTTACTTGATTCTCAAAAGTCTGTCTGAGAGTGTTACCAGGTGTGGGCTCCAATTCCATATTGTGAGCTTTCTGAATAACTTCTATGACATCCTCTTTAGCTTTCACGATGGCACGCTGGATTTCTTGGTAAGTCTGAGGATCAGCAATAGTATCACCAATACCGATAGAGTGGCCTTCCAAAAGTAACCAGTTGTTGATAACAGTTTGAATGTTACCATAGAAGCGACCAGCAGTTTCGTGACCCAACTCTAACATGCAAATATGTAGCAAGGAACCCGCTGAAGCACCAAGGGATTTTTTACACAGGATACCCATTAATAGTTCTCCATGTTCCACAACGACCTTGGTGTCTCCAGGAGATATCCATTTGTATGGACCATCATCTTCTTCATCAGGATGTGTGGAATGAGTTCGAATCATATTTACGTGACCAGGGATAATAAGGGTAAAGATTTGTTTTCCAGTCCACAGTGGTTGTGGTTTTAAAATGCATGGTTGGGGGATTTTACCATCCCATGTTGGTAAGAACATAAGAAGGTTCATGACTTGTTCTTTAGTGAGGAACACGTCACGCTTTGTCATTTTCCTCACAGCTGTCAAAGTATCTTGCACTATACCCATGACAGGTTTGTTTGCCTGTGGTGTGATAATTTGCCTAGGTGTGATATGAATATTTTCAACCTCTGCTCTCGTTTCCATTGACTGAGGTACGTGCAAATTCATTTCATCGCCGTCGAAATCAGCGTTATATGGCGATGTACAACTTAAATTCATACGGAATGTTGACCATGGAAGAACTTTCACCCTATGTCCCATCATACTCATCTTGTGAAGAGTAGGCTGCCGGTTAAAAATAACAAGGTCATCGTCTCTCAAGTGACGTTCTACTTTGTAACCATGTTGTAAATGCAAATCGGATGGCTTTGGATGAAACCTTAGATCTATTCTCTCTCCATTATCACGAACAATATACTTTGCACCAGGATATTGAGCATTGCCCCTACGGACAAGTTCCTGCATTCTATCTATATTAAATGGTGTTACAAGTTCTGGGAATGTTAAATTCTGTGCAATTGATCTGGGAACTCCAACTTGATCAATACGCAAATTTGGATCTGGTGTAATGACAGTACGAGCTGAGAAGTCGACTCGCTTTCCCATGAGATTTCCTCTGATTCTTCCTTCCTTTCCTTTTAGACGAGCCTTGATAGCTTTAAGAGGTTTTCCAGATTTCTGCATAGCTCTGAAACATAACATGGTACATAATGCAAAATAATTGATAATTGTAATTAACTTTTATTATTACATTGGATAGTCAATGGCATTCGACTTTGATAGCTGAATTCGAGTATTATAAATTAAATGTATGTATATTTAAAGTACAAATTTTGAAATATTGGCAAAAAATGTAATGAGATGACAATGACTTACTTAGGCATTCCAGGCATGTCATTATCAACAAACGTGGCAACGTGAAACTGTAACAATCTAATGTTTTCAGCAAGTACATGGGCTGCCGCACCAGATTGTTCATTTCTCATTAATTCATTATTAGCTTTGATTATATCTGCAAGTTTGTGTGTCAAGTCGTCTTGATTCTTGGCTGAACCAAACATAACTACAGCAGGTCTCACTGACAATGGAGGAACTGGCAGCACAGTCACTATCATCCAGTCAGGTCTGGCAAATTTGGGGTCCATACCTAATATAAAGGATTCTTCATCTGCAACCAATAACAAGTTTTGCATAAATAATAGAGACTGTCTCATTCGTCTAGTGGTTGTTGAGTGCAACTGCTGAGCATGAGGTCCTGGGTTTGAATCACAAGTCGGCAAAATTAGGTAATTCTAAGTAGAAGCATGGAGTCTGGACTTGCACCCGGTTAATGGCAGCTAGCTATTACATTGGAACCTATAACATAAAAGGCATAATGTGGGTGTACTATATGCACACCTCGGCATACCCTTTCAGGGAATACAGGTGTGATGTTATGTTAAATAATAGTACAATACAACATTTCAATTCAACACCCATTATGAGGTAAATGTCATAATTATATGCCATACACCCAGACCTTTAACTAAGTAGTTGACTCATAGATAATCCCCACATGAGTGTTATTGAATATCTGAGTGCTCTACAAACATTTGCACACCATGCATTTGTGCATTATCTATACTGCACTTATGTACATACAAGTCTATAATACAGAACTATATTTAAATAATATACAAACAATATGATATATTATTACATTACATACATTTGTTAATTTTCTAATGTTAATTCTAAAGGAAGATTCCAAACATTTTCATAAAATAGTTGTTTATCAGTATTATCTGAAGACATATAATTTGTAGAAGACATAATGATAAATTATCAAGATTGATAATAATATACCTATTTATTAATATCAACAACAAAAATGTATAAACACTGAACAACAATAATATAATTTGCTTTGAATGCTAGTATTTGCCTATTTCTGTCTTAAATTAGAAAGAGTGGTGATCGCCACTTATCTGTCTTGAGGTTGCAAATATGTTTGTGTCCTAAAAGGTATATTGCCTTTAGACTACCTTGTTGGTTTAAGTTGATTTCCAGATTGGGCAATGTGTTATTGGAGTTTTCCATTAGGTCACAGACTAGATCTATGTCAATGGAGAAAGCTACCCTGTATTACTTTGGAACCTATAAAATAACTGATGAAATGAGAGAGTACAAAACACTTATGCAAACCAATTGGAAAATACATGTCTGATGTAATATCAACATATAACGCAATATACAATTTATTCTTAAAATAAAAAATAAGCTAACCTACTTATACACAGGTACGTAGCTCCTCCCTTAACAAATACAGATAATATCCATAGACTCTGACATAAGATCGTCTCTTAGACTTTAAAGATGATGATGCTGTATGACCTAGGATAATATGTAACTATACTCCCTTTAAACTACAATTAGAAAATTCCAGACTCCATTATTTACAATCACTCGAACTGATTTTGACTTCTTAGTTCTAAGCCACAGAGTAAATAAATAAAAAATCTCAAATACCTGTAATATGTTTAAGAATTTCCCAGACTCTTTCAGCTGTAATAATAATCTTTTTTTCCTGTGTATCTTCATTAGCATGTTTCCATTCAGCTGTGAGATCAAGCCCCTGTCTTCTAATTGAAGGCTGATAATGACCACATCCACCATGTCCCCCACCATTTCTCTTGGGATCATCACCTTCCTTTCCTATATCCATATCTTCACCACCTTCACAAATATTCTTGCCTTTACATAAGTCATACACATAAGTCAATCTCTTACGAGGCTGTCCTTTTGACTTCATCACAACTTCTTTTATCTTTGGATTAGTCTAGAATATAAATGATTGATATTTAATAACAGTGAAAGTTGTCAACATTCATTATGAAACTTCAGACACAGAAATACTTACTGGGCTGACAAGCAGTTTTGAACAATAAAAACACACACATCGAAGTACTTTGATCGTTTTTGTAATAAAACCAATGTGAAAAACTGGTTTCGCTAAGTCTATGTGTCCAAAATGTCCTGGACACTCAGTCATGTTTCCAGCACAAGTTTGACATCTGGAACTTCTGTCAATCACCCCTTGTCGCGGATCCATAAGTCCACCCAGCTTGGGCCTTCCACCTTCCATAGTTTCGGGGAACCGAATTCCTCCCTCAGTGACTGACATCCGGCGCTAAAGTGCATAGAAAATTAATATCATGGTAATTTAAACAATACAATAGTGCATAAGTTATTTTGCAAGATAATAGCATAAATTATCTATTTGACAATCTAGTATTTTAAATGTTAACCTTGATTAAACCTTATTATTATATTAGCCAGTCTCAGAGCTTTGAACAGGAAAACATAATAAAACTAACGCAATCATTAAATAACAGTAAAGTTCATAATTGTATTACTTTGTATAAGATACTTGAAATAGTTCAAAGCACCTGGGGTTATCATAATTACAGTCATCAAACTTTATTTTTGTTGTGCAACATACGCCTCATAATTTAACACTAGTATTGTAATAAATGAAAGAAAAGAACTCAAATATAAGTATTAACTATTATTGTTTACATTTTATTGGAATCAGTTTACTCACAAGCACAACATATTGCTAAACGACGATTGGTATGGCCAAGAAGTACAAAGCGTAAACTGCGTGCCACTTTAACAACCAACTTCAAATAAGCTAAAACGCCTTTAGACAAAATGAAAACTATTCGATTTAACAAATACCTATAAAAAAATCTTTCATAACACATTACTTACGATTTCATCTGGAGATAATATACCAAACTGCACTCTTTTTACTTGGCGCACAGGCGCCTTCGAGTCATTCGTGGTAGCCATTTTGATGGCTACTGATGGAAACTACCATAGATTAAATACTTATAGCTACAACTCCTAAGTTAAGCTCTATAGTCTCTACTCTCCTCCATTTGTCTTTCTTTTTGGCATCATGGTCTATAACTCTATGCAATTTACTCTTGTTTATGATAATATATTAAATTAATAAATCCAAACAAATCTTCCTACGACCTCGGTGTAAATATTATGCTATTCTATTCAATGGTATTTCAAAAAAGCTATTAATAGTATTAAGCTCAATCACAAAAAAAAACAACAAGAATACTTGTACAAGCAACGTACAGTATTATTATGTGCACACATGGCAAATACTTTCTACGTGTGGGTAATGTAGGCCAAGCAGAAATTTTAACTAAAACTTGTTGGGAAATACCCCGAAGGGGTTTATTGATAAGCAGAAGTGCACATATGGTACACCCACGTTTCCCCAGATAAGTTATAGGTCCCAATGTAATAGGAGGCGAGCCTATTGCCATAAACCGGGCACAAATCCAGTCACCGTGCTGCTACTGAGAATTACCGAATGGAAAAACCCAATAACACGTCGCCGGATCCGGGATTCAAACCCAGGACCACATGCTCAGCAGTCGCGCTGTCAGCCACTAGACCAACGAGGCAGTCTGGTTTTAACTACATAAAAATAGTCAGTAAAAGGTGCCCCGCGGTTTTACTCGCCCTCATTTTGAAAGACTATGTGTTTTTAGACTACGCGCCATCTAGCGGCCGTTCAGTGAATTTTTCTTATCTTTCGGAGAAAAATAGTTTGTTTGAAAAGGTTACAAACTTAGCATTAATAATACAGCTAGTAGCTATAGAGCTACTTCAGATCACTCTATTTGCCAAATAATACAGTGTTTGTAGCGGTCAGTTTTTAGATCACTGACAGCTTTTTTCACTTCACCACCGCCGCCAAATAATTAATCATGTTAACTCATCAGGCCTAAACCTGAATCACTATCTAATAGTGTCGGTGATTTGTCTAATTGGGCTTTACAGTACGGTCGACGTACCTGAAGTTAGCCGATTAACTGCCCAGTAGACAATTTCGTTCCTAAAACTTCAGGACCGCCAAGATACGTCTGCCCATGGTATATAATATGCGCATGAGTCTGCCCGCTGCCATACTGTAATGCTAGTGTAAACCAAGCATAAGAGAAAACCGTCATCCGCATAAAATATAATTAGCTTACGTACATCGTAGTTACGTACTCCATGGTAGGACCGAGATCTTAGAACCGACCGAGATTAATCAAAATAATTATTAAGGACTCTTTTGGACCCCAAAACATATTTTTTTACGAATATTTTAACCTCTTTTATTTGTAACCAGATCCATGAATGTAATTGTATTACTTAATTACGCCAATGAGTGCAAAAACCTTAAATTAGACAAAATCACGCCTAGCGTGTTATCCGCACTGGTGGCACGGCGGCCTTAGACAGCGTGTGTGTATTGCCGCACCGCTGGCTCGAAAATTTCAAAACACATCAGGTGTCTAGCCGCCGCACTGGTGGCAAGTTTAGCATTACACAGCGTATGTGTATTGCCGCAGTGACCGGGTTAAATGAAATAAAAACCTTTTATTATTCCTAATTTTATTGCAAAGTCATGTTAATAAATATACTTTGGCAGAACAAAAAGATTCTAGCTTTCACAAATATTATACAAATGTGTTCACATAAATACTCCTAAGACTTCATTCTGTGGTTCGTGATATTATTTATATTAAACTTTACTGCTTGAGGCGTTAGTGGTATGGAATTCGAGAAAATCTTTAAGTAACGTAGTTCGTCTTTTTTCCGCAATATCCATTTGATTTTCTAATTCACCTCTATCAGTTGTTTCTGCCCTCTCTACCTTCCACGATAAGTTTTCGATTTCAGCTTCTAACTGTGCCTAAAATTAGTAAGGTCAAATTACATTCATATTACAATCTCATATAATGGTAATATTATATTTTTTACATGTTTATTTTGATGAGAACTGTACAATACGATTTCATAACAAACACTTAAACACATACTAACTTGCTGGTACTCAAATAACTCTTTTCGAGGTCCAACATCCATGTAATAAGCATAAGGATAAGTATACTGTAAAGTATATCGACACCTCTTTAGTAATTTTGCTGCATCCCAAAGATACTGCCAATCTATCCAAGTGCCTTCACCTGCCATTACCTAAGCAAATAGGGAAATTAAAATGAGGTTACTTTATAGAAAAGCAAAAACATAATAATGGGTAGCACAATTAGGAAAAGCAAGAATAACTAGTACAATCCTCTACTCAGCAATTCTTTATTATATACTTAAAAGGAATGAAACAAAAATTATTCAAATGCTAAATAGGCACTTTTTACTGAAAAAAAAAACAGTTATTCTTTTAGTCCATGAGCACTTTTGATTAGTCTCATGTTCAGTTTGAGTAATAAACTTACCTTTTGGTTAATACGACTTTTCAAATTTGCTAAAGTTTGTTCTTCCAATTTAAGAGATCGAGCATGGTTTTCCCATCTTTCATAGTAATGCAAATATTTTTTTAAAGCTTCTCTTGCCTAAAATTTAAAGTTATATTACTATATTACCATTAAGAACAAAGAATCTTGAATATTCCAAATATATTTACTTGAGCATGTTGGCTATCATTAGTCAAATTAGGATCTTCTTTGTATCGGCTACATTCATAATATTCAGAACCATGAGCTTTCCAGTCTCCAAGACAAACCCAACAAAAATCGTATCTACATGCACCACACTGCATGTGATTGCAACCACCATTTTTTTCTATGCATATCTGACATTTAGGGCAATCCTGAAAAAAAAAATTGGTATTGAACTTGTTGGAACTATATTGTACACAAAATAAACACAGATTAATTTAAATGGTGAGCATTATGCACTTCTCAACAGGTTAACAAATGGTTTCTGGTTTGAATATTCAGACTCATCTGGAGTGCTTATTATGTTTTTAGTAATTAGATGTAGAACAGTTATAAAGTATATTATATAATTCGAAATTATTAAATTAATTAATAATGTTCTTTTAATTCATAAAATATAATTTAAATTTACCTTGGTATGGGCACTAATATAATTTGCTGTCTCTGAATCATCAGCACATTTGGTAAGCCAACGACGAATAGTGGAGCAGTCAGTTGGTGCATGATGAGGGGCTCCGCATGTAAAGCAGGTTAATAGCTCGCATCCCTGGCACTCCACACGACGTGCGCCTTCGCGAATCCAGGCCCGAAAAATCCACTATAAATAGAATTTACCAATGTAACATGCATTAAAAGAACTTATCTAATGATCAGGAGGCTAGATAATTATTATGTATGCATAAGGATTCAACTGAGAAGCCATTTCAGATGGTAAATCGAAGCTCATATACTTCTGAATAAGTAGGTGTGCTTTCAGTACCAAGACCCATATTCTGGAATATGTTTGAAATTAACCACTTCTTAAGTCTATTGACATCTCTATTTTTTGACATGCAAACAACAGTTACAGATATATTTTTTATAAGTAAGAGGGATAATGTTTTACATAACTTGATAAATCAGAAATCAAATGAAATCTTTAGGTCATCTTAAAGGAAATAGTATACAAAAGTAATTATACCAACCTGACAATTAGGCCCAGGGCAAAATCTTAGCTCTGGATGTGATTTTACATGATCCTTAAACATAAATTGCTGGTATCTTTCACGTAATGTAGGTTTTGCCACTTGAGACAGGACAAAGTCTTCTGGTGCTCTCACTTCACAGTCTTGCGCCATACATTGTATAGTATTCGACACTCCTATAAATTAAACATTAATAAATTTACTACCTTATTGGTCTAGAGGTTGCTAAGCATGAGGTCCGAGACCTAATCCTAGATCAGGCTGGGTTACTGGGTTTTTCCATTAGGTAAATCACTATAGCAGCAATCTGGATTTGTGCCCAGTTGATAGGCTCACCCCCTATTACATTGGGACCTAACTGATAAAATCTGGGTGTACTTTAGAGTCACCTCTGCCTTCCCCTTCAGAAAACACAGGTGTGATGATATGTTATATTTACTGCTTCATTTATAACTTCCAGTCAACCTGTATTGAAGAGGTTAGTGTGTGATATAGAGTCTTAGGTACCTATATCACTTAAGAAGGTAGAAGAACTGTACTTCTAAAGAAATGTAGTATCTTGGTAATAGCAATATAAAAAATAGCAAATAGCATACTAATATAAAACTATTTAAGGTAAGTATTTTGAAAACAGAAATATTTCATTGCAATATTTTGTTTATACCATCTAAATTTAGTTTTCTTTTTAACTTAATGTACCTTATTACAAATCCTTCTTTCTCTCATAATTCCTAGGTTTGATTTACTTAAACAAGTGTACTCCCCAAGATACAGGCACTGCCTAGTTTGAGTCAGCTGACACATTAAATATGCAATTAGGCTATTATGACAAATAAATTATTTATTATATTATGGTCAAAATGCAATGGTTAGCTCATTTGTGAATAAAAATATCTTAGAATTACTGACTATAATAGAAATACTGGAGTATTACCACAGCCATTATTAATTCATCAAGTTAATTTTTACCATACCTTGCATAATTTGTACTTCAAAATGCATTGCCCAGCAGTCATTGCAGAAGTAATGTCCACAACTAAGTGCAGAGTATTTATGTATTGGTGGCGTGCTGGCACACACAGCACAGCTGGTACGACTGGAGGCAGCCTGCGTCGACGGCACGCGCGACTTTACGCGACTATACACCAAAACTTCATTGGCATTCTCTTTAAACTTATTTATAATCTCTTGAGCATTCCATTCGTATGCATGAAGTGTTACCTACAACAGACACCAGTTTAACATCCAGATATTCCTTAAAAGGTACAATAATCATTTTTAACAATAAGACAACAAACCTTTGCTAATGAAGGCGTTATTTGAAGGCTATTGCTGAGCAATTCTATGGATTCATTTAACAGTTTTTCTACTTCTTCTACCTTTAAGCAGGTGTATAAAAAATATTCAGGGTCCGATTTACTTCGATCCACAGTTTCCATGTCACAGTCATCTTGTCCTCCATAATAATCATAGTCGTCTCCGTCGTTGTCCGAATATTCCATATCAGATTCAGCAGACATTTTGTTACCTGTATAGTTGCTAGATTTCAAGATGAATCGAAGATGACGAAAAGCACTGTAACATTTTTTAGTTTCTAATACACCCCATCTTCATAAGTGATATTACAACATTTGCAACACATTATTATCACACTTCTTTAGTGGGTAATCAATTATTTCTGTACAGTAATAACAACAACAACTTATTTATGTACTTAAATTACAACACCACCGTTTAGCTCCCTGTTTTTTTTTCCTTCTAGTTGTGCTTTTCAATTCAGCTCTGACTGACTCTACCTCTGCTCTGTGGGCTCTGTCATTTGTGGCTTTGTGGGAGATTTTTGTATAGCGTACACTAGCGGGAATATGTCTTTATGATTGTAATCGACTAAGCAAACGTATTTGTTTTAGTCGATTACGTATTTCTCATGTAAAAGTAGTTCTCACTGACTAAACCACATCATAACATGCATATTTAAATAACTTCGTGTATTTAGAACTGAAATAAATGCACTAAAAACAAAAGGAGATTAAAAAGTATCGAAGTATTCTTCCGCAACGTTGTCAAAAATAAAGAGCTCAGAAGACTGGCAGCATTGCCACGTTAGTAATGGCAAGCTTGTACTTTGCCTAAAAAAAGCTCTAATCACGCAAAGATTAGACTAAACATTTTGCTAGGTTTTTAAATAAGTTTCGAGCGCTTGTTTGAAATAACTATAAATATAATTATTTACTTTACATAACATAACGTAACGCCTGTATTCTCCGAAGGGGTAGGCAAAAGTCCATATATAGTGTACGTAGTCGTACGTAGCTGTTTGCTGGATTGGTGGAATTAAACGCGTTGTTGATCTTGACGTACCGAAGCTTTATTTTCTTTCCCAGACTTAACTCTTAGGGGTACTGCTGCCAACTGTGTGGCTTACAATTTTGTGCCCTATTTTATACAATTTCTCATACAAATTCCAATGCTCCTATTGGTTGACCAATTGGGAAGCTTACATTTCGTCCAATAGGATTCTTATCGGACATTTTGATGCTAAGCTTAGGTACGACGACTCTTTACCTTAACGAGAGCCGGGTACACTATTATTTTCTATTAAACCTTATAAACTTATCCTATAAACATTATAAAGTAAAACAATTAACGAATATCTTAAACTTATCTTTATTTTATTTAATTATAGATTAACATACTATTTTACAAATATATACAACTTAATTCTAATACAAAATAAAAACAATATATACAAAAATAAAAAGTTAAAAAGCATCAAAGAATTCATCCCCATCGATGTCAACCGGTAACGTGCCCAAAAGACTGGCAGCATTGCCACGTTGAATGGCAATGCTAATTCTTTGGCCAAAAAATGAACCAGCCCTTTGGTCACGTGTGGAGTCGACTAGGCGCTTTGCTAACTCTTTAAACAAAGCACGAGCGCTCGGACCCCATGGCCCAAATGTTTCAACCCCAAACGGCTCAAAAATACAATTACCTATCAGGTTATTGTATTTCCGCCGTTTGAGGGTCTCCGCAGCAGCAGCAGCAGTGCCAGCGCAAATTGCCGAGCCAGAAACATGAGAAGGTGCAAGGGTATCGACGCACGTTGCGTCCCACACCAAAGGCCTTCCCAATTTCCAGGGTAACAACGACATACCATCTGGTCTCTTTCCATCGTCACGTACCAAGCCATTTGGTTCTAGTACGGCTGGTACGCCGGCGGTGACAAGAGCACGACGGATGATGTCATTTAAGTTAGCGTGTCTCGGTATGCGACCAGCACTCCTACTGCAGGATAGACCATGCCGTCCGAGGCTGTCGACTGCTTCACCACAGTGACATCGATGAGGTGCAACACTTGGAGCCCCTAAGCGTAAACTAGTAGCCACGCGGAATGTGTTGTCGTCCAACATTGTTCCAATGTTGGGCGACGGAAGTGCCTGTAACCAAAGGCCCGACTCCCATTCGCCCACAGCCAGCAGACGAGCGCGCTCAGCAGTATTGATTGACGTATTAATCAATTCCTTCCGTATCAATCTGCAGAGCGGCTCGTCCCACTGCCTCTGGGAGAAAAGCTGGTTCGGGAGATCAGTATTTGGGCAAGCTATTTTTCATATCTTAAACTAATTCAAAATCAACACTTGAATGACTAATAAACATTAAAACTATACACGCACTGTATCGTCACTTTAAGTGTCTCGCACATCTCTCCCGCCGTGCAACCGTGTTGCATCTTCTTCCGGTGCGGGCACGACGTCTGTAGGCAAGGGCAGGATCACCAGCTTCCTCACCGGTCTCCGTAGTACTCCTCCCTTGGTTCGGATGTCCACTGCTCGCACGACGTTGTCTGGACCCGGATACGTCGCGATCACTCGACCTCGGATCCACACGTTGCGGGGTAAGTTGGCGTCGACGACTTGTACGAGGTCATTCACCTGTACCGCTGGACCTTTCCCGTGCGGCTCCCGCCGGTTCTGAAGCTCTGGGAGATATTCTTTCACCCAGCGAGCCCAGAAGGTGTCTGCTAGGCGCTGCGCAGATCGCCAACTGGCTCTGGAGATCGTGTCCTTTTCCGTGAATGTTCCTGGTTGTGGCACTCGTCCGTTTCCTCCCAACAAGAAGTGGTTGGGAGTTAAGGCCTCAGGATCTTCTGCACTGACGGAGACATGTGTCAGCGGCCTGCTGTTTACTGTGTACTCCACCTCCGCTAACAACGTCGCGAGGACTTCTTCTGTCGGGTGGCGTTCGTGAAGCGTCGCTGATAGGGCTGTCTTGACAGACCGGACCATACGCTCCCAGGCGCCGCCCATGAACGGTGCCCCGGGCGGAATGTAACGCCAGGAGATGGTCTTCTTAACTGCGTCCTCCGCTGTTGCCTCGTCGATACCTTGTCGAAGTTCTTTGTCCGCTGCTTTCAAGTTCGTCCCGTTGTCAGACCAGATTTCGGTTGGACATCCACGCCGCGCTATCATTCTTCTTAATGCCATTACCGCTGAGTCAGCGCTGAGTGAGCCAGCGATCTCTAGGTGAATGGCTCGCGTAGTGAGACATGTGAAAATGGCTACATATCTCTTCTGTCGAGCGCGTCCCACTGTCACCGACAGAGGCCCGAAGTAGTCGATCCCTGTATAGGTGAAGGGTCGTCTATGATGCGCTAGGCGGCAAACAGGTAAGTCCCCTGTTCTCGGGTATGGTGGTGTCTGTGTCTTCATTCTGCAGAATAGACATCTTCGAAGCAGCGTACGTGTGATGGGTCGTAGGCGCAATATCCAATACTGTTGCCTACACTCGTTGACTGTGGCTTCGACACCGGTGTGGTGTAGATCGCGATGTATTGCCTCAATCCAGAGCTTCACTATATGATGTTCGCCATCGAGTATCATGGGGCTCTTGAAGTCTTCTGTTACATCTCGAGTCGCTTGAATGCGGCTTCTAAGTCTGATAGCTCCGTTGACATACTCGATGCTCAGCTGATGCAGTCGACTCTCCTTATTTATATGTTTCTGTTTCTTCAAGCAGTCTATTTCTTCTATAAAGGCATCTTCTTGAGTCAATCGCATCAAATATTCTTCTGCTGATTTGAGATGTTCAGCGGAGACCGGAAGGAACTTCTTATCCTTTGATGGTGAGGTTTTCCTGTTGGCTGACGGTGGTTTCTTTGGTTTGTCTATTTTTCTCCAACTCGGATCCTGCTCTGTATTCTTCTTAGTTCTTCTGTAGTTAACACTTTGTTTCGGTGTTCTACATAACTCTATAAATTGTGAGACTCTTGCTGTTGTATGTCGTAGCCTTTTCCAACTAGAGAAGCGTGATACTTCTGGTAAAGCTTCTGATAGTTTCGGTCTCATTCTGTCTGTTACAAGATTGACTTTTTCTTCGCCGGAGGTCTCTTCTGTTACTATGGTGGTCACTTCTGTCGGCCAGAGTTCTTCTGTTTGGTAGAGGAAGTCAGGCCCTTTATACCAGCGGTGATTCTTGTTGAATTCTGTAGGAACGTCTCGCGTCGCGTCGTCTGCTACGTTCATCTTCGTGGGGACCCAGCGCCACTCGTTTACTTTGGAGCTTTCCTCTATAGCTGCCAGACGATGTGCCACGTACGGCTTGTATGAGCGTGAGCCAGTACGTATCCACGTGAGCACTGTCTTGCTGTCGGTCCGGAATACTTTACTGTCAGGTTTTCTTGCGTGTTCTTCGATTACTGTTTCTGCGAGTCTGGCTCCCATGACTGCAGCTTGTAGTTCCAACCTTGGTATCGAAGTCAGCTTCAACGGTGCCACTTTTGCCTTTGCTATGATGAGTGAGAGGCTGACTTCACCGCTCGGCGTTACTGTTCTCCAGAATAAGACGGTAGAGTAGGCTGATTCGCTTGCATCGGTGAAGACGTGCAGCTGTAGAACATCGGCATCGCTGTAGTTGAGATATCGTCGCGGGATGGTCACATTGTGGAGATTCTTCAGGTGACTCATCCAACTCTCCCACTGTTCCGCTAGGTCTGTGTCGATCACGTCGTCCCATGACGTCCCTCTGCGCCATACTTCTTGCAGAAGCTGTTTTGCCTTTATGGTAACTGGCGATGCGAAGCCAAGTGGATCGAACAGTGACATCACGATCCGCAATGCTTCCCTCTTCGTCGGCGTTTTCCCACCTATAAGCGTCTTCGGAATGCGAGCTAAGTTCAGGTTGAACGTAAGCTCGTCGTTGGTGATCTTCCATATCACGCCTAGTACTCGTTCTGTTTTCTCTTCTGACTTGTAGAGTTCCATATCTTCTGTTTGTTCACTCTCACCGAGTGCCTCTAGGAGTGCTGAAGAGTTCGATTTCCACTGTTTCAGTTCGAAGCTGGCCTTCATGTGTACTTCTCGTACATCTTTCGTGATGCGTATAGCGTCTTCAAGGCTTCTGAAGCTGTCCAAGTAGTCGTCCACATAATGCTTCTGTATAATCGCTGCTGTAGCTTCGGGGTGAGTGTCTTCGTGTTGCTTCGCATTCAAGTTCTTGATATAGATTGCTGTAGACGGGGAACTTGATGCACCAAAGATCAATGAAGTCATTCTATATTCTTCTGGAGGTTGTTCATCGCGTCTGTTTCCTCGCCAGAGATACCGAAGCGAGTCTCTGTCCTCTTCTCGCAGCTTGACTTGCATGAACATTTCCTTGATGTCCGCCGTAACCGCTATCGCGTGTTGTCGGAACCTCATGACCACCCCTGGTAATGATTGCAGGAGATCAGGCCCTTTAAGTAGCATGTCATTGAGAGCTACTCCTTTTGTCTTGGCAGCGGCGTCATGGACTACTCTCAGCTTATCGGGTTTTATCGGGTTGGTCACAGCGAAGTGGGGTAAGTACCAAGTCTTCTTTGGTGTCTTTTGTTTAGGTGCAGGTTCGCTGTATCCCTTGGCTACGAGAGCTTCCATCTGTTCTGTGTATTTCTGTTTCAGGCAAGGGTCACGATCGATCTTCTTTTCTATGTTGAAGAGCCGGTTCAGAGTATTAGCGTAGTTATCAGGAAAGCTGATGTCTTCTGTGCGCCAGAGAAGACCCGTCTCGTATCTACCGTCTTCTGTCTTGGAAGTCGTCTTCTCTAAGATGCGTAGTGCTTGTTCTTCTGGATCTGACTTTGGTCTTCTGGGATTTAAGCAGAGTGAATCCATTTCGAAGTACTGCTTCACGAGGTCTTCTAGGTTGTCTGTCTCTTCTTCTGTGACGTGCGATACGAAGTTGATCGTGTGTCCGATGGTGCGTGTTTGGCTTCCGTGTAATACCCAGCCGAGAGGCGTAAGTGAGGCCACCGGTTGGTTATTGTCACCCTTCCTTACTTCGGACGTCAACAGAAGGTGCCAGTTGTCCTGTCCTATCAGAACTTGTGGTTTCACGTTGGTGTACGTGAGGTACTGGCGAATGTCCTCTAGGTGCTTGCAGTCTTCGACTAATTCCCGTGAAACTCGTTGAGATGAGACTTGTAGGTTCTTCACTGTGCGCGCCTGTATTTGCTCTTCTTGATCGTTTATTCCTTTTAAGTTGATAGTGACTCTTCTCGATGATGACTCTGTTGTCTTCATATCGTTGATGCTCTCTATCTTCAATGGCACGATAGGTCCTGTTGCTCCGATGCGCTTGACTACATCGTTGTCTATAAGGGTTACTGTTGACCCATCGTCCATTAGTGCGAAAGTGTTGACCTTCCCTGCCGGACCTCCTACTTGGACCGGGATGATCTTCAAGTATGACTGTTTACTCTTCATAGTCCAGGCAGAGTTGATCACTTCTGTTGATTCTTTATCTTCTTTCGCTTCTGTCTCTGTGTCTGTTCTCTTGTTGTAGTGTAGCATTCTGTGGTGAAAGTACTTGCAGCTGTTGACACCACACGGCTTAGTTTTACAGCTGTGCGTCTTGCTTCTGTAGCGTAGACACCGAAAGCAGAGACGCTTGGACTTGGCTAAGTCCCATCTTGCATTTTCATCTAGGTTCTTGAATTGTTCGCATTCTGTTGTAGAATGTCCCGTCACTTCACATACAGGGCACTTAGGTGTGTACGTTTTTTCAGTCACGCTGTGAACCTTCTGTATTCGTTTCTGTATTGTGGTCGCTGCGTGTGACGTCATTTGTTCTGGCGTCGCATAAGGTCCACATAATTGCCGGGATAGACTGGAAACCTCTCGAAGAGGCCACTTCTATTGATGACAAGGTACACATATTTAATCAGGCAGTGACGGGGATTTATGATGTTCATGCACCAGTGAAAAAAGTTAAAATTAAGCGTCCTCCTGCCCCTTGGATGACAAAGGGAATTCTGATGGCGATGAGACGGAGGAATCGAGCTTTCCGTCGATACAAAAAGGACCGTGTCGAAGACAACTGGGTCATCTTCAAGGCTGCTAGAAATCGTTGCAACCAGATGATACGCAACGCTAAACGCCGTCATATCCTAGACAATATTTCTTCCTCATCTTCTGCCGATATCTGGAAGTTCCTTGGTACTTTAGGTATCGGCAAATCGCGTCACTTGGACCTGCCTAACTCAGTGAGCTTAGGCGATCTAAACAAGCATTTCTCTACCGTTTCACAACTAGATCGTCTAACTAAATTTGATACCCTCAATTTCATTGCAGGTCTCACGCGTCTCAACATAAATCCTTTCAGCTTCACTCCAGTTGCATCGGGAGAGATTAGGAAGATCATCCTGTCCATCAAATCCAGGGCTGTGGGTTGCGATAACATCAGTCGCAACATGATAACCACAGCATTGGATCAACTCCTCCCAGCCATATCCCATATTGTTAACTATTCCCTAAAATCAGGACATTTCCCATCTTTGTGGCGCAAAGCCTATGTTCTTTCTTTACCTAAAATCCCGAATCCCTCCCTTCCAAGCCACTTCCGCCCTATTTCCATCCTTCCCTTCCTATCCAAGGTGCTGGAGGCCTGTGTTCATAAACAGTTGTCGCTATTCACATTCCAAAACAACCTTTTAAGTCCTCTACAGTCTGGGTTCAGACCTGGACATAGCACTGTTTCTGCACTCCTCAAAGTGACTGGCGATATTAGGACTGGAATGGAGGACTCCAAAGTCACTATCCTAGTATTGATTGACTTTTCCAATGCCTTCAATACCGTCAGTCATGACATCCTCTTATCCATTCTTACCCATCTTATGGTTTCTCCCGAAGCGCTGGAGTGGTTTTCTTCCTACCTTCAAGGACGTCAGCAGGCAGTACATGTTGAGGATTCGTTTTCAACGTGGTGTGACCTGTTATCTGGCGTTCCACAAGGCGGCATACTTTCTCCTCTTCTGTTTTCTATCTTCATTAACTTGATTACTCAAAAACTTCAGTGTGCGTATCATCTTTATGCCGATGACTTGCAATTATACTCACAAGCTAGGTTAGAAAATCTGTCGGATGCCATCACTGCGATAAACAGGGACCTGGAAGTAATTAGGGACTGGTCCGAGAGGTTCGGAGTTGCAGTAAATCCGGACAAGTGCCAAGCCATAATTTTAGGTAGCCATGGAAACATCCGCAACATAAGCAGTGTGACTATTCCAACCGTAGTTTTCAATGGCCTTGTAATCCCTCTGAGCCCAAGCGTCAAAGATCTTGGTCTTCATCTCGACTCAAACCTCAGCTGGCGACCCCAGGTCGCCAATGTTTGTCAAAAAGTAACGGGTACCTTACGAGCGCTTTACCGTCTCAAAAACTTTTTGCCCACTCAGACAAAGGCTATGCTTATGCAGACCTTAGTTTTTCCTATAATCGACTATGGTGATGTTTGCTATTTTGACCTGAATGCTGATCTACTCAACAAACTCGACAGACTTCTAAATAACTGCATTCGATTCGTTTTCAATCTTCGTAAATATGATCATGTTTCTGTGTATCGGTCGCAATTGAACTGGTTGCCTATCCGGGAACGCAGAAACATGAGGGCTTTGACCACCTTGTTCTCCATATTATTTCTGCCAAACTGCCCTACATATCTTTCATCTCACTTTCACTACCTCTGTGACAACCACAACAAGCATCTTCGTTCTTCCACTAATCGTCTTCTTCAATGTCCCTCCCATCGCTCTGATTTCGTTCACTCTACCTTCTTCATTCAATCCATTCTTCTATGGAACGCGCTCCCTCGTGAGATCAGGATGGTAAATAATCGGCAAAATTTTAAAAAGAGAATTAAACGATACCTACTTGACAAGACGACGGATTCATGATATATCTCGACCAAGCTATGGATATTATTATATTGTATGTATGTATTTATGTATGTATCATATGTTATAAAGTATTATAATTTATGTATGTTTATAAGATAATAATTATGTATTGTTAATTCGCTTGTTTTTATAATCGTTTGTGCATCTACCGTTTCTATCTCTGCACTACCTGAAGGTTAGACTGGTAGAAAATGCTTCAGGCATTAAGTCCGCCTTGTACACAACTGTACTTAAGTTTAAATAAATAAATAAATAAATAAATAATTCGGCTTCTCTTCTGAGGAACTTCTCTATCTTCAAGAGGTCGGCGTCTTCCTTTGGCTGCATCGCCGCGAAGTCGTAAAATCTGTAGCGTAGTGTTGGTGTGAGCTTGTCCACTAGTGTCTTTGAGGCTTCTGGATTATACATATAGTTTATGCAGCTTAACGTCTTCAGAGTTGCTATTATGTTGGAGACTTTCGTTGCAAATATACAGATGTCGCGTGGCGACTCTGTAAGACGAGGTAGACCACGTAGTGTTTCTATTTCCATCATTGCGATAGACTCTGGTCTTCCAAATCTTGACTCCAATGTTTTCATGATGTCTGTAGGGTGAGCGCTGGTGATTAGTAGACCGTCTACTGCCTCCTTGGCTTTCCCTTTCAGATTTCTTCTGAGTCTGTTAGTATTTTCTACGGCAGAGAACATGTTTTCTGTTTCGAAGTATGCGGCACGGAAAGGCAGCCACTCCTGATGAGACCCGTTTAAGATTGGCAGCTCTATGAACTTCGGTCGTTGAGCGGCGTTGACGGCACGTGTGATAGCTGCAGCCAACTCTGTGAAGTCGTTTTGAGCTCCCGCCGGTGATGGCTGCAGGCGCTGTAACTGTTGATGACGGTCTTCTGTTCTTCTGACAACTGGTTCTTCCGTAGATTGATGTGGTTCGTTGGCTATTGCTAACACTGCGCGGTTAGTGTGTTCGTCCAACCAGTTGTCGACACGTTCGTTGACTTCTGTCTTCGAGTCGATGGAGACTTCATCATCTTCTTCTTCTTCATCTTCTGTATCCCCCGCTTCTAAAGAGGCTAGGCGAGCTGTTGCTAACTCGACTTGCAGTCTTATTAATTCTTCTTTGGCCTTCGCTATTTTGCAGGCCTTAGATTTGCTGTAGTTAGATCTTCCCCCTCCCTCCTTCTTGCTAGAGGGGCGGGTGACCTTCTGTCTGCTCGGCACTGGCAGACTTCCTATATTCTTCTTTACTGTTGAAGTTTCTGTTTCTGTATACTTCTTGACAGCGGCTTTTACCCCCTTTCCCCCCTGTGCAGGTGGCTTCATCAGTTGCTTCAGGGAGGCGTCGGTAGATAGCATTTGCGCGGCGGATTGAGTTTCTGATGACGCAATGACGGCTGAGGCGGGGTCAGTACAAGGCGCTGTTGCCACGGAGGCGGCTGTAGTTTCTGTATACTCCGTGGCGGTTGTCCCCGTCTCTTCACTGGTACCGGTCGCTGAGGTTGTAGCTGTCACCTCGGACGATGCCGGCGTCTGTTCCGTCGGTGGCTTGCGTCCTCTTCCTTCCGAACGCGTAACTGGCATCTTCGCTGTTTTGTTTCAGTAGTTCTTGAACTATCTTCCACGTGATCCGGCTCGAAGGACCATAAATGTACGTAGTCGTACGTAGCTGTTTGCTGGATTGGTGGAATTAAACGCGTTGTTGATCTTGACGTACCGAAGCTTTATTTTCTTTCCCAGACTTAACTCTTAGGGGTACTGCTGCCAACTGTGTGGCTTACAATTTTGTGCCCTATTTTATACAATTTCTCATACAAATTCCAATGCTCCTATTGGTTGACCAATTGGGAAGCTTACATTTCGTCCAATAGGATTCTTATCGGACATTTTGATGCTAAGCTTAGGTACGACGACTCTTTACCTTAACGAGAGCCGGGTACACTATTATTTTCTATTAAACCTTATAAACTTATCCTATAAACATTATAAAGTAAAACAATTAACGAATATCTTAAACTAATTCAAAATCAACACTTGAATGACTAATAAACATTAAAACTATACACGCACTGTATCGTCACTTTAAGTGTCTCGCACATATAGTACGTCCACTTTTTGCCAGTTACGATTTAGGTCCCCAGGGGTTGAGACTATTGTTATCAACGTATCAATCGGGCACAAATCCAGACTCCGCCACTAAGAATAACCTAATAGAAAACCCAAGAACATTTTTCTAGACCCGGGATTCGACCCCAGGTGCTCCAATCGCGCTTAGCGACCACTAGACCAACGAGGCAGACAATTACTTTATGAACGTAATAAAAACGAACCGTCATCAGCCGGAAGACGTGTACTATTGAACTGAACAAAGGCCGGTTTTAAACACATTTAAGGGGGTGGCCTTTGTTTAACAGTGGATGATGAAAGTCGAGTTAGTCTATGGTTATAAAGAACTAATGAGCTATTTACGGTTTTTTATATCCATGACAGTTACATGACATTTGTCTTGTCAATTGTCATGCATGTCATTCACTAAAGGTCACCTTGGTGAAGTTCATGATTTTGAATTCGGTAATTTTAATATTATTTATTGGTACGTAATAATTAAATTTGTTACCGGTTAAATACATATAATATTCAGTGAAGTGATAAGATATGAATTGTGATAATATATACGTGATGAATTATGTAATATCAGTAATAATAGCTTTATTATGATTTGTAGGTGTTGGGGTAATTAAAAACTTTAAACAATGGAAGTGGCTACAACTCAAAGATTTATTGGCCGCGGTTCCCATAAGGGAAAGGGTCTTGCTGTGTTTACTAGTGGCGGTGACTCTCAGGGTATGAATGCCGCTGTACGGTCTGTAGTACGAATGGGTATTTACTTGGGCTGCAAGGTGTACTTCATTCGTGAAGGTTACCAGGGAATGGTTGATGGAGGTGATAATATTGAAGAAGCAAACTGGTCTTCTGTGAGCTCTATTATTCATAAAGGCGGTACTATCATTGGATCAGCTCGTTGCATGGAGTTCATGTAGGTTTTACTTATTTCTTTTCTGCCAGTTAAACATGGAAGATTCAAAATATGTATAAATTATGAAAGGAATCAATCATAAAAAACATGTATCATAGAGAAATCTTTTGAGCATTTTAGCTATAAAAATGAAATTGTTTTATTATAATGTTTAATTGCCTGTTACAGTAAAAGAGAGGGCCGACTTAAAGCTGCATACAACTTAGTAACTCGTGGTATAACCAATTTGGTAGTGATTGGTGGTGATGGTTCTCTGACAGGAGCTAATTTGTTTCGTGAAGAATGGTCTAGCTTACTTGATGAATTGCTAGCCAACAACAAGATTACCAAAGATCAGAGGGAGAAATACAAGTTCCTGCATATTGCTGGCATGGTAAAGAGTATTATTGTTAAATATATAAATTAAGGCCTATGTCCAGCAGTGGACAAAGATAGGCTGATAGTGATGATGATATTAATGGTTAACTTTTTTGTAGATGCTATATTTAACCTGAACAACAGACATAGCTGTCTCAGAAAATAATATGATTGTTTCTTCTCAGGTGGGCTCCATTGATAATGACTTCTGTGGTACTGATATGACAATAGGTACTGATTCTGCCCTGCATCGCATCATTGAAGCTATTGATGCTATTGTGAGCACTGCCTACTCTCATCAAAGAACATTTATTATGGAGGTCATGGGACGGCATTGTGGGTAAGCTAGTATTTTGACAAATTTAGTGTTAATGTTTTTTTACTGAGACTTATATTCAAAATTAATACATAAATATTTTGTAAAGGTTATTTAAATATACATTGTGTTTGATGCAAAGATACAGAGCTTATTCTCTCAACAGTTAAACCACATATAATGGATGTGTGCCAATTCAGTACCTTTTGTAATATTCTAATGATTTTTATCCATTTAGATACCTTGCTGTGGTCACTTCTTTGGCATCTGAAGCGGATTTTGTGTTTATCCCAGAAGCTCCACCATCTATTGACTGGAGAGATAAACTTTGTGATAAATTAGAACAGGCAAGCTCTGGCTCCATCTTTATGTCCTTTCCACACATCAGTTTAAATGTCCTCAACAACATTGCATTTAGTTTGTCCTATAATTCAAATATTCCTTTAGTTTTCTTGCAGTTTACACGGCACTCTGTACGGACGCTACTTATAGTTTTATTTGCGAAGACCCAGCGCCTATCAATTGGGAAAAAAAATTGTGTGCGAAAATAGCTGAGGCAAGGACTAAATTAATCATTTTAATGGGAGCAGGATCACTTGCACTTTGAGGTTTTATCATTCATCAGTATGAATTGGCAGATCCATTGGCAATATTAATGATTTTAAATTCAAAACGTTCAATTATATCATGATATTCATAATAAAATTTGTTGAGTATAACTTGGGAGCGTTTGCATGAAGATTATGGGCACTGGTTGTTGCAGTTATCTGGCATTAGTGGCCGCTCTGGCGAGCGAGGCAGATCAAGTATTCATTCCTGAAGACCCTGTTCCCAATAATTGGGTCGAAAAGCTTTGCAAAAGATTGGCGCAGGTATGCAGGCTTAATTGAGTGGCACTGTATATTGATAACACACAATGCTTCTAATAAGCTACCAAATTATTTGACTACAAAAGTGTTTTAGTTCAATGTGTTGGATCAAAATATATTAAAATAATCTTATTCAGTTTCTTTGAAGCAGTATAATCGTGGATGTACAAGATCTATCAAATGTCAGATTCATTTGATTAATGTATTTTATGAATAACCATTTATTTTAGTAACCCTTTAACCTATTTAGCTGGAGGTATAACATAGTGATTTAACAGAAGATGAGGATTGTTGCTAGGTATTTAATACACATTTAATTTCATTTAATTTATCACTATAAGTATTTCATTTAATATTCGGATACCTAGGTACTTGTAAAAATGTCTGAAAAAGAAATTGTTTCGTCGACCTTCTTTTGTACTCTAATAGTGCTTGAGTTGTGTGTTATTAAATCAGCTTATAAATTATTTCAAAATGTAAAAACACTTATAATTTTCACACAATATACTACACAGATTTCATCTTCACTCATGTTTAAATTTCTCCTTCATAACTAATTATGCATGTGTACTTTGGATTTTGTGATTGCTCTTCTTTACGTATGTGGGAATGTGTTAGTTTTATCTGCAAAAAAACATGACGTACCTAAAGTCAATTTTTTAAACATAGGAAAGGAAATCTGGCCAGCGTCTGAATATTATCATTGTGGCGGAAGGCGCCATCGACCGCGAAGGTAAGCCTATCACGGCTGAGCTGGTGAAGAACGTGGTTGTGGAGAACTTGCAGCAGGACACGCGCATCACCGTGCTGGGTCATGTGCAGCGAGGAGGCTCGCCCTCCGCGTTCGATCGAATCCTGGTAAACTATGATATGATTGTGTATCGTATAATCTTTACTTATAGTTTGTTGATTGTCGATTGATGTCCAAATTGGTAGTGGCTGAGTGAAATGTCTTTTGCACTCTGGGGGCAGGTTGTAGCCCCGCTCGGGAACAAATATTTGTAAGACGAAATATCTATACCTTCTAAAGACAAAAAAAAAGAAAATGATTGCATCGGCCATTTCAAGGTGCTTAATTTGTAATAGTAATATTTATATCCATGTTTTAATTTATATTACCTAGAGTCGTAATATTCGCGTTGTATTGTGTTTTCTAATAAAAGTAGGTATATCATTGGTACCTATTTACATGAAAAAAAAAACAATAACTAGTATGTTGATCGATTTTTCAAGCGTAAACTACATAGTTAACTTTGTATGAAGTCTAAACAATAGGTAACCTACTGATACTTAAACTAAACTATGGATGTTTGATGGTGGAATGAAATGAAATGGTTTGGGCTGGAACTATGCATAGACATTGATTGCCTTTTAGGCATTGTATTGAGTGTAAGAGTATTTTATAAATTAAGTACATATATTGTAAATTAAATTAGTAAGTATGCAAATTAAATCGATATTTCATTGTTTTTGACGACATGTTTGGCGCAGTGGATAAGCGATTGAACTGCTGAGCTAAGGGTTGCGGGTTCGATTCCCGCTCGGGGCAAAAATTTGTTTAAACCACAGATGTTTGTCCCGAGTCTGGGTGTTTGTGTACCTATATGTGATATTTCATGTTTGTGAAACGCACCCACTACACAGGAGAAAAAAATTCTAGTGTGGGGCGACATTAAAAAAAAAATAACGGTTAAGTTCATCATTTTACACCAATCGCAACGCAGACACGTTTTTTTGTTTTTACTTTATAACTTTAATGTTTAGGGTTGTCGCATGGGTGCTGAGGCCGTGATGGCTTTAATGGAAGCTACGCCGGACACAGAACCGTGCGTGGTGTCCCTGGACGGTAACCAGGCTGTGCGCCTTCCGCTCATGGAGTGTGTGCGCCGCACGAAGGCCGTCGCACAGGTACCCCGCACCCCTGATTTATATGCATATAATCACATTGATATTATCAGAATTGGAATGTACATCACATTTTGCAAAAGACTTAGTCGATTTGACTTTGTTACTGTTTTAACGAGACCAAATTCCGGCAGTCTCCAAATTTAATCGTTCCAGAAAAAACCTTACAGCTTGTTCTATAAGTATTATGATTATATTTAAGTTATCAATAATATAGTACAATTGTATTATATTTTTTAGGCTATGGCTGACAAAAACTGGGATTTGGCGGTGCAACTGCGCGGGCGTAGTTTTGCACGCAACTTAGAAACTTACAAAATGTTGACCCGCTTGAAGCCTCCTAAGGAAGCGTTCGATGAATCTGGCAAGCCTGCTGTAAGTATGGATGAATGTACAGGATAATTAATCGAAACAACGATATAAATAGATATAAAACTATTATGCACCTTGACTCAAACACTTAAGGTTCAAATTATAGTGAGCCATATACCCTTTACAAGTCGCTTTACCGACGAAAGGAAATTGGTACTATTGTTATGTTGTTTAAAAATGTATGTGATGTATGTATAGGAAGGCTTGACGCTAGCGGTGATGCACGTCGGCGCCCCCGCTTGCGGTATGAATGCTGCGGTGCGGTCGTTCGTACGTAACTGTATCTACCGCGGAGACACCGTGCTCGGCATCCACGATGGCATCGAAGGCTTTATTAGCGGAAACATTGTCAACATGGACTGGTAAAACTATTTCGTACAGTACGGCCGACGTAACTTGGCGGTACTGAAGTTAGCCGATTAGCTGCGCAGTAGACAATTTCGTTCCTAAAAGATCCATTGCGCAGCTAATTGGCTAACTTCAGGACCGCCAAGATACGTCGCCCGTACAGTACATGTACTTACTCTACTTACCATAAGGGCGTAGGTAACCTAATTAAGTATTCCTTACTTATATGTATAACATACAAATTTTTAATTACTGATTTAATTATTAATATACCAAATTATTTTTATTAAGTCAAAATATTAAAGTGATAAAAATAAGAACTTATTATATGCAACCACTCAAATATATATGGAAAAAGGAACTTTTAACAATTTGTCATAAATAAAATTATATATTTTTTGATGGGAGAGTCGCGGGCCGAAGAAAACATTACACTATAACCAAGTGGCATCCTTATATTTTTCGTGTTTTAGGTCCGACGTGACCGGGTGGGTGGCACAAGGAGGCGCGTTTTTGGGCACTAAACGTACTCTCCCCGGAGACAAGAAGGCGGAAATTGCAGCCCGCATCAAGCAGTTCAACATTCAAGGACTGCTTATCATTGGTGGATTTGAGGTATTTATAATATACTACATTGAATAAATATAGTATCTTAAACTGAACACGAAGAATGCAATTCAATTTCTTTTTGTTACGAACCTAGTCTGTTTTTATATTAATATTGCTTCGCAGGCTTACCAAGCTGGTCTAGAGATCTACGAGGGTCGCGCGCAGTTCCCGGAGTTCCGCATCCCGCTGGTGGTGATCCCGTCCACGATCAGTAACAACGTGCCCGGCACAGACTTCTCGCTCGGTTCCGACACTGCGCTCAACGAAATCACTGAGATCTGCGACCGTATCCGCCAGTCTGCTCAGGTTAGATTCTATACTTCCTACTACTAAAACTGAAATGAGGGTAACGTTTATTTATTGGCAACATAATGATTACTTATCATGTGTTGCCAGTAAGTAAAGGTTTATGAGTATAAGGATAGGTCATTTTTTTGTGATAATATTATTGAAATAGGGATACATGTTTAAAAGCAGAATGCCTTAACGCCAATCCTCACTGACACCGTTGACTTAAGCTGACTTAAGGAACTGTTGTATATTGTTGGATCTTTTTAGGGAACAAAGCGTCGTGTCTTCGTCATTGAGACTATGGGAGGCTACTGCGGCTACTTATCTACTTTAGCAGGTAAATATGCTTATTATATTCCGAGTGTTAAAAAAGCCAAAGATGTTTTTTTTAACATTAGCGTTTAAAAAAACACAGTCGAAGTTAGAACCTTTATGAAGTCATTAAATCCTAAATTAGTAACACTACCTAAGACTTAGGCCGGGATCTATATAGTGCACTCTGACTTATATTAATCTCAATGGAAACATTTAAGTTTACTTATGTATGGTTAATTGTTGTGCTTTTAATCAGATTTATAAACCAATGTTTGTATCCGTATAAGATTGCATTTAAAAAGTGATCCACAAATTCGCCGACCTGCCAAAATCTTTAATGAATTACCTACCATACTTAAGTTACTTAACTTTTTCCCTAGTTTGACTTGACTCGAGAGATAAGTCTGAGTTACAGATAAGTGTAAGTGCGCTTCATACATCTCAGCCCTAGTTTTCGAGCATACTAGCGTGATCGTATGTCGCAGGTTTGGCTGGCGGCGCCGACGCGGCCTACATCTACGAGGAGAAGTTCTCCATCAAGGACTTGCAGCAGGACGTGTACCACATGGCGTCTAAGATGACCGGCGGCATACAGCGCGGCCTGATCCTGCGCAATGAGAAGGCCAACGACAACTACAACACAGACTTCATTTACCGGCTCTACTCCGAGGAAGGCAAAGGCCTGTTCACTGCCAGGATGAATGTGCTTGGTAAGTCATCATCATCCGGAGGGCGTCCACTGTTGAACAAGAGCCTCCCCTTTAGGTAAAGGGAGGGGTTTCCATAATCCCCACGGCAAGCGATTTGGGGATCGCAGTATTGGTGGTAAAGTTACAGAAGACTAACTAAACTAGTAAGAAAATGGGCGGCGGACCGCCCATTTTCTCTATTTTCCCTTAGTGGCCTCTTACGACACCCAAGGGAAGATAGGGGTGGTCATTTCTAGGCCGAATACCTTGCTTTCAAATCAATTCGGACCTTTATTATCGTTACTGAATACTGCAGCATTTTATTTAATAATTCTAAACTACTAATCCTTCCTCGGAACCATTTCGTAAACTAAAGCGTATAAGTGGTATTAGCCGTAGTAGTCAACACACAACATACCAAGTGGCATATTAAGTCAAATTAATTTTTCAAAAAAGCAGTCGTGAAGAACTTTTTGTGAGAAGCCGGTTTTCGTTTGATTTTAAGTAAATTTTGTAGTTCGAGAATAAAAAGAAACAAAGCACACAAAAATTATATATTTCAGTGAAATTAATTAATTATCCCACGACTAGACATTGGCAACACACGCTCTCACTTCAGGAGAACCTAGAGTTTAATGTTAAAAATTTGGTTCACAGGTCATATGCAACAGGGTGGTTCGCCGACCCCGTTCGACCGCAACATGGGTACTAAGATGGCCGCTAAGTGCCTGCACTGGCTCGTAGAGACGATCCAGAAGGGGCCAGCCAACACCCCCGACTCTGCCTGTCTGCTGGGCATCGTGAAGCGACAGTACAAGTTCTCCCCACTCGAGGACTTGAAGGCACAAACTAACTTTTCGTAAGTCAAACATATTCTTCTTATAACAATGTCTTGTGTATAACGCCAAAACCGCGTACCAGTTTCCCAAGTTTTTAAACCCAACTATTATTTACTAACAGGGTGATGTGTATTTCTTTGCAGCCAGAGAATACCAAAGCAGCAGTGGTGGATTAAACTACGCCCACTGCTTCGTATTCTGGCGAAGCACGAGTCCACTTACGAAGAAGAGGGCCTGTACATGACCGTGGAACAGGGAGAGATAGATTCTGAAAATGTTATTTAAATTTGCTTAAAAAAACATCTATCAAACGTTCACAATAATGTCAAACAATTATAGGATTTATCGGACGGGAAGGTTTGTAACCTTTTTTTTTATCCTAAACAGGTTGTTTTTATTACTTTAATCCCGTCCATTTATTGTCTATGCTTTGTAGTTGAATATAAAACCGTTGGGTTCACTTATATCCACCTACTCTTACAAAGATGCATAATGTTATCTAATAGATGATTTTGATAGATGTCGTTATTTTTGTAATCTCTTATAGCCCGAGTGTTATCATAGTAGAATTTACGCTTTTAATTCTTATGAAATTATAATATTAAAGTTGATTTTAGATAGTATTATTAACAATTTATGACTATATGTCAAATACGGAAAAATGATAGTCTGCCATTTAGTTTGTAGTGTAAAATAATTTTATATATTGTCATGACACTCACATGATTTAATTATAATCACATTATAATACATACATAGGTTTACTATGTTAGCTCTTGCTATCTTTTTCCACCATTGTTCGTGACTTTGCTTTATGCGGTTACCACAGACCAGTGATAAATCTGCCTCTATAATGTACAAGTAGACATAGGCTTCACAACTTTGTGCTATTAAATATAACTCACTATACAAACTTATGTACCTATAAATAGAATGGCTGTGGAATGACTGTTAATTTTGTGCAAAAATGGTGTTTATTTATTTTATTAGGATAAAATTATATAACTTATTTAGAGATGAGGGACACCAACATATAAAACGTTGTTGTAAGAAAAGACATTATGGTTTGAATTTTTTTATTGGCATTATTGGCTATGAAGTATTTTGTATCCGAGATTATGTTAAAATTAAATAGATATGTAAGCGTAAATTGGTAGAGATATACAACAGTATTTTATGTGAAATTATGTATACTTCTATAATCGAAATTAAAAAATATATACTTAAATAAGTGTTTGTCGATTAAATGTTACGTCATATTTTTGTTTATAAATCGCGATTCGTAAGACAATAATTGTTTGCTACACTCTGCATAAAAATTCAAAAATTTATCAGTTTCGAAGTCTAGTCTAAACAAAATATCTAATGGACATATTAAATCGACAGACCATAATAATATAAATATATTGTTGAAAACGTATTTAATTTTTTTAAATAAATTTACTGTCTTAGTTTTTGGCGTTTCTTTATTTCTGTGTTGAGTTGAGTAGATACGACTACACTCTACAGACTCAAGTTTCAAAACCAAGACCTCTTTATCAGCTGCAGTTCCGCTGTGCTAATATTACCTATATATATGCGCATGTATAATCCGCAGTGTGTCTGCGTCGGATGCCACGCCGGGAAATCTCAATAGTCCTACTAAATCCGGTGTAAACCCTAAAATAATGTTAAGGTGCATAGAAAATTACATTTAAACCTGATTCAGTAACAAGAAGGCGTCAGGTCAATCATAAATATACTCTTCGTCTTCCTTTGTATCAGTTTTTAAATGAGTTCTAGGAGTAATCGATTACGAATCGTCTGTCACGTACACAATTGAAATATTGATTTATGAAACATGTTTATGAGAAGAACCATCTTGTCTATGAGATAGCATTTCCGCTAGACAAATACAAATGGTGTATTTTAAAAATCAAATATGTACAACTAACGCTATATAATTTATAAATTGTTCATTAATATAAATTGCATGCATATTTTGTATTATGTTTGTTAATAATGAATTTCTAAAGTGTTTTAAATACATGACTGACAACTCCAACTGCCAACACAACAACTTTCGTGTTTCCGTAATCAACAAACGACGTTGACGTTTCACCGCGTAGCAAGTGAAAGTGTCACGTCGATTGGATTCCTGTCAGAAATATTATTAATCTGGTATATTGCACTGCGCCTGGATATAGGTACGATAATTTAAACGTTTTGCAGTTAAAATTAAATATATTACCTATTTTTAATTTATAAATAACATGTTACATTCATATTTATCTTATTAAGTAGTATATTTTCGCACAGGTTATAGCCGGGAAAAATGGGTGTTAAGGCTGCGATTGGAAGAAAATCTAACAAGAACCCACCTATTTTTAGTCATGAATTTGTGATTCAGAATCATGCGGACATAGTTTCGTGTGTGGTGATGGTGTTTTTGGTCGGGCTGATGGTACAGGTGAGTAACGAATAGGTGCCACGTAAGCCAACATTAGTAAATAATAATTTATCGTTTTTATAATAGTTGTGTACCATATGTAACAGTGCTGTATTATTTAATTTGCAGTCGACGAGTCCCATAGCGAGTTTATTCATTAGCCTACACCACAATGTCAGTGGAGCTGAGCCCACTAGAGAAGTGCCAAAAGGAGAACCTTTCTTCTATGAAGCAGGTTGGAAAGACTCCTGTGCAATTTTCTTTTACGCATTGGTTTGCATTGTGATGCATGCCATTCTCCAGGAGTATTTCTTAGATGTAAGTACTACATTATTAAAACATATGTTTAAGTCAATATGTCACAAGAACAAATCATTCAAGTGATAGTGACCTACTAAATTTCCTTTAGGTTTTAATGTTTGATGAATTATACCTGTTATATTAATTTGTAGAAAATATCAAAGAAGTTCCACCTGTCTAAATCAAGACTGTCTGCCCTGAATGAGTCTGGTCAGCTGCTCGTGTTTCACTTAGTGACTCTTGTGTGGGGTGGTGATGCCATCATCCGTGAAGGATTTGTCTTCAATGTTTCACAGCTGTGGGATGGTAAATATTAAATCAAATAATCTTCATAAATTAAAACTATTATTTTAATCAAGTTATAATAAATAGCTTTTGTTTCATTAGCATGAAGTACATTAATGTTATTGTTTCAAATAATCTATATCAGCATTAGTAAAACATAATCAACTTAATTCAACAGTTGTAACATATTATTATGACACTGATAATTATGTAATGAGATATGTTATCAAGTATTACAGTTATGTTCAACTCATTATTTCAACATTAATGTAACTTTCTATCGTAATGTGATTTTAATAGCCAGAATGCAGTTTAGGGTGTAATTAAAAATGAATAATTTTGGATAAATAAGAGAAAAATTTTGATGAAAAAGTTATAATAACGGTAATACATTTTTAAACAATATTTTAACACAAAGTTAAAAGTAATCATCTAATTTAAGTTCAACTGCAGTGAATTAGTTTAATGTATTTGCATATTATGATAAGTCTTGTTTATCGCATTAATTTCATTATTTTTTTCTAGGCTACCCTATCCACCCAATGAGCTTCCTGTTGAAGCTTTGGTGGATTGTTCAGGCATCTTACTGGATCCATGCTGTTCCCGAGTTGTACTTCCAACGCATCAAGAAAGATGAGTGGGCCGGTCGCATGAGACATGCAACTGCCGCTTTTGCATTTGTTTCCTTGGCTTATTGTTTCAAGTAAGTTTATAATTTAGTACATGTTAACAGGTTGCTTGTTCAGATGGTAGACACAATACTTAAACAATGGCCATGTATCATATGTGATTCACAGGACAGGGAAATGGAATATGTTTTTATTTTTTTGCTAATAGGTTTAAGAAAATCAATTAAATATTTTTTTAAACTGAAGGGGTTATGCATTTCCTAATTTTTGACTACCTTTGAGAATAAACGCTAAAACAAATTCAGTTGTTCAGGTCTCTTTAAAGATTCAATCAGGCTTATATTCTCTTTTGAGATACAGATATCTTAAGGTTTTTTTAATCTAATCTAGCAATATGTATGGAAATGGATGTTGGACACGCTGGTTGAGTAAGATATGTAGGATTTACATATTATACAATGAAGACACTAACCTAATTATGTTTATATTAAGTTGAAGGCCTCTAGAGTTTTACTTAATTAGTGGTTTATTAAAAATAATTATAACTAAATAACACTGCAGTATAAATCTTAAAAACTAGTGTTATTTAAATGATATAACTTGTTTATAACAAGGAAAACCTATAGGGACTCGGTGAACAGCGAACAGAGAGTAGCCTTTTGCAATTATTTGCTTTAGGTAATTGTTACATAATGTAATTCATAAGGTTCAGGGTAGAATAATATGTTAATTCATGAGTAAATGTATGATGTTTTTTTTTATACAGTGGAATTAAAATATAAATTTGTGTTGTATTAGGTTCCAGCGTGTGGGTGTCTGCTTAGTGGTGTTGCACTCCTTGGCTGAGTTTGTTGCACACAGCTACAAACTCAACACCATCCTCAGAGGTGAACGTGAAGACTGGTTAGACAAATGTAAGTCCGTTTGTTTGTTTCATTACAGCTCTGTATCACATGTTATTGTATCTTGACAATTTATACACACTAAAACTTGAAAGTTTCATTTTATCTTTAGTAAATTATATCCACATTAGCTTCTACTCGCAAAATTGACATTGTAGAAAGTTAAAACTTTTGTGGGTCAAAATAACCTGTCTTTTCTGGGGGATTCCAGCTTGCTCCATATCGAATAGACATAAACAGACTGAGTTACTTTAGCATTCATAATATAATTTAAGTTTAGTTTAGAGTAACACCTAGAAGTTAAATTTTTGAGTTTAAGGGTGACCTAGGGCCAAGTGTATGCCTGTTAATGGTAGTTTGAGTGTATCGTGCGGTGTGGTTGCAGTCCTGGGCGTGATCAATGGTTCCGTGTTCGTGTCGGTGCGGCTGTGCTCGCTGGTGCTCGGCGTGCTCACGTTCTACTTCGGCCTGGCGGGCGCTGCCCCGCTCGTGCTCCGCGTCGCTGCGCTCTCCGTGCTCGTCTCTTTCCAAGTAATACACCATTATCATCAAAAAATACCGTTATAGTTCTGAAGCTTAACATATTCGATTAATAACGCGCCTGTGGACCCATAGAGCACCTTAATTTCGTCTGTAATGCTATTGCTCTAGAATACTTTAGATGTTAAACAGGCTAAGGCATACTTTTGCCATTAAAGAGCAGAATTGGAGTATATATATTAAGTACTTAACTGTACTATACAGAAAAGTACTTAATAAAAATCCACGGTAAACCTGTAGAAATAATTGTATCAAACTTTGCGGTATTTATGTGGGTTTTGTTATATATAAACTTTGTCTTATCACCTTTTTTCGTACAGGTATATCTGATGTTCAACTTCATCACTGATGCCATCAAGCAAAGACAGGAGAGTCGTCAACAGGCTCAAGCCAAGCCCAAGAGAGAGAAAAAAGACAAGTCCAAGAAGGAAAAAGGTACCTAATTTAATAACTGTCTTGATCCTACCATCACTTGTGACCATTGTTTATACTCCCAATATTATTTGGAAACTGACTACACCACAAACTTGAAACTTTATGAGCAGTCATAAACGTGTGAAACCTTTCGCACTAATTACTAACGACCAGTCGAGTGGCAGGTGCTCTGTGCAATTTTTAAGCTAATCTTGTTTCTGTTCAATGAAGGCGAGTATAAAGTGCTCAAACAACTACGACAGTCTGGTAAAATCTGTATTTAATTGTCCCAACAGTAAAGAAAACTGCCGTGGAAGAGTCGGACCTGCCCGAGGTGGACCAGAACACAAACAAGACACTGCGGCAGCGACAAGCCGCCGCCGCCAAGGCGAAGTGAAGCGCTCACGCCAACAATACTTTGACATTAAATTGTAATGCTAGGTTGTCGTCATCCCGTTGTAACTAAGTCTTTCCACTTCTACACTTTAGTTACTTCATCCGAATCTTTATCTTCCTCTATAAATATCAATAATATAGCACAAACCGTATTTTATATTTAAAATTCGTATTGTAACGAACTCTGGTACATGTTAGCGATGTCGATGTGTGGATTGATGTTAGTTAATATAGGTATCAAGCACGTACGTGACATGACTTACTTTTATCGTAGCTAATAGTATTGTATTTTCATTTTTTAAACACTAGTTAATACTGTGGAACATATTATCGTCATTAAACGTATAGTGGATACAGGGTTGTAAAAATATCTCCTAAAGTGTAAAAAATGAAGTCTAGGTTAAACTGTTGTTTATATGAATATATTGATAAGAATATTGAAGTACTGTGTGTTCATACACATTAAATGATGAAATTCCATTTTTGTTTTGCATTTCAATATTTAAAGAAATTATTTTTCGTTGTAATATTATAGATTCCAATACAATTTTACTTTTTTAAATTATTTTTTATATTTACAGTATAATTTTACGATAATATAGCGATTTCTATATTTTTAACAAGATAGATATTTTTCTTTAGTTTATTGTGCTGTAAGATTGTAATCAGGTGCTCTTCAGTTATGATTGTTTCGACATAATATATTCAATGCATTTAGTATGAACATTCTGCCTAATACACTTCGAGATTGTGTCCGCGACTATTGTTATACTTTGATGTGAAGTAAAAAATAATGAAATTATTCTTCCTACGTGAAATTGTGCTCATAAATTATTATATAATTTTCATGAGAATTTGTCAATTTTAAAGCTTGATGTTATTTTTATTTCAAAATAAAAATTTTGTAAGAACTAATAGTTTAATTTAATAACATAACAATCAATGTGATTGAAACATTAGTAGATTAACTAAAGACTAAGAATGTTTGGGTATATAGAAATAAAGATAAATTTCAATTTTTAATAAAACATCTTAAATTGTACTAATTTATGTATACGTGTTTAAACTATTACATGTATCAATTGACTGACTAATAAATGAGTATAGTCACAGAACTTATACTGTAGGTACCTTGTAGGTTCACTTATATACTGAATAATAATAATCGTTTAGGAATAAGTGAAGTCCACGTAATATCGTCATAAAACAATATTCTGTATTCACGGACATAAATGAATATAACTTATAGTTCGCAGAATATAGGTGCTACGTTTGTTATTCGTTTTTAATGTGTTGCAAATATTTCATACTGGTGTTTATCTTGCACAGAGTTACACTACAAACAACATTTATATTACTGTTTTAGCTTTAGTCTTCCCATTATATAATTATGTCAACACATACATACATAAATTCACGCCTGTTTCCCTAAGGGGTAGGCAGAGACCACGGATTTCCTTTTGCTTTGATCCTGGCATACTTCTTTCGCTTCATTCACATGCATCACATTCCTCACACACTACACTCTCGTCGGTTGAGGGTACTCCTCACTTATCCTTTTTGCAGAACATCTCTGATTTGATCCAGGTATGTTCGCCTAGGTCTTCCCCTTTCCGATACTCCACTAACACATATAATACAATATTTTATTTACAAGCATTGGAAACAACTGTATCAATCTAATTTAGGCAAATAAAAAAATTGTCTTTAACTTTGCATAGAAACACTGATATCATGTTAATTTAAGGTACGATACCTTAAATTAACATGATATCAGTCAATAAAAGAACTTACCAATTATTATTATATTAAATGTAGCGTGTATTTTATGGTTAGTTCTTTTTCCACGCAGCGTAGCCCAGCATTGGGACTTTGAGAGCAACTATAGGCTACACATAGGTTGTTTTGTGACGTGCGAGTGAATGAAGCGAAAGATATGCCAAGACCGTAGCAAATGGAAGTTCAGGGTTCATATTTTTGACACCACAAATCAATATTTTAATTAAATTATTTAAATAAAATCAAATTATTATATAATCAACCTTTATAATTAAAATATTTAAAGGCAATCAATGTAATATTAATATTCTCGAGGAACTCCTGTATAATAACTATAAACCCCTGAATAATACTTCTTTCCCCTTTGGGAAACAGGCGCCTTTATATATGTAATTGTTTTTTGTAGTTTTAATTATTTATATAAATAATTTGCATACAGATTAAGTGGTAGTGACATTATTGGGAAGTAAGCATCTGTAATAATGCATGATTTCTGCGATGTAGACCGCGGTAGTGAATAAAGTGGAACCGCAGATTTAAGTTTGTAACAATAAGTAACTAATGTATCTGATATTTACCTACCTTACTGTAAAATTAACTGACTACTAAAATTGCCAATAAAATTTAATTGTTATGTGTACTGCTTATTGTTAGTACTTATATGATTAGTGACCTAATATGTAATTATTTTATGTAGGTATGTAGTTATATGGCTAATAATAGGTAGCTTAAGCATAAATCCTTAGTAGATGACGCAAGTGCATATTATATACAAAATACAAATTTAATTCTAATCTTGTGAACCTAAATATCTAAGGGTTCAAGATAAAAATATAGGGTATATTTTAGGCGTAGATATGTTACTTGTATACAACATAAAATATACCAACGGTATCCTAAACGTATGATTACCTATATAACCAACGCTTTCAGTAATTTAATAAACATGGGTAAGTGGTATTCGGCAATATAACAACATATAGAACATTTAATAAAGCAGCAGGATAAGTGACACGGTGGCTCAGTTGTTTAGAGCAGCGCCACGGCACGGCGAAGGTCGCGGGTTCATAACCCGCTCGTGTCCATCATTTTTCAAATTTCCTTTATCAATTTAGACCACAGGATAAGTTGAAATGTACATAACATTTCTAATATGTAACCTATACCTACCATATAAACAGGTAAGAACCACAAAGTCTCAGTTACAGCGCTTTGGAGGCCTATTTAAAACATAACATAACATCACGCCTTTATTCCCGAAAGGGGTTGGCAGAGGTGCACATATAGTGCACCCACATTTCCTATTTAGTTAATGAATAAGACCGCGGATTTAATTCCTCGACAAGTAGATATCTTTTTTTTTCTTTCTAACATTCTTTAATGGTAATACCTAGGTAGATTTGTCCCCATGACAGGAGACTGATTGGACTCCGGCTAAATGTGGATGTACGATAGACACTTCTGCCGCTTCTGCCAACACCATTATGTGCGTTGTGATAATATTACCTACAAAACTTCCACAGGCATTTTTTTTTCTTACTCTATAATTTAATGCTAAATTTCTAGATTAGTCGGTTAAGTACCTATCTAAATATCAAGAAGAATAAACGCCACTCAGGCATGAGAACATATTTGGGTGTACCATAACATAGGTGCTATTTTTCTGAGTTTAGTAATTTGTTCATAAAAAAATAGGGGTTGGTCTTATAGGATCTATCATAGATGTCTACTTTCTTTCAATTAGATTTAAAGCTATTTGTATTTTTTGGTTAACATTCAATGTAATGATAGCTTTTTGCGGGTGACGACCGTTATTGTGGCCCGTGCATCAAGATGCGCGTGAGTTTCCGCCGAGACGCTGCCAATGTCGCGATATATAAAGCCTTATAATGTGTGAGCGAGCCAGGTGAAGCCAGTTCTTGTTCGACACTTGTACAGTCCAGACGTTGAAAATGCATAAAATTACTTTGTTCGTCTTGGCGGCATTGTTTGCCGTAACTCTCGCAGGTTAGTGCCCCACAGTTTTTACCGCCTTAACGCCGGAGCTGACTCGTAATTTTCATTTCTAAGTGTCACTTTATGTAATTTCCGATTAGACTCGGACGGAGATCTTGTATGTACTTAATTGGTTTTACTTTTGTGATTCATGTTGTCGGTTCGATGAATCAGGGAACAAATTTTGTCAATATTGGTAGGTAACCCAAACAAACCCGTGTTTTCAGGAATATTCTTGCAATACATTTGATTTGATATACTAAAATGTTAACTAGTAAAGCTCAGGCTTCGTGTGCTTTAAAAATAGATTGAGTGAAGCTTTTTGTATTAATTTGACATAATTTTATAACTTATGCTACGTTTGTGCAAAAACTTTACAATAATAGGTTCAGTTCAGCGTTACTTGTGTTCTCCAAAACTATAATCATAGGGTAAAAATAATATGGAGGTATTTTGAGTTAAATAGAAGGCCCCTTTTATTCTTAAATCAAATCTTGTTATGTTGCTCATCATCACTTTGATTGATGTACGTTCACTAAAAACAATTCTTATTCCGTAGACAACTAATGTGCATTGTGCAGTGTAGATCGATAAACAGAAAATCTTACCTTTGCCACACTTAGTCGTTTCATCTATGTATATATGAATTAACTATAACTGCTTGTTTTATTTCGTATAATTTAGTAAACACGCACTCATTTGTTTGTTTTGGAGCATGCCAGCTTAACCGGACTTTTGACTAGACGTTACAAAGGGCTACGGCCCGGAATATAAAGCCTACAAATAAGCTTGCAAGTTGCAGCTTTCATGTTTGTAATGTAATGAGCTTCTTAAGATAAAAGGTCTATTTCATCATCTTTTATGATCAAGCAAATAAGTACCTGTTACTTTTTTATGTTTTTCGCATGTTATGTATGTTCAATTCCTGTCGGTCACGATTTAGTGAGGTCATCGTTAAAATTCAAGCGATTCCAACGTTTGTAAAGAGGAGGTTAGCGATGATCTCAGCTTACTGTGGAGAATAGCTTCCTTGTTAATTACCTGCTTAGTCTTAGGTTTACGACAAGGTTTCTTAATGTGGCTAGACTTAGACTCTATGTCGGTGGTTGGTAATGTAAGCGGTTCATACGGTATATTACCTAACGATGTTTAAAACTTATTGTTTTGTGTTTAACATCCAGTCTTTTCAATGGGTATACAATATATTTCTGGTGCTAAAGAGGTATATTTTACCAATAAATCACATTTAAACATACCAGCGTAGCTAAATATAAAGGGTTTGTTTGCGTGAGCACGAATGACATATTTGTGCACTTAATTGCACATTCCAGAAGGACAGTACTATGTTCCCCGCGCCTACTACACTATAGACGCGGAGGGGCACGAGTCTGCGCGGGTGCCGCTGCGGCGCCTGCGCCGCTCCCTGCAGCCCTACCCCTACGCGTCCGGCGCCAATGCCAACGCCAACGCTAACGCTGAAGCATGTAAGTCTTATTATTTTGAAACCAAAATAACATCCCACTAATATTCTATAAGAATTTAATTCCTTACGTAGCCTAAAGGCAATCAAAAAAGTATTCAATTTATTTTTTGTTAGTACCTATATATTTCTGTGGTAGGTAATTCACAATCAGATTTGTAAAGTACCTAACTTTAGTACAGTTGAATATCGATCTCGGACGGGGAGAGCTAGTCAACTCGTGCTGTTACTGGAAATTTCAAAACGGGAAATCTTACCTGGCAACCGGTACAATGTGCTTAGTAAAGTAGTACAATATCTATTAAAACGTCTGTTTTGATTGTCCTACAAATATTAATGACTGTCTTCTCATTACAGGCAGTAATAAACCTAACTGGTATATACATAACCTGAGCTCTATAATAAGTTGTTAGGGAGAGGTAATGAGATAGTATTCATTCCTTGTATGTTCCTTATTAACAGTAATGCTTAAACGTTATACATATTAAATATACAAAAAAATAAATCTAAGAACACAAATCACTACTTCGGGCTAATTAGATTTGTTCGATTCTGATTTCAGTGCTAGATGCACACAAATTTTATTATGTGTATGTGTATACAAGTTTAAAATTGTTTTAATACTCAGTTGAACATTAACGATTAGTGCAGGGCTTAAATAGAACAGTACAAAGTGATTGTCAACGGATCCTTACTGTACAAAATACTAAAATCTAGCCTCATCACTGGAAAGGGGATACTTTGCAACCTTGTCAAGACAAGGCCAATATCATTGTCTTTTTAATTGACTAAAACGTTGTGGGGCCAGACAAAGAATTTCTCCAGTGTTGTAACTAAATGTGTCTCATAGATTCCCAGTGAGGAAGTTGGTGATTATATTCATCATGGTCGTTCCGTATTTTTACTCAAATGTGCTTAGTATGAATGTTTACTTGCATGAAAAGAATACCTTCTCATTTCTATTAAGCGGCGTAGCATGGTAAAATATCAAGAATCTTGATAGATTTTCCTTGGTTACTTACCAAATTATTTGCAATTACCTGTAGCCGGGAATGTAATAAGACGTCTTGTTGAGTGCACTTAAGTAAACTTATTTTATTAACTTAGCTAATGTTGGTCGAACACTTCACTGAGGACAAGATAGAAACCACCGTTATGTTGAGAATAATGGTAATACCAATGCGAGGCTGTCAAGTCAGGGGAACTATTAGGTAATACGGTGTGTGATAGATGTGACAATAAGCAGTTATGGCTACCACGAACTAACAATGATTCGTTATTGATGCAAAGTGATGTTCGCTCATAACGTAATGATTTATTGAGCGTATGTTCTTGAACAAGGTGAATATACAGAAAAGTTAAATTATTTTATACAAGCGAAGGTTTTCTATGATGCCAAGATGATTTAATGCGAAGGTTAGATACATTATTGAAGTTTCTTTATAATGTTTACAAAGTAGACGGACTGACTATACACAGTACTGGCAACACAAATAATTTTTACGTGTTATTGTAGAGATCGACATCTTTAATTGGTCTATCGAAAGATACGCAAACATTTAAGTATGCAGCAGACTTAGTCCTTGAATTTTGCATAGAATTTAATTTAAGTCACGAATTTACCCAATCCATACGAATTTAAAGGTGTAATTAAATTGTATGCGTTCATATCCGTATAATCGATGATACATGATGACATCATTAGGTATTTATTTATTAAACGAAATTTAGTACAGCATTTGGTCATTTACCGTAAATTAAAGATAAAAATATGTATATAACAACCAAAGCCAAAAATATCCTTTACTATATGAAAGTTTAATGTATGAACTCTGAGTGAGATAATTTATGTAATAAAATAAAATTCCAACGCAAGCTTTTTATGAAATATCACGTGATTTTCATTAATCTGTGGCCATGATAGAACTTTTTAGAAAAGAGAGAGAACATAGTAGTACAATTGTGAGTCCCAAATATGACTGCATAATTTAAATTAAATAATAATTATCACTTAGTCTTCTCCCAATTGCAAACATTCCAACATTATCGACTTCCATTCAGCAAACAATTTCATCAGTTCACATCTTGATATATAATATAGGTACCTAGTTAATTCCTCTACTGATGCTATTTAAATGATTTTGCCAATAATTATAATGCTTGAAATAACAAATGCAAAGTTTTTAGAACAATATTTTATGTATTCTCTTAACTATACTGTCTGTCCTGAGTTCCCGATAGTCCATTGTTATGTACAGACTGCATTTCCCAACCCGCTATGCATAACATAACAGTTTACCGATACGTGGTAGTACACATATAATTGTCATTGAATGTAGAACGGGGACGTGTAGAGTAAGCTTAAAAGCGTTGCGCCTGCGCAGCCGCCGCCTCCATGTTGCGCCGTTCGTCTAACGGTCTCGAAATTCTTGAAGCGCCGCCGGTCAAGCGGTCATCTATACGCACAAAAAGTGATCGATAAACATCATTCTCCGCGGCTAAGATCGTCAGAGAAGTGGAGTAGTTACGGTCCACTTAAAATTTTATTTGTAAAGTTTACGATTGCGACCTACTTTAATTGAAACTAGTAACTAATAATGGTAGCGGCGTACCTACCTACATATTATTAACAAGTTTATGTTAGTAGCCTTTCTGTAAATCGTCGCCTACTTTTCTGTTGATTGATAGTAATTATACCATCACTGGGTACGGTTTCAAATTCCTTATTTTAGTCAATCACTGTTAAACCATTTTGCCTTATTTCGAATGGGCTTTAAGCGACAATCAATTATCCATTGATAAGAAATGGGTCATAAGTATAGGGCGAGCCCATAAACCACAAATTCAACCTCAAGGAGAAAACCATAAAAACTGTACCTGACCAGGAAATCGAACCGAGGACCTCATGCGAAATTATCACGCTTGTGACTACTGGTCTAACGAATTTAGCCTTTTTCGAACACACTGATGATTATTATTCTTTGTTGTATTCTTTCAGATGGTGGAGGTAGCGCTACCGCGAACGCCAATGCTCAAGCTTCAGCTGGGGGCTGGGGCGGCAACGGCGGCAACGGCGGCCGCGGTTGGGGCAACGGCGGCTGGGGGCTCCCCGCCGGCGGCTACGGTGCCTCCAACCCTGCCTTAAGGTAACATGTTGTAACATCACGTGGAATCTGATTGGATCAGCATCGTAATTCTATTTCCGTCCACTCCTCGACATAGCTGCCTCTCTTATGGCTTGCCCCTAGCTCGACCTTCGGCCTATTGCGTCTAACTGCTGCCAGACATTTCTTTATTGACATTTTCTCCTGCCTAAGAAGCAGGCGCTGGGGCCATAGGCCGGGTAGGGACTTTCGGAGGGGAACGCACTACAAGGCCCGCTCTCCCGTTTTTGCTGCCCAGTCACTCCACCCACCAGTCCTCCCTGGAATAGTAGGGCGGCTGGGATCTGGGGGCCGTTTTTTTTGGCTACTCTTCATGGGTGGTTTTATACATAGTCACCCCACTGGGCAGGCTTGGCAACCGCAATTTGATGGACGATACGCACACAGGATAACGCTGCAGCCCATCCCCCCGGAAATGTCCCTTAGTCGCCTCTTCCGACACCCTGGGGAGGGAAAGGCATGGTCTGTTAGGCTGGAAACCACACGATACGGCGATTCCATATAATATAACAACCTAATTTGTTCATCTTATATAATAACACGGTTAAGTACTAAAATATATTTTTTAGTGTCATGGAAAGTGGAGCACACAATATAGTGCTTTGTTATTTAGAAAGCTGAGTTATTTGTAGAGTAATTTAAAAGCATTTCTATATACCGAATTACTTTTATAGAAAAGAAAGTGTTCGAGTTCCCTTTTTACCCGCCTGGGGCATTGCCAAAAAAGGAGTTTTTGTCATCTACATATTTTTACTTATTCTCTTTTGTTTGTGTTTTTATTGAATGAATGTATTTCTATTCTATTATATAATATAAACACGTGTGTACTCCTGAAAGTGGTAGACGAAGGTTATCTTTTTGCTGGAGTCTAAGCTCTCACATTAATATAATTATTTCTATCTCTTATACGAATACTAGACATTGAAATAAAACTATTTAAACAGATTTTATCTATATCACATTCGAAACGCAGCATATCGGGACCACAAAAATAAGGCCGCGATAAAATCCGTTTCCATATTTTTATTTCAACACTCATATTAATAAATAATAATTATATGTAAAAGAAGGTGGCGAGTTGGTTGATATTTCGATCCCATACGTGGTTCGCCACCTTTTACGAGTAGAACCGAGTTGAATTGTGTTCATAATCAGCATCGCCATAAACAATAATTGTTAACCTTTGTAACGGTTGTATTATTTTGTGTGTTATAGGCATTAGTAAGGCGGCAGACATTACTTGACTAACTCCATGGTGTCGGCACATCCATCCTGAACGCGTATTTTCCACCAGTTGCACGCTCGCGCCGCGCTCTGCGCCTGCGCACTCGCTGTGCAACTGCCGGAAGATTCATTTCCTATTTATTGTAATTAATACCTTATTAATAGCCTAATAAATGTTTTAAGTAATACTATGTTGTACATCCTTGTTAATTAAATCACCCGTTGTAACTCAAATAAACTATTAACTCAGCACGCAGAAAAAACATGGGCAAAAATCATCACGAATCGGCAGTTCATAGACCATGTCTAACAAATTATCATCACTTTGCTTTTTACTTAATTAAAGAGTAAAGTTCTACAAGTGTTAATTATTAGTCAACATGATGTATTTTTATTATATTAATACAAATATGTTCATTACGTTCAAAGCAAGAAAATTTAATGTAGCACATACTAAGTTGAAAGGTGCACGTAGGAAAATTGGACGCGTTGAAGTCTTTTGAACTGCCACTGTTTCTGCATAGATCCATATTGATATTTTATAATCTAAAAGTAGTATCTTCGTTTAATCGTCGTTGTCTGTAATTTCAACATTTTACGACTACTTTCCGAACCAAACTTTCGTATATACAAACACCTTTGTGCTCAAAGCTCTATACGACGTCCTAATAAGCACATTATTGTCTTTCTGGATTTGGATAAGTGCCTTTCAACGGGTTCCGTTGAGTAGATTATAGTTTGAATTATAGGATGCTTTGTATTGAAATAAATCAGTAGTACCCGAAGAAATTAAGTCTGGTTTCTAATGACTATTATACTTGTGGTGGCTAGATGTAGGCGGATCGGATCTCTATCCACAATTTGCAGGTTCGAACCCAGGCAAGAACCAACGTGACATTAACATCGTTACTTGTGTATCTTTTGAGTTATTCTTAACACTACTGACTGACAAAGAAAATCGTCACGTCGTGATGAAAGTTGGATTTCATTATTTGGATTCGCGCATCCTGCAGTGAGCTGGCGTGGTGATCAATGACCGGTCTTTCCGGAGAAAGAAATACGTCTGCCTCACTGCAGAACAAAAACCTCTGTCTTATACGGATGTGAGCAAGAGGCCTTTGCTCTGCAGTATAGGAGTCTTATTTTACAAGCTTTTATCTAAATTGCAATGTGTGTATGTTTTTAGTTTGTTTAGTCTAATCTTGCAATTGAAATTAGATCACTTCTTGATATCCGATTGTATTGAAATTTTGCATAGTTATATAGGTTCGGTGACAATACAATATTATAGTATATTTGAGCTGGTCTGACGATGGAGCCAGAAGTTGGTCATAGGAACTCTGTAACGACATGACGCAGACCCATCGTGTTTGGGCTTGTTTAATTCGCCTTCACAAGTACCCTTCTCCTTCTTGTCGTATGGTTAATAAACATGAACAACCTGGTGTCAGAGTTTAAACCGCCTGTAGGCGACATGGCTTTACACACCGTTGATTCATATCTTAGGTGTGCCGGTTTCCTCACAATGTTTCAGTTATCAGTTGCTTATTTATAGTACATAAATTCAAAAAGATATTTTTGCGTGCCGGGGTTCGAACTGGCGACCTTTGACTTAGCAGTCCAACGGTCATACCACTCGGCTATCATTGCTGCCACATAGCAGGTACTCTGGGCCTAGAAAATTTAAAAACTTGTGTTTAAAAATATGTTTGAACACTAGCCTTTACCCGCGGCTTCGCCCGCGTTAAGTAGCTTGTCTTTTCTCGAGTCTTAAACTTTCTTCATGCCAAATTTCATCAAAATCCGTCGCCAAAAGCCGTTTAGTCATGAAGGCGTAACAGACAGACAGGCAGAGTTACTTTTACATTTATAATATTAGTATGGATAGACTTATTTCTTTTGACAGTCCTGGGATGATTAGCCGCCGGTCTGGGCCAGTGGCAGGGCGGTCGGTCAGCGCCAGCACCTCCGTGGGGCTGGACTCCTCCGGCCAGGGATATTACGACCAGTACGCCGCAGTCCACTAACAACATTATTACTATATCAACATTGAATTTCTAGCTAGCTAGCTAACTAAACCAAAGTTAGTAACCATTATTTAGTTTTGGTTTTATTCTTGAATGTTGCAGTATTGAATTCTGATTGCATCGTAATTTAAGTAGGTACCTAATTGTTTTTTTGTAATTTTTTAATTAACTTGTGTTTTAAAATTATTTAATCGCCAATAAATAGGAACAAAAATTCAGGATGGGATAACTGTTTAATAAATAAAATATCTAAAATATGTTTTCATTTATTTATTTGTCTAAACAAAATCAAAAGTAAAAAGTAATTCCTATGAGAGAGTTTGTGTCATGAACTGGTTTATTAGTTAATCTTATATACCCGTAGTCATTAAGAAAAATAGTTTATTGAAGGCAATATATAACACTTATTACATTGTATTTAATATATAATAATTATTTTGAAACGTATTACACATATAGGTATTGTCATTGAAATATATTATTTGGTTAGTAATATCAGCGCTATAATTAGTGAACATTGGACTATATATACCTTTAAGCGTGCCCAGATAGCGTCAAAAAAATTTTTGGCAATAATTTGTCGAAACGTCGAAGAACAAATTTTGATTCCTGTTTTCATCCCACGTATTTCCTAGTGTATAACGTGGCAAATTTTAAGAATGGTACTGGTACTGGTACTTAAAATATTTGCGTACCATAATAATGAAACATCAGCGGGAAATTGAAAGTGATTGAAAATAAAATTAGCTAAAAGGTTACCCTACTAATTACACAAAATTTTGACAAATACTTTAATGAAACTAAAATACATTTTCAAAGTTATAAAAATACTGCAATGACTTTCAAAATTAATTTCTACCATAGTCAATAAGTTGCGCCTTATTTGTGAGGCAATTCCAACCTGTATTGGGGCTTATTATAGGAGTATCCGAAATCCTGAGTGGGCTCGGGAGCAGGCGCCGGCGCAGGCGCTGGAGCAGGCACCGGGAAAGGCGCAGGAGCTGGTTGCACGGGAGGCACGAAAGGCGGCGTCACTATTACAGCGTCGTCGGTAATGCTCACGTCACGACCCGACGGAACGAAACCCTGGCCGAATCGTGGAGGGACCTGATTGTAGAACTGTTGGCCTTGGATGTACTGCGGCCGGTATCCTACTGGAGCACCGTACTGCGTCGGCACGTCGTACTGATTCGGCACACCGTACTGCGCAGGCAATTCCATTCTGCCAAACATAGATCCCAGGAATGGGAACTTATTGGTCAATGTGGCCCATAACCCTGTTCCTCCGACTTGGTTGCTTCCCTGGTTGCTCCAGAAAAGTCGTTGGGACGGTTCCTGGAATGAGTTCTGGTTGATTGCTGCAGAATATGGATCGCTGGGGCCGGTGTAGTATGGAGCTTCTCTTTGTGGGTAGTAGGATACACTACTGCCTATAAACAAAAACAACAACTGTTAAAGATTTCTAGAAAGCTTCGTAAATTTAACTAGCTATAAATAAATTTCACGACACGTACCGATAAAAAGGCACAAAACAAAACCGATGCACGCATACATTTTCGGACGAGTTACTGGATTCCAACTGTGTGTTATTGTTGCTCGTCTTTGCCTTTATACCTCCTCTATTTGCTTCTAAACGAGGACCTTGAAGTAAAATTCTTGTAACCCAGTATTGAAAGTATGAGGTAATGGTTTTGTCGGTGGCTCACCCAGCGGTGGACGCGGCGTGGACAATAGGTGGTACATCTAGGTGACTCGTGCGCCGCCGTCCGCCGCCGCCCGCCGGCTGCACGCACAGGTTGTATCTAAATCATGCCACATGCGTCCATGAATGACAACAATGGACATTTCGTAATTATTGAAAAAGGCTTAACTTGCCAAAACTGGACATACATCGTTACGCTCCAGAAGATAAACAATGAAACCAATTGTGAATTCTAATGTGCTGGTGGTCCACCGCCAAAGTGCAGTGCTTTATATAACGTATTCAGTAACAATATGCAACATCAAAATTAGGCGGCTGGAAGAGGTTCCGTATTATACAAATAAATATTGTAGCTATGAGGTATATATAGGTAACGTATAGATATATGTTTATACATCATTTAGTATGCATGTTTCAGGACGCATTAATTACACGATTTCAATCAGATTTTGTGCAGAGGCAATAAAATTCCCAACGTGCATTATAATTATTATTTTTTAAATATTTTGAATATAAATGTTAGGATAAAAGCAAATAATATGTAAGTAAAACAAAAAAGGATTTATGTAACGTCGAACAAGATTCAAACATGCTGTATACGATAAAGATTCGTGAAAAATGCATTGGGTCGCGTGTGCGTGTGTTTACTCAACATAATCGGCATTATTCATAAGATAACAAGGTGGGTATTTGTCTTCGCTTGTCATGGTATTGTCGCCCGCAGAAGCGTTTTGCGAAACGTTGCTCAATACAAAACTTCACACACCCGACGAATACTTCATACGGAGCAGATAAGGATGTTTACATGGTCGCACCTCACTATTATCCACGTCTACGAAATTCGTATCACTTGCTAGGTATAGTTTCCTTTGTATTGTTTGTTTAACATACTCCAATTATTTGACACTATTTTAGGGTGTGATATAAGTTATGTTAAATTTCAATTAAATTGGCGCTGTGTTTTTTTTCCGCGAAAGTTCCTTGGATTGGTAAGTTTGTATAATTATGATCATGGTAAAATATTGGGTTCACTTGTGTGTGATTATAAGGAATGGTTCGGTTTTAGTTACTAAAATCCACGTACCTTGGGTACTTACCAAGCATCAATTAAAAATAAATATCACAGTTCAGTAAGTCCACAACGCCTGTCAAGATTCATTTATTCGAATAGCGTTAAACTCAATACGTTTGCTATACGTGTTAGGCGCTTTTATATCAAGATTCATTCAAAATATATTACTAGGTATAAGTTTATGTAATAATTGAAAACATCTTGTTCATTCAATAGTACTTACCTATAACAAAAAAATCTATCTTTCTTTACATTGATAAGAGTAAAACCTATATATTAAACAAACAAACACAAATGTCGAGAACCACGATATTTAGGTGGACAGATCCGTCCTAAAGACTTTCTGTTCACCATTTTTCATCTTAAAGAAAAAAAATGTTTAACTCATTCAAAAATTCTTACATCACATCTTTAACATGACTACATAAGTATAATGATAAGTAGTTATAATATTTAAATCTATTTGATTCATTCTTCATTATTAATCTTATCTCAAAATCTGCTCAGCTTAAAGTTCAATCACAGTGGGCATTAGGGAAAGTGGTCAGCTGACCCCAGTTTCGCGACCCGGCCGGCCCGACGGCGCTACGTGTGCGGTCATGTTATTGTTGACATAGATTAAGCTACTGGTATACGTATTACGGTAACTTATTTTGTAATTTATAATACAAAAAGCTAAAACTAATATTTACTACCTATTACTTTTATTGCGTCATTTCATTCAAGTAGTTTTACTTTCCATGAGGCATACGCGCTTTCTACACTTGAACCTAATGCGTGTATTATCATAAATTCGGTAAATCGGAGTCTTTAGAGCAGGGACTTGAAATGTTGGTCGTCAAATATAGTATAAATAAAACATAAAAATAACATTACGCCTGTATTTCCCGAGGCTAGGCAGAGTTTACAAGCAGTCAGTAGAGTATCCATCAGATGGTAAAGAGCACAAGAATCTTGTGCTCTTTACCACTCCTCGTTACCATGCACCACTTATTCACTAAAATTCACTTACATAAGCCAAGTTAAATTCGGTGCCAAATCCCAACATTCGTTAACTGATTCAGACAAAAAAGTACATGAGAGAATGTTTTATACATACTTAAATAAAGTTCGGCTTTATTGTAGGTACTATAACTTTTCCCACTCAAGGAATTTGTACTTCCCGCCGTAAATAATAAAAGTGCACAAAAAATCCTTTCTTATGATATCGCATGTTATTATTGGTCCAGCCTTCATATTTTTGCCCATCTTCCTTTTTTAGGCACATAATTTTTTGTCGTTAGCTGTACCGATAAGGAAAAATATTAGTTTTTAGAAAACGTCTTAGTATGTATTAATTGATACGTGGGTATTTTAAACTATTATTGGTACCTAATTGTTCAATCAAGATAAAAAGTAACTAAATTGTGTATTTGACATATTTACCTTTTAATTCTTAACATTACAAAATGTAACTTATATAATAATGTTTTGGATGTTTATAAAGTTTGTATGTAGGCTCTACGTAAGTACAGAAAATTCATTGACCTTTGTTATTTATCATTTAACATGATACCATCTGACAAAATAAAAAAATAGGGTTGACATAAAGATAAAAATATATTTATTGCATAACTGTGTACATAACGTAGTAACATCAACTATCTCATGGGTTGGCAGTAACATTACTATGTTATAGGCTAGGCGGTCACATAACTACTGCACATATCAGTCGATCTTCGAGGATAAGTAGCGCTCGCCGCGTTCAGTCTTGTGATGGGTGACCGTTCTCACATGTCAAGATCCGTCCGTGCTTCGGAAGGCACGTTAGTCGTTGATTCTGCTCTTGATATGTCTTCGATAGTGTCGGTATACTGTCCCGTCGGACTATAAGAGTAAAAGAATATGTAGGGAGTGATTGCAGCGTGTTTGCACGCATACTTATGCACTAAATATAATGTATTATCACCTGCGTAATTGTTTATAGTTAGCTGAGATTGGCCGCTGTGACCGAAATTCGGCAAGGAAAATTGTCAAGAGGCATTTTTATAAGTATCCTCTTAGTATACTCGGGCTATCACCTATGGGGAAGATACCCGGACTTTTAAAAGGCTTACGTGGGGACACAGGTCCAACACGCAGAGGCCCGTTGAGAACTTTAATCTAAAAGGTAATGGGACACCAGCTAGGGACACCACACAACTGCTCTATAAAAGAACAGCCATGAAAAGTCCCCAGAAGGTGCGGGACTATTGAGAAAGATGGATACTAAAATGATTTGGTCTATTGTGTTGGGATGTTTCGTGTAATGGTAAGTATCCTTATTATTATGTAACAGCTAACATAAACTTATTTTTAAGTAGTACCTACCACGAGCAATATGCAAATCCTTTCCACTTGGAAATCATTGAGTTTATGAATACTGCCCAACGAACATACTGTGGTGTATAAATAGATTAAATAGCGCTAGGTTAAGGTCCTGGCAAACATGAGAGGAATATAGAGTTAGGTAGGTACCTATCGTACTATAGCGTTAATGCCACAAATAGTATGGGTTTAACTCTTAAGTTTCCTTGGAGAGTAAGTATGTTAGTTCGCAAAGCTAAAAAATGAGTAAAGCACTACCTCCGTTAATTTAGCCTTACCAAAATTTTAAAATAATGTAAGTACGTTTTATAGCAACAGCAAAAGTTAAAAAATGTAAACCTTTATCAAAATATTGTAATGTAAGTCTAGTGCAGTTTCTTGTCAAGCTAAGATAAAATATAATTTCTTTTTGACTGTATTCCCCGTGAGGGAGTGAGGAAGGGTAGGCAGAGGTGTGTAGCAGCTTAGTACATCCATATTTTGAGTGGGTATATTACTACGAGTACTAACCGAGACCCAATTCAGACTCCCTGCAGCTACTTAGTATCACTTTGAAAAGACACAATAATACTTGCTCAGCAGTCGCAGTTTGGGACCACTTGACGAGGCAGTCAAGGTGATGATATTTGACGATATATGAATGTATATTGTAATATGTATATACATACGTATTTTATTGACTGACATCCCTTGAACAACATTAAAATATAAAAACGGGCGGCCACCGTTCAGTGACACAAGGTGACTTGCTGAGATGATGAGCACGGTATTATTATTATTTTGCGAATAGGTACACCAACAAGCAAAGCATGACGTGTGTTTAGTAAAAAAAGTCGTTGGTTATTCTACAGGCACGTTTTCTAAAGGTTAGGCGTGGTTAGGCAGAGTGCCATGCAACACAATAGCCAATTAAATTTTGTAAATCCTTTTTTAACTTGTCCTTTTTTGTGCAATAAATTTAACATAGTGCTTGTGTATAGGTTTTACTTATGATTAATCATACCTGTACTCTATTTTTATTCTTTTTATACAAGATGAGTACTTTCGAGCCGCTAGGAGATTTTTATGTCAATACCTTCTCTCAAGGCTACGATAAAAGTATGGCCTTAGCCGTCTTTATTGTAGACTGCTGCCGCTAGTGTTCATCTCGGGACGGTCCGTCACCTGACCTCAGGCTTAAGACTGAAAGCTTGTTTGACGGGTCTCAAAAAGGGTCATCAACGAACATAAGCCCCCTTACTATGAATTGTTAAAGCAGGACACTTATAGTTGTGGAAGCGAGACGCTCCATGCAGTGAAGTGTGGCATGTAGCTTACTCAATGGAAAACGTCCTGATTTAAGAGTTCGTGGTTAGAGGGCAGATCCTGCTTTGACTGAAGTGCTGGTCCTGTGACTATAGGTACTAAGGAGGCGGTTTTATCAATCAAAAGGTTTCAATATTAAGGTTTTCTGCCATAGGGCTAAGATCTTAGTGGTCTAAAATTAATATAGGTGGTGGCCGACAAAACCCCTAAAACGTGATGAAACCTTTCATAACGTACATATCTGTAGTAAATGGCGCGCATACTAAATATAGCGAACTTGTGTGAAATGTAATAATGCAACAGTTTGTACGTGATTTGTTAACGATAATTGCAGTAAGTATGAAAAATGTCATTTTACAGTAAATATTAATTTACATGTGTAATGCAACAGACACGACACAAACTGTAATATTTACAACCGAGTATTAATATCATCAAGCAAGATATTGCACGCAAAGTAACACGACATTGCATAGTAAATAAATTGACGAAGAGAAAAAATACCAGTGGATGCGTAATGTTTATTTACTGATATATACAGTACCTTTTACGGGTGTAATGTTGTATGACAGGATATGGCCCTGACCAACCTTAGTCGATACAGAGTGGGTGTGGAGCGACGAACTATATAAACTACATTTCCAGTGAAGGTATTCGCTTAAATCGTTATATATTTATTTACAAGGAATGTTGCAGGTGGCCTGAGCTGCGGCTGTCAGCTCAAAGATAGATACTAGTCCCCTTTAATGTTTACAATCATTTCAAGTTCCAACAAATTCAATTGAATGAATTTTGGATGACGTAGTGTTAAAGTACTGTTGATGAGTCATTCAATTTATAACCACATTCGAACGTTACCTGTTACTTTTTGAAGCCGGATATTTTGATCACGTATCAGTACATGTACCTACGTAGCACAATCAAGATTTTACGTAGGTACATTGAACTGGGATTTACATGTATGACCTAACAGTTGTCGACAGATTTTCGGAGAAATACAAACAATACATAATATGAAATAGTGTATTATATGTAGAATAAACTACATTTACTTACAATTTCATTAACTTGAATTGCGTAAATGATTACTTTGTTATTGTTTATTTTATATGTATGTCAGTTACTTTTTTGATTAAGAGAACACCTCTGCTTATACCTTCGGGTATTAGGTACCTACAGGTGAAATTGTACGTAAGCTACTGAAAATGTATCATGTAAATTTATATCACTTAAAATAAAGTAAAATATTATGTCTTTAAATAATTTGTATTTATCCACCCTTGCTGTGCTGCATAAACTGCTTCCATTTAGTAAGTGGAATGTACTTTTTTATAACTTTAACTTTATTTATCAAGTCATTGTAAAAGTCTAGGTAGAGCATACATTTAAATTTGGCCGGTACAGGTTTTGGCTGAAGTTTTAATTAAACGTGTGTGGTTCGTATAGGTCAATTAAACATTTAGCCCATTATAATTATCAAAACCCATTGTTATAAACCGGTTTTATTGTAAACAGAAATAAACTCAATCTAATGTTAAAAGATTAATGTTGTCAAAGCAGCTATACGTGGAGACAATCAGTTGCTTCAACATCATCAGCAATGAGCAATCTATCGCTTGAATTCTGCAGTCCCGATTCAATACCTTAGTTTGATTTCAAGAAATTTTCCTGGCGATCACCACGCAGCCGTAAATGCGCTGTGAAAAAAGCAGCATGTCGAGTGTAGACTTTTCTGGCAAGTAGAATGGTTGTGGTGGTCTTTTAGGGGCATTGGCCTTAGAACATTGTCCTCTTTCATTTGTTTATTATTTAAGTTAGTGACGTAATGCCCTATGTATAGCTAACAAGTGACACGTTTATTTGTTAAAAGACCGTCCTCGTCATTCACGTTTCGTAAAGATTCAGTGCGATAGGAGCATCGTAAAGTCTACTTTGGTTTGAGGCAGGTTGTGCCCAGTAGCATTATCGCTTAACGCCAGTCATCATAAGGTAAATACCAAATTGGTATATGTATTAATCTACTTATCATCATCATCAGCCGGAAGACGTCCACTGTTAACAAAGGCCACCCCCTTAGAAGTCTTAGAACGCCACAATGAACAACAATCTATTTATTAGGTACTTATAAATCGTAGACCGACTGGCTCTTGGAGAAGTTATAAGGAATTTGGAACTGACAAAGAATGAATAATATTTAAATCTACGCGAAATCAAGGAACCTGTTTTATAGTCGAGATAAATACAATGCAGGTATTGAACGATTGTTAAGACGTACAAGAAGTATGTGCTGGCAACGGAGAATTGTTTTTACTAATCAGGGTCAACGCGTCACGCATGCCGCCCACGGTAGTAAATGGTTCTAAGTACAGTCAACAATAAGTACTTTGAGGCAAAAAATGTTTTGATATTAAAATTATTCATACTCGTACAAATACATGAAAAAAGTACTTAATTATATAATTTGTTTATCTATGAACTTTAGACGTATGTTCTCTTTGTGAATCAGGGACAACGTCTTGTTAAATCTTTTTTTAAATACTTTATGTTATTATAGTATAGACTTATTGTGCAGCAGTATTAAAAAAAAAGATTCATTGAGTTATTATTAAATAAATCCAAAAATTCAACGAAACCTGCGATCCTTTCGTACATATTAAACGCCTTTGGTAGACACTGCAATATGCTTAAATTGTTTAATAGATAAAATTAGTATCTGAGAAAGTAAATATCTTTTAAAATAGTATATTACATAATCTCTAGAACTTGATATAATAATACAATGTCTTTGTTATTGCACTTAACAACATTATTTTTCTTTAAACACCATCTCTGAATCAATGTAGTACATATAAGGCTGCTGATGGCAGTTGTATGTCAAACGTTTATGAATAATTTATTTGCACAGCATCCGTGAGTTAGTCGTGAACAATAGATGAGAGAAGTGGATGATTATATCAGCAAACATATGACACGGTTCGAATGATTTATGTACAGGACGAGATGGGTCCTCCGTTTACGTCTCTAGAAGGTTAACGCGTAATGATTGTAATTATTGTTGTTCTCTTGTATAATAGTAATGATTGGATTATAAAATACATTGATTGCTTTAGTATTAATAGGCACTGATATTATTTATTTAATGCTGGGTATATAATTAACGTTGTTTCAAATTAGGTGGGCGTAACCGAGAGATATGGTAAAACAAAAAGGAGTCAATCCGTGGCTGGAGCGGGACGGTCAAGGCAACGCAAAAAGTAGATAGGCGTACCTAGCTTACTGTTTAATTCAAGCAATTTACATAACGAATAAGTAAATAGGGTCTCGAACATTAATAACTTGTATAGTTAAGTGTAGTGTCCAAGGGCTCTGGAGTATGTTGGAAGGTAAGTGGAAGTTTTGTGATCTAAAAATCTCATCAACAACATTTATAAAATGCTATTCTATTATTACGGCAGCTATTATATATGGCAGAAGTACGTATGTACTGTCTTGCCACGCGACTGCTGAGCACGGATTCGATTTCCGGGGCGGGCAGTGTTTATTTGGGTTTTCCATAAGCTAGTTCTCAGTAGCAGCACGGAGTCTTTTGTGTCCGGTTGATGGAAATAGGGACCGCCCCTATTACATTAAATACCTAAAACATACCTGGTAATTTGGGATTACAGGCGTGATGTGTTAGTAAACTTATTCATAATTTATAACAGTAATATTAAGCGCCTGGAACATGAACTGGATTTAATAGTCCAAATAGGTACCTACTATCACTATCCTTCGACTTTGTCCCGAGTAACCATATGAATGATTGACTCTTATTATTAACTAATTCTAAGGAAGTAAGATGATTTCAATTGAATAAGGAAGTAATATATTCTAGTTCTATTAAATTAATTTGATTGCTTTTATGCATAACATGCTTAGTCATTATTCCTGCATTTGATCATAATGCGTAATCATCACTTTTATGTATTTGGGTCATTACCCAATCACTGTTTTAAAATGTACCTATTATCATTTTTTGTGCAATACGTTTATTAGGAAATTAGGAGCTCTGATGATGTAGAAAGTAGATAATTAAACAATTTTTCACATATATTCATATTTTTATTTGCTTTTAACATAAGTCTCTAACAATTTTATAGAAGAAATATATTCTGAGGGTAAAATAACAAAATCAGGACTTAAAAAATGTTATATTAGGTATACTAGGTAATATTTGTATTAATTCATAAAGAGATATTGGATCCAAACTTGGATTGACATACACATTAAGGTAAGTATGGCACTACGAAAATAATAAACCTTATAATAGATTGGAGCTTTTGTTTATATGAGTCATTTAATCTTATCACGTTTTTATCACAATATCTATTGACTATAGTACCTACTTGCTAGGTAAAAACTACATTAAATAAGTCTTCGTTTTTATAACAATAGGTAGAGCTAGGAAGGGCTTTTAAAACAAATCGGCACATTATCGCTTTCCGTAACCTGGAACAAAAATACAGGATGAGAAGGTACATACAGTAAGCTCATTGTAACGCTGGGAATGTCAGAAAAAAAGCCTAGACACTTTTTTGATAACATTAAATTTTTGCAGGTGCATGGAATCGAATCGATCGACCGATCATTGGAAGTTTTTTCAGTTTTTTTTATTTATTGTGTGAAATAACAATCAATAACCCTTACCTCCTTTAGTGTAGGCTCCAGCAGAAGCGTGCGCAGAAGCAGAGCTACTGGCGAAGCTCCCACCGGTTCCAAAACTACTCGCACCTGCAAGACTCTTAGCCGCAGCGCCGGCTGCGCTACTACCTCCATTCGACCCATCAGAATGTCCAAGATGGGATTGATCATGGCCACCATTGAAGTTACCGTTGTAAGCTCCTCCACTATGCCCACCGCATCCACCACCACACGGACTGGCTCCTTTTGTACTTCCTGCTAGATTGTGTGGCCCGTGCGTATTAAACCCATATGCGCCAGATGTAGCGCCAGCTACAGCCCCAGAGTAAGCCGTCGAACCCGCAATACTGCCGGCATGACCATCCGTATTTGTATTCCCGCCTGTTTGTCCTGTAGTACCTGTATTTGCTGATGGGCTATTACTTCCAGGATTAGTTTTATGTGTTGGATGAATGCTACCACTAGGAGAACTAGAAGATGCTCCTATTTGTGACCCGTGATGTCCAATATTGGTGTGTGTAGCACCAACTTTGCCATTATCATAGGGCGTTAGGACACCAGGTGGTCCACCGAATCCACCAGTATACGGAACTGCATTTGCATCATCAGCAGCTGCGGCTGTAGCATGAGCTCCGTTTGCGTTGTTATGTGCATGTGGAGCTGATCCGTCAATTACGGGAGTGTTACATTTCCCAGAAGTGCAAGCGACAGGCTTAACGGCACTGCTCGGTACCAACGGCTTATGTGGATCGTTAGGGTTGGTAGGAGGAACTGAATATTCATTGGGTTTTAACAAACCGGAAGCCCCTCCGAAACCACCTGTATACGGAGGAAGTTTTTCATTGGAGGGATTGTTGCCGTGACTAGGTTTGGGAATAGCATAAGGTCCAGTTTGGGCGCCGGCACCAGCGCTAGCTGAAGGAGAATAAGCGCAATTATTAGTTTTACAATTGGTTGGAGCATTGGCTGTAGGCCCGTTTTGTGGATTTTCATTGGGTTTTAAAGAGCCGGAAGGTCCACCAAAACTGCCAGTATATTGTGGTAATTTTCCTGGATTTGCTTCAGTGTGAGGTTTTACTACAAACGATCCGGCTTGAGCATTCGCATCAGCAGATGTGCTACTTATAGGATAAACAGCACAGTTCCCAGTTTTACAACCTGTCGAGTAAATAGGCGAAGATGGTGACTGAGCATTGGCATAGCTTGGTGTTAGAGCAGGAGCGCTTATTTCACTGGAGGGTTTATCATAGCCACTTGGATAAGCGGACACTGGCACACTAGATGGGTGCGAACCATAACCGGGCTTGGTAATGCCGGATACATCAGACTGTGTGTTCCCTGCACCGGTCGAGTCAATATTGGAAGGGTAACAATTGGGTGTTTTGCAACCGGTATGTCCACTGGGACCAGTTAAGTGAGTGTTATATTCATTGGGTTTAAGCAATCCCCCAGGCGCGCCAAATCCACCGGTATAAGCAGGAAGCTTGTCATTGGGTAAACTATTGCTAATACTTGGTTTTGTATTGTCATGTGGCTCAGATGCAGTGCCGGGTTTGGATGTAGCACCCGAAGTAGGATAATATCCATCGCAATTTGGTGTATTACATCCTGTAGCTCCGTTGATAGGAGCCAAGGGTTGTTTATTGTATGACGAGCTCCCGGGGTGGCCATAGTTTGGATTGCTCGGGTTTGTAGCGTGAATATTATATTCATTCGGTTTTAGCATTCCATTCGGTCCACCAAACCCACCAGTATAAGGCGGTAGATTTGTATTGGAGTCTGGCGTAGATTGGTGAACACCAACATTTCCTGGTTGTGTGTTGACTCCAGCAGGTGAAGAATGGCCGGTGCAACTTGGCGTGCTACAACCAGGTGAAGTATTTCCATATGAGGGGCTATTTTGCGTTGTGCCTGGATGTGTGTGGCCCGGATATGCGTGGCCTGGATGTGTGTGGCCCGGATGCGTGTGGCCCGGATGCGTGTGGCCCGGTTGTGTATGGCCCGGTTGTGTTTGACCTGGATAACCAGTTTGGGGGCTACCAACATTGAACTCATTAGGTTTGAAAAGTCCAGCGGGGCCGCCGAACCCACCTGTGTATGGTGGAAGTTTGCTACTACTATCTGATGGCTTTACTTCTTCACTAGGTATCCCACTAGGAACGTGTCCAGAGGGTGCGGTAAATCCACTTCCAGGTCCTGAATTTGCAGGATACGGACTACAGTTCGGCGTTTTGCAGCCATTTGGATTCAAAGAAGCATCAACGGGTTGTTGTCCGTAATGTACGTTACCCGGGTTCAATGCATAAGAAGGCCCTGTTACTTGACTAGACGGTAAAGCACATTTTGATCCACCACAATTTGAAGAACTTGGTTCTTTTGTAACGTAATTATCTGTAGAATGTTGTGGGTTTAAATAGTTTGTAGGGTACGGATTGCTGCTTGGAGAAGAATACGTTCCTTTAGGTTGGTTCTCACATTGAGCACCATTACATGCGGGTTTCTGTCCACCGTTATCGTATATTCCATGAATAGGCACGTTGTAACTAGATGGTGGTGTTTTGTCATCACAATTTGCGGAGTTACATTTGGGACTTAATTTGGGTGTTTCTAAATGTGTAGCCGGCTTATGGTAACTGCTTGCTCCAGCATCTGATGGATATGAATGTTGCTTTTCAGGTGCACTAGGACTACTTGGTGCTGAAGGCACGCAATTGCCCTGATAACAATCAGAACCACTATTATGTTCTGTTTTATCTTTTGAATTGTGAGTAGATTTCGATAAATCAGACATAACACGGATGTCATTATCATTAGATCCACTTTCTGTTGGGGATGAGTCACTCTGAGGGGTAGATCCACAATTACCCGATGCACATTTCGCAGCATCAGTATCAGCTGACGGAACACCTGTTTGTGTTTTCGGCGTACAATGTCCAGTTGAACATTTACCAGAATTAGCACCGCAATTGTGACCTTGACATCCAGACCCAGATACAGCGCCTGCTCCCGCTACAGCTGCAGCATTAGCATTAGCTGTATTGCCATTGAGTGAAGTGCCGTGTGACAATCCATTAGTTCCAACGCTCTGGCAGTTTCCAGATGAACATCCTCCGTTGCCTTGAGCTCCATCGTTTGCTCCAAATCCTGACGCACCAGCTCCGGAGCCGCTATAGCTGAATGAACTAGAGCTAGCACTTGAGCTGGCACTTGAAGAAGAAAAACTGGATGCAGAAGATTTGGAAAAGCTTCCTACATAGCTACCAAGGGGAACAGGAACAGGAACCTCGCCTATTCCACCAAAGGCTCCAGCAGAGGCACTTGCTTCCGCTGAAATCAATAAAAAACATATTTTTATAAAATAAGGTTGTATGTAAATAACATAAAAAAAACTAATAGAACTAGGTAATCTAACCGTAGGTATGTACTACTACGAGGGTTTTTACTAAAATACCTTAAGAACAACCCCAATAACACCTCGCCTGACCCAGGAATCAAACCCAGTACCTCATGACCCATCATGAGGTACTGAGTTTGATTCCTGGGCGCTATAGGTGGCGCTTTACCTACAACCGCTAGGCGGCTAGACTAATGATGCAGTAGTGGCCTCATATTGGATACGTTATATATTATGATATAATAACATAAAACCTTAGTGATCTTAAATGATAATCCAGCACATCGACCAAATGACATTAAGATAACCACCAATTTATTGACGTAAATACTTAATCAAAAGATACACGGATAAAAAACTTACTAGGTACTTAGTTAGGTAGGTAGTCACACTACCATAATATGCACAATATGATAAAAGATATCATTAGAAATGGTCAAAGTTGTAAAGGCAAATAACAACCAAATTAAATTATAAAAAAAGCGCTACTTCTTAGCGAGTCAACGGCAAAATTAAATTTTAGCGGCCCAAAACTACCTATAGAAACACTATATTATAGGTGCCCACCGCAGATATTACTATCTACTAAATATTTTTTATTTTAGTGTAACTATCACGGAGGATACGTTTTACTAATTGTTTATGCAATAAGATACCATATTCATTGTATGATACAATTGTATCCCTTGATTAAGGAAGCTTTTAATAAGTTGAACAAAGGACCTACCTTTTGCGGATGCTCCACCTTTGACACCATATCCATGCGGAGTAGCAGACACCAAGCTCGCAAATATTAGAATGAAGGCACAGGTGAGCTCCATCATTGTGAAGCTTCTCAGTCACAATGTTTTTGTTCAGATGCCGCTTGCTTTTATAAAGCGATACACAAATAGACGCTTGTATATTATAGCAAAAAACCAGTTGGTGATACCGCGAATCGGCGGCTGTGTTAGCGTAGGAAGGTATTGTTTCCCGTGATCTTATACCATTCTACAGAGCATTGTAAAACAGATGTAGCTACCAAACACAAATGTATTACTCACCTAGTCTTAAGTCATCCAAAAACTGAACACAGCCGGGGAAACACGTTGACATAACTTTACACTCTAAAGCCGGCTTGGTATTTTTATTGTTGTTTGTATGTGAACATAATACCTACTACTGATATTACTTATATATACTTAAGTGACAAAAATGTGAGTTCATGTATTCATCTACTATTCCAAATTCCATCTATTAGTGCTTACCTACTTTTAAACAAAAACCTAGAAATAACAGCGTTAATCTACTTAACTAGCCACTTCATGTTTAATTATATTTGTATACATTGTTTGATTATTTGTCTTTACTCGTCGTATTATAAACAGCCTAAATAGCCAGCTCTCTTGTTTACCATCGAAACATGTTTAAAATATTCTAGTGTCTAGTTTACGATTTGATATAGTGTAGTAATCATTGAGCGATAAACTATAATGTCGGGCAGAAATCTACCTAATATTAGACTAAACACAGGCCGTGTCTTTCAGTTTAACGACCCGAGTACCTCAGTGGGTGAATGCTGTGTTATGGGTTGCAGGGTCGATCCTAGCACGGTACAAATGTCTTAGTAGGTATATAATTATTTCTGTTGTGCAATAATGAATTGAATAAATCCAAAGATTTTGTAATTTGTATATATTTGTCCCGAACTTAAATACCTGTTTCATGTGACAGTAGGCCGTAATATCTTATTTGTGAATTTTATATAAAATTCCACTACGGCTGGTAGACTTTTTATCCCGATAAAAATTTAACCGTCTTCAAAAGGAGTTTTAATTATTCACGAGCTTTACCTTTTATCGTTATGTCAATGGCGCCTTTCTGATAACTATTAGTTACCTACGTTATTTATTAGGACCCTCGCTCTCGTGATCACTGGTTTGAACAAAAAAGCAACAAGATAGCTCAGCTGGCCGAACTTCACCACGGTACGGCGAAGTTCGGGGTACAAGTCTAGCTCGTGTCTATCATTTTTCAAATTTCCTTTATAAACTTAGAACTACCCATTTGTGTAGGTTCATATGATTATGTAATGCGACTAAAATTATGACGAGACAGTTTCAGGGACTTGGGAGTTTGAACCAATGGATGCGTGCAACGACGAATTTGGAACATTATAAAATATATTTGATGCACGAGTAGACGAGTGTTGCCACTATTTCCTACGTGTATACAGAGGCATAAGACATAGAAGGTAAGTTTGAGATACAATTCTTGTTTCAATGTATAGAGAAGTTGTAGCTATTGCCAATTAGAATCTGTACTTACCCTTTGATTACATCGTGGACGCTTTATTATGTCTGCTTATTGACTGTAGGTAAGTGCTATCGCGCAGGTTGATGATAAATTAAACTTTATTATCATGTTCATTATTAACCGACAAGACGGCCACTGTTGAACAAAGGCCTCCCCATTAGATATTTACCTCAGGATAATATAGGTACCTACTGATTTTAAGTAAGCACATTTATCGAGAAGTAGGTACAGTGATTTGAAAATGGTGGCAGTTTTGTCAACAGTTAAAGATTACTAGGTACTGCGCATGCCAACTGGTAGGTTGTACCTATTACTTATTTATGCCCTGCAGTGGGTCCTCTAAAAGCTGACGATCAGGTAGTATTATTATTTATTACTTACCCCTTTCTTGCTGGTTCGAAATAAATTTTACGACAACTGTACGGGTTTTACGAAGAATACGTATTATATTTAGTATCGATATTGTATGTAGGTACTAAGTAAGTGTAACTTTATATTACAAGTTCATTCAGCCCAAAATATTTCCCGATAATTCAGAAATATTGTAAGCTGTAAATTGACTGTCATAAATAATATTTTTAATAACTGCCTAATAAGTCCAAGTTACAGATGAACCCTCCTGAAAATAATTCTGCCGACGTGCATCGGTATCTAAAACCAATCTAGATGTTCCATGATGTATTGCGCACGGTTGTTTACCACCCTGTGTAGCGCACCCTTTACACGCCGCTTCTGTCGTGTGACCGCAAGCGTGCGTACAGTACACATCCGGGTGACGCGTCGCATTATACATATCTAATATACTCACCACAAATTCTCCACACATACTTAGGTAGGTACTATATTTGTAGCAATCATACATACATACGAGCAAGTCGTGCTCTCGACATTGACTTACAGGGAATATGAAATACCAATCACGTAATACTGTACTTTTATGGTTTAATATTATTTATTTATAAAATGTACTGGATTTATGATGATAATTTGTAATAACAATGCAGTTATGTGAAGAATCGTAGGACTATGACAATGAAGCGCTAGCCTAATGTACAAGGTAATTTTAGAGGTCAAGGTTTATTCAACCTGCCTTGTAGAGTATACCAACGACGTTATTATGTGATGATTTAACTTAGTAACATTCATAAAATAATTATCATGTTGATCCGTTAATATTTTCCTGTTAGTGACTAATTTCGGAGAAACGTGCAAGAAGGTCATTACAATTAAAGGTCTTAGCATACATATCAACCCGGAACGTAACCGCATCGACTCGAGTCGTGCAGTACGTTTGTATGAAATTCTCTACTGTAAAGCCCACTAATCGGATTCGTAACGTAATCGCCTCGCCTCGCGACCGGTGCGGCGCGACGGCGAGCCGTAAGCGCAGCGTTGCGGTTCATCTAGTCGACGTAACGGAGCAGCTGATCCGCTTTAGTTACGTGATTACATAAGGTTGACGCCCGTTTTACAGTGACGCGATACGGTGACGATCCCTTTCAGATTTGATATGTGTGCTATGACCCTTAACAAGACAGTAATTGATTTTCAATGCTATTAGAAAGAACACACCAATGATATATTGCATATCCGCCACGACTATGACATCATTTCTCCAATACTACGTACGTAATGACAAACAGGTAGGTACTATGCCAATTTCAGTTACCTATTAAATAAAAGGTTTACACTCCAATAGCTATTTTCAAGCACGTGAGGTTTGAGACACGATCGAGTCAACTCGTCCGATAATTTTAGTGTTATGTTATTATTGTAACTGGATACCTACCTATTATTGTATGTGGCATGTAAATGAATTGATAAACAGACCGATGAATCTAAGATTTCACACATTCCTGTGAAATCGTATATTATTCAGCTATTTAATGAATATCAAAGTTTCATGTCCTACACAATGCTGTAAAAAATTACTACCAAGATGCGCCCTGTCAGTGTGACCAAGTTATTAAATTCGTTAATATGGATTAGATTTCTACACTTCTATCTAAATAAAATATCAGAAATAAAAAGTAGTTTTATGTATTCGTAAAATACACTTAAATATGTGAAATAAATTTCTTTAGAATTAGCTTAAATCTAAGAGAAAAAAATAGCATGACGTTTATCTATCTTTACTGATAAAAACAAACTATTTACAGCTATCATTAGTAAGGGTTTCTGTACGATCATGGTGATAAAATATAAGTGCTTTAGTGTGACTGTATCCTTTGGCAAGACGATGTTGCAAGGGTCCACGTTAAACAAACTCGTCGGGTTCGCGTGGGGCGTCCAAGTCGCGGTAGTGTATCACCGGACGAAATTCGGCGCCGCCACCCCTTTAACAATTAACCACATTAACTACGTTAGCAGCAACTCACCCAACACACATCACAAATGGATTATCACTCACACTCTGCTATTTCCGCTACTAAAAATATCACACTGCATCAAATATATACCAAAATGTTTAATATTTTAGCTTCCAGGGAGAATGTTGGTTTGCAAAGGAGAAGATAATAAAATCATGGCATGTCAAAATTTAAGACAATTTATTATCAATCATACAATAAATATAGAAGACAATATATAGTATACCAATCCATAATTGTTATTCCCTGCGGTTTTTAGGATACATGTCTATTATCTACATTGTCTAAAAAGATAGTGTATACAATTGTGTTTGCAAAATTGAGATTGTGAATTTATAACAAGCAGACGATTGAGAGCAGTTAGAATATTTTGAAATTTAGAAACATAAAATGTACAAATAATTATCTTGACGATAGTTGAATGGAAGAAGTTGCAGTTGCAAGTGGAAAAGACGTCCTATAAATATCATAATACGATTTATACTACTTACTAGCTAAGTATGTCTGTTTGGTTTTAAAATTAAAATACATATCGACAAAATAATTAATTATACTAATTGTATTTAGCACCTTAACTGGTTTGAATACTACACATGTATGTATCTGCTTATTTACTAATATTATTATTCAGATAACAACGGAATGCTTATTACAACAATAGAAATGATATATTTTGTCATATACACGCACATTTAGAATATGTCACCGCTGTCCGGGAAGTCAAGATCGTTGTACGCAATAATAGGCCGGGACCGGTCCACATTTTCCCTGGAAAGTATTTCTTACAATTTAGAATAATGTTATGTTATATCGTAAATAAATACTGAATAATTCGCTTTGAAGGATGCACTACAACATAATATTTAGCCCATTTTGGCTTACAGCTACATTAATAATGGAGCAACATTTATTAGTATGTAGGCTGTACACATGCAGAACAATATGAATAAAAACGCTGAGGCCATTCACGTGCATGCAAAAAACAGCGAAGAGTTCATTGTAAATAGATATTTTATAGTATAATCGTTAGCACCATATTCCTAACACTAAATAAACAGCAATAAGCCTTTATAATTAAGTTATTATTTGAATAAGACAGTCAAAAATAGTTTAGATTTCAAATACATAAAATGTTTAATGTCGAAATATATATAAGTACGTTTTATTTTTTATATGTTCCCTTACACCACAATACTGCCTTTGTCTAGCTTTTTGTAAAATTAAACCTTATAACGTAAAATATAATGGATGATATGATAAAGCAGAAGTTTGTGTGATAATGTAAGAATATCGAACCAATGTCAATTGCTTAAAGATGTGTAAATGCTAATAGACAAGCTATTAAAGTTGCAGTAGTTGAAACAAACATGCAGTGGGTAATCGTGTCTGCAAATGATCTAATATCCTATTATAATTCTATGTGGTGACTGGTTACACTGCATCTATGCAACATGAATTTAAATCTACATTTTTTACTATTACAGACTGACGCAGCTAGGTATTGAGAAAATAATACATAATTTAGTAGAAGCGATTATATTTACAATCAAAACTCAATTAAAAGTACTATTTCAAATAGATGTCGTGAGTGCCAATAAAAAACTAAACTAAACAACAACTAATATTAGCTATGGATTTATGGCAGCGACGTAAATCTATCTTGCTCATCTTGGAGTATCAATATTTAAATTAAAATGATAACTTACGAAGCTACCCATGGTGCGGCGTGCAACGCGCGTGACAAATATACACTATTTAGACGCTAATTGTGTTGCTCACGATGTCAATTAACTTTTAATAAATTGGATTTTGGTCAATATACTTCGTAAAACCTGGTTTCGTATAAATACATATTATATTTTGGAGACTGTGCGGTTAGTATTTCGAAAGCCTTAGATAAATATTTGAGTAATATACGATGGCGCAACATACACATTCTAAAATCATGCTTATGCAGTGCAGTGAAACCAACATCCAACACCCATGGTTTGATGTATTCATGCAAACAGAACAAATGAAAGAGGAACATTGTGGGCTTTAAACACTTCAAGGAACGTGTTTAGGAACAATAAGAAATAAATAACTCATTAATATCTGTCCAGATCGTGTTTAAAACCCAATGTTTTTGTCAATTCAATGTGTTACAAAAGGAACAATCCTTAATATGAGGAAAAATGGTTGGTTTTGAGTTTTAATTAAGGTTTCCAAGCTAGTCACTTACAAGATTTGTAAGTAACCGATTTAGAGTATGTTAGTAATAATGTCCGAAAATTCTTGATCTTTAGATGTTGATGATGTTTTTTCTAGATAATGGTTACTGAAGTCAATATTTATAGCACTAAAGATTGTTGCTAGTACACATATCATCGAGCGATGGCGTGGTGGTGTGGTGCAGTTACCTGGGGCGCGTGAAGCGCGGGTGTCGCGGCGCGTAGGCCGCCGGCGGGGCCCAGCCGCCCCAGCCCCACGCGCGCGCGCCCGCGCCGCCCGGCCCGCCCGCGCCGCCGCCGTACCTGCTAACGGGCCGACAACTCTAATACAGCTATTGGACTCTACAACATCACTTTTGGTTATTATTAATAGCCCAGTATCCCACAGCTGGGCAAAGGCCTCCCCGCCGGATTTCCAGTCGCGAGCTGCCAGCCTGCCAGTCAACATCGGCTTTACTGAAACTGGTGCCGAGTGCTGGGGGTGCTCACATCTTTTGTTGTGCCATGAGAGTAGGGCTTGAGATATAACAATAATGCGCTTGTATAGTGCGAGTTGATTGAGTTGAGTTGAGTTAACGGTTCTTCCTGGTACTTAGCTACTATTATGTCTTTTTTTTTTACTCACAAGACAATATTTAGTATTTCATATTATTGATGTCAGTAGTCTGTACTATGAATATATCTGATTGGTCACTCAGTACTAGACAGTAACGACGATGATACCTAAATAATCGATTCTTAACATAATTACGATGATCGATGGGTCTCGTCACCTATTCGCCTATTTGACGACCTGATTAGCGCAGTGGCTAAACGATTGGACTGCTGCGCTAAGGGTTGCGGGTTCGATTCCCGCACGGGGCAAAACTTTGTGCGAACCACTGATGTTTGTTCCGAGTCTGGATGTTTGTGTATGTGATATTTCATGTTTGTGAAACGCACCCACGATACAGGAGAAATTCCTAGTGTGGGCGACTTTAAAAAAAAAAAACAATTAATAGTACAACAGTGTAACAGTGGTCGCGTGTGGTGCGGTAACAATATAAGGTAGTACTGACGGTGCGGGCGGCGGCGCGTGCTGCGCCTGCGGCTGCTGGCGCGCGGCGGGCTCGGGCTGCTGCGGGCGCCGCACGTCGCGCACGTAGGCGTTGAAGTACGACACCTCGCGCCGGACCTCGTCCACCTGCACACGGGCAAGGTTTAGCTCTATACTCGAAACTTGGACCTCACTATTCAGTTAAGGTCTAGTTTAGAGTAATGAGCCGTAATACGCCATCTATTATAATTGAAAAATATCGAAAAAAGGTAATAGACCGAAATAATTAATTTCGGTAACAACTCTACTGATTGGTAGGAGTTGACGCCTGTAACTTAAATAAAAATTAAACAATTGAATGTTGCTTAAAACATATTATATGAGCTGATTTTTATATGAATGCTAACCTTTTCTCCGTGTTTGTTGAAAATGTGTTTTCTGATAAAATCGGGGCCCTTAAATTTCTTGCCGCTAAGAGGACACAACCATTTATCTTTGGCAAGCTCTTGAGTATTAGCCAGGATGAACTTCTCGACTTCAGCATCGGTATCCTGCCAAAACCAAATTCATTATTACTGTGTAATGTTTATAGAAATATAGAACTACAGAGGTAGCCATAATACCTTTATTCCGAGTTTTTGCAACTCCTCGTCGGATAGAGGTTTAACATCTTGTAGAAATGCGGACATCTTCCCTTCAAATGTTTTAACATAATCTTGCACCTCTTGCTGAGTTGGCTGAAAAAAATACACATAATTATACAAAACTATTTTGTACATCAACAACTGTAAACAATTATTTATTGTCTATGACTAACCACCAATTAAATTCATAAGTAAATAAATGTAACTAAACAGTTGTTTAAAATTGTTTGACTATTTATATTACCTTATTAACTGGTGGTCCAGATCTAGCATGCATAATACCACAGCGGTTTGGCATTTCATCTTCGTAAGGATATTCGCAATGATTATAGTAATCGACGGAGTGTACGATGCGTAGGTACAGCACTAGGCGGTCCAACACGCGGACCAGTTCAGGGTCCGGTTGTTCAGCAGCCTGCACCGACTCCGACGACGCCTCCAGACCCAACAACTCTTCTTCTTCGGTCGACGCTTCTTCTATTAAATGCTCAGTAATCTTATGAAGTACCGGGTTCTTGGAATTTAGGCTGAAGCTTTGCTGAAATGTTAAAACCGTATAAATAATTTATTTACAAATACATTTTAAACAGTGGGTAGGCTATTAGGTATAAAATTTATTATTGTTTTATCATCGACTAATATGGAATTATAAATTATGATAAAATTACTCTTATGGTATACACATTTTAAGTCTAGCATCCATCCTTTTGCATGCAAACAAACAAAACGATTTTTTTTTTAATCAATCCCAAGGTCGTAATACAATTAGGATCAAGATTTATACATACATACATACATAACATCACGCCTGTATTCCCCGAAGGGGTAGGCAGAGGTGCACATTTAGTACACCCACATTTCGCCAGTTATGTTTTAGGTCCCAATGTAATAGGGGGCGAGCCTATTGCCATCAACCGGGCACAAATCCAGACTCCGTGCTGCTACTGAGAATTACCTAATGGAAAAACCCAGTAACACTTTGCCCGACCCGGGCAAGATTTATAAAATGGATAAAATATAAATTACATTTTTAATTGATACCGACGTTTATCGTTTACTTTTTACGAAATCTATCATAAGTATCCATTTCTATATTGGTTGCTACAAGGTGTAAAATACCGTAATGTAATAAATATGAGAGGACGACCAACCTCCCCGCCGCTGGGCTGGTCGGGCTGCGCGGCCTGCCACAGCCGCGAGCGCGCGTCCAGCAGGTGAGCCAGGCGCGCCGCCAGCCGCGCGTCGGCGCGCAGCACGGGCCGCTCCAGGGTCAGCCCCGACACCGGCCGGATGCGGCGCTGCAGGTCGCGGTTCACGATGGCGCCCAGCTCGCACTCCCGGAGCTACGCACAACAACTTATACGATTAAAGCAACATAATGTATACTGACCAACTGTCAGGTGATAAATATCAAATGAAGATACAATTCATATATATAATTTCACTAAAAAGACTTCATAGTTAGCGAGATAGCTTTGCCTCTCACTTAAAAGCGGCTTGGGGGTCAGTGTCGGTGGTGAATTAACAGAAGACGATGCTGCCTATCTTCTGGATTTTCCCTTAGTCGCCTTCTAAGCCGAATTCCGCCCCATAGGACGAAATGGGGAGGTGTTATTCTGCCCTGGCACTTTACGGGTACTTAACTCACCCTTATGTTATTAAGATTCCAACAGATATCCTTAATGTTGACGTCGCGTCGGAAAGTGACCCAACCGCGGCGGAACCAGCGACGCTCTGGCAGTGGGTCAGCCAGCGCAACGCGAAGAAACCCGCCGTAACGTTTACACATCTACAAGATAAAAAACATTTAAGATAATAGCAGAACATAATTTTAAGATCTTATTGCAGAAAACTTATTATATGTTTAAAGAAAATATGTAAGAATATGAAGCAAGTTCTTTGGAAGCTATCTACTTACAGCTTCAACTTCAGCTTTGGTGATCGTAGGAGCTAAATTTCTTAAGAATATGGAAGTAGTTTTGTGCAACGCGCGACACTCTTTCTTCTCAACGACCACGTCGCTTACAGACTCGGCCTTTTCATCGCCGCTTTTATCTTTCTCCTTGTCGTTTACCGAATTCTCAACAACTTTTTCCACACTTGGAGACTTAGACTTTTCTTTCGGCTTAGGCGACTTGTCGGGAGGAGGCGTTTTAGATTTAGACTTAGACTTTCGCCGCGTGCCTACTTCACCTTCGTCTTCTGAACTAGATGACGAGGAACTAGAAGATGAAGAACTCGACGAAGAACCTGGTGGTGCTGTACAAGTAAAATGGACTTTATTATTCTTAGCAAAAGTACAATTTTAAAAATATCACTTTTTAAGATATATGATTACGTTGTTATCTGATGTTGATAAGAAAACTCAACGTTTTCTGTTTAAAGTAGCACAAGATTTTTATTCGACACTCATGTAGTATTGAAGGCGTTTGCGCCTTACGTCCGATGCATAACTGTTAAAATAAAAGACAAGAAATTCGGCAGTGCACAAACGTTCGTACAAAATATGGTATAAGTACTTCGAACTGTAATTTCACTGATTTGAATCAGACGGCACGCATACAGCCAACGTATGTTACCACTGTTTGTTTTAATGTAACGTAATTTTGAATATAACACTAACGAGGTTCTTTCTCCTCTGTCTCTCCTTGCTCAGGTTCAGTTCCTGTCGAGTTGAATCGGGAGAACAGTTTAGCTTGCTCTTGAAGTTGTCGTAAGTGTGGATCAATTTCCATAGTCAAAGGCGCTGTTGGTTTCGGAGACTCTGAAGTTTTCTCCTGTATTAAAACAAACAAGTAACTAAACTAACATACTTCATTATATCGCCAGTAAGACAGACTTTATGGTTTACAATTTTTTAAATTCATATGTTCATTTTATATAATATGTATATTGAGAAATCGCAATGTACTTTTACAACTTCATTTTATTTTTTTTCATATTTGATTTATTAAACACTTTAAGTACAAACCTTCTTGCCGTCGTCCTCTTTCTCTTCTTTAATATTTACATCGTCAACATCAATAACAACTGGCTTGTCAGAATCAATTTTATCTAAAAATAAATTATTTAATCATTAATTTGTGACATCATTTATCAAAAATTTTCTCAGTTTTATCTGTTATGTAAGAACTTACCTGTTTTTTCACTAGAATTGACTACCTCTTGTGGTGGAGGCTCATCTAATTCCTTCAAATCTTCTTCTGTGCCACCCTCAAGTTTAATGACGACAGTATCTAGCAGTCTGATCAATTTCTCAGACTTGTCAATATCTACGGACACCTTGTCTAGTTCCCCTTTCTCCAATAACTCAAGGAATACATTAAGACGATTCTAAAATATAAGTATTAGTTAATATTTTTATATAAGTATATCGGTATACAAGTAAAAATGTATTTGTTTATACCTTTAAGGCACCAAGCTGTTCCTCTTTCCTTTTTACAGATTCTTCTGGATGATATTTGATCTTGAACCTAAGAAAAAAAAAATATATTAGTTCCAAGTAGTATTTTACAAAAGCAAAAGTCCATAAAACACTAAATAAAATGGAGTACTTAGACCGATTTTTATACAAGTACAATAACTCACAGCAAATTAAAATAAAGTATATTATTGCACAGCCTACTTAAAAAACAAAGGAGGAAAGTAATAAAGAAACATAATGAAATAATAGGGGTTACACTAAATTGAAAAAAAAAACATCTGCTCTTATAAATTGTTGAATATAAAGCATAGATGCATCCAACCCTAATACATGTAGAAGATAATGTTTAAAAATCGGCCACAATAAAACTAAATACATAAAGAAATAAACGACCTATCATAACACATCCAGATTGGTTGAACTTCATGTCACAGAAAACTAAAATTGCTTAGTATACATATATTTAAAAAATCTTCATAATCTCACCTGTTCCACATTATGTGGAAGATTTTAGCCCTACCCCTAACAGAAACGAAACCTGTAGCATTGCGCGCTACAGGTCAACGCGAAATATACTAGCTACACACAGCATTTAATCATTTGCATAAAGTTGAAATTAAGTTTTCTTAACGATGTCCAGCAATCCACGCGAATACACTGTAGACTGTAGGAAAAAAGGTAACTGTTAACATTTGCATAGCATCTTTGAAAAATTCTAAGCATAACTGAGTTTTATAGTATCTATCACTACAAGCTTTGAAATATTTTATAAGTTGTATGCTTAGAATTTCTCGATAACCAGCAAACATACAAAGAGCAAGTAATTGGTGCTTTAAGTTACAGTTGGTATGCCAATCCCCAGTTTGAATTTATTCATGCAATAAGACCCAACAAATATTGTTTCCCATTAATTTTGAAGACTTAATTTTTCTGGATAGATAATTTTAATACAAAACAAAAATGTGTACCATTCTTCATCTTTGTGAGCCACAAAAAACTCATTAAGCTGTTGTCTCCTAAACTCGAGCTTGTATTCGTTGTACTTCTGAATAGCATCATCAACAGTGATGGAGTCATCTTGAGCAGCCAGGAATGCTTTAAATGACATCATGGTGGGAGGGCCATCTGTTGCTCCCAATGGCAAAACTGTGTCCCTGTGGGCAATCAATTTAATTAGTTTTGTAATCATGAATTATTAGAAAAAAATTGTATATACAAAACAACATTTTTTTCATGCTATTCATGTATTGAATTCTATCTCTTTTTTAATTTTCAGAAATATAGATTATAGTATTTCTTCATGTGAACTCTAAATAGTGTAATATAGTGTAGATATACTATATATGAAGTAGATCTCATGTCTGTATGTAAACAAAATCATAAAAAAAATATATTGTTTTTGTATTGAAATATTTAATTAATATTTGCTGCATTCTTACCTAGCTGGCACAGGGGGCATAGGTTGCCCATAGCCTTGGTGTGCAGGATGTGGTCCAAAGTGGTCATGGGCCCAGCCATAGCCATATGAATCATGCGGCATCCCCCCATATCTTCTTTCATCCATAGGCCAATCTGGTCTAATGCGCTTACTAGGTGGTCCTTCACCTCGGACAGGCGAGTATCCTCGACTAGCACTGGCTCCACCCCGATAATCTCTGTAGTCTGGACCAGAGCGACCACCCCGAGACCTTCCAGTCAAAGAACAAATATATTAAAAACTTAAGTAATAAATTACCAATTACAAAAAATAACAATTTCATTAAATAATAGGCAAATTTAAATTGGTCTGGTTTTCAATAAAAATATTTAATATCGGCTATTAAATCAAGTGCAACTTTAACATGATGTAGGTTTATTTGTAGTTGTTGCTTATGTTTTCATGTAATGACAAAATACATATAATTTACGGAAACATCAATTGTGTCTAGTTAATATCAACATGAAGATAACTAAAAAGAAATTTGTTAGATACAGTTAGATAGGAACTAAGATCTGAAGAGATATTATATAATTCATACTTTAACTACTTGATGTAAAACTATAAATGACCTACAATTCATAACTTGAATACCTTATTATGAGAGCTACTGAGCGCTTAGTAGGTTTTGGAACTTGGATAGGAATTTTTGGAGGTTCAAAGGATTGAGGTTGGGATCTGCAAGAAATTTCATATCTTATTGAAATTGTATACCGAAAAAGGGGTTTCTGAATTAACAAGATTAATTACCTTTCCGACCACTCTTCTCGACCACGACTCCTTTCCTCGCGGCGGTCGCTGTTTCGGTAACTGCTACCTTCTGCGGTGCCGCGTTCACCCCGAAACTTATCACGCCTTTTACGATCATATTCATCATCACTGTCAGCCATAATTACAGGTTATATGATTCTCCTTTGGTAAAATATAATGAATTGTCTATTTTAGACGATCCGAAAACTCAACATAAAGCAAACAGAGACATCAGTCGTGTCGACTTGTCGAAAAGCAAACTTTAGCAATCCAAATTCCAATCAAACAACCTAACGAAACGAAAATTAACTTGACCATAGAGTAAAATTGCAAATCGAGCAAGAAAAAATGACACGCTCAACGATCTAAATTAACCAAAGACAAAGTTTCATTACTTTTCTCTTTTATCAGGTGAATTACGTTCCATTCATCGCAAACACAACGACTACTTACATGAATGCTCTAACATCGGTCAAATCAAAATATTATCCATGAATACTATAATATTAACTTTAAGATATTATGTTTATTTAACTTCAACCTCGCATATATTGTATGTGCCATCTAAGTACACCTCAAGAATGTAGATAAATACTGTATACCTTATAAAGCACACAGGTTGCCATCGTCATTAGGACGTCCAGATGTAATCATCACGGATCCAAAGTGACGGGACTCCCACTGTCTCCAACCATCACTAGACCTGCGGCCATTTCACCGGTGGGATGCGGTAGGGTCGGCTGATGTTTTTACATATTTAAAAGGAAAGCAGCTAAGGGGAGGCCGACCCTGGGCCCGGTGTCGCCCACGATTGTTTTTCCACAGCTTAATAATTTCGTCTTTTCGTAATAAGACAGTAGGAATCAATATATGAAAATACTGCTTTAGAATTTAAAGCGCGTAATAAAATAGGGTTATCAATGATAATAACAATATTTTTAAAAACCAAATTTAAAAGTGACTTCGTATCGAACTTACCCGCGAAAGTTGTATTTGAAAAGAGAAAATAAAAATTCTTTAGTAAACTATAGAATTACCTACAATTTAAACAATTTTAAGTCTCTGTAGGTATACAAATTATGAAATGAAAATAAGAGAAGAGAAAATAATATAAATAAGTATATTTAAGTTAATCTCTGTAATATAGTTATGTCAGATTTTTTACTTAGAACATTGCATCTCGTCTGTGAGGTCACCACAATTGTCATAACCGTCGCAATGTACGGCGCGCGGTACGCAACGCTGATTTCTACAACGCATTTCATGCGCACCACAGTTTCCGCCACAGCCATCAGGTTCATCACTCCCATCCGCGCAGTCTGCTAGCCCGTCACAGAACCTTGAAGCCAGTATACACTGACCATCAGTGCAAGTAAATTGGTCAGCAGGGCATTCTATAATAGAAAACGTGATTTAAGATTTTTCGAATTTAAGTATATCGTCATTTGATAAATACTTTGTCTAGCAGTAGAGTTGAATTGTTTTAACGGATTTTAAGCCAGACTTAAAGTTGGCATAAATTAGTTTCTAACAATTTTTAGGCTGTTACGAACTGCTTGGAAATAATATGAACCTTCCGATGAGCTTCCGATGAGATATTTAAGACATGTAATCTACATGTCTTAAATATTTGGTATACCTATAGCCACGATTGGTCCCTATTGGATATTGCCCTAAATTGTTGAATTGGTATTTTAGTGTTTACAATGCAGAGGAAATGGATAGAGGAAGCCCCGTTAGGTCTGAATGAGCACATTCATATAACCCAGTTTTGTATGTTGCTATACGTATAATTTACTAGTTGGTTAAACAGTTAGACAGTCTTTTCATGTTTTTGAATGCAATTAGGTATACAAACAAATACTTTGTTACATTCTTTTAAGAAACCCACCAGTCGTGCAATTGACTTCATCGTAACCATCCCAGCAATCAATAATTCCGTCGCATAATTTTGTGTGTGAAAAGCAAGATATGGCTTGGCCGCAACGGAACTGCCTCGTTAAATCACACTCTGGAAAGGTAATGTAAATGTTCATATTTTTATTAACATATTTAGTAAAAAACTAGACAATACATATATTTGTATGTACCTAAAACACCTTACCACAGTACATTTCATCAGATCGGTCATAGCATTGAATAGAGCCATTGCAGCGGGCTTCAGCGGGCACACAGAGGCCGTTGCGGCACCGCCATTCGTCGGGCGAACACGTCACTAGTGTCAGCAAGCGGCACACGCGCACTCCCCGCGCTTTATCCACTAGTTGACAAGCTTCAGTCTCAAGAGCGCATAATCCTCCACAACCTATGGCACAGTCATAAATAAATTGCAGTTTTTATGTGAGATAATCAGATAGATAATAATAATTATAATTGATTTTTTATGAGCTTAATCATTATACGCACCAGTGGGATCATCGTCATCTGTTGGCGTTTTACATAACGACGTGCCACTGTTCTCGTCTAACATGCAGATTTCGTTATTTTGGCACGTACAAAATCTTTGAGATAAATCTCTATTATTGACATCTTTAGGTTTTGAAGTTTCGTCTATCTTGTTTGGTACTTTTGGATATGTTCTTATGTTTTTTCGGATTTTTGATATCACGCTTGTTACAGAAAAAATATTAGTGCTGCTTAATTCTGTACTAGGAAAATATTCTTCTGTTACATGATTTGCTGTGTCTGAATAACTATTAGTGATGTCTGACATTGTTTCATTGTTAATATTCTTTGTTGGCACTACAGTTGTACTAATTTTGTTGGTCATACCTTTAAAATTAGGACTTGCAAAATTGACCAAAATAAAACTTATTATTACGATTGCTACAATCATCACACTTATTGAGCAGGCTTGTATTTGAGTTCTCTTTTTCAGAGAGCTATCAGTCGAAGCAAAATTAACAATACACCCAAAACCTCTCAGGCTTTTTCTCAGTCTACGTCGACTATTATCATTAGAGTCCATTTCATAAGAGGTATATTTTTGTCTAAAGCTGGAATCAATCTGTTGGGATATGGAAGGAATGCGTTGTTTACTTTCCACATTTGTGGAGACGGAGTCTTTCAAAAAGGTTTTATTATATGAACAAACTGCTGCTTGAGACGTGTTTATATCAATAGGTTCTTGTTGTTCATTTACATACGTTTCATCTTTTTCTATTGTATTGTCTTTGTTAGGAGTGGAATGATTGCGTGGCGTAAAATTTTTGGTTGACTTAAGTTCATATTTTCTTATTTTACCTTTACAAGTATAACAGTATGTTATTACATTTCTATCTCTACACGGCGCCGATATTATTGCACTTCGTAAATTACTATTAGCCCATAGATGGGAACAGTACAGAGAATTTAAATTAACTGAACTTTCAGTAAGAGTGGACGGGTCATCGAAACTTTCTGATAATGTCATTATGTCCAATGTAGTGCTGGTGTGACATTACACTTTTCCTGTGTCAATAAAGCTTGTTTAGAACCTGAAACAAAACAGTTTAACAATGATTACAATCAATATTTACTATGTTTAATCGTAGATCGTAAAAATGCACACTTCGAAGATAGATAGTCGTACTTTAAGTATGTGACGTCTAAAAAGTTTACAATAAGTAACTATGCATGGACCTACGCTAGCTAATTTAAGGTTTATTCCTCAACTTAAACATATAAACTGTTGTAGACAAATACAATTTTTTAACATAGCCTTTTCAAAGCTTTATTAATTTATTTATCATCTTCACACTTTTTTGGCTATGTTTTTATTCTAATATTCAATATTTAGGCACTACCTATTATTAGCAGTCTATTCATTTCTTGTTCAGCGTTCTACGTAGGTAAAACAAATTGCGTGGAAGACCCTAAAAAGTTATCGAAAGGGGAGAATGCATGGTGCGTAATTAGTTTGTAACATAATCGTTGTAAATGAAGCGTGTGAATGATATCGGTTAACAGGTCATCAAACTAAAGGTCTTTTATGGATTTACAACGGGCAGAAGATGCTATTTCTCTCGGTTGCGAGAAAGGTCCCAAATAATAAGTACTTACGAACTAATAACCATTACAATTATGTTTGAGCTGTGGAATCATTAATCAAAAGTCGTGGTGGCCTAGTGGTTAACATACCGGTTTTGTATGCACAAGGTTGCAAGTTCAAACCCGGGCAAGTATCAATGTGACTTTTTCAATGTTATAAATACTTTCTTAGTTATTCTCAGACACCACTGACTAACGGTGACGGAAAACATAGTGAGGAAACCTGGATTTAATTATCTGAAATCGCCAACCTGCAGTGAGCTAGCGTGGTGATCAATGCTCAATCCTTCTCTATACGAGAAGAGGCCTTTGCCTTGCAGTGGGACAGTTATAGGCTGTTATTATTACATTATATTATATGTGGAATCATGGCTAGGAAAAAAGGTACATAAACTCCTTAGGTAGTCTACTAATAAAATCATGTATTAGGCGAGGGTGCCTACGCCTACCTACGACTAATACTTATAAATAAATATTATATTATACTAGCTGGTGCCCGCGACTTCGTCCGCGTGAATTTCGTGGTATGAAAAATAGATGTTGGCCGATTCTCAGACCTACTCAATACGCTCACAAAATTTCATGAGAATCGGTCTAGCCGTTTCGGAGGAGTATGGGAACGAAAACTGTGCAACGAAAATTTTATATATATAGATTTATAGGTAGTTAAAAATATAAATCTGTATAATAAAAAACTACACATCCCTTGAAAAAGGTCTTTGTAAGGTATTACTTTGCAAGTTTGCAGAATTCGATCCTCGAAAGCTACACTATCGGATGGCGCAATAAAATCAACGGGTTCAATTCCTGACGTATGAAGTCGATTTTTAAAAATCGGAGTTCTATTTTTTTCATTATAATCCCAAAACCTAAGAATATTTCAAATATTTCGATATTTCTTTTATACTATCTATCGGTTTTGGCTATCCACGCACATTAAGAAAAATCATTCTGTATGTTTCAGTATTTTCTTTAGATATTCGACACTAATTCACGGTTCATATGCTGACACGTTAGTTCCAACACAGAATAAGTCTTTTGGTAGGTATAGAATCTATAGCTATTTTAAATATTATCTTTATTTTTTACAACGAAACCTTGCGTTAGTACATTGTTAAACATAATGTACTTACTCTAGTGTTATTTATTAGTAACTTCAATGTACATAAATATGCCTAATATGTTAAATATTATTTAACGACTTATCAACGAATTAATAAAAACTAATACAAATATATACTGCATGCTTAAAACAAGATGAATACACGATCAGAAATATCTAATAGATAAACGGTAGGTCAAGAATTTCTAGGTCAAACTAGCATTTCTACTCGAGCCGAGTCTGATTCAAGAGCCCAGCTGATAACTATCCTCGTAAACAACAGGTTTAAACTTAATTATTTAACTGTAAGAAATGAGTACTTACATGACACGTGGTTCAAGTTATGATAAAACACTTTATATAAGAGTTTATAATAAATTAACAAAATCGTCGAGTTACGGAACACGTCAGGTCAGTGTGCAGCCGCGTGCTGTGTATCGGACTACCGTTGCCGGTGACAACGTCTAACAACCTTACACCAACACCAGCACCCCGTACATCGTACCAGTGTGCGAAAGGGATTAATAATACAACTGCAAGGCCGGTAGAAAGGGATGAAGTTATGGGGTTGGTGTCGTATGGTGTAGCGGCCAAGGTCCGTGCTCGTTCATGAGTGACACGTGCTGCGTTTGCAACTGTACGAACATCTGTTCTCTCCTGTCAATAACTTAACGGTAGGCTCTGTTAGGTAATCGGGCGCTTACCTTCTTGAAAGCTCACCCTGTTTTATGGTTGAATATTTTTAGTCTTTCTAATTTAGAATTTCAGTAATAAACTACTATCGTGGTGTAGTAAATTGCGTGTTTTCGTTGATATACATAAATTATGAAGCATGATAATACCTACTGAAATTCTAGAGACATAAAATATATTTAATAGTACGTGGGTTTCAGTAGGAATACGTTGCGTGTTATTAGGTAAAAATGCGCAAAAAACATCTTACTAGTGCAACATTTTATAGTATGAGACTATTAGATTCAAGGTTTTTAAATGTATTAAGAGAGTCTTTGAAAGCTTAGATGTACTACCTAGAAGCTAAGCCTCTACCATGGTAATGTCGTTGGCCCACCTAACAGTAATCTGGCAACGGGATTCTCATTCTGTTATTCTTATCATGGGGTCCATCAATCATATTTTAACTATTTGTGAATACTAAGTACTTATGCCTTGCACGCTATCCTCTATCGTCTTTGTTTTCTATAATAATATCTACTGTGTCTCAGAGTTAAAGAGTAAAAATATTTGGTCGATAGATGATGTCCACCAAATATTTGAAAAGAAAACTTTATTCAAAATGGAGGAATCCAAGACTTAATAAACTAATTATAAAAATACTTACTCACCAATTTTTTACAAAGGATACCTAACAATAGGTACTTAATTTCAGCATGTGAAGCATGTACATCGCATTTTTTTCATTCCATGCTCTTACACAGATTGTTGGATTCCAGGCGCAATATTGTACCGTTTCAAACCTGCTTCTGGTTGTAAACGGTGACTTATTTTAGCAAATAGGCATTTTCCGGCGTTTAAATGTATAATTCTCGTTAATCGAAGCTTTTACAACTGTAGTTCTAAATACCACGTGCTACACAATAAGTAAATATTATCTCGTACTTTTGTACTAATTACTCTATGTGAGTGTTAAAGCGGATTAGTCGTAAGAGCGCATTAACCCGGTAAGTCCGATTAAAGACAATAGGCTCGACGACTATTAAGTATTGGTAGGTATAATAATGTATTTTTAATAATATGCATCAATATGAATAGTCGTCGAGCCTATTGCCTTTAATCGGACTTACCGGGTTGGTGCGCTCTTACGTTAAATCTAGTTGCGCGAAATTAGACGAGACGCGAATAGAGTTCTATTATAGGAACACCACATTAAGGATTACCAGCGTGGTTATATTTATAATAACTTTAATTATGCGAATTATCATCTGTTGTCAACATTTGGACCTGGCAGTAAGGAAACATACTGCAATATAAGTTTATATAATTACATTTTTTTAATAAACCCTTATAATGATTACCAGGTTTATTTTGAAGTGGTAATAAACAATCAGTCTTCGGTTTTTCCTTCAACATAATATTATTTAGAAACTTTTTATAACGAGGAAGCTATATAAATACAGACTTATAGAAATGATTGAAGACAGTAAATAAATTTAAAAAGCTAATCACTATTTTTCGAAAAGAAAGTGGATAGGAATCAGTTTGTGAGATGTGCTTCCTGTGTGAATATTTTGCAATCTTAGAAAGTGTTAAAGAAATGAGTATGAGTTAGTAAATCTGTAAGATTATATTTTTATGACCAACATTTTGGATGATCTACGTGGTGGAGTGTTGTGCTAGTATTAAACGGTCTATGGACTCAAATTGGCATATAAGAAACTAAGCTAAGCTAAATGAAGTTTCGAAAATAAAATGTAGAAAATAGTAAAATGCTCATTCAACCTCAATGAGCACTTTTTGCCGCTATGTAGAGTGTCGAGGACTGACCTAAATCGTAAATTTACGCTTAGCTACATCTAAAAATAATAGTCTATAACCTCCTAAAGTAATTTCCATACCTTCCCATCAAGTACCTTTAAGTCAGCCTGCCGCTAAATAACAAATAACTTCTGCCAGCAATGTAAACAAACGATTGGATAGAGCAATTGCAAAGAAGTGCAGCAGGCGTAAAAACAAATATAAGCTGAAGACAGTCGTGGAATGCTTACCCGGAGCCGCTTTGGGCTTACTGCACCACTGTATGACGGGACGCGGGTGCATGTGCAAAGTGCTAATGTGCAGCATCTCGCGGATGCAGCGGCGGCCTTCGACGCTCGGCCGCGTGGTGCCTGCGACACGCAAGTGGAGGAAGACACAACTCTCACTGCGCGCGCCGCGTGCGGTTGTGGTCATTCGCCCACCTCCTCGCCTCGTTCGCTCGGACGTGTTGCGGCTCCGAAACACACCTCAGTGCTCTGTCACACAGCTATCCGTATGCGCGTTATACCGTACGTCGCGCATTTTCTCTCGAAAATTAATTAGTATGTGAATGCGACGTTTTTATTTGTTCAACACGAAAACGAGTGAAATGTTGTTCGTTAACTAATCAGCACGCATTTGCTTCGCCTTTGGACAGACTTCATGTAAGGGACTGACCGCTTTTTTCAGTTAAGGTAAGTTTAATACAAACCATATTTTCATTGCCAATTGTGGAGGTGTGTAAAGTATTTGATAAGTTACAACAAACTTTCACAATTCACACACTGAAATTGTAAGTCAAGTTCTATTTAGCTTTTTATTGTTTAAATATTAACTCAATTTGTTCAGTAATCAAATATCCGAGAATACCGTGTGTAGGTCAGAAAGTCAGATGTCCTACTTCTCACCGAAACGACATCGAGTTACCAAGTCGCGGACTGTTATTTTGTCCGCTTATTGGTTACGATTTTCGCTACTAATCTAATTTACTTCAGGCTGATTCTCATCGATTCGACTCAGACTTACATTTATACTAACTAGTAATGTAACCTATATGTATTGTAAAAATATCTCGTATTTAGAAAAATACAGTAAACAAATGTAAGGATAAAAATACATAGTATTGACACCCCGCAAAAAATTTGGTCAAGGAACTCAGTAATGTCAAAGTTTTATTAATGAGGACAGATTCGCTTTAACAATAACAAACAAAAAATAACTAAGTCAACTAAAGATTGTTCTTTAGTCTAATTTGTCTAGAATATGTGACTCGTGTTATTTTGTTATTTTTGTAGAGCAAGCGCAGGTTCTTCACAAAGGACCTATTTTGTAGTTTTATGTCTTGATTTCTTGATATAAATGTACATACGCTATTTATGTCTATTGTTAAATAAACTATAAATTAATACGTACGTAATTTGACGCGTAAAAAGGCGATAATAAGTGCCTATTCATAGCAGAACTTGTATTTGTAATTGAATGCGTAACATTTTCAGTAGGTGCCAATTTTCGTTTGCAAATAATGATGGTGTAAATTGATTTATTTCCCTCAACATCAGTTAAGTTGGACTGTTGTTAAACTGCTATCAAGCAGCAGATCGACTTTCACAAGCAAGCGTAGGTAGGATTTAAAAATATCCAGACAAGTACAAATTACAAGAAATTTCACTTCTTTCCTGTTGTTGTCGTTAAGAAATTATGTTGATGCCTACGTAACAGATAACTGATTTAGAACATGTCAACAACATCTTATATTTTGTTTCTTATGTGCTTATTCGAATTCGTTTTTCTTTAATATGATTATGTTATTATTACTTTTACTGTGGTACTAACAAATAAACTACAACATGCGACACAGCTATTATAATTAACAGTTCTAAATTATTAGGTAAGTCATTTGTTAATGGCAATAGGTGTTGTTTATCATAAATAAAAATTCGTTAATGTTATCAGAAACTCACTTGAAATTACAAACAAATACTTAATATTTTTAAATGCATTCATTAACTTAATTTATCAATTATGGTGTTATGCAATTGGCACAAATAGGTAATTAAAAAACAATTTCACTAAAAAAATTGCGAGTCGTTTCATCGAAACCAAAGTTTGATTGCGACTACTTTCTTTCTGGCATGCCAAAGGAGGTTAACGGCGAATTTCGATGTGCTCAGAATTGCTAAGTTATATGGAACGTTTTGTGAGAACCCCCATAGAATATCAATAGCTGTATCATTTACAAGAATCGTGTTATTTTTATTGTTATTCAGATTAGTATACGTTAAGGCTAGTTGAAAGTTTAAATCTATGTAGCACAACATGAAATTCATTTTTCGTTATTTAATCTTTAATGTTAAGGAACCCAGGTAAAAAAGCAATTCATAACGCTTAACACTTCACGATTTTTGCAAACAGTAATATTAATCGTTTTATGAAAATAATGCATGGTGAAAAATATATCTTAGTTTGAACAATAAATGGGTAGAGTCCCGCACCTTGTCAGTGTTGTAAATATTGAAATGTCTACCGGATTAGACGGAGAGAGAGCTATATCGGCACTACATTGATAATGCGCACGAGTACTTTTATCTTATAAATTTGTCCGAGGTCTTCAACGTCAGTGACTTAATCAGCCTTAATGGCCAGACATCAATGAACTTTCGCACTGTTTTATATGTGATGGTATCATTGCAGTAAAAGATGTTACATCAGCTTACTGTTTAAGATGTAAGTTAGCAAGAATAACAGCATCGGAAAGTTGTTTGTGTAAGGATGCGTTTGCGTCATAAATGGAAAGCAAGCTTGCCTTGGGTCAAGCGATAATAAAAACACTTGTACTGCATACATGTTGGATCAGCCCCCGTACTGTGAACTCTTAATCTTGAAGCAGGACATTTTCCTTTGTAGAAGTGAGACGCCGCTACGTGCTGTGTAGTGCGGTGTCTTGCTTCCACAACAGAATTTGTCCTGCTTTAGAAGTTCATGATATGGGGGCAGTGCGTCAGTGAAATAATGATAAAAAAATAATTATGATAAAAACTTATATGGTTTAGTTTGCCATCGACACATTTTTATTATTTTATGATTTATTATTCAAATTCTAATTCAAATTCAAAAATGTATTCGCAAAAATATGGTGTACAATTGTGTTCAAGGGTGTATTAAATGTTAAATACATATTTATAGTACCTATTTGTAAGAGAGATTCTATCTGTAGATTACATAATATGTCCAACTCCAGTAATGGTAGTAATGCTCGTGTACTCGGTTGAATTGAGTGATATAATTTTACTTTCTAAAGGTGATATGGAAAATAAATATTGTGCGGAGCTTACGTACTGATTTAGGTACTAAAATAAACCATTTTACCGTGGAATACGAGTACTCAGTATAAAAATATAATCATTACGTATAGACCCTACACTCCTAGCCTTAGTGCGTGTTAAAACTGATTAAGTACGAATTAGTCCTACATACAAAGATTACAAAGCCTCTTTGTTGCAAAACAAAGGATTTATCGAATGAAGCGTCCACCTCGGAACAAGGAATTCATTGTTCGAGCAACTATATCATTGACTTTTGCGTTATTATCTTTGACAGAAGGGACTTTATCGCGTGACTCTATCTACTTTATAACGTACTAGTATCAGGTTTTTATATTCGTATGCAATATGAAACAGTTTATCTATTTTATTAGGCAAGCAAATAAAGCAAAATTCTTAAAAAAACAGTACTTTATCATTGTTAACGTCCTTTTTACGTAACATAAGATAGTTGTGGAGGTCCTTATCACCATAAAAGTTAAGTAGGGCTCAGCTAAAAGCCAAGCAGATATTTAACCGGCTTAAAAAACAGCAAGTTATGTATTCAGGCCGTATCATTATTTTTATTATCTAAAATTATGAACTTTACCGTACCTATATCACTAACCACCTTATAGCGGTAACTGTGTGTCAGTAACAAACATGGCAAGACGATTTGGCTCGTAGAGGACGAATTGCGTGGCCAACCAACAAGTTATGGTGCAAGTCGTGTCACAGCTTTGTGAATCAGTAAGGTGGTTATAGAATAAGAGATGGCTTGCCCTTTCTCTGGCCCAAAGTGACTCATAAAAAAATCCAGCGGGAGTAAATATTTGTAGGCCATAAAAATATTTGTTGCGTGCACAAACTTGATCATTTTCTAGCTCACGTGATATTCTGAATAAATTGTATTTGTCACGCATTCATTGTAGATCGTATACGTATAGGTCCGCCTACGGTACCACTATACACGTGTATACAGATTAAGCAGGTCAACAGAAGAGTCATTAAGGATCAAACGCGGATTGTCAGGTGCAGGGCAGTAGAAGAAAAAAAAAATATCTAAAAGGAACTGTGTACTTATATTTTTGGCCAGTAATAGTGATTAATACGAGTAAGTCACCATAATATGTTTACAAACAAGTTTAAACTGTATTATTGTAACAGGTTCCTATGTATATATTAAATTAAATATTCTCAATACATTCAATTTAATATGATGATAGAGGAAAAACCATACGTAACGTACTAAGTACAATAATAATAATTATGTAGTTGTATTATCCTTATGTAACAGTTTAAAACACCGAAAGTTTAATGTTTGTATATTTAAGTGCCATTTATATAATCGATAAAATACCTTCTTACTATAAATATCGTTTAAATGTCATTTATTCAATAAGTAAGTGCACATAACTTTTTATAGGCACATGCATAAATAAATAAGATATTTTATTACATGAACATTTTGGTAATACAACGATCAACAACACATAAAGCAATAACAAGACTGGCTTAATTTAATGCAAACAACAAGCCTAACTCGACTCTACCAAATCTCTTACAAATGCGTATAGAATATCCTAATCATTTTATATTTTCAAAGCGCGACGCCATTGCGAGTCGGTTCGCAGATCTCCCTGATAATAAGTACAATCGATGTTAAACATACACTCGTGCTACCCCAGAGGCTTAGAATACAGAACAAAGAAAGGACTTTGAAAAGGTATTATGTCATACGATCGGCAAAAGATTAAAATGTTTTCAGTACCTTTACTACTTTTAAAAGAATTGTACACACCATTAAAACTTTGCCTCTCTCTTTAAATCAGTAAGTAACTATGTATGTATGTCGTCTTGTGTAAGCAGACATAAAAATGTTTCACTCGAAAGATAATCGAGGCAGAAGGCGCGAAAATGTCACAACGCTCGACCTCTGCGCGAATTGGGCAGTCGTCAACGTAGGCTTACGCGTTGCGTTACGCTTAGGTATGTTATGGCACGCTGGACAAGCTTAATTAGAATAAAATAACATAATATACGTTATTTACAAAGTGATAATATTTATTTTGTATGTTTTTGTTTGTCTGTCAATTGTTTTCTAGGTTATCATTGCTTGTTGGCCAACAAGCCTTTTTTCAGTTAAGTAGTTCATTGATGTACAACTATAAAAAATAACGAAGTTACATTTCCTGATAAATAGTAACAATGTAGTATTCATAAGCAGGTGTAAAGAAAAACGCACAATGCTCATTACAAGCATTGATCATGTGTGAATGCATTGTTTACGGAATGTAGAGTTCCTAATTAGTTTCTTTTTGATACGAAATCTCATTTTTCATTCTCTTTTTAATTAAATCTGCGTTGATAAATGAAAATCATGGAAATTTATATTAAATGCAAAACACGTGAGCATCGTGCGACTTGCATCGTTTATAACGATTGTTACACTTGCCTGAATGCAATAGCTAATTTGATTAGATTCACATCACCTCTTGTGTTGCAAACCAGGTATATATAACTAAGTGACTCTAAACACATCTGATGAGCATCGTAATTCGTAACCTTACCTGGGTCTTCACCCCAATTATTACCCTTAAATGTAATAGTATTACTGTGCCATAGAAACAATGCAAAGATGTTACGGTATACATACCATTGACCTAGATATTCTAGGTACCTACTATGACAACTGTACTTATGTGTTTCAGTAATAAGATTTAAATAACAGTTAGAGTTCCTAGCTATTTGTTAGAATTAATAAGCAATGTCTTTTTTGCACACTTGAATAATGAATCAGACCTTTTCTGTGACTATTATTATAAATACAATACTTTTTTCCTTCGATTTCCTTTTGTTCTCTTGTAGCTCAATCGCAATTTCTTAATGTATCCGTAAAAGATAAAAGTGGTTTTTGTAGGTTAATGAATATAGTTCTAAATAGGGCTATCTAAAATCGTCAAAATTAAGGTCATCTGTCGTTCGATATTATATGTACGTATTATATATACGATCTATTTGATTTTAAGTCGTATATAAACAGAGCCGCGTAATCGCACGACTCGAATCGACGCAATAGGTCAGTCTTTTTATCGTAGCCGTTGTACAGTGCTGGGGTCAATTGTCGTCTGATTTTCACAAGTGCTTTATTAACGCAGCCGCCTAATAATGCTACGCATTAAGTCAATATCAAACTCAAGGTGTTTTTAAAATAGTTTTTATGCTTGTTTTGGTTCATAATTATATTCTATTAAATGTGAATACACGTTAAGATATTTATTTATAATACATACTTAGTTACAAGATTTGCAAGTAGTGCGTTTTTCCGGCATAATTTCCTAATAGGAAACTCAGGAGGTATGTAACTTTCCATGCGTTATACTATTATTACTTTGGTACGTATAATTATAAGAAACTGCGTGCAGTATTAAAATTCATATTAGTCATCTGCATTGGATAAGTTGTACAGTTATAATTCTACATTGTACCATTCGGTCAGATTTTGTTAAAGTATCTAAGTATAAGCTTAATACTTGTTTTATTTTGCATTATGTTGTGCATAAACCTTACATCGCTCTTCACTTAGGTATTCATAATAGTTTAAGAAATACTATTGACTGACATTACTCACCCATGTTTAAACATTAACGAAAAATTCTATTGCTTTTCTGATATAATCTACACTGACACTTTATTATCAATCTAATTGTTTAGACGTGTGTACACGTTTTCGGCGTCCAGGCCGGCAACTAACACTATTTATACTTCACTATAGATAGCTTGGGCAGCGCGACTCGCACACTGAATTGCAAATGAGAAAAATCTGAGCAATGACCGCAAGTCGGGCCGCAACCTCCACCAGCTTACGCTCAATTCTACTTAATTTACATTGAATATGTTCATTAAATACGTTATACTTTACTGTCTCACGTTAATGAATTAAAGAATGAGAGTAAACGAATCATACCTCGTAAGATACAAACGCAAGTAACGTGCCAAGAATTGAGTGAATTTTGTTTATGAAAGCAATTTGGGCCATTAGTTACACTTGAACATTATGAAGATCTTAATTAAACAATTCCAAAGAAAACTTGTAATTTTGATATAAGAAGATACAGGCCGTACGACAATCATAAAAGAGCAACATTGCACAAGAAACTAAGAAAGACTAGTAAAAAAAGAAAATACATTTCCATCGAGAGATGAGAAGCACTATCTTATATCTAATACAAAACGTACAATATTAATATCAAATACGTGGGACGTGCTAACAAATATAATTGAAGTGCATTCCGATGAGAGCATGTGCTTACAATAGGTGAAAGTAAGTTCGATGAACCAAACGAAAGTTTTTACAAAGGGATTCTGGATGCCAGCCGGGACGGTGCGTGTGAACGCGCACTCCAGAAAGTAAAAAGCGCAACTGTGGATAGAATCACAATGCAGTTGTATCAGCATTGTTAGATATACTATTACATTTCGAATGCTAGTCAGTTACATTCAGGCAGTGCTACGACGGAATGCTAATTTCACTGAAAATAATAAGTAGTAAAAGCAAAAAAAATTAGGATAAATATGTATATTATTATAAATATTATATATAAAGTAGTTTCGTGCCTAGGACCTAAAGGTACCGCTTAATTAAGCATGAATCATTTATATATTAATTACCAAAGTTTAAGAAATCGCAGCTTTCTGGGGGACTACTTTTTCTTTTAGGATACTCAATACTTTATTTGCAAAGCACAATGTATAAAATGGATGTGACATGCAGTAGGTATCAATTGTGTTTAGCATAATGAGCTTTTCATCGATTAAACGTAATGAAGAAATAGGTAATGAAATCGGGGTTATAACAATGATGCCCGATTTGTCATATACAATAAGTACGATTCACACGTACCAAGGACATTGACATGAATACATGATAGATATCGCAGTACACTCAATATCAATGTTTATGTTTTTGTATAGATTAATAATAGGGGTATGTAGGTACTTAAGATGTTGTTATTCTGATCAGCAATGTTGCTCGGGTTGACATTTATGTAAAGGCAAAACTTAATTGATTTCAGCAGTCATTCTGGTTTTGAAATGCTTCGTTATTATTTATAAATAGCTTCCACCCAACTCTTTTCCATTGGACCCTGACATTTCTTTGTAATACCAGTTGGTACTTAGCATAACACTTTTGTCATATATATAGATCTACTAACTCAGTACATAACATTACATTTACCTGATAAATCAAATAATATTTGAATTATAAGAAATCTCTTCGTCTTGAATTATAATCAACTCTTCTTCTGATTTTGCCGTAGCAAGTTTGCCGTGAGTGAGCCATAGCGTAGCTTATATATAATAACAAAACATAATTCCTTTAAATTTCCGACTACAATAAAATCAAAAGGAGAGTTATGTAGAAGCGCATTGACGTATACTCGTAAATGGCCCGTAACGATTACGTAACGGAGTAATTCGAGGTTCGCAGAGTGGATGTAGAGTAACATTATTATGGAGAGATCGGTCGTAGCCCGTTATAATAAAGTCTAACTTAGCAGTATGTATATTTAAATCTCATTTTTTTATTTCGGTGTCAAATACGAAGTCTTGTTTTTCTTTGCAAATATATTATTGAATAAAGTTGTAGAGAAATAAAAAGGGTGGCCTATACCCAGCAGTGAGACCTAGAACAGGCTAATTATTATTTCTATTATTGTAGTAATTAAATGTTTTAATCAATATTTAGGAAAGTTAATAGGATCCTGTAATAGGAGACTGATTTAGTATTTAATGTCATTATGACATGAACTTTAATACATCTTAAAGTCGTTGATTGAAAATTACAACATAATTAGTTATTCGATTACAACCAAGATCGAATCGAAAATCAAATCACAGCTTCATTTGTTTTATTTCGTAAGTTAATTAATAATGAATGCTGTGGCTGACGTGCATCGTGATGCTGTCACGGGTCTGATTCATGTACCATGTACCGCGACATTCGCATTGGGGGAAAGTATAAACCGCAGCTGAATTACGATGCCACGTCTAACTTTAACGCGATTATATAGCTCCTAACACGGCTGTGAGGCTTACGATGACTGTATTGGCAGAAAAAGATGCCTCTCATAGTGTAACTGACCTAGGTTATTTACATATAGGTGCGCGCGCAAGAATAAAACGACTGTATTTTATATTATTCTACAATAAGATGATTCAATTAATTTAGTGAAAGCTCATCGAGAAAGTTGAGCACTAGTCCTAAACAGCGCTATAGAAGAGAAAGAGGCTGCTATGTTTTGCGTTAGATAGAGTATTATCACAATCACAAAGCCTGTATTGTGTATTAATGGATTTTAATTTATGATGCGGGATGGAGATGGAATGTTGCATAATAATAAACCCGCATGGTATTATCGGGACCAATGACAGTTATAGGTATTTGGGGCAAATAAAATTGATAAAGAATTATCGTATAATGAAAATATTAGAACGAGAGAGATTTTTATTTCATTTTATAAGACTGTGTAACCCTAGCAACTCCTCGTGGAACAGATAACACCAGTGCTAAAGTGATGCTGTATATTTATGTGTTTACTTGATATGTTAAACGACTTTGTTTGGAACTACGTAACTATAAACTCCTGAATCAGATCAAGAACTGTACGTATCGTTACAATATAATACAGGAATATTATAAGTCATTTTAATTAATATCGCATCTTGCGTCGATAATGTAGGTATGTATAATGTATATGGGTACTTAATGTACGACTAACATTTCTGACCAGCCCCCTTACCATGAACTATTGAAGCATGACAGTTTACGTTGTGGAAACGAGACGCCGCAGTACCAGTTTATGGTATGGGGGCAATATTCTTTGTCCACACTTTGGTGACTATGCGAATAGGATAATGTCTTTTTAAATTGAAAATACGCATTGAATCTGTTATGTTTGAAAGCCTACGGAAGGAGCACATTACGCAAGTGCAATGTTCCGTATGTCATGTGCGATAGTGACGAGTTAGCAGAGCGAGACGGTGCATGTGACCCTCCCTACTACAGTACACACTGCAGTTAGTAGGTATAGTGCATACAGGTTTTACTCGGATGCCAAAACAAGACATCTAGACTGGTTTAGGAAACTAGAATGCGATAGAAAATTATAAAACCTGCCTAAATAACCTATTTGAAGAAAAGAAAATACAAAAAATTGAGATGTAGAGTCGAACACTACAGCTCTAGAAAACTACCGTTTTTTATTCTGAACATTCCTTTAGTTTATGAGAGTGGTTTATAACAGTTAAGCGAATAGATTGTAATTAAAGATGTACCGACCAGTTGCCGATTAGTCGGTAAAGTAATGGGCCTGTGCGGCCCATTAATTATATTTACATTTCTATGCTGAAAATAGAGGTTGAAATAAAGAAATCTTCCAAATCATTTTTTTTTTAAAAAAACGTCGCCCCACACTAGGAATTTCTCCTGTATCGTAGGTGCATTTCACAAACATGAAATATTCACATACACTACACCCAGACTCGGGACAAACATCTGTAGTTCGCACAAAGTTTTGCCCCGTGCGGGAATCGAACCCGCAACCCTTAGCGCAGAAGTCCAATCGCTTAGCCACTGCGCCAATCAGGTCGTCAATTCTTCCGTCATCAGCTGGAAGTCGCATTCACCGTTAAACAAAGGTCTCCCTCTTAGAACGCCATAATGAACGGCATTTGCTATTTACATCAACCCAGTTGCCCGCAATTCTGACGAAAGCTAAGAATTTACTGAAATATCTATGCTTTATTTTTATAACAGTCTGGCAAGACGAACATTTCCGAATTACCGATGAGACCCGGACATAACCGAAAGCAATTATCGGCATTGCCGACTACTCGTCATTTTTACGACCGAGTAATCGGAGAACTTTTTGTCGGCCCATATCTAATTGTAGTATACGTACAATGGATGCTATTTACAGTGGCGGATAAAAATCATCATAGAATAATGTGTGTATTTTACCATTAGATTGAATGATGTAGAGGAAATGTAGGGAGAAAATATCGTTTGGTAGTGAGAGGGGACGCCAGTAAGCCCAAGCTGTCGCAATCAAAAGAAAGTGGCCAGGATGAATAATCCTTTGCATGACTCTACTATCCGCTTACGTAAATATTTTATTGAAAAATTGTACAATACCTAACTTGTATCCATTCGTTTTATTACTACGAGTTTATTCTAATTAGATTTTATTGAATACATTTTAACATTAGAAATAAACTATGAACGGAGAGAGTGTACTTTCTTCGTGTTTGAAAGATAAGTTAATTTTATTCAAATAAGTAAACCGTATTGTTTTTTGAATACAGTCGTATTACAGAAAAAGAAAGGAAGAAATTTAACAACTAGAGGAGATACATATCAATATGTTTATGAAGTATGCTTGCATATAATGTACAATGTACATATTAAATCAATTCTGATTTCATTTACATTTGTATGACCTTAAAAATAATGTACGAAGTCAATAAACACACTGTCGGAGGTAGAGTGTATAACGTCACAATATAAACATTTGAGAAACGCGGCAAATTACATGTAGGTAACGCTTCGTGAAAGTAATTTTTTTGTCAATCTCAGATCTCGTATTACGTCTCTAACTACCTCTGTATTAACATTTATGTTGTATAGAACTACTTATTTCTATTATGTCTATAGTTTATCCAAAAAAACCTTGCGCTTCCTTAGACTCATTTCTTACGCATATGCTATGTACATTATGTATATGTGTAAAACTGTCGAGATATTACTAATGTGATTCATGATTATCACAAAATGACACAATTGCTAGTCAAAACATTTGATGAAGCATAGCGGTCGATGTCCAGCAATTTTTTTTATTACATTGTATGTATGATGACATGACCCTAATATCACCCATAGTACCTACTATAGATGAGGTAACTTTAATCTGAGTATACCGTTATTCGATTATGGAGTAACAGCAAATCATAATCAATTTCAAACTCTTATTACGGGCACTCTACATTTCACTTGAAAGTAAACAAAATGTTGCAATAGGAACATTGCATGTTGATAGAAATGTTTCAATACAAATTGTTGTCCGTAGCGTGTGTCGACGTGATAGTGATCATGATCATCCGCCCATACAAATTACTAGATAAAATGCAATATTTCAGTAAAATAGTATTTCTTTAAAATCAATTTAAGAACTACCTATGGGTGCCCTCAGTTCTATCTTTGAAAATATTCTAATTTCTATTCTATTACGGAATAAGCAATCGAAGATAAATTTATGTAGAGTTTGAAATCCATATTTCTACCGTAATATTAATTATGTAAAACAAGCCAACTTTGACACTTATAACGTAAGTAGGGTAGTAGGATAATGTTTACAAATTTATCTATCTCGTAACAAGATCAAAAGTAAAACTTAATTACATCACCGAATCCAAATAAGGTCGGTGACGTACAGCGACTCTACCAGAGCGCGAGCAAAAGGGCTCACCATGTTGCCTCCAGTCCTACTGTTTAGAACATTTCAAAGGAGACGATGGAAATGTAGGTTCAGTAAACCTTTCGCCTATTGTTAGGTGAACCACAGTACACAAGTCAGAATAACATTGTATACAGAAACTCGAAACTTGCCGCTTGCGATCAAAGACATAACAATGTGTTAAGATGGAGCAGATTACTACAACAATATGTATTGAGCAATTGCATTGTTGTCGAGGAGTTACGAGTACGATAGGTGAGCAAACGCATCGTGCGATACGACCGTCACTTTCCAACAAAGTCAATGAAGCGCGGAGAAAGTGGCAACCTCCACGTCCGCGTACTACTGCCGTCTGTAAAATCCGCTGACTCATTCGCACCTCACGCTTGGCAGAAATTGTATTCTTTAATGATATAACGATCATATTACAAGTGTTAGCCAATGGTTTTAATGATTGTTTTCCAGAGCTAAGCTGATTGTCTCTATTGAGTTACTCTGTACAGTCAAGTTAAAAGATACTTATTCAAATAGCAATAATGAAATTTATTATTTACATAGAGTTTTATACGGGCTATTATAATTTATATAAATATATAATAGTGTACCTGTACATATACACTATACCTACGTTTAAAACTTTATAGGTTGTTTTAAAAATGACGATCTGATTGGCGCAGTGGCTAAGCGATTGGACTGCTGCGCTAAGGGTTGCGGGTTCAATTCTCGCACGGGGCAAAAGTTTGTGTGATCCGCAGATGTTTGTTTCGAGTCTGGGTGTTTGTGTATATGATATTTCATGTTTGTGAAACGCACCCACGATACAGGATAAATTCCTAGTGTGGGGCGACGTTTCTTTTTAAACAAACAATAAATGGTATTTTAGTACCTAACATGTTAGTTTGCTAAATTCCTGTATCTTTTCACGCGTCACTTCATCTTGAATTACCTCTACCTATTATAATGACCGAGGTTTGATAAATAGTGTTTAAGTGGGTGTGTCATTATTATTATCGGTGTGTTAGACCTCTCTAATTGATATGAATTGTGGTAGTCCCATTAATATACGATAATTATTTAATTACATAATGTAATAGTTAATGTAGGGTAATGATCTATGACTGTACAACTTTATTAAAAGCCGTTTCTCCACTTTACATTGACCACTACTAAAACAGTAAAACTTTAACATATTCGTATGCGTGTATAATTTAAACGACTAAAAAGTGAGCTTTTGCAAACGGATTAAAATAATATTGACATAACTTTTCGTCTGTTCTATCAGCTCCGATCTGTCTTCTATCCGCTTTATATTTTAAACTACACAAAAGCATATTATATGTACATGAAGGCGCCTAGAGATAGGAGGCCTACTCACTACGCCTACCAATAAAAAGGTATATACCTTTTTTATAGCTATATACATTTTGATACTGACGTAGTTTAAAGTGTAAGGGTCATAAACTGTTATAAATATCAAATATTACTACTAAATTCTAAGCTTCCGAATAGATAGGTCATTGTTGGTTGGCCTACTTTCTTTGTACGTTTTTCACATATTTTATGACTTAGTAGTTAGAATGTATATTAAATAGTTTTCTACAAGAGATTCGACATGTTTATAAGTTATCTAAGTACGTAAATGGAAAGAATAACGGACCTTTATGGTCAGCTATACAGAGGACATCGTATGCCAAGAAAGAGAGAGCGCTTTTATGACTTTCACGATTTAAATGAGGAACGCTTTGTCATATTCTATACCTACCCGTTGTATGAATATGATGACTCTTGAACCTGTGACCAGAGGTTTATTTTCTATCTCCTAATTCTTAAGCTATGGATATTTGTTAAGTGAGTTAATATAATACAAATGTGATAAAGTCACTTTGTACAGGTAAATCCATTTAAAAAAATGAAACACATACTTATAGGCCTAACCTATTTGTTAGTAGATTTATGTTTTACTGTACGATATGTGTCGTTATACACAACAGTCTGTTATAGAACCATACTTATAGGTGGATTTTTCTAGTACAAAATTCCATGAAACATAATATTGAAGAAACTATCTTGGCTGTGCCAGTCTAATATGTCAATCTGAAAGCTGGCTAATTTCTTTAATGCATAAGTTGCAAAACTTGATCAGATAAACAAGACTGCTAGGTAGCTCAACTTAGTTGTACACTGGCTCCGCACGGCAAAACTTAGTATCACACTTTTAAAATTGCAATAACTTTTAAAGTAAACAAAACCGACTCAAATAAAAAGTTCGATAAATGTTACTGTTGTATATTTTACTGTAGTTTCAAAGAAAGCTGTTAAAGTTTGCTATGAAACGATTTTAATTCAAATCTCTAACTTATAGTTTAGAAATAAAATTAATTATAAAAGTATTGTACTTAGTTCTGCCGGCTAGTGTACATAGAAAAAAGTTTGTATATGATAGGATCAGACTATCAGTGCAGGAGCTGCGTAGCTCCTGGACTCGATCACGGATCACGGCACGGAACAACATCTGTGTCATCACTCTTCACTGTTGTTGTCACATACAGGGAATTGGAATAATGCCAACCCATTGCGCAAAGACCATGGAATCGTCGATTAACCATCAGCTTGCACATTACCACAAATTGTGACATAATCAAGGACCATCTGCAAAGACCGATAAAGCTACAACGACTTACGTAGACAATATAGATGCCTCTGCCTATATTGGTATACCTATTATTATTAATATTTACTCTAAAATATGATTTACCGATCAATTTTGCTGGTATCGCGAACACTAAACATGGATAATTCGATATGCTTTATAACTATCTGCGTTCATTTAATGGGTTTGATTGACATAGACGGTGCAATGGTTCGTTCTTGAGATTTCTTTGAAATTCAATGCTAGATTGATTCCATGTTAAGGATATATTTGGTATATCAAAAAACTAATACAATAGGAAACGGGCTTTCCAATCAACCCAAATGCAAAAATTTTTTTTACTCGACAGCAGTTCATTATTCCTCTGCCGACATACTGCTTATAGGTATGCACCATATTAATACGTGCTGAGCTTAATAAGAGTAGTTGCATAAATGACAAACTGCGTCGACGTGATAATAGTACGTTCTCGATTACATAACTAATATCATGCGCCACAGGACCCAACTGACGCAATGGGTGTCTGTTAGGTGATCCAACTGTCGCAATTTGTAGCACTTTGGCTTGTAAACTGCTCGTTTAACACACTATTGTTCGCTGTTCTTGCCTATGTTCGATCAAATAAATTGATTCTCACGTACATACTTCTATTATTGTGACATCAAGCAGACTTTGGGATTTCAACAATATATTAAAAAAAAATGTCTACTATAGTACTCTTTATAAAACAGATATAACATAGCTATAATTATAAACCTATCCTATACAACTACCATAAACGTGTTCATAGGTGCAATTTGTGTTCGTTACCCAATTCAAAGTTAACGTCAAAAGTCAAGATTGAACACATAAATATCGTTAATACTTAGCATAGCCTTCTAGATATTAACGGAATCATTTTTATTGTTTCAGATACTTCCTTCTTCTATAGTTCCTAGTTATGATTATTAGGATACGATGGCTTATTCAATGGATCGCTACTCTCTCTACATGTTTATTGATATCAGGTAAAATCTTGCTTACGCAGATTTCAACGTCTTATGAGCATTTTGTAAAAAAAACGAATAACGTTAATATACATTTGCAATTTTCAGGTAGTCCAATATTTCTGCAACAATCGGGAAGAAGCCATAAACCTGTAATAAAATGGAGGCAGCCGACAGATGATTGGACTTGGACATTAACACCTCGAAATGAAGAACCATTCTTCCTTCCTTCTAATTACACTCATACTCTGCCACCGTCTGCTAATGAGACTGAACTAATCGCACACATGGCCGCTTTAAAACGAAACTATTCACGTCTTCTATGGGATAATGATAAGAGCACAAATTTACCAGTCTTCGTAGAAAAGGCTCTAAAACTTCTTAATCTAAAACAAGTTTATTACGAAGTAGAGCACTCTGTTATGTCTAAGGTTTCATGCACAGCTTGCAAAGCTGGTGCAGGGCTTTTGCAGCATTACATTAGGCTTGGTAAAAGCAAAGACGAGATCAATAAGATGATCTACCAATTCTGTGTCTCGTTAAAAATTCAGTCCGCTCGCGTGTGTGAAGGAATTACAAGGCTTTTTGGGGTAAGGGGTCGTGTCACCTAGAACGAAACAGACAAACACATAAATTCAAACCTTTTCTATATTATTATTATTTTCACATTCCAGAGTGAAGTAGTGTACGTATTGAAACGCATCACGATAGGCCCTGATGAAATATGCAGTTTTGTGATCGGAGACGCCTGTGGGGATGTGTACAACCCTTACCACGAGTGGGAGGTGGCATTCCCACCGGTGCCGAAACCTGCCATACGATCACTTGATTCTCCAGTTGATAAAGCTCCAACATTTAAAGTTTTACAGATTTCTGATACGCATTTCGATCCATACTATGCTGAAGGTAAACAATTAAAATATTGAATAATATTCCGACTTAAACTTCCAGAAACTTGAATTACTGATCATCACCCTAAAGCGACTTTTTTATATTCTGAAATGAAACCAAACGACTTTTTAGGGATTCCCATATGCAGCAACTCATAATTATTACGTATGATATTACTATCATTTTATCCACGATTCACAAAAATAATGATTTTTAGGAGCTAATGCCGAATGCAACGAGCCTCTTTGTTGTCGGGCGTCTAGCGGGCCAGCGTTGACGCCGGGCGGAGGTGCTGGTCGCTGGGGTGACTATCGCAAGTGTGACACACCGAAGCGCACCATAGACCACATGCTCAAGCACATAGCAGACACTCACACTGTAAGTTAACACCGGTGGATCTCGCTATGAGTATTGTAGACAGTAATTGCTAACATTTTCGTCCGACTTTCATCCGATCGTTTATCGGATGATCGTTGTAATGTTAATAATGCATCCTAACATATTGAGAAAAAGGCCGCACACGACGAAGAGATCGATTAACTCGACATACACTGACTATTTAGTAAAGTAAAATCACGAAATGTAACTCTACCTTGTTCCAGGACATCGACTACATTTTATGGACGGGAGATTTACCACCGCACGATGTATGGAATCAAACGAAAGAAGAGAACTTGAAGGTTCTCCAAGAAACTGTGGCACAAATGTCGGACATGTTCCCCGGTGTTCCGATATTCCCCGCACTTGGGAACCATGAGTCTTCTCCAGTAAATAGGTACGAAATTAAATACGAAGCGCAAGACACAATTATTAACGTCAGGGTCATTATAATTACTGGCAATCCCTTTCAAGACCAGCTATTAGTGTATTGCAACTACTGTGCAATATGAGAGCATTAGATTATACGGATGTATTACTCATATATCAAATGAGATATCCAACAGAGCTTGGTATACGGAAATGCCTGTCGCTAGAATGACCGCAAATATGTATAGGCAAATAGGTAACCAACACATATCCGGACCAATTTAATCTGCCTACCTACTGAAATGATATTCGTGATTCTAGCTCTCTAGTGTAGTTTATACATTTGTGTATTCTTATCATAGGTAAACCCTACATAATAATATAAATCTCGTCATAAATAAGTATGTAAGTAAGTTTCATTTATTATAATATTAAACCGAACGGGCTGTGCACTAACGAGTTATTTCGAGATCTCATTCATTTAATTATCGAGCGATAACGGAATTTGTCTCGCGCTATTAAATAGAAATATCAAGTACAAGGGCAATTTATTATGATATTAATAGAATCCTATCATTTAATAAAACGGTAGAAGGCTCCCAATCGATCCAATGTATAGTGGATTTGTTGCATGAATGTAGATGATGTTAGAAACTGTAATCCTTAGATAGCAATGCGGTGTGCTACAGCTTAGGTTGCCAGTTGTTGGGAAAGGCGTGTTGTAATGATAAAGTAGGTACAGTCGCGTGCAAAAAGATGTAGCCTTCAACAACCACTGCGATATATTTAAGTATTTGTTTTCCAGTTTTTATCAGATTGTAAGGTCAAATCTTTTTGTAGGTTTTGTAGGCGGCTATACTTGCTAACCCCCTAACCACTAACTTTAAGAGGTCATGGTAAGGTGCCAGTTGTCAATATTGTCGGTGAATATGCATAATCTTACTGTATTTCCAAATGCTTTGATTTCAGTTTCCCGCCGCCGTACATTTCATCGTCGGAGCTGAACATCGCGTGGCTGTACGACGAGCTGGACGCTCAGTGGCGCCGCTGGCTACCGGCGGGCGTCTCCCACACTGTGCGCCGCGGCGCCTTCTACTCTGTCCTCGTACGGCCAGGCTTCCGCATCATATCTCTTAATATGAACTACTGTAATAACAAGAACTGGTAAAGATCATGTTAAACCATATATTTTTAATGTTTTACAATATAGGTACACCTTAAGTGTGTATTTCACTTGATTGAAACGTTTACTTGGTGATAACATTTGACTAAGGTAAAAAGTTACAGGCGCTAGAGACTTGTTATGTAGATTTCATTGAACAACGGTCAACATTTAACACTTAATTACTAATTGATTTTATCCTGTTATATACAGGTGGCTGCTAATGAACAGCACGGATCCAGCGACGGAACTTCAATGGTTGATATACGAGTTACAATCGGCAGAGTTCAGTGGTGAAAAGGTCCACATCATAGGCCACATACCGCCGGGCCATTCCGACTGTTTGAAAGTATGGAGCCGAAATTACTACGCCATTGTTAATCGATATGAATCAACGATAACTGCCCAATTTTTCGGACACACGCATTTCGATGAATTCGAAGTTTTTTATGATTCGAATGACCTTGGTAAGTGAACCTTGTCGAGATCATTAAGATACTCAAAATATTTTACATAGGTATTTTCGGTACCTTCATTTGTTATGCTGCTTTCAGGTAGAGCCACAAGTATTGCTTACGTTGGACCCTCTGTTACGCCGTACTACGATTTGAATTTAGGATATCGAATATATTATGTAGACGGTGATCATGAGGCCACGACTCGGGTAACTATCACATAATATTATAAATATTATTTATAAATCCATAAATATAAAATATCTGACCACTTTACGTTTTCCAGCAAGTAGTTGACCATGAGACGTGGATTATGAACTTAAAAGAGGCTAATCTGTTCGGGTACCCGATATGGTACAAGTTGTACTCGGCCCGATCTGCATACTTGATGCCGGCGCTTCGACCGCAGGATTGGGACAAGTTCATTGACGATATGACTACCAAAGAGGATGTTTTTAACTTATATTACAAGTAATATTTTTGTTTATTATGTAAAGTACTTCGATCTATTTACACAGCCAGATCAATAATAGTAGATGTGGCACATAAAGGTAAGATGATATTATTAGAAGGACTTATTAGTTTAATATTATAGCCGGTATAGACAGTACCTATAGTTATTAGTGGACAGGCAACAATTTTTATTAGTACCGGGTAAAATGGTGTAAGTTTCATAAACATAAGGGTGAATAGAAACAAATCTTTGAAAATAATTGTATAGCAAATAGAGTAAAGATTGTTACCATTAAGGACCCTATAATTTTAATTTGTATTATAAACAAAATCTTGTGCCATTTTTTTGTACTAACTGTAATTTAATGTTAAAATCAGCTCCAAAATGTTGTCTCAATTCTCCCCAAGATTTGATTAACCCTGTTTTACGATATATAGATACCTACATTGTCAGTGAAGTACCTATGTGTCATATGAAACATGTTATGGGGGACAAATGAATAAAATATGCGAAACACGTCGGGCTGTCGGGCATAGCTTTATCCAACTCGAATCTAACTGTACTCCCAGTCTAACGGACCAAGAATCATTAACGCGGTTAAGTGAAAAGCTAATCTTCAGAATATCTAATTGACGGGGAAGATGGACGTTATTGCCTAGACAACGTAGCGTGGCTATCTTATCCTACATATCCATTAATTTAGTATACATACTCAGGTGTAGGTAAAGGTGATACGGTACATCTTCTGTATTATACAATAAGACCATAATATACGCAAAGTTTATACATGCTAAATATAAACTTTATTTAAATTACAGACATTATTGGAAGAACAGCCCACGGCGGGGCACCTGCGACGGCGAGTGTCGCAAACGTCTTGTGTGCGACGCGCGGTCGGGGCGCTCGCACGACCGACGCGCGCTGTGCGGGCTTATCGAGGCGCGCATAGACGGTGCTACGCCTGCGCCGCAAACTTGGCGCGCCTGGCTCTACAATGGCCTCTCTGTCTCGTAAGTTTCTAACCACGCTTGGGTCTAACTCTTATCCACCGCTCTGTAAATATGACGCATGTACAAATCACAATGTTTCCAAGAAAATAAGCTTTCTATTGTTTACTTACATTCTTATTATTATCTAAGTCAGATACTAATAGGATTTAAGGATTATTTTAATGTTTTACTAGAAAAATTACGTATTTGTTAAAACATACACTCACATTGATCTACTTACTTGGATATAAAGGAAAATGCAATAGATGGGAAAAGTGCTTACCTAAGATATATTCTCGTTCCTGAAACGAGCAAATTCTGCAATATCGTAATTTATGGCGTCGTACTGTTCCAATCACAGATGCTTCTCGTCATTATTGGCCGCTAAATGAATGTGTACCTAAAGTATTTTAGAATATCAAAGGTTTCTACAACAAACATACCGTCAGTAAAAAGGCGTAGGCAGTATGTTACCAGTTTGTACTAATTACTAATTAATAACCCTCGTATTCCAGTGTGTATGTTCTGTTTACACAGTTACTTTGGGTACCTGAAAACGTAGTTCTTATTGATGCATATCTTATTTTTCTTGTCTCAGCAGTTACTATACCACCTTTATCCCTTCACTAATGTAGTATTATTTGACAAAAAAACCATTCGACGACCTAAGCAGCTAATATATGATTATTTCTATGGTATAATCTGTAAATATTTGTTACATCCAGAGACCCTCCTTCTGTACAGCAAGTATAACTGGTGGTGGAATTATCCTTAAGTTTTCTGCACAACAACCACAAGGTCAGTATAACGTAATAGATATGTTATTGATAACAATGTATTCCTAGACATTTTAAGGAGGATGGTATAATATTACAATTAACATATTGTACATTTTTAATGAGGTACCTACGGTAAGTACTTGGTGTGGTTTGCGTTAGCTATTGGTTAAGGCAATTAGTTTTGGTGGAGGATATTCCAAATTTAATGTGGATCTTAACGAAGCTTGGTAATTGAATAAATAAGAATAAGTATAATATAAAGTGGAACAAAGCGATTTCTTTGTAATTTTAAAAGTTTAATCTGCTTGATACCAAATTGACAAAAATGCGTATTTACCTCATATGTTTCCACTAAGTGTATGATTACAGAATTATTTTAATGTTACTGTTTAAAGAGCAGCTTATTTTAGTTTATTATATTTAGTTATTCTGATTGTTTGTTTCCAACCTACTTATTAGAAGGATTTTCTTTGCGCTATTATTCACAAGTCGTTTGAATTTCAGGGTGTCCATGATAATGCAATTACCTCAAGTGGCATATCAAATACCAAAGTTTGTGATGGGACTCGGCTGAAGAATGTTTAACAAAGTAGGCATGTGTAAAAATCGGCATACCACCGTGCTTAGTCATGAAGACCTTATGGTTTTCAACGATCGCCTCGACTTAACCAAAATAGTTATTTATTTCCTAATTATCATAAATAATGACGTGCGTAAGGCGTTTTATTTTTATCAGGAATTACTTATTTGCTTAAGCGATCAAAATAATTGTTTGTGGTTTTGAATACTAATAACCACTTTAATTACATATTAGTAGTGATTTTTAAGAATATTTGTAAATATTAATTTTAATTGTATAAATAAACTAGTGCCTCTAATTGTTGTTTTATTGCAAGCACAGAGACTTCTGTCCTTTAAAAAATCCTAATTTAACCTTGCGTCAGTAGGTAAGTTTTTGATACATGAAAAAAAAACATGTAACCATGGGTGCCAGTTTTAAATGGAATATTAATAACACAATCTTCTTATATCTTATATCTTCTTGGTTAGAACGACCCACCTTACATAATTATGGTTACTTCAAGCAATGTTGCAAAGCATAATTTATTATCAACCTAACGACTAATAATAATTTATATTATAAGAGGTATAATAATTAAATTAAAGCAAAAGTTGTTTTCAAAACACTTTTTATTACCATCAAAGACATAAATTCAAATAACACTATTTACAAAATAAAAAAGAATTCTAATAATACATGTCATGAATTTAAAATTTAAAAATAAATTGATCGACAAATTCAGTATCAATTATAATACAGATCGTCAGAATAGTTAAAATTAAATTTTGAGTATTTCTAATTGTTGATAAAATTATTTTGTGCACACTTGGTCCCGTGTTTCAGCATAAATGGCCAAAAAAAATTGAGCACATATTTTTGTTGAGTACCTAATAATTGTTTATTTTATACGACATACATATAAAATCAATGTTTACTTCGCAACTGTATTTCACTAACAGTGCTCTAAATACATATTTACACAGACAGTAGAAATCAACACTCTTCTTCCATAACTTAAAAATTAAGAAGTTTGTGCACATATTTTAAACCGAGAACAGACATAGCGCGTTTTTCATGTGCAATAGGATATGAGTTGTACTACTGCATAATCCAAAGTTCGAAACCATGTTATTTGATTTATTTACTCACATACTTATCACTTTTTTGTCATGTAAGCAATCGACAAGGAGGTAAGTGGTATAGCTTTTTTGAAAGCTGTCGATACTTATTAAAATGAAGAAAATAGATTTAAATAAAATACTTAAGTAGCGTATTTTTACCCCCTAGGATACTACCACGTATCTAAAAAGGGTCAGGCCGAAAGCTGAACTACCAACTCTATAAACAGACTACATATATTTTTACCTAGTGCTACCCTGCAATGCGACGATCCTGAACATATGAAGGTATATTTATATTTTTCTCAATACTTTTTATAACTGCGGTCTATACTTGGTGAATTTGGTTTTACTATCTGGTAGCGCTAAAAGACTCATTCCTATGCACTGTCGTGAGCAGTCAAGTCTTCATATTTTGCCTTCAGCCTTGCGATGTCTGTTCACGGAGTAAAATGTATATTTAAAATCACTATTACAAGCTGAAACATTAAGTAACAAGAAAACAGAATAAAGGAGAACCAATATCCCAAATGAATCGCTTGCCACATCCACCAATGGTCCAGTCTTTATAATCTAAGGAATTATATAGTGTGTTAAGCGTATGCCAGCCACTGTTCACACGTGTACAAAATCGGTCATTACTGGAATCTTCATTTCGAAGCTGGCCACTTTTGGCTGTAGCAAGAAGTCCATAGATATCTTAAATAGCTGTTGAGATTTGTGTTATTTTAGGTACTACTTGACATAGTTTAGTGCTTCTCTTATTATACTGTCAGACTTAAGGCACCAGTAAGGCGGTAAGTAAGCATTACAATCTATTCAAAGAACTATCATAGGTACCTACCTACAATTATTAACAATTCTTATCCTATTGGTTGGCCTATACTTTAAAGCACTCATTATTCATTAGTTAATGTTACTAACTACAATGTCAGTGAACCAGTGCACTATTCTATACAGACTTTGTTCACTGAAATATAAGGAAACATTGGAACAGAATATGGTGTCTAGTATGTTGTGCCCTAAGTCGTTAGTTATATGTCTAAAGTACTTCAATTACATATGTATTCAGATAATTTAATAAGAATTTGCACACCATCTTATCATCTACCTATTAAAAAGACTAGGAGTGATCAAATAATTAAAAGCTAGCAGTCCTATTTAACATTATTAAACAGACACTGTGCCAAATTTTAGGTGGGTGATATTATACCTATCTATTTAGCCAGTATCTATGGTTTGTACACAATAAAAAAATGCTAACAACTAAAATTGTAAAAAAATCTTGAATTTCCACTAACTTCTTTTTATTAAAGGATTGTTTAAATACTGTTCCCAAAATTTAATCTGATCATAAAATATATTGTTTCATTCATTTCATAAAAGTATTCCATATAATATTATCTATTAAACAAACATATAACTAACTGTAGATAAGTTTTGTTTTTTCTACAATGTGTGAATAGTTGTGATGATTCATAAATACTTGTTTTCTTTATGAATTGTAAATTATCATCACTACAGATGTTTGTAATTACGGTTCTATGGTTGTAATTAAACAGCTAAAAAATTAAATTCAGAGAGCATGTATTTCTTATAAGTAAGTCGCACCTTGTAAGAGGTTTCTAGTATGTACCATTGTAAATAATTTTCATCTTATCATTCTGGTGTCTTTAATAGTAGGTCAGTATGTAACTATGAGAAGACTAACCTCCTAAAATTTGTCACATATCCATTTACATCTAACCAAAGATCAAATTTGAATACATAGGCACTCACTCAGACTGCAAGGACTTCACAGATAAATATTATAACAATAACCTAAATAGTAGTGATGTATAAAACAGTCTTACTTTGTGAGTAATTACTATTTAAATGTCAGTGGATTCTATTTTCATAGTCCCAATAAACCCTTGCTTTATATAAACACATACACATAAACTGCCATGCAGCAGACACAATGAATAAACTATTGATTGCAGTCACATGATGACTGTGGGCATACAGGGTTAATTAAAACAATAATATATACTTTAAACAATTAGTTTGACACATACTTAAATAAAAAGGTGTAAATTTAATGCTTATTCCTGACCATTTTCGAGAAGCCTTAGCCCTGCAAGGTTACAGTAAAAGGCTAGTGTTATGATTGGTTGACATTCACTGATAAGGTGTTCTAATTAATAAATAATAACAGAATAAAATTTAAATGGGCTATCAATAGCCATATTTATGTGCTGCTGAACTTTAACTCTGTCAAAATATAGACTTAGCTAGAAATCTATGAATTTTATTTATTTGTATTGATAAGGTAACTATTAACTTAGTAAACAATGGTGAAGTAATTAAATGAACAGCGGTTATAAATCATTGTACTAGGTATAAGCATAAAAGTAAAAATGTATACTTATTCGTGAGGTATATAAAGCAAAGGCTGTTTGTGTACAAATATCAAAGTTACAATGAGATGTTTTTAATGTTGATAAATCTAAGCAAACCCGTAAAGAATCCTAATTTAAAATGAATGCTTAATATAAAACTGCCATACAAACAACTGACTTTGTGTGGAACTATAATAAATGCATATACTTGATAAAAATAATGGCACAAAATCAGACATGGGTTTGAACCCCTTAATCTCAAATATCATAACGATATTACTTTTTATTATTTTGAGTGCACAGTCAAATTAATATTACTAATATAGCTACGACTTACAATCTTTACACATGGAATGTAATAAAAAAGTTAAAAACACTGGTATACAAATTAAGTATTATTATGAACAAATCACAGTAGCCTACGCAAGTTTTTTCTGCTTTTTCTTGTTCCAACAGCATAGTCACATTTCTTCCTTTTAGAAGGACTCGGTGCATTTAGATCATATTGAATACAACTCTTACCTGGATGTCTACTGCAATTGCAAGACCTGCAAAATTGATAGCAGCATGTGGCATTGGTGCATTCAACCCATTCTTCTCCAGTTGCTTCTTCTGTAACCTTGGCAGGTTGTGAACACCTTACACATGACAACTGCAAGCGTGAGTCCAGTGACGCAGTCTGTAAATACACACACTAAGGTTTTAATACAATAAAACACAAGTAATAATTATCCTAGTTTTATAATGTTAAAATAGCCTAAGTAAATATCTCAAAACTAAGTAAAACAATGTGTTGTGGTGCAACTTGGGAGAGGCATATGTGCCGCAGTGGTCTGTGATAGGCTCAGAGATAAGATGAAGTAGTACAATAACATGAACAATCAAACCTAGTGATTATTGTATAACTGGTAAATTGTTAAAGGTGCCTATATCAATTTATCCTTTTAAGAATTATATTACACATAACAAAACAAACATACCTTTATGAATTTCTTAAATCTATTTGTCCGGGGTGAATATTGTGGACTCATAGGATTGTTGTTAACAATATTATCATTTATCTCATTATGAATTTCTTTCAGACAGCCATCACCAGACTTAGTACTTTTCAATTTTGCTTTGCGATTGTTTGATAGATTTTCTTGATTTTCTTTTGCTGTTTTTAGATGTTGCCTTATCTCCTGTTTCTTCTCTTTATTGTTATATGAATTCCATATTTCATTCCATGTAGTGCTTACAGAGCACAAATTACAGATATCCTCATTACTTAGATATTGAAAAATCTTTTGTAGAGGTGGTATGGCACATGACTGGTCTAACAAGCTTAGTATATCTATTTTTTGGTCAAGTCTGGCTAGAATAGGTGGGCCATTTGCAGTTTTCGGAATTTGTTTAGAGACTAGTTCACGCTTTTCACATGAAAGTGAATGTATGACAAAATCTAGTTTCCTACCAGATTTTCTGCATGGACTTATTATACAATTCCTTTTCACTGGTGTAATGGGGTATGAAAACGTTTGTTCTCGTATGTTCAGCCTATAAATATATCTAGTACTCCTTTCAGTGCTATGAGAATGTTCTGTAGGTATAGGATGAGCAGAATTCTCTTTGTCTTCATTGACTTCTAAACTTTGTATTTTTCCAGCAATCCATGTTGTTGGAGTAGGAACTGTTGTAAGTGGTTTCGTTGATTCAACACTCGAATGAGGTCGTTTGATGGCTCTTCTCGGCGGCGGAGTTTCCGTACAGATTTCGTTACGCGGTTTTAAATGACTGTATCTATATGTGGCATCAGGAGTAACATAGTCAACTTGGATCTGATCAATATAGGTTGTAGCTACAACAGATCGGTCAAGAAAATCGTTCGAAATGTCTGAGCGTTCTATCGAACCTGGGGTAAACGATGTATGGTATCCACTATCCTCAGCTTTATTATAGCAATTAATATTGTCATAAGATAAGAATGACTTTGTAGATTCAGCGTAATCACAATGAACATCCATTTTATAAGTTGTTTGTTAACTTGTCTGTTACTGAAATCCCATGATACATGCCAATTTCGTCAACAATGAAACATTTCAATACTTTTACCACACATAATACAACTAATTACACATGGCAATGGCATTAATCAATAATTGACTATTCTTGGTTAACGTTTTTCAAATAAGATCTCAAAGAAACAATTATTTCGGTTATTATTAAACAAAAACGTCCATAAAATTACATACAACTTTCAGCTTCTTATCCATAGACTATTAAAAATTTCAAATTTCATTCAAACAGATTCAAACATATTGTTTTTCATTCATGCGTTCGTTCTCTATGATCATGATGTTATTATCTTTGTATTCTAATGTAGTAGGTTTATATTTTATCGTCATAACTATGAAGCTTAATTTAATGTCCATGACAATCATAATTTAAAAGTCATTAAAAAACGAGGCTCTTAAAAAATCTTATTTGCTTTGCAGTATTCTTACTCTATAGTTTTATATTTATATTATATAGTCTGTGTCGGGTTCTACGTCGGGAAGTCTATGGTTAATATGTATGAAAATGAAATAAATATTTTTCACTACCTAGACAAGAAAAATGTTTAAACTTTACTAAAATGTGCTACAGGTTGCTGTACACTGACTACACGGGCATCATTATTTAAAACCTAAAAAAGTGAATATATACAATAGGTTTCTAAAATGGCTATGAGCGTTAAAGACTTGTGTAGATTATGTGCAAAGAAAGACGAGTTTTCTAAAGATCTATTGGATGAAAGTAATAGAAATGTTCTAAAACTAATACAAGATTTCATTCAAATTATCGTGAGTATGATTTAAAGTATTAATTCATCATTAGTTTCGTAACAGTGCTCTTTAACTTATGAATAATTTAAGAAATACAAATGCTGATTATCTACCTAAACCAATTTTTGTTTACAAAATATGTATAAACGAATGCACTTAGCTACACAGAAAGTTCTGTGTACTTTTAGGTATAATGTAAACATGATTTAATTGTCTGTCCAATTCATGCTTTCTTATTACTTATCTGATAATTTATAAAATTTCTTTAGTAATTGTTCACCTACTATTTCTAAAATTATGTTTTAGGTTTATGATAATGACAATATGCCAACTAAGATTTGTATGAACTGTGAAGAAAAAATGGTTTCATTTCAACTATTCGTTCTTGAATGTTATAAAGTACAAGAAACACTTAAAAAGATGTATGAAGATAGCTTTGACTCTCTTAATATCAAGCTTGAAACTTCAAAATATGTAGAATTTGGAGCTCCTATAAAATCTGAGGTAAGGATGCAATCTTTTAAAATGAGGTGTTCTTTGATTATATTATTAAACAACAAAATTATAAGAAAGTAAACATATTCCCTTATAACACAATAATTCTACTTCTCAGCCCACTGGATACAATTAAGAAAAAGCAAAAATCAAACTGTGATAGTCACGGTTCGATTTTTATTCAAATGAATGTAATGAGAATACATTTTAATTTAAATTCTATTATTGATGTGTTAAGTGTACAAAACAAAAATAAAAAGCATGTAAATTAAAGATAGGTGTGTCACAATGTCAATTATATTCTGTGCATAAGGATATATCTTTATAAATTGCAGGTTAAGGATGAAGTGACTGCAGAGGACATAGTTTGTAAGTACCTAATAAGTAAAAAATAATTATTTCAGTGTTGGTATTTGTGAAAAGAGACATTTCCATCACAAATGCATATATACCATAGAGAGCTATAACATTAAACCTTAATTAAAGTATGATTTCAGGTGCACTGAATAATGAAGCAGTGAATGTATCAGTAATAGATGTGTATCATGATAGTCACAGTGATCATAATGATACTGACATAAATAATGATGATGATGTTGATGAAGATGTTGATGATGATGGTGATGACGATGGTGATGACGATGAAGATGATAGGTTTCTGGATGATATGGCTGTAGTAAGATTAAAGTCAGTAAAGAGTAAGAGAATAAGACGGAAGGAGATAACTGAAGAAGAAGCAGAGGAATTTAACAAAGTTCTCAAAAAATCTAATTTGAAAGTTAAGGATTTTGTAAAGTAAGTGGCCTTTATAATTATGAGCCTATATTGTTAAGTTAAACATCCATAAATTGGTAATGAACAACATAACACTGTTACCCTTTAATTCAGCTCATGTGACCCCTTCAGGGACAAGTGTGATGTTATTTGTTGTTTATATCCATAAATAAAAATACCTGTAGAACTGAATAGCAAAAGTAACCTAATAAATATATTAACCAATCAATTTATTTATTTTAGATTGCAATGTCATTTTTGCGAAGAGAAGCTAAAAACTTGGTGTGGTTTGCGGTTACACTATGCAAAGCAGCATAAAAGTGAACCATTTGCTTTCTGTTTATGTGGCTTTGTTGTGCGATCTAAAAGTGTTCTTTACAAACATGTATCAGACCACAAAATAGAAAGCAGAAAATTAAGAAAGAATAATTCAGATACTGATGACGAAAAACAGGATGTTAAATACTCTAATTTGAATGTTAAAGACTTCATAAGGTAAAGTACATTCAACAATTATCTATGTGAAATGTAGTTCTGATAAGTTTACAATTTTAAATTATGTACCCATAAATTGCATATTTGGAAATTTCCAGATTCAAATGCGCCAACTGTGAAATAGAGTGTTCGAGCTGGTATAGTTTGAAAGCCCATTCTGAAAGAGTGCACAAGATATCACCAGTGGTTTCTTGTGTCTGTGGGATCACCCTCAAGTCCAAGTCAGTTATGTACAAACATGTACAGGACCATAGAAATCCTAATGTGCTGTCGTAAGTACGGTTTTTGTTTTTGTGATACTGCAGTAACATTTTACGACTCGTTCATTGTCAACGCTTGGATTACGGTCTTTTGCGCAAAATGTGATGTTGGATTTCCAAACAATTCAAACAAATTCTGTTTTTCTCATTACAGATGTGACAAGTGTCCGCGTATTACGAAAACACTATCTGCCTTAAATAAACACAAAATGAGACACATACCAAAATCAGAAAGAAAATTCTGTTGTGCCTCATGCGACAAAATATTTACTTCTAAGGATGCTTTAAAATCTCACGAAAGATCTCATATACCGATAGAAGAACGAAAAATATATCGTTGTGATATTTGCAATATGAAGTAAGTGGTGTTTCTCCTGCTATACATTGCTGGATGCTCATGAAGGATGTATTAGAGTGTAGAGTCCCATTCTCTTGAAACTAAAAGTGGTGTTATATCAGGTTCACGACTCGTTCGTCCGCGGCGTCCCACAAGCGCGTGGTGCACGACAAGATCAAGGGCTACGTGTGCGACCTGTGCGGGTACGCCTGCGGGACCAACGGGGAGCTGCGCCAGCATCGAGCCATACACAGTGACGAAAAACCGTTTGTCTGCAGGAAGTGTTCCAAACCGTACGTTGATTTATCTTTTCCTATTAGTAGTATTTAAAAGCGTTGCTAAATTTACATATTGTGGCTACTATTGTGCTCTTATTTAGTAGAAAATCTACAAAACACTGCAATAAAATTTGCATTCGTAACATTTGGTAGGTAATTAACCCTTGGACTGCCACGCCGCAGACACAATAGATTTTTTATTGTTCGCGGGTCAGAGGTGACCCGCGTGGCGTGCAAAGACTTAAGTTTTAAAAGTTTGCTATTAGTTTTGTAATTAAGCAAGTGTTTTTTTGTTGTAGATTCAAGACATATTCAAATCTGAAGACACACATGGACACTCACGAGGAGACGTCGTACGAGTGTTACATCTGTAGACGTGTGTTGAACAGTCGTCGAACACTTCGCAAGCATCTGCTGGTGCACGAGGATAAGTGCAGACATGTATGTTCTTACTGCAACAAGGCTTTTAAGAGGAGGCAGACATTGAAGGTAATGTGGTATTAATGGAAATGAACAGTTAGAAAAACACTTAAAAATAAGAAATATATTATATACTTACTATAATTTGAATGCATGATGTGTGTAACAAATATAGATTTGCAAGCTGCTAGCTAGCTGCGTCCCGCTAATTTTTTCGGGGTAATAAGTAGCCTGTGTAAATCCAGGGTATCAGCTCAGCAGGTCATTAAAAACCATTCAGTAGTTTTTACGTGAAAGAGTAACAAACATCCATCCATACTTACAAACTTTCGCGTTTATGCAAACAAAAGATTTTGTTAAAAGTATTATCATCATCATCAGCCTATATCAGTCCACTGCTGGACATAGGCCTCTCCTATGGCACGCCACTGAGCTCGATCTTAAATGTATATTATAATGTTAAAAGTACCTATATTAGGCATAAAATGTTCCGCAATAATTTATACACTAAGGTACAATATATTAATCAGAAAATTATATTTAAGTAGTGTATGAACTGGAATTATAGTATTTAAGATAAGATTGCTTACAGGTCCATATGTACACACACACGGGCGACAAACCGCTGACGTGCAAGTGGTGCGACGAGCGCTTCTCGTACGCGTCCACGCTGCGCTCGCACCGCCTGCGCTGCCACCCCGACAAGATGGCGCAGTCGCACGACTCCTTTCCCAATTACGGCCATGTGACGATGCAACAGGTAACAACTTACTGGGATTGACAACTGACAACTAGAAGTCACCTCATTAATCTTTAAGTCTATAAGTTAAATTTGATGTCTTGGGGATCCCTGATCTGAGTCGATGCTCGTTCTTGAATTATCCTCTTAAGATTTTGTTGTAGAAGTCGCTATCTCTTTAGTCGGATGCGATGTGAATCATCGTAAGTATTACTTTGACCAAAAGGAGAAAAATAAAGGACATAATATTGCCTTCTAAATATAATCACTATTCAAATTCAGATAAAGACACTGAAGCTTTAACGCTATTTCTTACAAAATTGAATTTGGGTTTCATTTCATATTTATTTTTTTAGGATTACATCAAAAACGACGTGGCACCTGTGAACGTTCCGGTCGCAAAGAACGAAGTTGAGGCTATGTAATACTAAGTAAACACTAAACGTACTATACACTGTCTGATTTGTTAACTTAATTAGATGAGAAACTGTAGCTATTATAATTAAGTGTAGTTATTAATATAATAAGGCGTAGCTATTATATTAGATTCAATATTTGTATTGCAAATAATTTCAATGTTATTTTGTTGGAATCATTATATTATTTTTTAGATGTGTAGATATTTGTAAGCAGCTTAACAAATAGTACTTATTTGAAAAAAATATATAATTTTCTTTATCTAAACCCTATTTTTAATACATTTAGCTACAAATGGTACTTCCTTCCTAACCTCTTTTCTAGTTTCGTCCACTAACTTCAATACGTTCTGTCAGAAGTAAATTCTATAAAGCAGTCCTCTGCCGAAATACCAATGGTTTATGGTGGGTATCAAAACGACTTTTATTTCGGCTGATAAACGAACGCAAAACAAGAGGTACGAATTCTAAAAATTAGATATTGAAGTTATGTAACAAAGTTCTCAGTACCGGCCCAAAATTAAGAAGACTGTGGTAATGGAGTTGAAAGCTCTCGGTACTGATGCACTGACCATTTTCCTATCAGATATAGCTAGTGCAGCTTTAGAATTCTTCAAAATTTCCGACACCTATAATAAATCGTGAAAAGGATTTTCTGAATCTTCTGGTAAAATTAAATTATTATTGGTAAATATTCATATTTATTTAATGATTAGTATTTTGAACCCTGATTTAGTCCGCGTTAGAAATAGGTACCCAATTCTTAATCAATCTACATAGGTGTCTCTAAATTCCGTCTGTGTCTGGATGTCTGGACGAGGAGAAAATTTGGATGTTTAGAAATTGAACAATACAAAATGTTTGTACCTAGGTGATCTTAGTACATCTGGCATATGATGCTATGTCTCGTAAAATCAATGGTTGACCTCGTAAAATTTCATAAATGGGGAAAAGATATCGAGGAAAGTGGCTATTCTGACAACAAAATTGCTTGACCATAGATTTACTTAAAAAGATGTTGATAGACGTTACTTATTGGTAACTACTTCATCCTAGCATTACAATTTAGTACCTCTGCACAACAGGTTTTTACATATATATTGCCCGACTATACATACACATAGTACTTACCTATAAGTTTTCTACACGAGTAGATTTTCAGTACAAAATACTACTATACTTATTTATACAAATGTGATTCACTGATCAATTCATCAAGGCGGCTGTGATTAATAACATGAGTATTAATTAGCGGTGAGCATGGTCACGTAACGCGTCGCTAGCTGAATGTGAAGCGAGGCATGTCGGAGGTGGATCCAAGTGGAGATAAGGGTAGTCACTCACACACGTCAGAGCGTTGGCGTCGCGCCAGCCACCCGAGGCCAGCGCGGCCCGGCCCTGCTCCCTCGCTTCACTACTTATTACGTAACACTGCAAACACAAAACACTACGTCTATGCTTTCACTTATCTAAGTTACACAATAGCTAGAGAAATATACCGACCTAATACTCAATGAATCGTTTTTACATACAGTTCCAATATTTGCGATTACTCCCGTACCTATAGTCCTGAAACTCCTAAATCATTTTGTAACTTATTTATATTATTTTTTTAAAACGTCGTCCTACTACAAAATTTGCTACAAACATGAATGAACATAATTTTTTTAAAACACCCAGACTTGAAACAAGCATCTGCGGATCACACAAATTTTTGTCCCGTCAGGAAATCGAATCCGTAACTCTTAGCGCAGCAGTCCCATCGCTTAGCCAGTGCGCCATGGTAAGGGGGCAGGTCGTTTATATGACCTAATACTGTTAAGTTTAAAATACTGCAGGGTATTATTTTGAGACTTTTTTATCAGAACAAATTATGCCATTGTTGGTCGGGTTTAGTCTTGGGATTCTAAGTAGGTAGATAATGATATACTCAATACAATCTTCGTAAAAAAATCAAACGTCATAATGGCAGTTGTAGGTATAGTTCCAAAAATTACATTCCTATGGAGAACCGGCAAGGAACTCCAAAGGTCCCTCTGAATCATGACCTATTTATTTCAAAAGTTACGTTTTCTATTATACGAAGTAGGTATGTATGTTGTTTGTGTCATACTCTCATGTGATACTGTTATGGTATAATACATGCTGTTACTAAAATCATTTATTAGATAGGGACCATATTTTCTTAAGAGAAAACAGTATCTAATAATATTTTTTATGCGACCAACGTTATATTTTATGACTATTCCACGTGCTTCGTATTAAGTCTATAACCATAACATGTTAGTCTTTTTCTTGTTCTGTAGTTTTTATCCCTAATTAGTTAATTACATATATCACAGTCCGCTCTACGTCCAAGACACATCATAAATCCATATCTTATCAGCCTTTTCGTTAATAGTTATCACCACCCTTAATTTTAATTACAGTCGTTGATACTAGGTGCTACATATATTGTTAACTAGGTATGTAGCCCGACTAGTGACAGCTCCGTATTGTGTCGATACCATTACCTCTCCTGATGCCTCTATAATTAATCGTCGCGTCGGTTGCTCTGTTACGTAGCTACCGGAACTCATTATACCTCGATATCAGTCAAATACAATTCGATGTCAACTACATACCTACCATTCCTACCAGTAACTTTGTATATCATTTATCAATTATTATCTACAGTAGGACGCTTATTTCAAACATATCTTAGGCCTGAAATATTATTATATAATATATATAAATAAAATATAATATATAACCTGAAGATACAATTAAGTGAATTAATTTCCTTGAGAGGTGAGCTGTCGGAATCTTTATTATATATAATATAGTTGACCTATAAAGCGATCTTTATTATATATCGAAAGAAAATTAAAGAGAAGGTAACAATAATTTAAAATCATTAATCTAAATGTAAAGTGGACTTATATGACTAGAACTTTTACATCTTTTACATCTGATAATGCGACTTTATGTTAATTATTCTGCAATATCAGCGAATCACGGGACTCTCGAAGATACTAGTCAAGTGTATAGGGTAATAAACGTGAAGACAATAATTATTGTATCAACTTGGAACTTTAATTAAGCATTCTCAGCTAAAGGTAATTGAAAGTATATTCATGTTATTAAAGCTAGCACTACAGTTTGCTTCATTAGACAAGGCCGGATATCAGAAATGGACGCAATTTCCTGTTTTGATTTGCATACCAATCTATTTAATGACTAATTAACTTCTACGATAAAGACTTACTCAGGAATACAGATATTTACATAACAGAAACGTGAGGTCTTTATCTGCCTGATAAACATGCTAAGTAGAAAGAAGTGGAACAGAAAAGGTTGTTCAAAATGTTTTTTAAAAACTTCTCTATGACTGAGGTGCTTTAATATTACTAACATTACTAACTATCTTTGTTGCTTCAAACACTGTTTAGGTAACCTAGGTATATTCATAATTGAAAAGAAAATATATTGGAGCTGCCCCCTCACCATGAACTCTTAAGCATGACAGTTTACGTTGTGGAAGCGAGACACCGCATTACATTACGCGTAGCGGCGTCTCGCTTCCATGACGTAAACTGTCCTGTTTTAAGACTTCATGATAAAGGGGCTGTTGTATGATACAGCGATGGATGAAACACATTGCTTGATTACAATGAAATATGATGTTATAGGTAATAAATATTGAAGACAGGTAGCAGACGTTCATCGGTTGCTTCTATTTCGAGTCACGATGTTTATAGTTGTCCAGTGCGCCGCCCTAGGTCCGCCGCGCCGCGCTCTTTCAGCGGTCGCTCTACGATACGTGTTTAGTGCCGCAGACACAAGCTTGGGGCTGATTTTAAGGCGACAATTTTAAAATAAGTAAGAAACATAATTTCTCAGAAAACGCTAACATAGAAACAGACAAAACGATTCGCATCTACGACTACTACGTTAAGGAAAACGTTGGCAATACAGACGTAGAGTTAAAATAAAGTCAAGATACAGGCGTGTAGAGGGTGCGCGTAAGGGGTGTAGGGGTGCGGCGGCAGGGCGCCCCGATCGCCCTCAGTGTGGCGGAGGCTGCGGCCGGTTGCGTCGTCCGCCCTGCGCTTTACTGCTGCCCTGCCAAAACATTGCCTAATTCCATATAAATTAATCAGAGCTTGATTTGTTTTGACATTTGCTCAACAAAATTTATCCGAATTTCGGTTTAAAATAATATTGCGGAATTGTTACTGAAACAACGGGCCTTAATAATAAAAGTTGTAATTATTTTAATTTTGTGCTAACGTTAAATGAGATAAAACTGTTTATCTTTCTTGTGAATTAGTTGTGTAAGCATTTGCTTCTCCCTTAATGATATTATTATCATTTCTCCGTTCTTACGTAAGTATAATTTGTTCATAATCGTGGTAATAGTTTTTAAAGGTTATTTTTTATACCAACTATAATAACTCAGCTAGTTATATACCTACAGTTAAGACAATATTAAATTTATAAAAATGACGACTATTACAATAACATTTGACTGTGCTGAAAATAAATTATAATGTGTAGTGTAAAAATGCTTTAATAATTGTATAAATGATCATTTCTATAGAAAATCATAGCTTGGTTAAAATAAGTATCTAATAGCTACCTATTTCCTTTTCGTAGCTAGTAAATGATAGAGACTGTAATTAAATATGGAAATAAGCTATCTTAACTTAATTCAAGAGCTGCACTCATTTTTGATAAGGGTCGCCACTTAACGTGAGGGCTTTACAGCTTGTCCAATTATGTATGTTTTTATCAAGAGCTTTCTACCTCCATGGGAAATAAGACATTTACCGTTGTATCTACGGTCCTGGCGATTTAAACAAAGCCGTGTTTTTTTATTTGACGATGTGGTACTCTTTGGTATATACGACATACGATTCTAATGAAAACTGTTGCATTTGAACACGTTTAAAATTAATAATTTCCTGTTCTTGTACATTTTGGTGGTAGGTATAACTTTTTGCGACTTTATGTTTTTTTTTTGTTTCAGCCGCTTACCTTGTATCGCCACAAGCTACACATACTGTGATTGTGCCAAATACCTAGAAATAAGATATTAGACTTAAAGTACGAATTTATCTTCAATCGAAAATACTAAAAAACAGGACAGAAAGCAACATGACGCAAAAAACCACGCCGAACTCTTTATTAATGGCGGTAGCGCTAATCCTGACACTAGCTGGCGCTTGTTATTGCGAGCTGACTTTATCTTCTAAAGACGAGATTAAAGCAGCATCAAGTTCTCAAGCGCCACCAACTTCACCACTTAAAAAGCTTAACGCAAAACCATTAGAGACTACACTGGCCTCGACGACTTCATCTTCAACTACAAAGAAAAGCTTTAAAACAACAAAAGCGTACGCGGCGACGGAGAGCCCAGCTACCTCACGCCATTCAACTATTAGAGTGTACACAAGCACAAAGGGGGTTGTTAAAAGTGCAAGAAGGCAAAAGTTAAACACTAGCTCTAGTGCTCTCGGCGCGGCGGCGCATTCACCAGCGCGGCTACAAGAGCGGCTGGGAGCTATAGATTGTGATCTGCCCGTGCTGCCGCGAGAGTCCCGGCTGTGGCGCGGCAACGAGACACATGAACTCAATCTGCCGGTCACTGTAAGTATACATACACGAATCTAGCACTGTATACCAATTATAGCTAATATATGTACATACATACCTACCTACGGTACCTAGATAGGTACCTATATTCTGCACTTTACCGTTTGTTAACATTAGCTATTTGTTTATATTATTAGTTTATATTTAAACTTTCGATCATTCCAGTTCGTAAACCAATATTATATTTAGATATTGGCCTACAATACCGATAAGCTCCGATAGTTCCGTGTAAAATTGTATTCTCAATTCGTGCTGGGCGGAGATTTCAGCTATGTTTTTGGGATTGTAGTTTTTTGTAAGTAAGGTATCCGAGAGAGAAAGAAGTAATCCAGCTACAGTTTCATCCGAATCGATGCGGTAAAAATACGATCTACGGTCCGTGCCTAGCTCAGTATTTTACCAGTAATCGATTTAATTTTTTCTTCTTTGTTCGCCTGTCGATCGGTAGTACCGATGCTGAGTAATTTGTTGATGAACAAATGAACTATAATAATACAAATACGAAATGTTACGTTTAAAATGATGTTGAGGTGAATACCTTTATCTACTAAGTCACAATATCCCCCAATATAAAATTTATAGGTAATGAATTCGGGTTTTCGGAAAAGATATATATGATCACAGGTGACGTAATAAGTTAACTATTTACTCCTTGTTCGTCTTTGTAAGTTGATCTCAATACCATCTTGGCTAATGCGTGGTATTCAAAGTACCTACTAATTAATCTTCAAGGGAGTATAGTTACGTGATGTTATGCTTAAGACGTTACTATAACAATCCGTTGGTATTTTTATTGCTGGACACTAGAACGTTGTTGATTCTCTTTATAGGGTTGTCGTTTTTTTTACAGCTACGTACTTAGAGATAGCTCCACTATTTAGGTATGATTTATCTAAGCCACACAATATAAATATTCAATTAAATTTACTTAACATCTTTATCTACTTTCACTAAGTAAATACTAGCAAAACAGGAACCTATACCTATTTTAACAAAATCACTTGTTCATTAAATAAGTTTTTATAATTTTCTTCTTAACTTGTGAAGTGTTGAAATGTTTGTGCGTCACGGAAAAACAAATATTCGCCTGAAAAGTTGGCGAAGCTATATATTTGTTTCTATAGTACGTAGTCTTATGTTCTGAATAAGCTATATAATGTATAGAGTATAGTCGAGTGATTTACTCGATATAACGGTGGTTAAGCCGATGTCGTTTCGACTCGCTGGGTAATAAAATATATCCATGCATTCGTGGCGTAGCGGAGCTGTCGCCTCGATTTCTTCTTCACAAAATCTTTCATTAAGGTCTCAGAAAAAAGGAGTCTTTGCAACTATAAGATAGTTGTACCATCATTAGTTTCTCTGCTAGTTAATCTGCGCGAAAGCTTTTAGACCGACACCGTCCGTAAACATTAAATATTGCAAACAAACAGTTTTAAGGATTAAATGCTTTAAGTTGGTTTAGTAATTTCATATAGATTTAAATGTCTAATAGGTTGGAGAGAGGATTTTGCTTTTTAAAATTATGTACTTATATGTCAATTGATTGAAACTTGGACTAGGTATATCGATTACGTACTAAACGTTGCACACATTTTTGGTCAAACTAAGTCAGCATTGTCAAAGACGAGTTTGCAAAAAATTCTAATAACAACAGTAACAACAGTCCGTTTTCAAAATCTACAGACCAAAGTTGTCATTTTCTAGCATTCGTAAAAGTTGAATGTTATAACTTCCTTTCATAGTGCCACTAATTTATTTGGGCTATAACAGAACCCTAGTTTGCGGGTGCAATTGCTCTCTCAAAATGAGGGTTGTAGATATAACAAACCATTTTGGACTCCTAAAATAATAGCTACGGTGATCTTAGTAGTGTAATATAATCACTATACTGGTTGGCAGAAGCATAATAATAGTTTAAACACATAGGTATACATAATATCGTTAACTCTGTAACGAATTAGCCAACTTCTTTAGATTACTTTCGGTAAATGGATTTCACGATTTAAATGGACGAACAGAACTTGATTTGGGGAAATAGTGCAAAAATTGAATTGTCTAAGTAGCTTCTTGCCACATTTGTGAATTACCTAATACGAATACACTTGCTTACGTAAAATCTCAAAAGGCAACTTGCTTTGCAATATATCTATTATTCTAGTAGACTACGCTACGGTTTTTATATGAATATTTACCCTTGTTGAAAGCAAAATTTCATTGAATTCCCTTAGTTTTAAAAGAGTAATCTCTTTAAGCTTTTCGTTACGCTTAACGTGTAATCTTGCTACAGGTGTAGTTAGAAAAATATGATAGTGTAATCACATAATCATAAATGATTATATTACTATCTACATCTTATGAGGAGTAGTGTCTGTTTCAAATAGTTCTCAACGCGTGGCTTTAAAATCGAATTGAACTCAAGCTTTCCGAATACGGAAAACGAATTTAGATTCTGAACATACGCGGACGTCTAAGTATATTTATAGCGTGCAGGAAATATGTTAGTATATTTGTATAGAATTTATGCATTCGGAAATCGATCATGGCATCTAAACGTGTGTGGCCAGCCTTAAGAACTACGTCATTGGTTCTAAAGCTCTGGCTGTTCCAATATCACCGCGCACTTTTTTCTCTTTCTCAGCAGTCACCTTGGCTCTGCAATACGACACAGGGTTATATTATATACACACAGTAAATCTAAATACTTAAACTTTGAATTTAAACTTTTCTTCGACCCTGTTGATGGCACGTCTTAATGAGATCAATCAAGTAACCGGGTAAAACTTTGAGGATGAGCTTACCGGCCTTGGGAAGGGATTAGCCTTATCTGTTTAGATAACATCGAGCGTAGGTAGATATATAAGAAAATCCCAATAGATCCCAGCAATGCTCACTCGAGCGTAAAGCATGGTTTTGTCTAAGGTCCGTTTATAGGCAAGTCTAGTCAGTTTATTGAGCCGAAACTGTTGGGATATAATTAGATAGTTATACGAATAGAAATTTGGCATACAAAGCATTGTTTCTGTAACAATAAAAAGCGTGCAATAACGTTACCAATATTGTTATAGGTAAAGCAGACAAGAACTAATTCAGTGATACTTGAATTTAAAATACCGCAACTTTTAAATGACTGTTTATATTTCTAAAGAAAGTGTAGTTATTGTTATATATATATATAATTATTTAACATTGCGATAAATAACATTCCGTAAATAACACAATGTCAGTTACATACGCACGTAATGGGGCCATAATTGTACTACTAAACTTTTTCTCCATAGGCAATTTACACGACGACTCCTTTTTCGCTTCTTTATTCCACAGCATAATATTCTTGTTCGCTCAACTTTGATCGTGACAGCAGCGAGCATACCGAGGTCAAATACATAAACCATAAATCGTCTTACGCAAGGAGAAATAAGGAAAAAAGCTTTTTTTTGCTCCAGTAGTTGAACTCTATTCATTACTTCTGTTAAGGAAAACGTCTAATCCATTATTTATGTACGATTGGGTTGTTGCGGTGTCTTTGTGACGATGGAACAACTCTTTTGACTTCCATATAGTACGAGTATATTTTTAGATGTTTTTATAAAATTGTCATTATAAAAATATTTTACTGCCTCGTGTCTAGTCGTTTCTAAGCGCGACTGCTGAGTACGAGGTCCTGGAGTCGGGCAAAGTGTTAATGGGTTTTTTCATTTGATAATTCTCAGTAGCAGCACGGTGTCTGGATTTGTGCCCGGTTGATAGCAATAGGCTCGCCCCCTATTACATTGGGTCCTAAAACATAACTGGCGAAATGTGGGTATACTATATGTTCACCTCTGCTCACCCCTTCGGGAAATACAGGCGTGATGTTATGTTATGTTAAAAATATTATATTAATGTATCTATCTACTTAATAACATTAAGGTAATGTTGAATACTTACTACAAAATGAAAATATCTTCTAAAAGGTAGTCTAATTACTAAGCTGAGCAGTTTGGGCACAAGTTAGCCGAGTTGCACAATACGTTAGACTGCCAAGTCAAAGTTCGCAAGTTAAAACCCCCGTACGCACTAATGTCTGATTGAATTTATAATTGAAAAATGGTAAAGGAAAACATCGTGAGGAAACGGGCACACCTGAGAGATTTTACAACGGTGTGTAAAGCCATGTCAGAGGCCTACAGACAGATTAAACTCTGACGGCAGTTTGTTCATCTATCATACGATAAGAAGAAGAAGTCTGTAATAAAAGACAAAAGTTAAATTATTGTGACATCTAGCATCGTTCAAGCATTGTTTTGTTATTTGATTATGTTGTCTAGAGCAAAATATCAATTTTAATTTAACACTTTGACTATGTGCGAATCTGACACAATTGTTAAACAAAAGCCCCATATGTGGGTCATTACACTGGGATAGGGTTAAGCTTACCATGAGCATTATGCTAATATGATATTACATATTAAGGTACATCAGTTTAGTAGGCAGATCTATAATAATATATTGATCAAGTATAGGGTAGAAATGTTGACTTATCTAAAAAATTATGAATAATGTGGGTACTTTGATATTCTCAGATGATTGTGTATTCGAGACCCAGCTCATGCATGACTTTTTGTATGTTGTTTACTATTGTCTTTCAAAGTTTCCAGCGTTAAAAATGATAATACATTGTTTTATATTTTACATATTTTAATAAGATTTTTTTTAACATTAAGTAACCAACAGTAAAGTTTTATGATAATTCGAGATGATAATGTAGCTTTTTTCATTTTATTAGACACTTCTTACACGACACACAGGTACATTTTATGCACAAATATAATAAGAATGAGGGTCCTAGATCGCGCAAGCGAAGTTATCTTCGCGTCTTAGTTTATATATCTAAAGTGTCTCTTGTCTGTCGGGGGTCAGTTGCCTCGAGGGAAGCCAGTTACGTCAAGCTGGGCTAAGTTGACGTTCACTCAGATGTACTCAGCCTAACGGCGGTAACTCATGAATCAAACTGATTAATAACTACATACCTGGTAAACTGAACTCAAAACACCTACGAGGAGGGCACATCACCTATCGGTTAACTCGACCCCTTTTTTATCCGATTGCGCGACAAAGTGAGGTCAATGCGTTTATCATTGTATTGTATTTTTTTTCCAAAAAATGATGTTTTGTTTGTTTTCAGCGTAAAGCGATTTTGTTATAAATTATTGTTTTGTTGAAAATAGTCTTTCTGCGAGATGGTCCTGAACTCTTTAATTACTCCGTTAACTTTGTTTATTTTTGCATACTTACATATCTTCATACTAACGTACTTAATTTTATTCATAATGTTAAAGGAAATATACAAATCATCCCCCAGAAGTGAACAGTTACAAAATATTACCAAATGGGTTAACCCTGTAATACTGACTGACTGACAAATCGACCCAGGACCTCACACTCAACAGTCGTGCTTTTCGGTCACTAGAACACAATATATTCCTTGGATATTCCTTATCTGAAGACGCCAATTTAACAATATGCGACATTTGTTATACAGTGTATTGCATATACATTGAATACTATAAACCTGACGGATGAAAGGAGTGAGTTAGATTGTGTCAAATAAGGTCTACGGTTGCAGAGATAATTGGCGTAGGAAATAAATAGCAAAAAATTCTCAAGTATAATTGTGATAACAGATACATTGTCATTTGTATTTAGTTGCCAACAGGTTGCGGCCAAATTTTAAATGGCTACCCTATCTTTTATCTTCTTTGAATGTCTATCTTTTATTACTAAAATATGTGAGATAACTTTCACATATTTTTGTGAAAAATGGAATTAAAGTTCAGGGCTCAAATCTTCAGAATCAAATTCCTGAATCGAACTGTCTGGATAAAAAACAAATGAACGACACCAATCTTACGGTGGGATCTCGGACTAACCTTTGTCATTTTGATGTGGGTTGTACATAAGTTGTCACAGTACAGCTACCCGTATAGGTAACGTTTGAAATTAATTTGTACTAAGCTATAACTGAAAGCTTGTTGTCAAGTTACCCTTAGTGCATATCGGATGAAACAGTAAATAACACAGAGACCATTTCAATTAGTATTCACAGAGGTTGACATGATAATTAATTCATGTATGTGTGACTTTGTGGTGCGGATGGCGGAGGAGTGCGCGGGGAGCGGCGGTGGAGGCTCCGCGCCGGGTGCGGCCGAGGAGGAGTGCCCCCCGGTCATCGTGTCGTGGGAGGGCTCTGCCGACATTCAGAGCGGGGACATCCTTATCGTCCGCATCGCGGACTCCTTACTACTCGAAACCTTTGGCCAGGTCGACGTAAAAAATGGCACTCCTGAGGGGAACGTTTCACAAGCCGATGGAGACAGGTCAGTTATTATTACGGAACTATAAATAAGTTGATCTATATAATTGTAGTCGATAGCTTTAGTCACTGGCCCGCACCAGGTATCCGTATCGATACAGATTGCTTTTTTCAGGGCTCATCGCACGGTGTTGCAGCCCGCTGTGTACCAGGTCACGCGGCAGGGCCACGAGCACTGTGACGTCTCGGATGGCATGTTGCTGGATATAACCCCGCTCGATGAGCATGGTGCTAAGCTCTTCACATTGTATGACAAAGATCTAACTGAAGGCGTCAATTTACTCATAGGTACTACATAGATCTACATCTAGGTTCTAACATAATTTACTATTTATGATGAGCTACTGAAACTGTTCAAAAATAGATTTTATAACTCAAAATTGAGGGACCTTTGAACGAAAAAAATGCTAGCAATGTTTTACTCCGCACAATGGATATGTGCGGAATTTTCCCTGTATAATGCATCGCGTGCCACGGATAGCGGCTGTGGAAACTCACTGAAGCGTCCTATTTGATATCTTTTAGAGCTTTCGTTAAGTTTTATCGTTGGTAAATTAAATAAAACTATACATTTATAAACAATGGTTATTTTCAGTTGTGTCTGAAAACTGGAAGTCCCAATGTGTTCGTCTAAAAGTAACCGTGAAATCCGACAACTGCGGCGAGTCTCAAGACTGTTCGGGAAAGGGCGTGTGCTACACTAACGTCTCAATGGTATGACGTAGTTATAAGACTAGCCTAGACTGTCTCACTGCAGGGTAAAGGCGTTTTCTCATACAGGGAACAAAGTAGTTGTAGTTGAAGATATAGATGAAAATACGTAAAACTATATAATGGATGTGGTATGTTTGTAGGAAGGGTACGAGTGTCAATGTTGCCCCGGGTACGTGGGGCCGCACTGCGAGGAGCGCGACGCCTGCAATCCATCACCGTGTCTGAACAACGGCATATGTGTGGACCTCACGCAACCTCTCAACGGCGCCAACTACCGCTGTCTCTGCCCTTATGGTACTATACACATTTACTATGTTTTAAAGTACAGTTTCATGTCATGCTCGTTTGTTATTTTTGCTGTAGTGGTTTGATGTAGAGTTAGGTTGGTTTATAAGCGTTATCTATCATTTCGTAAGCTTAAATTAACTTGAAACAAAACACTTGTTCATAGTTATTTGTTTTAATAAAATCAAGGAATATAGCCAACAGCTATGTTTCCCAAGATTGGCATCAAAAGGTCATCTGACGGATGGACCCCCGAGGTTAATTTCCACGACCTCGCCGCTTAGTCGGTTAACTAAAGAATTATAACACTACGGTAACCTATTATAGAACCATTTATAGTGGTAGTATAAATACGTACCGATATGTGCATTTTATAATTGATTAAACTGTATATCGCAGCGGCATTTCGCCATGGCCTCAAAAGTCAACAATTTTATTATGTTAGCTAGTCTATATGTAGATAAGTGTACCTATTAATGTAAATAAGAATGTAGATACATTATCAGAAGTTATTCCATATACTAGTCTATGAAATTTTTAATAGATTCCATTCAACTGTGATATACTCCTTTATTCCTATCATCATATACTATGTAGGACGGTACGCATAAAAATAATATATAGTGTAATTCTTTATCCGTAAAAAAATACGAGTAAGTACGAATGTTTCTTGTGCACAGTTATCGTTATATATAGTATCAACTTATGTAGATGTCTGTTTATATCTAGGTGGATTCCTTTAATCGATATGATCACGCTATGACCTCGAAATGAGCCAGTGAAAGGAAACACTAGTAGCGCTGGAGGGCAAATAATACATCTACCCACTCACAAATGGAACAAAATATTTATTTGTTTCGAAAATTAAATCCGTTTTAGCGAATTGAACGCCAATGTGACGCAATCTGGTGACCGCATAGCGTATATTATTACGTCATTATGCAACTGTTTTTAAACTCATATGAGCTGCCATCGTCCGATGAAACAGAAGTTATCTTGCGAAACAATTACGGTGGTAGACCATTCCCATAGTATCTCACTGCTATGATTAAACGAATGTTTGAATTTATTTCGCGAGAACCTTCGGTTTTCTAATACAAAATTGACAGTTATGAAAATGAAGCAAGATTTGGGTCTAATTTTATTGTTTTATTCAACAATTAACGTGAAAGTTCTATTCAACGACATATTAAGGTTTTTTTTTTATATGAAATGTAAATATCGTTATTCGTAAACTCAAACTAAAATTGAATTATTCACTGTTGTGGTATTTGTATTGACCTCTACAAGTCTAAAAGGGCCTAAATTCCTTGGTCGAGCCCGACAGCCACACAAAATAAGTGTGTATATTTTTTAAACCGCATCTTTAGACTCGCACTTTACTGGGAAGGTCAAAAACAGTACGCCGTGTAAAATTGGGTGTTGTCGATCAGTTGAAACTAAATTTGAATAAAAGCTACCAGGGTGTGATGTCAACATATACATAGACATTACAAACTAAGTAGTTAACTACAAAATAAGAAACGTTAAAAATATATTCCTACTAAGTGTCAACGCCATAGAGCAATAAGGGCGCGCCTGTTGTTAACTTTGAGGGGTGCGGAAAGTGCGGTTATAAAATGAAACATCCCCTTGATTCTCTTTTACTTTGTGACCTAAATCACCAAACAGATGTCTAGTATTGTGTTTTATTTGTTAACTAGCTTTTTTACCAACTTTGTCTGCTAGCATTACGAATGGAACAACACACACGTTTTTATTTACATAAACAAATTTTAAACTATATATAAAGTATTTTTGTTGTTTTAAATTCAATATTAAGTGTAAAATATCTCAACTAGCCCCTGCCTCTGCGACTATTAACTTGAGTAAATCAGGTTTAATTTACATAATCAGAAGGGAACTTTTTTCTTCTTGGTTAAACAGTGACTGAAACAGGTGCTTGGCAAAAGTTCCATTGAATAATATTAAACTTTGGAATTTGAATTTGGTTTTCATAAAATATACATTAGCACCAGACTTTTTCAGACATAGAACATTTATACCCCAGTTATTAGACAAACTTGTTCTAAGGCTTTTGAAATATTGAATAGATTGTGTATTATATTATGTACTTAAAAGTGGCAACTTATCGTCATATTTCCATGCAATTGTTATCATTCGTTTATTTTATAATTTCTAAATAATGGGTAATATATTAGAAAATAAATATTAACATAATTTATTTTCTCGTGCCATTCCATATAGGTTTTACCGGCAGAAAATGTGAGAGGGATCCATGCTACTCATCGCCATGTTTGAACGGTGGCTCTTGCATGAGTATGGCAATGAACGGCTCAACAACTTTCCACTGCGCGTGCGCAGACGGCTGGACAGGCGCGCACTGCGAGCTTTCTATAACCGGCGGCGCTTGCGCGTCTAATCCATGCGTTAAGGGCATTTGTATTGAACAAACTGATAACGACGCCGAAGGACAAGATTATCGATGCTTCTGCCAACCTGGTAAGTATTAGATATTTATAAAACCCTTATTTCCCGGCAACTATTATTTATAGTGTATGACAATAAAAACAATTTAAACTTGTTTTTTCCTCCACATTAAACATTGAACACTGGTACTAAGGTTCTTTTAGTATTTTAAATAGATTTACATTATTGCACATGTTCGTGCTTTACCAAGAAAAAAACTTCCATTGCTCGTAAATCTTATTGAATATTATCTTTTGAAAACTTATTTATGCATGAGTGGTTTAATTGATATGTGTGGTACATCTGGGGGTGAATACCGTGGATGTAGGAGTTTGTGTGGATGAGTAAGTGTAACCTTAGATATCTTTAATATATTATACCAGATACTACATAAAACATTTTTAATATAAGTCCTTTAGTAGAATAGGTAATTTAAGTAAGCTTTTTCTCATCTAAAAAGCGTCTTAACCTGAAAGGGTTTACGTCAAAGGAAATATATTGAAGTCCAATTGTTTGGGATAAACATAGCCCGCGGGAAAGAAAACCATCGAGTAACAAAAGTGTGTTTTTCTTCAAACGTTTACTAAATAAAGTATCCGCACGGTGAAGCCTTACTTACTTATACCATTTTGTATTTGCACGAAAATATTATCTTCTATTAAGTTTCAGCGAAGATGGGTAATAAATTCTAAATTTTAATGTACTGTTGTAGAGTAAAGATTTTTGTGCAGTTCGAGGTCAAAGAAATTTTAGAGCTGGGTCTGTTAAGTAATGGTTTAACTTGTACGCGAATGAGTACTGGGAGAATTTGTGCTTGTGATTTATTAGAGCTAAAGTTGGAAAGCTGCCCACGACCGCTGTCCGTCGTGCGGTTAGGTTCTGTTGTGGAACCCGAAGGCTTGGATAGGAACAATATAATTTGCAACGAGAATTTTCTGTAACAGTAGCTGTTATTAGAAATTAAGTTAAGTGACATCAAAATATTAAGCGATATCACAAGATTCTACTTACACAGTATCTTATATGATGATAATTAACCATTGTCGCTAGTTTTTAAACCTTTTTTCTACTTTATACGCTTAACATATTCACAGCGAAGAGTAATTCAAAAATTGAATATTTCTGTAAAATAATAAAGTAATATAAAACACCCAGATAATGTTGAAGATTGAAAATTTGTGATTCAAATATATTCTGATTTATTTGAACAATTTAATGATGGAATAAAGAATACAAGTTTTGGAAAAACAAATAACCTTTTGCGACGCGGAGTGAATTAATCAAGTGTATTTTTCTTCCCACACGGAAAATTTCGTAGCGGGATGCGAGTAAACATCCCTTACGACAGATTGCTCTTGTCATGAGGGAGATGCGACTTTACATATATATCTCCCTCGTATTTTTCTCTCTCCCCGACTTTTGAGATGTTATTTCATTTGCAATGCACCTAACGTTGAACTAGTTTGAATAAATGGTGTTTTCAGTTTCTGTATGTTATTATTTGAGCCATATAATATAATGAACAATATCTAAAACGGATCTATCACGCGACTGGACTTACTCTGAAGTGTATAAATTAGGACAGTTTTATATGTTAAATAAAAACATAATATCTATATTTAATCTTTTCCTCAACATTCTTGTAAATATAGATATAAAAGTAATAGGTATTAAATTTAATATCAATAAAGTACCAATTTTCCGGACGCTTGATCACACGGGCACTTTGGTTAGGAATGTCTATTGAGTCCTATTTTCCCGTTATTTTCTGATGCCTATTATAGAACTGATGCCTCTACTTATAGATATTATTATGTTGAAAGTCTTAAGATGTACCATCGTACGCAGGGTACACCGGCGAGCGGTGTGAGCTGGAGTACAATGAGTGCGAGTCATCGCCGTGCGCGAACGGTGGCACCTGCACCGACCGCGTCGGAGGCTTCGTGTGCTCGTGCGGCCGCGGGTACACCGGCAACACGTGTCAACTCAAGGTCGATAATAACGTTGCGTTCTTTCCCTGTATTATTAAATATGAGTGTGTATTAATAGTACCTACCTATAGTCCTCGTTACACAATTTAATGTACCCTATGTATTCTCAATTGTTTCCTGGAAAACAGAACTAGCTCCCTTCCCCGATTTTAAAAGGAACTTGAACTCCTTGGATGTGTTGATTTTAGTAGCAAAGTTGGGAACTTTCGCGCTTAGGCAGTCTCAGAAAAGTTACAAATACCTCCGACCCTTCTTTCAACCCACATATTTATTAGGAATCTGATAGATACCTACTCATCGGTATTTGCAAAAGCATAACGTTTCCATTATGCAAATCAAAGATTCCGAATCGGTAAATGCTTAATAACATTAGTTTACTATAGTTAATAGGAATTATGTTTTCTTCAAATTTTAATAATATATCGTTCTGCGTTTAGGTTGACTTGTGTTCCCCCAACCCTTGTCCGTCGCATCGACTGTGCGTGGATCATGGCAACAACTACGCGTGCGAGTGCCCGCAAGGATTCGTAGGCGAGGAGTGCCACATTCCTGCCAGATCTGTAAGTATTATAAATGAGACAAAAATACATCATAACCACACAACCAGGCATAGTAATCTTCCTAAGAGGTATATTAATAACAGATAGAGGACATCATAAAGTGACCATTGGTGGAATCTGAGGGAGCTAGGATTTAGACAGTGATATAAGTCACTTGCTTTGGCTATTATATGACCTTATAGGAGAAGGTGAAGTTACCGTCATAACTTATAACAGAAGTGTTCTCTTTTGCCTGTAGCATTCTATTGCTCGTCATAGAAACACTAAGCAAAACAATCCGTTGCTTTAAAAAAAAAAACATTGCACTCCTTTTTTGGGCAAGCTTAAGTATCTACTGTAGTACTGTGTAAGATACTTGCTCAGTAGATTCATCTGAAGATTAAAATTTATTACTGTTTTTTCATTAACATACCGATTGATTAGCTCTAAGGTATATTTTTTGTGAGAGAATGTTTTATACATTTCGTAATTAAAGGCACTTCCGTTTGCTTGTACAGTCGCGAGCATACCTACGAGTATAATAAATAAACACGAAGGCGATGTATTTATATTTTCTACTGGTGACCTGACCTTCATTTATTTACAGTACCTACAGTAATTATAATTCTTGTCAAATACAAATTGCTTGTAATAACTCCTTAATCTTTATTTTATTTAAATTCATGTGTACCTATTCCTTCTGAGATTGATCGATATCTAATTGTTATTAATATCGGAATTACACTTTGCATGTCGGCATTATATAATTCCCATGTAATGTGGGGCTATTATTGCCATTTATCGGGCCCATCATTGCTAAGCCACTTACGGCTAGAATTTCCGTAATGATAGGAAATTGGATTTATATCCTCCCTCGTAATAATTATACATAGGTACATATACGTTTTTTCTTTGCCTCGTGGTATCCGGCCTCGAATTGACCACCCTCTTTCCTCCCGTGGGTTTAGTAAGACGTGACTATGAAAATCCAAAAGATGGGCAGTAGCGTCTTCTGTAATCTCCTCCTGAGTCGCTTGCCAAGCGTAGGGATTATTGCATCCCCTCCCTTTACTGAACTTGTGTTCAATAGTGGACGTCTTCAGGCTGTTGATGCTTATGATGACATATATTTTTTATTCTAATTATGGATCCTAATATTCCAGGCATGTGACAACAACCCGTGTGCCCACGGCGGGACCTGCTGGAGTGGCGTCGATTTCTACTGCTCGTGTCGGCCCGGCTACACGGGGAAACTCTGTGAAGGTACGCACGTGTATTAACACTTACGTACCTAATTGTTGTACATAAACATTGAGAAAATACATAAATTGACATATAATAAAATTCCTGTTTATTACGTTGTTAATTGCAACATGAAGGCACTAAAGTTTAATTGTTGTAATAATAAAATCAATAAACAAAACGTATGACATAACTAGGTATGTGTTAACAGATAGTGTAGGTACTGTAGGCATAATATATGTTCATTATGACAGTTTCTATCATTTGTATTAAATAGTTTTTTTCTTCGTCATTGCTTGCATTGAATATAGGTAGCTTTTTCACGTATATTATGAATTATCATCATATTATTGTCTAAATTAATTAAAGTTTACATTTGTAGCAGTGATGCAGGCGACACCTTTTAGCTTCGCTTATGTACTAATGTAGCTACCATTAAAAATGAGTAAATTAGTAAACGAATTTAGATATGTGTGGCATACGCTTCAGAAATAGCTTTAACTCTCCTAATATCTTCGTAACAAATCCAGAAGACTTTATCCTGGAATCGGTGGTGGGGAGCGATGGAGGCATGGACGCTGAGCCGCGCGGCAGAGGGAGGGATGAGATCATCGGCGGCGGGTCGGTGCGCGAGGTGCGCATGCCGCTGGGGCTGTACCACGACCGCCTGCACAACGTATACATCGCCGCCGGCACGCTCGGCGCCGCCATCACCATCGTTGGCGTCGTGGTGGGTTTAACACTTCTTTTTGTCCGTCGACGGCACTCTTAAATCTTCAGTGCTCCCAAAGTGGCCACGTCAATCAGCAACAGAGGGGCGTGACATGTAAGAATGGTTACCGATCTCAAGACTGGCCGCAGTAAGCACTGCAGATCACCCGATCAGCGAAGACATTGTCGCTATGAGCTCCTCAAAAGTTGTAATCACGTACTGAAGCAATTCAGTTATTTGTTAGTTTTGTGCAGATCTAGAAAAAGTATAAAAGCCGAATGGCCAGTAACCAGGTAACCGTGAAGAATACTTTTTAGGTGAGTTTTATGCCCCCCTCCCCCCTTACCCAAGGACGAGGCCTTTGTTCAACAAGGGACGTCTTTCGGCTGATGATGATGAAGTGTTCTCCGTTGCAGGTGACGGCGTGCCACTGCCGCGTGAACAAGACGTACTCGCGCATCCTGTCGCGGCTGTCGCGCGTGTCGGCGCCGGGCCCGCCGCACCACTGGCTGCAGGACAAGCGCGCGCCGGCGGCCGCGCCCTTCCCGCCGCCCTCGGCCGCGCTCGACACCACCGACATGTACTACACGCTCGACTTCAGCGACAGCCAGAGCTCCCCGCTCATACAATAGCAATCATTCCAGAACTGCTCCGAGGGGGAACGGTTCCATATACAAATCTAAAAAAGCAATTCTTTGTCGCTTTCAACATCTACCATAGAGGGAGAAGTACACCGTGTTACACCAAAGAAGAGGATTTGGACGATTAAATAAATGCATCGCATTTAATGTGCCATTATAGAAAGTAAAATATTTATCTGGTTTTGGAATGTGAAAGTGTTGTTAGCAATTACCGATCATAAACAATGTTTTCTGCTAAAGTACCTATACCTAATAATCGCGTGGGAGCTGGAAAAACTATCAATAATACCAAGCCATTAAATTGTGGCCTCGTGAGTCAAACATACGTACGTATAATTTATGATTATAGCTGTAGTAAATTACCTAGTGTCCCGCTGATAGTAAACTATTATAATATTTATTAATTTTGTTGTTTTTTATTAATAACGTGTCATGTACCTATCTAATATATTATTGACTAATTTAAGGTTATTCAAAGTATCATTTTATTACTAACACTTTCTTTACACAACGCATTTTTTGTCTTCAAATATGTGTTCTAAAGAACTTTTAGTCCATCTCTACACCTTCATTGGTATAGCTATGTAAAGTGAACGTGATTTTATTAATATATTAAATTATATACATTATTACTGTTCTTTCTCAATATTTCATGTTAAGCAGGCTTTTGTGGAGTTGCGAATATGCTTTATATGTAGGTACCCAATGACCTTGTTTGAATGACTTTACTTTAGTGGATGTGGGAAATACCATAAACGAAAAAAATGCTAGGTATATGCCATAAATAGTCAGGGTTATGGTTTTACATATTTTTGTGGTCAAGTCTGTCAAACATTTGGTTTTGTTCTTATATACACTAAGTGCCTGTTGGAATGTTGGGAGACGCTTTTCATGTTTATTTTTATATTTATGTACCTATCATAAACCTAATCAAAAACTTATTTATATATCAGATGTTATACAATAGGTTTTAATACAGTCTGTAATAAAAATACTTAATGATCTAATGGGATCTAATGTTTGTAGTTAATTGGTGTCGACATTATGAATATTTGACTGATCTTCAGATTAGATGTTTCTCAAAACCTTCTTCTAGCTTGCTTTTCATGTCTGTGATAAATATTTTATACCTAGAGTCGTTTTATAACTTCATTTCACAAACTTTGAAAAGGAAATACCCTTTCTTCTAAAAAAATAACTGAATTCCAAATAAAGTTAAAAACGCTATTTTAATAGTATTGCTATTATTGTCATATTGTAAGTAATTATTCTTAACAGATAATTACCTTTGAGTATCTACTATCTAGTCTTTCTCTGTCTCGACGCTTTCGTAAACTTTGTAGCTTTTAAATGTACAGAATATGGAAATTACCAATTGTTATCGTAATATAAGAATTCATTAAAAGTAACTATTGAAGTTGCCATGCTGTTTCAATAACCTCCATAGTTGGGTCTACATCGATCCAGGATCATTGATCGTCGAACACCGCGCCTTTGAGCGCAGAGTGCAGGGGATCGCTCGGTGTAGACCAACCTTTTCGTTACCCCGGGGAGTGCCAGAATTATCCTCTTCCTAACTATTTTGTTTGGATGTTGTGATTATAAATAAGTGAAAGTAATTTCTTCGTTGAAACGTACCTTATAAAAAATATTTATTTATTTTTTATGACTTGATTTTTAGGGAGTTAGGTGCAGGTTCATTAGGATCTAATTTTCTCAGTAAGTGATTATTATGTACTTTAGAAATAACATAACGCACAATTATAAGGTATATTTATAATTAACATTGAAACCAAAGTGATGTTTTCAAGAAAAACATTTTTATTTAGATTATAAACTTTTGATAAAAATAATTATATTAATAATATTTTTATGACAACTTACAAATATTCATATAAAAGAATAACGTAACATCTATTCAATTAAACCTTAAGTACAGTACAATTTAATAACGAAAATGTGCTACCACTTTCGGGTTGTGTTTTAACTAGTGTGACTAAAATCTCCGCGAGCCATGCGTCCGCGCCGCGTCGCCACGTCAGACCCCCTTGCCCTACATAATATTATATATAATTATCAATCCAATTGACGTAAAAATTTACCATTTTCATATAATTATACAACTTTAGTAAAACTCTGATAACACATTGCACAACGTTGCTGGGCGGGTCCTGCTCCTGGCGACTCGCCGCGGACGCTAACATTTTAACTACTACACTGTATTATTGCTACTGACGTTTGTGACTTATGACGAGATTCTGAATCACGAGCTAACATCATTGTAAGTAAACATTAAAGCTGCACAATTTATATTAATAAGTATATAAATAAATATAATTACTTGCATACGTGTGAGTATAAAAACAATGCAGTAAGAGTCCGCCCGCCAATTGCGACAGCGGACATTGAGCAACGGATTCGTAACCAAAATATAACATTTTTAAGGAAATTGAGATTCCAGTTGTGAAAGATATAACAAGTGTACAAAAGCCTAAAGATTGGAAGGTAAGAGTAATGCGAAGGACAGAACAAGTCACAACGCAATAGCAGCTAGAGCTGCATGCGAAAAAAACAACACATTACAATATATAATATGTAGGTATGTACTATATCCTAATTAAAATTCGATGCCTACCTGCAAGTCACATGAGACACAGTAAAAAGAACTAACATTATGTTAAAGAATCTACGCCTAAGAACATTAAGTAACTCTAAATTATGTCATAATATGGCAGTTAACCGAACCGTCCGCACTAGGCCCGTGGCCCGCCTCGAACCACATCGCTGTCCTACGACCACGCATGCGCGCGCGCTGATACAGAACCTTGTTCTGGATTTTGAATAATCGGTGGAGATAACTTAACAATAATTTTTATGCTTTGATTTTGACAAATGTTTAAAGATGTGATAATGCTGTTTCTGATATCAAATAATCACGGTACGTTTATTATGTTTATACATTTTAATTGTGGAGTTTTTTAAAACAAATAAATCTTAAGTAGCTACAGAAATATACGGTCCTATCCGGCACGAAATCTTATAATATAAATAAGTCTTGGACATAAAATACTTCATAAACTAACTTGTTGTCATGGCCCGATAACCTACGTATCGAAAATCGTTTATTAAAACAAATATGTAATATTAATAAAATCTTAAAATTATACATAAACCCCTCCCATCGATGATAATGTTAATGTTGTTCAGATGGACGATTTTGTGACTATGTTTATATGACTATTATACATCAACATTATGCGAAACCTCGGCTCTATCTCATAAAATTTTAATTTATGTCATTGCTTCCGTTTCTAATGTACGTCATTATTGATTCGAGGTAATGGTCGAAGCGAATTAAGATACAATGTCCGATTAGTTACTTTAATATAATTCACAATTTTAGATAATCAATAAATATAATAAAACGGAAACTAGTCACTTGGTGGAAGCAACGTACTTACGCCTGCTTGTACCTAAAACTAATATCAACTTTACTAATTGTAAGAATTGAGCGAGCTTATAAAGCAAACTTAGGCTTACAAAACTTAACAAAGTGGATGGCATTTAATTTGACTTAACTCACTTACATTAAGCTATATTAATTCTTATGACGAAGGCACTTCAAGTTTTTCTCAGCGTAGATATATTATACCTACGTATAAGTTTGTGACAAGAATTTATTACTTTATCATCATGGCAAGAATAAAAGGTACCTGTTGAAATGTTAACTACATACCTATGATAACCGAGTGAATGGCACACGCGTTCATATTCAGCAGCAATCATCGTCATTTACAAATAAAATTACATAAAACATGAAACATTTTGATTTTGTAATAACCAAATATCAAAATTTCCGCCATCACCGGGCAATCGAATCACGATGTAATTCCATAAGGCACTAGAATAGATATTTACACAACGGTCTCGACTCGATCGCTTAGCTTAAAACGATAACCGAAAGATTCTGTGACATTCCGTTTCAAACAATGTAGAGAGGATGATTCGCTTACGAGTAAATTTCAACCTGAGATCGACACTTTTGATACAACCCTATCCCATAAAGATTTTTCACGTAATGAGTGTAAATCGGGAACGCTTATAGTTAAAACTGTCGTCCTACGGGCTGCGGAGCCGCTAGGGGTCGAGCGGCTGCAGCTCCACGAACGTGATGTCATACAGCCGCTCGTCCTCGCTGGCGCCCGCGGGCCGCACCTCCAGCAGGAACAGATCCTCGTTGCAGTAATATGCCAGCATTTCATCGTCAATTTTGGCCGTAATCCTGAAAGAAAATATATGTCAAAATTTGCAATCGCAGTTCCGCTTCGTATGGGGAACTAAATAAGACCAAACGAAAACACGTGCAAATTAATTATTGTGATCCCTATTAGGAGCTGCACTAGACTACAATAAATAATTTAGTTATTCATTACTGTAGTTATGTGCTTAATAACATTATTTGAGTGCAAGTGCTTGCCAGCGATGTACATAATTCGGGTCCGGATCCAGATTAAGGTGTCATATCGGACTGGGGAGGCGATTAAGTGACAGGCACCTATTATTAAGCTCATTAGATAGTTATAGGGGAGTGTTTGTATTGTAAAGCTTTGCGTAGTTATCAGTTAGTGGCGCGCCCTCGGGACAAGCGATGCTGCATTAACGCGAGGCGGCCGGTGCGATTTCGCTGTCAAATTTGTCTAAGGCCAATGAAAACCACTTACCCTTTCTTGTTCTTTCGATAAAGGTTATTAATTGCCGAACTTGAAATTTTGTACTTATTCTCAATCTGAAAATAAGCAAAAAACAAAAGAGTTACAAATGGGCCTTTCGCCATTTTGAACCGAGACGTCTCGTCTAACGGAACCGAAAGTTCAGTAACCGGTCTAGTGGTTTTATAAGGACAATACGCGCGAGGACCCGCCGGAGGTCCGTGCGGCGGCCGGCCGTGCGGATGTTAATTACAACATGCGGTTATGATGATCGTGTGTTTATATTAGACAGGTTATAAAGCGTCCAATCGGTTACAGCGGCGAGCGCCGGCCCGGTCGGCGAGCGCACCGGCGCTCGCGCACCGACGAAGCGTCTCGATTTCTTGCGTTTACTTCGAAGTACAAGTACACAATGACATGTTCATTTACGAACGACGAGAAACCGAGAAAGCGACGGAAACCATCTCGCTCGCTCGTGTTCTGTGGTTAGCTACATCACCAAGGTTATTCTCGTGCTGTGGCACGGAGCGGCTTGCAGTGCGATACGTCACTATTCCGGGCGACCAAGGAGTCGAACGTCTCGTGATGTATCGGAGTGCACGCCGTTGGATATAAAGTAAAGGTAGTGTATGTAGCAGAGGTAGGACTTACCGCGTGCAGCAGCCCCTGCGTAGTGGGCGGCACCACGTGCAGCGCGGTGTACACGTCCTCGGTGTCCTGCCGCACGTACAGCATGACGCGCTCGCTGAGCGGCGGCGTGCTCACGCGCGGCCGCTTGCCCAGCACGCCCTCCAGCTCCAGCGAGTCCTTGCGGTCGCTGTAGGGGGACAGACCGCCGACCTCCCGGTATCTGCGTGCACAACATACACATTTTATTTTAAACATTCAGGAAGTTTTAGTTATGGTAAGAGCAGGTAAAGTATCAAACTCACACCAAAAAAATTGCATTTATTTAAAATAAGAAAGATGAAGAGAAGCCTAGGAAAACTAACTTATTTAATAATTAAATGTTTTTATAAACCTTTTAAAACCTACATTTACTCATTTATTGGTTACAAGTAAGTTTATTAACCGAAATGGTAATTCAATGTATAAACAAACCATCAAATCAAAAATCAATACAAAACTAATAAAAATAAGTATTGGTACTTGACGGTTAAGGTGGCGATGCAGCTCGTAAAACCAATTAAAATAGCCAAACATTGATTTCAGGGGTTAAATATCGATATTTTTAAGAGCCCGTAATCTTTATACCTATGTTGTATGAATGACATTCATTAATGATCATCTATATTCTGATTATCTATTCCACGACCTATTCTGTACATAAATTAATGTTATTACGCTGTGGACTCACATATACATATGAATAGTGTACGAGAATATATATTAATTGCTTTAGAATATACATACGTAATTTGTTTTAGATAATCTATTGTATTTATTTATATTATTGGAGTCTTATAAAAGATAATAATTTCAATGTTTCTTTTGTTCAAATAAAATTGCGGATAATATCATGGTATGCAGTGAAAGTTTTCGAAAAAGTAGTAAAATATATTAGCCGCGAATTGTATTTAAATGCAGTATATTTACCCTGGCGCGTCGGGGGGGAAGTGGTTGTGGAACTTAAGGGCGGGCGCCTGGGGCTTAGCGGCGTGCAGCAGGAAGGGCGAGGCTCCCTTGAGGTGTGCCTCGGCCAGCGCGGAGTCGTCGTGGCCGTAGAAGCCTTGGATGTCCATGCCCGTGAGCTTGTCGATGTCCTCGGCCGGGCTGAACAGCACCGGCGGCTTGCCCAGGTCGGCCATCGAGTAGAACTCGCTGCGCTCCGTGACCGGATGGTAGATTTCGTCCAATTTCTTTCTGTTGGTAGCTGACATTTTCCTTTTCGCTGCTCTCCTTTCTTCATCCCGTGTTTTTCTTTCCGCACCCTTCAATTGAAAAGTAATGCAATTACATTATTGTACGCTGATTATTGGTTTATATGTAATGACTAAAATAAAATATTTTTTTTACTGTTTTGCATCTTACCTTATCACAGAAGACTTTGATTTGACAGTAGCCTCTATGATACACTTGTGTGTCCCGGGGGTCCTCGAACGTGTCGATCTGTATGTGAAGCGGTAAACCCTGCAACGAAATAACAATACAAATGAACACTGATATCACACAATTACTTTCAAATCTAAGATTTCTAATTGCAAAATGATGCTTATCCATTTGTGTAAATTTTAGCCAAATGGGGAGTTAGAAAGAAGGTTAGGTCTAATTGATCAATTATATGAAGACATCTCTCACGCTATTTTTGTTTCTATATGATCTCATACATAGTCATATAAACAAATCGACTATATTTTGAGTCAAGCAATTTCACGCTTGAAGTCTACACTTATCTTAGAATGATAACAAAAAAACAGTTTTAATAAACGTTCATAAGGGATAATTGCGATAAATTTACGAATAAGGAAAAAATATGCACGTGTCTGAATCGAATCGCGTTAAAACGTCTTAATTGCGTTCGTTCGAGGTCGGTGTTGCTGCGGCGTCACAGCGCATTGGATTGGTAATTGAGAGGCTGATAGCGGACTCGTTTCATATCACGAGTAAGACAGGCGCGGCTCGAGAGCGACCCTTACAGGATCACATACAGCGGGAGATCGCTCGCTGACAACTCATTTGCCGTTAGTAAGGCCACACGGTCGTTAGCTAGATACAAACAAGATGTTATATCAGTTCTCGTCAATACTGCGAGTCGTAACCGATTAAATGAGCGGGTGCGGCGAACCGCCCATGCTCATGCGTCGTTGCCATGGGTACGGCGTCTCCGCGACAACGCGGTTACCGACCTCATGTCTGGATATCGTCGTATCGTACCATCAATTTACATACTTTAAATGTGGTAAGCTTAATTAACATTTGCAATAAAAAAGAAAACATTTTTAGACAGGTTGCTGCTTACTTGTCCTCCATTTCCCACGCACATTCTAATGCTACCTAATGAGACAGCCTATATGAATAGCAGAAATTCATAGAAATCATCTCTTCAATGAAATAAAATGTGAAGTTATTTATTATCGGCAATACATAAGTAATTTACCGTTTTCCTCAACAAGACTCTCAAGAGCAATATGTAAACAGCTTTATTTATTTTCATCGTTGTGAATTTACATACCTATACTATAATAACATATCTACTATTGTAACAGTAGTGATTTATCTGGTAATTAATTATACGTATATTTAAATTATATGAATTATTAATAAGAAATACATTAATGGTTACTAACCTTTACTCCTTTCTGACTGCTAAAATCAGTACTAAGGCACTGTACCGCAATGTTGATCTGTAAACGTAAACATTTAATAAATGTATTATCGACATGAGCTTTTTAATGATAACTTCACAATTAATTGAAGTCGGTCCGTGGATATGTTTGCTTACATCTCAAGTTCATAGACTGGCGCCACTTGGCGCCTCGGTAGTCGTGAGCAATGCACAAGATATTCTTAGAAAATAATATGCGTAGAAAACTGTATTTATAAAAAGTGTAGTCGGTTAAAGGCGTTTCAATGAAACTCATTGAGGTGTTGGTGTGTGCATGTAGCACAGACTACGCGCACAGTGACATGTGGGGCGTCCGTAGGAGCCGGCGGCCGGGAGGCGGGCCTGCCGCTGGACGCCCGCTCATTACTGCGGTCTATGCAAATGACTCTCTTGCGTTTTTACTTGCCGCCGACTCCGTCACCGATGGCTGTCCGTACGCATATTAACTGTCGCAAACAACTTACATCCGCTACGGTTTCGCTAGCCAACAATAAATAATTACGGATATTGATAAGTGACTAGTAGCCGCCACTCCAGCCCGAGTAATTTACAGCAATAATATAAATCAATGAAAAAACAACTTCAATTCTACATATTTGAAACGGTTTTAGCTAGATTAATTTTTAGCTATCAACTTTATGATCAAAGTCAAAATTGTGATTCGATGTAGTAGTCGTTAAACGTTAATTGCTCCCTTGACTAGCATTAGCATACTGTCATAGAATTGAGGCTATTTCACGCGGACTTTTAATTGTTTGATGAATATTTAAAAGGCTATGTACATAACATTATCAATGAAGTATACGTTTTTGTGCCGCTAGTAGTAGATACTGTATAATTTTATGTAAGCAATTAAAAACACAGAGTGTTGTTTATTATTCAACAATATAATGAGTGTAGATGGTGGAGCTCCGCGATGCCGGCCGCGCTCCGTGCGCTTTTTGTTTCATTTGCCGAAGTCACTCGACCAAATAAGGTTGCAGGACTCTATTTAATTACCCTTTAATAAGTGCAATAAAATCATGATCTGCGTTTTAATTTTGTACGCTCATAATAGCCGCGATGCTTGGCAGCTATGTATGCGCTTTAAATATGCTCTTGTATTTACATGGGTAGGTCGTCATTTGGCACGCAGTCACACTGACAGGAAGACACATGAGCCCAATTAGCGTTTGTACATTTACAAGGTGAGTTTGTTGGTGTTGCGGTACATAAGTAATGTAGTGAAGAAAGCTCAGTTGTTACGGCTTAGTAAGTTAGTACGGTGCAGGGTGGAGTACGTACCTTGGCGGCGCTCTCCAGTGGGTTCCAGTAGACTGCGATAGCGTTGTGCGCGACCTCCTCGATGCAGCCTGCCAGTCCGATGCTGTTCTTCGTGTCTGTAACAAAGCAATAAATTGTCATTAATCTTGTCTTCGGGTAACTGTGCAGTAATGGCGGCGGAGATTTCGATTAAGATATCAACGCACAATACGTCATCGACGACGGAAATTTATTTGCTGGGCGTGAATAATCATCACGTGAAAGGATCAGTTTATTGACGACTGCAATGTTTCCATTTTTGCCCTTCCTAGATCGAGGTTTATGCTCCGTAATTAGCACTTGGTAACAGATAAGACCAGACAGACCCTGTTGATTATCCGGAAATTTTACCATTTATAACAGCTAATACCCAAATATAATTTCCCTTACGTAATGGCACAGTAAGTGTCACGGTATCTAGCTGTTCCACTGACATTGTTTAAATGCAATATCAATACGCAATGAGATATTTAGCCCAGTACTGTCCGCAAAATGCCCAGTGTTTAGTCCAATCAATAATCCCTGAAGTGGGTCATTATTTTAAGACTCCAATCAATAGGTAATATGGTCTAAAGTAAATAAAACAATAAGTAGGTATCAATAACGTTGTGTTGTGCAGTATTTGGAGCAGTGACGTGGAGTGCGTCGGTTTGCGCGGGTGTTTGTTTGTTAGTGCGCGTGAGTGTCTGCCAGCGCAAGGGCGTGGGCGGGTGGTTATCAGTCGGGCGCTCGGGCGGCGATCTGTGCGGGCGCAGGCGACGTTGCCGCTGACGTGTTTATGAGCCGCCGGGGGACGCCGCCCTCCGACAACCTTATTGTTTTAACAGCCTCTTACAAATTTACGAGTCCACGCAACATCCTGCTATGTGCTAATAAATCCACCCACACCGAAACGTACTATATAAACAGATTTGTTGAAACATAGACATAATTTTGGTTTTCGAAATAATAATGCCGCATTAAATAACATTTGTATATTTTAATGTTGTTTTATACGGCTATGACGAAAACTGTAAACGTTGAAAACACTACGTAAACATACTATACTTCTCCACATAGCAACACACTAGAATTTAGTTAAATTGAATCAATAATTATTAAAGATTCCGAATTAAAGAATTTTAATATCGAATTAAAACTTTACGGTGTTCATCAATATCCAGAAGACTAATCGAGGACGATATAAAATGTTAATAAGAATAACTTATGAGTCTGTTATGACTATCGATGTATAAAATTACAAACGGATATTCCTTAATATCGTCAAAACAAAAACTTATTGGAGTTATCTGTCGAATCAGTGAGGCGTGGTTTATAAGAAAACTGTCATAAGAAATAAGTGTGGAGGCGAAGAAGCTGCGCTGAACGTGGACACGCGATATACGAAGACGTGTAGGTAATCGGAGAAGGCATTGTGCGGGTGCGCAGTGCGTTGCGACCCCCGCCACACCCCCTCGCCCCGCCGCGCTTTCACACGCCTGCGCACAGGTGTCCGGTGTCGCCCTTGACGCTGCTTCCAAGTTCGACGCATACATTGATGGTGCACTACCTACCCTTAACGCTACTCACAACCACGGTGTGTGAAAACAACGCGCACTTAAACGTAAACCATTTGCTTGTGATTATAAAATTACCTATTACTGAGCTCGAACGAACCACTAGGGCTGCCACAAGCTCGATATATGCCATTAACAAAAAATAATGCTATGTCTTTCCGTACACTGGTTTATAACAAAAAGTTTTCGTTAAAAATCTTAGTCGTCTTTAAGCAGTTTTGAACGGAATTGCATGATTTAATTAAATTTGACGTTGTCAATGCCTTTTCAATTTTATCACACCACGCCTAGTTCCGGACTTCTTATGTTTATATTAGCAGCAGATATTTTCTTATAATTCTATAAGTTCGTATCTGTGCGAGTCACCCCTCGATCGGCCTACTGAGAATCTGTGAAGTAGTTTAATAGTCGTGGACTGAACATGTACACTATGTAAAGACTATGTAGAGTCTGTTGATATGTGAGTTGACACAATTAAACATTAACAATATTGTCTCATATGCAGATATGGTGGGTGTTACAGACTGTAATTGTGTACCTATATGAAGTTACTATTCTGAATAAAGATGATTACTTAAACACAACTAAAGCTGCTCTATAATTATTCTGTTTTAAAACTAAATCATAGATACGGTTACGGACTTCAAATCATGCCACTTCCTTATAAAACGTTTACGTAGCCGAGGAAAACGGACACTCAAACAAGAATAAAACTAAAAGCAAATACGTAAACTTAGCCTTTTGAGAAATAAAATACAAAATTCCTTTGTGTTTAGACATTAATTCATTCTATGTAATAACGTCAACAAATGAAAAAATAAAACTTAACTAACATCGAGATAAGCTAAAAAACCTTGACATTAAACTTGGCTCGACCGCGCGAATTAATGGCTTCCATGTTTTTATTTTCCTTGAGATTTAATTTATAGGCAGTGCTTGTGGCCGCGGCGTCACTCATTACAAATGCTACAGGCCTCACTTAAGTAATGTTAGAATGTGTAAAGTGTCATATATCAGCGCTGTTTACTTCGAGCCGAGCGATTAATAAGTAAGCGTTCCGTTGATGACGTAACTCCCCAACTAATCGGTTAACGCATATCAATTAAATAAGAGTCATGTTTTCATATAATTCGTTAGGCAATTCACGAACAATTTTAAAGTAGATAATTAAAAACAGTAGCTGATTTGAATGTTACTCTTGTAAAATAAATAATTTATTATTAAAAAGATTGAACATTTATTGCTGAGTACTAAAATTAATCGAAACAATATTTTTCTAAGCTAGAGCGGGGCGGCAACGGCTGCGCGGGCGCACGAGAAGGCCCATCGCGCAATTAACATGCTAATGAGCGCGCTCCCCGATATCATCGCTGTAATTATGTCCGCTCGCGACTATATTGTAAAATTGCTTATATTTCCTATCCTTTTTGTGGACATTCGACACGCTTAGTATAAGGTAGCTACAGCGTTCAGACCTCCATTTTATGCCTATCAAACTGTACACCGACAATACAAGCAGGTGTGTTTCTACTGCGTCGCTGGATAAGAGATTTCTCACGAATTTTAACGATTTCCTGTTACTCGGTCTCATAGAGCTCATCGTGTCAGATATCTTTATTACATAGTTTCATTTGCTTGCGTCGGGGAAACTCACATTTAGTTTTATATCTATAATCTGGTTAATGTCGGAATGTGTCATTACAAGTAGCGTAATATAATATAAAGCTCGGAGCTAGGTGTCGCGCGTCCGGCGCAGGCGACGGTGGAGCTAGGCGGTCGCGGCGGCGCCAGAGGTGTTTATTTTTAGTCACAGCGATTGATAGGTTCACCGGTCGGTGTGGGCCGCGGCCGTCGTGCGCGTTATTTATGCAAATGTCCTAACGAGATATAATGGTGGTGCGGCGGGTGCGCGGGTGCGTCTCCGCAGTATCTGCCTGCAGCACGGTAATTAGGTCCTGCGTGCCGAGCGGGCGCCCGCCGCCGCCCGCCGCCGCACGCAACCTCTCCGCCATGTTTCTGTGTCGCCTCGAGCACGACTCTGTTTTTGCACGGCTATCGTGTCTTAAACCCTTGTATGTGCTACTATCCAGCGTATACTTAGCAAAAACTTCACAGTCATTGTTTTTCAAATTATCATCTTAGTTTAGTAATTACATAAATACTCACTTATCACAGCACACGCAAGATTAACAGCGTTGATTACTATTATATTAATTTAGAAGCAATAAAAAATACTCACCGGCATCTAATATCCTCTGTTTCACTGAGTGCTGTCTGCCGTGCCAAAACTGCCACGCTTTGATTTCGTCTTCAGGAGATTTTTCTTCTCTGAACATCAACATTACTACACTCTGAAACAAGTAAAAGGTACAGTGATAAGTATGAATCGGTTACCAAGTTATACCATAAATCTAGCACTGTTTAAATAAGTATTATCAACTGTAAATAAGACGGTTTATAAATTAACACGGAGGGTGGTCATTAGAAACACCTGACATCGAGCAGCTATGCCTCTACTTTATTTATTGCCAACTTTTAATGGCGAAAGTACAGACGAAGCGCCGTAAGCATTTCGCGAATACGCAAAACGCGATTACCGGCGTGCATTTCTTAGCGATTACGTTAAACGAGCGCGATTACGTCGTTACGGCGGGCATCTTAATTTCATACGCATTTAAATGCTCTAAAAAGTAACGTGAAACCTTTGGACCGTTTCCGTTTGAATGAAAAAGTTAAATATGCTGTTAAGACGATTTCTATCGACGCGTTAGAAAATGAAGTGAAAAAGAAGTGGTTTGCGCGAGGCGTGGTACCGACCGTGCCTTATAGGGCTAACGACGAGAAAGCACCTCCGATCGTCGCCTCGGATTGATGGATCGGCGCGACGAGACATCATGACCAACCGAGCCCGCTCCTTCCTTCCTCCTTGTACCGCTGTCTCCAAAATAAACGCTTCATTAGAACTTGTAGTTAAGGAATGTAAAGAAATAAAATTTGGTCCGTATACTACAATCACTTTACATTTACAAAATACTGTTTTGCTATCTTCACCAGATTATTTTCTAGTGGTATTTTTATTACACATTGTAAAATTAACTCTACGCGTTAAGTTTAATAAATAACATATTTTATAACTTAGGTATATTCAAATTAGTTTGTGACGTTTTCTTTTTTCTAAATCTTGTTTTACAAGCAAATCTGCCAGGCAGCACACATCATGTGTGTTGTCTATGAATACCTTGACGCACCCTTCCTCTCGGTCAATTACAGCGCTTCAAGAAGTGACTCTATAACTGTCCGTAGGTTAAATAACTATTTACAACTTAACTGTGACTTCAACGTCATTATCGAATCATGAATATGCATAGGAAAAGATAAGCTAAATGAGATGAAGTATTCGGCGTCTGTATACGGCAATTACGCTTGCATTGCAATTAAATACAGCAAGGACTCTCGGCTACAGTGTTGCCTGGGGGTAATAAAAACACAATTTTACTGTAAATCGATGAATTTACGAGTAATTTGTGTCGGCGAATAGTTCAGCGAGTCTATAAGCGGGACACGGGCTTTCTCCGGAGATCGGGCGCGCGACGCGTAAACCCAACGGAACCGTGCATACTAATAGATAGCCCATGTATAAAATTGTAACGGTTAACACCGCCTCTACTAACCGTCTCATCGCTTTTAATAAATAAATATATACATTTACTACTTTATTATAATTCCCTACGCCAGTAAGTATTTGACAAAATCTTAACTGTAAACTGAGTCGGCTAATTCTATCACGTCATTAATACTCAAACTTAAGTCAAACAGTGTCTACGTCTCGAATCTAGAGTTTATAGAACTATTATATTTTTATTGTTCTCTGTGTTAACCGTTTATTTATATGCTGTAGATAATCGCTGACTTAACTGCCCAGTTTTGTTTATTGTATTGGAACTAATGATTCATAAACACTTGCTAACTAATTTAGAGTCTAACTGGTAACGGTTTACGTAATTTAGTGCCTATTTTCTGGTTGCAATTGGTACTGAACAATGTTGCCTATTGTTGCATGACAAAGATACATTGTAATAACTGGCAATCATAATTGTTTGACTTACCGCACAATTTATCAGAGACAGGCTTTATTTTGATTTCATTAACGACTTTAATTTGACATTATATACAAGTTTCTGGAGCTTATTGCGAAAATACGGCAAGTATTGTATTAAGATTTAACTAATCGCTGCTTGTATGTTAATTTACTTTATTTGAGAATTTCCGTGGGATTGGAATGTAGAGTTATGTTACTCAATGCATAGTTAGACTATTTCTATTTCTTTTGATTTCGTTTGACGTTAATAGTCGACAGTAGATTGAATTATAAATGATTCATTCCATCCCTCGAAAACTTGATTTAAGAATACATTTTTGTAGTTTATTTAGGTGGTTAATATTAAAATACATAATATGCCTTGGCCGGAATCGAAGTATAAATCACGAATGCAAGCCAAGCCGCAACTGCGCTTTTATTATCGGAAGTATTGAAAATTGTATATGTATTTGGACACGTATCGAATGATCTGATGTCTCTTTCAAATTGGATACTATCCGTCGTGTCGCGGGGCATTGCGTGGGCGCCGTGCCGCTTGTTCCACTCGTTAATTGGATTTTTAATCCGGAATGACAGAATTGTGTACTCTTGTTGCACCAAATATTGTTATTTCGTAATATTATTTATTGTAAAACGGATTACAATTTTAATCATTATTACAATAATATGGAAAGACCTGAAGTTACTATTTTGTTAATTTCACATAGTAGGTAAATACAACTTCAAGTTACTGCAGTAAGTGCACTGATTATTTTTAAAGATAGAGTTCCAAACCAACGTATAATTAATATGTTTATACTGCTAAATAAATTGCTTTTATATTTTCGTTAAATAATTAATTGTGTGTAATCGTTAAGTAAATTGGTTCAGAATATTGCATTAAGATAATGATGTAGTATTACCGTTTTATTTGTATTTAAAGCATCGTGTAAGTTTCACAAGAGCGTCTACGGTTTTGGCTTCTCGGCCCAGTTATTTCCAACTTTTCGGACCGTCAATTAATTAATCGAGTGTATCGACATTCGACCCGATTTCAGGAGCTCGGTTGACAATCTGAGTTATCTGATTAAGCACGCTTTCTCTCGCGGCGTGTGTCACACACGCCCGGGGACTGTTGTGCCCATGTGTCGCTCGCCGATGTGATTACGCTCCGACAAGCACTCTGCATTAATTTCGTCACTCTATTTGAATAAATAACCGATTGCATATTTATAACACATAGAGATACGCAACTCGATGGACTGTATATAAAATTTACATGATGTGACTTCTCTAAAGCATATTTGAGTGTCCCTAAACAAAGAATTCCCTTAAAACAATACTAAAAGTCGAGCATTCAATGTAAATAAAATAGTAAAACTTGCAAATAAACAACACGGTAATATAATTTAGTAACAAACTATTCAAATACCATCATAACATAACAAGAGGATTACAATAAAAAAATATAAGATTTAGTATGATATAAATAGTTAAGATAGGTATTTTGCATTTCTCCAGTAACCGACAAACAATAATTTAAAGATTTCCATATACGTCTAGCTGATTCAGGTAATATATTTTTAGGTTTCAGTTCATATATTGTTATTTAATTGTACTTAATTATATTCGGAAACTTAAGCTTCGCTTTACTGTTATGACGAAACCCCTGTCAATTGAATGTCTGTTCCAATACTCTCATAATATCAACGACAATCGCGCCGCTTGGAGATAAATGATCTAATTAAATATAGCGCCCGAACATGTATTCACTTTATTTCTATATCGGTGCCTATTTCTCATTGATGCCGTTGCTGTTGTCGGTAAGCACACAAGAAGCGGTCTCGGAGTACACACCTGTCTTATTGTTGCCTATAAATTGTAACTTAATAGCATCGTTAACGTAACAATTACTTCAGATTTAATCTTGAGTTACGTCTTGCACGTAAATGCGCATGTAGTGCATAGCGCTAATCAGCGGAACGTTGTAAGGCACATTCGTCATCATGCTTCATCTGTTAAATAATATAAACGCGCATTCGATAGGTAAATCGGAGTGGGTGCGTAATCATGCAGAAAACACGAGTCAGGGAGTAGTGGGCTTTTTGCTCGTCACAACTGCTTCCTCGTTAGGCGGCGGGCCGGGCGCGGCGCCCATCCATCAGCTACTATCTATTTTATGACAATTATTTATGTTCACTGCGTGGCAAAACTATTTCGCTCACCGTTGAGCTTTATCGATAGCGCAGAAGTAATGTCCTGCCGTCTTGATAGGCTATATCTGATACGGATACGTCTGTTTGTTAAGTGCGCTAGTTGTCTGTACTAGTTGTTTTAACGCCTAGGTTATTTGCTGTGAATGTTCTCCGCAGTGAATGTCGGTTTCGACATAAATTCTGAGCGAAACTGTGGGTGTAACTGCCGCGCAGTTGCCTACGTGTCGGTATTTATTTCACATCAGGTGAAATATATCAATGACCATTTTTGTCCCGTAAACAAAGCGATAACAGTATACGTATTTCCTTTCCTTCGTCTTTTATTCAAACGGGTCTTCGTAGGCGCTAACTAGCAAACATTCATGCTCGATTTTATACCCGGCTTTGGAATCGAAATCTGAGATGTAGCTTCATTATTACTTGTAGATACGCGATGTTGAAAAGCTCAAGAATATTTAAATGAAGTGCGGTAAAATGTAGTGAAAACGTTCAAAGTCTATGAGCATATTAAGCAGCACATTATGTAGTGCGTGCGGCTGCAGCGTGCGGCGCCGCGCCCGGGCGTCCGCAGCATGCCGCGAGCTACGGGAGATTGCTAAAGATGTGCAGCTTCCGCCGGCGGACAAATTGCCTAGTGTTCCTTCGCATCCGCCGTAGCTCTAGCCACCGCACATAATTGAATATTAAGCACGTAAGTCTACATTAGCCGCAATATCTTAACGTAACCGTGATATTATCGTGATCGCGTGAGAACAGTTTATCCATAAAACCAATACAAGTACCTACTGATGTAATGACAGAGACGTATCTGTTTACTCCTTCCAATCAAAGCACCCATTTAATTTCACAGCGTAATAGAAGTAGCTGTTGCAAATACGCGGTTACAGCATGAATTGATAGCTTTAATAGTCGCGTTGCGCAGTGCCCGCTGACCGCTAAATCTCGATTAAATCGGAGCAATTCCCGCGACACGTCGAGCGTCAGATTAACATCCGAAGCCGCGTTGTAACACTAATCTGCTTAAATGTCGAAAGGAAATGTCAGATTGTAATGTGCAGGGCCCAGACGAGGCGTGATGCGGCTTAACTTGCGGTACCTACCGCTGCGCACAGCTTTCAAACACAGCACTAATCCATATCATTTATTGTAAATCTATCTATGCTATTACTCTTTGTTTTCAGGAAAATGTATATAACTCCTTATTTTAGTTTATAAATCATATGACTAAAAAGTTTTGTCTATGTAGGTATAATACTATTACTCCTGAAAAATTGTTCCTATAAATAAAAATAGTGCTTTGGTCAAAAGCTGGGCTTAAAACTTTGAGTCACTTTGGTGTTACATAACCGTATCTTATGTCACCCTAATGTCGCTGATTACGGGCGGTTGTCAGCCGGCGATGGTATCGAGGATTGACGCTAAATACGTTCGTACTGTGACAGTACCAATATCGAAACAATGACGTACCCCGGATTGTGTAACACTACTTACGATTAAGTTCACTGATACATAAGCAAAAGCCTTGACTTCACGAGAGATGGCGATGCCTTTGTAAGAAGTTAAAAATAAAACCAGTGATAGTTTTATTTTTAATTCACATTTTTCAACAGATAATAATATTGCATATTCTTCATACATCAATATACTTCATAACTACGAACGTAAATAATTAGACTTCCAAGAAAGTGCTCTATTATAAATGCAAAAAAATGTTACAGGACTAATTACTACTAGTTATGAGTTTCAGTGGTTACGTATATATTACCGAATAATACGTAATATTTCGAAAGTGTAATAGTTATCGAGTGGCGTTATGCGAACCTGAAACCGAACGTGGAAAATTCACGCTCGGTCGAGCGGCGCGCGCGCACCCGCCCGCGCACAGTGGCCAAACCACGAGCTAACGCGTTGTTTTTTATTGTTTACTCGAACACTAAATATGTGTAATTATATATGTACGTACATACTTGATAATAATTAAAGTAACGCGTTTATAACACACCCATAACAACCACGTGGTGCTGGTGGGTAGTCAACCGATTGGAACCGTTCAGCGTCAAACCTATTAAATAAATTAAAGACCTTTGATTGGCAAAACATTAAATGCTTGCAGTTTTTATTGTCTGCTCATTGAATAAATAAATAAAAGTTTGCAATAATGTATGCCACATACATTTTGCAGATACTAATTGAATTTTTACCGTTAACGGGACTCTTCATTTGCAGACAACGCAATTATCAGTTTTTTTACTCAAAATGGAATTACCGAAATTTTTATTAGTATAAAGAACAAAAAAGGCGAAAAAAGCAATTAGGTACATTAAAATCCCATAAATTACTCTTAAAAAATAAGGAATGGCAAAAAAAGTACATTATGTTGAAAAGAGACAGCTCTGCTGATAAATAACCATACTGGTATAAGGAGTGTATGAGCTTCCAAGATGGATATTTCGGACCATTCACCTCACGATGTAACAAAATATACGTAAAATTAATTAAATAACTCATAAACATTGGTTGCATACATCATGCAGGGCCGTATTAATCTACACACTACACTACGTAACTAAATGGTCTAAAGAGTTATATCTAGTCTGGTTTGTGTAGTTGGAAACACAAGACTTTCCTTTGCCAACTTCGTATTTGGCTCGTCTTAGCCGATTAGAGGTTAATAATAACTGTTTACTCTCCCTATGTGACCTAAGGGATCTAAACTCAGAGACATCAACTCACTCACTCTCATGGAACAGGCGTTTCATGGATGGTATCCATAAACCGACAGAAACTGATGTTGCATCACTAGACAACCTAAAAGCTCTTATATCACTATTAAGGTGTCCCCAATCTGAAATGTGTAGGACATGGGGCCTAGGTTATTCCCTTGTTTCAATTTAGATAAGAAGTCTAAGAGATGTCTGCAAGTCAGACTGATAGATCCCATTATCCTTAAATTATTTCTGGAAAATGAGGTGCTACTCAGCTACTGGTGATGGGCGAAATTTTGATGCCAATAACATGATAATTGTTATAAAAAATAATATTTCATAATCATGTGATTAAAACAGCATAAATCCAAGAAAAGCGTTATCGAATTTTTCTTTTCATAATCTAATCTCAAAGATCATCGATAAGTATTCAAACCTTTGCAACGATCCAATAGTATCACTTAAACTTGCTTACCATATCTACATTAATTACTGATAAAAAATGGATAAATTTAATGTATAAATAATGTCTATCACATGTAAGTAATATAAAGATTTAAAGAAATGCCGTTACCAAGAGCTTTCGGTTGTATAATTCTGCAATTTATAATCATTAACGTTTTTCTGATTCGACAGGGCTGAGAGCGGCGAGCGCGGGGTGCGCCTCGCTCTGCCAAAAACATAAGATGAGGGTGCAAGCTAAATTGAGACATCTCAACACGTGATTGATTGCGGCCATGATTGGCAACTTGCAACTATCAGCGGAGCGCATGTAAATTTTTACATACATTTTTTGTGCAACATTGTGAAACCTTTCTCGCGAAGTCGTGTACGTAAATTTCATTACAGCCGAGTGCCCCCTGTGAGAAATATTCTGTCTGTCTCGTATGACAGCCCTTCACTCGTCTGTATCGATGCAGTGGGCCGAAAGGTGCACGTAGGCAGGAACTGCGCGTTCAGAATGTGAACCGTTATAATCCCTCATCAAGCGTAATATGTTCAGTGTAAAAGGCATCATTAACGATTGCCTTAAAAAGGCAAACGGGAGCAATCATTAAAGTCGCAAAATATTATAAAAAGAAAATAAACAACGACGTGTCTCGTTACGCGAGTTTCCGTTGCTACGAAAGTGAACACAATGATGTCAGTGCGGCCGATAAAAAGCCGAGTAAAAAATGCTCTGAATGAGTAGAAGCGCTTTGGACACGCAAGACATGGCTTAATCGTAGTTCACAATACACAGATCGGGCGGAAGTTTATTAGTAGCGGTTCAACGTCGGTATCGGTATGCATTATATCGACCAGTTAATTACACTTTTATTGGACGTTAATTATTGTGTCGTATTAATCTATTCTATTATTTTAAAGTGTACCTACATATTAATTATTATATGGCTTTTATATGTTAATAATAAATATACAACAAAAGACGTTTGTGGGAACTTAACACATAATTTAGGACACATTCGATCTATTAAGTAATGGATAACTTAAAAATTTAGTAGTACCTACTATTGCTAATGACGTAGTCTTAGTTATCAGAGGAGCTTTTGAATCTAGGTTCGTCTTCGTTACGTCAGCTAACTTTTTGACCTACCGTAGCGACAGGCAAGCACATACGATTTTTAAATAAAATTTGTCTACTCTTATTTTTTATCGTGGGTTATTAATACATCTTAACATATTAAATAGGATGCAGGGCGATACGTAACCCTTGCAATGATGCGGAATAACAAACAAAGTCTCCGCGTTACTAGCCAGATGATTAATTGCCACTACATTCAGTGATTGATTAAGCTCCTTTTATAATATTTTTTGCACATAAACTATTATTACGGAACGACATTTCAATCTATTCAACTCGGCTAACGTCTTAAGATAACATTTTAAAATGTAATTTGTCATTAGATATTTAATATGGTAATGCTACGGCTGTGGCGTGTGAACACTTCCAGTATTAAAATCGCTTAAAGTGCATCGCGTATTTCGTACGATGTTTAATTAGGTTCAGAATCTGGAATTCGTGTAGTGTCGAGTGTTCGTCGGTGGAAAGCCACGGGGGCGATGGTATCGTGGTGGAAGGCAAAGCTCCGCCGAAACAGGGGCGTGCCGGCCGTAATTACAATCCTGCCACGCACACCCCATTCGCAGGCCAAATCTCTCTGTTTACTAAAATTTCTTACAATCTCTTAACCGCTTTTTGGCACGCAAAACGGATTCAATTCGCATCGCGTGTGGATTCGACTTTTTTAGATACGGTTGATAACGCGATAAATTTGTTTCGTAGATATAGTGTAGGCATGGTTATCAATTTTGTGCTCGTTTGATTTAAATGTAACCATTAAATATTATTTATTTGTATAAAATGCGCCATGAAACCCAAAATTATACTAAAATACTGCATGTTGTAGAAAGATTTCACACAAATTTCTCTCAATTATTTAGCTAACATGAATCGTGTGTGCACAGCCCGTAGCCTCTCTGGTACCTCCCATATAAGATTATACTGAAAGTTTCTTTTCTTTTTGGAAACATGAAAGAATTCTCGTTAAGAAAACACGATGTTTGCCGCATTGAAATTGTTTTATCATAATGCAGTATGGTTATTGTTTAAAGGGAGCGATATTATCCGAGCGGAGGCACGGACTCCCGGGGCGGTCATTGTATTCCTATATGGCGAATGTCAAAAGCGTCGTCTTAATTATCGGGCGCGGCTATACAATGCGGACTCGATTGCGGCGAGATAAGCTCTGTACACCTATCTGAGTCCGTATTGAATGCGATACGGCCGAACTGCCGCGCGCCGCCACGCCATGCCGCCGGCCGCGGCCGGACTCGCGGCCCACTTACTGCTTTAATAATAACTTCAAACGTATGTCGCATTGTATCTCTGATTATTCCGATCTAAGCCTATTGAATAGAGATAAAACGTGTTTGAATATGTTAGGCCTGTCAAAAAAAGGAAAATCAACCATTGAATAAAAACTATACTTAGTACGAACTATACGATGGTAGCGTTGCTTACGGTACTATGAGTAACGCTCCGTATTATTTATAACTACTTACATATACAAACAATAAAATGAAAATCAAAACAATAGAAAAAACTAACTTCAATTATCTAAACCAGATTAACCAGATTACCAAATGTGGATTTTCTGGTTTATCAAGATTACACGGTTAATGTGTATTATGGTGTAATTTTATTGTGTCAAGCTTCTCTCGGTAAGTACAATTCATCATCGTGTTTCAGGGAAGTGTCAGGAAACAATAATGATGGGATTTCCGATTTCCACGCCGACATGATACCTACGTGGATATAATCGTTGTGGTTAATCTTTTGTCTATACGGAATTTCTCACGACTTAAATGGTTGACTTGGTCACGTCATTGTATCATTAGTAATGATTAGTACTTTGCATTTAGTCTACAACGTAGCGACAAAATAATAAGATGATCTCGAATGATAAATGTTAGGAATTCAAGCAATTACCTAATGAATTAAACGCTGGAATGCAGGCCGTAAAAATTGTACGTAGGTATATGTAAAATTTTACCCTCTGATCAAATTTCACATACCTATCAGAAAAAGAAACACGTAGCTAGGTGTTATCGCTTTTGATTTATAGGATATTTTCTTCCTTCATTAAGCTTATACGTACGAAGGGGTTTTTTGCAACCATGCGGAGTATATTATACTGTAATTCTAGTTGGCAAAGTAAAAAGTACGATGAAAGTGAATACGTGAAGGTGAACTAGAGTTGTCTCGGGCAGCCGGGAGCTGGCCGCAGGTTGTAACCGAGCCGGCAGCCTGCGGTCGGCTCCTGAGGCGCGAGTCCCACTGCTCCCACTTAACTACTTACCACCACTTACAGACAACTTACAAGTAGCCCTTGTTACAATTATCTTGCAACATATTACTGACCATTACGTAAATCTACTCGATAATTTTTGGTTAAAAAAATTGTAGAGTTGGAAATGTTTTACTATATATTTTACTATCAAGAGTTTTGTTTATAATCATAGGAACTGAAAACAATAAATATAAGGCATGGATTAAAATGATCATGCATACATCGCTGTTCCACTAGTAGTGGAAGATTATAAAGTTAGACAAACCGCGTGGCCGCGTAGACTCTCTATTAACAATGTGTACGTACGTACTACTTTCGACATACAAGTTTTACGGGGATTCTATTACTGCACAGATGTAATAATTTAGTAAATTTTATTTCAGCGGCAGTGTAGTAGAGTTATAAATTGAGATGTTCGCCGGGCGGCCGCGCGCTGGCGACGGCGGGAGCGAGGCGCGGCCGTGTTTTACGATTCCCTGTACGTTTAGTGACCACTGCCGCCGCTTTCTAAGGTCCACTACAAGTAAACATCCGGCCACTTAACCGTTAACGGCGATAATTTCATTGACTTTTAACTCAAAATGTCATGTATTCTTACAATCCTATTTATAGACTTACCTTGACTGTTTGATTCTTGAGTGGTTTGTCAGGATCGTGGATGTACTCGAGCGTGATTCCGTAGAACTGGCCTTTGTTGATGTATGTGATCCGGTCGTCTTCGCGCCTCTGCGAACTGCTGCTCGCTGTCTCCAGGTGGTACTTGAACCCGTACGGGGAAAACCTGGCGCGTACAAAAATAAGTGTTTATTATATGTAAAGCCATCGAGACACACAAGTCGCTACGACATGTGTGACACCTGTGAGTTCAAGATTTGAGATAAGAACACAAAAACTTGTGTATTACGGAGTAGCGCAGTAGGCGACTTGTCGTAAATGTTTGTTGGGATATAAAATGCACAATAAAAGCTGGTTTCTGTAACATTTAGAAAAAGTGCGATTTCTTCTTTGAGATACTTATCTACGGATACACGTTCTCGACAATAAAGTTTCCATGAAGTAAAGCAATAAAAGTGTGCAAAAAGTGGAAATCTTAATTGCACTCCGGTACAGCTTGTCAGCGGCGTCGTTACATAAAGGCGCTGAGATCCAGTTCGTAGTGCGCAATGAAAAACTGTGTTTTCTCGCGATTTCCTGAGTGGTGGACCGACGGAAGGAAAACCCCGCTAATTTAGCGGTGATCGCGTGCCGCGGCTCGTTAGCGACACCGAGTGCGTGAGTCGCACGCCACGCGGCCCGCGCCCGCGCCTGCGCCTGCCCGGCAGCGCTGCTCCGCGCTTGTCACAGAGCTGATCTCGACGCGGCCCACGCTCGCCACGCTCACCACTCTCGCTCAGCACTAAACTTCACTACCAAACTAACTAATCATTATCCACTCAGGCTATTGTGGCTCCGATTTAACTTATGTAACATGATAAAAAGTAATAAATCGTTATGAAACATTTAATCCTTTAAATCTGTCTAAGGAATGCGGATAGAGCAGTTTGCATCGATTTAGTTCTACGGTTACACCATTACTTAAGCTTATTGAAAACAATTTGGTAAACAGCCCCGCTGATGTTTGCGATTTGAGCCGAGCTTGTGAAGATAAAAGCCGTGTAATGCAAACGCGGGCCGACATTGACGGATCGGTCGCGGCGGCGCTCGCCTATCTGATGCTCTCTAAGTGATTCCGAACACAATTTACATTTGCAATGTTGCTTTGTATTGTCATTTCAACTACCCTTATCCTTTGTTTACTTTAAGTTGATGGACTGTTCGTACCACTAGAAAGATTATATGTAATTTTGCAATAAGAAACGTTTCAAAGACAATGAGAGTAAGGATACCTACACACAAGCTGTGTGTGTTGTATTCTTTGTATTCAGTAATAAATAACACATTGTTTTCGAATGAGCTTCATTACAAATTTCAGTGGCGAAGCAGTCGAAAAAAGGCACTTCCTGAGTAGAGACAAGAGCCGTGCCTTTCATGAATAAATCAATCGGCGAGGCGCGGAAATTGATGAGTGCGCAAAAAGGCTTGGAACGCAACGACAACAAAGTGCTCGCAATAAAAACGCATGCCGCGATAAGAGATGGAGAGACGAACGTCCCGCAGAGACACCGAGCGCTCCAGCCCAAATTATATGCGCATAAATACGAGCCCTCTATAACCATATACACTCGTGGCAAAAACACCATTTATTGTACAGCAGAATTCTTTTTCGCTAACATCGCTCCACAATCATGGAAAACTTTGCAACACCTGTGTCCGACCAACACATCACAGAGTTACAACATTTTGGAATAAAATGGAAATTTCGTCGTTTCGGAAGCTTAAATGGCTGTCGTAATTAGAGTAGTGTTTCATGTATCAGAAAATACATAAAAACTCAGATACGCCTATTAAGATCCGAATTTACTAGAATTGATGTTTAAAAATAGTTAATCAAAAGAGCCTATAAATTCCTTCTTTTTCTCGTCAAGCTGGAATACCGCATACAAGTATACGTATACGGATATTTCTTAATTATCGTGCGTAGACTACTGGTCTTGTGTATTATATAAATATTTATACCTGGTGCATTGAGAGATCTTGAGCAAATTATAGAATGTAAATTTTGTTTATCCACCACGATATACGAGAGGCGCGCCGCGTTGCATGAGCGTATCATTCTTTGATGGAAATTGAAGCACCATTGTGCGCTTGAGATCGGCTACTGTGAAGGACATGAAGCTTTAAAAGCTTGCAAATTTAAAAAAGACTATACAATGACGCTTTTTTGTTGTTTCTTTAATGCGCTTTCTTCGCAAAATATTTAAGCTGGACTTAAGATAACAACTATTTCGAACAATAAATTTACACATATTACATCTAGCGCCAGGAGAGTAAAGGTTTGTTCGTAACATGATTGAAATTAAAAGATGTTATCTTTTAATACTGGGAGGGCGGTTTGCAGGAGATAGCACGTTGCACGCTACGAGGAGTGGTAGCTTCGCGCTGGTGGCGCATCACGGCAGGCTGTTTAATGAGCACGCTTAGCCAGCGTAATGGCGCCGCGCTGATTGCCGGCTGCGGCTGACAACCGACACACGCAGCGCCACCACCCTATCATCATAGTCAAACTATTATTATTTGTTGCTACTATTCCCGCAAACGATTCATGGAACCTTTACAAATAGCTTACTAGTATTGCAACAAACACGCGCTTTAAACGCTACCGACTAACATAACGTCAAACGTATAAATATCAACCACGATGGAAATTACTTTTAGGTACACAGGTAAATTAAATTGTGGTTTACAGAACATAAACCATGAAATGGTTTCATAAGAAAGAATGGAGCGTTTACCCTGATCAAACAGCGGAATGAAAACGTTGCAGAGGCTGAGGAATGCCGATTAAAGTATACATTCATTTAGCTTAAAGCGGACAGATGTTAGGATCGCGTGTAGACCGCAATCCTGAAGCATGGCTGCGATATCGCTCTGTACATTTATAAGCTTCGGTAATGAACTTGTAATATAAAAATCATATTAAAAATAACGGTTGCCATTCAATAATAACTTTACAACATTATGTGCATTAACATTAACGTACATAAAATGTAAATACATATTTATAGAAATACACACAAAAAGTTCTCATGTTGTTATTAATCAGTTAATTATTTAATTATGTGAAGTGGTGCCTTTTAAAAGTGATAATCAAATATACACAGTAGGTACTTGATTACGTTACTGTATCTGAATTTTAGAGTTGTTTAATACATCGACAGGCGGGTATTGGTTATGTACTTAACTGCTCGGTAAGTAATAGACCAAACATTCGTGAGGGCGTTGGAATGAGTGTGTGCTGGCGAGGGCTGGTAACCGGGCGGCGAGCGAGCGCGTATCGGCATCGAAGGTAATTTAAGACGGTAGAAGCGACCGCGCTATTTGGGCCAAATGCAAGCAAGTAATTATCGAGATAATAATGCTAATGCACTTATCATGTCGACGAGTGCTTCCGCCGCGGCGATGCGATGGTTCTTACCAACGATTTCATTTGTAGGGTGTTCTGATGTCACTGTTTAAAGTAAATGGTCCAATTAACTAATTTACTTACAAACCAATTCCATTAAAAAATTAAGTTCATGAACTAACTTGGTACGAAAATATGCCAATTAATGTTTTCAAATGGTATTGCGGTACCGCACTGATATCCCTACCTACATATATAGTGTTTTCGAATTTTACGTTATCTATACAAAGATTGTACCTATTGTACATTGAGCTGTACCAAGATATTATTATTATTGTAGAATGCTGGTCTATTTAACTGTTCTATAGGTAGTTAAAGAACGCATATAGTACGGGCGACGTATCTTGGCGGACATGAAGTTAGCCGATTAGCTGCGCATGGAGTTTTTAGGAACGAAATTGTCTACTGGGCAGTTAATCGGCAAACTTCAGGACCGCCAAGATACGTCAACCATATTGTAATAGAGTCTTACACAATCTTACTACTATAATATGTACTTACTTACATTATTCCCATGTCTTCCATCCATATTTGTAAGCATGTAAATAGTTAAATTTTAGGTTCATGAGGAAATAAAAAATACTACGTACATGCCATTACGCCAATCAACATTGAAGATTTATGTGTAGGACAAAGAAACAAGTTAATACGTAAAGAACTGTTTAGTGGCAAGAAACAAAATTGTTAGAACGGACAATTCCACTCTACTCTGACTTTTTGTGAGGAACCATTGCCGTGCATAAAGCATTTCGGAGAGCAGAGGTGTACCTATAGAAGCACCCACATTTCTCCAGTTAGGTTATAGGTCTTAATATAATAGGCGAGCCTATTGCCCTCAACCGGGCATACATCCAGACTTCGTGCTTATTAAACCCAATAACAATGTATATATTTCATCTATCCTAGGACTTCTTATAGTTTGGTTTTATGAAGTAGATACAGGGAAAGGCAACTACCTCAAATAACCTAGTAACAGGCAAGTCTTTAGTTTATTGTGCAAAAAGGTGATTGAACTTTCGCAAAAAAATATGCAATCCCAACCAATTATTATATTTGTGTGAGTCACAAAGGGTAACAAGAAAATTGCCATAAAAATAGGATAAAACATTACGGACTATATAGAACAGTTAACAAAATAGGAGTGACGTGTTCACTTCACTGTATTACGTTTTTATAGTAAGTAACCTTTTCCTTTTATGTACTATTTAATAATATTATAAATAAACAAGAATAAAAATATATTAATATTGATCAAGCACGATTAATATATTATTTGAGACAATTAATCAAAGTATCCATAGAATTTTAATTAAATAAAAAAAAATAGGCAGTAATGAGTAATTTTAATTAGGTATCTCTTGCTAAAGAAGTACCTTATCTTAATTAAATGTATCAATTTATACTGAATTAGTCATTGTATAAATTATAAATTTATACGAATACTTGCGTAAATAACACTTACAGATAGGTACTTCCTTTGATAACTTTGTAACACATACATACGAATTTATAATAAAAAGACGTCTATTTTGGTGTTCGATAAAAGAAAAATAAATTCCTTGTTAGACACCTTTCCAAGGTGTGTATTTAACCAACAAAGACGGGTAAGTTAAAATATAAATGTTTGTAAGCAGAGGGTTAGTTCTAAAGTAATCCTATCCAATTATAATTGGACTTCCAAAGTAAGACTTGTAAAGTCACTATACGCTTTACTATTGAATATCTCAAATCTGTTGCTTCCAAGCAACAAATCATATCGTCATATATGTACATATTACATACTACTTTGTAACTAGCTCTAAGTTTTACTATATGCAGCATAAATAAGTCCAGAATCAAGACTTTAACCCTTCGAGTAAATTAACTTGTCGGTTAGGAAATTACCAATTCACACATGCTTTTACGGGTCGTATACAAAGATCACGAAATGCAAGTTAGCACCTCTTAAAAAAACTATTCCGGTAACAACTTAACAACGTTGGGTATGAATACACCCAGTGTCGGCGAGGCATTGTAAACTTGATTGAATGCCTCGTGTTCCAGTGCTTCAGTGCTATTTCGAACCAATGCAAACACGGTGTGGAGCGCATCAAGTATTGAGGACTCAATTAGTTTGTTCCTACCCTTAAATTTCCCTTCATAGTAAAGTCTAGAGAGAAACCTATCCTTATTATAAATATACTACATTATTGCTACGAGAAATCAAATTATGAATTATTTGACCTGGTTCCAGGTAGCAAGACACAGTAATAAACGCGTGCGGATGCGGTGTTAACTAGATATTAGTTTTAAATTGATTATAATCTAATGATTAATGAAAATCAAATAAATACGGGTTCTATTAATACACTAATTAATTATTTTAAGCTTTAAATGTAGTTATTGCCTTTAACTTGAGCTGAACTATCGATCCGTGAAACTTGATTCACTGAATTTTAATGTTATACTACAAATAGAGCTGTGCAAAATCCCCGCGATAATCTCATTTGGTTTTTAAATTAAATCACATTTTGTTTATTAATTCTGCAGATTAGACAAATTTAAAACAGATATGTGTTGGCAAGCTCGAGAACCGCAAACCGCAAGTTGTTATATAGGACCTATCGCTAATAAAAAAGCAAACGCACTGCACGTGAAAGAAAATACTCGTAAAAAGTAAAAAAGATGAAGCAAGCGAATGGTTTTCTTGCTGTTCTTTTCGCTTTTGTATTAAGTCTCTTTGTACAAGCAAATTGTTCTAATTGTCTCATTATGTTTTGATTATTACTTTTATGTTAGGTTTGATTTAGATTTATAATTGTTACCTTCTTGTAACATAGGTAACATTTAGTTGGCTAACATAATGATCAATAGCTAAAAGCACCCTGTGCAATTTCCTATTTTCGCAACTCGTTTATGTCTTTTGTTCAAAGATTTTTTTGGAAATTTAAAATTACGTTATGTGATTGAAATTGAATCCTAATATAGTATTAAAAACAATATTCATCCACTCGCAGTAGTATATAAAACAAGTACGCTTGAGGTGAAGTTTTAGATACATTTGTCTTGTTTAGAAGCTGTTACATTGTTTGGAGTTCAATGTGTGTGTTCGTAGCAACCACAAAATGCCTACGTTTCCTAGAAAGGGCCACATTATAACAGTCATGCGGGGAGGTGCGAAGTGCTCGGTCAATATTGTCGTCTGGGCCACTCACACCGGCAAATTACTAACATATAACAAAAAAGGTTTGATCGAAACGAATTGATTGTTTACGTTACTTATTTATACCGGCCACGCGTTGTTTGCGTTTAGTTCGAAACTGTACACAGGTAATTTGTTAAACATTAAAAATGATACTCTACAATCTACATTTACACATAAGACATTTTACTTCTACGTTTTTAGTACGCTCAGGTAATTAAAAATTTGAGATGGAAGTGATAAGACAAAACTATTTTTGCCTATATTTTATCTGCAAATAACACTCCATATACTTTTGTATAAATAGTAGTAATTTTAATACAATTAAGGACAAACATCTGTTTACACCTAAGTTTGGTTGGGATCCTCATTAAGTGCATATTTTTTCACGTAAATAGCTGAGGACATACTAGTTTACCCTCTAAATTAGTTAATATCACATACATATTTAATGTTGAATGATTTAACATAATTTGCACGATATATTTAGAAGTTTTAGGTAAAAATAATAAAATGCTATCAACATCGAACTGTATCCAATGGCCGTTCGTTCTCGATATCGCGCATAAAAAGTGACACTGCAGTTCGAAATTAATGAATGCTGTATTTCTTTATAAGAGATTGGTCCTACATTCCTGTTTTTTCGATCGAATTCTCAAATCAGCATTATTGATGATTCTGTGGAATGCGAAGTAACAAATATGGAGGTACTTACAGTTTGGCGATTTGTATTTTGTCGGCGTCGTTTTGCCTGCCGAAGTCGTGCCAGGGTCTGGTGCGCGGCTGCTGCGCGGGCGAGTGGTGGGCTGACGGCGTTCCTCGCCCGTCCTCGCCGACTCCCGGCTGCTGGCATATCACCGTGTAGTCGAACGACTGCGCGGACAACAACATACTTTATTATACTGTACTAAGCACACAAAACATATTCTGTACCTAAGCGATTCTAAATAACAACGCAAATAGCGACAATTATACTGTTTAAATACTAGTTCATCTGACAAATCTACATTTCTGTTTAAAAAACCGTTGCATTGGAACTATTTAGGGTTTAACATTACACTGCAAATTAACTATTCTTGGAAAATACGTAACCATTATGAACCAACTTAAAACATTTAATGGAATTTAACACATTCTTGTTAGAATACCTAATAAGTCTCACCAATAAGTCTTAAACAATAATAAATAAACGACATTTAGATATTTCATCAATAAAACAAATTTTAAGAATTTTAAATTGTCTTTTTATAATTCAAAAATTATGGAGTTTCGACTGATATCCGATTAAATATTAATCCATAAGGATATATTTAATGTCGCAATCTCTCATTAATTAAGTGTAATTGGCAACTAATTTATGATAATGGTTACACATTAAAATATCATTGTAATTACGTCATCGTCACTACCTGTGCTCACAACATTGAAACTAATTACAGTTATTCCATGAAAATGTTAAAGCTTTGGTCTCTGATTACGCATAAGGAATTAAGTAATTTATTAAGAGAATATATACTACTCGTTAGGAATGTTCCTAACATTCAGGTTTAAGTCGATGGTCAAGTTATGGACAATGTTTACTAGTTAGGTGTCAAGTTAAATATATTTCATGTCAGTCTAGTTGTTCTTTCGCGTCGAGTTAACAAAAGGCGAAATAATAAATGTTCAATCTAGATCAGTCTAGTAAGTAGCTAGTTACAATGCTCGTGATCGCCACGCCCTGGAAACTACTAAGTCCTTCAAAACCACTTAGCTCAACCAGATTGCCGGTCATGTCAATTTGTTATTTTAATATGTAAAGTCATAAATTTCAAGTCAAATGCGAGGTGTTCGCAATTGTGTTGCTTGAAGGTCTCGCATGGCGTCGACTCTATTGTCTGTACATCGACGTACTAGCAATTAGTAGACCTAGCTATTATACTTATCTATTAGCGCATGACTGACTGCTTACATTCTTATTAGATTTGTTGACTATACTAACGTTTGTATGGGATATAACTTTGATTATTACAAAAACTTAAACAATAAGACGGTTTTCTTTTTATGATTTAAATGTTTATAACAAAACAAGAAGCTACTTGTTTCTTGTTTCGAACTTTCGACGCTTCTAGGAGTATGTTATACATGACAAAATCTGACTCGTAATATAACATTTTTGTAAAATGGTATGAACAAAGTGTAGAGCGCGGGTGGGCTTCGGCGATTGTGCTAATTATCACTAAGAAAATAATGATACTTCTATCATTATTTGCAACAAAAAAAATCACAAATGTTATATAGTCTCGGTTTTATTACATGAAAATGTATAAATGTACCTATTAAGTTTCGAATGAAAGTTAGAGGAGTCTCCTTTATGGTATGGCGTATATTTTCTATGTTAAGCCAAAAGACAGTATGTTTTGAGGATGTAATTAAATGAATAAATGAGCCCTACGATAGTTATATCGCAGTTATCTGTAAATACATCGATACATAAGTGTATAGTGTGGTTGTTTTGGAGTGTGTATGTGTGGAAGCCCGCCCGCCCGCGCCCGTGTCGTGCCACAGACCTGCTGAACTGCAGACGCGTGGTCCCGGGGAGTCACTGCATCGGCTCCTATGCCGCTATCAGGTGAGGGCAGGTCCACTGTAAGCCCAGCCGCTGCGATAACACTCTTGCTGTGATAGCGAGGGGTCGCATATCGATCGCTAAAAGCGGATGCAGATGCGGACTCTGCATCAGCATAAGGAGGTGCAGCCCTCTGCTGATAGCCTTCACCGACGAAGTACTCTCTATAGTAGGGCTCGCCAGCAAAGGTGGCAGGCTGACGCGAGTACTGATCGCCATAAGGGGTGGGGCTGGGGGTGCCTGGCGGCGCAAACATCTGGGCAGCGTACATGGCCGCGTCTGGCAGCAGCGAGCCAGCCGAGGAGGCGCGCGATGGCACCGGGGACGGCGAGGCCGCTTCGCCGGGCTCGCCCACCGCCACCTGCGGACACACGCGCCGGTTACACGCGCTCTCCCACGACAATTGTCCGCTCCGCAACGTCGACGCGTACATGCCGCGTCTAAGCACAGTTCACAGCTTCACGTACACAAATGTTGATCTATCGAATCACGTTCACGGTTATCAATGAGTGTAATCCCGAAAAAGATGAATGGTCCTTGGTAGTCACCGAGGTCGGCATGCACTGGGCGGGCAGCTCTGGCCGGCCGAACTGGGCGCGGGCGGGCGCGGCTAGTGCGTCGCGAGCGCGGTGCTCGGCGCATCGTACGAAAACCGTGATAAATAATACATGAGTGACCGGTACAGTAAGTGTGTGAGTGCGTGCGCGCGCGGCGGCGGCGTGCGGACGTGTGACGCACCTTGTGTCGCGGCGGCTTGAGCGCGTGCGGCTCGGGCTCGTCGACCACCTTGCGGCTGAGGTCCTCGGGCTCGCGCTTCACGAGCCCCGCGTGCAGCAGCCCCGAGAGCTCGGCCAGCTCCGCCCCGTGCGCGCCATTGGCCGCCTTCAGTGCTCCGCCGGCCCTGCGGAGGGGAGACAGGCGTGATTGGTGACGGTGCGCGCGCGCCGCTACGAGTACGCCCGACCTCGCCATGCGCGCGCTAACTTGTCATACTATCATTCTCGCTCTAGGTGTTACACACTGTCAAATTGTCACATGGTATTTTCCTTGCAATCAAAATACAAATAAAATTATCATACTTGTTGCAGTTTGCAATGTTATTTACATTATTGCAAGGTTTACTTTATATTTCTTAGCAAATATCTAATCCTAGATAAAGTTATTTTACAGACATCTAGCCTGCACGGTTTACCTCAAACCTAATAAGGTATTTTAAGATAGAAACCTACTTTCAAACTGTATAATTTAAAATTGTTAACATTTCTAGACACTTTATCACCACAATATTAATATTTATTTTATCAATAAAATGCTAGAATATGGATTTGTTTATTTTGAACTAGTTAGGTATGGTATGGAAATTTATAAAGCATTTAAAAGTGATATTGCTACGATGCTACAATTTTAAACTGTCCAGTTTTTCAATATCGACCAAGTACCTAACCATGTTCTATACAAAATTATAAAATGTTGTCTTAAAGCCAATGTTATTATTATAATTAGTAGCTACAAATCAATTCAGCTTGTCATGTTTGGTATTAAACAATATTAATATATTTTTATTAAAAATATGTTCGGTTTGTGATTTACCTATTTTCTGTCTTCTGTATTCCCAAATCTAACAAAAAATGTGTATAAATATTAACAAGATTAACGACCTCTTTGGTAGCAAATATGTGCCGAATATAAATAAATTTTACTTTATAATTTTGTGTTCTATTATACTGGCTATTAGTCCGTGTTGGAAACTAGTGCTAGTAACTTTATGTTACGAACAAAAAGGCAATTAACAAATGAATGTGTGCGTGTGAAAATTTATGTCTAGTGTAAATACTGCCATCTATGTAAAAGTATGGGAACTTTAGTAAGAGTCAACACGAATCGATGCCACAACAGAATGGTTTATGAATACATTGAAAGATCTGAGACTATAGAGTAAGGTTTGTTGACAGCAAACTAAACTACCGCGTCGGCGATTTCCTTGTGTCCAAACATCACATAACAAAAAATACACTGAATTTAAAATACAATTTAAAAACTGTAAGCTCTATAGTTTTTTTTAAAAGATCGTTTCAATCTACGGCCTCGATTTCCATTTTTCGTTTTTACGGTCATCACATGGTCATTTATTGAATTCAAAAAGATCATTATCGTATCATGTTACTAAGTTAAAACTCAAGAAATGAATGTAAATTGCAGATTAAATTTATTTCCAATCATAAAATACGTTACACTTGCTCAAAATAGGGTACGAATCCAGCTACGAAAATACCGTAGTCAGAAGTTGTAGTACGTGTGTACCATGGTGAGTAAAGCTTGCCATGCTACTGAGAGCTGTGAGCCTAATAAAAATAACATTTTACAAATATAGTTTAAGATTATTAATAAATAAATATTATTATTAAAACGTACATTTAAAAAACAAAGCTCTATTGTTACTACGAAGGTCTACGTATTTCGTAGTACTTCGTAGCATCTTAATTACTAATGTTATCCTTATTAATATCAAGTATATTGTTTTCCACCAGTGATAATACGATGGTCAAGTGTAAGCAAACCCATAGCCGGAAGGGTTCAGTACCTTATAGTGTTAAACATTTATTTTGCAAGCGCTCGCGTATTACTCCGTAACCGTATGCAGAGAACCCGTTAATAATTCCACTCAGAATTCATATTACTTATTTTTAGATTTATACTTGTATATCGTTATCACTTGCACAATGCATATATGTCAAAAAACATACTGAAATTGTATATTTTGCTCACTTACTAGTAAGCCAAAAATAAAATTGTTGGTTATTGACCTATTTTGTAGGTTTTGTAAGTGCAGCTGTTATTTAGTTTTACTATACGATTTACTTGAATGTAATATTCAGAAATATTGCTTTAGACTAGAAACTCAAATACTTCACAGCAGTAGATACACATCTTTAAACCTCGAGATTAATTGAACCGTAATTCCATACTTGTTTGAGACAAGGGCCCTTCCACACCTAGGCACTGACGAACAACCTCACGGATTTCGTAACTCTATGGTGAGGAAGGGAACCTTAAAACCGAATTACGGTAGCCGTACTCGGCGACTGTATCTCGGTTTTAGGGTTCCTTCCTTACTCTGTACGCTTGTGAAGCAGTACCAAACAGCTAAAAGAGTCTGATTTAAAAGGTTACTTTAAAGAGCACATAGAAGAGAAGAAGCATATAGAATCACGAAGCGCAGCTTAGTAATTGATTTCAGTTCTTTATAGTCTAATAGTTTTGTATATGCACATTCCACACAAAGGATCTCTGTAGCAATTGCAAGTATGCAAGCAATTACCTACATACATAAGTTACATATGAACGACAGAAGTAGGTCGCTTTACATCTAATCACATTGCCAGTAGATTTACATACGAGCGCTTTGATTTGTTTGCATGTGAGCGCGCGCACCTCCGCGAGTGGCGCGGGGCGCGGCTTTCGTCGGCCGTTGTCAGTGAGCGCCGATTTATGATAATTGAAGACATGTTTCACCGGCGCTCAGATGTTTATTTTAGATAAGAGACTCTCGCGGCACTATTTCATGCGTCCGAATTGGCCGGGACGCGCGACCTCCCGCGAGCTGGGCCGCGGACGCTCCTCGCCGCGCCCGTGTCCGATTGCAATTCTCGCTTTGCTCATTCTTTACGATTTATGCACGCGATTTGTAAGAGAAACGGAACGAGTGTGAAATCGCTCATTCGATAAGATAAAGCCCAGCCGTATAAAATATTTCGCCATGTATCACCAAACTTTGCGATGCGAATAACTAACCACACGACGTGCGAAAATTAAGTGAATTCGTTATTTAAGACATAAAACAAACTTGTACGTTGATTTCGTGAGTGTTTCACCCGACAACTTTTTGCGTCGCATGCAAATTGAATTATTGGTATTAATCCGAGGTCGGTATGCCGGCGGCGGAGCATAGATATCGTTATTCATATGCGTAGAGCACAATACGGTGTTTGCTTGTCGCTCATTGTTGACGCTTGTAAAAACGAGACAAAGCGGGCTTCGCTGACAGCTGAGACGGTTTGAGCCCTATGGCCTGCTGTGGGTGATGGAAGTATCTTTTCGAGTTCCGATAACGGATTATTGCTAACTTTTAATCATATCAAAACAGACAAGAGTCTTCTAAAAGATTTTGCAGTCAATAATATTCATAAAAAAAGATAACAATATTTTAAAATAAATTGTGTTAAATACCTCTATTCATATTAATTTGCACAAAATTAGTATAAATACCTACTTCATACTGATAACTTAAGATATAACATTAAAATGTAAGAATTTCGTATTTTTTAAAATAAACTTCACGTTGAGACGGTTCAATAGACTAAAAATACACATTTACGAAGTTGTATTGTGCTTTTTCCAAAATAAGGGCACAATTTAACGGATAAAGTCTGTTTTTTCAGTAATTACAACAATTAAGCTATCATTTAAGTCATTAGTCAAGAAACATTTAAAAATCTATTCAAATTTACGTATAAGTCTATATCTAGATTTAGTGACTGTGTTTGACGTGAATTCGATTTAATGAGTTTGTTGTATCGTTTAATTCTAATGATTGAGGATATAAAATAATTAGGTATGCAAATGAAATTACTTCTGACTAAACTATGCTGGTTTTAAGATATTTTATGTTGTCTACCGTAGTGAAGAGAATGTTGTAAAATGTAATACAAACCTAGATTAAATTCCTATACTTCACTGGAGATTTACAACTTGAGTGGTTCCCCTGCGTATATGTATACTTCTCAAACTCTATCAGGTAGCCGAATAGATTTCCCAAACTGTTAATCTGATATCAGTGTCATGTTGCTTGCGATTTACATAACAGTAAACGTAATAAAAGGTAAGAATGAACACCATCTCTAGCGGCTGCGCGCTACATTTTGCATGCAAATATAAATTTTCTTATCAAAGCTGAATCGGTTCGTCGCTCGGATGCAATTGCCATTATAATTATTTGCAATGTTTACTTAACACCCTTTCACACATGACGAGATCTCGACAATACGATGCTTAGGGTGCAAGGAACCCTCGCGCCGTGCTCATACATGCATTCAATGCGTTTATCAAAATACCTCTTACGAAACACAAAGGGCACACACATTTTTTTTATATTTGATTTGCAATAATTTTTAGAAAATCTTAATTTCAAAATCTCATCATACTCTGACAAAAAACTTAGTCTCGGGCTCTTTTTATAGCGTCTTCCGAACCTTTTTGTAAATCTAATTTTTAATGAAAAATTACTTTATACCTTTAAAAATGCATAAAGTCTAGTTTCCGAATATGGTTCCCTCGTTATTTTATATGCCCAAAGACATGTTGTATTTTACAGAATCTTGTATAATAACTTAATAAGCTAACATGTGCGCCGCGGTCCGTATCTATATCAAAATCTGAAGCGGCGACAGTTTATAACGTTTGACGAATTGATTACAATCTCCCGAACGATAAACGAGATGAAGGAGGCGCTTGCAGCGGATGCGACCAACGTAATTTCATTCTATTTGAATATATCATTCGGTTAAATGTAGGTTTATTGCTACTTTTCTCACGGAACTAATACATTATCAAAAACTTTAATTGAAAACGTTTCGCCATTTGTCTAAGTCATTAAATCGGGCATTCCATTATATATAACTGTCTCTTGTGATTAATTTCCCGGTAAGCTATTCCCTAATCGTAATTGACTAAGTAGTTGCCATAAACGACAATATAGGTATTTAATAATAATAAACTGCTGGTCATTTTACGTACAACCGTCTAACGACCATAATTTAATTCTTTGCGCAGCTGTTCAATGGGAAATATTCGCATGATAAAAAATAGTTAAGAAATAATGGTCAAGACAGAATGGTCAATCCCTGCTTTGATATTCGCTACGTGATGACCGCGACTGTCAGGGACGTAACGATGCCACCATCTTTTTACCCATTATCCTCATAAGAGGGTCCGTTATATCCAGGGGAATTGAATGGCATTAACTACAGTGTCTTTAACAATAACGATGTACCTTCAAGAGGAAACCGGTTCTAGTCCTAAATGGGTCACACGGTTCCAACTCCCTGAGTTTTTGTTAAACCACCGCGACATTGACGACGCATGTGCTGTGCTCGCTATTCACTTTAACTTTTAGCATATTATAGATAGTTATTTTTTTTCTTGCATTTAATCAAAATTTTACGAAATAAAGTTTGAGTCACGTTATTACCTTACGACTAGGTACCTATGTAAGTTGCATTTGCTAAATATTACCTGCTTACCTACATAGTAATTAAATACGTACGTAATTCCTATCATTAGGTCGTAAAATAAGTTAGGTACATTAGTGTGGAGAAACCGACTTCCCGTTAGGACGGCAAGTGCGAACAGTGACAGGGTCAAGAGGGCGAGGCCCTCCCTAGAGGCATCCCGCCGCGCGTTTCTATGCTAATCTTAGCGTTAGCATTCGACAGCCTCCGACAACTATTAATGGTTATAGCCGCCGTTTCCATTTAATACCCGTAACATCCGCGTAGTCCTGTGCATAGAACGTGGTTAGCTGCGCCCGCGCACTACGCAATGCGTTTACGAAACACTTCACACCTACGTCAACGAATCTCGAAGGAATACAGACGGAACTAGTTCATTTCTACATCTATCGAGCATTCAATTCAAATAATACGAGCGATTTAGACAACAAATAGTGTGCTTCAAACCTGACGATGCACTGGCGCTGAACTATTAGCATACAAACGCATTCGTAGACACAGAACGCGCGTATGGGTGCGGGCGACTGAGAGCATTCGTTATAATTTTGAATGTATGAATGAGCAATAGCGGCGCGCGTTGAACCGAGCGCGTGGGACGCGTGCCGACAATGACTCGAGACAAGTCCTGGGCGTCCTTGTCAATGTGAGCCGCTTCCAGCCACATCCGTCTATTGTCATTATTTGTATTATGCACTCCCGTAAACAGTGACGAGCATGACAGGCGGTACGGAGCAGCCCGGTGACGCATTCTGGAGCGCGGCCGGCAGAACTCGGGCACCGGGAGCGCCGCGCGCCTCCAGACCCTCGGCCGTGCGTCGTGTGTGGTGTGCTGACACGTGGGAGGCTTTTACCACTCCGACAAGCCTCCATTCTTATGTGAACAACCTACATAACAGCGCTATTTCTATACCAGTTATACTATTATTCAACATCAAACTACTATATTTTTGAAGTCGACCACATTAATTCTTAAATATATATTTTCACGAATTCAAAACTAGTTTTCTTTATAACTAGTGTTTATGGGGTATAATAAAACATTCATAAAAGTTTAAATGGTCTGTATAGGGTCAAGTTAACATTATGCACTTCTTGTATTAAGAATGTGACACGGCGTTTGCTCATTTTTCGCCGCTATTCAAAGGATGCTGTTAACAACCTCTTTCAAAGAGCGAGTATAATTTGATCGGGGTCGCGTTTCTATGGGAATTCGTTGAATGCACCGACTGTATTTATAATGAGTGGGTAAATTTTCTAAAATAGATAATACTGTGTTGATTTTTTATTTTTACTATGTTTTTACTTAAGGTATACTGTAATTTAGTATGTATCTATATATTTATTAGTTATGCATTTATAATTAGTTACCTATGTAGCATAAACGTTGTTACTACTACTCAACTCAAAAGTTATGAGGTACATATTTGTTCTTAATTCGACTTTTAATAAAACATTAAATACTAAAAGAGACACATGTTTTTTTGCAAATGGCGCTAAATAGCAAAAATATGGTAATATCGAAATTAAATACACAAGCGGGTGCGAGGAGAGCGCGGGGAGGGTACACCGAAGTCGCGAACTGCTATTTCGTTAATCCCGCCATAGGTATTCAAATGAGCGCGTATGATTTATTGAGTGGAACATTAACATTTTTATTATTTGTTATTCTTACACCTTTCGTTGGGGCCGGAAGCCACGCGGCGTCTTGTCTCAGTGTACTCGTCCGTGAGACTTGAGCAACACACACAACCCCCGACCCGCCTGCGTCTCAACGTGCACAAAAACTCCACTACAAAAAGATTGCACATTATCATAGTTTACATATAAATTTTACGCGAATTCATTCCGTATTCACCGCGTCACGAAATTTGGCGATTATAATGATAATTGCTCCGATACACGAAGGTTCAATTTGATGTACGGCCGTGAGAATCGACGATTGATTTTCCGCGATCATTTTTTGAATCCATTTGATTGTTAGATATCGATATTTGAGATTGGATTTGCATATTCGATTATTTTTCATATTTGTGTATGATGTGTGAGTTTTTATAGGTAATTAATTAAATTTGATGTATGTGTTTTTAGCTACAAAAAAAATCAATATTAGGTAATAAATAGTAAGCATTCAATTAAATATTTTGCTAGGATACATAATGATTATAATCGAATCGAATATTAAATTGATTAATATCCCTGATCGCTACACGGATTATAGTATTGCTAAGTACCTATGTACCTACAGATAGACCTAAATTTGACATTGTGATAACACGCTAGAGCAAACGAAAACGATGAAGGCAACAACTCAGCATACACAACAAGGCAGTATATAAGTTGTGCGAAAGACTCACGGCCAGACATCGACAAGTTTGGCATCCTTGTGCAGGCTGAGATGCGTGTCCTGTGCGAGAGGCGGCAGCTTGTAGTACTCGATGGGCTGCTGCTGCGAGTCGTCCACGGAGCCCAGCACAGCGGACGTGGCCGCGCTCAGCGGGTGCTCCCCGCCCGAGTAGTACGCGCGCCACGACTCCCCGCTCACCTCCATCACCTCCTTGCGTCTCCTGCAACAAAACAACACGTATGCTCCAATATCTCTGACAAACTTTAGATCATCGTCATTCGACACTTCGCTCGAGTATGTGTGAGTTTCATTCAATCCGTAGAGTAAATCGAGTAAACATAACGTAAAATACTGGTATACAAAACCACTGTAGTTTACGAATGAGTCGACTACAACTTACGAACCAGTTATTAGGCGTGACCATTTTGGTACGGATACTGACCTTTGATGGTACCCACCGGCGGTCATCGTATAATATGACGCTACGTTTGCTAATTGTTGCGCATACAGAGCATGAGTCAGCAGTTCTGGTGTCTGGTACGAGAGTGAAATGACTAGTTATTGGAACGGACGTTGAACGTACGCAGGGGCGTCGTCTAATTCGGGTGAATTTATGCAAGTTCGCCGTAGTACTCATACGTCACGCGGCCGGGTCGCCTGGTGCCGCGCAACCTGATGTAGAACAGGTCTGAACCACTCGCAGAACCGGAAGGATACGAGGCAAATCCCTGCTCCCTCGCTAACCAGTTTAGGTCGTCTGACGTCACACCCAGCGGTATCCGACGATGCAGACAAATAAATAAAAAATGTTGGAAGCACGCGTCGGACGGGTTTGACCGGATCGTAGTTCTACCTGATTCCTGTTCCTGGTGTGTTAATATATCTTGGCATTTGTTGTGTGAAATGTGACATACTTATGTATGCTCCGTCTCCTGGTTACAGATAGGTACCAAGGAGGTAAAATTTCACAGTTCTTCCCAGCGGCGAAGAAAGTAAATTATTGCCACTGTCTGGTACTCTAACAGTCCTTTCTTCGCATGGACGATATATAATTCAGAATTGTTTAATTATGGAATTCAGTAGGTTCTGAATTATGTATTATCTGATTACCTCACACCGTTACCTAATCAATGAGTTAACCTAGGCATCAGAATGTCGCGTTAGTGTCAAGCAAGAATAGAATGTGCGAATTGGATCAGAGAACTGGAAAAGCCAGCTTCTGGCATTTAACCAGCCGAAGCGTGAGTCATTTGACGATTTAACTGGCAGGCGGTGGCGCAGGGGGCCGGGCGGTGCGGTGCGGCTGCACCACGTGAATGAGATTCCGGTAGGTGCGCACGTAAAAATCGTGCAACGAATCTAACAGGTTTGCTGGGGTCCTTGCGAGGCCACCGGGACTGGTCTAACCTGCCCTGTGCAGCTGAACCTCGAATTTCCGATCGTTTCCTATCACGTTCGCCTCGAATCGATACATGTAAACATACGAGCTTGTTTACATTTACTTTAATAAAAACATAAATTTTAAAATAATGGAGAAGTATTCGGACTATAATGTTGTGCAACCATTTTGTCAAAGCTTTGCTTGACTGGCAACTCTATAAATAATTAATTGATTACACTTTTCTTAGCTGTCAATTGTTCGAGCCATTTAAAGTTTCGCAAGTTGCCTACTCCTTGTGGATTTGTTTGATGTTGGGTATTGAATGGAGCGATTAGAAAGTATCGCGCACAGCTGTCACGAAGACGCAACGTATGCTAGAGCGGAACGGATGACTTTAGCAAAGGGTTGAAGAAGCCTTGACAGCGCAAACAAATGCATTCGACACGGACATTGCGTGCACGACTTTTCTCAGACAACATACAAATTCTCGATACTGCGGACATAATCATGTAGGTTAATGTTTCACTTTGTGGCTTTTTTCTACTTGAACGTTAGGTCCATGCACTACCCATGCATGCATGAGTGAAGTCCGGGCAATGAAGTTGTCTCTAAGAATATGAATGTTGTGCTCGATCGAGTCGGAGACATTGCGGGATGGATTTATCGGAGGTGTACAGCGTACAGTGAAGCGATCAGTCGGCGGCGGCGAGTTTCGAAAGGCGGCGCTCGTCCACGTCCACGTCCGGTGACGCGTCCAACTATCGATCATTCGGTTCGTTAATAAATAACACGTCGGCGTCGCTCACCGCTTATCTGCTGCTCGGGCATGTGGAAAAATTTGGTGTAGGTGTCGTAACGGAGCGGCACGCATGTCTCGTAGGGTTGCGTGCGCCCGCCTGGCGGGCTTATCCTCTCCGGTCGTTGCCACTCGCTGCTCTTGCTTAATTATTAATCTCTTAATTAAAATCCGAGAAGCCCAGATAAACTACTCGGTCGTTTCCTATATCAGGTAAGTGGCAGTACTGATTGTAGGCGTATTTATAAATTGAAAAAGTCTATTTATATAATGTAGAGCTCTAACTTGTAATCGTATACATAACTACGTATCGTCCATTCGACTTGAGCTAGGATGCAAACTTTCACGTGGATCTATTTAACCTGTCTCATATGCAATAACCTCACGTATATAGATATCCATAAAGGTTCACGTCGCATTGCAGATATATTGAGTCATGCGTTAGCGGCGGAACAGGCCGCGCAGCCTCACCTCGCTCACCCGGCAGGTGCAGTACCTACCTCCAAGGGAAAGTGCAGGGTGCGGCTCAAATCTACGCATGTTTTATCATCGATGATAAGAGAAACTAGTACCTATCGCAACTAACGACTCATTACCAGCACGACTGAACGCTAATTAAATCAATTTTATAAAAACGTAGAAAGAAAATATTATTTTTTTGTAATAACGTCGGAAAAATATTTTTCTTCGTAGAAAGCTCTACCTTTTAAATATCTTAAGTATTTTCGATGATAAGTAACTAGGATCTTTAAATATTGAGTACTAAAATTATGTTAAACCTGTAAATGAATATGCTATTAATGTTTGCAATTATAATTTATTATTATTGCAGCGACAAATCAATGTTACTTAGGTATTGGTCAAATAGAAAGGCATAATGGGTAGAATTCCCAAGCCAGGCAAAATGATGTTGGTTTATTAGTTAATGAAAATCTCAGTTGCAGTCCGAAGTTTTAATTTATCCGTTACGTAGCATCCGACTCCCATAAAACAGTTATCGTAGAACTACAATACAGAATACTACACTGAGCGCGAGCAACATTAAGCTCTACCGGCCCGCCTTAAACAGGTTACTAAAAAAACAAATACGCGATTAACACAATTATGTAGTAACTACATTTAAGTTTTGTACTGCAACCGATTATTGTTCGTATTCGGCAAAAGTGAAAATGTGTCATTAATCATCCATTTTGTATTCCCACATTAAAGCTAACGATTGGAGGTGGAATGTGGCTTCGCTGCATTTTGTCAATTAAAGAATTCGCTGCCTCGGATTGTGGCAGCGTTGAACGCACACTGTTATGGCAGCACAAAAAATGTACATTCTTCATACCAGTATAAATAAATAAGGGATGAGTACAGGGAGCAGTGAGCGCGGACGCAGCCTCACGGAGCAAAACTAAACGAGGAGCATTTTCGACAAACCTCTTTTTGCGACCTGACGAGGAACGCATATGCGATGATTCATTTACGGAGTTCTTCACCGTACAAGTATGGCCAACATTATTACTTCTGTTTTCTCGGCAGCATTATGTACAGTCAACAAGAAATGTTTTCTCAGAAATATGCGCCCACGCAGATTAAAGATGGAAACGCAACATGGGCACTAAATAAGTCATGTCTCCTGTCTGCGTAACTAGTAGCATTCAAGTCAGAAAATTTAACGTCGCTCTATAATTACGTGCTGACTTACAATTATTGGTATTAAACAATTGACAATAGGCTTTGTGTCTAGATACCTACCTACATAAATATGACGAATTTGTAACTATGAATTATTATCAGACGTGCTCGTATTTAATTATAGATTTATATACACGAAAGTGTAGTTGTTCCTGCGTGTAATAAAAGGGGTGATATTGACACATCGATTACCTTTGTAAGGGTTGTCTCTTTATTCTTTATTCTCAAATGCTATAAATATACATTGTATTATACGTTTGTTTGATTGTTTATATTCTATTCAACAGTAGAGACCGTTATATTAATACAGTCTAATAATAATAAATGTGAGATCCTACTTCAAAAGTACAGTTGACCGTATTCACTTTTCTTTATAGAGTCACTCACGGGGTTTTATTTAAAATCTGACATTTGGTACTAAATAAAATTTAATTCATGACGCATAAAATACTTATTCATATTTCTTTTTAGTAAAACCGTTGAGTGACCGTTGAGTGACAACGCTCAGTAGGTTGACGCGATGCGATTCAATGCGATGTTAACTGGCGTTTATAAGAGTCCTTTGTATTGTGCACGTCACCGTCACGTCGTCGTCGAGCAACTGCGGGACACGGTAACACGTGACGCACTGCACCACACAGACATCGCGCTCAATACCCACTTCATTAACAAAAGGAATAATTGTTGCTATACAAACGTACCTAAATCACTTTTAAAAGGTGTGGTAGGCAAATACTGAATAATCTAAAAAATTACTTGAGAACAATTCATTGCATTTAGTTACACGTAAAACTAATAAAAAAATCTTGCCTTACGTTTACTACTATGCCGCCTTTTGATCCAACATAATATTCACGTAAAGAACATTTGCGTGAGTAACTTAAATTACAAAACCATGTATTAGCAACTTACATTTGAAAATAAACAATGAGAATATACAATTACACACGGGAGACAATTTGTGCCATTTAGTAACGAGGGGAAGTGCGGAAATAGAGACGGCATTGAACGCCTTTACGCCTGCGCCTGTCTGCATCGAATAAGAATATGCTCGCAATTATTCCACCGCGCGTACACGACAAAAAACTTCACCAGGCACTTATCATCGATCATTTTAAAACGAATTATCTGTAACTACCATTTAACAATAAATAAACATCCCGTTTTAAAAGCGTACAAGTTAAATGGTAGGTAAATATTGTGTTATCTGGGAATTATAATGAAGTAAACCGGGAATATTTCTAACCACGAACGGTCACACAAAAATTATTACACTAATCGTCTTAACGGTCGAGACACGGGACGTACAAATGTTTCGGTATCACTACAAATCAAAATGATATATACAATCGAAGTTGCACGCATTAAGCTCTAGTTAAGCTCGCGTAAAGTGTCTTATTAGAAGAGTTACGAGTTTGGAGAGAAGGAACGCCCGCGGCGCCCGCTCCTCTCTAAACCCAAAATAAATGCATCGTTTCCGTTTTGTCTGACTTTTCTAATTTGAATGCCGTGTGTGGTCCATGTTCATCGAGAAGGCGTTACTTAATAGCTTTGAGAGCCTTTATTATAAATCAGAACTACGAGTATTATAAATCTGTAAACAATATAAATTGTGTACACTAATAACTTATATGGTTGTGTAAAGTAATAAGTTGGGATTGTGTCGCAATCTAAAAAAAAACTAAAATCAATTCTCGAGGGAAGCTCATTTCGCGCTGCAGTTCTGTCAGTTAGTCATGTTTGGGCTGAGCGACTCGTATCGGCTGATTAAAGTCTGCACGTTTCAATGGAAATGTTAATGCTCTCGATTGTGTGCTAAACGTGATACTCACCGAACGGCCAACTGAACAAAGAGGCCATATCTATAAATTTCATGATGCGAACTATACGAATAAAAAACCTATAAATGACACTACAAATGAATTTTATTCTTTAGAGCAGCAATAGTAAAAACTTTGATACGTATTCTTGGATAGATTCGGCTGCTGTCGTTAAATCACCATGAAGGTATAAATTAGGAGCGACGCGGCGACGTGGTCCGCGCAGGCGCACAATACACCGCGCGCATTGTGCCGTGCGAATTGAAACAGGTTGTGGTTGGCAGGTATCTATATAACGTGATTTATGCCCGATTATGTTATACTCCTGCGACTATAATTAAACCGCGAAGCCATTATTCCCAAAAGATCTACAAGTTCTGCGACACTGCCCACGGAAATATGGCAATGTTGATTTAATGCATTCAGATTTGTTATCGCATTGTTTAACTTAGATGAACTGTCGGTCGATGCTGTTAAGGCACTAAATAATTGAACTACTAATATTTTGTTATCTCAGATAAAACTCGTTAGTTGATGTCTCACTATAATAACAGCCACAGACTAAGTAATTTATAAATTCCAATCTTAGTTCAGAACGTTTATCCGAACCGCTACGCAAACACTATTTTTTGTAGTTAATACTTAAAACCGTTCTAACCACTTGCACTGCCTAAAAAATATTATTCAAACGATTAAGAAATACCTGAACCTACCAAGAGACGAGTCAATAAGCTTTGTAAAACGAATGTAAATATTTGTCGTATTAAGATAATTCATCAGGAATTCTGTACAAAAAAGTGACACAAATAATAAAAAAAATGTGTATGGACTAGTAAGTGCCGGTGCCGGTGTGCGGAGCGGCGGCGGGCGGCGCCTCACGGCTACGCAGCTTTTAAAAAAATCGCAAACAACTCGTCAGCAACCTGACAATTGTGAGAACGCGATCAATTATCCTGTGCAAATAGTAATTGTCAACAATAAATAAAGTATGAATTAAACTGTGCAAGAACGTTTTCATTATCGGTACACTGTTAAAATAGCATGTCAATCATTTTACGAAGCAATCAGCGAGCCCGCGATGCCAGGGCGCGAGATAAGCTTTTAATTACCTCGGACGCCTATTTACATATTGTAGGAGATACTCATGGATGTATCGCAATTAGGGGCGTATGCTTCTTCCTTTTACGCCCCAGAGTGGCTGGGTTTGTAGCAATGGATAACATCTGTTTGACGGAAAGATTAAATGCTCTCACGAGGAAAATTTGCAATAAGTTGCGTGCCACACATGCGAGCCATCTGAATTGCGATTTCCATTTTGTAAAACATTTAGCAACGTCCACTGACAACATATTTTATACACGGAGTTTCGATTAATACTTATGTCTGTATGGAGTATAATTTGCATTTTATAAAGTATCTAACATGCAAATTCAAAATAGATAACTACATAAGTATGTATTCATGCGTAGATTTAATATTTTATTGAATGTCACCATGTTTACGTGTTGGGTAAACACAAGGCTTCGTGAAACCTAACCATTTATACTACTATACCTATACATAACCTAATACCTATGTTACTTAAAATTAAATAAATATTATTTTAACCTCGCAATACGGCAATACAACAAATAACTGTTTCCTAATCATCGAAAAATCAACGCCGCGCCGTAGACATTATTTTGGATACCAATAATGTTAAAGACTTTATTGAGTTATAAAACCAGCGACTACTAATATGATCAATATTTACCAGTCGGCTTAGGAAACGTATAATGCGCCAAATCGGCGCCTACTAATTGCGGAGGTAGGTAATTTATGAGCAGGCTGAATAACCTAGCGCCGTCATCGTCAGCCTTCCGCCATCACTTCGTAACAGCCCTAGAGGAATGTGTTAATTGAACTATTTAGGTAACACGACAAAAACATGAAAGATTAAATGATAAGTTTATCGTTATAATTATAAATTTGCTCTTTATAATGGTAACGATGACTTAAAACAAGTTCTTATGTAGTAGCACAAGTTTATTAATTAAGTAGAGAGACGTGGAAAGATACCTTCCCAATCAGTTAATTTACTTTTTTGAAACTTTCTAAGGAAATTGTATCATAGTTAATCATTAATAATGATGATGATTGGTGGTAAGTACATAGCTTGAAATGGTATCAATTTAATAGGTAGGTACGTTGGAAATATTTTAAAGAGATGAATGGTTCTTGTTGTTGTTTTTTGCAGAAATATAATTTAATAGTTAATTTACGTGCGATAGAGTAAAACGGCGTGTTGGTCGGCGGCGAGCCCGCCCCGCCCGCCGCCCGCCGCCCGCTCCGCAGCGCTATCTAAATGCAAATCGGATAGGTTCGGTGGATGTCCACGATAAATCAGCCTCACGGCTCGCGCTCCGTTATCCGTCCGAGTCGCCCTCGGGCGCGACCGTGCGACGCACCACTACGGTTCATACCATTTCACAATGCAATTATGCCAACAGGCATTATACAAAGTATAATTACTATCAGATTCGACACAAATTTCACATTTGCTTTATAGTTAGAAAAATACCAATAGGCAATGTTACAGTACAAGGCGATGGCAAAGGCAAATTAAGGTGAATTCTGAAAATATAGCTAAAACAATCAAATAAGAGCGATGCGAAACCAACATTAATAAATCAGTAAAGTGTTTTACCTACCAAAGGTAAGAGTTATTAGGTGAACTAATAGTGACAAGAGAATTATGTCTGTTGTTAAGAGCCTTGAAGGGAACCTAAATGCAAAAGGTGCTTAAGGAAACGCAATCCCAAGAATCATTTATCATTAGTGTAGTACAAGCTCAAACGGACGTTGGTGGTGGTGTCCAGTGACTGTATCCATTACTGTAGCTGCGTAAACATTTAACAAATATCTTGTTGCAATGCATCTCAACAAACTCGATTGTACCAAATGCACGTGCATCCAGTATTTCTGCTGCTATGATAAATTGTAATTTACGTATTAAATGGTAATAAGCAATTAATTAATTTAACAAATACATTACAATATTCTTCTTCAGTAACATATTTTAATTAAGTAAATAATACTACATATTATTAAGTACGTCCTATCATGTTGCTTTTAAAATGTGTGCAACTCAACAATTGCCTCTAACTAGACGTAATAAGCGGTCGTGTCTGTGTAGTTGTCTTAGTATCGAATCATAAAAGCTGTGTTCACTAGCAATCAGATATCTACACATAATTGTCGCTCGGTAGCTGCGTCCATTCCAACTTCATAACAGTTTTTATCGACTAGTTCCACTAGTTGGAATCTAATTAGATTAGCTGTGTTCAGGTCTCAAGATTAAAAATTATCTCCGATCGAACCGAACGGAAATGTCTCTGTAATAAAATTGTTTTCTGTTACACTTTTTTTATCTTCCGTTCTCGTTTACAGCATGTCCTGCTATGATGTCATTGAACACATAATATTAAACTCATAGTACCGCTTACATTTATGTAGCACTTTAAAAAAGCTTAAATTTATGTTGACTGTGTCACTGCATCACTATTGTATTATATTATGTACCTGGGTATCTACTGCATAAAACTTTAACTTTTTGCAATATTAGTCGATGAAGTACTAAAAATTTACATTAAATGTGACGTTAAAAACGCACGTTCACATTGGTACGGCCATTTTCTGCGTATCAATCAAGACCGTAAAGCTCATAGCTATCACTGCTTGTTCTAAACTAGTGTAACGAATACTTAAGCAAATTGCTCGGAGAGTTTGTTAATGGATCTCTACTCTTATTTACATCTCAATTCAGCTTATTATAAATATTCATTAAACCCTGCGCACATCAATAATGCTATAATCAATATGCATGTGGGATGGAAATACGTCATAATTTAGCATAAGTTTATTTAACAGAGGCAATTTTTAAACCTTTAATTATAAACTAGTTGTAGCTCATCTATGGTATTAACAAATACTGACTCTCAAATAAGTTCCACCATAGGTGAATAGAACTAATAAGAAAAGCTATTATTAAGGCATCGTCACTTAGAGAAGACTTAGTGTAGCATCAAATCAAACTACGTAATAATTAATTAGATTCATATCTGTCATTTGATATTCAGAGATATACTTCATAAACTTTAAGTTTTATTATACACGTTGAACATAATAACATGTACAATGACTAATGATATTATTAAAATCATTCCGTCATTATAATACGAGGGTCAAACTGAAAGTTCTTAGAACTGGCCACTTATAAACAATATAATAAAAAAATAATTCTAAAAGTTGAAAATAGAACTCTTTGCCAATATTACTGAGTATATATTTCATTAATTTGTCATTTGTTTTACGATTTGGCGGCAAATTGAAAATTGTCTGTGTCACGTCAACATGAATTTAACACAAGAAAATTTTCGTGCAATGATTTTTTATGACTTTCGATGTCATTTAAGTCAACAAGAAAGTTATGATAGACTACGATTGGCCTTTCACGATGAAGCCCCATCTCGTGCGACAGTTTACAACTGGTTTAATGAGTTTAAACGTGGTCGCACTAATCTCACTGATGATTTATGTGAGGGACGGCCTTCTACGGCGACGACTGACTATAACATCTGTGTTGTGCGGCGTATGATAGAGACTGACAAAAGAGTGACCTATCAGCAGATTCGGACAAGCTTAGGCATCGGTATGAGTCAAGTGCACAAAATCCTCCACGAACATTTAGCAGTCAGGAAGCTTTGCGCCCGGTGGATACCTCATAATTTGACTGAGGCTCAAAAACTCCATCGTGTGGATTGGTGCCGTAAAATGATTGAAAGATTTAACGGAGGTGACTCAAATGCTGTGTTCGACATACTAACAGGTGACGAAAGCTGGATTTACTGTTATGATCCTGAAACCAAAAGACAATCTGCTCAGTGGGCGTTTCCTTTCGAGAGGTTGCCAACTAAAGTGAAGAGAGATCGAAGTGCGGGAAAAAAAATGGTGGCCTCGTTCTTTGGAAGGATAGGTCATTTCGCAACAATTGTGTTAGAGGATCAAAAAACAGTTTCTGCAGAATGGTACACTACCAATTGTTTGCCACTTGTCTTGGAAAAAGTTCGAGAGAAACGACCTCGCAGTAGGATCCTCCTTCACCACGACAACGCCTCGTCGCACACCGCTAAGCGAACGATCGACTATTTGGCGACATCAAACGTTGAATTACTGGGTCACCCGCCGTATAGCCCCGACCTCGCCCCTTGTGATTTTTATTTATTTCCAAAAATTAAAGAAAAACTTAAAGGAAAGCGGTTTATGAATGCTGAAGAAGCGGTGGCTGCGTATCGCGATGCCATTGAAGAGAACCCTAAAGACGAGTGGGCAAAGTGCTTTTCCCAGTGGTTCCATCGCATGCAGCGGTGTATTGACGTGAATGGACAATATTTTGAAAAGATATAATAAAACTAATAACTGGCTAATGTAATCAGTTTTTGATTTTCTAAGAACTTTCAGTTTGACCCTCGTATGATCGGCGTCGAAGATTATTCAAAATAAATACTAATTAAGAAGCAAGGGTCCGGAGGAAATATTTTGATCGAAGCGATTTTCATCATGGTTAAATATAGAGGACTCATGAAAAAGACGCAATTTTATGTAGATACAGACACTTAGCGGCCACAATTATGCAAATATGCAACGTCGATTATTGCCTAGTAACCACCGACTAGTTGCGGGAATTTATCGCCGTACCCGCTACCCACAGCTACTGTTACTGATGTATGTCCACGACTAAGAGCTGCTAATTGCTTATGCAATGTTTCAAACATTAAATACTTCGGTGACATTATATAATGACAAAATTTTAAGTTTTGTATATCAACACCATATCTGACGCTGTCAGCATTCTAATTATTCGCATAATTAATTACAGTTGGTCTTCGGAACTATTGTATAAATCAAGAGACTTAATTTGTTTTCAACTTATTTGTGAATAAATTGTTAGCTCTGGGTACCATTAACACCAGTGCTTTAGGGGAGCTGTTTCAAACCTGATTAGGTACTAAATTAAGAAGGGAATATAATTATGTTAGCTAAAAATGATGAAATCTACGTATTGTATTATATGGATATTGAGTAAAGTTGTGTATTTATTAGGTATTTAATGAATATAATATAGTAAGCTAATTACAATCTTGTGAATCGTCCTATTTTAATTTGCGTGTAATTGAGCATTGTATGAGAATGCATACTTGCTTTTACCGATAGACACAATCATTACTGGATTTATGATCTACATAATGGATTTTAAGAAGTAATTAGATCAGTGGTAATTACACAATAGAATTTAGGTTACTAATAAAATTCAAATAAGGAATTGAGATTATAGCGACACTTTTCAATTTATTTCCATTTCAACGGTACTCTATTCAACAAAATTGTCTTTCTTGATAAAAATCGTAATAAGAAATGAATGACTCGATCGCAGCGATAGATAACAAAACCTAAACATTTTTTTATTCTAATGTGTACTACGAGCTACTTACAACCAAATGCTTCGCGTAGGCCACCTTCAATCCTCTTAAGGCAATACGACTCTTAATATAATGAATTCAAAATGCAACGCATGATATAAGATTCTTGTTGGACACTCGTGACCACAAATCTTACGTACACTTCGAGAGTATTATTGGTATTTAATGTAGCAAAACAGCGCCCTTGACTCATAATGTATACCTATGTTTATTAATGCAGTGTAAATAAATAAATTAATAAGTATTTGTGCACGATCGCAATCTGTAAATCCAATGCATTATTTGAACACTTACATACCTCGTATAATCGTAGGTACATACGTAGCGAGTCTGATTCTATACAGATACACATAAATACGACTAAAATGTTAGTATACCTGCAGTGTAGAAGGAGCAAAGCACATCCTCTCAATGACGTGGGAGAGCCTCGCTGTAATTCCATATACATGATAATTTTTCACCAAAACTCTTTGTATAAGCAATTATAAGTGCATTTTGTCGGTATGTCTGTCATTAACTTAAACGTAAGATGTTATTTTAAGGGCCGTAATCGCCGTTCCACCGAGCCTCTGCGCTTTTTTGCGTTCGCTCACGAAAAGCTATGCATTTAAACGCTTGAATTATGAAATTACAGTATTGAGTGTAAACAAGAAATGTTGGGAGGCAAAACTTAACGTAGGTACACACGCAATAAATTGTATCTATACGTTTTACTGTAAGTATCCAATTTCCAATAAATCATATGTTGTGCGTACGTAATTTATACACCGAAAACATTTAGTCGCACAGCCATCAAATCATCTCGTATAATTACAATTTCATTACTACGATCCGGGAAGTACCGCAATAAATTCAAATTTAACCCAATTTATTAACAATGGATTTGATCTATTTAACATAATATATCTGTCTGACTACTTTGTACCATCGCGTTAAAATCTATATTCACATGATAAACATTGTATTATAGACGCCTAATATCAACAACCTATTTAATTACCAAACATTATAAAATATTGGCTGAAAATGAGTATTCATAAAAAAGCAACAAATAAAGCTAAGAACACCGATATTTATTAATGTAGCTATTATTTTAAATATTACCATTTATTATTAATATTACTAGCTCTTCTCACGTGTGTTTTAAAAATAGATAACTGATTTATACCTAGAAGCATAATCTACATAGAGAATTAGAGACGTAGTAACGTTGCCGAGTCGTGCATGATTTCGTTGCTGACCGGATTTTTTATCAAATATTGGCACAATATAAATGAGTGGCCATTGTCTCAACTCCAAGTATCCACTTACATATTACTGTTTGCTGACATATCCTAATACATTACGTAAGCTCGACACCCAGAAACAAAGCCTGTCTATTGATGAAATCACTGTATTAATTCACAATGCGTAAATTCATACTGTTATGACAGGCGAGCATAAATTCACTGCGGGACCCTCGGATGCTGCGAAACAATGAGTGTCTCCCCATCGGCCGATTGTCAAAACTGTGAGATATTACCTCGGGCCGCCGTAACGCTCATGGACAGAGGGCAAAGAAAGGGTTGAACATACAACAATGGCGCGGTTCGCAATTTTCTTTTTAATGATAGGGGAGACAATGGTCAGCGCACTGCTCACCGTGTGAAATCACCGAAGACAATTTACATGCGAGATGGCCTTATAAAGTAACGGAATAAATTAATATTTTTTCTACAAGATAAGCTTATGCGATCTTTGTCACGATCGTGTACAATAAACTTGATTAATAGTTGAAATATACAACTCACAAAGTTTATAATTTAATAAAAGTTCAAAAGTTCATGTGGTATTAGAATGACCGCTACGAATCGTAAAATTTTAGAGACAACATGTAGTTCCAAACGTTTTTATGTATTGGTATTTACGTACACATATTATGTAGTGATTTATGTCATTTGGAAAGCCTAACTGACGTATCCAGCGCAGTTTATTAATTTTGCTTTATCCCATGTCGCAGCTATAATGTTATAAACACCTGCGAGTAACCGCAAATTACAGGCTCCTGATGTCAGCATGGTGCACTTCACAATAGCTCGGTACCACGGACTCGGGCCACGTAACTGATTGCCAAATTACAGGGTAGGTGACATAAGCACCGGTTGTAGACGACGGGACAATGTTTATTATTCATTATTGTTGTTTACCGCATTTGAACCTTATCTAACACTGGGAATTAATTATGTGCGAAAATTGTAGACTTCAAACAGCGATAATTAATCAGTGTTAGCGGATATGTAATAAAAATATAACCAATTGATTTACTGAAAAAACTTGCTGACATTTAGGCATTCTTGGTTATTTATGACAGATAATTTTTTAATCTTAAAAACATTATAATATCTACACGTGTATGTTTTGATCAATATATTTACTTCAATACTAGGCAACACTGGTGCGTGAAAATAATTAATTATTTTGGCCTTAATGACAATGTACTACACCGCCGGTTGCACAAAAACCCTCAAGCGTTGCGGGCCCTAATAAAGGGTCGCGATAAGAAAGCGACAAAAAATTAAGAATCGCCCCGATGAGCCATTATCTTCGCATGTTAAAAATAATATGGTCATAGGGTAATGTACATTCATGCGAGCCACGTCCAGGAGCGCATTTGAATATTCTATTGTGGCTTGCGCCCCCTGCCTGCGCCGGACTTCACACGCTCTCGGCAGGTACCGCACTACAACCCCGGCCCGCCCTGCGACCGCCGAGGACTCGTCTACTACGACCTACCAGTTTTGACACAAAGCAAGTTATTTAAAATTAAGATAATTAACCTTGAAATTAACGGTATCATTATTCAGTTCAAAATCATTTGTACGTAAAGTAAAATCATAAATAATCCCAAACGCTTACATAAGCGTTTTGTGAGAATAATATAAAAATTACTTTCATTATCTAAAAAAAACATTAGTAATTCATTAATTCAGCGCGTTCACTTAAAATTACAATGTAATTAACTACCTCTGTAAACTGTCATGATTGTGTGTTTCCACAGTAACACCTCAGACTAAGTATATGAGGAACTACTATGATAAAAAATCTTTGAGCAATACCGATACATCGCTGACTGGCAGCTCGAATAAATTAGAAGGATATTTAAACGCAAGTGTCAAGATTTGTTAGGCGCAGTATTGTGATGGACTCGCAATAACATTGTTCGCACCCCGTGATTGCTAATAATACGATTATTATTAGTTGCGTACTAATATTATAAAGTTGAATACAAATTGACGTCGATTTGTTTAATTTAATCGTAGTACCGAAATAGAACATTACCAATTCATGGCACAGCTTTGTTGGAAACAAATATGGCTACATCTAAAATAAAATTGATTGACTACAATATTATCTTCTTCTGTACATATATTATTATATATATAAAAAACAAAGTCGGGTTTTTAGAACCCTTATAACTCGAGAACTACTGGACCGTTTATCATGGTTGTCATTTGTTGGATTCATGTCATCCTCGAAAAGCAAAACAACAATTAAATGCCGAAATTTCCAAAAAAAATAAACTATTAATTCATTTTTAAATAAATTAGGTTTGGAACTCCCGCCATCTTTAGCAATTGTCCGCTCACATCACGGTGCTTTTCCGGGCAGGACGACGTCTGCACTCTGCCAGGTCCTCTAGTGTTTTATATAAAACTTTACTGTCTATTTTTATATCTACATCGTTTACTTGCTGTTGGCTATCTATATACAAATTATGTTTTAAAGTTAAAATGTAAATAAAGATTCAGTAATTTCGAGATATTTGTGAATTTATTTAATGTAACGGCAACTTGATAAAATACCTATACCTTCCTAACCACAAAATCATTACCTTCAGGTATATTTTATTAAATTAACGGGAGACAATAATGTTACATGTCTCGTTTTACAGTCGACCGTCGAAGCTTATGAGATTGAGAGTCGTTAAGTAAAAGAAAGCAATAAATTTAAAGTTCCGTTATACAAGCCGCATCATACCTATTCAACAAGGTACATAAAAATTATCTATTACTTTAAAATTAATTGTTACAAATGACTTCTTGGCTGTGTAAATAACTACAGCTATCTTCGTGGTGATGATAGCTATTCAAATTGTTAACCAGCACGACCTTTGAGCCGACAGTTCGAAGATTTCTTTCTTAGCCTTAAAGCGAGTCCAAGAGAAAAATAAAATAAATTTTAACCGTAACCCATGGCAACCGTTTATTCTTAATTACCCTCAATCAATAATTAATGCCCGGGTAATAACTGCCTTTGGACGTTTAACTAAAAAGGAAGTTTGTAATAAATCCAGGCGTACACCTGCCACTCAGGCTTATTCACATTTAGAATATGACGATAATGCTGACGACGAAACTCGCAATAAAATACGTTAGATATAATATCGCGTGTCACGTGACATTCGTGAGTATTCCGCTTTACCGGCGCGGGATGGCGCGGGCGCTGGGCTTTAGAAAGCGCGCACCAATAAATACTCGTCCGATTATGATCTACGGCGCGTAGCCCGTAGCCACGTCGCATCGAGTAGGTATGTATCAACATGCCAAACGTTGCTTATTACCGCTAGCGCCCTCAGACAAGATGACAGTCGATCACCAGGGATACAAATACAAACAAATGACGAGACAGTTTTGGACCAACCAGGACAGGCTGATGACAAACCTTACGTAAGTGTTATTTTTCATGACGATTGACATATTGTTTTGTTTTACAAGGAAGCCGGTTTTCATAGTTAATTTTGCAGGTTCACATATATGTAGATATATGAAACGGAATAATACACAATAGGAATACAGTTTAAAACTAAGTAATCCAATTAACGCATGTCAAAAGGAAAATCCCCGGGGCATGACGGACTCAGCATCGAGCACCTCCGATACGCAGGTCCACACCTACCAAGAGTCCTCGCCATGTTGTACAGCTTCTGTGTGGGCCATAGTTACTTGCCGGGCGAGATGATTCAGACATTAGTAGTGCCCATAACTAAAAACAAGACTGGCGACATCTCGGACACAGGTAACTATAGGCCCATATCACTAGCTACGGTGATATCAAAAGTATTTGACGGCTTGCTTAATGCGCAATTAAACAGGTGTATAAAAGTTCACGATAACCAGTTCGGTTTTCGACCCGGGCTGTCAACGGAGAGTGCAGTGTTGTGTCTTAAGCAGGCTGTCACGTATTATACACAGCGCGGTACACCTATTTATGCGTGCTTTCTCGACCTATCTAAGGCTTTTGATCTGGTCTCCTATGATAGGTTGTGGAAAAAGTTAGAAGAATCCAAGTTACCAACGGAAATTATTAACATCCTTAAGTTTTGGTATGGAAATCAGATCAATCATGTGCGATGGGCTGGGGCTTTGTCTCATCCATATGGGTTGGAGTGCGGGGTGAGGCAGGGAGGGTTGAGCTCACCAACGCTCTTTAACCTATATGTGAATGAGCTGATCGGCGAGCTTAGTAGTACCAGGGTCGGCTGTTTTATAGATGGTATCTGTGTCAACAATATCAGCTACGCAGATGACATGGTGCTGCTAAGTGCGTCAGTCTGTGGCCTAAGAAGGTTAGTTAGTAAATGTGAAGAGTACGCGAAGTCACATGGCCTCACTTACAACTGTAAAAAGTCTGAATTTATGGTTTTTGAGGCCGGGGGTAAGAGTCCAGCGAGAGTACCGCCTGTGATCCTCAACGGGATGTCATTACAGAGGGTATTTAAATTTAAGTATCTTGGTCATATACTGACCCCCGACCTCAAGGATGATACAGACATTGCACGAGAGCGGAGAGCGTTGTCCGTTAGAGCGAACATGCTGGCCCGTAGGTTTGCGCGCTGTTCACTTAAGGTAAAGATTACGCTCTTCCGTGCTTACTGTACAACCTTCTACACGTGCAGCCTATGGGCTAGATATACTCGAAAAGCGTACAGCGCTCTCCGTGTGCAATACAATAACGCGTTTAGGGTGCTGGTGGGGCTGCCTCGCTTCTGTAGCGCATCGGGAATGTTCGCAGATGCTCACGTAGACTGTTTTTATTCAACGATGCGTAAAAGATGCGCCTCTCTGGTGCGCAGAGTGCAGGCTAGCTCCAACAGCATCCTAAGTATGATTGCGATGAGGCTAGACTGTCCTTACCTGGTTCACTGCTGTGCCATTTCACATGGAATGAAGCGGCAGTGAGCTAGGTATCGACCAGTATTATTATATTATAGTTATTAACATAGATATTAAGTATTACTAACAAAATGAGTCATGGTCACTTGAATAAATAAATTAAATAAATAAATAAAAATTAATGCGCGTTTCTAAATACCAATGAAGAACATTTCGAGCCTGGCCTACCCTTGAATGCGCCCGAGAGAGCGCAGTCTTGCGGGCCGCATTCCGCGCTGCACTCACGCGTCATACCTAGAAAAACTTATACAGCGCGCGTGGGATTCTCGGGAACACGCTAAATAAACACACAAAACACACCGCTATGTTAGGATACAATGAACACCCACATTATAAAATATTCCCAGTTTTATATGTTTACTTATAAATATGACGCCCTCAGACCAGTTAATACAAGAGATGTTAAAACCGAAACCATGCAAGATGCAAGTACAGCAGAGTTATGAAACATATAAAATTAATAACTTTATAAATTTAAGTTAGATTTAAGTAGGTATATAAACTCAAAAGTTCAAATTAATTGTGTTTAGGAAGTGCGCTGGCACGCAAACAATGCTATTATTTAAATTAATGTCTGTAGATTTAATCACTTGCTAAACTGTAAAAAACGTAATTAAGTGAGGCGTGTTGTTCTTAAAAAACGGCAACAAGTTTATTTATTTAAACTTAGGTGCACATTCTCACCGAGATACCTGATCATAGTTTAATACACCTACGTATTTAAGTGAAATTCCGTCAAGTGTAGTGAAGGCAGCTAACTAACTAATAAAATGGTAATTGCATAGCATGTGTACACTCGGTTACATACATAGTGTGACGCGCCCCGCCGAGCCCGCCGCGCGCCGCCCGCGGCACGTATTAGCATACACTGGGCTGAGACTCCACCAGTGCCCCGTGCTGCCATATTGAAAGCACCGATATGCCAATATCGACATGTCGCTCATATGCGTAGGAGGCACTATCGCGAAATGTTTATATGTGGGTCAGCCGAATATCAGCTCGAAGTAATTGGATATGGAAGTAATTGTACACCTATGCGCCGTTTATGTTTTACTGCACCATAGCCTGTTATTATGTTACCAGTTTATGATTTATTCTTTATTAGTCGCAATTTAGAAAGATAAATGCTTTCAATGTTTATACCAGGTACTTATACCTCCATCTCGACTATACGGCCACATAGTAATAGCTTCCACATATGCTAATATTAGGCTTATGTTAATCAAAACTATTAGCGGCTGCGTGTCTGCGCAACTTGAGAGTTAACTGAAGTCGGTAAAACTACAGGTTATTTTAAAACATCTGATGATACGGTACTTAATATTTCTTATTTACTAACGTAACTATTTTGTAACTTCAAAATATATAACTTAAACTGGTCTCGTATCTAGACTTGAGCTCCGAAGCCAATATGCCACACAAAGGTATCAATAAAACAATCTCTTTAATGGATAATATTGCTATTTACACAAAACCACTATCTATACTTATCTAGTAAACATTACCACTATGTATTTTATGAACTTGTAAATTATATTATTTATTTGCCAAATAGGTACCTACTACAAGTAACACCTCCACGACTGTGCCAATGTATTCTATCAAAGGATTAGCATAGTTTGACGTGTATTATATTATGTAAGTGTATGTATCCTTATATTATCGCAATGCAATTTATTGTGCGACGTTTGTCATGTGTGTATGTCCGCGTGCACCTATAACATTCACAACATGGTACGAGCACACGTCGGTGTCCGCGTCGCACGTCTCGTCCACGGTCCACACATGTGGTCCGCGTCTGCTACTTTCACGCGAGTCGGGCGCGCCCATATTAATTGCTCCCGTTCTTCGGTGAAGCTTTATTTATTGCCCTCTCCGGTGATTGTGAAAACCTTTGAGTTGAGTGTACATTAGTTGTAGTTTTATCTCGTGTATTTGATCTGACGTGTGACACACGAGCGGGCGCTCGGTCACCGCTGCGCCCCGCACGCCGCACGCAATATTCGCTCCGAGAGCTTTTCGCAAGAAAAGTATAACGGACACGGACTGTGATACTGCTTGTCCGCGTTCCGTGAGAAAATGTGCCTAACGCTATTTGCCGTTGTCTTCGTGCGGCAACACTCAAGAAGTAAATAAAAAATCAATTATTATCTAAACAAAAATGTGAGCGGTCGCGCGCCGATGTTTTTAGAGAAATAAACATTAATTGTTTGCACAACGACCGCCGCCAAAACCAATATTTGTTATTCGAAAATACTATTCTAATGTATGTCGTGGTACATGGACACCACTCAAGGCATCTGGCTCTTTAGCGGCTCTTTTGGTCTTTGTAATATTACGTGACTGTTTTTACAACAATCGCGTAGCAACAATTTAATGTTCCACAATAGTTTAAAATATCTCTAAGGAGGTAAATATGAAGTCATGGCTGGTTACGGTACCGGCAAAAACATTTCCAAAAGTGTAATCTAGACTAGTATATAATTATTTTAGTAAGCAACATTCACGATCGATCTCCTTGCTCACATCTGATATCGTAATTAGCTAAATTGAGGTCTCTTGTTATGAATAAACAGATATAGGTAATAAACATTGCACATACATATTCATGAGCACCCAACAGTTGACGATATTTATGTATTATATTCTAAGTTTTGACACGACTCCAACTTATAAAATTAACTTCGGTTGTTTTATAATCAAATTTTAATAAATAACGCATTAGGCAAAAAACGGCTACGCTTCAGGTCTCACGGTCAAACTCGCTATAAATCTGTTGACGAGCGCGGAGTACGGCCGAGCGACGCGGAAGTGTTGCCGCGATATTACCACCTAATTATCTCCTACAGCCGAGAATCTGAATATATTTCAAATTATGCGTCACTACTAAATGGATATGCGTGTTTTTGTTACTTCCATCACGAGGCAAGCTAATCTCAAGCATTCTACTCATATTCACGCACAACTATTTGGTTATTAAGTGAAATATATATCCACTTAATTTTATTATGAGTAGGTATATGAAATAATCTTAATCTACGTGCAAATAAATTCGTTGTTACTAAGTATTAATAATAACTACATTACTAATAAGTTTGTTTTGTACGTCTTTACAACAAATGTGCTTTTCGTAGGAAAGCTGTTGGTCCTCCCACGAGGTTCTTCAATAAGTAGATTTGGTACAGTTCAATGTGTTACTAAAAATCATATACCTGTATAATATAGACGCAGCATATAAGTTTATATTGTCATAAATTAATGTAACGGTGACGTTGTCCACTGACCATTGGTATATGTGTCAATCATCATTAGTAACGAAATAAAAACAAAGTCATAAACTGTAATTAATGAAAACCAATCATGATATAAAACTACTTGTATTTAATTAATTAATTTTAAAATATGTTTATTATTATGAGATATTATTAAATGTTGTTAAAAAAACTACCCGTTAAAACGAGAAACAGCGCAGACGACATATTATATTATTTTTTAAATATAAAAGTAAACGAAACAAGTTGCTCCAATTATAGTTTTAACCAAACAGTAGCCGGTAAACGTTACACATTCAGTAGCAGGTTGCGGGAAATAAAGTGTCAAATAGGTAGCAATTATTTACGTCTGCTATCATACATCAGTACGTTACAACTCACGATGTTATCATAATGATTCAATACGTTGTTTGAGCAATGGTCAAGAAGAACAGGTCACGACAATAATCGAAAATACCTGTGGAACAAGTTGAGAACTGGTCGCCGAGGGGGCAGCTGGGCAACCCCGCATCAACGTCCGAAGGCGATTTGCATGACGCGGTCAGGTACCGGTCAGTTGTCACTCTCGTCCAATAGGGGTCACTTGTGCACAATACAGTGTCCGGTCCACCCTGCCCCACAGTTTGCGTCGGTTGGGGTTCGATTTTGGAACAGGTTCGCGACGCACAGTGATCGGTGGCTTCAGTGCGCGGTCGGCGGTGGTGCGGTCCGGGTGCGGCGTCGCTCGCTACTGCTGCGGCGCCGGTCGCTCGCCCCACACGACCGCCGAACGCTCACTCGACCCGCTCGGAGAAGGGTGACATCGCAGTTCTTCCTCTTTGTCCATTGATAAAGGGTTGCGATTGTTTAAAACGAAGCTTTTGTTAGCACCTTATTTTAAGCCTTATAGCCAAAAGACGTTATAAACAAACAAAAGGTGCCATCTCAATTAAACGATTGCAGCATTTATAGTACACATACATAATAGTATGAATACCAGAAAACAATAAATTAATATTAACCTATGTCAAATAATTGTTATCATAAAAGCTACTACTATCTCGTTGCGCCCGCACTAAATCTCCATATAAAAGAGTTCAACGAGCTGTTCGATACATATCTTCGATTTCACATATTGAGGTCGATAACTAAAGTGACAGTCTGTAGTAAGGCATAACTCATTGATGTGACATGAGAGCTTTCTTTTACATAGACCTAGAAAGATACTCGAAGCTCACAATTTAAATAATAAATATTACCGCACCTACAATTTGTATTTACGGTACGGTTTTAATTACCGAAAGCCGAAAGGTGACCGGTGGAGAATGCTTGTTAACTTTAAGTCCGCCTTTAGTAACACTGGTACAATATATCAAGTATATTGAAAAACAGGATTTACCTTACAGCCCTATTTAAAACATTTAACATGTAATGTGTATTAAGTAAACTCTGTGTTTACCTTAAATCCATAAATACTGATGAAAATCTTTATTTAGAATAAGATTTAATATTCCCCCTTAGCGGGTGGGGTGCAGATTTACGAATTGGAGTTTCCAGTTTTCAATCAAAGATCCGGTTTAATGATAGTTGATAAAGCTCTTATATTTCTCTTTGATTTTTATTATAACTGTGTTATTCTGCAAATGTACGTACAGGTTTTTAGCGTAACGATTATGGATGAAATATAAACTAGATTAAGAACAAATAATTACAATAAAGCCTTAAGTTCATTACACAAGTATTTAACATAATATAACCATATTGCATCTAAGGTTTACACTTAGAACTTGTAAGTATAACAAAATTATTATAAATAAGTATCCCAAGTCATCGAATATTGACAACATTGCATCCTAATCAGATTTCTGATGTTTGATACATCATTCTAAATACTTATATAGTCATTACGCTTCAGTTTTGATGTGTCTTAATAATCTACTAGTTAGTTAGACCCACTGACCGATGTCGATAAGTTCATTAAACTAACTTATACTTGCTATGCACCTATAAACATGTATAATTACGGTTTATTTCAAAGTCGATACTAAATTAGATTACTAATTATACGCGATTTGCAAAATCAAAATTGATAAGATAAAATAAGTGGGAAACCTAATTAAATAACAAAAACAACATAAGGCCAAATCAAAATAAATTTATAGAAATAATTGAATAGAAGGAGCCTTAACACTACAATTTAATTACGATAATACAGCGTGAGAAAAGCTCAGACGATGTAAGAATTAATTAAAGTTATGGCCTAAGGAAACATAAAATGTCGGCAGTGGCCGAGTAATTAGAAGTCAAATTTGAGTGAAGCCGGGAGGCGTGGAGGGCCTGCGACGCGGAAGTCACCGGCCGCGGCACTTTACTCAAACCACACTTAATTATAGATACTGTAGCGCCACCGCCTATAACAATCCTCAGACGGCTGGAAATAACTTTACCTAAGTCATGTTCATAGTCATACAATTCGTACTCGGCATTATCGTTACAAGACAATAAAAGATCTACACTTATCATCCGCCGCTGACGAAACACAGTCCTTGGTGGTTTGGAATGTCTCCTTCCGGCTTCACTTATGGATATCTTTTCCGCTATTTAATATTAAACCTCGGATTTCATCATAAACACAATTGAGATAATGCTAGAATAATAAAAACAATCACGTACATCTTGTAGACTAACTCATAAACTGGAATGAGTTTAATACTCCATATAAAATTTGATTGATGAGTAATGACTCATTAGAATGTTTTATATGCCTGACTGCTTAGCGACCGAATCAACTTGATTAGACTCTACAACATATAAACTGCAACTTTTCTATTACGAGTAATAATTAAGTCTAGTAAAGTAGTCAAATAAGTCGTCTAATTTTTATTAAATGATAAAGTAGAACACTTACATCAATCGATTGGAAACGAAAATGCTTCAAACATTTGCCGTCTACGAATTTTATTATAACGGCCATTAATTTATATTGCGTTACAGATAGCAAACGATTTAGACTTCGTTTTTTTACCGTTTTACATAATTACAAAATTATGCCTTATATTTATGAGTACGTATGTATACCAGTCGGCCGGCGCGCCCACTCACAAGCGGCAAACAAGAGAATTAGAGAAGCTCACTAGATCGAGATGGATTGCCTCAGATAATGTGTCATGTTCGTTTTTTAAGTAGCCAAATAACACTAACTAGTCAAGCAGATCGCTAATGGCCCGTCTGATATGATTCTTAATAGATTTTATATCGACTCGCGCTATTGTAGTGTGGACTTTTGTTTGAGATAGTTCTTATTCATAAAAAAAACATTAACGATTTATTTTTAATCAACGTTATTACATTTATATTTATTTAAAACTGCTATTTATGGATGTGAATAGGTATTATACTTACTTGAATGATTTCATAACTTAGATATTAATGATATGATTAAATTATAATAATAGTCGTGCCGTGGAAGATATGTCTCACTATCAGATATACTTACAATACTTACGCTTAATATTCAAAGTAATCATACTCGTTCCGTACAGATCAAGTATGTGATTGTACAACAAGTACCGATTTTGGTCAATAATCGCCATAAGTATAGTGAGTACTTTCGCGGACCGAATGCAATAATAATTGGAGGGTCCGATTTATCACATTGGTGTTCTCCGAAACGCCTGAACAGTTGTTGTGCAAGCCCTTCACGTCGTGCGCACGAAAATATCTCGAGGAGTCCATGCCGAGTTCACATAATTATAGGTGGAAAAATACATGCATGGGAAGCTCGTTCGAGATTTTTTTATCTCTTATTAATTCATTTAACCGTTTTAAGCCGTGCAAAAAATAAACTTTAAATCACAGTAGTACCGAATATTTCTTTGTGCTGACCCTTTGCTTTCGCACTATGAAACTTCATCTATGTAGTATAAAAGATGACACAAAAGAAGGGTCAAGCTTTCACAGAGGCATAAACGTTTCTTCCCACACTGGTCATTCTCGGGTACTGGTCATCGGTGGTCATCGACTGTTTTGTCTAGACATTGTCTCCTTACAAAAAACAACCCCTTCTATTTTGAATGTATTGTACATTTTGAAAGACAGTACTTGGTGAGCGACACCCTTTTGAATTGTGCAAACGGTCAGTTCTTTACACGCAGGTGGGCACATATTTCGAATGGAGTTTATTGCACAACATTACCAAACTTAATAAATACAGAGATAGATCAAATTCGAAGAATATAGAGTACAAAGGATGGTCCTACCGCTAAAAGCATATCTTTTAATAATACATTTACCTATACAACTCAATTACTACTTAACAACTATTATTTTAAAACAGCCATTGTTACGGAAAGTAATTTGGAATGGCGGATCTAATTACTCATAATCTATAAAATAAACATTCCTTGAGGAGGAAGGCTGTGATGTACACAAGCCTTTTTAATAATTGACCCATCTTAAAAACTGTGCACAAGTGATAACATTGTGTGCACCTTTGAGCCCACTTTTCACCGCCACCTAAATATTTTAAAATGAGCTATCAAATAACAACGTGATACTTATATGAGAAAAACATTATAAGCACTAATAAGAATCATCCATGTATTCCTATATTGATCTAATAAATTGTGTTGACTTTGGAAGTAGAAGCTTAATAGAGAAATTCTGCAAATCAATTGTAGAATCTGCCTTGAGCATTAAAAGTTCAGATCCATTAGGTGTAAGTACAGGCAACTGGGTACCCTGTGATCAATGTAGCTTCAGCTTTCTGTGGCCCGATGCACCCGACGCGGACGGGGCGGCTGCGCGGGCGGCGCGGCGCAAGAGGCGCGCAGGGCGGGGTGTGTGTGATGCTGCTATATACCGCACGCCAGCTATATCGACACTCGGAGAAAGTCGACTTGATCATGATAAGCCACCAGCCAACGATAAATTTATGCGCCCTTTGTTTCTTTTCAACGATTTATCAAAAAAGACCCCTTTGTGCACACGTGACGATCTATGTTCTCTTGGGATACACTACAAGCGGGTCAAACAGTCACGGCTTGTGTATTGTTCAGCGGTATTCATAGTGAAATTACCTGAGGAAACACCCACTGTAGTACGACGAAGCAGAACTTAGCATTGCCCGGTATACTAATATAAGCAGACGGCGTAAGACGCGCCGGCGCACTGTTATTAGCGCGAGGTACCCGCCCGCGCCGTAACAACAGCAACAGAGTAGAATAATAATAAAAACCGTAATGTATCGAGTGCCGTAAATTGCTTGTTTTGTTCACATAGGCCGCGGGCGGATCAATTTGACCCTTATCGAGAAAATAACCGACGAAAGCGCAGTCCTATTAACTGCGTCGAGAAAAAATTAATTGTTCGTGATTATGGATTGTGGATAATTGATTGTCGGCGAGGACGGGATGTGTCGCGGCCATCCTCCTCCGATGTTCAATTGCAGCGACTGTCTACTTATAACCGCGTGTAAGCGCTTACAAATAAATGGACTGTGTCAATGCAATATGTTAGTACTGTCTGTATTAATGTCGTCTGTTCGGCGCCATTTGAATTTGTAAAATACTAAATAAATAGCGATAACTATAAAAGGAAACGCTGCGGTGACTCAGACATAGATGATACATAGACTCGACTAATTACTGCAGCGTCATGAACCCTAGCGACGAGGTACGTCCCTTCAGCAACATATTTCAGACAAATACATTACTAGTGTGCATACATTATGAATTTTGAATTATTATTACATCATTAAATATTACATTTATTTTAATGTGCTAGACAAAAGAGTTAGTTATGTTTTACGAGACCTATTTATTATCATAGTTTACAAAACCATAAAGTTAAAAATAATGGGACCGTGAGTACATAAATTGTAAGGCTCACAATTAATGGGCATCATACATCAATGGGTGAAACGTATTCACTTCTCTAGTAGAGAACTGTTTTAGAATAAAAAAATAACCTAAACTATGTGTCTGAATCTGGTCTAGTATTTACAGTTTCAAAGATTGGCTAAACACTCGTAAAATGCTAATTCGCACACCGTCTCCTAGGACCTTAAAAGCTCGCCTGACATTAATTGTAAATTAATAATTTTATTAAACGAATACCAAACTATCTTCCTGTTTTTATTTTAAACAAATACTTATATTGCGCGTACAGAAGAGTGTGATATTTGGCTGTACTTAAAGTTCATTAGAAGATGAAGCTCTCAAATCTGAAAGCCCGTGAGTTTACAGCGTGGAAAATAATGCCGTGCTACTAAAGTAAGCTATGTCCAATAACCTGGAGGCCCATCTTAAATATTAATATAAGAATTCTTAAATCCAAGTTATAGTTTTAACCATCGCCATACAAACATACTAACTTTAACCTCATTATAATATTATTAAGTGTTAGAATACCTAGAACTCATGAATTATGGTCCAATAGCGACCACTAAGGCGAATAGTATTTATAATTCGCTGAACAATAGTATCAATGGCACTGTCTATTTTATTTTGCTAAGGCTAGCGCTAGACATCTACTAACTTTCAAGAACGACACTCTGATTGTGTCACTACCTAGAACTACATCATAGTGCCATTAGAGTTAATTAACTCGTTATTTATTGTTATCTGATCACTGCTAGGAATTCTTGATACAATAAATAAATGAAATATGGATGTAGAGGATGAAAACTTGACATAAAAGTACGTACAAGTAAATACTTATATACATTTCATTAACATCGTCATCAACAGTCTGTCTCCTGTATTTACTCGTTAATTATTACATTATTTGAAGCCAAGCTTATACATAGTTGGTATTGTATAGGTACCTATTCAATTTGTAATATTTTTTTATTTACATTAACTTTATTGTCAACATGGTCTTCTGGACATTCAGTCAGGTTATTCGATTTTTCCATCACATCAACACATGCTACGAAAAATATCTAAATAGATTTAAAATAGGTCAATGGCTATCCCATCAATGTTATTTTTCTGTAATAGCAAATCTCCAAAGGTAGTATAGATACTAATTTATGTTCACGTGTAAGTACTAGAAGCGAACAGCCCACGTTATACGATTATATCAACTGGCACACGGCCGATGTGCTTAGAAACAATATCATTAATTGCAACTTCATAGACTTCATTGATACCAAAATAATACAGAAAATAAAGCGTGACTAGACCCGTGAAGTATTCGCTCAGCACGTTCGTATTTCAAAATTCATAACAATAATAGACGACATTTAGTTTAATACAGACACTTGTACAAGCTCTAAATCATACGTAATAATCATAATTAACGCGAGCTCAACTCATATTCTATAGACCAAGATTAATAAAGTGTAAAGCAAAGTTATTTGTAGGCGAATACTCAACTCAACATAAATGTTATATTGATCCTATTTTATTGGACTCGCCTGTCGTTGTAGGTAAGTACACTAGTTATGCAGGCTTTGCTATGCACAAAGAATGTAAAAGACTAATATCTTTCTCGTAAACTAAGTTGCTAATGTTTTCGATATTCACAGAAATCATAAAGTTAATTTCAAGTCTAATAGTGTCATGAATTCTTAAACAGCTTCCTAACGGGCGACGTCGATAAACACGCGCACGTTTATGACAAAGTAATCGAAGTCGAATTGTTAATTGCGTACGTCGAATGAATTTAAAAATGCATGGCATTTAAATGCCAACTCGGTCGCCATTTTAGTTCGACGCGAGAGAGACTATCACCTTGAACACGACTTAAATCTGACAGCCTCGAATGTCACTCTCGACCGAACCAATTAAAATAAAATTAAAGTATCGCTAGTTTTTGTCTTGTTGGTCGTTGTTTGTGTGCAGAATATTTGTATCACATAGGTAAGTATTGTTCCTTTACAAACCAGTCTAGCCCGGCATTGTTTAGGTAACAAACACTAACTACATAGATACCAACGGATAAATACAAAATCGGTAAGGAAGTAATAATAGCAATTACTCCTATACCACAGAATCGTTATTGCACAAAACACGATGCATTAAGTCAATACATATATAACTAATCCAAATATTTGGTATTTTACCTGTCAACCTTAGTCAAGAATCAATATTTTGAACTTCCTATACCTACTGCAATATGGACCGAGACTGACGCGTAAAAGAAGGAAAATAAATAAATAACTTCACGATCTTGTCGAATAACGAACAACAAGGTAATAATAATAAATTTATATATACAACTAGTAGAAGTACGCGGGCTGAGCATTGCGTATGAGTCGTATGTGTTACAAGTTGCGAAAGTTTTATGGAGCGAGAACAAGGCGGGCAGATCTGAAAAATAAGTTTATAACGTACAGTTACGGCATGTGATTGAGAGATAAGTTTCCAGAACACCTTAACCAGTAAAAAAAGTGTGACGGTGCACTAACACTGCTTCATTCATCTGAAGATAGCCATCGTTTCTTTCTCAGTACCGCTAAATTACATTTCTAGTAGCCGTGTAGCGCGTTTACGAGGCACTTTGAAGATGCTACGGTGTGTCCGTAATGGCTATTGCAATATTATACGGTCAGATGCCCGAGTGATATCAACGTATTCTCTACTGTATAATTTTTGTCCTCAGAAGATACCATACACAGGGTCAAAGAAAATTGTAGAGGGTACATCTCATGATGCCTAACATTTACCGCATATCAGACATCTAAGTTTTCTTAGAAAACGAGGACATTATATGTTGTTCTGGCGAGACCTGCCGTTTTTACAACTTTTTAGTGTTTATCGTTAAACATAAACATCTTGCGATAGTAATAGGTGCCGTTAGCCAGCTATTCTTAATTTAATTTTGTTTCGAAAATATTTATCACAGTTTGGTCAAGAATCTAGGATCCCATCTGGCCTAATGAGATATCATGTAGAGTTAGGATGGGACTTCATCAACAGCTCTCATCATCTTTTGCTGCTTTTAGTGCCCGTCTCTTTTTTTAAAGGAGTTTCGACTTTCGAGACATTGGTAGTATCAATATGTATTCGTTCCTAGCGATACCTACTGCCTGAGATGCTTATCTTGAAAGCTATGTTTGAATTTCATTATTTATGACTTGCCTCCATGCATGACAGTTGCATTATAACAACCAGTATCGTAAAGTAAGCACAAACCATTTAAATGAATCAGACTAGTTCAAATACCTACTGAAAGTAGAACAAAGTTGAATTATAAGTCAATTTTCGTTCAACAAATGTAATGTAAATACAAGCTATTAATCTTACGTAACGTAAAACTCGATTTGCCATTTATGAGACACAATAGCAGAACAATGGCGCATGCCCTGATTTGAAGTAACGCATATTAACACGTCATTGCTCCCGCCATGCGCCATCAATCCATATATAATAGGTACCTATAATATTATGGTCTATTGCCAATATCACCTAAACTTAGTCAACAATCATCTGATCAAATACTTCTAAGCTGACGATGTCAATATCTCCACCGGCAGTAATATAAACATTATGCTCATAAGTAGATAAATTACGGTCACTCTTAGAAATAGACGAAATAAAATGTTTTGCAATTAGAAGAATAAGTGCGGAAGCGATCAACTTTAGGCTCACTGATTAATCAATCATAAATGCTATCGTAAAACTGTGATACCCAAATGAACGCCGGCGGCGACGCAGGCGCGCAGCGGGCAGAGGCCGACGCTACATTACACCTCTATGTTGCTATAAAATTTATGAGGGCTCTATTTTGGAAGCTAATTAAAAAAATTGTGATGGCCGTTAGAAAAGTCCGATCGTGAGAGAGTGATAAAACTTCTGGTGAAATAATTTGAGTTATAGGTATTATACCTACACCATAATTAGCATCGATTTTATTTTACCACACAAATAAGTTTCTAATCATATAATTGTTTCCAATTATTCCTTTATATGCAAGTATGGTTTGCAGCTGATTCTGCTTCTAAAATTACTTTCCATCAGAAGAAGATCCGGGTTGTAGATGAATGTTGTACGCAAGTTGTTTGTGGGGAAGCAATAATGATGCGCCCAATCAATTTAGAATTTAAACGGGACTCAACACAGCAATATTTATAGTGACCCGGCACAGCACGGTCAAGCCGCTTATCATGGACACCGCAGCTCACGGAAACCTCGCGTAGTAGTTAGTGACTAAAATACTATCTATGAAGCTAGCACGTATCTGATATTAACTAGTAAACGCACCTACTCGTAATTAGCGCCAACTGAACATAGAATATACACTTAGTTAATATTATTGCGATCCTCTATTTTTATTATAGTTATTAGGTAATAAAATTATCAACATTCTTTAAATATTAAATAGGATTTGACGACCCTGTACGCTAATGAGGGTTTAATCCCAACTCGTGACATATACATTATGTTTATACCATTCCTGTAGGTATTTCATTTTAAAATAAAGAATACAACGTCTAAGACAACGTTGAAAAAGTATTTTTACGACTGTATGACGAAGCAAGACAAGTTCGTTTCAGTGTTGTCATAAAAAAGTTTTTTAGAAAATTAACATAACAGATTAGCGAGATCGATTAGATAGAAAGCAAATAAAATACATAACTGCCAATGAAATTACAAATAACTTTTATTCATCAATCAATAAATCCAATTAAATCCAAATATTACGTTGACTTCAATGTAAACGCCTTCTTTTAACTAGATAGGTATACCTATCTATATAATATTTATACGTTTAACTGCGTCTCTACACCACGAACAGTCATTATTCAAATTGTTCTGCAAAGTTGTGTGCTACAAGTTATGGTGTCGTTTAATTCACTCATTGCATACAATCTTTAGAAAACTTTAAGATATATTTTAACATTAGTTATCGATCCAAAACGAATTCGTTTCTAATATATTGTCTCATTAATTACAGAGCCGCGTCGACATGAATGAATTGCGAGCCTGATACAGAACCTACGTCTCGGAATTTAGTCACGCAATTATTCCGGGCGGACTTAAACGTGCGCCGATCATCGAAACCTAAGAATACTATTACACACGAAATAATTTGCATATAATCAATAGACACCTCCGAATGTATACGTACGTAGCTAAGCTTACACCCTAACATGTTTGCTCATAAAACTCTCGTCGACACGAACCGCATTAATCAAACATCGTCCAACGGCTAACCTGCAATCGTATCGAATCACTATCGAATGGAATAAATTTATTTAATGAGCCGTCTAAGTGGTTCGTTTAGCGCTTTGTAATAACCGAATCACGTTCGTTTTTCAGGCTTCGGCCGTACGACGGTGACGAATGGCGACAGAGATTTATGCATGGAGTAAATTAACGCGAAGGGCGGAACAGAGCTAGAGCAAAACACCGTAGACGAGCGACAGTCGCGTGCTCGCTGTGACCTATCACTACAGAGATCTGCTTGATACGCGACATGCGCCCGCGCATGCACTTTGCTCGACATTACAAATGGCACCTCCCACAATGTGATACAATTGGAGCCAAAGTCGTGTGTAGGACAGATAGTCATCAACTAACATGCCTACAAGTTAGTGCCTCCTTCGGGTTGTTTAATACACATAGGACATGTCACATGTTTACTAACAAGCCAATGACTATACATATTCAAATAAATGAAGATTTAACAAAATTATAGACATGATTCACTACGTGCTACTAAGAGTTATAAAAGATCAATAAACTCGAGTTTTGGGTAATTTGATCAACTCTGATGCGAAATTACTTCATACTTGAATAAAAACTGTTTTATAATCTAGATATTTAATTTACTGATTCGTGTGAGAAAAATAAGCCATAGAGGCTATGTTTGTATAATGTTACAGGTTAAAACATTTTCATGAAAACTATTTAGATTCCTAAATGAGATAAGAAGGCCTTTATGCACGCCTATAAGACCGCACTGAAACCAAAACGTACAAATGATATTTCATTTAGTCTATAATAATTGCAGTCCCATCGCTCAGCGGTGGTGAGAAAACCCTGCATTATTGGACCCGCCCTTACGAGTTATTTTATGAGTGCTAATTAAGCTTCTTGTTTCGCGAGCTCACTCTCGATCCTGAAACTAATTATTAGTTCTCTGTGAACTTTTTATCTGCCGCCCACGAACAATGGGAACGTGACTGCACTGGCGATCTTGTCGATGTATTATTACTGTTGCGTCCTCTGAATTGACCACTACCGGTGAGATCCACATGAAGGTACGTATATTGATCCATTTATTACATTCTCCGTTCTTGTATTTACAAAATAATACCGGTACTGTAATGTAGTACATTCTCTTTATTCTATAAGGAAATACCACAAGTGTAAACATATATAACTATTAAAAACAACTGTTGAAACATGATATTCTCCTTCAGAACTTAAAATATCGATAATATTGCAAAAAGTACTAAAACAACCGTCATATTACCTCTTTTTAAAGCGGTTACTTTGGGAGTCGATCGCCGAAATACCAAAACAAACTTCGTAATCTTAAAAAGTATAACATTATTACTTAAGCAATAAGATTCATTGTACAGATATGTTACAGATTGGCAATTCTGGCCTCAGTTTTTATAAACACAGATACATGTTTCACATTTTAGGTGCTGTCGACGCTTGTAGAACAGTTCACTGGTATTTTTAATAAAGCTTACGTCAACAAGGCATGCAACCTTACGCATACATAAATTAAGTTCAGTCGTTATGTAATTTTTTCGATTTCAAGTGCTTTCGTTTGCATTTTTGCTGAACGCGAGGCACAATTGAAGCATGTAAAAAGGTCCCAACTACGTCACTGCTGCCTGCGTAAATAAATACGAACAGCGAATCGCTATAAAGCCGACTTAGCCACGGGTTCAAATAACGACTGTCAATAAAACGTTTATGGTAGTGTGTACTGAATGACCATAAATTGTAAAGATTAAGGTCAATAACGCGATGGATATGATAACCGCTAAGAAAACGTAATGTACGGTTTAGTTCGATAGGCAGCTTTGTGCGTTTTCAATTAACGTCTAGCTCGGTGTCAGCCCGATATACGTAATGTATTCGCGTTCACGATTAAGTATCGTAGGTGCTCGCTTATAAAATTATAATAGACGCCAATTATAGAGTTTCCGGTGCAATTTAATAGTCTAATAATATCGTACTACATAGGAATTTAGCATAATGGGTTTCTGTTGATACTGATTTGATAATTAAAACTAAGTAGAATAGATTAAGGAAGCACGTTCTTATCTCATTACGTCCAATTGGCATCAATACGTACCTACTAATGAATTACTAAGTTTACCTGGAACTTAATATAAGGAAATTAATCATCCTTAGCATAGGTACATATTTAAAATAATAGCATATAATGATTAAATATTGATTATTATTTATTACACACAACAGCAATTATTTCAGTAGGTACCAATGATACCTCGGACATATTGTATGATACAGGATTGGAAGCGGAAGGCAAGTTCGACCTTAGTGGCGTGCCACAGGAAAAGCCTACGTCCAGTGGTGGACAGAGATAGGCTGATGATGATGATAGAGTGGGATAGGTTAATATAGGTACCTATTTAAGCAATATTTTCGTTTGATAGTTACACTTTTTAGTTCAATAACGTCTAATGTTCCAGTTGCGATGTTATAACTACATTGATTCTTAAAATTTACATTTTAATTAGGTACGTATGTAATTAAATAGAGAGCGTACAAAACATTGATTAATTTACTTCACATTACTATACAATATTTGTTTTAAATTTTAAGAATCAGAACGGATTAAATAACTATACAGCTAAATACTTACTAAAACATCTTCAAATCATAAAACTTAAAAGTTACTTTCAAAAAGCTGCTAGTAACGCCATCTGCTGACGAATAACTAAACTACAACGATGTTCATGCGTCTAACAGAGACATCTCTTGGCGAAGCCGGAACTTTGTGAATGAGCTTTTACACTGGCGAGTGTAGAGCAACATCCTTACGTCATAAAGGATTCCTATTAGATTAGAATCGAGCCTGAGTTACTATTAGAGGAAATTATTTTAGAAAATCCTCTCGAATTGCACTTAATACCTCTTATTCATAAACGAGGATCATACCGGCATTAATTAAGCCCCGTATTAAGTCTATTGGCATCTCTGTCATTTGAAATGCAAACGACAGTGACAGGTATAATTTAATGCTTGGTTTAAAATTGTATTTTTTTAATGATATATGTGTAATTCTATTAAGAGCTTTAGGGCTAAAACGAGCGCACGGAGCAGTTCCTTGTGAGATTAATAATTTTGCAAACCATTAGATCATTATATACAATTCTTTTAATTTCCATAAAATGGTTAAAAAAAATAAATACAATGTACTTTTTTTGTACCGAATAATTAATACAATTAGGAGCCATTGTCCGTTCGTAATGTGCTCCGTTATTTAAAATACAGATCTAAAAATATATGTGATTCCTAATAAGGAAAATGTATTTTCTTTTTGTACGTAATGAAATCAATCAGCGGTTCAGTTTCTTTGTTTATTGGATAAATGACTTCGTACTTTATTATGCTGGGACCTATATCCTTTATGGACACTAAAATAAAGCCTACAAACACTGTTAAGCCGACCATTGATTGGCGGAGTAAGACAAGTCTGTCGCAGCCGCTGCGTGCCGCCATAAATATGCTGACCACGTGCACTATTGTTTTAAATAAAATGCTATCTGAACGTACAAAAACGAATGCACTGAGAGACCGCACCATCTCGTTATATCCCACCGGTGCTCGGTGGTACTCCCCCTCATTCAACATTTTTAAAGACCCCGCCGACGTTTTTTTGTCTGGATTATAAGAGAGATCTAGCTTAGAATAATTGAATAATTCCACATACCTATTTGATTTAATGTAAGTAAATATTTTTGTTCTTAGAACTTAAAACAATAACTTAACGTACAAATAATTAATCCTTGTACAACATTACTCACTTAATAGGGCAAGGAAGTGCGCATCGATAAAATCTACCATGTCGCCTAACCATTTTCAGTTTGAGGGACATCGATATTCCGCTTTTTTCTTCACCGTATAACTAGTATCCGTAATAGGGAGAGCGAAGCTACTCAGGTACTATGAATATTTCGAGGAATACAAGTGCCTATTAACTCAAGAGACGCATAGTTGGATTTATGTTACTGGAACTTAACGAAATGTATGAAATACTGATGTAGTTCTCCGTAATTGTGTCCCGATTAGTACTGCCCTCGATACAATATGTGAGCAAAAACAATAATCCGAAAAAGGCGACAAAATTAATTATCGCGAGAGCTGAGCCCATCGGGAGCGGTGTCTTCATTCTTGATGGAGCTGCACTTTTTTGCCAATCTGGCAATCAGTCAATAACACATCTACCTACAGCATGCGCAAATACCATCGTATACTTCACTGCTAGTCCACATTGTTCTTTATTTATTTTAAGGCATAAAACCTTTTAGTTGGCAGTATTAACATTAAACGATTATTCTGTAATGATCACCGTATTTGTCTAGACTAGAAACAGCAACTATAGATAATATCTGAATTTGATTAACCCGACATTCAATTAAAGTTTTATAACATTAACATGTTTATACAAATTTCACATACAATCAACAGGAACTTTTAAAATGGTCGTAAAGTATTGTAGCTAGATGGTTAACATCTTTAAATTGTCTGTACGCTGCGAAGAGAGTGATAATTATACCATTCAGGTGTCGGATAAACTTGGTTTCTACGGAACTTGACTGGTATTGCGATAGCATTACGCTATAATTATTTCCTTTAAAGGTAAAAAGCATAACTCAAATACCTCTAAGACTATGATTTAAAAACGGTTTTATGAGCCGTACCTACAGTTTATGTGATTAACGATATACACACCTAGTTGTTGACCGATATCGACGGATAAACTCATAGATCGCATTCAGAGTCGCTACCTAACGTATACCCTTCAAATACAAAAGAGCACAGAGGTCTGTTAAGGTAACTTTATTTTATACCTTTCTGTAAACGATGGTGTGAAAATTCTCTGTTAAGTGGGTATGTCAATGTTGAGATAGATACCTACAGGTGACGTCGTACTCATACTACGAGTTCCATCATGTTTTTTATTGACGACTAGGTGCGAAAGGTTACCCCAGTTCTTTCTATACCTACCTAAAATTCTTTTTAGTATCGTAATATTGTTCGATAAAGCTGGCTAAATCGAATGAGTTGTTTTAAGATGTGTTCTACGCCACTACGTCTGTTACACTTTTGACATCAGTAGCGTACGTAGCCTCACTTAGCAGCCAGGAAAATATCTTAGTTACAATTAATTTCCTATTGGCAGAAAGCCATAATAATACGGTAGTAGACCTAACAAACAACCTTAAACGTTTTCCACTGAGAAATAAGGTATAGGTAGGTACATTTCGGAATAATCGATTTTATGTTTTTAAATTTCCAAACCGGTAAATACAATGGCAACATTTAAGTTAATCTCATAATATACACCTTATAACTTATAATTACACAGTGTTTCAAAACTTCTGTCTCTGGGGAGTTAAACATTCTGAATGCGCGTGCGTTGCAAAAGTCACCTATTATACGTAATTATGCGGCCGCATAAACCGAGCACTTTGCTGCTCGAGCCCCAATTACACTTAGCGGGCCTCTTAATATTGTTCATTATGCTAAGGAAATGACAAGATTTTGCTAGAATCCATTATCCTTATAAAGACGTTGCGTACATATACGCTTCTTGCGATCGAAACGATAAAAACGCACTCAATCAATATAGCTTCTCCTATTATGGTAATTCTTTGATTAAATCTCAACTCCGAAGGTTGGACGGAGAATGAGATAAGATGAACTAATTCCAGCGGTTTAGATTAATGGTTATTCATTACAGCAAATAACTTAACATTTCTACTAATACCCAAGTAACAGTTCATGTCATTTATATAATAACTAGCTGCGCCCCGCAGTGTTACCCGCTACATTTTTTTCGGGATAAAAAGCAGCCTATGTGTTAATCCAGGGTGTCAGCTACCTCCTTATGAAATTTCATTAAAAACCATTCAGTAGTTTTTACGTGAAAGAGTAACAAACATCCAGCCATACTTACAAAGTTTCGCGTTTGTAATATTAGTATGGATTAGCCTATACGCTTGAATTATTGTTCGTTTTCCGTACATTGTATAGTAAAATATTCAAGATATAAGAATTAGTATAAGGACCTTAACATTATCAATAAAAATAATAGCATTTATGATTTAGGTAACTTGAATACTTATACCATAATAAGCTTGAAAAATTAAGTGTCTAAGTATATTCGTTTTGTTTCTGTTACATATTAAACGCTTTGCTATTGTGTCTACTGTTATGTGTCAATATCTTATTTTTTGAATAGGTAAGTAAACTATCTTTATACTGGGACGTTTTCCTGAGCATAATTTAGAAGTAACACTTTGGCCGACCCGGGATTTGAACCCAGGACCTCGTGCTCAGCATTCGCGCTTAACAACCACGAGACCAACGAGGCAGTCCCGGCTTAACTTATTATTAGTTATCTCTTTGTTATTTAACCAACAGTAGGTACGAATGCATTATTCAATGATAGGGAAAATCATACGTATGTACTATTACAAAAAAGTCATATTTAAATAACATGGTATTTGAACAGGTACCATAATTAATTACTTACAGTTCGATGACTACTTAAGTTTACAAGATTACCTATGTTTTTTCTTCTTCGTAAAAAGCCTTCAAATTATGAACACGACGTGATCGATCAAACTTAGGTCAGACAAGTTGTATGCTCGTAAGTCGTAACCCAAGGAGTACATTGACAGACAAATTTTGAAACATGATTATATAATTATTTTTTAGCCACAGTTTAGACGATGTTAATTGAGCTATTTCGCTGTTAGTTTAAAGTAACTTTCACTCACAAGATATTTTTATTTTAACATTGTATTACCGTAGGCTTTACTAATCTAACATTGCATAGTGCGCATGTCGGATCAGGGTATAAATACCAAACCGGTTACTTTTACATCTATGTTAGACTTAAAAAATACGTTTTATCTGCTTACTTGGATAAGTTCAACTTAAAAGGGTGTAGTTAAATGACGCAGGACATCATTCGAAGCGACCACTGCGTCTCTAATCTCCATCAGCTACTGTCATTGCGCATCCGCGGATCTAACATTCTCGCAGAGCGACGCGCATAACAGATAAGTTTATTTGTTTATTGCAAAACACGTCAATAAACCGACACTCGGGAAAGTTCATATACTGCTACAGAGGAATAAGAAGTACATTACAGTACCAATCACAAAAGGGTCATATTGCAGGGTCATTTTATTTATTCGATCTATATCTATACACATTTTATACCGCAATTTATATATTTGCATTAATTAACACATAAGTAGGATTAACAAAATTAAAATTAAATTTTAATAATAGTTTTCAGCATTATGTTGAGATTAAAGTCGGTGTTCAATTTAATATTTATTTACTTGGTATAAAAAAAATGTACAAATAGATGTTTAGGTATGTTCAAACTACGTATCAAATTATAGGTTTATGAAGCATTCCAATTATCAATAATTAATGTTTACGTATACGATTCAGGGTCTTGTGTAATTTTAAACGGAAACAAAAACCAGACACAAAAACTGTACGCGTCATGTCTAATTTTTGGAAACGCAATCTGATATGATTTTTATACGTAAAGGTCAGTTACAGTGTTTAAAACATAAATTACAGTTTTAAACTCAACTCGTAAACATTTTACAAATTCAATATATTATTGACATAAAGCTTTAGCTAGCATCAATAATATCCAGGCAGTGGGAACATAAAAACATCTCCCGCGGCGCCAGCTTAATTAGTTATTTTGTGTTGTGTAAAATTATTGTTATGGGAATTAACTGCAAAAACAGACACAACTAGTAAATATGGCCACTTAAGCTTACCATTATTCACAATAAAGAACAAAAACAGACCCGTGTTTGACTGACATACTTTAATTTTTTACTTCAATTACAAATTGTGGTGTCGTTAACAATAAATACATTTTTCGTAGATTGTGGTCAACTAATCCCGTTTCAATAAAGATATATTTCAATCTTAGTTAACTATAGCAACCATGCTTAGTTAAGTTTAAAACTAAGGGCGAAAAAACATGTTGCATCGAGTTAAAGTAATAAGTGGAAATACCACTTTGGTTGAAGACTTAACGGAACTAACCGGAATACTCGCATCTCGTGGGGTGCATCAGAAAAATTATCGACTTTATTATCGTATCGAAACCTGTTGCTGGTTAGATTTCAACCAATCCAATGAGCTCACATTCATGCAAATACTTCGTTGGTAATATTTTAATTAAATCAAATTTAGTTTTTATGCCGCTATCGGTGGCTAGATCATCCACTCATTTGTTTAAATAATTTAACCGAGGCAGATTCATGACACTGATGCCCTTGAACTCTTGATAATTTGCAGAAGTCATGGAGTTATTTATTCATTAATCAAGAATCATAATGAACGAATTAACATAATATATGTATATAAAAATAACATCAGATAAGACGCGATATTCTTTTAAACGTCTGCGAATGTCCCCATGATACAGCGCAATAAAAATCGATGGCTTCGGTATTCATCTACGTGGTGCAGATACAAATTGATGTTCCAGTATTTAATGAGGAACATTAGCGTGTGCAACCCGAGGACGTGCTGCGGACCGATACCATTTGTGGCACTCATTACAACTTTTGACCAAGTAAGGCGGTAACGGTGAGCGCTTTTCTTTCATGATTTATAAAACTCATTTGCAAAGGTATTTTGACAAGTCCACAGTCCTTATGTAAAATCTTATAAATGTAAGACGTTAATGTTGCGTGAATTTACCCGCAGAATTATGTCGACTTAAGGTATAAGTACTTATATGTACTAACATGAGGATTTCTTGCAACTTTTGAGTTAATACTGTTCATTTTGTTAAATAATAGGTATCTAAACAGCTCTATAAAATCAATTAAAACATACATATCAATCACGGTTACATAGTGTTTATAAGTTAAAATGATTAAACTTTATAGCCTTAACTTGACCAAAGTGTCTTTGGTAGTAGCTCACGCTATTGCTGTTATTAGCAAACTCGGAGGCTTACTTTAATTGTCCAAATATGCTCCCCAGAAAAATATTTGGTCTCGTAAATTAAAAACACTATAATACGTCAGTTCTCTCGCTTTATCTGCTACTTTATAAAAATATTACTCAAAGCTTAGCAAGTAACTTCCTTCAAATTCAATTTTATCCCTTTTCTATAGAAGTGACGTAACCGCTAAAGTGCTCACAATACTTACTGTACTTTCTGTTCCGCGTTAACGCAGTCACTATTATGAATAAGCAACTGATTCACCCAATGAACTAGCAATAATTACAATCTATTTATTATCTGTATAATGATGCAGTTGATGCTAAAAATATTATTTATCAGTTATCCTGCCGATACCTTCGGAGCTTTGGGCATAACATCAAAAATAATGAACAATGCAATCAATTGAATGAACCGATAATTGCTGATAAATCCGTCGCGTTAACTGTGCAGTCTAGAGGGTGAACCGACTCACCGAGTGAGAGCTTCAACCGGAGAAAGTGCGCAAAGCCCTGTTATGGCGGCATTTCTCATTCCTGAGCCAGAGCCTTTTCTACTATTATTCGCGTAAATATGTCACTTTGGTATTACAAGTACAGCTATAATTCTATATAATGCGAGTTAAATATCAGTAGCGCCATTCTTAAGATATTGATACTAAATATTACAATGCAAGGTAATCGACCCGGAACTGTTGCTAATAAAATTAATTGTTACCATAATTACCGCGGTGTTTAGACACCAGAATAATAAACTTATTGTAGTTATCTAAACACCTGGTTTTAATGTTAAAATTAACGCAATCATAACAAAAGAAGTACAGTTCCAATAGCAATATTTATTGCAAATGGTCATTGAATAATTCACTCTCACAACCTGTCTATAAAATGCAGGTTCTAAATTGTAGGTCTACCAAGAAGATCATGTCTTAAAGATTTCTTGCGGTTGTTACAAGTTGCGCTTGGAAATATGGAAAGCGTGGTGTGGAGCGCAAGCGCATCAACACAAGAGTGTGACCTCTGCGAGGCGCGCGCGGCAAGGTCACGAACGCGCGTGCACGTCAGTCGTGACCCGCTCGCGCGCCTTGCCCAACATACCACACTGCTATTTTCATATCAATGAAAACGACAATAGAGTACACAATCACTTGTACATAAAATCTAAGTACAATGTCTCGGCTGTATCTAATGCGACACCGGCGATATTATGGCCCGCTCTTACAGCATATCGCCTCTTAATTCTAGGCGAGCTAGATGCTTTTCTAAGGGCACCATGCATCATTCTACACGACACTGTTACTTACAGGAAATAATTCTTAACTTGAAAGATGAACGACGTTATTTTTATATCCAAAGCACGAAAAATAATTATATTTAATAATGGCAACACATACTAGTTGTCAAATATATGGTATATAGCTTTTTCTATAACGTTAGCCTAGAGAATAAGGTTAGCGTGATGAGTTGCTTCACTATAATAATACGAATACGGCTTCCGCAACCAAAAAATGAGTCAGTCAGAACCTACACTAAATAACGACTCGCTGAGATCATAGACGGTTTTATTTGTAATGTTTCATAACAGCCTATATTGCTATTAGAATATTTATAAGAGTCTAGCCTTTAAACCAGCCTCATTTATGCCGCTATCATGAGTAAGTAAACAAATATTTTACATACCCTTTTGTATCAAGACTTTTAATGTACTGCCAACGATAATAATAGAATAGAAGGAAATAAATATTATTTGAGAATCATAACAAGTGAACAACTGATTGATTAAGAAATACAGTAAATAAACCTGAGCCACCCCTTTTCCTGGCAATAGAGATACGAAACGCCATGATTAAGGATTTATATTCCTGTTGCAACAAAATTTGCCATGTTCTGAAATAGTTTGGATGTAGCCAACATATAGACTATCTTGTATTTTAACTTCCTGACGATGTTTTCCATCACCTTTTTAGCAACTGATAACTAATTTATAGTACGGACATCAATTCGAAAAGACGTTGGTATGTGGTTTGATCTTGCGACCTTTGACTTGGTAGTCCAACGGTTATAGCTTAGATTATCACATCTATTTTCAGTCTCACGAAAAATTCGAAATGGTCCGTAGATCCCTGAATATTATGTCCCTGACAATTTGTTTTTTACCCGTCCTAGAACCTACACAAAGAAATAGTAAAAATTATTTATGTCTAATCTTTTGTTTACAAGCATTTAAATTGTCCTCTCGGCGCATGCTTATAAGAAAAGCATAATACATACAAATTATGAATAATATAACCTAAGACCCCTGTTTTTTTATTGAGTCTTTAACCGGAACAAAACCAATCGAAACTGACACGAGCATGTAATCAACAAATGAACGTACAACACTAACATTGAAGTTCTTGCACTTAAGAGGTCATGAACTCAGCTCCGTCGTAGACAACGTAACGCGAAATGGTAAGTAATAATACATTTTGCAATAACACTTGCTCGTGGACCTACTTACAGGGAATGTGTGGACTGTGGAGCTATTTACATAACTTTAAACCTAGCAATCACTTAATGATAGCTAACCCTCGTTAAACAAAACACAAATTATACTTCATAGTCATTACAGTAATCGCAAAACAGAATTAGCTTATTTTATTACAAGCTTACATAGTAGCAGCAGTTAGAAGTAACGGTTGATTGTCGTGTGCCTTATACGTTGGTGGTAGAAGAGAGATGGCCGAGAAAGGGATACATTATTCAAGGGGATCATTTACATCGCGACGCAGCGGACGTGGCGGATCGCAACTCCTTGTATGTACCTCGGTGGCGCGTACGGAACCCACTGCGCACACAAAAAACCTTCCATATTGCTCCTTGAGGCTTTCTTTTTTTAATGTACTCCAAGTATTCGCTTAATGACCAACGCAACGTCCATCCATAGATTGCATTCAATTTAAAAGATAAACTTTATCATTACAAAGTGAGGAGGTAATAAATACTGAAGAAAATCTTTCGTGTTCGTGTTGTTAAAAATACCGTATATCAGTAAATTGCCCAGTAGCTTAGTGTTTATAGATCACAGAAAAACTTAAATAGCTTAAGACCAAAATAGATAGATACAGAATGATAGTTAAATAAAATATGTAACTTATGACGTTAGCAACAATGATAAATGAAATATCAATGTATGTAATGGACAAACGCGGTAAAGATGGAGCTAACACATTTCCTAATTTATTTTGAGATGGTCCACTAACTTTATACATATTTACAATAAACAGTTTGCGTGTTCTATGCGGTAGTTAGCGACTCTCCTAACAACGCATTTGATTTACCGTTTTCTTTGCGGTTATATTATGATAGTCTTCTTCAAAAACTTCTTATACATTATAGGATCCTAAACGTATTTTAATGAGGACTACTTTAATATGAAGCTTTACCATATAATTATTTTATTATGGTTTAAAAATCAATCAAAAAAGTGTCAACCCTGGCGTAGCAAGTATTGTTTAATTATGTTTACTCTTATGAAAATGGAGCTCAACTTTTCTGAATTAAAAACATACTTAAAGGTCATTTATTCTTTGCAATACCTGCAGAGTAGGTATCGATTACTTCAGTAATTACTTTGGCATCCGAAAAACATTCGTCTGACGTGCTTGCGTGAGTGAGAGGCGCGCCCTTGTGTCGGTCCTTGCCACAATGTCGTCGCAAGTTCGGACCCCGGCCATACACCCTGCTCTCGAGGTCAAGCTATCTGAGAGAATGTAAAACCTTAAACTCCAACCACCCGGCAATGCGACTAGTAAATAAATCAGAATCTTAAAAAAACAAAATATATTCACATTATTATTTGTAACACGTGTAAATACTTTTTAGATCTATAAAAATATAATAGCATGTCTTAACAGAATATACCTATCTTCAGCATCATACACGTAAGGATGGCTTCCTCGAACGTCTTAAATTAGTTTACCAGACACTATTAAACATCTTAAACAAAAATCGATAATCACGTCATCATAAAAAACGTTCCTACTGCATAGAATTTATCCGGCATCGAGCAACTATTAAATTGACCACGGTATCATTAGTTCATATTTAGATATAATTACGTATACAATCGCCTACGCGTACCTTAGATAAGGTTCATTGCTTTACCTTGTGTCCACTGACCAACGTACGTTTATTAATCTTGATAATTTTAAGTTTTCATTATTTTTGTGTTTTACACGATAACAGGTTACTTACATTGCAAGTTTATGAGACAAAAAAATTAATTACCTACGTACTTTAAACATATTTGTATAATTTTTATAAACAGTTTTAAGAAAACATTAATATTTATAAGACCTACATATTGTTAATCGTTTATTTGAAATATTAATAATTAGTAAATAACTGGAAAAGATAAAACAACCCTAAAAGAGTGAAACCCTAGTACTTAGGTCTCAGTTAGCCTACAGTATGGTCATGTGTCCCTATATTTTACCTGCGCCAACAATTTACATATATTTTTGCCGCCTTTATCGAGTTCCAATTACACAGATAACGAATAGTTTATGTTAGCTGTCTACAGGAATTGTAAAATGGATATAAACGCAATAATTATGAATCGGTATCAGAAATGCATTATATTACCATCAATTTACAGCTTAAATTTAACATAACACGAGCTTCAGGAAATGGAATACTATTAGTTTAGAGTAGTTATGTTTCTTAATCCTGTAACTTTTTTAGTGCCTAGAAGCAATGAACTAATAATCGATCACATAGAAACAACATGCTATATTTTTATGTCTGCATGATTTTAAAGGTGCGATATTCGTTATGTATGTTAACCTTCAAACTATAACGCAAATATTTTTAAAGAACAGAACTTAATTAAATTCTTATAATTATTGAAATACAATACACTATCCGCAGTGTGGAAGCCCGATTTTCCAATTATTAGTAATAGTGTTGGCTCAGTAGTTCTCATGAAATGACAGGACTCAGACGTGTTAACAGAACATCTTCGTCGCAACTAAAACCAACAACGCTCTCTGATGAGGAGCTAATGAGTCTGTCTAGTGATCTGTAAACGCGGTGATGTAGTTGTTGTAGAAATATTAACGCTAGGTAATTTTGGGTGCTGTTTGGGTTTTTACAAGGGAGTTAATAACGATGAAGTGGAAATGCAACGGAGTATTGCAATTGGATGATAAAACGTTATTGAAGAACGACAAATAAATGTACAAAGTGAAGGGTCATCAGGAATCGTCTCGCCTTGGAATTAATTTTGCCCTTTGCATTTAAGGTGCATTGTTGTGCACATTGTGGCGCCACAAAGTCCAGATTTTTCAAGACCAAAAGAACTAAAAAAATGATTTGAAGGGCAGGGTCAAACTCAGTGGCATAAACTGGAGGAATGCTGCAACTGCTTGATAACAACTTGGACCAGACTCGTCGAGTTTAACTCACACGTAAACAGACATTCATCATCATCAGCCGGAAGACGTCCACTGGTGAACAAAAACCTCCCCCTTAGAACAGACATAGCTACGTTTGAATTCAGAAATTAGCAAACAGAATATTATGTATATTCCGAATATGTATGTCGTGTCGGAGGGTAAAGTAATAATGGAATGCCTATTTTCAGCAGTGTACTGTATACACGTCAAGTATACGTTATTCTTGGATTTAAATAGGTTTTATTGTTTGTATTTGTACTGAGTGCCTATAAAAAATATATATCGATGCAATGACGAAAGTAATAAAACAAAGTGTAGGTACCTACTGCAAAAATTAACTTTAGTACCTATAAATTTACATATTTTATGTAATATGACAGTTTCAAAACATTACGTTACAGGTGCATGTAGAAGTTTATGTATTATAACAAGTATACGCCGTACGAGTAGCGTTTCTTAAATATTTCTCACCAATATTAACCTATACCCAATGTGTCAGAAGTGGCCCTCAGTGTTTATTTATTGTTCATAAAATGCTTAAAATGTCAAAACTGTTGATACAATGGCTTTTACGACGCGGATGTACAAATTGGGAATATGTAAGTGCATATATAAATCATTGAACGAATACACTTAAACAACACTTACAAGTTTAACAGATATGCATAAATACCTGCTATCTTCCATAGATAAACATTAAATGCTCGATCCATTTTATTAATTTCATTTTTAAACACTGTGATCCAGATTGTTCTAAAAATCATTACTAAGATTTGAATATGTTTCGATTTTTAAACTTTAAAAATCTGGCATAAGACATTTTGTAATTCTGAAGACATGGCTGAAAGCCTTACCCTGGATAACTTATAGTCAACCGGGTCACCCCACTTTGTCTCAGAATGAGCTTCTAGAGACACTGGATAAGATCTGAAAAAAGCTTCGCAACAACCGGTGCAGTTGCTATCACGATGGTTCTATGAACCGGGCATGAAAAAGTTTGTAGTACCTTGTCCATTGTGCTAATTAGAACATTGTAGTTCGTCCTTGAACCACATACTCAAAGGTGTACATTGAAGTGAGCATACCGCTTGTTCAAAATTGATACAACATAAAAGGTACTTGGTAAAATGGGGTAAGTTATTTTTCTTATTTTCTCTTTAATGGAAGTCATTAGTCCATTCTTATTAATTTCACAATAATATCAACGAGTTGTATTGTATTGATTATAAAATAACACCAATTTCCCTGATAATTAATCTTAATTAAAAGTTTAAATGGCAATTTGAACACCCACCACAAACACAATCTCTCCACACAAATTGTTTAAAGAATTAAATTGTTTTCACAAACTGTATTTAACATCAATACTTAATTAACAACGCCTAAATGTTAATATTACTTAATTACTTTGTAAATGCATTGACCATTGATTGATTGTCATTGTCTATGACTCATCAATGAATGATCATAAAGGTACGAAATAAGAGTATTTATACCTGTGTATAGTTTTAGGGCTTAGTAGTTACTGGTTTATTCAAAAATACAACTTATTAATATACAAACCGATATAATAAACAAGATCGTAAAGTGTGAAGCAAGCACCTGCACCGTCAGTCAGGTCAGACGCTATGACGTCACGCCTCCTCCCTGGCTAGACATCAGAAGACGAAGCACCTTACGACGACTACACTACGAGCGTTATACTAACTATCACAAAGAAACATACACTAACTGTTCTAAACGGAATGTTAATATTATCAGTTTTTATTGGCTGATACAACTCTGTTTAATTATAATATAAAAAAAACAGATGTGTTTTTTCCTTATAAGTTTTTTATTCTGTTTTATTAAAAACGATAACCAAGAAATAATATGCTTTTATTTTTTATAATTTTGTATGAGACGGTAATCTTAATATTGGACTGAATTGTGATTATATGTACCCATATATTATTATAATGGCAAGCCGTATAACGAATCAAGTTAATAAAAACGTACATTCATATACTTATAAGGTAAAGCTAGCCTTGTTGAAGTCGGTTTCCCTCTGCCACGCAGATCAATACCATGCTCTGTCTTTATCACACTAATAAGCAACAACACACTCTCAAGCTTCACACACGCATGCTCAGTTTTCATTGTGTGTGTACACACGATGTCAATGTGATGAATAAACAGTTTCTCCGATTTTACGACTCAATGATTATAGATACCTATCTATGCAAAGTTAGTTAATGATTTTGAAATAGTTAAGTGGTCTTGAGAAAGAATAAAAAGTAAAACAGACGATATAATGACGCAACAATTACACATTACTATTGTTAGCCGGTGTGTTTTAATTGTAGTTCTAACACAGAAAGTTCTAAAGTTTTGTCAATACCTTAGACAAAGACAGCGACAACTTTTACATGCACGTTACAAAATAATAATGTCTTGTAATCTGACACCACATTGTTGATTTACGCACTTAATCAAACGCAAGGAGGTACGCATCAATTAACAATAACCTTCTAATTGGTACACTCGTCATTAAAACGCTTTTGTAAATTAATAAAATTGTACGACATAGATCAATCGACCTAAAACTCAAATACGCATTTGTTAGCGCTACAGGAGGCCCCTACAGTGCCTTAGCGAACCTAAATCATGACTGAGCAGAAATAATGACGACCGTCACAAAATGAATACGCGATTCTTGAAGGACAAAATAATAAAATTAATTTATAAAGTTATATTCACTTAGTGAACACTGTAATAATTTATAAAGATATAATGCTACATATTAAAAGTTGTGTGTTTAAGTGGAAAAAATGGAATTATTAGCTGTATTTTTCGCATTGTAATTATACGTTTCTACGTAAATTTATTTAGGAACTAAAGACTGTTAGGGCGGTTGTTACGAGTAACGTATTTAAATTGTAACAATACAAATTTACAATGTCTTTAAATGTCGTTTAATTAAATACTGCTTTAAATACATTGGTCAGTTTATTAAGAGGACGTTAATTATCAGCCCAATGACTACGTATAAAGGGTAAACAACGGTACTGAATGTGGCCACGAGTCCACGGCCGACTAAGAGACTAACCACAAAGGAATCCCCGAACTTTACAAAAAAAAGTTGCGTATCTCTATGAATATTTAACTCCCTTACAGAAGAACTGTCAATTACACTCTTAAGTTCAGGTGCTAAAGAGCTGTTTTCCATTGGCATCGGTGACCCTGCACTCCGTTGATTTTCGAATCAGAACCTTGATGTAAGATAATAAAATCCTATAATGGATTTGCTGTTGTGTAGTCGTAGTTACAAAAAAAGAAATATTTATCTACTTCTGGGTGTGGATGTGATATTTTCCTCTCGAAAATCAATGACTTGACGCATATTATTATTTATGATATGCGGGTAATACATTTGTTATTCATCTTGATATATACAATATACTCATGATATTTCGTTATTTATACCTTTTATTATGGCCTGTTATTCCCACCCTAATAATAATAACAACAACGAACTTAATTAGTCCACATTAAATGAGTCATTACGAAATCGTGGAATTTTTATACTCTATTCTATTTTAATCGGGCTTACGTCATTTGCCACAAGGAAACGAAATAAAGGACTAAACAACATAATCTACAAAATATCGATCGATCGATCCACAATATTCTTTCGTTCCAAAGAAATTTTATCCCCCGTTGAGATTTCTGTCGGACGCTGGCTCGTCGGTGCCTAAAGTTACATAGCAACGTGCACACGTGTACGTGTGTGTGGTGCCTGTGTGTGTGCCTGGGTACCTTCAACCTCCATGTGATGGGAAGTGAACCCTTTACGCGGGGAAACTGTTTTTTATTTGCACTCGGACAGCGGCATCAGGTAGAAAGGATGATCGTTAATTTTTAAAGGACACACTGAACTTTGAGTTTAAACAGTGACTATTCTACACGAGGAAGGTAAACACTGAGTGTTGGTAGTATGTTTTTTGCCATTTACGCCGACAGGTTTTGATTTGGATTTTTTTTAATGTATTTAAATCCTGTCGTAGCACTTCGGCTCAACTTCCTTTGAAACATCAAAATGATTTATTAGATAAAAAGCACACATTAATAAGCTACATGAACTGACTAATTCGTTTAAATGAACTATTACTTACATACAGAAGTTATATAAAGCATCATAGGCACCATTAGTTTAACTTCCAGATTGTGCTACGGGAGGATGCGCGCACCCGTTGATGTCTTTTGCTAGGAGCTTTTAATATCTCGCGCTTTCACGAGTTTATTGACTTCTCCCTGCAGGCCGACACTCGAAAGTTTTTGATTATATGTCAGTAATAATATCTTTAAATCAATAGGAAGAACGAATGTACTATCCTAATGCCTATACATATTTGTACGGTCAATGATAGGGGTCTACGGCAAAACGTATCTGAGTAAAATTAAACTGAAAATGGGTTTTTATTTTAACGTTTAGCCAAGATTACCAAAGATACAATTGAAGTTTCTTTTTCAAGCTTTTATTAACTTGCAATGTTTGTTTGCATGTAAGTATGTATGTATGTCTGTTAGTTTGTTTAGGTCAAATCTTGAAATCTAAATTAGAGCCAATTCTTGACATTCGATTTAAACAAAATTTTGCATTCTCATGTTGGTTAGGTGACCATACAATATTATGGTTCTTTTGAGCTGTTCTGATGATGGAGTCAGAAGGTGGGATAAGAACTCTTTAACATAATGTCATAGTCCATTATGTTTGGGCTTGTTGTTTGTCTTCATAAGTACTTTGAGTCTAGTTCATTTAAATATTTTTAATATAAATTTATTACATTTGTAGTGGTAAAACCATAATTTAAATGTACGTCACTGTCCGTATTTTGGTCACAAGTAAGGAGTCACCCACTTATCGATATTTTGGCGGCCGAATATAATGATGGGTAGTATGGCCAATTATAAGTCTGTACGTTTCTTGCAATTTTAATCTGAAGTAAATGAAGCCTCGTAATTGTACTTTGTATTAATAAGACTGTTTCAGAGAGTATTTGAATGCGCTAGAATTATGAGTGAAACTAATACTGGGCAATATTTTAGAAATGAATAATACCTATATATTATATATAGTTGCACATTATATTTGTTAACAAATTACATATGCGCCGCGCCGATGCGATGTCCACGATATGGCAGGACACGTAAAGCCGAAGCCGCTCGATAAAAAGTGTACATAACTGTTATGATTTCCAAAAAAAGCAGTTTACCAGCCAAATAATTACATTAAATAATGATTGGGGCGAGAACCCAAGCGATGGTAAGCTCATCTCGAGGGCTCGCCGCAACGAGCGCGAGCGAGGCAATAAAATAAGGCTGCGGCGGCGGGGGGGGCGCGGGGGACGCGGCTGTCGCCTTAAGGACCGCTGCGAGCCACGAGATGAGGCGGATCCGGATCCGAAGCTCATTTTAGATACCAAACTGATACATTGTAGAATGTAAGTGAATCATCCCCACTTGCCTGAACCAAACATTTAAATCATACCAATCAAATACTAAATCATTTTCATTTTAACCCAAAGAACCTTTACGGAATTACATTAAGTTATCATCTTCTTTCGATACGTTAATATCTTAAATTATTGGTAGTGCGCAGGAGTTATTTTCAGTCTCCAGTCAATAATGTTTGTAAGTTTACTATGTTAATGACGCCATCGCCAGTCGGCCGAACACCAGAGAGCTGTGGTTGTCGGTCCGCGCGGCGCTCATGGCTAGGACCGTGATGCAACAAAAAGTCATCATTAAAGTGTTGGAGGCGCGGCGGGTGAGACTCGCAGCCTCTCGCTCCGACCTAAACGATTCAGCCGAGTTTTTATCACTTACCAATCCATATCGAGCTTATTTATTCATTTTTACTAAGAGCTCTCCCGTTTTAAATTCCCTTATCAGCATGATTACTCTTGATGCTACATAAAAATAAAATATTGAAGATAGATATTTGATATGTTATACAGAAATTCGACACCAAACATGTTGGGTTAGTGTTTGTTCTGTAAATTATATCCGACAAAAAGGATAACTTCTTAAAATTTACAAAATATGACACAATCGATAAATATCAATTTCATCACATAAAACTACTTCATGAATAATGTTTGGACAAAAATAAATGACTATTTCTGGTCCATTATCATCCAATTTCATATGCCATTCTCACGCACGATATCTCATGAAATAGATTCCCTCCTCTTTTTAAGTCCATTTTCTTAATATATTCCGAAAACTGGTTGTAAGAGATAACATATCTATAATTTATAGATTAGCTAGTGGAAGAGTTGATTATGGTAAGTGATTTTAGTTCGGAGACAGTTACGGGCAGCCGTTCGAATGCCTCATAATGTTGAAATACTCACGTAGCGTGCTGGTTAACGTTCTGTGAGCGTTTACTATCTGGATATCCATACTTATGTAACTATACTTTACAAAGAGGTTTAATTAAGAATTTGTATATCCTATTATTCTAGGTCATAACGTTATTACTTATTAAAGACTTATAATATTAATATTATGATAACAGCATATAATACTAACATTTGCTACGTGCCGTAATTATTAATCTGATAAGACTTGTGATCAGTATTTTGTACACGCTCGTAATTTTCCCGTTACGGTATTACTTAAGTTACGGTTACGATGAACGCGTATTATTTCTACATTAGAATAAACTAATACACAGATGCCACTTATCAAACTCGTCTGGGCAGCAAACAGACGTAACTAATTTTACTACATGCGCCGCGTCGATGTGAGACGAACGTCATGCGATATGAATGACATGCAAGCACATGGCGCGGCGGAGGCTTTTTGCGACGGTTACGTTCAACTCGGTAACCGCCGTGTTTAATGACACCACGAGTTACGTTTGAGGCTTGAGCAGCTCACTACACGTACGTAGGTTAACAATGCCTACACAATAGTTGTTGCATTATTATATTGCTCTCGGGATAGGTAAGGTATTAAGTTATAAATATTAAACATAACTGTTCAGTCACCTAAGCACTTGACATCTTTCTTCTACTCCACATTAATAAACAATTATGAATAGATATACCAAAGCTTTCTCCTCTAAAAGTGGACATTTACGTTTCTGCACAAAAGTTTTATTTAGCTTACAGATGTGTCAGACAGTAAAGATAAATTACAGTGAATGAATTATCATTTGCATAAGCGGTCGTGTCTCCAATAATATTTTACATGTTAAAAGTTTCATGGGAATGCCAACTTAATGCAATTACCTCTGGAGATTTAAGGGAATATATTTTAGACTATAGTACATAATGTGTGGATTTTTAAAATAGATTTTTGTATTATACGTGTTATAAAATGGATTTAATCAATGATTACAGTACCTATACAGCAGACCACTCAATTATTAGAATACCTACTAAGAAACTTACGAACATATTATCATTCGAATCTAATAAATAACAAACAAATATATGTATCTAAGTTTAAATATAATCTAATATGAGGTATTTGATACTACCTTGGTTTTTGAAATTAAAGGTTTGGAAGACGAATGTAGCATTCTTCTGCCAAAACTTTAATATTATTAGTTTATTATTGTTTAGGCTGTCTATTTGCACATAGAGGAGATCTTTTTTGTTTTTTTGTTACAGTGTTTAGTATTTATCTAGAGAATAGAAAACTAGAAATACGCATATTTGAAGTCTAAAGTTGAAGTTTGTTTACGCGTGTGGTTAAAGATAGGAAAATGTTGTTATTTACTATTAAGGTAAGAATTACTCTTAATGGCTATTGGAATCAAAACAATGGCAATTGGCAACATCGTGGCATCTTAGTGTGTTCGGCCGGCGCGGGCACAGCGCTGGCCGCTCGGACGCGGCTCTCGCGGCAAGTTCAAGGTGAGCGCGTCGCTCCGCCCACACGCGCCGCTCCTAACGCGCACAACCGTTACACTGGACCTCCGACACAAACACCTCATTCTTTTAACTACACACGTCTCTCATGCACAAACAATACGTAGGTTCTAATCTAACCATCCAAATCTCCGCAATGAGGTATCAACATACAGATGAATTCATTAGACGTTCATCTCGTTATGGTCACCTTCAGCGTTCGTATCCAATAACTACATTTTAATTTAAGAAACCGCGCTGTTGTTTCCTAAAATCTTAATACCCATTATGTATAAATTATTAGGAACGTAATGAATTTTAAAATGTTTTAATGTGACTGAAAGTTTATTAGCACAATATTTTATATACAAAAGGAGAATTATAAAATTTATCCCCGGTGACGGAATTTCTATATTCAACTGTGGAATTTCCCACTATCAAAGACACCTGGTAACAGTGGCAACGCTATATTTCCATATCATCTCATAAATTTAAAGCTATAAAATACGATACGATACATTGATGTTTATGGAAATGGCCATTAGACGAAATTCGATAAATAGTAACCAACAAGATGTTAAATAATAGTACCTATACCTACTAATAATAATACTCATGTTGAAATGGTTTGTGAATCTAGGTGGTATAAAGGTGTAGGAGTGGGTCTTTACCTGGGTATAGTGATGACTTGTCCGAGCTCGTCGACGACGTGGTCGGCCAGCACGAGCACGGTGGGCGGCTGCCCCGGCGCGCCCACCACCACGGACACGCCGCCGTCCACCAGCTGCCCGCTGCCGCTCACCAGCTGCCCGTCGTCCAGCTGACCGCTGATCATCTCCACTCTCTTCTGGTCCGGAGTTGTTGTGTATATAACGGTCTGCTTTTCATCCTCGTAAATTAAATCTATGGGAGTTTTTTCGTCTATAGATTCCATCCCCTGGTCGTAGACATCGGGTTGTACCGGCACTTTACTGTCGGTAGCGTATGCGGCTAATTCGTGCGGCGAGTGGCGATATGAGTGCGCCTCCGGGGGGTAACCATCATCGGAGTCCATTTCGACTTTGTGCGGATAGTAATCATGCGCAGGCTGCACAGGGGTCATAGTGGCTAGCACTGCGTGCGCGGGCGCGGGCGAGCGCGGAGCTGACGCGGGCGACGCGCAGCCTCTTGGAGAGCGCGCGCGCTCCTCGCACGGTGACGGCGACGCGGACATGCCGCCGTACCTCGACACGGTAGGCGACGTCTTCGTGCAGGCGGAGGCTCCTGATTGGAGCACCCCGCTCAACACTTGACTCCCCTGACTTCAATTTCTGAAAAATAACGGCTAGTCAAATCTATGGACATGTAACTTGTGTTATTCAAAGAACCAATGATTTAGCCCGCTTGTCTCGTTTTTTAATTATAAATATAAACCAATAGAAGTGGTATGTATAAGAATCTATAAACGCGAGTAGACAATAAGGACACTTGAGAAAACAACCAATATCTACTGGGATTACCTGCAAAAGAGACTCAGAAAAAATACTAAGTAATAAATGGGTTTCCAGTAGAGAGTGCGTTTCTGTGACGCCAAGGGCAAGCAGCAACAGCTGATTCAAATCCAGTTAGAAAAGAACGAGTATCAAGTGGCACCTGATCGCCGAGAAGCGCCCGAACTTGTTCAGCAGCCCCCTGGTCCGGCGGCGAGGCGACCGCGGACAAAACGAGACCCACCACCGAACGGTACAAACTGGTAACTATTGTATCCACGTGGTTGTCAAACTCGTCAGTAAACAATTATTTACAAACAAATCAGTTACGCCATGAAGAACTTTACAAAAGAGAGGCAAACGCCGTTGTATTTTTCATAATGCCGTCTGTAACATCAACGGGTGAACCAATATCGAACAGTTCAATATTATCTGAATAAATTCAATAATAAAATACTAAAACACAGTATGCCTTTAATGCATACACACAACTCCGGATTACACTGAATAGCTATCGTTCCCATTTTATAAAAAGACAAAAAGAATCGTATTGGTTCAGAAGCTGTACTGAGAGGGATACCGAGTTCTCGGTGCATTGCTACGGAGGCTGAGGCTCATGCGAGCGACAGGGACGGAGATATTATGGCCGAGATGTAAGCTTGAGAGTATCCAACACTCATACTATATAATATATGTATGTATATAAGTGTGCAATAAGGAATTTTTCACGATATAAAACGTCGCTCTTTGTCTCTTTATTACATAGGTGCCTCGTATTTACGACATTTTTATATTTACCAGTACAGAATAATATTTATACAGACAAACAGTTATAACAACTAGTTAATTCTTTAAAGTATTTTTCGAATAAATGTGTGTAGCCTATAGACTGATACTATGATCTGTTGTTTCTAATTCGAAAATTAAAAACTTGTAAGACTTCGTTGGAACATGAAGTTTAATATTTTTTTAAACTGTTAGTAAATAAAGGTAGGTACCCTCAAAGTTTGTAGTTATAGTAAAAATAATGTAGGTAACAAAGATCTTGCAATGTTAACACTTTCATCAGCCAATGCCTGACTTGAAACTAACTTCTGATTAAAAATTCTTACACACAAACATTGTTTTCAGAAAATGATTATGCTCATTAAATAATAAGAATGACAAACTTCTCAAATCAAAAATTTGCTTTCGGACCATTACGTCGCTGAACTGAAGCAGGAAAAATAAAATACAAAAAGGCTCTGCCGCGGGGCTGAGTTGTCAATGTGTGCGCACACACACACATATAGAGGAGAAGCTCGCCGAACACGTCGTTACAAGACATAAGCGCACATAATTTACTCACACGCAGAAGAGAATTGGTCATGACTATACACTAGTCACTAGTGTATACTATAAGAACGGCACACACGTTTAAAGTTATAGACACGACAATAAAAATATACTTTTATAACAAGCACTATACGTTTGACATTACAATTAAAAAATATATATATCGTATCCTTAAAAACCAGACTAAGACGCACATGCAAAAACATCAATGACATCAAAACAAACGTATAAAATTGTAAAGTGAAGACATCTCGACAAACCATTGCTGTGGGGCGTTTGAATTTATAGATGCACTATCGATATCACTTGAATCTAACTCTAGCGGAGGAGACAAGCGGGCACGTCATTGCACTAGTACTAAGGTCGGGGGCGGCGGCGGCGCGGGCGTCCTGGCGCAGGCTGTCACGCACGCGCGTCAAACTAGTATAGTGACGTCACGGCCCGCCAGGCAAAATTACAAAACCGGCCGGGCGGCGCAACCGACTGCGCCAGCAAGCGGCGCAGCGCAGTGGCGGACGCGCTGCCGCCCGACCCCGACGCGCCACCGGCGTTTCACATACCGTGGGCGGCGTCACGACGCTGAGCACGGCGCGGGCCGGTGCGCGGGCGCGGGTACACGAGCACGCGGCGAGCGGCGCTACGGAGCGCGGGCGCAGGTGCTCTGAGCGCAGCAGCCTCCGCGCGCCGGCGCCGCCGCCCCCGCCTCCCCGCACCGCCCGCGCCGCGCTCTCGCACGCACCAAAACGACGAATTTATCTTCCGTGCCTGCTGGCCCTCCTACTCGAGGACGTTGCCCAGGGTGCCCCCTCAACCGAATTTTCTGCGATGACTTATAAACCTAAGATAAATAAAATTCGCATTTAATCAAATTTGAAGACAACAGGACTAAGTACCTAAACACAAAATATTATTGTGATAAAGAATACCAACGCGTTCTTTGTTTACTTGGTGGAATTATGATTTTTACCTGTTGTTGCGATCGACTACGACACCGTAGCCGCAGCGCGGGCGCGGCGCGCGGCGGGCGGCGCGGCGGCGGCAGCGCCCGAGGCGAGGGACACCGCCGCGTCTTACTGGTTCGCGAGCCGACGCAGCGACGTCGGTTACATTCGTTACAAAATCTGCGACGTTGACGTTGCTCAACTTTACGCAAATTCCTTTATTGAACTTTCATGCAACGATACTAATATATCGGTTAAATAGTGGACTAACCTGCAGCTGTTTTGTGCGATATTAAGATTTATAATTACATTAAACAAACGAAATATAACTTAATTACATTTTGTTTGTCTAATTTTATAATAAACTATTAAAATTACTAGAGAAACTGGGTACCACGCTTTGGTCGCCGTGTAAAAAAACGTTTTCGTCTTCCTTTTTCCGCCCTATCTGCAACCACCATTTTCCCAGTCACTGAATGTATTCAACTAAATTAATGACAATAATCACAATTTATAGATGTTATTGCAACGTGCACATAAATTCATTTAAAGAAAATGGCTGCTGCTAAGGTTTGACTTACGTTGCAAATGCCTTACTTTTAAAGTTTTTTTAGTCTGAATCCGCTTTTTAAATGTCAGCTCTAGTTCAAGTATATTTCACGTTATCTAGTATCTACTATCTAGACAGTACCTCTAGTCACAGTAGTATTCAATTTACTGGATCAAAGCTTAGTATCCCTGGAGATTCAAGCGATAGTTTAATACCAAATCATTTAGTTACTTACGTGTATAAGTTCCAATGCAACGCAAAGGTACCCTTTGCATAAGTATCTACAAGGTACTACTTACGTACGAAACGTACGACTTGCATAGGAACGATGATGTTAAATACATTCCTCATTCCTGAAAAAGCGAGTAAACCGCGATTATAATTTCGAGTTAACTGGGTCCTGCTTACAGCATACTGCAATCAGCTTGAAACACCTTTTCCCACGTTAAATGCTAACAAAACACGACGCTTAGATTCACACTAGTTACTAGGAAGAAACATTAATTATTTAAAAAAAAAAAAAAAAATATCAACAATATTCACTTATTTACTTACTTTTCTTCCATACTCTGCGACCAAATTAACTATCCCTTCTAATGTCCAAAAAATATTACATTTCCAAATGTAAAATATATAAATAAATTATTTTTATGTAGTCGCTTAATCTTTGTGCGTATCCATGAATTTCTAAAAATGCTTGTGCATTTTTGCGCAAAATCCTTCATGATTTTGTGACAAATAAACAAAACAAGATTTCTTATATCAAGTTGTTCTCGTACCACGTTAAAACCTTTTTCGTGGTTCCTCTGACGTCAACAGCTAGGGTTGCGGAATAATGCTTAATTCGTTACCGCGACCTCAGTGGCGAAAGAAACACCCTGATAGCTTTAACCGGTTGTTGTTATAATCCGGCACACCCTTCGTCTTCTCTAGGCCGGAGGGAGTACCTATATATTCCTAGGTAAGCTCATGCACAGCAGCGTTAAGATTAAGTGTCTATGTCCACCCTATTACCACTTAATCCCCGTAAAAACAAGACACAAAATTCCACGGGGTGGGACTACATCACGTATATCATATTGGAGCACAAAACCTAAATTTGACGACCTGATTAGCGCAGTGGTGAAGCGATTGTACTGCTACACTAAGGGTTGCGGGTCCGATTCCCCCTCGGGGCAAAACTTTGTGAGAACCGCAGATGTTTGTCCCGTGTCTGGGATAGATGAGATGTTTGTGTATGTGCTATTTCATGTTCGTGAAACGCACCCACAACACCAGAGAAACGCCTTATGCAGGGCGACGTTTTTCCAAAAAAGAAAAAAAAACACCATACACTTGCGCAGAGCGCTAGAACTTTTAGACCAAGCATTCTAAGACACATTGATCGTAAATCGTAATTGATTTGACCGTTAAAGCTATAGTTAGTATGTACTCATGTAGTGGTAGTACAGTGTACACTTGCACAGTGTTCTTGGGTAGTTTTCATATATTTCAATAATGATGTAGGCTATATAATTTAGTGTCAGTGGAAAGGTTGACCAGTCACGCGTCGAATGCGTGTATTTTGTCGATTTCAAACAGCGCGGCGGTGATATCATCAACTGTCATAATTATAAAATTAAATTTTAAAATGTAAGTTATAAAACTTGACAAAATGTCGCAATCTGGACAACTTGATCACTAATCATGCAAGATAGGTTGTTTTGTGTATGTTTATTCTTGTGATATATTTAAAAAATAACATCTATAGTTAAGAAAAGAATAGACACATAAAATTATAAGATAGCCTTTTAGCTTTTAAAACCCTAAACAGATAGAGTGATGATGGAATTGGCTATAGTGAGCAAAACTGACAACTGATACGAATCCAAAGCCGCTGGGTCGTTGGCTTGGCTGCCCATAAGGTCCAAAAGACACGGAATGCTAAAATATAAGATTTTTTTTTTATATAACTAACAGAAGGTTAGATTTTATATATATCTTTAGTTATAGGATCCTTTAGAATCCCTAGTAGGAGTCCCCTAGAAAAGGAAATCTACGAAAATAAATCAAAGAAAAACTCGGACTAATAAAGGTTTAAATCTTAAACTATTTTCAAATGTTAGTACATGTATACTGGAGTTATTATATATGCATGCATATTATGTATATACCAGCCCCCTTTCTGTCGACTCTTAAAACAGGACAGTCTACGTTGTGAAAGCGAGACGCCGCATTACACTGCACGTACCGGTGTCTCGCTTCCACATCGTAAACTGTCCTCTTTAAGAGTTCATAGTAAGGGAGCAGTACCCTCTAAAACGATAACATATCGCCATATTAGGATTATTTTCACAAAAATACAATTACTTGCATAGTTTGCGTCCCTTCGAGATCAAGCGCCCGGTTGTTTTAGTCCCAGGTATAGTGCCTATAGCCATTTATCGGCCACGATTATTATAAGTCAATTTATTAATTTGAATAAAACAGTACCAACAAATTACACCAAATACTTATACTTATCCTTGGTAGTCAGTTACTTATTAACCGACTGCAAAAAAGGAGGAGGTAGGTACCCAATTCGGTTTTTTTAAGAAATTATGCATGACACTGAAAATCATAATCGCGCTCGCCACGAAGATATAATTATATATTAAAAGTAGGTATAGTTATCTAAGTAGATATATAATACATTGTTACACAGTGATTGGTAAATTATCTACTTACATACTAACTTACCAACCTTAATATAATTATACAGCTTCGTTAACTAAGGAATATCAAAGTAGTAAGTAGGTAGGTACTGATTAATATTCACTATGTTATTTACTTATAGACAATCTTAATATGAATCTCGAACACTGCACTGTAGCGAACGACCAACACCGCGGATGCTTATTTAACTTCCAAGAATTGTTTAAATGAGCGGTGAAAGCTACACAAAACAGGTGTGTAACACATTACGGACAGGGTGGCTGCAGTACCATTATACGAAAGTTCGATATAATGACACGCCATTTGATATGCCCATACTTTTTCTTGAATGATGTCAGATTCCGAACTTTTAAAAGTGTATATTAATAGGTAAATATCTAAACCGGAAAAAAGATATTTCAGGGTCACCGAAAAATGTAAAAAAAAAATTGTAATATAATAATTATTATTATTACCGAGTCGATGGGAAAAACCAGCCAAGTGGGTGTCGGAACAGTAGCAGTTTTTTTTAAAACGTTGTGTTTTGCCCCTAACTTTTTTCGCCCCAGAATTTCTCCTGTATTGTGAGTGCATTTCACAAACATGAAATATCACATACACAACTACCCAGCCTCGAAGCAAACATCTGCAGATCAAACATATTTTTGTTACGTGCTGGAATCGGACCCTCAACCCCTACCGCAGCAGTCCAATTGCTTAGCCACTGCGCCAATCAGATCCTCTATCAATGTAGGGTTCCGTAGTTGCCCGTCAGCTCTTCACAGCATGCGGATACTATTATTTGCCAAACATAGGTATTTTTAAGCAGATAACTACCGCCAGTTTTACATAATTAACAACTTCATCTAAGTATTTGTTTTACACAATAGAATTCCTGAAACAAAAATTTTTCACGAGCTCTCGCCAAAGGATTAACAAGAATAAAACATTTACTGCTGAAGATCTAAGCCGTCAAATTTGAATTCCTTCTCCAAATCTCCACAGGTTGCCTTATTAAGGTAACATAATCGTCCATGGCAACGGGTCCTTAGTTGAAGTTTCTGTCTTCTTCAGCAATCTTGGCTGTCTGATGTTCCTGAAGAGCCGCTAACAACACCTGGGTGTACACTTCTAAGCCTACTGTTACAGTTTTTGTGCCTACAGGGTTCTGAGCTAGAGTTGTTCTTAAAGGGTGACGTGGATCGTCCCATAAATTCACTCCCTCTTCAATTCGCAAAATCCCTCTCACAGTAAGCTTTTGCTTATGCTAAATCGCATGATTTGGGCGTTTTTTACAATGATTTATCTGAAATAGCTGAACTGTAATTTTATAGATCTGCAGGTCCTTTGAAAAATCCTAGTTTGAAGAAATAAACTAAATAATTTGGAAGGTAGCCGTTTGGACGATTATTATATTATGTAAAAACCTAAAAATAACAAAATATTAATGTTTAAAATAAACCCTTTAAAATACAGCGCTGTATTTCTACGTCTTTGCTTATATAGCTCGTGCCCATGGCTTGAGCAACGTAGCGTTGGTTAACATTTTATTACAACAACATCAATCTCAAAAAAGATGCTCTCCAAAAATATAATGATAGATTTAGGAAGCTTCAAATACCTACCCTTTTTTATGTAGTTAATTTAAAATAATTTAATCGACTAACTCCCCATTTCCAATTAATAGTGTAATATTGTCTGTCTCCTGTGGTTTTCTGTATTAAGTACAGACTGCGTCTCAGTTTTATTGATATTTTATCATTAAAACCTTAGAAAAAAATATAAATTCAAAGCATAAAACATACCAACGCAAAAAAATTAATCAAAACGTCAACGTGGATAAACGTCGTCGTGGAAGTAGTTGCTGCAATACTATTGGCTAAAGCAACGAACGTCAGGCTTGTTACCTCGCTCTTTTATATACGTTTCTCTTTCTTTCCTTGCCCATCAAAAAACCGACGAGTGCGGTTTTTATTCCTGTTGATAAGTTCAGATTAGAATTCAATAGTTTTGTGACATATTTAATTTATTTTCATTTAATTTCTATAAGAACGTGAAATGTAAGTACTATAATAATTTCTCATTTATATATCATATACCATGTTGTACCCACAAAAATATTCTAAAATATAACCTACAAACGCAGTCGAAATTTGAAAGTTTTATCTGCCGCCTTGATCGGTCTACTAAAGGTTTATATAATCTAAAATAGTATGTACCCATGCTTACTTAAGACAGTTTATAGGAGTTTTAGAGAACATTAATCATATTAAACATGTAAAGAATCAACGTAGTATCAAGAATTGTGTGACGACCTAGTGCTTATTCGTAGGTAGTGAATGGTGATGTCCAAAAAGTTTGTGAACCATTTCGATTTAAATACCGAATTCGAACATCTAAAAGATAAAATAAACTATAAGAAATGTTGTGTATTTTATTATAGAATGTAATGTAGTAAACATGAATTCAATTGTATATTATATTTTCAGAATGTCTACCTTAATACACGAAAAGATTTGGCTGGACAAAAACATCTACAATGATGCAGAAAAGAATTATTATGAATCATTGTCAAAGGTATGTTATTTACGTAATTACAATAATGTATTTCATATGAATTTCTTGATATTCTTGGGTAACCACTTATAATTGTTGACATACAATGTAAAGTTGATAAAACATACAATGTTAAACTTAACTTCGTAGGTCCAAGCTACTCCACTCTCAGTAGCTCGCACTTCTTTGGCCAGTGAAGTTGCTAAGGCTAGACAACACATCAAAGATTCTTTAGAATGTGTGAGTAAACTGTATTTAATTATTCTTCACACATTTATTTATTTGCTGAATGTATTATGCTCAGTATTTTTAAACTTTGAGTTGTGTTGGCTGAAATTTTTAGTTATTCATAGTAATAATGCTTTCTTATTTCTATTTTTATTATTAGGTACTGTGCCTTTTATTTAATGGAACTGATTAAGTTTTTATTTATTCCAGATGGACAGTGTTGCTACTCTGGCAGGTGTACCTAACACAGAACTGAGTAACAAGGTCAACACTCTAGAGAAAGAGAACAGTGATCTGAAAAAAGCTATTTATGACCTTCGTAACTTGGTCATTAGTCTTCAAGCCCGAGTAGAGACATTGGAATCAACAGGTGGTGGAGCTAAGACTGAATCTATTAAAGTAAGTTAAATACATTAAAGATAACTAAGTTTAAATTATACATGATGTTAAATCCATATTGTTATGTATTCATCAGGCACCAGCAGCAAAGGCAGCCCCCGCTAAAGCACAAGATGATGATGACGATGGTGTAGATCTTTTTGGATCTGATGATGAAGAAGAGACTGCTGAAGCAGCAAGAATAAGGGAGGAACGCCTAGCTGCATATAATGCAAAGAAATCCAAAAGTATGTACTGACTTGTGATCATAGTTTTATAACAGTTAGAAATTCATATTTTTTGGCAGATTATTCTTTCAGTAATGCAAAATGACCCCTTTAATATTACTTGTAATATTTCAGAACCAGTTCTCATTGCAAAGTCAAATATTATTTTGGATGTGAAACCATGGGATGATGAAACTGATATGGCAGCCATGGAAAAAGCCGTCAGAGGAATTGAAAGTGATGGTCTCTTGTGGGGTGCAGCAAAACTTGTGCCATTAGCTTATGGAATCCACAAGCTTCAGATCTCTTGTGTTGTTGAAGATGATAAAGTTTCTGTGGATTGGCTTACTGAAGAGATTGAGAAAGTGGAAGACTTCGTAAGTTTTAATTTTTTTAATTTTGATAATTATTTTATTTTTACTAATACAATATTGCAATTTTTAGAGTTTTTATAGATTATCAATCAAAGAATGGTATATATAATTAAAATCGCTGTCTAAATAAAAAAGACTACTTTATCTTACAAGTTTCAACAAAAATAAAAGTTTTACCATTTGTTTATTTTATAGATGGTAAAATGTTATATTTTGAAGTTGATCAAGTAACAATCTATTCTCATATCAGGCAATGTTATTCACACAAACATTTTTGTTAACAGGTTCAAAGTGTTGACATTGCTGCCTTCAATAAAGTTTAACAAGACCTAGAAAGATTCAGTTACTAACAAAATGAAGTTAAAGCAATAAATGTGCCTTTTTTTCTATTTATGTTGTTTAGTATTTGATTCATGAAAAATATTCCTATTACATCACATTTTTACTGATGATTACAGAGGTGATTGTACTGTACACCCACATTTCGCAACCTATATTATATGTCCCTATATAACAGGGCTCCAATTCGGACACCGTGCTATTACTGAGAATTACCAAACCCAGGCCTAAACCAGAATAGAACTCAAGACCTTACTCTCAGTACAGTCACAATATACACGCCTTATTTCCTCAAGGGAAGAACACGTGATTGATTGATTGTGGTGAAGAGTACATAATAATACATTTAGCGACTAAAACGAATTTAACTATTTATTAGTGATGGGCCGACGAGTCGCCAATGCCCATTATTGTTTTCGTTTATGTTCGTTCTCATGGGTAATTTGCGTATTATAATATAGGTCTGCAGTCATTTAGAAACGTTCGTCTGGCCAGTACCTAATGTTTTCGTACGAAAGAAGTTTTTTTTTTAAAGTACAAGTAGGTAATTATGATTTAGTTAGTAATTCACAAACATAGATAACATAGTTAATAATATTATTGAAAAAATAATGATTTAAGAAATTTAATCATGTCGATTAAAAATCGCGTGTATGAAGTTCTTTGACGAATTGGAAGATGATTTTACGTCAATCACTATTTTCAGCGTAAATATATAAAGCAAATATAAATAAAGTAACGAACCGACTAGTCGGCCCATTTTAATAGTTGACTACAAATAGTAAGTTACTACTATTAGTAACAAATACTGAGTTGTTGGCTTTACTAACTAGTTGACTCATCTCTACTATTTATCTAAGCTATTTTGTATATAACAATATATTCAGCTTCTGGTATTAACCTTTTCGACGCCCATCGATATAATACGCGATGTGTCCTCCAGCGCCACGCTACAAATGTATAACGTATCTATAGTAAAACGTAGGGATGGGATTAACGTCTTATCGACAAATAATATTATAAGTTGAAATTAATGTTTATTCACCAATTTACGAAGCTAAATAAAAACTGATATTGAATGATATTAATTATTTTCATATTTTGTTATATTTCATAAAAAAATCAATATGAAAACCTGTATATATTTCCCATAATTAAAAGAAAATAATTGTAAAGTTATTAGACGTTCCGATTCACTGTCCTCTGGAGTTTTATCAAATTCTGTTTCAGACTCCACACCTTGTAAAAGTCGCAATAATTCGTCATCACTGTCAGTCATTTTTTACATTCGCAAACGCGAGGTGTCAACATTGCACTACACTAAAATGCACCAAGTCACTGTAACCTTGAAACTCGTCCGCTTATGACGTCACAGATTTACTTCTATACAAGTTCGTGGCGTTGTGCGCACTGACAAGTAGCCACTTTGTAAGGATGGGTTTTTCAAACAGTGTTTCACTATCGACAATGATTACAAAACCTATTTATTCTCGATTAAGGTGAATAAAACGTAGTTTAGTTTAGTTTATAGTTTACAATATTTATAAAATATTATTTATTCACGTCGTATTCTTGCAATAATAGTATTTATGATCGTTTCGACGAGATGAAATATAGCGAGGTCTTCATCGTGTCCCATCACTGGCTTACTTTATATCAAGTAATTGGCGTTGGGGGCATTAAAATATTTTCTGGCGTTTTTGTTTCTATTGAATATAAAACAAACAAGAACTTATATGTGTGATAAAACTTAAAAATATGTCTTATAACGGAGTATTTTTTCATAAAAATATAACAAAAGGTCTTGTAGAAGTCGTACATTTATTTTATACTCTTATTACTTCTAATCAAGTAGTGGCGCTGAGGGCACGAAAATCTCGAACTTGTATAGAAGTGATTGGCGTTCAAAAGGTTAAATAAAAACCAAATTAATACGGTCAATTGAATATTGGTTCTCGTTGCCTACGAAGCAGTATTTTTTTCGTGGAGCAGTAGTTCATACGTTTTCTCTTTCTTTTACATTTTGATGTGGGTAACACTGACTGCCATTATAAGTTTTTGACAGTGACATCAGTCATGGTGTGGTCTTCACATTCTGAGACTGTGATTATTAACGTAAACTGTGATTACAGCTCCCGGCATTCTGTCAACAATGCTATGAATTAATCTAGCCAATACTTGCTGAATGACTTACCTTTTAGCTGTACTAAAACGTATTGTTTACTCCAATCAGTGCCAAACTACCCTGAACAAGCAGTTTCAAGGTTTTAACCTACAAACTTATTTGTTTTAAAATAATATACAATTATAATATGTGTAACATAAATATTATTTTGCTATCTCGTTGAAATTAACTCACTTATAGCAATAGTTATTGCTAAATTGTTTAATGTATATACATTTACAAGAATTTAGAGAAGACTACAATGACCTGCAAGAAGTGTGGATTTCCTAAGAATGTAGTATTAAGAAAGAAAGATTGTTATTGTGATAACTGTTTTATGCATAGTACAAACCATAAATTTCGTGCTTGTATTGGCAAGAACAAGGTTTTATCACCAAATCAAAGTGTTTTGATATGTCTGTCAGGGGGTCTTGGTTCTACTGTGTTGTTAGATTTAGTGCATCATGGTATAACATTGCAAGATAACAAAAAGCTTCGGATAAACCCATATTTTTTACACCTGTTTGGTAAGTTTTACAGTTAATTTAATTTAAGTTTTAATGGCAGAAGTAAAATGAACGTGTATTGTGGATATTATAGTAAAAACATCACCAGACAAGGTGCCTTTGAAATATTGTATAGTGCTACTTATGTTGTAGGAAGACATGATGAAAATTGTAATGATTTTTAGAACAATTTGTAACATTCCAATTAGTTTTTTTTTACACTAAAAGTATTTGTCTTGCAATAATTTTGAGTGATTTACATGAATAATATTGTGTATTTGAACTTCTGATGGTACCATTATAAGTACTATTATTGTCAATTATTTAACTTCAACCTAAAAATGAACTTTATTGGAAATATTTCAGATGACAAAGCACTGGATGCAGCTGAGATAGTATTGGAACAATGTAAAAAGTACAATTTTGATGTATATTTTATCCATCTAGCTGATTACCTGAACACTAATTTTCAATTACCAGAAGCAAACAGCATAGTATACAAAGAAAAAGAATGTGTAAAAAAAGAATTTTATGATATGTTAAATTGTATGCCACCTACTGCAGCAAATGATTATTTATTAAAAATAAAACGCAACTTGTTTATAAAAATTGCTAAACATTTAAATTGTGATGCGATTTTTACTGCAGAAACAACAAGTACTTTGGCAATTAACTTATTAAGTAATCTTGCTATTGGTCGAGGTGCACAAGTTCAGAACGATATTGTAAGTATTCTTTACTGATTTGGTTAGTTGTTGTGTTTAATCTTAACTGGCTATGCATATACAATAATGTTGACTAGACCATCCCTCTCAGAATCTTTATCTAAAATAGACTTGAAACTCTGTGCTATGGTGATAATCGCACATGATTTCAAGTCTATCTTAGATATCAGGTGTGATATCAAATATTATGCACATATTAATTAGGTGTAATAAATGAACTACATATCTGAAACTACTTGGCTGATTTTAATAGGACTTTTACTGACAAGTAGGCGATGTTATAAGCAGTACCTTAACACTACTTTTATTTTAGAAAAGTAATTGGCTATCTAAAAAAGAAACAGATGAAAATCGAAATCCACGCAAGCTAAGTTATAGGCGGAAGCTAGTACTAGAATAAAATTTTGTATTATGATATTTGTCAGTTTTAATAATAATTTTATTTAATTATTTACAGGGTTTCTCTGACCTTCGGGATGAAAATGTTAAAATTTTAAGACCCATGAAAGATATAAGCAAAGAAGAATTAGATTACTACATTAAAATAAAAGAATTGAGTCCTGTATGCAAAATCGACAAAAAACTTAATAGCCTGCAATCAGTTATCTCCACATTTGTATCTGATCTTCAAGAAAACTTTCAGTCAACCATATCTACTGTTTGTAAAACTGCTGACAAAATTGGAGACTATGATGAAGACAAAACAAATAAGAGATGCATCATCTGCAAGGTACAATACTTAATAACTTAACAGTGCACTAGTATTACAACACAGCTGAGTCAGTGTGAAAAAGTTTACCACATGTTTTCCTGAATTCAATAGTATCGCTGGGGTAGCAGTACTTCCGAGAGTACCATAAATTAATGGTGCCTTCGAAGTAACAACCGTTCTAAAGATTTTAAGCATACAATCAACAAATTGTCCTTTCGAGGACCTTTGAGAAAACGTAATTTGAAGTACACACTAAAAACCTTTGAGGGCGAAGTAATTACATCAATGACAACTAAAAATGTATTTATTACCAGTATGATAATATTATCATGGCCGAAAGTGAAATTTACCTCGCGAATCGCGAAGCATCATCTAGTGTACTCAAAAGGTCGTACGTACTCGTGGGCCGACTGGGGCCGCCCTCGACGCTCTGAATGTGTACATACTAATCTAAAAACAGATTCTAAATTTCGTGGACCTGTAGGCACCTTGCCGGACGCATTCGATTCTGTTCAGATCACTTTGAAATGGACGACGGGCGCATGATTGTTGCAGTAGCTAAGCGATTGGACTGCTGGGTGTTTGTGTATCTTATATTTCATGTTTGTAAAACGCACCCACGACAGGAGATATTCCTAGTGTGGGCGACGTTTTTATTAAAAACAACTAGAAAAATACCGAAACGTTTGCGAACAAATTACATATTATGAATTTTTGATGATTCGATTTGAAAAACATACGGAAACCGAATTCCGAGCATGTGCGGTCAGCCTTGAACTGTAACTACCATGTTCTGTTTAAATCTGTTACTATTCACGCATGAACAGTTTACCTTCTTTATTTTTATGGGAAACATGTTGGTGGCCTGAATATTGGTTAAGGCTGCCTTACTAAGGACTATTTTGTGCGTTTTATTAGAAAATGCAGTTGAACTCTTGCTCCTAGTCCTAGTAGTAGGTACTTCTTTGGTAAATTGGTATAGGTACCTATACCAAAGCAGTACCTACGAGAAAACACATAACTAAAACGATTTTGTTTATACAACATCCAATAAATGTATGTTTTCTGTTTTTTTTAGAGTGACCTCTTCACTAAAGATATGAAATTATCAGCTCTAGAAGCCACAAATATATCAAGAACAGTATCGTTTGGAAATACATTCGTCAATCAAGATTTAGAAAATAATCCTGAACTATTGGGCCTTCTCGAAAATGACGATAACATGTTTCCATTGATAAATAAATGTCTTTGTTATGGTTGTAGTAGGAATTATTCTGAAATGAGTATACCAAAATTACCTCACATTGATTAGTTTTAGGGCAATATGTTTGATACACAAGTACTTTAAATTATATTTAATAAACAATCAAAGTAAAGTGCATTATTTTATTTTGCATGTCATTACCTAAATAGTGTGATAACGACACCGTTGTCTATGGATAGGACTGCCTGCTCAGAGAATTACTCTGAGACTGCCTGGTCTGGCCCTAGCGGGGTTATTCCACCTGTAAGCAAGATGATGAAGTCGGAGATTCAAGAAATCACGTTGGTAAATTAATACCATAATTATACATGAGGCTGGTTGATGTTTAGAATGCATTTAATTGCCTTCACACGTGACCTTTACCGGAATAAATATAGTACGCCGCATCCTGGACTGAAGCTTTCTGGCTATGTACATTTATCTTATTAATATGCATATACTGGATAATCCTATTGCGTTTGCTGCGATCAATCCCTGGATGATCATTCTACACTTCACACATTGATCGTCAGTTCCACGCCTGATCTCTCTGCAGTAATATTAGTCAAATATTGACGTAGTTGGGTTCTAATTTCAAAAGAGGACGTTATTTGGGGCATATCATTTTTACACGACTGTCTAGAAAAAGAAATGTAATATTACCAAGCTTCATGTATGTATGTGAGTTTCTGACATGATAGCCTTGTTTTTTTTTTTAATATTTGTTATAAATACCTACTCTTTTTTCATTATTCAGTCTACACAAGCAAAACACGCGTACTTTCAGTAGACCGAACTAAAGTTAAAAACTGGCTTGATACATTCTTGCAGATCCAGTGGTTATTATAGAATTGAATGTAGAAAAATACGATCAGCTTAAAACAGCGCCATCTGTGAACGGCGAGTGTCGAAACCTACCAAATGCACTAATTTTAATTTTAATGGTTTTCGGTTTTATTTAATCCAATTTTCCACACATTTCACGATTTGACCGGGAAGAATTGGATTTAATGACCTGGGTGTCACAATACCAGTTTTAAATCGTGTCAAAAACCACGTTGTACTGTATCAGAAAAGATAGTTGCAAACTTTCAAATTATAACAGTAATTTCTGCTAGGTACCTACTTCATGGCAAATGACTGTAAATATCGCTGTAATATTTGACTTTACGTGGGAAAAATAAATTTGGCTGGTAATATTCAAAAGCAGTAGATGCACTCAGAAAATATAAAAAGTACCTAATTAAAAAAAAAAAAACTTCAGACTGCTAAAAACCTGATAAGTTGTCTTGAACTAAGTGTCTTACAGTCGGAAGCCATTATTAAGACGATAAGCCCGGCGAGATTTTTATGGCTCCAGACTAAACACTAATGTTATATCGTAACATCATTCTAGACTACCTACTGCACTGCACCTAAACGAAATTATACCCAATGCTGCTTTAGTCTTTTTAGTCATCCCAAGTAACCGAATCACTTATAACATACTTAGCATGTGTACTTACCTATATGAAAAAAATAAAAAACCATTACACCTGTATTTGCCGTAGGGGTAAGCTGAGGTGCACATATAATGTACTTCATCCTCATGTCGGCAGTTATGATAATGGTCCCAAAGCAATAGGGGGCGAGCCTCTTGCCATCCGAGCACAAATCCAGTCTCCATGCTGCTACTAAGAATTATCTTATGGAATGACCCTGTAATTCTGCTCGACCCGGGATTTTTGACAAAGGCCCTCATACTCAGCAGTCGCGCTTAGCGACCACTAGACCTAGACTACAGGCAGTTCTGTTTTTTTTTTAATCCAATATATATATGAGGATAGAAGTGTAGGTATAATAGTACAATTATTGCCCTCAAAGTAAACAGAAATTTATTCATTTACCAATCTCCAATATAAAATCTACAATGCAGTCTGTTCAACAATAAGTGGAACGTTATAGCTATATTATAGCATGTTTATGTACTGCCAATAAGTTTACAAGTCTCTCGACACAGCCCTTTTTTTTAGTAGCTATTAGTAACATTAGATCCCAATGTAGTATCAAGTACTATGGCCTGGGTTGACTACCTTTTCAGATTGCTTAAATAAGATCAGCAGGACAAGATGATTCGATAAACTACAAATTAACGAAACAAGGATGCGAAGATATTGATTTTTTTTAATTATAAATAATCCAAAACATTTCCAGGCAAAGTTAGTATTGTTTATTCAGAAAAGTTTATGCAACAACTTGAAGTTATCACACTAAAAATAAATTATACTCCACGAGGCTCACCTTCCAATTGAAGATACGATTTGATTTTAACTATGTATAATATTTATGAGGACAGCTAACGTAACTTATTAAAAATATACTATAGAAAACAATGTTTAAATCCGACAATATCTAATAATGTTAGAATTAGCTGGTTTCTTTTATAAAATACGTAATAAAAGAAAACGATTAATTAATCATCTTAAAATTTTGTATTTATATCACACATATCTACATTTTACTTCTATTACATAAATACAAAATTTTAATAAGTAGAGTACCAACGAAAAGCTGCTAACCAGTATTTGCAAATGGTATGCAGATGTTACCAATATATTATACAAGTAATTACAATATCAATACCATAGGTTAATAAATGCAAAAGATCAAGTGCAATGAAACTCGATGCATTTTTTCTTTATCTCAATAATTAATTATTATCGAATTTCATATAAAAAATGGATGTTTCGGAATTTACTTTGACAATTTGAACCCTCCCCACCACAAGATACCTACTCAGCTTGAGTACACGAGCACTTTCACAAACATATGTCAGCAGTTTATACCAGAGATAAAACACTTTTAAAACAATGAATAAACCAGATTTACTAATATTAAACACTAAATTATATTGTCTTTCCAAATTATTCTATTTATCAAGCATTGGAATTACTTCAGTGTTTGTTAAACAGAATTGGTGTCCTTCACTGTCCCTGTGTATGTATTTACACCATCAGTGGTCTTTTTTTGGTGTTATTTTTACAGTGTTTCTCTTCAGGAATCTTGTACAAGTATATCATATCAATACATTATAAAGAGCAAATATCATCTCTTTGCAACAATTATTCTGCAGCATTTATTGGTCCTTGCAACGCATTGGGAGTTGGAGAATTGGAAGAAACCATTCGCCCCTGCTCCTTTACAATTGGATCTGTAAGCAAAAAGTATCATGTGGTTACACATACTTTCTATATATTTGAAATGTATAAAGGAAAGTTAAGAAATGATTGTTTTTGTGGGAGTCGAACCTGCGATATTCGCTAATCCGTTCGCCAATCTACCAACTGAGCTATTGAGTATCTATTGTGAGCCTTTATTCTAAATATTGTAAAGAATGTGGTAATAAGATTATGTAAGAAGTATTTGTTTTCAGTCATTGACTGCTATATTGCTGAAAAAAATAAGTTTTTAAAATGGAAATAAAATATTAAAAATCATACATAACTTATAATTTCAAATAATAAAACAATGTGTGGCACAATGTTCAGAGCTAAACAATACATATAGTATTGGAACCCATGTAAAATAATTTAACAGTTATCACAAATAGAAACTTAGCTGCATCATACTAGATATGGAAGGTACAGTTGATAAATTATAAAAATTATGCATAATTTAGGTAGAAGCAACATAGAAAAATTGTTTTAAAAGATCTTATAACAATTTTAATTTTGAAATATTTCACGCTAATAGCGTGATTACGGCTAAAATAGCTTTCGTAGCAATAAATAATGGAAGTTAATATAACAATAACAACAATCATCGTAAATATTGTGTGAAGAATGTAATGAGTCAATGCATTTGTTAGGATTAGTTTCCACTTGAATTTAGTTATGTATGAAATTTAATCGGTAATGACGTCGTCAATAGATTATAACACTATTTAAATAAGGCAAATAGTGTGGCAACTTTATCCCTTTGAGTCAAGAATATCGTGGTGACTTGGTAATCTATACACTAGCGCCATCTAGTATCAAAACTGTATATTGACAGAAGCTATAAACATGTAGCTGTAAAGGTCAGTCATTTTGTGTTTTCGCATCCATACATAATATTTTAATCCTTCTAGTAATAAAGCAATTTATATTTAATGAGGATTTTTATATTAAATAATTTTTCATAAAATAGAAAAACTAAATGGAATAATGTAATACCCTGTATGACATGTAATATAACATAGAAATATAAGAGCAGTTCAGTCACACCCAACCTACTTGTAAGGTTTAGTATACTATAAACTATACTAGTGTGCTTTATGGCAATTTAAAACATTTTCCTGTGAAGGGTCACTCTTGTAAATTAATATTTACTAGTCTAAAAGAGTAAAAATGGTTATTACCTTCATTTAGACCTCTTAAACTAAAAAATAAAGATGTACTTAGTATATACTAGAAAAAAGGTACTCACAGAAGTAAGGGTGATCCATTGCCTCACGAGCAGTATATCTCTCATAGTGATCATAACGTAAAAGACGATCTAGGAAATCTAATGCTTCAGGAGATACCAAGTGCTGATTTTCAGAATGCACAAACCGCTCCCATCGTTTACGAGAATGCCTAGAACCAGACATATTATGAAAAAATGATAAGCATTTCTCTACACAAGTAAAACTGAAAAAATAAAACCTTTTTAATAAACATACCTTCCAAGTATATCATTAAATCGAGGATCCAATTCTATATGATATTTATCCAAATATTCAAATAGCTCTTCAGTGCCCAGCACTTTAGCAATTCGCACAAGTTGATCATAATTATCATGGCCATGGAAGAATGGCTCTTTGCGAAAGATCATAGATGCTAACATGCACCCTAATGACCACATGTCCAATGAATAATCATACATTTGATAATCCACCAAGAGCTCTGGACCCTGTGTGAATAAGATTGATTGATATAACAAAAGTAGCAGTAAGCCATTATACAATTTATTTTAATAATCATTATTATCATTAAGATTAAATTATGTTTATAGATACCTTAAAATATCTAGATGCAACACGAACATTGTAGTCTTGGCCTGGGTGGTAGAACTCGGCTAACCCCCAGTCAATGAGACGCAACTTTCTGTGATCATGGTCAATCATTACATTATGGGGCTTCACATCTCTATGCATGATGCCCATACTGTGGCAGTAATCTAATGCCTTCAGTAGTTCATACAAATAATATCTGTAATAAAGTATTGTAAACATTAGATATACAATTATGTAACTGGTATTATTATTTTATTTATTATTGTTTGATTTTATTAGCCATCTCAGTGATCCTTGAATGGCTATTTATAAATATATGAGTTTCACCTTATATCATAATCTGACAGGGTTTGATACAGCTGTTTAAAATCAGTATTGTTCACATGTTCAAAAATGAGTGCTGGAGTACGCGAAACAGGATCTTTGACTACAGCTTGTAACGTAATAATATTTGTGCCTCCTTTTAAGTTTTCTAATATTTTTATTTCTCTTTTTATCTTCTTCTTTTTGACAGGCTGTAAAAAATTAATTATGGCACATGACACAAAGAATATATTCCATAAGTTTGTTGTAACCAAAGCATACAATGTAAACAAAAATTAACATAACAGCTTAAGGAATATACAACAAACAACTCACCTTCAATATTTTAACTACACACTTCTCATTATTTGTGATATTTATTGCCTCAAATACTTCACTGTACTTTCCACGCCCAAGCTTACGCACCAACTGGTAATCTTCCTGGTTGCCCCAGTCAACCACATAGCTTTCATAGTCCCAGTATTCTCGTGGACGTTGTGAGTTGACATCGGCATATACCCGCGCTCTACTCGGCACTGCCATCGTGCTATGCCTCCGCCAACTTAAGCTTTTATCAGCGATAGTCTTTCCGGAAATCGCGTATGTCTTGAGTAGCGATACTGCGAATAAGGTTTTTTCTACGTCACTTTCATATATTCATGTTTCTGAATAAATTCTCTAAATAATTGCAATGTGTTCATGCATTAAGGTTCGACCAGACGAATCGAATCATAGGCGGTTATGATTACAAGTCACTATTCAATTAAAGTATTGTGATGTATAACCTAAAAACGACATCCAGCTAGAATTACTGTCCAACAAACAATTACAAAAGCATAGTTGATCATAACGAAGACATCTACACAAGCCTAAATCACATGCATTATGTTTTACTATTCATAGAATCTGACAACATGGAATAAAATATGAAAGTGTCTTCCAAGAGAAAAACGCACGCCATTACTCGTCAAACGATTAAATGTTTTAGCAGACGTTCATACCTAAAACATTACTGCAGTTAATCCTATTTTAAACGATAAATAATTTCAGCATACATAAAACTTCTTGAAAACTAACGATTAATATGAACTCCAAGCTACAAAATACACTTTTATTAGAACTAAACCGGCTCAAACCCAGTAAAATTTCAAGATGGACGCCCACCTATCCACTACCTACTTTACTAAATTACTACCAATTACTACCCTGCCAATGTTACCAGAACATTTATTTTTATAAGTGTTGCCATACAAATGATAAAATAAAAAATAAAAGGAACTAGATAACTTATGCATAAACTGATTAGTTATAACTATTACATAAACATAAGACTTATGTATGATAACTATCATTTAAATTATATTTAAAGATGAATCAAGAAATAATCATGTATTTATAAAATGTTTTTTTCAAATATGCAACAAAACGGAGTCCAAAATACCTACGTGAAAATAAGTAGCATAATAAATTGAATAAAAAAAACATAGTACACTGCATAATCAACTAGCACAATAATAATTCTTTTAAACATCTGAGAACTTAGAAAACGCTTACTTATATACCTACTCGCCACAATAATTATTACTTACTAGGGATGATATATTGTACATTATTGTTAATAACTGCATACGTCGTTAGTTTGATCATTCAATTGGCGTGAATCCATGCAAAGATGTAATCACGTTTTTACGTCAACCTTCTCATAGCGTTCCATTACGCAGTAAACAATAGAAACTTTGAAATGCGTTTTGATTTCTATACGTGTACTCTTTATTTTGGAATCAAGTTAGATATTCGTAGTAAGTAATTTTTTTAAGAACGATGCTTCATGAATGGAAAAATCGAAGATGGCCTATTCTCTAATCTTTTACATGGGTCTTCTTATGCCAGTGCAGGTGTCATAATTTGCAGTTCTGACTAAAACTAATACGGCATCTAATTCTGGTCCGACGTTCAAAAATGAATGAATGAATCATACTATACGATGACTACTTTAAGGCCAAGGGTACACCAGAAATAAAGTAAGTAAATTTCTAGCTACATACAGCATATAATTGATTTTCTGCAACTAGACTTCTTGTTTGATCGCAACAACCCCCTTACCATGAACAAGTATAAGAGGACAATTTACGTTGTGGAAGCGAGACTCCGCTACGTGCAGTGTAATGCGTCTCGCTTCCACAACGTAAACTATCCTGCTTTAAGAGTTCATGGTAAGGGGGCTGGTCATTTGTATGCAAAAATTGTCGAAATGGTTCTTCAACATCGTGCAGCAACTCAATAGTAAATATATTATATTTACTTAATATTCTTCTAATGGAAATTTGTTGTCCGTAGAAGCCGTAATGTCGTTATCGAGTTCTGCGAGACATTGTGCAAGTTCCTAACTAACTATTGGACTTTTGGCTTTACTTCAGGTTTAAAAAAACTAGGTATAAGTATTCAGGGTCCTAGTCATGGATAATTTTAACGTTTATTAAATAACGTATGGTTTGCATGTTTCAATGTATCTTGTTGCACCTCAGTTTCGTAAAGTTATCCTTATTATTTCTGAGAACATTGCATTTTGTAGCTGACTGTATCTTAAATCTTTATTCCTTTTAATTATTTAATATTATTTTAAGAAATGATCAAGAATATTGAAGAATTTCTCTGTTTACTTTCAATGCTCAGCTGCTTTTGTTGTACACTATACCTAATCGTCAGGGGCGAAGCTACGCGTTGGCCGATAGCGCCGACAGCCTTAGGCCTGAGGGGGCCTCGCATTTTTTTGCAATGCTTTGCAAGAAGCTTAATTTACTTATATATACATAAATACATATAGATATTTATTAGTACTCTTTAAGGTACTCATACGTAAGTTTGAATCTAATTATAGTTTTCGTTCCGACTGGGAAATGAAAAAGACCTCGCAGGACTGTTGTCCACAACATCTACATTAGTCTAAGACCGCCACTGCTAATCCTACAGTATTAAATGCTACTAATAACTATGACTTTGTGTGGTTAGTTCAATTAGAAACGTTGTTTAGACAGGCGTCACTTAACTATAATCAGTATAAACAATAACTGTGCTTATTTACTATATATTCCGGTTATACTCACGGGTGTATTCGGGAATGCCCGACTAGTTTCGGACTCGACCGGAGCCCTTATTCATGAGCTGGTTACGCGTATAACCGGAATATATAGTAAATAATATGGATAACACTCACGAAAGTTATTATACTTAACTGTGCTATGCAATTTGAAAAAAGTACCTAAATAAAACATACAGTACGAAATCTTGATTTTAATTTAGGATTTATTTATCTATTCGACAGCCTTTCTTTAATTATAAAGGGGGCAGATAACACTAAATAAGTGCCATTGTCCACAGTACTGGTAGACGTCACACAGTTAGTGCCAGCCACCAGACTGGTGGTCAGCTCGAAGAGGGCAGATGGGAATAAACCGTAAACCTGGTTACTGCTGCTACTTAAAATGATTATACTTACAGGTAATTTTAAACGAAATCCGCGCATAAGTTCATATAAACCTATAGTAGAGAATCTATGGGAACCAGTAACACAGCGGAAGCACTGCTGCGTGCTGCCGAGGTCGGAATCATACCTACATTTAATTAACCTAATATTTTAACTTCATATTATGAATAGTTTTTATTTACCTACATTTATTGTTTTTATTTATCTATAGTAAGTAATTATTTTTTCACACAACACTTTAAATCAGTAATTTTCTTAAGTATTATTAAACATTAACTTGAAACTGAATAAACTTACCACATAATAAAAAAATAATACAGTACTTTTTACAAAGAAAATAGTATAAGCCCATAATTTAAAATAGATTTAGGTAAACTGAGTTACCAAGAAGGCACAATCGTTCAGAAAAACTATAAAATTCTGTTAAGTTATTGAAATACGTTACCAATAAAAAGTGTTCCATTTCAAATATTTCGTCAAATACCTATTATAGCTAACAGAGGGGGGGAGGGCAGTTTTATGATAAATAAACAGAAAATATTATATTGCATTTATATATTGTAATGTAATATAAACAACACAATGTATTACAACGCAATCGATCGGGTAATTACAAAATTGCAATGCACAACTTTAATTTATTAGGAACGATCAATGTAAACAATTTTTCGGCAGCTAAATTGAACACTGTCTGACAAACAGCGGTCACTCACCTTGCCAGCAGACCCCAACCTTTCCTATATCAATTAGCGCCTTATCATTTATGGATATTCAATGTCTAGGGTATAAAACTCTTAAGAGTAATTATTTTATTTATATCTATGTTGGTAAATAACCATGCAATACCTACTGATATCAATTTCAGTCATAATAAGCAACATCAATATATGCATATGCATTGGATGATCTCTGTTTCGACGATTTTAAAGCAGAATTCTGTGGATTTCGCTACATACAAGCACAGTATCGAATAAAGGCGGTTATAACGCCTTCTTGCGTATATTCGACCACAGACGGTAGTAATAGACATACATGTGCCAGAATGCTGCTAAATTACAGGTAGCAGCTAGCGCAACTCTGTTTTCGGTTAGGTACCTATTTTTCTTTTCTTTATTTCTTTTCATAATTCCGACTAATAGGGAGAGCCCAAGCGGGGATTTGGATTTGGGACTTATAGGGTAGCAGATCAGAATAGAGAAATCGAAAACTCGAGTGCGTCAGATTAAAAAGAAAAGTGTGCTTTACAATTCAAAAAGTCAAAAAGTTGCAATGAAAAAACGCCACGGGTACATTCTCGAGTGCGACCTTTGTATTTGTAGGAAATTATTGAAGGGTCTGCCGATTTTCATAAGCCGAGGTACATAAAATCATCAATAAAGTGTGGTACGTGCAGCTGAGAATTACGTATTTCTCACTCCGCGCCTATCTACGTCCCTACACGTCTATTACCCACACACACAAAATATTTTTTTAAACCTCAGTTTATGGAAACGCACACTTAATCCTCCACATAATAGTCGGATGAGTCAATACGACACTGACATCAAGCTAGTCTGTATATTAATCTAACACGCGCGATTATTTCAAAATGTGTTTTATTGTATTTTTCAAAATCACTCATGAGTTTTGGTAGCGCATAAATTGTCAGTTTCTTTCAGAGAGTCTCAGTCAGAAGAGTTTCTTTAGAGTTCACTTAACATACCTTCTGTAAATCTGACGCGCTCGATACCATTTTTTTTCGCTTACTTTCTTCACCTTTGTACGAACTTCCCCACTATGCAAACCGGCAGATTATTCCGCCGTTATGAGATACACGTGGTACGCATACACTATTAATATTTGACGTGCCCAAGCAATTCTATATGACTTATTTTGTTATTCTTTTGAAACTGCCTTTTTTTAGCATCTTATCTTCATAATAGTACCCATACACGCTCGCTCGAGTAACTACCTATTTAGCCTCTTAGGCTCTCTTACTATGCCTACAAATATTAAATAAATTTATTAAAATCATGTTTAATAAAGTTTTAGATGGTTAAAATGGATAATAAATATATAAAAATAGTGTTAAGGAAGTCTATCCATCCGTTATTGAAGTCTAGGATGATAAAAGAAAAATACATTGTGACTACAGTTTTTAGGAGTAACAATTAATATAATTATTGCTTAATATTTTTGTCACGCAGATTTTTGCCCTACGTCATAAAATTGTCACATTAACTGTAGGCTAACCTTTTGGTAATGAGATGTCTCTATTAAAAATTTCGTAAATCTACAGTGATTTATTTTAATACACATCGCATTAAAAGTAAAGATTATTTTATTTTGTAGTTATTTCACAGGATGGATAATAATCAATTTAATAAAATATTTTTCATAAAATTTATTATTAACAATTTTTGGATAAATCGCACATGACACGAACACATTTTTTTTAAGATAAAATTAAATACCTAATGTTTCTATACTAAAAAGTTTTCCTTTGTGTTCTGTAGGTATGGAAATCTACATACAGTCGCAGTTAAAAAAACACTCTGTATATACGTATCTTATATCTATAATAATATACTCATGTAAATAACCAAAATGATGTCCGGAATAGGGTAGCAAAATATGAGCAAAGTATGTTTAAATATTTATGCAAATTGCTCAACTACAAGTAAAGAGGTATTGTTCGAAATATTAGAAACATTGAGATTTATATCTTCTCCAGTAGTGGACACCGAAAAGGCGGAACCAACAAGATACGTTCCTGGCGCAGCACATACGCCACGAACTTGCACACGTTTGGATTCGAATTTGTCTAAATTAACACTAACGCCTAGTTCCTTGGCTTCCACATCTGATCCGGAACTTAGAGCACCGGCCCAGCCTAGTTCCCCTGATGATTCTCTGGAACAATAGCAGAAATAGGTAATACAAGGCTCTTACTTTTATAAAACCTGCTTGAATCGTTAAATGCTTAATTAACTATATTTCACAAACAAAAAAAAACTGTTATAATAATCATCAGTCGTCCAACTGATCAAGCACTTTGTAGGCGTTGCGCTTTAAATATTGAATTGAGGGACCTGTATTTATGAAAACTAACGCCCGGTTTCTGAAAGGCTGATCTAAATGCTATTTTAGCAAAAAATATAATATAATTTAATTTGATGGGAACTTGGGAAATTAAATATACTGCATGTACAAAAGCTAATATTTTCATAATGAATATTACCTGTTTTTCTGCTTGGTCATGTCTATAAAAACTTTTACAGGAATTCCATAACAATTGACAATATTTAAAGTGATTGGAACCATGCACAGTTTCATATTGTTAAAGTTATGGTTAATATGATTGGAATGTTCTAATCTGAATATCACAACATTGTCTTTTTTAATTTTAGTGTTTGAATCACGTAAATCTTTTTTGTCATATTCATCCATTTGTATGGGAGTTACTTCTCCAGAAATATATTCCTTCTCACGGGATATCGCTTTTGTAAAACAATCCAACCACAAGCAATGCTGGCCGACTGCTGCCTTTCCTTTAGTCTTCTCGTTCACTTTCCAACGAAGTACAAACATTGACTGTATTAATCCTTTTCTTTTATTTGCAATTTCATGTGCAATAGCCGAGTCGGGGGCATCAATGTAAGAATTTAGACCGTCGACCACGAATTTAGAATAAGGAGGAACATTGACATCAGCAACTGCATCCGGATGAGTTTCGGAAATTTTGACTCGAGTATATTCAACTTGTCCCTCGGGAGCAGGTGTGATAATTCGACGTGCGCGGAGAATAAAATGTAGCTTCTCGCGTGAACTTAGCGGGTTAGCCGCTCCATCCGCCGCAATAAAACCGGTTAGGCTCCACTGGCGACTTAGAAGTGACGCTTCTAAAACTTCCACATTCAAGTCCTCCCCTTTTTCGCTAAATATGTTTTTAACTTCTACCGCGAGGCTCATGTTTTCGACGACTTCCCCGTCGACGTGTCGGAGACTTCGACGCGGGGTCACCGCAAGCTCGACCGCTTCCTGGAACGGAAGGAATAGATCAGCACACGCTAAAAGAAAAGCATTGCGAAGAAGCGATGGCAATTCGTGGCTTCACTCACGGCTACACGGAAGCGAAACACATGGCGAAGCAGGCGGTAGGGGCGCTCGCGCAGCCCCGTCTCGTAGTAGGCCAGCAGCAGCAGGTCGCGGGCCGGCGCGCGCGGCCGCAGCTGCAGGCGCGTGCGCAGCCCCGCGCCGCGCGCCACGAGCCGCGCCGCGCCGCGCACGTGCCGCGCCGCCGCCGCGCGCGCCGCCGCCGACCGCGCCGCGCGCTCGTCTGTGTGGGGATATACTATCATTGTACACTCCCTTAAGCCGACATTTACCTACTCTTGCGCTCAGACTAATCTTAGTCTCAGTCTTTGGTTGACGAATACAAAGATGGGTTGATAAATAAATGAATACCGAATTAGACTTACATCATAAGATAAGTCTGAGATAAGTGTAAGCCTAAGGAATTGTTGCGTTAAAAAAATATTTTTTAGAAAAAAATAGGAATTGTGCATGTGATTTAAATAAAATAAATAAATCAAGCCAAATCTTGTTTTGATCATTTCTATAGTTTAAGAATTATTCCAAGATCATATTTTTTAACTAAGTATTTATTTTTGATAAAGAAAATAATTATTAAAGTGTGCCACAAAAGGGCAGAATTTTCGAAGTAGTTATAACGCAACGATAAGTGACGTCACAGTCAACGATATCGGAAGTGTATTTTACATTTATGTACGACAATACAGTACTTACTTATTTTATAAGTACAATATTTATTTGATATATGTGATTTTCCATGTTATTATAGTTGTAAAATACAAAATATTGAAAATTACAGAGCACAATACTATTCTACAGCTTTTCACTTGTTCTTTCATACATTGACTGTTACATCCGTTGCATAAGCTAAGCGCGCCAAAATGGCGGGCGTTTAAATTAGGATTAGAATATGATATTTGTCTTGATAAATTATCGTTTATTTAATGATTTTTTTACAGTATGCAACAAAACATAAAACAATTACATGCATAATGCATATTACCTATTATTAAAACAATTACGATGAGATTGATGAATTTTCTCAATAAAAAATATGGATACAAAAAGAATATTACCTGAGTAAGAGGGTGGAGCACGATACTTTTCGTCATACAAAACTTTGAAATCATCTTCGTCATCAGATGTGACCAGATTAACGCAGTCGGGGTGAGAAACGGCAACAAACAGATTTCTCATATCAACGGGTCCCACATTTGTGAATTCCACATCGATGGTTCTCATTTCTCCACTTATTATCTCAGGATTCGTTTCTGAAAATGTCATCTAAACACAATAGAAAAGTATTTATTTAATATCATACAGATATAAATAATTATATTAGATATATTAAATACGATCTTAGAATTCAGTGCTTTTAGTTCTTCAGAAGACGTCTTTTCCATTAAAATAATATGCCTTTGCATATTATATATTATTATCTTACTGTAATAGATAATGTAGAATTCTACTTACTTGTAAACATGGTGCTTCAGGAATTACAGTAATTTGTAATCGTTTGTCAGGCGTTTTCCCATTAGGCGTAAGGTTAACCTTCCCTGATATCATCACACTGTTGCCGTTCTCAGTGCCTCCTTCTCCTGCATTGATCAGTCTAAAAAAAGACTCAAATGACTAAAAGGGCACAATTCATTTGTCATACACAAAAAAAATCTCGTTGATATAATAGAATATTTAAAGTATAATCTAGTTAGGCCGTAAATTTAACCTTGATGCGCTTAGGCATAATATAGATCTAAGAATATAATATTACTTACTTGTAAGCTAAACCATGTATATGAAGCCGACCGACTTTTAAAGGGGTTAAGGTGAAGATTAATATCTTTTTGCATACACCTTCCAAAAGAACAGATTTAATTTTCTGACTATGTATAATATTGCTTTCCAAAGCATGACCTGCAGCGACTGACTGCTCATTGCTTAAAACTTCTTCATCGGTAACGGTCGCATCGTCTGGTATGGTAACGAATCGCCACAGCAATTCAACGTCTTTTAATACCAAGGAAATTTTTAAGGGATTCCATAAAGTTATTGAGATCTGAATGGGCTCTGAAAGATAAATAAATTGATAATCATTTATGTAAACAGTATCTCTATATAATAATAATATAAATATATATATATCCAGACCGTATTCGGCCACAGCGACTTGGGATTTTTACTGGTGAAAGCTTCGAATAATAATAATAATAATCATTCATGAACAATAAGTAATCCGTTGTCCTCGGACCTAGGTGAACGACAAACGCGGTAATGCGATGCGCCACGCGAAAATATTAAGTAGTCGTTGGATTTGTGGCCTAAGTTGTCGCCTTAACCCGCGACGAAGTGCGTACTTGTTTTTTAGCGGGACGGGATGCGACCCAGTGTAAGTGATAATTTGAAGACGCGCAATAATAAAGTGATTATAAAGCACATAATTGTGATAGACTGGATCTCCTAATTAATGCAGTGCGGTAACTAATTTATTTCACTCTAAATATATCATATATTTGTTGTCTTTCCTGTCTGTTTACGATGTTTTTATAGTATTCTTACGCATGAATTGTGTAAGAATTTTCAAGTAACAATTCAGTACATTTGCCCATGGCTAAAACAATAATGAACTGTATACTATACTAAACTAATGAACCGCATAACACCGCTTCGCGTCGCGTCGCTACATGTAGCTCACCTAGGACGACGGGGGATACATACAAATTCTATGAACATGCAATAATGCGTAAAATACGTACCTCCCCGCGGAACAAGAGGCTCGTTATCTGTGGCATCTGTGTATAGGTCTATAGTAGGCTTGAATATCATGGGCACTGCGCCCTGAGCCACCTGCAGTAGCATCTCCTCCAGCGTGCGCCACGCAGCTTGTTGCGCGTGGGGGGTGTGGGGGGTGTGTGGCGTGTGGGGGGTGTGGGGCGTGTGGGGGGCGTGGGGCGCGTGTGGGGCGGGCTCGGCCGGCAGCGACAGCGAGCTGGCAGCGCGGCGGCGGGGCGCGGCCAGCGGCGCCGGGCCCACGCACAGCACGCTGATGTCCCGCTCCACCACGAGCGGCAGCGGCAGCTGCTCTAAGTGCTCCCGAGGTTCCTCCGAACTTTCCACCCATTGCTGTAGATATAATCACCATTTTATCCTACAATCTCGATGTAAAGAAATCCTGCATCCCAAGTATTAACATACCTGAACAAGGGACGGAAAAGGCTAACGACGCTATTGATGAATGAGTACATTGCAATAAGATAATAATATAGCCAGTAAGATACCCGATAGTACCTATCAGGTGTCCTAATGGCTACGTAATGGTATATACCAAAAAGGCAATTTAAAATATTTTTGTCTGTCAGTCTGTTTGTTCCGGCTAATGTCGGAAACGGCTGGACTGATTTTCACTGGCACAATAGCTGATGTTATAACCTAATCTACGTTACTTCGAATTTCGAAAATATTTAGGGTATGTTAATTTTGGGTTTATGATAGTAGCTCGCTGGCTATCTGCAAAATGTCACAAACCTTGGTTCAAGATGGTGGACTCAAACCTCGTGCAGTGTAGACGTAAGTGTCAAAAGCTGGTTACCATAATGTATCTTACTTGATGTGCGAGCATGTACTCGCGCAGAAAGGCGTCCTGCTGGTGCGGCGGCTGGTGGCCGGCGGGCGCGAGCGGCGCGGCCAGCCAGCGCAGCGCGTCGCGCGTCTGGCGCAGCGCGCCCGCCAGCCGGCCCAGGGCGAACTGCACGTGGTCCGTCGCGAGCCGCCACCCACTGGACTCGTAAACCTAGGATATTCAAAAAGCTTTACTAGTGCAATATGCAGCAGAATATAAGCTACTTCTTATAATGATGCAAATTCGACTATGTTTTCTGATATTAATGGTTTACTAAAATAGGCTATACGGGCCCATTGCAGGCACACCAGTAACTTGATCATCTTAGCTCCTCAAAGTAAATGTAGTGGGGTTATTGTTAAGGTCGAAAATCTATTCTTAAACAGGATTAAATACATTTTCAAATTTGTAAAAATAGATGCCTAAAATAGAATGAAATAAGGGCAAATGGTTTGTATATGGTGAACCGCACCTGGTAAGCCTGTTTGTAACATCGGTATGCATGCTTTTTCTGCCCTGCCTTTGAAAATCGGTGACCCGCCAACACCATGTGAAAAGCATACTTTCTACACATGCCTTTTGAGGCAGGGCCGGATAAGAAACATAGCGCTGCTTGTTCTAGCAGCATAGCACTTCGCAAATCACTGTCTTCTGATGTCATTCGAATTAGCTGTTTAGCTGCCTCTCCATGCATGCCTGAGCCGCTCAAGCAAAGGACAGATAGTAAAGTGGCTCTAACTGCGTACTGTACCATCCTGCAGAGATATAAATTAGTATGTGTAAGATAAAGGCATGGTATCAAAATACAGGTGACCTGTAGATGCAGTATATACACGTTTATATAATATTATATACACAAAGTACATTATTTTCCGGTTGACAATTTTTTTTTTCTGTTGTGGGATAGAAATACCATTCCTTCACTCCCAAAAATGTTCTCACCTGCAAGTATTCAAATAAGTAACAATGCTTTCCTCCATATAGCCATGTGTTTTACGATTTGAGTCTCCTGCCATAAACGCACTGATAGCCGCCATTTCCAGAGCACCCGCGTAACAGAGCCAAGCACTATCTGCGTAAAACTCTCTCTTTGCGGTGTGATAAGCGTCAAAAGCACGTTGCCATTGTCTACATAAGAACCACAAATCTCCCAGCCGACGTAACTGCAATTCTGGACAATCAGTCGTGTATCTAAAACAAACACAAGTGTTATACTTAGGTATATATTATATATGTACCCTTACACACATCAATTAGTTTTTTTTAGTTTACGTACATAACAGTGCTGTTGCCAGTCGTGTTTCCTGGCTTTCCAGTGCCAAACCATCGCTTTGTCGCTGAAAGTAGTGATCTACTGACGCCCTTCCTGTTCGCCACCTGTTGTTGTTTAGAAATTATAATTAATATGACTTATAAATTAATTCACATTTATCAATTATGAAAAATCAAACAAACTTACAACTTCAGATAAATGTGATATTTGTTTTTCCATGTAGGGTAGCAATGCCTTGGATGCATATTCTTGCAAGAAAGTCTTAATGGCTTCAATATCACTAGCATTTAAAGCAGAGCCATGAACTTCTGTTGAACAATCCAAACCTCTTCCAGCAACATTAACACTTTCGGAGCTTCCAGAGAATGAATGAGTCTGTAAGTCATTAATTTTATTAGTATTTTGCGAAAGTAAAATAATAATAAATGACAATAATGCTTTACCTGTAAACTATTTGCGTTATCGTAAACATCTGTTTCTGGGGTTGTTAATGGATGAACATTATCCGGATTAATTGAAGAAACAGTTATATTACCCTCATCTATATAATGAATAAATATACAATTATATTAATAACAGAATCTTAGAATTAATAGTCTAAGGGAAGAATTAATTAAATAAATAATTGTCTACTCAAAATCACAGTTTGTAACAAAACATACCTACATAAACAAGGTAGCATCAGCAGCCAAACTAAGTGATACCTGTATTACAGCTTGCAGCTCTAAGACATTACCTACAGCCTAGTCAGCTTAATATTAAACAATGATGTTTATACAATATTAAATTGTACAAATTATAGTAGAGGAGTTAGTGAAAAAATTGTATGATATTTGGGTAAGTATAAGAGACATTGGTGAGTGTATACTGTATGAAAACCATAAGGTACATTTGTTATTAATAATGTCCTCCTGACATAATTCCGAACACGGCGGCGAGACCAGAAAATCTACGTATATACATATTTGTGCAATATAGTCATACTCACAGTCTAATAGGATAGTAAATAATAACTAAAAACACATTTAATTAAAAACCAAATATCACATCTGATTCGTTATTCATTTTTACTGTTGTATTAATCTTAAAATATATGTTCAATGTTCATGATAAGATTGCTTACCCGAAATATTGGTATTGGCTGGTGGAAATGCTATTTGGGGTTCAGCTGGTGTAGTAGGCAAGTTGGTTAGTGATGTTGACATCTCATTCTGAAATTAAAGTAACATTTTGTAAATGTGTAATTTAAGGTGAAAGAAAAAGTAATTGATAAAAATATTTACATTCGGTTGCACTGTTCTTTTAATATACTGAGCCCATAAATCAGTTGATACATTTTGATCTAGTGTATTCTTTGAGTTAATTGACAACATAAAACAATTTGTTGCTCCAAATGTCTGCTTTAGTGTTTCAAAAGTTGCATCTGCTCTGTAAATATAATTATAATTATGAATATCACTTACTCTGTTAATTTTAATTGCAAAAAATACTTCAAAAATATATGTTTATTTTAATGGTAATGCACTTACTTCTCTTTAGGTACTGCAGACACATCATGTAGTAAGAGGTAAGATTTCAGGACACTACTATTAAACCATTTAGGCAACTTTGGAGGTGTAACATTTTGTAATTGTGCATATTGCTGATTCAAATTATTGAAACTGTCTATTACATTATCATCTAATGTAGTACCTACTATGACACAAGATATAAAATGTTTGGTAAATTCATGATCTGAAGGAAACTGCACTTCTAAATATGTCTCTCTCCAGCCATCAAACCAATATGTAGATTGAGGAATATCAAATTTTCTTTTATCTGCAAACAATCATCACACCACATCATAACAATGTATTTTAATAATTGAATGCCTATTCCTGCTATAAAACAATATACCTACCTATTTCTAGAGACACAGTCCTTTCATGATAGTTATGAAGTACAGCATTGTTTAATTGTCTTCTAGCTTCTGTAGGTTGTAACGGTTTCCAATTTACATCCCTTATGATTAATTTCCAGTTTTTAATAGTACACAGATTTCCACTTGGATCTCGAAATTGTCCTTAAAAAAAGATTTTACATAATAAATAATTATTATTTATTCATTGCATGCTGTCCCTGATTAGATAATATTTATTTGCTGCATAATACATATCATGGAAGCAGGACCAGTGAAACATCCAGCTGATCTTTGAATATATCTTTACATTAAGTCTGAGGAGTTATTTATGCAGGGCAGGTGCCTTACACTTCCAAAACTGGGTAAGAAATAAAGTATAATTTGATTATATTTTAAAGTATCAAGCCATTTTTTTTAGGTAATTACCAGTAGCAGCATGGAGTCTGTATTTGTGCCTTGTTGATGGCAATAGACTCACCCCTATTACAATGGGACCTGTAACTTAACTGCCTACATTTTCAGGGAATACAGGCGAGATGTTTTGTTAAGCCATTTATTTATCATAAAAAATCAATTAGGTATACATTTTTACATACAATTGATTCACTATGTGTAGGCCCTAGATAATGCATGAGCGAAATATCGTCAGCACCACATTGACAGAAACAGCAACACAGGTAGCGAAAAAGTTAAACAAAGAATAAATACCTTCCCAATCCATAGCTGTGAATGGTTGTAACAATTCCGTAAAAGATAAATTGTTCTTAGATACGACATTTTCTACTTTTGGACTGCACAACACTGCAATAATGGGTGAAAATGAATCTTGAATAAATTCTTGAGCTGTTTTCCCCAATCTGGCCATATTCTCGTCCTCGCAGTTAATTTAAATCAAAATACAAGATCATCTACCGAAAAAGCAATAGCCAGTAATAGTTAAGTCTTAACAATGGTCCAGAACTTGGCAGTAACTATGATAATGTCATCAGTTACAAACCCAAGGACTACCAGTCCCCATAGGCCACAGGGAAAGTTTTGGTTGGAAACTGGGAACAGTTGGGAAAGGAAAATATACCAAATTAGTCGTATTCAATTATTCACTAATCAGTGGACTAATGGGGTAGTGACACTGACAGTTTACAGATGTTATTGATTGTCAATGTCAAGTCATGTCAGCTTACATGTCACTATGCAAATATTATTGCTATAGCAATTAAAACAAGATTGTTATAAGAAAACCAACAATAACTAAAATGTTTACTATTTCAGATTAAATTAATAGGCAGAAAGTTATTCTTACCTTCTTCTTCTTATGTACAACGTCGAGGAACAAACAGTTTTTCAGGTTTTCGAAAATGATACCTGTGTGTGCATGAAGAGTCATCTCCGCAGGGGTAGTGGATCCCATGGGCGAGGCTACAATATAGCTAGCTACAACAGCTGTCTGTAGATTAGCTAAATCACATATAGTATGTATGCGATTCAATTTGGTCATATACGGTGACCAAATCTATCATGTCAATGACATGAATACCTAAAGACGAACTGTAAATTATTTCACAAGTTTGTATTTTTTGAAGAGTATGTACATACAAAATATAGTTAATAGTAACATTCGCTCGGTACTTAATTTTGTGGTTTATGTTACAAGACTATGCTTTCTAGCAGGAACAAAAAGTAGCTCGAGCTCGTCATTCTGTGACCCTTGTCTACGTCATCAACACACTTTCAATGATTAATATGTTATTACTAAATGAAGTTACGATGCAGGGCACGCCGCGGCACTAACCGCGTTAACTACCTAATTCTCTTTGGTCGGGTTGGTCTACCGTTCTATCGAGTGCACCTGTCAGCGCGCATAGTAGTACCTACACTACAATAATCAGAGAAAATAAATGATTATTTATTGCACTATGTAGTTTCACAGAAACATCTGCCGATCGCACAAATTTTTTCCCGTGCGGGAATCAAACCCGCAACTCAAGTCCAATTGCTTAACTACTGGTCCAATCAGGTCGTCAAACATAATTATTATTATAGCTAATGACCGCGACCCCATCCCCGTGGAATCGTGGATTTTTAATACAAAATTCCTGTACGTAGCAGGACTATTATCCTATTTGAACCAGATTTTGTTAGCAAGTTTTTGGTTATTATTTTTCCAGCCAAACCCTTAATAACTCAATATTTAAGTTACTCCGTAAAACATTAGCTATATGCTAGTGACAGTCCCGTCCAAATCAGTCCTGCCGTGTCAGAGATAAGCCGGAACTAAGAGACAGAAAAAATTAAGTTGTATTTTTGATATATTTTTGCATTGTGTATATTATATGCATTGAGTAAAAAGCTGTTATTTTGATTTACAAACAGAAATTTCAATTTCATATATGTGTATTGATTATAAAAATATTAATAGAGACAAACAAAAAACCTCATGTTCATATTGATAATATTTAATGAAAAATTCATTTTACAAAAATTTAGGTATCCCTATTCAACCAATTAAAAATAATAAAATTTTATTTACGATGATAAGAACTCGTAAATGCATTACTCACATAAAAATATAATTCATTCTAAAATTAGATGCTTACTTAGAACTTAATCATTTTTAATTAAAATAATATTCATTTAGTATGGAATCAAATATCAGAATACAAAGCAATAATTGTTGCCAATATTATAATACCATACTTAAAGTAGATAATGATCTATCTACTAATTCAAAATGAATTTACTAATGGTAAATAAGCAATTTGTAATAAGATAAAAATTCAGTGTCGACATTTCACCATGTACATTCAGTGTAGCATTAATATACCTTTAAACATAATATATTTCACAACAGTGCTATCGCAATTAATGCTTTATAAATGCTGATATTTGATATCTGAAATATAGCCAGGTTAGAAGTAATCTGATTTTGTTACCAACAGAGCCCACCTGCTGTTTTGTTTAAAGCCATATGACCAATCCTAACATCTTTAAGCCCGGTTGTTGCATGCCCAGAGCTCAATGGTAGAACTAGCAAAACCGCTGTGACAAAAAGAAGTTTAATTGCAACCACAGGCTTAACATTAACAATGCATGCAAGTCTTTGGTTTCGTAGCGTTTACTGTTTCGATCTTTTTATAGCGTGATATTAGAATAAATATATATTGAGTATTTTGTCATTAATTCGATTCTATTTACTCTCACAATGACATGTAGTATATTGTGTTAAACTGTTTATTTCGCCTTTAACGAGTAGCAGTAAATTTGATTTTCTAAATGCCTAGCAACACAGAAGTGGAATGGTGATTACAATACTTACATTCAAAGCATTAAACTTGTTTCTTAAAATATAAAATAAAAATATATCCTAAGTGAGTCTTATTCATAACTTAAAAGATCTATAATATTACTCTTAATACAAAACAGTTTTTATAAACAAAATTTTGCTAGTTGCACCATCAGAACGGAAATCACAGTAACCATTCCTCAACTATTTAAAAAACGCATAATTCACAACTTTCGCAAAATATAACAAGTGCTAGTAAAGCTAACTCTGCATAGTAAACTATTGGTTTTGAATTAATTATAGTGTAAACAAGTTAGGAGGGTTTACTTGGTGGGCAACGTTACTTTTTCGTAATAAACATTCAAATAGTAATAAATTACCTACTACAAAAAAGTGAAGTTTCCAGCTTGCAACAAGTTAACTCTTTTAGTATCTGTGTAGCTGCCAAATAAAACTTTAAAACAACAATAAGTTCTGTGGTTAGAATGAATATCAAAATTAATAAAAAATGCAGAATTAACTTAACTCTGCATGAATTTTAATATTTCGATCAGTAGTAGTAGAAACTAAATTGAATATAGGTTATACTTTAAAAAATACTGTAAAGTATAACGTGTAATCAATTTCGTAGACAGAACCGCAAAATAACATATTTTATTATAATTTATCATTATAATACAGTTTCGAAACAACTCCTTCTGAATCTACAAGGACTCCCCAATCGAAATATTAAGTTTTACAGTTGGATCAAACTGCAGTTTATTTAAAATCATCCATGATTTTATATTACAATTTAAAATCAATTTCACATCAAAGCGCAGGATAATTCTCTTTATTTATTTTATTCTCTTTCAAATATTCACCGTTCAAATGAGGTACAGTCAAGACTAAAATATATCCTGAAAAGTTCAACAACATACTCCGTATTTTTTACATAATTAAATTAAATAGTTAAAACGACATCAGTTCTGGATATTACTTCTTGTTCTTCGGTTCGGCGTGAGCCACTAGCCACATTAACATTTCAATCATTTGTAATAAAAATATATAGAATAGGAACCTATTCTGAATATAGAAATATAAAAAAATACAACCAATTTTTATAACCATGAAAATAACAGGCTGAGGAGGTTCATATCTCTGGAGCCCTAACCACCGGCAGCGAGATCCTGTTCCCGATGCCAGTCGGCGAAAATGGTTTATATTTTTAAATATAATACCTTTTTGTTTTTTATGCTAATATTATGTATTTTAAAATATAAGTTAATATTTTTAAATAATAACTTGATAACAAAATACATTAAATGTGATTGAAGTTTTACTTTAAGATTTATATTGTAACCCCATAATACCATGCTCAGTATTACCATCTAAACTATTGTGAACAAAGTTTTATTTCGATCGACATACATGAGAAGTATGTCAGTTTAAATTGACTTTTTATAGTTACGAGTCAAGCTCATAAAAGCATGTTAAAGACAAGGAGGTGGTAAGTATAATTATTTTCAATATTATTGGTAAACCTTTGTTTGCTTTATTAATGTCGTAATTATAAAAATAAAATATAATCATATAAATAAATGAGTAATATGAATAAATCACTTTATATATAAACATACTAAAACCTTTATGAACTTTTGGATTTTCATGAATTTAAACACGGGAACCTTTATGTGCAATTTTTTAAGCCTAGATAAGTTTTGATTCCTAATTTCTTAGATTGTATTAATATTAGTCTTGACTGTACATTAATTAGGAATTAATGTTATTCAAAATTTGAATTAAACATGTTAATGTTTAGGTCTTCGAAAGTGGCAGTCCCGCTTTGGTCCAAAATCTGTAACATATCGGAGAGCTCGTGCGGAGCGTGCGCGCCCTCCGCCCCGCCCGAGCCTGCCGCGCCGCCCGCACCTCCCTGCCACGACCACATGCCTGCAACACACGGCGCTGTTGAATACCTACCGGCTAATTAGATAAATTGGATCTCAATACCATCACGCCTTTATCCCCCCAATGGGTATAACGAGATAACTTGAAAAGAACATCCAAATTTTGCCAGTTATGTTATCGGTACCAATGTAACAGTAGAGCGAGCCTTAGAGCCTTTAAATATCACTACTCGACCCGGAAATTAACCCAGAACCTCCATACTCAGCAGTTGCGCTTTGCAACCACAATATCAATGAAGCAGACTGGAGCTCAATAGTGGCAGACTGGAGACAGACATGCTGGCAGATTACCCGAAACACTTTAACATGATAACAAAATTTGATAAGCCACAATTAGTTAAGAGTATAATAATATTTGAAATGCGATGTATTTATAAGACAAAGTATGTAGGAACGTTACCGTGCGTGGGGTGCGGATGGTGGTTGTGGTGGTAGTGCGCGGCGGGCGGCAGGTAGGCGGGCGCGGGCGGCGAGCGCGCCGGGCTGCCGTCGGCCGCAGCGCCCGCCGCGCCGCCCGCCGCCTCGCCGCTGTACGCGTAGCTCTCGCCGCTGCCGCCGCCGCTCTGCCGGACGACACATTCGTATTAGTTTGGCTTACAGGGTATCAAGTGTATACATGCATACATGGACAAGGCTCTAGTGTCACATTGATCTATTTTGTGTAAAAGAATAACGATGAAACAATGTAGGTACATCAAATTCACAATGTAGTGTAGGTAAGAATGGGCTTGCAGAATGCAGCTGACTCACAGTGCGCAGAGTGGTCCATGTAGTATGTGGCGGCGTGTTGGTGGGGCGGTGCGGCGAGTACTCGGGCGCGTAGTGCGGCGCGTAGGCCGGCGCGGGTGCGGGTGCGGCCACGCCCGCCTCGCCCGGCGAGCGCGCGCCCACCCCGCCGCCGGCGCCGCCGCCTGCACATGTCAGTCCTATATACATGTATAACGCTCCCAGATTACTCATTACAATTACCGCCAACTTTAACATACTGTGTGTGTAATAATTATGCTATCATTATGTTGATCAAATTAGTAAAAGTTTCAAGATAAATGTCAAAACGATGAGAATAAAAGTAAGCAATCGATCTACTATAAAAGTAAACACACTGAGGTGTGATTACAAAACAGTGGTATAGTATAGACCTAAATTACACATATAACATACAGGTGTAACTTAGGTTTATCATCATCATCAAAATGTGATGTGTATAACTGTACTTTATTTATTGGAATGCTTAGGTTAGGTACTTGTGAAGGTTTAAAAAAAAAACAACTTTTATATTGTCGGTGGAATGCATCGAAAATATAAAAGATTAACTTACTATTATCACAGTGTGGATACTCATACAGTCCTCTTACCGTGAACTCTTAAACAAAAACAGTTTACGATGTAAAAGCGATACGTCGCTACATACAGTGTAACGCGGCGTCTCGCAACAACAGCTGTAGATCTACTAAAGCGTTCAGAGAGGGCAATCGTGCTGTGTGATATTTCCCAAAAGGTCATGCATAATAATATTTATTATTTTTTTAGCTATTCGGCCGGTCTTACGAGCTCCATTGATTTTACATTTATTCTTAAGTCGAGGTATTATTTAAGTGTTGCAAAGTACGATTTCGATGTTATTTTTGAAATACAAATAACGGCTTCGTTCTATGCCAAATTTTTCGATAAAGCGTTGTATATGTTACATATACAACGAAGGCAGATTTTTCTTTAATTCCCAAACATACAATTAGACATATAATAAATTTCCTAAATATAATAATAATTTCACGTAATAAATATAAAATACCTACATTTTACGCGTCACAACCCTTACTTTAGTAGGCGACGCGACAACTGTCTAGACGTTGTCGGCTTTTTCCCCCCATAACAAACGCTCTGTCCTACTGTATGAGTATTTATACTGTGCTATTATGTTAAAATCATATATGTATATAATCAATTGTCTCGGTTACCTGGTGGTGCATGGTGCTGTTGATGAAGAGCAGGCGCCTGTGCTTGATAGACATCACGGTGACGTAAATGGTAATCATAATTTTCTTCTGGTGCCGCTTCGCCAGTAGTGCTCCCTAGCGACCGACTAATAACAAGAGAAACTTCGTTAGTCAAGAAAAGTTGACTAAATAAATGATGAGGATAAGTTGTTTAATACTTACTTGGCTAGTGTGTTAGTACAGACGATATATTCTACGTCATCGTTGTATGGATTTAAAAAGGCGAATGCAGAAGTTCTTAACCAAACCCATTCTCTACTTTTAGTGCGAAACCGGTACATGAGCGAAATTATCTGACCTTTCAATTTTAATACTGAAACATAAAATGCGGTTATTGTAATTATATTGCAATGTTACACAGCTACAAAACCACTATTAAAATGTAAGTTTGTATGCTACCTTGATCAAAATTATCTTTCATATGCTGTTGGTCTTCAGGGTGATAAAATTCATAACAAAGTTTGCCCAATAGATCGGCAGGCGCGTACCCAACTACTTGCGTAGCGCGTTGATCGGCAAAAGTAAATCGACCGTCTACTGAATGTCGCGATACGAATTCCACTCCCCCACTACACAAACTGTTTTCCGAATTGTTTGGGGTTGAAGTAACCTGCAAATAAATATTATATTATTATTCGTTTTACAATACCGCATTTGAAAAACAATGTAAATATACAGTCAACTGGACGTATTCCTTTCGAGATTTTAAGTAAGTAAAATTTAGCAACCTTAATTCAGTAGTTTTGCTTAATTAAACATAATTATAACGCCTTGAAAGGAATGGCTCTTAATATCGGTACCCTGTTTACTAAAGCTTGAAACACTTACCTGTAATCTTCCAATAGCAACCAAGCAACAATGGGATGTATCAAGTTCGTCTTGTATAGGCCGATCCATCTGCATACCTGAAAATAAGTCTAATGTCCCAAAATACTTATATAACTATGTTTCTTATTTTTTTTAAGAAAAAGAACTCATAGCTACTAGGATTTGTGGATTATGCAATTGGGTGCAAAATAGAGAATTGTATTGTTTATGTAATTCGAAGATGTTATAAAAGGCAAAATTTATTATAATATCTATCATACAGTTTAGTAAAACGCCTAGAATAAAATAAGGATAATCCAGTTATGTCTTAAACAACATTATATAAAATTATTTTGATTTTCTGCTATCCTGGCAGGTGGCATGATGTCATTCAATTTATGATTATCTAAAATGAAGAATGAATTCGACATACTAATTAAGGTATTTAAAAACATTTTCTGGGTTATACATATTTGTTACCTGTAGGAGGCCAATTTTTTATGTATCCTGTACAGTGGACGACTGCGTAGTTATGACCATCGTGTGAGGGACCTAACGAATTGCGAGCCCGCAATCTTCCAAGATGAGCTCCTTCTGCTGAGCCGCCAACACGCATACGACATATAAAACCACGACGGGAGCCCATTACTTGACGCATTGACGCTGGAATTTGCAATAGATTGTTATAGAATCAGACTTTTTATTTTTGGGAGTATTTAATAATAATGTATAAGTCTCTTACATTGATGACCTTCTTTCTTTACAGTTCCAGTCTTAAGATCTAATATACGACCCGTGTTTTGTGGTTCTTGAGTGCTTAACTGTTCTCTTACTTTTTCAACATCATCTGGGTGTACTTGGTCATATAAACACGATGAGTACCATTCACCCTAAAATTTTACATTGGATGTAATGAAAGTTAAAGAGTACTGTCTGTACTGTAATTGTCTTAATCAAAATCTAACATTATTTATTATAGTCGTCAGAAGTATCTGACTTATAATACATGTTGTGATGTTGCATGTTCAATAAAAAGGAGATGACTAAATATAAAAAAATAATAGCAGCGAAATTATCAGAAGGGGCCCTCGACATTGATGTTTCTTTATGACTTGCAATTTAATGTAATTAACTGTGTACAAATTATATTATTAGAATTACCTGTGAGTAGTTTAGTACTGGAGCTATACTATCACTGACGTAAATAATTCGTCCTGTATCGCAGCTTACAACAAACAAAAAGCCATCAGCTGCTTCCAGTATAAGATGCTTAAGTTCTTGATCAGTCAAGAAAGATGGTTTATAAGTACCGTCTGTTGAGGTGTTGCCAGTGCCTAAAAAATGGGATTATAAAATTCACAAATACTATTATTATACATATTATTTCTCAAATTAGAGTTTATATATATTGGATTTTAAATAATTTCTCGTTTCCGACTATCGATTGAATTGTTTCAAGTTTACAAAGTACATATAGGAACCCTTGTTTCCCATTGGGGTACGCGACCTCAGATTTCCAATTTAATTGTTTAACATTTATAAATTATAATAGTAAAAATTACCTCTCAAGGCTTTCATGTGAGCAACTGCCATACGTAATATAGTAAGTTTGTCTGGTTTGCGCGCAAGCGCAGAACATGTTGGAACCATATCCGACAGTTCCGTAATATATGCCGTCATCTTGTTTCTCCTACGACGTTCAATTTCACAGTGATTCTCGCGGCTGAAGAAAAAGCAAACATTTCAAAAGCATTACTATTATTTATACTAATAAATTATAAAGAGGTAAAGTTTGTAGGTTTGTATGTAATAGGTAGGTAATATTCAAAACTGTTCATCAGATTTCCTAAATTCCTATGCCAGTATTTAGAATTGACCTTAGGGAAAATGTATGTTAGACCGGTCTGTGTCTAGACAGGGCCGAAGCGTCGAGCCTAGTCGAGCGTGTTCCGGGCTACAGATCATGCACTGTCTAATATAAAATGCTTTGTACAATGTATGTAACGATTCAAATCCGTGACCCGTCCGGGCCCCGTACACGGTACGCCTCAAGCGTGTCCCGGTCTAATATAAATCTTCCCTTAGGGAGGACACTGGACAGACTGTCTTAATCCTGAAAATTACATTTAGAAAAACTTGCAGATAAAGTTGCGGGCAGGTACTATAATTATTTTATAAAAGATGAATGATAGATTATTTAAGAAAATAAACGTTTTGGAAAGAAAATATATTAGGTACTGAAAAAGTAATTCAGTTAACTTTCGTCAATAACGTGGTCCAAAGTGAAGGTCCTTGTGTCTAAGTTAGACTGAAGTTCGAGATCGAGTACGTTTAAATTTAACAGCAGACGCCCGGCACGAACATATTTCATTAGTACATTGCTGTAAATATTTTTAAAACTTTCGACTAAAGTATGTAATGTAATAACTCATTTTTTTTATAATATAAGAGAAGAAAGTTCCCTTTTAAATCATATTTTTAATATATTCCATTCGATTCCTGTTTCAGTCTTTTAATTTAATTTTACTTTTTTATAACTTTATGTTTATTGCCTCCATAAAATATTGTAAACAAGAAATATAGTATGGCTTACATATTTGAAACGTTAGTAATTAAATATTTATGTTGGGAAATAATATAATTTTCCTTCTTATCTTTCTACACTAGTACGTAACTTGATTTAAAAAAAAGATTGTAATATTGTGATCAAGAAATTGGCAATCAACAAATTCGTAAGTATCGAAGTGCGTTAAACCTTCGATATCTAACGCACTTCGATAGTTAGTCACGACTTTACGACACCTCGTTTGAATACAAATCAGGCCCATTGGTAAGACTGTATCCATAATCAGCATGAAATAAAAAAAGCAAAAACTCCCAAAAAAAAAAACCCGTCGGTATATATTTTTGTATACTAGAACTACAATCGTTTTACTTATTTTATTCTTTTATCATGATAATATATCTAACCAAGAAGTAATATTCATAATTTATTAATATGAGTTATGAGAGAAAACGTGCGCACTTGTTGCGTGATAAGACACGTTTTCAATCATCACACAGTTACCTAAATATAATAATGAGTATTGAGGTTATGGGAAAATCATAGGCCTTGATTTACAGATTTGCATTCAATTATCGGTAATAGCTAGTAATGGTAGTAACCTTCTGACCTTGTACATAAGAAAACAGAAAAAACGCGACTACGACCAAACAAAAATCTTTTTGTTTTTGTCACCGTTTTGGTTCATAGCACACACTTGCAATTAATTGCCGTGTGATAGACAATGAGGGCTACCGTTTTTGTGCTCGTCAGTTGGCGCCACTGTTGTGTCAGGTCGTGAAGTATTGTTTATGTGTAGGTTTATAATGTTACGATAATGCTTTCGTGTTTTATTCTTTCGTGGACTTGACCTTCATAGAAAGGCAAATTAAAACACATAAACATAAACATTATGATTCTTTCTTATTTTAAATACATTATACTCAGTAATTTCCAGTTTGTCTTTGTAAACCTCTAAAAAGTAAGTGGTATAAATCATGCAAAATAATTCCTCACCCAAAAACAGTCAGATTTGACATTTCGGAGACCTACCGCTACACTAGCGCCCCTAGCGGCGAGTTCATACGCGACAGCTCCCATTGCACCGACCATAAGAAAGTGTACATATTTGTAGGAGCTCGCACAGTTGCGATATTTGCAAAACGATTTGTGCAAGTGTATTTCAGCTCTTAGTCTCAATTATTTGATGTGAATAATGAAAAGTAGGCAAGGCCAATTCGTTTCTTTTAACATCAAGCCTATAGTCAAGCCCCTTTCTTCTTTAGGTATAATCATGCTAGTAATTATCAATAATTTTGAGGGTATAGCAAAACACCACACCTTTGAAGGTGTGGTGTTTTGTCAAAAGGTTACACCCAATGTTGTCTTTCTTCACTTACCTACATTAAAATAAAACATACAGAAAATTCCATCATAATTACCTAAACAAGTTTTTTTTATTTTTAAAAACGTCGCCCCACACTAGGAATTTCTCCTGTGTCGTGGGTGCGTTTTACAAACATGAAATACTACATACACAAACACCCAGACTCGGGACAAACATCTGTGGTTCGCACAAAGTTTTGCCCCGTGCGGGAATCGAACCCGCAACCCTTAGCGCAGCAGTCCAATCGCTAAGCCACTGCGCTAATCAGGTCGTCCTGATTTTATTAATTATTATTAGCCAGTTGCTAGCATACCATATTTTTTCCCTACCTTGCAAATCTTTCCTTATCTTGAATATTGTCCTCCTCCATCCTTGTATATTTCCCGCCACTTGCGTCGTCTTCATCTGACCTATAATAAAACAAAATGTGATAAGTGCCAGGATCCTAATCTATATCTACACATATAATAAAATTGGAGTGTTTGTTTGTAACATCTTAATAATAGCTTTTTACTCAGTGCATATTATGATAGTCGACACAATAAATTTATTACAGTTTTTTAGGTCTGTTCCAGCTAGGTGTCGAAACAGCTAGACTGATTTTGACAAGCCTTTCACTAGAGATAGCTGATGTTATAAGGTCTTATATAGGCTACTTTGATTTTTTTATATATAATTAATAATTATGTATCGGCAAAGGCAATGGCAAGTTGTCATTCATTGGGGCATTCTAAGGGGGGAGGAATATGTTCAACAGCGGATGTCTTCTTTAATTATGTATTGTATAATATTACCATAATTATTATGCATTTAGTAAAAAGCTATTATTTTGATGTTACCAAAAGACACTCCATGTTTAATTATGTGTATTGATTGATATATTGATAGTTATGGTATATTTAGAAGCTTTTGAAATACTCAATGGCCACTGTGATGATGACTAATAAAATATCTTGTGTTAAATCAGTTATAAAACTAATATAATTAATGACTCCATGCAAAATTTGAATGTGATCACTATACTATAATGTTAAGTTATTATATTTACTTACCCAACACTGCCAGCACGGCGTTTTTGTATATCCTTTGATGGGTCAGCCCCTGTAGCAAAAATTGCATTATATACTACTTAGGGGTAGATAGAGGTACTGTAACCCACACACACAGTACACATTCATTATAATTATGTTACCATTACTACTAGTCCAATATAATAATAATGACAATTTGTGCTGACAAAAAAAAAGTCAGTGCCATTGTTAAATATTAATAACACAATCTTCTGTAATTGAAAATAGCACAAACTCATGATTAAATCAATTCCCTGTCATGGGCATGGTATCATGGATCTAAAGTATTTATCCAGTCTAGGTGTTTGAACAAGTTACGTCTGTAAAACAAACTTACACTAAAATTAAAAAATATTATGCTATGGATAAATCTATCTACCAGTACAGTCATAATCCTACTAATATTATAAATGTGAAAGTTTGTGAGTATGGATGTGTGGATGTTTGTTACTCTTTCACGCATAAACGGCTGGACCGATTTGGTTGAAATTTGGTATGTAGATAGGTTATACCCTGGATTAACATATAGGCTACTTTTTATCCCGAAAAAATGTAGCGGGTAACACCGCGGGGCGCAGCTAGTCTGAAATATATAAAACTTTACTAGTTTATTGATAGCAGTAGCCTAGATAAATATGTTTATTTAAATAATTAAATAAATAAATAATCTTGTCTATCAAATAACACAGATTATTGAACTACTTTCTATAAGGTCCCATAGTAAATTAATAGAGTATCAATAACAACACTGAAAATATTTTACATAAAATATATTTTTTTGTAAAATTTGTTATAAGTAAATATGGTGATTGTTATGAAAGATACCAGGCAACTTATTTTTACTGTCATCTATCTGCAAGAAGTAAATCAAGGTCATCAGCTGTATGTACACAATAATGTTTTAAACAAATACTTTAATTTTACAATTACCTTTAAATATTAGGGAAACATGATATATTTACTACCTATTTTTATTTTAGTGACATTATGGAAAGGCAAAAGTCGTATAGTGCAGTGGCAAACGCATAAATAATCCTTAGTCAGCAATGTTCATTAGAAACCTTGTTTAATTTTATTTTATTTGTAATTAAATGGGATTTTGTCAAAACTTAGAACATAAAATACAATATCGTAATAAATACCAAAACCAGACTACTGTACCTATATTATAAGTTAATTCCATTTCGAGTACCTAGTTAACAACGCGTCACGCGGTGCAATGTCAGATTGAAAATAGGTCGATATCTTGAATACGTCCTATGTGCATTAACACAAACATTGTGTGCAAATTATAATATTACAATTAATATCAATCACAATCGTTTACTAACAATATAATTTTTAGTGGATAATCATTGAACAACTACAACGAAATGATTACCTACCGGGGATAGTGGGAGCCACGGCAGACATCGGTCAATAAACTCATCAGTCCACTTTAAAGTATTCACTATCTAATATTAAAATATATGGTTAATAAGTTTCTTCAGAAGCACGTTCATTTACGTACAATTTACTACGTATGTTTACAGCCCTCAATACAACACAAACGCCATTTTCCATTTGCAACAATTCACAAGAAAACGTCACATGCAGTGTTACCATTCAAATATTTTTTAGTTCTACTACAAATCACTAAATTATTTTTCATATTCATAATTATATTTATTTGCATTCCATAATGTTACAATAGATGTTAAAGAGGCTTAAAGCTAGGTACAATATTATTTTGTTTAGTTTAGGTCTAGCTTGAAATATCATTGGTCAAATTACAGAAGGTTTTTTGAAATATCATTGATAAGAAGTTAGCAGTTTAAGTTTTCCAGCTTTTTACTCTCTGCCTATAAATATTCTAGCTAGTTTGCCAGTACGCTTGGAGATGGAAAATAGCTAACCCGAATGCGGATTTACACGATAAACTTGCCAAACGCCATCCAACGCCAGTTGGATGAGCCGCTCTGTATATTGCATATATCTCAATGGTATATTGACACGGAAACAATTAATTAATACGTCATTCAATACTATAGAGCATGCTCTTTTTCTGGCTGTCGGTGAATGGGAGTCGGGCTTTTGGCTTCAGGCACTTCCATGGTCCAGCATTGGAACGATGCTGGACTACAACACTTTCTATCATCAGCTTGCGTTTAGGTGCAGCCTGTGTTACTCTTTACCAGGAGCGCTGATCGTATACCGCGGCACACAAATTTATATGACATTATTCGTCGTGCTCTTATCCCAGCTATATTAGAACCTAATGGCTTGTTCCGTGACGATGGTAAGAGACCAGACGGTATGTCTTTGATGCCATGGAAATTCAGTAGCTCTTTGGTGTAGGATTTAACGTGTGTCGACATCCTTGCGCCATCTCATATTTCCAGTACAGCGGTTTGCTCTGGCACTGCTGCTGCAGCTGCGGAGACTCTCAAGCGGTGGGAATATAACTACCTGATTGGTAACTATATTTTTGAGCCATTTGGGGTCGAAACACTTGGGTCATGGGGTCTGAGTGCTCGTCTCTCATTTAGAGACCCATAAAATCAAATGGTTGGTCGACTCTTCCCGTGGCTTGTTTTACGGCCAAAGATTTAGCATTGCCATTCAACGAGGCAATGCCGCCAGCCTTTTGGGCACCTTACCAGTCGATAGCGATGAGAATAATACTTCGAAACTTCGATACAAAATAATACTTTTAGACTTTTTTTGTGTATATTAGATGGTAAGGTACCTATATAAATATAAACAACGACCTCACCGAAAAAAAAAAAGTGTTTTGCTTTGTAAGTCCAGTTTAAAAAAAAAACGTTTTTGTAATGTGTCGTAAATCAAATTAAAGGTGTTTTTTTACGCTGTCTCACCATATCTAGAAACATATATTATTTTATTTGGAAGACTTATTCACCGAAATGCATATTACCGATAATGTGACTAAATACAGTTAAGTATCAGTATAACGCTTTTACCATTTTATTCTTATGATTTTTCTTTATATATGATATTGTATTGTAAGATTGTACGTAAACACGACCGACTAGACCGATTGTTACCTAATTTTAACCATTTTATATTTTATAAAAAAAAAACATTTACCTACTTAAGAATACAGCCGTGCTATTCTAAAGATATAACTTACGATTTAGAAGTGAGTACCTTTAAATCCGCGGTGAGATTCAACACTAGCGCCACCAAAAGAGAAGTAGCGAGGTGACTGGCGAGATGGTGTTTGTGTTCCAGAAATAGCATAGCAGTTGTACCACTTGACGTAAAGTCATGTTGCCACATTTATCAAATTACGGTTTTACGCGAATAAAATAAAAGGTAAAAGTTGTTGAAAAATTCCTTTGAAAGCAAAGGAGAGTGGGCATTTTGTCCCCACCTCTTTCCCTGCACAACTGTTAACGTTGGTGTCATACAATTTAGTCTTTGCATACAATATACATGTTCTAAGGGGGAGGCCTTTGTTCAACAGTGTACGTCTTCCGGCTGATGATTATGATGATGATGATACAATAAACTGAAGTTATTGTTATAGTCTTCAAAATGACATAATATCGAACCTTGATACAGTCTGGGGCCAGCGCCCATACTAATTTGCCTATTCTCCTACACTGGAATATATTCAGTTGCGCATCTTACTGCAATGGTAAATATGTATAATTATCATTGTTTATTGGTATTATGATGTAATAGGTTTATTTGTGTTAAAATGTATATTATAACTGCCGTCGAATAAAACTAATATTTTAATAACTTGGACAAAAATAAAGAAACTTGTTTAAAAAAATCTGGAAGGTCTAATCAGGTTCAACCAGACCAGTTTAAGACAATTCCACAAAAACATCTTACAGTAACATGACTTTACCATTTTATTCAGTGAGCGCTATATTATTGGCAATTTATAGAATACCTAGGACGTTCCGGCAATGTATGAAATATTACGAATAGAATTGTCCATTACTTACTTTACCTAGGCTATGTATACTATTCCTAGGGATTGTAGGTACCTATATAATGCCTACTATATAGGTACAGTCCCTCACTAAAACCACCCCGGTGGTCACCATCTGCACGAACAAGGGAAGTCCCGGGACCTCTAAAAAGAACAACTCCGGAAGGTAGTAATGTTTACCGACAATATGTAAAGTAAATATTTTCGTATGTGTTATGTCATATAACAACTCAAAGCATCAACATTTACGTTTAGCTGGATTTTCATTTACTGAACTACAGTAGTAGCCTAGTATATAATAAAGCGTGTAAAAATAGGTTACGTTGGAAATGACCAATATTGTTTCAATGGCAATCTCCCTTTTCTGCTCTCGTCTTTTACACACATTACCGGCTGCGAATTAGGCAGTGTAGGTATAGAATACCTAGGTAAAGTATGAAATATATAATATATCATACATGATACAATACCTTAAGTACGTACGCTTTCGGTGTCATTTATCTATGATATGTATATATAGGTATTTAGGATACATAAGTATGTTTATCAGTTCTCTGGTTGTTATAATACAGACTCTGCCTAGTTTGGGATCAGATCCGACCTTGTGTGAACTGTCCCAAGATATAATAATTATTATTATATTATTATTCCATACATTGCCTTGGCATTGTATAGAATACTGGACTAAACAGCCGGTAACATACTTATTATGTATTAAAAGTAGATTGTTAAATGAAGTTGTTCAGATAGTTCTTACTCTAGAACGACCCGATTGGCGCAGTGGTAAGAGTCTTCTGCGGATCGGTACGTTTCATTGGTTTATAATCGACGAGGAAATTTTACGAGCAATCCGGCTTTACCGACGGAAAATTCACCATAATATTATAACTACTGTTGAGCTCAACAACTGACCGCAATGGAATCCGTCAGATTGATGATGACTGTGTTATACCATGGATAAAAGATTAGGTACTTATATTATATTATTTATTTATGCTTGTAGCCTTACACCTATCGTTATCCCATACTCGTCTTATACATGCTCATACTACAAGTTAAAGCTGGCATTATGTAAGGTAAAGGCATTTACAGTGGTGTTGAAATCGCATCATTAAATATAGGTACAATAGCTACCTTATTTTACTTACCAAAATACAAGTAGCGTCCTTATAATCCTTATCCGTGGGATCTGTGGTCTGCAGTTAATCTCTAAATAATACCATATTTCGGTTCTTAGGTAAATGGTAGCTACTTTACCACACACATATTAATTTAACTGTTCAGGATTCAAAATATTTAACTCTCCATAAACCACATCAGCAAAGGTGAAAATACACTACGGGCATAGATAAATAATATATGGGTCCTTCCGAACCTTCCACAAGATTCCACAGCCCAATTATAAAAAAAATGGTAAATAGGATGAAAGAGTAGGTATATGCGTACCCGATATCCATGGTATAACTAAAATCCTCAGAGTAATTACTAAAGCATAGAGAGAGCGAACAAATTAGACACAAATTACGATAAATCCAAGCTCCTCTCTCTTATGACGCAGATTATATATATGAAAGAGACAAACATATATGGACTCATATATCGAGGGCATCATTCCATAGGGGCGTATCCAATTTTGGCTACTTTTCAGGAGGAACAAAAAACTGTCTAACTTTTTAATGGGATGTTGAATCGAAATGAAATTTTTAGGAAAATTATATATTATTGTGACACACATCATGGTATAAATTTTGTGAAAGTAGCTTATGTCTTTATGGTATTTTTGGTCCTTACGCCTATATGGCGTAACGAATATTAGAGAAGTATCTGCTCAAACTCACCATACATTTAGGGGCGTATAATATTTTTCTTACTTATATCTTAAATAATGTTACGGTAAATTAATCGATATTCATTGAACTAAATTAATAACCGTCTGGATTTTTTTTAAGTGGCCTATATCTCGAAATAATTAATTTATACGCCCATATGGTGTGCCAAAACAAATGAAAACACCAATAATTCCAGAGAGGCGTAAAACTTAGAGCCCCTTTTATTCGGTATTCTTCCACTTCTATTCGACTTACGTTCTCTACTATGCTTTCTCGTTGTTTACTGAAGTCACCAATATTCCAAAAAACATTAATTCCAAGACTATTTTTTGACTATTCTTCTATAAGTTGATGTTCTTGAAAAGCGATATTTACGGGAAATAAAACAATGGTTTGCCAGCATTCACTTGGATGGATGCTTAGATATCTTCGTACAGTACGTACCACTATATAGGATGCTGTCAGGTACCACTAAGATACCAGTTACTACTCAACAAGGCCCCATATACTGTCTAGAACTCTAGAACGTTCTTGAGTTCTGGATAGTATAAGGGGCATATTGTGAACCGTCTACTTAATAAGTATTAAGAAGACGGTTCACAATATTCTTAGGTATGTAACCGTTTCTTTTAAGTATGAAATCAAAGTGTTGTCTATCAAAAATAAGTTAAAGGTTTAGCGTAGAGAGATTAAGACCCATTTCGATCGGCTGGAATAATACAACTGACCGCTGTGCACAAAAGTGTGAGACTGCCTAATAACAAATTTAAATTGGTCTTAACACAATGCTGGAAAAAAACAATTCCTGGGATAGGTCCTGATGTATGTCAGGGAGCGTATAGACGTAGTAAGAAAGATTTGTTAAATATTTTAAGGTAGAATTAGTGGACTTTTAGAATCAGATATGGTTCCATTTATGCTATAGGCCATAATTACATATTAATTTACGATAAGGCTAGTGAATACCCCGCGAGACGATGTCAATATTCGAAGAAAAGATTAAATGAACAGCTCGTAGTCCTAACCTGAACCCAATTTAAATCGAGCTGGATAATCGCATAAGATGAGGTAAATACTAAATCATAGACCAGCTTTTACGAACATAAGAGTACACAAAACCTGTATTTTACACTTGACTAAGGTTTCTTTTCTTTTTGTAATAGTTCACTTAATTTAGTATTGTAAAAGCACCAAGAAATTCTAAAGAAATGTGATAATTATCTACTGTACGCCTATATGGCTCGACAAAATAATGTATTTTTACATTATTTTTGTCGTTTTAAGTTATACGCCCTTTATATTTTATTAAATATAAATTAAACTATAAGACTTAAAAATATGGGTGTCAAGCCAGATTGTGTATTCGCACTTCTAGATTTCAAAAATGCAATAAAAAAAAATCGCATTTTTGGGTATACGCCCCTATGGAATGATGCCCTCGATATGCTTAAAACTAAATGTACATTCCGAAATTGTCAAACGGTCATACTTGGTCTCTTACTACACTACCAATTAAAAAAGGACATAGTTGCTTACTAGAACGGTTCTACACGGTTAACTGTACAACGTATTTGATTTAGTCGTATTATACGTAGTGAATGTCAGTCCTTGTCCTGACATTGTTTATTTTAAAAATAATATAATTTTTTGGATAATATAAGCAACTTGATTGTGTACAAAAGGTGCAAAGGACAGATAAATAAGCGTTTAATATGGCTAGTTTTGTTTTATCGTGTAAATCACATTCATCACGGAAAGATAACAATGAATTTGTAAGATTTCATGGGTAAGTGTTTTTATGCAATTTTCTTATAAAATCACGCGTAATTTTTGTATATTATCACTTATACATACACATTAGATTGATGATGATCCCTTCAGACTATCTTTTTTACGAATTATATTGTGTTAACGAATTAATTTAACAATAAAGTAATTTGTTTATTTGTGAGGTTATGTCATGCTAGTGAAGTAGATATTTTTCATCGATACTATTCGATACGATAATTCATTTTATGTCATTAAATTATAGCAAATATCGTTTTATTTTACAGTATGCCTCCAAATGAAAGAGAACTGGTGTAAAGTGCTTACAAGAGCTAGAAATAGATGGACTAAGCATAGCCGCTGTTTTTGCCATTTGGCTATAAAACCCTAATAATACAGAATAACTACAAAGACATCGGTAGATAACGACACTTATTGACGCGGGTGAAACCGCGGGGCACAGCTAGATTATAAAAAAATATATATTGTTTCTATTTATTAAAAATTTACTAAATTTATATGTTTTTACTTTTGCTCCCAGTTTCTAAAAGCCGATCAACATAAAGATTAGCCATTAATTTATCAAATGTTTCATATCAAGTACAGTGATTGGTGGACCTGTGTTGCAATATAAATCTTTTAGTCAACGAATCACGTATTTGTTGTAATTTAAACCCTTACTAGATAATTCTTAAATTTGGGACTAAATTTATATTGATGCCTTGGTGATGTATGTTTTATACAACGTGAAAATAACGTACATTCAATAGAAGTACATTTTCTGTCAAGGTCTAAATTTATTTCGATACTTCGACTTACCAAATACGGCACATCACTACCGAGGCAAAAAAAGTGTACAGTATTGCTGGAAGCAACACTCCCTCTATGCTTTAGTCATTACTCTGAGCTAAAATCAAACCATTACTCGTTTCGCATTTTTTTATGATCCCCATCACAGTCATAATTTATATGGTCATGAAAATTGTTTTCAGCCTCAGTAGTCTAGTATTGGTTGGAGCAAATTGTAAAAATATTTAATCCATGATTTAATTCTGAATACACCTTCATATATTCAATTATAAACTTGTAAAATAACTGGCCGTATATTCGTCTATTGTTTTGTTACTTTGACATTTTAATAGTGACTTACATAAATAGAAATGAAAAGATGTGCAACTATATTTGAAAGAATTCAAAATTATGACTATTATATAATATTTTTCCTTATATTCTAAGAGACCAAATAAAATTATGGACGGCGAGCCTGAAGCGTTATCTGATACTGCGACGAATTGCAATTTGGCATCTGCATCGGAAACGTTATCAGATAATAATCAAGCCAAACTAGATTCTTTAGAGAAGAAAGCTGTTCATTTAAGGTTATTATTTTTATTTAATGTCAGTCACCATATTACACCAATACAGTTAACTAAAACAGTAATAAACACGAAATACGAAGCTTACCTCCGTCGAAAAGATTAAGATTTCAAATAATGACTAATTTAATACAATATAGGTACGAATAGATTTTCGTATAAAGATACCTACTTTATTATAATAAATTATATTTTATTTTAGATTAGTCTTGGAGAAGGATTTTAAAGCAGCGGATATAAAATGGAGTCTTTTCGTTGCAGCGGCTTTTAGTTTTAGATATGAAAGCTGTCTCCGACCTTTCCCACCAGCCTTCTTAAAAAATGGAGTGAAGGACATGGATGAATTAGTATGCCTATAGTTTAATAATAGTTAATAAGTAAATTTTATACACATCACTTGGTGTTCGTGTCTACAGTAGATGAACAGTGTCTTTATTCGGCTTTAGGTAGGTAGGTACTACTTTATCACAATACAAAAATAAGTACCTACCTAGTTACATATTTAACGTATCAATATCTAGTATTAAAAATAATTTCAAAAATGTCAACAGTAGCCGTAAATTCCGAAGGGATAGAGGAAGGAAAGAACAATATTTCTCTGCATTCGGATCATGGCTGAAATACTATTAGAAATAAAACTTTTTCGACTGGATACATTACAATACAAAGGCTGTGTTACCTACCTTACAACATAATGTGAAATAAACTTTAATGTAATTATAGATTTAAATTATCTACATCAAAGAAGTTGCATTGGAATATATCGAATATCTGCTACGCGACTGATTTTGTTAAAAGTATTATATATAAAATTAACTCTAACTCAAAAATACTAATACACAGTTTTTTTCTAGCTTAGTGTAATAACTGACGTACCCGCTTTGGATTTGGTCTTACAGCAGTTGGATAACTTGGATAATTTGTCGAATATCAGTGATATTATTGATTTGTTATTTTACGTGCTCGTAAGATTAAAGGAGCCTACTTTAAAAACTGTGCCCGCAGAAGTGGTATGTTTAACATTCTTCCAACTGCAGTGCTATTTTCTAAAAGGCAATTACGTTGCTGTAAACGGCGACAAGCTTGTCGACGAGACAACCTTGAGATCGATCGGGCGTGTAGCGCTGATTTAATCGTTATTCACTAGCGCTGCTGTGGTCGTCGACGAACTTAAAGTTGTAGCCTCTCGTCGCTGATTTGTAGACGAGATAAGGACGTGAAAAAAATAATTTTAATCATCGATCAATAGTGTCAATAGTGTCAATTTGCCCGCCGTTGGGTAGTTCCAACTCATGGCCGTTACAGTCTTGAGCGCTAGTGTAGCTTTACGCAGCTTAGTGAATACCAAACTGAGTTTCAACGCTGCAGCAGCGCTGTATGCAAGGCGGAATCCTTAAAGAATAGCAAAGCAGTATATTATTTCTAATGTTACAGTACCATTTAATATTATTTACATACATATGACCAATTTAATTTTTTTTTAAATGTATTTATTTTTTAGCATGATGCTGTATTAGCAAACGCACATTCAACATTGTCTGCACCGAAGCCGCAATATATATTTCAAGTAGCAAGCTCCTGTAAATCCACTGCAGAAACCAAATGGAAAGAACTTTCAAAGAACCATCATATATTCTATGCATATCACGGAAACCGTTTAGAAAATTTTTACACCATTCTTAATTTTGGTTTGCAACAACACTTGAATAAGGTAAGTAATTGTTTTTTTTTTGTGATATTTTGTCGTGCCTGGGATTCAACCACGTACTTATAATCAAACCACGTACTGTAAGACTGCTCTCTTTAACAATAGGAACATACCTCACACGATTATTATATTTAATTTTGGAAAGTAGGAAGAAAGTCAGTCATCGACTACACGTATTAACAAAGTAATTTTACTAGTTACAATAGTTTTGATATGATCCTATGAGGAGTTGCATCTCCGAAAGTCATAATCAGATCATGAAAATAGAATCATATTTCTATGGGACCAATTGGAGAGTATCTAGTAAACTTATTATTAAAAAAAAAAGATAACTTCTTTGCCAAAGACTTAGTTAAAAATAAGTTTTACAACAGCAGTTTGTTTTTTGTACTACGAAAATACCACAAAAGATAGTTAAGTATCACAAGTATCTGAACCGGGCTTAGTGAATAAGCCTACTACTCCTACTTCACAGTAATTTTTTACTCCTTAAACTTACCTACCTATACAATACTATAATTTGTTTTGAATATTAGATGGCCAGTCGAATTACCCATTATAAATAGTTAACTAGGTTTAAGTGTAAAAGGTCGCGAGATAACTTTTGTTAAACTGGTTGTATTTCTACTATGTCCAGTTGACACATATTGCTTTTTCTTCGTCGCATAGAATACGCTGTTGGGTAATGGCGTCTACTTGTCACCGGAATTGAATATAAGCTTGCCGTATAGTCATGGAGGATTCGGATGGGGCGCGAGTTGTATTGGTGGTCACTTATCTTGCATCGCCATGTGTGAAGTTATCGATGCCCCCGAAGGAATTAATTACCAAAAGCCTGTCTCTAATGAAGGTTAGTTTTTAGACTATATGTATGTATAAATACTGTTGCAATTTTACATTGTCCTCGTTTCTATCAACTATTTCGTTGCTTGGAAGGCCAATTCCCGTAATTTTATAAGCAACAGTTTCGATTCTGATTCTTAACGTAGACCGAATTATAGATTTTTATCATGTTTTCCTACCTCTTTAACCCACCTCGGTATCAGTGGTCAACGTCTGCACAAACAAGAGAGGTCCTGGATCATCCCAATTTACCAACTCTGGAACCCATGTAACGTCTTTTAGGCACATCCCTAGAGAGATCGTTAATGAATCTCCCTAGGTCTGCAGTGCACGGCAGCACCAAACCACCAAATCAAATAACAAACTAAGTGATTTAACCATCGTATCACCACTCAGCCCACTTATCCTCACAAACAGAATGTACCTGTGCCGTCGTCTATCCTGGGGTCATTCGCTGATCCAGAGATACTAAGTCCTAGCCGGGTACCTACACTAACACACATAATCGCTATTGCAAAGCATATTTTGTCAACATACCATGCCATTAACAATTACAATTATATTTGAATCACAGGTGACGGTATCTATGAAGACGAAAAAAACAAATTACTTACGGAGCAAGGTGGCGACGGCCAAATGACACAATACATCGTTACTAACTGTGATCTTGTAAGAGTACGATATATGCTTGTGTACGCCAAACAGCCTGCATCAATGAGGTTTCCTACGGCGAGCGTCAATAGAAATGGTAAAACGGCCCTGAACTAGTAAATTCGTAATATTCTTCCTACCCATACTAGTTATAATTTTAGAACTTTGCAGTTATAACACTACATCAGCAGACGATGAATAACAATTTTAGCTCCCTAAACATGTAGGTACTTACTAGGTTTAGTTACATAATTATGTTTTTATTCATTTGCAAATTATACCTCCTGCTTTTGCGTTTTCAGTTTATGGAATGACAAATAAATATATCTAATAATTTGTAAATACTACATACCAATCTTTACTTGAACATTCGGTGTCAGAGTTTAAACCGCCTGTAGACCTCGGATATGACTTTTACCGTAGAAAAATCTCTCGTTTTTCGTAACTGATATCAAACCAATTTATAGAACTCACATGAATTTGAAAACACATGTGCGTGCCGGGGTTTTACAATCTTTGACTTGGTAGTTCAGCGGTCATACCACACGGCTTTCACTGCTGCTAAAACATTTGACCGTAATTATGATACAAATTCGAACTTTCTGCACTTTTTCACACTAAAAGCTTTACCTATGCCAAATCTCAAACTCCACCAAGCGCGCAATGCTCTTAAAGGGATTTGAAGCTTTTGCTTTACGTATTGAATGTATTATTATGAAACATTTTCTATCATGTTTTTAATAGGTTAAATAATAAAAAGTTTATCCATTTTTTTGGCCGCTTTTATTTTTTTTTACCTTGTTGGATGTTTCACTATATTAAAAGGAGAGATGGATCATTATACAGCCTAAACCGCTGGAGCTAAAATGTTAAAATTTTGGCAGTAGATACTAAGAAGCTGCATGATAATATGCTTTAAAGGGGGCAACATTTTTCGTACCTACGTCACATTGCGCCGCCGTTTGTGGCACTTAAAGTCTAATACGTTTTTTATTTCAGTTGGTGGGCTGCGCCAATGGCTGGCTAGGCACAAGTTGTTTTCGATTCTACTTGGCTACGGGTTAATGTTGGCAACCATCGGCTTCGCAAACAATCAACCGATCCACTATTACTACAAAATACTATTAAAAAAGCTCGACATCGCATATAGTACCGTTAAAGTGTGATGACTAATGTTTGTTGATTATAAATACTTAACTGTCTAGCGTTATGGATCAGTGTGAAGTTAAATTTTTTCGTGACTTCAAAAACATTTTTAGACAATTTTATGTTTATAATAAATCTAGAAAATGTATTTTTTCATATATTAATTTTTGTTTCTACGTCAGTAAACCAATGAAATACATTTAATCGCATATTAGGGTAAGTACTTACTTACCGATGTAAATACGTAGAAATACATATAGGCACAATTGGTAAGTAGGTAGACGTGTTTTTGTCATTTTGTCACAGAGTGAATATTGTTGGTGAAATTAGAACAATGGTGTCCAGTCATCGTTACGATTCTCTCGTCATGGGCTGGAGCGCAATCATTGTACGATCAAAAATTCGTGTCGATAGTAGGCACTGGGTAAATTACATACTTACATATTACACACCATGTTGTCATTACTATGCCCATACAGAGGGACAAATCAACAGTTTCACATGACCATTTGACGCAACGGTCCGCTACATATTCAAGAGAAATATATTTTCAAATATTTATTTAATTGATAATCCCAAGTATTATTAGTAAACTACACCATGTGGAGTTTACCACACTTTGGTGTCTGGTTTTTGTTTGGTGTATGTTCCAAGATTTTAGCTCAAGATCCTGTAGCTAATTTACCACAAGGACGGATTGTCGGGGTAAGAGACATTTGTTACTTAGTTTCTATTTGTTTACGTGTAGTAACTTATTTGCGTGCGTGCTCACGACATCGACATGCCAAATAAATTACTAGTTATCTAGTTACATAATATTAGCTTTTAGTACTTATTTACCTTAAAGAAAAATAAATCGATAGTGGTCGATGGAGAAGAGATAATAGGTAGACGTGTTACCTACTATCATATACGCAAGCAGTTTTGAAGGTAGGTATTGGAACATTTGCAATTAAAATTAAATGAAACAATTTTCTCGGATTTAAGAACTTATACCTAATCATCCTTATTGAGCCGTATTAATTTAAGAAAGGATATACCTACTTAAACCTGCAAAATACGAAGGAAATCCTTTTGCTTGCATTCATAATAATTTCAAGCAAAACTTATACCTTAGAGTAGAGAAGCGTATCTTTTCTTTTAGGAACATAAAAGTAAAAAAGTATTCATAAACTTGAAATCTATGCCTAAAATCCTTTACCTACCTACTTTATCAAAAACATCTAAGTATGACCAAATCTCTGTGAAGTGCATTTTTATTTGTTTCTATATTACAGAAATAGAACTATTGATAGGTAATTTACCAAACATTTTATTCCTAGTACAACCGCAATGGTAATTAGGCATCTACTACCTACCAAAAGCCACAGAATAAAAAAAGAGTAGGTATGCTTTCACAGCCATTACCGATCTTGTCCAACACAAATACTATGAAGGTACAAATGCTATGTAGTAAAAGCGTAGCACCAGCTTGTTAAAAAAAGCTGAAGCAAGGATTTTAAAATATCTAGATGAGCATTTAAATTTAAACGTACCATTTGATAAAAGAAAAACTATTGCTTGTAACTAATAGGTAACTAAACCATTTGATTCACGCTTTATGCAATTACCTTTTGCAGATCAAGGCTTATACAGAAAACTCTGTGACACCAATTGAAATATACTACGGTGTACCGTATGCAACGCCTCCAAAAGGCCGATACAGATTTTCGGTAAGTTTTAGATTCCTTGATCTAACAGATTGCCGTAGCCTAAAGGCATGAACAAAAACTTATTGTCATCATCATGGCCATTAACTATTCTGTTAGATCTTAAACCGACCAATGAAGTGGACCCTTATTTAAATTGATAGCGCGTTTGATCCATTGCAGGGCAAATGCCTACCTTGTTTTCTCCTCTCGATTTAGGGCCATAGTGAACCAGTTGTTCCTATATATAGGCATACAGTTAATTACGCCATAACCACCTTCATTCTGATCTTACATGTTGTCGGTTAATATTTTGTCCGGTTGATGCGAATTTTAGCAGACATCCAGTTATATCTCTGACAGGCTCTTTTGAAGTAACATCACAATTAAATCTGTGGAAGGTGTAGGAGCACACTTGCGATGTTTCTATTGTGTTCAATTCGGTCCGTATCTCGCTGTTTTAGACTCTTAGGATACTACGTTCTATTGCCCGCTAACAAACCTCAACCTATTCTATTAAATCTTGTAAATGCTTTTTTACTCTTTTTTAGGCTCCTGAACGGCACGCTGGTTGGAGAAGGACGTTTTTTGCACATCGAATACCTCCACACTGTCCCCATTTAGGAGATAGTGATAAGGATAATTACAGTGAAGATTGTCTATTTCTGAATATATGGACACCACGGGTTAGCATATTTTATATTATATTGCTGTATTCAATTACATTTTAGTATATCTACCTATTCATAACAATATTTTTCTAGACAGCGTTCAGATGGTAAAACCCTACCTGTAGTTGTGATATTATACAGTGAATCTTGGATAAGGGGTGGGATATCTCTGCCTTGTCAAGAATTAGCGGCCAACGGTGTTGTGGTGGTGACAGTAATGTATCGATTACATTTGCTCGCCTTTTTCACTCTACGTTCAATATCAGCCCGAGGCAACCTTGCACTCTTAGATCAGTACTTGGCATTTTTGTGGGTCCGTGATAATATTGCTGCATTCGGTGGAGACCCAACTGCAATTACAGTGCTCGGCCATTCTGCTGGTGGTGACAGTGTATTACACCATATTACATCACCTCGATCTATTGGTAAGTACTACAGTTCTGTGTTAGTCTAGTGATCGCGTATGAGCATAAAGTCCTGAGTTTAACTCCAGGGTTGACCAAAGTGTTATTGGTGTTTTTCATTAGGCAATTCTCAGTAGCAGTATGAAGTCTGGATTTGTACTCGGTTGAATGACGATATGCTTACCCCATATTGTAACTGGTGAAATGTGGGTGTAGTAGGTATTCACCTCTGCTTTCACAGAAATAGATCACAACGTTTTAGGAATCCGTGGCATCGCCCATAGGAAGTAACGTCCGTAAGCAATGTAAGCATCTAGATTTATCAGTATTAACAGACATTAACAGTGTTTATGTACTCGTCATTACATAGTTATTCATAACTAGTACCCTTATCGTTATGTAGAATTAAAAAGTGGGTATTTAACGTTGGCACTGTATTATCGCAAAGTAACTTCTGGACAAATAAATTCAGTGCTTAATTGTTTTGTCGCCAGGTTTATTTCAAAGGGCCGTTATTATGTCACCGTTTGACATATGGAAAGCATTAGATGAAAAACGAGTTATTGAGAGCACCGAAGTTGAACGAATATCCCGTGAAATTGCACGTTCACTTGGCTGTTACAGTGATGAGGATCTCGAAATATTACAATGTATGCGGGAACGTCCTTTATCGGATATATTGACAATATATTCGGTAATATTTTATAAGAATGCACCGTATAGATTTATTACATACCTAGGGACGTAATAATTGTGTTGAACTTTATTTTTTAGAATGAAACGTGGAGTAGCCTTTTGCAACCAATATCAGACAAATTCTTACCAGAATCTGAACAATTCTTACCGAATTCATTACTGGTAGCTTTGTCAGAATCTACACAAGCTAGTATGCAATTGGAGGTACTGCTTGGAGCTTGCGACCTTGAAGTTTTACATTCCAATAGTAGGTTATTTTTTGTGTTTCAGTAGCATTAAAATTTAAATACATGTCCTTTATTGTGGTGTAACACGTTTATTATGTTTCAGGTGACAAATATAATGAATTGATGAAACAAGGCAAATCGTACATAACTGAATATGCAAATAATGAAATTATACCAGAAAGTCTACGACTATTTTCAATGGACCAATCGAAAGCAATACCTATGGTGTACTTTTTATATTGTATTTTATTTATATTATATTCTTATATAATGACTAAGTATGTCTGTTTAGTGTTAAATGATGTAACAGGGCAAAGTGAAATTTTCAGTTAACACAAGCAGTCCGTTGGGAATATATGAATGACAAATCAAGAAAAAGTTTTGAAGAACTTAATAATATAGAGTTTCCTGGTCGAGTGGAATCTTCGGCGAAATGGAGCGCAGGAATCGCACTTATTGCAGCTCGCTTGGCAAGAAGAGTAGGTCGCCTTTATGTTTATCGTTACTCACAGCCTAGAGGTGTTGATTTACAAGGACGAAAGTATAATTTTACTGGTAATACATTTTTATGTATTAATATAATAGAAATACCTCGGTTTGGCTATTATAATACGTTTTTGGTATTCTACAGGTGCTGCTCATGGTTCGGACTTGGTTTCACTGATTGGAGATGCTTTAATGCTTCAAGTAGCACGTCGACCCTCTACTATAGATGAAAAACGAGTATCTTTGCTTTTACAAAGATATATAATTAATTTTATTAAGTTCGGGTAAATCTACTTAGCCGTTCGATTCATTTTTTCAACCACCATTTGATAAACCTTACCTTTTATTAAATCATAATATTTAATATAAATATTAAAATGGATATTTAAAGTAGGAATTATCTTTCTAAATAGGCTATGGTCATACTGAAATATCAATATAAGTATTGTGTCAACATTCGCCACTGTGTAAGAAAACTTCCGAAGTGCTCTCAACAGGAGGTGGCTTTAAAATCGAATCAAGCGCCAAGCCTTGTCATACATTTTGAATAAAAAATATTAATTTGCATATCAGATCACCAGAAGAAGAAGGCATGTGGCAGCGATACAAAACAGGGGACGCAAAAATATACGATATTCGCGATGCACAGGCTCCCATCACTAACCATCACACTGCTGACAGGGACGTCAGATTTTGGCTTCAGTATTTGCCTCAACTTTCAAGTCTTCTACATTCAGCAGAAAAAACGGAATACCTTACCGGGCAAAAAGGTGGGTTGTAATAATCATAATTATACTTCATAATAGGATTATATTAACCTTATTTTGATGTTTAATAAATGAAATAAATATTACAATTATAATTTCAAGTTGAGCGTAGTTCATCACTTGGTAGGTAATTAAGTAGACGACATTGGTATTTTTGGTCATTGATGTAGGACGTATCACATAGTTAATTAAATAATAGTCAGATGTTTTTGTTCAAGGTGAAAGTCAACTTCGAGGTGGTGTATTTGCAATGTGTGGAGTCGCACTAGCACTTCTGTTACTATTGTGTATTAGCGCTTTACTTCTACATAAGCAACGGTCTCGTCATTTTACTGTGGCTAACGATGATCATCACTAAGTTTTGTTAATAAACTGATATCCAAGTAATAACTGTTATTTTATTTATGTATATTCCGCATATACTGTTATTTATATTTTTATAGCCGCTGAGAGAATACATTCCTGATACTTACCTGCCATAAGGTGATGACTAGTGATGGGTAGGGACTTTCACTACGTAATAATATTCCATTCAAATAATGAAGTTGTATACAGTATATGATTATATATTTTTTCTATATATATTTTATGGGACGAACGCACAATGGCGAATACAATTTCTATAGAAGCCGTGAATAGGACGATGCAGGATATAAGAAGTAATAATCAATTATTTGGAGGAGTCATATATTCGAATGCATCGTTGGTCTAGTGGTCGCTAAGCGCGACTGCTGAGCACGAGGTCCTGGGTTCGAATCCCGGGTCGGGCAATGTTACTGGGTTTTTCCTTTAGGTAATTCTCAGTGGCAGCACGGAGTGGATTTGTGCCCGGTTGCTGGCAATTGGCTCGCCCCCTATTACATTGGGACTTAAAAACATAACTGGCGAAATGTGGGTGTACTATATGTGCACCTCTGCCTACCCCTTCGGGGAATACAGGCGTGATGTTATGTATGTTTTTATGTATGTCATATATTCACTCGTATTTATCATATTCATTCGTGAACACTTTGGAGCCCTGGTTCTGCTCAATTGCGTCCTTTATATGGGCAGATTGTGACGCGTGGAGTTAGAAATTCGCCGTATTACGACATAATACCGCCGTATATCGTCGGTCCGGAGCGTGCGGACGTTGTGCGTTGCCAGGGCCAAAGTCCGGTAGGGGTGGTAGCAAGAAATCCACCGGGAATTCTTAGCACCCCCTGCTCCTCCGTCGCATAACTGTGTTTGTCATTATGGTAGCAAGCTGCTATAGTCCCCACGCTTGGCAAGTGGCTTTGGGATCGCAGTATTGGTAGTCAAGTTACAGAAGACACTGCTACCCATCTAGTAATAACATAGTAACTTAACGAAAATATTAAAGTAACTCGCCAACATAGTAATATAGAAAGTTACAAGATAGTAAATAACCAACACAGAAACTTACCAACATAAAAACTCACGAACATAGTAAATTACCAATATGCAGCCTCCTCAACAAATGAATACATTACCAACATTAACTATAATAATATAGTAACTTGCCAACATTATAATACAGTAAGTCACCAACATAGTAACTATCATCCATACAGTACAAACATAATATTACCATTTTATTACCACGACCGACAATATTACTACAAGGGCCAATCTTACTACGACAGTCAATATTGCTACGACGGCCATCATAATAATACAGTACCAACATAGTACTATAGTAATTTAACGTTAAAAAGACGGTTTAAGGGCTAGTATTACTTTCATAATTATGTTTTTTGCTCAGGTTTTTTTAATAAAATATGAATAAATTTCGCTATAGGGAGCTTTGTCTTTTGAATTATAATTAAATGATAATAGAAACTTAAGAAGAGTAGACATCATACCCTACTTGAAGTGCGGGCTGATTCTATAATTAATATTACTATCAAGTCCAAATCGCTAAATTAAAAAACTGTGCATAGTATAGTGGAGAGAGGAATGGAGGAAGGAAAGGGAGGCCTTTGCCCTGCAGTGGGACGATCATGGCTAAAATAAATAAATAATAATATAGTTACTGAGATACGATGAACATTGCATGCACATGTTTGTTTTATAAATATGCAGCCTTAAAACTCAACCACATTTTATGTGATGATTAATGACGCTGTAGCTTTAAGTATTATTTTACCCTTTTTAAAGTATAAAGAAGGGATGAATCCCAGTTGGCATCCCTGATGGGAAGTCGACTCGAACCATAGACAAATAAACCATTCTCTAAAATTCGAAATCAGATTATTTTTTTAGATTAGGAAAGAGATCATCACAAAAAAATACAATTGTCAGAAGTTCGACATTCCAGACAAAGTCTCAATTCATAAAAGCTCAACCTAATTACTAAAGCATTAATAATTGCTTTAGTAATTACCTACTCTGACGCTCAACCCCAAACGTAAAGAGCTATAGACAAGAATATAGAGACGTCATAAACAATCTTTCAAAACTCAATATAAGTCTGTGAAGTCAATAACTCAATCCGGTTTTGTTGGTTAGCTTTTCAGCTTCAACTTTTCGACGCCGTTTGTTTTACCTTAGACTTAGCTTTGATTTGGAATTAAATAGGTTATTAGGTGATATTTGAAAGTGTAACAAAGACAGTCAAAGTGCAACACTGTTGCCCTACAATGCTAATTTTGTATAACTTTCTCGACACATGAAATAGTGGCATTGATTTGTTTATGGTGGTTTCTTCGTGTAGCGTTTTTTGACAAAACAAAAATATGGCTTTAGCCCTCCAAAGACGAGCCAATGTAAGTAAATTGTTATTTAGTTGCATCATTATTCATATGAATGACGAAATGATGATGTAGAAGATATAACTGTGTAGGTAATTGAGGGATAGTTAAAGAAGTAGCTAGTCAAAAGAAGAACAGAATATTTGACAGCTTATCTGACGACTTCTACACTAGTTTCTTCTACTTAGTCATCAGATCTCTAATTGTAATAAGTTTCAATCACTATAGGTGTATGGAGTTGAGAGCAACCTCATTTCGGGTTTTTACATCTCTGAGTGCTTGTGTCAGGTTACACTAATCTATTGAGAGACAGTCAAAATCAATGAGTTTTCATCAAATATTGTTTACACCAACAATCAGCTAATGATCATTAGCAGATGAGCTGAAAGAGATGTATATGGTGTGAGTTGAAGAGACCAAGTGAAAGATTAAGTGGTGAATTTAGAAAGGAATTAGGAAAGCTGTTCCATGCAGCATAGAAATGATGAAATTAAAACCTCCTAAGGCAAATTTATATTTTCTGGGTGACCTATAAGGGCTGCCCATACATGGGAGACCCATATGGATAGAGCCTACAGTGCTGTGAAACAAAGGTCTAGTACGATATAGTTGCCAGAATGTGGGTAACGTTGTATGGGCTGACCAATTTGCATTGCTGTGAAACAATGTTCTTGTGTCTCCATTCTGTGGGTCTCCTAAACAGCTGTGAATCTAGCTTATGCAAGCATTTTTTGGTAGATTTATTAGTAACTCAATTAAATGAATGGCCCATTTTAGTATTTGAAATATTAATTAGTGCTGATCTTAGAAAATATCATTATTAGGCAGTTCGGCTCGCGACCCCGCCACATCACAATATCATTATTTACTGTGTATTTATATAGTGTACATTTTTTTATCATTCAATTTGTTTTTATTGTTAATGATTCTAAAATTTTTCAGGTTCGATTACCTCCAGAAGTCAATAGAATACTATATATCAGAAATTTACCCTACAAAATATCTGCTGAAGAAATGTATGACATATTTGGAAAATATGGTGCTATTCGACAAATACGTGTGTGAGTACATTTTTTAAGACTTTTCTGTCTGGGCTATTCTTTGATATATATTGTGCAGATTATAATAATACCAATTATTATGTTTCAAGTGATTAACCTATATTTATTTTTACAGAGGAAATACACCAGAAACAAGGGGAACTGCATTTGTAGTTTATGAAGACATTTTTGATGCAAAAAACGCATGTGATCATTTATCAGGTTTTAATGTTTGTAACAGGTATCTAGTAGTGTTGTATTATAGGTCTAATAAAGCATTCAAAGGTATGGATATTGAGAAGAAACAAGAGGAGATTGATGCATTGAAGAAGAAATATGGTATATCAAGTGATGATCTTCGTAAATAAAGGTAATTCATGATATAATATGTATTATTTTGTCCCATCCACCAGAGCGCATATTCCTTTGTTCTCACAATTTATTAGGAACTATAAAAGACCAATCAATATTAGTATTCATATTTCTCAATAGTCCTGCATGATAATAAGAATCACGATAAGCAGAAAGTATCCAATCCACATCGAACTAATATCAAGATATATGACTTTAAAGACACAGTAAACCTGCTGGTTTAAAGGCAGACAAAGGGTATTTTCTTGTATTTGAATATTTAAATTATGGCATTAGGTTTACTTTTTTACCTCTTTAGCATAATTAACTCAATTTTGGTGTTGGTGTGGAAGGATCTTTTCAGCTTAACTACGTCCAATCAGAAAATGATTTTTATGATCTATGATGATTTTTCGGACTATTATCATAAGAAATGTAAATGCTAGTTTTTGCTAAAGACCGTTGGTACATTATACATTGGCCCTATTACTTTCTGGCACTCGCTCTGCTATGGTTCGGGGAATACAGACTTATGTTAAGGAACAACACTGAAAGGTAATTGGTGATAAATTGGAAATAAATAAATACAAAATGAGATTACACGTTTATTGTAGGTACATGTGCATGCCTGTTGTTATAACACCTGGATGCTAAGCTAGAATATATTAAAATACCTGAAGATACCACATTATTAGAATACCTTGGAGTATATTATTAACTTGTTGCAAGTAGGTAGTACATCAGAAATATATTACTGAAACAGCCTATCTAGGCTTTAATTTTAACCATTATTTGTAAGGATATTTTAAGAAATAACAATTACTCTAATCTAGGATAACATATTTTAACTTACATAGTTACACAGTGGTAAAGAGAAACATACTCTAATAGATACAAACTAGGTATTGATAATAGTTACCATCGATAAAAATACCTAATATTGTAACGTCATACTACTCTTTTTGTAAATGTAACTTGAACTATCCATACAAATCCTCATTTACAAATCGATTGATCAGATATATATATCACGGTTTAACTGATCTTAAACATAAGTTATAAAATGAAATTTAACACATCGGGATACATATCGTTTTTAAAAAACGATTGCTGTCTTTCTATTATTTTAAAGAGTATTTATATTAATTAAATAATGATATCTAGAATAAATATCATGTTTCAGTAACTAGACACCTAAATAACACAAATGAGTACACTATAAATAATTATACAAGAAAATATCAAAGTGTAACAAATTAATCTTAGTTTTAATTCGTTATTACATTATTCGGTTTATTTGTCCTGTCAAATGTTAACACAATAGAGTTAGAACAAGAGACACTAAGGCTGGGTGGTTATATAAAAACAAACAGTTGAAGCTGTTGACGATAGAGATATTGTTTGCGGCAAGTTATTATCCTGATCTGAACTGGTGCCAGCGCTTTACCTATGTACAGTTAACGTTACGCAAACACTACGTCGTAATGGTAAAGTTTGCTTCATTGATTGCATTTCTCAGTCTGTTAATCCTCTCTCATTTAAAAACACGTTATTCCGTTAATGCACTTGGTCAAAGACTAGTTTGTTACACCTCGTAATTTGAATAAAGGCTAAAGAAATGCTAATGAGACGAGATATATAATAATATAAACAATCTTTCCTCTACCGAGTTACATTACGATAGCATGCAGTGACGTGATACTTGTTTCGTCGCCAAAAACGGCTGTCGTGTTTCGTGGTACAAAAAAGTGGTTGATAACGCAGTTATCAACATTCGGTCCGCACTTTTGTGAATAAATCAACTCCTGTACGGATAGCGTACCAAGTGATTCCTACCTTTGTTTCCATACTTGTTTTTTATCCGTTATTAGTAGTAGATTGTTATTGTGAGTAATTCTTGATTTAAATTATGGAATCACGTCCCGGAAGCCATATACAAGCTTTGAATTCTTGAATTTTCTTCATTGAATACAGACAACTTCTAATTAAAATGTTATAAATCCCTTAGTTTGTTCATTTTCTTTATCTCGTCTCGTTGGCCTCCCTTTACATTATAAAGTAGAATAGGTGCTCATGGAACAATATAAATTAGGAAGCCGAAGCAAGACGCGCTCTGCCTTCGGCGACTAGTCGTTTGTTTAGATAGAGATCCTCATCAGTGGAGGTATCTATCAGGTCGAGCGTTAAAAGGGGCTCGCTTGGGTTTAATGGATCTTTACCAACATCTTTACAAATTCCTACAAATTCCTGCTCTACGCATAATTCTTGGAACCTAATGCAGTCTTCTACTGTCCAGTCTTGATGCAAGGGCCAGACATCTGAAATAAATATTGGCAAAATAATAATATTTTTTTACCAAGTTAAGAATATTTTTGGAAGAAGGAAAGGGAGGCCTTTGCCCTGCAGTGGGACAAAACAGGCTGTTAAAAAAAAAAAAAGAATATTTTTACTATTGATATTATAGCGATACCTAGAAATTGAACAATTCAAAGAATTACATACATCCTACAAGTAGCTTTATCTAATAATAAGAGGAATATCGGACGTCAAGCATAAGCGGTATAACTAAATTGTAAAAAATAAGATTCATCGCAGGTTACTTCTTCGATAAGACAGTATTCCCCAGAACGGCACCCCAACAATATTTTTTTATAGCCTATGTTACTCGCGATGGTGTAAGGATTCGAACGACACTCCATACATCAAAATAAATACAGTCATACATGCACCCTGAAAATATTACACTCCTTATTAGGAACTCGTGTAAAAACTGAATTATTACTTTATTTTCGTCAATGCCGATATTCAATACTAAAACCGTCAACATACTAGGTTTTTAACGGCACAATACACTACAAAGTACTTACCATATAGACGGGCTTTAATAGCTTGCGGTGGCAAGGAGCGAGCTAAGGGGACGCTCGCAGGTACGGGTCGCAAAGTTTTTATCGCAAACAGAGCCAGATCTCCATAGTCGCAAAAATAAACAGAAACCATTTCTGATGAAACACTCCCCGCAATAGTTACTCTGAAAGAAAATTTGTAAATCATAGTTACAGTATAAGTCTCCTGTGTCGTAGATGCGAACATGAACACCAAAAAAGCCTATATACTAAAGAAATTATTTGTCCAATGCTGAAATTTAAGGTAAAATCGCAATAAATTTATTATTATTATTACAATACAATGGCTTCGAAGCCACTGTTCAGATTATATTTATGGTCTAAAATAATTTAATTACTTTTTTAGAAATAAAATTCTCTTGTGTATTTCGTACCTATACCATGAATCATCCTTTTCATAATATACAGTGTATAATTCTCCGCCAGCTGGATTGACAGGCGCATCCAACTCGGACAATTTTGGACATTCTGTTTGCAATGACGACATCATTGTTTGAAGTGTTCGCCTAGTACTGTTTGGCTGCACCTAAAAACAATTAAATACTATCTTAAAATCATATTCTCGAGTATAAAAGCAACCTTATGATCATAATATACCTATCAAAGCAAGTTTTACTTCCATACTACAGTGCGGCCGCTTAGAGAATGCGTTCCTGACGTCTTTCATTAGGTCAATAGTAAAGACAGGCAATAAATAACGCCGTAACAACCACTGAACCAATAATTGGAACCATGAAAATAATAATGTTGTAAGTCCCAAATATGAAAATATGAAGAATATAAATTATATAATACCTATCATTCAGTCTTCTCACAATATCGCAAACATTCTAATATCGTCTTCCATTAATCAGGAAACAAATCCAAACTATACCTAATATGCTTATTGTGTGACGTCATGACATACAAATATTTCATGTCTTATGTCTTCTTATCGTATGGTATTGAAAACAATATTGTTTGAAGTATAGATAACCCTACCGACATAAACCCCTACCCTTCAGACACAAAGAAAAGTACCGTTCTCGAGGGAATGAACAATAACATTCTGCTGAAGTCGTAATGGCCGCTAGATGGCGCTACGTGTGTTCCGAAATTCAAATTAACCGCGGGGCGCTCCTAGTCCTAGAATAGTAAGCAGGAAGTAGGTTACCAACTTTCCAGCCAACAATAGGTAGAAAAGCATTATTTTTTCATTGAAACAGTTTACCTTGGTTTATTTATGGCTAATAAACCTTAGCTATGAGTCTACAAGAACATAGCATGAAGCCCATAGCCCATGAATAGTAAAATGTACGAATTAATACTTAATAACTACTTACTACAAAGTTCCATGGATTAGCGGCCATCGCGATGTAAACGTCAAAGCATTTTCCAGGAGCAGGCAGCGTAGGCGGTGGCAGCGCGGCACCGTTTGAGGATCGTTCCTCACTCAACATCGACGGGCTTCTAAAGATGCGCTCTTTTTTCTTATGCAATGCCTCTACATGATTAGTCGTGTCCTTTTCGTCTTCCTTTACTTTGTCACTAAAAACATCAGGCAGTCGTCAAGTTGAATTGAATTTATATAGCTTTTGATCGCTTAAAATTTGAGACTTATTTAGGCATACAAAACTGTTGCCTAGACAAGGTGTTCTTATTATTAAATATGTGCACAGATATTTAAAATTGACAGTTTATTTGACCCTTTATATTAGGATAAATAAAATTCAAAAGTATTTATTGGTAAGTGTATCGTGGCACAAATTCTTCTTTAACGACCTACAAGTATAACGACTTGACTTTATTAACGACCTGTGGGTTAATTTGCTAATTCTGACATACAAACTTACACACTTGATTAAGTTGTACATCGAATCTGGTTGTCAACTGAGAATTACATAAAATTGGTATTGTCTAACTCAGTGAGTGACTACGGAGTCACGCTGGCATATGCTCAGCAACGGTGCTTACCGATAACTCATATACGCACCACTTGACATCTATAATTTAAAGTTAGAGACTTAATCCCAGTTAGACTAAATCTATGTCGAGTAGAGAAGCTGAAATTGATTCAATTAGCCCTCCTACTCCTTGACATCGTAATTTTTACACGACGTATTAAAAGATTATTTAAATTATAAGTATTACTGATATTTTACATTTTAGAGGACAATTTTGTTTATACTCTTTGTTTTTAATAATGTCTATTTATTTTCTGGCCCGTGGGCTGATACATAAAATATGTAGTTAAATACAAAAAAATGTTTGATTAGGTATATTATAATACCTACTTTTACAATTATTATAAACTAAGTAATTTTTATAACTAGTGGTTAAAATGTGTAATTAAACATTGTAGGTATCTATATATTTATTTATTTTTTCTTTCAGGACATAATTATAGTGGTCTTACATGCTAGGTATCCTCGCCAAACTGGCGAGACGCGCTCGTTTTAAATACACTTAACCACATTGCACATAGGTAATCACTATTGAAATGCTAAGAAAGGTAAAAAAAATCGACGACCATTCTACCTAGTTTATGTTTTAAATCTCACGTGATAGTGTTTCTTAAATCCTACCTATATTACACCATGAAGTAAATCTCGATTTATTTTATTTTCATACAGATGGAAGTATCAATGAATAACCATCATCAGCCGGAAGACGTCCACTGTTGAACAAAGAAAGGCTTCCCCCTTAGAACGCCACAATGAACGACAGCTTGCCAATTGCATCCACCTGTTGCCCGAAAGTCTGACGATATCAGTGAATACAAAATTATTATAATTAATCTTCGCAACCTACACAAATCACTTGCAAACATATCATAATACCGGCGACCACCATCATTACCTGTAAAACACTAATTTTCAAGTGCTTACTACGACCTATGGGTACCATAAGACAATGGCAGTTTCTTAGACATCAATGTCAACTGTGCTAACACAATTGAAATTTGTTATTTATCTATACAAAAACGACTGTCTAATTGTGTTACGGTGGCTAGTGGAAACATTCGGCGATAATGACATCATCCTAGTTACACATTAAAGATAGACAATACCAAAATTGATGTTTGACGTTTATTTTTGTCAAAAAAAAAGCGTACAACTCAAAAAGGTTAACAACTGAGTTAGCAAATAGACCCACTGATTGGCGCAGTGGCTAATCGAATGGACTGCTGCGCTAAGGGTTGCGGGTTCGATTCCGAACCGCAGATGTTTTTCCCGAGTTTGGGTGTGTATGTTTCTTTATGAGTGAGCTCATTAGATAACATGGGAATATTATACCTGCCTGTACCGACCGGTACTGTATTACCGGCCCGCAAAGACACCATCCATCATATAAGCACCCTTATAATTGAAGAAGTGCACAGGCCCAAAACATATAGTCATTTTCAAAACTTTGAAGTGTATACAGCCTTTGTTGCAGGCCCACAACGTCAACATAAATCAATAAAAAAATGTAAACATTCAGCTGTATATACGAATTTTGTTGCGTGCGCGGTGGAGTTAAATGATTGTATTCCATGTATGCCAAGATGGAACAATCATGCAAAGCGAATCCCGTAATCTAGAACTCGTTCTATTATAAGGGCCCCGAAGGAGGAGACACGCACTGTTGTAAATAGTCGTACTCCATGATGATGGCGTTGTTGACGGAGGCGAGGATGTTCTGCGGGCCCGTGCGCACGAACAGCTCCACGTGCGGCGCGCCGGGCGCATGCGCGGGCTCGCCGCCCGGCAGCGCGCGGCACAGCACGCGCGCGCCCAGCAGCAGCTCGCGCAGGCGCGGCACCATGCTGGTGGCCGCGCGCTCCGCCGAGCCCAGCCGCACCGCCAGTGCCTGCACGATCCTTGATCATTATATGATTCAGACACGTTACATGCACCAACTTCCAACCTGAATCAAACGTCTACTAGTTTTTCCAAATACTTGAATACAATACACTTGTCTTTGTTTTAGGGGGGAAGGTGGCATTTATAACTTACTAAAACTCGGCAGATCCCGGGACCTCACATTTTAGCCATTCATAATTTTGCGAAACTAGGCGAGAAGCATTAATGTCTCCAAGTAGGACCCGTACCTAACTGAGGCATTACAATTTTTGAGCCTTTTATTACAATTTTCATCATCTCATATGCACAATACACATAACAAAAATGCATTTTTTTGTCTGTCTGCTTGTACCGACTAATTTCCGAACCCGCAGGACTGATTTTTACGGGACTTTCACTGGTAGATAGCTGATGTTATAAGGTCTATTAAAGGCATCTTTAGATTTCAAAGATATTTAGGATTCCGCGGGAAAATTAAAACGCGGGAATTTTCCGGGTTACAGCTACTCCGCGATGGCCGGACCGATTTTGACAGGCAAATGCCGCTGATGTTATGAGTAGTAACTTAGGCTACTTTTTATATAGAAAATATTTATGGTTCCGCAGGACAAAAATAAAAACCCATAAAATTGTTAACAAAATCAAATTCAAATAGGTAAATCAGCTTACTGCTGCTACGTACGGGTATTTTAAATCGAAATCGACGGGGACCAAGTCCCGGGCATAAGCTAGTTCAATATCAAGACCTATCATAAAGCTTACTCTCGAATTTATTTATTCGGTATTCGATTCTACTACTCTCGAATTTAAATTTACGGGTTAATTGGTTTAACGGAAACATGATGCGGTTTTATTAAAAAAAAATGCTGTCAGTCAAGAAAGAAATCGGAAGATCAAAAATCTCAGTAAGTTCCTCCCAATTGACACATAATATTAAAATAATTTAAAGCCTTGAGTGAGTTAAGTTTAAGAGTACGAACAAATTTACAATTCCAATGCAATTTGGTTGGAGTTAAACTGGAGAGTAAGCCCACCAGTCTGCATAAAAACATGCCAAACTTTCTTAACCTAGTTTTTGCGCAATCGTAACCCGATAGATGCCTAATTATTATTTATTGTGTATGGATGACCTTGTTACCTGATATGGAAAGGCATTCAACGCCGGCGAGAACGTCTGTAGCGGGACCAGCGAAGACAAAGGCGCCCGCAGAATGAGTCCGCTGTCAACTAGCTGCGTTCTTACGGTACCTTCACCGTCAAGCCCGCTTATAATAGTGCAGCGAACCCTATCAGACAGACACGTGTTAAATCAACTAAAGTTACAATATATGTCAATAATGTAAGAGCACTAAAAAAATGTCAGCCAATTTTGCACTCCCAAGACGTTGTTGTGTTCCCAAACTGTTGAGATTTTATCTTTCGTCTCATTCGGTATACCTAGAAATCGAAAAATAATAGACATAACATCTCGTGGTAATGAGGTTTGTGTGTGGAGTGTCGATGCGATTTAAAACCAAGTTTCACAAACAATTGTTTATACAATACCTTTTTGTGAAACTATGATAATATCTTCCTTGATGTAATAGTTTCACAATACTCCAATAATAATAAAACAACCATAGAATAAACACTTATATATACTAACAATAATAAAAGTAAAGTCAATTAACGTCTAGTACTGTAAGTACGATGGAGCCGAGACGTGGACATTGACGGTACGACTAATCTACTAAATTAAGGTCGCTCTGTGAGCTATGGAATATAACCCTATATTGGCATTTTGTCTTAAGGATAGGATCAGAAATTAAGTTATCCGACAGAGAACCAAAGTTATCAGGACCGCCCACAGGATTAAGAAGTTGAAGAAGCAAAGTATAGGTCACATCTGTCGCAGAACCGAAAACCGTTGGAGAAAACGTGTTCTGGAGTGGAGGCCGTAAGTTTGTAAACGTAGCGTAGAACATCCTCTGGCTTGGTAGGGCGACTATATGGCTCGGAGCGAAAATGGAAGACCGAAAATAGAGCTCAGTGGCGTGCAAAAGTCCAGTGTTATGTCCAGCAGTGGACTGAGATAGGCTAAGAATAATGATGATGAGGTCTGCAACGATACAAGCTCTTTTGTAATAAGCAGTGCACGAACCAGTCGCCGGCGAGCGTGCGCACGATGTACAGCGTGCCGGCGTTGGGTGCGGGGGCCTGCGGCGCGGCGGGCAGCGGGCGGCGGTAGGCGCCGGCCGTCAGCAGCGCCAGCGCACTGCGGACCAGCGCCGCGCCGCCCGCGCGCGACACCCACACCCGCCCCTCCTCCGTAACGCACCCCACCTCCACTTCGCAGGGTTTCTGCAACAATGTCTAGACTTAGACCCTAATTTCGATAACAACATTTTAGCTCTGAAAATATCAGACCGTTTCCTCTCTTGAGACTAATATGATCGCGCATTATCCATTGCCCCATTGATTATTAGGTTTGTCCTCGAATTTTTTATTTTTAAAACGGGAAAGTTTAGGTTATTACCATTTATTCAACAGCAGCACCACAATATATGAATTACTTAGTACATAAGCATTATTAGAAACGTACCTGCGTAACCGTGAAGGCGCCCGTAATGCAGAAGTCGTGCACGATCTCCTTGTTGAGGTTGAGGTCCCGCTGCGTGGAGGTGTCGTACAGCACGACGGCCACGGAGGGGTCGGCGGGGTCGTGGCGCGGGCCGGGCGCGGCCACCAGCACCTCCCCGGGCAGGCGGCGCCGCACCAGCTCCGCGCCCAGCGAGCTGGCCGCCAGCTCCTCTGCGCCCTCCAGGCGGCATAGGATGGCCTGAGACCGGTGACACTGATCAGTCACAAGTGAAGCGGCTCGACTGGATCCTTGTTTTTCGCAGTTATAAAAGCATCAAAATATCCATAATGATTTGATAACATTCTCATCACAATATTTCAAACCTACTGCGGGTATTTTTTTCCGTTCATTCTCGCGCTAGACAGCTGAATATCACGTCTGGGCAACATCTATGTATATGTAGAGAAGGGTAAAATGCATATTTCTGTCCAGATCATTTTCTCAAATGGTGGACAGGTGACCTCACTTTTATAAGATTTTTTTTTTACTTATGTTTAGTATTATATTTGTACCAGTGGTACAATGTAACCATACGTAAGGAAAAATTCGCAAAACGAAAACCTTGCCGACACAAGTTGTTCTTTCGTGCTAAATGTAACGACTTGTATGATTGACAATTGTTGTTTATGGTAACTTAAAGCCCCTACCGAACCCGGTGTATCTACATAACCTTACCTGCGCTGGAATCTTCCTGAACTGCGGTTCTAATATTTTTATTTTATGTAAATACACTACATCGTCGTCACCATGATCACCGAGAAATACAGTTGCCGTCTCTTCATCTATTTCTAATATCTTAGCACGTTGCCAGCCACCGTCATCCAGATTTACAGCATACCTATAAGTATTATAATAAGTAGTTTGTGAATTAAATTATAGATATGATATTAAGAGATTAAAAGCACTAGCATTATGACGAATGTGACTCGAGTGAATGAGGCGAAAGAAGTATGTCGGGATCGTAGTAAATATAAATCCTTGGTCTCTGCCTACCCCTCTGAGAGATAGGCGTGACTTTGTATATTTTAATATATTATTATATAATGTAAAAGCATAATTTCTCTAATGTGTGTAATGTAAATTATCTTAAAAGGCTCATCTGTACCATCTCAGATCATCTGTGCCCTGTACGAATCACTAATTTCTGTACGAAAAATATTCTGATAATGATCAAGAATTTGAAAAATAATGCTCGAAAGTAGATGGTACGGGTGACCGTTATCTGAAGGGGAATAGTTTGCATTCATCATCATCAGCCGGAAGACGTCCACTGCTGAACAAAGGCCTCCCCCTTAGAACGCCACAATGAACGACAAATACACACAATTGTTACATATACAAAATTATATTATGTAACAATTAATGCAAACTATTTAAACAAAAATCTCAATTTACTTACAAAATACTTAACAGGCCGTGCCCACGAAGTTAAACAAGTGTAACTTATATCTTTCGCGTAAGGGGAACTATTTAATAACCAATTATTACCGTGATATATATACAAATATATTCTTACCAGGCGTTTTTAATTATCATTGACTTGTCAACGGAAGAACCCGAATTTTCGTAATATTTCGACATATCAGCTAGGAGAGTTTCGAATGCATCCTTAAAACATACAAAATTAAAAATACATATTATATCCAAAACAAAGCCTTTTTAATATACTTCAAAAAGGAGAAGGTGCTATGATCGTCTGTCTGTATGTATTTTTTTATGTATGTTCAACGATTTCTCCGTCAACCGTGGATCAATCCTAAAAAATATTTTTGTTTTAACGAATACACTACCGAATTGGCTATATATAAAGATTGTCGTAATCTGGTTATTAACTTCAGAGATATTTAACGGAACTCCATATAAGATCACTAACTTATGCCCGCGACTTGGTCCGCGTAAAATAGTTACTTTGGGCTAACTTTAACCCGCGACTTTATTTACGTAGCAGGTGAAAATATTTTTAAATAGTATGTACGTTAAGGAGCTATCTTAGGTACGTACATCACTAATGTTATTTTAAAGTACTACTGAGTACACTATATTTTTAGTTTTGTTTTCTTCCTGTTGTTCGATTTTCGCCAGAACCTCGATAGAGCAACATAAATAATTGCCCGTGCAAAAACACTTTTGGCGTAAATCTATTCCTATGTGCTTAAATGTTTGCCGCTGGGTCTTATTAATAGTTACCGCAAACGATACATTCACCGGGAATTTAATTATTTTAAAGTTAAAAGACTTCTATTTTAAGGGTGCATTTTGTGAAGATTTAATAATTATGTTAACCTTACAAAAGCCTGCGGGGGATAAATCTTAGGTACCACTTAAAATCGTGATAAAGAAATATAAAAACCTTCTTCAAAAACACGAGCTCAATAAATAGTGAAAGGTAAGTAAGTAAAAAGGCCAATGTAACTAATAATACATTTACAATATGCAATATAAATACTGAAATTCGAGGATTTGGTAAAAGATTAGACATTTTACATTAAATATTTCCAGGAAAGGGTTGAAGATTAGTTGGCGTTGGTTAGTTATTAAAACGCGAAAAAAATTCAAATAAAGGTCAATATGCAATAACTTATAATTCAAATGATATAAAAGACATTTTCGAAATTACATATTTTTATAAGACTTGATATAGATAGTGTTAACTTTTATAATTTGTAATATTTTTGATATACCACTACTAATTTATGTACAGTAGGGCCAATTTAATAGTAAAGCAATTCTGCAGTTCTAACTTCGAAAAATAAATAACATTTTATACTCGATCTTACATTCATTATACGTTACATACGTTGTAATATTTTGTAAAGTGTCAAAACTGATCTATTAAATTGGCCCTACTAGGAAAACAACAATTTGTACTTTAACCCTGATTCATAAGATCCATCGATATTCAAATCAGAAAGTACTTCCTACTACTACTTCATTCCACTACAATTTGGTTTCAGCCTATTTTAGTTAGCACCTTGAACCAATATTTCCACGAAACTCCTTTTCAAAAAAATGGCTTTAACCACGAAAAACCAATAATATAATGGATTATCAAATTTTAGTTACCTAACAAATTTGATTTTTAGTATCTTTGGAATCAATGAGTGAATGAATTTAGTTGGTGAAATAGTGAGGTCATAATTGACCATTACCATTCAATATCTACATAGGAACGGCGTTTCGCAGGTCATAAGAAGTATGTGATGTCGCTTTTTGCCTTAATCTGGCCTAAATTAATTAAAATATTGTAAAAACCTTATGCAAACCACTCAGAACACTTACACTATATTGTACTCCAATAATCCTTAGCCAAATTTCAAGGGTGGAATTGGCAACTGTTACAAATACATTCCAAAAATCATTGTCTGGGAATTGTAGCGGGGGTAAGTCACTTTCCATAGAATCATCCATAGGTGTTGTTTCTATACATGGAGATAACACATCCTGCTGATAAAGAAAAATAAAACTTGATATTGTTATGTATAACCAGTAAAGTCACACCATTGAGATATACACATGGAGGGGCCCTATTCTTCTATAGAAAAAATACCTTATACTTATATGCACCAAATCGACATATAAACATTAAATAGCATGTTGTCTCTGTTTAACTAGGCCATTACTGCATAAGTTGAAAGAGATAAATAATAGTTTGACTCTTCGAATCTTGGCAACATTCTTCTGTGACGTCAATCATATCAGTTTGCGTGGCTACTGAATAGGTATTACCCCATGTTTGGTACCAGATCTGTGGTAGATCTGCTGTCAGTTGGTGTTTAGCTTGTGATGTTTATATTGTATTTGTGAAAAGTACGCGTTTGTTTTAGTTTTTATTGTATTCAAGGTTTTGCCAGATACCTAACAATCATGCCCTCGTGCTGAATAAAACAATGTAGAGCAAGAAAAAGCCAAAATCAAGCTACATTGACTTTTTATAGGTTAGTAACCGTATTTCTCTGTTATTGTTAAATATTGTGAGGTTTTTGTGATAAATTTTAATACAAAATGATAATTGTAGAATAAACAATAAATCTGTTAGTCGTTTATAGCTGTAATTACCTTATTTTCTATATCGAACTTACACATTGTTTGTAAACAAGTTTGCTAGTGATGTGTCATGCGATGATAGAATCGATGTTGGTATTTCTGTAAGTTACGACGAGGTATAATTTTGTGTATTTAATTCTTTAAAATTGTATAAATTTGGGCAACAGATTTCCTACGTATACTGTAGATTTGTTGAAACTAGATTTAGTTTATTCGAGTCCTTGGGTAGTTTGGGATAATGAGTCAATAGATTAGAATATAGACAATGATGACATGGTAATGGTGTTGTGAGTTTGTGACTACATATATTTTTAGACAGGTTTAGATTTTAGAAAAATAATAAGTACGTATTATCTACTATATATACCGGTTATACTAACGTTGATATTCGGGAATGCCCGACTAGTTTCGGACTCTAACGGAGCCCTTATTCATGAGCAGGTGATGCGGCGGGGTCGCGAGCCGGCTCATGAATAAGGGCTCCGTTAGAGTCCGAAACAAGTCGGGCATTCCCGAATATCAACGTGAGTATAACCGGTATATATTGTAGATAATATGGATAACACTCACGAAAGTTATTATAGTAAATAAGTACGTAGGTTCAGTATTTTGAAATATTTTGCAATTTACTTTAAAATAGCAAATATAACAGACTTATTTCTTCACAAAATCACTTTTAATAAATAGATAATTAGAAAATAATTCTGCAAATACATAAAAATTTTAACATTTACCATACACAGTTAAAGTGCTTAATAATCTCGGTAAATGATGAATATAGTAATGCTTGTAATTAAGTTCCAATCGATTACAGTTTAACATAGCTTATTGTTAATAATTGGATCCCAACGAGGTCAACATATCAACAATCGATATAATCAAAAAATACCAGACAGTACATCACTAGGAAAGGCCGCCATTTTGTGCGACCTAAGTTTTGTAGGTATACACGCAAATTTTGTAGGTAGGGCCCCTCCATGTGTATTTATCTCAATGAGTCACACACACAGTATAGTTCGTTTGCAAAACAAGTGACGAATTAAGCTGAATACTACGTAAATATTATATACGTTAATTATTATTATTATTATACTTGTAAGCTTAAAATAAATAAATCTTTACCACTGGTGTCGTGTTTCGTGTTACTATAATAAATGAAAAGTTGAGTACAGACATACCGCTACTCATTAACAATACTTACTTCATTATTCGGAAGTAGCACTAAGAGTCCATTTACAACTCTGTCCTTTATTATTTTCGGACAATTTTCAACCAATTCTTGCCAATTGCTTGGCAAATTTTCACCATATTTTGCTCTAAAATTGCAAAAATAGATATTACCAAAATGCCAGGAATTCGAAGCATTACTTGAAATATGATAGTAATTGTATACAAAAGAACACACCTGTACATATGTGGTACAATAGTAGCCCAAAGGCCAGCTTCGTGTTCGGACACTAATTCAGTAAGACATGCAATAGCATTACTGCTGGAAGATGTAGGCATGCCCGCAGCCTCAGAACTTTCTATTACTGCCAGTAACTTATTCGCGGCCACTTCTTTGGCTAATTCCTCGGATGATGAAGAATCAGGATATGAGCAAGAGCAATACGACGGCCCAACCTATAATTTAGTACATAATATAGTTTAACGGCAAATATATATAAATATACTTTTACAGGATATGAAGTCTACGCTGTCATATTTCACCGTTGTTATAGGAGACTTCAACGCTAAGGTGAGCACTCAGAATGACGATGAGTAGAGAGTAGGGTTGTTTGGATATGGGCAGCTGAACCAGAGGGGCAAGTGGTTGGTCGACTTCACGGAGAAGGAGGAACGCTATTTGATGAATTCCTTCTTCCAGAAGCGACCTTCTAGGAAGTAGACATGGATTAGCCCCGATGGTTCACCATGATATCGACTTCGTCATGACGACCAATTAACCAGGAAGTATATTCAGTGATGTCTCTGTGATCGGGAAGGTGAAAACCGGTCACCGATGAAGTCCAAGCTCCGTTAATACTGCCCGTATTAAAGACGCAATAGAGCGGAGGCAGCAGGTCGATAGAATCCTTGCAATATCGCGAGTAACAAAAGCTATAAAAAAAGGGAAATAAAAAAACACGACTGCCATGTCGGGGACATGTTACATAAGATAGTGTTCCACAGAACGGTCCCCGGACTGCGATGGATTTTTTTTTTCTTTTTAGTTCGTTTTTTACCATGGTAGTCGTGTTTTTTAATATATCAATTATATTTTTTTTATTTTTTATAGCCTATGTTACTCGCGATAGTGTATGTATGGATTCTATCGACCTGCTGCCTCCGCTCAATTGCGGATGGATTCAAAAGTTACGGTGAAATAAAGAAACTCACATACATACATAAACCCTGAAATCATTACACTCCTTTTTTTGGGCAGTTGTGTAATAAAAATGTTATAAACCCCTGAAAGTTTGTTTACATTATTTATCTTGTCTCGTTGGTGTTCCTTCCTCCCTCCCCTTACGCGCCAGAAGGCACAGGACCCTTGTCCTCCATGAGTTCCAGCTGCGTGTGATAGACTTGGGGCAGACTGTAGCTTGACTAGAAATGCCCAAATAGGCTGCGTAAAAAAAGCGGGACTCGCCACTAGTCGGCGGGTCCGGACCTAAAATAGTTTTGTTCACACCCTACGGTTTTATACACAGCGACAAGAATCAGGGACATGAATTCCGGCAATTTTGTTTGGCCAGTAGGTGCAGATTTGCCGGGAAAACTAACTATCTGCTCATATATTTTGTAATCGGCGACTAATAGGCCCATTGCTTTATTTTCATACTTATTATAAAACATGATTTCTTCTTCGACATGATTTAATTTCAATTTTCTAATAACTTCATATATAACCTTCATGAACTCAATAAATTACTTACTTTAACTGTGCAATCGTAACTGGCTGGTCCTCGTTTTAGCCCCATATCTTGAACTTTATATACTGGTTCTGGAAGGCCCAACTTTTTACAAGTCCACCCTAATTTTTCGACAGATGATGTTGTATCTGGGGGTGGTTCTAAGTTATGAGCCGGCACTACGTTTGTCACTGGGCCACTGCTTTCCTAAATAAAAAAACATAGATTGCAATCAATAGTAAACATAACAACATTCCTATTAAATGTATTCCTGTAGGCAGAGGTGTATATTACACCCAAATTTTGGCCGGCGAGTCTACTGCCATCAACCGGGCACAAATCCAGATTTGCCCGATATGGGATGAAAATTGGATGAAAAATGGTTTATTATTGATATAAAAACTGTAAACACAAACTAAATACGACAAAACATGGCAAAGTTTGAAGTTTTATTGACAGACAGAGATGGCACTATAGTATGATGACGTAATGGTTTGTATTCGCCTAACAAACCTCTAAAAACTTAAAAACGTTGTAAATTCACCATTTCTTCCTGGGTTTTATTTGTTTCTCCAGTTTTCGTATTTGTTTTAAACCCTTTTTTAGATTACAATGAACTCCAACGTAATTGTTAATTTAATCAACATAACATCTCTATTTAAGAAAAACTAGACTTATGGTACTTTCACGTGCAAGTAAAATTGAGAAGACTAAGAATAAATTTACTTATACTTCCATTGATTACATTTAAAAACTTCTCGAGCCTAAAATTAAGTTCAAGAGCCAGCAACACAACAACAACACGACAAACAACACTTAATCGCTAGCTAAAATAATATACTTGTACTAACCAGACATTCGTTCGTAGCAGCCGGCAACTGCAAGGGTATAAGGTCTACAGTGTTCAGACGATCTCGTAAATTTGACAGCCGTTGTGATGCTGAGATTTTGCCGCTTTGTTTTGCGTCTGTTTCATTGATACTCCGCCCTGATTGCTTATACTGAAATTAGAATTTTAATGTAACCCTTTTAAACATATATAACAATACAATATCTTTAAGAATTTTGATCACAAGACATGAAGGTTACGAAAACGGCGCGGGCACTAATTTATAATACACGTATATTTAAGTATACTAACCTCTTCGCCTTGTAAATTGGTTTCTCTTAAACTCTGTGAGGACGAGTTTGAGCTCTTCGATATTTTTTCTACATGGTCATAAATGGACTTAGCAGTTTGTTTCGCATTCGGAGGCAAAATTTTCGTTTCGTTCGACTTTGTTACATATTTATTACTCTGTAACAAATACAACCACGTATATTATGGGACCAATCGGAAAGTTCCTTTTCACTTTTATTTTTTTTAATCTTTTCATTAAATGACAGAATTTTGAGGTAACAAACATAAAAAAATATAAATTACAGCCAAATTAAGAACATCTTTCTTTTTGAAGGAATAACTTTTGACGGTCAGAACGCTAGATTGGCGTTACTATTACTAAATTAAAATCTAAATTAGCGCGAGCGAAGCCGATCGAATACTCGTATAATATACATACATACATAAAGTCACGCCTGTTTCCCTGAGGGGTAGGCAGAGACCACGGATTTCCATTTGCTACGATCCTGGCATACTTCTTTTGCTTCATTCATTCGTATAATATATTATTACATTACCTTATGATACTGTGTGTTATTATTGAACGGTGCATTTCCCTTAGCTCTGTAAAACTGGTTTGAGTACTGGTTGTTATAGTTCGAGGCATAGTGCGTTGAAGCTGGTTTTCGCCACGATCCTTGCTTTTTTGGGAAACGATTCTGAAAATCATCATCAAATTCAGTTTATTATATTCTATGCCAGATGCATGCTTTGAAAAAACTTTTTGAAACTTGACATTTTTGATGAGTTGGTAACTGTTATTTCAATCTACTTTGACTATTTTATAAAATAACATCATGCGGGAATTATTTGTAAACCAAACTTACTAAATAGTTTAACTTCGGAGTTGCTTTTTTACTGGATTTCTGTCTTGCTACCATAGTAGCTATGTGTTGCGTGTCTTGACTAGCTATTGCATCGACATACCATTCTCCATTTGTTTGAGTTAGTTTAAAACCAGGCACATCTAAGAAAAGTTTATCCAATGACGAATAGCCCAGTTTTTTGAATGGTATTGATTCTCCTTGCAATTCTCGATAATCTCCTGAAAAACATTCCATTTTTTAAATATACTGTCTCTATTTAAATTTTTCGCAACAGTTAGTTTAGTTGCTGTGTTCCAATTTACAAACATATCAGAGCTACTTTAGCATATATTTATAACTAGCTTCTGCCTGCGACTTCGCCTCACAAATTTCATGAGTTTAAATTTTTCCACGGAATCAGGAATCCACAGACTATTATTAAAATTGCTTACTACCAAGCTCATTTTGTATGGGTAGCGTGATTTTGATAAAACGACCAACTTTTCTTCTTTAAAAATAGGAAATATGCATGTGATTTAAATATGAGCTATATATTTTTTTAAATAATCTCCTTTGCTTAAGAATTACACCTATATCAATATGTTATTTATATAATTGCGATTGGATTTCAAAAATAATTATTGAAAAGTGCTACAAATGAGCGGGAATCATAAAGTAGTTTAAAGGCAACGCTAATTGTCAGATGAATTGTCACGTCAAAGTCAAAGATATCGAATGTTGGTTTTATTTTTCGTGTTATAATTTGTTTTACAATTATAATAATGATGTAAGGTATCGTATTAAAAAATATATGCATATTCCCTAATTGTAGGACTGTTTGGCTGTTAAATTATCTAAATAATAACTAAGCGACAGTAAAAAAATCTGTTAAAAAACATTTTTGATGACCTCGTTATCGATACAAATGTTGGAAGGATACGAGGTCATCAATAATGAATTGTAACTAGCAGATTTTTTAACGTAAGTATACAATTTATAATAGCCACACTATCCTACAAATTGCATGGTCCTTGGATCCCTGACTATTATCCTTTTAATTAAAAAAAAAAAGCAGATAACCAACACAGTACGACCTTCGATAAAAATAAAATAGTTTGTTGGCCCTTTAACTTAAATATACCTAACATTATTTTGATCCAAGTGTTGGCACGGAATAGATACAGAAGGTGCACTCCTTTGATCTCGAAGAAAGCCGACATTATAATAGCATACAAAATTTCCAACGCACCCGTTGCATTTGAAATCGCACCTTACGGATACGTTCACAAGAGCGTAATTCCTTTGTGTTCAGACTTTACCTACACAACAGCTACAGCAACTAGCGTTAGGCTTGTACAAGCAAAGTAAAATAAATAACAACAAAATTTCCCGCGGAAACCCAAATATTTTCTAAATAACAGTAGCTCAAGTTACTACTATACCATCAGGCATCAGGTAGTCTGTAAGAGATCCGTAAAAATCAATCCAGCTGTCGTCGGGTCGTGGTGAAGTTGTTATATGAATGTCCCGTGTTTTTCTTATTTTCCCGTTAAAACCTAACCTAACCCCACATATTTTCGGAGCCTATATGAGACCTTATAACATTAGCTATGTGCCAGTGAAAATCCCGTCAAGCCATCGCGGAGAAACTGTAACTCACGAATATTCAGTGGTTTTCTTATTTTTCCGAGGAACCCTAAATATTTTTCAAATCCAAAGTACATTACACCTCGTACCAATGTCGAAGTCTTGTCTGAAATGAAGTCTTGAAACTATCCAGCCATATTGGAAACTAGCCGAAACAAATAAATAGACAAAAATAATAGCATTTTTGTTATATGTACCATATATAATTATGTACTATACTACATAATTATGCATTGAGTAAAAAGCTGTTATATTAATGTTATAAACAAACACTCCCAAACAAACCGAACTTCAGTATGCAGTGACATTAATTAAAATCATGTGAATACCATTAATAGGATTAAGCCTATCTAACATAATGGTACAACAAAACTTAACTATCAAAGGTAAATACTTACTGTTGCATTGTTTAATTGTCAGTGCTCCTTTAACAGATATAAGAGTAGCTCTTAAGGCCTGGATAACTTGCTCTTTGTCTGCCATTTCTATAAAATTAAAGCAATTTAGAATACTCCAATGAACCCACAAGAAGACATTTAAAAAAGTACCTGGAAAGAAAAATAAACATTTATTACAAATTATTTTGAGGGATGCGGTGCAGCATATGAAGATGCTGCGTCAGCTGGTGGCTCCACATGTTGGTGCCTTCGTTGGTAGGTTAGTTAGTGAAGCATCCACATGTAAGCTATTGTACTGGGTCTGTCCCGACAGAGCTAATGTAAGGATATAGAAATTGCTCTAAGCGCTTTTATACTAAGTGCTTTTCATTTGCATTTTGGTAAAAATAATGGTCTGACTGAACCAGACCATCTTCATTCTCTCAGGTTTCAGGCTCCCCTTGCAAGTGAGTCCTCGATGAAGTAAAAATGTTCCTATTTTCTTTTGATAAAACTGACACACAACGGTCTCCTACCAATGCTTGCCCCAATGCCCCCAACATAAGGGCCAACATTCAATTTTCTAGACCCACACGTAAGACAATTTGCATTGGGGCCAACATGTGGATCTAGAAATTTTTTGACCATGTCCATATAAGTGGATCCAGACACCAATACACCAGACATTCACAATTATATAACATTTTAAATTATTGGCAAATTGTGACAACATTAACCCAATTACTTTACAATTACGCGAATTTAAACGACATTATTCGTCGTGCTCTCGTCACCACCGGCGTCCCAGCTATATTAGAACCCAATGGCTTGGTACGGGACGATGGAAAGAGACCAGACGGTATGTCTTTGATGCCATGGAAATTGGGTAGGCCTTTGGTGAGGGATGCAACATGTGTCGACACCCTTGCGCCATCTCATGTTTCCAGCACAGCGGTTTGCTCTGGCGCTGCTGCTGCAGCTGCGGAGATCCTCAAGCGGCGAAAATATAATAACCTTATAGGTAATTATATTTTTGAGCCGTTTGGGGTCGAAACACTCGGGTCATGGGGTCCGAGTGCGCGTCTTCTTTTTAGCGACCTTTCTAAACGGTTAGTTGACGCTTCACGTGACCAAAAGGCTGGCCTGTTTTTCGGCCAAAGAATTAGCATTGCCATTCAACGTGGCAATGCCGCCAGCCTTTTGGGCACCCTACCAGTCGACAGCGATGAGGACGAATACTTTGATACATAATTTTTAGTTTAAATTTCTTATTTTTGTATATATTTATTTTTAAGAATTGTAAATAACCTTGTAAATAAAGATGTAAATATTACTTGTAAATTAATTATTTGATATATTTTTCAAAGTGGCTGTAATTTCTGAAAATACCTAATACATTAAGACTTATTGTGAACCTGAGGATTATGATAGTGCATGCTATTTTTACATATTTTTGACTATTCTATAACCCGCCATATTCATATTAGTTTGTATAGCTTTCAGATCACACAGAAGTTTTTATACTTATTACACTTCAAGTGATTGTTGGCCAGTTTCTCGAAATAATAATATTATTTTTAAATTCAATACTCTTAAGTGGGTCACACAACATACATTCTAATTTACTTAATTAATTAATAGATACATATGCCATTGATAAAACGTTAGCAATGTTTACGAAGTAACTTATTTTTTCGGGCAGGTTACCCATATTGTAATAGGTAACAAAAGCAACTGAACAAGAAATAACTCTTACGAAACATATGGATAGGCTTGTAGTGTGCAGTAGGTAAAGCAATGTATGAAAACATATTTTGTATACCATAATGTAAATGCCGGTGGTAATATATTGACAAGTAACTCAGGTGACAAATATTTCAAGAATATAGCACAAAAATGCCAACATATTGTTAATTAATTATGGACCATTTCAATTGGCATATAAGCACATCTGAATAGTAAGCCTGAAACAATTCGTGACGCGTAAGCAAGAGAAATCAGAACATTTATCAACAAAAATTACAAACTACACACTTTACTTTCACTACACCAAAAGACTACGAAGAACTCCTAAAACATATTTGAGATTCGTTTTATAAGCACTCTAAAATATACGTACCAAACTTTAACAATAATCAAAAGTAAATGATACTTTAATGTAATTAAAATACAGCAATCTTGAACCAATTTTTTGCTACTTCTTTGACTTCATCCACTTCATCCAACCAGATATGTATTGCCAGCCACCTGCCACAATGCCATGCCACAGACTTCAGATGACAACAAAATTATTTAATTACCAATGTTGCCATATTGTTCCAGATAGAAGTTCACGATCATAATTATTATATTATAATGCTCTGAGTGTACACTACATGCAAAATGCATTAATAATTAAAATAACGCGACTCCGCTTCTACTTCTACTTCTTTAAATTCATTATTAAATAAAACTTAAATTAAAATCATTATCCCCTTTATACAAAATATTAACTTTTAAATATAAAGTAAAAAAAAACAACTAATGTAAATTAATGTCCTAGCAGCTAGCGATCAGGATTTCAGAACGAGGAACCTCCTATTATGCGCGCCTTGTTAAGGAGTACCGCCTTCTGCATCAAGCCCTTAACCCAGCCGCTAAACGCGAGCCTCTTAAGATGTTGATCGAGGCTCTTGGCCATTAGACAATTGACCTTAACAACTACCGGTACAACGATTGCTGAGTCCTCTTCCTGAGTAACCTCCGCATGTCGACAACCTCGTGCGCAAAATCCAGATGCTTATTTAATTTGTTTTTCAGCTTTTACGAGAATCTCGTCATGTGGGATAGGGATATCGACAATCATTGCGCGATGCTCTAATTCGCGCGATCTATTACCGTTATATCAGGCTTATTGGCAACAATAGTCCTGTTAGTAAAAATAGATCGATCTCAGTATAGAGTGACACAACTTTTTTCGAGAACTGGGTCGGGCATATCCCTGTAGTATCATTCCCTTCCAAAAGATCATATTTCAGAGCATGTTGCTGGTGTATAATGTTAGCCACATAATAATAATAAGTTTTAATAAGTTTTTATTGGCAGTAAAAAGTGATACATTTAGTTTTCCACCGTTAACATAATAGGTACAAGTAATAGGTAATCTAAAGCTAGTGGAAAAGATCACCTGTATCCTGTACTAATTTAAAAACTGTATCACAGGATACAGGGTCTTTCGTCGATGTGGACTCTATAATAAGTAATTTTATTTTCAACAGTCAGGCAGAAATACATAATGGTGATCGTTTAAGGGAGAAAGAGACGGTAGTAATATAATGAACTTAAGTTTAAAAATTAGATAAAAAATAATAATAATAATAATTATGGAAGCAAATGAAACAGTATCAAGAGGTGAGTGTGTTGAGGGTGAGTGTGAGTGTGAGTAGTGTATGTGCAGTGTGTGTGTATGTGTTGTGTGTGTGTATGTGTTGTGTGTGTGTATGTGTTGTGTGTGTGTAGTGGATATGTAGGGAGAGTGTTGTGTATGTGTGTAGTGAGGGTGTGTTTATGAGTGCAGTTTTATAGTATGTAGGTATGGTATGGGTAAAGAAGCTTCTAGTCATAACCACTCAGCATATACGTCTAATGCTAAATCGACTGAGACAGGAGCCTCTCTGTGTCATTATAGGATAGGATTATTGGTAGGTATCGTTCAACACAATGCGGTTGTCAATCCGCCTGCTCAGTGTAGTGACTATGGGGAAAACCCCCCATGAAGAGATGCCAAATAAAACTACCCCCAGTTCCTGGCCGTCTTAATATTCCAGGTAGCTGGTAGTGACTGGGTGGCGAAAACAGGAGAGCGGGCCTCGTGGCATACCCTGGGGGAGGCTTACGTCGAGCAAACGACTGCAATAGGCTGATGTGGTGTATGGTGTACATATTTCGATTTGATATTCAGAAACGGAATTCCTACTGCAGGTATGTGGCCGCTCTTAACACTCACCTTTCTCTTTTACAAATTACGTATTATGAAATACTTTTTTCCTGCAACTTAGTAACATGAAATGATTATTTAGACACTTATTTATCAAATTGGATAAATCCTCTATAAGTAAATTGGGAACTTTAGATTGTAAAAAACACCACAAGTCTTATTGAGTGATCTAATAAATATGCCAGTATTTTACTTATAATCCCACCCTGAGTTCTTGATCTCATTAGAACATCAATAAATGATGGCTAAAAAATACTCAGAGACGACAGCAATTAAATGTATACCTATGGGTTAACTATAATAGCTAATTGGCCGTCAAAGGCCGCCCGGCAGATGTAAAACATCAAAGCCAATATACGCGCGCGCGCACACACGTAGTTGCGACACGGCATGGTTTTCCGTCACAGCATTCGAGTCGATTTTTCTATCAAGGCGCGCCAATAGATGTTTCACGTAATAAGTCTCTACCGAATGGACAAATAGTAAAAAGTTATTAAGTATAAGAATAACGAATTGATCCTGTTTTATCCTTTTATTTAATTATAATGTTTAACATTGTATCTCGATATTTCTTCTCGGGTTACAACCATGTAGGCAATACCCGGTCTTTTAAAGGCATACGTGGGGACCTGGGGACACAGGTCCAACACGCAGAGGCCCGTTGAGAACTTTAATGTGGAAGGTAATGGGACACTAGCTAGGGCCAACACACAACTGCTCTATAACAAAGCAGCCATGAAAAATACCCAGAAGGTGCGGGACTATTGAAAATAATGGATCCTAAAATGATTTGGTTTATTGTGTTCGGACGTTTCGTGGAATGGTTATTATTAGTTTGTACTGAATAAAAACGGCGTCTGACATAAAATATGCAGTGTATTAGCAGACGGTGACTCGCCACTCACTAGATAGGCCCCCTAAACAGTCGCCACTATAGGCAACAGGGAGCAACACCGATGTGAGTGGCTAGGGGTGTAGAGCGGTGCGGCCCCGGTTTCACAATCGCGCGTCTCGAAGACTCGGAGCGGGTTTCCCCGCTATTACGCCATTAGACACTAGCATCCCCGAGCATATAGCTCTGGCGACCCCTCTCTGACCAGCCAACTAAGGCAAGAAAGAGCTGAGAGTCCTGCGGGCGCTCTTTAGTTCCCACTCCAGCTACCCATATCGGGCAAACCGGGGATGATTCCCTGACCGACTCTCTGGGGTATCAGGCACGTTGTGTCGCCACTCACAAACAGTTCGCCACAAGCTGCCCTGCGGTTTGTGTGCATTTAGTGCAAGTTTTTAAGATATATTTTTTGTTTCTATCACGAGGGTTAGTAAAGCTATTCTACTGTGCCCTCCGGTGTTCCGTTAATCTTATGTTGAGGTAACGATGTGCCCAAAGGGGTAATATTGTATTATTATTCATAAAATATAGTTTTATATTTTCTTTTAAATTCAAACACAATACAAATTTACTGTATGTATAAAAGTTTGTGACAGCAAAGAAACAATAGGAATTGGGAAACATGTAGCGCATTCAAGAGTCCTAAAACGTGACCGGCGAAAGTTAATTTTCTTTCTCTCGGGAACATAACGTTTTTCTGCATGCAGAAGGTACACTACGTCCTTTTTAATAAGCCTGACAACATTTAAGCAAAATTTCATAATGATCGGTTCAGTAGTTAAGTGTAAAAAAAATTAACAAAAACACAGTTTCGTGTTTACAATATTGGTAAGGAATTGGAGAGGCTTTACTAATTTTTCAGAGGGTACATTATAATAATTCTAATAAGGCCGGTGACTGTAAATTGTAGCACGTAGTTAGTAAACTTCCCACTCTAGACCCGCGTATGGATTGATTCGCGTTCTGAATGTTGGCATTACTACCATATCTGGGTCCGCCATCTTAGTTTTGCTCAAACGTCACCTTTTCCTTTGGTGAGCAAGGTGTGTTCACGTGAGGTTGTGTGTTCCCTCGAAAATAGGTCACACAATCCTCAGAATTTCGTGAAATATTCTTGTAAAATAAAAAAAAAAAAACAAAAAAAATCATAAAACCCAAAAAAATAGTAAAATAATAAAAATTAACGGGAATCACTTGATTTTAAGTTAGTGTACGTAAGCGTGCAACGTGGTCTGAGGAATGCGTTAGTCATTATAAAGAGAAAGTGAAGTTGGTCTTTGCCTACGTATAAGTTAATGCCTACGTAAACTACCGCAGTGAAATTTTAAAAATGAATCCTACTACACCTCCTAATTACCCGATGGCATCACTTTATGTCGGAGATTTACACTCCGATATTACTGAAGCCATGTTGTTTGAAAAATTTTCAACTGCTGGTCCGGTTCTTTCTATCCGCGTTTGTCGCGATATGATTACTCGTAGATCCCTAGGCTATGCTTATGTAAATTTTCAGCAGCCCGCAGATGGTGAGTACCTTTGTTATCAGTTTTTAGTTTATAAGTGAGCAGTTTACTCAAGGATACATTATTATACTGAAAATTCGAACTTCATAATTCGTGACCACATTCATTTTTTAATATCCGTCATCGTGATTATAAGACTAATATTACATCAGGTTTGATTTCATTTGATACGATTTAACTTTTATCGTTTAATATACTTGAAAATAAATAAATGAACGGAATAATGATAAACTGAAAATCATTATGTTGTAACTACACTGTGTTGCATCAATAGTTGACGTCTTGATGTTTGCACAACTAGAACTTATTGGTCTAATGAAGTATTAACTCATTATGTTGCAAACACATTTTTCATGTACCACTTTATTTATTAAATCTTCATGCTGTTAATCCACCCACAATATGTTAACAAATATTTTGTGTTTTTACTTTATTTCCAGATTATTAGGTAGTGATGGTACTTAAATATGTTGAACTGATGTAACATTCTCTGTGTAATATAGTCTTATTATCAGGATGTTCTTAATTCTTTACTGTACACATACATACATCTATGTATGTGTACAATGAAGAATTACATACATCTTTAAATTCAATTTAAAATTTCATTATTATTTACCAAGGCAAGCTTAACTCAGAATTGAGTTCCCTTACAGCTAACCTAGTGAGTAATTGAGAATGTTTGAATATACATTCTACATTGGTTAATCAAGAACTACTTGATATAATAATATTATGTTGCGTTGTATCTAAGTAATTTACCTGTATATTATAGAGCCCTATGTTTAATAATGTATACCTGTGCAATGGAGGTGTTATCTTATCCAAATTGGTTTAGTATTCTTGTCTGATTACTTACATTTGTGGTCTAACAACTGTAGAGTTAATATTGTAATCTACTACATATTACTACATTATTTTCACAGAAACAAAAAATTGCTGCCCTTAGAGTAGGTTCTATTGTAGGTGGAGTTATACTATTGGACTATGTCAGCATATGGGCATCAAATTCTAACCTTCTTTCCTATCTTTATTTTTTATTTTAAAAAACTAGATAATTAGGTGAATAAAAATGAAAAGATACCAAGAAACTTGTTTTAAATTCCGCACATAAGTATTAGTTAAAAGATTTCAAAAATTCAAGTTTTGAAGGTCATATTTTATCTAATATCTATATTTTCGCAGGTTAGATTTTTTGGTGTTTTAAAAGAAAATGTAGCATTTACAACTGGGTTCATAAGAGCTCAATTTTATACTTTTGGACCAATTTGGTCATTCTTCCTATAAATGCAAACTAGACTAACAAATTTAGATATAAGAAATTACTTACAGGATATTGCTCAGTTTAATATTTACCAGTTGAAAATTGTATACAACCACATAAAACTAAAACAGGTTATTGCAGAAGATGGTAATATAATAATAAAATATGAACCTAATAACATATTATACTCAAGACATTGAAGAAATTAAATACTAGAGATAATTGTTAGCAATGAATATTTAAATTAATTTATAATTCATATTGACCATTAGGATATAGATATTTATATAATATGCATAGTAAAAATAGCATCACTTTTACAAAGTATGTTCTTTATTTTTTAGCTGAAAGAGCTTTGGACACTATGAATTTTGATATGATCAAAGGAAGACCTATTAGAATCATGTGGTCCCAACGAGATCCATCTCTGCGCAAGTCTGGCGTGGGGAATGTTTTTATTAAAAATCTTGACAAAACCATTGACAACAAAGCTATGTATGATACATTTACTGCATTTGGAAATATTCTAAGTTGCAAAGTTGCTCAAGATGAAACTGGTGCCTCTAAAGGATATGGCTTTGTCCATTTTGAAACTGAAGAGGCCGCAAACAAATCTATTGAAAAAGTGAATGGCATGCTTTTGAATGGGAAGAAAGTTTATGTTGGGAGGTTTATCCCAAGAAAGGAACGAGAAAAGGAACTAGGTGAAAAGGCAAAGTTGTTCACAAATGTTTATGTCAAGAATTTTGGAGAAGATTTTAGTGATGAAATGCTTAAGGACATGTTCGAAAAATATGGCCGCATCACCAGCCATAAAGTAATGTATAAAGATGATGGATCTTCTCGTGGCTTTGGATTTGTAGCATTTGAAGATCCAGATGCAGCTGAAAGAGCTTGTATGGAATTAAATGGAAAAGAATTGGTAGAGGGTAAACCTCTGTATGTGGGACGTGCTCAAAAGAAAGCTGAGCGCCAGAAGGAGCTTAAGCGTAAATTTGAACAACTGAAATCTGAGAGATTGACACGTTATCAAGGTGTAAACTTATATGTTAAAAACTTGGATGATACCATTGATGATGAACGTCTTCGTAAGGAGTTTGCACCCTTCGGAACTATCACTTCAGCAAAGGTAAAGTCCCTAACATTTTGCTGTATATTTTATTTGTGTACATCTAACTACTTTGTACTTGTGTACTGCTATCATTTTCGTTCCATCATTAAATTCAATATAATTAGAAATAAAAGATTCTGCAAACCTTCATCTCCAGTAATCCAGTTGTTAAACCATTACTTTTTCTTACCCCCCCACAAAATAGCAGATTTTTCAAAATATTCAAGCATTTTCCTAAATTACTGAGGCACTTCTTTGGTTTTAACTATAGTTGTCTCCCAATTTTATTTTAATTACCAGATTTCCTACACAAACGTTCATCTCCTAGTTTTCCCTCTTAGGGGTACATTTTCCGAAATCGCTCATGTACATGTCTATTTTTAACTATGAGGTAAATTATATTACATCCTTGTTAACATCTTCACACCTGTTTTCACCCTCTTTAATGGTATGATTCCCGAAGTTCGTAATTTTTTTCTACATTTATATATCTTTTCTAGCCTATACCCGCGGCTTCGCCCGCGTAATTCAGACTGTTCAGTAGTATGTTTAAATAAATAACTAATACCATACTACTATAGTTGATAAAGACGCTTAATATGTTGTTTTTCCCACGATATACCTTTAAGTAATTTCATGTTATCAACTTCTCATATCTTTTACTCCCTTAACGGTGAGATAGATAAATAAAATTTGATAGACTTCTATTCCACCGTTCCTCCACTTTCTAGGGTTCCATTGTCTGCCAGGAACCCTTGTCCGTCTACACTAGAAGACGACGCTTGTAACTAGAAACCTGCATGGGTATACAAATTAATAACGCCGACAAAGTCTAAAATAATATTGGTTAATTTATCCATAATAATAAATACACGCGTAGTTATAAAAATATTACGTTTCATATTTTATGGAATGACCGGTAATTTTTTATAAATGTCACCATAAAGTAATTAAAACACTATGATTTTCAGGTAATGTTGGAGGATGGTCGCAGTAAAGGTTTTGGTTTTGTGTGTTTTTCATCTCCAGAAGAAGCTACAAAAGCTGTTACTGAAATGAATGGTCGTATTGTGGGAACTAAACCTTTGTATGTTGCATTGGCTCAGCGTAAAGAAGATCGTAAAGCTCATTTGACTTCTCAATATATGCAGAGAATGGCCAGCATGCGGATGCAGCAAATGGGTCAAATATTCCAACCAGGTGGTGCTGGAGGCTATTTTGTGCCAACTATTCCTCCTGCTCAAAGATTCTATGGTCCTGCACAGATGACTCAAATAAGACCATCACCTCGCTGGACTGCACAGCCACCAGTGAGACCTAGCACTCAAACAGCTGCTTCAGGTTATCCTAACATGCAGGCACCGTTCCGTCCAGCACCTAGAGCTCCTACTCAAGCTGCTCTTCGCACGTCACTCGGAGCAAGACCCATTACTGGCCAGCAAGGCGTAGCAACTGCAGCCTCCATCCGTGCACCACTTGTAACACAAAGTGGACGCCCAGCAGGATATAAATACACTGCTAATATGCGTAATCCTCCAGCTCCTCAACCAGCTGTGCATATTCAAGGCCAAGAGCCATTAACAGCAACAATGTTGGCGGCGGCCCCTCTTCAAGAACAAAAGCAAATGCTTGGTGAACGCTTATTCCCGTTAATTCAAAGAATGCATCCTGATTTGGCTGGTAAAATTACAGGAATGCTTTTGGAAATTGATAATTCTGAACTTCTTCATATGTTGGAACATGGAGAATCGCTTAAGGCTAAAGTGGATGAAGCTGTCGCTGTTTTGCAAGCCCACCAGGCCAAGCAGCAAGCTACTAAGAAGGAGTAGATTTCCACGTCATTGTGGCCAAATAAAATAAAGAATGACCAGCTTTTTAAGTTACAAGAACCAATAATGTTCTTGCAAATTTTAATGCTTTGAACACCTTACATTGTTAATCCCGCTCATAAAAATACATAAATAAAAATTGAAAAAAAAAACAAAAAAGTGGATTGCACTCTTTCCAAATAATTATATGATAACTTTATAATAATAATGGAGTGCAAATCTGCAAACAAAAATAAGAAACTGTCAACATTTCTATATTTGGAAGAGTACTCGAAACTCTTTAACTTTTTACATTAACTGAGAAGTGGTTTAAGTTTTGTCATTAGATTTTTTTTCTGTCTTGTATCTCAGGAAAGGGAGTTGGCTTATGTTCTTTCAATTTCTTTCTTTTATCTTTATTCAGTTCTACATTTATATGATACCATGGATTGTAAACTTGGTCTCTGATGTAACTGATTCAATATTCCTTTATGATTTGTTACATTATATTCAATGGAATATTTACAATGACTAATGGTGTTTTATTTCATATATATACCCTACATTTTAATTTATAAATAAATACAAGTCCAGTCTAATTAGTTTTTAATCGTCATAAAATATTAATAAGATGCCCTGACCTAGCTCAGCCTAAACAACGGAGGTCAGAACTTATCAAGTAGGTACCTACCTCATTATATTATATTATAGGCGTAGCGCTAAGGATTTTTTGATTCCCCATAAGGGAATGAACCATCGTACCTATGTCATTTTTAAGTAAAAAGCATAAAATATAACACTGATTGAACGAAATAAAACATACTCTTGTAAAGCGGTATGTAATTTTCGTCATAAAAGGGTCCGAGACTGGACACAAACTGGATTGATGATATTTAATAAATACACGTAACGTCACGCTTGTATTCCCCGACGCGATAGGCAGAGATGTGCACATAATACAACACACCCACAATCTCGCTAGTTATGTCATAGGGAGCGAGCCTATTGCCATCAACCAGACTCCGTACTGCTACTGAGATTAATCTAATGGAAAAACTGCCCGACCCTAGATTCGAACTGTGGACCTCATGTTCAGCAGCCGCACTTGGCGACCATTAGGCCGAGGCATAGATGCTTGTTGTTTTTGTATAAAAGTTATGCAATCGGCACTTATCTGCTGACTAGTGCAAACTTTAATATTTACCTTTTTTATCGCTAACACCTGTTGTTTTCATTTTTTGGGACAAGCCCACTACTCGTGCCTATCATTGCGACTCCTGTAAGCCAGGATCTAGGTACAAATAACCATCGAGATTCGAGGCGTTCCCGAGAAATAACTGTCTTAGAACCCGCAACGAAATTAATCGTAAAAGAATATATAGGAGGAGTAGGAATATAAATTGTAGTACCCACTTTCCTTCTCAGCAAGCGGGTGACGCAAAGATTAATATTCCAAAAGCATAATAAATAAGGGATCCACAACTGACATAAGCCCAGTTGCTAAAGCACCATGGGTATAAAAGTTAAAAACGAATGGGCTCTTGTTGTTATTTTATGTTATAATTATTAGGTATGGTAAAACGTCTTACACCGGGCGTAGCATGTAAGCTGTCTAACAAGGTATTACGTTCATTCTGCCATAGACCACACTCCTTCAGGATATGATGTGCAGTTTGCTCGTATTCACAATCTGACGTTGTGCAGTGGCACAGAGGTGAAGCAACAAGCTTAAAAGAGAAAAGCTTACTTTTAAAGTTACCATGACCCGTCAAGAACTGAGCCACGCATTGATCCACCGACCAACGCTTCTTCAGGCGCTCGCGAACGGATGCAATTACTGGTAAAGGTGGCGGCCCTTGATATAAGTATCTCATCTAGATTGCCATTCGTCCAATAGCTCGTTATATACCTCGATTTGGGATTTAACATAACACAAGCTCTGCTTAGCTCGGGATCAGACAACCGTGTGTGAGATGTCCCGGAATATTATTATTATTTAAATAACCTGATAATTTTAACGCGGTCCCGTTTTATTAGTAATTCGGTGTTCATACCCTCTCGAGTAGAGAAGTACATCGCGGCACGTCTTTGTATTTCGAGATCGACAGGTAGCACGCCGATAGGCTTTACATAAGAATATCAACGCTAACCGTTGACTTTAAAGCAATACCTATACGTCCCGCCGCGCATATACTGGTGAACCGTAGCATATTATGCATCCTAGGTAAGTTGCCCCGTAGATAGTTTTTAAAGTGTGACTTGAGTGACCTCAAGTTGACGTTGATATTCAGAGGTGCTAAGGCATAAAAGTTTTTTTTTGCTTTTCCACCGACTATTTTAATATGTTCGACAAAAGTAAAATTTCTCTCTAGCACAACACACGGATTCCGTTTTTATAACGCTTATGTTATTTAACTTGATAGAGGGGTCACCCTCTATCATGTTTTAAGATTTGAGATTTCGTTTTAAAAGTAACTGAAAGGTTTTGTGTGGGCAAAGTCGATTTCGTTCACCCCCTTGAGAAACTAATTGTAAACATATCGGCTAGATTTTCAAGTCCGGTTCTTGATAGTATGAGCAGAAGGCCATCGTCCGCATAGCCAGTAAGTGAACAATCGCGAAAAAGTCATAAAATCCATAGCCACTCCATAAATATACTGATCCTTGAGGACATCCCATTCCCAATTCCTTCGCGTTTTTGTTTAGCTGATCCATGTAAAACGTACGATTAAATAATACTATAGATGTTGTTGTAGCACCCACGTGCCTTTTACTTGAGTAGTAGCATTGGCCACCATGCATTATCGAAGGCACCGAAAATGTCTAGAAAGATACCTACCTCTAGTGTTAACTTTCATACTTCTAACGTTAAAAGCATACAAATTTAAATCACGTCTCAGTCTCATTTTATTTCTATCCATGAGCTTTATCACCTAATTTCATCAGCCGAACTTCAAAACTCAATACAGAAGAAATCAAAGTGAGGCAACACCAATTACTCTAAAACGGTGTCATTGCCTAACTGGACGTTTTGACAATTAGTTTACAAAGTTTGCGCGCATTGTTGAAACATTTTACACGCTGTGCATTCACGACGCGAGCGTTGATAGTTTCTGGGCCATCATGCGCATCTCTACTACGCCGTGTTCACGCCTGCCCCAACACCATTTTTAGAACTTTGGCTGATAGGTGGGACTCTCCGATCTTGGGGCGATGGATATGACTGCATGCAGTTAGCTAGACACCTCCCAGATTGTCGTGTCCCACGCAGCTTAGTATAACTTATATCTAGTAACCCAAGTATTACTAACAAATATGGAAGTGATTCTGAAATAAATGTTTATTATATAAAAACATGTTACGATTAGATACATTTAATTTGTATACATAGACACAGTACACAGAAAGGAAAAACGGCAGGGTACCAGTACTTCAAAATTACCAGATTAAATAAAAATTATCCCGTTTTCACCCTCTTAGGGGTAGAATTTCCAAAATTGCTCAGACACATCTCTATATTGATAAAGGATCTGGAAAAATGATGGACACGAGCGAGACTCGAACCCGCGACTTTCGGCGTTTTGCCAACCCAGCCATCGTGTTACTGCTCGCATCCATTTTCGAATTCCCTTTTAGTATTTACGTCTTAACAGCTTCGCTGCCAGCTCCGCGAATTAGCGGAGTGCGGGATGAGCGCAGGGTGCCAGCCCCGCTAATATGCGGAGTAGCTCCGCTCGGTTTCTTAGAATTACTACGCGCCCGGCACTGCGCTTGGCGACACGTTTGGAGGTTGGCCCTACGCTTGAATAATATAAAATACCGTTACAAGTTGCGGTTTTTGAATATTGACTTTTATTGTCAAATAAATGACGTTCAAATATGGATGACGAAGTCAAGGCCAAAACGATGTAAATTGCCACTATATTATAACATTACGGACAGTGATATTGAAGATCAGCTCTTTGGAGATGATGACAGTGACGATGAGTACCATTTTGAGGACTTGGATTTCTCATCAGATGATGAAGAAGAGGCCGCTGACCGGCGGCATATTCAGAAAATTATTAAGAGAGAAAATTATTAAAATTATTAAATATTAAGAGGTTATTTGTGTTTATTTTTATTTACAATGCTGCAATTCAGCTATTTTTGTTGTAATCGTAAGTTACTTTCAGATTTTTTAATTTTTTTATACTATTTTTTGTAAGATTATCCTGTGAAAGACTTTAGTAAATGTAACCAAAGGTATTAAAATTAAGCAAACTACTATTATCTTGTGTTCAAATATTATAGACATTTTTAAATAAACCATAATACATTAAAGAAACTACTCCGCAAAATTGCGGATATGGCACTAGGGTTGAAACTGTCAATCTTAGTGCCAGCTCCGCAAATTCGCGGGTTTTATTTTTTTAGTTTTTTCTTACTAAAAACTCCTAAAAATAGTAAAATGTTTCCAGAATAACAACATTGAAACGTCCCTCATGCATATATTACAAAAACAATACATCGGATTTTCCCATGACGTCACCATATTCCAGTTGGCAGCGAAGCTGTTAAGGGTCCGAGTCCCGCTCGTGTTTATCATTTTTCCTTTATCAATTTAGATTTAAGTCTAGCATGGGCAACATGCAAAAATGACACCAAAAGTCATATAAAAGCTCTTATATTTAAATTCATCAGTGTAGCTTCAAAAATACTAGATTTTTCAAATAAACCCATAATCCCTTATTTCAAGGATGATGTTTACAAAATTGCTTGTACACTGGTAATTTTATTTTTAATCACGCACTTCATGCAAATTTTACAAATTCCACGCTATCGTTAAAATTAATCCATTATTTTATCCCCGATTAATAAAAAAACCTTGTTATTTATAATGTCTACAAATATATATCCCGAGAAAATCTAAACATCCTATCTTATCTTTATATCAGTTAGTCGTTGGAGAGCTAAGATTACATTAGTTAATTTATGAATACACCCATTATTATGCATCATGGGCTTAAGAATAAAGAAAAAAAAATTTTTTTACTAGTCTATAAAAAAATCTTTTTAATATGAGGTAGGTGTCCTATTTTATTATGCTACTCATGATTTAATAAGTTTTCATTAAAAGATCTACTGTTTTCCTTTGTGGCAGCTGACAAAATATAAGTATATAATGAAATAATGAAATTTTACTGAGGAAGGCATATATGTGTATATTTAGTTGTTAAACTCTGTTATAATTATATTACTTATAGTTAAATATTTTCAATCATTACTAATAACAACCATTTTATGAACTAAATCTATATTTCCAACTAATAAAAACACTTTACACAAAGTGACAAAAACCAAAAAAAAACAATAATTGGTATAGTTAAATACATGGTATGAATATTGTTATTGCAGTACTAGTCCAATTTTATTAGGTGTCATACTTGGACATCTCCAATTGTATAAATAGTATTGCAAATTCCCATCACCAATTCCAAACTTCAAAGGCTCCAAAAACTCTTTATTTTCCATAAGATCCAATGCGTTAAAAACATCAAATCCAGAATTTTTGGCAGTAATCAAACCATCAAGCATTAAGTCTGTCCATGGTGTTTTAGTGGATACATTGTAAAATGAATATGCAGCTTTTAAAGTTTTGTGTACAGGATGATACACAACTGTAGAAGGTAAAGTATAGTAACTAACAAAATCTGTTATACTGCCATCAGAAGCTTCAACAACAAAGCTATCAATTATACCAGACTGGGGTAGAAACCAATGTTTGAAGTCTTCTTCTGAAAAAATGGGAGCTAAATCAAACTTTCCCAAATAGTCATTCAATAATTTCACTACCCTTTCACTGTCTTCAGCTTCCATTTTACGAAATCCAGAAGTTTTAGGTAAATCTGGGAGCTTAAATAATTTGAGTGTTCTTTGCATTGTCATATTTCTAGACAAATGACTGAATTTAATGTCAATTAATTTCTTTGGGTTGAGGGATCTGTGCCAGTAACGACAGGTAGCAATTGGTTTAGGTAAAACAATCCCAGCAGTGTATACACCTTGAAATATTCCTGTCAGATTAACTCTTCGAGTAATTTCTCTAATTAAAACAGGAGCAACCCTCTTAGCTCGCAGTTTTTTGTGCACACACAAAAAGTTTATCTCAACAACCGTTTGCACATGGTCATATATTCTTAGTTGAGCAGGTATTGCAGATATAAATCCAACTAATCTGCCAGATTTCACAACTCTTACTCCACAGTGCCATTCCATTCTCCAGCCAGGAGGCTGAAGTGCCCACTTCAGAAAGTCTGTTTGATAATCAAACCTGAACATACAGTCATCATCTTCAACATAATTTTCATTCAGCAATGTATACAATTCTTTTAATACCAAAGGTTCATTCAAATTCAAGGTATCCCATTGAAACCCATCTGGCAAGGTATAAGATTCTGATCTTATATCTTCAGGAGATTTTGGCGGCTCTATAGGTTCGTTGGACATAATTTTTTCATCCATTTTTGGTACAGGCTGGGTTGACCAAAACTGATATGATTTGTGCAGAGCTTCTTCGGTTGTTTTAGCAGGTTTTTGTTGGAGATTTAATACTTCCATAGCCATTTTTAAATCTTTTAAAGAAATGTTTTGATGAACATCGCTTGAATTAGGCACTGTAACTATACCATCAGGCATTGTCGAAACGCCGTGGTCGCCATCTCCACCGCTACGCTTTTTCTTATTTTTACTTTTCTTCTTCTGATGTTTTTCTTCATTCTCTTTATGATAATCACTAGATTGACTTGCTTTGGTGTCTTCCATACTTAAGCACAATTAATTATTTTAATTTAAAGATAATTTTCCTACCTAAAATTTCAAGAATCTAAGAATTTCAATTCGCTATTTCACTCTATGACGATAAGTTTTCTTTTTAATTATTTTTCACATTTTGGTTAGGATTGACACTTTGCCTTTTAGCTACAATATTATTATTTTTTAAGGGTAGTTAGTTTTTATTTAACAAGTGGTACCATAAAAATATATTTAACATTAACATACTATTTTATAAATATATACAACTTAATTCTAATACAAAATAAAAACAATATATAAAAAGTTAAAAAGCATCAAAGAATTTATCCCCATCGATGTCAACCGGTAACGTGCCCAAAAGACTGGCAGCATTGCCACGTTGAATGGCAATGCTAATTCTTTGGCCAAAAAATGAACCAGCCCTTTGGTCACGTGTGGAGTCGACTAGGCGCTTTGCTAACTCTTAAAAACAAAGCACGAGCGCTCGGACCCCATGGCCCAAATGTTTCAACCCCAAACGGCTCAAAAATACAATTACCTATCAGGTTATTGTATTTCCGCCGTTTGAGGGTCTCCGCAGCAGCAGCAGCAGTGCCAGCGCAAATTGCCGAGCCAGAAACATGAGAAGGTGCAAGGGTATCGACGCACGTTGCGTCCCACACCAAAGGCCTTCCCAATTTCCAGGGTAACAACGATTTTTTAAGGTAATATTTTGAGGCGTTCTAACGGGTAGACGTTTGTTGAACAGTGGACGTCTTCTGGCTGATGATGATGATGAAATAAAATTCTAAGTATTTCAGAACGGACACGACCTTAAATAATGAATGATTACGAGCAAAAAGAAGTAAGAAATGTAATTCACGGTGCTTACAGTAACACTGATACTTATGATAAACTAATATAGTTTAATAATTTAGTCACTAACATCTTATTTTATGGAACAGGCATATTTAAATATATATTATATAATAATGGTAGAGACAAACTGGTCCATACACGCAACGTACACAACGCATTACGAAACCTGGAGTATATTATAGATTTTCAAACTAGATCGAACGTCCAAAACAATGCTATTGCAGCATTGTTTTTTTGTGAAACTATTTGTATAATGTCTAACATTGTATTTTTTTATAACACTTCATTTTAAAATCTTTATTTAATTAAATAGGATTTTGTCAACATTACTATATCACCCTCGACAGCCCTATACTATAAATACTTTGTATAATTATGTTAACAGTAAATAACAACACTTCATTAATCATTTGGCTCCTGATCATAAGTATGACGCAAGTATTATATGCCATTTCGCCCCATGTTACAGTACGTAAAATTGCATTGCGATATTCAACTTATTTAAAAAACATATTATTTCCTTATTAGATCGATTATTGTATTTGTAGGGTAATATTATGTTCATGCCTTGTGGTTTCCGAGCTAGAATAGACCACGCCCAAGCCCTGTAGGTGTCAAAAGAGGTGACTAAGGTATATTTCACCATACTGCGGTTGCTTACCCACCTGCCTTTTTATTTTACATCTCACACGCAAGATCTGCCCACGCTAATCTAGCCATTGCAGATTGACGTTGCGTAGGATTGTTGCATATTACATCTATTGCATTTTTTCATACGGAATCAAGTGTCCAAGTATCATTGTAGACTGATCACTATGTCTCTACCATGAGACAACTGTTATTAACAAATAATAATATTAGTAAACCATAATTTATCGTCTTGTCTTCCAACAATCTTAGCCAACAATGTCCCAGTTATTTATTTATATGAAAATATCATTCATACTCTATCTTATTTGGATCCTAAGGGTATGAAATAGTTCACAAGTGTGTAAATATTTATGTGCAAGATAATGAACTTTTGCGAAGAAGTTTTTTAACTCATAGTGAAACTATACTAGAAAAGGGCAACACAGCTTTGACAGCTGTCATCTAAACGAACACATATTTCTTTTTAGACAGCTTCTTCCTGGCACCGGTCAGTGCATCTATAAATCCGATAATTTTCTTGAAATCTTCATAACAATTATAAGAAATAATATTGTTTTGATATCGATTACCATTGTGCTACACAATCAATTGTTTATTTCATTTTTTTGTCTTTTAGGTGAAGTTGTGGTTATCTAAACATGGGGAAGGGTAATAATATGATCCCTAATGGCCATTTCCATAAGGATTGGCAACGATTTGTTAAGACGTGGTTTAATCAACCCGCAAGACGTTACCGTAGAAAGCAAAATCGGATCAAGAAAGCCAAGGCTATTGCTCCACGACCTGCGGCTGGACCTCTAAGACCTGTTGTTCGTTGTCCTACAGTGCGGTATCACACTAAGGTTCGCGCTGGTCGTGGATTTACTCTTCGAGAGATCAGGGTAAGTTTCATTGTTTCGCTTTACAACTGCATATCAAATTAATTTGAAGTATGATGCTAAATACCAACTTATTTTGTTACCCAGGTTCCCATAGCAGATGCATTTATTTTCATTAGTTTGAGTATTTATATGTTTGAATGAAGATTGATTTGATCTCTTGGTGATTAAGCAGCCCAAATAATGAATACGCACATATAATACGAGAAAAGTGTCATTTACTAGAAACAATATTTGTTATTTATTATCTACTAATTTTATACTTTCAAGTGATATATCCATGTAACTAATTGTGGCTCATTAGGTAATCAACCGAAATATAGTAAACAATGTACACTTTCTTAAATGTGAATTAAGAGTTAGTACCTAAAATGCTGATCAAAACAATATAATATATTATACTACATGTTTAATAACTACTTAAGTTTATTGACATATTTATTCTTTGACAAGCAAACAAAGCAGTTAATTGTATATGTAAGGGGGTTAGTGTGCGAGTACAACTCTTACTTGTCTGATTTTTTTTATGTTAATTTGCAATGTTAGATTAACAAAAATATATTTTTAAATTTGATTAACAAGTTTTAACCAGTACATTTGTGTGAATGGAAGTCTGGCTTTATAGTGCCATAACTTTTTCTACTCATTGATTTGGTACTAATAATTAAAGTAGATAAAAAATATTTTGCAAAGATATAAATCACATATTGTTACGCCAAAATGCCTGTCCTCCTTTACAGTTTTTATCATGAAACAAATTAAAATATGAAATTTTACTTTTATTCACACACTTTTGAAACCAGTCAAATTTTTTTTTTTTTTATCTTTATTTATTTAGAGGCTTTTAACCAGTCAAATAAATACAATAATATAATTCACATTTCCTGTAGGGGAAGGTAGAGGTGTATAGTACACCCACACTCCGCCTTACTTATGTTATGGATCCCAATGTAATAGGGGGTGAGCCTATTGCTGTCAACTGGGGACAAATCTAGACCCTGATAACTACCTATTGGTAAAACGAGTAACACTTTACCTGGCCCAGGATTCGAACTTAAGACTTCATGCTCAGCAGTCGCACTCAGCAACCACTACTATACCAACAAGGCAGGCTCAGTATATCTATTTATAAGTCCCTAAACCAATAATTTATGTGTTTGGTAATAATATTTCCATTCTCTGGAATTTCAGGCTGCTGGTTTAAACCCTGCTTTTGCCAGAACTATTGGTATTGCTGTGGATCCTCGCAGGCGTAACAAATCTGTAGAGTCTCTACAAACAAATGTTCAGAGACTGAAGGAGTACCGTGCACGACTAATTCTGTTCCCCAAGGGCAAGAAGGTAATTATTGTGTATTAATCTTTTACAAGAAATTTACAAAATTCATTAATAATTTTTTTATGTTATGTTGTAGGGTTTTAATGTCAATAGGCTACAAAAGTGCACTTATAATATGTTGGATAAGTTTTATATTTAAACCTAAGTCGAAAAATAAACAATAGATACTAATATTCATCAGTTATTCTGACATTTACAGTTCAAGTATAGGTTATTTATAAAGATAGGTATTGTTGTACCTTATATTTTACTCGACTTTGACAAACACAGTATGCACAAGGCACCAATATGGGAAGAACCACAGGGTATGTGTGCGGTCGCTCTGGTGGCTCCACAAACCTGTTGTTTTTGTTTTCATGACTATAATGCATATTTCAGCACTTTGAGTTTCAATAAATTACATTAATTATTAGTATGTTTGCTATATCATCTCGGTAATTAGCAAAGAAGTCGTGTTTAATGCATTTTAATCTAATTATTCTGTCTTCAAAGGCTGCATAAGAAAAGGATTAAAATTTGTTAACATTTAAATTGTTAAAATATTAACATTAACTAACTTTTGTTAAGTGCATTGAAACAAATACCTTTTAAATAAGGCTAAATAAAACAAAATCTTAAACTATAGACGCCCTAGCTATAATTATGATATTATCATTACAATTTATGTCTGAATTAATTTTTAGGTATTGAAGGGTGAAGCTAATGAAGAAGAACGTAAATTGGCTACACAACTTCGTGGCCCTCTGATGCCAGTGCAGCAGCCAGCACCTAAATCTATTGCACGAGCTATTACGGATGAAGAGAAGGACTTCAAGGCTTATCAATACCTAAGAGGGGTATGTTGTTTTCATGTCATTAGAAGATTAATAGTCTTGTCACTTTTCACTTTAACAGGTCTGCCATTCAAAACTAGAAATATTAATATCATTATTTTAAAATTGTAATATCCTATTTTTCTTACAGGCTCGTTCCATTGCTAAGCTTGTTGGTATCCGTGCCAAGAGGCTGAAGGATGCTGCAGAAAATCCTGATGACGTCACTAAAGCTCCTACCGTAGTTAAAGAAACAAAGGCTAAGAAGTGATGAAATAAATATATATTATTAATAAACGAGTTTTATTTAGCGTCTAAATCTACTCTAGTCAGATGTATACCGGTAAAATGGAGTGAACAGGGATAAAAACAGGTATATATTTCAACGCTCAATATTAATTCTAAATCCGTTAACAAATTCTTACATTTTGATTATTATTTGAGATGCGCCTAATATTCATTTGGTATTCGGCATATTTTTCATTATTTGTACTTAGTTTTGATGCTGAATATATTCGGTTCTAGTATTTCTATTTTCTTCGCCACACGACACAGTATAGAACTAAAAGTCAAAACTTCTTATGTAAGATTCATGTTATATTATAAGTCAAAGAAAACCTATGAAAGATGAGTCTAATAAATTTAAAATAAACATTTATTTTTAAACTTAAAACAATAATTTTATTAAACGTTAAATCAACATTTTAAAGCAAATTAACTTAAAATTAACATCTTTTTAAACCTCAATCAAATCCACATTCAATCCAGCAGCGACGCGTACATGTAAGAACCCGTTTACGCGGCAAAACAATCAAATGCTAAACCGAATATCCGGTTCGGTAAAGGTTAAACCGAATAGTATCCGGTTCTTCGGTGGAACCACTAAAGCGCTTTGCTAACTCATTAAACAAAGCGCGAGGGCGCGGACCCCATGGACCAAATGTTTCAAACCCTAACAGCTCGAAAATACAATTACCTATTAGGTTATTGTATTTTCGCCGCTTGAGGGTCTCCGCAGCAGCAGCAGCAGTGCCAGCGCAAATTGCCGAGCCAGAAACATGAGAAGGTGCAAGGGTATCGACGCACGTAGCCTCCTACACCAAAGGCCTTCCCAATTTCCAGGGCAACAATTTGTTACCATGTCGCGGTATGCGACCTGGACTCCTACTGCATGACCACACTGACATCGATGAGGGGTGACGCATGGAGTTCCTAAACGTAAAAGTAAAGCTGAACTAATATCGGCGCATGCTCCCAATTCAAGTAAGAACGTTGGACAATCATGAAGTTTGGGTTATTGTGGCTTTGGCAGATAAACGGTACTGAAGGTGTGTAAAATAACAAACAACCTGCTTTCGTCATATAACAAAATGTAATTTTCTTCTGAATATTATTATAATTCACCTCATTCATTGCCGCCAGACTTTTAACATCTTAGCAACCCCTTGCCAGACACCCAAGTTTATTACCTTAACTAAGGGCTGTTTCTTTTTTTTAAATATACAACGCTTTATATAAAAATAAGACAGGTCATAGCCGCTATTTTTAATTTGAAAAATAACATAAAAATCATACTCAGCTCACTTAAGTTATGCTGTAAGACTCCGATTTCGGTAGCACGCAGCAATGCTGCCACTGTAGTGCTGTACAGCACTGCTGCCTGCCGCGCTATTTCTGAGCAAGGCGGCAGTGTTGTGCTGTTGTGTATTTATTCAGTTAACTGGAGTTGACAAGATGTCGATTGATGACTAACTTTAATTATTGTTGGAAGTTATTTTTCTTGTCAACATTAACGTTATTATTAACATTATTTAATATCATGGCCGGGCGACACTGCCGCGCACCATTGCAGCCGCGGCTTTGCTGCGAGCTCGGAATGTAATCTCTTACTTATTTATTAAAGTTTTACACAAAGTTACAGAAATCAGACTAAAGTGTGGCCCGCTGAGCGAATGCGTTTGTCCCTAAGACATGTCATAAGGTCATTGACTAGGGATCTTACTACCCGTAAATAACACTTTTATTAAATTTCTTAAGTTGAAAAAATAGAATATAACTTAAAATCTGTTTATGTCACCATTTCTGTAAATTAAATACTTTTCAAAAGAAATGCCGAAACAAACTCAGGGTCAATGTCTGTTTTAACGGCCAGACAGGTACAGTCAGCATCATAAGTAGCTGAAAATAATTATGTTTTGTCTTCTTCTTCTTTTTTCTGTTCCTTTCCAATTACATGAGGTCGGACATCAGCTGTGAATATTTCTATTTGTCCCTGGCGAGGTGAAACAATTCCGCGGCGCCTGTTACATCGGTCCACTCTCGAACATTTCGAAGCCAGGATTTTTTCCGTCGGCCAACGCCACGTTTACCCGCAATCATTTTAATTATGTTTAAACTAAATAGTAATAACAACGTGTATTAAAAACTATTATACAAATAAGACTAGTTTATTAATTACTAGCGGACCCGCCGGACGTCGTCCTGTCCGGAAAAGCAGCTTGACCTGAGCCGTCAATTGCGAAAGATGGCGGGGTACAAACCTAATTTATTTAAAAATTAATTACCTACTTGTTTTATTTTTTTTTGTGAATTTTTCAATATCGAGAGCCAATGTTACTACGAGGGCCTATATTGCTACGACAACAACATTTTTTTAAACCTGGCTAAATTGTATACTAAGTTACTAACGCAACGTTGCGAAAGAGGCAGTGACATTCTGCGTAGGCGACAATATGAGAAAGAGACATTTTGCGACTAAGCCATTAAATTGAGTATTAAATGAAATACTTAATAAATATTTTCGTACTAGATATTTAATTCATTTTAAGTCAACAACTAACATTACAAGTTATTGCAAATTATATAGACACGTGTTGCATAAGATAAAATTATTTCTTAAATGTTTAAGCAGGTGTATTAATTTCAGCATTGCTCTTTTCCATAACTACTTCTGTAGCATCAACTGGATTTTCTCCATTTTCTGCATTTTTGATTTTCTTGTCACTTTTTCGGAATTTATCATACCTAAAGTAAAAAAGAAAATATTATTTCTTGTAATTATTATATCATAAATGATGATTAACAGTATTTTTATGGCATATATACCTTCCAAGATCTTCTTCGTCGTCGCTGCCTTCATTGCCTTGGGGATCCACTTCCCGAAGCAATTCCCCAATATCTTTGTCTACATCAGCCCACAATTTATCCTCACCTGTTTTAGGCACAAAAAATGATATAATAATTAATAAACATTTCGAAAGAATAATGCAAGAACATTGCATTAGAAGCTAGAAAACTTAAGAACTTACAGACATTTAACACTATGCCCTACCCGGAAAAAGAATTAGACCTAGGACCTCACTCTTATCAGGTAGGCTTTTTGTTCATAAGACCAACCAGGCAATAAAACAAACAAAAACTAGTTATTATATTTCAATAAAAATGTTAAAATAAGCTATTTTTCTGTAAGGCGTTGTCATAAGTGAGCGACAAGAAGCGAAGCAACGCGACGCGATGCGACGAATACTTCACGCGACGTGTATCCTACGTCGTAGTCATTGTTTTTTTTGCGTTCAGTGTTGCCAGTAAAAACAAGCAAGCTTATATTAGTTCACACTACTGCAATCTGATCGCAATAAAATATAATATAGTGACAATTTTTTTCGTTTCTTTATTTACTTGATGTTATTACATGTTTTGATTTTATGCTAATATTAATTAAAATTAAACAAATCATTAATCAAGTATTCTTAGTACTCATTTATTTCATCTTTAGGTATACATTTTCCACACGGTAGGCATCACTGATGATTCTTGGGAGTAATATCGCATTTCTATCAAACTAAGGACCAAACATAAGACGTTGGAGTGAGGGAGATAAATAAATGTTATCGTACTTCACGTTGTCTGCGTCGCGCAAAAATCATTTCGTCGCAGACTGATCAAAGCGACAACGTAGGACATGAATGAATACAATTGATATTTTCGTGTTACATCGCATCGCGTCGCAATAACGCGTTTGTCGCTCACCTAAGACAGTATACAACAGCAAATTTCGTGTGTAATAATAATTTCCTGATAGGTCGACTATAAGTTTAGCAGACTAGTCGGCCGAGCCGATTATAACTTTCGGTTAAGTCCGGGTCTGAGTAGTATTTTTTACATATGGGCAAATTATCTCAGAAAAATAGAATATAATATATAGGCAGTAAAATACATCGCTAAAACAATTTTTTTATAATAATCAAAGTACCTACTTGGTGAAAATTAAATTTATTTACATAATCACGTGTATGGGCTTTCTTTGACAACTTGGAGAATGATTTCATTTCAGTCACTCTATTTCAACCATACGAATGGAAATAAAGAAATGGGCTGATAATACAAATAAGGCCGAATAGTAGGCTTTGCCGATTAGTCTGCACAGCTCTAGCAATAATGTACATTAATTCACCCATTTTTTTTGTCCAGATGCCCAGCAGACATGACAAAGCAGTCATCATCATAAGTAGCTTAACGTCATGTTAAGAAGCCTTATGTCAATATAATTTAAAGAAACAAATGTCAATTCAAGTTAATGTTTCAAAACAAGAAATATCCGAATGACTATCTAAGAATATTTAAGATATTTTTCTATACAAGAAGTGTTTTTTTTTAATTAATGGTAGGTATGGAAAAAAAAATCATGTTCAGCTACTTATGATGCTGACTGTACTAATATTTAAATTGCTAACCAGATGTAGTAGAGTTATCAGCTCCATTGTCAAGTTTCTTCTTACTTTCTTCAGCAGCTTCGACCTTTTCCGACTTAATTTTGTCTCCCGATTCTAGAATAGTGGTTTCCTTTTCTTCTTCTAAAATAAAGGATTAATATGTTATCTTCAAACTCGCAATTACGGTTAAGTATCTATCAAATGTTAACTAACAGAGTACCTATTTCGGTATGTGTAATTAAAAGTTCTAATGGATAAAAACGTATTTTATTATGCGGAACTTTTTAATTTGTGTTATATATCATTATAATAATATAATTAATGTGTTAGTTTATAAATTTCTAATGAACGAAATTCGTATCTGCACGTCAAATACCCGTGAAAATCGGACAAGTCGTTACGGAGATTAGCCGGAAGAAACATACACACAGACAAAAACATATTTTTTATATATTGGCCTTACTAATAAAAAAGATGCACGGAAATTCCCCGCGGTGGGTACAGTCAAAAGTACGTTCGTCACTCCTTCTAATACATATACAACATACGCCTTTTTTGTTTCTCGAAGTTATCAAAATGCTATTTTGACCATGGTTTGTTTTTCAGAATTGAAAAAACAGCCAGACAGGCGGCCCATACAATAAGAAGATGTACAATTTTCCATTAATAGCCGCCCGGCTCTACTGAACAAACCGGCGCCTAGGACTAATCTCCTAAAATTTGCTCCTATGTCGCGTGCCATTAATTTTATAAATGTTCTCTGGCGAGATTTCTCATATCAACCCAAAAGTGATTAGAAATGATGATGTAAATAGTAAATATACCTAAACTTGTAATGTTGAATTTTTTATACCGTATTTTATGTTGGTTATTTTTCTCATTTATCTTCTATAATATAATTAATAATTATGCATATTTGGTGTCATGAAATATAAAAATAATTTAGTATACGATTAGGCTTTGTTTTTTTATGTTGTTTATCTATATCTATACTATACTTATATATAATAATATTATAAAGCTGAAGAGTTTGTTTGTTTGTTTACTTAAACGCGCTAATCTCAGGAACTACAGGTCCGATTTGGAAATTTCTTTCAGTGTTAGATAGCCCATTTATCGAGGAAGGCTATAGGCTATATATCATCACGCTAAGGTCAATAGGAGCGGAGCACCAATGAAATGTTTCAAAATCGGGTTTTTTTCCATTCGACAGCTTCCCCTGCGTGCGCTGCGTAAACGGTTAAAAATTCGCAAAAATCATGTACGACAGAATTGTTCTTCCTTAAAAGTTCTAAAAAAAAGTCCACGACAGCATATGTCTATCTTTTAAGGTTGGCTCACTATAACCTTTTTAATGTTAACGAAATTTGTTCAAAAATAATGCGTTATTTGCAAAGGTGTTTTTATAAACATGATATAAATCCATATCCAAATAAATACGTTATTCATGACAAGTGTTTAATTTAAAACAAAATTGCCCTTTCCGTCTATATCTATACTAATATTATAAAATTGTTTGTTTGTTTACTTGAGCGCGCTAATCTCAGGAACTACTGGTCCGATTTGAAAAATTGTTTATCTGTGATTTGCATTATCACCGTCCATTTTTTGCTTTAGTGTTAAAAAAATACTATATTATTGTTGTCAATGTCATATTATAGTTAACTACTAAAAGACTAAAAGTTCATCCGGTATATTGTGTCACGTAGTGCGGGTGAGAAAACAGTCTTAGAATAATATTGCTGTTCCCGAATATCCACGCGGACGGAGTCGCGGGCACAGCTAGTATTTTATAATTGTTTTTTACTGTTAGTTTGTAAGATTAATAATCAGCATCGCTTTGGGTATAATATAAGAGCTGTGTACTGTAATGTTATGTTGTGATAATAATAATTTAAAAAATGTTACTGTGGGTCAGGACCATTAATGACATCGCAAATGACATAGTAAGCTGTAGTCGATAGGCGAATTAAGTATTCGCCGCCGCAAAACTTCAATAAAATTCAAAAACAAATTCAATTCTATAAATCGATATCTTTAAATATATAATAATGGATACATGTGTTTCTCACCCTTTTGCTGGTGTAATTGACGATGAATTCTCTCAGCGTGTTTGCGGAGAGTGCGAGTGTCACGATGCTGTACATAGCGGCCAAGATGAATACGTAAGCGACAATGACGTCGTAACGCTTCAGCTTCCTCTGTGCCACCTGTTTCTACTCGCGGCAAGTACACGCGACATAGTTCACACCACCAAACCTTGTAAATTCGTAAAACATTTTAAGATAATGATTGACACACCTGTTTAGCACAACTACGCCGTTACAAAACTTACCTCCATCTTTTTGATATGCTCACTACCGATGTTAATTTCAACTTTAGGTTTTTTCGGCGACGATTCGTCCTTTTTTTCACCTCCGGAATCGTCATCTTCAACCTCTATAATAATAGAAAATCCTCATAAGAATTTAAATAACAAAGAAGAAAATCTTATTTACTATATATTCCGGTCCGCGTAACCAGCTCATGAATAAGGGCTCCGATCGAGTCCGAAACTAGTCGGGCATTCCCGAATACACCCGTGAGTATAACCGGAATATATAGTAAATAATATGGATAACACTCACGAAAGTTATTATAGTAAAAAAGAAGAAAATCACGTAATGTTACTCAACTTACCATCAACATCGCCAACAGAGTCAAGGGTCATAAAATTGTCTAAATCCACATCCATACCCTCATCACCGCTAGCTTCTGCTTTTGGACTTACGCGCCTAGCGGACTGGCTGGCCTTTCTCTACAAAATGGTCGAAAATTATTAAGGTTGGGTCGAATTAGTAATCTGGTAATCTTTGCTCTTAAACATATCTCGAAATATATGTAACGATGTTAATAATATGAACATAAAAGCAAATTTTATTCATTTTGTCATTAGAAAGAAACTAACCTTGAGATGCTCTAGCGAGCAAATGTGATGTTCGTATATCATCGGCGAACGAAAGGTAAGTCGACAGATCTGGCAGAAGGGCATGAGGAAGCGTTTCATGGCGCGATGCGTGTCGGTGAGGTTGTGCGCGTGCCGCGTGGTGCGGTGGTTGAGGCGGCACACGGGGCAGAACGTGGTCCGCGCCGCCAGCACCGCGCCCGCCGCCGCCTCCAGCTCCCGCTGCGCGCCGCGCTGCGCCACGCGCATGCGCAGCAGCTGCGCCTTGTGCCGCCGCGCCACGCCGCTCATGGCGGCGCGGTGCTTGCTGGACACCAGGTGCTTCACGTACGCCTGCACGCAACAGATCTCGTTACTTCTCCGCTGAAGCTATTGCGGGCTCGTATTACCTACTAGGTGCAAAGCGCAGGAACTCACCGCAAATGTGGCACATTTCTCCTTGCAGTGCACACAAGCTAAATGAACGTAAGGGCGTGGACGACGCGGTGCCGTATCGGATGCAGCATCTGGCTCTTTGTCTGTATCTTCCCCGCCTTCCACTTGTTCGCTGTCTGACACTTCGGGTACAATCTGCATAAACAATAATTTACTGAATTCTCAAGATTACATTAGGTGATAGTTGATACACATGGTTTATTTATTCTTTACGCACAAATCAACAAAATGTACAGAAGCGGACTTATAATATATTATACCATACAATAAACAAAATAATATATGATCATTATTTTTTGGATTTACTACAATATTACATACGTCAAAGAAAATAATAACTTTTAGATAATAACTGGCTGGTTTGTCTATTATGGTAGAGGTCAACAACGTGGACGTCAACGGTCATCACAGGGATGAGGACGACACGTGATCATGGTTTTTGAAGAAAAGTGAAACTGTCGGTTTACCTAGAAATTGGGTTATAATAACGAAATACAATGAACCTGATATTACCAAACCCTTATAATGATAGTACGGCTATCGCTCAGCCGTCGCTGACGCCGTCATAAATTACTACTAGCTCATAAAATCTTACACCTCGTTAAATATTTCGACTACCCGTTTCTCATACTTTAAAAGTAGTACGCTAAATACCAAGTTTGGCAGTTCTAGTTTCAAAACCGGCGAACCATCCTTTTTCATCCCCCTATTACCTCTTGGAATGATGTTTATTTATTTTCTACTATAAACCTATAAATCTAATTCCAAGTTCTCATAATATTTTTCACCCCAATTATGGGTGAATTACGGTAATTATAACAGTTCCGGCTATATTTTTCCTATTTTTTTTTATTAGTACGCTAAATACGAAGTTTTGTAGCTCTAGCTACAAAACTGGTGAATACAAACTTTCAATCCCTATTTAAAACTATGTTCTTTCTTGGGTTTTTATTCTTTCTTCATGCAAAATTTCATCATAATCCGTCCAGCGGTTTAGTCGTGAAGGCGTAACAGAATAGAGTTACTTCCACAATTATAATATTAAAATAATAATCAGATGTGGATATTGATGAGTATGGATTACAAAATATTGTTAAGATAATTTATTTTTAGAGCTAGGTAGTCCCTTTATTATAAGAATCGAGCTCGTTCTGCCATCTACTACTTTATGGGGACCAGTTTAAGGCCAACGTAGACCGCAGTCGTATTTGTATAACAATACGTTTGAATGTCCATTGGTATAAATTTAAATCCGTTGCATCCTACAGTTTAACGGTATTATTGGTTTCTTGTCTAAAACAGGACGACGAAAAGTGGACAAAAGTACAACATACCTATTATATCGGCCTTACCTTCGGAGACTTGATTTTTGTTTCTTTCTTTTCTTCAACAGCTTCTTCTTTTTCATCGGCATCCCAATCCTCTTCTGTTGAGGAAGCTTCCTCCTTTGACTTGACAGAGCTGCTTGTTAATAATTAAAACAAATTAGCCGAGGGCACACCAGGAAAAATCCATTATAAATCAAACTACCTCAATACACATTCGTCCCTTAGTAAACGTCATTCAGATGCACTATACATTTTCTCATTTATTCTACTTTAACTGCTTAATATCCTCAGCGCCATATCAGTAGCTCGTATTTCTACAATTCTTAGAGCGTCTCCTGTGATATTAACGGTTTTAACCCAATATTAACATCGGTTAGTCAGTGACTTTATCATCTCACATTTCAATCGTGGCATCTATGTCGGAGAGCTTTCCACACAACCTTTGGTTACTTTCGTTCTTTTGTTACAAAATAAACTAAATGTAAGCAATGGGTACATACTCAATGTATCGAATTACCTTCGGCCCTTGAGAGATCGGAACGCACGGGTGTACCCGAGCGATCTTTCGCTGTAGCGCCTAGAGGTAAATGTACCGCGGGAGCGCGGTGCGCCTCGGAAGGAGGCCCGCGAGCGCATAGAGCGGCCGCGGAAGGATCGGCGCACGGCGCGCGGGCGCGTCGCGGGCCGCGCCACCTCTCGCGGCGGGCCCATTCCGCTCGGCTTGCGGTAGCTCTCTCGGTTGGGCGAGCGTCTCCGATCTTCGCCACCGAACGATCTCCTTTCGCTGCTGTAACTCTCTTGTCGAGCGCCATATGATCCGCCGTAATGGCCGCCACCATCATGGCTACGTCTATCGCTCGAAGAGCCCTGTACACAATTCTCTTTGGTTCTTTCGACACGCTTTACATATGAAATAGAATAAAGTGTTTAATGAGGATGGAAATGGTAATATTCTTCTTTATAGCCCTTGTCAAAGGGAAGGCACACTATCCAATGCGATTAATCTAGTTTTTTCTCTAGATTCATCATCTCACTTAATTTTATGATGTCTGAACAAAAATATGTCTTTCCTTTTATATTGTACTCGCCTAGCATAATAAACGCTTAGGCATGTAAATAAAAATAAATTTAGTGTCGCATGGCACATGTTCATATTGATATTGTAAAAGAGAAATAGGGTGATCCAGATCTAAAATAGATGATAGGCTGGAACTTAAATAATTCTAACTATTCATTACTCTTCATGACTGCTTTATCATGACTCATTTGGTTTCACTTTTGAATAGTTATAATAATTGTTATCCTTGTAAAATTCTTGAAGTAATAGTTCACGCCTGCATGCATTCAATACTGTTTATCAATAAATCATTGTTTACCATACATCTGCATGTCAAATCCGAGAATGAATTCTACGACAAATTTTCTCTTCTCTCAATATTCAAGATAACCGTTAACAGCTTTTATAATGACTAATTCCGCCAAATATTTCATATTTTATTGCCTGTCGCGGATGCCTCATCGTAAGTCTGAATTCGTCTCCAAATCTGTTTTCCTTAAGTAATATAATAGCTATTGACTTGTTTCAAGATTCATGTTAGAAATTCTATTAATCATGTCATTTAATAACTGTAAATTTTAGCAGGTCTCACTGTATACTGTGTTGGGATGGCCATTACTCATATCAAAATTTTTGATTGTTGTTTCTTTTTGTAGAAGAATATACATAATGTAAAGTATATTATAATGTCAACAATTGTAATACAACTAATTATATAATTATTTCATCCTTTGGATAACACAAACCCATAATCACAACATACTGACCTCCATCCTCATTCTTTTTCTGTCTGGTGAACCTGAGCGTCCACCATAATCACGGTTAGAATAACTAGCAGAACTTTCCTGTAAATAAAAACAAAAATGCATAATATTTCCTTAAAAACACAATTTATTCTAGTAGTATAACTATTTATGCACTTTTAAAAAACATTAATGAATAAACCATAAGTTTCACTTGTAAGATTGATTTAATAAGTAAGATATAACTAACTGGTCTTGTATCAGACAGAAAATTATCAACCATGTTTTATTGTGTTAGTATTTAATAATGCTGCTAAAATATATTATGTTTATTAGATTTAAGTTGTGAATAATTGTAAGATCAATACTATATCTATAATAATTCTGTATAAATATTTTGATTACATAGTAACTAATTTTGTGCACTTACAGAACGATATGCTTTTTTGTATGAGTCTTCCATTCTGTCACGACTGGAATTGTATCTACTTGCACTGCCACTAGCATATCGGGAATCATTATTATAAGAAGAGTATCCACCACGACCCCCACGACTTTCATAAGATCCTCGACTGCTACTCCCCCTGTATGATCCTCTATAGCCGCTTCCTCTTCCACCACTGTAACTCCCTCTTCCCCCATAACCTCTACCACGAGATGACATCTAAATGTAAAATAAAAAACTTTTATAAACTATTATTCTATATACATTAAAGGAAAATAGAAGAAGTACAATATTTTCATTTTTCCAAATCATTATCATAATCACAAATTTTTGCAATCTAAAGATTTTAGAAAGCAGTGGAAACAACTAAGACGAAAAATATGTATAAATAATTTTGTGTTGCATCTAGAGATTGGTGTAGATTGGAACAAAAACCAAAACACCATGCTGTCATTTCCCAAAGGGGTAAACAATAGTGTGCTTTAATAATACAGCTAGTCTGTGTCAACAATAACATCTCACCTATATTTTCTGAAGGGTGTACACACCCACCCCCTAAACAAGTCCCAAGCCTTAATAGGGCATGACCCTGTAGCCATTAAACGAAAAGAATGTATGCTTTTGATTTACAATTCCATCACTTCAAAAGGAAGCCTTGCTGTATTATTTTATACAAAATCATAAACAAGTTGGTGAGATGTGACCTCATTAGATTATTCATACAAACTTGGGTCTAAATACTCATATTTAGGGATTACAATGACCTTTATGGTAAAACAACAAAAATTAACATAGGTACATGTGATTTATAATATAAGTTAAATAAATCACATAGGTGCTCATAGGTATATATTTTGATATTACAAACCGACACTTCAATTTAATTTTATAATATGTTAGATCTCTTAGTAAAGGTTCTGTCAAAATCGGGCCAGCCATTTTGGAGATTACCCGGAACAGTCAGACAACAACACTACACTTTGTAATAAGTATTGCATACTATACTTTCATGGATTAAATAAAAAAATGTTATTTTGATATTACAAACAGACACTCCAATTTAATGTATGTGTATAATACTCTGTGTTTTGTTATAATTTTTTGTTGTGCATAATACCTATGTCATATTTTTTCATATTGAGGAAATGTTAAGCAATGAATAAAGAAAACGCGATAAAATACGTAAAAAAAATAATGAGTTAAGTTCAACTTGTTATTTGTAATTATGTTGACTTACTACAATAACAATAAATACAACCTACCTCAAATACGAGAATTATTCGGCTATGATGAATGAAAACTTGGAAATGAACTACAAAATATACAAATTTAAGCACATTCAGTTTATGAAGTCCAAAATAGCCACGTTGGTTGATGCGTATCAAAAAATATTACTAAAAATCTAAATGTAATAAAGTTATATAACTAACAGTATACCCACTGTCCGATGAGTTTCTGTATAATAAGCACCAATATTGGTTATTTAATGTGGCTTAGGCTAAGTTTTGGCAGACGCCGCTACGCCGACACCGATTTAATTACTAAAGAAAATGGCGTCCGTTTAATTTATTGAAAATAAGTTCAAGTCAACTGTTATAAATTTTTGATTACAATATTTAGTTTAAATTAACAATATTTGGTAGTTATACTTACCATACAGTAAAAATATAATGATTTCTGAATTCACTGCACAGTATTCAGTCTTAAATCTTCGAGCTACACTTATGAGCAGAATGCAGATATTTTAACACTTCACTCGTAAGCTCAAACCACAGACTCAATATAGTATTTTTTTTTTTTTATTCTTTTTATTTTAAGGAGGGTTTAATCACAATTTACTTGATTTTCTCATCCGATAGTCGGTTCCGGCAATCGGAAGGCGTTGGAGCCGTTATATTGTTTAAAGAACAACCCACGTCCGATCAGATAATCGGATCGAACGCGTCCCAGCTATATTAGAACCAAATGGCTTGGTATAGGACGATGGAAAGAGACCAGACGGTATGTCTTTGATGCCATGGAAATTGGGTAGGCCTTTGGTGTGGGATGCAACATGTGTCGACACCCTTGCGCCATCTCATGTTTCCAGCACAGCGGTTTGCTCTGGCGCTGCTGCTGCAGCTGCGGAGACCCTCAAGCGGCGAAAATATAACAACCTTATAGGTAATTATATTTTTGAGCCGTTTGGGGTCGAAACACTCGGGTCATGGGGTCCGACTGCGCGTCTTCTTTTTAGAGACCTCTCTAAACGGTTGGTTGACGCTTCACGTGACCAAAAGGCTTGCCTGTTTTTCGGCCAAAGAATTAGCATTGACATTCAACGTGGCCCTGCCGCGCCGCCAGCCTTTTGGGCACCCTACCAGTCGACAGCGATGAGGAGCAATACTTTGATGCATAATTTTTAGTTTCAATTTTTTCTTTTGTATAATATTCACCGGTGGATGGAATTGGCAAGCTGTCGTTCTTTGTGGCGTTCTAAGGGGGAGGCCTTTGTTCAGCAGTGGACGTCTTCCGGCTGATGATGATGATAATGATGATGATATATTTATTTTTAAGGAGTGTAAATAAGTGTAAATAACTTTATATTAAATGCTTTTGCTTGGTACTATTGCGATTCATGCCCGTATTATAAAAATGTACCTGTGTAGTAACTATTAAACGTTTCAAATTCTGTAACAGTAATGCGTCATCCATATTTTCTTTGAGCACCGTACGAAAGCATTCGGGATGATAGCTCGTGAACGACAAATTTCGAAAAAAGTCTGACGCACAAATCGAACGTGTGTCCAGTAAATACGGTAGTTCCCAGCTTAACCGCTCAGAAATACTCAGAATACAGAAACAACCGTAGGTAGTGCGGCCTGAGGCTGCTTTAGTCATTACTCTGAGAGATAACCGACTAAGTTGCCACCAAAAAAAAGTGCTGTGGTGATGTCAGTGAAGGTACTGACTAGGTACAAATTTTTTGAGAGTCGGAAGAGTGATGAGTGATGAAGATTAAGGAAGACATCAAAATTCAAAACAGGACAGACGGATCACAGAGTAAATTTTGCCTCAGACGAAGTATATGATAGACCGGTTCTCATGTAAATAAGGCGAGACCAAAAATGAAATGAGTGCGTGTTTGACATATAGTGCTGTGACACGCACTCTCATATTATCGTATGTCGATAAAAATCACAATCATGAAAACAACGAAGTTAAACGAAATTATCTAAAATCAATATAGTAAAACAAAAGAATCCATAAATCATCATCGTTTATTAAATCTTAACAAAAACATAAACCTTTTAAAGTTAACAAATAGTCAAAAACATGAAATAAAATAAAAATCGGCGTTGGTTTCTAACGTCATTAATGCAGTAAGCCCAGTGATCAGTGATCACACTGTTAATAAAGATTTCAACTTCATATCGACCCTACCGCGGATTCCCGAAGGCAATTAACATATTACAGAATCAATACATAAATCACTTATTCTGTTGAATAAGTAAGTGTATAATAGTCAATTATTGCAGATTTTCCGTTTTTACTAAACTAACTAATTTACTATTTACTAATGGTAATTTTTATTACCATAAAAAAGTACATATTAAATACTTATAGTCGTATTGTCTAATTTATTAAGTAGTGTTGTGGTAAAAGGTAAATTCATAAAATAACAAACCATATTCATAAAATAAATAAAGTAATGAAAATCGTAATCTGATTGTATTTAGGGCATTTTCTAAAACAAATTTGTTCAAAGTGCTTACTGCAAACTGATGAATATTTTTTGGGAATCCAGTTATTTAACAGGTTTAGCCATTTTTGGCGAAACTCTTCATTTACAGGAAATCTTCAAAATATTTTTTTACATTATTCTAAAGAATTATAATGTTTCTAAATAATTATTTTGGACATTGATTGATTATAATATAATATGTGTATTAATTTATTTTTACAATAATAATATTATGTACCTATACTAATTAATCAACTTCTCAAAATAAAACGTCAAGTAGAATATCGAACAATATCGATAAAGTCTCTGTCAAGGTGGTCAATCTCTATTCTATGATATTTGGGTAAAAAATACACAAAATTTACGTACGTGTTATTTCTTTTTATAAAGATCTACAATATTAAGGGTCACTATGTGATTAAACGCGATACATTGGCGTACCGATTGATATACGCAACGTTAGTAAAGGCATTTGTAAACGTATTGTAAATAGCAAAATAACCAATTGTACTTACAAGTGAAAACTGTAATTATTTATATTATTTCTATGATTAGTATCACATCCGGGTACTACACACGAAGGCATGACGAAGACAAATAAATAAATATAATTTACACACCAAGCATATATTTTTTCAAATTAAATAACACAATTTATTTTTGACTAATTTGAAATGTGTCATTTGGTGTAAAGTTCAGTCAGTAACACGTCCAACTACCTTTCTCACTCTAACCTACATTGTACTCAGGTCTTTCTGTTTCAATCACCCCATCTATAGTAGGAACTACTTGGATCCTATATCTATGAAATTTTGCAGACAAGTGACAGTTGACACAGTTGAAAATCTTTGATGTTTTGATTTCCGTAATTTGTGTTTTGTTGGGTGATAATGCGAAGAATGACTATAATCGTGTAAATTGTGTGGGAAATGACTCTCGCTATTTATGTTTTTATCGTGTATTATCAAAATAAACTTTAGTTTTGTGATAATTTAACTTTGTTATTTAAAACTAGGATGAATTATGAACTGTATCATACATCTAAAACGAATCATTTAATGTTTTTATATTAGGAAGTGACAAAATGCAAGCAAAGAAACGATTTATTCTTCTTTTTACATCGTTTGTATTTATTATATATTGTTATTATGGCACCTATTATTGGAAGTCGGAACGAACCAAAAGTCGACTTAATGAGCTGCCCAGTTTTGCTACTTTAGAAGATTTGTCAGAGCTACCTTTTCAACCACACATAAAATTAACAACTGGCACAATTCCTTGCCGAATGGATACTTGCTTTGATTTTTCAAAATGTGGAAAAGATCCAAAGGTTTATGTATATCCTAGTGATGGAGCAGTGAGTGCATCATATCGAAAAGTATTATCTGTAATTAGGGAATCACGATATGCTACAAGAGACCCGAATGAAGCCTGCTTTTTTGTGCCTGCAATAGATACATTAGATGCTGACCCTCTTTCACCTGAGCATGTCCAAGATGTGGCATCACGTCTCGCTCATTTACCTTATTGGAAAAACGGACGAAATCACCTTATTTTTAATTTATATGCTGGTACATGGCCAGATTATGCTGAGGATGCACTTGGATTTGACCCTGGAGAAGCAATTCTGGCAAGAGCTAGTGCCTCAGAAACATTTTTTAGGGATGGATTTGATGTTTCATTGCCATTGTTTCATAAAGAACATCCAGAGCGTGGGGGTGTTCCCCCTGCTGCTACTAGCAACCCTTTCCCAGCTCCTCGTAAACATTTGCTAGCATTTAAAGGGAAAAGATATGTACATGGAATTGGAAGTGAAACAAGAAATTCCCTATGGCATTTGCATGATGGTAATCATCTTATTTTGGTGACAACCTGTCGTCATGGAAAGTCTTGGAAAGATTTACGGGATGAAAGATGTGATGAAGACAACAGGGAATATGATAAGTATGGGTTAAATATTTTATGAAACTTAATCCTTCTTCCTTTTTTTATTTGAAATGGTATACTTTCTAATTATTCCCAAATAAATTTTGTAATGACCTGATGATGGAGTTCAGAGATATGGAACGGAACTCTTAATAAGATCATAGTAGAACTGTCATAACAAGTAATATTGCAAAAGTGGTAGTTGATGACTGACGACTAACAAGGAAGAGGGGGAGAGGGTGCATTATGCCCCCACCACTTTCCTAGGTTAAATATATCATGTGAGCTATTGTTTGCTCATTTTGTAAGAATCTTATAAATACTAATCTCACACGAATCCTAGGTAACACTAAAAACCATGAAATAAAAATGAAAAAAAAAAACTTTAACCCTTCAAAAACACAAACTCTAAAGTGAAATTTATTTATTTGCAGATCACAGTATACTTGTGTGATGTTAACGCATCACAGTATACTTGTGTTTGTTGACGACCTGATTAGCGCAGTGGCTAAGCGATTGGACTGCTGCGCTGAGGGTTGCGGGTTCGATTCCCGCACGGGGCAAAACTTTGTGCGAACCACAGATGTTTGTCCCGAGTCTGGGTGTTAGTGTATGTGATATTTCGTGTTTGTGAAACGCACCCACGACACAGGAGAAATTCCTAGTGTGGGGCGACGTTTGTTTAACAAAAAAAAAAAAAATTACATAACAATATTTATTTTTGTAGATAGTCTTTAAATCATTTCTAATTTTCTAGTATGGTGGTTAAGAATTACAGGAGTTAAAAACGCCTTATTTTTACAACTGCTGCAAGTATGATGCAAGAGCTAATTAATAAGAGAACTCATTTTCATTGGCATGTGAGATTTTTAATTTACTTATCTGAATGTAAAAAAACATGTATTGGTTTAAGAGATATCAACCAACCCATTTAATGCCTATAATCAAAGGCCTAAGCGTTTGGTTATAGGGAGTAATGGCAAGTAAAAGTGTAATTTTGCTTTTTTCAGATTTGACTATGAACAGTTATTAGCCAACTCAACATTCTGCCTCGTGGCACGAGGTCGACGTCTTGGCTCATACCGTTTTCTTGAAGCATTAGCAGCAGGATGCATTCCTGTGTTATTAAGTAATGGTTGGCGGTTGCCTTTTGATGAACGAATTGACTGGCGTCGCAGTGTTATCTGGGCAGATGAAAGACTCCTGTTACAGGTTAGTATATTTTTTAAATCAAGTTTGTCTTGAGAAAGTTAATTTATGTTTAAATTGCTAAATATCTGATTCACAAAGCAGCTAATTTGATAATGCTGGTTTGTTAACCTTTCAAATTTTACAAAGTCATGTCTATTGTGGTTTTGGTGCCAAGCTATGACTGAACTGGGTTTTTGTATATCATCATCATCAGCCGAAAGATGTCCACTGTTGAACAAAGGCCTCCCCCTTAGAACGCCAGAAAGAATGACAGCTTGCCAATTCATCCACAATTCTGTCAATTTTTGTATATACATACTAGTTATCTGGATTCTGTTTACTATTTATTTAATTCCTAGGTGTAGTTTTGTGATACAATATCATATCTAAATAATATGAATTGTAATTAGTCATAGTAATCTTTAATCATCAATACAACATGCGTCCCTGGCTTCGCTATTAAGTCAAAACCTTACTCCATCGGCCATCTTCCTGTCCAGCCTGGTGTCCTGCCCAACTCTACTTGAGGCGTACTGCGCGGTCACTAACATAGTAGACTTTTCCGTCCGACAACGGATTTAATTGTTACCCCCTCGATCTAATATAATATTTATAGTGAGCCTGGCTCGCTCCATGGCCCGTTGTGATACTCTTACCCAGTGGTCAGTCTCCTTTATAAGCGTCCATCAACAAAAAATATTTATATTCTGTTCGGTTTCAATGAAAACAAGGTAGAAATAGATGTATGATTATAGCTAAGGTAACTAAAATTAACAATCGGCGTCATCGTATTATTCATTTATCCACTTTTTTACTATAAAGGTACCCGAGCTCGTGCGCTCTGTGTCGCCTGAGCGCATCCTAGCTCTACGGCAACAAACACAATTTCTATGGGAACAGTATTTTTCTTCAATTGAGAAAATCGTTTTTACCACTATAGAGGTAAATATTATTTATCAAAACAAATTACATGAACTCATGGTAATAAAATTAACAAATATAACATCTTTCAGATTTTATTGGAGCGTGTTTTGGAACACAGAACCTCGAAACAACGAGAAGCTTTAATTTGGAATGCATCTCCTGGCGCCCTGGGAACGTTAGCCACTTACGGAGACTCCAGAACTCATTTACCCATCGTAGCTCCCATACTCCAAGCTCCTCCTTGCCCGTCCGCCTCCCTCGCTCCACTACCCGCTCCGTCCGTGCCACTGGCGGTGCCGCCTCCTACACCGGGTAACATGTATACCGCTTTATTATATGTGCAAGCCACATCACCCGCACTGCATAAACTGCTAGCTAATATAGCAACCAGTGAATTTTGTGAAAAGGTAAAATGTTAATTAAATATGGGTAGGATCGAATAATGTAATATTTTACCTATCACAGCTTATTGTTACATGTAGGTCGTTTTGGTGTGGGACAGTGAACGTGCCGCACCTTCGCTGAAGTCCTTGACGCGCGTAGCGGGTGACGCGCGCGAGCCGCTACCCGTGCTGGTAGTCGATGCCACTACTCACTATCCTGGGTAATATAATCCCTACTAATATTAATAACGCTTAAGTTTGTAAGTATGGATGGATGTTTGTTAATCTTTGAAATAAAAATTACTGAATGGATTTTAATAAAATTTCATATGGAGGTAGCTGACACCCTGGATTAACACATAGGGTACTTTCTATCCCGAAAAAATGTAGCGGGTAGCACTGCGGGGCATAGCTAGTATTAAATAACTATTTAAAGACGATGATGGAGCGTCTCATAAAACGTTTGACCACGTGGATTTTAATTAAAAACCCTGTATTTAGCCGCATTAAGCAGATTTAGGTACCTATTTATGTATAAAAAATGTTCAAATGAAAATTAGCTTATTTCTTGTAACATTCGTTATAAGCCACGCCAGTGTACATCCCGTGTAAATCCGTCCAGATGTCGCGGAGTTGTTGTACCTTAACATGCGAATTTTCCGGGTTTTCTGTTATCCCGCAGATTTCTAAATATCTTCGAAATTGAAACTAGCCTATATTAGATTATAAAACACCAGCTATCTGCCAGTGAAAGTCCTGTCAAAATCGGTGAAGGTGTTCCGGATAATAGCAGCAGCAAAAAGACAATTTATTAAAATTGCATGTTTGCTGTATACGATATTACGTATCGTATATACTATCGAAGCTGTTATTTTGATGTTACTAACAGACACTTGAAATTTAATTATGTGTATTAAAAAGTACCTATTAAAAATAAAATAATAATTATAACCATCTAAACTAATTTTAGGGAAGGTGTTTCGGCGAGATGGCAACCGCTGTGGGCTGTTACTACAGCGGCGGTATTTTCGCTTGATGGTGACGCACCACTACTAGCTGAAGAATTGGATTTTGCTTTCCAAGTGTGGCAACATTTTCCTGAGCGAATAGTGGGCTATCCGGCTCGAACTCACTTTTGGGACGAAGCAAAGGTTCATTTTATTTACTTTGTTACACGACACTATAAGCTATATTATAGATTTTTAAATGATCTAAACTACTATATTTAATAACAATGTGGTTGAAGTACGTAGGTTCTCCATATTAATTTTTGTAATATATTAGCTAATAATGATGGTCAATATCGCTGACTTACACTCTCTCATTCATAAACGAGGAAAATCCCTGTATTGACTTAAACCCATCTTAAGTCTATTGTTGGCAATTATTGACATCTCTATTCCCTGATGTGCCGTTGACATTTTGTATGAATATGGGGGACAATGTTTAAACACTGCTAAATGAGTTCTAAAGCCTCCCGACGGGTGCAGGGCGCGTGGGGCTACAGCAGCCGGTGGGGCGCGGCGTACTCCATGGTGCTGCCGGGCGCGGCGCTGGTGCACCGCGCGGCGCTGGCGCAGTACGCGGCGGCCGCGCCCGCGCTGCGTCAGGCCGTGCGCCGCACGCGCAACTGCGAGGACATCTTGCTCAACTGCCTCGTGGCGCACCTCACCCGCCGCCCGCCGCTTAAGCTAGCTCAACGGCGCCGCTATAAGACTGCCCATCATCGTTATAAGTACATAATATATATTAAATCTCACTTCGTTTTTAATTATTGATGGTTGAATTCATAATTTGTTTATTATGATGCTATTTTGGTTTATATTCTATGTAAATGTAATTATGTTTATTTTACAGATCATCTTGGAGTGATCCGGAGCACTTCGTGCAAAGACAATCTTGCCTCAACACATTCGCTACTGCTTGGGGTTACATGCCACTTATGCGTTCTGTACTTAGATTGGATCCTATATTATTTAAAGACCCTGTGTCAACACTGAGAAAAAAATATAGGAAGATGGAATTAGTAACCTCTTAAAATATTGAAATGTGCATGCAGTAGTTTTACCTAAGGTAAAATAATTGAAGGTTTTTTGAAGTACGATCCTATTTTACTACTTGCTGGTGAAATAGACATTTAGTTCGTATGTAACGTTATATTTAGCAAATTATGATGAGTCGCTATGCATGAGAATACTGTCATGATTTGCAAGGAATAAAACATTATTACCTACTGTTGCTACCTAAAAATTCTGGATTTGTATGTGGTTCGTAGAATATTTGAGCATTTTAAATATACAGTGCAAAGGAAAGACGCAATGAGTAAGACAACGTTTGAGACTTAGAACAACTAAAGACGCATTTAAGTAGTTGGTAAGTAGGTATGGCCATATCAATATTTAGACAGCGTGCGTGGGCCCGCAGAATGCTTTGTTTTATAAACAATCTGGCTACTTTAAAGTATCCTAACCTATAATACAGCGGGATCACGCACGCAATTGGTTACTCAAATTATTCTGTGATGGCATAAAAGTCGTTAAATTATTATATAGTTTTATTTCACCTCTAACGGTGCTCTGTATGTTTTTAGTCGGCTGACATAATATAAAATTTTGTTTATTGACATAAAGTAAATAAATAATACTATATAAAAAAATACGTTTTACAAAATCTTACTGAACCTACCCGAACCATGAAATTCCTGATACGTTTTACCCGACTGCGCGACGCTAAAAACGGAAATGTGTTTACCAGCCAGCCAAGTATGTGTGTTGGAACCCTTGTGGCACTCTAGAAATATAATGCGTCGACCGATTGGATGATTCTTACACTATCGATTTGTCTTTTTCTTCCGAGTATCAGTATAACTATAAGAAGTTGAAAACCCCGACTGAAAAGAAAAAAATACAAGTGCCATAAGTCTAAAATTTGTAAAGTAATAAATACTAGTAATTACCTAACTATAGGGTAGAGATAAGGACTAAGGAGAATCATCTTTCAATCACATATGAAAAAATAATTGGCATGATGATTTTTGTTTCATAAAGCGCGAGACTTATCAAGATAATCTAAGTTTAGGCCTTACTCGACAGTAGCGCCAACTGGTGAGCAAAAAATGTTAGCCCAATTGTTTGCCTATTGATTTAGAACGCCTGATTAATTATTATTATATTTAAAAAATGCATAAATAAAATTGCAGGTACGAAATCAGACAACAAAATTTTTCCAAAAGTAGAAAAATTATTTCACATGTAAGCTTTTAGATTGTAAAATTAATTTAAATTAATGATAAGAAATAATTTAATGTCTTAAAACATTTTCATTGTCATGAAAAAATAACACCTAGCTAAGTCTTAATTTTCTATTAACTAAACTGTTAGCATACTTTAACCCGTTAAAAACTGCAACATGCATACTATTACCACAATTTTACCTAAGACCATTAATGGTGGTTTTTTAATTATGAATTATTTTCTACTTACTAACTTTTCAACTTTCTCCCTATATGAAATGGTTCTTCTTATCTCTACCCTCGATACTAATAACATAGCTGCTTTAACAATCAGGAGCTATCAAAAATCTTGACCGGCTCAATTCTTCTCAATAAAAAGTGTGTTAAAGTTTCAACTAAAAAACTGTATTGTCTATTTTAGGCAACTAGATACGTATCTGTTGCAGTTAGGCTATTTTATAGGACTCATTTCAATTTAAGGTAATTCTTAAAATGGACTTTTAAATATTTTATAGATATACAAACGTCATATTTTATAGAACTTTCTCTGCTGCCTTAAATAGGGTATACCAATAAACCCATATTTGGTTTCTTGGCAGGTGGCTATCAGGTATAAGTAACTAAATATAAAAATATCAATAAAAGGACAATAATTCATTATAATTGTGTTTAACTTAGTTATGATGGCACACAGTTAGTGCCAGAAGCCAGGTCGTTCTGACATAATATTACGCCTGTATATACCGAAGACATACGCAGACTTGTATAGTACACCTACATTTCGCCAGGTCATTATACAAAGTTATCATAAAAATCACTAATTTGGTAGCACAACCGAATATTAAGTAGAATCACTGGGCCATCGAACTGCACCGTAATGGTGGGGTAGCATTGCATAAGTAGAACACAAGCTGACATAACGAATAACTGCTTCGCAATCAGTGCCTGCGTTGGCCTTGGCCCCAATGATACTTGTGCGCGGGCTTTGCGCGCTTAGTGTGAACACCGTGCTACACAGTGCACTCGTCTGCTTATTCCGCGGAGCCGGTGCGCAAGCGGCTCGCCTAACTCCAACGTGCACATCGTGTTGTTAGGTAAATGTATTTATTACGTGTATTATGATAAAACTTAAAAGCTATAGTGATCGATTTTAAGTTAGTAGTTGTACGGTGGACTTATACTAGTTGGCGGTTTTGTGTGTGTTTTGCAAGATTTGATTGTAGAATTTAAATAGTATTTTCCCATAATGTGTAAGCCGATATACGTTGCGCGTGTAAGTTTAAATAATAACCGAACCGTAATAATTGAACGTTTTGGTACCTATGTTTTCAAAGGTATATCTACTCAAAAGCTTAGTTGAAGATTGATAAAAGTATTGCAACTTAAATTCTGAAGCAAATATAATAGTTACCGAAACACTAACGACGAACACACTGGGAAGGTGTTATTCTGGCCTTGTCATTTAGCCAGCTAGTCCACGTACCTAGGTACATACCCATTTACTTACGGTAAGCAACAAGCTTTTATACACAATAACAAAATGTAGGTAGCTGTTGTAACTTATCTTGTGGTAAAATGTTGTGACATTTGTGACGTGTATAGATTCAAGGTTTGGAGGTAGTGTAATGTTTAATATGCGATTTTGTAATTGATTACTTACATGACTGCGTATGGTTCTTGCTGGTGGTAAAGATCCTGTTTCTCGGCTCTGGCCTTATATTGTAATTTAGATGCTAGCTAAAGCTAAACTTTGGTACCCTGAAGACTTAGAAAATAGGTAATAATAATGTTATTGGTTCACATTGGTTTAGATTTAGATAGAGTTAAGTACCTATCAGTACAGACTGCGTATACAATTCCTTGGCGATATATATTTTCGTTTGTGATAATTTTACTATGATGCCTATAGAATTCGCTCAAGATGCAGGAATAATTATTACCAGCGTTACTGGTATTTGAAAAATACCAATACAGTTAGGTGCAGTTTTTACCCATAGATAAACGATACATTATACATTGATAAGCAGGAGTCCAGATTAACGAGGCCCTACTGTATACAAAAATTTTCTTTTTTCGGAATGGGACTAGATACTACTTACCCCTTACAGACCAAGTTATTTTTACTTATGCCTTGAATGCTACCTACTGCGCACAAAGACTTCGGACAAAATTAATATCACCTCCAGTACTATACCTACACATAATCATTTCTAAAAGTCCTCGCTATACACATGTATGTACGTACAAAATTATGAGAATGTAGGTACATTCTATTTCTTTAATAAATAAGACCTTGAAAGCGATTTACGCGGCAACTTGTAGAATTTAACATTAATTTTATTTTTAAGTAGATACATACCTACCTATTTACTTACTACTTCTGAAGTTAAACACAGTCCACAGTTTTATTGATAAAAATGACAATTTTAAACCAAGGATTAAATTATGCTCAATGTCGCTTGCATGTCGGAAGAATAGAGATTTCGATAGACTTAATACGGGTTTAAGTTAATGCAGGTATTATCCTCGTTTATGAATACAAGGGATAAGGAGTAGGTAAGGGACCTTCCTGTATTAGTCTATGTGTACAATATTCATAAGTCCTCTTACCTAAAATAAGTATTATTCTTTTCCGATTAATGAGGAATGATTCAAATAGGTAGGTTTTTAGGCCTGAAGGACGCAGTTGATAATTTAATTTAAATTAACCCAGTAGATACCTAACTATTAACTACTTATGAAAGGTATTACTGGGATTACAGAGATATGGTCATCCTATCACCTACCTAATTCCTATAGAATGTGTTTGAATATACTGAATGACCAAAATAATAATAACGAAGTTACTAGTTTTAGTGCGATAGGTAACAATTTTGCATTTTGAGGCCCTCTGCCACTTGCATGAGCATTGTGCACGCTCGGGGATAGACGCGAGCGGAGCTATTCAGCTGCGGATGCGGATTCGAGGTTTTTATACACCTTTTTGTTTGTCCTATAAAGAAACTTTAATCCCGATAAAGTCCTAAAAGCGCCTGCGTGTTCACGCTGCCAAGAAAATATGAAATACCGTAAGTACCTATCAAACAACAAAAAATAAATTCGTGGGCCGCTTCATTGGATTTAGGTATATAACTACTTAGTTACAATAATTTAGTTAGATCTTATGAGTTATCAACATCACACCTTACCTACTATTTTCTGTAGCTGTTGAATTGTTACACTCAACACAGACATACGTGTCTATAACAGTCCTATTTCGTACCGACGTCGTCGAAGTAGATCTTGTAAGACGGGTACTAGTTTTTCCGCATTTCTGTATTACGAAAGAAATTGATCGTAAGACACTTCAGAACATTATATTTTTATTAAAGCATGTCTCATACTGGGTGACATCAGGGCCAAGAGTAATCGCTGGCCCTGCTGACCGCTTGTATAATTAATTTTAAGTTTAATGAGGCACTCACATGTTAATGCAATTTTTGGTAGGTACCTGACATGTTTTTTAAATTAGGTTGGTACCACAGGGTCACATTTGTAAAATAAATAAGTTTAGGAATTGCTCCATTAGTTTCCTGTAAGTCCAAATGTATTTGGAGACTTGTTGAGTATATCACTAGACATGTTTGCGTCAGCACGTTGTTGCGAGCGACAGTGTAATAACGGAGGTAATTTTCTCTAGCAATATGTAGAACATCCTACAAGTACCTACGATGTTCAACACAAGATATTATGGAAGTGAGTGGCTCAGAAATAACAATACAAGCATTTTTGTTGCTTGGGATTTTTATATTAGGTAATACCAATAGGATTTGTGTATCAAATAGGTAGGCGCGTAAATTTGGTTAGGTACGTATCTAGGAATTGATTTACAAGTACCTACTTACTTACCATAATACTAAACCATATACCAGGTAGTCCAGGTAGGTCACGAAATGATAACTAGTACGTAAATCTAATGATTTTTATTATATTTAGTTAGGTACATAGTAAAAATATTTAAGTAAAAATAGTACCTAGATTACTGCCCCTACATTGAATGCTCATTGAATTACGAAAAGAAATAACATAACTCGCAATCGCAAGTCGCAAATAAGGACTTGTTTTAATATGTAAGACATTTAGGTACAATGGTAGTTCCTAAAATTATAATCCAATTATATTATATATATCGAATTTAAATAACTAAGTACCTATGTCATTGCATAAAACTTACGTAAATATAAAAAAAAACTTGTATATTGTAGCTCAGAAACTACCTGCCTACCCAAATCATTGGAAAGCCTCTAATATTATAGTCTACTTAACTAAATTGGTAATTAAAACGCAATAAATTAAAAACAACATAATTATTTCTACACAAGTTATAAGTCACCTATTCGGCCTATTGTGATTATTAGTATAATTATGCTCGCTACCCAAAATACGAATGGTAAGTTTAGACTACGACACTATACTTATATGGTACACTCGGCGTATAGGTATACACATACCCTCTCAATCATAAACGAGGATCATACCGGCATTAACTAAACCCCGCATTAAATCTATTGACATTTAAACGACAGTGACGGGTACGATTTAGTCTAAGGTTTAAATTGCCCCTTTAATAAGGGCGTGAGTGTACTATCAGGTGCGGATCTAGCATTAAAAAATGATTGTGGGCAATGCAACCCGAAAATCGTCCAAGTCTTTAGTTTATCTTAAGTTTTTTTTTCAGCTTTCTTGTTTGGCGTAACCGGACAAAGGCGAGACTGCTAGAGCCTCGAGCCAGTGTGCGAGTCGGAGTATGAACTAGCTTTATATAAATGATTCGCTCAATTGTTTGCACATCTAAACTCTAATTTAGACTCCAAATTACTAAATATTTTATTGTATTAAGGCATTTGATATAATATCATCAGCCGATTGACCTCAATAGACCATGAAAGTGTAACTTCTCGAGTCTATTAGGGTTGTGGGCATGCCCTTGCCCATCATACGAACGGTGGATCCTCGCTCTTGTGCCATGTACCTATAATGTCGTAGTCTTATCATTAGATCGAGCGACAACTTGTATGGACATCCTTTGAACCTTCTTAATTTGGTTACCTACTATCTCTGATCATCTGATGTGACATGAATTCAAAATTATTTTTATTTAATATTCGTTATGTACCTACTTAACAGTAAATTATTTATTTAGGAACCACGCCCGCATTACAACGAGGATCACTATGGCTCCTAAGATGCAGCACTACGTCCTAGTCACATTTCTAGTAATCACCATCATATCACCGTGCTTAAGTGCGCAACCAGTAAGTGTCTAATGTATTACACATCGCACCCTTAGAATAAAAGTGAACTAACTCAAAATTCCTGCGATTTTAAATATTTGACGTAGTTTATTCACGCAGCGTGCTTCGATTGCAATTCTACCTACTCTTTTGAATTCTGTCTTAGCATGGATAGGTATAGATACAACTGCATATCAAATCAATGTTGTTTTAAGTTGACACTAAAAAGGGCCAATACCCTTTGCCAAGTTGATTATTAGATTAATATATTTTCCAGCCAACAGCAGATGATGCAATAGAAAGAGATCGAGCTGCTAGACAAACAGCAATTAAAGCTGGTAAAAGAATTGCTGTAGCTCCAAAACGAGGATTCTTTGGAACCATCTTTCATGTAATTTTAGAGGTACGTATATACACACACTATACCTACAAGAGATAGGTTCTGTATTAGGAGGGTATGTATATATATAGCAGGCTTTGAGCGATTTGTCTTAAGGAGAATCATATCCCGAATTGCCAAAAGCAATGTTTCTATCTTTAATCATTTATAACTTCGCAGGTCATAATGTTATGATTTGTCAACTTGTGATTAATTCACAAATGACTCATGTTATTATCTAAGTATAACTACCTATTCTACTAACGACGTCTTTAAGCCTCAAAGTTGCGTTGTAGTCCAAAATTACATAGTAAAACAGCCCCCTTACTATGAACTCTTAAAGCACAATTTACGTTGTGGAAGCGAGACGCCGTATTACACTGCACGTAACAGCGTCTAACTATCCTGCTATAAGGTATCATGGTAAGGGGGCAGGTAGATAAATATCAGCATAAATAGCAGATAGACCCTTGAAAATATAGATTAACTAAACATTGACGCTTTCTTTTAGCTTCCCGGAATTCGGTAGGTAGTTTTTAGCGAACTAATATGGGATGGTATGATATATTGGATTATTAAAAGTAGTTTTTTTTTTATAAAAAAATATGCCCTGTTTTCATAAAAATCTGCATTGAGACTTATAAGTATTTTATAGTTATTTAAGTATTTCTTATAATATGGGTGTTGGCGATCAAAGCACACTTAACAATTTACCCCGTAGGTATACTGCTAAAAAATATACTAGTATAATGCTAAGATCATTAACACACCTTCATACTCTGATATTGACACAATAGCATGTGAATGAGAGGCACACCGTGTTTTTCACCCTAACATAAAATCAACGATGGCAGTAGAAACATACTTACAGGGTGAGCTAATATTTTATATTTATGAATCACAATATTAAGCTTACTTTTGAGGATTTGCACTTACAAAACATTACACTTTATAGGTAGGTAGGTACTGTCTCGTTCCATTACTTCCATTTATGAATTGAGTTCAACACCACATGATCAATATTTGAAGACCAACCAAATATTAGTTACCTACTATTTTATAAGCCCGTATTGACCCACTGCAGGTCAAAAGCCTCCCTTCCCTCTTTACACTTGTCCCTGTCTACCGCCACTCGACGCCAGTCGTTTAGACAGGAGTCTAGTTCGTCACGCCTTCCTATTCTCGGCCTGTTACGAAGTCGTTTGCTGCTGTCTGAGACCCACTGCGTGGTTGTTTTCGCCCATAGCTCCTCCGGCATGCGGCAGACGTGACCAACCCAGTTCCACTTAAGGTTGGCAGCTGTTGAGCCTACGTCGCTAATTTGGGTTTTGCCCGCTAGCAAACCTCAAGAGCGGTATTTTGACGCTTTGTTACTACTGTCATTATTTATTACCTACCTACATATAAGTACCAACATAATCTTAGGCTTTATAATTGTGTTAATCAATGTATTTTGCAGCAAATCAACGACACCAAAAGCGCATACAGCCAAATATCTGAATTAGTAAACAGTCAATTTGCCGACGATAATGTAAGTACCTTCGACCTATTGCACTCAAGCGCAGAATATCTATAGGTAAGTCCCAACGGTAAGCTGGGCATTGGATATTGTAATTAATGTTTGAGGACAAGACATTTTATAAGGTTTTTTAAAAGTATAACAGGTAAGTCTCAAAATATAAAAATAATTTACAAACATTACAATGTAAGTACCTATAACTAGATTATGATGTCGTTAAATAGTATCTTGTTGACAATTACCTACATTATTAGTAAACGGCTGTATAAATTAAGTAACTGACAAATTACAAGTACTTAATACAGGTTCCTAGATAGTAAACGGGTGTGATTTCGCAATAATTAGGTAGGTACGCGTAGGTTACTTACCTGGGTGACAAAATCGTAATGTCATTTATGCCTATCAGCAAAATGTAATTAAGGAAAGTCAACGTGATTTTAAACCATGGTTTAAAATTGTATTGTCAAAGAATATAAATGTCAATTCTTATTAAGTTATGACAATGGTATTATGATTAATCGTTTATGAATGAGAGGGTTTCGTTACAAGCTAAAGGTTCTCTTAAGAGCCGCTTTAGGTGCCTGTAATTTTTAGTTAGGTCATATAAAAAGACGGTCAAGTGTGAGTAAGACCATTCATACTATACTACTTTGGTACTATAACTAATGCTTTTCTTTTACATTTGCATTACGTCCAGGTTTTTTGGAGGGCTTTACTTTTGTGTTTTAAGAATAAGCGGGTAAAATATATCGTGCTTAAATTACAGTAAAGTACCTAAATAAAGAAATAATAAATGTGCAGACCGTGACAGCGGCTCCAGATCCATCCAACAATGGTACCACAGAGACGCCGAAAATCACCAGAGCAGAGTTCCTTAGAATACTTGACCGTAATCTGAAAGGATTGAATCGACTTCGAAATTTAGAATGGCGAGAAGCTAAAAAGGTAAGTCTGATAAATCATTAGCTGGGACTTGAACCACAGTCCACACGATACATGTATTTCAAATTCAAACGGTCGAATACCTGTACATAAGTAAGGTAACACCTAGTATAACCAGCTTAACATGTTAACTTTTCTGTCTTCTTGATTCCATTTGAATTAAGGCGCAGCATATTTAAGCAACATGCTAAAATGACCTTAAAAGTCATGTATTCAGTGGGTAAGTATCTGTACTATAAGCTACTGTTAGCGTTTTACATTACTTGTAGAATGTAGATACATTTTGTTTAGTTAAGAATACTTCATTTTGTGATACAACAGTTCTGAAAATATCAAAATTTAATTTAAAAGTTTCTTATCCTTCTTACTTATTAATAATTAACAAAAAAGTAGATTGGTCGACCTACTACATAAAGTTTGATTGACACTTTATTATAATATCATGCACATTAGATGACAGGTATAAGTAGGATGGCATGTCGTTGGGTAGAAGATTCACTGTGAATAAGAGATGAGCTAATTAGCTCAGTTTAAACGTGCCACTTTCGAAGCGCGTATAACCTATAGTATGAAGGTGCCTTCTTTTATTTACTTATACCTACTTAAACTTAATACATATTATGTATCATTGTAAATGTTTATAATAATGTTCTACAAAAACTATTTCGATTACCTACATCGCGCTACAATATATAAAAAGTACGTAGGCATTTAATCATAATTCTTTTTTTATAGGACTCAGCTGCAAATCTTAAAGCTTACAAGGACGAAATATTTAGAGCAAAAAAAGCTAGAAACACGAGGTAGCAGAACAAAAACACAGGATTTGTTAAATAAATCCTTTCTTACGTACAAAGAAAACTTTTAATTGTGTAAATATTAAGTAAGAATTAAATGGATATGGTAGGTAAGAATGAATGTGAATGCGAATTGTAATAACTATCCTACTAAAAAGTATTTAATGAAAGAACTGAACGAGTTTATGAAAGCCGAAAAAATGTGGAGACTGTTAGAATTGGGGCCTAATATAGAAATTATACCCGACTTAAAACATTGTACTGTCACTTGAAGTTTGTTTTTCAATAGAATACAGATTTAATTGAAGATTACATACTGTAGTTTTATTCGATTTATTCACCAAATGATACACAGGTGATGCGGTGGTGTAGTCTGGTCGGTCAACAAAGTAAAATCAGACCAGAGGAGACTTGATTCAACTCGATGGCACTGAAAATTCATACTCCGAGAAGAGAACATAGCACTTGTAGTCGCTAACACCCAGCAAATTGAAGTGTTCTAAATAAATTAACATCACGCCATTCATCGAAGGGGTAAGCAGAGGTGTTAGTAAACCTACATTTCGCCAGTTACGTTTCATCATCATCATCATCAGCCGGAAGACGTCCACCGCTGAACAAAGGCCTCCCCCTTAGAACGCCATAAAGAACGACAGCTTGCTACGTTTATTAGGTCTCAATGTATGGGGCGAACCTATTGCCATTAGCCGGGCACAAATTCATACACCACGTATGAATTTGTACCTAATGGAAAACCCAGTGACACTGCCCAACTCGGGATTCGAACCCAGAACCTCAAGCTTAGCAATCGTGCTTATAGACAACTAGACCAATGATGCAGTCACTTAGAAAATGAAATAAATTAGAAATAATTTATTTTTGACTCGTTTAATATACAGGTCCCAAGTTAACACATGCAAAGAAATAACACTAAAAAAATTAAACTGGTAGCTACAGCGATGGCACTGTTACGAGTCAAGCTTAACAGAAATAAAATAACAGAATTTAAATATTATTTTTAATTCCACTTAATGTGTTTAACAACAAACAACAATACATAATGATTACAGAAGATTCAACCAATACTAAGCTATGCTTTCGCCCACTTCGGCTAGTTTTACCTTCTTTTTTGGGAATATGTGCAATATAGCGCGACAATCAGGAAACAGTTCGAATTTTGTTTTGTGTATATCTGTTTTGAGTCTTTTTTTAACAAGTTCTTCATTGAGCATCATTTGTAACGCTTTTTCATGACTAAGATTTTTGAGATCACAGGCTTTTATTTTTAGTTCACATCTATCTGCGCCGTCAACCTAAAACATTGAATTTGTAAGACTATGTTGTCACAAATATAGGGCTAGGAATATAATATGAGTATGCTTATCTACTCACTTTACATAAAAATGATAATTCATATTGTTCGTCAACTTTTGGCCAAGTCTGCTCGAGTACACTTTTTTGCCAGTCGATGATATTTGACGAGTCGCATCTTCTGTGGGGTGCTGATTGGAGACCAGCCCACAGCTCAGAACAAAAGTGAGGGGTCACTGGCGCAAGCATGATTATTAATACTGCTAAAGCCTTTTCATATTCCTCACTTTTAGCCATTACTTCTGGTGGTACTTTGTTCTAAAACAAAAAAAAAATACAAATCAAGCACGCTATTGTTTCTTTTCAATGTTCACATTGCAATATTATAATATTAGTCGATTAAAACAACTTACTCGTAAAACGCTGGTTAAACTCTGCAACCTGGAAATTCCAACACTAAGTTTGTGGGTGTATTTAAAATGATAAGTTGTGGTAGCAATAAAATAATTTCTAGATTCCCATAGTTTTCTTTCATAATTGTTGAATTCTTCAGAAGTTATAGAATTTGCAGCAATAGTGTTATTTCGATGTTTTAAAAAATCTCTAATGGTAATCCATAAACGGTGTTGCCAATTTAGAACTCCAGGTAAAGCTGTAAGGTATGGAATATTAATTAAATATCAAAGTATCTGCTGGCTAAATAATAATGTAATTAATCCATCTACTGTATTGATAAAATATAATAAATAGGTTCTCCTCAATATATAATGTAATTATGTAACTTACTTAGATATGATTATAGAAAAGCTCAATAAGGTATACTGAATTCCAATTCATTGCCTCAGTATAGTTGCGCTTATTCTAAGATTATCTTTATACATAAAAATACTACAAACTCACTTGCATCTGACCAGCGTCTAGGCGTAGCTGGCGGGACATCAGCTAGAATGAGAAGCCGAGTTGTGTCGCATCCGTATTTAGAAAGCAGCCTTTCTGGATTTTCGCCGTTGTATTTAGATTTGCTCATTTTTTCCCATTGAGTTACTACAGGTTCATCTGTATCAATTTTTTTAAATTCTTTACCCACTTTGTGTACTTCTTCTGCTGGTATGTATTTGCCAGAACTTTTTAATTTGTACGATTGCCCCATTACCATTCCTTGAACTACAAGTTTCGTAAAAGGTTCTTTTGCAGATGTCCATCCAAGTGAATGAAAGAAATAACTCATAAATCTAGCATAATATAAATGCAAAACTGCATGCTCCTTGCCGCCAATGTAAACGTCGACCGGCATTTTATTAGCAATATTCTCTTTTGAAAACGGCATTTCCTGATTAGTAGGATCCAAAAATCTATAATAGTACCAAGAAGAATCAACAAATGTGTCCATAGTATCAGTTTCTCTCCTCGCATTTGATTGGCATTTAGGACATTTACAATTTACCCAATCATCTATTTTGTCTAGTGTTTGTATGCCTGACTTATAAGAATCAAATTGTGGTAGCTGTACAGGAAGATCTTTAAAAGGCACAGGAACTGCACCACATTTCTTACAATGAATTATTGGTATAGGTGTTCCCCAATACCTTTGTCTAGATATAAGCCAGTCTTTTAGTTTGGAACTTACAAAATGTCCTCCAACATTTTTATTCACTGCACTATTAACAGCTTCAATGTTATCACTTTCAATATTAATTTCATATTGTTCATTACTAACTGGCAGGCTTAAAAACAAAGCATTCTTTTTATCTTCCACATCAAATGTGGAACATGCGATAGACACATCTCTGCCAATTGGGTAATTAATGTCATCAGTTATGTAAACTGGCAAATCATTACCTGTTATAGGATTATGACATATTAAAGATTTAATTTCTTGGCATTCAAATTCTTGAATTATTGGATGACTAGAGCTCATTGTTAGGAAATTACCATGAATGAATTTATAGGGCTCAGAAGTCCAAACATCAAAGGACTTGATTTCATTATTAACTTTAATTTTAAAAGTCACTACTACACCATCACATTCTCCAATCCAATGCTTTTGTAAATTTATGATATCTTTCCAATTTTCTAGACCCTCACTGTCAAGTCCATCATACAAGTCTTTGGCAAACTTTGTAGTTTTTATAAACCACTGTGTGAGGTACTTTTTTTCAACTTTTGCCCCCGATCTCCAAGAACAACCAAGATCATCTACTTGTTCATCAGCTAGAACAGTCTTATCAACAGGATCCCAGTTGACTTGGTCCTAGAATATAATAATATTGTTACATTAATTTATTTACAACTTGAAAAATTATTATTATTAATTACAATATAATATTATATGTTCAAAATAAAACATTATCACAACTCACACACTATGAATTTTCCTGTATGGTGGATTATCATTACAGATATGAAATATTACATTAATCACCCAGATGCTGGAAACATGTGCAGGTCATTCAAAGTTTTTCCCATGCGGTAATCGAACCCGCATTCTTCAGTGCTTTACACATACTTACCCATTGCACCAAGCAGGTTGTCCAAATAACCTTTTTGTGTCTAGAACATATGCAGTATACCAATATACAATGTTGAGATACAGTATACTAATTAGCTAGAGCTGGAATTAGGTTTGCAGCAATAGCAGGTAGATGACATAGGTAGTTGCAACGTAAAAATATTGTTTAGAAACTAATGCAGTTATAACTTAAACATAGTTAGCAGACACCAGCTTGCACATGTTTAAGAGGTTTTACATATTATGTATAGTTGGGTACCTCATACAAAAGTTTTAAACAAAGCACTTACCTTACATTGGTATGCTAATCCCTTTTCAAATAACTTCAAAAATATGAATTGGGTCCATTTGTAATATTTGGGATCACATGTAGATATTTCTCTTTCCCAATTAAAATTAAATCCCAATTGTTTTAATTGATCTTTCATTGAATTTATATTTGATTTTGTCCAATGGTGAGGTGGAATATTTCGCTCAATAGCTGCATTTTCTGCTGGTAGTCCAAATGCATCCCAACCAATAGGGTGTATAGAATGCTTGCCATTTAATTGATGAAATCTAGCTATAGTGTCAGATATAGAGTATACTCGGACATGCCCCATATGTAAGTTTCCAGATGGATATGGAAACATAGGCAGAACATAACAAGCATTGTTATTGTAAGTGTTGGTAGATCTACTCACAACATCACTTGACCAATGTTTTTCAATATTCATTTTGATATCAGTATTAATATCTTCATCCTATAAAAATTATAAAAACAATAAGTTGAGCGAGATATTCAATAGTTCAGTGCAAATGAATTAAATAGAATGTTAGAAAACAATGTCCACGGGATGTAAATATGAAAACTACACTAAATGTAGTCATCCTATTTCAGTAGTACCTAATTATATTTAACAGAGGATTCATACAAAGAAAGTCTGTAAAACAATAAAAAAATAATAATAAAAAGTGCAAATTATACAATGTAACAATAATTTACTTACCCATAACCTTAAGCTGCTTTTACTTCTCATATTTATTGAATATAGCAAATTCCGCAATAACTTAATGTTTTTATAATGATTACGGATATTGAACGTGATTTGGAGAACTTGCATTGTGATGAGTGTTCTTTAGTAAAAAATACAATTATTTTATGCTGTTTATTATAGTTCCATACAAGTGAACAGCCTAACAGTACAGTGTTGAATCTGTATTCGATTCAACCGATTTAAATAGTTATCTAACAAACTTGTCCATATTATATTCTTCAATGCTCAGGTTAAATAAGCTGAAGTCAAATTAATAAATTTAACAACTATCAATGTTATCTTATTTCTACCTTCTACTTATGGCTCTCTGAAATTTTAGACACTGAGAAAACAATCAGTACCACAGTATAACGTAAAGTTTATAAACTCTTTGATCAGTACGTCTAAACTGATTGAATCGAAGTCTCAAAGAATTTAAATTTTAATGCCGATTGCCGATAAGTGTGATGCGCCAGGACAACAGTGCTGAAGAGTTGCGGTTATCTAAGTAAGCTGTCATTTTTATTGACAATTACTGTCAATGTCAAATAACCATAAAACCAAAGAACCGTCTTCTAGAGCTGAGGTTGAGACCACAGCTTGCCAAACCATAGGCCAAAGCTAAGTGGGGTGAAGAGATAAGCAAAGTAGCTAGCTCCGGATGGAAGAGAATGGCCAAAAATCGAGCCCAGAAGTGTGTCATAGAAGAGCCTGTAACTGCCCGTTTCGTCCAGCTATGGACGAAAATAGGCTGATGATGATGAAAACATTAGTTCCAGATGCAATTAAAATCTGAGTCGGCAATAACTCTTGCTGCTAACCGCATTTCTATACTATTTTCTTCCGTGATATCCAGGGACTTTATTTATTTTATAAAGTTCTTGGTGTCACTTCTAACTATTCGAAGTATCGACTAACATGGTTTGATAGTACGTTGTCTGTGGTATATTATTTTGCTATTCTCTTTGTTTGATTTTGATTGAGCGAACGAAATTCTGATATCATTTTCACAATTCACATTCAATTCAATCAAGAACTAGCTCTTTAAAGAACAGGAATAGAATTTGTCGTCAGAAACTCGGATCGTCGTAATTTAAATTGAGGAATTCGACTTTTGATTACCTATTTAAACCATGGCGAGGCCAGGTAAAGAAGACGCTGCTGAAGATGCTAAGAAAATAGTAGATGATGCAAAGAATTTTATTGAAAAGGCTATTGCAGATATTGGAAAGACTTCCGCAACAAAGCAGTTAATTTTAGGTACTGCGTCAGGATGGTGAGTCAATTATTTACTATTGTAGTAATGTTTATTACTGCAAGGTAGACTTTATTCTTAGAGTTCTTGTTAGGTAATGAAATGACTTCATACAATTAGTTATCCCTCCTTGTGGCCTTCTTTGTTATTGGACAATGGACATACGGATTATACTCTAGTTTTATTAAATTTGGGCCTGGGCTATTATATAGATTTTTGATTGTTTAACTAAATAATTTTGAATTGTAACTAATTATAATATTCCAGGATAACTGGTTTTATATCTATGAAAATTGGAAAATTTGCTGCTGTTGGATTAGGCGGAAGTGTTATTTTATTACATATTGCCAGTCAAAAAGGATATATTGATATCAATTGGGATAAAATTAACAAGAAAGTTGATAAAATAAGTGATAAAATTGAAAAGGAAGCTACAGGCAAATCTCCAGATTGGTTTGAGAAAGTAAGTACCCTTTTTCATGTGATTTTTCATGATTCTATTCTTAAACAGTCAGACTTTGAAATGTGTGATTAGGAAAATGTTGGACAGACTAACAATTAGGCTAAGTGATACCAATGAAACATGAAGTATGAATGTCGTCTTTCTACCTCTTTTCATCTAGTAACTACCAAATGTGGATGAACACTACCCACTACTAATCCCTGACTTACCTATCAAGGTAAACATGAATTTGAGAAGATAATTTTATTATAATCCATCATTTGTTTAGACACCTAAAGGCATATTATGTTTTATTATCGTGTCTGCAAAACTTGACAAGTGAAAGGATAATAATAAAGTCAAAAGGGATTTGGAATTCCGAAACAACTACGCATAACATAACATCACGCCTGTATTCCCCGAAGGGGTAGGCAGAGGTGCACATATAGTACACCCATATTTCGCCAGTTATGTTTTTAGGTCCCAATGTGGGGGCGAGCCTATTGCCGTCAACTGGGCACAAATCCAGACTCCGTGCTGCCACTGAGAATTACCTAATAGGAAAACCCAGTAACACTTTGCCTGGCCTGGGATTCGAACCCAGGACCTCGCTTAGCGACGACTAGACCAACGAGGCAGTCAGAAAGGAATATATTCTTATATTGAAATAGATAACTCTGTGTGGTGCTCTCTATGTGTTACCTTCATATGAGTTTTTATGAAATGGGGAGAGTAATATTGATTTGACATTTTAATTATAAGCTATATCACATCTAGTTATTGTTGTAAACAGTCATATCACAGTTATTATAAAGATGATGGCAGACTTAAAAAGAAATATTATAAATGAGGGAATTGTAAATGCAAATTATGGTCTATAGATAAGGTATGGTATGAATGTATAGTATATTATGTGAAATTATCAATTATAAAAATGCAAGTTACATGTGTCTAACACTTATTGCAGACATGTCATATTGATGTTTTATGTTGTTCAGCGTACCTGCACAGTTTTGAATTGAGGCCAAGATTGAGTAGGATCGTCAAGTTTTGTGCACTGATAAATATTTATTTGTGGTTATATCATTTCATATGGTAGTTAGCAGTACTTACGGTTGTTGTCACCAAACTAGCTGAACCCAAACAAATATACTTCTCATAATATTAAGTTCGTCTAATCATTGGAGAGGAAGTAATTATTTATACCTATTTCAACTAGTTTATTTGTTACAGGTATTGTTATTTGTCAAAAATAATTCCTATTATTCGGCAGGGTTTACTGGAGGATTCTTTTTTGGTATTGCTTCATCATGATTTTATTTTAAATATAATGTGAATTTGTTAAGAATATACTTGATTTATTTCTTCGTGGATTATTGAATTAAGTCTATAACTTTGTTACAAATATTTATGTTTAATTTTATACACATTTTAATTGTATTATACCATTAGTATTGGGGATTTTAAGTAGGCTGACTATCATTCTAAATACTTACAGACATCACCATGTATAATAGTTAGAAAGCATAATAAATGTAAGATTCGAGAACATTGTTTTTTATTACTTTGATGTATTCAACTGCCGCGTAAGTTTAGTGGTTGCAAGAGCAACTACTGAGCACGAGGTTCAGTATATAACTCCCGTGTTGGGCAGTATTTATTAATATTCTTAGTCACCTAAGCTTTGCATACTTTCAGGGAATAATGTCTGACATTATGGAGTATAAACTTGAACTAATTGAAATTCGCACACAATTCTTAGGTGCTCTTTTTTTGGGGATGTTTCTACATCACTGAGTGAGCATCTTGGTTTTTATGATCAACTACGCAGGAGATAATAAATTAGTGTCGAAGTGTGTTCGTGCCATCTTTTTACTTTAATAAAATTGGCTACATAAAATAAGTTGGCGCAAACATAGGTGCTACATCATTTTTAATTTGCTTACATTAATGATGGGTAGGCACAGTCACCACTGGATAGGATCAAGCGTAGGGCCAAGCGGTTTGGTGCTTCAATCGTATGTTTAGAGACTTCCCAAAGGGATGAATATCCAAAAATATTACTACACCAATTTCTAACAAGAGTTATTATAGACATTGATTTTCAACTTCAACAATGACCGACTGATTTTAAAGCCATATTTAGATTGCTATAAATACAATGTTATTTATGTGCTTACGTGTAAGCAAATATATATTTTTTAGTACAATAAATAGGTTTAAAAGGCATGCCGTTTTTATTTTAATACATTAATGCAACTTCATAGTCTTCATCACTAATCACTTTTGCCGTTCGTTATAGTAAACAAGCTTTGCCCGCGGTTTCACTAGAGTTAATATATATATTGAGTTAGTTTGGATATTTAAAGAAAAAACTTAATAATTTAGTGTTCTCCCGATTTTGGGTTACGGCGGCCTTATTTTGAGAAATCCTCATGGATACCCGCCCGCTACGGGTAAAGCGAGCGGGTTATGTCGGACTCTAACCGACTAAAACCCCCGTTGTTCCGCTTTCCGCTATGTGAAGTGCCGCGGGAATAGCCATGCATGCAACCACAGCACGCCTCGCAGGGTCACAGCGGCCTATCTCAGCTGAGATTGGTCATTTACAAGCCTACACAAGACATATTTTAGGGCACAAATATACGTGCAAACACGGAGGCACTCTATACCCTTTCTGTCAGTCATAGATATAGTAGACCCGTAGACCGACACGACGGGAGAGATCAGATCAGGAGCAGAAACAACTGCTTAACGTGTTTTTCTAAAAACGGTCATCCATAACGATAGACTGACCGTGACGAACACTGCTTAACCTTGCAGATCGGCTGATCTGCGCGGTAGTTACGAGCCACGTTTAATAATATAATTATTCAATCATGATTTGAAAGAGACGTACCGCCATCTAGCGTCCTAAAGTAGCTGTAACCGCTGAAAGTTATTGTTCTATTCCTTCAGGAACAGATTTTTTTACTGTTTGAAAGGTCTCATAACATACTAACTAGCATTTATAATTTTAGTTAGGATTAGGATATGAAGACCTAAATAACTGGCTGTTTTGTTATAGGTAGACAGATTTCTGGACCGTAAACTGGATAAAGCCGAAGATTTATTGAAGAAAAAGGAAGTAAAAGCTAAACGTTGGGTAAATAAATTTACAGGAGACGATCACTACCGTGCTACTGAATCACATGTATTTCTAGCTTCGTTTGCTGCCGGCATGGCTGTTGGACTCCTTTGTGGAAAATAGGATTCATCAATATATTGTGTATGTTATAACTTGTATTTTGACTGTGGGTTCTTATATCAATCATATAAGAATAACCTTACAGAAATTGTATTATTACTCATTCTAGGTACATAGTTATTTCTCCTTATAAATTATTATGATAAACAAATAAATTAATAAAAATGGGAATGATACCTCTATAATGAGAAGTACCGAGCATTGAAGTATTATAAATATCCTCTAAACGCTAAAATTGCTTTCGACCAGTAACTGGAGGTTGATTGACAACTGTTATGTTTTAAAAACCTAACACCCAATGAGTCCACGCAGAAATCGCGGGCGGTAAAAGTAGGTAGTATTATACGTACTTTCAAAAGAATAACCTTTATTAGTTTTAATGATAGAAAATAAATCATAAATCTGTTAACATTAAAAAATTGTTTTATTGTAATAATTAAATAATTCTCTAGATGATAAACTGTTTAAATATTCCTTATATTTAGTAATGTAGTCTTTTTTTAATAAAGCCACAGCACTACCGTATTGGTTCTTCTCAGACTGCTGTAAAGATTTCCAGGTCATTTTAGCAGTTTCATCACTTGAGCAGACAAAATTACTTAGCATATGATATAGATCTTTACCAGTCCTAAAACAACACAAAGCATATGAAATAAGATTGGTTTTTATACTAACCAAATCTGACCATCAATTACAATTATAATAATTTATTTATTTATAATTACTTACTTTAATGTTGGAGGTAATGGCTCATTTATTAAGGACTGTGTATTCTGTAGGTTTTTATCTAATGAGTCTAGGGTATTTTCATTTTGTTGGTCCTGATGTTGGTCTGGACCCCTGAAAGAGTTATTATTGGGGATGAAGCAAGTTACATGCTCTAATTATTGGTAGATCTATAAAATGTCTCAAACATAACATATAAGTCTACAAATCTGATGTACCGTATTGCTTTATTTAATGACCATAAAGCTTATATTTTATTATCATTGACAATAATAAGTTAAAACTTACGCATCTGAGACATCTTCACTGCCTAAACTTTTTTCATTATTTATTATGTCATCACTCTGCAATGTTTCCAATTGTAAATTGATATCCTCAATATAATCTTCATGCTCCTGAGTGGAAGGTGTATCCAAAGTGACATTACATCTACAAAACATAAAAAGCTATGCTATGAAAAGTTATGTTAGTATCATAATATTACATAAAGGGCCTATTCTGTGGTAGATAAGTCCAAATAATTTACCACATTATTTAGGGTTTTAGTAGGTTCCTTCTTCCCCAGAAACAAAAACATAACTTTCCTCTTACCTGGACTCTTTAGCTTTCATGTAAGGCTCTGCATTTTTCAACTGGTTGAAATATTGTAACTGATACTTTTTTTCATATTCCTTGTATTTTGAATGAATTTCTTGCTTTTCTAATTCATTTAATGACACCCATGACTTTGTAGCTTCAACTAAGTTACTAAGGTACTGAAATATTAAAGTTATCAAATTAAGATATGTGACAAAGTAAGTCTGCTGAATAACAGTAACTGAAAGTGTGAAGAAAAGGAAAAGCAGGTTTATTATCCTGATAATGTTCTGAAATCTTTACCTTGGTTTCTGATGATCCTTTTCTTTTACAATAAAGTTTAATATAAAATGCAAAAGCAGTTCGGGGAAATTTGTTAGAATTTTGATTCATTTGCTATAATTTAAATTGACAACCACTGATTGAGTGGATTTAGTATTCTGATACTAGGGTATCAGAGTAGGTCACAGAAATAATGCATTGATCTTCTAGATCATAAGCTTGATGAATTAATACAGAATTCAGTAAACACTAGTCAAACAAAGCTGAGGGACTTAATTCAACAGGACTGGGACTTTGGGGAGGGTTGTTTGGTTTAATTGTACAACGAGTACAACCTCTACGTATATTGTATTATATATACAAACGTTAAAATTGTAATAATACACAATGTAAGTATTCTGTGATACGGATTTCAAATTTAAACCACAGTACTGTAAAAGGAATTATAATATCTCAGACAAAATTGACACATGCAATTGTCAAATCTACAAACAATGCTGCCAGCTCTTTAGACCAGTGTTGTAGATATCGGTTTGTTGAATCGTTACTTTTTTATCTATAATACGGGATTAGCTTCAAAGTTAATCTTGAAAAACGACAGGACTTAAAAAAATACAGCAATCATTGGAATTTGGCACCATACAAATCACTTTAATTTAAAAAATAGTCATGATATTACGGCATGCTGTATAATAATCAATTAATAAAAAATATTTGTTCAAGTATATATATATATATATATAAAATACCTTGTATTAATATGTTTTAAATAAGTACCTACCCATGTTTTTTGGATAACTAATGATTAAAAACACGATATTAGGTTTTATTAAGATCAATCTCTGACAGTGGCACATCACTATTTTAGAATTGAAAAAACCATTGAGCTAAACATATAAGTAATTACTCGGAGATAAAACCTCAGAGTAATTACTAAAGCATAGAGAGAGCGAACAAATTAGACACAAATTACGATAAATCCAATCTCCTCTCTCTTATGACGCAGATTATATATATAAAAGAGACAAACATATATGGACTCATATATGCTTAAAACTAAATGTACATTCCGAAATTGTCAAACGGTCATAATTGGTCTCTTACTACACGACCAATTAAAAAAGCACATAGTTGCTTAGTAGAATTGTTCTACACGGTTAACAGTACAAAGTATTTGATTTAGTCGTATTATACGTAGTGAATGTCAGTCCTTGGTGGTCATTGTTTATTTTAAAAATAATATAATTATTTGCATAATATAAGCAACTTGATTGTGTACAAAAGGTGCAAAGGACAGATAAATAAGCGTTTAATATGGTTAGTTTTGTTTTATCGTGTAAATCACATTCATCACGGAAAGATAACAATGAATTTGTAAGATTTCATGGGTAAGTGTTTTTATTCAATTTTCTTATAAAATCACGCGTAATTTTTGTATACTATCACTTATACATACACATTAGATTGATGATGATCCCTTCAGACTATCTTTTTTACGAATTATATTGTGTTAACGAATTAATTTAACAATAAAGTAATTTGTTTATTTGTGAGGTTATGTCATGCTAGTGAAGTAGATATTTTTCATCGATACTATTCGATACGATAATTAATTTTATGTCATTAAATTATAGCAAATATCGTTTTATTTTACAGTATGCCTCCAAATGAAAGAGAACTGGTGTAAAGTGCTTACAAGAGCTAGAAATAGATGGACTAAGCATAGCCGCTGTTTTTGCCATTTGGCTATAAACCCTAATAATACAGAATAACTACAAAGACATCGGTAACGACACTTATTGACGCGGGTGAAACCGCGGGGCACAGCTAGATTATAAAAAAATATATATTGTTTCTATTTATTAAAAAATGACTAAATTTATATGTGTTTTTACTTTTGCTCCCAGGTTCTAAAGGACCAACATAAAGATTAGCCATTAATTTATCAAATGTTTCAAATCAAGTACAGTGATTGGTGGACCTGTGTTGCAATATAAATCTTTTAGTCAACGAATCACGTATTTGTTGTAATTTAAACCCTTACTGGATAATTCTTAAATTTGGGACTAAATTTATATTGATGCCTTGGTGATGTATGTTTTATACAACGTGAAAATAACGTATATTCAATAGAAGTACATTTTCTGTCAAGAACTAAATTTATTTCGATACTTCGACTTACCAAATACGGCACATCACTACCGAGGCAAAAAAAGTGTACAGTATTGCTGGAAGCAACGCTCCCTCTATGCTTTAGTCATTACTCTGAGGATAAAACTAATAATACTTGGTATTTAATCAAAATCTATGGTACATAATATTTTCATACTGACCGAATGACGTTACCGGTTACTTGTGTATAAAATGGCAGAGTAGCGACACATTCTCAGACAATCAAGTGTTTAGCATCATATATTATCACAATGCGTTGCGTACGTGGGGGCTTTGTGGAAGTGAGACTAGTGTGTCGCCACCATAAACCTTCATAACTGTTGGTCTGTGCTTCTATGTTGCCTTAGAATATAATGACTTTTGTGAATCTGTGGCAATACCTCGCTGACAAATAAATACTATTATACTTTTTGACAAATGATAGACATTGACATCTCACATCGAGATCGAGCTGCAGAATTGCAGATCCGTTTTTAATTTTGTGTGTCGTTGCCTGTTTTTATCATTTTATCAAAATAAATACATTTTATTGTCTTGTTCCTATAGAATTAATATAAACATGTCGAATAAGAAGTACGTACTTTACTTTTAAAGTTGATATATATTTTTAACTTATTTTATGTGTATATGTTTATGTTTAACAAGCTTTTTAATCAGCTGTGCTCAAAGTACTAGGGAAGACGAATTAAACAAGCCCAAACACGATGGGATTGCGTTATTTCATTTCATTGTTCTTATGACCACCTTCTGACTCCATCATTGGACCAGCTCAAAAGTACCATAATATTGTATTGTCACGGAACTTATATAAGTATACAAAATTTTATTACAATCGTATGTCAAGAAGTGATTCTAATTTAGATTGCAAGATTTGGCCTAAAGAAACTAACATACATACTTACATACATAGAAACATTGCAAGGTGAAAGCTTGTAAACCAGTTATCAAAAGTCCAGTAATGTGCCCAAGAGAAAAAATGAACCAGCCTTTTGGTCATGTAGAGTTGATTTGGTTCTCTGGTTTAAATTAATTTCTCCATGGATAATTAATGATCATGTGAGTTTCAATTTCTTTTGTATGTTACAGATACGGTCTTATACTGTCAGATAAAGGTAAACAACAGCCCGTATTTCAGGCATCAAGGAATGTATTTGGGAATGATTCGGATTCTGAAGATGATTCAAGTAAAAAACCTGTTTTGTTAAGACCAAGTGATATAACAACTAGACAGGTAAGATAGTAATAATTGTGTTTGGGGCTCTCATTATATAAATGAACTAGTGAATGAATAAAAGTAAATTAGGTATCTTTGATTAATCTGAATACTACTATTATCCTTTTAGGCCAAAGTTACACAAGAAAAAGCCTTGACCGAAGATCCTACAGTTTATCAGTATGATGAAATATATGAAGAGATGGCAATCAAAAAAGAAAAAGTAAAGGTTAAGAGTAAAGAAGAAAAAAAGCCACAGTACATACAGAATCTAATGAAAGCAGCAAGCAAACGTAAAATAGAGAATGAGCGTAGAATTGAAAGACAAGTAAGTTAAATTGTATTTCAGCTTATTAATAACATATATCTTCTTTCAGGTTTATTAAGATTACATTGCTTATGTATTGCTAGGTCTGATATAAAGGTTTATAACATAAAAACTTGATTACTTATTTTAGGTACAAAAGGAACGGGAATTGGAAGGTGAAGAGTTCAAGGATAAAGAAGTTTTTGTGACTTCTGCATATAAAAAGAAATTGGAAGAAATGCGATTAGAAGAAGAGCAAGAAAAACGTGAAGAATATTTAGAAAATATTGGAGATGTCACAAAACAAAAAGATTTGGGTAATTATAGAAATTTGTTTGTATTTTTATGGTAAATTGTTATGTGTAGGTTGGGCTTTTTTAATCATTGAAAGTCATTGTGGGATTGTGAATTTTCTCTACTTGGTCTTATGATGAATAGGCTTCGGTGGAATGGCTGTTTGTAGTTAGGTTAATTGTCCGCCTGTAGCTCGGCGTCGTTACTCATTTTGCACTACCCAGGGGGCACGTATAGGGTGGGTCTAGGAGTAGATGGTAAATCCTACGGATGCGGACAACATTATCCCCCATTTTTCTCTACTTAACTTCTTATATTTGTTTCCTAACCTAGTGAGCAGTGTAACCTAGTTTATATGTTAAATTAGTTTACATGGAAAATGTTAAATTTCATGTTCCTCTCAACATGTAATTTTATGTGGGTTATTGTTAACATTAAAATAAATTTGTTTTCTATATTATATAATGGTAATTATGCTCTCTGTTTACCCAAGGTGGATTCTACCGTCACCTGTATGAACAGAAATTAGGCAAGGATAAAATTGAAGAGGTGGAACCAGAACCAAATGTGCAAACATTGCTAGAAGAAAATAGTGCTGTTTCACAAAGAATTACACCCAATGCTGTTGATACCCAAAAGAAAAGAAATTATCGAAAGAGGAAATCGTCAGATAGCAGGGCACGCCTATCAGACGGTGAAATAGAGGATTCTGATGAAGAAATCAATCGTGTTAATCTCGATGATATCAGGATGGCAAAAAAATATAAACAGGAAGAAAATATTGATGCTGATTCAGACTTTTCAATAGATGAATCAAGTGATGAAGAAAATCCTAAGAAAAACAAGGAGGCAAAACAGTTGAAAAATGATAGTGAAGTAGAAGGAGCTGATATGTCTGGGAAGGATAAAAAGATTAGTTTACCAAAACAGGATAAACAAGAAACAAAAGAAAGTGAAAATGTTAAGGAACCTGAACAAAAAATTGACATTTGGAAAAAGAGAACTGTGGGAGCAGTATTTGATGAAGCTTTAAAGAGATATTATGAAAGAAAAGCCGCTAGGGGTTAAGGTTTAGGTTATGAATATAAACAATAAAATATATTAAAATAAATTTATTATTATTTTTATTCACTAAACTTAATTTCTAATTAAACCACAACGTAGTGCGCCTTGCAGTGAACTGAAATAAAAAAATATACGTGAGATTTTTGTGACTTGACTAACTAAATTTAGCATGTAATTAAGTATGTTTCATTGTACTCTTTGTTACCTATAAATTCTGAAACTGGATCATTTTCTCCTTCCGCTCTCATAGTTCCAGTTATTTCTTCATTCTCAACCATTGGTAGCACTAATTGCACGAATTCTGGTGTATAGGGAGGAGCAATTGCATCTAAAACCTGTAATGATAAAACAGAACTTTGAGTATGTTTAATGTATAATTATCATCATTATTTCTTCCAAAATGAACAAGGTATACTAGATCCTTCTTAATTATTAACGAGGATAATACCTGTATATACTTCTATTGACATCTCTATTAATTGACAAGCGAACAAGAGCGACACGTATAACTTTATCCAATTAAAATTGTTTTCTTTTTAACAATAAGTGGGGGTGAGTATATGTTGCGGGGAGGTCTGCACTGGTCAGAAGATAATTCACTTACCTCGGTAATAAAATATCTTATTAAAGAAATATCAGTGTCACCACGCTGCCAACACTGTTTAATGTAACGCAGGACAGGCACGACACATCCTCGGCTTAATAAGTTTACCATGCGATCGAGTAACATCTTTTTCAATTCCAACTGAAAATAGGTTTGATAATTATAATTAGTATTTTTGTACTGCAGTTATAAGTAGTTCTTAGTTACTGATTTGCAGGTAGAAGACCTTAAAGGGCTGTTAGACCTATGTTCTCAAGCAAGCTTTCTAAAAGAACTGTTTCAGTTTTGGATATACTATATACTTATTTTCGTGAACTAGCTATAAACTAATTAGTACTGAATGGTTCCTAAAGAAAATTACAAGTAGAGTATAAAAGAGGGAAAGCAAGTCTAGGCCTGCAATGGAACGAAATAGAATGAAATAATAATAATAATAACAAATATACCTGAACCAAAATTTCCAGTTCATCTTGCGGAGATTCAAATAGTTGCACCAGTAATCTTAGAAGTCTATGATGCAGTAACTGATGACAAGACGCAACTTCATCTAAGAGAGCCAAATGCACAGGACAATGTTCTGTACATAATTTAAAATATGAAGGCTCAGTTACAACACATTCTACCCAAACTAGGACGCCCATGCCAACTACTGGAAATCTGAATTGAAAAAATAAAGTAGTTACAATAAGCTACATTGAATAAAACATAAAACTACAAATATAATAATACGTCTTGTATAGGCACCTTATACAATGATATAATGTCGGCAATTCAGCAATAAGTTCACTGGAACTGGCTGAACTGCTACACACGGCGTGAACTTTTTCGATAGCTTGTACAGTGGCTTTCAACTCGTCTTTAACAGGCCTTCCAGGAGTAAGCCCCTCACAAACACTTGCAGCATATGCCAATAAATACATGTATTTTGATTTATGTTCAGGGTTTAGCTTACTCCCTGATTTAAACAATGAGTCCACCAAGAGTTCTGAAAAAATACAGAGCGTTAGGATTTATGTTTGCACTTCAATGTTACAAAAATCAACCCATTTAGCTAAAATAATCCGTATTTTTCCATACCTAAAAATTGTGGAATTCTTAGTAAATGTACTGGTGGTGGTTCTGGTTGCGTATAAGCTCTAAATAATACTGAAATATCAGCAGGGTTGAGTGCACCACGTGACAACATGGCTGCCAACGCTGTGCGAGCATTGCGCCACGATTCTCCTGATGTTAAGGCCAATGTAATTGGAGTCACATCATGTCCACTGCAATGGCAATAAAAATATATAAAACCTTAATTATTATCTAAACGACTGACGCACTGTTTAATATTATAATTTGAAGAAAGCTATGTCAAAATCATACATTTACAAGACATACAATTAGAAAAAGAAACCTAGATATAATATATCTTACTGTGTAAGCACGAACTGTGGTTAATCCTAAGATCTACCAGTAAATCCTAAGATTTACCAACTTATATTGTCAGAAGTCCGTCTTCTGCGATCATCATTTATTTCGAACTTATACCAGCATCCACGAGGTAAATCTTAGGTTCTACCTCTGAGACATGGTCAATGTTGAAAAAAAATATCAAGTGTTGTTCATCAGAGGCGTATAAATCCTTGACTGATAATAAATAAACGGTAATCAAAAAATACAGTGAGTATGATTACTGCTCAATTCAGCCAATGTATCTAACAATTACTAAATTAATTTCAGAGCGGGAATATTAAAATGCTGGAACTACAGATGTATTGATTAGTCTGTCATAAAAAAATATTACCTTTGTTGTGCACAACGAGTTATTTCCTGACCAAGTCGTTTCATGATTGCGCCACCTCTGGGCTCTTGAGATAGTATATGCACAATAACTTGACTGTACACATAAGTGTGTGCACCGTGACAGACCATTTTCTGCAAGTTAAAAGTTAACGTGTTTTTATTCAAATGAACGATCAAAGCTTCTGTTTAAAAAGCTTTGATTGTTGCGTCTTTGTTATGATACGTACGGCACATTCATTGACACTATTTTGCCAATCGTCAGAACTTTGCAGAAATCCAACAATAGCTGATTTGAGCACTCTTGAAAATACTTCTATTTGTTGTGCTGCGGTAGATATGCTAGTAATTTCTCCTTGGAAGCCAGCATCTGATATTAACTAAAAATAAATCAAATGTTATTTGAGTGAAAACATAAATAATATTGTATAAAATGAAATCAATCTCTTCAAATAAAAGATTTTATCAAGATTACATTTTCTGTGTTTTTGACAACAATGTTTCGGCCTACCTGTACGTTACCAGCAATCGTTAAAAGCAAGTATATAGGCAATATATAGAATGCCTAAAACATTCAGGTAATGTATGAAATACTATTTATTGTACACTACCTAATGCGTAGCTGGCAATGTGTGTAAAAGACGAGTAGAAAGCAAAGGGAAATCCCCCTTTGTTTTCTGCTCATCTTTTGAAATAATATTATTCCATTTATACTCCTGTAGTTCAGTGAATGACAATCCAGCTGAACATGGTTTAGCTGCTTTAGAAGATTGAGTTGTATATGCAAACAATCAGCTGTTTAGATATAGAAATCAAACTAAAATCTATTTACTTTACACATTGCCGGTGAACCAGCCAGGCATTCTATACATCTCTACGAATTGTATACATTACCTAGTATGTAACATATATAAAAGACTTCAAAAGAAACCAGCTTTTCTGTCTTAAAACATTCTTGTCATTTACAAGCAATATATAAAATAATGATACTTTTTTGTCTAAGACTTTTTAGCTAACTTACCTTTATAGTAAAGTTTAACATAAGACAATCTGGATATTCTTCTGCTAGTCTATAAATTAAAGATCGCCAAGTTGGATGTTCAATCATCTCAGTCAGCCAGCCTGGAGTCTATAAGAATATATTACTTTAGTATTTATTGTGTTTAGTTGAAGTTTTTAATGGATTATTTGTTATACTCACTTCACCTTCCTCTGTAAATATTGTGTCTGCTTTTTTAGGATCAAATGTTTTTAAAATCATATCTTTCAAATGGTTTTCAACCATCGCTTGTACCTCAGTCACTTTAACTCCTGAAATTATTAAATACAATTGTACATTGATTTAATTATTATCAAAGCTCTTATAAATCATAAAAAATAGTTGTAGTGGTTACTTGTTGATATTGTTAAAGCTATGATATTGATAAATTTTAATGTATGTTACACATTGTTATGCAAGGAACATTGATGAAGCTTGGAGGTGGCGCTGTCCAAGTCCGAGGCCCTCTTCTTTTATGGGCCCCGGAAAGCGCCACCTGCTGGGTCCCACATCGTCGTCGGGGGGGTTCGAATCAACATCGGGTCCACCATGCGCTATCTCGGGCTGGTGCTCGATGGCAGGTGGACCTTCGACCCCCACTTCGAACGATTGGGGCCCAGAGTTTGTGCAGCTGCGGCTGCCCTAGGACGGCTCCTCCCGAACTTGGGGGGACCGAAGGTGAGTGTTCGGCGCCTCTTCATGGGGGTTGCCCGCTCGATGGCGCTCTATGGGGCGCCAGTCTGGGCGGATCGGTTGACGCCGCGCGGTGCCGCTTCCTTGCGGCGGCCGCAGCGTGCAATCGCCGTCCGGGTCGTCCGCGGTTATCGAACCATCTCGCATGAGGCAGCATGTGTGCTGGCCTCATCGATGCCGTGGGACCTGGATGCGAGAGCTCTTGCGGCCGCCTACCAGTGGCGCAAGGAGCTGGCTAGCCGCGGCGAAAGGCCTCCGCCTCGAGCCGTCGAGCGGTGCATGGAGGAGCTCCGCGGAGCCCTCGTACTGGAGTGGGCGGACAGGCTTACCCGGCCTACAGCCGGTCTTCGTACTGTCGAAGCCGTCCGCCCTCACCTCGTGGAGTGGCTGAACAGGCGCCACGGTGCACTCACCTTTCGGGTGACGCAGGTGCTGTCGGGGCACGGCTGCTTCGGCAGCTACCTGTGTCGGGTGGGCAGGGAGCCGTCCAGGGCCTGCCATCACTGTTCGTGCGGCGAGGACACGGCGCAGCACACGCTCGAGCATTGTCCGGCTTGGGCTGTGCAGCGCCGAACACTCGCCGCAACCATGGGATTGGACCTCTCGCTTCCAGCTGTCATCGAACAGATGGTAGGGAGCGAGGGGTCCTGGAGCGCCATCACGGAGTTTTGTGAGGAGGTGATGGCGCTCAAAGAGGCAGCGGAGAGAGAGCGGGAGATTGAGCCCGCTGTCCCGATCCGTGCCAGGAGAGTCAGGCGAAGGAGGGCAGACAACGCCCTCCTCCAACCGCCGTAGTATGGCCGAAAGGCCTCGGGGCCCCACACAATGGGCCCAAGGGCGCGCGCTACCCCAAGCGCTGCGCATAAGGGATGACGGTGAGGAGTTGGACTAGCTGACTCCTCGCCGTGCGAAGGCCTGCGGAGACTGGGTTGGGAGACCCACCTCCGCATTGCACTGGCCTTCGCCGAAGACCTGCTGCCCCCCTAATCCCCGGGGGGGCACTTACAGCGAAGGCCGCCCTTTTCAGGCCGGCAGCGCCGGCGGGGTTGGCGGTAGAGTGCGAACAGCGATCCCGCCTCCCCGCCATCATAGGCGCCAGCAGGCATGTGTGGTTTTTAGTGGGTATACCCTCATGGACTGGCCTTTTCGGTTCATGGGGGGGAGTCCCACATAACCCCGTCGTCTCCCAACGACGGGGTATGCGTAACGCATTTTCCGCACGTTAAAAAAAAAAAAAAAAAAGGAACATTGATGAAGGCTTTCCTAAAGCATGTAACACCAAATGTTTTAATAAAATATTACTTGTTTTAGTATTATTTATTGCCTAAATATGGTTTAAAAAGGTTATATTTACTGACCTCCAAGTATTAGCCATTCTGCAAGTAAATTAGCCATTTGTGCAACTGCATTATAGTTAATTGAAAGTTGTTCAATCACTTGTTCTGGATTTCCACCAGCTGTGAAGTACTTTTTAAGTTGACTAAATATTCCAGGTTCCATAATATAGTCAGGAGTTTTAAACTTTTCAAGGCATTCATCCAACACCTCTTCAGGATTTTCAATGATGTCTTCATTTCCTTCATCCTGTTTAATAAATAGAATTTGTTTAGTTTATTAGCAATCTATACGAATATGTAAAGAGTGAATGTATACCTTTTAAGCATTTAGTGTGTATGAAGGAGTGTGACTCTGGGTGTTTACACGAAGAAGAAATGCCAAAAGTTAGGTGCTATAAGTTACAATAGTGACATGATCTCAAATAGTTTGAGAATTTAATTGTATGTGTGTCGAATTGTAAAATAGTGCTCAACAAATTTTTATGTAGGATTGACCAATATGAAATAGAGGATGTTGACTAAGTGTAAATGTATACAACCCTTCATTAGATTTTATGTATTGGAAACATACAAATTGATTGTGATCAGAAGCTTCCCAAGCACGCTCTTCTTCATACTCAGTCGGCATATTTGTAGGTAACAGCTAAAACAGACACAGAGTAATTATTAAATGTATTGAATTGGACATATTAAAATCAATATTATAACTATGTACATAAAAAAAACACCTGCATGGTTAAGCTACTATATAAATTCAGTGAAAAACGCATTTCTTATGCATTTATCATTATTGATAAATGCATAAGAAATGCGTACCTTACCCAATAACAATGACACTGGGTTAGAACTTACAATGATTTGGTCTATTCCTAAAGTAATAATAGGTAATAGACTAGTTGCTCTTGTCAGTAGTGTTTAATTTAGTGCTTATGCCGACATAGAAATGTCTTTTATTAAAATCCTCACACTTGATCTTGATTTCCACCAAGCAATGTTTTCTATTTTGACACACAACTACAGATAATTCATAAACTTTAATATAGTACATTTTGTGCTCTATGCCATCACAGGCCACAGGCTAAATCATAATAGTTGATTGATGTGACTTAAGGAAAGGAATGACAATTGATATGGTGTCAGGGTTTATATGTTCTGTGGTCTTGATCGCATCGAGGACGAGATCAGTGCTGCCATCATAAAATAAAAATATTATAATTTAAAATAATATAATTTACTAGCTGTTGCCCGCGACTTCGTCCGCGTGAATTTCAGGTAAAAACACTGAATAAAATAGATGATGGCCGATTCTTAGACCTACTCATTACGCTCACAAAATTTCATGAGAATCGGTCTAGCCGTTTCGGAGGAGTATGGGAACGAAAACTGTGACACGAAAATTTTATATATATAGATTTTGAAAACACAAAATAACATTATTTATCTCAAATACAGATAACAGAAAAGTACCTTTTATGTTTAACCGACTTCAAAAAAGGAGGAGTTCCCAATTTAGCTGTATGTTTTTTTATGCTTGTTACTTCGTATGACGTTATTCATGTGAAATGTTATAACTTCCTAATTGGTCCCATTGAAATGTTGTCATGATCCGATGAACTTCCGAGATATGGAACGGAACTTCTCATAATATCATAGCAGAGCGTCTTTGTGACATTTAATTTTGCTTTAAGACTTTTAAGACCCTAACAAGGAAGAGGGAGAGGGGGTGCGTTATATTTTTTTGACTTCGCTTAAAGTGAAGTGAATAAAATATTATTTTTCATTTTTGAGTTCGTCTTTTTGAAGGCAGCTGTTATTTTTTTTATTCTTTCAACATTGCATATTATTTATGCACCCAAGGTGGGGTATGTTGAACCTTCTACATTCAACTTGTGAACCTTAAACATTTGTTTTATAAGGGCTTGTTCATATCTTACGAATGAACCAAAAAGATTAGTGTAAAGTGCGAAAAAAACTTACGTTTAGATTATTTTTGTTTCACGAAGCCGGCCGACCTTGTTATTGTTTGCTGGCGCGACTAAACAATCCATGCATGTCACATTAGGTGGCTCTATAAGTAAATATTGAACTAGATACTTAGTACTGGGGCACGATTTAGGATCCCTTTTCGATTTGATATACAAATTTAAAATCGAAAAGGGATCGTCACCGTCTCGCCTTTCGCCTCGCCGTCAAACAGGCGTCAACCTTAAGCAGTTAAGCACAAAATGTGAATTTTAAATATTAATCAACGACTGTGTGAATATTATATATTAAAGAACACACGCATTTCATTTTTGGTGTCGCCTTATTTACTTGATCACCGCGATATACACTGATCCGGTCTGAGACGTAACCAAAGCGGATCAGCCCCCTTGCCATGAATTCATAAAGCAGGACAGTTTAAGTTGTGAACACGAAACCCCGCTACGTGTAGTGTACTGCGGCGTCGGGCCCCCACAACGTAAACTGTCCTGTTTTAAGAATTCATGGCAAGGGGGCAGTTGCTCCGATACGTCGATTCTGCTACGGCTAGGCGTCGCCGCGCTTACGACTCGCCGGTCCCCAGGCGAGGCGGTCACGTTACGAATCCGATTAGTGTGCTTTGCATTTGGGAGTTTCATACAAATAATACTGTACGGCTCGAGTTGGTCGACGTTCCCTTTCCGGGTTGATATATTATGTGCTACGACTGTTACTGCTACGACGTAGATAGTTGTACATACGACTTGAGCAACCTTGCGCAGGCAAGGCAATCTGATCTGATCTGATCAGGCAATCTGCTGTAGCTGCATAATTATATGTATACTGCATAGGATATAAAACATCGAAATATTTAAAAAACCTAGACATCGATTATATTATTCTAACCTTCTTTCTTGAGTGGAACGTAAGCTACTCAACTGACTCAATAGCACATTAATAGAGTGTACCTAAAATAGCTTACTCACTTGTGCCCTATCAATGTTTTGCGTAAGATGGCTTGACTTAGTTGAAATTTACTTAGGACATTCATGCTCCACCTTCAACTATTCCCGGTATTTTATTCGTCGGGGACTCGGTTATTCAATAAAACCAATGTTATAGTTTAAGGGAATAAGAAAAACTCAAGTAAATTGTCTGTGATGAATTTATTTGTGCTGGCTTGATGCTACTTGTGTCAATTATAAAGGATTCAATCGGTTTGATCGTGTTAATTTGACAAGCGAAGGGTATGTACGTGCTTTAACTCTAGATATGCCCGGGATTTCAAGTTATTAGGCCACATCCCTGAACAATTATCGTGGTAACGTATGTTACTGTAAAATATCAAACATACCTAGGTATCAATTAGTAAAATAAAATACCGTTATCATCTAGCATCTAGCAGGTAGGGATATTAAGGAGAGCAGTATGCTTAGTCCAGTTGTACAGAATTCACAAAACGAGTATATTCGCTTATCGAGTTATATATAATATTTCCTTTGATTTATTGTCTGCACAGAGTATTAGTTAAGTGAGAAGGTAAACGTTAAGATGCAGCTATGTTTGATCCTTTACAGTATAACAAAACATGTACCTACAGTCGTAATATCGCCAGTAGATAAGTAATAGTTATTTTGATTTATATACAGTGTAAATTGACTTAGGTAAGTAAGTAATTCATAAACATATCACAATTCATAGATCTAACAGTTAGGCAATAGTAGGTCCCATTGTATTTATTATTTTACTGAACTGATAAATATTCTCGGCTTAAAATAAATATGCTTTCGAATAGCGTATATAACCAGTGATAAAAATCTGTTGCCGTATTGTTTCTGGCATCAGTAATGACGTGACATTATTTTGGTCTGGCATACAGTTCTAATAAATATATATATATACTAATATTTATATCCTTACTTATTTATTTTGATTTACAGGCATTAATTTACCCTGCTTTTATTATGAAACATGTCTAAAATTTCAAAATTGGTTCAAGAGTTAACTAATAATGCAATAAGATATATACGTTTAGTACCGGGTCGGTCTAGATGTGTGCCTACTTTTATAATAAGTACTTAATATTGAAGTCTGATTTGAAGTGGATACTATCACTATAATTATATTTGTTCGGCTTGATGGAAAAACTGAATGTCTATCACAGTTTCTTTGTCAATTATGTTAATTTATGTTACCTATTCGTATAGAAACTATATAATTAATTTATAATTCCTACATTATTTGCAACGTCATAATCCTGGATGTTTCCACTTATAAAATGTCTAAGTAGTAGGTATAAATATTTAGTTTTTAGGCATTTCATTATATCTAGCCTATCTATCTTTTCAGGATTGATGATTTATTCGACCTTCGTTATAATTGCGAATAACATTTCCTAGATAACTTTATAGCTCTATGTAATTATTATTAAACAACTTATTACAAAAATATGTACAACTTAACATTTATTATAGGTACATTTTTTAGAAAGTAAAGATCTCTATTCATACGTAAACTTCATAATCTCTTTAAAGCAATAATTAATTAAATAATTTAAGCGTATTAATAAATATTAGGTACATACTCGGTCTAGAAGTCCTTGGTCTTTATACATAAACGAGTGGAAGTGATTATCACAACATCAACTCGTTGTATATTTTATTATTGGAGTTTCACAAGACACACCTTATCCACTACCTACTCGTTTGACCTATACTATGATTGCTCATTTCTCATTACAAGCACCTATCTTAAAAGAAATTTTGTGAATGGACAGCGTTGTGTCATGTTTCTTATTGTGCGAACGACATAGTACATATTTACAATCTTAAAGGCGTTAAACATCTGTAGGAAAGCCTATATTTAAACGGTTGCTGAGGAAGTATGACTCAGACGTCGGGTCGTAGAAGGTGCAGGTCGACAGCAACGTCGCGTCTCTGATTTCGCATGATGCGGGGCTGGAGGGATACTTGTGCAGCGTCGCCGAGCAGAGCAGCGTCTTCGGCGAGCGAGTCGCCGGAGCCGTACCCGCGCTCTTCAGCGACGTCTCCTTCGCACCACGACGTAGAGCCCGAGCTACCCGATCGTGGCTCTGTTTCCACCCCCGCTGAGCAACTGGCGCAAACTTCTGTAATCATGTCTATATTTAAATATTTTTGAAATCTATACTTGTCACAGTTACAACTAATTTCTTGAACGGCAGTTTATGATGGATGAATGACACATTGCGTGGTGCCATTTACACTCTGAAGAAAGGACAACAAGACCATTTTTATTTCTTTGACGACATTTGTTTATCCCTAAGATATATTTGTCAACATTATGGGTAGGTAATACATAATACTGTCACAATATATTGTGTAAAATTAGATTATAATTTATTATAATGACTAACATTACACAACACTAGGAATGTCTCCTGTATACCTACATCGTGGGTGCGTTACAAAAACATGAAATATCACAAATACAAATACCTACCACAACAAATACCTATTAAACAAATTACAATTTTGTCCTGTGCGGGAATTGAACCCGCAATTCTTTGCGCAGAAATCCAATTGCTAAACCACTGCGCCAATCAGTCCCTATACCATGAACTTTTAAAACAAGACAGTTTACGATGTGGAAGCGAGACGCTGTTACGTGCAGTGTAATGCGGCGTCTCGCTTCCACAACCTAAACTGTCCTGCTTTATAAGTTCATGGTAAGGGGGCTTTGTGACATCAACACACTCGAGCTTGCCTATGGGTGTATTATAAACTAGATTGCCATAAGGTTACACCTGTTTGTTATGCGCTCGTGCCTCTAGGGTCCCGGAGCCAATAAATTATTAATAGGTTGATACATTATTCTGTGCTATCGGGTATTCTTCGAGATGATGTACGGCAAATCATAATAACCGTTTATCCCCGTATGTGTTGTATAATTATTAATCTGAATTATTTTGGTTGACAGATATGATTATGAAACTTTAAGCTTACGTAATGAAAGTGGGATGGCAAATGAAATAAATATCGTTATATGTTAGGTAGGATACAGTCTGTTTGGAGTGTGTTTCTTATGTAAAAGGACAGGACTTATTAAATATAGCTATAAGTAAGTAATATCCTATTTCAGCAGATAAAGATGTTAAACAACATCATTGCCTAAGTATTTTATTCACCTGCCACACAGATTGTAAATACTTATAAGGACATACCTACTTATATTTGTAATGCCTTGTGTGTTCATTCCCCTTACCAAGAACTCTTCAAGCAGGACAGTTTATGTTGTGGAAGCGAGACGCTGCATTAGGGCTCCCGCACACGGGCCACCGGCCACAACCACAAAACGCCGCCACTGGCATATTTCCTGTAATTTTCTTACATTTTATATGGACTCGCCGCACACGGTTGGCGACGGTGGTGGCCACACGCTACATGTCGTCGCAGCTTGCTTCTTGTGGCCCGCACCGGCCACTAAACGCCGTCACAAAAAGCCGCCACACGCCACTCGCGCGATTCCGCGCCCCTCTCCCTTACCTTCTTCGTCCGAGTCCATTATGATACTGCATGCCTGGGTTAAAAAAAGTAGCAACCACCGACCGCAAGTGTCGACCATCGGCCACAAGTGGCTGTCGCGCGCTTCAGCTACTTTTGTGGCCGTTTCTTGCCTCTTGTGGCGGCGTTTGTGGCTGTCGCGTGTGGCCCGTGTGCGGCAACACTTACACTGCACGTAGCGGTGCGGCAGCGTCTCGCTTCTACATCGTAAACTGTCCTGCTTTAAGAGTTCATAGTAAGGGGGCAGGTACTGTGTGGACTGTTGTTTGTGTAACTCTTTAGAGTAACACTAGTACTAGACGTTGAGAACGTAGTAATAAATAATTGAATAATGTTAGTAATTATTTATTATGTTCACCACATTACATCAGCATGTATGTAAGAACATACTATAGGTAGGTAGATACGTACCCGCATCTTAACGAACTTAGTATATAATATCTATAAGTAGACATAATACTTCTATTACAATACATAAAAAGAAATCTACATTACAGATACATGCTGAAATTGGTATGAGGTGTTGTAAAATATTAAAAAAATGCTAAAAACGCGCTCTGAAAATAATGTCTAAGAACTTATTGACAATTAATATAAGTACCCATTAAAATGTGTATTTACTTACCGTTACTAACCACTGGTAACTATTATGGAGGTATTATTAGAAGTTACCAGCTCATGAATAAGGGTGCCTTTTGAGTTCGAAACTAGTCAGGCCTACCCGAAAACACACGTGAGTAAATAATATGGATAACTTGCCTAGTTATAAATTAAAAGTATTTAGTATAGATTCATGATTTAAATTCATTTTATGTGTCAAATGGGTACTTATTGCTTGAAATGATGATGATAAATGACTTAAGTAAAAGTTAATAATATACGAAGATCAAATAAAATAAAAAACATGTAAGATCTACAACACCTTCATTAGTACATTGATACTGTAGGAGTAAGTTGTAGGCGGATCTAGGAGGACACAGAGAGATACTATTAAAAACATTCCACACATCGATAGGGGTAGGGTGTAGGACTCACTCAGCCGGCGGCGGCCGTTTACTATGGGGCTCTCCCATGTCGACGGTCAGAGAGAGGTCGACGACGAATAATCTTCATAAGATGCTGCAATTTTGTAATATTCGCATATTTATACCTATGGCAACGACGTTTAATTGGTTAAGTTAGCATCACATTATCTACAGGCGGCAGCTATTCATACGTAGGGTTCAATGTGTTAGTGATGTCTATAATAAACATACATATTAGTAGGTAAGATAGGAAGTAGAGAATAATGTAAGGTAAAGTTTTAGAAAATCTGTACAGTTAATGACCAAGGTATGCTGTGGTGTGAATAGGTACGTGCTGTTAATCAGGTTCTACATGTTACTTAAATGATACTCGCAAACTGTGGCGTGAATTTAACCTTAGATTATCGAAATAATTTCTACTAATTTGTTATTACGATTCGTGTCTATCAAAGTAGGTAGGCCAAAATCAAATTGTGTTTTACATAATATAACATGTATACGTCTAGATAGTGGTGTGTAGTGTTCGTAAAATTCTGCTTTAACATGTAGTTGTAGAATGTAGGTACATATTAATATTTGTGAGTATTTATGTGGCAGCCACTGACCTGAGCTGTCCGTGGCGAGACGAGGCGGCGTGTCCTCACGGTCAGTCGGCACTACAATTACTACTTCATCGTCTCTGGGGGAATCACCGTTGCGACTAGAAGCTGTCCTGTAAATATTTATTAGCCAACTGTGCATACTGCATACACATCCAGTAAAATCTTAAATACCTAGATGCGAAGAGTAAAATGGAAGTTATCATAATATTGTTGCTTTTACTACACTTGTTTATTTATCAACCATCGATATCTCTACGTTAAATTATGTAAGTACAAACTACAAGTTAATTAACTAAACGGTAATTATCGGGTGATTTATGAATTCTTACTTCACGATAACTTTCTTTTTCATGAACCGAGTGCCGAGGTCGGAATACCCTCGGTTCATGGGCCGTTTGTATGGCACGAGCGGCGCGGACGTGGGAGCTGGCGGCTCGAACGTGCGCGACACTGGCGAGTTGGGCTCGGAACACTGCTTCTCCGTCAGTGCGGGCCGGAGTCTCACGGACGGCCCGCACTCCCCTGGCGCGCCACTGTCTCCTCCGTTTGCCCCACTGCCTATTCTTCGTGACCCCCCTCTGTCCTCTTTATACATTTCTAATAAATGATCCAACTTACTTTCTATATCATCTACCTGAAAAAAATTGTATGGAGTAATTTACAAGTATTTTTTTAAAAAGTCATTAAATATACACTTGACACAGTTACCCAATTACCCGTAGAAATGGACATGTAAGAGTCGAACGGATTGAGCATCAACTCTACAAATCTATTCCTCGCGTAGGTTAAAGGCAGAATTTATATAATTTACTTACTTGTCTTTCAATTTTAACTACTCTGGAAGCTAGGCTGATTTTTGACGCGTAGACATCTTTAGCTTTAGATCCTTGTTTCCCCAGTATTTGGTCTAACCTGTTGAGTTATTAAGTATATGTTAATAAATCGTCAATAGTTTCATTGCATACTCATACATTGCTCATCATTGCATATTTAAAGAAAACAAGAAGTTGCTATTTTCTAACGACAAGTAGAAAAAAAATGTGTTGGGTAAGGCACTAATTGAAAGAAACACTTATGCACCGACATCATTTCTGGTAAGAATATAACAGTTACTCTTTTTAATATAATCAATTTTTACTGGTTAGTAACTATTTCGATGTTAGTTAATCTCTACTAGTTACGTAATTTAACTTTTGGGAAGCAGCTATGTAAAGCCGAATTAAAAGATTTCCATAATAATAATCTAATATTGCACCTTAAATGACAATAAATTAGTAAGCTACAAGGTAAATCAATTAGCTTGCACACTATTACCTACCTTGATAAAGCTGGTTTGAGTGAAAGTTATTGCATCAGCTCTACTAGCAGTTTATTTAATTTTTGTTAGCATATTAGTTAGTATTAACATGTATAAGCACAAACAGCTCTATTATGGAATGAGTGACTAAACGAATAGCCATGTTCACAGACAAGAGAGAAAACAGACCACATTAAATATAAAGCATGAATGTATTTTGTCAAGGAGTCGTTAAGAGTTCGGATTTCGGCATTTCTCGAAATTCTGTAACTGTATGTAAACTTTTTCTTTAAATTTTTTAGTAAGTAAGGGTTCCTTTATTGTAGCTAAGTTGTCAGTAATTGGTTGACTCCGATCTTTATGTTTCTAGGTTGTACCACGAATTCAAAAAAGAGTATCTCCCGACAAATTAGATGAATATTGTCACTCTTTTTGGATAGACTTCAAGAAAACTTATGACAAATAATAATGTTATTAGTTGATACTAATTTTACATAATTTTTTGACATTTACTTCTTAAGGACCACATAATATCCGTTAATAGCAATACTAGTATGTAGGTACCTAATCTAAAGAATCATGAAAATGTATAACTTGCGTAGGTAATACGTAAACTCTACTGATCAATTTGATTAGCTGTTGATTTATTAAGACATCATTCAGTACATCAGTAAAGCGGGTGTGTTTGCTCTCTTTAGATGGCTACAGGTGTGTATGGATGGATTAGGGTTTGAAGTCATCTGATGATTGATGACGATAAGTGATATTCAACACATTATAACGAAATTGTGCATATAATAAAATGTATCCACAAATACATGCAAAAAAATGAAAGTCGATATGCATAATATTCGAATGAGTGATTTTATTGGCCGGAAAACAATATTGAGTCTCTGTAACCGACGAAAAAGTTTCGGAAGAATCTTAAAACTAACGGGACTTTGGCCCTGCAATTACTCATTTGCAACATTTTTTATACATCAAGTATAAGTCCTACTGTCCTCTATAAAATTATATTTGTCGTCGTAAAATATACTTACGCTGACATTTTGAAGGCAGTAGGTAGACATATCTTTGGTTGTGGTGACTTAACATAAAATATACTACCTAACTAATGTGATAATTCTAGACAAATTAGTAAGTAACTAACGTCTACAAAGATCATAAAAAACACATGACATGTCCGTACATTTAAAAGTGAGTAAGTAGGTACGACACCTATTTTAAATATTTCAATAAATACCTATTTAAAATAAGCGTCAGTAACTTACATTCCCTTGAGGAGATCTCTCGTAAAAATATCGTTTTTAATTAAAACAGAATAATAAATGAGGGCTTTTAGAAATTAGCATTACCTATTAAACATCTACGTAACATTTAACTTTCTAATAAACACAATGTAAACATATAATAATATGAATTAAACTCTGACTTACATTTATAAAAATACAAATAAAAATTAGAAATTGTACATAAATCTTACTTTCATAATTATTAACTGATTTAAAAATAATTAAAAGCAATACCAGGCTTCAATTATACAACATTTAGATACAGGTATTTACAACTATTAAGTACACATATATATCATAATGCTAAAAAGTCGTAAATGATAGGACTTGCGGTATACCTGCGTGGCTTGTGTAGGCATGTTAGTTATGGTCGAATGTCTCGGTTACTTTTGGTACTAAAGCCGGCGTGGTCTGGCATTCGAGTTTAGTAAAGCGAGTGGCTTTACAAGTAGGTGGTCGAGCTGATGATGAAGTGAATGAAGTAGCTGCGGCGCTAACCGACGTCAGTGCGTATGGGGCGCGACACGAAAGGCCACTCATCTCACCTGTACTGCAGGTTCTTGGTTCGGTTAAGCAGGTCTGCGTGTCCCGATGAATATTGCTCTATCACATCTTTGACGTCGTAAGGTTTCAATGCTTCTCTAAATCTCTTGCGTGCGACAAAATACTTGAGCTACACGAAAATAAAACACATCCTGATAGCTAAAGTGGCCAATATAAATGTTTGTTATTGTAAATATAATAAACAGTTTACAAGGGGCAGGGTGGAATCTTTCACCTTACATAGGGCTTGACTAAACACTTGGGTGACACAGTGTGGTCTTTTATTATCCAAATCGGCCTAAATGTACATAGTTTTCTAAATCACAGTAGGTTGGCACGGTAATAAGTGTCTATATGGTTTGTGTAACAATATTATAATATGGTTAACGTTAGGCTTAGGATGTACTACGTATTAGTTCCTACTTGGCTAAAATAATGAGACATAACATTAGGGATAAGGTACCTACGTCATGGAGCCTATATGACACGACCTACTAAGTACAACTATTTAATATCGTCGTCAGATGGAACCATAAAGTCTTAGTTTAGTCTAAAACTTATTAGCTAATTAAAACTACCTGTATTTTTTAAGTAAAATTTTTCGTCTTCACAAACGTTCTCTATTTTACCCAAGATGGTACCGTTACGATGTAGGTCTTGTCATAAACTATGTGGAATCTAGAGTGAGCGGCGGCGGGGAACAGTTAAGTAAGTTTTTTTGTTAAGACCAGTTCAAAATCGCTATAATTTTAACACTATACCACACAATCGTAGATAACAGCCTCAAAAAGTAGTCGAACACGCTTCCACGTAAAGATCATGCAATATTTTTATATTAAAACAAAAAGAATCGCCTATGTTTATCTTGAACCATGGAAAAATAATGATCTTTTAGGCTAACTAAAAACTAAAATAAAAATACGACGAATTAATTATTTTAAAGGTAATTCAATAAAAACAACTGACGCTAAGATGACATTATTCTGCAGACTGTGTTAGATATATCACTCAAACGAATAAAATACAATGGAAATACGTGTTTTCTTAAGTGGTAAGAAAAAGATTCTAGCGATTTCGAGACAGCCACGTAATGTACTGTTGTTATGCATTATGTATAGCGTTGCAAACACTAACTACTGAGGTAAGTAGTATAAAGGGTTCAAGTTCGATGCCAACTTCGACTACGAAGACAATATTACAAGACAAAGTCCAGACGGAAAGTATAAGTAGGTAGGTATGTAGAAAGTAAATGGCAGTGCATGGTGTACAAGGGGCGATCGGAGCTGCAGTACCTAGTCTGGACGTTTTTCACCCGGCCCAGCAGGTCCACGTGGCCCGCGGAATACTGTTCAATAACGTCCTTGACGTCGTAAGGCTTTAGCGCTTCTTTAAACTTACGTCGGGCCACAAAATACTTCATCTGTTAGAATATCACAATTTAGTTACGAATGTACTTATAACAACACTGTTCGCCAGAGATTGAACCCAAGATTAGACCGATTATTATACTGTACCATTTTACTTTATTGTAAATGTATTGGTTTTAATGTATAGAGTCGTTAATGCAAAAGAGCGTCAGATAGATATTTCGAGTGTTTACTGTAGTAGGATTTACTTGTCTTGAATGTCAATGTTAATTAGTCATTTAAATCAACGTGGTATCATCTACCATCTCGTGTCTTACGTTTTTCAGTTTATTAGGCTTGACCAAATGTTCTAGAAACTTAATATTTGTGTTTTCCATAATTATCTATGTTAAAGTAAGGACAATTCTTAGTAATTTTATGTCTAAGTATTTGCACACTCGCAATTTGCACGCTCGTGTGCACGGGCCCTGGTGTAACGGTTTGTATATACAAAATTACATATTTTAGGCGACACACTGCATATTTGAATTCACATATCAAATTGTGTGTACTTATAAAATAATGTAGGGCGAGGTGAGTCATAGGCGTATAGATTATTATAAACGGTTAAATGGAAAATTACGTACCTTTCTTATGAATCGTATGGCGGCTTTGTGTCGCGAAGTCAACGTCACACAACGCGGCTCCTCGTCCTCGTCTGCACAAAAAGTAACGTTATATACGAGATATACAACCACGGATCCCGACCGAATGTCATTTGAAGCGATTAGTAGTTGTAACTCACATGGATATTTGTCAAAGTAAAATATTTTGCAGTTTTCATTTTGTACATGTCATAATCAGGGAGCACATATTTAAGTAAGGAGAAACTAAATAATAATAAACGCCAGTAACAGGGAAATCCCCTACGCACGTTACTTTAATTAAATTATTTTATAGAATCAATGGTTATACTTTGTGCACTAAGCTTTTGAAAGCGAATTATTTTAAAACGTAAAATTAATCCGCATAAGGTTAATATTAAAAATTAACATGAATAAACTGTAAGAGCCCTTCCTGTTGAAAAGTGGTGACGTTCTTCATGCTTCTACTTGCACGGTATCACAGCGTTGTTAATGTATTTGGCGAACCGCATAATTGACCCCATGACGATGAAGATACAAACAGAAGCCTGGTTAAACGCATTGCGGTTTATAGATTGTACTGTATTCGTTCGTTTGAAACGTAAAAATTGTTACGTGGTAAATTAAGTAGTTAGGTACGTGGCGTTAGATAAAATAACTAGAAAATTATTTATTTATCTTTATATCGAAGAATATTAAATTTCATATCTTAATATAGCAGCATTATACAGCAAGAGTAGGTTACCTAGGTATGTTAAAAAATTCCTGATGAATAATATATTGTTGATTCACCCTGACAAGCTTCAGTCCCTGAATAAAGTTCCTATAACTGTAATTACGTAGGGTAAATAAAATTGACAAACCATTTAGTTCAAGTAGGTAATGAGGCAAATGGCGACGGTTATCTACTTACACTTAAAACTAAGGTCATTTAACGTGTTATCAGCTGTCATAAAAACAAGCCATTCCCTCCTACAATCTCGAAGGAAATCAAGTGGTTACATTGGAAAACACAGCGGGCGGTAGTCCCGCGTTCTACTTTACTGTTAACTGAGTCTGACAACGCCGAGTTTACTGAGTCTCTAGCGTGTTAATAATACCTAACTTTAACTGCATAATATCTTCTGACACTTGTTTCCATAGGACTAGACTTGTATTTCTCTGTCTTTTGTACTGAAGGCACATAAAGACAGCCATACCTACCTACATACATTGTATTGACCTGATGCTGTAGGTGGATAAACTTTATATTATTAATTTGCTTTTCAACCTAACATTTCGTGTGCTACTACAATGCCTACGTACACTAGACTTAGTTGGGCGATGGTATTATACTTTAGTATTATTATCAGTCGCCTATCAGCAGCGTATGTAGAGCACTTAATTAACCCAGCTTTGACACAAGGCGACCTTGAATGACCCCGCAGCCTTTAGGACCGTTATACGTCAGCAACGTCTGCTATAAGTTATAGTTAACATTGTCTCGCACTGTACATAACATAAATTAATGTATTTCCTGAAAAAAAAAAACAAAGTACGTATTTCGTAGCGTATACTGATTCCATAACTTCGATCAAGACTCATAGTGGCAGATAGTCTTGCTCTCAGATGATGAATGATTTTAATACAGTACGGGAAATCATATAAAAAATGAGACCTATTAAAATGTGCCTTTACCAGACTTTGTGACCTGACGGTTTGAGCTAGAATCGGATGATTTAAAGAAGTATTTATTGCGCGATTAGTATAGTTAATGCCAAGCCAAGCATACGTCCTACTTCAGAAAAATGTTGCAATTTTATTTTGAAATCCTAAACTTGGTAGTTTTAGTGTATATCCAAGCTGAAGTGTATCTAGTACAGATATTAAATATTGCCGCTTTGTTAAAGCCATTAGATATTAATCAATCAATTAAATTCCCTAGTAGACAATCAAAAAATTCCTAATTCCTTGCTAATTGAAGGCTTGTCGGTAGAGACATAGGTACTGTAAAATTACCCAAAGGCTATAACCTTCGGCGGGCCCGAAACTGAATCTATACAAAATACTCGCCGGTTACTACTCTCATGTTTGTCATTAATGTAACGTTAAAATAACATGTCTTATAGGCCGTCGTCCATCACCGTTTAGCCAACGTATCTTTTCCATTGCCGCTTAGGTTCCTACATAACCGTTGAATTACAAGTTGTTCCTTTATCGGTGTGCTTTTATATAATCGCAATAAGAGGTGATGGTAACAATTTATTAAATGGTTTATAATGGTATTAGGCAGACAGCTCGCAGATTCATTTTGGGATGGATGTACACAATAATATATCTAATGTGTCAAAGAAAAACTAGTAACACTTCCCTTGTCCCGGGAAAGTTACCCCTTGAGCATAGCTTATCCCGTGTCCAACTAATCCTCGTGAATGATTTTTCATAAAGACTTATGTATATTATTGTATAGATTGTTATACAAACATCGTTCTTATCCGGGTACCGATGTGAGTGTGCTACTGGAAACTATGTACCTAATCATACATCTGAGTAACGTCGCAGGGTACCTACCTACCTGATAGATATTTGATTTTTACTATTTACAAGAAAAATACAACACATTTCTTATCTGTTACCTTTATGGGACTTCACATTATAATGTATGCATACCTTGTACCTATATATAGAGCAAGTATAGGTATTTGGCACGCCCACATTGAGAGACCGTGTAAGCTCAAGTAAAAGACGGAAAGATTAAAAATATTCTTTTTTCCGAACAAGTATCATCGCGTAGGAAAGGCCCCAATCTCAACACTGTGTTGAAGCAATATTAGCTGAGGTTTTAAGATAGAGCCTCACAGTAAGGATACTGCGGACAGAGACAGATGAGACATCTGGAAATGGAGCTCGCTGAATGGCTATGAGAGAAATAAGCTATGAATTAGTCAGTGGTAACTGGTGACAAGTGGTGGTCTTAGATGAACTAGTAGTACCAACGACTATTCATTAAATGACTTTTATAAAGACACGCTGGTGGTCGGATGGATTTGAAGCCTCTGCCTTGTGCATATAAGCCATGATTATAACCGGTAAAGTACGGTCTGTAAACCTCCGCCTGATCCCACCACCACCACCATGTCATTTTAAGTAATGTACTTAATGTTAGTAGACAATTAGGTATACCTACTGGATGGAAATGTATAGGCATAATAAATAACATTACTAGCAAGTATCATATTCTTGAGTATTTATCATGTACCTATTTTGGCCGGTCATCTACGGTTGTAGAATTATGAAAATAAAAATGTATGAAAGTAACTACACGTAGATATTTTATACTTCTTTTATAGTAAGTATTTCTATTACGTATTATAATTTTATTCTTATACCTTCTGTTGCCTGATTGTCGATTCTATTTATTTTAAAAGCTATGTAAAAACAGAAAGGTCAGCAATGTTGAAGGTTGGACAGATTGTTTGGTCATCCAAATTACCTCTATATTAATAGACTCTTTTCTATTGCGATGTTTAACTAAGGAAAAACAACACAAAATTAAAAACACATTTTAAAAGAAATGACAGCAACGTTAGGTTATATGACATAACATAATTATAATATAACATGAGTTTGCTCATTGCCGCTGTTTTCGCAATGGTAACGAGTTTTGGTGATTTCTGCTCTATAAGGCAAAAAGGTCGTACAGATTAATGTGACACAGATAACAGTATATTTTATTTGTTTGGTTATTCCGGGGAACTATGTCGAAATGGGTTAATATCATCAACTACTGGTGATTTTGCCACGTGTACGAAATATTCTTTATTATAAGAAGGGAAGTGGAGATTTATAAGATTAGGTAGTAAGTATAGATTAGTTATAGAGGAAAATAGTATTGAATGTTCACGTTCACAGTTCACACATTGCATTTCCATATTGTAACATGCGTTATTGTGCCTAAGAAGATCATTGTACCATGCTGTTTATATATTAACAAATAGACATCTTTATGTATACAAATATTCGTTTGATCATTATTACCTAAACCACAGAAACAGTAAACTATGTGACAATTTGACAACATTTTATACTTACGTTTAGTTATATTAAATTGAATAAAAGCTTTTGTAATGAACGCCATATAAAATGTTGTTTTTAATGCAATGAGCTAAGACTACTTGGCTAAGTACATTCATGGACATTGTTGTGTATGTATTGTAATATGTACTTATATTTGTAACAGGTGCATCCGATAGAGCAGACAAACTATTTATATACCAATACATAGTACCCAATGACGTTGATATCAAGACACATATATGAATAAATAAAGCGCGTGTCAATAGCTATTGAGTTAGTTTATGTTTTATACACAATCCACAGTTCTAAGTGTAAATTTATGTGAAACATTACACAGTATCTAGGTGTCAGAAGGTAGTGAATGTGTTTGAAATGTACACAGTTTCCTCAAACCTCATACACTACGTATGTACATACACCTAGTGAAGAAATGTTAATCTACTCCAAAGCGACAGTAAGAGCATCTCAACAGACGAACAGTTTTGTCTAATACGAAATACAGCTATTTGTAGATATGTTGTTTAGCTTTTCCACATCTTACCATCAGAGTTTTTCTTGGAGAGCGCTGTCTCGGCCACCGAGTCCTCGCTGTGAGACGGGTTGACGGGTCGCGCGCGCCCAGTGCGGCCGTTCGTCGCGCCTGCCGAGCCACACACACGCTCACTTCAACACTGGACCCACACTCGCGTATTTACCTCTCCTAACTTACTGACCTCTGCTACTGCGATCCTATCCCTGTACTCTTACTTGAACAGATATTATACCTTACAATCATATTCTTGAATATCGTATACGACCTTCTAATGATTGATTATAATTACAGCGTATCTACGCCTTAAATCGCCAGGCTTTTTTCCTGTCGTAAACATCAAACCGCCTGTCCGCCTGCCAGCTGCGTGTTTTTGTAATGTAAATTTGGTTGGTAGGGACGTTATTGAACGGCTTTATTCACAGCTTATGTATACATATAGTACCTACCTACATGATGTTGGTATAACATGTCTGAATTAATTTATTAACTCTTTGGATTTAGTACAGATATAAATAGTGATCTTCGGGCGAGATACGAGTACGTTGTCGATTTACTAGTTTACTCTTACATAAACTGTCATAATTATGCTGATTAAGTACAACTAAATAATAAAAGCCCACGATCCTCAGAGCTAATACAAAATGTATTTAAAATCTTTTTTTTATAAATTTATTTTTATTCTATCCTCGGATTATATAAAAATACAAACGTTTTGTTTGCCATTATCCTAATACTTCTATTAGAAATGTCAACGAATGCTAAATAGACTTTAATATTATCCTTTAAATGAAATTTTCCGCACCGTATAGCTTATGCTAAGTAGGATTCGTCTTTCATCTTGTTTTATATTACAGGGCTGTGGGAAATGACTCGGGTTGGGAATCCTTTTATATTTTCTTTAAGATGAATATAGTCATTAGTAGGTATAACGTAATAGTGATTGCAGGCTTTGTAAGCAGTACCTAACATAGAGAGATAACTTATCGAAACACTCTGATTAAGTTATTCAATTAATTTTATCTATGTAATTAAATATTTTAATTTCTAACTTTTTATAATAAGTTCTTGAAGCTGCATTGAAGAAACACCTAAATAATGAGGTCAATGCAGCGTTTGCCATTTAATGTCTCGGGCAAACTATCGATCCGTTCTTCGTCTCTTTCTGACTAATGTGCAAACGCTTTATAAATGTAGCATAAAGTATCTAAATAATATGCGGCGATTCCCTAAATTACTGACAATAATCATTATACCGACTAGAAGCAGCATTATCATAATAATGATTTTTGTGATTGATGACTATTTTATTTATATTTATAGGTCACGGTACTAGGTGTATGCTGCCCCTCGTGCCTGCGTTGTATACATTTTTTTTATTAGACACAAGTATTCGCTGAATGATAACAGACATACTGAATAACGGCCAGTTATCTCTTCCGTGACACGGGTGTGAACATTGATAAATAATAGGTAGCGCGGAGGTAACGCGCAGGAGAGCGTATTGTATAAGTAAAACAAACAAAACGTGCGAAAAGAGTTGAGGGAATGGAAATACAGAAACTGACTGTTTTTATGACAGCAAAAGTTGTTTACTTACACTAAAGGCGTTTTATGTTTTTGTTATCGCAAAATGGCCACTAGGGATTGGATGTCATAGTTTTACTACGAATTAACTGGCCAAGTATATTACACAAACGTGTCAAATTATTTCTCGTGTTGACATTGTTATGTCACCTTATTTCGGATATAATGTTGGTATAATTCCTCTTTCTTAAGATATAATATAAGTACCTAATGTTTTATACTTTTATTTACTAAGTTGTTTACCTATTATTATACGTTTTAGGTCGGACCTACCAAGTTACTACCCGGCCTAGATATTATTATATGAGATATACATGTATATTTATAGAATAATTTCAAATTATTCATTTACCGTATAAGTCAATATAGTTTTAAATAACTTCAGACAGGTTGTAATCAATCCTAGAAACTATCTAATGATTGTTTTGAGGTACTTACTTGATTATTATGGTATCAACTAAGATATCCTAAGTAGGATAGACAGTTGATATCGTAAATCAAATGTTAACTTCAGTTTTTTTACATCTTGATAATGTACACATGTTTACTGCCAAGAAAATATACACTAGCAATTGCAGACATAATGTAAACAGAAGGGAAATTCTAAATAAAGACAAGTGAAGACGGGCGGATGTCGACACAGAAAAAGTACCTGAAACCGGATTACGCGGAGTGAAAATAAAATAAATATCTTTACCCTAGTGAGAAATTATGGAAATTATTATACCTACGTTCATCACTCAGAGGTAGGTACATAAAATATCGAGATGACAAAATACCTATAAATATTTTACAGGATTCCTATGAACTATCTGGCATGCATAATAAAAAATGCAAAGCAGTGTAAATACTTAGTTATTATTTATTTAAGATACGTAACCGAACTTAAAATTACAAGCTTATAAGGAAGCCATTCCAGTAACATGAGGTCGCTTGTATAATCTGGAAATTCATTGTGTGAACCGCGATCTATGATGCTACATGAACGCAATTCTTGCAGTCGGGATAAATTAACGAAATAACATTTTGTTTCCATCTCTCTAACCATAGCACTTAAAATACGCGGAAGCAAATATTATTTAGAAGCCACTTTGTCAAATGTAGGAATATGAAGCTTCTGATTGCCATACAAGTACGAGTAAGTACTGTAAAGTTTTCGAAGCGATATTTTAATCTACGCGGGTGCATTTTTATTTCAAAAAAAGTGAAAAATAATAGAAAGAAGTAGAAGGTAAGTAGGATGTCAGCAATCGTGTCTGGAGCTAAGAGACGTAGCCATTATCGCCGGAGGGTTGACATTAAGTCCGGCCTCAAAGCTACGTCAACATGTTCGCTTTTCGTGTATTCACATATTTCTGGAAAGTATTTACTAATAAGAATCAAGAAACGCAGCGGAAGTTTATCGACTGTAATATTGTCATGCCATAGTGCCGTCTAAAATATTTATAACAGAACCTTTAAAGCAGCTTTTCCAACAATGTAGTAGACAACACGCACGGTCCCCTCCCGACGTATGATTATCTACGGAACAGGGCAATAAATGACATCACACTCCATTCCACTAAACTCTTCATATGTCAGACACACTGCACAACACTGCGCTAATTAAAACGGCTCGTCAATTGAGAGTGTTGATGAATATTTGTTCTTTTTGTTGTGTTACCAATTGAGAAAAGTTGCGATGCAAGTGCACGACGTTAATGGCTTGTAGTATGTAGATGATGGATGTGGCAGCGAACAGTTACCATGTGTTCTATCTGTTATCCCCAATTTGTCTTATTTTGCGACGGGTCGCCATATTTATGAGCCGATGTGTTGTCATTTGTTGTTTGATTTCCCTCTTTCTTTCAGTTTCGTTCGTGTTGTTTTTATTGTTTCATGGTTATAATTAATTTGGTCTCTTGATGTTAATTTTATTTTTCTGTTTAATCCGAATGCTGACTGTATCGATAAGTAAGTAAAGTATTTAAGTGAAAATTCTTATGATAAACGTTCATGCTGTGTGTTCATTCCGAAAAATTTGTGAATCTTGCAATTCCTAATTAGGCTTTCCGTGTTGGTTATTGAGGTATAATTTAATGCTTTATTTGCTGCTATCAAATGGATATATATATAAATATACTGTATAGTTTTAATGTACCTAAATAAGTTTGTATAAAGGTAGTCTTAAAATTCTTTTACAAAAATAATGTCGTAGTTGATTAACACTTAAATAAAATAAAGATACACTAGAGAACAGTAAAAGTGTTTATAGAAATATGGCGAATATTCTTACCAAGATTTTCTGCACTGGCATTGACGTCGTATCTGTGCGCGGGCTTGGAGTGCGGCGCAGGGGAGTGCAGGGACGTGCTCTTGTGGCGGCGGATCGTCGGCAGCCGCGACACAAAGGATGCATTGTTCTTGAACGACGCACTCATCACTCGGCTGTCAAATATACACACACTCGTCACTGGTGGCTGTTAAGTTTTCCTCCCGGTTTTACGGCAAGTGGTGACGCGCAGTTGAAAATCTGCAGCATTGATGTGTTATTTTTTATTAAAGTAGTTTAAAAAAATACTTTCTTTACATCCCGGTAGGTAATAATAAACAGAAATTTAATTACTTAATTTTCTATGAATCTATGTAACTCGTTATACATCTAGGTATAATGCTGAAAGGTAGACTATTATAAAGACGTCTATGTTTTTATCAGTGCTCTACTGCACTGACAAAGTAGTTGATTGGTGATAAGTCACCTGGGCTGTGGACTCGGAAGAGGCACTTGGTGTATTTTCCAAGTTGCTACACTCATGGAGTGTTCATCCGCTGCGTAACATCTCCACAGTGCCTGGATGAGGGTGGCAGCAGGCTGTCGTCTCCGGATCATATGTTTTTGTCGCTGTTGCTGCTGCACTTTAAGTGCAAAACCGGAACCCAGGATCCCCTGATCATAACATTCATTTAGAACACGTCAAGGAGAAGAGAGAGTATTGGAATTCAATAATTTAATTTATTATCTACAGAATAATGATTTGAGTAAATTGTATCATACTAGTAACGGGTTCGATGTACAGGCACTGATTGCATTAATCAATTAGATAGTGTAAGTGATTCTCACGGCAGGAAGTGCGAAGAACGAAATTCCCAACAGTGCGCAGAAGGAGGCAATGAATTTGCCTTGCCAGGTCTGAGGCACCATGTCGCCGTACCCCACAGTGCACAGCGTGATCTGCGATAACGTACAACGTTTTAATGGCTGTGTATAAAACATACTATTATCCTGACTCTGTTCGCACATAAAAGTATTGATACGAAGTTTAACGGTAGATACTTAAAATAAAATAATTTAATATCTACATATAAAAAACTGCACTTACTACACCCCACCATAAAGCTTCAGCAAAGTTTTTAAACTTCGTGTCCGCGACGTCTTTCTCAGCTAGGTAAACCAAGAATGACGCGAATATCAGTCCAAGGAACCCAATGTACAAGGTAGTGATTAATTCCTGAAACAAAAGGGACTGTTAGTGAATATGAAATTAGCATTCAAGATAAAAAATCAAGGAATTTATTTATAACTAGAAATGTCTATACTATTCCAAGTCTTACAACCAAACTTACCATCCAGCATTTTCAAATTTATATACCTATATTTTATATGCGTTTGTATTACTTTGCACATCCTACTTTGTTGTACATTTTATTGTTCATCGTTCTTTTTAAAACGTTCCTCTGTTTCTATTCAAAACCATTACCCTACATACTTAATGCGAATTCGGATTAGACTTCTAGATTGTGCGAACTACAATCTGTAGCAGTATCTAAAATTGAAACATTTTGCCTTTTTGTTAACAGCTGATACATACATACGCCTACAAAGCATTTATCACTTCTTTGGCGAAGAAAACATTACAAGGAAATTTGCACGTCTAAGAAGAAATTCTGGAGCACGTAAAATATGTAGGTACGCAAAGAATGTTCTATTGTGCCGACCGATGTAAGAAGGGATAGGAAAAATGGGGAATTCTAAATACCAAGCATTTCGACTAAGAGATCTGTTATTTGATCGTTATTACGTATGTATTATATTTACTGCTATATTTCCGTTTAAATTTAAGTAAGTAGGAATGTATAACACCACCCCTGTATATTCCACCTTTACATCTTACAATCTATAGTAATCTTTAAAAAAGACTTAAGAGATTTTTTCATGTTTAGCAATTAAAACTACGAGTTATCTCTAATACAGACTCGATTACTGTTGTTAGTTATATCAGCTAAGTAAAAATTATGTTGGTTACGAAGTTGATACAAATAATAAAAGCTTTTGTCAGTTCATGTTACACGCCATAATCGTCACTATAGTAGTAAGTGCCAATATTATGCCTAATTGACAGTAATGTTATCATGTGAAAAAAAGATTGAAGATTTTATACAGCCGTACTTAGAGTAAGTCAATTTTATGAAGACAACATAATTGGTAATAAAACCAAATATTTACAACCATTTCCTGACCGAAACATCTCCAGAGCCATAAAGCCAGAAAGGTGAATTTTTGCGGCTAAAATTGTTACTTACACTAAAATATTGTACGAGCATCGTGGTATCGGGCACGTCTCTAGTGGGTTAGCAACTCTCGTAGACATATAAACTATTCAAGACGTAAACAGGCGAGTAAAAGTCATACGTATTAAAAGCTGATATTAGAAATTAAATTAGCTCCCGTCTGCATCGAAACGTGACGGTAACATTTGTGTTTGCCTTAGAACGAACGCTCCAAAGTCAATAATGTAGAGGGAGCGAGCAATGCGGCAGTTGCTCCGCTTTATTTGCTCTGCATTGTGATCATGCAACTTTAACCTGAAGCAATTGTGAGTAGATATTGAGTCCCTCCTTTGTGGGAGTACCTACACACCTAACTTGGAGGGAGGAAATTGCGGCCAGATCCGAGGCAATGCTTACTCAGCAAGACTATACTTACACAACACGTTAATTACCTTGGTATACTAAAACGATTTGACCGAGTTTTGATAAAATGGGACGATGTTATAGGCACTCTACTTTATTCCTTCTTTCTTATTAAATTGAATAGACGAAGGTTAGATACCTTTTATATTGACCGAATGTTCGTCACACATTCGACCTTTAAAATATATTTATAAATCTTAAACTTAAATTAAATCTAAGGACAAACATTAATACCACAAGAATTATTTTTCTTACAATATTACAGAGGTACTTTAACATAAACATAACATCACACCTGTATTTTTCAAAGGGGTAGGCGAATATAGTATACCTACATTTCGCCAGTTATGTTATAAGTCCCAATGTAATAGGGGGCGAGCCTATTGCCATCTACCAGGCACAAATCTATACTCCGTGCTGTTACTGAGAATTACCTTAGAGAAAAACTCAGCAACACGTGATTCGAACTCAGGACCTCATGCTTAGCAATCGTGCGTAGCGACCACTAGAGCCACGAGATATTTTAATTAAGGGCTGATAAAAAGTAGTTTACAAATTAGCTAAACTAAACTAGCAATTAGTCTCGATTTACTGATCCACTTGACTTCAGCACAGAAAACTTACGAAACAACACTGCCTATTATTAAATTGGCCTAATTTCAGATACGGTTATGAAACATAATTAACTAAGAATCTGATGTAAAGCACTTTCCCGTTGTACTTGTTATTTTATTCCACTGGGGAGAAATTTGTGACCGGATTATAACGCTGAAGTAATAAAATGGTAGTATTAATTTTCATCATTCTTCTTTTTAGCGCTATCTCGGCATTAACTCGGACGTGCCGACTGTGATTTTCATTTAAAATTGTTAAAACTCTCGTAGATGCTGTCGTTCGTGTTAGCATTCAAAGCTTATACACTACCTGGGTCTAGAAATGGGTACACGGTATTTCAACAACGTTGTTTTTTTTTTCAGTAATACCGTGACCAGTCCCCGGACTTCGAGATTAAGCGCAGGATATCTTTTAGAATACAGGTAGGTACATCAAACTCCTATTGAACGCAATAAATTATTTACTTGACATGTTTTGAGACCGAAATATAAATTGTCTGCCGTTATTTTTACTTATTTTCACGCAATGTAACATGATTTTTTACAAAATATTTATTGTGGTACCATAAAATGTGTATTTTTAATAATTTCATAATTCCTTATTAGGTTACGTACGATTCCTTAAAACAAGAAAGATATGTTATAACGGGTTTGTCTACTGTATTTGCATCAATAAATGTATCTTCACAAAGATGCACAATCGTATTTCACGTTATCTAGTCTAAGAGGTAACATTAAATCTATTACTGTATCTTGCAAATGTTTTTATTGAATAATAAATTGTAACGGACCACTATCGGCAATAAAAGCTTATTGACGTTTTAATGTTTTTCTCTCACATTAGTTAAATTTATTTGGATTAGAATTTAGGATCATTATAACTTCATTAGTTACTTGTTAAATGTTTGCGTCGTAAATTCACATAAAACTGTTCCGACTGCTATAAAGTCAATTTACGATTACGGTTGAAAAGCAATGCTACAAGCAGAAAAGTAAAATAAACATATTTGAATATATATTTGTGCCGAGTGGTATCCGGCCTAGAATCGACCACCCTTTCCTCCTGTGAGTGTCGTAAGAAGCGATTAAGGGATAATCCAGAAGATGGGCAGCAGCGTCTTGTGTAACTTTTCCACCAATACTGCGATCCCCAAGCAGCTTGTCAAGCGTGAGGATTTCGACCATCCCCTCCCCCCTGCTCAGCATTACCTAAGGCGTAGATAATGCTGAGCAGGGATACTCGTGTAACGGCTACACTAACCGAACCTGATTTTTCACAATTAATAGTTTATAATAACTGACAGTCTACAGCAAAGAATAAGGATTAGTGAACTAAGAATATAATTTAATTGTTATCACAATGGTGGACGGATAGATGTATTCTAATTAATTTTATGATTCAAGAGATTTTAGATACAATAGGCTAAATACTACATAACGATCATTATAATTGGGTAACATTTTGTGTAATTTGAAACATTCTTGGCTAACCACATCTGTCTCGACAATATTCTCGGTAATTGAATAGGCAGGTTTAATATAACACAAAGCCTGTTTCATCAAAGAGAAACTTACATTGCGCTGTTGTGTGATTATTAATTGATGCCTTTAATATGTGGGCTATGTCTCAATATTCAATTTAACATGAATAATATGGTGTATTTGTAGGAGGAGGCTTTTGTTCAACATTGGACGTCTTCCGGCTAATGATGATGAATGTGGTGTATAGTAAAAGGAACAGTTTTCAATCAGCAAGACGTTAAAATAAGTTATGAGTGAAAATAAAATCGTCTAATTAACATTTGTTACAATATAGGTCAACCCAATATGCCTATAATATGCGTGTTAAATATAAATCTGGACCGCAAACTACTTCGGAGCACGCTATAACGAACGTACCAAGGGCGAGAAATTTACTAGTCCCTTCAAATTTTGGCCGTTTTTACTACAATTGATGTCTCTGATTGATTGAGTGTGGGATTGATCTGAGTGTCAAGTGTCAACGAGGTTATAGAGTGTTGGTTGGGATTCTTTATTACCGGATCCGGTCGCTTATGGAAATTAGCATACTTGAATGAATCAATGTTGTTCCGTAAAATCAGTACCTTGATACTAACAAAGTTTGAGTCGATGACTTACAATGCTTAGGAATTTTTAATGTTGCACTAAGCATAACCATATAAGTTTGCAAAGTTTATTTAAAGTCGCTTTCAAGTTGCTTGTTTGAAAAGCAACCTCACCCTGAACAGTCAGACCCGTTACATGTTGATGGGCAAAAAATATAATAGCTGAAAACAATATTTCTACGAATATCCTAATACGTGTGTTTGGTACAACATGTAGCGACACTCGGCCAACCTTCGTCACAGCGAGTTATAAATGTAACCTATTGTCCGCCGAGTAGACTAGATTACGGTTCCGTTCGTTTTTCCGCAGTCGGTCGGGGCTCGTGGCCTAGCTATGCAAATTTCTTGAAAAACGTTCGGCTTCTACAAAGAACTTTACCTACACTTAAGCATGTCTATAGACACTTAAAACTGCACGTACTCTACTTGATGACTGTGTAGATCCACTTCAATATAAAGGCTAGTCGTTTTCTTTGTTTTTTATTTTAGTTTGTGGGAAAAGCTCGATTTTAATAGTCAAGTTTTCCGACTTTCGTCACCTGAATACTGGTAATTTAATGATGTTGATTTGATGAATAATAACTTGATTAACCAAACAGGGTTGTTACGGTTGATTTCTATAAGAAATTTCGTGTAATCTGCAGACATTTGTCACAAGTCTAGGTGTTTTGAACAGATGTGTCTGTTATAAATACAATACAAAACGTAAATAATCGCAACGTTGCGTGAGAAGTGAAAAAATAATAAATCTGTCATCAAAGTTAACTTAGAATTACATTCATCATTGAATTTCAGAATGCTGTGTTAGAAATACCTTACATGTAAAAAGTTATACAGGTAATAGAAAGATTTTCTCTTCAATCCACCTAATTGTAGCATACAATAACAGTAATATCTGTGTTCAGAGGAAAACAATTGATGTGAAATTGGCGATATAGTTTTATTGTATTCTCAGCGATACCTATCATACGACGCATTTACGTTTGATTCGTTATTACCTAACGTATTGTCTGCTCTATGTCCTTTAGTCAAATGCCTATTAGACTTGACTCTACCTATTCAGTACTATGTGGAGTATTAGTGAATATAACATGATTTATATTACCTGTCGATGAGCGTAGACGACGGAGCCGAGCAATTTCCAGGTGCCACCGCGTCGGTCCATGCGCACCATGCGCAATATTTGGAAGAAGCGCAGGCCGCGCAGAGCTGACGCCGCGAACACCTGCCCCGACGACCCCATGCCCAGCACCACAACTGACGCCAGTATCGTCGTAACATCTGTATGAAACATTATATTCAGATTCGTACATATGGCAATGTGCATAACCCGATTGTCTCGAGTTATTTGAAACTCTTTTTAAGGTAACCTCTGTAGTTTATTGTGGAAAAAGCACGACACAAAATATTTTGATTTCAGTAACCGTACTTAATTATAAAAGAAAATCAAACAAAGGAAAAAGGAAAGTTAGACGAACTGTTTTATTATTTACTCAGGGGTCCGGGAAGTTCCACTTCGTGTCTAGTGTACCGTGCAGCATGAGGTACGCGAAAAGAAAAGAGGGTAATTATTTAGTAAGCCATCACAAATTGAATATATTTTTAAATAAAAGAAGCACTTGACCCTTTTTTCTTTGTTCATTATATACTTTTTTAAATCCAAAAAGATCTTATCAAGTTGGTCGGTACAGTCTACATAAATATATATGGAAGCTGGCGAATTGACTATGATGCTTCTTTTTTGTTGACTGTACCGGCACAAAATCATTTAAGTTTCAATGAAAGTGGTTTCGCCTTTTATATTATTAAGATTGACAATTAAGCTTCGATAAAATCAAAGCCACATTTTACGATAATTGGTTTTGCAACAGAAATTAAGTTTTAAATTTTATATTTCAAACGAGCCGCAATCGTTGGCGAACGAAAGTACTGCAACATTAATATATAATTGAGGGACGATGGCAGCGTTCATTTTATTGTCCTCGGTAGTAATATCGTGCGGCTATGTGTGACGGTTAGTGCGGTCCCAAGCGGCCTAGCTCCCCGGAGAGCGCAAAGCGGTCACACGAAACTGGTGTCAAGGGAGCGCAGGCCGAAAATGCGAAGGTCATAGCGGATTGCTCGCACCTGAAATAGGGTCACTTCGTCACGGTTTATAGACAAAACGTGACTTTTACTTGGAAATGTTGAAGATGAAAGTACATAGGACGCAAACCTACGACATTTTTTCCAACTCCCTTCTTTTATGATATTTGTTTGGCATTCGCCAGGCATTTCTTTGACGATCCTTGGAAGACGTTTTAAATTGGGTCTCTTCTGTTTTGCTCTTTGTATGCCATTTGTTTATTTTATACTGTTACGGTGTAGTCGTTGAAGTTGGTTCTTTGTCCTTTGTATTGTTTATTGTGTCTTTTACACGCCAACTTATGACCTTCGAGAAACGCAAACAAGTATAAAAATTAAAAACACGACCTTTTTACTAACGAACAAGTAAAAATAATACTTTCTACTTCTGACGTAGGCAGTGTCAGTCGTTGACGTGTTTTTGTTTTACTATGTTGCCTAATAATATATCTTGCTAATTTATCTGACTCTCAATTTTATAAAACACCTAGGTTTGTCCTTACAGAAGTATACAATTGCAAATACTTGAAATAACCCTGACTTGGAGTCGGGTAATAATGCATCTAGAATATTAATTATTATAAAAAGGTCAAATACATTAAAAACATTATAACATGTACAAGAGCAATTTAAAAATGATTTATATGAAACTTTAAAATCTTGTACTAAATACCCAGGGTATTGCGGGCATACATTGTCATAAACGCGAAAGCTGAGGCTTCTAGCAATGAAAATAGAGGTCATAGGGGACATATTAGTTGCCCAGCTACAATGACTGGTTCGACTATTCACATAATCGGATGAAATACTTGTTGTAGTGCAATGACAAATAATTATGTTCATATTGGTATGGGCCAATTTAATACAATGAAAAATTACGTTAAGAGAGATACTAACGACGCGTACCTCATATAACAATGTGCTGTGTTGTACGAAAAGCCTTACAAAGTATAGAATAATCAAATTATGTTTAAAACTCACCTATTATACAAAACGGCCGCCTCAGAAACTTGAGGCGACCTATTGAGCCTTGATACCGGGACCTGCATCCTGACGACCATAATCTAAAGAAAGACAGATAAATATTAAATACCATCCACCTCTTTTCTGAGAGAATACTCGATAGTTCTAAAGTTAGAAATTCAAACAGCAATATGCGAGACACTAGAGGTGTATGCAGGATACAGCTGGACACTATAAGCGGGCCACGGCATTTTTAAACAGGGTTATCGAATGAAACATAAATCTGTTCGAAAATACCGTGTCCCGCATATAGTCTAACCGATCTAGTGTTGGACGTAGATCTCTTCCAGGATGCGATACAACACTCGATGTTCCACCTTCCGCATCCAGTTCAATTACACGCTTATCATATTTTATTACTGTACCTACGTACGCACCTAGAGTAATAAAATGCGTACCGAGTTTGGGTTGGTTTTACAAATTGCCTTTTCTACAAAAATAGGGTAGTATAATAGATACGAGGTATCAATAAAAAGTGTAAGTATGTACCTAACACAGAAAATGATAGTAACTGGGTTTAGCACAGAAGTAAAGAATCTACGCTGTTAATAATATAATAGCAGTCAAATGGTATCTGTTTGCTAATGATATTATTGCTGAAATTAAGTAGATCGATGGACACATACTTAAGTATCTATTTGATCAAGCACCCCTCTAAGTTGATAGATCAAGTGATAGAGTATCGGATGAGGGACCGCAGTAGAATGCCGAGGCCCCTCCAACGATTAAATAACACAGGTACCATTTCACTGTTTACTTTACATTAAATTACAATAATTACGACACAGTATGAAGATTAGTTGAGTAAGTACAGTGTAGTAGTATATAAGTTAGTAACCTTATAACTGACAATTATTGAAAACATAGGCATAGTGATGGCGATGTCTCAAATTGACAAACAAAGACAAATGGTGCGTTTGTTAGATTCAGAAAAAGTTGGAAGTTGCGAATCGTGTGTATGTTGCTAACGATGATTATTTGGCACTTTCTAAGAACTCAAAGTCAAACAATTAATTAACAACGACTTGCACTTTGGCCTCTTTGTGTTTCCCACAACGCGCCTTTGTCAATATCTTCGCACAATGGATGCTTTTTAAACCTGGCGTAATTTTGTGAATGTTTCGGTAGAAGCCCGATCAATGGATATAATTCAAATACCGCTTGGTTCCTGGCTCAGAATAGGCTACTCTTCTCGACTGAATCGTGAAAAGTGATTAAACGATTATATCAAGGGGATCGGCAGCAACTTCTTTAGTTCGCGGTAACAACGATCGATTTAGGAGTTGTTATAATGGCAATTTACGCTCCAGCGCATCCATTGTGAATGTTTATTAAAGAGCCGTTACTAACACTGTTCAGCAGCTAAGTTCACAGACTGGTATTATAAATGATACATTTTTAGATTTTACGTTGTAAACCTTGTAAATACGCAACACGATTTCGACACGAAGTTCTATTCTACAACAAAGTAAACCAATTTTAATTCAGTGAAGTTGCAAAATACATGTAAAACATTCATTATTCTTTTCGGCATTATGAGTTCATTGTTGTAAAATAAAACAGTTATATTATAAGAATGATACTTATATGTATGTGTAATAATTTAGCAATAGAAAAATATTATACCTAAGTGCTTTTAAGAAGCGTGTGCTGTATATGAAAGTTACATTGTTGGCAGGGTCATATTGCCTTGGTTTTAATAGACAGATGAAATAAAATACAAAAGGATCTAAAAAAATAATGGGCTTCGAGTCTACTGTAGTCAGAGTAATCCGTCTACATTGAGTGACGAATTACGTACTCCTCGCGCGCAAAGCTCTCAGAACTTATCTATGAGAGTGTTGTTTGCTGTGTGTTTCGTACAAACAAAACACAGCCGCTGTAAAACGATAGCGGAATTGAAACTCGCGATAGACAGCTATTGCACAGTATTGTAATAGAGATCATTAGTGCGATTTGTGTGATCGTATTCTTCAATTTACAGTGGTTTTATGTTAATTTATATAAAAGAGTAAGCAGATCTAGAATTCTATAATATAAACAAATATCTTATACACTCACCTTAAAAAGAATTCGATTGCGAACCAAATAACAACTACTGTCTCCATATAGAAAAGGACAATTCCTGCTTTAGCTTCGTATTCTTCAATCGTAGAGAATACTGACAGCGATAAACACATGAACACCATCAGAAACCTGGACAGAAAAATATTACTTTAAACCAACGTGAACTTTGTGCCGACAGAAGTAAATGCCAGACGGAATGTTGACTTAACTATCAGAATCTGACGTAATTCAATTTCCACGGTAAATACGTTAGTTAACTGTCGAATAGGATTAGGCATGTTCCTATTTAACTCCTACGATTTAATTTGCGTCTGTTGTGTATAACAAGATGCGTGTGATTACTTGGAAAGATGCTGTATTTATAATAAAGGAGGAAGATGTAGCACATACACTTGTGTACGTCTGGGAACTGAATCTATAGGTATTCTAAATGAGAACCTAATTGCGTGCGGTATATTAAACAAATCGTGCCAAACATTAGAATTCATTTTGGTTTTTTATTAGAAAGCAGAATAAACTTTGTTGAATCTACATAGTAATAATAATAATAACAGCCTATAACTGTCTCACTGCAGGGCAAAGGCCTCTTTTCGTATAGAGATTCAACATAGTGACTGGTATAATTTGTTTGATAAATCAATTGGATATAATGTCACGTATAACAAATTAACAAAGGTTTGCCTCTAAACTAAAAATGAAATTTTTAGCTTCACTCTTTCAAAGTCATTTTAGACATTTTTAATTTCGTAAGTTTATTTTGTGAGTCCACCTAAAGTTTAAAAAACTGCTATTCTATAATGTAAATTTTCATTTACCTATGTAAAGGATATTTCGTATACCGTTATAGCTACACTTGTTGCCATGTGTGCCCAATGCCGACATACTAAACACTAAAAATGGAGGTTACAAGCTGATTAGTAAGCTTGCTCTCCCATGAAGACAACGTCATATATTTTTGTACAACAATTCTAATAAATAAATATTAAGTGACAGTCACGCAGCGATTCGTAGCAAATCGTAGCGGGTCGCCTACGTCGCGACGGGTCTGCTACAACGAGTCGGCTACGTCGGGTCTGCTACACCAAATCGGCTACGTCATCGGACGTTCAATAATGATGCAGTTATTTAGATACCTTGATTATTCATTACTATATGCTGCCTTGTTTACATTGGCTGTGACATTCGAAACTATCTCATTGTGTTCCACAGCAGACAACACCGATTCGTGGAAACTGCCCCTTGTTTTGTGATCGTCGCAAGTGACTCGCCTGTTGTACGCGGCTGTCATTTGACATTAATGTGTCTCAATATTAATCGTTCAGTTTCCGGGCTTATGCACAACAAGACAATTTGGTAGTAGGCTTGGCGTTTTGTGTTGTAGGTTCTTTGTTTAGAAACAACAGTATTTAAATGTAAATTGACTTATATGTCTTTAAATTAATGTTTTGCAATATTGCAACTATGTAACTACAATATATACGAACAGTATATTAATGTACTTATACAATAAGAAACTGCGCAAAAAATATTGCTACGGCTCTGAAAAAAGGAAATGTTATCCGTAATCCGCTCTGTTTAATATAACGCACGCAGTAGGTACTTATTGGCAAATTTATTACGTTTAGGATATTGGATTATTCAAAATAGTCGAAGCAAGGCAGGACTTACACGATCATATGATAAAGGACTGCCTTAACGCCTCTGGGCCGTTCGAGGAAATTGTAGAACTTGGACTGAAGGCGGCGGTAGCGCGCGTCGCGTCGCGTGGCGCGGTAGCTGAGCGGTTTGCCAAGTAGCGACATCCGCGGCGTCGCCAGCCGGTCGCCGCCACTCTTACACTCACTGCAACCAAGGACACCGCCACTACGCTCAACCGAGCCACATCACTCTTCATCCTAAATGTCTATACATTGATCGGATCGGCGAATATTGCCTTGCGATGTTACTATATTACTCATCAGAGGCCTTATCCCAATTTCTCTCAAAAACCCAGAAAGTTTAATATAGTACAGTCACCTGCATTAAAATGTATACACTCAGAAAAAACAAAACTCTTTTTGTGCAAAATGGAATTAGAATAATAGCTATTAAACGCAGTATCTGCAACCAAGTTTCATTTAAAATTTAATTATTTAAGTGTTTACATATTAACTCAGAGGGCTGCAACATGCATTTACGACCTACATTTTGGTGTAATTGGTCGGAACATAATCGCGAGTAGAATAATTTGAGCGATTGATATTATGTTCGTGTTACACCGCCTTCTAGGGGAACACGGTGCCCACAGTCACCTGTGTACGCTATTCTGGAGGAATGTTCGATTCATTTGATAACCACATTTTTAAACTACTAAAACAATGTGTACAAGAAAAATTATAATAGGTATTTAGTTGTAGGATTTTTTACACGGAAAATTAGCCTCTTGCACCTTATATTTTACACTTGTTACTATTCCCAGAAATAATTTGAGCATTCGATTTTTTTTAAAAAGGTATTCTAATCGACAGATTTTTTGGTGGTTAATTTCAATTTATCGTACTTTGCTATCGGGCTATAACTCTGCTATCCAATATATTATAAACACGTTTATACTGTTCCTGGTTACCTACTATTCATGGCCGTATATTGTTCATTACTTGTTTTTTCAAAATTAGATGTCAGTGATTTATCATCCTAATTAAATCCTTCATATAAATATTTAATATGTTAAAGTAGAGTATGATTAGGAGTATCTATCAAGACACAGTGATAGCATCAAGACCAGGATAGAGATAGTCGATAAGCTATCATAACAAAGAAGAGTCTTCTATCGTTACACACAATCGATAAGACGTCCGTGAGTAAAGCTTAGAAGAAGATAGAGACTTGAATTGCTGGAGTACATCTCATACATATAACAAGGCTTCTGCTAGTGCAGTAACTCACTTTTAAAAGCGTTTTTAAAACAACACGTATTTCGTTAGTGGAATTAACTCGCGAAAACCACACAGAATATTAATATAATTATGCATAGCAGCTGTCTTGTATAAAAGTCCACCTAGTTAAATACTGACATGAAAGTTCCCTTTGCAGCGCTAACGGCTTTTTTGCAGAATAAAATTCAATAAAATCGCGTGCCGTGGAAATTCGAAGTGCTTTGTTCAAAAACAATTCTGGTGGCGCGGTGTACGTTGTACGACAATAATGCAAAATACAAAAGTAAGCAAACCACCCCTTTAGTAATTTTATAGCTATTAAGTAAATATAAACAACACAAACCCAAATTTAATGCTTTTCTAACATATAGGTACTAAGTATACAACAATATTTACCAACACAATATGCAATGTTTCGAAGGAAAACTGACTGACAGCGGTTGTTAAATGTTATCTAAAACGTACTGTATGCTTTACGTTTACTTGAACTATACACTGGCAACAATTAATTTTTATTGGTAAATACAGTGCGCCATATTATCATCACAAGTTGCTAGCATTATGTATCATAAACGTTTCTTGGCGCGACTACAGTTCAGTTTATCAACACGGCGGAAAAGCGATGAAATCACAACGATAAACTTGCCTCCTCGACGTCGCGCGCCGCCGCGCCCGTGGAGACGGTCCTATCCACAACATCGTATCACTTCTAGCTACCAACCGCTACGCGTCAGCTTTCATTTTGTGATATTGGATAGTTGCTACCCTTTACGAAGCGTAACGTAGGTAACATATGCATGTATGTATGAAAATATACACTAGTACTGGAAAACGCTCTCAGAATATTGCACGTAACGTTTTCAGCGAGATTGTTGTTCTATATTGCATGTATGTTTGAGAGAATAATTCAATTATAATCACTGACGCTACGCTTCATAAAGTTATTATACACAGATATTACGGACAAAAAATTGCACTAACATAAAGCTTAACATTACTATTAGCCTATCAACTATGAAGCAAGGACAAGGGAATATGATAACCCACATAATTACGAGATACTTATGAATGAATTCAATTGCGCATCGTATTAAAACTTTATTTAAAATGACTGTACATAACCTTTTTAATTAGTTATCTATAAGAATTATCGAATCTTGCGAAATGTTAATTATAAGAATTAAGCAAATAAGAGAGCGTTGTGTATTTTAGATCGTTCACGTACGTTTTCAATCTTGGCGAACCTACCCATATTTTAAAGATGTAGATGAGCATATGTATGTTCTGCGGTTATGCCAAATGGATTTGACCAAGTGTTTTATTATAGCAGTTTATGCATAGAAGAGTTTTTGGTTAAATCCCCATAGGATATTGTGTGAATATTTATTACTAATGTATAACGTGACCTCAATGTCAAATTGAGTATACGAAATTAGGTACCATTATGGGTTAAGTAAAAGCCATTTTCGTGACATTTTATGGCAGGAATTTATTCAGAGGTGTTTACTGAAATATAGGCATTCGCCGGTGTGCCATATTCCTTTAATATTTCATTGTTATATAAATTCTAATATCCTAAGTAGTGACGGATAAATGAGTAATCCTTGTCCGCGAATGACATCTTAATGCTTAAACAAGACGTTATAAGACGAAGAAGGTATACTTACCTAAGCCGACATCAAAGTCCGTGTCAAAGTTTCCCCCTTAATTCTGCTCACGATGAATATAATATCATGTATACCTACCAAGTTAATTACCTTGGCGTGAAAATTAGCCCTGCTGCTAAATGAGTTTCAGTGAATTTATGCGTGCATATGTTGTTGTTTATTGAGGGAGTCGATAATGCGTGCGAATGGGTTTTTATTTTATTATTTAATAAATTAAGTTGCTATTACAAAGGGCTCGTAAGGGTAGTTAAATTTACTATTTGTCCTCGCCTTAAGGGCAAGCGTATGTTCGTTAGGTGGTTTTACTAGTAGAGTAAATATGATTATAATTTGGTATAACAACTTTATATCATGAGGCATCAAATAAAAAAACATATAGTGTGGGTTCCCTTAAACACGCAATATTAGCACTGTGGCATGCATTCCCTAGGGCGTGTTCGTAGGTGATCATAAATAGCATACACTCATAATACTCGCTACCAATGAGCTCTTTAAAACTTACCTACAATACGGTTGTATTGTAGATACATTTTACTAAACAATTATCTAGTCTGATACTTGTCCGATACCTTTAAGTTACAAATGTTCTATTCGGTAGTATTAGTATTGTGAGCAGGGCTGCGGTTTCTGATCCTCGGTTGGATTCTCAGGTCTGGCAAAAGTTTAATTGCATTTTTCTGTAACAAAAACATTGACGGCCCTATATTGTAATGTTCCATGATGAATAGTGACAACTTTTTACCTATCTCATGGGATTATAAGCAGCCATGAACAAACTGAGTGCTGGGGCATAGGTAGATAGGTACATGTTATAGGTCACTACACCTCGGCTGTACCCTTGGGGGTCGCATGACAAATGTATTAATTTAGATTCGATTCGATAGTTCAACATATACATTAGAATATCAGTTGTGTTCTATTGATATTAATTATGATAATATAAATTATCGTTCACAACATACCGACTTATTTATTACTTACAGCGTCAAAATAAATTGATTCTGTCTTCAGCAACGTATGAATCATCAATGAAATAAATTATTAGTTGAAACTACACAGAGTGAGAGGTGAAATAATAGATTAGTGTATCCAGTTATACTTGAGGGAACAGAGTTAAAGCGTAGGTAGTGATAAAACAGACACGAGTCAATGGTTGTAATGACCTCGTACCGGTGTTCTCCACAGGGATCACGTTTTGATCCAATCTTATTTTTACTATCCATAAATTATATTAGATACCCACATCTTATGCTTACCCGCAGTAATTGTTTGCAGATGGTCATGCTAGTATTACGAGGTGATCTTTATTGCTACACGCACTCGTACAGATTTATGTGTAAGATAATAATGGTGAAGGTATCTTCGTCAAAACGCTAACAATGACTAAACTACCTACTATAATATATATCATTATGAGATGAAACTGCATTAGGAGCAGATGAAGTGCTCAATTGAGAAAAATATGTAAATATTAATTTATCTAATACACATTGTTTTCAACTCGCTATAATTAAAATTATGATACTATTTACAGTTTCTATTAAACAATACGGTATCTATGTATAGTTAGGTATTACGAACATAAAAGTAAGGAATAAATACTAAATAAAGTTCGTTGAAAATGTACAACAATTGATTGTGCTCGTATCTCAACTGGCAAAGGGATCGATTGCTCGGCAAAGTTTTCACTGAAAGAGTTATTTTCCAATGGCCGAGTTGTCGGTACGGGTCGCCATTGAATGTTTCCTACAACTCTCGAGTGTCCAGCTTGCAGTTATAACAATCTAGAAACGACCAAGATGGAACATATTCTGCTAAAGCAGTGATATCAATACATGCTTATATGTAATCAGTTCCGCTTTACGCTTGAAACTGTTGACAGAGATTTATTGGTAAAACATTCTTACAGCACAGCGGTACGAACATCGACAAATTATACGTGAGGCAAATAAATCGTTTATCGCCAAATTGAAATTCGATTAACTGCTCTCGAGTTAATCATTTACAAATAAGATGGCTGTGTAGTTGTTAACCCCGGTGGTTAGCGGGTTTCATGTTGTTCAGGCTGTCATGTCACATGACTCTGGTGAATTAACGCATAGGCGAAGAAACTTGTTATATGGAAGTTCCTACACAGCTTTTGTTAACTTTATATGTCATTAAGGTTTCATTTGTTTTGAGGTGAATGTTCGATTCTGTATTTTACTTAATTAACATTTAAATAAATAATGTATGTATTTTAAAATAGATCATTTAATAGCTCAAATCCTTGTAACCAATACTGTAATAAACATGTACATTTCGATACGTTGTTTCGTGTAAGTATTTCTGTGTGGTTCCCAGATAGGAATTGGCTTGTTCCCAGAGGAGCTGTAAGATATTGGACATGTTAGGACGATTGGCAGTTGCTTTCACTTCCTATTATGAGCAACTATATGCACACTGTCCAAGTCTTTGTCTGCTTCATAAGTTTTCTTGACATTTTATTAATTACTATGATACGCAATCTTAACTAAATGATTCTCATTATTCTTAGTCGAGTTCCAAAACCGTATTCATGTGATAACATGCTAAGAAATCACCTTCAGTTGTTTCGACTATATTGTAGCAGCAGACCAAACAAAAAGAAGACTATTAATTACTTGGGAGCAGTAAATTACGTACGTTTACTACGTTTGGTTACAGGCTAAATATACTTAATGACCTATTACAGTTACAATTAAAAAGTTTATAAATGCTAAATGAAATGTTACGCGAATGATTTAGGGGGATAACGTTGTAATCATCGCGCTCGCTGGCAGATTGTAAACTCGAAATAAATGTTATCAGTGAAAAGGTGGAGGCCGTCGTCCCTTCACCTGATAAAATCTATGCAAAGCTTGGTTGAAGGCGGCGAATGACCATTCTAGCTAAAGATCTCACTTCAAAAAATAACTTAACATTTTTTATGCCAACGTATTATATATTTTATTAGTTAGATATATTCACTACAGATTTATATTTTTCTTATCGATTTGCGTATTAAAGAAGTACATACCTATTTTAATATAAAATCTCTAGACACGTAAAATATTATCTAAGTGAATGTTATCTTGATTACGAAGATATTACATAATTATTTGGTAATAATGAATCCGATAATCAAATTTTGGTAAACAAAAGTGTTATTTGTAGAGTTTAATTACTGATTTCTTTTTACGTTGCGCATAACACGCACAACAATACTGCAATTTAAATTATAATTATTTGAAATTCTGTAGGCTATATAGAAGTAAGTCAAGGCTATGCTTTCGGCCATTTAAAGCTTTCTTTAAATCATATTATAGTTTGGTAAGTAATAGGTACGTGAATTTAATAAATCCTGCATTTAAATATGTACATCCCTAATAATAATGTAATAAGGCGTGGATTTGTAGTCTACGAATGAACGTACCATTTCAGTCAAGAGCACATTTTAGTCATAATTAGCCGCAACCTAGTTGCAAATGCGCATCTAATTATGTAAGTATAGTACGAAGATAGGGTATTAAAACGTAAAGATACTACATACACAAATTAGAGGAATGAATTTAATACAAAATGGAAAGCTAATTAGAATATATATTACAGTAGGTTTATTAATTGTCGTGTTACACAAGTTTATCACAATTCTATACTTAGTAACAAACAATGACTTATAAGATGGTGACTGTTAATTTATGTGAACGAGGAGGTACACACTGTGTAAAGTTGAGTGAATGAATAAAGAAAGTAGGATTTGTCATACAGTAATTAATTATGTACAATCAAAATCATTGTACTAACAAATCAATTGTAAATTATTATATTGTTATAAAGTGTATGTAGAAAGTTTTTTTTTACTTTACACTAATTTCTTAGATAAGTATTAAAGCAAATGAAAATAAGTTCTTAGGAAGATGTTAGGTGTGAGAATATATTTGAAGTTTTATTTATTGAAGAATATATTTCAACTAAGGTCAAAAATAACTAAGGTAGAATAAATAAAAAGGTAGGTAGGTATTATCTTGTCTACGCAAGGTCTACGAATAGAAAAAATGGTAATATATTACCTATGGCGTATAGCATCTTCATGTACCCGAACACGCCTTGTCGATTTCATTTTCACCTAAACATTTTATGCCAATGAATAATGTTATTTAAATAACAATGTTGTTATTTTATTTTTAGCAAATGTTTTGACATTTAAATGGGTATCTATATTACTGATAATATGTGTGGCAGAGAACAAAGACACCGATGTAGTAGTGTGGATATGTGGAGTCACGTTTGTGGTTTTGTTTGTTCCTATTGTACCTAATGTACCTATCTATCAATCACTACGTCGTGTCGTCGGTGTTAAATTTCACGAAAATAAAACTTTTTGCTGGAAAAGAACGGTTGAGTTTGATTAGACAATAAATAATGTCAGAATACTACACTCTACAAATAAAGGTAATTTATTGGATCCGATTTCATATTTTAAAAGGTTATAGTTAGATACCTACATATTTATTATTTTGAAGTTAAACATCTGAGCTATAAGTATAAAAGTAAAATAATTACGAAACTGGTTTAAAATTAACTTTAAATACTTATTAAAATACAACAGTTTTGAGATATTTAATCAAACTTTATTGAGTAGGCTTTCAATTGTTATGAATATCAATTTGGTATATTCGCGGCGGCGCACTGTCGCTTACCGCCGTCATATTTTAATCACGTAATGTAATGCGAAAAATCTGTTCGACTAATGCTACCTACCTTTAATGGTTAACTATCGATCCAAATATAGAAGGATACTCCGAACGCCATTAAAATCGAAGTCATCGTCAGCAATTATGTACAACGGTACAAAGCACAATGCGATATCGAACAGACATGCTATTTATTTTATTTTATAAACCCATTTACTTTACTCAATCGACACAATCGTTTGTCTAAATACCTAATGTCGTGCAAAAATCGAAACACCAGACATTAGTTACGTACCTTAAAATTCACAGCCAATCTAAACAACTGAAAACTGACATCCATAAATATTTACATTCCGGTAGACGTGAGACGTGTAATAGCGTGCGTTATGGTGTCGGGGCTGTAGACGGTGGTGTGGTAGAGGCAGCGCGGCGCGGCGGCGGTGGCGGCGGTGGCCGGCGAGCGCGCTCGAGCGGCACGTGGGGAGCGGGGCTGCGGCGCCGGCATAATACCCGCCACTCATGAGCTCGACGGCAGCAGGCGCGCGGCGGCGGCGGCGACCTGACGCGGGACGCGGACGCCGACTGACGCGCCGCCCGCGCCCGCCCGCCCAGCGCGCCGCCGCCGCCACCACCGCCGCCGCCCAGCGCACCCGTCGCCCGCACTCCTCTAATTCTAATTGTTGGCCACCTCTGACGATCCAGGTCATCGTACCTGCATGTGAATTCTTTCCTGAACGGAAAACCCAGGTCGGACCTGCATATTTAATATTGTGATTCAATTCAAGCCGAGATTACGTACCTACAGTTTCATAAAAAGTTACAAGCCAATAACTTAGGCTGGCAAATATTTTATTTAGAGGAAAGGGCCTTACAAAATATTTTAAAAGAAGTGTAACATTTTTTATATCGACCTAAGTAGACTATATAAATCGTGTGCCAAAATAAACAATCGCATGTGGTACCCAAGTTCGTGTGCTCTACAAAAAATGTGTTAATAGAGAAAGGAAAAGCTCATGGGACTGACCCCTGTCCTTTGCACAGCGATGTACAACTGTTGGGAGTTGAAATATTTGAGTTCTACTTTGTTGTGTATGTAGCAGAATGATAATAACCGTTTGTATTGTTCGGGGAAATTTAACTACTTAACAACATTAAATTAAAAACACCGCTCTGTTGTGAGGTTGCTTTAGCGTACCTAACAACATTTTAATGAAGTAGGTATTCTATTAGATTCCTGATTGTTTGTTTTAAATTGTTTATAATACCACTAGTTACTACTTATTATTTAAACAAGGAGTCATATATTATATGTCTGTAGCCCGCCCACAATTTTTTTTTTCTTCTTTATTTTGAGAGTAGGTACTCGTACCCTGTTCTCTTCTGTTTAATAAAATAATATAACACAAGACTAATATTAATTAATTATTATCTTCAACACAAAAGTAGAGAATTGTTCAAGTCTAGTAGTTTTATTTATCGTGTCGACACAAGCTTTTTTTAAAAAAATAACTGATGCAGCGAAAAATAGATTAGGTGCCAGCTGACTGCCCGGGGTGCGCCGGACGACCATTGTGTAGGTACCTACGTAATAATACTTTATATCGTCAATCGTGGAGGTTCTATGCAGCCACGAAGTATTACAATGAATATATTCCTAGATACACACAAAAAGGTCCTAGATAGCTAAAATCGTTTTCTTAAAGAAATCTGCCTAATTAATTATAACAATAAATATGTTAGTAAGCATGTGTATAATTAATTCAAAGCTGTCGGTAATTCCTTAGTATTGTATTTGTTAACGTCTATTTGTAGACCAGATTAATCCGTGGCTTTCTATACTTAGCACGTTAGAACTTAAGAAGTTCATAAAACGAAGTAGGTACAAGATAGGCTTCCTCTCGACTATATATCTACAAAAACATCAGTAACCCTTTTCTTAGCCGAGGTTTACGACTTGGGCCGAGTGATAAGTTGCTGGCATATTGTGCGGTATACTCGTAGATGCCCGTAGATACACGTGCCTGAGAGTAAGCCACATTCGTAACGTTGTTAAGGATTGCTTAATATTTTTTTATAGTTGAAATATAGATGTAGGTACCTATGCCTCTTATTTTCATACTTACATTGTAACAAAATAGTTTTTTAATAGACAATAAGGGACCGGACGGTGTGTATCTTAGTAAGAACATTATCTACATAAATGTATTTAGCAATACTCAAATACTCACTCACTTAAATTTTTAAATTAATGTGAATTAACATGATTAAGAATGTGTTAAAATTTCAAGAAGCTATTATTTAAAGACTTTAAGTAATAACTGTAAAATATGATGGCGTAGTTACCGTTTGAATTGAAGTGGTACTAATTTACGGCCTGTATTTGTAAACATCGAGGCGTACATGACTGATTTGCTTACATTAACGCCTACGCGCGTGCCGCATATTAGTTACCTATTAGCGAAAGTTACGTGTAGTCTGTGTTGCACTGTGATTATACTAATCCTATAATCAACTAACGATTAATTGCGGTCTCTCCTGCGTACCTACCAATGATATTACTGAAGGAGGGGTTAACGTTACTTTTTACACGCTATCTTGCGATCAGTGTTCAACTGGTTGGAAGAATTAAAGTGTAGTTAGTATAGACTTAATTTCATGTCAAAGCCAAAAACACATTTTGTTAATTATGTATATAAATATTTAAAGGTAAAGGATTGAATTTTGTATTAACATTGGGAGCCCATCAGAGAGGGCATTACTCTACATGGGTAATTAAAGTTGGTACCAATACTAATGTATTGCATCACCCCAAATAAACTGTGTATTAAGTATGATAGATGGGCCTTCTTAAAGGCATACCGCCATCCTTAATCTACCAACGAGCCTGGAGGCCATTATGGCAGTCTCGCTAGAAATCCTATACACTAAGTCGTCTCTACTATCCAAGCGTTAGCTGAGATTGACAATAACAATATACTTGTCTAGAAAGCCTAATGATGGATATTATTTGACCTTTTGTTCTATTAGGAAACCTATGTATAGTCAGCAGTGGACGCGTGTTATGATTATGAATGAATGCCACGATCAGGCACGATTTGTTAAACAGTAAAAGCCGACGTGTGTTCTAAACTGTTAATCCATCAATGTTATTGAGTGAGAGTTTCCGTTCATTGTTATATTTGTAATACTTTAAGCATGTTTCCTTCTATACGTAGGTAACGTATTTTACATACCATTACTTACCAACGTATTTACTAGGAGTATCTATTAGGTACAAAATTAAATTTCACTTTAGGTAGATGTTACGTGATGTTATTGGGTATAATATATCTATATTATACATATATTTACCTAACTCTATTTAAGTGATGGCTTTATTAAATATGTATAATTATGGACACAATTGTTAATTAAAAGGCTTCAAGGCTGTACAACCTATTTCTAAATACACTTTCGATTCGATTAGGACCATCGAATCGAAAGTGTCTTTAAAAATAAGTTAAGTGTAAAAAATAGTTAAGCAACTAGGTACCTACCTATTAATTGGTACCTAGTTAGTTGCTTAACTATTTTTTTCTTGAAATTAACGTTTTATAGAATCCTATTTTACCATTTATAACTTTATTCTAAGTCAAATCAGAATAAATTACAAAGCACCTTTTATCGACGAACGTTTGATCGAATGTATTTTTTTTTTCTATAAGAATAGATTTCATTACCCGTACCTATAGGATATTTCTTTCCTGATTAAAGTATGGGATCTGAAATGCTATAACATCCAAAATTCTTTGCTAACTCGAACAAACCTGAAACCATGACTCGCGATTGAGACACGATAATAATGATCAACGCTTATTTTCAAAGACAAGCCAAGTTTGCACTAGAAGGATTTAAAGTTTTTTATTAAATCATACAAACCTACTTGATTCCAACTGCCGTGCTATTTATTCTAAAGACATCACTTACGAACTCACTTCTCAATCCGCGGTGAGTTCGACACTAGCCTTCGATCAATAATGTACTAGATTAGCGATCAACGCTCCAAAAACATGACATATCACAGTCATACTGCATACACAAAGACGCAGACTCGGGACAAACATCAGAGGACCCCAATTTTTCTTGGCCCATGCAGGAATCGAACCTGCACCTCTTAGCTCAGCAGTCCAATCCCTTAGCCACTGCACCAATAAAGTTGTAAATATTATATGTTATGGTTATTTATAAATGATGTGTACATTACCATTCGACATCAAAAGTCGTCCTTGCGGTACAGGAGTAGGACAAGTCGATGCAGAATTATTTGGCTATTTTCCATGACGAATAATTGTATCACCATCAGCCGGAACACATCCTCTGTTAAACAAAGGTCTTCCCCTTAAAGGAAGGGAGGACGTGCTATAATCCCCATGCTTGGCAAACGTCTTGGGGATCGCAGTATTGGTGGTGAAGTTACAGAAGACTGCCCATCTTCTGCATTTTCCCATAATGGACTCTTATGACACCCACCCGGAATAGGGGTGGCCAATTCTAAGCCGGATACCGCTCAGCATTATTATAATTGTAATAATAATAATTAACTCACTATCGCCTAAAAGCCGGTAGGTTGAACTGAAGATTCGCTAGTTCTTTAATTCTGAAATATATACCTATTTATAGCATAGCGTTGGACTAGTGAGAATTCCCTTCTACATCTTAGGTACGTGGAGCTGCCTATGAGAACAAGTGAGATTAAATCAAACTTTGCGCCTATGATAAGATCATGCTACATACACGACAGTAGGTGTCTACTTTAACTAATATTTTCAGCCTACACATGACATTGTAGAAGGTGCTATCGAACAAATTTTGGTCGGCGCTATAGATTTTAAATTAGTAGATAGGTAGGTAATAAGGTATACAGTCTAATTAGATATTTTCAAAACCACTTGACCAACTTATACATCCTAAGTAGATACCTACCTACACAAAGTTAATTCGAAGTCGTTATTTATAATCAGCCTACTGATAAACCTGATACAGTATAATTTAGATAAAAAAATAGATATTGGCATCAAGCTGACCGCCCGATACTTAGTTGTGAATAAACAATATGATTAGAAAGCGTTACGACTTTAACATACAGCGTCCTCTACATTTGCTACAAAGAAACGAAACAGCCCAAGCGGACCATTGGTATAGCCCTAAGGTTGTCTGGAAGAGATCGCCGTGAGTGATAAGACCGCCCATTGTACAATTTAATTTTAAGGTTTTCACTGTATATTTTTATTTGCATTTTGGTGTGCAATAAAGAGATATATTATTATAGGTTTACGATACTAGATACATGGGCCTCGCCAGGATTTCTTACAAGGGGGAGCATAAAGTGCATTTGCATTAGTAACTACATACACACTGTTACACAACTAATACAAAATATAGAATAAATTGACTACACGCATTGGCTTCGTCAAACACATTTGAAAACATCATGGATATAAGGGGCCTACAGGCGCATTTCAAACAAAATTAATAAAGAAGAAAAATGTATGTATTTTAAACAATCTATCTATTTTCCTGCATGCCAGGGTGGTGCAAGTGCAACCCCCTGCCGGCGCTCATGAGTCCAGATACAATTAATGCACCATGTCTTCCTCTTTCATCCGTCTGATATTAAAAACTGAGCATAGCTACGGAACAAGATAGGTTAAAAGATCTTTGTCTCAGATCATAATCAGAAAGCCCATGGCGGAAATTATGATAGCTGCCTATTGTTTTTACCGTGAGTGAAAGTTTTCTAATGATATGGAAAGGTAACTACTAAAGTGAAGATGATCTAGCGGGTGGCAGCGTTCAAACACTATGCCGGTGGCCCAACCGACAACGGGTCATGACCCCGTGGCTGCCGACGTCTATCTGGGCTAGGCCGGTGGGCGAATAAGGTACAAACGATGTCGACCGAGGAGTTCAGTAGCGGCCGTCTCCATATCGTGTAGGTACCTCATTTATCCGTTAGCTCTGTCCGCTAAACCAGTCTATTGGCGTAACCTAATAAGAGGCCTCCAGCCAAGTCCATATCGAGTAGGACTAGTAAAAGCCTATAAATCTGCTGTCCTCACACTATGTAGGGCGGTGACGGAAAAATATCAAATATTAGGCTTACGCTTTGCAGGATTCAATTCAATGACGTCACCGTTGCGCGCGCAACGTTTGTAACTACGTCACTGTTAATACGAGTGCCATTCATACTTTTTTTTCTCATTAAAATAATATTCATTTTATGTCATAGCTTGCATATTATTGGTTTATTCATGCTTTAAGTTCATAGGTAATGCAGAAGTATATAAGCATACACTTGTACAATGTCAATGTCAAGCGTGTAAAATGGTTTTTAACACGCTTATTTTGTTAATTCTACGTAATGACGAATTTCCCAGAAGGGGTAGGCGGAGGTCTTAGTAGGTACACCTACATTTCGCGAGTTTTTAAGTAGAGGGCGACAGTATTGGCATTAACCGAGCACAACTCCAGATTGCGTGCTGTTACTTGAGAAATATCAAAATGGAAAAAGTAATTAACTTTTAACAACCCGGGAATCGACCCCAGCATCTCGCAAGGTCGCGCTGTACAACCAATAGACTTAAAAGGCCGTTCTGTTAATTCTCCGTGTTCATATTTATGATAGTACATAATATATTCTAAAATCATGCTACTCATATTACCTACAATATTAGTTTGCTTTCATAGGCTAAAATGACGTTAATTAACTGCTTAACTAAATAGTTACCATTACTTAATTATCTTTATAATTAGTTACCAGCCATACAATGACAAAATTTCCAAATAATGCTATTTATTCACAGGCATTATTAGCCTGAGTGACTGGCCTTTTCGAGAGTCTTAAAAATGTATTAATAAATAAAACCTCATTAAATAACAGTACACTTTTATTACATGAATTCATTTATATGCATGAACACAATATATTCCCTTGTCTGAAAATCCGATATTTCCTTTCAGCTTTTTGTATACATCTGATATTTCGATTTTATGTATGTATATCTTCGAATTAGAGTATGGTGTTTGGGAAAAATTCTGTGTAACTTATACTAATTACAGAGTTTCCTATGTATTATCCACCTTTCTTCCACTTTTCTCCAGGTGTGTACTCAGTCATGGGTTTTCCTGATATTCCACATGTGCCAATGCCCACTCTTCCAGTTAAATTATCAGGTGAAGCAAATATGCTTTTTGTTCTTACACCAGGTTTCTTTGCAGCCTTTGTGTGAAATGTAAGCCATTTGTTCTTTTCACTTTCTCTTTCCTCCTCAATTTGTTTAAACCTCTGTTGTTTTTTCTGCTTTTTCTTTTTAAGATATTCTCTGTTATAACCTTTCCCATGTCTGGAACAAGATTAGAGTAGTAGTAGAAAAATTAATTACTTTTGTAAAAAAAAAAATGTGAATATGATTTATAAATTACAAAAATAAGTCTGCAAATATAGAATAGTTTGTTACTTATTTTTCATAATTCAGGAATGTATTGTACAGACATCATAAACAGTAAATAATAAAACTGTACACTTAATATAGTTCTATAGAGTTATTTTAACCAGGTAATAACTTAACTATAATATTATTGTCAACACATTTAAGTATTCAAATATTAACACACAAGAGTAAGAAAAATAATATTTTTTAATAAAAGATTAAGAAATAATGTCTAGAAGATCAACAATTCAAATATAATATGCAGGAGTTTATCTGAACACAATATAAACTGAAAAACTGTGTCACTTACTTGCTTTCATCACCACTGTGTGGTCTCTTCTGTCCTGAGCCAGGCAAGTTCTTTACATCATTTACAGATACTACTTCTAAACTTGCATAGCCATCAAATTTTACTTTTAAGTTATCCTCTGTAACATCCTCAATGAGAGCTTCATAGAATCTAAAAATATTAAAACATGTATCATACCCACATTTTAAAAGACAGTATTAGTACCCTGTAATAAGATGAAAGTTAAGACTTTCGATTTAAGTGATAAAATATTTGCAATCCTTATTTATCTCAAGGGATGGTCAGGGTATAATGATTCAAATCCAAAATCCAGTATGTGTACAATGAACACTACGGGGTTGAAAATGCAGTTATCTTAATTCCTGAGTTATTTTCACCTCTGAAAATGTTCTCAGGTCTTTCTACTTTATTTTATTCAATAGGAACAACAAAAACAGTGATACACACATTGAAATTTGATTTTAAGTTTAACAAGTACAATGCTAGTATCTGGCAGGTATCATTTTAAAAAGTAATAAGACAAACTGACATGAAAACTACTAGTCTACTTGACTACTACAACAGATTTACATTACATATTAATCTCTGTTACAGACATGTATTCAACATTTATGATTAATTAATATTTACAGAACTAGAAAGAATCACAAACTACTTAATGGCAAACTGTTTATAATATATTATGATGTTATCTTAGATAATATTCAAAATGCAAATATATTTATTGCTTTAATCAATTCAGATCAAAGGATAAACATAATTATTTGCAATACATTGTTTAAAGCTCACAAGACAGACAAGTTCAAAATTGTAGTTCAGTTACATATAAAATAGATAATTAGTTTTAAATATTTGATTAAAATAGAATAGTTTAAAGGGTTGAAATACTCAAAAGATTTGACAATCAAGTTGTCCAAATTTATTATGTAAAACTTTTAAAATGTTATTATTATCAATTTAATGTGCTTATTTTACATATGTATTGACTACTTACTCATATGATTATTAAAATTGGTAGTGGGCAAACAAAGAAAGATTGAGATGAATAAAACAGGCAACTATAAAACTTACTGCCCATCTGATCTCCATTTAGCTAGACATCTCTCACCAACTTGCCAGTTAGAAAAGAACTTGTGTGTGCTTTCATCATCCTCGGCAGCCAACAGGGACGCTGTAACATCATGATCATTACTAGAACCATGAATATTAGGTACTTTGGAGTCACCATCTTGAGTTTTTATAAGATCTTGAGTCAACTCTATTACTTCCTCCAAATCAGCTTTTAGTTTCAGCAGCTCCTCATTCTGAGCATCAGTAAGCAACGCTGCTTCCACCTGGAAAACCACATCACATTAAAATATAACTTTCAAAGATATACCTTGACGAAATAATGATCAATACAATTATTTTCTGACCTGTTGAAGTTGCAATTTATAATTCCGCAAATCGTCGGCCATTGTGGGATATAACTAATACTCTATCTTCCCAATTCTTCTCCCACGAATTATAATTAAAAAATCTTTACATTAATGTTGTTTTTCTACTTATTTTCAACAATTTGCAACAAAATCTATTTCTTTGCAGCACGCTATTGCTAAATAATGTTTCTTTTTCAGTCAGAATAATAAACAGTCTGTGGTTGCAAAACCACAGGTAATGTGAAAAGCACAGACTAATAAATATTGATTGAAAAGGTTTTCTGGACAGTCTTTGAAAAGTTAAATGAATAGAATTATATTTAGTAATCTAATCTAATTAGACAATTAGTTTAGAAATAGATAATATTTAAGAAATGTAGTAGTAAGTACTTATAAAATAACTCACTTTCGCACGCAGCTACGCTCGTGGTTGGTAATATAGACGACACAGGGCCATCTAGCGTCATAAAGCAATATCGCTTATCATTTCACCGCTGGAGGCGCTAGTGTAGTGTTAGGTCTCAGATATAGTCACAGAGTACATTTGTATAATGGATATAGTCACTGTCTGTACTTTGTTAGGCTACGTGGGTTTATATATCCAATAATCTAAATAGAATAAAGTTGTAATATTTTAGCATGATATAGGAGGATATAGGTAGTGTATTGACGATGCTGCAGTTCATAGAAAGGGCTATAATAATTGATGATGAATGAATATTAGTGGCTCTATTATGTACATTGTATAAAAATAACTTCCTATTTTTGGTCTATGAAAGAATAAAGCACCAAAGCATTATCATAATAATATAAACTTATCTTTAGGACCTTACTTGACAATCGCGCCAACTGGTGAGCACAAAAACGGTAGACCTGGAGATGGTACTTCCAAATTTTCCAAAAAAAGAAGTACTATTCGTAATTATTTTTGTCAAAACGGTTCTTCAAGATCTTGCGGCATGTCTACCTACTCAAAGCAACTGTCTCGCAATTAGCAGTCTTCAGGAACACGTGTTGTTAACTTGTGCTTGAAAATGCTTCTGCAACTTACTTGTGGTAATGCAATCTCAAAATATAATAAATATAGTGAATCTAATTTTGATTATTCAAAAAACCAATCTTTCAGAGTAAATTGGCATATTAAATCCAGGTTTAAATCAATGTACAGATTTTTTATTTATGTGTTGATGTCAGTTCCCGCAAAAATTCAAAATGCATTAATAATTAATACAAAAAATAATTTATTAAAATGGTCCAATTAGTTATTATCTTACAAAATAGTAGACATTAAATATATTTTTTATTAATAATATCTTATTGTTACATCTTAAATCCCACACATTCTTCTAGAGACATAAATCACATACTCATGTGTGTATATACATTTTATTAAATCAGTCAAAAACGCTACAAAATAAGGAATAATGTCAGTAGTTGTATATTACCCAGTGAAAGTAACCAAATGCATCAGATTGTATGCTGTTATTTTAGATAAGTACCTATTATTAGCAAATCCCACAAGCATAACCGTTTCGGTTTGAATTAGGTTGGAATAATTATTGTTATATTGTGAATGATTTTAGTAAAGGCATTATTGCGAAGTTAAGGTGCAACTAAAAATATTTGACATTGAGAACGTTTTTCTTACGTAATTTAAACAGAAAAATAAATGCAGTTTTAAAAGCCTAAGAATAATAATTTTAAAAGATTGCTATTCACAATTTGAGCGATCAGAAATGCAGGAATAACTTAGGAAGCATGTAGCTTTGGTAACAAATTTAATTTACTTTTATAAACCTGATACATAGTGTGATGTGTTTGATCGAAGTTACGTTGAAATAAGTAATTCTGATTGGTTTAAAATCCAATAGTGTAAATGTCTCAAATGGTGCCGTCAATACATTAACTGTCGACGCTGACGAGGTGGCTTTGCAGCGCAGTAGACTGGTGGTAACGCCGCCGGGACGCGAAGTCTTCGTTGTCGTCGTTTAATCTCTCTTGTTCTAGGGATATGTCCGCATGCACTGGCGTCACAACCAGCTGTTCGTATTCCAAAGGCCGCTTCCTGTGTATTAAAATAACACAAATTTCAACAATGCTTTTATTTTACCTGCACGTACATTTACATCTCATTATGTTGCTTGTACTTACCCTATTAATTGCAGGAATGAAATTTTCAACCAATGGAAGAAACGGAATTCCGATGCGCGTCCGGGTTTGAGCGCAGGGTTCGCGGCACCAATGTAAAGCCAGAACAACCACAATATGCTAAGGCATCCGAGGGCGTAGCCCCAATGTACGAGAAACATGAGCAACAATTTGATTGCTACCTGAAACAATGTATGAATATTAAATTGTTGCGTCATTTATTGTTTGAGTTCATTAAGCGACTAATTGAATTACTTACCCCTACGAAAGAAAGCCACCTGTTACATAGATGCGAGTACCAATTTTTGTTTTTAGAGTGAACACTAATACTGGGCCGCCGAACATCTCCGTTAGACATCCGTCCGTTCATAATGGCAGAATCTGTCGGAGAAGGCGTAAAGTCCTAGAAAGAAGGAACTTATTGATCAAGTCATAAATGAAAAAAAAAAATATCGTATCCCTAACAATTTAAAATTTTCTGAATAAAGAGAATTATCTCGCAGGAGACACATAAACAAAATGAGGTACTTAGTACTTGCTTACCCCAACATTTTTATGTCTAATTCTTTCTGGAAATAATAAGTCGAGGTCGCTGCCAGTAGCGCCGTAAACTTGGGGGTCACGTTGCGTATGACCTTGGTATCTGTAGACAATCTCTGATACATTAGTAGGAAATCCAGTAAAGTCCATTTTTCTGTATCGCGGATACAGTTAAGTAACCGCTTATGTATTAAACAGTGTTAAATGTCTAGTGATAGGATGAATTTACCATCAAACCTCTCAATAAACATGCTTTCTAAAATGAATAGCTAGCGAGAATGGAATTTAAAAATTATGTAAATAAATCAACAAATAAGTTTAATGAAGGCATGATGGGCATTAAGAGTATGTTAAATTATTAAAACAATAGAAAAAAAATCATACCTCATTTCACGTCTATGTTGCAAATCAAAAGTTTGGGCGAGAGCAAAGTAGGAATAATCAATGCAAGCATAAGTGATGAGGAACGGCATAGTGACAATGGGTGCAAGTTGGTTGATGTCACCGATAATGATGAACGTGACAGTTACCACGGCTACTACCACCATCGAATATATTGGTACTTTGTTGGGGCCTCTCTGTAAATAAACATGGTATTATCTTCTATGGTACATGGAATAATTAACTAGTTTGAACTAATTATTATATTATAATGCTTCTAATTATACGACCTAGATAATACAAATATTTACTTACACCAGTAATAACTATAGAATTACTATACTAACCCCATGCCCAAGAAATTCAAGTCCTGGTATAACCTTCTCATTGGCTATGCTTTGTAACACTCTAGGCGTGCCATACATGGCTCCCAGACACGAGCTCATAGAGCTGACGTACAGGCCAGCAAGCAGTAATACGGTCACAGCAGAGATGTCGGCGGTTATTGACAGGTTTTTAAGCAATCCTTCCCGTGTCACTGTTGCTGCTAATGTTATTATGAACATCAAGTATAAAAATGTTCTGGAAATAAGAAAAATACTTAGAATTATAATGGGCTTGGTTTTTTTTATACTGTATCATAATGATAATAATGTGATAAATTGACTACTTAGAAATAATATTTTTAGTAAAATATATGAAGGTTTTGGAACAATAAATTTCACTTACCCAGTTCCAATGGCTGCCAAGGAACCATTGGGTATGTTTACTGAGGGATTTTTTAAATCTCCACTCATGTTAATTCCTGCTAAAATGCCAGTTATTGTGGGAAAGAAGACTCCGAAACATTTGAACCATGTGTAACCATCCTGGTAGTCAGGCCACGTGTTATTGGCTGCTACCCCACTGAGCCACCCTTTGAATTCTAATCTGACTGTAAAAAACACACTAAGTGAAAATACATAATTTTATAAGTGTTTTTGTGACTAATATAAATTATTTCATATTTTCTGTTCAATCTTTTATTTCGATATTTTCGAGTTGGCACTGAATTCATGATATCATTTATAATCCTACTAGCCTTTGCCTGCAGCTTCGCCCGCGTTATGTAGCCTAGGTCCTTTCTTGGAGTTTATTTTCTACATGCCAAATTTCATCAAAATCCGTCAAGCGGTCGTGAATGCGTAACAGACAGAGTTACTTTCAGATTTATAATATTAGTATAGATTAGGTATACATAAGTTGTTGGGTTATAGTAGTTTCATAGTACACTTACGGGCTGGATCTGTGGCTACAGTAGTGAATGATCCTACGAAGAAGTCCAGTGCTGCCAACATGATAATCATAAGCAGTGCAAATTGTAATTTCACCACCCACTTAACTCCCGCGACATTTATAGTACCGAGGAGTAGTACCGCAGCAATTGCGAACCCTCTCGATACCCACTTGTGTGTGTCGCTTAGTGGGTCGTCAACAACAAAACCGGCCATTGATTCACCAAAACCAAACACATTTAAGGCACATCCTACCGCCTGAAAATAATAGTCCATGTTTAATGTACAACTAATCTTGGTATAACCTTCGTGCAAATAAAAAATATATTTTACGATGGAGAACCTAAGGTCTAAGAATATTCTACTAAATATTTATGATTATATGTAGAGTACAATGTTTAAAGTATGTTAGTGGTGTTTAGTAATTCGAATAATAGTATGAATTAGTAATTCTAAGAAATACTACTACTACTAACTAATTTCAAATTGTACTGCTACAAGACAATAGTGAGTTGTACACTGTCAAATGCAATAGTATAGCACTGCAGTGCTCTTTATGGAATAATAATATAATATCTTGGGACAGCTCACAAAAGGTCATGTGATCCCAAATTAGGCAGAGCCTGTATTATGGCAACCAGACAACTGATAAACAATTTTATATATTTACTAAATATATACATATTACAGATAAATTATGGCAATACAAGTGTGATGCAGACACACATGTGTATATTCCCAGAATAGTTGTCTTTGTCTCATAAAATCCTACGTTATAGGATAGGGCGGGGCGCAAAGCGCAGATCAAAGCAATGAGGTTTTCAAACATAGCCACAGTTGCAAGTAACAGAGTAACGATTTTATGAATATTACTATTTAAATGTAAACAGTAGTGGAGGAAGCAGTCATCATACCATAACAGGTGTTAATTTATGGGTCAATTGTTTTCAGCTGGCAATTGTTTCAATAATGCATGTGTAAGCTAGGTATATCATAGTATAGGTTCTATATTTTAGTAAGGTCACACTTAAGAAATAGTGAATAGCTATTATGTCGAAGAAAACATGTTTATAATATTTTGGTAATTATAATTAATGTATCGCCATTACCCTCTTTTTAGGCATCACAACTAATTTTTTTTTTGTGTATTAAAAGATTAAATTATTTTTGTGATAATATGTATCAAACTAAGTTCTAAAAGATAACATACCTGACCAAAACAATATATCATGCCAAGAGCTCCTCCCATTCTTGATCCTAACGTGTGTGCAAGCAAAAAATACACTCCACCACTTTCTATTCTGCATCTTTCACAAATTCCCACGGCTGACAATACTGAGATCAAAGCTACAAAAACTGCAACAAAAATATAATAGCTTAGTAGGTGGCTTATATTTTGTAGTGGTATACAGCTTTTGAGGGCCCAGTGTAGAATAATTAAGCTGAAATCATCTAGAACTATAATGCAATAATTAAGGGGTAAATAATAAGAATAAGAATAATGGTAAAACAGAATCATGGATATCTCAGATTCTTAATAAACAATAAAATAACTTAATAAACTACAACAGGAAATAATTTTCGAAAATAATAATTATGCTACCTATCTGTATAAAATAGCAATGTTATGATTTTCTATATGTAACACTAGCAAAATGTATGATTATTTAAAGGTTCTATTGTAAACATACCTGTAAAAAGTACTATAAATATTGCATTAACTAATCCAGCTTGTCCAACTATCCATCCTGATCTTAGAAATACAATAACACCAAATATGTTTATAAGGCATGATGTGAACACTCCATCCCAAGTGCCAAACAGAACTGGTTGTGATATGAAGAAGTTAGACTTCCACCATGGTACATCACCCTGAAATAGATTTTATAATTTAAATTAAACAACACATATCTTTGGTTATCGAGTTATGAAATGATAAGATAAGCTGTTTTACAGATATTTATAAACATGAAATTCTTTTGTTGGCCAAAATACCATATGGTCATAAATTCATAATCAATGAATGACCATTACTTGTGGGGTCCGGGATGTGACTGAGCTGTACCTGGCCTGACTGAGTAACAAAATAATAAACACCTACAATGATCATGATGCTTTATTAAGGTAATGTGGTGTGAAAAACCCAAGGATCATCAGCTGTAGCTGTATATTCGGCCGAATGTTCTTGACTAAATCTTTAACATGTTCTTGTAACTCTGTGACTATAAATATGCTATACATAGGAAAGGATATATATTTATAAAGATATAAAGAGCTTTTAGTGCAAATAGCATCCAATGCCAGTCAACTAGATACACTCTTACGCCAAGATAAATGATAATGTATAATAAATGGTTAAATGTAAATATGCATCTAATTGGCTTAGCATTGAATTCATATGTAATAATCATAATAAACTAAATTTATTGGTCATGAGTGGCCTTTTAAATAAATTGTTTACTGTTCCAGTTTTACTCTATTATAGTAACACTTAAAATTTACTCATTTTTAATAGATGAATTGTATTATACTTGAATGGCATTTCTAAAGCTATGAAATTATATGCACCGTTAAGCTATGAATATAATTATAGTCTAGCATAGATTTATCAGAAGAATGAATTGTCATAAGGGTAATGAAAACAAATATAGCATGTGTACCTGTATATCAGCGAATATTTCGTTAGCCCCTGAAGCTTGATGTCCACCTGTACCATATTGTGATTCATTGCCTAGATCCACGAAGCCACCTGATTGTCTCCTCATTCGAGCCCTATCAAATCCTGGCTCATCACTCCGAAAACTGTCTATATCTAAATCATTTCTCCTTTGGCGATTACTTTGATCCATTGTAATATATAAGTTTATGATTACGTATGAATATTAATATAAAACATTAAAACACATATCTCTAGCTGACTGTTTACTTATCATGAAAAGTTTTAGTAAGTACGTTCAAGTGTTATAAACGTCATTGATGACTGAATAGTAATAGTGAGTAAGGATGATCTACTTTTCTTTGTTTCACAACAGAAATTGGCCAATCAGAAATTGAAATAGTATTAGATGCTTGAAATATTAAATTCATAAACTGGGATGAAATGTACTATTAAAATATGTCAATGTCAATAATGTCAGAAACACTACTGTCAAAATATGTTGACAATTAGGAGATTAGCGCCTAGTCCTTTAGCACAGTTGATGTTTTATTTTTTAAGTTTAAACATTTAACATAAATAATTATAATATTTTTAATAAGGGGAGGCTTTTGCCCAGCAGTGGGATAAATTACAGGCTAAAAAATTGCTGCTATGATATAATCCTTAGCAAATGGTTTTGGCAGTACACAAATAGTTGGTTTTATGTTGTACATCCACATTTTGTCCCAAAATAATGCTTATTAACGCTAACGCTTTGCCCATCAAGGAAATCGAACTCACGACCTCACGCTCACTCGCAACTACTAGTTCAAAATTAATCGCCCCCTAAGAATGAAAGTGACTGATTCTAACTCAAAATTTTGCTATAAACTATCTTGAAAAATCCTGCCCGTGGATACACCACGGGAGAGACGGCCATGAACAAAATACCCAATTGATATTTCAATATTATTTTACGTTACGAGTAATTCTCTGGCGGGAATTCTGTCTATTTTAAGACGGCTTTCTATGCCACCGCTTTAAAACCTGACTGTGAAGTGCAGAATGCAGAAAGTTTTAGGAGTAGGTACCTATTTCAGGATATTTCCATTAACTTTTCTAATTCCTTATATAGTAAGATGTAAGTTAATCACCTTGTTGGTGCCATGCGTGCAGTGCCGGATTAACCACGTAGCAAGAGTAGCAAATGCTACGGGCCCCGCGCATTTAGGGGCCCCGCGCACCAATGCTTTCTGACCGTAAATAATTTTATATTAAAAACTAGCTTATGCCCGCGACTTCTGTCTTTGTTAACGAAGAAGGTGAAAATAATATTTTTATATAATACGTACGTTGAGGTGCTATTTTAGGTGCTTATATCAGGCTTTTATCAGTAAAAGTGGAACTTATTATTTTGCTGCGATGTTAATTTAAAACTGCGATATCTCCTAAGATATTCAGTGAAATTCAATGATGTAAAGGGCAATTAAGTTTAAAATTAAAAAGTTATGATGAATACTGTATTTATTTTGATAAGGATTAATATCATGTTTATAAAAAAACCTTCGGAAATAATGCATTATTTTAGAACAAATTTGGTTAGCATAAAAAAGGTTATATAGAGCCAAACTTAAAAGATAGACATATGCTGTCGCAGACTTATTTTTAGAACTTTTAAAGAGGAACAGAACTGTTATACATAACTTTTGCAAATCTTTAACGGTTTACGCAGCGCACGCAGCGACATCTCACAAAAGGAAAAATAAACTCCCGATTTTAAAACATTCTTCATTGGTGCTCCGCTCCTATTGACCGTAGCGTGATGACATATAGCCTATAGCCTTCCTCGATAAACGGGCTATCTAACACCGAAAGAAATTTTCAAATCGGACCAGTAGTTCCTGAGATTAGCGCGTTCAAGTAAACAAACAAACAAACAAACTCTTCAGCTTTATAATATAATAATATATATATTATATATATAATAATATATATAAGTATAGATATATATATAATAAATATATATATATGTACAATATATATATAAAGATAGATTTTGCCCAAATTCAATCCAGAAAAGTAAGAGTTTTGTTTTATTTAATAACCTAAAAAAAAATCAGGGGCCCCTTGATAGAATTTGCTACGGGCCCCGCGCTGGCTGGATCCGGCCCTGCATGCGTGCCATGAGGTGGAATCCTCAGATCCAGTGAACTGGGTTTATAATGTGTCATGAGTACATGTAGGTACTTACTTTGTCTATGATGAAACGATACAATAAAATTATCTAAGTTATTGTTCATGAGAGTACTAATAATATTCTTAATTATTGGCTGTGAGCTGGCACCGTAGCTTGTAAGAAAAAGAAATGTCATTTTATTTAAATTAATTTGTTTTTACGTAACTATATCCACTGCACTGTATTCGTTACAACTAAGTACATAAGGTGGATGCTGCGACGAGAGGCGCGAAATTTAAATATTTTAGTGTTATGTTATTTTAACAATACTCTTTGTATTACATACTTGATAGTATACATAATATATTTTTACATTATATACATACAGATATATTTGGCAGAGTACCTACTCACCAAATAAAACACTTTTTAATCGAGAAAATATTTACTTACTGGCTGGAGGCCTTTATGAGGTTTCGCCAAAAGACCGATTAAGAAGTCGAGAGTTCTCCTCAGACCTACCTCAGTGATACATACCCGAAAAAATCTTGTAAACTGTTCAACAATAAAAAAAGCTATGGACAAAATTGCAACCTATAGTAGGTAATAATATCCATAGCCGGTTTGTCGCATTTTGCTGCGCGAATTTGGTGGTCACACTGTCGTGTGTTTAGATCGAGGTGTGCAATCGTGATTTTCAAAACTTATTTTAAACTTTAACACTAAATTACTAAATACATAGGAGAAATCTTAGGTGGGTAAATAATCTATCTACCTAAGATGCAAGCTAAAAATCGATTTAGAATTTTTAAGTAATAAATAAATTAGATAGTTATCTATCTTCTCGGTATAATTAGCTCGCATAAGCTAAATGTTTCTTTCTGCGCTAAACGCTGTACGTACGTACCGCTATTGAGAATTGCCGTCCATACGTAGTAACTAGGTAATTCGAAAGTTATTGTGTTATCCAATTAAACCTAACATGTTGATAAAATATAACGTGCAGTTTCAGAGTTGACCGTGGGCGATTGAACTTCTAAAGCAGAAAATCGATTTTAAACCACCAAACTTTCTGTCAATTTGATTTATTCATGCGATATACCTACGTAGGTATCTAGTCTAGAAAACACTTAAATGTTTTAAATTATCTGCAATTTCCTCCAATAATATGAAAGCTCGTGTCTCAAATGTATAGCGTCACGGGCGGGTAACTTGGTTTTGCACTCTCACTCACTTACAATCTAGAGACATCCACGACAATGCTAAAAGGATAAGACGTGCGTTTTAAGACGTTACAGTCGATACTGTAAAATCCTTGGCGTAGACCTATTCGATTACCTACAAACGACCTAGTAAGTACCTATTTATAACCGTTACTTTTGAACGTCTATAATTTAAAGGTTCTTCAAAGTTTTAAAGCAGATTTCAAAGGTCGTGAAGCGACGATTAAGTATGCTTACATATTATTGGAGGGAAAATCTTAAATACAAATTATAGGTATTGAGGTTAGGTGCTTAAAATTGCAATAGTGATGTTTTATAAATTACATTTTAATGTGTACATAGGTAATTCAAATTATTTTATGTCTTATTAAATCACTGTATAACCGACAAGTTTACGTAGCGTAGTGTTATGATTTAATAATAGATAGGATAATAAATGCTTGAAAAGTGTGAGAGGTAAAACATTAAAACAAAGTATGGTATGCATGGAAAGTCTTAATAATTTTTGGCAAGCTTTTCTATGGCATGGGACTGTGTACCTATGTGATTATTGTGACTGTGTGATTCTTGAAGTTGTAGGCGGATGAAGGCCCATTTTTCAGCGGTGGAAGGTTAGTCAGTAGGTAGATAGATAAACCTACTAATTAATCTTCAAACTACATATTGAATTCATTTATCAATAAAATTCAAATACCCTAAAATAATATAATAAAAATTGTATGTAATCGTTTGACTTAAGAGGTTTTTAAAATAATTGTTCGGTTATCATTTTTTTGTATGATCAGCGAAGTCCAAAACTTTGTAGATTCAGTACCTACTTAGGTATAGGTAGGTGGAGTAAGTTCTTATAGCTTATCACTGGTACTTACCCACTTACTAGCTACATAGGTACATTTTAATCCGAGTCTATCCATTACCTTTCCTAAATTAAATTATCTGCCGACCTTTCAATCCAAATTCTATAAAATAAAAGATCCTAATTCTCAATAGATATTGCTGATACATTACACTACATTGTTTGATAGAAAGCATGCATTAACAAAAAAGGGCTTACGTCTGTGTTTACCTAACATAGGTCATAAGCAGGATCGAACATTCCCAATATTATGTTTTGAATCTACGTAGGTACTTACTAATGGAGATTTTAATCCCTACTAATATTATAAACGCGAAAGTTTGTACCTAAGTATGGATGGATGTTTGTTACTCTTTCACGTAAAAACTACTGAATGGATTTTAATAAAATTTCATAAGGAGGTAGCTGACACCCGAAATGTAGCGGGTAACACCGCCGGGCGCAGCTAATATTAAATATTTAATGTCTGTTTTATCTGCGGAAATATAGAGTTTCAAAGATCATCAAATATATCTTTACTGCTACCAAAGTAATACCTGTTCCATTAAAATCATTAAAACATCTGGATAACAAAGCAGGTAGGTTGTTTCTCTTGATAAACCGGGTGGAATCTATATTGCAGATCATTATATATTTCAACAAACGGAATAGGATATACTTCTTTATTTTGTTTTATTTATAGAGGAACAGCAAACTGAACACACCTGAATAGAATTTGGGTGTACTTTAGTAGTAATTCGGTCCAATCCAATTGAATTGGAATTACCTATATTGGAATTTCAATGGCGAACAAATCTGTCGGAAGATTAATACATTCCTTGAATGTATTAATCTTCCGACTGACGATGAGACAGACTTCAAATGCACAATATAATATTATCGCAAATTGCTCAATACTGAGCTCAGCTTCTCTACATATTTTAAGACTATTGCTTTGTGCTTCGTGAATTGGAATCCAATAATTTGAATCGGAATTAAATTTGACAAGCTGCAGCGAATGGCATACTTAACTAAAGAGCTTAAGACCTAACAAGGTTCCACAAACAATTTAATTATGTTGGATGCATCCTTATTGAAAAATATTTTGTATGGAAAGGGTTAGGGACTCGGTACATCACACCTGAGAGTATCTTACTGAAGAACTGTCCCCTTCTTACCATGACCACTTAAAGCAGGACAGTTTCCGTTGTTAGAGCGAGACGCCGCATTACAAGCAGCGTCTTGCTTTTACATCGTAAACTGTTCTGCTTTAAGAGTTCATGGTAAGGGGACTGACACCTTGTTTGTCAATTCTTCCTTAACAGAAAAGGAAAATGTAATTTTCTTTCTGGTGTGTGGAAAAGGCCTTTGCTCTGTTGTAGTACCACTCAGCCTGATAGGTACATTTATAATTCTACCTTTGCATTTTTTGTTTTGAAACTATTCCGAATTTGAACTATTTCGGGGCGTCTGTCAGGACAGGTCGAGTCAAGCGTGCTTATGTTAATTTTCTTAAAAAAATACTATCTACATTGTTCGCACACAAACTTAAGTTGGTCTGGACTTCAAAAGAGACATTGACCCCTAAGTTTGTTTCAGTAGTCATTTAAGTAATGCCATCTAGTTTATTGTAATCTCACGTGTAAAAGGGTTTGAAAAAAACATATTTATAGAAATAAATCATTAATCCATCCAGTTCAGATTTGTGGTCCAGAAAAAGAATGTAGATATCTACTTAAGTATCCTAAATTGGTTTTTGTTTACATTTATCTCAGAAAATTATAAACCCTTTTAGCAAGTTGAATTTAGTATAGGTACCTAATATTAGAGCCACAAGACCTCAATATGGCGAGTTCTATAATATCTACTAACTAACGATGGCTAACTTTATAAAAAATATTTATCGACCTGAGTAATGTATGGCTAGCGGCTACCAAGGATATTTATAAACGTTATTTTGACATCAGCTTATGCATATTTAGTTCATGTTCTTGCATAAATAAATTCACTAAACAAATTAACTATAATACAGGTGGTATCAGAAAAACCTTACAGTATCTGTGTCAAGGACAATTGCCTGCCCTGCTTAAATAGATCGTCTATCCGAACGTCCCTTAACTAAGTTAAAGACAGGTAAAAGATAGCCAGGTGCTTATTAAAACAAAATAGAATTAAGATTACTTTACAATCTGAAGTACAAAGTGGAAAAACGTCTGAGCAGTATTTTACAAGGTAAGCTGACTCTTACAACAATATCTTAAAATTTATTCAGGAATATTACAATTTACCCGAAAAGTACATAACATTGCAGAAAGGTAAATTGGTAGGTGAAATGGCCGGGAGTAGGGTCGGTACTTCGACATGGTTCCGGGCGCTATCTTAATCGTCCAGCGTTTAAGCATATTTATGTAGCAATAAGTTATCAGGAGCCTAATTACGGCCGCGAAACCACCTGTCCGCTATCATCTGTACATAGGCCTTCGCATATACTTCCGTGCGTCTTACGCGCGGTCCCACCCCCGCGGCGCGATTGGTCGGCGAGGAGGGTGCGCGCGCAGCGGCCCTCCTCGCGGCCGGGTGCGAGACGCTGCGACTTGGAAGGAGCCGGTCGCGGGCGCGATGTGCAGCCGCGGACAGTCCTGCCGCGACCTCGTCGCCTCGCTGCCGCCGCCCGCCGCACTCGCTGCGCCGCCGCCGACACCGCCGATACCGCCGCGGCCGAGCGCTACGCATTATCCACGGAGCTTTCAGTATCTTTCGAACTTTTTCTATAAAGGCAGTAGTTAAAAGTTACTTTAGACCGTTTAAACTGTAGAACTGTTGTTCATTTGGAAACTTTATTGAACTTTTAAAACTAGTTAAATAGTGATAGTAAAGGTTTAAAAAGAGATTTACTTGGTGATGTGATATGGCTAGGCGGCGACAGCATAATAGTTGCTTAGGGGTGCAATGTGCCCGGCTGATGCTAGCCGGGTGCGCATGGGCATGTGCGGTGCTCGTGTCTGTCGCTGCTGAAGCTCACGCTGATGTTGACACGTCCACTGGACTTGGTGACAATACTCTCACTAATTCAGGTACATTAGTTCTATATAAATAACCTACCTCTTGGCTCTATATTTTTTATTTTATGGCTACCCAAAGATTACTTAGAAACAATTAAAAATAAATTTAGTAGAGTATGAAACTTCTTTGACGAGAACTCGTAGCGTAAAGCATTTGGATTTCCAGGTTTAGGGTTGCGGGTTTGATTCACACACGGATATTTACTTTATCTCCAGTTCAAAGTTCGACGTTTATACATATCAATATCAAAACAATAATAAAATTAATAGCCGGGCTAGAGTACGACTACGTAACTACGTAAAAACCATAATTATCTTGAAATGAGGTGAAAAGTTATCTGTATGTTATGTTAAGTTATATGTATGCGCTCTACGTTATTCGATATGTACACAATTTATTATTGTAAGGAGATTTAGGACATTATTAATAGAAATAACGGAAATAAATACTTATAGGTCGGCCTTAGAAGACGTAAAAATATAATCTTATACAACCCCATATATAATGGTTGTAATTCAAATTCAAAAATTTCTTCGCATAAATGCGGTGTAGGTACAATAGTGTTCAAGGGTGATACAGTTAGTTCCACATATATGCAAGTTATTTGGATTTAAATTGAATTTTACGTATTAGAAGATTTTCTATGATCTTTATGTTATTAAATAGGTACCTAAAATAGATAAAACTCTTTGACATATTATAATAATTATGACTGATATGTAGGACTAGGTAGACGTAAAAAAATACTAAGTTGTTGCTTCCAGTAAAATAAGTAAATTATAATTGTATATATATTTTTAATAATTTGAGGTCCATATATTCGTCATAAATAGACGTTGAGCACTTAAATAAATTATAGTAAAACAAGGAAGAGAGGGTGTTTAATTTGTTTTTTTTTAATACTTTTCGTTTTAAAAATACAATATTATTTATTAATTTCATTATTTGATTTATTATAAATATTTATTTGGTATATTAGGTAGTTGCTTACCACTATGATCATTTAAAATAAAGAAAACAAAAATACAACGATATTGGCGGAGATGCTTACAAAACTCAAAAAAATGCAATTGGAACTTTTCACAAAGTTGAACTACTAAGTATGAAATTAGAGAATTCTCAGGATTCAGATTAAGATCTATTAATCGCAATGGGCTCCCCCATGTAACCTAACGCTATCTACTATAAATGTGGGTGAACAGAAGCCGGAGAGTAGAGAGCCCACAGCGCTACTGGCCCCTTATGGGAATATAAATGTGATGGTTTATTATAGTCATGTTACAATAAAACATGTTACGTCCCACAAGACATAAACTATCAAAATGGTTTAACCACACATTAACCGCAGCCGCTTTTTATAGGCAACACAGTTTCCATTTAACACAGATAATCATTTTTGATCTGTTGATTTAACCTGATGTTTAAATAAATAGCCTGCAGGCTTGGGCTTTAACGTTTGTTATGTGTATAGTGTAGGTATGTTAAATTATTGGTATTGCTTTATCAGTGGAACATGATGATGCAACGTTTGGCTGTTTGTGAGTGATCTTGTGAACTGTATTACCGTTGGTTGCGCTGTCATTTTAGAAGGAAGGTGTGTGTAATATGATATGTCTGAAATTTTATTTAGTTACGGTTTCATTTATGATGGGTAGCAGTATCTCCGACGTACTTTAGTTGTAACAATCTAAAATCAAGCACTTCTTGGCTACCAAATGGTGAAAATTTGTAACATAGTCGAATCGCTGTTGAAGCGACAAGGCGGTTAATTCGACCTAATTATTTTAACATAACATAACATCACGCCTGTATTCCCCGAAGGGGTAGGCAGAGGTGCACATATAGTTCACCCACATTTCGCCAGTTATGTTTTAGGTCCCTAATTATTTTTTTATATGTTAAATTGATAAGTAGCACCAGGGGTAATGTAAAAATTCCCGTGGTATTACCAGACAGTATAGTCGTACCACGGGCAAAAAAATGTTTCTGTGGCACCAGCCACTACCAGTAGCACCACTGGTAGTACCATGGGAAAGAAGTTTTGAAAAAGCATAGGGTATAACCGGGACGTACCAATAAATCTGAAATGTGCTGCACTGACTGTGATATGGATAAAGGAGCGCTGTTACTAATTAATATCTCTAAAGAGGTCTTAATATGCTAGTGTGATATGGGCGTATGCTGTGCCCAGTTCCATCTTCGAAAATGATTCTACTTACAGAATCATTACGGTACGGATTGCTGAAGACTGGAAAAATACTCGTAATAATAGGAAGACCAGATGACGCTTGTGTTTCACTTAGCCAAGTAGGCCGCTCTAAACGGAGATATCCTACGCCGTAGGCCGTAGGCTCTACGGCCTACGGGACATGCTGTAGCAAATGTGTATAAGACTGATGATGAAGATTATTACCAGTTAGGTGTACAATACCTAGTTTATTTTCCGTAGTAGTTTATTGCCTTTGATTGTTATTATAGTGTATTTTAGGTAGGTATGATAGGTCGGAGAAATGTATAGTCGGAATTTAATACACTTAAAAGACAAGATAGAATAAAATAAACTTAAGATTAAAAAAAAAACACTATTAACTTCTTATTTCGTGCCAATCACATAATTCAGAACTAGTTAAATCATTATTCCTATGTCACAAGATGCATAGGTCGAGTTTAAAAATAAGTTTAACTTGTTTAAAAATTTTCATCATTTACAAATGTTCTAATTTATTATAATTTCAAAGTTGTTCGTCGTCAGTGTGACGGTGGGCGGCGTCTAAAGAGAACAACACCTATTATGTACTCCGTACTTATGTACGTTTCGTCTTTTAATAAGTCTTGCTTTATAATTATGTCTTAAAAATACTTAATTAGTTTTTATTCGGCGTAAAATGCCAAGTGTAAGTTAGTTTTACGGTATTCATAGTGAAACATGCTTATTTGTAAGAATAGTAATGTTCTTCTTATTTAATTCTTGGTCGAAGGACTAGGGATTGGCGCACAGATGGCTGGATATTTCCAGTCATCTGTCCGTATGGCCAATTTCTAGAGATAGATAGAGAGCGTTGGTGGCAAAGGCAACGTCCTCGTGTGGTCACGACTCTCAGCCATGAGGAATCGAGGTAGAAGAAGGATGGACCTGATATACTTACCCCTAAGTCAGCATAATATGCTAAGATGGGGTTCTTATAGTTAAAGATTTCCCAATGATTTTGATGTTATCGAACTTTATAATTGAAAATGCAGGCGGATCTATTCCTAAATTATGCTTTAAGTAATAAACATTGTCAATAATGTACTTAGGTATATACACCCTAAACGATTGCATTACCAAGAGCTCGCAGACACCGAATGATACAGTATAACGGTACTATTCGCATGGTCTTGCAGGTACACAATACTATCGGAGTCCACAGACAAACTGTTTCATACAATTTTGTGAACCTTAGTAGGTATTCAATAAGATAACTGTAATGTAATAATAATCTATATATATAAAAGAAAGTCGTGTTAGTTACTCCACTTATAACTCAAGAACGGCTGAACCGATTTAGCTCAAAATTGGCAGGGAGGTAGTTTAGAGCCAGGAGAAGGACATAGGATACTTTTTATCCCGTTCAACAGCATTCCCGTGTGACTTGACATGAAACGTCAGTCATTATAAAACGTGGTATAACAAAAAAGAATCAGACTTGGAATAACAAAACCGTATAATGACAGATATGTCATGACGTATGGATGACAATTTGATATTTGTAAGAAATATATACATATAATAAAATCGTAACGAAGTCAAAACTGTACATTGAAGATATTTGAAAAAAAATAAGTGCAATGGGATGTTTGAACGATTCTGAAGCCAAAAATATAATTTTTAGAATTTTTGTCTGTTTGTCTGTATGTATGTGTTAGATTTACGTAAAAACTACTGAATAGAATCCGCTGAAAGTTTGCAAATATATTCTTAAGGGGCCGGCGCGTCGGTATGCATAGTATCATCACGGTATTTGCAAAGGGGGCTGAGCAATATTGAATTATGTCTTTGTTTTGTCTAATGTTTGCCGTAGAATGATAAAAAGACGAAACCAATAGTTGCATTATGCAGATTACTTACAGATGAACTTCTGAAGTAGAAATCATCACGCTATATCCACAAGGAACTGAGCAGTGAATCATGACATGTATAGAAACGTCTATTTTAAACATATTGCTATGTGTCATCGTAGCGTGGCGGTTTAACGATCGCCCTACGAGTTATGCATAGTGAGATCGATTCTTGCCGAAGGTTTACTTTTTGCGTTAGCTTTAATTTCTTTTTGCATGTTTTTTGACTTAAATATCAATAAAAAGACAATTATAACATATATTTTAACATAATATTATTACGAACAATTTCCAGTAAATTATAGTTTAGATGAGCAATTTATTGTGAACATAATTATCGATTAACATACTATTTTACAAATATATACAACCTAATTCTAATACAAAATAAAAACAATATATACAAAAATAAAAAGTTAAAAAGCATCAAAGAATTCATCCCCATCGATGTCAACCGGTAACGTGCCCAAAAGACTGGCAGCATTGCCACGTTGAATGGCAATGCTAATTCTTTGGCCAAAAAATGAACCAGCCCTTTGGTCACGTGTGGAGTCGACTAGGCGCTTTGCTAACTCTTTAAACAAAGCACGAGCGCTCGGACCCCATGGCCCAATGTTTCAACCCCAAACGGCTCAAAAATACAATTACCTATCAGGTTATTGTATTTCCGCCGTTTGAGGGTCTCCGCAGCAGCAGCAGCAGTGCCAGCGCAAATTGCCGAGCCAAAAACATGAGAAGGTGCAAGGGTATCGACGCACGTTGCGTCCCACACCAAAGGCCTTCCCAATTTCCAGGGTAACAACGACATATCATCTGGTCTCTTTCCAAATTATAGTTTTAAATAATTTTTTTCTACATTAATAAATTTGTAAATTCACCATTTCAAATAAGTGATGTCCGACCAATTCTGAAGCCAACAACTTCAACTCAAATTCCCCTTGCATAAAAGAAAATTGATACGCAAAAAGATTCCCGAAACAATTCGCCACTGAAACTACACACGTTGACAACAGATGGGTTGATCCATACTCACCTGTGCTTTCTAGGACGTTTCAAACACACATCAATGATGAATCGTGTTCCAGCGTCGAGTCAATTAAATACATTTTCAAATACGTAAATAAGGGTAGTGACCAGGCAACGTTCGCTTTGCAAAGCACTGATCGGGATGAAGTGACCAAGTACCAGTCTGGTCGCTACATTAGTACTTCAGAAGCAGTTATTCGCAAAGCTGCTTCTCTGCTGGCGTTCTCTATACATGATCGGTACCCAACGGTCATGCATTTGGACGTCCATTTAGAGAATGTATTGGAGCGATTGGAAAATCCCCGCCAAACAACACTCTTGGCATTTTTACGTCTCTGTGAAGAAGATCTTTTTGCAAAGTCACTTACGTATGATGAGGTGCCGTCGTACTATACATACGACAAGCAAAGAGGTGTATTTAATCGGCATTGACGTGGTCGTATTGTCGAAGGGTTTCCGGGAATCTTTATGGACACTGCATTGGGAAGGGCTTACACTGTGCATCCAAATAATGCCGAGTGCTATTATTTGCGGCTATTGCTTCACATCGTATAGGGGCCAACGTCATTTGCATTCTTAAGGACAGTTGATTGCATGGAGTATCCGACATTTCGTGCAGCCTGCGTAGCACGAAATCTTCTTGATGGTGTCCAACACTGGGACAACACTCTCCTGGAGACTAGCGTTAGTGATAGCCCAAGTCACCTACGACATTTGTTTGCCGTCATGTTGGTATTCTGCGGTATTGCAAACCCGGTTTTGTTGTGGGAAAAATATTGGCGTCATTTCTCGGAGGATATTTCATAGGCTTTAAGGCATACTATTAAAGGAGAATCGGAGAAACTGATGATGTCCACACTATCTTTAAATGTAGTCTGCTGAGGACAAAACTACGAACGTAGTTTAGAGAAATGCATGCCGTCAATGTAGTACATAGATACAGTAAAACAAAGGTGCATTCAAAATTGTATGTGTATATTACTTATAAGCAAACCAATCATGTCAATAACTTTCCTGTTAGTCACTCAATATTCACCGATTATACCCACAAAATCGATATAGCAAGTAAACTAGCCCCATCTTAATTTGAAAAATACCTTTATCATTAAAATACTATGTATATTCCTTTCGATAAGTAATTTATAGTGTTTTCCACTTACTTGCAAAATCTGATTATATTCTACTGGTGTTTTTATCTGAAATTTACGCGGACGAAGTCGCGGGTAACAGCTAGTTAATAAATAAAAGAGAGAGAAGTTTAAGGGAAATCGATTCTATTTTCGATAATAAATGAATATAGAAGTAACATGTTTGTTTTTAAACTAATTTATTTGAATGCAACAGCTTCATTTGGCCGATTTACCAAATGAAGCTGGCTCAAACAACATTATCACAATTAACTTTCACGATATCAAGATGGAAATATTAATGGGTTCATTAAAATATATAAAATTCTCGTGTCACAATGTTCGTTCCCGTACTCCTTCGAAACGGCTTGACCGATTCTCATGAAATTTTCTGAACATATTGAGTAGGTCTGAGAATCGGCCAACATCTATTTTATTCAGTGTTTTTACCTGAAATTCACGCGGACGAAGTCGCGGGCAACAGCTAGTTAAAATATAATTGTAAGTATCAATATTAAAACGTTCGAGTTTAGGTATTATTGTGAATGCATTACGTATGACTTCCTATGGCCATTTTCAGGTTTATCCATAGAAATATTACTTTGATATCTCAATAAAATGCCTGTAGGTCCTTAATGTATCATTATATTTATTACACTTAATTTATCATTGTTATGTGTAAGTGTTTTATATTTGCTAGCAGCATATGTGTATAGGTACAGCATAGCTAGCTAGCATATATAAATGTTTGTTGCAATTAACGAATACTGACGGTACCTAAATATGACTGGTATTTTAATTATTTAGCAGAACAATATTGTTCATGCTCAGTTTTACATATAACCTTGTTTGGTTAAAACTGGGTTATAAATGTAGTCAGTTATGCTAACCAGATATACTATTGGCTGCATAAATCTTAGTAAGGGTGGACGCTGGTCAATGTATCGGCAACCTATAGGTTTGAGTGGACTCGAATTCATAATTATACATTTTACCCCAAAGAACAGTTACAATTACCTACGTAGCATACTTCTGAGCCTGAGTTTTTTGCAGGACAGTCACGCCTGATCACTGGAAAGATGGGGTTCGGAGTTTCAAATAGTGATAACGCATTTACTTTACACGCTTTCAAATTTAAAAGCTTCATGCTAAATGGAATTCGATGGGTGCGAGCAGCGACAAGATTGCTCAGTTGGCAGAGCTGCCACGAATTGGCGTAGGTCGCGGGTTTAAGTTCGGCTCGTGTCAATCGTTTTAAAAATTCCCCTTTTTCAATTTAGATTCAAGCGCAATATCCTAAAATGGAAACAAAAAAAAATGTTTACAATTATTTTATGTACTAATAATGTAGAATGCATCAGTATTTCATAATAGTACGCCAGTATTCTCCGTGGTATGAGTAGGAGTGTAGGTACACTATATTTATTTTAAACACCACAAAGAGCACTGTTAATTCTAATTTAGATCACAACATACCAAATTTCTGTATGAGGATAGCCGTTTTCCAGTTCTAGGTATCAGTAGTGCTTTCACAGATGTATGGTTACATTAACATTACGTGAAATCGCGTTAACAGTTGGGGCTCGTGCGTCAGATAGCCGGAAATAGTGATGCCAGTAATTTGGCCAGTCATAAATTACTCGTTTAACTGAATTACGCGAGTTGAAAGCATTCCGCCACTGTCGAATGCGAGCCGTTTCCATTCCCGTGCTACTCTCGCGCGGCCACTGATATGCAGACATCCGATGCACTTTACAAATGAGCTTTGAATCAACCAAATTTCATTTGCGAGCCATTTGCCATGAATACGTGTCAATCTTAATAAACACAACGCACAGTAATCCTAGGAACCATGTTACTCAATTGAATTGTATTTTATTTATTGATACATTGTGCCAGGTTTATTGATTTTTCGAACGAAACTGTTGCTTTTTGTTATGAATGGTAGTACCTATGTTACACATACCTATATTACCAAAAAATATTTAGCATCATACCATTGTTTGATGATGTCTTCCTAACATGCTAACAGTTGTATGAAGAACAGCCCTGATCGGATGCCTTTGTTAGGTAGCTCGTAGCTACGTGGCTACCATGTAGATTAATCGATCAGCGAGGTTAAGCCGTGCTCACCGCGGTCTGTCCCGTGATGGGTGACCGTTTTCAAATATCGAAACCCGTACATTCTTCGAAAGGCACGTTAAGCCGTTGGTCTTGCGCTTGCTCTCTCTGCGGTCGTGTCGGTTTGCGGTCCCATCGGACTATGAGAGTAAGGGAATAGGGAGTGTAAGTGTTTGCGCGCATACTTGTGCACTATAATATCTCCTACGTAGTTGGCTAGTCTCAGTTGAGATAGGCCGACAGTCGGTCAGGAGAACATTAGGTCTCCAAAATTGACCTGTTAAACTCCTAGATAGATAGTAAGTGAGAAAACACATCAGGAGAAAGTAAAGAAGGATTGGTCATTACTTGACATAAAGTTTTTTCTTGATATACCAAACACCTTTACTGATAACATTATCATTCAGGAAGCATGGCACGATTAATCAATCGGATTGCCGAATGAGTAATTCAGTAATTACAATTCAGATTGTGAAAGAACCAGCTTTTAAACATATTGCTCAATGCGCACAGTTTGTTGTAATTAAATCGAATTCATAGCTTATTTTGACTGAGGCATGAATTTATATGCAAGAGAAAGAATAGTTGAGACTCATGTTTGTATGTATTTATAGTTGTAGTAATAGTTTTGTTGAGAATGCATTCATATTAATGAAAACTTTTTTAACCAAGCTTAATATTTTTATATTCGTCATCCTTTAGTTTATACCCTTAAGTACCCTGGCATATTTTGGAAGAAAGAAAGTAGTTTCTTTTTTTAAATGAATAATTTATTAGTTTCTGTAAATAGGTTCTCACAAGAAAAACTAGATGGCGTTGGCATTCCCTAACTGAATAGCTGTGAGAAGAAATGCCGAAACAAATTTAGGGAAACTCATAAAAGAAGACCATACGAATAGTACCGTTAAACTGTAGCATTCGGTGTCTGCGAGCCCTTGGTAATGCAATCGTTTAAGGCTTATAGGGGAACGGAAAATTGAATATCGCTTGGGACAATTATATTAGATTGGTACGTTTTAATTTCATGCCAGTCGAGTATTAGTCTCTTCAGATTTAGGTTCTTTTTCATCAGCATAAACTCAATTAATACTCGTTTGAAAATATTAAAAGTGAGGCAGAAAGTAGTAACAGTGGTGGAATTGAGTCAATAAACTCTTAATAAGTATAAGTGGTTGAGTATGATTAAGATGTATGCAGGTATGTTTGAACCTTGTTGATATTCGGCTTTAGTTTTCAAGAGGAAAGTACCACAATATGATATACTTCTGATTGCATTTCAAATGCTAAAGTTTGTGTACAAATACATATTCTTTATTCCCTTATACTTATAGTTCGATGGCAATCGGCAATCCAATACGACTGCAAAGTGATCGATCAGTCCCCTCACCATAAACTACTAAACTAAAGCAGGACAGTTTACGATGTGAAAGCGAGACGCCGCTACGTGCTGTGTAATGTGGCGTCTCGGTTCCACAACTGCTGTTCTGGTACAACGGTTCTGTGTCATCATCATCAACCGAAAGACGTCCACTGTTGAACAAAGGCTCCTTTAAGGGCGGGGGTGTTTCTATAATCTTCTCGCTGCACGATGGCAAGGGACTTGGGAATCGTAGTATTGGTGGGGAAGTTACGGAAGACGCTGGTGCCCATCTTCTGGATTTTTCCTAAGTCGCCTCTTACGACACTCGCGGGACGGACGGTCAATTCTAGTTCGGATAGCACTCGGCACAATTCGTTTCTGTGTAACATGAGGCGTAAGACCACTGATTACCACCCAAACAGTAATTTAATATAGGTGGCACGAGGTCTTTAAAATAGCATATACTTAAAAAAAAATTAACCTTACTTCTGGTAGAGAACCTAAGTAATACAACCGCTTATTAGGGATGTTGACTATCACTATCATTATGTTGAAAAACGCTATCGCTTACTTGTCCTAGTATACTTTCAATTAACGATCTCCGTAAACTTTTTGTTAGCAGTACACTTCTTGTTTGTTAATACCGTCTTCACGTTGAAGGTGTGAATGTGACAGTATTGACTTTCCTCTTACCTCGCTCTCCAAAAAGGTTTTATGTGATGAGCTCTTAGTAGGTACTTAGGTATTCATAGTCAAAACTAATATATGAGTATAACGATAATTAATGATGATGAACTAATTATTATTACATTTGTGAAATAAAATTAATCAAACAAATCAATCAATTTAATATTTGTTCGAGCTCAAACAATATTCCCTGTAGATTACCTAATAATACAAATTTTCTCTCATAGTGTTTTTTTTATTTATATCATGCGTCAGATCTGATTAATTGAATAGATCATCTGTTATTAATTAATAAATTTGTGATTCATCGACATTCGATCCCAACACCGATACTTAATATGTGCATGCACGTGTCTTTTTGGTTATTGATGGTGAACTTGAATTCTGGGGTAACTCATTTCTAATTAAGCAGCTAGACGTATAAATTCATACATACGTGTATAATAATACCATAGCAACTACTTAGCTATGTATGTAATACAAAATAATTTAACTAATATTCTGGAAGGATACATATTGATAAAAAATACTGCAAATAAACATCGTCAGTACCTACAGTACCATAAGTTTAAATGAGATTGTTATAATTATCTATTTATTGTTCAATAATAACATTGAACATGCGCTGAATAATTCAACGTCATGTATTAACGACGTTTGAAACTACCCAGATGCAATTTATTCCACAACTGCGAGCTTCCATTCACTGAAGTTCCTCGGCCTGAACTACCGATAACGGAGAATAGTGTAACGAATTAATCAAAATTTCACCTCAGGGCCTAATATGAGTCATGATTTCTGGTAGCGAACAATGGAGGTGGAGGCGCACTCGAACTGAAGTTGAATCACTACGTACATTCGGTGAGAGTTCCTTTGTTACGGAACCGAGTAATGAAAGCGCTAGCTGATAATAATTTACGAACAGCAGAAGTGTCGCTGTTTAATGGCGAAAATAGGGGTCCGAGGAGCATTCCAGCGCGGGAGCGGGCGCCGGCGCCGACTGACAACCACGCCGACAGCAAACTAAAATAATTATCATCATTGTCCCTGGCCACGGCGAGCGCTTTAATTGTTCATTTACATTTGCAACGATGATACCAGTTCCGAACTATTTCGCTCGGCGTTTATTTTACTCTCGCCCGTTCCGCTGCCGTGTTATTGTTCTGAGTTAATGGTCTGAAAAATAGAAATGATTCGCAATTTGTATGATGTTATTGTTGTACGTAAATTATAGCTATAACTTCATTTCCCTACATGATTTATGTTCGCTACTTTTATGGGCATAGAAATGGTTACTGGTTCTTGTAGTTATTTTGTCTAAGAATAAGGACCTGGAAAAAGGGTATGGACAATGTTCACATCATATTTATTATAAGACGTTAGTAGGTCACCAAGGGACATTTGATTTTGGGGTAATACCTAAGCATGATGAGAAAAAAGGTTTTTATTGATGTCCAGGTTCTTCTTCGTCTTTCTTTGATAACATCATACTTTTGTCCAGTGCTTGGGGGACTTTTTAAGTGTTGATCATTTCTATTAACGGAGATTGCATAGGCATAATTAAAGGTGTTATGTTATATATTAAATTTAATTTTCAATGACTACCAAAACATTTTATTGCCTGGCCTTTTCGCTCAAGACAATATCCAAGTGAAAGTTCTTGGAGCCGATGTAATACTAGATAAAGCTATAGTACCAAGTTAAGCTTTATCTAGTATCACAATAGTAGGCCGTTAAACATTACACACACTGTAATGTTTTCGCAGTGTCTAAGGGGTACATTGCTAATACAAAATGAAATTACAAGAGATGCTCGCGGAGTCCTCCCACGGCATTAATTTGTATCAAGAATTTGTAGAGATTTAGCTTGAGCCGGGACGGAGTGTTCATCGCAGCCGGCGAGCGTTAACACTTATTAAGGGGGTGCATCCCTGCGACAGATGTAGGGGAGGGCCCGCCATTTGCGTAATGTCAGGAATGGTTACACTCGATTTAATAAAACTCCGACAGCATTTCATTCTGAAGAATTTAAGAGTCAATTCGTTTTAAACGCCACTGTAGTATAGCGAGAAAAACCGTGAGCCGAAACGTGCCTCGAATACATTGCCAAGGCTTGGATTTCTTATCGGTAGCAATTGAGATGAGTACTTATGGCTTTTCGAGTGGCTCGGCTTCGTTTAATTTGTTGTTTCAGCGTGGAATTTTTATTAACGTCTCCCCTCACTTTACATTTTTAGGGACGTGTTCCTTATTGGCAAGTCAAGGTGAAGACAAAGTTTGGCCTCGTATTTTTGCTTTCCTTTGAGCACCTCTCCGCGGAGGTTGTGAATAGTAAATAGATCGATGACCACAGGTTTGCAGCATGTAGTTTGCGGTTAACCTGTTGACTCGTTGTGGTTTCAATGTGTATACACGTACGTACATGTATATTGCGAGCGATTAGTCATACCAGCTGCGGATAACTGGTCGTCGTTCATTATTCAAGTTCAGTTAGTTTCTGGCGCGTAGTGTATCTCGAGTTGCGTGATCCTACATAAGACATAAATCTCAATATTCAATCGAGGCTGGCTGCTGCTATAACGTTGTGATTTTATCTCACCATCTTTATCAGAAGCATCTATCAACTTTCACACAGGGATTTTTCCCCAGGCATGATAATAGGACTGTATAAAATTATAGTGCTTCACTCATTTTACTTGCAAATATAATCACATTATGTCCAAGCTTTGTGACTGGGTTCAGAAATTAATAGCAACACAGAGCGTGTGTCGATCGAAAACACAAGGGGACCACTCAGCAGATGCTTATCTGCACACGCGCTCTCTGCCTCCGACCGAATTCTGTTTCTACGTACTAAAGTCAATATGTTAGGTAATATACTTTATTTAGCTTACTTAATTAATTCAGGTTTCCCTAATTTATTAATTGTACCATACTGATTAGATGAATATACTATTTTACTTGTTACGTACTTGACATTTGGATTTTATGAAAAACAATATAATTATTACTAAGTAGGTAAATATAATTAGTTCTTTGAATAGTTGAAGTTATCTTGTATAAAATATTTTTGATGGTTTGCAATAAATATTGTATTGTATAAGGAATATCTTAAAGGTTATTTAAAAAGAATCTTATATAGGTACTAAATAAAGGTGCTTATTTATCTTTTTCTCTCTCAGATTTACATGCAAACTGTATGATTTATTATTGTTAGCTCTACTGATTTATGAAATTCAATTTTAATGTAATTTTAAAAGATCAATCAGATCATGCCTGCTGACGCACTGTGTGTGTGATACGTGTTTGAATAAAATTTTGAGCTGACGAGGGTTGCGGCGTGTTTAAATTGTTTCAATTTAAATGATTTATCAAATCTTAAGGGCACAGCCATTTTTTGAACACATTTATAAATTCCAGGGCACGCTTAACTTCTATTGCTATCTATATGAGCGTTTGAATTTTGATGTTTTGAATTTTTTGTACATTTTACTTTGTTTATAAATATGTAGTACTTTTTTATCTCACTCATGAATCTATTTCCTGATGATGCAGATCTCACGGGGTTTTATTCATTCGATACTTAAAAAATTCAACGAAACGTCTGCTTATATACCGAAAATTAACAACCATTCATATTTTAGTTACAAGGGCTATAATTAAACTTGATAGTTAAAGTATGTACTTGATTTAAAATCTATTAAATATGTCTGTTGACGGTAACCGGCAATGTGTATATTTCAGGTATTCTATACAGTACTAATTTCGGAAGCCGTGGTATTATAAGCTTGACGCCAGCAACGAAAATCTAATTATCCCTAAATATGCGAACATAAAATAATATAAGTAGGGTTCTACAAGGACATTACACAAACGTTTCTAGTAACATGTGGCGTGTAAATGTGACTAAACGTAATTAATGATCGATTGTAGCTCGTCGACCATAGAGAATGGTCCGCACCCTCCGCAAATCTTTACCGCCTCAAATGGGACTCCCTAGAGACTACAGTGCCTTTTAATTTGCCAGTATTAGGGGTACACCCCGCTTGCCACCGTATTCGTAAGATTTTTTTAAATTATACGTTAAACTGTACAATCGATTTTGCTCGAAAGAAATAAGTTAGGTATTGCTTACTTTTATATCAATTGCCTGTTACATTCTATTTCCGTGAGCTGTGGGCATCAAGAAAGAAGTGATTAAATTCTATAGCAAAGGAATTCAAAAGCCACAGCCGTTTTATAAACCAGCTTGTGAAGAAGTTTAAAGTTAAAATAATACTCCTACTTTCTCGTTTTTAAACTAGAACGTAAAATTAAATAAATACTACAAAGTGTAGCTTTTTTAATGTCTGCCAGGTTGCCGTGTATATTTACACACATTGCGAAGTAACATTTTTCTTTTAATTGAACTGTATACTGTACCATACATATTAAATATACATTTTGTAAGTTAAATTCCCTCCTAAGTAATGAAACGTAGTTCAGTATCATGTAGATTTACAAAAAGCTGTTTTTTTTAGTTCACGCCTACATTAATAGATGGCGCTGTCTGTCACTCGTCCGACAAAATGTGAATAAAATCATGACTCTGGGGGTTCTCATTATATTAAATATAATAATGTTATTCAAATTAGTGTCGTCAAGCATAGCTTATAAACAATAATTTATTTTTAATTTTAAAATGATATTTTAAATATTAACTTTTAAACCATCGCGTCGAATGATTATAATAAAATAAAATTAAGTACAACACGGGGGTTAACGCGTACACCAGTTTTTTATTTTGGCTTGTATTACCGACCGAGTTGCACCGGCGCGGTCATGGTCGCCCGCAGACTCAGTCTCAGTCTGCTTGTGGTCGAAACGTCATAATAATTAAAAACTTATGTTTGCGTTTTTTCTTCAGTAGTAATTTATTTTAATTATAATATTTTTTCATTACATTCCCAATATTTACTAATCACACTTCATTATTTTTAAATGAATGTAAGTATTACCTGTTGTATTCAGAAATATTAAAATGTGTATGTAGGCACTTGTAAACACGCTGCGCGCGAATGCGTGGTTTATGATGTCACGGGGCTGCGCACATAACAAGCCGGCACCATGTTATTTGTGACCAAAAAGATAAACAAGTGAACTATCTCCTGGATGTATCTGTATTCAACAAATATGACGAGATACAAGTATGTCCCTAACTAAAGTAAAGATGAATGTGTAATTATATTGTAAGCACAATATAGAAGATAGAGAGATAAGAAACATTACTTTTTAAATCTTCTAGCGTTCTGCTATCTAACACAACTGACGTAATAATTTAAAATTAAACCCCCGTCAACGATCAACGTCAAGTATGACCATTTTCTTGCATTTATCATTGGAGTAAGAGCTAATTTCAAATCGATCACACCTGTGCAAGTTGCTTACATCCCTCAATCAAATACATCAGAGCTGATAATCTACTAACGGCTGAACAGATTTTCATAAATCATAGCTAAGAACACTCTCGATCAAATGACCTCAAAAACAAAAAAATATGAATAAAATCGGTTGAAACGTTTTGGAGCTACGATGGCACTATTTCAGGGAAAAATTATTAATATTAAAATAATGTTATTATTATAATAAGCGTATAAAATAAATATACATACAGTTACCTTGGGTATTTCAATTCAAAGAGAACGACTTATTGTGCACAAACGACAAATTTATTAAAGTCATAACTACGTACATGCCTGAAGTAATAGTGTTTTGTTTTTCTAAACCTGGTAGAAAAAGCTACCTTCGAATGTTAGACTTTTTTGTAATACCGATCAAAGGAGTAGTGGAGTACGGAGCTGGCAACTTGAAACACTTCTTACAATGTAGGTGCAGCAGCCTCGCCTCTGGGCTCGAACCGCTTGTTTCGATAGCATCGCACAACCCCCTCTGTCGAATTTTTAATCAGAACCGTTGATGTCGCCTGCGCGTCGCGGTTGCCCTGGGGTGTTAGGCTGGAGCTCATAGCCGCAGCTTGGGAGCTACGGCTACTGTTAGCTTCAACTCACTAGGGTTGGCCATTGTTGAGTCCATACGGTGAGTTTTACAGCAAAGAAACAGATTAATAATTAATTACATCTTGACTTATGAAGTTTAACCGTCTACTGATAAACCAAGCTATTACAACCATTCTTTGGGCTTAAAAGTTCCAAACCCCTGGCTTGAGACTAGTATATGTATATCAACAACACGACCTGATTGGCGCCGCGGCTTAGCGATTGGACTGCTGCGCTAAGGGTTGCGGGTTCGATTCCCGCACGGGGTAAAACTTTGTGCGAGTCACAGATGTTTGCCCCGAGTCTGGATGTTTGTGTATGTGATATTTCATGTTTGTGAAACGCACCCACGACCCAACAGAAATTCCTAGTGTGGGGCGAAATTTTTTTTTATAAAAAAAAATCTATTTGGAAGTTATACGTTCCTACACAAGCTGATTGGTAGATAAATGCAATCATAAATCTATTGGTGGTCTAAAAAGAAAGATATCGTTATTGGTGTAGCGTGCGGCACTCTGGGAATATGAGAAGGCAAGTCCGGCGTAATGTTTATTTGATACAAGTAATCGCCACATGATGTATGGAACCGATCGGCGCGGTCGCTTGCCGCGCGCCGCTCACTCACCGTCCACACCGACGTAAGGTTTATGATGATTATTCGATCTAAATGATGATTTATTACAGGATTAGGCAGGCACACGGTCCATTTTGTGGGGAGATTGGCTTTATTTATATTATAATACCATCCTCACATTAAATCGGGAAGAAATCGGCTTTACTGAATATTAATCACCGTGTTACGAGTATTAGTAAAATGCTTGCTGGGGTGGATCTACTAAAAAAAATGGGTGTTAAAATGACAATGATATATCAATGAAAAAAACTGTTAATATATTATTGATATTAAGGTACCTAATTTATAAAACCACGCCTTTATAACTCAAAACATTATGAGTATAGAAGTTATTAATGTACCGAGAATATACATAATCGTAATAATCACAGGGCGGTTTACCGCGCTGTTTTGATTCCATTGTGTAAAACAAAACTTTGTAATCTTGGTATCGTTACTCCAAAAAGCAATTTAATTTACCATCCTCCCAAGATTTAAGAATTTAATATTGGCAGCAGCTTGTTTCAATGGACGGATGCTTTTTTCGTTCCCATAATTTTTAAACACGAGATAACAAATTATGTTTTTTAAAAAGAAGTGGTCTGAGATTCACCGTTCAAATATTGTCCCCAGCGGCCAATGTAGTAAATAACCATTATTACGAAGGACATCCTCAAGCTTGTATCCAAGACAAAGGTAATCAAATTATAATTTCAAATTAACCTTCGTTGCAGGCGGCTTTAGGACTCAACAATATAAGTTAAAGTAATAATTTTAATTTGTCGACAAAAACGTTTGTTTTCAACAAATTTGGTTTTGTTGAACTTTGTTGTGGCTTGGCGACATACATTTTCCTATTCAACTTGCTTGATAAATCTGGGGCTGGTTTTGATATGGTTGGGAGTCTTCATAAACACAACATGAAACAAAAAATGTACAAACCTGCCTCTACATTACCCAATTAGACTTTGTTGTTGTTTTGATTCAGACAATAAAAATAATCATGTTTTCCATTCGCCTTGCGCAAAAATGCAAAATGCATAACTTTTAACTTTAGGCAAAGAATAACAAAGACGCCATTTAAATTACTTTAATATAAGTTTGTTTCTTTGAATCGCAATGTTGAGGGGAAATTTTCGGAATTCGTCTTAAAACATTTCTTGAAAGAAGAAGCTTCCGACGTTGGCAGGAGTTAGACGGGCCTCAACATGTAGAAAGTAAAATATGAGTCTACAAATAAACTTGCAACAAACGCCACACTAAAATGTCGTGACCGAACTCTGTTCATGGAATATTTTACAGACTTGCTACGAAATTAACTTCTATGATGTTACAGTTGGCGCATGAATGGGAACTAAGTTTGCATTTACCTTTATATACTTTGTATTCACTAATTAACTTCAGAAGAACTTATTTATTAAGGAACAGATACTATCTATATTTCGATGATATTTATTTATTTATAGATTATGCACAAATTTAAAAATGTTTACAGGTGCGGAATTAATGCTACAGGCATTTTCTCCCTGTCAACCTTAGGATGGTGCGGAAATGTGACCTTGGTAGGTGGAAGAAAGATAGTAACAATTGAAAACTTAACTAATACTTAGGTAAATATCCTTAAAAGTCGCTAACTACTATACATAGTCAAAATATTAATGTATTCTAATTATTCAATCTCATATACATATAAACAGGTATTGACTTTCCAAAGTCAATAGAATAATAATTAATGAATGAACTTTTACTAAGACCTTATTCATTTACTAAAACTGTGTATTATAACGAAATGACGATTAACAATGCATTCACGTCAATGCGTCACCAACGATTAGTATAACCGCGCGAGACGTATTTATAAAGGATGGAAACTGCAATCGTCGATAATATAAGAGTAGGTAACATGCCCCGCAGCGACCGTTGATTCAAAAGAAAGACAAGTAGAAAGTTTCCCGCCGAAGACATGAAATCATAGAACGATTTCTTTTACGACTTCGGTTTCAACTTCATAGCGATGAATTATGCAGAGAGGAGAGAGATTTCCTGCGATAAAAGTCGTAACACCCAAGAGTCTTCTAAAAAGAACGGATACGAACGTAAAATATTTAAATTTGGATTTTTTGTCAGAATTACCGACTACCCTAAATATTGATATGAATTTGGAATAACTAAGTCGTGAGCCATAAATATCTACCCAACTTCTTACTTATCGTATATAAGTTATTGTTACCTAGTTATATAAGAAGGTAAGATGCTCAAAAGTAAAATTGGTAATAGCAGTTAAATCACAAGTTTTTAATAAACGAAGAATTAATTTTCTACACTGCAAACGCATACCTACAATCTATCAGCAAAAAATCCATTGCTAGTTTATCCACCAGACGTTGGCAACATTAGGTAATATGCTTCGGTATTTTTTTAATTAGCATTGCAGCGTGGAATAGAACCGAAAGCGAGTCCGCCGCAGTCGCTAGACGCAGCAGTGAGCGGGGTGCGCTGTGCGCGTCCTGAATACCTAATTGACTAATATTAGTTGTTCCGAGGGGGAACTTCCTTAGAGGTGAGCACAAAACTTGAGACAAAGAACACGTACGGGCCTTGTAAGGGCTACTTTTTAACTTTTAATACGCGAACTTGATCCATCACTATCGCGGTAATATGAAAATGTTATTACGATTAATGGATGAATAATTACAAAGAAAAAAACAAACCATAACAAATTATTCAATTGGTTCTATTTTCCGAAATAACTCTTTAAAAATCTAATTTGACAAGCGAACCTAAAATACAAAAGGTACAGACCCAAATCATTTGACCACAAAATGTACATACAATAAAGTTTAGCGCTCACAACAACTTAACTTAAGCTCACTTCATAAAAGGTGTATTGTATCCATTTGAAGTTGCAATAAAGCTCCCACAGCGCATAGTACAGACTTTGCAGGAAGCGTAGGTTTCAAATGAAATAAATTCCATTAGCGTAATTGGTAGCAAAAGCGACTTATAGGCCTGTGTTTCGTTTCGTAGAGCGAGCGCACGGCCTGCCTTTTTTAGTCGTCGAATGCAGCTTTTTAATACTACAATGACAATAAAAATATGTGTCTCAGTTAATTCTTTACAATAATGTTTCAACTTTGGAAATAAATACAGCACAAGATTTTTGAGTTGCAAAAGGCGACGCATTCCCTGAACACAGTTTCAGGTTACTTTGTTATGCTAATCTTCATAATTCTTTAGGCGGAGAAAGTTTTGGGCAACTTGCTTTTTTGAAAATAACTTGTAATTCAGTCGTAATTTGTTACGCCGTTGAATGTTTACTTACTCGGACGAAGTTAAAACCCACAGGTTTGCCGGTATCTTTTTTATTTAACTTTTCTAGCATGTTATACATTGTGTGTTATATTTTATTGAATGAGTTCTAATACTGAGAATGAACTATAGAGAATATACGTATACTTAATGTTTACAGCAAATAATATTACTAAGAATTTGTTACCACGGTAATTATAAACTCAATAATCAGGGTTCCTTGTACCTAAAACTAACCTGACAGTTTTGTAAAGCTCCTGCCTTGTTCAAATTAACGAAGAAAACTTCTCGATCAAGTCCGTCTACCTGAAAACACAAAGTAAACTCCGTGCCTTCGCAACTTATCCATTAACTTAAGTAGTATCTGTAGACAGCATGGGAGAGAATAGTGCCTCCACCTCGTGTTAGAGATAGTTTGAGCGTTAAACGAAATTTATGATATTAGATTGATTGGTTAGCAGGTACTATCTGTTTAGTTGCCGATCTTTTGTTCTGTTTGTAAATTGAAACCATTTTACTTTGTAGCAACTATTTGTAATTTATCATGCGCAAAATTCGTTGTGAAAAGAATTGCTATACGACATCCCAGAATCACAAGTCACCCTTTACATTATGCTGCTGTAGAAGGCGTCTGATCAAGCGTGACTTTCTCAGATTGTTAATGTATTCCTTGTAAAATTTTATATGGTAATTTTACAATAGGTTTCTGATAAAATCACCAAAGGGTTTCAATCGGGTGGTTAGCTAAGCTTAGAAAGTCGTGCCGTGTTCTCTATAAAATCTTCATTAATTTAAGAAACTTCCCACAATTTCCTTTTGACTCGAAACCCGAAAATGAAAAATTATTTCTTGAATTTTTACTTTACTTAAAATCTGCACAACGTTGTAGTCGACGACCGCTTTATTATTTATGACAAGGAACACGAAACTCATCTCGAGTTATAAACTTCTTGGAATTTCTCCTGAAGTAATACAGAGCTATTATTATGATGTCCCCACAAAAAATATTCGCTGTGTAGCGGGGCCAGGGTCGGGCACGGGGGTGCCGGGCGAATGTAGTCCCGCAGTGGAGTTCAAGGGGGACAGACGTCTCCGACACGTATTATGGCGGACGCCATCCCTATAAAATGTTATCGGAATCCTTGTTGTTCTCTAATTATATTGCTTTGTAAATTGTTTACAATTGTTGTCAAAATGACTCAAAGTAAGGGAAAATCTTTATTATTGTTTTATAATTACCCTGCTAGGGTGTAATATAATACTTAGCAGGATGGGTTCAAACGATGTTACTTGTTTAATGACCACTCTTTATTTTAACAACATTATGTCATTATTAAGAAAAATGATATAACAATAAATGAGTTAAATAACTTTTCAATGGTCAATGTAATAAAAACAATGCTTGGGGTGAAATCGATTTGCGTAAGATACCTCGTGAGTCGTGTGGTAGCCGAGGATTTGGGAATGCGCGCTCTATGCGGTGATCTTTTTACGACTATTCGACAACCGTAAACTTTTATCGCATTCCTTATCCGAGAAGCACTGCATTCTAAGCAAGGGTACTCTCTGATCCCCCTAATTGTTGATGGCTTTTAGGGTTACAATCTTTACGTTGGATTGTAGGTTATGTTAGATTTGTATTTAAAGTTATAATTTAAATAAGTAGTTCCGCTTACTTGTAGTTTTACAATTACCAGATGTCATTGTTTTATTTTTTTGTTTTTATCTTTTTATTAACTACTGTTTTATCTTTTTTTCATGAAATACCATTTGACTTAAAACCAGAACTGTTTTGATAATTATGTTTATTACAATGGTGGTGACGTAAAAATTAATTCGCGACGCAATTAGCGCAGTGGCTAAACGATTGGACTGCTGCCCTAAGGGTTAGGGTCATCCACACAGGGCAAATATTTTTGCGAACCGCGGATGTTTGTCCCGAGTCTGGGTGTTGTTGTATGTGATATTTCATGTATGTGTCAATTCCTAGTGATAATTAAAAAAACGTTATATCTGGATTCTGGATCCAAATCTGCAACCATGTAGATGTTTGTCGAATGTATGAAACACTCTTATTGCGAAGCCTTATTTAGGTAGCTGACCGAGCAGCAGACAGTATTAGTATAATCCTGGTGTCTAATAAATTTCCAAGAAAAATCACATATTTAGAACATGTATTTACATGAAAGTTTAAAGCCAAGTTTTCCACATACTAAAATAAACGTAACACAATGCGCAGCAATAAACTGACATGGCAATAAAAATCACAATCGCGCTGTTCGCTTAGTAGTAAAAAATATGTACAATCAGGTTCTAACCTATGTTTACCTTTATAAGTAAGGCTTTTTTTTTATCTATCATTATCAGAATCAGATGATAACACTGTCCAGAGTAGCTTTTGATGCAGAAAACATGAATATTGAGTTGTATGGAGTAGATTCAATATTTATTGTGGCGTTCTAAGGGGGAGGCTTTGTTCAATAGTGGACGTCTTCTGGCTGATGATGATGATGATGATGATGGAGTAGATCCTTTCTTGTGTTAAATAATTACTTATTATGGGGTTTATACATCAGCCAGTTTATACATCTTGGCATATTATAAATGTTTAAGGAACCAATCCAAGTGAATAAGAGACTAAACCCTAAAGGCCAACGCAGGTCGGGACGGCATGGCAAGGGACAAATACGAAATATATAAATTTTTATACTTTAAAACGATGCCATGGCATCCCTCCGCTGGTGCCTGTGGCGGGATGCCACGGTAATTAGTGTCGTATTTCTAGAACAATACGTTTGAATGTCCATTGGTAAAAATTTAAATTCCTTGCCATGAGGTCCCGGTCTGCGTTGGACTAAAAGTATATGCAACTTACGAATAGACCAGTCAATGTAGTTACAATGGACCTAAAGACAAAACTGTCGAAATGTGGGTGAGCTATATTGTGCACCTCTGCCTTCCCCTCCGGGGAAATACATGCGTTATGTTATGTAGTTGTTTATACAAATGTTAACGAAAGTATTTTCTTTGAGTATAAGGCTTACCGAGTGCCTTTATGTCATACATAAGGCTAGACACAACATATTATGATTAGCTAATTTTATTAACAATTCATTTAATTATTTTATATGATTACGCTAAGAGATCGTAGCATATGCAAATCAGTGGTCACTGCTTACCTCACTGGGAAATAGGCGTGTTTATATGTATGCATGTGAGTACAAAAATCCACTTTTCGAATTAAAATTTAATTAGGTCATTCAAATGAAAATATATCTTCTCCGTGTACTTCTCTTTCGGAACAATAGATGTAAACACATTTTTATCTTTCCTGACTCCAAGTTAGAACCGTTACCTATACAAAAGAAATACATACGGCTTAAATGGCTTACGACAATAAAAAAAGTTTTTGTGATGTTTTTCTTCCAAACCACTTAACAAGCTTGGCGCACGTAGACATGTTTGTGTCTTGCTTGCATTATGACACCGTGTTACTATAAGATTTAGAGGGGACAAAAGTGAGGAGACGCGGCGGCGCCAAACATGTTGCCCACTTTGTCATAACTACTGTACACTGTGGAAATGTTCTAATGTCTAATGGAACTGATCTCCCTAATTCCTTAGTACCATATACTTTACATAAATGGTTTATAATTTTAGATTGATCTGCTTAGTTTTGAAATTTGCTGGAGATCGTTGGTAAACGTTGTAAGACGATCTCCTGCAAATTTCCCATTTGAATTGTCCAAGAAGAGTTCCAGTCTAAAAGTAGGTTGGTGTTCAATGTAGGACATATTATGGACGACTGCTGTAATATTCTGGATTTCTGGTGGTTATAAATTATTACAGTGTCTTTAGGTGAACCACATACTCGTATAACGACGTGAGACAATAATATTTCACCTCAATGTCCTTATTGTATATATTCGCACAATTATTAGTTTGACATAATTATCCTAATTAAAATAGGCAAGCTACTATTACTATAACATATAATGGACAACTTGATACTTCGTCGACCTATTGTTATAAACCAACGTCAACGCTAAGGAATATAGTTTGAATAATAAGTATCGGTACAGACGTCAACTTGAGAAAGTCGGTGGCGAACTTTCCCTATTCACTCATTACGGCGGGGACCTCTTGTTGCAGGTTGTTGTCATAAACTTAACTACTGCGTACTTCCTCTATTTGAAAAATAAACTTTTAATAAGCCCCGGCGACATAACATGCTTTGTTTAAGCTCCCCGTTCAAACTGTAAGTACTTACATTTCAAATTAGTAGCTGGTAGATTCGTGTAATTAGCATAAGAGCTTCGAAGTTTATGATAATGCAGAAGTTGCGCGACCGTTTTGTTTGTGTATAACAACTGCGACTAATTTTAGTGTAACGATGAAAAACGCACAAGTTAACATAGTGAAACTGAGTTAAGAAGCACGCAGCAGGCGATGTCTCAGGCCGGCGTAATATACGCTAACGGTCCGGGACAAGACAAATGTGTTTTCTCTCGCTTGCTATTAGAAGCTTTCCGCTGGCTCCGCTCTCGTGTGCCCCCTGGATCTTGATTGAAAACGGTAGCTTATTATTGGATTTTTAGACGATGTGACAACAACGTTTATGTCGAATTATTTGGTTCTGTGGTGTTATTTTGTAAAGGTTTTCAAAGCCTGGGCAAAATTATTTGTATTTTGACGGTATTCAATTAAAATGTTGTCAGGAGCGTTTTGTAAATATTAACGGCATACATCATTTAATTAAATAAAGTTATTGTTATAAATTAACCGGAAATCTGAGGATAGACCTCAGTGATGTGTCATAGGAGAGTCCTATGCCCAGAAGTAGACAGAAATAGGTTGATGATGATGATGAAAGTTAATATGAAGGTAGCTTAAAACAGAATGTCATAATTATTACATTTATACTATTAGGACCCTTAATTTACGTTTGATCAATGTATTGCGTGTCCTCCCTCCTTCACTATCAAACCTGCGATCCTGAAGCCGCTTGCCAAGCGTGTGGATTATGGCAAGCCCCCCCACTCCAGCTGGTGATGATGATGATGATTTGTATTCTTTCTCTGTAGCCCCATACAGACTTGGATATATATCCAGGTGGTTTTCCACATTTTCCAATTTATTATTTATATTTGTGGGTGCTGTGGTCAATGTAGCTATTCGAAGCACCCATACCAAAATGTTTACATCGAACCAACATACCTATATGATACTAAATTGTTAAAATATTGTCGAATATTAAGTACTAAACTAGTACATCCTTAACTAATCTTATAACGGTAAAATATTTAGTATCTACCCTTTATAATAATTAGGATATTACTTATCTAAGCTTTGTCTCAGCTAACTCTATGGTAATAAGTAGCTTAGTAAGCCTTATTAGTTATTTTCTTTAAGATATTGAGATTATTTATAATAGAATTGAGGTACGTAGTCACAGGAATCGGTGGCTTAAATCATTAGACAGATATAATATAAAGACAAGGGTGGCAGCATTCACGTCGCAGCTAGTTAGCAGCGCAAACTGGCTCGTCGTCGGTGTTCGCGCAAATTAAATTTGTCTCGAATGCTCTGTGAGTGTGGAGCCGAAGTCCGCCCAGCGACCGGAGCGCGCCGCGACCAGCTCGCGCCCTACACGCTCCCTCCCATTACTGTCACACTATTTGTCTATTGACATAAGTTGGTACATTACGACCATCTGACAAGATAAAGCCACGGTAAATGGGAGAAACTTTTTGTGCTTAATACCATTGTCGTTCCGGACTTGGTCGATATAATTTATTCTTTCAATGCATTAAGTATTCGCTTAGTTGTTAATTGATAATGCATGCAAGTATCGATAAGCATGTAGATAATCCATTTAAGTATTAAGTAGTAAAGATGTACAAGTAGTAGTTAGCTGTGTGAGATAAACAGTTTTGCTGTATTTTTAATAAATTTCGCGCCGCAGTAATTGTATAATTTACAATAACATTACATAACAAAATGTTCGCTCGGAGGGGTGTGAGTATTACATTGTAGCATGACTTGTGCGTTTTATCGAGTGTTGGCGAGATTAATGGCGGCTCGTCGCACGCTCGCGGCAATTACACGCGCAATGTGGCAGGCCCGTGCTCGCATCATGGTTTTGTTGCGTTCATCAGCCGAATGAACGTCACCGAAATGACGCAGCCGACACCGAGCCCAGCCACATTTGCTTTACGATACTCAATAATGCGACGAATTCTCTGCGGACGAAGAGCAGATTGTCTACCAACAAATGTTGACTTATTTCGCGTTCACCGAGTCTGGTTTTTGCACCCTAATTTATTCAACGAAATATCTTCCTATTTGATATTTGGCTGCGACTCAAATATTTTCAATGGTAATACAAATAAAATTGTATCTTTAACACCCTTTCTTTGCCGTACTAGCTTGTCCTAATATTTCGGCAAAAACAGAACACGTCGGTATGACATGATAAATGTATTCATTAGGAATGCAAATTTATATAATTTCCTTCTAGTAGCCACGCTCTCATACATATGAAATACTCATTCATAAAATATTCAAAATGGTTTCATGCTCCTTAATTATCTGTGTTTGTACGTCGGCGAAAAGTTTCATATGTTTCATGTTATTTCTGGCCGTGTTGCATCTTTTAAACTTAAATTAAACACAATAACTCGCAATAATTATAAACTGCAAATATTTTACTTGGCATCATAAAACTGACAAATTATGATTGCGCGTATAAAACAAAACAAAAATTAAAATCCTTTCTCAGTATAAATGTGAACATAAGTGCAGTACATATTTGAGGAAAATGGATTGCAACATGTTTTTTTAACACAGAATGAAATGTTAACACAATTAACACGTACTAAAATATCAAGAGACAACAGACTACAATAACTTTTTGTGTTTGCTCAGCGCAACAGCAATTTTCCGTGGACACAAGTACATAACGAATGTTTGCACAAGTTCCAACGGTAATGCAGCGGCGGCGTGTTTCACGACAACGCTCTTTACCCGCACAACGAAGCCACACAATGATCACATAGCCTTTACAACCGACTGCTAATACCCAGCGATTTCCAGGTACAATTAAAAGCAGGTCACACAACGTGCAGCTTTTATAGCCAAAAGGGTTTTGCGATGTCGACAACATGTTCGAGTTTTCAACGAAAGATAAGGTTTTAATAGAATTATAAATTATTAGACGAAATAAGAAAATATGTTTCGTAACCCGTAGACTTGTAGCAGCTACGAGTTTCCTGTCATCGTAGTAATTGTATTGGTGGCGTAGTGGTCTGTAGTTCGTAGACGTAGCACGTGTCGGCAAGTCTCGTAAGTGGTGCGTGGGAATCACAAGCTAAATGACTATTCTAATGTATGCGTGCACAATTTACAACTTGCCCATAAAATTTTTGGGAAGTGAGTTATAATTTTTATAAAAATTACAACTTGTGGTATGAAAATCGTTGTTAATCTATAGGATGTATCCTATATAATATCCAATTTTAGTATCCTTATCACATAGTAAACGAACTATGTAGTACGAAATAGCGTCCAAGGCTGCACAACACATTTTCAATCCCATTCAATAAACAATTCAGAGAAATCTAAACATACGTTTACCAAATCTGCTAAGAGGCCCATCTCGGCGCTACGTGACTGAATCGAAACGAATTTGTCCTACTAAAGCCGCAGCTTTTTTCTCACATTCGATGGACAGATAGAGATAGTAGTCCCTTCCAACGAATGGTCACACTAAATCCTTAACACTCAACTTCACTGTGACTTGCAGCACTTTTCGTATCTTTCAATGTTTACCGAGGGATCTGATAAACTAAAACCTGGTTCGTTCTTTTGTTTATTTACAATTTTTACTATATAACCTTCTTATTCGGGTTTATTGAAGACGTGACATATGTGTTTTCACTGAAAAATAATAAAAGATCCTAATATAAATTGAAGCATGATAAAAGCAAGCACGAGAACACTAATAAAATAACACGGCTGGTATATATACTATTTCCTTGCAGTTTTATGAAATCAGAGAAAGAATAATGGAAAAGATTCGTCAGCCAGTGCGAGGCAAACGCGCCTCGCGAGGCTTCCACCAGGTGCAAAGATGTTTCATGATTTAATTTGGGACTTAGGGATCTGCTCTATTGAATCTATTGAACCGTACAATCTTTTTATCTCAGTCACATTCTGCAAGCGTTCACTTTACGTCCCCACATTTATGGGTAGCTTTATTAAGCGTCGTCAGTATACAATTATCGAACAACATGCTCGGATTGTTTACTATTTTTAATATGTAGTAATCACATTCAGGTGCCGCGTAGAGTAGATAGAATCAGCCTTATTACTATAAATTGCTAATCAAATATCATGCGACTGTTTTATTTCAGGTCTAATGGTTTTGGAAATATTCAAATAACCGCAACCTCACAGACACTGAACAAACGCACAAAAACAAAATCACGCATGGATGGGCGCGCCGCGCCGCGAGCCGACGGAAAAATGAATGGGTATTTTGCTATAATGGCGACCTCAGACAGACAATACGCGTTCACTATATACACAAAAATTTTATTGAAATATTAAATAATTCTGTGCAAAAACCAGTTAAATTAATTATATAATACATTCATTTAGTAATACTCGTTTCAGTGCGTTTGTGTTCTTATGGTAAAAAGTCATAGGGTGAAGTAGAAGGTTAAAGGTCAGAAAGTTGATACAATTGACTTAGTCTAGAAATCCTTAATTAATAATCAAAGTCAACGGACAAAACTAACTATTACCTATCTCATTAAAATTCACAAATTGTCCCAGTCTTAGTGATTGTTTAAACAGGTATAGTATAGTTGCGTAATGAGATATTTTTCTTGGAGATGATCACACCATGTTATTGCAATGTGTATAAAGCTAACTAACGCTGGGCCGGCGCCGGGGCCGGCCGGCGGCCGCGTAAGGAATACCAAGCAGTCGCCTCACTTCCTCGGCAGGCCTCAGCTAATATTGTGCTGACTCACATACCTTTTACTAATGTACACCCTTTATCGTTTTATTTCCTTTTTACGTCAACGCTGACGTGATGCGTCTTAATTACTTGTTACCTGTTTACTCGTATATAATTAAATATTTATTCATAGCGTAATAATAGCTTTTATCGATGACACAATTACAATAGACAAAATTATTTAAGGTCATTATGATTTAAAGCTGCAATCAAATTAGGTTCGTTCGTTGAGTTAATTATATATTAAATGCGATGATGATATTTGAATAGTAACAGGTTATCGTGGTATGTGTACAAATAGGTATAAACACAACAAAATATTGGATGCTATAATTCATACTTCTATATCCATATTATAAATGTAAAAGTAACTCTGTCTGTCTATTACGCTCTTAGGAATAAACCGCTGGACGGATTACGATTAAATTTGCGTCACACAATTAATAACTGACATTGATACTCATCATAAATACCCCAAGGTTTGGGATCTTTAGTAAAGACGACTAGAGAAAAGGGGCTCCTGCTAGCTTGCTACTCTTTTACCTCTTCAGAGAATACAAGCAAGAAGATATAATAGAGATAAAACAGTCTAATAAGAATCAATGTTTCTAAGAGAAACAGAACTAGACCGAACAATTCACTTTGTTTTCTATATCTTCACATATTTTTAGCGAAAGAAACTTAATAATATTAATAGTGTCCATAAAGTTTTAGTAGTAGGTAGTCTCGGAACCTTGACAGAGTTTTGCTCCGCATTAATAGAGGCTAGACTGTTTTAATATAAGGTATTGCGTAGCTCAGTCATTGAACGTACAGATACGTTCATATAATACATACGGCTATAACATTTGTATGGACGCATAGATGCGGTAATGTGAGTTATTCGTTTTGAAATTTGGAGTTAGTTATTCACTGGGTAGTGTGGTATAAATGTTGATACCGAACTTTAATGAAATGGGTATTGTGTTCGGACGACCAATTCTAGTTATTCAAATTTCACATTTAAATAAAAATGTTGATTACAAGCTCTTATCAACTAAGTTAGTTAGTAAGACCTGGACCACGGTTAGGCGAAGGTCGCGAGTTCGAATGCCGTTTAGGTCCAAATTTGTCAAATTTCCTTTATCATCTTGAACTTAAGCTAAGCATGGCTGAAGATCGAGCTCAGTGGCGTGCTATAGGAGAGGCCTATGTCCAGCAGTGGACTGAGATAGGCTGATGATGATGATGGGCAACACGATAAGATGACATTCAAAGTCATGTAATTCTAGTTATTTCAAATAGGTTTTTTAGTACCGATCTACCTAGTTTCATTTTCTTGATGACAAGGGTGACATCCATTACTTTAGCTGGCTTTTTAACTACTCATGTGTTTTTAGAGAGTATCTAGGATTGAATACGTCCGGCGCACCTTGAGCGATCTATCTCGCTACCATCCTTGTTGACTTAGCCAGTTTCTACACCACGACATAACCTGTTTCCACTTTTGTAATAATATTGAACAGTGGTGCCTGTCGGGATTTAAGATGGGCATGGCATTTACTTAATTTTTATTTATTACTAGCTAACCCGGGGTATGAAAAATAGATGTTGGCCGATTCTCAGACCTACTCAATATGGTCACAAAATTTCATGAGAATCGGTCAAGCCGTTTCGAAGGCGTACGGGAACGAACATTGTGATACGAGAATTTTAATATATAAGAAGATGGAGCCTGGAGTTAATTAAATTATCTGTCTGTATTTTAATATGACTACAGATCTTTCATGCAAGTCGTATTCTAATAAAATAATAAATATTCTTTAAATGAGTTGTAATACAATTTTAAGAAATCTAATTAAGACCGCTTATAAAATGGAGTGCCAATACATTGTTTATTTTGGGCTAATGGTATAAAACAAAACTCGTAGATTATAAGAAAGATATTAATGAAGACAGAAAAGAAATATAAATAATTTTAAAACAACAAACAGGTATGTACTAAGAGGTAAAGTAACATCGAGTTGATCTGTTAATAAGACCCATTATAGAGTTATTAAAACACATGTTTACTAATCAATATAAATAGTTTCGTCTGGTTCAATCAATGCGAATAGATGTTCGATCAAGTTTGCTATTAGAATTTGAAATCATATTCAAATAGGACGCAATTTACGTATCAACAGTATGTGTTTTGATATTCGAATTATGTGATTATAACTCAATGCATCTGACGCGTGCAGTAATAACATTGTCTGTAGATATTTAGACAGATGTAGGGCGTGACTTCGTTGTTATTGCATCCTGCTGGAGCGGTGACATACGTAACGTGAATGAAAACAATGTCATATGAGACATTGTTGTATGTTTCACATAAATATTTAGACGGAGATACATACGGGTGTTAGTTTCAGCTTGAACGGGCCTGAGATGTTTATTTTTAACCGTGTTTTGATGGAAATACTACGGCAATTCGATTTGATATGGTGATTCGATTTAGTAAGGATCAGATTATAAAAAATAACCTAAAAAGTGTGTACTTTATCATACGGACAAAACTTGTATATTACTCCATTAGCAAGTCCACCATTTCCAGCAGTAATGTAATATTATGAAAGTGTTATTCAAGATCAGTTATTATCGTGTTAAATCAATATCGCCGTAAAGTAAGTAGGTACATAAAAGAAACGCGCCTAACCGTGCGTTAATCCCGGGGAGAATATAGCCAGTGTGTAACTTCTCGCCCCTTTATCGTACCGTTGAAATCGTACTTCTTTGTGAGTAATCCCTCCACGTCCCAGCCATGTCGCCGACGAAGATAGAGCACGATCTTCACAAATAATGTCACATGCGATTCGTTTCAGACGACGTGACTCGCATCACCGTGGCTACCCGCCGTGCCGTGCATAATGGGATAAATATGCTGCGGTTATGTGCCCACACATGGCCCTCAAATTAAGTGAGCGCTATTTACTGCATGCGGCGTAACTTCCTTGCCCGCTTGATTAACTAGATTGTGTTTACCTTTACAGCTGCCTTATTAAATGCAAGATGTTTGCCGAGCTGCGACCTGCGCCAAGCACGCGTGCCGCCAGGCGACGCCTCTGCATGCATTACAATATCAAAGAACACGTTTTATGAGCTTCGAATTAAAGAATTTGTTTCCAGTAGAGTGTTATGGAAGTCATAAATAAAACAGCTTGTTTTCTTATTATTATCTTTCGTTACGGGCCTACATGTCTGTTACATTATCTGCAATGGGTTTGGTGGCTGTCCTAATTTTCTTTTAGGTACATTCTTTTACTAATATGTATGTTGAAAAAAGAATGCAATTCCAGGAACGTCTCAAGTAAAATATGTAATTTGAGATAAAGCGGCATCCCATTCCAGATAAGACGCAGCACGACCCACGTCGAGAGCCATCCGACTCGTTACGAGCCGCCCGAAGCGAGGTGTGATACAAAATCATCAATCTTTCCCGAGATTGTACTATTAAATGCCTCTTCGCTCTTTTCCCTCGAACTCGAGACCAGAAACAAATGTAAAAAGTTGTGTGATAAGTTCAATTTGAATTTGTAAAGCCCCTTTCAGCGTTTCTCGCCTGTTTATCTCGGCGAGGAAAGAACGGAAAATACAAAAGTAAGAGATAGGAAATGAAGAGGCGGAAAAAAGTGTCGGGCTCGGAACAAACGCGGAAAAGTTGGCGTTATCCGGGAGACAAGTTAAATCGCAATTTATTAGGGCGTACCAGTGGGCTTAGCACCGGCCGACGCCGCCAGCGCGAAGCCGTTCCTCGCCGACATCGCGCCAGAGCCGTCTTACCCGATCATATCAGACGTGCAAAGGGTTGCGCCCCACAAATTAACAGGCATGTTAGTAATGCGGTACGCTAAACATCTTTTGCGAAGTATAAGGCCACCAGTGATCCACTAATATTGCTTATACTTTTAAGCCTTTCTTCCTTTAACAAAACACCGTAAAACAACTTAGGATTACTTTAAGATTTTATATTTTAATTGAGATTGATTGACTTGATTTCATAAATAGTAGTTGTTATTATTATGAGTTTAGTAGTTATTAGAGCGAACTCTATCTTTCGTGACCGGATTAACTTCCAAATAATAATAAAGTTTAGGTGCACCTACTCGTACATCCCAGCGCCGCAGCACGTGCTTATGTCGTGGTTGTAGTATCACGCATCTCCAGCCTCATTCACAAATCTTTATTCATGCCCCATATTTACTTGCAGTGAGCGGAGAGTGCGGTCCGGAATATTTTAACATACTTTCAATCTGAATTATTGTTTATTATTCACATGTTTCTCTATTAACGACAATTTCTTTATCTATGAAAACTAATTGTAGCATTTTTTATAATATATCCCAAAGGTTTATTTTATATAAAGAAAATAAATGAATACTACCTATATATATAATATATAGGTACTGAAAAACTAACATTTCGACAATAAATCATTGTATTAGCAGGACGTTATTATGCTGAAGTCCTAATGTACTCATTTTAATATCACTTTGATATATTGAGTATTTCAACATTTAAGATCTTTACATCACACCTGCTAATTGTGGCTGAAACTAATCGGATCTCCTTTCGTGTGCAGATTTCATTATCTGTAGGATCGCGTCCACCGGCCCATACATATTCATACGCGGCGCTCGACGAGTCTCCCGCTGCACGACTAAATCACCGTCGTTATGATCCAATTTTTATAATTACATTTCCTTTTTTGGTCTCCACGTTCAAATAACTATTCTCGTATTGGGCTCTGAATCTATTTCTCAACTGAATCAACGCCTACTCACTTCGATGTTACTTCAGTTCGAAAGTTCTAGAAACAAACTTTTTAATTAGTCTGCGAGGACAAACAAGCTGTGTCTCTTAGTTTGTTCGATACCCTGTGTCTACGTCGGTACATACTTGTCTTTACAAATAGGATAACTGCCTCCGACTGCTTGGTTATTTTAGGTGATTTATTGAACAATCAACCGCATGAATATACGAACAGCTTATTTATAACATTAATTAACGAAGTTCAGGTATATTTCACAACGAAGTTGATAATTAATTAACTACATAATTATGAGCCTGTATCTGAATCGCTCCAACTATGCAGGAAATCTAATAACATAACAGGATTGTTTGTCTTACGGCGAGATGCTTTAATGAATAGTCAACACACCGACAACGTCGCATTGTGAGCAGATCGTCATTGTTTTATTAGCGCTATCGCAGCATCACGTAACGGCGTGTTAAAGCGCATAGTACTTGTAATAATACCTCCCATAGTGACGTACAAGGGGGCGTGTAACCTTAAGCATTAGTGTGGGCTGTTTAGAGCCGGCAATTTTTAATAATGCTGCGCTAAGTGATAATTAATTGGTGTTGAAAGCATTGTAATTATAGTGTTAATTTGCAAGTGTCGGCGAGGTGGCGGGTCGAGTAGCGCAGTCGCGTGGCGTGGTGGCGCGATGGCGATGTGGGCGCAAGCCGCGACTGCCAGGCGCCACAATTACACAAGCCTCCGTAAATCATAAACATCAACCCTCCATTTAATCCAAATAGTCCGTCGTTAGTCGAGCAGGCTGCGTCTAATTTGTCTCCTGTAACTGTAGATTAATTTATTAACATTAATTACATGACAATACGCATTACCTTGTTGCTTGTTGTAGATAAACGTAAGAACTAAAACTTACTTTCTTCACTTGATTATGAAAAGTTATATTTGGAAAAATGTAAGCCCACTGAAATTTGTTTTATAGACCTAGTATTAGACCAATTAGGTTTAAGTAAAAAAACCTGCAAATTTATCCATCATGGATCCCGTACCTACAGGTTCCAATCTAACATCACACGGTTGTCGTGATCATCTGAAAATTCTCGAACTACGGCTTGGTACGGGTATACGCACTCACTAACGATCCTTCGCATTATTCGGTAAACTATTTAGATTTTTGCCTCTGCTGTTCCATTTTGTAATACCTACATATTGGATGTATGCATTGGAAAGGGCTTTGTATAAATATTGAATTGCGATCTGACTGTATCTATTAGTAGACCAAACGTACCACAAAACCCGCCCACATAATTTCCCTGTTTTATTAATCTTCTTTTGCAATATGTTGCATCAGTTTCCTAAACTATAACTGGTTGGATGAAGCTAGATTGAGCATAACTTTTTATGGGGCTTTTTGTTACGAACTCTTTTAATATATGTAGCTACTCAACTTTATCTAGCGAGACAACAAGCAATGTCACAATACCTACGCGTACATAGGTATATTGTCCGTTCAACATTGTGACACATTTATTATTACTTTGGTTGTCTATAAATTATAATTAACGCTGTGATATGAATACCAGAAAGTAATCACTGCATTTGACAAATTGTATTGATGGAAATTCAATTCGATTTTACGAATAGTGGATGATAGGTACACTTATATTTCTATATTATGTGAGTGTGTGTGTAGGTATGTGTATGAAATAAATAATGCAGTGCGACTATGAGGCATTCCACATTGGAACGAAAAATATTTTCAAAGTGCCATCAATACATTTCATTCAATTTGCATGAAATTTTGTCCACTGTAGAGTGCTTTAGCTTTTACTCACTTTTGTTGGTACCTTTTAGATCTAGTGGCTTTATAGCACTTTTTCAGTGTCTATATTTGATTGAAGTCCAAAATACAGTTTTTATTTGTATTTTTTAGCAAGTTTTGAATATTGCATGCGACGGATGGTTTTAACAAAACCACAGGTATTATACATACCCTAGGTTCAAATTAAATAATAGGTTTTAAAATTGCACAATGCATACCTTAAGATTTTAAACGTGATGACGATGACGATATACATAAACAACATGTACCTATACTGTTAAAAGAACAGCAAATTGACGAGTCAGCATTATTCATCACAGCGGACAGCAGGCATGTTTTGTACATACAGAATCTGTGATAAGTCCGTTTTGAAGGTTTGCATTTTGTCCAGTTTTAAATAAAGGGCGAGGGCAAAGCGCCGCTGATGGTTGTTTGGGAAATTGTGGAAAATTGCCCGCGAAAAAATTACGTAGAGAAGCGGACGGCGGCGACCACATGGCGCGCGACGATACGCCCTACATAACTGATGACTTTTCAATGGCCATTCATTCGCGGACACGCCGACACCGGCCACCGGCTCGCCCTTAGCACCACACATAAATTTATGGAATCGTTCGTGTGTTCATGAGCAAAACAATTACCTTCGTACCGGGTATAGACACTGCTGTTACACACATCGAATTCATTTATTTTTATCCGGTTATGTCATTGAGGTGTGGATAGATATTTTAATATAATGCAGTCATGAACTTAGTACGTAGACATTCGGTATTAAGTTATAATAATGAGGTAGGTACTAGGTACCTGACTTGTTTTTGCTAAATAACAAACACATTTTTAATAATAACTAATGTTATAAACTTCTTAATTAAGAAGTCGATTACGGGGACATTACAAATTATTGACCCTATATATCCCTACAGCGATCAGGCAGGTCGGTACGTACAATTTAAAGTTATGCAATTGGCCTAGCGTTCTACTACTCAATATAAAAGTCGCTAGACTCACACTCATTCAACTAACTTCTACATTTACAACATTTGCTAAACGACGTCAGTGTATATGTGTCACCTTCAATAATTAAATAAGACACTAATCAGATATTTGTTTGCAAGAAGAAACTACACAAAAGTAATCCCAGTGAGATATTATTTATAGGATAGTGCTAATGCCGTTGAACTAATTAAAAAGTTTAGACTTGATTCTTGAACGAGAGGCATCGATCGAAGGAGTCTTCAATACTAACGAATTCGGTCAGTTTGGGGAGAGTATATTAGTTGTTACTTGTTGAGAAATGATTAAAATCTACTTAATTGGATAGGGATATTTAATTAATGGCTTTTACTGTTTCGCAATATTTAAATATAGAAAAAATCTTATTTAACTTTATTAGGAAACAAGTACTATGTATCTGTGAGTAACTTACCGAAACGGGTATAAATGAAATAGTTTGGGTAGACTTAATGATTAACTCCGAAACTCATCACCTTAAAGTCAAAATCATAATTCGTACTACACAAATAAATTAATGTATCATTTAAATGCCCATTGAAAATAACAACATTCATTGTATTCCACGCAAAAGCGAAAATCGAACTTTTATAATATTATTTGTGAACGTAAAAACTATTACCTATCACTGCTGTAAGTTACCTATTTGCAGATAGTCACAGAAAGCTGTCAGTTTCCGATTTCTGTCGGGTTATTGTCGTAGCGCTACAATTGAAGACAGGAATAGAGGTTGAATAATTTATTTTAGGTACAGTTGTCACGTGTTTGAACAGGGTGAAACATGGCCGATTCACTCAGCCAAACAGTAGCGTACAAAGCAAGAGCACCGGCCATTCACCCGGTCCGGTGCACCGTTTTTCCACCTCTCAACCTTTTAATTGAAACAAAATCGTACACACCGTTCAAAATTGCATTTGTACACGTAGGACTCGTGAGTGCAACAAAACTCATACAAATATACGCTACATGAAGATTTAATTTAACCATTTTTACCGAAATTAATTTCTTAATTAACAGAAAAATATATTGGACTTACATAGGTATATTAAATCTTGCCTATTTAATTATTATTAAAGGTTAAAACCTGTAATAATTCATTGTGGTTTGTATTTAACCAAAATAAATAACTAATAATTGCTAATGTAGAAAAAAGAAAGCTGTAATGATTTTGTCTGTGCCTGTAAATCATAATAATATGAGTGTGAATAAGCCTGTAGAGTCATAAAATAACATTTTGCAGAGGCGGTATTAAACGTCGTGTTCTGTCGACTGCACTCCCAAAAATAACTCAAGCAACCAAAATCAATCTAAAGAAATCGTCTTGCTCTCGAATAACCTTAGGATTACTTGACAGAACGGCGAGACGAGAGATTTATGTGTAAAGAATGCTTTTTTTTTAGTTTACACCACTCCACGTATTTTTTCATCAGCTTCTTTTAATACAAAGCTTGCGTGTCAGCTTTCGATAAATTTTAGCGAAATTTTATTTGAACGTAAGTACTTATTATTATCTTTTTACCTTTCTTATAATACTTCCAAAGGAATAAACGTTACAAGATTTAGCTGCTATTCTTGGATATTTTAAAGTATATAATTTTAATATTATTTATCGTTGGTAACGTTTTGTTAAGATTCTTTACAAGTAACAAGAGAGTCAATAGTTATTCAAATGTGTTAAGTAGTGGGGAGTGTAGGGTAGTCGTCGACGTGGTGTCTCCTGAGACCGGACGCAGTCGGGACTCTTTTGATAAATATTTTATACTCCTCGCTACTATACACATTCACATAAACTGCGATATTTCTTTTCACTTCGATTAAAACAGTTTATTTAACTTTCTTTTATACGGTTGTCCTTTATTCACAAAGGTCGTGCTCTTTGTATTTTCAAGCCTCTTTGCAATATTCATTTGCAGTAGCAAAAATGTACTTGAGGTGTATGATATACCTATGCGACTATTCGTAAGTATGTATAGACAGCCTATTATATGCTAAGTCTAAGTTCTGAGCTAATCCGGATTTACAGTCTTGTAATTTTTGCGAACTTATTTTGAAAAGGCAGGGAGATTACAAAAAGAAGAGGGGCCCGGTTGAAAGAAGACCGGATAAAAAAACCTGCGGTCGGAATTTGTGGCGGAGAGGGTGGCTAGTGGTACTCCCTTGCTCAAAATTACACGTTATCGACGTTTTGGCATAAAGACTGCTAAAATGTATTGAAATATTGAATGGGTAATAAGATTACATTTTGGACTCTAGATGGTTTTATGTTTCACCATAATGTTCACCGAACGGATTTATCGATATATGTGTTTATGGGATGGACTACTAGTCTAGTGATGTACCACACGGAAAACTTGTTTGCGATGCGAGTCCGCTATCAGTTAAATAAATTAGATAAGGCGGGATATTCGCCACTGCCAATGGAGGCACTTAGCAACTTTCTGTGTTGTCAACACTTTTATGCGAGTATTTAGTTAACCTATTAGGCTGATTCAGATATTGTCAATGTAGTGTTCAAGTATTCTGATACATTTTTGTCATCAAAATTTCGTAGTCTGAGTACCTACATACACTTACACAAAACAACAGTGTATTGATTGATTTTCAATAGCGTTGATAAATAGCAAAATAAACAAGACGTTGGTTAGTAAATATGCATGAAAACCTGTTTACACCAGTGGACTTGATAGGACTTCAGACAGCAGATAGACAGGCCTCCAAGCCGCACAGTGTTCTATTAATCCTTACTAAATGAATATTAAGAAAATTTCGATTTCTCGCCCTTTAAAACCCTGTTCAAACGTCCATTACACAATTTACTTATCATCTACACTCATCTTGCTACACTTGCAGTGTTTTGCATAAATCAGGAAATCAAAGTAGCATTTTTTCTTTTTATCGTTTCCTCTTGAAAAGTCCCACAAAGCTACGCTACCGCAGTGCACTGGGAACAGACAAAGAATATTGTCTGTCTGCCCGCTTCGCATTTCTAAGCTCGGACGCTTCATTTAATCAAAACCTCGTCCTTTGAGTGTTTATTTGACAAAAGTATCAGCAAACCGCACGGAATGTTTCTTTTTGGTCGCTAATACATTAACATGAACTAAAATTACGTAAATTCTTTTAGAGTATGTTTTCAGTAGGTTTGTAACATAAAACCTCTAATATTGTGAACTTAAAGAACATCAAACGTACCAGTGAAAAAAAACAGTAAGTATCAAACTCCGGTTTACGTAATTTTGGTAATATAATCCAAAGAACGAGTCGCTTGTAAGAAAAGTTTTAATATCTATTCCGATTAGATTCAGTGTCAGGAAGGAACGCAGATAGCGTCGGTGGAGTTGGAAGGAAATATTAGATGGATCGGGCTTCGAATACAAATATGGGGAGATAGGGAAATCGGATTTGCCAGTAGTCCCAGACGTGTCGTATTATCGGACTCTTTTTGTGAAACATATCACATTTTAATAAGACAAGCTTCCAATGCGACGTATTTCATAACCGCGGTATCTTGTCCACTCGAAAAGAGTTTAGAAGATAATGTATCAATACAAACGAAGTGTAACTAATTGTATCAAAATGCTAAACCGATGTTCAATAATAAATAACACCTAGATTTACTGAAATAAGTACAGGAATTCATATTGTCTTCAAAACTCTACCGTTCTACTCACATAATGTAGCATCACATCAGGATGCCCAATAAGTCTAAATGTCGACCCTGAATGCAAAAGCATGAGCTGTTCATGCATTTTCGGCGTTTAAACGATAAAATTAACACGAAGTTGTTTAAGTTTTAGTACCTATACATAATTATGCTGTATCTTAAACTAATTATTTGCTTCTAAAAACTTAGAAAAATATACACATTAAGTAATATAAAGAGCGTCAATCTACATTAAACTGACGCTTTTGGGTTTTGTAAAACCGATTTCGGGAATCGTATTAGATCTTTATTTGAAAAACGAGACTTCGTCGGAGCTATCTGAAGGGCTGACCTTTACACCGTCACCCTTTTCCAGGCCGCTTTACCGTTTAGATTCACTAGATTAAGGACTTGATTTTATACCGTTCAACCCTATTTGGACAGGAAAATCTAGACGTATCGAGTAGCCGGTAGCAGTCCAAATTAGTAAATTGAAGTACATTTGAACCAAAAGTTGTTTTGTACTTCTAACATTTTATGTAAGTTACATTATAATAATGTGTAAGGTATTTAGTAGGACGATTCTCCATCTTAGTAGATTATATAGGAAAATATGATATAAATAAATACTTGTACAATAAATGAGGGTAACGGGGTGAAGGTAAGCACGGTCACGGCGGCACACGGTACGGCACGGCGGGCAAAAGTACGGCGAGGCGAGCCGCGCCGCCCGCGCCCGCGTTGGATTGTTCTCTCACTAATTAAATCTCGCCGACGACGACGCGGTTTCAAACCGACAGCCTCTTAATTATTGTTCCGGCTCTTAACATCTGTCTTAATGTCACTTTCTGTTTAATTCCGAAATTCTTTGGCTTTAGATATGTTATAAATGTTAATTTCTTCGTATAAAATCTTAATTATAACGAAAGCGAACCGCTTTGGTATTAGGACTAATTTCCATTAAATAATCTTCTAACATTTACAGCGAAAAAGTATTTGGTAATATGTAAATAAATGTTCCCATCAAAAATGTTATTTAAATTACTTAACCGCCGACATCTGAGGGGTGGCTACCTACGTCCGTGTCGAATTGCTAATCTTCTTTTCAAGTCGGTTAAAAAAGCTTTTATTGCGTTAAGAAGGTAACTGGGAAAACATCCGAAAGTTTTTAATTTTCTTACTGGTATACAAATTGGTTTCTGAAGCTACAAAAGGAGCACACGCCCGCTCTTCCCGGGCGCGGGGCGGTCCGAGGGCCGAATACAAATTAAGAGGCAGACTTCGTTCGCGCAAAACTAGTTAATGTGTGCAACGTCTGGATTTGAGATAGTTCTAAAAGTAAAGCGACTATCTAGATAAGCTTCATGAAAAGCTTTATGTTTCACTTGTATTTTCGTAATACAATTATGTTGCAAATAAAAGACTGATTTGAAGGTAGATTAATATTACGGGAGCGTTGCGGGGTTATTATAGAAATCTATGTGAGTTGTTCAATGTGTTACATGAAGTTACTAAGTTGTTATTGTATTAAAAATTGTGATCCATTTAATTACGACACTCATTTTCTCTCGCTAAATGCCGATGAGTTCCCGCACACCTTTGCTTAACTTCGGAGGATTCAGATGATGTTTATTCATTGAGAATAATGAAATATTGTCTCTATTAATTGTTATTTAAATAGGATAATACGATATGCAAAAATATACATTTTATATAGCAAAATGACAAAAAGAAATCCTTGAAAATATAAAACTTGTTATACACCAACTCATTAATTGGTGTTCAAATATACTACCATACCATCACTTTGATTTAAAAAAGTTTATGACTTCTATAAAAACTCTTTGTCGACCCGACTAATTAAACCCACATTCACATCTGGATAACGCATCAATACAAAACCGAACAGGCATAGTTACACATAGGTATACATAGAGGTAGCAGTATATAGGGCTTTCTGAACTATATTGCTTATCTTATGCATATTTGAGTTTAAGAAATGAATAAAAAGTTCTAATTAGTACTCAGTTGGGAGAAGTCGGGCCGGGCTGCGTCGAACGCTTTCTTAATTATTTATGCGCTGCAGGCTGAATAAGGAACACACTTACTTCACTGCGCCAAATTAACTAATATAATATAGAAAGGAGTTCTATAAAAACAATATTTCTTGCATTCAGAATTTTCAATGTAGACATAGATTTTTTTTATTTATTAGAAGATTTTTCAGTTGTCTGCAAGATTCCGTGTACAATCAATAACATTAAAAACATATTAGACAAGGATACACAATTTAATACAGTGAATGTATTATACTAACAAAATAATATCCTAGGTTGTATGATGTTGACATAACATTTATCTACCTACTTTCGAGTAAGATAATGTAGAGTAAAATTAGTTTAGTATATTTTTAAGAAGTGGAGGACATCGGTGGTCGGGTCGTACTCGCAGTCGCTCTCCAGTACAAAGGGCCTGAGCACAGCGGGCGGAAAGTTTTAATATCCCTCCGATTGGATTCGGCCGTAGCTAGGGACGAAGGTACGTTATTGAAAGGAAATTCGCATTCAACACTAATACGTATATCGAATAATAAGGAAATCGACCAAGACGTTTCTATTAGGTATGCCTATTTTTGTTTTCATGTAATGTGATTATCTATTTGTACAGTAAAACAAAATTGTTCCCGTTCACTTACATAAAGTTAATTATACTTATTACAGGTTAGTAACTTATTTGTTTAAAATGAAATAATTTAAGATTGGCTAGGATATTTTACAAAATAAATTACTTAGCAATCAAAAATAAACAATTTATAGGAATGAAAGATCGTTCACAGTCAAACATTAGTCGTGGTTGTTGGACGTTGAAATATAATTTTTCAGCTGCCCGACTGCGTCGGTAGGGCAGGAGGGTGCGTCGCTGTCGCTGAGTGGACGAAATAGGGATGTCTCTAAATCCATATTCGATCAGAAGGATCTGCACTGAGCCGATCTGACAAGCTGCCGATCTGTTTTGCATTTATATAAACAGCTTTATACCTTTATTATTGGCATTTTCCCTCGAGTTTCCTCAAAATATTTAGACAGCGATATAAATAAACGCGACAGATAATCCTAAATTCTGGTAATGCCTTACTATTTAGGAATGTCATAATATGCGAAAAATGTTGGCTGAAATCCAGATTGTAAGTTGTGGGAAATGTACCTAGTAAGTTTTAAAACTTCATCGTTGCTGTAAAGCTTTTAGTTTATAGGTTACCCTCTGTATTGTTTGCATCGGTAGACGAAAATAATTTTACAATAAAAATTGAATCGGTATGTTTCTGTCTGACAAGACGTTGTTGCACGTTAAGGTCCGTAAAAGAGTGGCGCGTAGGTATGTAGCAGTTTACATATATGTATAGTCTGGGCTGACAGGAAGCGGTGCGGGCGGCGGGTGCGGCTGGACCTTCATCAAGCGGTTGACTGGTATTAGGGCGTGCAATTGTTCCAGTGCGCCGCATTCCACACTCTATACAACACATATTTCACTCTGTGATTTCACAAATTAGCACCCATGTCTGGGAAGGGCCCGAATCGTTGAAAAAACTAATCATTCATCCGGACAAAGAGTTCTTTACTTGAATATTTGAAACACTTTCAACCACGGGTACAATTAAAATGTTGGAAATCCCATATTCTGTTTTCGTTTTGTATCATGGAACAAAAACTGTTTGTTTAAAAGGTGTAATTACAAAATCCCTCGTGTACTGAATTTTCCGGTATTTTCGCGCGGTGTACGAGTACGTGCCGTAAAAATAATTCGACGCTCCTCGGGGATCGTTTGTAAAACGTCACGCGTAAAACATATTATAAAGCCAATAAAACGTGTTTACAAGGGTGAGTAGAGCTCGCCGTCCTCGGGGCGTTCGTTTTCGCGCGATATCCGTAAACATTTTAGCGCTGCAATAAATTTAACATTATCCAAGTCGCGAGACATTCTGTTTTCTTCCGTCCCGGGATCAGTTGGTTAACGGTTGTAATCTCGGCTGTCTCGGATTTTCTGCTCTCTGGTAACAGGAATTATACAATTATGTGGCTTGCGCATGTTTCTTTCGCTCAGCTTTATTTATGACAAGTTTTTATTCCTTCCGTTTTTGTTGTCATCGCTTTCTATGGATTATGAGTGGGCTGTCTACACTGACAGTTGTTATAATTAGATTTTTTATATAAGTAGTTTGATAACGATCACTGGTAAACTTCGGTTCTGTGCTTTTTTGTATGACTTGCATATATGTCGTTTGTAGCACCTATAGTAGCATAATGCCAGTAATCGTTTTGAAGCAGAAAATCTCATTAACAACTTAACGACCTTGGCGTAGGAATCGACCTCAGTCCTAGCTTAAAGTTACGTTTTCGTGAAGAAATCATGAGAATGGAATCAGAGTAAGGCTAAAAAAACTTAGCCTAATCATTACATTTATTTTGATACACTTCTATAATCGTCAGATTAGCATGGAAATCCGCTTACACGACGTGTCTTAAGTTCGTGGAAAACCAACCTCAAATTAGTCGGAGAAAATAAAAGCCACCCTGTTTTTCTCAGCGCGTCTGACAGGGGTGCGCCTCGAGTGGCCACGAGGTACACTGTTTTGGTCAATGGACGCCCATCTGCTCTCATTATGTCGTGAAAACACTCACTTCGAATTTTATGAGCCTTATAAATGTTTAACAACCTGTTTGTGCTCAATGCCTGTCGTATTTAATGAACTGTCATCATTCTACGATTGCACATGTATTGACACGAAGGTTTTTGCTTATAGATTATGTAAGTTATAATTAATAACATGTAGGTAAAGGTATTATAATAAAGGTAGTATATGTAAAATTATACATATTTAAATAATAGAGAACTAAACTAAAAATGAGAGAACTTTATGTAAATTAACGATACCTAATCTCAAAGTTTCTCGGAGTTTGAGTTGTACTGAAAACATCATGAGATTGTAGTCATCAGTTCATGACGTACTAAATAATTTTATTTGAATTAAACCACGTGTACGTTCATTATTGTTAGGTCGATCAACTTAACAAAGTGATTACATGTAGTTGTATTTACATTTTTTCATGAAACGTAGTGCAACATTTTTCATCAGCTAAAACCAAGTTACCACTTAATAGCAACGGCATAAATAATAATCTAATCGCTAGGTAATCAAACATCAATAATACCTGGACAAAGGAAATCGGTTTTAATGTCGTATCAGCACTTAATTAATTAAGAGACGGACAGCGGATAATAATTTCACAATAGATTAATCAGAGGCATGTCTGCTGTCTGCATTGCAATGCCCTTTTGCAACGCTGATCCACTTTTCTACGGATGCGAGATTAAAGGGGAGAGTAACAAAATGAGAAATGGAACGATTTCAGGACGCATTGTTAGATGGCCGCCCGTTGTCGGATTTATGACAAAGAACAGCGGATGATTCAATCAAGCCGGTTCTTTAGTTTGTTATATTCATGTTACAGGAGCCCATCTACGAGCCTTATTGTTATCACAACGTTGTCTTTTTGCTCCATTTGCGAGTTTTCTCTCTTAAATTCATTTTTCTTGGAAATATTAAGTGGATCGTGATGCCCATCTATTACGTTTATAAAAGCACTATAGATACGACTAGCGGTAGCCAGAGGCAATGTTCGCTTACAATAACAGTTGGTTAATTATGCACAAGAATGGATATTTTTTACTATAAATACCTAATCTATAGGAAAATATCCCGCTTCATTTAAAGTTCTATACGGAGGTAAAGAAGAAAATATAAATATTCTTAATTTGACGATAATTTGTTACTTATACTTATATAATTATCATACCAATTATTTAAAAATAATACTGATGCACCAATACTGTACTCGCATGTAACACAAGTTTACAATATGTTCAATTGAGTACCTAGTGCAATGGGGACTTGGTATGTGTGCAATAACGGATGTTCGGTTGGGATGGCATGTCATGCATTCAACACGATGCAAAATTAGAATTTCGTTTATGTTAGAAATAACTTAGGTACCTAAATAATATGTTGGTATGCAGATACTTAAATTGTTGTTTTATTGTGTTTACAAACGAGTCGTGTGTATGATATTCTTATTTGTATAAGATGTATCGTAACTGCGGTCTCAAATTTGAGCGGTGTTTGTGTAAAAGGGCAAACTTCAGTAAATAGGTATTCAGTGCAGGGGAGCAATTTACAATTTAAATATTCTTAATGTCTCCAAGTTGTCGCAGCAGGAGGGGGCTGGAGGCTCATGCCGGGGGAGAGAGGGGAGGACTCGGGCACGGCAATACCAGCGACTTCCACTACATCAATCACTCGCGGACGCTGCGCCTGAACATTTCTAATTATTCGCCTCGCTTTGAATAGCCTAAATTCTTATTAAAATAATGTCCACACCTATAACACTATTAAAGGTAAACCCGTGCGTGATATCTTATTTAACAAAGGAATGAACGAGAAATAAAATAAGCGATAACTTGTTTAATAATGTCACGGAACTTTAGAAATTTCCTAATGAAAGTGTATAAAAACAGCCCCTCCATGTGAGCAGACGGCGTTCATTCCTGACTTTATTTTGAGTAACATAACTACAGACAGGAAGGTGAAACTTAATTTGAGGGCGCGTTCTGCATATTTTGTGAGAGGCGTGTTTGCTCACAAATGTCGCGAGGGACCGGGGCTTGTCTCGAGTGGCCCTCCAGTTCGACGAGGGCTCGAGGTGACAGCCGCCCGCGCCGTCTAATCTTCGAGCTTCAAGTTTATCTCATTGATACACTTGAACCACTTCCAGTGGTAATTCACTGATCAATTACTGCCAGACTTGTACATTTGTTATGTTGATTCATATTTTACTGAGTAGGTAGATACTATTTTATGATAACTCGTTATTCGATTTGGTTAATTTAATTTGTATTCTGCTGGATTGTATGAAATTCATGGAATGGTTAGTTATTTTTAGAATTGGTTATTAAAATACTTGACAACGTTTTTGTACTAATTTAAAATATAAGGTACCTAAACTTCATTACATTGTAATTACTATACGAAACACCACTTATCACTTAGATATTAGCCATGGTTTTATTGATTGTCTAATCAATAAATACCTAACATAAAATTAATATTTTTCATGTATTTAAAAAGTACGTTTACTTAGTATATTCTCACAGTTGAGCGCTTATTAATATACCGATATTAAGTCAATCATTAACATTAACTGCACACGATAATTAATACTCTCCTCATTACCCTTAACCAACGTTTGGACATAATTAATAATGTTGTAATTATTGTCAATAATAAGGTAAAATTAGTGATTAAACGAACTTACCAAGTGAAGTTCTATCATAATTATACGAAGCACCTCGTCCGAAGAGATAAGTATCCTGGAATAAATATATTATTATACACAACATGTAGTAACGCATATTAGTTACCGTTCTTGCACTATAGTTGAGAGAAAATATTAAAATAAAATAAAAGTTCGTGTTATGATCACCCCTACTTAACCGGTCAGCCATCTTGAATCGTCATTTAGTTTAGAGTTTATGTAGGTTGAAGTGATATTCCTGACCTTCGATAGGGGTGGGATTTGGGAGGGTGATACTTATCTCTTCGGACGAGGTGCTTCGTATAATTATGATAGAACTTCACTTGGTAAGTTCGTTTAATCACTAATTATACTCGCACCTCGTCCTCGAGATAAGTATCCTGGAATAAATATATTATTATACACAACATGTAGAGGTTGAGAGTATGTTTCAGGAATTTCACTGAAACTGTCTATTGTAATAAAAAATATATGCATTTTTTTTTTTTTTTTTATAATCAAATGAATTTTTATTTGGGGAATTAGCATTAACACCACAATGGACTTCTCTCTTAATTATAATTTGATATATAATCAGTAGAAAATCACATTATACGTACTCGATTGAGTACGTAACAAAGCAATGTTACTTATTAATGAATTAATTTAGCATAGTTAGATATTAATTAATTTAAATTAAATATTGCTCTGGCGAATGTATGTGTTTGATCGTCAGCGTTTCTTATTATTCTATGATAGAATTTGCCAAAAGTCGTGGAGGTACCAGTCCATCCCGCGGTCTTTCGAATGGTGTCAATATTGACCCCCTTTTGGTAAGCCCTAGATGTGGAGGCATGCCGGGTGCTGTGTGCTGAGAACATGGAAACATCTATTCCACAATCTTTTAGGGTGTTTTTGATCCAGCGACTGATAGTTTGAGTGGTAACTGTTTTATAAGGCTTTTTAAAGGCTACAAATAGGTTTTCTTCTTGGCGAAGTGAGGTGGTTTGCCTAATATAGCATAACAAGGTGGTAGCAGGGCATATGTTTGGTTTATCACTAAAGGATGGTATGGAAAGTATAGGTTGACTATTGCCGGCTTTGGAAGTCTTAATTAAATCTGGAATTTTAATGTAAATTTGTGATGTTTGAACTTGTATGTTGCTAATAAGAATTTTCTGGAGGGTTTGGACTCTCTGCGATGTTGCCAGAGCTAGCAATGTAACACACTTTTTGGTAAGATTCTGTAAAGTCAGTTCATCGTTAGGATACCATTCACTTAGGACATCTAATACTTTGGACGTGTCCCACGTAACATCGTATTTTGGTGTGGGTGGTCTAAGCCTAAAAACTCCCTTGAAGAATCTTTTGATTCTGTCATCTGTGGAGATATGTAAACCCATTATGAGAGACAGAGCACCCCTGTAAGTGTTTAAGGTGCCGAATTGAGCACCAGAGTTAAAAAGTTGTGTTAGGAAATATATGATTGTTGGAATGGAGGTCTCAAAAATGTCACACTTGTTTTGAAGACAAAAGTTGTGCCAACGTTTTAGACAAACGTCGTATTGCTTGATGGAGTTGTTACTGAGTGATGCCAACATAATTTCTATTGACGATGGCGGCACACTTCGCCTCAGCAATGCCTTCCGCACAAAACTCCGGCAGCCAGAGTAAGGTTCTTGTGAATCGACCCTTTGCCGGAATGAGAGATTATCACATTTTCGTTAGGTTGGAATATGACTAATTCTGATATTAAGAGGCGTCTGAAGACTGGGTACCAGGGCTGTGTTGGCCACATGGGGACTACAATAATACCTTTAGCTCTGTCCGTTATTATTTTACGGAGTCCGTTATGTTTTTAAGATAATAGAAAATGGAGGGAATGCGTAGAAGAAAAAAGTTGTCCAATGCATGGTAAAAGCGTCAATAGTTAATGCGTCCGGGTCCTTTTTCCATGATACATATATGTCGCATTTTTTGTTTATGCGACTTGAAAATAAATCAATTTGGGGTAAACCAAATTTTTCTGTTAATATTATAAAAGCTGAGTCTTTTAGTTCCCACTCGATATCTGGGTGGCACCGACGGGACTCCCCATCTGCCACGTCAGTATCGCTGGATTTAATATAGGACGCAACTATGAAAATTCTTCGTTTCTCACACCACTGCCAGATACATCTCGTTATTTCCGTTAAATGAGGGAATTGAATGCCTCCCATGCGATTAATGTAGCTAATCGCTGTGGAATTGTCTATGCGCATCAATATTTTGCAGTCTGTATATTCTTTAGCAAATATCTTGAGTGCTAAAAACGCGGCTAGAAGTTCTAACTGATTAATGTGACATTTACGTTCCTCATTAGACCATGGACCACTAGCAGTGTCTGCACCGCAGGCAGCCCCCCACCCCGTTGTTGAGGCGTCAGAAAAAATTTCTAGCACATGACTGTCGTCTCTTATATGTTTTACGGAGTAAGGGATGGCGTGTAACCACCATTTTAAATCCTCGTGTAATGAGGAGGGGATTGTCATGACTTTGTCGTAGTCGTTATCACCCTGTAGATTTAAGTATTTACATCGCTCTAATTGTTTCGTGTATAGCCAGCCGTATTCTACAGCGGGACAAGCAGACACCAGAAGGCCAACAAATTGTGCAAAATACCTCCTAAACTGCTAAGGAGGTTTTTAGTTGTTTCTACATTATCCCGGCAGCCTTCATAGGTGTTAGATACTAAACATAAATCATCCAAATATATTGATGATAGGTAACCCGCTGAACGCAGTAATTTTACTATGGGTTTCATTATTTTAGTAAAAATGTACGGTGCCGTATTAAGGCCAAATGGTAAGGCGTTAAATTCGTACAGGGTATTATTAAAGGTAAATCGCAAGAATTTTCTGGAATTTTCATCTATTTTTATCAAAAAGTAAGCATCCTTTAGATCTAAAGTTGCTATTAATGAATTCTTCGAAATTATTTTAAGGACTGTGCGTATGTCTTCTAATTTAAAATGGCAGGTTTCAATATGTTTGTTTAGGGTTTTTAAGTTTAATATTAAACGCGCCTTGCCATTTGGCTTTGGTCTTAAAAATATACTGGACACGAATTGACCTTGACAAGGTTCACATGTAGAAATGGCTCCGTTATTACGAAGTACTGAAATAGCTTCGTCAAATTGAGTAAATTCTTTGGATGAAAGAGCAGGAGGCTTAGGGATAGAGCGCTGTTGTACAGTACTACTAAATGTGATTCTGTACCCACGAATCCAGGACAAGATGGTCTTATCATTCGTGATACGTGACCATTGGTTATAAAATTTGGATAAGCGTCCTGCGTAATTTACCTCTTCTAACGTCGATGGTTGATCGTCTTCTGTGGTTGCGATGATGTCTTGGATGATCCGGCGTGCCGATTCTGGTTGGAGGCAGGATGATGGGTCCTCCTCGTTGTCGCAGGTGGCCTCCGGGTTGGAGCCACCTGCCCTTTCACGTTTAAATGGCCCGCTTTAAATGTTGATGGTTGAAGTCGTTTGTCCTTTCTGATAGGAACACTTTTTATTTCGGCGCTAGATTTAGACACCGCTTTAGTTGCTTTAAGGATATCTGCTAGATTCTCGCCAAAAAGATATTTGTCGATTTTAGAATTATGGATTTAGAATTTCACATCTTTTTTAAGTACTGACGTGCTGAACATTCTTCTAGTTACCGAGTCAGAGTGTTGAATGTCACATAGAAGTTTGTTCGCGTCCATTAGTTGCTTTAGCAACTCTTTGTTTTGATTTTGTGGCTCTAATAAGTGTGACGTGGCTGATGCTATGCAAGAGATAGCAGCAGTTAGAAGTTTCTGTGTCTTTTGTAAGCCCGTTCGTTGTAATGTGTTGCAACCGGGTCACCAATTCTTTGTGAATTTCTTCGCCATATTGAACAGAACTAGAAGGGTCATCCCCAAGAAGCTCCAGGATGTCTTTGTCTAGTTGTATGTTCTCGCACTCTTTAATTATATTCTCACTTGAGATTTGTTCTGGACTAGTCAGGTCACCTTCAGGGTTTGTTTCTGAATTTGGCACGATTGGAATCGTATTAGCTATTTCCGGTAAACTTTGTTCAGATTCTAGGCCATAATCGTTAATTTCGACATCAGAGATAGGTTCTTCAAGAAGCCCAGTATCTGAAAATGTTCTTTACACATAGGTGTAAATTGTAATTGTAACTTAAAGGCCAGACCATGTTGTAAAAATGGATTTTTAATTGTACCAAGTTTTCTTGGTGGGAATTATATTTATTTGTTTGTCGAATGTAGTGGAACAGTCCAAAGAGCAGTCCGGTAACATTCTTTTGTTATATTTAAAGCTTAAATGCGATGAGACAGTCCATAGATCAGCTCGAGTTGCATTACGCTTATTATAAAAAAGAAATAATGATTTCTTTGTTGTGGGTAGTTACGACATGTTACAATGCGGTGAGACAGTCCATAGATCAGCTCGAGTTGCATTACGCTTATTATAAAAAAGAAATAATGATTTCTTTGTTGTGGGTAGTTACGACATGTTACAATGCGGTGAGACAGTCCATAGATCAGCTCGAGTTGCATTACGCTTATTATAAAAAAGAAATAATGATTTCTTTGTTGTGGGTAGTTACGACATGTTACAATGCGGTGAGACAGTCCATAGATCAGCTCGAGTTGCATTACGCTTATTATAAAAAAGAAATAATGATTTCTTTGTTGTGGGTAGTTACGACATGTTACAATGCGGTGAGACAGTCCGATGATCAGCTCGAATGCATTTAAACTTAGTCGTGTTTACTTTGTATATGTGGGTATTCTATTGTATATATTGTGGGTAGGTAGAAAACTATTTTTGTGCAGTGAGGCGGTCCGGTGATCCGCTCGATTGCATTTTTTCCTTGTAGATTAGCATGACAATGTAATCAGTGTTTTAAACTTATAATAGACGTATAGTAATAGGTGGGTACTTACCATCTGAGCTATCACTGTCTGTCGAGAACTGTTTACGTGCACGTTTTAATTTCTTTTTTAACTTTTTGATTTGATCACTTATGTAATCCAGGTCTTTACTATGTTTACGTTTCGGCATTTTAATGAGATTCGTAAAAAAAAAAAAATAATAATTAAAATATGGTGAACGTGTAGAACGGTCGAGCACTAAAATGCGAATGACGATTCAAGATGGCTGACCGGTTAAGTAGGGGTGATCATAACACGAACTTTTATTTTATTTTAATATTTTCTCTCAACTATAGTGCAAGAACGGTAACTAATATGCGTTACTACATGTTGTGTATAATAATATATTTATTCCAGGATACTTATCTCGAGGACGAGGTGCGAGTATAATAATGTATAAGTGTTTAAAATACTGATAATGTACCTACTGGGAAATGGTGCGTTTTGTACTCAATGCATATTGCTTACCAAACAAAGATCTATGATTGCCTAGAAAAAACGTATAATCACGGATGATAGAGTAATTAACTATTCGATAATCGATACCAGACTGCGTGGCATAAATTATGATATACGTCTATGTTTTTGCAATATCGTTAAAGTAATAGTATACCAAATTTCGAATGATGGTAGTTCCTTAATCTAGATATGAGCTCATTGTCTTCAATAGATAATCATGGCTAAGAACAATTTAATTTTGTGCAACCGGTTGGGAGCTACGATACACTGATAGAAATACATTATACACATGTAAACTTAACCATTTGCCCATCCAATTGTTCGCATTTTATACACGGTAATAGTTTCTGCATCATTAATTGATAACAGAAAATATTCTTAAATGAGCAAAGATTTGTTACCTATTTCCTAAAACACTGCAACTCACATTAACGAAAAGCTCTGTACTAAAAATGTACTAGGCACCTAAATACAGACTATAGGTAGAAAGTAAAAACATAAATTAAGATAACCATCAAGAAATTCGGTTATAACAACGCAATTACACAATTGCCGTTTTCTAGTCCGTTGAACGGTTAAGCACGCATAACAAAACGTAACACAAATAATTATTCGCAACATTTTCCCGCGTGAAGGGTGTGAGAGCTGGCAGAATGTCGGCGACACAATAGATGTGTTTACAGGAAACCAGTGTGAACTGCGAACGCCTTCTCGACCGCGACCCGGGACACGCAAACATCTCACAATAAACCCATTACTACTATTTCGTACAATTATTCATTTTATTTTTCAATTTCAATATTTTTTCGAATACCCGCTTTTTCTTGTCCGTTAATTAATATTCCTTCTTTCAATTAGGTTTTATTAGAGGCCTGGTCGAGACCAACAAGTAGCAAGCCATTCATTCTTGATGTAATTGAAGACGTTTGGCGCATCACCAATGGCGTACCCTCGAGAACATTGAAATGATTGCAAGCTCAAAGTGCTCCAATAAAGGAAGGTTTCTTTGAATGCAACGTGAATTAATGTTAAGTGAATGTACCGACTACTTTTTAGTTTATTATTGTATGTATTAGTTTCTTAAATATTACAATTCATTTTTGAGTAATTTGAGGAGAAAAAAAGCATGTCCTTCAGAATTTTATTCGATTTAAAAGTAGTACATGTGCATGATGGTAGTAAACGGTTAGTTTCAGGCAACTTGCCTTGGAATAAGGGTGTTGCTGTTGTGCAGGTATCCGTTCAACTCTTTTCTGTACCGAACTCGCTATGGGCCTTGCATAAGCTTCCTTTTGTGAAACTGACGGTAAAAGGAAAGCTCTCTTACGCAGTTAAACACTAGTAGTTAAAGTAAAAAGTATTTAATGCTGTTTTGAGAAACCTGTTGAAGCAGTTGGTAATATTTTTTTAAGTTATAACTAACTGTTCATATCATTACGTTTGTAACACTAACCCTGTCGAATCCATCGGTGTCGAAGAATTCCGTAAATGGAAGTATGTTATCGAAGTACCATTTTACCATGAAGTCGAATCTAAGACTAATTTCGGCAATCGATATTTATGGGTTATTTATTTAAAATGCTGTGATAAAAAATTATGTACCTACCTTCGTTTTCACAGCTTCAAGATTCTGTTATGCGTATGCCAATCTAAAAGTCCCCCAGTACCATTAATGTGGAATACTGCCAGACTTGTCTTTGAGCTTTATCATACCAGATTTAAGCACTAAAACCAGACTTCATACAGAAGAGAGATGACATATTTGTATTCATTCACAGTTTGAGAAGGCGTTATGAATAAGTATGGCATGTTGGTGGCATTATCTGCGTGTTCGGTAATGTATTCAAATATGTATCAAGCCCCATCCGCACCATGTTGCCGTTGTTATTTTATTTCGCACGCGTGACGCCGTACATACCAGCTTTATTTTTTCGCGATACGGGAATATCATATTGTCCCGCTGTCGGCAGATACTTTCGCATCGACAGTATTGAGTGGATATTATAGCAATCATTTGCGTAAATTATTTTTTGCACTTAAAAGCAATGAATGGCTCAATACCATGGTTAAGGTTAAATGTATGTAGTCAATAACTGCGTAAACAAACTGGTTGCTGTAAAAATACACACTTATCAAAATCCATGTGTGTTATTTATACACGCTGCTTGGTAAACTAGACCGGATAGATATAGAAAGAAAAATTGTTGAACATAGGACAGTTCTGTCCGTGCTCTCAGCGTTCAACGGATATTGATTACTTGTCTGTAAGGAATACAAATGTATCAAGGAAACTGTGTTCTAGCGCTGTTCTGAACGCCATCTTTTGTACTGACATCTAACATTAAACTTCATAGCCGACCCAGCGCTTTATGTTACAATAATACACTTTATACTGTAGATGTAGCACGTACAATATTTCTAGTTTGTCTCATGTAGGAATTTAAAGATACGAGTTTTTTTCTACGTTACCTTACTTACGATGTAGAAACCGGCTAGCTAACATGGCAGGAGCAATGGGAGCCTGAGGCAGCTAACTAGCAGGTGCACGTTAGCAAAGAAAAATGAAATAACGCAAAAAGGAGAAGTCGAGTCGGGCGAAGGGGGACTGAAACCGTTGGGGTGGTTCTTTCGTGGAAAAGCCAGTTTCCTTTAGTGGAAACAGATAACGATCCGCTGCCGACGACAGAATACGTAACTGCACTCACTAAGCATACATCTACATACTAACGGAACGCTTGCCTATCAAAGGTATCTCACAACAGATTCCCTTTATTGAGCAGGGAGAAAGTGCTCAGTCAGTGTTGTCGTCGATATCATATTCCGCTCCATTCAATGTGTACCACATGAGCTTGCTTCCTACGCCAATTAATTTTCTCACGTGAGAACTGTTAAAAGTATTCCAGTAAGCACTAATTTACAAGTAGGCTTGGGCTTGACGACTCAACGTTATTTTTAAATTGTGTAATAGATGAAATCAGAGAAAATATGTGCACAAACATATGCGCTAAGCGGAAAGGATCATTGATTCCTAAGAGACGCTGCGTCATACATCCGTGCACCGCATTGCAATGCAAAATTCACGACATGCCGCAGGACGCTGAAGGAAAATTAAGGAAAATGTTGTGTGCGACATTTATTTTAGCTGTGGGTAAGTTAATCAGAATTTTACCTTCTCGCTCATAATATTATCGTGAAAAATGGCGCTAGGAGGCAGGACCCTGCTTCTTAATTAATTACTTCGTAACGGGTTTGCTATGTTTAAGTAAACGTACACCAATTGAGCCGAATTCGATGAAAATATATTCAAAGGTCTCATTCTACAAATTTTCTTAGAACTCTTCTTATCTAAAAGTTATATTTAGTAGTTTATTAAAGCCTACAAATCTACAGCGACATGCCCTTTACACATAATACAGTAGAAGTGATCTTTATCCGTTCTATATACTCGTTTATTATTTCTTGGGGAACCCTCACGTCAAGCAGACGGAACCCTAAGTACTCAGACTCAGTGCGTCAATATCACTCAAGCACACGTTTATTAAATGAATGTTTGAGCTGTCTGACATTTATCTGCTACGATAATTGTACTACGAAATATAATTAAGATCGAAAGTGCTATAGATTAAGTGTAGTCGGCTTAAATAAGTCACAGACCCGCAAGTACCTATTAAATTCAGTATAACATTCATTAATTAACTTCAGGTATGTAACAAGCGTGTCGATGGACCGCAGCTCACAATACAAATTGGTGCTTTGACTTTAATCCGATACAGAGTAATTGCCTAATATTAATTTGCTACGTTCAAAGTAGAGTGCAATAGAATTGTTGAGAGTGTGTGTCGGAGTGTGGGTGGTGTGTGTAGTGTTGCGTGGACCACAGGACCGCGGTGCGGGCGCGCGCTCGTGACCTGCATCCATTGCGTCGTCGATACGGCGGCGGCGGCGCGACGTGCCCTCCATTCTGTTATATTGTATTGCCAATTTGTAAACATACGGCTTAGTACTAGAGACACACCGGAACCAGCTTAAAATATGACACAAAAATTAAACGAAAAAGCATGTGTATCTAAGGGGTTTTCGGGACTTCGTCGTTCACAGTTTTTAATAAAAATCTTTAACAGACTGTAACGTTTATAGAAATTAGAAAACTTTGAATATAAAATGTTTATTCAGTCTAGAAACCACGGTCATTTAACTTAAAAAATGGCATCTGTATACAATGTTCCCGAATTAATCACTAACCGTGCAAAAGATCAGACGAGGTATCATTTCACCAATGATCTAATATAAGAATTCAAAAATGAAGTAATAAGTCGGAGATACAAGAGTGGGCGCACCGCACAGTGCGCGCTTAATGGGCGGCATTACCATTCCAAGTCGGTAGGTGAGCGCCAAGCGGTAACCCGCCCGACCGCCTTGTGAATATGCAAAGTGAAACACGTTAAATATTGAACTACCGTATTGTACGAAATTGTGCCTAAATGTGCGCTTTAATTCTAAACTCTCCTCACAATCTACAACTTTTAATTTGTGTATTATTAAAGCCAAACTGCGCAATTTACCATTAGACTGGCTACATGCCAACTTTAAAACTTCTGGATTAGAACAAATTAGGGGTTTATTATAAAGTAAATAACGAGGATGCTACTACGTCGATAGAATACAATTAAAAATGCTGTTTCGGGAACCTTGTTTACTTTTGTTTACGTTCCTAGAAACTTGCCAAGCAGTCTGACCTTAGTAGATATTTTACTATTATCTACGACAAGCTTTAAACTAGCAAAATAGTCATAGATAAAAGTAGACGAAAATTTTATTTTATACCATCAGATAAGCAACAGTTGAGACTTAACTTATAATTCTATTTTACAATAACTTGGTTGCTTCTACAGTTTGCGACAAACTGCTTCTCGGAACTTGGCCTTAATGACGACCTCTCGCTGCCGTAATGAAATAGTTAATTATAGTTTCTAAGATAGAAATAAGCAAAATATTTTGTACTGGACTTTGAATTGTTCTACGAAATTAATCTTAGAATGTCTTTTGACCAATTAGGTGTGTCTGAGGACCATAATGAAGTGTGCCTTTTTTAAAATTAAACCTGCAAATTATGTACTTGCATTAGAGACAACGCAGACAATAATACTACGCGATCAGATTTAAGATTAGATAGGATGGTTCGTAGATAGATTTTTTTTAATGAGTTAAAACTGTCTGTTTTATTTTCTATAGATTTAATTGCACTGATCTAGAATAACTAATGGGTTTGATGGAAAAATAACAGCTTTTTGTCATTTTAAAGATCTACTTAAAAATACTACTTTATTACTACTAGGTGTACCTTCTACATGTTTCTATAAACTAGTTTTATGTAACCGCACAACATGAAGTACCTACATATGAACACGTCATTCAAGTACAGAATACGAATCTAACGTGAGGAGAATATAATAACAGTGTATCCGCATAAAATATTTCCCGATAAACTGATAAAAAGCACACGCTGGCATGTCAGAGCAAAAATTGCCAGGCGTGGCGTCCCTCACCGCGCGGCATTGTGCCCGAAATGACACGCGAAAGGCGTCAAGAGCGGCGCGCTCCGCCTTCACAAAAGGCTTACAGATGCACGCACCAGAAGATTTTAATGAGGCAACGACTCTGTGTGATTTTATCGCGTGTGCCGTAATGAGAAATAACCAAGCGCATCCTCTTTGACTGCGCTCGTACAGCGCTGCCAGCAAAAATGCTACAAGTGACATCTATGCCTCCTAATTTATTACGAGTGCAGTAAGTCACACACAAAGATTGTCATTTAACTGACGAATGGGAAAGCTTGGAATGTAGCAGTCCTATATTTCTGTGAATGTATGTTTATCGTTTGTTGTCTCCGTATATACATTACCAGATGTAAACAAATCGCGATTGCTATAAAATCGTCTTCGTTTTACAAACGTAATAAAACAAATTAGGCGACGAAGTAAGTTACGAGGGCCCGGTACACTGGCCAATTTTCATCAATGCAAATCACGTTGTCGACTCGTCAACCCAATTACCAAGAAGTGAATTTAAATAAAGATAAGTATCGCCCTCGAGGAGACAATGCTAATAGGAGGCGGAGGCGCGATAATAGGCTCCGACTGGGGTTGAGCGGCGCACCGCGGTAGGTGCTTTAATTAGATCTCACGACTTACGCCGTCAGCCCCGAAACACTTGTTCAATTAGTGATTAGCCTTAAGAAACTTTATTCAACCAACATTTAGTGCTCTTCTTGAACACAACACAAACGCTTCAAAACAATGTATGTTGCTTGTTAATTGGTATGTTAATAACATTATACAACACGCGTACTTCGATCACTTCATTGTTTTTCATTTGTAGATTCACATGTAACTAAGTATCATTTATACCTGTATCCATACTAAGCCATATCCATACTAATATTTTAAATGTAAAAGTAACTCTGTCTGTCTGTTATATGTTCACGACTAAACCGCTGGACAGATTTTGATGAAATATGGCATGTAGAAAGTTTAAGACCCGAGCAAGGGCATAGGCTACTTAACGCGGACAAAAGCTAGTATTATAAATGTAAAATTAACTGTGTCTGTCTGTCTGTTATGCTTATATTTTTAAGTAATTTAAGCAAGTGACTGAAACTAAACCAGACACAGTAATCTTATAAAATTCTATCATGATGCTGCAAAATTTCATATATTATACTGATACAGTGACATCTAAGAGAAACTCAGTGAGATGGTTAAAATGTGGTTGACATATACAACAAAGGATAAAAATATACGACGTATGTATACCCTACAAAATGTTGAGTACATATATTTACGATTGGGCAACAAGATTGAATGGGTGTTCCGGGCATCCCAAGTAAGCACCGGTGACAGGCGAGGCGGGGGGCGCGGCGGCGGTGAGAGGGGAAGGGGGGCTTCCCGCGACCTGTCAACATCTGCTTCCGTACTTCCGCTTAACTGACCGCGACATGACCGGCCTCGATGACCCCACACACATGTTTCTGGCCACCGCACCTACCGCCGAAACCTCGATTAAAGTGTACTGACTATGTAACTTTATAGCTCTAATCATTTTCTCAAGCAAAAGCTCGATAACGAAAAAAAAATGTAGAAGGAGTCAATACTAAGCTAAACTAGTTTAACCAATATTTAGCTCAATCTTACTTTTGTTAGGATTTATAATTGGCAATGATATGACATATCTACGTACACGAGTATAGTTCTAGTTTTTAGTGTTATCGAAGAAATCAAAAATTGTAAAGCTAAATAATCATAATATCACCGTTCTGTATTTTGGTTCCGACTGCCAGAATTAAATCTCATAGATACTTGCGAGTCCGATACGTTTGCCGGTAGGCTATTAAAACTTGATAGCAGGGACTTGAAATGTGACTCAAAATTTAATTATATTAGTTCGGATAACGTTATTTAGTACCTGGAACGGGACTAAATAACTTTATACGAACAAAAGTAACGAAATGTTTAGTAACTTTTCAAGTACCTGCTTGATAGTTCCTATGTATGTCAGTAAAGCATAGAATGCTTTAACATAACATTTATACCGTTTAAGTCACGTTTATGTTAATGTTGCCATTGATGCTATCTCCGTTATGTCTCCCCCAGGGTCACCCCAAGCTATTTTATCTAAAATTCTGTCTTCCGCCATGAATCAGTACAACTTCGTTCCTTCCATCTTAATACAATCACTGGTGTTAATTTTATTTATCGAAATCGATAAATATCTTATGCAAGTCGTATAAATATTTGCTCTTCACTGCAATAAAACAATAACAGAGAGCTTAAAGCTTACTAACTAACCCACTGGGTCGTTCATAGTGCTTCCAACGAGTTTACTCGGAGGGGTCATAATAGGCATGATGATATGAACCTCATTTTATTATAAACCATCTTTCCGTTCAGTCCCCATATTTTTTTTTTAAGTTTTTGGGATTAAAACGTAATTTTCTTGTATTTTTCAAATGTGGGATACTATTAAATATTTGTGAGCTTCAATGGCGAAAATATTAAAGCGGGATTTAAAGTGATATCCATCGATAATGTGAAATAAATTGCAAAGAATTTTTTAGCTAACAGCTTGTAAAAAAATATCAGAACAAAAGCAAAACGACTAAATAACAACAAAAGTAAACACTACCAATTGAACCTACATCATTTTTTCCACAATCCGTCTACTAAAACTAATATTATGTATGTTACTTTATTTCTATTTTCTGTATTCACTCAGGGTTTATGTATCTCGAATAGTCACGTCCGTGTCCCGGCGAAGGGTAAAGCATACAAATAAGTGAAAGTCCGAAACCGCCCAAACACCCGCCGCCACGTTCTTTATCTGCGGATCTCTTAAAAGAATTTGATCGTATATGAGAATATTACGAGCAACATCTGTGACAAGGGACGTATAAACTTAAATATTTGGCTACAGAACCGCACTTACCATAACAAAACTTTATATTGATTTTGCTAAACTAATAACCAAGTTGTGACCAATTATGGATAAGTAGTCTTGTAGTTTACAGAAAAAAAACACCAAACTCTCTTCTTAACTGTGGTTGGGGACTTGAGATCATCAAATATATCATACATACACTTATACTGGTAATTTAATATGCCATAAAATATTATAGGTAGAATTAAGAAGATAAATATAAATTATATGAAATAAATACCAATATTTTAACAGTAATATTAATAATATTACCTATATTATTAATCTGCTTAGTGACTGGTTCCATAAATTCTTATGAGATTATTTCCATAATTGTCGTAGCAAACTATAGGTCACGGCTGCTGGGGATGGGCCCAGGTTAACATAATCCTTAAATTACCTTTTACGACAACCTCGGGGAGGGAAATTAATATGAGTTGAAGGCTAAGAATATTTAGGTAAATATGTTTTTCAGTAAATATATAACTAAAAAAACGACAATTAATTTCGACAGATTACGTATAAATATTCGTCTAATCCATACTAATATAAATTTGAAAGCAACTCTAACTGTCTATCTGTCTGTCTGTTACGCCTTCAGGACTAAACCGATTATGATGTAATTTGGTATGTAGCTATAGAAAGTTTAAGACCCGAAAAAGGACATAGGCTACTTAACGCAGGCGAAGCCGCGGGCAAAAGCTAGTATGTAATGTTTTGAAGCACACCGCACATAATATATGTATGTGAATTGTAGAAGTATTTTTTCTTTTGGAAGAAGTTTGCTAAAACATATTGGTAAACACTTGGCATTTCAAAACAGATAAAAATAGAACGATAAGCTATTTGTCATGACGTCGCGTCACTGGTATTATAACGAGGTGTCTGTGTAGCCGCAATCAATTTGGCGGTATGGGCCCTGTCAATTTGCGGCGGGACCGAAGTCGCGCCGTGGCCGGTCCGCAGCGCGCCGCCCGGCTCGTCTGCGTCCCGTCCGCGCCTGATGACTTCCGACTGACCGCTTCTCATTTGCATAAGGGCCAGCTTTAATATGAGATTATTCCCGAGTTAGGAGCGACGGAGCGGTCCCATTCATTATTAGTTTTGGAGTATTTTGTCGACCCAATCCCGGACGTAATTATTTGAATTGCCACTAGTGTTTGACATGCTTGCTGGAAAATTGCGATTCGATAGACTGATTCATATTAATAAAATCCAAACAAAACATAATAACTCTTTATTTTACTTTTATTTGTTCCATTAGTATCACATCACAGTTATTAAAACTGGAGTTTATATTTTATCAGCAGATATTTTATAAATCAATTTGTATTTTATCTCACTCAAATTTGCCAATCGTTGTGGAATGATCTGCATGAAACTCTAAACTTTTATGTTTACACGGTTGTATGTGTGTGAGTAAATGCAACATTTAGGTATTACATCATGTAGGAATTTAATCGACACGGTGTACACGTCGCTACATTGTAATCACAACAATAGTAGCGACGTGTAGCCGCAGCGGAGGCAGCGTCTTGCCATCGGTGACAAAGGGATTACCCTCTTCCCCCGCGCCGCTGTCTGCGGTTTCTTAATTAACCCCTAAATACCCTTGCACGCGCCGCACTGCCTCGTGCGGTATGTAAGATTATTGCCAACGTTACCCTTGTTAATTTTAATGTACGGTATTATTGAAACAAATAGAAGTCCTCGTCTCTACGACTACGAGTCTTATTAACTTAAACGTGCGCATTACACGTACGTTTTCACTTACCGCGGCTCATTAATAGCGTCTTATATTAATTTAGGGTGCTTTGTCAGAAATACAAAGACATGAAACATTTTTTATAACCAGGTTTACATGCCGAACATTCATACCTACGTATGAATGTTGATTTTTCGGAATATTTTCTTAAACATGTGTTACCCAGTTGATTGTACTTACCATTATGATTTATAAAAACCTTATTGTTGAAATATAAAGATTAGTACTTAATTATTTCCACCCCGTTACCAATTTATTCAATTCGTGGTAGACTAAAATGTAACTTTGATATTGTTTTCTGCGCTACATACTTATTGTCAACTAAAAATGAAAACTACAAATCAACTAATATTATGATCATGTACTTATTAATCTAGGCCAGCAAAATATACATTTTGCCACTTCAAAACATCGCATTTTCATGTTATTGTTTGTATTGTCTAGCGGCCCGTAATCGTAGTTTGGGTCGTTGACTTGATTGCGTCGATATACTGAACCAATGATATGATTTTCTAAAACAAGCGGGTGGGTGTTTGTCCCTAAAATCTCTTATATTGATTCAGGTACCTAACTTCATAAACAACTTGTCATTAAAAATTTGTTAAATCCAATTGTAATATGGAAGTACGAGTGTTTTAGAATGCAAAATGTAAGTGCGAACTTATATTTAAATTTTGGCGTGACGTTTCGTAATTTACTTGTATTATAGCATATATTAAGCAACGCGATATTTTAAAAGTTGCAAAATGCAATGTAAAATCCCAATAACACCTTGCCCAACCCGGGACCAAACCCAAGACCTCTTGCTCAATAGTCGCGTTTAGTGACCACTAGACCAACAAGACATTTTTTTTAATAAATGTTTAAATATCCTGAAACATTTGAAGTATCTTAGTCCATAGTTCATACACGTTTCTTATTTTTTATTACAAATATCAATACTTGTACGCGTGAACCCAAATCCCTAACACGGCATGTTTTAATTTCGATCGATTCCTCAATTATTGTGCGCCACTCCATTCGTGATTGACTACGTAACGATCTTAAAATTAACGACGTGTTTGGAATATCGACTGTTCCAGAACACAAATTACCATACCGTAAGGGTTACGTAATGAATACGCGTCATCGTTACGGAGTTACCAATAACGTTGCCATTGTTACCAATGAAGGTAGAGAAACGCATACACAGCTAATAGGGTGCGTTATAGATGTTAATGCGCGATTTACATCGGTTGAGTCAGGGGCACCCGGGTAGAAAATGGAGCGTCGTGCTTAGAGCTAATACGATCAGGTGAGCAAACACGCAACAACCGGAGCTTTCATCTCCAGTCGGGTATCTCTTAGAGCCATGCTCGTAAACACACAAATATAAGTAGGTAAATCTAAATGTTAGTACTGTGGCGAAACTGCTGCCTCGCCGTAGAATACACGCGAATATAGACTCTATTCCTCTGCATATAATAGTTCGTTTTAAAATCCGTATGGTTTCTAAGGTAGTAACTGAGATTGTTTGTAACTCTTGTAAGAAACTGACATATATTTTTTCTGATTTAGGTAATCGTATGCCAGGTTCCTCTTGAGTTCTCATAACGATAAAGGAAATATTAATTGTAGATGACCTCATATACTTCATGTAGTCTGATGTACACCTTGGCAAGAATGTTTATAAATACGTACCTTGTACCATCTAAGAATATCAATGTACTCGGTAAAGTGTAGTCATGTGAACAAATCATACATACGACAACATTCTATTTTAAAGTAAAACAAAATTAATACGTTTTGGGATTAACAAAGAAAAATCTGTTTTAAAATCTATTAACATAATAGGTGGCCTATGTTCAGTACATTTAACTTAATTATATAGACCTAAGTAATTTCAATAATTAAGTGTACTAGAAGAGAGTATCTTTTTCAATCTCCATTTGTAATAAATCACTAAGATGAAGCCTACAATTATTAGCTTAAAAGTATAAAATATATTCAAAATAACTTTGGAGTTGTTACTATTATCCTCCGGTCTGTATTCCTTCGAACTAGAACAAAATAAATCCATTGTCAGTCTGAATGCGATGGTGATATGTAAACAAACGGGGAGTAGACTAACTATCGCCACTGAACAAGTTTATTCTCCAAACACTAACATAGACACGTCGGAGTACCTAAAGGCATGTTCAATCGGGCCGTCTCGTCGATTCATGTTTATACTCAAACAACAAGGTTAGTCTTTGCGCCAGAGCTAAATAAACCCTATTGACTCCTCGTCTCAAAATGTTGTATTCGCCACATTAAACATCCGAACCATTAATCAAACACAGCACACTGAATACGAGCGTTTGACTGTTCCTTGACTCAATACTGTTGTCGGAGACGACATCGCTGCGAATCTTACATAGATTTCACCTCTCCCACGGGATGACAAATGTTTGCTTGCTTATTCAACCCCTATCCAACCTCCTTCCACTCGCAGTTCAACGCTTCCGGACTGCATCAGAACCGTGTTTTCACCGCGCGATCCAATCCTTAACCGTACCGCACCTCATGTCGCGACATAAAAGTAAGAACTTAAGAAGAAAACAAAGAACGCCAATTTGGCAAGTCGAAGACAAACGCATTTAAAATGGGCAGAGCAGAGCAAGGGCCATCTATCTTGGAGCTTGATAAACGACGACATTATTCCTTATCGCCCACTCAATTTGTTTAAAAGCGTTCTGCTTTGATAATTTGAGAATTACAAATCGTATCTCCTGACACAAAAATGTCCTCATAACTGCAAATTCTTGCCAGCTTGATAACGCTAAGGGGAGATCGGTTCAATTTATCCAAATTTATATCTTTGGGATATGCTGCGACTACTAAGGGCAAAAGTATTAATCTTAATAATTTTATTAGATCCACGCAGGTATGTATGCGGTTATAAAGAATGAGGATTGATCTTTGTATTTTATGGTTGTTGCAGTGGTGGAGGAGCCGGAATTTACAGATGTCATTCAAAACGTAACCGTGCCAGCAGGCCGGAGCGTTCGCCTCGCCTGCTCTGTCAAGAACCTTGGATCCTACAAGGTAATTTTAGTATCATATGGATATTACAATGAATACAACAGGTTGATTTATACAACATATATAACAGACTGCCTTCTTTCGAGTCAAAGTTGTTTATCTCCAATATATACACAGCGACATCTCTAAACGGGCTTCACTGAGATAGGTTGGGGCGACCCAGTATGCCGCCAGCGTGGTGAAAAGACGACAATATGCGTGGAGCGGCGAAGGAAACATAAAATAAGAAGCATTTTATCATTTGATTTAGAACGCGCCGTCGTAATAAAGTGTCCATATAAATGGAGGAAGATATGATTTACAACCTCTACGCTGAGTTTGCACCTCGCTATTGCGGCTGAGATGGTTTAAAAACTATGATGTTTTTACTACGTAAAGTTTAAGCTTGAGATTTTTAATATTTAGCCACAACATTTATCTTATTAGAACATATTTAATACTCCTATAATAGTTTACTAAGGTAAGCAGGGTTAATGAAACTAGATAATTGTTAATTTAACATAAACATGTACTGAGTTAGAAATCCTAAACAGAAGTTTCATCTAATACTGGGAGCATTAGATGAGAGATTAAACTTAACGACATCAATTTAATGCCGCCATATATCTGTAACGAGTCTGTACAACTCCCAGTAGTGAGTGGCGGTAAGCATAGCTCGGACGAGCGCCGTGCCGACAGCCGGCGACCGGTGACCGGACGGCCGATAAGCCGCAAGGTGACGCCGTGCCGGCTAACTGCCGACATCGCACGCTCCCACTCCCGGGGGGTGCTCGGTTCATTCGGTTCCCACTGAAACTCCCTGCACCCTCTGTTAACCAGAAACGTAGATTAGTTAGTAATAGCCAATTCGTAGGTAAATATCTAGTGCCTACGTTCGTGTAATTATACATATATTATATTTTGGACTTCAATCCAATCCTACAGTTCAATACAACAACACAACGAATAAGTACAAGTAAAACCACAGAACATCAATAGATAATACCATCGATTTCCGTTTGGCCGACTTTTTTATTTTATTGCATTTACTTCTGAAGCTGTCTACGGTGCGGGCGCAATAAAAGCCGAGATAGTGTTCTCGTACTTCTGAAATAAAGGCTTAACTGGGGGAGCCATCACGGTTGCCCTGTATTGACAACAAGAAGCGGATTTTCCCGAAAGCCTCGCCTGTGCCATTAGTTTCCCGCATCGGTTAAAAAGATTTGCCTTTTCGTCCGTATTTTTTTAGAATTATTGACTCATGCGAAATATTGCGATAAAATGATGGAAATAAACTTGCTGTAGACAATATTTATAATGTATTGCGTGGCATAACTTGCTAATAAGTTTGGCAATGTCCAAAAACCCAATGTGTTATATACTTTTTAATGCATTATATAGTCATTATCTTGCGATATAAAGATACCTATATCATACTTTTTAGTTAAGTATTAACAAATAAACGACTGCCAAAATAGCGTTCGCTTATAAACACAACACAGTACCTACCTACAACACTGAACTTATACAATTAGTAAAACAGATGATGTATGAGAAAACGAAAACCTTATGATTAGATAGTTAAACATTTAAATAAATGTTTTGTACGTTAAATTTTATTCACGACGCAATTCGACGAAAAGATTTCCTATTTTATGCAAATGTCTGTAAGTATGCGCACGTAGCCGGTTCATCGGCATGAAATGTCAGATAGTCGGCAGTAGCACGTATGTGGGTTTGCAATAACATGCCACAACGAGTCGCAGCAATGTTACACTCGCGCCGCATGCGAGCGCCGCCTGTTCAAATTCTGGCATATTTCTCGTGCCTTAATACTGGGGCTCGCATGAGCAAACTGAGCCCAAGATGAGGGGAGCGCAGAGCACTTGTTCCGACGGCCGACCAGCTGCGCGACTGCCACAGTAATGATCATGTTCACCATCACACCACTCTACGTAATGCCAATTCGAGTTTTAATTAAAAATATACATAGCGTGTTATTTATACAATTAACAACGTCTATATTGTATAAAAGCCTACTATGTTGGCAACATTTTCCTAGTAACGATATCATTTGGAACATTTTGCTCGTAAAATGTTTTCGATCAGCACTACTTACATGAGCCCCGAAATAACTTATTGGCCGAAGATTCCGTGAAAACTTCGAGTGCCCTCGGCACAAATCCGCAGCTGAAGAGATCTCTAAGTGGGCTTTTAGCAGAACTAAGCTAAGCCGTCTCGCGCAAGATGTTCGCTCATTTCTGTCTACACCATTGCATTAGTGTGTCAACCTTACTAACGTTTGCTGACGTGGAGTGCGGAGCAATAATCGACCAACAACAAATTGATAGAAATGTGTCGTTTTAAGTGGTCAAGTTATTCTTGTCTACTTACTGTTAGTTTCTTCATTGTACAAAGTCTTGTCTGTTTAAATGATTAGGTACCTATTACGAACTAAGTGTTCATATTATAGGTAGGGAATATTGTTGTTAATTGCAACATTTATTAAATGTGAAATTTAAGAGGGTATGCTTTATGAATTTCCCGGGTAAAGCTAAGTTTTACACAAACAGATATATTTGTTTAAATCTACACATTATATACAATATACTTTCATATGCTGTGTGAAAATAAGTGTCTACATACTACGAAGTAGGTAAAATTTTCTTTTATGAATACGTAACACACAGCTAGATATTTATCATATTTATGAAGGTTGTATCAAACGCGACTGCTGGGCAAATCTCTCCAAAGACCAGTAAAAAGTATCTTAAGTAGTTTCGCGAGCTTTTATCTCTTTTTGCTTTGATCAGATTTTCACAAAATAATATCTTTTCCATTTATCAGATCATCTGATAGAATATTGACAATGACTGTTATAGTTTATTTGTACGAAGCATCGTTATACATATTATATTTTCTCAGGTTATTACATATATTTTAATCTGAGTTTGAATAATCTATCGCGCTGCGATTTTTTATATTATTACATCTGTGGCTGCTACCTATTACCAAATTGACTCTCAGTTGACTATGCACTTATTTTATACGTTACTTAAGCTTTAATAGGAACTGTATTTAACAGCTAATCTGATACCATAAGACCAGTTGAACTCGTTTCAGTTGAAAGTTTTCTTCAATTAATGTCGTCACAATAATTTGAGTATCATCTTAATTATAAGATACTCAGTACCTCGATCCATTGCTAGGGGCGAAATATTGCCAGAGATAACGGACGCAACAATATAAAGTTAAAAAATGTGAACCATTCTGCAACTTGAAACAAACAAAGTTAGGGTAATAGCGTAAAATGAAGCTCTTTAAACGTTCCATAATTAAATCTGTCGTAATATTATTAAACACGTCTACGAATCATCTCCTGCGGCGATAGGATCCGTCGTTAAAGAGGTTCGGTGCGGTGCGCGGTGGAATGGGCAAAGTTTGCAACGAGTCCATTATAAATCAAACGATGCCTTCCAGGCATGTCCTGAGGGACGAGAACGTCTCCCGCCGTGCCACCGAACTTCAACTTTGCCTCCTTAATGCCTCAACAATTAAGATAAAAAGAAAGAAGGGCCTAAATTAAAGGTGGTTAAAAGATAACGAGTTAATAGGCCGCTCTAACTTTACCTGCGAAACGGTGAAACAGGGATTTTGGTGCTCCTAAAGGTAGAGAGGTCGTTTGAAACATAAATATTTGATGGCAATACAGTAAGTGTCGCTAAACTGCTAACATTCAAATATATATAATTATATATACTAGTCCATAAAAGTGCCTTCCCACATACAAAATCTCAGGTCTACATTTTCAGGAGTAAATTTAAACACTTTTAAATTATAAATTAAACTGAAGTCAAAAATGTAACAGCAACCTGTCCATAAAATTTGCGGTTAGGTGATTTTGCATATTTGACGTAATGGGCCGAGTGCCGGCAGCGGTGCGGGCGGCGGGCGGCGGGGGCGCGGCGGCAACAACTCGCGTAACGACGTCGTGACCTAACTCGTTTAGGATCCGCAGACGAATGAAATTAGTTAGCCGCTGCCGTTATTACGAATATCATATTTTCATCTGCCACTTCCGCAAGCTTCATTAGTCACAGCTACCTTCGTAGCTATAAACTATTCCGCCTCCCACAAATTACGGTAAATTGCTGTCCGGTTTGTTTGAAAAAACTAAAAAAGCTCCAAAATACTAAGACAGTCATAACAAAAATCGTGAGCCAGTTGTGCTGTAACTGAATGTATCTTGCCACCCCTTCGCGAAGGCCTCGCAGTAAGATTGGCGAACTTCGTTAAGTTCAACACTCAACGCTTATCTTCAGACCGCTTATAAAATTTTGATTCCTATTTAATTTTATCTTAATTGTTAGAACAGTAAAAGAGAACTTTGAGCAATATCTCTTCGCGTTATAACGGATTTAAGATAACGGCTTTAATCTTTGGTTTCGGATAGATGTACCTACGTTATGGCAGCTACGCGTCTTACAGTTTGAAGATTTAATATAATGCGGTTCGCAATAATATTTATGTAGCCATATTAGTTGAAAGACTGTCCATCCAGACGGCGACAGCACGGCGCAGCGCGGCGGTGGCGGCGGGCTGCGGCTCGTAATTCAATCAGTGCGGTGCAGAGGGACACACCGTCGTGATTAGATTAGACGCCGGCCACAATTACGCAGATCAGATTTACATCTACCGTCGCCGACGCCGCGCGCCTTCATGTCGCACGGCGTCGCTTCATCCCACCTAACGACACTAGAAAAATACGTCACTTGCATCATATTAGGTGTGTCAACCTTAAGACTAACTTTGGGAAAGTGTCTTCTAAATTAGTAAGTCACCTATCCAAAAGATCGGAAACCAAGATCTTTCTTGGGTACTTCCATATTTTGAATAAAATTACATTCATGTAAATCGTTTGAAATATTACTAAGCCTGTTTAATATCCCTGAGCTCCAGGTTACGCCGACAAGTCAGGTCGCCGTCATTAGAGGGGTTACCGTCCCATTGCATAATAAAATGGGCGAAGTTTGCTCAAGTCCATTATAAATTAGACAGCGGCTGAGAGCCGCATCACTTAAGATAGGTAAGATGTGACCCGGCACGAGTTTTAGCTACCAAACTTCTCCTATATTGCCTCCACAATCTTGATAAAAAGAACTACCCATGATTCAAACTTAAAGGATTAAGAGATAAAGAATGCACGTCGAACTTTTACAGCTCAGAAACCACTTTACTCTACTTAATTTTTCTTGTGATTACCAGACTTTAATTAATTTTATAGGTGTAGTTTCTTTTTCAGTTCTTCTTACAGTTTAAAATATGCCAAACTGTCGTTTAATCACGGAAAAAGTTATGAAGTGCTCAAAAGTTTAAGCACGCTGTCTCTCAATAAATATTCTCAGTTGTAGATTGCCTTTTACGGAAATTGTTTACTTCCCCGGACAAGACTTTTAAAAACAATGTCGTATTTTATGTATGTGGCGCCGGATTAAGGATATCTACGGACTAATTGAAAAATTAATACAGTCTCGTATAGTTTAATGGCATGTTCGAGCGAATTAAATCTTTTTTCTTGTGGGGGAAGATTAAAAGTGGCGATTGCTCGTAGCGAGTATAACAATCTCGGTAAAATGCATTTTAAGCGCTTAATGCTGTGGAAATTGGTGTGAAGCGGGGACGCGATGGCAGCTCCGTGCAATTACACAGATGTCGCGGAGACGACTCGCATACTAGACGCCGCGCGACGCCCCAACACTCGCCACACTCTGAATTCGCGAACTCCGATACCACTACATAAATAAATCATCTAACATTTTATTTTTTAATACATTTGTTTAATGGTAGATAAGTAGAGCTACCTGGTCTATCTTCCTAAAGCTTATACGTTTTAATCAGTCCTTGAAAACGTGGAACAGCCCTCTTACCATGAACTTGTAGAGCAAGACGTTTTCCGATATGGAAGCGGGACTCCGTTACATGAAGTATAATGCAGCGTCTGGCTTCCACAACAAAAAATGTCCTGCTTTCTAAGTTGAGTCTTATTGAGGTTTCATAAGCGCCTATACATAAAACAATTCGAGTTTGAGAACTATATTTGTAAAATTAAAGTCAAAAGTAAAACCTTAATACTTGTATGTAAAAAAACGCCTGTATTTTGCCCAAAGGGAATAGGAAAATAGGCATACATAATTGTATAGGGACCGTATTGCGAATAAGACACTCTTTTGTATACATTAGGCACTACTCCAAATTAGTTGGTGGTGTCTTAGAATAGATCTACATAATGACATAAGAACGTCTCATTTTTACGGACTTGCCTGGATTGGAACTCGCATTATGAATTCAATCTATAAACGTCTTTAGTTATGTACCTACGCAGTAAAAGAGATACTTGATAAAAATACATATATTTGTACGTGTGTAATATTTAATATGTATAATATATAAAATAAACACACTTGTATAATAAAACAAAATAAACCTGTAATACGCACTTGGTGACAGGTGAATTATTTTCGAGATAGACTCAGTACATTTATTTATAAAAAAATGTGTTCTCGGAGAGGTCTTTAATTTCCGTTACGTCACTCGTCCAATTGGGAGAGCGATTGGAAATCATTGAGGCGTACTCCACACCCTAGTTTTGTCGTTTTACATTTTCTGAAGGTACTTATTTAGGGGAGACTACCGTACCGTCGGCCCATTTTAGGAACGAGAAATATGGTAAAGCGAATGACAACGAATTAAATCCACGAAAAATTTTGGAATTGGTAATAAAGGTTTTGAGTTTGATCTACCACATAATTACAATATTATACTTGAAATATTATCGAAGTATTCAGTAGAAAAAAGGTTTACGAGGTTTTAGCTCATTGATTAATAATATTAAGCTTTACACAATTGTTACGAATTGTTATGAAATCCTGAGTAAGAGTTTTCCTTCTGTCAAACTGTTATTGTTTACTTAACAGAACTCTCTATTAATCTTACCTTTAATGAGATGAAATCGTGTACAAAATTTCATTTGATAGGTCAATCATGATCTTCAATAGCGTCTGCAATAATTAGAATGTATCATTAATTTGTTTGTCATCACCCTATACACGGTTTCCTATACCTAAATTCAAGTAATTTACTATATACTAATAAACGTTGTATTTTTTTTTTAATTCAAGGTCAATGAGGTTTTATGGGATTTCTAAACCTGTCAAGTCATATTCAAACATTTTGTCAACCATTCTATTCTATTCGTTTTGCCACTTGACTGGAGCGAGTGTTTTACTGCTTGACCAAACTTTTCTTGATCACCAGGTGGCGTGGATGCATTTCGAGCAGTCAGCTATATTGACTGTCCACAACCACGTGATCACGCGCAACCCACGCGTCAGTGTCACCCACGACAAGCACCGCACTTGGTTCCTGCACATCAGTGACGTGCGCGAGGAGGACCGCGGCCGCTACATGTGCCAGATCAACACCGTCACCGCTAAGACGCAGTTTGGATATCTACATGTTGTCGGTATGTTCACTAAAAGAAAAAACTGATAGTTCAATATGCTCTTTAAGTTTTTATTAAGAAAAACTCGCGGCCCTATTACCTGTTCGCACATGCTATTCATGCAATAGCGTTGTTTTTCGCATTAAAATAATAATAAAGCTCACAAGATAATTAAAGGGTGTCTGTAATTACATAACATCACGCCCGTATTCCCCGAAGGGGTAGGCAGAGGCGCACATACAGTACACCCACATTTCGCCAGTTATGTTTTAGGTCCCAATGTAATAGGGGGCGAGCCTATTGCCATCAACCGGGCACAAATCCAGACTCCGTGCTGCTACTGAGAATTACCGAATGAAAAAACCCAATAACACTTTGCCCGACCCGGGATTCGAACCCAGGACCTCGTGCTCAGCAGTCGCGCTTAGCAACCACTAGACCAACGAGGCAGTCAGTCTGTAATTACGATGAATAATAATTTAAACTACTTTTATGTATGGCTTAAAACTGTGGTTTATATGATAACAAATAATAATCGAGCTGAATGTGTACACGATGAAATATAAGGGAAAAAGGAAAATAACATACACGTGTAAAAAACCGTAATGAAAATAACTGTTTGTTTAGCGGTATTAATGTTTGTTTGTAGTGCCGCCGACGATCGACGACTCGTTGAGCTCGAGCGACGTTATCGTGCGAGAGGGCGCCAACGTCACGCTGACGTGCCGCGCTAATGGCTCTCCTAAGCCCACCATCAAGTGGAAACGGGACGACAACTCAAAAATCTCCATCAGCAAGGGACATTCCGGTGACACATCGAATCTGTTCATGATCGAAATGGCTTTTTGCTTTAGTTTTTGTACTGACTTTTTCTCATTTATTTTTAGTGTCCGAATGGGAAGGTGAGGTGCTGGAAATGGCAAGAATTTCGCGATTAGACATGGGTGCCTACCTGTGCATCGCGAGCAACGGTGTGCCGCCAACGGTATCAAAGCGAGTCAAAGTCAGCGTTGATTGTAAGTTGACTACTGAAAATATTTAAAACTAACTCTCGACAATTATACACAGTATTTAATATATTTTAACTTTTGCACAGTTCCACCCATGTTGTGGATCCCTCACCAGCTGGTCGGTGCCCCGCTGTACTATAACGTGACCCTAGAATGCTTCACCGAAGCTCACCCTACATCTTTAAACTATTGGACTCGGGATGACGGACACATGATACACGAAAGTCCCAAGTATCACATGGAGAACACCGTTGGAATACCTGCCTACAAGACCCACATGCGGCTGCTGATCAGAAACATTAACACTGAGGACTACGGGACATATAAATGCATAGCTAAGAATCCAAGAGGAGAGTCAGATGGCACCATACGCTTATACAGTAAGTTATCTTACCATGCTTTTGATTTCATGAATTACATTTTGCCTTTTGTCACATCGGCCCGCTCCCCTGTGCATTAACACACAGAAACACTTACTTTAGCTCAGTCAGATTATGGCTACTCAGAGCTATGGCTAAGGTCTTCGATTTTTAAGGAACCGATTTAAGTAATTACTTAATGTTCGTAATACCTATGTTGTCTTATGTTTAGCTTCGTCTCCGCCGACAACCACGCCTGATCCCCGCGCCCTCACCATGCCGCCTCCGTCCAGGCCTCCGCGACGTGATACTCCTCTTACAGACAAGGGTTAGTATTTATCTTTATATTAATACGTGAAGCAAAAAGTTCAGATCCCTTTTTAACAATATTACGCGCACGTAACGTACTAGTCCACAACAAAACATATTTCCAAAGAGGATATTCTAATTTAATAATGCCCATGTAAAGAGACTACTCACAATTTACCTAACTTCAAAAATATTTAATAAATTTAAGTCTTTACCTGACCAAGTAATCCAACATCTTAATCGCATGTGTATGTACACGAGGTATATGGACCCACAAGAACAACGAAGTGCTTCATTACTAAAAACGTATTGGAAATGACACCTATCGTAAACGAACGGAGTCCGGCCAGCCGAGTCAGTACAAACATCAGCTTGGCAAACAAATGAACAGAATTCTCACCAATCGCGTTAATTCAACGCAACGGATACTTGTTTAATCATGCCGAGGTAATTAATATCAAATTAAAAATGAAGGCTTACACGTCGTCAATTTCGCAACTAACATAAACATATTAAGTGCTCAGCTTGTGTTTATTTTATTTCACTAAATATCTGCACCAAGAATATAGCTACACACGTATCATGTAGCAAATAATAATAATTGATATTCTTAGAAAAACAAATGAGTCAACGGAATTCAAAATTTAAATTGGCATTCCGTTGTGATTGCATAATATTGTCGTTTCAAATTAATTGCTGATCGAAAAGAATAGTGAATCGCGACAGTAACAAGTTCATGAACTCAATACACACTGTTCAAACTTCCACAATACATGTACAGTGAGAATAGTAATTAATTACACCACACAATAGCAAACGTCGTGGTCGAACGAGTTTATCAATATCTGATATCGATGCCAATAATATGCATCGAAACAACATTTTTATGTCGGTGATTTCGTTTATTAAGAGATAATATCACCTTTACGAGTTGTATCCCCCACGAGACTGTTCAGTTTGTTTTCATTGTATGCTGTTTCAGTTATTATTAGTGGCCGTTATATTTGTTTATAGATCGTAAAGTATTATGACGATCTGCTTGTCGCCAGCCGGTAGTTTGTTAACTGGCTCCGAATGTTATGAACCCTCGTAAACTATAAACAAATCGTTTATAAACAAAACATTTTATGAAGCGCTGCTATTACTATGTGTCCATGTGAAATGATTATAAAATTTGGTTAATGCTAAGTTAATAGATATGAGGAATAGTGCACCAGGAAACTCAACTTACGCACTAAATAGTTAAAACTTTTCAGTAAGGTTTAATTATTTTGGTTACTTATACTATCAACTGAAACAAATGCTAGTAAGTTGTAAAACAGGGGTTCACTTTGTAAATATCGAGTTATTTTTATACTGGACTTTATACAATATTGTCGGTGAATTTCGAGTTTAAATTTCACAGGCAGAGACAAATCGCAAAAGTTTAGCCGATGCGCCCATCGGATCATCAAATTTACTTTTATGGTTTATCAATAACGTTTATTTATTTATAATAGCCAGAGCTGTAAAAAACGGTTTATGGTTTACAAACATTGAATGTTTCTTAATTGAGTCTATTAATAGTGGATACCCGGATGGTGGATAGGTACTCATTATGTTAGATTCATCGATGTACCGTCTGCGTGCATTGTAATATCGTGGTGTCGTAAGTTGTTTGGCTCGCGTCATTACTTCGCCGTTATTGGGAAGTTGGGCATTTTCCCGGCCACGCTGCCGCCGGACAACATCTTGCGCCAACCTATTACAGACAAGTGTTCACCCCTCTTCCTTGTTGCAAACTCTTAATAAGCTTTGTTAACACGATAAATTCAAAATGAGAGCAGACGATCTTTTCGTTTTATAACCACAGGACTACAACGTTACCAAGCATAATTATTGTTGGATGCATATTATTAAGATATCAATATAAAGAAAGATATCAAAGTATTTTATACTACATATAGTATAATCAATAACTGAAGGATATCATTTGAACATGTTCACGCGAACTTGAAAATCCCATTTAGGGGTTGCGACGGCACGAGTGTAAGTTTTGCGGCTGGTTGTTTTTGCGGCGTGGTGGCGCGGCCGCCGGAGCGCGGCGCGTCGTCCACATCGGCCCCGCTACTGTTTTATTTTTTGCAACCATTACGAATTTACGGCTGGCTCCGGCTACTCGACAATATTGCGCAACTTTTCAATAACTGTTAGCCGACCGCCAGCCGACGACCCGTCCCTTGCCATATTGAATCCTTTGCCCAATCAGTTCACTTTCTCGTTTTTCCTTTATAAACTTTTTAGGGTGATCAAAACATTTTCATTTCTTAACGATCTTTGAGATTAATTATTTATTTTGCCGCAGGTACTAAGTATCAGTCGAACCTTAATGAAATTGATAAGGGAAAACAGAAGACAGATGAGGGTGGTGGGAAGACGCACCTCAACTGGGTCGGAGGCGCATCGCAGGTTACAGGCAAGTAGAATCTGAAGTTATTTTTATAATTTAATAGTATCAGTTATTATTTTTAAAAACTTGTTTCAGATTGTTCTAAAAATAGATAGTTTTTTTATTTATTATTCACAAATAAACTAGTCGCATAATACAATGACAAATATAGGAACACTGAAACTTGCCTATAACATCTCATTACGTACAATATCTTACAATAGTGGACTACATCGACCGGGAACGTCTGTGACTATATCTCTACAGCGCAACCATAGAGAGTGGTTAGTGTCCCATTTCATTAGGGCCTTGTAAAAGATCGGGACTCTGCGACAATTTATACGTAAAAAGTCTTGCAGAATAAAACCATACAAATGCTAAAAAACTTTTATTTTTATTTTGAATATATCTAAACACTGTTCATATTATTAGAGAAAAGAAGCCAAAACTAGTACGGACTAGACCGCTTTCAAATTGTTATTATTTGCACTTTCTTATAAAAATATTGGTGTACACTACTAAGAGTAAATCAAATATCTTATAAAAACCTAAATTTAAAGCATTCAAACCAGCGACAAAAAATGTATAAACCGAATAAAAAGAAGCTATATCCTTGCTAGTCGACGTTAAAGACTAGTATCGTTATTGTGAGAATACTGAAGTTTAACACTTTTTGTTCACAGGTGACGCGGACTGGAGGAGAAGTTCCCTCTGGGTGTTAGTCCTGCTAATCACGGTGCCATATTACTTTTAATGGTGCAACTCTATTATCATTTATCCGAATCCGCTGTCCATTTGTTTACACGTAGTTACACTGACCCGAGCTTGGCTCGACCGAGATAGTGCAAATTAAAATGAAATCGATTTTTATAGTAGGTACCCACTACCCATGCCGTGAGACATTGACACCCCATATTGGTAATCTTTGTGTTAGTTTAATGCAACAAGTATCTGTATTAAATTAATGGAAAATATTTTAGATGCAGCGAACAACGAGCTTTTATGTATAGCCGTAATATTATATTTAAGTAAAGACCGAATTATTATGCAACACAAAATCGAAAACGTGAGAAAAAAAATATTGTTCATTTGTATACTTATTAACTACCTATATACGCTTTTGAACATGGATGAATATTCTAACATCAAAACTAATTTATTTGATACAGAACTTTACAGAACTTATTGTGAGGCTGTACATCATTTTTAGACAAAATGTTTGCGAAACTATTTGATCAATCATTGAACTAATTCTAAATTTATATTATTTTAAGAAAAAATATGAACTATGGATACAAAAGTGATGCATATAAATCCGGTCTTTATGATATCCATACCATAGAAGACCATTGAAAACTCACATTTAAAGGACACTTAATATGATAACACACTAAATAATTTGTATTCGACAAGTAAACAGCGATTGCCGAATTCTGAAAAGAAGATTTTCGTAACCGAGCTTAGAGCTTTGACCAATGAACGAACAGCTACCCGTTACATTAAAAATACCACATACTTAAGTAACACTTATGAATTTATTGTCCTTGGAAACAGGTAAATTAGAATATAATCGTAGTCACATCGCCGTCGTTATATGGTACAATAGTTTAAGAGGTTTAGGTTTCATAACCAAAATGATATTCGTAATTACTGTAAGAGTTGTTGTTAATTATATAAACGTATTGTATGTACAACAGTTCCTCGAACTAAATTCACGGTTAAGCAGACTTTGTATGTCTCAAAACATTTATTTTCACCGTTGACATAGCAACAGAAATCTGTTTAGCCGTGAAAAGTATGTAATAAACAAATTCACTGCACACATATTATTATTAACATATAATACAAAGTGCACTATTATCATAGTTATTGATTTTAATATAAACTAAGAATATAAGAATTAGATAGAGTAAGACTGAATGAATATAAAATTGTGTCTTTAGAGAATATTTAAAGTTTCATTATTTTATTGTGCTTATGTAAACCTCATATTCGCTGTGATAAAATTTAATTTAAATGAAGACATCAAAATTACAAAATTTAACATATTTTATAGTTTCCTGTATCGTGACGTAGCAATGTAGATCCAATCTGTATTCCTAACGTGACTCCTGCCTTCTAATGTATTTAAATTTGAGGTGATAATTAATTTATTTTATATCTTGTGCGTTAATTAACATTCACACGTATATACAGTCGCGATCACATCTGAAGATGCAATCTATATGAGCGTCTACTGTACATTTCATTCCTCTCCGCATTTCATTATTTTAAACAGGTTTGAATGTATCGTATATTTGAATGTATGTAATGTATATTTGGATTTGTACATTTATATAAACTTAATATGTTGATTTCGATTTGTGTTGTACACCATTGATCTTCAACAAATCCAAATTTCTTCTGTCAATTACACCTAGTTTATATGTAGTAACATACCTATATGTAAATGTTACCGTTATCATGTTGCCAAATTGCTAAATATAAGATAACGCCACATAGATAGAAATGTTGTAAATATATTCATTAAGCAAAAGCCACTGAGTGTGTTTTTAATAACAGAGTGTGTAATGAATGTTCATAATGGTCACTGTACGAGACGGACGATTGTAACCATACTACGTAATACGCGTAACGATACTAAGAGTGAGTAGGTAACAAACTAAATAAAGCTTGTTTTAAAAATCAATCTTTTAATGAACAACGGTTTTTCTCCCTAATTAATTCAGACTCCCAAATGCGCCTGTAACCTCTGAAGATGGCAAAAGTGCTCCTATATCAGGAGTCAAAATGCGCATTAGCCGCTAAAAGTACGTCCTATAGGTATATAATTTACTTGGTAATACTAGGTACCCAGTAACAATGTTTAATCATACTTTTAGCCTGAAAAGTATATGCGATAATCAAAGTAAAAAAAAAATCCCACATTTTTTTCTCTCTAACATGTAATAGGTAGGTGAGTACTACAGAATATTTAACAGTTATCAAATTACTTTTCCACCTCTGTGAGTGTCAAAATAATTTACGTAGGGAAAGTTTCCCCCGTCATATTTTGATGGACCGAAATGCTTGCAAACAATCTGCGGCGAATCTTTGAAGATTAGGGCCGGCTTTGAGGCGCCGAAAAGGCTCCAACTACGTATGGCCGAACGCCAACTTGTGTAAGCCAATCTAACTTCTTTTAAATGTGTTTTTGATATAAAGAACACATTACCGTACGCATAGCTTTCGACTTCCAAATCCTGAACTAAATTAGCTTTTGATTTATAAGGCTTTAAGTTGTTGAAGTTTGTGAATTGCGTGCGCTCCAACGTATACAAACACTTTATGAATACTGATACTTTGTTGATCGTGCATGTAAACACAGAGCCATACATCATAATCAGAGGCGACGCTTTAAAGTGTTGTTTGCTGAATTTTTAGAATTCCCAAAGCACGTATGTTTAGGAAGACAAAAAGAGGACAAAAAAGATAGAGCAAACATTTTAGACATATCTAAAAGCATGGAATAGCCGCTCGGCTCTGCATCTCGGTCCGGCAGCCAACGTCCTACAATAACAACCCAGCAGATCTCAAATTATAATGGAGCATAACAATGGATTTATTACTACCGACAGAGTTTGTCGTTATAATCTTGGAGGACTAGACTATAGATGTACCTACATACATCTATATTATTTGTAAGTTGTATTTAAAAATCGTCATCATACAAAACCATGCTTTTGAAGAATAATCTAACTGACTGTTTTCATGGAAGATATATTAATTGCTACAAGAATTATTTTTACTTCCTGAAGATAAGACTTCAATTAGCTACTCCCCTACTCAGGTAAATTAAACATCTTGCTTCACAAACTGCAATAAAAATATCTCATTTAAAAATATGTCTTTCAAAATAGAAGCGCTTCTATTTAATAGTAGTCTACAAATTAACTTCTAGCTCCTTCGTCGAATTAAACCATCACAAAATGAATCTTGTCGATTTTCAATTATAAAATAGTCAGCTGATACTAGGACAGACCAGTCGTTCAAGCGACCGATACTAAACTTTACGCGATTCTCTTAAAGTTCAAAATGCAATGTGCATACTGCGATAATTTATAGCCTTTCATCTAGAGTGCAGTGTTTGTAACAGTAGCCTCATTACTTAGCGGCGGCGCAGTAGGCGTGTGCTTCCGTCGAAACCGGATATCGCAGGGCGTACAAATAAAATTAACGCTTATTGCCATTCACTAAAAGCACCCCAAATTAAGAGGTTCGCTTTTCATTGGCTTCTACTTCGAGGTTTTACGAATGGAGTAGTTATGTTGTTTTCTTTGTTAATTGTGTTGCCGAATCCTGAGTGTTTTGTTTCTTGTTGGTACGTAGTATTGAACTGGTAATTGTGTTGTTACTACATGTGTTATTCATCATGTGTAATTCCATTTTGTTGGCTATTTTCACTGCCTTTATTAGTCTCTCAAATTATTTGATTCTAATTGTAAGATTTACATACTTATCACATTTCGAACAAATATGTTTATTTGTCTTTTGAGGGCTAAGCACTGAAATGATTAAATAACTTCAAACAACATCCACTACTTCAACCTCTACCTGCACAACCTTTATTTGTCAGGCTTATTAAATATAAAAGAGCCAATTATGAAACAAACTAAGATCTACAATAACAATCAAGTGTACCTATATCATGCACAAACAGCGATATGCTAGAGCAACCCGACTATATCCCACTCTATAGGCGCCCCTGATTGAAGACAAATTCACCGGGCGTACAAGTGAAAACAAAGCAATATTCTCCGGGTCGGTGATCGTTTCGGTCTACATAGAGCCTCCATAATTTTCAGGAGGCAAATTAATCCGAGCACGGCTGGGCTGATCGGCGGTCAGCGCGTCCTCGCATACTAATGCTATTGTTTATCGAAGGGGCTAATCTGTGCGTACCAGCCGTCACTGTCCACCCTCCAAATTATAACGGATCACTTTCGGCCGCATCTAATCCTGAGCCCCGAGCCCGTCTCGATCGGCAACGTGGCTGGAGTATCAGACGCGATACATGTAATTTAATATAAAAAGGGTTCTGTTTTCATACCTATATTTCACCAGTCTGTTGTAATATATCTGTGAAAACAATACAATTTTATGCTGCTATAGGATCACTCAGAATTCAACATTTTATCTTACAACATACAATAACCGTTACCAAACCTTTGTGATGAGATTTTGTTCCTTCCTCATATTAGTTGTAAAAAAAGAAAATACATAACATCACGCCTGTATTCCCCGAAGGGGTAGGCAGAGGTGCACATATAGTATACCCACATTTCGCCAGTTATGTTTTTCGGTCCCAATGTAAAAGGGAGCGAGCGCGAATGACCTAATGGAAAAACCCAGTAACACTTTGCCCGACCCGGGATTCGAACCCAAGACCTCGTGTACAGCAGTCGCGCTTAGCTAACTAACTAACTTAACTAGACCAACGAGGCAGTCAATAAAAATACTTATTTATGTATAAAGGAATGATATGTAACAAACGACAGTTAGTTACAGTCAGAACTATTAGTTACCTAATATTATTTATACAACCAACATACACACTCCTTTGGTTAATATAAAATCTCTTTCCCCTAAAAGATATGGGCAAGGCTTCAGTTCTAACCCATTTCCCTTAAAAAAGGTTATTAGAAAAGCATTGAGAACAGCGCAACATAAGTGTGAGCGCATTTTAACGGTACTACATGTGTAAAGTTGTAAAAGAGTCGTCCCACTCTGAGTGATAATAAAGGTAACCCTCTGCGGCACCTTTATCGTTATCGAATAAAAATAATCCCGGGATTTTTGGGATGATCGTAAATTATAACGGGATTCACAGGGGTGGTTAGAGGAGACGGTCGCGCGACGGCGACGCCTCGCCAAGCTTCGCTAACAGCTTTCATCTAGAAAATATTGACTTACATTTTGTTTACTACATTTTAAATAAAAAAAATAGGTAGTTAAGTAAAGGTTGGTCAAGAATACAATCAAGATTCCCATTAAGATCTCTCTAAGGTATTTTATTTAAAATGTAGACTCAACTAACTTTGCGATCCTCAGAAAATGGAAAAGAAATCAAAACTCCCCATTTAAAATATGTACGACAAACAGCCTAAACATAACCACGAATTTATTATTCTGTAAATAATTCATAAAACGTCTCTCCACGACACGACACATTTAAAATGAACGAGACGGTAAAGAGTAGAGTCTAACAATAACCAGACCCCCAACGCATATTTTTGACGGTGTGAAGCGCTGAAAATCCACCGATACCAACAAAAGTGGCAACTGAAACTAATGAATTATTCATACCGGCGGCGCGGTGCATGTTCTATCACTGTTTTATCTATTGCGGGGCTTACGGCGACCGCGACCCGCGCCCCTCGCTCGCGCGCTCGCCGGGCCCGCGCAAGGGTTAACTACCTTGCAACCAACAATTTTAGTGCCGTTTGAGAAGACTAGATAAGCTTCATGTTGGAAATAAACATTAGCGTAATGCGACCGCTAACGCAATAAGTGTTAAACAAGGGCCGTTCGTTTATTTAGTTCGGTACCTGTTGTTTATTCCATATTTTTGAAATAATTACTTCTTAAAGTTTACTACGTAGATTTTGTTAATTACATTTTTTATTTGTTGACTAATGTTTTATTTTATTGCGTAAATTAGATTAGCTTGGTATTTGAACTGTTTTCTTCTATGATCAAGCTAGCAGTAAATAGATAGTGTCAAATAAACAAGGATAACAAAGTGGCAAGTTTTCAACGTGCACAACATGTCGGCGGGCGCGATATTGCTTGTGGGCAGACGCGACGACACGGCTGGCGGCGACCGCTCCCGTAAACAAGATAAACCCGGCTACGGGATTTCACGGGAGCGGGAGCCTCCGTGTAACCGCCGGCCGGTAACGCACCACCACACATAAATCTGCACAGATTTCATTGCCTTGATCCACGATTCCAGGGCCAATCTTAACTAGGATTACTTTCAAAAATAAAATAAAAAGTGTATGTTTGTTTCAACCTTGTTTAAGATATTTCAGTAATTTAGACAATTCACTTTACGCTAAATAGATTATAATTTAAAGGGTATGAACAGAAGTAGGTACACAATTAAAAAGTTTGAACAACTTTTAATATATTTTTAGCAACTTTTCCAATCTCTAAAACAATGCAAGTTTCTGAATAAGTATATATTTACACAAATGAACAGATATTTATTAAACATACTATAAAGAACAGGTGATCGCAAAATAAACGGAACTTTCACCAAAGATGTAGTTTCGAAATGTTTGAAAATAATATCAAGTGTGTTGGAGGTGAGTTTTATTTTCGTAAGCCACACTAGTCACTAGCTTCCTCCTGTGTGTGGGAAGCCTGGCCTCAGGCATCACCACTACAAAGCTCAGTACAAGGATAGAAAATAAAATTAAGCGTGGAACTAAAAATATTACGATATTGGAAGTCTACAGAAGGTTAAATAGCACGTTTTTAGTTAGAGTTATATAACAACGTAGATTTCTTATCTTAATCTAAAAAGTTCGGATATCGCAAGTGTAGAAACTAAGAATATTATTCTACTTCTAGATACATACAAATATAGAGATTGTTTTTTCAAATTATATCCAATCATTTTTAACAAATATTTTCTAAAAACATCCCCGTCCCGACTCTGATTTAACAAACCTTTTAACTAAAACAGTTTCGTCTCAACCTACACGCTGAAATCGATAGTTATTGAGACGGAATTGAATAAGCAAGTTAAGGAACTGTTAGTAATTGTCTGACAGACTACAACGTCGGGTCCGGAGACCATCTCGCAAGAGTCGCCTTGCCGTCTGCGTACTATAAACAACTTTCGCAATTAAACTTTTATTCGGTACATCGATATTACTCAACTCCCGTTTATATTTTGCTTATCAACCAAGTACAACTTGGGTTGGGAGTTGAAGGACGAGCTTCGTTTTCCAGTTAGTTATCAACTCAGTAACGTAGTCTTAAATTATAAGTACGTAGAATCCTGTATTCGAAGAGACCGCCTTTGTTTGTCGTATAATGACCGTTCTTGGTAGAACATTTTCAATTTGCCAATGGTCCAACAATAACTGTCGCACAGACTTAATTATTGGACAATATTTTTTGTGTATTGAACACAATAACGACTTCTAAAGTCTGCAGATTTCAATAATAGTTTCAGAGTCTATTGATAAAGTTTGCTTATTACGATTTTATGTGAATATGTTTGGAAATCCACAAACTTGTTTACATAGAATTCAAATTGAGTTTTTAGTTTGAATTATACAGTCGCAGTGGTTGCCAACTGAACACTGCAATAATACAATGTTTAGTACCCATTTGTTAGGGTTCCTAGATTTTGGCTCAACAAATGAGTTTGAAACTGTTTTAGTTGAATCGAATTACTAGCGGCAAGGCCAGACAAAAGTAGAGCACGCATGTCATAACATTTAAAAAATAACCCTTTGAAACTTACGTACCCGAGTACTTAATGAACTCTGTAGAATTCTAACCTAGCACCTTAAAGATTATTATAGATATACAGATCATTGTTCAATATGATATTAATATTGTTATTATTTTGGCAAATACCTGAACTATAATAAGTTAGTATTTAGTACGAATACCTACCATGAGATGATTACACATTACATTGAAGGTACTCGTAAATCAATTTACAATTAAGTTAATTGATACAGTTTAAGGAAACTTAGAAGATAGCAAGCCTCTTGAGTCATAGTGAAATAAGAAATCACAAGTTAACAAGCGCTGCTATAAACATTGGTTTTATGACTGACAAGTTTCACTCATCGTCTATTTAATTCTATGAAGCGGCAAATCCTTCACACAATCTGTTTCCTTAGAATGTTTTACAGCCCCTTATTACTGCGGAATAAGGAAACACCAATTTTCATGTATTAAACGTATACCGAGGGTAGAGTCGTGTCGCGATCGTCGCTCGCAGAACGACACCGACGCGGGACGTCGGCGCGGCGCGACGCGGAGCCGGCACGCGCTCGGAGCCCGCACATAAATCTCGCCGGCAATATGAGACGCCGCAATATCACAATAACCCCTTCCTTCCAACCCGCAGCTACGTCCTTACTACACACCACCAGTCACGAGACCTGCTCAAATTGAAATTATTATAATATAACATATCCAGTCCCACTTTTATGAATACATGTATTATAATTTTAGGAATATGTTGTGTGTCGTATACGTACATTACAACTGTTCTATATTAGTGGCTTTATTAAAATGCTTCTCGTTTTTAGTATGGCAACCAAATACATTTCTAAATTAAGTAAAATAAATACAAAAATAAATTAGGAAATTAATTAAAAAACGAAACTGCCATTTATAATTTTTTTTTATTGCCTATATTACTCGCGATGGTGTTAGGATTCTAACGATACACCATACAAATTCGGTTAGGCCTTCAGAAGATACGGTGGACTAAAGAAACGCACATACACATACATGATCCATGAGAACATTATTCTTTTTTTGGGCAGTCTTGTAATAAGAATATATTCGGAAACCGGTCTCAGATATAATTTACTTTAAACATAAATTATTATGATTAGTTTGTGCTGACATTGGCACAACTTAGATAGATAAATAGGATTATAAGTCCATATTGACTTATAATCCTATTTAAAAAACACACTAAAAGGAGAAATATACATAAGAATAAAATATTTATTTGTATTTTTTACTTGCATTGACTAATTGACTATTATTGTCATTTTGCTAATATTAATAAAAGTGCTAGCATAACAAGCTAATGGCATAGCTAAAAAGATATCTAGATCGATAGAAGTGTGATGTACTTATTTACATTTTCAGTTTTACCCCACCAACCTTCTAGGACTGGATTGCAAAACTAGACTTATTAACACACAGAATAGAATACTCACTATAATACTATAATACGTACCTACTAGGTTATTCCAAACGGATTGACGTTTTTTCTACCAAAAGCTCTAAAAACATTTTTTTCTAAACCTATTTTTATTTCAGCCAGTTATTTTCCAATAAATTAATCATAAATAAAAAATAGTACCAAAAGGTCAAACGAACCATTCTTCGTACGAACTATCCCCAGTATTAAGTCACTGTCAAGATCGTCACAAATCGATACAAATGTCTTCATCCGCTATTATATCAAGTGATAATACGTTTTACAATTGAATAACTCTGATAGATATACAAAGGCCGAACGGAGGAACTAAGGGAACACGTTCTCATTATTCAAATGCATCGAAGCAAATTATGGTAATCTGGGAAACCTGTTCTGTTTGACTAATATTAATAGGTAGACAAACATCGGCGCCCACTGTGCGTCCTACGGCTATGGCGCGTCCATATTGCTTATTCAGAATTTCACGTCGCCTTTCGGCTGTTGTTCGATGACTCTACAAATACAAATACAGGACACGTATTTAGGCATGGAATGACCGGTTCAGTTCACAGAACTGCAGTTTTGTTTGTCGTTAAATTTTGATTGGATTTGTTTGTTCTGTTATGACATTAGAAAGAATGAATGTATTATATAGCTAATGATCGTCTAACAGTCTTCTATCTCATTAATGTTTTTAATTTATATGGTTTTAGTACTGTAAAAACAAAGGACACTAATAAAAACATATAAATATTATTTACGTTGCTAACATCACGTTAAAATATAAATAACAATAGGTATAGATTTATGTATATGAAAAAAATATTACTTACGATTTGCAACCATACTTTATTAACCTTTGCGAACCTACACCATTCTTGTAGCTACGAGCTCGTAGCACATGCTACGAGCGTAGCTTACGAGCAAACAAGCCCATTTCCCTAGATCGATTATCAGATACAACTTGATTGGAAAAGGGATGTTATAACAAACTTGATAACGTCAATAACACAAGCTCTTATTTGCGTTACAACGTCAAATAAGTTGTGAAAACTACTGTGGCAGATGGCGAAATTAAATAAAGCAATACTATTTCCAGATGTCACGTTACATATGTGACGTGTTCATCGACATGGCGAGTGCGAGGCGCGACGTGTGACGTGACGTCACGATTGTGACACCGCTGTCACGCCGCGTCCGCGTCCACGCGACAATGTCGCCAAACAATAACAATACATTACTTTTTTTGTATATTTGGTTATATTGCATTCATTCATATCCCTGTAGTCGACGGGATTTTTTCTGTAAAGTCAGAATGTAATGGTTTTTTTATGAATATGTTACTGATCTGACCATTGACATGAGGCTTAATGATGTAGATAATATTATAATTGAGCCTACTGACACAATATTAGTTTAATTAGACATAACGTCATGCCTGTATTCCCCGAAGGGGTAGGCAGAGGAGCACTTTGCCAGTTATGTTATGGGTCCCAATGTAATAGGGGGCGAGCCTATTGCCACAAACCGAAACTCCGTGCTGCTACTGAGAATTACCTAATGGAAAAACCCAGTACACTGCCCCAGCCGCGATTCGAACCCGGGACCTCATGCTCAGCCGTCAACGAGGCAGTTTAATGTTCTTACAAATATAAAATAGGTTTATTCGTGCCCATTCAAAAAAGCCATATATAACCTGCCCCTGTCTACGCCTGTGCGATACTCATCATGAAATCTGTATGTATGTAGAAAAGCTACATTTCACTATTTGTGTAATCGATGTGTTTTTTTTAGCATACACCTAAACCTAACACAGCCTAAGTTGAGTTTAGCTACATACTGGAGACGTTATCCAGAAAGGCAGGGAGTGTGGAAATATAGTATCAAACAGATGGAATTGATTGGCTTACGTTTGGCTTGCGTTAAGCTGGTTTGAATGCATTGACAGAAGGTACGAACACAGAGCAGTGTTATTATAAAGATGGAACATTTCAAAATATATTTATTCTTTAAACTTTGTCTTGGACGTTACTGTTTTATTTATAATGCGCAAAAACAACATTTCATTATTACTTATTCCAATTTGTTAAAATCAAAGTGAAATATCATTGATTTTACTTTTAATAATAATATACTGATATCTACCCTAACGGCCATGTTTTGTGCCTGATCCAAATGTTGGTGCTAAATGAGTTGTTATTTACGAAATATTTTATCGCAACGCCAAATCGACTTTAAAAATGATTTGAAGGTTTAATCCAGAGTACGCTGTCTAATATTTTTAATGGTTTTATTTTATGCTATCGGAAATTTCATGCGGCTAAAGTAATTTTCCACGAGCATAGAGCGGAAATTACCACATAGTGTAGTGACGTGTTCGACAAACGTCACGTAGCCGGATCCGAGCGCGCAGATCCTTATATCCAATTTCCGGCCGTTTTTGTTGGAAATGAGAATTAGCTGACGTGACGTGACGGAAAGTTAAATATCAATGTCGATCGTATCAATACCGCGGCGGACATCGGTGATGGCCGCAGTCGTGCCGATCAACTTGTTACGTAATGCGGAGGGGACGCTGTGAGATAAAACGCCATCATGTCTAACAGCTGCCATAAATGTTACCTATCACAAACATCTATATATTTTACGTCCATCCGTATACGACTTTTTTACTCATAAAGGTGGACAAATATAAGAAACTTAAACCCCGTGGATAATAAATACAGTCGTTGTGTTTTTATATAGCATTTAACCAAGAACAGTATAAACCGAGTCTAACATGTTGATACACAAAAAGTTATTCCAAACAGATAAGTATCTACAGGCACAATAATTTTCTCGGATCTGGAACGGTGACATTGCAATTTCGTGTCCTCGCAAACTCGTTGAGAAGTTGAAAAGGTATGTATTTTTATTTAATACATTTTTTGCGAGTGATATTCGGTGGTGGAGAGCCTTCGGTGTCACTCGCGGAGTCAGTGGAGCGTTCGTAACGAACTCGGCGTCTGCGGCTTCGCACCGCTCCGCCCGCCTCGACCCTCGCCAAGGGTCGCTCTCACCTCGCAAATAACTCGCGTATAATTTACTTCCTTCTGTCATCCAGGTGCATTGAGTGCACGAGTAGTCGTTACGACTTTTTTATTTGGTACTTTAGGGTGATTTTTTCTTGCATATAAAAAAGAGACTTGGAAACTTACCTACATTTGAACTTGAAGTCTTAAATATATTATTCGGTTCAGTTGTCTAAAAAGAAAGATAATTTACTAACATTCAAGTCACATCGATGATATAGAACCTAATACGTAATCCATTAACATGATTGCAAGTATGCACAGAATCCTTACCTGCTTTGGCACTCAGTTGGCATGTTATTGAAAACCAGACTCGATGCTTATGAAAAATTACTTTTTCGTCTCGTGCCGTACGTTCTTGGGCTCCCTTTCGTTTCTGGTACGGTCGGATGCAAATACGAGATTCCTTTACTCGAACACAATAGACGTAATGTTGAGCTCCGCCACTGGAAAATGTTGAGATAAGTTATTTGTCTGTTAGCATTTTGTGCGAGTACATTATCATTTTGCTACGTAAATATAGAATGTAATCATTTGTCAACATGCTTCTTTTTATATTATGTATTGGAACGAAAATAACTGAGCTTCTGTCTCACTTGTCTTGTACATCTCTAAAGACGTCTATTGTGATATTATTTTAATGAGATATTTAATATAATGAAAAGGATTTTAATAAGCAATGTAATGATCCAACCATTTATGTTTGTATGTCCCTGTTTATTATTTTGTTCACTAACATACTAAAATACTAATATAACTGTAAATCTGAGAAATATGAATTTATTTGATAAATTTAGTCTTCTATTATGCTTCACCAATTGACCACAATACGCCATTCCGGTAAATAGTAGGGTGCCATTCCGGAAAATGAATATAAAACTCACGGTTAAAGATTTTGAAATATGTGAGTAAAGTAATATTATTTCTTTGATTGCCAGAACATTTTTCGACCTTCTAAAAAGGTTTACATTTACAACGCCACGATTCTCTTTTAAGACAATGATAAATTTAATAAAAGCAATAATGACTTAGCGTCAGGTTTTACTAGTACAGAACCAGTTAAAGCCAAGACTCGTCGGTTGGTTAATGTGCTAAGGGGTAGGAAAACTTTCAGGTAAGCGTCTTCTTTCGTGAAACGTGATCTGCCTACAGTATGTACTGGGTCTTACTTGTGTAGGGTACACGCTTGTCCCGTTTACGCGAGAGATAAAAAATACTGTCACCATGAGTTAGAAACTTTGACGGTGATGAGAGGGCATAACGGGCTACTTCGAAAACATAATACACTTTTTCAACACGTTTCCTGAATCGAATAAGACCAGTTCCGCAAAACTTAGAAAAGTAAAGAAATAAGTAATAGTAACATGCGAAATAGTGTGATTAAAGTGAAGGGAAAAGAAAATAACATAGTTCCTATTTTCAGCCTGTCAAATCACTTCACCTTTTTTCTTTTTACTAAGAACTTAATAGATAAACGTAGTCGGTGTGTCGGTTATAATAAGTATTATGATGTCAGCTCTATCGAAATGGTGTCGTAGGTGGCGAGCTATATATAAATTAGCAATACAAGACGTGTGCACGTGCCGTGACTAGGTACAAATTCAAAAAAATCTGATATTAACATTAGAACGTGTAAAAATTCAAAGTCGCGAGCTGTTATATTAGGTACGCGCCGCAGCTCCCTGTCATGGGACCGACTGAAGATGAAAATATAATAATAGAGGCGCATCAAACGTGATGTTATTAAGGGCTTCCGTGACCGGGGTTGCGATGGGGCGCGGGGGAGGCGGGTGGCGCGGCGCGCACGCACTACGCGTGCACCGAATACCGACCCATTCACATGCAAAATCAACTCCTTACCAAATCCTACACGACATACCTAAAGTAAAGTGTACCATAAATCCGCCCATTCTAACAACTACATGCCGAAGATTGGAATCCGTTTCTGAGGACTTAAGTAATAATATAGAGGATCGTTCTATTTAGACATTCAAAAGGTAGAAAAGTTGTCTCACGTTCTTACATACCGCATTTAATTATACTTAGAAAATTGCACTTATATCTTCGCCTTCTTTTGTCTTGCTAAGATTCTTCAATTGGCGTGCAGGGGAAAAATCTTTTATTTGTTGTAGAAGAGAAGTAACGCCCGTCGGCGCCTAATCAAGGAGTTGGCCGGGACTTGCGCCGCTAACGAACAGGTGTACCTATAAATACTTTCCGGGGCGATTGCTTCAGGCTTTAATCAGCGCCGCAGCACCACTTTACCGCTTTTCATTGACTCTCGACTGACCCGCTAGTGCCGATTGGAAACCTACACTCCGGGGAAATACTGCCTCAGGAAAATTTACGCGATTTTTGGCTTCGGCTTTTTTTTACAACTTACTAGAAGAGTAAAATCTAATTAACTCCTTAGGTAGAAAAAGCTCTCGTTGTCCTAAAACAATATAACTAAGTCATCCAATGATTTTTAATGACTTTTTCAATTTAGATGTTCTCTACCCAAATAAAATTGTGCTTCGTTATTTTTTGTTTTTTTACCCTTGTACGTACAGTAATTAATTTTATGATTCATTCAACCTTTATTCCATTTCACAAACTAGACCTCCTTAGGCCACAACACTTTTCAATTGAGATCAGATTGGACGTTTCTGAGAAAAACGTCTGACACAAATAGAGGATTGGAACCGTTTTATTAATTCAAGTATAGTACATTACAAAAATATTTCCATGAAATTAAAAGTTTGCATTAAATTACACGTTCTAAATATAAATAAGAGATTGACGCGACTATTCAGTGCACGTCGCAAGCGCACGCTTTGTGCCAAACTTCGACTGTATCGAATTAAAAATGAATGCATGTGCGGTAGGAGCCGCTAGGGTTGAACTTGCACAATGACGATCTTAATACCTATTCGATAACGGTTTTATTACAAAGGCTGCACGAGTCTCTTTATTAACCGACTTATAAAACGTAGGTTCTAAATCCAAGAACAACTTTTATTTTTATTTTTACAAGTGTATATTGTTTTTTCCAAACGATCTCACTTAAAATTCAAATATTAAAAAATATGTTTTTTTCCTCATAAAGTAACCATAATTTGGATTTAAAATGTTAAAATTTAAATGGATTTAAATACATGTAAGTTAGTCAGTATTTTTTTGTTGTTGTTAAAACTAAAACGGAGTTCACAATTTCTTAATGAACAGTAAAAATAATGTTTTAGTATTCGACACGTACGTATTTTACTACTTTTAGTCATTTTAACCCACTCGAGAATTATATTTTGTATCCTAACAATTTTAAAACATTTACTTTCATTCATTTGGGGCACCCCTATGGCACGGAGTCATCAGAGTATTCCGCAAACATTACGTGCTTCGTACGACCTTTCAATGGGAAGTAGACTCAGTTGCTTTTAATTGGATCCGCACTGCTTCTCACGATCTGTCCTACCACCACCTCAAAAATGAACAACTTTTATCAAACTGTTGCAACTAATTAAAATGTTCTATTGCAGCTTTTATAGCAGAGCGTCAGTTTTACACTTGAAGAATTAAATAACTGTTTCTATCACTATTGTTACAAATAGCAAAAGCAAAATAAACTAACAGCACTAGGAACAGCGTAACACAAATTTTGTTAGGTTTTTTATTGTCACTTTCATTTCTGTGTTTTCGGTAGAATCATCTTAAAATATAATTACTCTTATTTGATCAAATTTTGATTTATATATATGTTTATTGACAATTATGTAAATAAAGTTTATGGTTGAATGTCATACCGAGAAAAAAAAAGATTTTATGCGGTGCGAGTATATAAACTAATAATTTTTTAAGCAATACTAATATTACTATATAAACTAATATAAATAATTTCTTTCAGTGACTGATAATTGTAAGTAAATATACAATAGTTCCTTTTTATTTAATTACGCGGCAAACATTCCTTTTAAGTAACCTAAACTATGACAAGTGTAGGATATTCTCCCCGGATCCCGTTGTCGATTCACAATTTCCATTTATCACACATTGTAAAATGGTTAAAACGAACGAAACAAACATCACTACACAGAACAACGCTGTAACCGAACTATCGGTTTTGTTTCCAATCTCGTAACCAGAAAACAGCAACATTTTTCTATCTGTATGATAAACAAGTCCCTTTGGAACTGACCGCAATCTTTATAATAACCGAGGGCATGCCTACCTCTGGTAATGAATACAAATAAATCAGCGAGAGCATCACAAACTCTTCGAGTAAATTAATATAAAGTTGTGCAATCCTACGTGCATTAGTATTCAGAGTCTACGTTCATATAATACGGAAACGGAAGATTTTAATGAAAGCCTGACAGCGCCGTCCTGATACAGAGCTGTCGGTACAACGTGTTCCTTGTTTATTTATTTCAGTGTATTTGCTTTCGATTAACGTTATGCTGCTACTATGCAGTAGAGTAAACAAAAAAGTAGTTTTATTTAATTTTCCGATGGTCTGGAATGAATGGAAATATTTGGTGATATTTATTCATATTTTACCACTATTTGTCTGGTATGGTAATTATTGGTACTCGATTGATCATATATATCGTATACTACGCTACTATCAACTGACTGTCGGGCTGATATTTAGATTTCTTACACATAAACTATTCTTATTGTTACTGTATGATTAGTCTTTAGCCAATTCGTTGTAAGATACCTGATCAAATAAATCAAAAGTAAAGATTGCGTAGCGTGTGCTACGTCGCGTAACACTTGCTACGTTGTGTAGCAACTGCTACGGTTCGTAGCTCGCACTATGGAGTTTTATATTGTTATATTTTGTAACACATAAAATCAATACAGATAAACGATGATTCCCGAAGTTATTATTAGTATAGTGTATTAACTACTCTTGGTGTGTACGTGTAAGTGTTCGGTGGGATCTCGCCGTAGCGCGGCGCCACAGTAGCAGCTGTTTCTTTAGTACTTCTTCTGCGGCCGACCGTCCACCATCTTCGCGCTCATCTTCATTATTTGCTATGGATGAATAGCTAAATGGGCACTCTTCATTGCTTATTTGTATAGCCTTGAGGCAGCTTTCATTCTTAAGTCTATTCAACCCAATAGTTTGTTAAAAATGTTTGTCTCTGCTATTCAAGCCGTACAAGTTATTTTTTACCATAAAATGTCCAGTAAAGGTGTTTACAGACGGAAGCGCAACAATGTCAGATATTAATTTTCATAAAGAAATATCTGTATTTATTTTATTGTGTGCAATAAAGAATTGAGAATAATTAAACGTGGACGAATATAAGATCCACGTAAAAAATACTGTAGTAAGTTACCTACTATGGGTGGGCTGATATGTAATATGATCTCACAGACAGCTCCACAGCTGTTGCTATGAGTCATTTAGTGTTGTGGCCGACCACCGAATAATATGTTTCTATAGGAATACGAAAATTCATTACCTTTTCTAAACACCAGTACTCCCTCTTAGTAATTAATTTTGATGAATAAGATACTAAAACAACTATTCAATTTTTTATCGCAATATTCAGTCTATTTCATATCACTATTGACGACCTGATTAGCGCAGTGGCTAAGCGATTGGACTGCTGCGCTAAGGGTTGCGGGTTCAATTCCCGCACGGGGGCAAAACATTGTGCGAACCACAGATGTTTCTCCCGAGTCTGGGTGTTTGTGTTTGTGATATTTCATGTTTGTGAAACGCACCCACGATACAGGAGAAATTCCTAGTGTGGGGCGACGTTTTTATAAAAAAAAAAAAAAAAAACTATAGGCATTCATAATGACATAGTGATGCCGACAAATCCTTCTCAAACAGAACGCTAATTAGTATTGAACGCAACTAAAAGGTATTTCAAAAGCCATTCTTGAAAACATTTAACTTTACAATAAAAACAATTCCAAAGTCGGCGACTTCACTTGATAGGAAGAACTTGATGAAACGAAACGTTTATTGAAAAACAAAAGAAAGAAACACGGTATTGGCTCTGTTTAACAATCGAAAAGAAACTTAATGGTGTATCGAGTAGATACACGCTTATTATATAGTTTCAAATAACATTATATCGATATTTTTGGATAATTATTAATCACACTTCACACTAATATTATACAGGCGAAAGTTTGTGAGTGTGTTTGTATGTTTGTTACCTCTTTACTCTCAAACTGGAGAACCGATTTTGCTAAAATTTGGTATGGAGGTAGCTAACACCTGGATTAACACTTTGGATTATTACTTTTTATCTCGAAGAAATGTAGCGAGTAACACCGCGGGGAGCAGCTACTATTAATATTTTGAATAAACCTTTTATGTAATACTAGCTGATGCCCGCGACTTCATTCGCTTGGATTTCGGATAAAGTATATAACTAGATTTTTTGCACCAGAAACCTTTCAGGCGTTTTCAGAAGGCAGTACCAAAGATTCATCATAATCTAATTAGTGGTTTAGGAAGGCAAAGAGGACAAACACCCAAACATTCATTATAGTTTATCATAAGCATAGTGGGTTCTCGTCTTTATCTACGGTCCTAAGGTTCTTCAAGGGGAAAGCAAGTCCAATAGATAAGTATGTATGTAACTTTAAGCTTAGAGGCCAGTAATGTTCGTGCCTCTAGCGCCCCTGGTGGGTTTTAGCATTTGCTCGGGAATCCATAATAATCCGGGGCATGCAATACGCTGATATTAGTGATATACAGTTCATCGTTATTTCATGTATTTAACTAACGTTGATTTTATATTTCCACCAATTAAATACAGCAATCTATTCATGTGTGTGTATTATTCAAATTTGATAAAGCATTTAAAATGGTTATGACATTCAAACACAACAAAGAGCATTGTTTGACGAGAACAAATAAATACCTGGTTGTTTTGTAAGCACCGATAGCCGAGTGGTATGACCGTTGGTCAAAGTCAAAGGTCGCAAGTTCAAAGCCAGCACGCATCTGCCTTTTCGAATTAATATGCGTATCATGAATTAGTTATCAGTTGCTAAAAATGGTGAAGGAAAATATTGTGAGGAATCCGGCACACCTGAGAGATTTTTCAACGGTGTATAAACATGTCAGAAGCCTACAGGCGTTTTTAATACTGAGAAGTCCATCAACCATACGACAAAAAAAAAGGAGGTGGTTTTGTGTCGAGAATAATCTGTTCAGTAATGACTTAAGTCAATAGCATAGATTTTTCTTACTGCTGTATAACCTTTCTAGTGTGACAGACAATTTGATGCTAAGTTGGTTTTTAAGTTTAAGGTTTTTCACTATCAGTAGTAAGGTTAAGAAATTGAAAGCAATGAACATGAACTTAAGGCCAGCTTCTATGTTCGCCAAAAAGAACTTGCCACGAAAGGTTGATCTTATGTTACTACAATGCTCATCTGTCAAAATTACAATTTTAAATCCTCGTAATGCTTAAAGTAAAGTTTATTTCGATGATGTGTTCAGCTACTAACTCTGTGGTATCGACTAAAAATCCTACATACCTATAAGCGACAAAAGGACATTTTCGGTTTTAAGCAGTATCTTATACCCGTACATATTATGCACAACAGAAAATACCGTTTTGCGAAAAGATGATATTGTCGGTATGCCTCAGTTGCGCGGATGTCGGATTACAATCGTTTTGCCTACGTAATACAGTTATACCGAGAATAGGGTAACTGATCATGTGGCAGCCCGATAAGCGCTACAATAGGCGCTGCTTTATATGAATGTTCTATCCATGATACATGAATCAAACAAAACCTTCATGAATATTTAATTAATGAAAAAAATGTCCAAGAATTGCGGCAATACGACCATAAAAACTCCAACTTAAGGACGGTACAATAACAAGTGGGTAGTGGGCAACTGGCGAGATTCCCCGCTCGCGGTACTCTGGCCTCATTAAATCCCGCTATTTGTTTAGGACCGCAGCTCAAACACGCCGTCACTCCGCCAGGACTAACAGATTTTACGATTTAAAATATTTAGGTAGCAATTTTACCTTGGTGCGTTTATGACAACAAACATTACGGTTTGTACTCGGAATTGATGACAGGCAGAAATGAAAACCCTACAGCTGTTATATGTTCTCACGAATTGTCAGAATTTAACATACAAACATTTTTCGCTAATGTGTTAAATTGACTCTAATCTGTGCCTAGATTATCTCTGTCATATCGCGTCATTCTTTGCAAAGTAGGCTCTAAATGCACTTTTAAAATACGTATTGATATAGTTTGACTATTAGAATAATTAATGTCGAAAACAACATCAAAATCCGAGTTCTTAATAAACTCCACGCTCAGCCACCATGTTTACAGACTCTAACATCTGATTAATACAACCACAACCGTAACACTACATATCCGCTACACAACCAGAGATAGCATTATGTTCGTTGGAACGTACAGTTTCCAGCCAGATGTCACTTCACAATACCAATGCACGTTGACACAGTAAATTTTCATTGCAAATTCTGTCATCGTGCGACATACACGGAGAGGCTACACAAACAGTTGACTTACAAATGTCAAACTTAAACGAACCGGAATGTACCCCCGTGTCTAACAGTAAGCCGCGTTCCGCAAAAATATTACGACTATGTACGAGAAGCTATGAGAGATACATGGTGACGTATCTACATAATATACAACTGGAAATGAATTACTATTTAATGTATTCATTCTACACCTCGTAGATGATTGAAAACAGGACAAAGAAAACTCTAAGTTTGAATTTTGACCAGATTATGACTGTAATCTTGTATTGAATGATATAGGTCACTCGATTACTTTTCTGAACTTTCAATCTACCCATATAAGTATGGACATTTATATGTAATATATAGTTCCATATTATTGTAAATATAAATATGGAGTAACTCGGGGTAAGATCTTCTTCTTATCGTATGGTTGATGAACAACCTGGTGTCAGAGTTTTAATTGCCCGTAGGCCTCTGACATGGCTTTACACACCATTGAAAATCATTCATGTGTGCTGGTTTCCTTTACAATTTTTAGCACCTGATAACTAATTCATAGTACGCATATTTGGATTACTAATTCGGAAAGACATTAGTGCGTGCCGAGGTACATGCGACCTTTGACTTGGCAGACCAACGATCATACCACTCGGCTATCAGTGCTTTTTTTCGGGCTAAGATGACGAATAAATAAAAGGAGAGAAGCGCGCCGAAAATCTCGAATTGGGTATTTGACACCACCAATCAATTGAATTGACATACTTTTTATAACCTGTCAAAACGCTATTCCTTCCATAAATTTTAAATGTCAAGTATAGATTCCTTATTTAAAGCATTTTAGTTATATCGTTCCCTACTAATTACAAAATACAAAGATAATCACATAAATGTGCGTTGAACAAACTATGTAATGTATATAGTACATCAATCATTTAGAGCTCAACCAAAACTGACAGTAGGTAATCAAACAACTGAAGTAGAACTGTTCACATCAATTTGTATATTTTAAAACAATTTTTAATTAGGTGGCCGATGTAATAATGATAGCGGTTAATTAAAAGTTAGTTATACACATGGTTACGTCGTACACAACACGCAGGGACCGGCATCAGGTATTCTGATCATGTATTCAATTACTGTCATATAATATCATTTTTCATTTGGTTGAGCCGCCTGCCGTGAGATGTGTTAACAATTTTCACTAGTTTATTGAAAATGATAGCGACTACCACACGTGTTGTATTCAATAAGGAGCTAATATACAGCATGATACCCCATTTTAGCTCAAAACAAATACGTATAGGTACTCCATGGTTGCTATAGTAAACGTCGAGTATGGGTCTCAGTGTTTTGAGAACTGATTATGAATATTCGTTTTTTATTTGGAATACTATGTTTTTCAAATGCTTCCCTGTTCATTTGGAGATCTCATGAAGACCTTAGGAGGAAGACAGGTAGAATCTATTATTTAATTATTAAGAAACCAGACTTATTTGTTTTTAATTCATTATTGTACACATACATTTTTTAAATTCATTTACAATTTATTTTACACTGGCGAGCTTAACTCAGGATTGAGTTCTCTTATAGCAAAACTATGTGTGATAAAGAAATTTTAATTAAGAGGATAGAAAAAGTGTGCCTCCAGTACCAGTGTTTTTTAAAAAAACGTCGCCCCACACTAGGAATTTCTCCTGTGTCGTGGGTGCGTTTCACAAACATGAAATATCACATACACAAACATCCAGACTCGGGACAAACATTTGTGGGTCGCACAAAGTTTTGCCCCGTGCGGGAATCGAACCCGCAACCCTTAGCGCAGCAATCCAATTACTTAGCCACTGCGCCAATGAGGTCGTCAAAGTGTGTGAAACCAGAGGTGTTATGGCACTCGTCCACATTTCGCGAGAAAGAATTTTAGGTACCATGTATTTAATAGGCGAAGAACCGACTGCTATGATTACTTGTATTATTAAAAATACATAACTAACCTCGAAAAAAACGGGTGATTGCAAGTCCGCCTCGTGCGCTGGGTGTTCTGTTCAACTTCATACATACATAAAGTCACGCCTGTTTCTCTGAGGGGTAGGCAGAGACCACGGATTTCCATTTGCTACGATCCTGGCATACTTGACTTTTGCTTCATTCACACGCGCACTTTCCTCATACACTCTCATCGGTTAAGGGTACTCCTCACTTGCCCTTTTTGGAGAACATCTCCGATTTGGTCTAGGCATGGTCGCCTAGGTCTAGGTCAAACTTCATAAACTATGAAAACAACGAACATTGCTCTAACGAAGAACGGGAAGGACCCCATAGGTTTTGAAGCCTTAGCGCAAGTAACATTTTTAGGAATATGACATGTGTGACAGACAGACTGACAACGAGATGATCCTATAAAAGCGTTCCTTTATTCGTTATGACGATCAGAACGATAAAAAATCGTAAAGTGGTAATTCAACTGAATTTTGATCAATACGACAAAACAAGAGTTATCGAAGATAGATATGGAGTATAGATAGGGCCATTGATGCGACAACAATTTGCCGGTCCGCTCGGCTCGAGTGCTGCTATGCAAATGCCCGCGCTCCATTTTACGCTCGGGCCGGCGGCGGCTGCGGCAGCAGAGGGCGCGCGGGCCGGCCAGGGGCGAGGGGCGCGGTGCATGCCGGATGTTCCGCTGTCGTCGCAGGAAATTGAGAGCGTTGCATAAATCCTGATCCTACAAACCAAATTTGATTCGACCTAATCCGGATATTGATACGAAACAAACACGGCTGACGGCTATTTAAATGATATGACAGGTTTTTTAACACTTTTGACATCATGCTCCCGGTAATTGAGTTTCTTTAGATAAATATGTTTGGAAACATTCTTGTGGAGACCTCGCAAAGTAACGAAGAATGCCAGCGAAGTGAAATATTGTCGAGAAAATTGAATACGTGCAAGCATTCAGAGTTTTCGATACCCTGTCGGTTGGTATTCACGGATCTTTAGATTATATCGATGCGAATGATTATTTACCGAGGGAAAAGTTAATTTGAGGATCACTGATCAACCAAAATTAAACAACTTTATTTCAAAATTATACAAAATAATCGAATACCTACTTTTAGAAATATATAAGTAATTTGCAGTAATTATACGGCAAAATTTGGTCTTTGGCATTATGGTTGACATTAAGTTAATACTTGCAACAGCTACAACTTTTGTTTTTATTTTATTTAAAACATTCCTATGTTTAAATATAAAGGTGTAGTAAAAATATACAACTATGTGTATTCATCGACGATAACTAAACTAATTAGGAAAAGGTACTTACAATTTAAATTAAAAAGGCTTGCGGACATAATATACTGAAATCGCGAGCTTTAACTAAAATCAGTTATAAACAAGGATGTATGAACCTTAAAAGATAACAACGCAAATTGTTTACGACAAATGCTAATTCTTATAAAACAGCAGGATAAACGAAGATTAATCTTGGATTCCTTTGAAAAAATATAACACAAACGAATCTTCTGCGAAATTGCCCGAATGAAACAAATATTTTTGTACTATTTGCGAGAAAAAGATGAATTTGATAAGAAATTCCAATATTAAAATTGCTCGTCGGCTCTTCCCACCTGTTCTCTGTGATTAAAGTGCGTCTCTTCAAAACATTCAAAACGACGACGACGCCAAATGCAAATGTTAGCTTAAAGAAACCTTTTGCGGTTAACCGAAGGAAAAAAATTACACGCCACCTCATCTAGTTCGTATGTCATTTACGTGTTGTATAAACACGATACATCAAAAGGAACTCTTTCAAATAAGCAAACAGACTTTCCTTCCATTCACTCGAGCAACTCTAATTCGAGGCACTTAGTCGCTAGACACGTCGGTACGTATATGGACATCAACACACACTGTAATGTCTAACAGGTCCAAGTGATTTTATCGACACTGAATAGAGCTAGGTACGGGGAGGGTACATTAAATTCAATAACACGAGTTAGGGAGTTCGACGCTCGCTCCGACCGTCCTCAAAATAAGTAAAGAAGGAAAGTTTCGAAAAACTCTGCTCAACTTGTACCATGTTGTACGTATAAAAAAATGTGGGGAAACTAAAATTATATGTTTTATCACTCTGATGTTTTGAGTGTCTATTATTGTGAGCACATAACTTTTGTGATTAAATTTTAACAGTTCATGATTTTGTTCAATTGTCGAAACATTTTAGGTAGAAAGAATCTTAGATATTTATCGTGACTGCATTGACTTAAGAAAGTTTATTTATGAGATGTAGGTACAGTTTATTGAGTACCTATTACTGAAAGTTGAAGTATTGAGTACCTATTATAGAAAGGCCATTTTAGCTAAAAATAGTCCGAGGAAGTTGTGCCAGAATCGTTTCGCGTTTCGTTTATGCAATACATTGTTATGCGTTTCAGACTCGGGAGAGTTCGTTTGTTTGTACATTCTCATCTTCGAGCGTGAGGTCGCCGCTGTGTGCCTATCACGAAACTAGTAAGTGTCCCGCAGTTTGCTCTCGAATTTTCACTGACAAACAAGTTAACATGTAGTTAACTACAAGTACCTACAACTTCAACACATGCACTCCAGTCGCTTCCTAAGCAAACAGCTCTCTTATAAGATCTATTAATATTAAGTTAGAAGCTGGCTGTTTGTTAGAATTGTTCGGAATAGTAACAACGAATATAACTTTGTACTACGAAACTAAGCCTTGCGGAAGTGTTGTATGTACATTTGCGTTTGATACTGCTATAAGCGTATTGCAAAGCCTACTCCACCCCATCAGTTCCTTTTGCCTGTTAACTTTTATTAATTAGGCAGGTAACCTGCAGAATATTCTATTCGTCCTGAATTTAAAATAATGTTATGTCATATCAACTTTATAAACAAACACCTTCATGCCTCTCTCTAGTCATATCAACGTCCTAAATGTTTTCTACTCCCATGTATCTCTCTCAAGAAGCAACTAGTGTAATAACACAGGTGAACACCTAAATCAGTAATACTGCTGCGTCAGCAATCAGTAAAGCCGGGGACGATGCCGGCATCAATCCAATTCTAATAGTATTTCGACCTGAAAGCAATCGTATTCGATATTCGAGCCAACTGATGCAACATCATATTAATGAACATGCTTATTTTTGCAGTAAATTTTTACACAAAATGTAGCAATACATGCGTTGATTCATTGAACCAAAACGTTTGTGTTTATTATAATGATTAAATTGCCAGCATAGTTCTAGTTGGTTGCATTTACATGAAATTATAATGTAATTGTAGAGATTTGAAAGTACCGATGACAACATGATAACATTTATTTTAAGCCACTTCTAGTACGTAAAACCCTGCCACTATATAGAGGCAAGAAGGGCATCGTGGTGAGGGGCGGGAGCTGCACCACACTGACGCGGCTCTCATCAAGCCATCATTATGGACGCGCCATGTTTTTAAAATGGCTTTGGATTGCGCATAGCCGTGATCCAAATTAATCCCCTACTACAATGTTGTTACATTAAATTGGGATAATCTGTTTTGAGGGAAATATGCTTCGTTATTATGAAAAAAACTTCACAAAGCCTCAATATTAATTATTCCCCGCTGAACCTTTCCGTCAGCTCGCGACTTCCGTCGTGATTTTGCATATAATTTTCTACTCAATGAACGTAACCCATTGTGTGCTAAGCCACAGTATGAATTATGAAATTTTTTACACTATCTGTGGAAGGTTGATAACGAAAGGGTTATAATCGTCTAATTTATACTTTTTTTATATTATAAGTACTTTAAAGATATAGTTTTATACTAAAGATAAAATAAGTACACAGAAGTCGAATGCCTCATTGATGTAGTAGACGCACGTGCATTTACTGAGAGCGTGGACTTGAGTTCGATTCCAAGGTCACACATAAAGTATGGATGTGAGTTTTTCCATTAAGGGATTTTTCGTAGCGGTTTCGAGGGGATTTGTGCCGGAGTCATCTTAAAATATACATAGATTTTGCTTTTCATACAGAACTACGTATAGAGTAAATGTCAATTAAAAGCCGGCAAAAAGAATTACAGCGCTATATATAGCCTTGTATCCCAAGTACATTACTTTTCATATATTAAAAAATTAGTACGACTCAATTTTTGACTTTAAACTATATCATTGAACTGCTATCGAGATACGTAGACACGTGGGTTCAGCTGTCTACGAGCGGTTCGTCGCGGGCGGCAATAACCGGCACAATGCGGTACTACTAACGACGAGGGGCGCCCCTCCCCGCGCCTGCCGGGAGGTAATAAAACCACGCATTCCACTTGCAAGTCACGGACTAGATTACCGCGGGACCCGCGACATCCTTTCGATGTGCGATGTGCCGATCGCCGAACTGGTTGTGCTCACCTCACCACCATTAATATTAAGAAGCTACATATAATTAACTTGTACCAGCAGTGCTTTTATCAAATTCTTTCTGTCTTTTATCTAATACTTGGGCTCTATATTATAGGACTTCTTAGGGTACCGAATTATATATAAGAAGAAATTTGACAGATCACGTTACAGTTCCTTATAGAGATGCCGCATTATACTGGGAAACGCTATACATTCTCCCGGTACTTTTTGTGAGACAACTCTTGTTATATCATACATTAATTAGGTCTTCATCGAGGGTGGCAATGGCCGTCTTCTAATTCAAACAATCACGTCCTAGCAGTAATAGTACGACGCAGGACTATGTAATCGCCTAACTATGCCTGGACAGCTTAATAAAAGCCCTACATGACACTTCATTAAAAAAAACAATATAACCATGAAGCTCAAATTCAAAGGACGCTCGTCTAATGACGTTACATAAATGAAGAACCGATTGTCGTAACGCAAACGTTACAGTCAATCAAGAAATCGACACAAAAAAGCGATACCACGAAACGACAATCGGTTAATATTTGACCATTGTTGCGAACACGAAGCCAGAGTAAATTAAGAGCGAACAAAGAAAAGTGTGTGCTATCAATAAGTGGCGGTGGAACTGGCAAATTGAATTGAATAAAACACACAAGTCCGCTAACGAGCCGGTGTTTACCCAAGTGGACACTAATTGGCTTAGCCAGCGGTCGCCAACGCGCTTGTGCGACGGAATAAAGAAACTTGAACACAGTTTGGGAGCGGACGAGGCATTTTGTTACTGTTACTTGACTCCTCAGTTACAATCTACGGACCTATATTGTGTAAGATCTCATAGGTATACAGTACTAGTTACTTACAAATTAAGTTACTATGTTTTATTGTTAAATAACAATGTATTGTTGCAAAATAAAAATGGCAAGTATCCGGATCAAAAAGGATAGTTGCTCTATTTGCTTTTGCCCCTAAAAAGTTTCTTAACGAGCAACAGATTACGAGCAATAAAAAACAAATACCACATCTGACTATTTACTATATCTTTAATTTCATCCAGCTTTATACAGCAGGGTGGACTCGGAATGAAGATACAATCACTGTGACTCGAAGCATAGGCTTGTAAACACCAAATTGACCTTCGTTCAACTCGACTGAACGATTAACAAAAATAAAAGAATGAACAAAAGAAAAATAAACTATCTTTGTAAGAAACGTTTAAATGAAAAGCAATATACCTGCGAGCGGACTTTTAATTTGGCTGAAACAACAGTCTCGCCCGCGAGGTAAATTTAATACAATATTTATTTTTCTGAATTCCATAAAGGAAACAAATAATTATAATTATGTTATTAACAAACACGCCCTGAAATGTAATCTTCTTTTATCACTTATTTACGGTCTGTTCCAATATATATTTGGTTTTATGTTTATTCAATTTCATACAAAGGACTACAATTCAATGACCTTTCACAGAACATAAAAGACTCTTATACGTTCAGAGTGAGAACAGGAATCTTAATATATTAAGACCGCATGGTAACAACATATTGAAGACTACAAGGTTGTCTACCTACGCAATATATTATGATATGATGTGTATTACCAATACAACATGAATATTCTGAGCGCAAAAGTAATTTTAAAGGCTATCACAGAAGGCGGGACGAGCTGGGAGCCAGGCGGCAGCGGCGCGGGGAGACCGCCGGCACCCACTGACATCAGTGGCTTGTATCTTGTGCTGAATTTGCATATAAATTGTATCTTCTGGTCACGCCGACCAAGATGACACGCGTCTATGATGTGACCGCCACGGTAAACACAACTGCATATTTATGCCAACTCTAATCAACGCTACTCCGTGTTGATAACATTCTAGAGTTGTTTAATACTTTTCCATTTCGTGCCCTCTAATCTCTTTTACTTTATACATATGCATTGAACTTATACTAACAACTAGCAAAAGTCTGCCCACGACTAAACGAGTGATTGTATATTATTATACCTCGTCGTTTAATAGTGGGTACCTAAGCTATCATCAGATATTATATGGAACTCGTAAATTGTCGAAGGTGATTATTTTATCTACAATCCGTCAAAATTATATAATAATGCTTCTGCTAAATGTAAATGAAGAATTAATGAAGCCATCATCATCCGCAATTTTAATGACCCATATAAATCTACGTTGATCGTTACAAAGCAAAATTAGAGGTTATATTAGTCTTCATCAGGGCGCTTCCGAAACGATGCAGGCCAATAAAACGATGAAAGAAGCTAATTTTTCAGCAAATCATCTCCGGACCCCATGAAGTCATCAATATTCATTTTGCGGCGCGCCTCCGAAACAAACACCTTGCCGAAGGAGCACAACACTCTCCTTTGAGCGGGCCCCGGCGGGGGCGCCGCGCGGCGCGGGGGGACCGGCTAACTCAATTTATTTGGATAATTGGCTTGTTTCACTAACGTTCCAACTCACATAAATTATTAGTTTTTTGATAACATCATCTAATAATTTGATGTCATAACATTTGGAACGCTTGCTTTTTCTGAGGAGATAAAACAATAATTAGGTACTCATATGAGTGCATTATGATGATTTTTGTTTTAAATTACCATATGCTACTCACTACTTTACCAGTGATTTCGATGATTAACGTTTCTTGTTTGACCTACTTGTTCATTCATCCTAGAAGAACGATCACATTCCAAATAATCTAATAATACGTCAACCCCGTTATACATCTACTGTTTGTGATTATCAAATCACTATGCTATTATGGTCAAGGCTATTAATATTCTGTATAGGGAGCGGAATAATTTGGGGGTAAGTCCAGCGCTCGGCTTCGGTCGCATTAGTCTGAGTCTATCGGCTACCTCTATTCCAATTCGAACGGATCGTAGTACTACATGTAGCGTCGTAGCAAGTGTGCGTAGCATTTCGTAGCACGTGGAAAATTGAGATTAAAATGCTGTATTAATCGGCAGTTTTATAATATGTTGGAACAGACTTAGTAATAAAAAATTATTTAGGTGTTTTCAATATAATATTTATGTTAATGTACGTGTGAATATTATAAAACAAATTTATAACAATAAATGTATTTCAGTATTTTATAATTAAACCGAATTTTATAATATGTACAGACTCCCGCTTCATGTAAGCACATTGCCATTTAGCTACAGAGGACGCGGTACATTCAATGAATGATTTCTTAAAATAAGTCCAACAGAATTTCAGTAGATTGTAGCTATTTGGTGTAGCCAGTGCACGTACGCGACCGCAACGTCCAAGCTAGGCCGTCATTACTGCGGCTCAGCGCCAAATTGCGATATCCGCTGCTTTTGCCGAGTGACCGCCTTCAGCTCCCCGTGCCTTGCAGGTAGGTGCAATCAATTTTCTCATTTGAAATTAGAACAACCTGTATTTTATATAACACCATCTATAAAGGAGTTTGTAAATTAAATGAAAGCCAGTTACTGCTTAGGAGTTTCATAATACCCGAGACAGCACCTTGAGTAGTTCTAAAGTAGAGGTCGGAGGTGAAGAGTTTCGTCTTTGTGCGGGCACGGCGCGGCGGCCACGTTGTCGGGGCGCGCGATGGCGTCCCGCCGCGCTCCCTACGCTGTCCACAGTAACAAGCCACTCCTGTTTATTTTACCGCAATGAATTTCCTAGCAATATTTTCTTCATTTTTTAATTTTGAATACATTTGAGCACAATTCTCCGTGGCGGTTGTGCGCCCCCGGCAATCTCCAAATTGCCTCTTTATGTGCAGATGTTCCGACCCTCGGTTTTTCCGTCTTTTAAATGACGTTTTGCTGTTAAATAACCTGCCCTTCTATTGTAATGTAGGTTTGCAAGTTCACTTTCTACTTTTGCTACCATTGTCACAAAATTGTAGATTTATGCGTGATGCGTGGTTTAAGTATTGCGAAAATAAATGACTTTCATTTTATTCCAAGTTCTGGTTATAAATTCGACAATGTCATTATGTATATCTAGTAACATTATTATAATAAATTCAGATCTTCCTTTAAAGTAATATATTAATTTATAGTATGGTGAGCAATAATGCCTACCTAATGAAATTAAAAGTTAATTACGTACATACGGCTGTTATTTATATTTATGACGAATAAAAAAGGTTAAGTAGGAAAACGCGGCAGCCCAAACGTCTTTCAACTCTGAGTCCTTTTAAATTTAATATTCGTTGGGTCACTAAAGATCACAATTACACGTTTTACAAGATTGCAACTCATTTATTTTTCCGCGAACAAATTATATCTCGTGAAGCAAATTAATTCCTTAGCATTATACTTCTTTCAAGATCTGAATAAATTTGAACGAGATTTCATAAAAAAATAGACGGTCTGAGGGCCTGCGGCTAACGCCAAATTACGTCTTTATTTACAAGTACCTAAATGTTTTCTTCCACTACGGAGTAGGAATAAGACAAGCTGTATTTTATTTATTTACATTAAAAAAATCTATTTGGATCTAGATCTACGGAATTTGTGAGGTATACAGTGTACTTAGGTACAGTCAGTATCATATGTAGCGTAACATATTAAGTCACCTTTTGTCGAATGATTGAAAGAAACAAACATCAATTCAAGGTACTGTTTTAAATTATAGAAACGTCCAAATGATGATCTGAGAATATTTAAGACTTTACTATATAAGAAGTTGTTCTTTAATTAACGGTATCTTAAAAAATGTTTAACTACTTATGGTGCTGACTGTACATGTACATACACTCTTTCCACTTAGAGTGTATAGATTGATTATACCAATTTACTGTAGTAAATAAGTAGTTCTACTTACTGCCGACCGGCAAGGAGTTAGGAAAAAGAAAACAATGGTTTAGTACAATTAGTTTATTTTACTTATATAACACATTCCCTCGCTAGTTGCTTACTCTCAGCTTAAAATAAGAAGTATAACTGAAAATAATATAAAAAGATTAAGAATAATCGATGTAAGTATAACTAAACTACGAATGCATTGTTTTTTGTAAAGATTATTATATTTAGATAGTATACTTAGTTAGAATATTTATTATCACATATTAATACGCTGTGTGCATAATTGGTGTACCTACTTAACTATTTGATGTTATTAGGTTTTTCATTTAAGTTTAGCTAAAGTTTTTAAAGTATGTATGTGACATTTTATTAAAAAATCATCGCTTTTTTATCTCTAGTAATTTGTACATTAATGAAGCAGTTGGCTCTTCGCATATTGTAAGACCCCATCAAGTATTTATAATACTTTTTTTAATGTCTATATTTAAATGAATTATTATATATATTTCTGTATAAAAATAATAATTTATTCTTTCCTGTTGGCATATTCGTTGGGTCACTGATAAATTTAAATCAGTTGTTATTTTTTTCTACCTTGCCTTCTACAAGTTGGTTTATATTCAATAGCATAACACAAATATAAAAGTATCAAAATTATACTCACTTCTGGATCCTTATCGTAAGAGCATTTATGAACATCAAACGCTCTTTGACATTTATCTTTGTCGGGCGTATCTAAAACAATACGGGAAAAAAAATTACGCACCCTGTTTACATGAAATAACTTTCATGAATAGCAGATGTTAATTGTTTAACAGATATTATACTTACAAACATACATAACATGATGTAAGAATTCGACAATGTAGAAGAGATTAATCGGCGACACATGTTGGAATTGAACAGCTACACGTTATGTGTACGTCAAATGACTAACTTGACTTATAATTCGATAATCTAATTGGTGCAGTGGCTAAGCGATTGGATTCCAGCGCGACGGGGCGGGGTTCGATTCCCGCACTGAACAAACATTTGTGCGATGCGCAGATATTTGTTTCCAGTCTGGGTGTTTGTGAATGTGATATTTCTTGTATGTGTAACGCTCCCATTATACAGGAGAAATGGGGCGACCATTTAAAAAACGAAAAGTTTTGATGATATAATTACCGTATACTTAGACGGTTTGGGTAAATTGTACTAATGTTTGATGTAGCAGGTATATGACGTGAGTTACGTGAGTGTTAATCAGATAGTTGGAAAGGGAAGACCTCGACGAACATATTCTGACCCGATTGGAGATGTTTTGGCAAGAGGCCAGGTCAACAGAACTGTAAACCTATGAGGTGAAATACGTTTATCAGGATAGTAGTAGCAAGTGGAAACCCCTCTACCCCTTTAAGTTTTGTCTTACAGGGGAAGACGGATTTCCACATAAGGCACTACTGTTTAAAAACACCTGAAACGAACTTTATGTGATGAAAATTCGAAGTTGTGTAAGGTGTTTTTAACGGGTCATATCGTCATCGTCAAGTGCATGCGTGGGTGAATAATTCAATACTTATAGCTTCATCTCTTTCCATCTTTAACCAACAACAATACAAAACATAGGGAATTTTAAAAGCGTACTGTCTAAGCGTTTGTATTATAATATCGATTTTAATTTTATAATATTTTTTTTCTTTAAACAAATACATAAAACCCATTCTAGCTTCCTTTGAACTCTAGTTTCACATTCATTTTTATAACACTTACCGAGATGTTTACACGAAAATATCATTTTAGCCGTCCTGTCGTAGTATTCATCTGGGATCAGGCTGACCAGCAAATCATAGTCCACTACATCGTTCTCGTCAACCTGAAAGTAATTAAGCACAGGTATTACAACGAATACCCAATAATAAATACTGAACAAAGATCCATTCTATTCGGTACTTAATTACGCGAAACATGAAAGTAGCATGTGTGTACACGTTTAAATGCAAAGCAAACGAATTGAATTAAAAATAAATTAAATGCCTGTTTGTATCTAATTTCGTATACACGGCAGGGGTGAAGAGAGAAACAAACAAAAGGCGGATAACTCACGAGACTCGCTTCCTCCAGCAGGCAAAACATATAGCACTTCAATTTCACGTCCTCCTTAAATATGCCGTTTTCGCAATTCGTTATATCCTCTGGGGGCAAGTAAGAATAAAGACTCTTTAATGTACGCAAACATGAGACATTGTATTTCAAAACAATGCTAGTGGAATAGATGTTCAAGACATATTTTTTTATGGAAAGAGGATAAAAATCTACGCAGTCTACGTTTTTATTCGCAAGACAAATACATTTGCATAGTAAAATAATAATATTGCTAGTGTTTATGTCTTATAGTGTTAAGAATAAACAGTGTCTTGTACTGCTCTAGCCAATCTCTAAGACTGTGGGTCACAGGCTCGCAGCTTAGCCGCGCCGATTGCTCCGCGTCATTCGCATGCTAACATAGAACAAAGGAGGAATAAAATTTTCTTTTGAACACTCACCCTCGGCAACCCCTGTTTTAGCGACACATTCGTCGTGAACAGTTTGTATTATTTCTTTGATTTCGTCACTGAAAACCTGTAATGGAAATGTAGTTAACACATACATATGTTTTTACATGTACCTAACTACGTACGTTCTTAATAGGTACCTACATCACATACACGAACCTTTGAACCTACATTGGGTCAATAACGATTGTATTAAACAAAGTACTTAGGGACTTCAAAAATGATTGATTGAAACTTGTAAGTTTACTCAACAACAGAAACGACTAATCATATAACAAACCATCTTATAGTACAATAAAATCAAACTTTAACTAACCTAACCTAACAAACACTGGATTTACAAAGTTTAAAGATATTTTCTTATTAAATCATTTTATGTCTGCATTATTAAGTGTAGTGGGCGAACCACTGAGACTCCCCGGCCTCTTGATCTACGCGACTACCTTTGTGAACAACGTGGGGGAAATAAGTCGTTTCAATATTAAAAATGAGATAACATTCTCAAAGAAAATATTAAGTCGCGATTCCCCCGGGTCCAACCCGATGCGCATCAACTTGTATCATAATGTTAAATATTAATTTAAATGGTGCGAGACCGTCTCCATTGTAACGCTACTGTATTCACTACATAAGAAACACTTCTCGACTGATTTTACAGGATCAAATAATGTCAAGTATACAAGTCAAGTACATAGTCATGTTCGTAATTTGTATTACTCACACAGGGTCACATTTTTAAAGTTTTGACCTGACACTCAATTAAGTCTTTGCAACTACATGGTTAATAATTATTATCTTTGTGATTGATGACGAAAATGCTCGTGATGTTTAGTCATCACCACATTTGATCCCTATTTATTACAGTTGTACGCGTCCTCGACAGCGAGTTTGAGCCTGTTGGATTACGTGTCGTGATAAAGTTTACAAGAAAAGTATTGTCGTGTATCATTGGAGACAAGAGCGGAGGCCGGGCGGCTGAGCCGCAGCGCACACGATGCATTACGTATTCGCGTTTGACGACGTTGAGGAATAGTGTCGCTCGACGCGCGCCGACATCCATCTATCAGCCGCACCTTAACAAACACTTCATAAACTTACAAGAAACGAATTTCACTATATACTTAAGAATATAATATATTTCTATGCACAACTATGGATTAAAACACAAAGAAAACAGAAAGAACGTAACGTCACCCTTAAGACATAAATACTAAAAGGGAACCTGAAATTCGATGGGTGCGAATAGCAACAAGATAGCTCAGTTGGTTAGAGCTGCGTCACGATACGGCGAAAGTCGCGGGTTCAAGTCCCGCTCGTGCCCAAAATTCCTTTATTAATTTGGATCAAAAAGCCTAATCTTAGTATTTTATTATCATAGCCTGTTTGCATCAACTAAATTAATCGTAAATTAGCATCAATCACATCAAATGTGGTTATCTATTATAGTACATTTAAACTTAAAATTGTAAGTTCGAATATACTCTACAACAACAGAATCATAGCGTAATTTGGACATCTTACCGGCTTTTGTTTGTCTCCATTAACACAAGCAACCAATAAGAGTACCACAGGCAGCGTCCCCGTGAACATGGCGCCCCGCTGCCTCCGCGCCTGTGGACCTCCACCGCAACTAACTTGTCTTATATTACCGCCAACTCCACCCCAACTAAATCACACAGTTAAGGCGGTAGTTATCCAAAGCCAGCAATTAACGCGTTAGAGGTGTTACGCTTGCAGCACAAGCGGTAATCATGAGGTGGAAACTTTTCCAACCATGAATGAGTAAGCAACTAGCTAAACACGCGTTGCAACTCAGCCTTAAGATAACTTATTAGGTATTCTATTCAACCTGGCGAGTCGGCAAGGTACTCCTGTTTTGGGATACTTATAGTAAAAGTGGAGTTACTACGAAAATTTTGGCACTTCGATATCCTAGTGAAGATGAATGGCATTTTATAAGCCGGTAGGTATTATGATGTATCATATAAAAGAGGTATGTTTAATAACCTGACCAAGTTCTGCAGTTAGTGGGATATATCATTACTGTATACACATAAAAAAAAATCTGTTTGTAATTTCAAAATAGCAGCTTTTTACTCAACGCATATTGATAGTATACACGATCCATATAATAAAAATGTATGTATTATGTTTGTCTATCTGTCATTTTCTTCCGGCTAATCTCCGAAACGGCAGTACCGATTTTGACGAGACTTTCGCTTGCAGATAGCTGATATTATAAGATATAATAAAGATTACATTGGATTTCAAAAATATTTAGGGTTCTGCTAGAAAATTAGAAAAACGGCGGACAATTGGCGGGTTACAGTTTCTCCGTGAAGGCTTGACGGATGTTTTCTGGACTTTCACTGGCAAATAGCTGATGTAATACGAGTAACTTACTTTTAATTTTAAAAATACTTATGGTTCCGCAAGAAAAAATAAAACCTCATAAAATTAATAACAATATCAGATTCTAATAGGTATTTTTATATATCTGCTTACTGCTGCTACGTACTGGTAATTTTAATCAAAAACCCCGGAGATGAAGTCCCGGGCATAAGCTAGTACTAAATAACTACCTGGAAGGAACTATACATTGCCATTGACAAGAGAAAAACGGTTTTTAATGACCTATTCATTATAAGTAGTCTTGAAATTAATTATAGATTGGGAGGTGACGATTTAGTCACCATATGTAAGATAGTTAGTAGTTAGAACCCTGTAATTTAAAAGTTAATAAGCAGTTGTTGTCCTCAGTCGTAATTGACTCAATGTTACTAGCTTGCGCATGCAATTTTGTAATACAGTTGGCGACAACGATGATGGTAAAAGATATCAATTTTCGTTCATAGATCGAATAGTATAATCTTTGTATTATAACAACTATAATATCCAACAAATAAGGCAGGTATACCAATTATAAAATTGTAAATTGTTTATGCTAAATGCTTATTTAAATAAACCAGTTAAATTATTGCTCTACTATTTATGTATAAGTCACACAATTACTTACAACTTAAATCTAACACATCAAAGAGTATACACAAATATAAACATTTAAACAGCATCATAATATTGATCCCCAGCGGTGTCAACTGGTAAGGTGCCCAAAATATTCTTTGGCCAAAAAATGCACCAGCTCTTTGGTGAAATGAATTTACTACTAAGAATTTCGCTACGTCCCAAAATAGCGCATGAGCTCTCAGACCCCATGGCCTTAATGTTTTAACCCCAAGCAATTCAAAATACAATTACCAATTTGGGTATTGATTGTACATCCGCCGCTTGAGGGTTTCAGCAGCAGCAGCAGCACTGCCAGCACATCACCGAGCCAGGAACTTTACTTAAACTAAAAATAGTTATCTTCTTATTTCCTATACAAAATTGTATGGGATGTGTGTGATATCTACACAAAATACTACTTATTAAGGCTGATGATGGTAATATTTAAGGTAATCCTTAAATATTATATAGCCTAAAATAATAAGAATAATGGTAGTTACTTCACTTCTATATCTATTCCCACTAGATTGGTGAATTTTATGGAGCACTAAATGTGTTGGCACTATTCTTATTTTAGTTCTATAATATATGGCTAGCTCTATCTGAAAGCATTTACTAATTACAAAAGTTTAAAAGCACAGAGAAAAGTATTTTAGCTCGGAGAGATTAACTGTGCTCAAGGATACTAAATACCTTCTGTATAAGAGTTATTTCTCGAAAAAAGAATAGTAGATAGATTGCCTAACTTCACTATTCCTACATGTCCTACATACTCACAGTATAGAGTCAGATGGTGGTAATACGACTTGCTCTACGATACTTTTGTTTGCGACAAGAGTGACAGTTTTTCCCCAGTCATTTTCTAACTTGGTAACAATCATAAATTGTTTCCCATGAACAATGAATGGGAGCTTACGTGCTTTAGCCGCCCTCCTCTATTGTGCTCTACACAATAATAATTATAAAATTATGTCATAATTTGCAATGTTCGCCCGCAAGGCGGCCCGGCGATATCAGACTTAATAATGATAAATGGTCTAAAGACAGCTTGTGAAATCACGCTTAACTTGTAAAGGTGAGCTCATTGAACATGAAATAGATGATTTGATGTATTAGGTATGATAGTGTTTCAATGATAAGTATTAGAGTTTTGAATATAAAGATGTAAAAAAAATACTTTATGGTAACTTTTTTGTTTAATAAATATAAGTTAACTCCAATAAAATCATTATTGTTCTATGTTTATGTACATCTTATAACATATGCGTATAGTTTTAATCATATTACCTACCTATATACTGTAGTATTACTGGCACGTAACATATTAAAACTTGCGTATAGCGAGTAGTTGATCCGTACTCCGTGAAACAACAGTGTTTTTCCAATATTCGATTATCTTCCACGCATTTATACCTATGCCATGTTCAATCGACATGAAAAATCCATTAGAGTTGTTTGCGTCGGCAACTGGGCCGATAGGCGTCGCCAGTGACCGTGCCTAAGAGGATTTGTTGCTTCCCTGTCGGCTGCATCATGCAACTGTGCGATCGTTAGCTGTGCATGCGCATTCTGACAATCCAATACGACGAATATTCAATTGTTATTCGAATTTTGTAACACTAACCAACCCAAAACCTCGTGCCATATGTATCTATGTATCAGTTTGTAAAACTGGGAGGTAGGTATTAAAATTAACCAGGTAACCCTATTATTAGAATATGAATAACATATACGAACTATAAAGCAAGCATGCAGACAACAGTTCTACAAAACCAAATTACTTAAGGAATCATTTTAGACTACTCGATATGGTAAACACATAACTAAAAACGTTCTCTCGTAAAACTCAGATATACGACGTCCTGGCAAAACTGTTGACTAGTTTTGGTAGGAAACTTTTTACAATATTTCTATTGTATGTAAACTCGTCTGACTATTGCTGACTCGGGGTAACAAGTAAACTTTCACATACGTAGTCGTAGTGGCGCGCTCACAACCGTAGCGCAGAAGTTTGAGCGCCGAGCGCCCAGCTGAGATAAGAGCGCGTCTTGTACACGCGTCAACAGCATCTCTAATAACTACTCATGTTATAGACAACACATATTTCGTAAGTAATAATTTCACAAAATCATGAACTCAATTATTTGACTCAATAGTATGGTAAAACATTTTTTTTTCAGGTAATAATTATGCGCCCTTTTGGTTAATAAGTAGTTCTAGATACTTTTCTTTTTAATGTAACTTTCCATATTATTTTCTTATGGTTCGTACTAGATGTAGCTTACTACTGTTATACTTTACATTCTAAAAGTACAAAAAAATCTAGTACGTACCTACATTCAAAAAGTTTAAACAGATATTGAATTAGGTACTCAAATAGTCTGTTTACTAAAATATAATGCTACACCATTTGAATGTACATATAAGGTAATAACTACACAGAGTTAAACAGTGATTCATAACACAATGGACCCTACAAAACCAATAAATTCGTATAGTTGGTCCACTACAGACGGAACGGTCCAAGCGAGAAAGAGCAATTGGATTGTCTTCCGACCCCTGCACCCTCTGACAATAAATGTTGGCACACGGCAGCTCCTCGATGGCCTAATAGTTGAATTAGTGTCCTTTATGCGTAGTTGTTTCTTTTCTTTACTTACATCAATCATCCCTGTATTTTGTTTCAGATTAATTTAACTGTTACACGATATAAACCTACCCAACCTTGATAAGATTGAAAAAGGTAGATAGATGTATATTGTATACTCACAGCAAGAAAGCAATTAATTAAAAATATTTTCACTACTCAAACTTTGATATATTTACTTTACATTCATTTTCTACAAAAACTTAGTAACTACTAGGTACTTACGTTCGTAAAGTTGCCTATTCTATGTTGTCTATACGAAAAATATCTTTTACTACCTACCCCAGCGCATAAGCTCTTAACTTTTAGCTCTAAGGTTGACTGGTTCCAATTCCGTTCGCATGCAGATTTGTGTACCTATAAAATGACAGCATATCTCCATAATTATTATAACTAAGTACAGTTAAAGCTATATTCCAGAAACGACTAATGAAACCTTTCAGCCTTCAGAAAAATCTATGAAAGCTTCGCTTTTGATAGTAAAACAAATTTACGTAACTAAAATATGGACATCATTAATTTGTAAAGCAATAATCATTTGAAGATAGTGAGAAGAGACAAGTGGAGAGGACGGAGTCGGAGAGACGTCATTACCGCAATCAAAGCACCGAACACCGCAGCGCGAGCCCCGCGCCCGCTAACGACGAGTGCTCTCGATAAAAATTAAAAACACGTGCAAGCCCAGCCTGAGGAAAGTTTTAATGAGAGTACACGGCTCGCATTCACGTACAGATACATATATCCGAGGCTGTCTCGTCTACACCCGTGCCCACCGAACATCTAGGTACGTACGTATTTATCTAATTACGACATCCCTATACATGGAAAATAGGGTGAACTACTTATACACACACGGAAAATATTGTTGTAGGCTCGTATTGTTCAGTTTACCTTCATAATACAAGGTATGAACACACAGAAATATTGAACTTACTACCTTATGAGCCATGTTTATCTAGATTCTATGCAGGCACCTATGACACTAAATTGATAAAGTAAAATTGAAAATATTGGTACAGCTTCATCCAAAATAGATCTCAGACTAACACTATCAAACCAATTTATTTAAAAGTCAATAATGTGTAAAAACCTAAAATGGTCAGTTTAAAAATAAAACTGATATATAGAGCTCGAGTAAAATCTTTTTGGCAAGGTGCATTTTCCATTTTATGCATATCGGTACGTTTTCAGGCAACATAAAAAATCCATTAGATTTGTGCATTGGCTTAACGAGAGACGACGGGATCGGATGCGTCAAGCCGAACCAGGCGGCGGGCAACGGGGCAAACCTCAGTTGACCGTGCGTAAGCGGCTTTATTGCGTTCCTATTAGCTTCACTGGCCTGTAATAGACAGGTAAACCTGATGGCAGTTCCTTGTATCCATTTCGATCTGAGTGCGTGAACAACGTAGGTATGCTTTTAGGCGTTTTAGCATTGGGTAGCATAAAATAAATGAGATTATGAAGTATTCATAGATATGTAGATACCTATATTTATTTGTTCCTGGTAAAGTGAAGGTAGTTTCATATGCCACGTAATATAACCTAGTTGCCTCCGTTTCATAGGCGCCAACGTAAAAACTATTTAAGGTGAATAAACTTTAGGCACCTAGCTAATGATTTGTCTGTCACTTAAAGAGATTATCTTAGTAGGAATACATAGATTCGTAAGATAGGTCAGGATTGTCACGAAAGGTGTCTTTGGAATCAATAGCTTGAAACTAAGTAAGTATAATTATGATTTACAGGGATTAAATTTTACGTACTACTAATACTAAGTTCTGTTTTGTTGTTTATGGTTTGTTTTTGCGCTGTTGTTAAAAAAAAAAACCTAGGTAGTAGGTCCACTTCGTTTCGTAGCCAAGTAAAGTTAGGAGGTAAAAAGTTTTTGACAAATATAAATTTATTTCTGTAATTAACCCTATTTAACTTAATTTAATATCAATATAGGTACGAACATAAATACGACAAACTTTTTACACAGGTGTTTCTTCAAACCTTTTGCTCCCTGTCCAGTCTCCACAGTTCCATCCCCCAATAGTTTTCCTTGACATGTGCCTCTAATACTTAGGTAGGTACCTAGATCATGTTAGGTTACCATAGCTAGATACCTATGCATACTGCGTTCTGGTTCTCCCTACTTCTTGTATAAAAAACATTTAGTTGTTTTATTATTTTGTTAATTTAATCATGGTTATTAAATAATATTACATAAATCTTACCCTTGACAAACATTCTAATTAATTACCAAAGGAGTAGGTACGCAAAACTAATTTGAGTATAGCCATAAAACAAGTTGTATTTTATTAATCTCAATAACCCACCCTCCTTCGCGATGCGCAGTCGGGTAAAAACAGGAATAAATTGTGAGAATCTTTGCAAAACAATAGTTGGAAATGGTGTACGCGAGAAAAAGCCGGATGCAAATGCCATTCATATTAATTAGCAAAGCGAGACGGGGCTTTTACGAAATTAGACCGTGATTTCAGTGAAGATTTATTGTTGTGTTTGAAATGGTTTCCGGAGCAAAGGTAGCCATTTAGACGCAGCAAATTGATGTTGTCAGAGCGGGTTTCAAATTGAATTGACTGAAGTCGCTCGTTTACTTTGTACGGTGAGTCACGAAAAAAGGTGGAAAGCTGCTAATTTATTGCCTTCGTAGGTACACAATATGGAAAAGTGGGAGCTTGATGCAAATGATTAATGACCGTGGGCTAACCCACGCGGACCGCGGGGAGCATGCCGTAGGACGATTAGGTGCCTACCTACGTATTAAGAAATCAACTGTTTTGTGATTAACTTACTGTCTATAAGGTACCTATATCTACTTATTCATAATTTTTCCATTTAATAGGTAGTTGTAGGGTTGTAGGTTGTAAGTAGGTGTAGGGGTTTAGTTTTGGTTTGGTACCCATAGGTATGTTCCTTTAAAAACATCAACTATTTTTTTTCCTAATATTCGTGGTTACCTGCATTATCAGTCAGAAGAGTCCTACAAAACTTGTAGCAAGATACTTATTTTATTTTTTCTGCGAAGTCAAGCTGTGCTTACCGCAGCCATTACCTAGATGGGTGACCGTACTCACGAATCAATACCTACCTATTTACATCTAACCTAATGCTGCCTTGCCTGATCTCTATCCGGTTATGATGGTTTACTGTCCCGTCGAACAATGTAAACAAAAAAATATAAAATTAACTGTCGCTTATTTTCATAATTAACCGTACATGAGAGAAATTGGTAAGTGATGCCTGTATCTTGATGATGCCAAAGTTGCGGTACCAGCAGATGTGGTAACATTAGAAATGACTTATGACAGTGTTACAATTTAACAAGGTAGCTAATGCTCAGCTACATTTGTTGTTGACTGTACCTACCTATTTAGATATAACTAGCTGACCCGGGGTATGAAAAATAGATGTTGGCCGATTCTCAGACCTACTCAATACTCTCACAAAATTTCATGAGAATCGGTCTAGCCGTTTCAGAGGAGTATGGGAACGAAAACTGTGACACGAAAATTTTATTTATATAGATAATATTCTGTAAGATGGGGATAAAGGGATGGGGATTAATTGATCCTCGCATTATAGGGTTTTAGCGAAAATAAAAACACTTGGAATTGAAAATCATGCACTTTAATTTTCAAATAAATAGGTATATAACAAAATCACGCAAATTCCAAAAATAAAATACTTAATTTTAATACCAAATTTATAAATACCAAACAAAAAATGTACTATGGTAGCGCTATTATATCGTTGAACATGGCAAGACTCGAGAGTAGGAAAAGCCGGGCACACACTAGCGAGCTGTAACTATAACCAGGGTCGTAGCTCCCGCCGTATCAATGATACAGGGCCCCAGGCTACAGGGGCCCCGAACGTATAACAACGTAAGCAAAAAGGGCCCCCCAACAAATTTTCATACAGGGCCCGTCTAAGGCACACTACACAACTGAGTATAAACTAACAGTTGCAGTGCGAGGTTCTATTGTGTACACGATGTCCACCGAGCGCCCTTACCAAGCGTACTCATTAAGCGAGTTGTAACTGATACAGTAACGACGTTCTAGTCTAGTTCGCGAACCACGTACTAACTATATCAAATAATTTTTGGTAACCGTGACGTGCAACGGTTATAGATACACGTCGCTAGTGAGTACCATGCTTAACACTTACGTAAGTACGTGCTTCTGTATATATAATCACATTTCGATTACAGTTGTAGTAAATATGGTATGATATTTGCATTTTTAATACAACCTACAAAGAGGGACAAAAGCTCGCAGCGCCCTCTGCTGTGTGACCAAAATTTGTATTATGAAAACGCTGCAGGCGTTGATAGAACAGTTGGTACTGTCTTGGATTGGGATAGCTTTAGAACTCTTAGAGCAGTTTCCTATAACAACCCTGGCTACGAACACATATAATAGGTACCAACCATATAATTTACATTGAACCTTAACTATTTTAATTACTTTATATATGTATAGGTATCATTAAGTACACTATTTCATAAGCTGTACTGTAATGTTATAAATATATTGAATAGATATACTTTACCTACAATATGCAAGTATGTAATAATACCTGATTACACAATATCACTAATGCGTTTAGTCCACTGAAAGAAGTACCTACCCACCTACCAATAAATTACAATAATAATTTAGGACAATTTGGTTAAATATTTATTACTTAGATGTCTAACAATACATGTAACATGTTTCCAATAGGATTATACAAATAGGTAGATAATTTTTTGGCAAATATAAAGTAACACGAAATTAATATAGGTAGGTACTTAAGACAAGTTTTAATTATTGCAAAGAAACTAAACAGTAAACAACTAGCCTCACTAGACTGACTTTTATCACATTTAGCACTGGGCGGCACTAGACTGTGTATACACGTGGTGGTATTACTTATTTATACCCAAACTCCATTTGTCACAACATTAGAAAAACAAGCAAATATTTATTGTTTATACCTAACTAACTTCAAAAAAGGAGGAGGTTCTCAATTCGTCTGTTTTTTTATTGGAACACTCTCCGTCAATTATAAGCCGATTTTTTGTTCAAGCGATTTCTAATTCCATTTTGAAAATTTAAAGATAGTATTAAAAGCAAAAATGTAAGTATTTACAATACCAACTGCTTGCTGCAGCTGATATTTTTCAATGCACCTAATAAATTTTAATATTCTAAGGATCTAGAGGATAGTAAATAAGGCCTTCCTGAATGTATAATATTATTTCAAATGAAGTACTTAGGTATACTGTTATTACGTAACTTATGGTAATTCCATAACTACCCACCGACTTTTAATATATATCTGTTAATATTTGTCACATAATAATAGGAGCTTTAAGATTTTATGTCGGTGGATGTTTACTTTGATGTTTAACACATGGTCCCGTCACCATTAAAAGCCCTCTTTTAAGTTTGTTTTAAAATAAATACTGTTTTTCGTCACGTTATCACCTGCATACAGAACTGAAGAATGTAGAAAACACAGCAAAACGTTTAACAAAATAACTAATAGCGAGTGATCATTCTGTAACATGTCAACTTTTATAAAAATAAAGAGCTTTGCATCACATTTACACTTAAAGCAGAGTAATCATGGTCATAAATAAATACATAGTTATATAAACATACGCTTTGTATTAAATGGAGTTACAGTACTTATTGTTATTCTATATTATCCTCAATATAAATGAATCAAAGCAGATTGATAACTACTTATTTTACTCAGACTTTAATTTTATATGAATATGAAATATAATATAATTATGTTTACGTATAAATTATATTTAATTTTAAAGGTGACCATTAGAAAGTCATGAAAAAAATTCAATTGGAATATAGTAAATTAAAAATATAAAAATACAACAGTAGGTAAAAAAACAATTTATGACTAAATGGACACAACCAGTAGAAGTTGGGGCATTTACATAAATGTTATAAGATTATTTGTTCACTGACTTATTCAGTTTTAGGAAACACAACCCAGTATAACTTAAATAATTCGTTTTAAACAAATAAAGAAAAATATTACCTTGGGATTTATACTAAGTGAAAAAAATTAGAACACTCAAGGAGCTGATCTGCCCCATCTCAGATTATTTTGTGGAAAGAATAACAAGTATTATAAAATATATCATTGCATGGGGATCTGAGATGGGACACATAAAATCCTTTTATGGTGCCCTGATCCCAAGTGTTGTTTTAATTTTAAATGTAACTTTAATAGCCTTTCTAGCTTTTTTAGTTTTCAAACAAAATAATCTATACAAAAATATTTGACATTTGGTAAGTAAGTAAGTATAGTTGGTTGGTAAGTAAGTTTTGACTAAGATTGTTTTATATTATTGACTTATTACACACAAAGTACTACACATTTGGTTCTAATTAAGTACTGTGTACCAGTATAATTTAATAAAGAATAAAATCCATTATTTGGTTGCATTCTTAAAACTTTAGTTAAGAAAACTTAGTGCAAAGCTTTTTACCAATGCCAGTCATTGGTGTACCAATGATGATAACCAAAACACATAGCTTTTTAATTAAAGATCACCTCATCTATTTTTGTTTAAAACCAAATGTCGTACTTTGCTAAGTTTGTTAAGTAATAAATAAAGTTTAAAATGATTAACCAACATAATACATATGATAATTATTGTAAAAAAAAATTAAATGAACAATAGTAAATTAAATGGATTACCATGAATATACTACACAATGTTTGTACACCTGTTATTCTCACACATCCTAATTACTCATTGAATTGCATGGAAGTTATATTATGAGCAATTTGCATTTTTGAGCTTCAATTGACAAGACATTTGATTTCATAATCTTACATAAAATGCTGTAGTATATTGTGCATGTTTGGCCGATCAAATTTAGTATGTCACAAACAAGGTGGTGGCAATGGCATATTGATTGACTTACATACCTCTAATAGGAAGTTTTTAAGTAAAGCAGCTTGATTATCTCTTGAACCATTTACTGTAATTGTTGGTATAAATGTTGGTTTCAATATATGAGTATCATCACCATGTTTTTTCAACAATGCTGACCCATGTTCATGATTTGCACAATTGCTGATTGGATCTGCTTCTATCTTCATTTCTTTAGTACACTAAAAAATAGAGTAGAGTTTATGAGTCAACGTAATGCTAAGCATTTCAAGCAAAAACCTATATTTTGTTTTAGGATAATTAGATATTTTTTTTTTTTTTTTTTTTTTTTTAGCCTATACTGTCCCACTGCTGGGCAAAGGCCTCCCCCAAATCCTTCCATTGGTCCTTATCTCGCGCTACCTCGAACCAGTTCTTACTGTAAATGTCCAGGTCGTCTCGCCACCTTCTCTTGGGACGTCCTCGGCGGCGCCGTCCGTCTGCTGGCTCCCATTGTGTAGTAGCCTTTGCCCAGCGGTCGTCGTGCATGCGGCTGACGTGACCCGCCCAATCCCATTTTAGCCTGGCAGCCTTTTTGCCTACGTCCATTATACCTGTTCTGGAACGCAGCGTGGTATTCCGGATTCGGTCTTGTCTCTTAACACCAAGAATGCTGCGTTCCATAGCTCTCTGGCAAACTCCAAGGCGGAACTTTTGTGAATCGGTTAGTGACCAGGTCTGTGCACCGTAGGTTAGGATGGGCAGGATGCACATGTCGATGAGTTTTCGCTTCAGGGAAATCGGTAGATCACCCTTCATTAGCGTTTTCATGGACCAGTAGCTTTTCCAGGCGTTTTCGATTCGACGATCGATTTCCTTTTTTTGCCTGTTTTCGAAAGATACTAACTGGCCCAAATAAATGTACTCATCGACATAAGCTATCTCCTGGCCATCTACCTCGACCCTACGCTTTGTGCTGTTGGTCATCAATTGTGTCTTAGACCGATTCACAGAAAGTCCAACCCTGTAGCTTGCCGTGCTCAGTTCTTGGAGCATAGTTTGGAGTTCGAGAACTGTTGGGGCAAAAATAACGATATCGTCGGCAAAACGAAGATTTGTCAGCCTCCTCGTGCCGACTTCTATGCCCTTGTTGTTCCATGAGGCTGCCAGCGATTTAAATACTTCTTCAAGTGTGCTAGTGAACAATTTTGGGGAGAGCGGGTCACCCTGCTTGACACCTTTTTGTATCCTGAACGATAACCCAGGAATGTTGAGTTTAATATTAGCTGAACTATTGTTGTAAATGTTTTTTAAAAGATCTATGTATGTTTTATTCAGTTCTTGGTTTTTAAGGGATTTGAATATTTCAGAATGTTTAATGCTGTCAAATGCTTTCGTATAATCCACGAATGCTAGATATAAAGGTTTATTATATTCGGAATATTTTTTAAATTATTTGGTTTAGAGTCTGAAGGTGATCGGTCGTTGAGAAGCTAGGGCGGAATCCAGCTTGTTCTGGAGGCTGGTGTTTATCCAACGTGCTATCTATGCGGTTGTGTAATATTTTAATAAAATTTTTGTAGATGTGGGATGTTAGACTTATTGGGCGGTAGTTACTGATTTCGCTTTTATCACCTTTTTTATGCAGCAGGACTATATTAGAGTGGCACATTTTGGTTGGGACTTTTCCTGATTTTAGGATTGCATTAAATAGATTAGTAAGGTGAGGCAACAGTGTATGAGAACCAAGTTTCAGAGCTTCGGTAGTGATTTCATCCTCTCCAGGACTTTTGTCGTAGCGCATAGTACCGAGTGCCTTGTGCACTTCGTAGGCGCTTATCAAGGGGATGGAATCTGGAAGACTATATTCTGAATTACTATCGGGTAGTGGTTCAGCTGTATCCGAATACAAAGATTTATAAAAATTGGTAGCTATCTCCGTGATTTTATCTCTACTATTGTGTTTGACTCCGTTGCTATCTTTTAAACTGTTGATCCAGGCCTTTCCCTTTGTAATCCCATGTTTTAATATTCTTAAGGAAGTTTGTTTTTCTAATGCTGTTTGAACTAAATGAGTATTAATATTTCTTAAATCTTTTCTGATACTTCTTTTAACTAATTTATCTATAGTGCGGAATTCTGTTGTCCCTATTTCCATCTTTGTTCGCTGCTCAATTAAATTAATACTGTTTGCTGATAGTTTATTCTTATATTTGCTGGTGTTTTTTATGGTTTTACAACTATTAATTATCCCTTTTACTATTGCGTTATAATGATCCTCCGTATCCATTTCATCTACTTTTAATTCTTTAAAATAATTTGTAAGTTCGATATTAAAATGATCATAGTTATTTATAAGCGTGTCACTACAAAGTCTTTTTATTGGCTTAGTGAAAAGCTTGGCTCGATAGATTTTAAAATCAAATCGAACTTTAGCGCGGATTGGTCTATGGTCAGAGCTATATTTTATTCTATTTATAACACCAACATTTTTGATTATTTGTTTGTCGGATGTCAAAACGTAATCAATTTCGTTTTTAGTGAAACCATTAGGTGATGCCCAGGTCCATCGTCTTTGAGGTTTTTTATAGAATAAACTATTAGCAATATGCATACTTCGTCCGAACGCAAACTGTGCCAGGCGAACACCTCTTTCGTTTCGGTCCCCTAACCCAAAGTTGCCGAGAACATCATCACTGTCCATTTCTAGCCTTCTTCCTACCTTGGCGTTAAAGTCACCAATGACCATATTCCATGTACTCTTGTTCTCGTCACATGCTCTATTTACAAGATCGTAAAACTCTTCTACGTCCTCGTCGGTATATGCGGATGTTGGTGCATACACTTGGACGACGGTTAGAGTTTTGTTAGGTGTTAGTCGAAATTTGAGCACCCCAACACGTTCCGAATAACCCACGAATTCGATGATATTGTCTTTCCACTTCTTTGCTACCATGAACCCCACTCCATGAAGTCCAGTGGTTTCTCCGAAATGAAAAAACACAGCATCGTCTCTTTCTTCTGTGTGCTCACCGTCTCTTCTAACTTCTGATAGACCTACAATGTCCCAGTTAATATTCTTTAGAGCATTTTCAAGCTCTATCAAGCGCTCGTCTTTCATCAGCGTTCTGACATTGTAGGTAAGGATGTTAAGCGTATCAGTGTCCGTTATGTAATTAGCTGTGGTCGTTTGACGGTTAATCGATCTCACCCGGAGATTCTTAGCACCCCTAACACCAGGGTTATGCCCACGCCCGTCTACATCGACACAACCGCTGGAGTCGCCGGGCACTTGGGGCCTGTTCGTCGTTCGTCTGTCCATTTGGGGGGAATTGGACCATAACCCACCGCGCTGGTCCTAAGCGTGTTGGTGGGTCGCCATTGCCTCGTTTGTTGGCTAGCAGGATGTACCACGTGCAGGTGAGGTTGGCTTGAGTCCCGAAAGATGTTAATTGGGGCCCCTAACATCCCCTTACATTAGATATTGCAAGCATTAAAATATTATAATATATTTACCCGTGTCAGAGCTTTATCAGCATCCAAATTATCTGAGATCATACATTCAGTTATCTTGACAGCAGTAGTCATGTTTGCCACTGCCTCAATGGCACAAGCATGAACTTTGTTTGCATAGCACTCCTCTTCCCCATGCTGACATTGGAAGTAATACTGTCCATTCTCTTCTTTGGTCTATAAGAAATATCAATAGTGATCAGAGATGTTTTACATTTACAACTAATACAGTTTTAATAAGCTGCCAATGCTTTAAGCAATAACATGCCTGGGCACTTACATTGTGTGTTTGGAATACTTAAAATTATTCCAAAATTTATATGTTTATATTTATGTGTGTTTAAAGTATAAGTTATTTTATAATTATTAGTCTTATTATAAATAAACAAGAATATGATCAGATTGATAATCAAATAATTAAAATAGATTAGTGGTAGTTCTTTAAATTGAATGGAATATAATATTCTTATAAATACTTACTGTAGCCTTCCCATAAGGCACTAAAGTAACATCAAGGAACTCTGAAAGTTTTTCTGTCACTGGACCCAAATGCCTCACAAAGAAGTGTTTAGAATCAGGGCAGAGAGCTTCATAGTACACCCTCACTTTCACCTTGTCCTGTTTATGTTTATTGTACTTGTCATCCTCTAACTCCACTATACCAGACTAAAACAAAGAAATATAACTCATTAAAGGCCTAACAATTAAGACACTTTTAGCAAGATTTATAAAATGCATATTGTATACACTATACCAATATAACATCATGTTAGACTTATATTATCTGTCAAGGACAGACAGGTATAAATACATTTACCTTATTTAATAAAATATCATTGTACCTATAATTTATAATAATACAGATTTTTTTAATGTTGTATTGTAAGTTGATTTGAGTGATTCACATTTTTACACCAAAACATCAGTCTTAGGTTAAAAAGTGAAATTAGGGTCATGAGGTCAAGAGTTCAAGACCTACTTCAAATGTATAACATTGTTGTAATATTATATAAAATCAATCACTATCATTATAGATAACAATTAGGTCTACAACTATCTTACAAAAAGACAACCTTGAATACAAACACAATTGTTACACCTTTAAAAATTAACTACACTAACAACTTTTAATCAATATGCTTATAATCATGTGCCAGATTGTGACTGTGTGTTCAATCTTACTTAATTGAAACAAGAAACCATTTCTGATTAATATGACAGACCGTATAATTATAACAATGCAATTATAATTATACATACGATTCATAGACTAAGTTACCATTAAAAATGAAACAGATGAATTGCTTACCTCAGATAACTGCGTTGCGGGTTTATCAGGCAACAGCCTGAAGAACTGCCACATAATCAAAGCGAGTAGCAGTAAAACTATTAATCTATATCGATTACAAGAATAAAATGCCATTTTAATTGATGATAATTATTTAATTCCATTCAATATTTCAACATTCGATGTACTGTCACCACAATTCGTGCGATTCACTCACTGTGGGCAACTGGGCAGCTGTTTGACCAACACCTAAAATGCATGTCTTATCTCAACCTTTATTTCATTATATCATAATGAAGAATCGGATTAAATATTTACATAAAATAAAATCACATCTGTCTTCAACACAAGTTCTGCATGAACCTATATACCTAGTAGTAAACAATATTTTACACTCGAACAGTACGCACACAGACACACAGCACAAACAAGAATGACAGTCATGACATGACAGGCATCACATGACAGCTTCAGTCAGCAGAAGATACTTGGATGTCAGAAAGTTTACGAATAACGTTATACCTAAATTTATTAAATATTTTTTTGCCCATAATTTTAATCATTTCCATATATTTAATGTGTTTTGCCGCAATCAACGTGTTAATGTGTACTGCCGGAGCAATACAGTAACCGTACTATTAAAATATGCCATTAAACTATATTCTGCGCATTTTTCACTCGACTGCCTCGTTGGTCTAGTGGTTGCTAAGCGCGACTGCTGAACACGAGGTCCTGGGTTCGAATCCCAGGTCGGGCAGTAGTAGCAGCACGAAGGTTGATGGTAATAGGCTCGCCCCCTATTACATTGGGACCTAAAAACATAACTGGCGAAATGTGGGTGTACTGTGTGTACACCTCTGCCTACCCCTTCGGGGAATACAGGCGTGATGTTATGTTTTTCACTCTATTATCCTAAGCTGATATTAATAGTACATCTAGCAATAATATTATACTTTATCGTTTACAATATATGGTACTATAATACCATCGGTATGTGACTAGGGCTCGAATGGTGCTGCCATATATTCCTAATTCTTGAATTGCACGGACTTCTTTATTTTTATTAAGAGTCCCTCAATACCATAATGCAACCCGATTTACTCTTCGTCGGGACGCAAAACGTGCTGATTTTTAACTCCTTAGTCCATAACCTAGATTGGTAAGTTTGACACCAACCAGTACATTTACAAGTTAGATAAATAAGTAGAATGTACTACCTTCGGTACTATTATTGTACTGCTTATATTAGGTACACCGAGACAAGGCGAGTGCTCTGACGATTCGGAGCAGACGCATCAGGAGAGAGCTGCTAATACCTTTCTTACACAAAGCTACAGGAGGAAGGGGGAACAACTCGGCCCCAGACTGGACTCCCTTCGGACAGCCCTCCGCCATTGAAGATTCAGTATAACGCTCGCTCACTGCTCGCGAACCCGATCAATTCAAAACCAAGTAGGGGTGTCTTAAAATAACTTTTATTTCAATTCCTTATTGCAGTTTATATAATAGAAAGTATGCTTAGAAAATATATAAAAAACAGGCGACAAGCTAACAGATATTGACCAAAACTGTTATCATCCATAAGTAGGAATAGGTCGCAATACATAATTAAATGTCTCAGTTTACATGATCCCTTGCTTATATAATAATAAGTACTCAAATAGTCTTCTATTTGCAGGCAAATTCTCATGTATCAGATTTAATTGGGCAATTATAAGATTGGTACCAGAATAAGTTGTTCATATATTAGTATTATACTGATATTTTATAAAATGTCGGTCAGGTAGGGATAAACATAATAGCTTTTACAAGTAATCATTAATATATAAATGATACAAGAACTTCATATTATATACTTCTATTCAGTTAATTGTAGGGTAGCAAATTTTTCTACATCGTAAAATCCAGCCTTGACTTGTCTGCCTCCAAAAAACCTGCCATTTAAATCAACAACTGCTTTAATAGCACTCTCGATACGCTTGAATTCAACAAAAATTCTTACTGCCTCATCTGATGAAGCATTCGGCAATTCAAATATTAATACTTTGATAACATCTCCATATTTAGTATTACATTCGTCTTTGACTTCAGGTTCAAGTTCTTCATCAACATCCCCTGGTCCAACCATGTTCTGGAAACAAAGACTGTGTGTAAATAGTGTGACATAACAAACTATAAAATAATAATTATGTATTAACAGGTTTGTAGTTTTGTAGTATTGAAGAGAATGGTTGTCGACAAATCCAAGCATGGCAATGTCATCTATGTTATGCTAATACATTAAAAGTTTAGAATAGTTTCCTTATTAGATCACCTACAATTCTTTGAAGAAAAATGTTATTATTGCATCAGCAATTCAGCACATATTATTCTATTCATGTGGAAAAACAAATGTTATGGTATACAATAATAAAATACTTACTCTTAATAAAACCACTTTGCTAGGTGATTTCATTATCTCTGTAATGGATGGTTCCTGTCTTGATGAATGTGGTGAATTAGATGCAGTTGGGGAATCTGTAAACAGATAATACAATTCCAAATTATGCTAATTGATTTTGTATAATAGTAACATGATGCTAATGTATACAGCTGTACCTAAATGTACTTACATATTATCTTTTATTTAGTTTGTGGAGGAAAGGATGTAGAGTTCATCAAACAAAAAGGGAAACCCTTCCAACCAGGCGGTGGTAGGTGTTAGTAAACCAAGATTATTATCATTGTAGCAAGCATAATCTATATTAATAAAAATGAATGTTTGTTCTCTATGCGCTCCTAAACCATATCAGATTGTGATAAAACTTTGGTAGGGTTTACTCAGGACACCCGAAAGGGGGCAAAAAATCTATTTATTTTATCCAAAATCCATGCGGTCATAGTCGCGGGCAACAGCTAGTAATAAATAAATATTATTTAATACTATACCTGGTCCTGGAAGTGTGGGCATAGCAAAACCAGGTGGAGGCATTACATTGCCATCTTTTTCATGAATAATTCGACCACCTCGTTTGGATGTTTTTTCTACTTGCAGTGCCACTGACATTCCTTGTTCTTTCTTACCCAAACCTTGACCTTCCTGTAGCAATAATTAGCATGTTATATTACTCATATACTTTTAACAATTATATCCATCAAGCCAATTGGCTACAAGAAGTTCATGCTAATTTCAGTTTTTTTGTGCAACATTTCATTTCATAATCATATAAACTGTTTTATTTAATATATGAATACCTTGAATCCATATTTAGCCATTATTTTGGCAGCTACTGAGCTTGCTCCATATCCGCCAATAGAGAAACCAACTGGTGGAGCTGGAGTTGGTATGTTAACAGGAGTAGGTGGTGGTGAAAGTGTTTCCACAGTGAGAGAAGGTGGTGGAGCTATTGCAGCTCCTGCTGACCTCTTTGATATCTCTTCTGCTTCTTCTTCTTCAGGTTGCTTTAAACCATGATTTATATATTAATACCAGGACAAATAGCAAGAAACTAAATAAGAACTATTTTTACCAAAGAATACATACAATAGGCACAAGTGTTTTCTCTGGAATAACATCTTCATCATCACCAAATCTGCTTTTGCGTTTTCTCTCTGATCTGTCACCTCTGTCCCCATCCAGTTGCAGTCTCTTTGCTTGTATTTCTGTAATAAAATTTCAATGTAGTTACAACTGAGTCTATTTGGAACTAGTATATCTAATAATAGTATATTTTCAGCCAATATAAATCTTATAGGTACATATCAATGGGTCCTATGTATAAGGGCCAATGTGCGAAGTGATTACTTTCCAAAAGAGGGTTCAAGTTTCAATTTGATACAAATGTTTTACATGCTTCAACTGATAAACCCATTTACTGTGGCAAAAAATATAATTTTCACCTATAAATGTTTATTTTTAGAGCATGTTGTCAACTAGAGTAAAAGGAAGACTGTATAATAAAAAAGTATGAATGTTAAAATTGTTGCTTTGGCCCATATACATAGGACCCATCGATATATTAATTTTAATCCAACTCACAGAGTAAAAATAAAACATATTATAGTCTCTAGTTATACATCATTAATATGTACTACTACTACTCTTAGAAAACAAAAAATGTTTTACCTTTGGCAACCTTTTCATAATCATTGGGCCACATGGGGTCATATTCATTAGCAACATTCCAATCGAAATCACGCACGTTTAGAGATGCGGTGAGTGTTTTTCCTTGTAATTTAGGGCTATTCGAATTAGACTCATCGTCCTCTTTTGGTTTACTTTTCAAGTCAATAACAGGAGTTAGTACCTAAAAGTTGGAAAGGTTTCGTCAGTTGCTAGTCCTTATCATTAGTGCAATAACAACAATAAAGTATTACATACCTGTGTAGTACGTCGTAGTGCCTCCCTTTTAGGCTGGGTAACAGCAGCTTTTTTTAACTGCAACTGAGACTGTAATAATTTTATTCCAGAAGACCATCCCGCTACCTTTTCAGTGGTGCGAGCTTTGATTGTATCAAGATCGTCATATAACGACATCTTAGGTTCTGTGTATACATATAATTTATGTTATTATACCAACGAGGTATGATATTAACCGAACCTGGTCTTCAATTTACGTATTTAAATTTTATTTATTTATACAAGACTTCTCGATACTCTCCAACCAAATGTCAAAAACAAAGATAAACAAAAGCACAGATTATACTTTAAATTTAAATTCAGGCATGATATGGAGACAGCCACAGGTTAAAAAAAATAAGCGTACATTGAGGGTCAGCCAAGGTTTACGCCATTATAAATTACGCTTGATGATATTATTCGTGAGGATTTCTAAATCCATGGTTGCATTTAAAAATGTATGTATTTAAAAATATATATAAATATGTGTAAAAATGTATTGCAGCAAAGGCACGCACCTATTCTACATAATATGTAGTTAATTAATAGTTTGTAGGCATCTTATGATCGGAATAATATGTTTTATAATTACAGGGTGGCCGAAAGATTGACGTCAAGAAAAAAAATTGGGTTCCTCATGTTGTGGGATATCCGAATGACCCGCATGTATTTTCCGCGATATTTTATAGTTTCCAAGTTACTATTATATAAAACTACTTTTCCACAACACAAACTCTTTTATCCATGCTTGTATTTTTTTATTTTTATCATAGATTATTAGACCACTACGTACTCTTTTAGATACGATAGCATTGTAGTTTTGAAAAAATATTGACATGGAAATAATGTCAATTTTTCCAACATAAATTGTCTTCTCCAATCAATATTAAATATAAAATTGGAATTAAAATTTTAAAATGGGAACTATAGCTACTAAAGATACCAGACGTATCAGTTTTGATAACAATTTCGCATTAAGCACTCCCATAGCTCTTCAAGAATCTATAGAAGCCGAAAATGTTATAGCTTTTGAAAATATTCCTGCTGTAAGTCTCGTAACTTACGTTTGTGTAATTAATTTTAATTTATAGGATTTACTTGTTGTCAATACGTATGTTATTTTTACAAGTTACTTCTTAAAATAATAATGTAACCTACCCTAATGAGAGCACGGATCTGTGGCAAATTGCTTACATTCTAAGTAATAATAAGTATTTAGTAAAATTGGAAAAATAAAATAAGTACCTCCAAACATATTATTATATGTATGTATAAGTACTTAGTCGTAGAATAATTTTACGATTTCATTATTCACAGTCAACTTTTTATAACGGCATTTTAGGAACCATCAAGCGAGCTGATTTTCAAAGATAAGGGAGGCGATTATCTAGAAGATGGTGAAATGGATTACTGGTCACATAGAATAGACTACCTTAAGAGAGAACATCAAATGATAAATAAAATTATTGAAGCTGAATATGACAAAAGTATAGAAACTACGAATAAAACGTTCGAATCACCTAAAATAACACACGAAAAAATTCAAAAAATAAAACCTTGCTTTGACTGGCGAACGAAGGTAAAATATAAAATCATAAGTCTTACTTCATTATTTTGACATAATTATACTCAATTCCCAATGACACGTTCTGGGTCGCATATTCGATTCCCCCTCTTGAGTACTATTTTATCTTATAAGTCCTTATTATACTTATTAAATTGTGCTACTGCATACTGCCTCGTTGGTCTAGTGGCTGCTAAGTGCGACTGCTGAGCATGAGGTCCTGGGTTCGAATCCCGGGACCCGACACAAAATATTCATAAATTACAAAGCTTATATTTCTACAACTATTCACTTGTTGTTTGATACGTACTTTTACGTCACGCCAAGTGCGCCAAAATGGCGGGATTTATAATATAATATAGGATTTAGAATAGGATGCTATTGATAAAAAAAAACTTCTTTAATTTTGTTATTTGGCGCTATTTTTTTACGGCTCTTGCGTTATTTAGGTACTTACTTGCGTAACATTCTTAAACGAGCTTGGTATACCTATGCTTGTCGGCTTAAACAATTCTGTACTAGGCGTTACGGTCTTTTTTCTTTGATACTTTCTTTAGTCTCTAGCGATTGTAAAATGAAAATGTTTACTGTTCATTCAGTTTAAAGATTTTATGACTGGCTTATGTATTCGCAGATTTTACAATGTTATGAAGATAATTCTCATCAACCGCTCGTGTGTTCAACATTAGTGCAAGCATTTACCAAATGTGTCACAAATTGCAGAATGGAAGACTAATTTGTATCAGAATTACTTGTTGTTATCTGTTTTTGACGATATTTATGCATTGTTTGTCCAAAATACATAATAAATTATATTAATTTCTAAAGAATTTCTATTACATTAATACAACTTTAAATGTTTAGGAACCTATTTAGTATGATATACGTTTAAAATGCTTACAATAATATTAAGAAAAGCACAGTAATATTATATTATAATATATATTTTAAAATGACTATTTAACTAAAACTTATTAGCTTGGCAAGTTTACTCTAGACTGAATCTTAATAAATGGACAAATAAATGACTTGTATTTTAAAATGTGGCTGTGTAATATACAATGTAATGTATATATGTATGTGTGTATTAATTAATTAATAGCTAAACTTTAACAGTTGCGACACAGTTTTAACTAATGTAACTGTTAACGCAAAAATAATATTGTAAACCCGTTTTTGTTCCAATAAATGATTGTGAAACTGTAATGATTTACTATAATAATTTTCGTGAGTGTTATCCATATTATCTACTTTTTATCCCGGTTATACTCACGTCGATATTCGGGAATGCCCGACTAGTTCAGTCAGTTCGGCTCGCAACCCCGCCGCGTCACCTGCTCATGAATAAGGGCTCCGTTAGAGTCCGAAACTACTCGGGCATTCCTGAATATCGAACTGAGTATAACCGAGATATAGATAATATGTAATGATTTATGAATGGATTTGAAGTATACACCTTATGTTCTAGATATCGAGATAACTGTGCTGTTCTATGTTTCAGTTATCTTGTAGTTTGAAAAAGTATTAAGTTGGTTTGTAACCAGGTCCTAAACGAAAAGTTGCGTTCAGAATATTCTTGCAACTGCAAGACACAGGACAGTGACACTGACAAACCTGACAACATTGACAACAGTACAACACTCATTTGCGAAACTTTATATTCTTTAATCATTCATGACATTCGTTGTCGTTGCATTCGAATTGTATTTTGTGTGAAAGTAAAAAATGTGTTGTTTTGTATCTAGTTAATTAAATAACGTAATCAAAATGGCCACAACATTTGCAAATGATTCTAAAGTGGATGATAAATCTACTTGCCATACTATTTTGGATAAAATTAATTCAATAAACGACACGGTTGTTACAAAGGTACCTACTTTACTGAAATAAGACAATATTCAGTGATATTGATAGTGAATAAATAGGATTTATGATCTATGCACTTGTTTCAGGCTCCGGATATAAATGATTTCACAATTGTAAAGCCAATTAGCCGTGGGGCTTTTGGAAAAGTGTTTCTTGCTCACAAAAAAAGCAATAAAGATCAGCTGTATGCAATCAAAGTTATGAAAAAGTCTGATATGATCAACAAAAATATGGTCACGCAAGTTGTGACTGAAAGAAATGCTTTGGCATTGTCAAGAAGTCCTTTTTGTGTTCATTTATTTTACTCATTGCAGTCCACATCATCCATTTATTTGGTAAGGAACAAAATATTTCCAATGTACCCATAAAACAATTGTATTGTATTGTGATAGTAAATTTATTTATTTTTAGGTAATGGAGTATATGGTTGGAGGTGATTTAAAATCACTGTTAGGTGTATATGGGTTCTTGGAAGAATCAATGGCTGTTTTCTATGTAGCGGAAGTGACACTTGCATTAGACTATTTACACAGACATAACATAGTTCATAGAGATCTAAAACCAGACAATATGCTTATATCCAGATCTGGACATGTAAAGCTTACTGATTTTGGTTTATCCAAAATTGAAGTAAATAGAGGTAATAAATCATTAGATTGTTAAGAAAAAGTATTTATTAACAATGATCATTAATGGCAAATTAAAACAATGTTAATATAATGTTTTCAGATTTGGAGATATCAGACTTTGTGAATTGCACACCTAGTTTGAATTTAAGGACACCGGGACAATTACTTTCACTAACATCACACTTGTCTTTTGGCTCTGGTGGAGGAGACAGCACACACAATTCAGTTATGTCAACAGATGCCTGTGAGAACCTTCTTGATGAACTTAAAGAGACTAGTAGGCCATTATCACTTTTGTAGAACATTTCTGTTCATGCCTCAATGTAGTACAAAGGTTTTATTTTTACAGGTAAATTAAAAAATCTGTTTGATGGAGTTAGTGGCTTAGAATGTTCACCATTGTTAAATCAATCACACATGTCAGGAGTACATCCATTCATGAGTGCAGAGAGCATTGATTTTGAGAATGTAAGTATAACAATGGCATCTTCTTTGTGTTAATTTAAACTAAGTTATGAACATAGTGTAAACTGTAGTATAACCCAACTGAAAGAGACCATAGCAGCTGGCTGTGTAGATTGAAGGATATACATAATATGCACTTCACTGAAAAAGTATTTCTACTTGCACTCAATGTTAAAATCGTTATGATTGATCTGATTGATAACTTGATTAACAAGATGGCCTGTTTATTAAAGTTATATATAATGTTGTCTTGTTGAAAGTGTTATTTTGCAATAGCACCTAATTAATTGTGTGCAAATGATTCAATTTGACAGATATAATCAAATTCACTTATACAAGAACAAAATATGCAGAAAATTACGAAAAGATGTTGGCAAATGTTTTATTGACCTTTTTTAAATTTGTTTTTAGTTACAAGACTCAGGTTCGTACCACACTTGTGAGAGTTCGAAGAATAGTTCTAACTCTAGAAGTAACAAGTCTACAGATCCAAGTAGTAATAGTTCAGTGGGAGAATCAGTGTTGTCTGATTCTCAGCATGATCAGTCTACTTCACCGCTGTGTAGGGGACACTCCCTTAAGAGAATACCAAGGTAAAATGTTTTACTGCTACTTTGCAAATGTAAATTGCATTATTGATTGAGATCGAAAATACAGGCCTGTTTGAATTTACTGTAGGTATTTAAATGACTAAATTCGCTATTCTATATTCGTCGTATATATTTTTTTATAATCTTTGATTTATTATTATCTTATATAATGAAAAATTCGCAGCTTTCGAGCCAAAAAACGAAAAAGGATATTAGATTGTGATGGAGACACACCTACAGGTGTGACAAGCCTGGCCGAGTCCAAAGAGAACCACAGTGGTCTCACACAAGAGATCATGGCGTTAGAGTTAAGTCAAAACACACCAAAGCGAATGTCCATACATCCCACGCCGGATAAACGCAAAAATCCTATTAAAGGGGTTTTGAAAAAACGGTATGTGTATCAAATTTAAGACAATTCAATGACTTCATTTCTAAACACTAACTCTGTCAATGAATTAATTTCACAGTTGGGCCTCACAAAACGACAGCCATCATTTCAATGTAGGAGTCATATTCTCCACTCCAGTATCAAACAATAAGTCGCCAGAAACAAAGAAGAAAGAAACTCGCTTTATTCTTCCTAAAGAAGACCAACCAGGTTCTGGGATCAAGGAGAAAACAATAACGTTTGGTAAACATATTTCCACTAGCCTGGAAATATTTCCTACCAGACGGTTGAGTAAGGTAAACCAAACATGGTCCTAAACTTAAAAAAAAAAATTTAGAGATGTTTCCTCCTAGTGCTCGCCAGATAAGAAATGCCCTTGCCATTTAAAAACAGATGACACTTATAGGATTTAGTATAACATCTGTTTTAACTCTCTCTATGTATATCCCCTATCCCCCTATGTTGGTAGGATTTCTAATTACCTACTTCTTCTCCAATTCGCTCTGTCTGATGGTGTTATATCTATCTAGGGTTTTAGATTAATAATAATAGTCTTTCCGAGTGGTATCCAGCTTAGAGTTGACCACACCCTTTTCTCCCGTGGGTGTCAGTGTCGTAAAAGGCGACTAAGGGAAAATTCAGAAGATGGGCAGCAGCGTCTTCTTTAACTTCACCACCAATACTGCACTCTCCAAGCCGCTTGCTGATGATGATAAATAATAGTCTATAGAATGCAAGTGATGTATATTATTTTTACAGGGTGAGGGAAGTCGATCTCCAACGGATATATGTAAAACACCATTAGCTACGGCCCATACGCCGTATAGGACTCCGAAAAGTGTAAGGCGAGGGAACTTAGTTTCAGACCAAAGAATTTTGGGTACACCTGATTACTTGGCACCTGAATTACTTTTAAGGTGAGATGAAATCAATAATTTATTATGATTGCAAAATGCTTTTCTTATTTTCCTGTTTATATGTTACTAGCTTTTGCCCGCGGCTTCGCCCGCGTTAAATAGTCTATGATCTTTCTCGGGTTTTAAACTTGCTTCATGCCAAATTTCATCATAATCCGTCCAGCGGTTTAGTCGGGAACGCGTAACAGACAGGCAGAGTTACTTTCGTATTTATAATATTAGAATGGAATTATAGATGTAAGGTCGAAAATGAAGAGGAGCTTTGATAATTTTCCAGACAGGGACATGGGCCTCAAGTAGACTGGTGGGCGTTAGGTGTTTGCCTGTATGAGTTTATGACGGGCGTTCCACCCTTCAATGATGAAACTCCTCAGGCAGTTTTTAAGAATATATTAAATCGAAGTAAGTATAATAATGCAAAAAATGTGTTTTTGTTATAAGAGTTAAAAATTCTATAGAACAATATTATAAATAAGGCTACCTAACCTGTTAATTCTGGTTGGTCCTATAAAAGTGTCTGAAAACTATTTTTGTGCATTTTGCCGAGGAAGTGATTTGTGACAAATGTGGCCTTTTGAATGGCTATAAGCGTGTAACATGAGCCGTAGAACGAGCGGAGAAATATAGATGTACACTTATGATAAAGGAGTACGCCTTTGCCTACCTCTTCGGGGGTTAAGGCGGTAGTGTTAGTTATCATAGTTATTGATTAATACGTGGCTCGAACACAAGCATCATCCAATGTATATCCACAGACATTGAATGGCCCGAAGCCGACGAGGCGCTGTCTCCCGAGGCTGTGAGCGCCATAGAGGCGTTGCTCACCACGGAGCCCGCTGACCGGCCGGCGGCGGACGCAGTGCGCAGCATGTCGCTGTTCCGGAACGTCGACTGGGACAACCAGCTCAATGTGGAACCCCCCTTCGTGCCCACACTAGATGATGTGCACGATACTGGATATTTTCAAGGTAACATTCATCTTGACCACTAATATGAGTCTAGATTCCGACCATGACTCGTCCGCGAGAACAATTTTATACCTTTTTTTCTGGGGATAAAAATGAGCCCATGTTCTTACTTGGGATGTGAGTTTACTCTGTACAAAATTTTATTGAAACCTGTTCCGTGATTTAAGTGACAGGCAGAGTAACTTTCGCGTTAATAATATCAGTAATTAGTATGGATGGATATCTGCATATTATTTATAATATACTTTATGATATAATTATTATCTCTGGTTGTACAGAATGGTAGAACGTATGTACACAATGGTAAAACGTTTTTCATCTGGAAATTTCGCTCTTGATTCGCTCAATCGTCAAATTAGTTGATTATTTTAATTAAATACGTGAGTACCTATGACCGGAGTTAATCGTTTTATGCATTACCTATCATAAACTGATAAACTTAGTTACACGGATAAACTCAGGCTTAGCTTCTAAACTATTTCCATACCATAGTGTTCCAATACGATTCGAAATCTGCAGCGAAAACTAGTAATCATTAAATTCAAAATATCAAAACACGTACCTAGTACAATGTTTTGTACTAATGAATGGATACTATTTTGTAGGTCATTGATATTACTTTCGCTATTAAACGAAGTATGCCTTGTAATGGATACAGAGAAAGTGTTTGGTGACAGAATACCTAAACGGCGTAACGTATTTAAGTAACATTTCTTTGTTTCAGCGCGCAATATCCTGCAACAGTTGCATGTTTCTAACTTCGACATATAAAAGAGGTAGGTTTTTAAGTTATTGAAAATAATGTATTAGCTATAGAGCGTCAAATGTAATTAGTATACATACTTTTGGATATTTTTTCTTCCCACGATGTACTAGTAATCTTTACCCATTTAAAGACTGATTTAAAATTGTATGCCATTTATCTTAATATTAAAATATTATGTAATGCAATTATTAATATTGTAAACCGATAGTCAGTGTTTCATAATGATTTGTAATTTTTAAATAAATAATAGTACTTTTCAAATAATGGTAAAGTTTTTATTTAATTTAGAACCTTAAAAATAATTGGCACAATTTCCATACGGTTAAAAGTTTAAATTGTTGCAATCAATTAAGAAAAACAAGTAAAGGTTGATTTTCTCAAAATAATTGACCATAAAATTATTCACGGATTTGTTGATCCGTTCGGAATATTTTTCCCTTGTCACGGCTACTTGGAGTTCTTCTGGATCCATGGCATGAAGTATGTCACACGCGTGTAAACTCCGGGGTACTGGCCTTTGCCACAACCGATGCCCCATGATACAATTCCTACTTGCGTCCAGCGGCCATTCTCGTTTACCATCAGAGGACCGCCACTGTCACCCTGTTAATAAAAATTACATTATTTTTTCTTGCTAATTAATAATAATCCTCCTTCATTATCATCATCATCATCAGTCAGAAGACGCTGTTGAACAAATGCCTCCCCCTTAGAATGCCATAATGAATGACAACTTGCCATTTGCATCTACCGGTTGCCCGCAATTCTTACGAGATCGTCGGTCCACCTTATTGGAGGTCGATCAAAGTTGCGTCTTTGCGGTTCGTGGTCGCCACTTGAGAACCTTTCTTTCCCAGCGGTCCGATAATGCTTCTTATCGGTTTTAAATGATCAATTGTTCACGAGTAAAATACTTACGCTGCAAGAGTCCATGCTAGCCTTTCCAGCACACAGCATGTGTTCCACAATACCACCGGGAGCGGCTCCGCCGTATTTCAATTGACACTCCTTGTTCGACCAGATCGGAATAGATACCTCTTGAAGAACCGAGGGCTGAGGGCCACCTTAAAAAGATAAATTACATTGAGAATACCAAAAATGACCAGAATATAAATAAAGCACAATCGACATAGGTTAAAGCATAAACTACATTGAAAAAAAAGACCGAATTCCATAACCACTCGTAAAATGATTATTTCACGTTAAATCAGAAAAATATATGTTTAGTAATCATTATTTGTTTATGATTAAATATCTTGGTTGGCCGTTTAAGTGTTGTCAATTTAGCAATATGATCTGGTATTAGCAATAAATACTTACTCTCCTGCAAACTTCCCCAACCTATGACCGTCGCAACTTTGCCTTGGTATGAGGCTCGACCACCGTAAGGCATGCAAATAGGACGAATGTTATTCGTAAATGATACTGGTTGGTCCAACGTAAGAACGGCAACATCATTGTACTGAAAATATTTAAACGATGTAATTAATTTTTCGTTACATGAATATCCTTGCCTTGTATGATTTAAAAAAGAATGTTGTTACCAATGTACGCATGTCGAACCCTCGATGCCTTACTACTCTTTTGATCTTTCTTTCAATGTGCTGTGTTTCAGAGTTGGTTCTAATATTGTAATCTCCAAGTCTTGCTGTCAGTCGTGCAACATCCCACGATGTCATACTGGAAAATGTTTTTTATCCATAGTTAATTTGTAACATTTCTCATTTGTATAAAATCTTTGGCATAACTCATAATAATAATTTAGAAGACGTGAATTACATTGTCGCACTTTCTTCATTTCACAAAATCATTTTTTTAATGTGTATTTTACGGTGTAACTTACTGTGCCACGCAATGTGCCGCTGAAAGGACATGTTTGTCATCCATTAGAGAGCCGCCACAGAACTGACGACCAGCGTTAAAAAGTGCCACGATCCATGGCCACTCATTCAGCTCAGCATTGTGGCCTCCAACTATACGTTCTTCGTCTTGATACGTACTCTCATAGGCCTGAAATAAAGGTAGTTTAAGTGACTTGTTATTAGTTAACTATTATAAATAAATTTATCAGCCAAATAATATATAGAAAAACTGTTCGGAGTGTATTTAATCGTACCTGAGGTCCATTTTTAATGCCACAGGAGCCGTCAACGGCGGGTTGCGAAGGAAGAGTAGGTTTTGCAGGTGCTATTGGCTTTGTAGGGTACGCTGGCGCCCACGTCTAATACATCGTCAAAATGTTATATTAGGTATCGTAAAAGAACATAGTGAATTGAAGTGTTAATCGTTACCTGTTTCGTTGTGCTTGGAGGCTTAGTGGCCCATGTTGTCGTTGGTCGTCCATTTGGTGGTTTTGTTGTTACACCTGCAACTGAATTAAGTTGCCATTAACATTTAAGTTGCTAGAATGTGTTGAACATCGCTTATTTTATCCCAAGCGAGTTAAGTAGTGGTGTGCAGTAGTTCCATGAGTGGAACAAATATTGCCAACTATAGCCGTTTACTTTATAGTATTTTCCGATACGACTGCCTAATTTGAGAATTAAAACCAAGACCACAAGCCCAGCAGTCGCGTTGAAACTACTTACGTCGTTTATGTACATAATTATATAATTACCTAGAGAAGGTGGATGCGTGGGCGCAGTGTGATCGGGCGGGTGGGTTGGTAATGGAGGGATCGTCGGAGGCCACTGCGCGGGGATCTGGCGGAAATTGTTGCCGTTACCATGTGACCACCGCGACAGTGCAGATAGGATCGGCGATGACGACCTGTTTATTAAAAAAAAGCATTAGTCAATTTATGTTTATTTCTTTGAAAACAAATATTATTTCTTCAGTGCCTAACCTGAAGAACGGGTTTGTAAGTGTTTTAAAGAATGCAACATTTAGAATCGACGCGACGTTTACATGTCATATTAATAAGGTAAACTATGTATCCTTATAATAGCTACATTTCCTTCCTTTAAATTGGAAGATATTTATTATACGTGCAACATCGATGCCCATTTAACATTACGGTATATGCGAAATAATTAAAAGAAATGAGAAGAAACTGCCAGTGAATTGGATTCCTTAATGCAGGACTGGACATCTATGGCGGGCCTCGTAAACTGAAGTGGATAGAGAGTAGGGAAACTTGGCCCTGCAGTGGGACAATAAGCTCTTGTATATAATAATAACATGAACTAACCCAAGGTACTGCACCGGTGGTATCTGTACAGGTGGCGCGGGCAGCAGAGCAGCTAGTTGCTGGCTAACAAGCTCCTCCCGCGTGGCGTCTGGTTCCGTGCAGCACACACCGAAGACCTAGCGTTCAGTATGTAACTTACATTTAGTAGTGGTAGACTGGTAGATACATCACACATACATTACATATACTCTTAACTTTATATTGTTTAAACTGTCGTTCATTTTATAACTAATATCAAAAGCTATCGGGGTCAATAGGTGCATCTATCTATGGTATCACAGGTATGATCTTGCACAGTATTGCCATAATAATTATTACTATAGCTTTTGACAACTGCTTTTGCAACTTGTACGAGTTTTTGTTCTACACAACTAAAAATTAATTCACAAGAATTAGAACTAGCAAAAGATGTATTAAAAATTGTGCCATTGAACGGCAAAATAATTATTACCTATATATATTTATATATATATATATATATATTATTATTATCTTATTTACTCGGGCTATCAACCATGCGGAAGATACCCGGACTTTTAAAAGGCTTACGTGGGGACACAGGTCCAACACGCAGAGGCCCGTTGAGAACTTTAATCTAAAAGGGGATGGGACTCCAGCTAGGGACACCACACAACTGCTCTATAACAGAACAGCCATGAAAAGTCCTCAAAAGGTGCGGGACTATTGAGAAAAATGGATACTAAAATGATTTGGTCTATTGTGTTGGGATGTTTCGTGTAATGGTTATTTTTAGTTTATTCTGAATAACAACGGCGTCTGCCTTTAACCATATAATATGCAGTATATTAGCAGACGGTGACTCGCCACTCACTAGATGGGCCCCCTAAACAGTCGCCACTATAGGCAACAGGGAGCAACACCGATGTGAGTGGCTAGGGGTGTAGAGCGGTGCGGCCCCGGTTTCACCATCGCGCGTCTCGAAGACTCGGAGCGGGTTTCCCCGCTATTACGCCATTAGACACTTCCACCCCCGAGCATATAGCTCTGGCGTCCCCTCTCTGACCAGCCAACTAAGGCAAGAAAGAGCTGAGAGTCCTGCGGGCGCTCTTCGGTTTCCACTCCAGCTACCCATATCGGGCAAACCGGAGATGAGTCCCTGACCGGCTCTCTGGGGTATCAGGCACGTTGTGTCGCCACTCACAAACAGCTCGCCACAAGCTGCCCTGCGGTTTGTGTGCTTTTAGTAAAAGTCCTTGTGATATATTTTTTATTTCTATCACGAGGGTTGGTAAAGCTACTACTGTCCCCTCCGGTGTTACGTTATTCTCATGTTGAGGTAACGATGTGCCCAGAGGGCATTATTATTATTATTTCTGTCAATCAGAAATTGGATAAGGTTTCGTTTTACACTGGCTTATCGAAAAGAACTTTGTGCTTGTAGCGATGATAGTATGAGTTCATTTGATATTGATTGTGATAAATAAAATTTTATTACAATTTATTTTCTTATATAAACCTTATCTAACTAATTTTAATCTTATTTTGTCGCGTGGCCAAAAAAAATATCGACATAAACTACCTGGTACGTGATGTCACATCACTAGAAAACTGCCATGTTAACTTGTCGCGTAAAATACCTACCACGAGTACTAGCTTACCACTGTTTACCACCGTATAGCAAAGAAAATCATAGCCGAAAACTGCCTGCCTGTGTTGCCTATAGTATTCGGGGCTTATTCAAAATTCTGGCATACCTGCAAGTTTTCTTCGTTGGTATATTGACATGACTCAAAATGCTTAAAGAAGCCTTTGACCCATTCTTCCGAGCCGTACACTTCTTTGATAATCGGGTAGCAGTCGTCGAAACTTTTGCAGACTCCCAAGTCGTTGCGAGCCGTTTCGCAATCCCCCTTAATAGCTCGATCAGTCTATTTAATTAAAAAAACATATTAAAATACTAGCCTGTGTGTAAGTAGTGTAGTGTGTGCAAACTTTTTAGTGTATTTACCTGTCTTGGTTGTAGAAACACAAATACTTGTTTACCGTCGCGGGTAGAGTTTGTTACATGTCGCTTTACACGTGCTGCAGCTAAAAAATATTTTGTAAATTAGAAATTGCATAACATAGTGTCTACACTACACCCAAATTAGTAGGTGAGACAAGTAGGTAGGTACCCTGTATATATTTTAAACCAACGCTATATCTTAATATAGCATTGAGCGTGGCATTGATTGCATGTAGGTACCTACTCAATAAAATTAATAATTTAAAAAGTAATAACTGTTTGGGTCCTTTTGATGAAGTAGATCATCAAGTTAATTGCAAAAACAAAATCATAAATTCGTAACACTGCAATCCTTTAGTACATCGATAAGTCATTAAAATGTTCAAACCCTTTTTTAATGGCTTATAAATATTATCGATTGTAATTCCCTGTAATTTGGGAACGTAATAAAAAGGTGCACAGTAAAGACATAAATAATAACATGGTTATGGCTTCTATAAATAAAAATCTACATGTTCATTGAACCTGTCATATAATTACGGCCGAACATAGTCGCTAATCTTAGTAACAGTCGCTAATGAATCCCCAACGTCATATCGCAAACAAATAACGGTTGTTTTAATCAACTCTTGAACAAGTACCGTATTAAGGTCCAAAAGAAAACAACTACGATATACGTACTTATGTATCTTGTTCAACAACCTGTTTTAGCGATATTGTACTGATTAGCTGGTAGAAGACAATAATTTATAAATATTTATTTCATTTATGATACCTATATGAACTATACATACAAACTAACATGTGAGTAGTTCAAACTAAGTTATAAAGCTGAAAAGTACACGACGTAATTTTTGTTTTAAATCTCCAATTTGTTCAGCTAGTTTTTCGGATAAGCTGATAAAAGAAAACGCATTTTCTGTCTACATAACAAAATTTTTGCCTATACTTTGAGACATCGATGTGTAAAAATGGATTTACAGTTCGGAATGTTCGGATAAAATCGGATGATTATCGACAGAAGAGTTAACGAACTTGACCAGCGATAATCGTAAACATCACGGAAATTGATATTCTGAAGGCGATCTAAAAGCATAGCTCGAGTACAACAACGTACCAAACATGTCGTAAACATGCATGTAATTTATTTCGGAACGCTGCATAACGGTTTCCGTTTTATTCAAACCTTTGGAATCCTGCGTGCCATGTGCAACATGCCAATAATACGAATTATATGACCTGAATGCATTATTTTTGAAAAATTGTGTCACATAATACTCATACGTTATTATTATTTATTGGTTATCATCTCGATGGTTTTGCAGCTAGAGACAGACATGCAAATAGCAAGAAAAGAAAACTGGTCTCAATAGTAAGCGCAGTTTATGAAGGCAAATAAGTAAAATAGTACAGGTACGCTTAAATAACTGGCCTTGAAGATGTTGGAAGTTGACGTTAAAACTTACGACCGAGGGTTCTAAAAATTAAACCTGATTTCCTGAGATACCTTAATGAAAATATACGACCTTTAAAGGTTCCTAGATTTAAGATGACAAAAAAATATTTTATACCGGTTTCGATAAAGCAAAGTAAGCCTTAAACCCCGCATGCCAGAGAATATTTTGCTTTAATGAGTAGATTGCAATGCTTGTAAATAGCATGCAGTGGTATGCCAACTGGCGCGACACCTTGAACTTGATACCAATAACAAGTAATTTAATGTGCCTTTTGGGCGGAGCTTCAGAATTGCAATTTTTAAGCTGGTTCCGTACCTCGCCAAAACGGACAGACATTAAACAATCAACATTATTCTTTGTTAAGCTTAGTCTCAATACAAACAAGTCTGATAAGTGGCTTTTGCTTCTGGATTCCGGGTTCAGCAATCTAACGCGAGGAAATGTCAACGGCGTCATCCCGCTTCAATCGCCAGTCTCAGATCTAATTAATGTCCTCGAAGTGACTCACAAAAAGTTCAACAACTTAGAGCTGTGGTATGGACAATGAATTGATTGATGTGATCGACTTTGGATGTGTGGGCGGGCGTATTACAATTTGCATTGAATTGGTCACATAGGTATTTCCGAATATTATCCCACGTGTTTAAGAACCTTGAGTACCGAATCGATTGCGGGATGACGACCAACATCTTCATCAAGTTCGTCACAGATTGATTTATTAAACATATTAATATAGAAGCGCAATCTAAGGATTTGTACAATGGACGGTCCTCCTATCGCACTAAGCAATCTAAATTAAATTGTTTGGGACATATAATTATATGGGAATGCAAATAAACACTCGCAAAAGTGCTACTTACTATATATTGCGTAGTAAATCAGACCAATACCTATTTATAAATAAAGTTGATATTTATTTCCCATCAGTATTACGATGGACAAGCATCTTAGTTGCAAATTTTAACTTTCTCTAGCCTCAAAACCTCATACCCACATGTGTCGTGCATTGTTTTGAGTCCTCGCAATACAAATACTGGACGTTATACTCTTTCTTTGAATAAGTCGTACGTGAATGAGTAAACCTTTATGTTACAGTTAAGGTACGTACGACGAATTTACAAAACATGTTGTAGATATTACTTTAATAAACGTTATTAGAGTCGATGTCCTCCACTTATCTCCGAATATACACGTAGGAAAAATATAAACGCTAAAGAAAAGCTCCTAAACAAAAAATATTTTCGTTAGCTTTTATATATTTCTTGCTTTTTTTTTCATATTCATTATATTTTGTTTTGAAGTAAATACTAAATCCGCTTACCATTTAAAATAACCGCATCGTCGGTGTAGAACCCGCCATCAGACTCCGAGAATCCATTCGTTTGGACGTTTAAAGCACTCCCGTGGCTGGACGCTAAAAGTCCCAGCCAGAAAATAATAAATTTGATCCCTATGAACATTTTATTATTTCGGTTATTATGACATTCACGTAAAAATATATTTTTCAAAATAAGTGTAATTTTTAGTAATTGCGCGTCGCGGGCGTGTGCAGTCCGTAAGGAGTCGCTTTGCAAAATGCTTCGGGCTCTTGACACCGCGCCTTTATAATATTTTTACACTGACGCTCTACATACATTAGGTAAAAAGATAACAGAGCTTTTTCTCTTTTTGTAGAGGACTGACATTTGCCGTCCAATACAAATGAGCATGATAAAATATGACAACCATTCCGCTGGCAGTCCCGAAAAGGAATATCCGATTGATGGTTTTTATTTTTGCTGCATTTACATGGTACCATGGACTAACATAAAGAATTATTTGTGAGATCATCGAACCTTACGAAAACTTCTATAACGGCAAGTAGATATTTATTTTGTTTATTTAATCTTGATTTCTTATATAAATATTAAAAACATACCTTTTATGAAAGGAATAATAAAACTGTAGTTGCGAGCGTGTGCATTCGTTACAACAAAACAATATTGTAAGTTGTAAAAGCACTAAGCCTGAATTAATACCTAGAATATTGCATTTTATGTGCTTTAAAGATAAGCGATAGCAGACTCGTTTATAGCATGAGAAACGTAAAAAGTTGTATTCGAAACTTGCGCATAATTTAACACTTAATGTACTAATTTCAAAATATATTTAGATTGATAAGTAATCAATAACACTAATGCTCTACAAATAATAAAAACCGATCCACTTGGTAGACACTAATCCTTTGACAAGGAGACCTAAAAACGTGAAATAACCCAGCGCCTAACTTTGGTAGATATATATTTTCCTGTTAACAACCTCACCGTTTGATGTATGTAATCCAATACCTCAACTTGTGTACATCTATCTACGCATCCTAAAAATGTATGTGAGTGCCAAACCACAACAGGCATTCGGTTTAATGTCAGTGAACTTTGACAAAAAAGTCACTTTTTATCTCGTCTCAATTGTTTGCTTGAAGCCATTTGTATAAGATGGACGCAAGTTTAGCAGGTGACTTGCTTTATAGTGTAGTAACAGCGATAATATGATAAATGAGCAAACTTTTCTTTGACATGTGTTTTGGGCATTCGTCAGACAGCATTCGTCACCAAAGACTATTTGATTATGTTAAACAGCTACGCCTCCGATACTTAAGGGACTACCGAATGTGTTTATTAAGCGATCTAGACCTATTATTTTCCATTTTAGCATTGCCGGGAAACGGTAACTAAGTTATTAATAACCACTTTATATTCTGACACTTAGTTGGAAAAATAGAATATTTACGAATCAGAATCTTGGAAGGAACTATTTGCTCTATCACGTCCCAATATACCAGAAGTAATATATTTTGCTCTACCTGTATGAGGGAATTAATCTTAATGACATTGATTCTTACGATACGTTATAAGATACCTATTCTCGTAACAGCACGTTCAACAAAGCGATATGCAAAAAAATGACTTGAGGAAACAACCTAAATGATGAATAACTCCTTATCTGTGGCAAAGAGAGTTTAACTTATTTCTAAATTAAACAAGAACTGAATATCAGTACAAAACAACATACCTATCGTAGGCAGTACCACTAGGACGATTAGATTGAATCGCGCACTATATTAGCATCATTAATCTTTAAATGTCCCGTTATGTCAATGTCGTAGATCAGTATCTGTCGGTGCTGTGCAAAAATGTAATGAGCTTACACTACTTACATTCACATTTTATATTGTTTATTGCGTGGGCAATACAACGTTTCATGTTTAAACTTAGTAGCGCTTCGTGAGGTCTGAAAATAACAAATAAATGTCATAAGCTCGATAGCACCGAACTCAATAATCATTAAGTAACTTAGGATAAAGTATAAAGAAAACAGAGTCAATGCAGATCCGTGTGTTTTCGATTTATAATTTCCATTTAAATTCTGCCGAGGCCTTTTTAACTAAACCACTACTTGTTCGAATTCTGTAAAAAAAAAATACCGGTTGCCAAGTTGAGTGCTTCTGTCTCTGAAATTGTAACAAATACCTGAAGAGGTATTTGAATGGTGACATAAACCGATTATACGTTTGAAAAGTACAAAATATGTAGGTTGTTAGTAAAGCTTTTAAATTAATTGGTATAATAGCTATTTACTCAAGTTGAACATGGATTTTCGTTAAGTTAAAAGCTATTTCGAGATTTTTGTTCGATGAATTTTCTTTATCTTCATTAGTATTTTTCTTCTTTAAAGCTTCGTGTTTAATTTAAGTCGAGGGATTCATAGGTGTCCTCTTCTGCCTATGTAATGCTTGCTAGAAATCTCCCGACCACCTATTATTTATTACACGTTTGCAGTTAGCGGTTTTGTCAAAGAGTTTTTTGTTTGTTCTTTTTTCACGGAGATTTTGTTTTCTCCGCCAGGACCAAATAAAGCTTATAAGGCAAGGTTTATTTTTGTGCTCGCGAGGTGGAATTGAACGCCTGATAAAAAAATGCGATCAATCATCTCTCGAACTTAGTAATGCTCTGAAAACTTTTGAGTAACATAAGTAAGTATTTTAGACTGCACTAGCACGAGCTTCCAGTATTTTGCACTTAGAATTATAGATAGCAGGAATTATCTTCATTATCATTAACCAGGGTTTCGTTCTGTGTCCATTCTTGTATGTATATCGTTCTTCAGTCTTGTGATGGGTGACCGTTTTTTCATGTCAAGACCTTTTTGTGCATAAAATGCAAATAAAGCCGTTGGTCCATTTGGTCTCTTCGGTTGTGCCGTCTACTGTCCCATCGGACTATAAATCACTCTTATACACGGGCCGGGCAATAGAAAGCGGTGCTTATTTATGCACTTAATTATCTCCTGCGCGTGCGCAGATTAATATTAGTGCGCTAAAAACTCGCCAGTTTTAGTTGGGATAGGACTTGTGACTGAACTTGGTCAGGAGGACGAAATAAATGAGGTCAGCTTTGTTTAACATTAACTGTTGGCGGAGCAGACACAGCTGCTAAGCAATGGACTTTTGATATTATATAATTATGAGTCAGTAGACTCAATGCAGGTAATGCGATATTTATATACAATGGAAACTTATTTGTTTATTTCAAAGTTATAGGTATGTTACACGTTGGTGATCAGTATGATTTGGTCCCTGGGAACAAACCGAACATGGTCAACATTAAGACCATCATTATCAATCATTTAACACTTTTGTAAGTAGGTGTGATTTTTTCTTGGTGTAAATCACTATTCTAAATACACATAATATGTATATTTGTTTACATCATCAAGCTTGTTGTGTCTGCGCATACACACATTTCTGACGTTTCTCAAATCACGAGTGGCTGCGTAAAAGACCTAAAAGAAACACCCTGTGACTATGACTGTGCTACGAATCTGACCTCACACTCGGTAGTCGACCACGAGCAAGCATGGCAAAAATGTTTGACTATTTAATTTAGTCTTTTTAATATTTAAGTGGCGTAGCTACTTGATATTTATCCGTGGATTGCGCCTTAATTGTACGAAGTCTTGAGACAACACGGTCTTTTCATTACACGTATTTATATTTATAGATAAACTTAATTATATGGTAGGCCTTACAGAATCACCCTCGGTCACTTCGCAACCAAGTTGGTTTTATGATTAATAATGATATAAATATCTACATGTTATAACAAAACTTTTTAATATATTTCAATAATGAGCGAGGAGTTCCCGTTCTTCTCCATTAGAAATACTGGGAATTAATTAATAATTTTGATTCTTACGCAACTGGTAATCATAAATTGATTAAATCAATATTACGTATAATAACCCTTTGTTTTAATCGCCAACAAAGCTGTCGACAACGAAAATAGTAATGTACTTATTTGAATGCAAAAAAATATTTAACTTAATTTGCTAGGTCTGACGACAGCTACCTCGTTGTAAATTTTGATTAATTAGCTTGAAGAAACTGGAAACAACACAACTCCGCGTCTGCGTGATCCGCGTCCCCGCCAGATAAATATAATAATGCAAAAAGCAACAGGTATTCCTTGCAAAAATTTACAACCTTAATACATAAACTAGTCGGCCATCTGTGTTTATCTTAGATGCATATTATGCTATAAATATTAAAGTTTTAAATAGCAAAAGATCACTAACCTTTAAAATAAGGACATATCGACTACTATCAATCTAAAAAACTTTTAGAACAGCGTTGTATGTATAGTTTTCGGTTTTATATTAGTCACATCTTATTATGTTACATTAATTTATGTGCCGTAAACGTTAACCGTTATTTTAAATTACAAGCATTCGGACTAGTGTGACTGTTACTTTATTATCCACAGGTATAGTATCTATGTATTAGGTATTATCTAATTCTATGTATAAAACAACGTATTTTATTTTACACACAGTACAGGATGAGTTCTTAAGTGACGCTCATTTATGAAACTAACCGTAAATTATTTTGATTCCTATTCACAACGTCTGTCTGTATGTGGCACCGTAGCTCGTAAACGGGTGATCCGATTTGGATTTGATTTTTTTGATTGGAAAGCAGATTTTCTAGCGGTGGTTCTTAGATATGGTAAATCAAAATTGGTTCAGCCATTTATATGTAGTTCTTATTTTGCTTTTTTGTTTACTTGTTCGCCATCACACTTAGAATAATTAATCTTATAAGGATAAGTTTGATTTGTATTAGTATAAAATTATATACATATATTCTATTCACTCTCCTTTCTATAAAACTATTCTTCCATGCTTCTCCTCTTGTGAACAAAACGACCCCAATACATACAAAATCTCACTCTCTCTTCGATTTAATTACCTAAAAAACACGGTGTACGTCAAATCGGATTCTATGAACTATTTTATAACGGCTGTATATTTTAAAGAAACCCACTAGTCGTCAGCAATTTTTTCCACATTCTCGAATTCTGTGTTCCAACTTTAAAGCGCGCAAATAGATGTAAGCAGTATAATACAAGTGCCTTCTAACATGTTTTGTATGAAGCGTAGTAACTGGCTTTTGCTTTTTGATTATAGAAGGCGCAAATTTCCTACCTACAACTCGCAGTGTTACCTATGGTTGGAAATCTAGTATACGGTATATGTATGTACGTAAAATATAGACAATTTAATCGAAACTCCACATCTACAGTTTTAAACAATACGATTTAAAGACCTATATCCTAGGAATCAACCGTTTGGACTTCTGACGTACGCGTTGACATAGACGACCTACTATTTGTATTTCATAAGATTGACTAGGATCAGTGGCGGATTTACCAGCAGGCTGAGTAGGCTGGAGCCTAGGGCGGCAAATTTTAAGGGGCGGCAAATTTAGTTCATAATTTTTTTATTTCGATTTACAAATTAAAAAAATATATATTATACACACACATAATATAAATTTTGAAAATTCGAGAGAAATTAAAATATTGAACAAATATCGAAATATTCTCATATACAGTGCTAATTAATAAATATTTCAACATCTCTGCATGAACGATTCTTAAACGCTTTACTAATTATACAATAATGATTATGAACTTTTAGAATATCGCAATAGCGATTCGATATTATAATCGAAATTTAGTCATTTTTACATATATTCTTCACTGATAACTGCTATAATTTTTTCTCCGTGTACCTAATTATGAGATCTGCTTATACCTAATTCAATCGATATAATATCGATGGTCTAATAAAAATACTGACAAAAATTGACTACTTTTCATTAAATAAAAAACTAGTTCAATATCGTATAGAGATCATATTAATCGAATAACTGATAGTTGAACGACTGTGACTTGACAATAAAAAAATTCCCTCCACAAAATATGAAGTGAGACAATTTGCTCATTAGAAAATTGATACATTTTATCTGTTAATTATTTTATTTGTAGTAAGAAAAAGTTTGGAAAATCCAAATGAGCAGGCCTTAAGCGCTCATGTCGTACACGAATTATATAAATTAAATTGCTAACAAATAATTAAGAAAAGATATATTTATTGTATTGTTTTTAAACTGTGAGTGTAATAATAAATGTTAATCAACGTTCGCCAAATGTATGTTTTTTACGTAAGCTTAATTCATATTATGTAAGTATTGTATAGTTTTAAGACATACCTTACCTTACTTTAAAAGTGGTATACGATTGAGATATTTTTTCCTTAAAATAATCTTTTTTGATAATTCTTTGCTGTAAAAATAATCAAAGATCTAACACGGTACCCTAGTTCTCAATAATAATAACTATATGGGAAAAGTTGATGTAACGAGGATGATGAAGCACAAATTATTAAGTTAGAATTTCATTGATAGAAAATTGATATGATTGTGGACTAAGATATCAAAATTTAGAGGCGGCAAAAATTGAATAGCCTACGGGCGGCAAATCTATAAATCCGCCACTGACTAGGATAAACTACTGCAGATACTTAAAATTTACATAATCCACTTTTACTGCCGTTAGCCGTACCTACCTAATTATTTCTTAACCTAAGGTGACTTACTGCATACAAGCAACAGTACTTATATGATATATAGGTACTCTTGAAGTGTTAACCTATTAACGTCTACCGATTTACGACTACGAGTACCTATATAGATTTGTAAAATTGGGCGCAGTCAGCCAATCAGCATTTTATGGATATGTTTATGATCTAGAAATTAGTACGGATAGGAATATCAATAATTAACCGGTTACGGGTATGAATTTTTTTAGGACTATCCTATAGTTCAAGATATCTAAGAATGGTATTAGAGTGGTAAATTTGTAAAAGAACAAAAAACTAAACTGTGGGTTGTCCGGACAAAAACCTTCTCTATCTTGTTTCATTTAGACTCCTCCCCTTTCCATAACTATCCGAAACTTTTATATTGATTCCGATTACGGTTACACTGATCCATACAATTCCTACCTTGTAACTTTTTTATACAAAAATTCTCTTCGAAACATACAAGTGTGATAGAATGTACATATTCTTCAACGTACGCACAGATAAATTCAAACAGCTATTATATATTTTTTCTAGTCCCAGTTGTATTAGGTATTTCAACAATGTATACTTATCAAAAGCGTAGTATTCACAGATGTCACGTAGTGTAGCATAACTTAGCTCGACCTTAGTTCTTGCCTTGATATAACTATAAATTGGTACTTTGTTTGTATAGTCTATGAGAATTATTAAAGTTACTCAAAATATAAACAAGGTAATTGTTATTATAAAACATGTAAGTTATTAAGTCCTCTTTGATAAGTTTTCGCTATTTATAAAAATCAGTTTTATTTGAATTTGGCAATATTGCATTTGGGAAATTAACCTTGTATTACTTACTTATTTATAAATTTATAAGTAATTTTGGTCATGTTTGTCTTTAAGTGCGGGGATTTCTCTCGGCGCAGCGTCCGTCGCAGCGTGTTATTGGGATATTATGTCATTTTATTGTGGAATTACAATTTGCACTTATTAAGTGAATTTTGTTAAAATATTTATAATAATATACCTAATTGTATGTATTTATTACGTGAGGAAAGGTACACATACATGGACTGGTTGTATACTTACTTGCATGCTCCACTTACTTTGCCTATGTAAGTACTTAAATAGTATTTACTTACTGAATTGTGTTTTTCCCTTATCTTTCTCCTATCCCTATCTTTCCCTTTTTCATATCAGAACCTGAATGTGCGTAAGTGTTGTCAATAGCTACTATATCTACCGTGTTTCCATTTTAACCAAGAAACCCACTATGACTCTGTATAAAGTTATCTATAATTTAAAAACATTCGATCAATTAGTAAAAAAAAAAATAGTCGTGGTTCCTCAATTACGTATCTGCTTCATTGCCATAGTAATAAATGTTGTTTTTATTATAATAATACCCAAATTCAATCGTCTGAACTAAATTAATAATGTCTAGGTTAACCATTAGGTATTACCACAATAAAAGTCAAACACGACGAATATTTGATAGGATAATGGTCTTCTTTGCTAACTATATTATACATTCAACAAACCTGTAGTGACATTGAAGGCTATGGCTGCGTTTTATGCAATCGGTGATGACCGCGGGGTGGACGTGGGCGAAGGTGGAGCGGTGCGGTGCGGCTGCGCAGGCGCACCACTCGACCGAAACCTCCAAACGATGCCACAACAGAGACCGTAATACTCGTCTCACAAGATTTGTTTATATTTTGATAAATATATTAAACAAAAAGTTTTCATCCAAGTTAATCACAATGTTCACTTTCAAAACATTTTTGTATCTGTCGATGGTGTCAAGTGTTTGTTATGGTGCGGTAGATATAAGTAAGTTTATTTTAACTTCATTTAAATTTTATTAAATTGGCCAGCTCGAGTAAAGATCGTGAAAAAGAAATACCGGTCCGTAGTCAGTATTGAACCAGATTCTTAGTATATATAAATCACGCCCGCAATTTCGTATACGTTTCGTTTCGGACTTGTACACGCAATGCTTAATTTTGGTTAAATGTTATTATTATTAAAACCTAAATCTTTCAATTTTCTTCATCAATTATTACTCCATCATTTTATAGGTTTTAATTTAGGGGAAATTTAAGGAGTCTTAATGTAATTCTTTAGGGATTTTAAGCAAGTATCGTCCTCTTTTGTTATTCCCTTATAAACAAAAAGTAACTCTCCGGTCGTGTTGGTCTACCGTCCTATTGGACTATGAGAGTAAGGAGATAGGAAGTGCACCTGTGCGCATACTAGTGCCCTATAATGTCCCCTACGTAGTTGGGTAGTCTTAGACAAGAAAGGCCGCCCGCGCCATGACCGAAATTCGGTCAGAACACATAAACCAATAACGCTTGAACAACAGCAACTATTGCTTTTCTTATCATTACTATTTTAGTTTATATCTTCAAAAATACTACCTCTTCTTCATCCCCTATTTTACACCTTATGGTAGGTATTTCCAAAATCGCTCAGGCACTTGTTTTTAGTTTCTCGTCTCAGTTTTAATAGTACCGTTCATTTCATTACAACATAGGCAGGAATTTAAAAAATACCTTACTTTCCAAGTCTACCTGTTGTCTCTCATTAACGTAACTATTTTATGTAAATAGATACATTGAAGATATATAATGTGGATAAGTCTGCTGAAAATCATTTAACACACACACACACACACACACACACACACACACACACATGTGTTCATGTTCCATCCCGTTTCCGCGTCTTAATAATAGTTAACGTATGATACGCAGCAAAGGCTTAATTACACCAGAGTAGGTATACCTACGTATAATTTTTGTTCCATTTCATAATTAGTGTTATGATGGTTGAAAACCATTTTAACGCTTGAAAAACGTTACTAACGTGTTTGTCAAAACACAACGATGAAAAAAACAACTTAAAATAGGTACCTAGTAGGTACAACTAGTTATATAAATGAGTTTTATATCGTCCATAAATTTTGTTTGTACGAAATAATTTATTTATAACTTACCTACTTAATATGTAAGGGTTCCGTTACTGACAAGGAACTGTTATACGAAACTGTAAAGGATAAAACTACGGAACCATGAAACTATACTATAACATCCGTCCGTCTCTCCGCGGCTTAGCTCCGAGTCTTTTTAAAAAACAGGGACCCGTTAGCGAAATATAAAGCCTTAAAATGGTAATTTTTTTTGTGTCCACCTACCAGCTAATTTGTTGTTTACCAACTTGGTTGTTACCAGACATGATGAAGTAAAATTTCGTAAAAATTACATTGCAAATTACGTGAAATAGCTTGTTGTGTATAACTGGTAGAAAGAAGAAAATATTAAATAATATAATTGTAGTAAGTTTAGATTATGTCCGTAATCCGAATATTGAGACGGGCAACTACGGAACCCTACACTGCGCATGGTACTGACACACACTTGGCCGTTATTATTTTTTATAGGAAGTGTATCAAATTAGTGCTTACATCCCTCGACCGTCAACTGACCTCCTAGAGGTCTAATGGTCAATGCTTTTGTTTAAACAATGTCTGCTTCGCTGACAGACACATTTTTATGGCAGGTGTTATAATTGATGCTGGTACTACAATTGATGCACACTTATATATGCATTAATCTAAATGTACTTATATGTACAGGTAATATACCAGCATTCTGTATCTTAAAGATCAGGGGTCGGCAACCTTTTAAGTCGGAAGAGTCAAAAATGACAATTTACAAAGTTTTTGTATATCCACAATTTTTTCTTGCCAACAGTAAATAGTACATTCGTAAATAAATATTTTTTGAAACAAAAGCTAATCTACCTTATCCTCGTTAATCGATCCAGAATGATTTCTAAATGTTTTTTTTAATAAATAACATTTGCGTATGGTACTAAATAGCCGCAGTTTCACATCCAAAGAGCCGCATGTAGCTCGCGAGCAGGTTGCCGACCCCTGGTAGGTATAGATGGTATACCAACATTTGATTATACACTGATGTCACTATTAGGTACCACAGGTGCACAATACAAAGATAGGTTATGGTACCTATATGCATTTCAATTACTCCATTCATAATTATGTTGACACATAACAACTTATATCCGAAAGCTAAACTATTCCTTGGTTTTGCAGAAAAATATTTAAAGGTATGCAACAGAAATGCAATAGATGTAAACGACTGCTTGACCGACGCTGTACAAAAAGGCATAGCAGCCATGGTAAATGGTATTGAGGAACTGCGTGTACCACCTATCGACCCTTACTACCAGAAAGAATTTCGTTTGGATTACCAGAACAACCAGGTATGTGTAAATTTTACTTTGCAGTCGTTGTTACAACGGAATACGCATGCACAAAATACGTAAGACATCATAAAACATCATACAAGATGAGAAACGAAACGGTTCAAAAAGTACCTATGCCAAAAAGCAATCCACAAACCAAAAAAAAACACATAATTTATGTAGATGAGATGGTAGAACAATAATAGTTATAGAGACGTTAACCCAGCACTTCACATGACTTTTTATACACAGTTCAAGAAAACTTATGTTTGTTAATCAAGAATAGGGTAAGCAGATATAAACAAGGACAGCTTTACTAACTATTCATGTTCCTAAATAAATTGGAGCTCGTTAAGCAGTTCACCTTGCACTTAATATAACGTTTCTGTATAGTTTAACCTTAATACTTATACGGAAATTAACTACACATGGTTATTTACAATTCGTGTGAAAGTCGTGTAAGAGCTAACGGCTCATATTATGCAACATAGCTGATGTTCAACTTTCTTTCTATGGTTACACTTTGATATATTTAGTTTAAGGTCAATTGTTTTGTATGTTGCTCCAGAATTTTTATATTTGCCTTCTCTTAAGATATTACTCGGTCTATACACGCCATAACTGTTAAATAAAGATATATATAGTAGGTAATCCTAGCAGAATACTACTTCTGTTCTCAATCTATATTATCAACCACCCACTTTATCGTTTTTCCAATAAGCCAAAAAATATTATCTGATATTTTTACTCGTCCACAGTAGCCTGCCACTTAAAGACTTATAATGCATTAAAATATAATTGAATAATTTAAACATAATACATACATAATGCGCACATTATCATATCATATAATTTTATTAAAATTGTGCAAGGATTCTCAGGTAATTAAAATCACTTACTTGCAAAAAATGCTTTTATATCTTATAATATAATTGTGTATAAATGTAATAAAAGAAGTTATACCTACTTAATTTATATCTCCACACATGGGAGGCGATGAGCATATGATGACCGCTATGGGAGCTTTAAATTACCTTTTGTTCAAAAGAACCTTAATAAATAGTAATAAACTGTCACAAAACCCAGTAGAGCAAAAAAAATATTCAAAATGACGCTGAACAACATTTTGACGTTATCATCATCAGCCGCAAGATGTCCATTTTTGAACAAAGGCCTATCCCTTAGGGGGAGGGGTGCCATAATCCCCACGCTTGGCAAGCGGCTTGGGGATCGTTGTATTGGTGGTGAAGTTACAGACGACGCTACTGCCCCAAAAATGCAGAAGTTTTCAATTTAACTGTACCTATGTTCTTTTTGTTGAGAGTATTGTGAGTGCTATCAAAATTCAAATCTACTTACTTTATTATTAAGGATTCCAAAAATGCTAGAATAACTTGCCTATAAAAATAAAAAACTGACCTACCACCTTTGTTACGATGAATATTTCATTTCAATTACCTGACATAAAATCTACTGTGTAACCTTCAATAAGCACTTCGTTACTGAAGTTGAAATGTATACTTGATCAAAGTTAAAGGTTATGTAGCGATGGTAATTAACTGGATTTACTGACTTGTAGTTTAAAGCTGGTGTTTTTTGTAATATTTTCTTTGTCAGTGCTACCAAGGCTCCTGTTTCTGTTAAAAGCAAATAGACCAATGCCCCGTGCTCCCTTTGAAAGTGACGGAGGGTGCAGATAGTTAATTTTGCGTTAACTATTTCAGGCAACGGTTTTTCCTTCTTAGGTGAACTAAGAGAGACCTACACGCAAATTATTTACAAAAAAACACATCAGCGTTTTTCAAGTTTGGATCCCACAATAAGTGTTTTTTCGATGGTTACATTCTGAGCTAACTATAAGGAGTTCCGATTTATTCAGTCTCTTGGCAAGATTTAAACAGAAGGCCAGAATGATGCCCGAAAATATTAAGGCACGTAATGACGTTAATTAGCTGACTGCGTAATACCCCTTAACTCAGAATACAGAACAAATCATTACACCAACAATGCCCCATAGTTACGAATTTTATTCTAAAAGTTTACTTAGGTATATTACAAAATGGCCTTCGTTTAACGGTATATACTTATAACTATATAAGTTAAGAAGTCGTTATAAAGCACATCAGGTTTAGTATACACTCAAACTGTAGGTATACCGCTTCCTCTAAAGGTAATTTAATATTATCTCACATATATCAGCTATTCTTATACCAGTTTGGTTTGAATATGTAAGTAGGTAGTCAACGTACGTGATCATTTTAACGGATTATCAGGGTTCCATAGTTACTTCTTTATGAAAAACCCCAATCTTACTTTATATTATCTTTGTTGTCCGTCGGACAATGTGGCTGTGGAGCAAAATGCCGTGTTTCTTGGAATAATTAGATATTACTTTTTATTTAGACTTATCAAGCATAATTTTTATTCTACAAGTCCCATTCACTGAATAATCGTTACATCTGAAGTGCCTTCTGCCGCTTTAAGTAGGTACCTACGGTTACCAACCTCCGAGCCAAATTCAATTTCATTTAGATTCATCTACTTAATAGTCTTATGGAATTTCTTTTAATTTCAGATAGCGGCTAAACTGGTCACGAAAAATATATACGTCGAAGGCTTGAAGGATGCCAAAGTTCATGATGTCAGGTTGGTTTCATACCATCAAATTATAAACGAGATAGGTACAGGTCCCGGCTTTCCGATCTTCTAGGAAACCTAGTCCACTGTCCAGCACACATTGAAATAAATATTATACTCGCGGGTACCCCCCAATCGCTATCGATTGGATGATACGATAGTACAACATCTTCCACTATGTTATTATTTTTATAGTATAAACTTGTTTAATTAACGAATGTATGTGACATAAAACTATAATCAGCTCCCTTACCAATAACTCTTAGAGCAGGACAGTTTACGTTGGCGAAGCGAGACGTCGTATAATTCGCACGTAGTAATGTAATGATGTATTAACTAATTGTAAGGCTATTTGGGCCAACAAGATAAAGTGCTCAAGTATAGCTATACCAGATGGTTGCGAGAGAGCAATGTTACGATTATGTATCTATCTAGGTACTAAGTAGGACAAATGGAAGGTAAACCAGTACTGATCTCCTTATTAACAGCCTATTTACATTGTATGTAGTCTCGGCAATTTGAAGGTCCAATGTGCATTAAGAAGTTCTTTATGATTTCAGAATCCGGGCAGATGACGATAATTTCCACTTAGAAATTGATGTAACTAGTCCCAAGGTGGTGGTCAATTCAGAATATTTTGGAGAGGGACAATTCAATTCCTTAAAGATTTCAGCTTATGGTACAACGAATACTACAATGAGTAAGTACCTAGTTAGTATTAGGAAACATTAATCAGAAGTTCATGACGCCTGTTATAATTTCTTACAGGATTATGTAGGAACTATATACCTTTGTACTTAAAGAAATAGTTTCTACTTACAGTGTACGTACCTACATAAGTGACCTCGTGTGCGCTTTCCGTGTGCCGTCCTTCAACATACCTAACAACTTAGATTTCTACCTAATTAAATAAAACTCCAGTTCTTCTACTTACGACGAGGACGTTAACAATCCAAAGATCCTATCCTACCTATCTAGATTACGTTTACACTTACAATTAAGAACTATTAATTATAAGTAAGGTTACAATAATTAATATTTTACAGCTGACTTGGTGTATACTTGGAAATTAGACGGTGTTCCAGAGAAGATTGGCTCTGAGCAATACGTCCGAATTAAAGAATTTTACATGAGACCTGATATAGGAAACCTTGTCACTGTCTTCAACAACGATAACCCTGAAACAAAGGAATTAAGTAAGTATACGTGGTGATCATGACAATCTAACCAAAATTCTGACTGGCGCTATTGGCGGATTCCCATGGCACGTAGTATGTAGTACTTACCTCGAACCGCGCCGCTCTAAATCGATGTTTACGGTACGACAAACAAACCCTTTTCGATCGTGTCATCGCGCCAAAAGAAACCACTATTATACCCATACAAGATACAAGTTGTTTTTATTCATCGGCAAAAGTGAAATTGTATCATTCGGCAGTACTTACCTACTTACTAAAATGCAGTTATGGCATCAGAAAATTGTCTTACATTATGTACCTAGACAGAATGATAGCGCATAATTACTGTAAAAGTTTTTTTTTATATAAAGTTTAACCTAATGTTACAGTACTTTTATTTCTTAGGCAAACATTTATAGGGCCTTACCCTGTGCCCTATATCTTTGCCCGTAAATATTAATATATTAATCGCACATAAATTGACAGACAGACAGACAGTATTTGACAATGTCCTATCCTATTATTTACTAATGTAGTTAATTATATTTTTCAGCTGACTTGGGTACGAGATTCGCGAATGAAAACTGGAGAGTTTTGTACAAAGAACTTTTGCCTTATGCCCAGGCTAATTGGAATAAAATAGGAACCAAGGTAGCCAATAAATTGTTTTTAAAAGTTCCTTACGATCAACTATTTCCTGTTTCCTCTTAAACTATAAGTTCATTCGTAAAATAGTTACAATAGTGTAAATCGGTTTACTGTGATACCTAAATTATAATATTTATTTTAAGTGCATTTAGGTACCTACAAAACTTAGATTTACTTGATTGTACTATCGGTCGTTGGAGATAGCTAACAAAATTTAGGAAGAGCACTTTGACAATTTTTTACTGTATCAACCAAATTCGATGTTTTTTAAAGCAATGAGTATGCAATAAGTGATTATATCTATCTAAGTAAAATAAGAAACTTATTAATTAATTTAGTACTGTAGGAAGGCACTTCAAAACTTTATAATTTGTCCTGTATCATTAGCTACCCCAAAACTAATTTTACTGTTCGTAAGCTTGTAGGTACAGTACCTACGTTAATGTGTACTGAACTATCTATTTGTCCACTTATATATTATTTTCTTGCTATTTTTGTTTTATTAAATAAATGTTTTATTGTTTAGTCTTATTGCGTTTTATTAACATCACCAAAAAATACTATGGCACGATTTGAGGTCTTGTTTTATATTTGGCCTCTTCTTAATTTATGGTAACATCCAGCGATATGATTCGCTACATTCGGTTTAGGTACTGACGATTGATAGTAATAAAACAATAGCTACACCGTCATTATTTTGTTTCGATGATGTGGTACGAAATTGAAACTGGTACGTAGGTATACCTCTTGGATACCTACATAAAATTATCACTCGAAGAGGTAAAAGAGATGGTTGTAAAAATAGGTCTAGTAAAATTAAAGAATTAAACAAGATAAACAATACGTTTAAGTTTACTTAAATTCACTTAAACAATACTTTTGTTTAACCTTTTAACCGCTTATTTCCGTGTCCCTACCGCTCGTGTCGTATTTGTGCGACAGAGAACATGCATGCTTTTTTCGTTTTATTTTCGTCCGCGAAACTGCGTGCTACAACAAAACCCAATATTAAATAGAGGCTATTATTTACAACAATTACTTTAAATTATGTTTCATAGCTCTCAGCAATGAAAAAACTTACGAACAACGAAACAAAAATAAGTAATGTTATCGATTTGTAGCCGGGCGCTAGGGACACGGCAATTGATATTTAGCTAAGCGCTTAAAAGGTTAAGCTTGTTGTTGTAGAGTAAGTAATAAATAAACAAAGGGGGGCGCCGTTTGATTTTTGCACGCCGGTGGCCAACATGGTGAAGACCGCCCTGCGACCGGGGATTCGACCAGGACCTCATGCTCACCAGGCGCACTTGGCGATCTCTACAGTTCTAGATTAATGAGGCACTCAAGATGAGTATAAAATTGATTTATAAATAACAAAATGACGTGACTCTTAATTCTGTATTTTTAGCTATAAGAAACTGTATTAGACCGGGTGCTGGAAGGAGTTCAGTGTGTAAAATATGAGGATCGATTTTTGTTAATAGTTTGCAGTCCAGAAAAACTTAACGGTTAACGAGTATCGATATACTTGATATTCTAATTTTATGGTTTTATAATATAATCCGTTTTGTAAATGTCGTAAGTGGCAAAATAAAAGCATTATAATATTGGGCAAGACCTACGTAATGTTTCCTATCTTTAATGATTTTTTTTCCTAAATCTAATTTAAAACATTAGCACCGGATTTCTTTTTGTTAACTTCTGTTCTTATTTTTTCTATGGCAATGTAAAATGTCGTTCCAACTTGAAAGGGTATACAAATTTTACTTAACTAACTTTTTAAATTATCTTTTTCTCTTTCGTACATTGGATACTTGTATTATGTGATCCTGTTGTCAGTGTGAAATTAAGTTATGTCAATACTTCTTGGCACTTTGGCAGTGACAACTGACACTTGACAGTAACAACATTAATACAAATGTCAATTTAAACAATATTTCTCTGTTAATTAGAATTTTATTAGTGTTACTGATAGTATTTATGTTATTATCGGGAAAATGGGTGTAATGTTAAAGTATATAGTAGCCGGTTTGGTGAGATATTGGCTAATACATTTAGATTATTGGCAAACAATAGCCAACAGAGTAGAAATTGCGACGCCTTTAAACTCATGGAAGAGGTTAATGGAAGGCGTTTATTTATATGAGCACAACATAAATCCATATGAGGGGGACTCTTTTCATGAGTCTCCTATAATGTTACTAACGTTCTATTATATAATGAAGAAAGTGCCATTTATATTGCCAATTTTATTTACTTTGTTAGATCTTCTGACTGCTTATCTTTTATATAAAACCTCTAAAGCATTTATACGAATTTTTAAAGAATCCCAACAAAACAATTTGTTGGAAGTAGCCGAAGAGTCAAAAGGTATGCTTTTAAATGACACCCAGTTGAAAGGAGCAGCTGAATATGTGTTATCGGTTTACTTGTTTAACCCATACTCTGTCTTGAACTGTGCTGGTATGACTACGACCGTTATACAGAACTTGTTAGTGGCTACAGCCCTGTGGGGGGCCTCAAGTGGCCAACGGGTGGTAGCGTGTGTGTTCATAGCTCTTGCCACACACCAGGCTCTCTATCCATTGCTATTGGTTGTACCGATTGCCATACTACTAGCTGATGTCAACAAAGGATGTACAAAATGTTCTTATATTAGAACCTTGCTCGTATTTGTTTTGAGCTGGGGATTCCTTATATATCTATCTGCTTACATAATGGATGGATCTTATAAATATGTCTACAACACATATGGATTTATGTAAGTAGTTGGTGAAAGGTTTATTTTCATCTTCCAAAAATGTTTCTATATTTACATATTATTTTATTTCATAATAATAATGATGAAAGCTAATGAAAGAAAAAACTTTCTGTATTTACTTACAAACATCTTTAGCATTAAATTTACATTACAATGATTATTTATCAAATGTAATCTATTTCAGATTGACCGTGCCCGACCTGAAGCCAAACATTGGATTGTTTTGGTATTTCTTTACAGAAATGTTTGAGCACTTCCGATTACTGTTTGTGTGTGCATTTCAAATCAATGCATTAGCATTGTACATAGTACCTCTCACACTGAGGTTTAAGAAGGAACCTGTGTTACTTGCAACAGTACTTATTGCACTCTCTACAATATTCAGATCCTATCCATGTGTAGGGGATGTTGGATTCTATTTGGCTCTTCTTCCTATGTGGAAACATTTGTTCTCATGTAAGTATACAAATACTACTATTTGTAGAAGGAAGAATAGGAAATATGCACATGTTTATCGTGACATTTGAGTCTCAGTATGTGAGATTTGCATAACAATGCATGCAAAGGCCTTCAGTGTATGGTAATTATGTTTTATTGTAGTAAAGGCCTGCACCACATACATACAATGTTATTCGGTTTCACTAATTACCTACATTAAAATTATTCTGGTTCTTTTTTTTATGCTTGCATTTAAGTAGTATACTTTTCTATATCCAGTATTTATTCCACACTTTCTGTATTAACTACATTAAAAATTACTAGCAACAGTTTAATCTATCAGGTCTTAATTAAAATTTGACATAAATCATTATGTTTTTCTTTGTTACAGTCATGCAACAAAAATTTATAGTGGGTTGCACCTTCATCATCACTTCAGCTCTTGGACCAACAGTCTGGCATCTTTGGATATATTCAGGATCAGCCAATGCAAACTTCTTCTTTGGTGTAACCCTTTCTTTCGCCACCGCACAAATATTCCTTATTACAGACTTATTATTTGCTTATATTAAAAGGGAATTCACGCTAAAACATGGATCATCACGGCAAGTTGATGGGAAACCTGCAAAATTAGTTCTTCGATAATATAATTGAACTTTCTAACCATGTGTAAATACACTTTTACTAAAGTATTTACCATTGTGAATATTTGCATTTAATTCCTGTAGAAGTTAATTTTGCCATGCATACATTTTTGATAGGTGACTGTGATTTATTTTGTTTTAACTCAACCAATCCATGTGAGCGAAAATCATAGTCACTTAATAAATTGAGCGTTTATGACTTAAAACATTTTTAATACATATAAAACAAAGTCTAGCAAAAACTAGACCTTAATAGAACAAATATTTTTATTTTAAGGTAAGCCTGTTTAGTGGAGCTAATTAAGAGATTATATGACTGCATTGTTATGATACTTACAGGCCATTTAAATGGTTGTATGGGCTGAATATGGAAACTGAAGAAAACTCAAATAAGATTGTACAGAGAACTTACAAATAATGTCATCCTTGACCAAAATTAAACCAACAAAATTTAAGGTATATTTTCACTTACAATTCAGACACATCTTATTTGAGCTTCAATTTCAAATATTATATTAACTTACATTAACAATTTATAAAATAATGGGTTTGTTCTAAGAGACTAAGAAATACCATTTGGTGTTAGTTCTACTTTTATTAATACCTATGTGTATTTGGTTGTGCTTACTAGTGAAATTTGTTTTGCTTTCACTTTATATTTTACTCATTATATTATGTCAGTGGGCTACTTTGTATTCCATTTTGCAAAAGTATCAAATACATGGGTACATAAGGTGACCAGTCAGTAAGTTGTTATCAAGCCTGGCCAAGGTGCGACAAACGCAGGTACAGACACTGAATGAAACACTTTTATACAATAACTTTATAATAAACTACATAGCATTTAAAATTATTGTTTATTAATTTCCTTGTAAAATTCTGTCCATTGTTTAAATTTAATCTTAAAATACCAAATGTAGAGTTTAATTTTATTTTTGAGGAATAGGTTAATATGTACAGATGGATTGTCAATAAACGGTAAATTATTTTTTTATAATTATTTTATTCATCCTCTAATTACTTTTCGTAACCTGTAAACATAAGGTAGTATGTTATATGGCAATCTGGTTTTGCAATGATTCATTATCATTATCTTATCACTTCACTGTGATCTACATTGTAGCACTCCCTCGCGTGCTTCAGACAGCATTGTGTTTTGTTTTTTTTAATTATTTTCACAGATTTTTGTTATTTATTGTATGTGAGTGTAAACAATATGAAGAAATATGTATTAAGTGTTATGTTACTATTAATAAGCTGTAAGTATACGACCTACATTTATTTTCAAAATCAGTAATCATTTCGTTTTTATAGGAATTAATGTCTTTATCATTGAGTTATTATTTTAGATTAGAATTTGGAAGGTGTTGTTTTACAAATATAATTTTGGTGTAGTTACAAAATGCGCGGTCGTGCCGAGTATACCGAGCCACTTACGGGACTGCTACCGGGCAGGAGTGTCAGACTTATCAGCACCAAGGCGGCTTGATGTTTACCTGTCCCTCTTGAGGAAATTGGAATTTAATGTTCGACTAGATATGCGACTATTTAGTACTGGCTTACTAAGGAGGTGGGTATGATTTAATGAAATGTAAATATTTATTAATTTAAAAGCGTGGCGGAAAGTAAAAATGATAATATCTCAAATGACTTTATCTCAAAATATTTTGAATAAATTCATTAAAATACAACTCATGAACTCAATATAGTTTCTATATACCAGTATTTTCTGAATTAGTTATTTCACCATCTAAGGCTAGAAAACTATAATATGTACGGTCTTGGTATTCGAAAGAGATCTTTGCATACCTATAATAAAAATTACATGTGTCTGCATTAAGTAAATATCTACCATAATTAATATCAATAACTAATCAAAATAACTGAGTTAGGTAAATGAACGGGAAATGGGATGCTAGTATCGGTTATCAGCAAGGTAGGAAAGACAGACAGGCAAACAAATGCATTATTGTTATAAGTATCGTATATACCTACTTTCATTTATACATGTACCTCTAAGAAAAAGCTATTATTTTGATATTACAAACAGACACTCCAGATTTATTTATTTGCATAGATCAACCGCGGACCTAGTGCCGCCATCTATACGTGCTATTGTTTTACTAGCGCACAGTGAATTCGGCGCCACAGCTCATTGCACGCCCACAGACTCATTCATCTCTTGTTTCCACAGCTTACGACTAGATGGCATTGAACAATCATCAGCTAATGCAGTAGAAACGGAGTTTATTCTACCTTACAGAGCTTCCAGTTTCCAATTTCACAAGTACAAAATTCTCATGGATATATTCTTGCCGACCCAAAATCTTATGCAAGTCAATGAAAGCTTGTCCCTATCCGAGACTTGTCTTCTGCATAGGATGATTAGTTCTACTGTACGACGATGGGAGAGAGGTGATGAAAACGTTGTATGCCCAATATCGGAACAATTATCTCAAAATAGTAATAATATGGAGACGAATAGTCGTAATAGGTGAGTAAGTAAACATGATGTTAATCCCTACCTAAGTATATTCCTTATTCTTTAATGCACTAAATACTTAAACATACATACCTACCATTATATTTGATGTACAGAGACGTGCCTAACTCAAAATTGACTTGACTTTTTGAGTGTGACCTAATCATTGAGATAAATATCTCAATGGACCTAATACGTTTTCGCCACTTGTAATTTCCTACCTACGTAGTTGTAGACGTTGTAGTACCTAGATACTTGTTTACATTTCATGCACTCACCTACGTGAATGGATTAGTAGCGTACATATACTTATAAAAAATAGTCGCTATCACAATCGAAAGTTCAAAAGTCATTACTTTACCAGGAACTCTGGCTGTTTGTAAACATAATTTTGCTCGTAAAATGGTAAATCATAGTAGTTTTTTTAAAATTTAACTGACGTCAAGTGGTTTAGTGTCATCACTGTAATAACTTAGCACTCTTGCGTCAGTAAAGGTCGGCCTCAGCTTAGGTCGTTGACCTTTTTGGGGTAAACTGAAACAACAAACATTACTAGTGTTAATTAGACTGAAGATACGTTTGTTATTCGCTACACACTCGCCACACACAATGCAATAAATGGGTAAATAGACTAAACTGAAAAGGCAAACCATCCACCCTTTTCAAATTCATTAGATATTTTGGTAGGTACACTAAAAAATCTAGTTCTGGTCCCGGCTAAAAAACCTATATTAATTACAATTTCTTTTCCCCTCCTCTATTTCGGTAGATACTCTTTTTAACGGTACACAAAAAGCATAAAACTCTCTTATGACCTATGTAGGTATTTATTTCAGGATAATCAGCAGGTGTCCAATAGAAGAAGGTGTAATTGTAACAAATTGGGGCACAATATCGCCAGGGACAATAGTGGCAGCCATCGCTGCGTCACTGGAATCTCAGCGGGTGCCTGTGACCGACATACTAAACGCTAACATCTTTAAAGAAGACGTGGCGGAACCGCTCATGGTTTCTGCCAAGCAAGAGTGGTATGAAGATATAGAGACTTTGAATCCTGAGAACCAGCGACAGTCTAATGTTGCTGATATCAGCAATATTTGGGTTGCCACACTCGCTGGTATGCAATTAGTATTAATTGTTTGTTACAGTAGTCTTATCGAAACGATTTCCTTCCTTGTAAATTGAGTACCTACCTAGATACCTATCGGGCTTGCCTACTTGTGTGCTATATAATAATTAACTATTAATGCTATGTATCTCTTCACAGGTGATTTAGCAGAAGTGGTAGTAAACCAGGGTCCCAGGGTGGGCTCTATATCACAGAATATGTTGATTGGCAGTAACAACCGGTGGAACGACACGTTATTACCACGAGATCATTACATCTTTCCTCAAAACTCATCGGTGGTCGACTGGCATTTCACTGATGCCGAAATATTGGCTGGAATTGATGGTAGGTATATTTGTTGTGGGTGTAATTCTAATATATATAGCTGAATTGTCACCATTATCAACTAGAACCATGGTTATGTTCTGTCAAATTTTGATACGTACCAACAAATAAAACAAAAACATTCTTATAATCACATGCTAATTCAATTGTTTTACCAATTTATTCCAGGGCTCATATTAGCAACTTATGTACCAAAATGGATATCACAGAGACAATCTCTCAGACTGTCTCAAATCATAGACATGTACTACTCGAACATCGGAGTATCCTTCGACCCTACGGTGAAGGCTTGTAATAGACAGAATCTGTTCGCTGACGTGGTGAACAGCACAGACTTGTTCACGGAAACTTCTAGATTCGCTCACGTGCTGTCGCTGCGTCAGATCACTGTGTACATACCCGTTGAGGAAATGGAGAGGATTACCAGGGCTGCGGTCACTGCCTTCATGGATTATGTTCGTAAGTTCAGAACATATATGTTGTTATGCTTACTACCCACAGTAGATTGGACTTCATCAGTTAAACGTTCAGTATTGAATATCCAACAACCACTCAGTTGCTTTCCAAACGATTTTAGTTTAGTCAATTGAGCCTTTTTGTGAGTAGTTCATTCATATCTTACGAATAGATTAATTCCGTCGAGTGTTTTTGTTATGATTTCGAAGTGAATACAAACATGAATTTCAGATGGACCCACATAGATTACTGCTTATTAGACCTCTGAATTAATCAATTTCCTTCGTCCTGTTCGCTTATATTATTTTTGAGAGTATAATTGATATCCAAACTTGCTTTTCTTACTATGCTGCGTGACCTGTGTATATTATGGCTTATATATGCGTACCTATTATTTTAATTTTCAGCTAATGTTCTGCGACGCAACCACCGAGCTTGTCAAGTCTCCGACAGCGCTCCAGTCATAGATTTAGTAGTCGCAACAGACGCGTCTTGGAAAGGCTATGACGTCGAGCAATTCATGTCGTGAGTACAAAACTGGATGTCCTTTACACAAGGTCGTGCATTATGTGTTTATGAATATATGTATGTTCATTTATAAAAAGGCTGTGCCAGACAAGCATGTGATGACTGAATCGTGTTCAGAAAAGCTTGAATTTAATGGACAACAGGAGTAAGGGGTTGCGGAATAAGCACTTTGAATTCTTTCACCCTTCTTTACTAGAAAATATAAGATATTATTATTTGATTTGACAGAACTTGTAAATAACAGCATTAGAGCAAAATATCATTAAAAATTTAAATAACCTCATGCATGATAATATTATGTAAATTGCATTCTAGTCAAACATAGGTCTTCAAATGACACTATTTTGGTATTTTGTAGTGATCAGCTTTGATTGGGTAGGTCCTAACTGCTAGGTAGCAAGTTAGATTGGCTATTAAATAAAGGCATGGCTAGACAAAGGCAATAGCCAATAATGGCCTGTGAATCCGAAGAAGTAAAATAACTTCTTACCTATCATCAGTATCAGGCCTATTCTAATAATATTTTAATTAATTAACGACAGTAGGATCTTTCCCAAAAAATCATATAGGTACTTATAAATGATCCCAATTTGAATAATATCTAACCTACGGATAAGATGTTGTGTTGTGTGATGATGTAGATGTTTTTTTATACAGATGGATCGGCGGCTCTCTGGAGATAAACATGCAACGCGGCCTCATTTCGCTGCTCCATGGCAACACAGGCGCATGGATCGCTCCACCCTCCAACAATCTCACTACAATGTACTCGCACATTAGGAATTTTACCGACGAGTGTAAGAAACAACATCTTTTCCTAGGAACACACATACAGTACACACATAAATTTAAGCCAGTTCACATTTAATTATGCTTGTAGTTCTCAGTGCTAGGTTTACCTTTTCTTACAAGCTTTACCCACATTTAATAGAAACATTTAAAACAAAAATATTGACAAACTAAAGCAAATAACGCTGGTGACTAGTTAAAAGATAAGATAACACGTCCTATACGAGAGCAACGCTGGACAAGGGTAAAATTATTGTTATTACCGCCACAAAGTATAAATAAATTATTTATTTCTGTAAATGGGTTTTTAAAAACATTTTTACATAGCAATGTTACATAAATAATAAGAAGAAATGCCGGAACAAACTCAGAAGTCTGTTTCTTTTAAAGTCTAGACAAACGTAAATTTATGTGTGAACAATGTAGGTTGTCTAGAAGATTAAACATAAATAAATAATTTATTATTACTGTGCCCGGTAAATGCAGATTTAGGAATTATTTTTTAGTTTTTACTACGCATCAAATTCATCTATTGATAGTTTATTTGTTTTCTAAAATATCCAGCCACTTTTGTGTATCTACTGTCTGTACCTAAAACCAAGCCATATTTAGCTCGCACACGCACTGTATGTAGGGTAATTTATAATATTTTAATTCTCTCATATACAAGACGGATGTTTTTGCGAATGCGGTCCATTTTTTTTTGCGGTAATGAACATTAGCAGTAACCGTAATAAATTAACGCTAGTCACTCAAGGTTTTCAAGTCAATTTATTTGTGCTGCAAAAAATCTGACTTAGCTAGATATAGCACTTCATGGTTCGTTTTTCTATTTTTTTTTATCACTCCTTTGTTCTCCTAAGTTATATTTGGGGACTACATTCAAGCCTGGCCTTCGTTTACCTACAGTAAACAACTTAAAAGCACTTGCATCGTTATACTTTCTTATTTTTAGGAATTATCGAAGTCCTGGGCCAGAATAGTACCTTCCCATTTCGTGCCGTAGGTGTCGTAACAGGCGACTAAGGGAAAATCCAGAAGATGGGCAGCAGCGTCTTTTGTAATCACATCACCAATACTGCGATCCCCAAGCCGCTTACCAAGCGATTATGGCAACTCCCCCTTAAGAGGGAGCCCTTTGTTCAACAGTAGATGACCTCCGGCTGATGATGATGATGAGCTTTTATTACCTACTAAAATAATGTTATTTTTGTTCATGTAATTTTAGGGCCAAACCGCCTCAATCTGCCTAGGGTGATGTCTACCGTCCTCCAGTATTCGTTAAACAAGTCTCTGGCGGACATAGCGAACAACGCCAGCGCCGGGCCCAGCACGGTCGTGCTTATCGTGAGCCCCAGCGACCGGCCGTCGGCTACCGAGCAGGAACGTGCCCGGCAACTGATGACGTCACTCAGGTCTACATACTTTGACGTTTATTTTGCGTACGTCGCAGAGGATTTGTCCGACTTCCAAAACATCAACAACGAGTACCTGGATTACTCAGAGTTATTTTTAACAGTGAGTACCTAAATTTTAAACTTGTTGGTCTAGAAGAAAAATCTTAGCGTGATATCTTGATTCTTGGGACATCGATTTCGTAAAGTAGTTTCATTAGTAAATTCTCAATAGCAGCACGGAGTCTGGATTTGTGTATGGTTCTTTGTTGTTTTCGGTCTGTCTCTAGTGTTCTGGTTAATGGCAATCGACTCACACCTGTTTCATTGATACCCATCACATACACCAGGTTGATATACACCTCTGCTTTCTACGGGGTATACAGGCGTGATGTTATTAACATAGTGTGAGACAAGTGTTAGAAGCAAAAATATGTTAACATAGAGCTGTTCAAAATATTAGTAAATATTATTCAAATGTGATTGATATGGTAACTGAATAACTTAGGTAGTAACTAAGTAGTCCGAACGTTGTTCTAGGAACTAATAAAACGTTTTTCTAACAATCACGCGCTGCGTGCTTACATTTGAATACCAACTTGACATTTTTGATAGCTCATTATGCGATATCGGTATTCATACTTCCTTGAACTACTGATACACAATATCCAATCGTAATGACATATCTACTAAACAAACTTACTTGTAATGTATTAATGTATTCATTAGCTTATCTGGCTACGTAAATACATAAACTATGACGAAAGCGGCCGAGGACACTACTGTATGTAGACCACAAAACAATAATATTTTGATTAATGACTTTTTTATTCTAGGTTTAGACTGACGCACCTTTTTTTGTCTACTCCTATTTTCTTTCCTTGTCATTTTTAATAAAAACATCGCCCCACAGGACATTTTCCTGTATCGTGGGTGAGTTTCACAAACATGAAATACAACACACAAACACCACAAATGAATGCTTTAAAAACATCATCATTCCCGCTACTCTATTGACATTAATTGTGATAGTTTGGGAAAAAATTAGGTTAATTAGGGGTTTTTAAAGAACCTGATAATATCGCTCCTCTCTACCAATGCGCAAGACGTATCACTCGCACACGGATTGCATAAATTGCTGTTACAAAAACCTGATAATTCCAGACTACGTCGACGAGCGTACAAGATGTCATAGACGCTGTGGATACGTATATAGTCAAAAGCAACATTCCAACGAGGTTGATGGGTGCGCAGTGTCCTTTCAACAACACTGCATTCCATCAAGTGGAATACGAGGACTTCGTACTGCCCAACAGTCAGGCGTTTTACCGCATACATCCGTATTATTTAAGATCACAGTCTTTCATACAAGTTAAGGTATGTTAAAAGCTACTTTTACTAACGTAAATTGCCACTTTGCTGCCGTCCTGATGGTTACAGGTCTCAACATAAGTTTCGCTTAAATATATTGACTTCTCTATTAATTAATACACCGACAACACGGTCGGGCTCGCCGCTCGGGTATAAATAATTTTGTTTGTTGAATTTGCTGATTTTAAGAAGCAGAGGCAGAATGTACCTAAAATTACCAAAGGGCCGCCGTTGGAACAGCATTTACATCCATCTTATCATACCAGTTTACTCAACAAGCTTTTATTTGGCGTCATCCAGACGTGTCGGCCAGCTTTGCTGAGATTATGAAGTAATCTATTCATGGAACATGCAATATTTTAATCACAACCTGGTTCTGAAGAAAAATACTTTTTTCATTCCTTATGTTTACTGCAAGCAATATATCGCGTATCAAACCTTTGTTCTCCACATACCGCTATTGTTTTGCATTGTTTTGACTACCGATTTATTGTGATCACGTTAGTGATGCTAAATGGAAATCATTTTGTTTGCGTGAACCGAGAAATGTGCATTTTCTGTCACATAGATAACAATGTAGCAAGAATAGTTTTATTTCCATTAGATCAACAATATACTGATCGAAGATTTCCATGGCATAGAATCGTGTTAATATTGAATAATTTTACGAATTTTCAGTCAATTCTGTTTTACATATATTAGGATATTACTGTCAATCAGCTCATCAAAATAACATTGCTTAGTTAGTGGCCTAAGCAAAAGCGTTTTACTAACCATTATGTAACACACTATTCTGTGCCGCCCTGCCGCAGGGTAGGCAGATTTCAAAACATAACTGTCTAATATCAGCAATATTCCGGATAAACATGGTTAAGTAATACAAGTTGCCTGTTTAGTTTCGTAACGACGGCCAAGGCCAGCTGCTGGTGTGCATGTGGCGCGGCGCGGACGCTTCGCACAGCTGCCAGGTGATCCAGGAGCGGGACGTGCACATCTTCAACATGACCACGCCGTGCCCATCCCCAGAATTCTGCCCCCCTGCACATTTCACTGTCACCGCTACCTCCACATTGAATTTATGTGCCAGTAAGATATTTTGTTTTCCTAAACCCCCAATATTTTTGTTCTGTTCATCCGAAATACATTAATAACACCAACACAAAATTTATCACAACATCAAACGAAATAATCTAAAAATAATTTATTGGATATAAATAATATAATATACAAAATAATATAAATGAAAAATGTACATATATAGACACGACCACGCTTATTATGTATTAATCGTATTTTTTGTCGTTATTATTGAAATATAAAATAAGACGAAAATAAAAAAATACAATAAAAAAATAAAAATGCAAAAAGTATAGCTTATCGAACAAGCTAGGCCCCGGGGGGATTCGAACCCCCGATCTCCTGTTTACTAGACAGGCGCTTTAACCAACTAAGCCACGGCGCCGTTGAGTATCGTGACGAAAATACGATTCATATAACAAAGAAACAAGATGTATAATACAAGCTACTACAGTTGAGTTACGCCCACTTTAGATAATGAAGCGATAGTAATATTATACGCTTTATCTAACGACTTTTGTAACAGTAATGCATACCAAGATACTTTGTTCTTATTTGTATTGTAATTCATACACTAATATTAAATATAAACGTTCCGTGTACATATGTATAATTTTAAGATTTTTTTTTATTTCATTACAAGTGGATTGATTAATTATTCAAATCGTAATTACATTTATAATGTATCACCGAATAGGCCCTTGACATAAAAGACAGCTATTGATTTTTAGATTGTAATTGACAGACGCATGACGTTATTTGCGAATTCCATTAATTATTTGTTTCAGATACTGACTGCAGACTGCCTCACCAGGTGGGCTACTACATAACTCATGCAGGCCTTCGCTGTTTACCTCTTCAGGGAAATGCCAGGATTTTTAAACCTTATCCTTTAATGCTTGTAATAATTAGCTTAATTTTATTATTTATTCAATAAATGTTATAAAAGTAATATAAAAAGTATTTATTTCCAAAATGCAAATCAAAAAGATATTGTACCCCTGGTGGGACTCGAACCCACAATCCCCGGCTTAGGAGGCCGATGCCTTATCCATTAGGCCACAGGGGCTTATGCAAGAATGACGAATTTAATACTCATGTCCTCTATGAAAGCATAATCCCAACAATATGATACAAAAGCCTAGAATTAGCGCTAAACAATTAATAACTTGATTTTGACACTAACTATAGGGTGCGATCGTATGTTTTGATACCAAATATTAGTTAGGACAATATTTTATTCTAGTCAACGTGTTTCTTACAACTGTCAGCTATAAGGACTTTAATTATGCCAGAAAGGTAGTGAACCCTTGCAAAAGTCCTTAAATATACATAATCCACACGATTATTATTAATGTTTCAGAAACAGGATTAATACATTTCGTTATTTACATGATTCAGGTACTATTTTTAAATAGTTCTAAAATATTATGTTTTGTTCCATTTATCATATAATTAAAGAAACATAGTTTGGAAACAGATACTGTATTGATATCTACTCAAAAGAAATCACATAAGACCTAAATACTTAGCTGCAAGTATTCATTTTATTGCAGAGCCATCTACCGGAATTTGAAACATCTTTTTGAACGTTGTCTCTAAACGTGAATACGTTTAAAAACTATAGAGGGCGTGTCGGACCCGTGGCATGAGGCCTTAATGATTTTTTATACACTTGTTAGACATGAATAATAATATAATTTTCCACAACCGGATTCTAGTTAAATAAATATAAAAAATATACTAACTTTATTCTAAGGAACCATTTATTGCAAAGATAATGGGTATGACAGAAATATACATAATTTGATGGAAAAATACTTTATAATAATTCATAAAAAAAATAATAAAAATGTTTTACTTTGTTGTAATTCTTGTTTCAACAAATAACAAATACATTATTTTAACTACTCCTTCAACGACTCCGTGGCGCAACGGTAGCGCGTCTGACTCCAGATCAGAAGGTTGCGTGTTCAAATCACGTCGGGGTCAAATTTATTTTTACGTTTGCTAATATTTTTTATTTATTTTGCTAATTGAAGCAGGCCTTACATAATCTATTATTATTCACGTTTAGCTCTACATTGCATAATTAAATTACATTCGTGTCAATGTACTCGTAATTAACGTATTAGGTACTTAACATCCGGTGTATCGGTATGTAAATTTATGCTTAAATGTGTGTCGTCCCTGCTTAATAATCTTTTGTCAAAATATGTAAACACAACATAAGTAACCACTTCGCAAGTCAGTCCGCTTTAAGCCGGTATACACGACAATTACTTAGGGTCTTCGTGTCTCATTGATTTATTTTTACTATTAGCATATTGGTGATAAGTGATTGCAATTGCAAAAGTTATTGTATGTACTTTTAACTTATATACTCAGGCTACCTACTTTCAATTTTGTACTAAAACTAAAGGATATAACAATAAAGACTGATAAATAATTAATGATTTACAATCTGTGTACCTGCAGCCCGTAGACACGTGTTAAGATTGTAATAAAACTTAAAACTGATAAAAAGATTGAAGATTAATAAGCTGGCACGTGATAAAGATGGCAAAAGAAAGACCTGTTTTTTAGGTTCCTAATCGTCAGATACTTTCAAAAGCGGGAGTGGCTCCTACGTCACACATCGTACCGGTTATTACCGAATTCAAGGTTCAATACTGCAAACCCGTTCAACATTTAATTGCAAGTTTTATCTTAAAGAACTTCTCAATGCTCATTTTTATTGAAGAGTACCTATTTTTGCGACGTTTTAGATCTACACTGGAAAGTCTTGATTCCTAACCGTTGTCCGGTCCGTACCTTGCAATAGCCTCGTACGCCTCATCGTTACATTTTGAATCTTAGCTGCTAGTAATAAATACCTTTCATTAACGTTTCGTGAAGTCGTTAGAGTCTTTTCGGTTTCAGACATTGTTGGTCGAGACGGTCAGGTGACTGGCTTACGTGTCGGCTGGCGCCTTTTCAAATGAATCGCATTCTTGTTCATGAGATAGGGCTGGTAAATTTCGATTCTTTTTGCATTCAGCAAATTTCGACGCAAGCAGAAAATAATAAAAGCATGACGTTGAACTAATTGTCGGAGTGTACTTCCCATAGTCAGTATTTAATTTATACATTGCTAATAAAGAAAACACGGAAATAGGTATCTAAGTACGGAAATACTTGTTTGTTTTATGAAGAATAGTTCTTGCCTGCAAACTTTACCAGTAAGTCGTTAATTCTTACCATTGCACCCATGTATGAACTAATGTAACGTATACATCAAAGAGACGAATTACACTCTCTAAAAATATGATAACCCTATCGCACACCTACAAACGAATATCCTTGTGAGTGTTTCCCGCATAACTATTTCCAGTTACGTGCATGTACACGAACACGCCTTCCAATTACCTATGTGTGTGTGCCTGAAGGTTTGTCTGTGTTCAGTTTCGAGGTCATAAAGTGATTGGCTTATTCGAAGTTAAAACATTTTTATCAACCGCCATACACGTTCGTTTAGTTTAACATTTATTAGCTGGGGTTTCGGCTGGTTCTTCTAATTGTTTGTCACGTTTTATTTTAGGCGATGAAGTCATTCTCCTTGCAACTGTAGACATCAAAAATTGACACTTAGGTACATACCACTTAAGTATAATACATACATAGGTTGTACATCTAGCTATATACATACTTAATAATATGGCTCTTATGTCCACACTAAATTAAATTGTATGGCGACCTTGTCCTCTGTAATGTGTTTTTTATTTCTTGCGTGACTGACATTTCAGTTGTTTTTTTAACCTTCAATGCCCCCAATGCACGAGCCTTCAAAGAATTAGTTGGTGACGTCAGCCACCAAAGTTGACGCAAATCATCCAACGTCTTCTAATATGTCTTCGTTATTGTCTATTAGGTTTTTGTGAACCTTTAGATAGAATTGACCCCTGTTCTAGTTGGTGTGCGTGAGCACTGTCACATCTGTCAAACACATTAATTTATTGACTACTTTGTGCAGAATCAGAATGTTGGTAATTTAAAATGTAATCTGCGTAACTATCAGCAGAGTTACAAGAATGCTGTGATCTGATTTATGGACTGAAAAAATATGTGAGTGATGGCTTTCCAAGTATTTACACCAAAAAATAATGCTTATGTGGTGGTGCTTGTTTTAGGGGGAGGCCTTTGTTTAACATTAGACGGATGGATGATGGTGGTATAACTTAAAATAATTACTTAGATACTTCCCTCTTTTTCGTTCTGTGTTTTCAGAAGTCAGGTCCATGTGCTTTTGCCGCATCTACCTTCATAATTTCAACATAAATAAGCTGAAATAACTGGATTATTATATGAACCTGTACAATTAATAATTAACACAAAAAGAAACAGCGGATCGTTATATTTTATACGCTGTTGTTATTGTCAATTCTATTCCAATAAATCAAGTTGTATGTTGAATGGGACCTAATTCTGCCTAGCCTAGGCCATTAACGTATTCATTCTACAATAATAGATTTGTCCTTAACTCTAATTACATCGGTACCTAGGTACTTAACAATTATAACTTTGTTTACCTACTGGTTTTTACATTTATTGATTTTGAAAATACTTTGAGAACCGCGGTTTTCCCAAACTCCTTTCTTGTGATCTGAGATGCTAAAGTCAATGAAACGCACTAATTGGTTGACCCACACACAAGCTGAGTCAAATTTATAAAGAATTGCCCAATATTTTTTTGTTTCATCAGCAACGTTGACAACAACGTTTTCTGACAGTTATTATGGAGCTTTAGGTACCGTAGATTTGAAATAATTACCACACTTCTTAAACCAGACATATATAATAATAGTGTTAGAGCCAGAGGTATAGTTAAAATAAAATCGAATCGTAGATAGAGCAGAGCTCCGCACGCCATTTTCCGAGCTCTACCTGCTAAAACACGCAAAGAAAACAATTATCTACATTATCAGTAACGATTTTACGATCAACAATCTCGAATCGAGTACATTAGAATGTTATCTCGCCGGCAATGATAAGGTACAAGGACGAACTGTCCCACACCCACGTGTTTCGCATCATGTTCTTCGCAGATGACGCGTCGCCTCGGAAACAGACATACGAGTAGCCATGACTATAACAGGCCCCTGTTGCTAACTTACCAGTTTGCCACTTCTAATAAGAATAATATTTCCTGTAACTACACTGATAAAAATTCAGCGGTTTCATGCGTTTAGAGTTGTATTTTAAGTATACTTTTACCGAGTATATAAGTACAGATTATTTTGTGAAACAAAACTACTCAAACTTCCAAATTTAAAGTGTAAACATAAGCCCAATTGCGTAAATAACATTTAAAAACGTAACATTGGCGTTTTAAGTAGCTCTGGCACGTGTAGCAATGCCTTATAAACGAGCAAGAAAAAATAAGTAATAAATACGTATTTCGCAAAACAATGGAGAGTTTCGCGATATAATATAGTACTTCTTGTGTACACATGTGTATGTATTTTCATAATGAGTGTAGAGTAGCGATATGGAGCCATGGTCACGAGCTACGCCTGCGTGACAGATACCGTGTGACGTTGGGGGGCTTGGTTGTGCCAGCCAATCAGCTACTGCCACCCATAGCGGCCGAATGCGTCAGAGACGTAAAATAATGTATTCTTTTCCTTAGTGATATTCTGGCAAATAAATTAAAATGTGGCAATCAACTCTTTGTGTGGGTGTGTTCTGTACAGTAGGCAGTTCTGTGAATTGCCGTAGTTATGGTTTTTGTCATAAGATAACTACTATATTCGTCACAATGTTGTTACACAATTGAGATTATAATTTAGTCCAACGTTACTGTTTCCTTTAATTTATAATGACATGTGGACAAACTTAGTAAATAGTTACTTCAGCAATAATTATCTAGATGGTATCTCTATGAAATTTTGCAAACATTAACTAGTGTTGGTGATGCAATGTTATATTGGATTGAGGCAGTCAATTCGCATACCGGGGAGGCTTGCGCATGACGACCTATCAACTAGTATGTAGGTACACATTGCACATGGTTGCGTGTTGCGGTGCGCGTGCGCGCCACACCTCCGCGCAATACGTATCCACAAGAGTACATGCTCGCAGCAACGTACGACGACTTTCTAAGAATAGACGTCATTGACCTCAGAGAGCCTCTAACTCGTGATTTTCATTTTCAGTAGGTAGGAGCTAAATAATATGGTTGTCTCCAAGCCGTACTAAGTGACTCCTGCCAATAAAATACCCCTTTTGTCTTTTTGTGTGTCTTATGACGTCTTAATTTATGTATACAGCTGAATTGTATGTCAAATAGTGTAACCAACTAAACAAATGAGCTAGGTATGATAAAATCCATGTTTTGAGACTTGGTCCGCTCGGAGACTTTTGCTCGCTTTGTGTAGTTGGTTCACCGCAGATTACCTAGAGTAACTTGTACTGCTTCACGAGGTTAACTGGCAAGACCGTAATACGCCTTCAGCTAAAGCTAAAACAAACTTCTGGGAGGTAATACACGGTCATTGGACACTCACTATCCTTGTACTGTATACCAAACCTTGATCTTATACCAAACTCAAAACTGAATCTGCGGTTCAAGGCAGAGCTACATATAAACTCAGTTCGGCAGAGTCTACTAGTTTACGTTCACACAATGGGAAAAGTTTTGTCGAAATACCATTTCAGTTAAGTAGCACGCAAAAATACTTTAACTAGCCATAATATTGGTTTTATTGCTAATAGTACCCTGTTGTGTAAATGTTAGTTCATGCAATTGTTCGTATAATAGGCACACAGGTGATGAGGCGACACAAATAATTGTAACACATGACGTATGTATTGTTACAGTATTTAAAATGTTTGGAATAATTGCGGGTGTGGATTTCCAGGCGATGTTTTCCGTCATCGTATTTATACGTTGGTGATACATTGTTTACCTGTTTTCAACTTACATTACGTAGGTATATAAGTACTACATGTATGTACCTGCCTCGATCATCTAGCTATAAACTTCTCTCCCATTTTGCTTTCGCAATGTAGTAACCTGAAAATGGATCACTTTACAGCCTATAGCCCCCTTACCGTGAACTCTAAAAGCAGGACGAATGTTTAAGATGTGGAAGCGAGACGCTGCTACGTTCAGTGTAATGCGGTGTCTCGCTTTCACGACATAAATTGTCCTGCGTTCAGGGGAAAAAAGCACTGATAGCCGAGTGGTACGACCGTTGGACTGCACAGTCAAAGGTCGCAAGTTCAAACTCCGGCACGCACGTCTTTTCGATTTCTTGTGTGTATTATAAATTAGTTACCACTTGCTAAACACGGTGAAGGAAAACATCGTGAGGCAACTGACACACCTGAGAGATTTCATCGGTGTGTAAAGCCATGTCAGAGGCCTACAGGTGGTCTAAATTCTATCACCAGGTTGTTCATCAACCATACGATATGAAGAAAAAGTAGTGTATGGTAAAGGGGCACGATATCCAATTGTCTTGTTGGAAAACAAATATATTATATCTGCATATGAATTACATATGTTTACTTCTTCATTAGGGTAAAAATCAATTTTATTTATTCTAGTTTTTACTGTTATAAAGGTAAAGTAATTTGAATACTTATATAAACTACGTTTCAAAAGAAAAGGCTAAAATTTTATATTATATCCTTAACCACAAATGTCAGGTCTCCAAACTCTTCATAAAAAGAAACCTGATGATCATTAGCATTTATCTGAATACAAATAACTTACGCGATTTTAACGTTCTGTGTTTCGATTGAATTCTGGTCGATATCTATAATCATTAGTTTTTACTACCATACCATGTAGTTAGTCTGCTAAGTATTGCAACAGGGTTGAAAGTCCAAGGTTTATTATATGTACGCTGCTTAAGAGTTCGCTGTGGTTTAAAGCTCTTTTTAATAGTCGAATGATGATGAAATATCGTCTTTATATATATTTAGTATGTCTTGCAAAGTCATCATTAATGGGCTAAAATGTTTTGGGATTAAAAAAGATACGCGTAGCAAGTTATATCTTCAATAATACCTCTATCATCCATTGAAATCTAATATATTTTTTTAAATATCACAAATCACCATGACATACTCTTTAAGACACACTTTGTATTTTAAAGTTACGTAGTTCATTGAACCATACGTTAAATTGTTACCAAAATACTTATTTAAAATCGTTCAGGCAGTTGGAAAATTTTGATTCAAAACATCCATGCCCCATTCTTTGAAGTGCATGTGCAGTCTTATTATAAATCCTACAGGCGCTGTAGTACGTAAGAATGTTGACGCAGAAAGCAAATATTGATCGACCAATTTAGATGTATTTTTGTGCTAAATGATTTACACAGGACATGTGATGGTTGTAAGCCACAAATTGTATCTTGTAAAAGTTGGATTGCCTATTATATAAATAAATAAATGATACGATAAGGCCTTCGTGATTAAATTCTTCATCAAGTTAAGTGTCAGGTTCACGTAGTTACCACAATTCTGATATACTACCTTTTTGTTTTATTTCGTCTAGTGTTGTAGTGCCAGTAGCTTGTTGTAGACTTCCAGACGTTAAACCGGTGGACTACTTTGGAAGTGCTATTTATGTCCAGAGCGAACGTTTGTTCGTCTCTTTGCTTTTAGATGGTATCCGGCTCTAAATTCCAGCATAATAGACTTTTTTGTACCGTCTAAAATTATACAGAAAACCTGCCTAGTGCCTTCATATTAAAAGAACATTTACATACAGTATCCATAGAAAAACGTAAGTGAGTGGGTCGTAGAATATTTAATTACATAAGAGAGAACAATGTAGAGAGGTAGTTTTGTTTTATTGCAGTTGAAATGTCAAGGTATCTATTAAATTTAAAATTTGCATTATTCTATGACATTTATCTTCAGCGGTAAATACCTGAGTAGGCAGCTCCAGCTGCCTTATGAAAAAACAAAATGTCAACATATGTACGCTTTATTCTAAGTAACTAGTTAATATTGAATACTCTGACTGCCGAATTCGGAGACATTAAATGATTACTTAAACTATCACTAAGTAAAGGCGTGTTTCTTTGTGTAATATTTATTTAGTGTTTAAGTAGTCATTACTTTCTTTGAGTGCGGCGGTGAAGTGTAGTGTGTCACGTTACCTTTATTATTCACCTATATGTAGGTTCATGCGAATTAAATTGATACATGTACCTACATATACGGTGCACATTAATGATTTAAAGGAGGATAAAAATAATTTGGCATTTCGGAAGTGCTAAAAATATCCTATCATAAATATTTTATGAGTTTCCTGGTTCTCTCTTTTCCTCTTCATTATTTTACCGTACGTACTGCTTTTTATAGAGGTAAGGAACACAGTATTAAAATAAAACTCATTGTTATTAAATACGGAAGAATATTTTTAAGGGTTTAGTTACCTACTTGGTGTTCAGTGTGTGTATTATAATGAGCAATTAGCCGAGTTCTAATTCGTACCTCCTAATTGTCTAGAAGCAGGTCACGTAATTATTCTGGTATTTAGAACCTTTAGTCAACTGTTTTATGCTAAATGTCCGGAGTTCCGGCCACGAACAACCAAAATTGGAAGTAGCCTGTATACCGCGGTTCCGTCTCGCCAGGCACCGTGTGAAATTTGAGGAACGTATTATTGCTACTTCATTGTGCTGTTGCTACTCTGTGAGACCGTGGAAACAACTTAGTGGATCGAGCCAGAACATACGAACTTATTATAATTAGCCTCTCGATGAGGCCAGGTTTTACGGCCATAACGTAAACTATTGATCCAATAATGTTATAATAAAAAGAACTCTGACATCATTGTATTCATCCAATATTTCAATAATATATTAACATTATCATCTGAGTTACAAATACAGTCTTTTATAAAACAGATCGGCGTGTCTGTCAGCGAATCATGAAATCGGACATCGTACAGACAATCAGACAACGGACTTGATTGATATAATTGTTGATGATCAAGACTGGAATATTCCGTTTGCCTTTAAAATGGAATAAATCGTCCATTATTTAACATGAAACACACCATCAAGGATATATTGATCGTATAGTGTAGCTTGGGTGTACGCCTGTACGCTTGTAAGGTGTACCTAACTGTATTTCGGTGGCCTGTATTTCTTCTAACTCTATTGACGCACATTTAAAGTAGGTAGCTACCTACGTGTCTATCATTATGTATGTAGTTATACTATTTTGTTTGTTCTTTATTCTACAATAACACGTTTTGGGGCTTTGTTAAATACTTTTTGTATTGCGTAAAAGTATTCTTACGCAGGTGTAGGTTACCTTGAAAATGTGAGGTAACTCTGAATAAAAAAAGGCGTTTCCAAATTGAAAAGTTAGGTTATGTTTGCATTGTTGAATTTGCAAGGCTTCGTTATACGTGTAGTCAGAGCCTACCGACCTAATTAATCAACGGATATCCTCCACACGTCATTTTATGCACGAAATTTTGGTTTAATTGCCAATTAGACTTACATTTAGGTTTTAATTGGTAACTAGACTAACTAGATATATATAAAGGAATTTCTGTACATCGCCATGCGTCCATGGCGAAGTACGGAAATTCCTTTTAGGTTTCAGCTGTAGGTAGGTACTATTGCTTAATCATTTTATACTTAACAGTTTTCATGTAGATATGCAAAAATCTAATGTATTGAACAAGAATTTGTTTTACAGAGTTTGATTTACAATAATCTACAAATGGGTATATAAAAAGTATATTTGTGGTGCGTTGTAGGTAGTTGGATATTTACATAATATTTAGAGATACAGCATGCTGCAGTGTAGATTACTGTGAGCACGGAGCGCCAGTAACTGGTTCAGTCTCGCGAGAGTTGCAATTAAAACGACGATTACGGTCATCACGCTTCGGTTGTCCACTCTCACTAATTAAGGTTTATTAGTGGCTTGGACTTTAATCGCGGCAGTAACCTTATACATAACATAAGATAATAAACAAAATCATGTCATGTACATTGATAAATTAATAAAGTATAATATTGTCACTTGGAGTATAATGACCGATCAATGCACCGACTCAAATTCCATGTATAGAAACGTGAATAACGTGACCAAGTCAATATTTAAAATCCAAACTCCGCTAAATGCCGATGACGTCTAGAATACTCTTTCCCGCCAATTCTTTCGAACACCGAACGAATTTTCTCGATCAATCCTCGTGTAACCGTGTTAGGGCGACTCTACATTATTCCGCGAACAAATACTTAAATGTGAACATTCCCGGGATTTTATGTGAATATTTTCCTTATTCTAAGTATGTTCCAAGTTATTAGTTTTTGTACAAGACTTGCCAAGGTAATTCTGTTATTAGTATACCTTTGAACAGTCGCGATCTGGACTTCCCATGTCGTGTTATATGTCTGTGGTTGGTGAGGAACCAAGCAGTCCTTCGAGGCGTGAGTATGGAGGCGCCCTTACAGTGAACGCTCGCTAGTATGTATGTACACACCGATGTTCTTTGGCGTTTTGTTTCATAAACATCGCTTCGTTATTCATTGGTCGCTGCGAATGGAAAGTTACTGCCAATGGCGGTTACAGTGACGATATTGTTGATAATATTGCTTGACGTATTGAAATATAACAGACAGACATCTTAGTGATTCTTCGGAAATTATCCGAGGTATAATTAGGACTCTATCGGTTATTAATGTTATTAATAGAAGGTGCTCCAGATCTTCTCTAATCGAATGCATCCTATTTATGTTAGCAAATTCATTGCCTTATTGAATAACGAATACAAGATTTAAGGTTCTCTATTTAAAATTTCGCTTTTTAATAATTCTGGGTTATAATGTTCTGCTAAGTAACTTGACCACGTGTTTGATAGTCATGGCTGCAGACGGGACTGCATGGTAGCAACTCAACAGTAATGATCACCGTGCAATTAGTTCTAGAAAGACTTTACCAGATCTATTGCCTGGTTATATAACTATCATCTGTGAAGCAGTAGTCTCCAAATCATATCACAGGTTATAGAAAACCGTTAATAGGAGTTGACCTCATTGCGTACGATTGAAGCATGTTAATTTAAAAAGTTTTAGTTAAATATATTACACCAGTTACATTTTCATATAATTACACGTGCTAGGCCAGCATTAACTAATTCAGAATAAAAACTCAGTAACAAGCCTGTTTTTCAAGTTTCGGCACATATTAGCCACATGTACAACAAACCTTCTTTTATCATTCCTGATTTCATGAAGCTGTGTATAATATAATTAATTGGTAATGGTCATTATCAGTTGTACCTGACGCAATGTTTATTTATTGCCCTCCAAGGCTGTCTATAGTCCGATGTCTGATGCATCGAAAGTACTGATTACAGTTGCGGTGGCGGCGTGCGATTGGCTCGCTGCGGAGGCCTGGCCGGGTGTGGCGAAACGTGTTGTGTTCGCTCCGCTCAAAATAACTACTATTCTGATCTGATTTGGCAAAAAAAGGCTACAAGGAAGGAATGTGGGTATTGCTGATATGCATGACTTGTGTTTTCTACATCCTACTTGAATGTCTCGCTTAGCTGTGACCCCTTGCACGGCCTTGTAGTGCGTAAGAAATGTATAAATTGCAATATACAGGATAATTTCCGATGTTTTTTTGGTGAAGAATGATGGTACCTGTATGAGGATGATGCCTCACACTCATCAACTGTTGGACTAACTAAATATGCAAGGAGTCAGCCTACCGATATAAGTTTTATCAAAAACTATGCATTTATTGTAAGTAATCCTTGCGGATATGATTTCTCCGTCTCGTATCAGCACGTGACCGGTGGGCATAATGTTGATGCTCAAACGTTGAATTCTATTCACGAGCCCCCACGCGTCGATGCCGAGACAGATGTTCAAAGTACAGCTGTGTAGCCTGTGTACTTACATCAAGTCACACCAGCTTTCTAAAGGGGTAGGCAGCGAATACTAAACTTTATTTGCTACGAACCTTACATTCCCTATTCGTTTTATTCATTGTGTAAAAGTAAATAAGGGTAGAAACTAACTAGCCCCACGTACGCAAAGTTACGCAACATATTATGATTTGGACGCCAAAAATCTATGCCATCGAGATACACTAGTCCTACGATGCATCGGGCACGTTAGTCATCTCGTGTTGCGTTGCATAACGTTGCGTACGTGGACACTCTTTGTTTCTTAATTTTCATACTTGTATATATCTATAATTTATAAATAACATATAAGTATTTTGCGAACAGCTCTCAGACTAGCAAGCAGGCACGTAACGATTGCGTAGTTTTTGCAGACCTCGCCGATATAATTATTATTTGCTGAATCGATTTAGATTAGACGAACGCAAAACAATTTTGATTATTGCAACGAGGTCGTTCGATGTTAGGTAATTATTGTTCTAGGAAGTTATGCGGTAAGGCTTACATTATTTAACCTTTTAACTTGTTTGAATATTACTAGTTTCGACTACCTAGGTAACTCCAATTTTAGTCATGCAGTTTTTGTTTTTGTTGTTTTTATAGGTAGGTATCAACCGCATATTATTTCATTCAGGCTGCGTTACCTAGATGTTTTGTAATAAAAGGTAACTTTTTATAATGACCATTGGTCACTGTAAGGTCAATTGGCGTCGGTTCAATCCAATAATAATCTACATTAAGTCTTGTATGACCTCCTAGATTGTAAATGTCTTCTAGGTAGGTAATAATGATTTATTTTCAAACAATACCTAGCTAAATATTACGACTAAGCATAATTGTGTTGATCTTAAATCTTCAAGAATATTATACTTCAAAACTAGATACTTTATAGGTTACCAAAGTACAACTGAAAATCAAAATGTAGAGTTTTAATGTGAATGTAAGCAGTCTAACATTAAATCAGGACTTATTTTTATCACCAGCATTACTGGTCTGAGACACGAAGGAATCTTGGTGCCGATACCGGTTTCAGTTGCTTACACAAAGACAGGCGACAGGCACTAGTCGCTCGTCTTGAACACTGAACGCTCTTTATTATTTCCCTTACAAGTTACAAGGCAATTCAGGCATGTACACATTTTCCCCATGGACTGTACTTGCGCCAAAAGTTATAAATTCACTTCTTACCCGTGGTAATGCCGGTGGTGCTACTGGTAGTACCTCATATCCTATGTAATAATGAAGGAGCCTGAGCGAAACATTTCAGTTCAAAATTTATACACTGTAAAGCCACCTAAATTCTAATTTACGTACAACATGTGATAAACATTCAAATTTAAAGCTGATAGGTGTGTACTGGGTCTACTAGGTACAAACGTATTACGAGGGTCAAACTGAAAGTTCTTAGAAAATCAAAAACTGATTACATTAGCCAGTTATTAGTTTTATTATATCTTTTCAAAATATTGTCCATTCACGTCAATACACCGCTGCATGCGATGGAACCACTGGGAAAAGCACTTTGCCCACTCGTCTTTAGGGTTCTCTTCAATGGCATCGCGATACGCAGCCACCGCTTCTTCAGCATTCATAAACCGCTTTCCTTTAAGTTTTTCTTTAATTTTTGGAAATAAATAAAAATCACAAGGGGCGAGGTCGGGGCTATACGGCGGGTGACCCAGTAATTCAACGTTTGATGTCGCCAAATAGTCGATCGTTCGCTTAGCGGTGTGCGACGAGGCGTTGTCGTGGTGAAGGAGGATCCTACTGCGAGGTCGTTTCTCTCGAACTTTTTCCAAGACAAGTGGCAAACAATTGGTAGTGTACCATTCTGCAGAAACTGTTTTTTGATCCTCTAACACAATTGTTGCGAAATGACCTATCCTTCCAAAGAACGAGGCCACCATTTTTTTTCCCGCACTTCGATCTCTCTTCACTTTAGTTGGCAACCTCTCGAAAGGAAACACCCACTGAGCAGATTGTCTTTTGGTTTCAGGATCATAACAGTAAATCCAGCTTTCGTCACCTGTTAGTATGTCGAACACAGCATTTGAGTCACCTCCGTTAAATCTTTCAATCATTTTACGGCACCAATCCACACGATGGAGTTTTTGAGCCTCAGTCAAATTATGAGGTATCCACCGGGCGCAAAGCTTCCTGACTGCTAAATGTTCGTGGAGGATTTTGTGCACTTGACTCATACCGATGCCTAAGCTTGTCCGAATCTGCTGATAGGTCACTCTTTTGTCAGTCTCTATCATACGCCGCACAACACAGATGTTATCTTCAGTCGTCGCCGTAGAAGGCAGTCCCTCACGTAAATCATCAGTGAGATTAGTGCGACCACGTTTAAACTCATTAAACCAGTTGTAAACTGTCGCACGAGATGGGGCTTCATCGTGAAAGGCCAATCGTAGTCTATCATAACTTTCTTGTTGACTTAAATGACATCGAAAGTCATAAAAAATCATTGCACGAAAATTTTCTCGTGTTAAATTCATGTTAACGTGACACAGACAATTTTCAATTTGCCGCCAAATCGTAAAACAAATGACAAATTAATGAAATATATACTCAGTAATATTGGCAAAGAGTTCTATTTTCAAATTTTAGAATTATTTTTTTATTATATTGTTTATAAGTGGCCAGTTCTAAGAACTTTCAGTTTGACCCTCGTATCAGTCAGTGCGCCTTAATAACTATAAAATACCTATAAACTCGTACCTACCTACGTGTGCAAAACATCCTACTGATTAGAAAGTGACTTTGTACCCGTTTTTCGAAAACAATCTATAAATAAAATATGATTAAAAAAAGTCACCAAAATTATGAGTCATATATTGCCTAATTGTTTGCGACTATGTTGTCATCATTTTGCGACTCAGCATTACGTTGTATCATTTGATATCTAACATTCCGTTTCTTATCACTGACACACCTCTATGTATTCGTGATCAGGACATTGATAAGCTCCGCTGATAGTATGAATAACATAATACATTACGATGTTCTTTAAATAGTGCTGGTGGTGTGTACTACGGAATACAATGGGCAATGACCTATGGTAATTGGATTTTTATAAAATTACGTAATAAAACACTCCTATGCATTTGGCACACACACACTACACACGAGTACAGTACGCTATCTTTTGGCACAGGTTAGGAAGCTAGGTGAATAACCTGCATAAGTACCTATAGTAAGTAGGTATTATATAGGTACTTACCTAATAATGACGGGACTTATGATGACCAGAAATGGACTCCTGATAAACACTGTATCATTTTTGCTTTTATTTCCTATCACTGCAACTTAAAAATGTTAGAAACGAGGGTTTAAATAACGCCTGATGATTACAATACCGTATACCTAATATATAACAATATGATATAGTAGGAAAATGGTAACATTAAATTATTAACTGATATAAGTTACCACAATTTTATTATATTTTACTAAAGCAGCATGTAGGTAGCATTTTACTATTGTATAATCGTACGATAATACAAAGATGTAGTTAAAGGCTGTATAATTATAAATCCATCAATATTGAATATTTGCTTACACATAAAAAAAAAGTATTCTTACCTAGCAACGAGGATTTCGGTAAGAAAATACAGTCACCATGTGAACTATGAAGGTCATTAGGCGTCATCACCTGCTTAAATATTTTACATATTATATCAGATGAGAATACCGAAGTGTTTAATTATTCAGCGTTGTTCAAAGTTATTCAAAAGTGGAGTCGCAGGTTAACATGGCTGGAAGACCAGGTCACCGTCGATGGATGTGCGTCGCCTACAAAATAATTCAATGTTTCAAGTGATTGTTATTGATTCGACATTGGCGCCATCGATCACTGTGATGAATTGCTACGCAGTTCTTCTGTACTCTTAATATTCACTAAATGATCCATAGCCACGTGTTGGCAATACTACACTTATGGTGTCATCATACATCTTCCAGAGCAAGGTGTTAATTAATACTCGGGTCGGTTAACGACATACCATTTGAAATGAGACAATGCTTTTTAATTTGTTCTGTGGTCTTTTTACACACAGGCAATTTAATATCTTTTTTAGACCTAACTAATGTGCAAACCGTAAGATTCATAGTTAGTAACATGTAGAGTTAAAACTATTTATTTTTGTAGTTGCGACTTTCTTGCAATTCTTTGGTACCTACAGTGAAACGACGCAGTACCTCGGATTGGCAAAAGAAGACATAGAAAAGGTTTAATACGATTATGGTAGACTATAGGAAATAAAGCACCGAAAGCTGTTAGTTACGCGGTATTGGACTATCAACGACGATATGTTAAGGAGCGATGGAGAACTATCTTGCGTCAATTCTCGTGTTTTAGTATTAATATCTATCGATTCATATTTTTATAACTGGAGCTTTTTCTCAGTTTTCGCATAAACATCAGTTTCAAAACAAGTCTATGACAATACTTAAGGCGGCAAAATTTTCTTCACTCACATACAGATCGCAGCATGTATGACGCAATTATGCCGTTGTCTTTGTAAGCGCCTTCATTTACTTTCAAATGTAATGCGTCAACGTCACCTAATTAGTATTCTTTGTAGATAATGCTGCGAATGGCGTCTTGTAATTAGATAAATTGGGATTAGATGTAAGTATACAACTGGAAACATGATCGTTTCCACCATTTAATCTTGCTTTTGGTGGAGAATTGGTAGCACTATGCTTAGACAAGCATTTGTTTAGAACTCTTCAGCACTTAATTTTGTGACTGTTAATTTTGTTAGATTTATTTCGCAAAAAACAACCATTCACATGGAATCCATTGTATCTTGTCTCATTCACAAATGATTATCTCGTGCGAGGTGTGGTCCACACAACTAACGCAGATGTCCACTGTGTCATCGGGTCGTTAAATTTTTTTATGAACAACAATTCTTGCACGAAATGTACCTAAACAAATGTGTAAATTAGCTCGTGACCTATAAAATGAACTATTACTACCTACTATACAAGATATTATACTTGTGATTACGTAACTACATTTCCTTTCATTTCCATCGATAAAATCAAATCTAAGCTGTGTGGCTTGTATTAATTTACGGACAAGTGACGTCGTTGTTTAGCTTCTGTGATTTATTGCAGTCATTAGCAATCTATGAAGTGTATGGAGTATGAAGGAGGGCTTCATGTTAAACAACGATCCATAGTAGTGGCCAGTCATCATTAGTACGCATCGTGGAAACATGTCGAATGTTCACTCATTTAAACTTATTAAGTACTGCAGTAGGTGAGCTTGTTTTTACAACATGGAAAATTACCGCCAGAATTAAGAATACCGAGTGTTCACTTCATATTATATAGTATTGAACATGAACATGAACTCAATTTAATGCAATGTGGACCTTTTTAGAACTTTACATCATATTAGTTTTCTTAGATTTAATTACGAGGATACGATTTACCTGCGCCATGATAGAGTATCTCCGCATCCAGGTTTATAAGGGTTTTTTTTAATAAGTGTGCACACATTTTATGGCGTTCTGTCGCTTTTATAACGTTACTGTATAAAATATAATTAAACTTAGGCAAAATCGGAAATGGTCTGCATAAGTTTAACCGACGAGCGTATATGAGCAATGCAATGCGAGTGAATGAGGCGAAAAAAGTATGCCAAGAACGTAACAAATGGAAATCCGTGGTCTCTGCCTACCATTCTGGGAATTTATCGTTCTGGGAAGCAGGCGTGACTTTATGTATGTATGTGCGTATATATAGAAAAATGGCCACTAATTATTCTAGTCGTTTCAAAAGATTTTTTAGACGTTCAATTAAGTACATATAAGCAAGTTTTTTTGTATCGATCATGATATCATATTGGCCTAGTAGCTTGTGTCCGTGCAAATATTTTTTTGTCAGTCAAAAAACCAACACTTGCGAATATCAGTGTTTGAACAAAGACATTAAAATAGGAACTTTGATTTTTAGATGACCTCAACTTATCACTTCTGTATTTGCAAAAATATTGAGGAGCAATAATAATATAAGTAAAGAACTACTTCATACAAGGTACTAGTGTGTTTATATTGTCAATATTGAGTAAGAATTGAAGAATACGGCAACACATCCTGGCGTATTTCTATATAATATTGAAACACAAAGGAGAATGGGCTTTTTGTCCCCACCTTGTATCAAGCTGTTACGTTATGTCATTGTAAAGGCCTTAATAATAGCTTTATTTTATTGTACGACACCAACATTGGTCACACTTGTGCAGGGGAGGAACTATGACTACTTTTCTTCTAGATTTATCTGGACAAAATGTTCACTTATGTAATGGATAATGATAGGTATATCGTACAGGCTGAGGACAGCTCCCATACTACATTACCTTAAACTTTCTACATGCCAAATTTCATCAAAATCCGTGCAGCGGTTAAGTCGTGAAGGCGTAACAGACAGACTTTTTTTCACATTGATAATAATAGTATGGATTTTATTGAAACAATACCTGGTGCAAATAAAATTAAGAAACCTGAACCTGATCTTTATCGGCCTTGTATTATACTATGTACTTTATGCTCAAGGGATTACCTGTTTAGCAATCATAATCAATAACAATACAATAGGATTATCGTCTATATCAATGCTATCATGACAATGGCAAATAATTATAGATACCACGTGTGAATATTCCTCATTACAACATACGAATACATTTTTGCTTTGGTGTTAGTAAATTTAATCTTAGCAGCGTTAAAAAATAAAGTCTATGAATGATTATTTTAAACGTTGCCCCACATTAGGATTTTTTTCTGTATCGTGGGTGCGTTTCACACACATGAAATATTACATACCCAAATACCCAGACTCGGGACAAACATCTGTGGATCACGCAAATGACGTGCGGGGATCGAACCCGCAACTCTTAGCGCAGTATGCAATCTTTTTAGCCACAGCGCCAATAAGGCTAATCGTCATAATGAATAAGGCTAAACTGTGAAGCGAAGGTTTTGCTAATCTTGTCTGAATATAACTTGGATCTACATAGCGTTGTAGTTTCACAGAATGTAGTCCTCGCAAAAAAAGCTCCTAAAGCTTTTATAATGTTTTCTAATAGGTACTAATAAAATACCACAATACAACAAATAATAGAAGTTTTACTAAAGCACAGATCCATAGTATTGCATTTACATTTAATCGCAGGTTCCTATTTGCCCATGCGCTGTATGGACCACTCCTGCTGGCAGAGCGGGCACCGGTTGTTCTGCTTCACCCACAGCGACATGCAGCAGAAGTGGAAGCTGTGGTTACATTCACCCCACACCACTACGCAGTCTTGTTTGCCGTAGGAATCCTTCTTGCTCTCACCCTGACAGCGCAGACAGGCGTCTGTGAAAACAAAACAGATAAGCTAAACATACATATTTTAATAATATAGCTTAAAATAGACGACGGATAAAGATGAAGACGGATTAGGTTTAAGATATCGATAACAATATTATTGTATACTTTTATTGCTTAGCAACCAGAAAATTGCTGTATTATTTATGTGTACGAGGGTCAAACTGAAAGTTCTTAGAAAATCAAAAACTGATTACATTAGCCAGTTATTAGTTTTATTATATCTTTTCAAAATATTGTCCATTCACGTCAATACACCGCTGCATGCGATGGAACCACTGGGAAAAGCACTTTGCCCACTCGTCTTTAGGGTTCTCTTCAATGGCATCGCGATACGCAGCCACCGCTTCTTCAGCATTCATAAACCGCTTTCCTTTAAGTTTTTCTTTAATTTTTGGAAATAAATAAAAATCACAAGGGGCGAGGTCGGGGCTATACGGCGGGTGACCCAGTAATTCAACGTTTGATGTCGCCAAATAGTCGATCGTTCGCTTAGCGGTGTGCGACGAGGCGTTGTCGTGGTGAAGGAGGATCCTACTGCGAGGTCGGGTCTCTCGAACTTTTTCCAAGACAAGTGGCAAACAATTGGTAGTGTACCATTCTGCAGAAACTGTTTTTTGATCCTCTAACACAATTGTTGCGAAATGACCTATCCTTCCAAAGAACGAGGCCACCATTTTTTTTCCCGCACTTCGATCTCTCTTCACTTTAGTTGGCAACCTCTCGAAAGGAAACACCCACTGAGCAGATTGTCTTTTGGTTTCAGGATCATAACAGTAAATCCAGCTTTCGTCACCTGTTAGTATGTCGAACACAGCATTTGAGTCACCTCCGTTAAATCTTTCAATCATTTTACGGCACCAATCCACACGATGGAGTTTTTGAGCCTCAGTCAAATTATGAGGTATCCACCGGGCGCAAAGCTTCCTGACTGCTAGATGTTCGTGGAGGATTTTGTGCACTTGACTCATACCGATGCCTAAGCTTGTCCGAATCTGCTGATAGGTCACTCTTTTGTCAGTCTCTATCATACGCCGCACAACACAGATGTTATCTTCAGTCGTCGCCGTAGAAGGCCGTCCTTCACGTAAATCATCAGTGAGATTAGTGCGACCACGTTTAAACTCATTAAACCAGTTGTAAACTGTCGCACGAGATGGGGCTTCATCGTGAAAGGCCAATCGTAGTCTATCATAACTTTCTTGTTGACTTAAATGACATCGAAAGTCATAAAAAATCATTGCACGAAAATTTTCTCGTGTTAAATTCATGTTGACGTGACACAGACAATTTTCAATTTGCCGCCAAATCGTAAAACAAATGACAAATTAATGAAATATATACTCAGTAATATTGGCAAAGAGTTCTATTTTCAAATTTTAGAATTATTTTTTTATTATATTGTTTATAAGTGGCCAGTTCTAAGAACTTTCAGTTTGACCCTCGTAACTACAGAGATCGTTACACCCTATATAACTAATCACCCATGGTCGAACGTGACGCAAAACTGCTTCTTGTCGAGATAAGGTTTGAGTTGAGAGTACTTTACTTAATAATAGAAGTATGAGCAATATATGGTCTATTTCAGTACATAAGTACAAACGCCAAATTGTAACAATTAGTTAATTTAATGAAAAATACAATCACACTTATCTAGACAATATATATTCGCAGGCATAAGGTATGTTCGCACGGTTAACAAACATATCCACGACTCGAAGCTTGATTGTAATTTGTAGTTAGTTATATAATAGGTTGCGACTAGTTTGTCTTTAATTAAAGAACATAAATGCTGGTATTATTACGTGGCCGAGGCCATACGTCACGTCAGTATTTTTTCAGCCCTTGGCATATATGTGGAGTAGGTATACATTACGAGCGTGCAATTTATATAGAAAAATATATGCGATTCCAATGAAATTTTTCCAACAATGTAGAACGGTTCCGACTATTCAGTATTATTCCATTTTTAACCGTTTTAGAGTGACGCATTGAATGACGTTTGTGTTGTAATTAGGGTGTCCTTGGTTGTCGACTCTTACTTATAATTTTAATAAACATAAACACCATTCTATCAAGTATATAAAACAGAATAAATTAATGCACTACCACTGATAAACATATTAATATTATTATCATAAATTATATCTATCACATCGGTAAAAGATTACTGGAAACAAAATATTTATATTACGCGTTAACACCAACATAGTTATAATAAGTAGAATACTATTCCGTTTAATAATATGGAATTGCGATACACAAAACTTTCCAACTTTCTAAAAGTAAATAGGTACTTTAAGTAGGATATCACAGCCAAAAGCTCTAATAACTTATTGGATTATAAGAATGCATAATTAATGTGACAATGTCGGAAACTTGTTTTTCCACTGTACAACTTTTACGCCTATATTACATATTCATTTTAATAACGAATTCCATGGTAATGATGCTGTCACTAGATAGTTCCTGTAGCGACCAGTGTCGGAGTGAATTATGTTCAGAGAACTGGCTCAATCCTCTGAATACTGAAATTTGTTACGACTCCAGTTTTTAAGAGCAGTACACGTTGGTACCATTTAAGGTATACGACATTAGTAAAATATTTATTTTAGATTTAGATTTGAATTTATTATTTAATAACTAAATGAAGGTTAACTAATGGAATCTCTCTTTCACTCATAGGTTTGCTGTTAGGCAACTACATTTTTGAGTTAAGCTCCTCCGTGTGCATTAACTTTCAAGTATCTGTATGTATTTTATTGTGTGCAATAAAGAATGGAAACGGTGGATACAACGGCAAGTTATCGTTCATTGTGGCGTTCTAAGGGAGAGGCCTGTCAACAGTGGACGTCTTTCGGCTGATGATGATGAATAAAGAATTAAATTAAACCTAAGAGATTGTTTACTTTCAGTGCAAAGATTAAAGCAGTAAATGCGCAGAAATACACATAGATGCTTTTGATTCGATTAGAATTAACGTCGCAAATTATATTAATTGCGGGTGATACAGTAATCATATTACAAATATGTGTTCTCTGACGGCTGCCTTAAGATTAAACAATAAAGGCACGTTGTGATACGGAACCGACATGATCTTAACGTGATATTGTCAATGTTTCAGTATTTACCTACGATGTGGTCGCATGCACGCCACATGCAGCCCCACAGAACTGTACAGCATATTAAGTAGCTAGATTAGTTCTACATTATTATGTTAATCCTCGATATTGTTAAATCAAACGTTGCATATTAAATGTAAAATAGTTAAATAACAAATCAGAATAGTTCAAGGATATCTAGCTAGTTTTATTCGTTATAACCGGATAGATTTCATTTTACCAAATTTTAGTATGTAGGCTTTGAAATAGGTTTATTATTATTCAATCTTCTCGGAACGTATAGGTTAGCTTATTTGGTCGTTATTGTTGGTTTTAGTAAAACAAGAATTCTGCTAAATATAGGTATATTTTTTCTTTATTTGCATAAAGGTCATCCTAATTACCACTGACTCTACATTGGAAGAACAACATAGCTCATAACAAATGTATCCACATACACAATGGACTTCTAGTCTTTAAATCGCCAACTTGCTACAGAGTACCACCATGCATGTAATTATATACTACCCAAGGAAGTAGATACTGATCTCGTCCTTTACTAGTTCTCCACCATTCAGGGCAACCAATATTATAATGTTTAAGGTTGTGGTAGTATAAGTCTAGGGGCTACTCAGATACTGGATAGTCTGAAGACTACAAATCACCGTTAAAATTTAGGGTTAGTCGTAATTAATTTGATACCATAAACTACATACCTACATTGAAAATTGATTGTGGTAGAGCCATTTGAACGGTTTACTTATGTTATAATATTTAATTTATATTCCATAGCCTACACGTGTTGCCGTTTATTACTTGTATTAGCAATAAATATAATGTTAAATTAAATAAGAAACTCTACACATTACATTTAGAAACATAGAGTTAGTGTACACCTGTTTATTACAAAAGATTCGAGATGCAAACGTGACTGAATTCGATTTATTAAACTGAATCACAAATGATAGTATACCAACAACAAATACGTAAAACAATGGGGGTGTGGTGTACACAACGAACCTAATACAACAGCCAATAAATTACAATTTAGGCGACACCGCCCCTTAATCAAGTTCAATCACGGCATCGCAGACACTGCGCGGACGCACGTTTACCCGATTTGCGATATTGACCTTTATTCTTGGCAAATTGAAAGAGAATATAAATATATGTAAATCACACTTTTATGTGCTATCAATATTTCTATTAGATAAGTAAAAAGACGCGAAAGGCTCAGGCGAATATGGCGGGACGATTTGGACGCCTTTCAAAGCTACTTCGCCGAGTTGGCTGACAATAGGGGAATTTGGAAGTCCGGAGGAGAGGCCTTTGGTTTGCAGTGGGACACAGGCTATATAAAACAAACATATTAACTGTTACAAATATTATAAAGTAATTTAATGAAGTTTTAATAATAAAAATTACTACACATGCAAATACTGATATTAGTTCTTTGCAGTTACTTGCAGTTATTTGTAGTTATTTGCAGTGTAGATTACATCGATCCGTTCAGTCGTTTAGTGTTGATGAACTAATAAACAAAAAGACGATAGTTACTTGTGTACAATGATGAGGGCCTCACAGAGAGACGTTAAATATGACAATGTTACACGTTAGTACGGATTTCGAAAACTAGGATGCCCATTCTACGATTAAATCGGAGGATCTTGCTGTAACCTTAACAACAATTGGTGAACGTAGCGTGACATTGACTAGTATAATTGCATTGTTTTTTTAAATGAGGTTTACAGCTGTTTCATATCCTTAATAATATCAAAATAGGATGCTTAATTAACAGCTTCAAAGAAAAAACATTGACGTAACGTTTGATTACTTTTGAACATCGAAGTCAAACAATAGACGATTTTGATATCGAGGGGTGAAAGGCTAATTGGTTTAAGCGACATTTTTGCAACTTTACAGGAGAGCCATTTAAAGTTTGAAATTTTGGAAAAAAAATCATAGCAAAAAAACTTCTTAAGCTATTTGAATGGGATAAACTTGATTGAAATCCAATTAAAACAAGGAGTTATTGATGCTAATACCAAATAAATCAGACCTTTAATTACAAAGATAAATGTCGCTTAATACGAACTGCCTTAAGCCCAGAGCATGGAAAAAAGATTTAAGTGACGACGCAGTATATTTTCAGAGTAAGCCAAATAGTATGAAGTGGTGTAGCCCACAATTAAAAGTAGCAAGCTATTTATCTCAACTACCAATTTAGACTGAAATGACTTGCAGGCTAATTTACTTATGTGACAATGATATTGAAATTGTAACGTTTGATGTTGCATCTAAGACTATCAATGGCTGTTAAAACAACCTGGATATATTCAAATCACCAGATATCTTAGGTGCTTATATTGAATAAATACACACAACACAACATATACAAAAATAACTGAATGACTAAATGATTTACCGACTAAACAAAATATCAGAAACAAAATACTACTTGGTTAAAGTAGCACCCTGAGTGGAAAATAGACGCAGCTGAAAGAGCTTAAGCGACGCTCCATGTCGTATTCGGGTGACGGACAAATGCTTTAAGCGACATCACACCGTGTAATTGGTGGAAGTCAAAATGATTCAAATTACGTCTGAACGAAAAATTAGTAACAGGATAAACGCTTTAACTGTTATTGGATTATTTATCAGGGAAAGGGGACCTGGTTTATGTCTCGGTTTTTAATATCATTGTATGGTTCAAGTGAATAATTTTAAAAAAAATGCGAAATTTGCGTCGGTTAATACACTGCCACTTTGGAAACAACCTAAAAATAGTATTGTTTCAAGCGCCAAAAAAGTGCTCTGATTTTAATGAATCCGGCATCATTCGACGGAGAAAAATTTGCTGATTCCGAATATATATATAACTCAATATCGCCCTAGATGTCGCTTAAACCAAATAGCCTTTCACCCCTCGATATAATTTAAATAAGAAATATTTTAACGGAAAACTGCTTAAAACAAGCCCACAATTAAAAAGTTATAATATTGACATGCAATATATAATTATATTATCAAGAAATATTGTACCAATTAATTTGAAACATTGCCAATAAACTTATCGGTGAAAAACATTATCAAACATAATTAAAACACAAGATATTATTGTCTTACTAATTACCCTACCAAAAAAGTTCCCTGTACTTGATGGAACGGAAAAAAAAACAAAAAAAGCACAGACGAATACAGTCTACCAATTTTTTTCTTCGATTGTACATAGTCAGTACGCAGTGACATCATATAGGTGGATACCAATTATCATTCGTTTGATGGTAACCAAATATGTAGTGGAACACTTGTTAATACGACATCAAAATATCTACCAAGAATAAGCATTTGTTTAAACAAGAGTTGAATTTCAGGGTACAAAGTGCAATCGTGCGAATTGATACAGAAGTGATAATTTCTATATACAATTTCATACACGAGAATGACAATAAGCGGTAGTTGCTCGAAGTAGTTAATCGATTAACATATTTACCTCCACGACATATTTGTTTTCACAAAACTTTTAAACTAAAGAACGAGTAAGATATTTTTTTGTTAAAATTCTAAGTGTTCATTCATAATGAAAATTCAATTATTGGAAACAAAAATCTGTTATATTGGCAATAGTTAACACAAAATAAATAAAAATCCCCTTAGATATCTAAACCTTGATCCGGAAATACATGGGAATTCGTCATGGACAACAAGATGGCAACAGAGGATACTTAAAAAAATACTAGTATGCTGCAGTGCTGTTGTGTTGCTTTAAAGTAATTTATATACACTTGAGAGATAATAAACAGAACAAACTAAATAATAAAGTATTTCGTTGCCAAAATAAAATTCACAAATTAACACAAGTATGGTAACCGCAGGAAGGAAGCCTTTAACAGAACTCTAGGCAGACAAACTGTTACAAACCATTGGTTCTGCCTTCTTTTCTTTGCAAGCAACATAAAAACAACCAAAGATTATTTTAAACCACTTTTTGGACGAACAAATTCTATATCAACTCCTTTAAAAACACACGCACTGACAAACTTTCGCCTTTTAATAATATTAGTGTAATTAATACAGATATCACAAAGAACAATTTAGTATCTATTACATAGTGAAAGTAAGGGTAAAGGTACAATTTTAAAGTAGATTGTTAATTTTATAGTTCTACCTACCTACAACAAACACGAGCCTGTTTGTACTCTATGGCTGAAACAATATTTGTGTTTTTTTTATGAACAAATAACGCGTTTTCAGGTTTACCTTCATTAATAGTGATATAATTTTATTAAATAACGAGAAACTGCTTTAATTAAAATTGCCATATGTATTTCTAACATTTTCAGTTTTTTAAACACACAGCATTGTACTACATAACTTAAACCGTACTGACTCTACATTGTATTACCTAAAAAAATAAATTCTCACTGACTCTACCTCACCTACACTCTGTAATAAACATATTTGCAATGCAATTTTATTGAGAATCTGTTATAAATAGAAAGTGTCACATTGACTAAAAATATAGTGTCATGGAAGGAAGGAAAATTTTGCCACAGCGCTGTAGGCATACATGTATACACATTAAACTGCAGATTCTGCTTACCTACACACACTGTTTACATGTTTGCCGTCAGCACGTGGCAGCTTTTACAATCTCATTGTCTAGGAACAATGATATAGCTTATGTAAATATCACAGTCATGCTAATTTGTTTACATATTATATTTTTATTTAAACATATTTATTATAAGGTAAATCCGTGTATAAAATATTTGAAGAGAATTATTAATGACTAATTATGCAGTTAGCATTTCTTTGCAGTACATACTTACTTGTATATCCAGCATAAGAGGCGAGAACTTAATATGTAGTAGGTAATAACATAATGTGGGTAGTTTAGATTTAAAAGTTACAATATTCTTATAGGAAGATATTTTTTTTTTCGCATTATAAGAAATTGGCGACTTAGATAACGTCCTAGTTACAACGTCGGTCATGTCTCTACGACGGTTTACACGAGAATATTCTGATGAATCTCGTGTGCCAGATGTGCTGACATCTGTGCGCAAGAGGTGATTGCTCCCTTGAATCCCGTGCTGTTTTACACGTCGCTAATAAATGAAGTATGAGGCCATTTAAAAATATCAACGTTGAAATGTGATGGCGCGATTATATAGGTATAACTCTACATTTGTATATGAATTTAACTCTCCATTATTCTAATTATTTAAGACTAGGTGCGCCCCGCGGTGTTACCCGCTACATTTTTTCGGGATAGCAAGTGGCCTATGTGTTAATCTACGGTGTCAGCTACCTTCATATGAAATTTCATTAAAATCCATTCAGTCGTTTTTACGTGAAAGAGTAACAAACATCCATCTATACATACAAACTTTCACGTTTATAATATTAGTAGGGATTTAAAAATATTTTACAGGAAAATAAATAAGCTAGGTTTTTATGAAAAGCTTTCTATCTACATAATAATATGTATGTACCTAATATACTTAAAATGTTTAAATATTTTCGTTTTTCTCAAGAGTATTTTTATTATTTTTGATTCACAAGTGCGTGACTTGATTCAGGTTATCACAGTAGGTTACCAACGGTAATCCTAAGAACTAGGGTAAATTCGTTATCAGATACACCGCCATTTTTTTGTCAGCATATTTGTATTTACAGGAAGTGGCAAATACACTAAAACATCATGAGATAACCAAACCACTTTACGCGTGTATCTAATGCCACTTTACGCGTGGTCTATTGTGTCGGTGCGTAATAATTCTCTACTTATCAAAAAGTGAGTTTTTGTAAAAGATGTCATTTTAGATGATAAATAAATAGATTCATTCTCTACTGCACTAATCGCCGCACTCGGAGACTTTTAATAGTTACAACAACCAATAAGTAAAGATTTCAAGAAGATCTTTACTTAGTGATAGTTTAAGTTTTATAAGTATTTATTGAAATAGTTTAGCTCTACATTATTTAAATTTAAACAATAATTTACCAAAAGTTTTGTTGTAACTTTAGCTGGTAGGTAGCTTCCATAAATGTACAGGTACTGGTTTTACCAGAAGAATAGAAAGCAATAAATGATTGAATAATAGGGAAAATGCATTACCTATTTTCATATTATTTAATTACAAAATAAACTAACAGGTTATTTTGTATGATTCACCCGCAACATTTATAGGAAAATTACGATCACAAATAAAACTAAGGTCACTATTGATTGCCTAATTATTATACTAAGAATACTACAATTACTAAATGTTCCCGTACTGATCACCAACACTAGCGTACGTTAGGTACAAGTTTGTAGGTGTATATAATTATATTTGTACGCTCCTTGATTTACACTTTCACACACTTGCAGAGCAATGCATATAATATTATGCGTAAGTACTAATGTGTGCATGAATGACGTGTAGATGTTACTAAACGCTGGAAACGTGTGGGTATTACACGCTTGTGTTTGTCGGCCGATTCAGGTGCGCAGTGGTAAAAAACCTTTCTGAAAGATTATTTAATTAATTAAGTACTGGAAAACAATATAAGGTCAGCAAAAACGTAAAAAGTAGTATCAATAAAGGTCCGAAATTGACAGATATTATTCATATTTTACCTGTTATATAAAATACTAGCTACCTCTCGCGACTTCGCCCGCGTAGATTTCGTATTTCATGAGTTAAAATTTTCTTGCACGAAAGCCTTGCTTTTGTTATAAAAATTATAATAACGCCCGATACTATAAAACCGTTTTTAAAAATAAAAAAGTTTGTTGGCCCTTAAATTTAAATAAGCTAGTAGTATTTTGATCTATCCATATACGGCAATAATTACGCAAAAAACTGTTATCAAAATTCAGAGCTTAGCCGGAAGAAACAGACAGACAGACAAAAATCATGCATTTTGCTGTAATATGTATCGTATATACTATCATAATATTGTGCATTAAATAAAAAACTGTTATTTTGATGTTAAAAACAGGCACTCCAATTGTATTTATGTGTATTGATGATGATGCGTTGATAAAGCCTATTCGGTCACAATGTGCGCCGCAGATAATCTTCCAAAGGACACGGGGATGTAAATAAATAAAATGTTTACTAAAATTGCCGCGCACTTTTCACCAGTACTTTTCCATTACTGCCTTTGCCCATACACTGAGGTGAGCGTATACATGTTACGATATTGCGGCGCGTAGTAGCAAATATAATTTTTTATAAAATTTTGAGAGAATACTAAAACAAAATGTACTTATTAAGATGTTGTTATCAAGCTGTAATCATTGTTGTATATGCGAAAGTTCCTCATAAAAATATAATCTTTAATAAAAATGAATGATACAACTCGGATATAAGTTGCGTTATCTTTATATATTTTCTTTGATTAAATCAACTCGGTAAGTGGTAATGTATGTACGTAATTTATCTTGTTCGGATAACTGTTCATACGATGGTATTCATACAAGATTTTTTATTGATGCCTTCCCCAGAAACACTGCAATTACTTTTGTCGTGTTTCTTTTGTTGAGCGATTCATGTACTTATGTTTTTACCATGAAACATGTAAAGACTATTATCAGATTGATTTTCGCGTAGCGTTTGTATTTACACGTAATTTATGAAGTGAAATTTATAAAATTATAACATTTAGGATTGCATTTCCGTATTTGCTAACGACCCCTGCGAAAAACAAACAGCCCACTAAATAGGGCTAGTAAAGGGTCAATCAAGGGCCACTGTGATGAATAACTAATGTACGTATTAGCATTTGCAGGACCTGAACTACAGCATAAATGTATTTCCACGTTGCATTGAATAGGAAACGTTGTCAGAGGACATTCAGTACTCTCACCTTTCCGGAGGATTAATAAATGCATTTATGGTAATGAGCATTCCAGTCGGAGGCGCCAGGTTAGGCCGACTTCGTATTTGATCGATGTGACTCATTACTGCTTTGGGATTTTCTGTTTAATTAGGATTATACCTAAGTATTTATAGTTACCTCCACATCAGCATAATTCTGGCAAAAAATTTAGGCTGTATATGAACTAAAGTAGGCATAATTAAAAGCAAATAAAAATTATATTTTTATGTTGTGGAACCTCTTACAATTGTGATTTTCGAACGGAAAAATACAACGCAACTTGTAAAATGGTTAATGTATTTATGTAAACGACGTGGCTTCAATCTACTATAAATTTACCAATATTTTATTATACTACTACTATCGTAATAACAATGAAATCGTAAGTACTACAACCTGTAATATACTGCTTTCTGTTGATTGTCAACATATTTCTTCAAAATAAATAGCTTATTATTTATCATTAAACCACGCTTGGAACTTAAGTACCTATAGGCCATTTCAGACTGTTAACTCTGGATGTATTTTCATTGATAATATTGAATTTTCAGGTAATCTTACGATTTTTACCCAATACAAACAATTAAAACAAAAAAGGAATTTGTGATATTATTATTCTGTACGTACTTGTAAATTAATTTCTATTTTGATGGCATAGCTAACATTACCATAACACTAATTAGGTACTTATATTGTATTGTTTACATTTTTGTATAGGAATGAGGTCGTAATACACTGATTTACATTCAAGTTGAGAGAGCGGGCTGGTATTCGGGTTTTAGAATAAAAAAACACATCTAAAATGTGCTCTACATTATTCCGAAGGTGTTTGTTCCACGTGGGAATCAAAGTTGTTGCCTATAGCTGATGAAAGTCAAGTTTCAAGTATCGTCGCTGTACCATTTGGCTAGTCAAGTGACTCTATATCTCTGTGGCGGTTTTGAATTTCATGTTCGATGACAATCACTTTAGTAGTTTTTGTAACAGATATTACAAAAACTACAGCGAATACAATTTGACGGATGTGCTTACCTTTTTTTATAAAACATCGCTAACTCTTGGAAAAACACGAAAAAGGTTAACCAATGTAAAAAAAATAATTACATAGATGTAATGGAAAAATCATCTAGACTTGCAGAAAGGCAGATAATTTTGTGATGTAAGGTTTACATACCTAGAAGGTACTAGGTACCTACTACAAAAAGTATTTTTAAAGTGTCTAGTGTTACTTTTATATACGTCTCGTACTAATGCATAAAAATGAGTACCTATTCTAAAAAATATAGGTTGTTACAATATCGTACGCGTACTGTGGTCAAAAACATATGTATATCTTATATTTCCATTTGAAGCTTAGTATTATCGCTAAATGAGCGTTTAATCTTCTAGGTACACGAAACAAACGAGCATGGTACACGAAAGGAACGAGTATAATTCCTAAGTACAACGGGCTAAACGGCTAACTATTTCTATAAATAGGTTGGTTGCATTTTAAACGACTCGTGTAGGTAATTCATAGAACACTGCGCGCCTCTACAAGTACTATTATTACTTAATCTATGCACATAATAACAAGATCCGACATACATACATCGACACATCGCTTCATAAGAATATTTAATGGCTCTACCTCTGAATCGAACGCATCAATATGGGGAAGGGTTGTTGCATTGTTTGTTATAGGGTAACCGATATATTATGTACGACCACGCTCAGGCAATTCATAAAGCATCTATAATATAATATGATACTTAACGGTGTGGTTCTACTAACCCCGCTACAAATCCAATATTGTATGTCTACATAAAATCACCATGATAAGCAATGAATCACTGACAAGTATATTTAACGTATCAGATCTCAAGCATCACTTTACTTACAATCAGTGAATATGTAATACTTAATGTTATAAGTACAACAAGACTTCCATTAAGTTAGATAACAGATTGAGGCTGGTCAGTGTATAATAATGCGTAAATAAATGTTTACAGAGCAGCATTGAGCTCTAGATATCGTAAATTTGATTATGAGTTCATTTTTTAATCTCACTTATAAATCGTGGTGACCCTAGTTGTATACCCTGCGTTCAGTTTGACCTCTGTAACCCAATGCTCTTGCGTCGAGGTGGGCTCGCCCGATTAACGATTACTCTTAAGTACGCAAGCTCAGACACAGACTGATTCATATTATATAACCAGCATATCTATCCACTTCAATGTATATGCGTCACTTGGATTTATTTATTTTATTGGAAATACTGGATACTGAAATACATTATAAGGAAAATTTTCAAGAACGTCATATTACATTGACTCATAATAATGAATTATACGAAAACTTTCATAGAAATGTTATCATACTAAATTGTTGTTTGTTTTACGAAGAAAGGGACCTCATTTCTTAAAAATATCAATTTAATCCTAAAAGAAGATTAGACAATATTATTTGAACTGCTTATGCAATGAAAGCTATTTGCTTTTAAATGCAAAAACTGATTTCAGAAATATTTTTGTAATTTTTTATCGTACAACAAAGTAGGAAATTTTTAATCATTCTACAGGTAGGTCAAATAAAGGGCTATCGGTTGCGCTCGATACTGTATTATCGATCAGGTCGTAATACCCGGTAATTCTGTACACGGCACCGCAGTTACGACATATTGATTTTCTAGAAACTTGCACATGGCTCAGTTTTGTAGAATAACATTCGTAGAAGTAGACATAATAAAGATTCACGAAAAGAAACACAAAGCTTCATCAATACGAACTGATAGTCAAAACAATTGAAAAACTGTCAAATATTCACTGTATTTTATGTTATACAGCCCCCTTACCATGAAGCAGGACAAGTCACGATGTGGAAGCGAGACACGCTTCTGCAATGTAAACTGTCCTGCTTTAAGAGTTCATAGTAAGGGGGCAGATAAAAATAAAATAAAAACATCAGATGAGATAATATTTTGGTAAAACCTTAAGACTAATTTCGTGTTTGAGATTCTTACCATTACAATTTAATACTCCTTACGAAAAAACAAAAAAAAAATATTACCCCAATGTCGCAATTTTTTGCTAGCTCTCCGTGGAAATTTTTAATCGGAAATTTATCTCAATTTTTGATAAGATAAAACACTTCCACTTGGATGTAACGCGTGATGTATTTGTGTCTGCAAGATATGATTATACATGAATAATTGTTATCTTAACGTACCGTCTAGGAAAGGTACGAGAATTTTCACAACATCCTCGCATTAAAACTGCATTTCGAAAAGGCAAAAGTAAAGATATATTTTGTTGCCGTTATGATGCAATTCATTTGGCGTGCATGCAACAATATCAACATTACCCCGAACGATGGCCCAGAACTTTCGAGAATTCCGTTTCGCCGACCCTCCTGTTGTCGGAATATTCCACAGATTTTTTTTATTGTGTGGCGTGTTTGTTCCCTATAAGTGTAAACCAAAGTGCATTTGTGTGCCCGTGTCATTGTGTCTACTACGTTACCGCGGCATGATTTATTTTACATTAATAAAAGAGTGTAATTTATTATTTAACCTAAGTTTTTTTATGGAAAAATAAAGGTTCATAAGAATTGTAGTAATTAATATAATAATTATCTATTAAGCCCTAACATCGAAACAAAAAACAAAAGTAATACAAATAAAACTAAGGTTCATTATGTTAATTATAATCGAGGAAAATTTTATTTATATCCTACTTAATATTGGTGCGGTTTTAAAAGTATGCATTAACGAAACGAAACGAGTTTGACGAAAACATTGGTGCAGTCACGTTCACATTTTATTTTGGTTTTGATTTGTTATTCTTGGTTGTGTGACGTAGACGTGACGCCAAAGCTCCTGTCTGTGTGTGCGCAGTTCGCTCGGAGGCGGGGCAACGGCAAAGCTTTCGGGAATGCCGTTGTCGGGCCCGCCGTCATTCAGACGGTTCAGCCAGCGCACGTGACGGCTTGCACGCGCCTACACACGTTTATAATTACACGCATTCATATTCTAACAATGATAAACTCATGTTACAAAACCCCTCGTAGGTTTGCAACGAGAAAACTGCAACAAAAGATGTAGAGTCAACAGCTGTAATCTTGAATCTAGTCATCGTTGTAATCCACCAAATTACAAGTGCCTGTAAATCAGGTTTAGTTTAAGCTTAAAGATATTTTATTTAAATTTTATATGGTATCTGTAAAGTTTCGGCTATTCTTCAAATTTGTTTCGATTTATGTCAAAATATATTAATTTCAGAATATTACTTTATAATCTTAAACTTTTAATTAATGAGTTCTTGCGACGAATGCTTCATAAGAACGAACTCATACATCAATTGTAAGTCGATTAATTTCAATCAGACGAAAGTATCAAAAAATTCGTTTATAATATTATGTAGAAATAGATACATGGTCACACCTCTAACGTTGCCGGTTTTATAATTTGCTAAGTATATATTTTACATCTCAGGTTATAACTTTTAAATAAAAAACAACAATCAACATTTTTTAAAGGTTATGTAGTTTTCGTTTGTCGAATTATGATTTTTTAATAATACGTAGAGAATGCATAATATGTCATAACTGGTTAGAGAAGCTCTATGTAAGCTTAATAAAGGTAAAGATAGGTAGATTAAAGAGAAAAGGGTAAATATTACGGGCTATTCGCACTAGACAAGATTTGCACAACGTCTACGGATAACTAAAGTAAACCTACAAACGTAGTAAAATACGCTTCAAGATAAGATAACTTCTACCAAATAATATACATGGTGTGTTTAACACCAACCATTTAACGGACTTATAAATGACACTAAGTTTTTAAGTAGTCTAATCTCATCTTGAAAGTTACCTACTGTACTTAAAACTGTCAGCTTTATAGTAATAAGCAATATATGACTTAAATAAACCACCTCGATTTTTTTACTTTCAGTAAAAGCAAGTTTAGAAGTCAAAATTATAAGGAATGTGGCAGAATGATAATCTTATCTTGGACATGTAAATTAAATCACGTTTAAGTAAAGTCGTAACGACGCCGGCGCCGACAGCTCTTTATCAAAATATTCCGAAGACACATTAGATTCAATCAAGCAAGTTACAGTGCGTCGCACAAATCAGTTTGTATGACGTCCGCGACCCGCCTACAATTGTTCGACATAATACCGACACTTAGGTACTACAATACACACCGCAAAACCACACGCCGAACTGGCGCGGCCATCTCTTGTTCCAATCATAATAATGTTATTATTACAAATAACATATAAGTACAGGTATGTAGCACATGAAGCTAATAACAAAGTTCTATTCCATGACTAAGACAGATTTATTGGAGTGCATCATGAATAAGTAAAGCATTAATAAATTTAAGTCGTATTATTTAAATAAGTGTCATAACTTTAAAATAAAGATGACCACTAACATGCGTATAACGTCGAAATGAAACGCTCGGTGTGTCACGTACCGTAGAGCCACGCTCCACCGCATAGGACACACCCCCAGACGTAGCGGATTAAGTAAAGGCAAGCAAGGTCGCTGATTACGGGCCCGCCATGCCATGCGCCCGGCCGGCGGAGGTTGGCGCCGCAGACCTGTTACAGCCGCCACACAACACAAACAGAATGCCTGCCTAACAACCAGCGATGAGAAAAAGTTACCATCTCTTTAGTTGTAGCTATCCATACCACCAGGCTATTTTTAATAAAGCTTGTTAGGAATTTATAGAACTCGTCCTGGACAGTTTTAACTTTCAAGACTATCGGCGATATAGCGTTTATGTAAAGGTACAAGATGGGTTCATTCGATATTATACATGAACATTTTTCATGATATTACACAACTGTAGGGAAAGTATTTAGACAATATGGATTTTGTAGTATTAAAAAGTTTAAGTAGGTGACTTGAATTTAAATCTATTGCTGGTCTTGTAAAATATGTCTTGTAACTAGTAATTATTTTTATAATACAATTATACTATAATTACTGTGCAAAAAGTTTGCAAAATTAAAAAGACAAAGAAAAGAATAAACATTTTCAACGTCAGATGAGTTTACATGAACATAATTTCTTTTCTTTGTCTTTATATAGAATTCTTTAGGATTTATGTGTGCTTTCATTTAGGGTAGGTACAGTTAATACGGAAAATTGTATGCATGTAATGATGTATAGGAATAGAGTGTACTTTGTATAATACATAATATGAATACTGCCATGCGTACATATAACCTTGACGATTTCAGGATTTAGCATAACACTTCCTTGTAACAAAATATGAACATCAGTTTGACACTAATGTAATGTTATGATATTTTTAGCTAGGGAACTATAGTGATAATTGTTCGAAGATTAGGTAGCTCAATAGGCATTGTGTACCTTAGTAACCTGGCTATTGAAATTCTAACAAACTATACAAATATTCAAAGTAATTCAATTGCAAACAGCCGATGGAGCGATAGTGTGAGTGTGCCGTGCACAGAGCGCACACTGTTGACTCTCACGCCCACATGCACAGCACACCGACGTGGGGGGCCGGGGGCCGGGGGCGCCCGCACTGCCAACCTTCCTATAAAACACTGCGCTGCCATCTGCAAGTTTCAATAGATAACTCGATTGCTGAAGAATTCGGTACGCGTTGCCAACATTTTAACTAATCCAGAATTTGAAAATTTGTATGTTGTGCACCCTTGACGAATAGAAGCGCGGGAATTATAAAAACTGTTGAATGAAATTAATGGACTGTAAATAAAACAAATTTAAATAACACGTCGGCGGTAAAATTGTGTCAATTCGCAGCTGTGTGCCATAGCGTTCAAATGTTACTCCGGGTCGAGCAGAAGACGATATCCCCGGTTTTAACTAAGTGATGTGGACTAGTTGCCACTAGCAACCTGAACCTGGATTTTAAAGAACATTCTCAATATACTGTTAAAAAAAGTGAAATTTTCCATAAACATTATCATTTTGACGTTCCTTGACAAGTTTTCAAGTTAACGCTTGAGTGAAGCCAGCAAGATGAGCTTCAATAAGAACAACCCCAACACAGTTGGGAAGATCATGGGGTACCTGAAGCAGCTCTCTACCGAAATGGTAAGTTAACATAATTATCATTGTTGTTTAACCTAAGAGAAATAATATCTTATTCTATTATTTTATTTATCATAAACTTATTATAAATCGCTAATATTTTAATTATGTCAAACAAATTCACCTTACTTTATTACTTGGGGAACACCTTTATTATTGTTATAAACGGTTAAAACAAACTGATTCTAAGCACATTCTTATATTCGCCGAATTGTTAACGTCACTGAGGTTGTTTTATAATAATTCTTTAGAAAGCTCTGGAAAAGGCGCTTGCTTTACGACAGCCGGCCGCCGACGCCGACGATCGTACGGCCGCGCGTTGCCTGGCAACTAATGTGGATACACTGAACATACGTCTACGAAGTGGATTTTACTATACATATTGCGGTCTTTCTTAAATACACAAATAATAATGCATAGTTAACTGTAACTGCGCGCAAGATGCACTTTAAAAAGGCACGCAGGTTTGCGGATGACATTCAGGACCGCATTGAATCAAGACGACTTTGCAAGGCCAAGCCAACGGCTCATGTCGATGGCAAATTTTTTGCAAACAATGCTAATTACAGCAAACTTATTTAATGATTTTCATTTGAGAACAATTTGTAAAAAATAGTTGTTAGCGTCCCTGAAAAATTACATCAAAACACATTTATGCAAAATGAAAATTTTGTTTTGATAGCATTTTAAATTCAAGTGAAGTGGTTAAGACATTTTAATAGCGAATAAATTTAATATTTGAAGCATGCATGCATACTGTGCTCTATAATTTTCTTAACTTGCGTATAAAACATTGAACTGAGCTCACTAGCGACATCAAGTGTTACAATACATCTACGTTAACTTTCATGTCATATCTGTAATGAACCACTTTGTACGGATTTCAAAAGATGGCGCTTTTGAATGTTATGTCTTGGGATTTTTATATCAATGTGTATGATTTATGTCATACATGAAAATGTATACTCCAGTAAACCCAGTAATAACATAGATAAATTACAATCGGCTGGAGCCTGCTTTGCGCCGTATCCAAGAATCGAACATATCTCGTTTTTCAAATTTTTGCTCTACAAATAAGCTGCTGTCAGATTGTGGTGTCCCATATACCTGAAAATCTTACAATACAATAACAGAAAAAGAGCGTACACGATCCAACTTAATTGATCTAATAAAATTGTCAATAGAACAAAAATAAAATAAAGCTGATTAATATATTGATTCCTATAAATCCACTTTAAATAATTGATTTAAATTGTTGCAATTGAAACATATTTTTTAAAAATTATAAATAACATCGACCTTCATAATTGTAAACTAAACTTGGATGATTAGATGTGAAACACGTGAGCGTTTTCATGATCCGTAACTTCAGTGTCAACAACGTCAGTTTCCCGCGTGTATAATTAAATTTATAATCTATTATTATTTTAACTGTTGCTAATAAAAATATGTAGAAAAAATAATATAATGTTAAACACAAAAAAATAACAACACTTCATATTTTGAAACCCAATGTAAATTCAAATAAGTTTTTTTAAGTAAAAATGATGGTAGATACCAACAAAATTATTATGCCATATTTTTAAACAGTACCTGCAGCTAATTCAAAGCCACCTTATTAATATCTCCATATGGCTTGTTTTTGGATTAATTAAATTAGGCTTGCTTCAACACACGTGAGGCGTAAGAACATTGTTTTACAGAGACGCGGATTGGTCCGTACGTGTCCTAGCAACCGTATCGTACAGAAACTTCGTTTCACCCGTACGGGTCTCCCGGACAGCTGTGAAACCAGCCTTAATCTACCTTATAGCATCCGTTAAGATGGCACAACAAAAGATGATTTATCGCAATACAAATACAATCTAATGCAAAGCATTCATAACCGAGTGGTATGACCGTTGGACTGCTAAATCAAAGGTCGCAAACTGAAACACCGGCGCGCATGAATGACTTTTTGAATTCATAAGCGTACTATAAATTAGTTGCAAAAAACGGTGTAGGAAAACATTTTAGGGAAACCGGCACACCTGAGAAAATTTTCAACGGTGTGTAAAGCCATGTCAGAGGCCTATAGGCGGTTTAAACTCTGACCCCAGGTTGTTCATAAACCATGCAATAAGAACATTGTATGGAAGAACACAATATTTAAATTTAAGTTTAAAATAAATGATTAAGAAGCAAATATATCTAAAAGTATTTCAATTTCATAATTACTGTACTTGATTCCCTTTTTTTTAAATATATTACGAATGTATACAATACAATATAATTATTATAATTATAATATATATTACAAAAGGAATGTATTGTTGAAATATAATGGAAACCTCAGAGTAATTACTAATTACTCTGAGATGGGAACAGCGTGCATAGATTGAAACTAGTCTCAGGCGTAGTAAACATATTAAATATGTCGCATAAATAACTTCGTCAGACTTTAAGTATGTATTTAGAGCGACGTATATCTAAATAAGATGCAAAAAGTACGAATACATTCTCAACTCTTTTTGGTTTACTGAATGTAAACAAACGTCAGAGAAAGAAATCAGAATCCAGTTATCATTGTCATGATAATGTATAGTAATATGAATAAACAGTACATGGAACTCATTAAAAACAAAAAACATAAATTGAACAAAAGTTATGATACATTTAGTATTAAATCAGAGGTAATCAGAATAAAACGAACTAAATCAAATCTTAAATTGGTTTTAACCAATTTAGAGACTCAAAACTTATACTCAGCGATGTCCACTACAAAATGTAAACATCATACCGTCGTCAATGAACCATTGGTTACAGGTATGACATGCAAAGAAAATGTTTATACATTGTTTTATAAACATCATTATAACTAATGGACAATCGCACGATAACGTCAAGAATATCGAATGTGAGCGGTAGTGCTGTTTGTGCTCTTTATAGACTGGCGGCCTAGCCGGGTTTTGTGTACATTTATTCAATAATGATAAAAACGCGGAGGTCCTGTGTAACGTGGATTCAGGATTCTGTGTTCAGATCGGGTCATGGCAGCCATTACGCATATCACTAGGTTATCAAAAACATGCAGTGGCCATATGATAGTTTGTGGTCAATTATGAGCAATGTGTGTTTTCTTGATCTGACCTCCGACTCCCTGGGCTTACAATTCTTATCATCAAGACTTACGCACATTAGATAGCGGATATAATAAATGGGGTATGTTTGCGGGTAATTACTCTAGTAATGTGTAGTGAATTTGAGTGACCGGTCCATATTACTAAGTGGTGTGTTAAATATTAAAACCTAGTCTTTAACGAAACCAGGAAGAGAATAAACTGTCTTCTATAATTAATTTTATTATTTCAGGGTGGAAGCGAACAAGGTCGCCGTGGACAAGGCGACGAGGAGAGGTTGTACCGAACACGCGGACCAAAATACTCTCGGGTACCTTCGAAGCCGACACTATCAGCTTCCACGACCAGTACCTCGATTGCAACGTCTTGTGGGTCACAGGGTACTCTTGTGCCCAATTACGCTGCAATCCCTGAAATCGTTTCCACTGAGAGCAGTAGTGAAGACGAACAGGACTCGTTCGAAAATACACGACGCCATTTCCAGCAGCTTCGGCAGATCAGTCTAGGAAACGACTTCAAATACAAAATGGAGATGGAAATTAAAAGTGCTAAAGAGGAAAATTTGCGAAATTCTATACCTTTCGTTAAGCAGTTAAGCTTGGATAGCAATAAAGTAAAACCTGAATTTACAATCAATGGGGACACTACGCCATACGCTCCGACAACCCAACGACTCTTCCTGTGGACACAAGTGAGTACCATTTTAATCTTTATTAACAAGATAATTATTATTTTTGGTATGCCCTAAACATATACGGCTACATCTTTATAAATGTACGCACACCTTTCCTATGCAGTAAACACACGATTCATTGGGTTTTTTAATTTACAAATAGTCTTTCATACAAGTAGTAAAATCGTCGATCTCGATAAGACTTGTACTGAATGGTAGAAAGAAGTACAATGTAGTCTTAAATTGCTTTTTTATTATTCGGGAAAATTTCTCTTCATTCTATCGCCGTTCGTACATAAGTTAACACAAAAGTGCTTATAAGAACAATACCTATAGCAAACATGTGGTTTGTCATAAAAACTAATAAGTGCTCTAATGCTATAAGCTTATATAGGAAAGCTGTAAGTTTCTTTATATTCATATTGACTTAAGAATGAAAAACACCTTTATTCTATGTGCATACCGGTTTATGCATATTAAGTACACAGTTCTGGACTTGGAACCCTACATAAAGTGATGGTAAATAACTATAAAACGTTTCTATAGGGGTACGAGGGTGCGTACAGAATAAAAGCCAGACACCCATGGAACCTCAAAGCTTTCTGGACGAAGTTCCCGTGAATACGTGTGGCGAAAAAATCATTATTGTTTTATAAAATGTGTAACAAATTAAAAGTACCAAAAAATAAGGGGTCACTCCAGGTATTTAACGGCAGGGTTTTTATATTCCACCGATTACGTTAATAAAATGTTATATTTGTTCTGTTACAGCTTTTAGCTGCGTTTGCAGTATCCATGGGTTCCTTGATAGTCGGATTTTCGTCAGGCTATACCTCGCCTGCATTAACGACCATGAATAATTCTTTGGAAATGACTAAAGAGGAAGTGAGTATGATTAATATTTCTTTAAACATTATTAAAAGAATTTGCTATTAACTAAAGATGAAATTATTGTGGTATTACTAAAACATAAAATTAATAGGTTTCTTTCTAATTCTTTCAGCAAACTTGGGTTGGCGGTCTAATGCCACTGGCGGCTTTAGTGGGCGGCATTGCAGGAGGGCCTCTAATCGAATGCATTGGAAGACGTTGGACAATAATGGGAATGGCATTGCCATTCTTCATAGGATGGATTCTGATTGGATCCGCAACAAATGTATTAATGGTGTTTGCTGGACGAATTTTCTGCGGTGTATGTGTGGGTATTGTCTCCTTGGCTTTCCCAGTTTATCTCGGAGAAGTATTACAGCCCGAAGTACGAGGTGCACTAGGTCTGTTGCCTACTGCCTTTGGAAACACTGGAATTTTATTGTCATTTTTTGTGGGAAGCTATCTCGACTGGTCAAAACTTGCATTCTTTGGAGCTGCTTTACCTGTGCCGTTCTTTTTACTGATGCTGTTAACACCAGAAACACCACGCTGGTTGGTTACAAAAGGACGTACTGATGATGCTAAAAAAGCTCTACAATGGCTGAGGGGAAAAAATATAAACATCGACAAGGAAATGAAAGACCTCACAAGATCTCAAGCCGAATCAGATAGAACGGGTGGAAACGCTTTCAGACAACTGTTCACACTCAAATATATGCCAGCTGTACTTATATCTCTCGGATTAATGTTGTTTCAACAATTAAGTGGAATAAACGCTGTAATTTTCTATGCTGCATCAATTTTCAAAATGTCTGGTAGCACCATTGATGAAAATTTATCTAGTATCATAATAGGAATAGTCAATTTTGTATCGACATTTTTAGCAACTGCTATAATCGACCGTTTGGGCCGTAAAATGTTATTGTATATTTCCTCGGTTTCCATGATTACTACACTCATATCATTGGGAGCCTACTTCTATGTTATGGAATCAGGAGTTGATGTCACAGCTTACGGTTGGTTGCCACTTGCTTGTCTAGTTATTTACGTTTTGGGCTTCTCGATTGGATTTGGGCCTATTCCATGGCTAATGTTAGGTGAAATTTTACCATCAAAGATTCGTGGTACAGCTGCTTCTTTAGCGACAGGATTTAACTGGACTTGTACCTTTATTGTCACTAAAACTTTCCATAATATTATCGATGCAATTCATATGTACGGCACAGTATGGCTTTTTGCCGTAATATGTTTAATAGGATTATTTTTCGTAATATTCTTTGTACCGGAAACACGAGGCAAAAGTTTAGAAGAAATTGAAAGAAAATTAACTGGAGGTTCACGTAAAGTGCGGAGCATTAGCAGTAGTAAACAAATACAAAATGGCTGTTAAAATCAAAGTTTGTGAAATGCATAAGAATATTGTACATTCCAAATTTGTAATGTATGTAAAAGAACTGTGTTTTCCTAACACAAACTTTTAGAATATGTAATTAGGCAAAGCATTGAATATCAGTGCGGGTTGAAGACTGACTGGGAATGTAGCCGTAAGTTTTAAGTTGTGTAAATACTAGTGAAGTAGAATAACGTTTAAAATGTCTCGAAACAGTTCCTTTAGCTTTAAAATTGTAGTGGCATTCCGCTTTGCGACGGTGCTCGCTATTATTTTAGTTCCTTAATTTATAATAATTATGTATTGGATCTGTTTAGGGTGACTCACAAATACTGTGTTAATAAAATGTACATAAGAGAACATTATCATATCACATAGTTGTAACTGTTTGTGTACAATTAATGAAACCTAATGTTTAGGAATGAAATTAGTTCAAATCTAATATGAGAGTGTGTCATAAATTGTATTAAGTAAACTTGTAATATTCGTAATAATGGTCATGACAAATCTTTTTTAATTACTATAGTAACCAAATATATAATTGTTTAATGAAACTATTCAAATGTAATTTGATCTTCCGTGTACTATGTATAAATATTCCGTATATTATGGAGTTAGTATTTATTGTTGTTATTTTTATTACAAAATAATTTATACTTTACGCTGGTATTTTTATTTCTGTGCTAACTTAGCCTTCATCCGGGCATCCATGACGAGATAGTGTCCCAAAGCAATATGATTGCTGTGATCCTTACCTTTTATAGTGGGCATCTCGTCTTATATTACATAAAGATTATGAGGCAAAATTCATTAAAAGATATATAACAAGATAATAATTGATTAAAATGATGTTGCCCCTTGTTATCCAATATTTGGAATATATATGGATAATTGAATCAATAATTAAATATGGTCAATACATAAACATAACATCACGCCTTTATTCCCAGGGGTAGGCAGAGGTGCTCATTATAGTACACCGACATTTCACCAGTTATGTAAGTCCAAATTTAATAGGGGGGCAAGCCTGTTGCCATTACCCGGGCGGAAATCCAGACTGTGTTGCTACTGAGAATTACAAAAAGAAAAAAAAGAAAAACAGCAGTCGCGCTTAGCGACCACTAGAGCAACGAGGTATTTTTTTTTTTAATGTCGCCCCACACTGGTAATATCTCCAGCATTGTGGGTGCGTAAGTACCACAAACATAAAATATTACATACACAAACACCTAGACTCGAGACAAACATCTTCGGATCATACAAATTTTTGTCCCGTGCGAGTATCAAGAGCCTGCAACCCTTAGCGCAGCAGTCCAATCGTTTAGCCACTGCGCTAATCAGGTCGACCAACAAATCGTCCATTATGGTCATCCTTGCTATTACTTAGTCCTTGAATAAGTATCTACGTTTTAATTAGTTGAACTCTGGAAGAATCTTCTCCTTTATTATTCAGAAGCCCTGATTGCACGTTTATAAATAAAGTGCTTTGATCTTTGGACAGCCTTGTAATTATACAAACTGATAACAGTGTGTTATTGTCCTGGATGATAACACTTACTACTCAGTTCAGTACTCACCTTAATATACGTACGTCGTACATTAATAATTCTTGTCAATATTTATATTGATTTTGATTACATATTTATTGAATTATGCTACATACACGTACCTACTACCAAAATTAAGCTTATTCTAGGAAGAAACTATTAGATTGACCACCGGACCGGACCACCGGTGGATTAAAAAACATTAGAATGCCCAGACAAATTAATATTTCATATTATGAACTTATAAAGTAATTGACAACTTTATTCTATTTACAAATAAACCCGCACAAACAGTGACATTTGATATTTCGGAGACCTATCGCTGCACTAGCGCCTCTAACGGCGATTTCACACGCGATAACCTCCATTGCTTTAGATCGCTAGATGGCGCTTCGTATATTTTAAATTATAATTCAATAAGAGTGCAAATTTAACGCTCGCATCACCGCGAAGCACACCTAGTTTTTAATACATTAAAGCTTTATAGTTATAGGCTACAGCCGTACTTAATACATAAGAATATTCTTTTTCGTCATCGATCTACGTCGTTGATATAATTATACATAGAAAAACTTCCCTGGACTTTGTTAAGGACTGCGCAATATAAGGATATCTATCCAAATAGCATCACAACTTGACAAGTCACGGACAAAATGTTGTTCAATATATAAACACACAGTATATGATTTGAATTACTATTATGTATTATTAGTACACAGGTAAAACGGGCCATAAGGGTCGCTTCTGTAATGATCTCCGAGGTGAAATCCTTTATCAAGAGTCTATTAATATTCGCCCAAATTTCGTCACTCAAGAAATAGATGACAAATGTATTGCCATTTATTGAGTTCACACCCTGTTTGTGTTTGTTGCCCTTTTTCTCGCTTTTCCCGGGGCCGGACGGCAGTGACTGTGTTCTATAAATGGAAATAACTCTATCAATCGATTCCCGCCAGAACAGCTGCATACTTTGAATGAAATAAAAATATGAATGAAATTGAGCAGCTAAAATATTTTCTTACCCTTGGTTGATTTCACAAGTTCACATACGAAGTATTGCTAGGTATGTATTCATAAATTGTGTCTTAGTTAAAATATTAAATAGTGATTGGCTCATCGATCGATTTAGTGGGACTGTGGTAAAAGAAAGAATAATACAGACTGATCGACTGATGACTGATAATGTGAAAATGATTAAAAGTGTTTTGTTTATAAATGCTGCTTTTTTATAGCCTAACACCCAGCCCAACACGTGGACTTAATAGAACACATGCGACGCGATTACATCTATAAAATGTGTTTATCTTCACGAGTCTGTTGCGTCTTTAAACATAATATGTATCTTTACCCGTAGGAATAACACATCATTTCAAATTATACTAATCTCTATATCAGGTCAACTCAAATGTCTCCGCCAATATCTAATTGGACTTTGCTCTACATAATAATACCTATCCTAAAATGTGTCAAACATTTTTGTACATTTTTCATTGTAATAGACTACTTCGTATTATATTACGTAGTTTTGTTTCAGGGCAACACAGCTTATGAATATTTACAAAACACGCAGACAAGACAGGAAAACAAAGACGAGAAGATCAGACTGAAGACTTTAAAAGACTATAACGCGTATCTGTTTCGTGCTGGTCAGACAGAATTAAGTAAGTTAAGTACAGAGGAGCGCCTATCATAACAGTAAATGCAAACATATTGTACAGCTGATTGCTAAGATGCTTTAATATTATTTTGCCTATAGCATATTTGAGAACGTAAATTAAAGTACTATGAGGAATTTCAGAGGAAATCGATTTTAGATCCGAACATGAACTTTAAAATTATAGGGATAGGGCACATAATATCGAACAAGGAAGATGTGAATTCAGTGAGACTTTGAACTTTGCCTTTGAATAGCTTGACCAGCTAGAGCTGTGTTGGGAGATTAAACAATACGGTTTAGATTAAACTGCAAAATCGCTAATTTTTAAATAATTATGTGGACTATAATCTCACTGCAAAAAAAACTAAGCACTTAATGCGCACAATAATACATGCGTTTCTAAATGCGACTTTATTTAAAAAACATTAAGCACCATTAAACGTAATAAGAAAATACAACGTATTATGTACGGCTATTATTACAAGGCAGCATAGCGAATTAGTGCCTCGATATACGAAAGTATTTAGCTTAGAAAAACTACGAAGCCAAGTCTAGATAATCTTCGTATTCGATACTTCAAGCGCGGACAGATTCAAAAAGTTGTGAATGTGCTTCGTTACCATTACGTTCAGAAATAATTTTAAACCGTAAGAACCCTATACTTTATGAAGCATAATAGGTTTGAAGACTTTGTTTTGAAACGCACAGCCTCGGAAGCCAATCAGTTTTGTCAATCAATTTGTGTCCATATAAATCGCAGCGAGTGTGGCGAATATTCATTTCTTCAGTAACATAAGTCGAGTACACATAGTGCCGTGGTGGTTTCATAGTTTCATGTGTGGAGTGTTTTTGTATGAATAGATTTAAACGAAAAAATTACCATGAAGATTTTAATGAGAGCAGATACTCATTACAGTATACAGTACACGAGTGAATATGAAAAACCAAAGTATACCTTCTCACAGGTAGGATGTAGGACTAAATAACTACATATTATATTATTATATAATAATAATAGTTATTAATACATGGTGCTAATTAATATTATATTAAAGACAGGTAGTCTTCAATATCCTTAATTTAAATTCAGCTTAATAAAATTTCATGAAAAAAACGTGGCCCGAATGCCGTAGCCGAACCCTAAGTACTGCATTTACTAAGTGAAACTTCTTAGAACTTTATTACTTTTATGATAGCTGTTAATTTCGTGTACTAAAATGCGAGACTACCAATTGCGCCTGGTTAATTAAACTGTTGCTACTCGCTGAACTCAACTCATTCGACTCCCGAGACATTCTTAGAAAGGCGTTATTAGGTATTATGATTTTTCCTGTATGTAGAATATGTAAAATAACTAAATTAAACTAGTATTTGGGCAAATATATCGAGAAAGCAATAGCTAGGTATGTAAATTAATTCCTTACATGTTCTTTTTTCCGTATGGGTCATGCGTTATAAATTAATACGGTACATTACGTTATCGACGTGGTAAAATTTTACTATAATAACAAATCTAATCATCAGAATGTGGACCCATGACTAAAACTTGAGAATAAGTACTTTTTACCACGCTTGATCAACTTTACTAATAATTATATGAAAAATACTTGCACAACCGATATTAGCACGCATTATAAGGATTTTTTATTTTAAAATAATATCTAGTACAAACATTCGAACACCACAGATTTTACATGGATTCGGTATAATCCTTATTCACATTAGAGGTGACTGGGCCTTTATTTTTAGTTTTTTTTTCGGACTAATCTAATTGTCCCCCACCTATGGGGGAAGAGCGGTACCCACTAAAATAACCCCGGTGTATCCCTCATGGCTGTAAGGGACAGCATGGGAGTGGTGACTGGGCCTAGTTTCTACATAAATTCCAGATAAACATGACATCTGTTTTCCCTAAGGGATAAGCAGAGAAGTGTAGAACATCCTTATTTTGGCAATTATTTTACAGATCCCAATGTAACAGGGCGAGCTTATTGCTATTGCCATTAACTGGGCACTAATGTACTGTAACTAAGAATTACTTCATAGAAAACCCAATACGACTTTCCAACCCCAGAATCGAAACCATGACCTCGAACTCGGCAGTCGCGCTTTAGCGATTACTAGACCAATGAGACACTAAGATAGTTAAGAATACCTAATTATTTTAATAAGATTATATTAAGTGTAGTAATTCTGTAATAAGGGTCTGCCTATTACCTACATAATGAATTATTTATATTGTGTTATTGTTGCGGTGCTACGATAGGCGCCAAGTTCTAGGTAGGCGTAGTAACACAATAACGGTTTGCCCTCGAAAATGATCAAATCGATACGGGTCTCTTTATAAAACCTTATTGCAAAGGTTTAACAAGCGAGTAAGCCGTAAAACCAAATTGCCGATCTCATAATTCATAGAACACTGTATTCTTCGAAGGAAGGAGGCTCTCCTTTTTCAGGGGTCTAGTTTCTATCCACCTTAGTATACATCTATACACCCACATCTCAATTTATACATGTCTGGTCTTTACATCGGGTCCATAAAAGTTTTTGCTGTGGCCTATATTTAGGTCTGCGTATTTAAGAAAAAAAAAAATACCTACGACTCTTTAAAAATGCACCTTATTTACCAAATAACATTAAAAGTTTAAATATATTTGATAGAAATGCGGGAAATAAAAGCAATGATGTTAGAACTGGGCATATATTCAGTGTGACGACGTGTAAGTGGACCCAATCAGAGTCAATGATTGCTTAGATTAATAGTAGGCGGTTTGCGTCGCATCGCACACGCCTCCTTGCAAATATCGTCATACCACTTACATTAATAGAGAACGAAAACAATGCGAAGCCGTAAATGTTTACATTATTACCAATATTCCTGAAAGGTTAGGCTAATATCTACCCTGGAGGTAAACTCGATGAATTTGTCAGAAACAAATCGTACCTTGGCTATTATATTCTGTCGTTTACCATAAATTATTTTAATAACATTGCAGGTTCTTGCTGCAGTTGCAGTTTCAATGGGTTCCATGATTATTGGTTTCTCTTCTGCCTATACATCTCCTGCCCTTGTTACTATGATGAACAGTACCGTCATATCGGTCACGGAAGAGGAGGTAATTGACATTCATAATTGACAATTTAGATTAATTGTTACGTGACGTTCTCTATTAACATTATATCATTTATTTCAACAGGCCAGCTGGATTGGCAGTCTTATGCCACTAGCAGCTCTCGTCGGCGGTGTAGTCGGTGGGCCATTAGTAGATTATATTGGCAGACGGAGAACCATCCTTTTCATTGCACCGCCTTTTTTCCTTGGTTGGATACTAATAGCGACTGCAAGGATTATCCACCTGGTGCTTACTGGACGTGTTATTTGCGGGTTATGCGTCGGAGTTGGATCACTCGCGTTTCCTGTTTACCTCGGTGAAACAATCCAACCAGAAGTCCGCGGTACACTAGGCTTGTTTCCCACTGCTATCGGCAATATCGGTATATTGATTTGCTATGCGGCAGGAAAATACCTTAATTGGTATCAGCTGGCATACCTAGGTGCAGCGCTGCCCATTCCTTTCTACATTTTAATGCTAATGATCCCTGAAACACCCCGCTGGTACATATCTCGTGGACGTAATGAAGAAGCCCGAAAGGCACTCCAATGGCTTCGAGGCAAAAATGCCAAAATTGATAACGAAATACGCGATATAGCGCTATCAGACGCAGAATTAGGAAATGAAGGCATTCAATTAAAAGAACTATTCAGCATTAAATACATGAGATCAATTTTAATCTGTTTAGGACTTATGACTTTCCAACAACTTTCAGGAATAAACGCTGTTATATTTTATACAGTAAATATATTCAGAATGTCAGGTAGTTCAGTAGACGGTAATTTAGCGACTATTATTGTAGGAGTAGTGAATTTTGTATCAACTTTTATTGCAACGGCACTTATTGATCGCGCGGGTCGGAAGGTTCTGCTTTACATATCTTCCGTGACCATGACAATAACACTAGTTGTTCTCGGAACGTTCTTTTATGTACAAACTGATTTAAAGATAGATGTGTCAACTTTAGGGTGGCTGCCATTGACTTGTATTATGGTTTATTTGTTGGGCTTCTCTTTGGCGTTTGGACCTATTCCATGGTTAATGATGGGCGAGATTTTACCAGCAAAAATAAGAGGTGGCGCAGCTTCAGTTTGTACGGCATTCAATTGGTTATGTACATTTACAGTAACAAAAACGTTCCATAATATTCTTGTCGGTATTGGTCCCGCTGGCACATTTTGGTTGTTTGGATGTATTTGTTTTGTTGGTTTATTCTTCGTGGTGGTGTTTGTGCCAGAAACAAGAGGTAAGAGTCTCGAACAGATAGAAAATAAATTAACAGGTAGGGCTAGCACTAGAACCCGACGAATGAGTTCAATCGCAAATATCAAGCCTTTACCCAACGGTTGTTAAGGATTAGATCGACTAAACTTTGGTTGTGAAATGTTTAGTTATAATTATGGAAACTAGATCTTACGAACCAAATTGTAATTTTATATTATAAATAGATTTAAGAATCTTGTTTTCTAACATCATTTGGTGCAAAACTTATCTTTCTAAAATACTTAATTAAATCGCTTATTTATTACGATTGTTATGTAAACATCTCACTGGAGTACCCTACCTCACATCATTTATTTTCTCGAAAAAATATCATAGATGTACTATCCAAATCGAATCTCTTTAACCATCTGACATATTCATAAAATGCAATACTTAACAATCTTTTTAAAACCCATAATGTAAGTATTAATATGTATTACTACAAGTAGAACTAGAAGTCAGGATCTTGTGGATTCACAGACAACTGGACAAGTACATAAGTATCCTTATATAAAGATCTAATAGCATAGAAAATTATTAGTCTCAATATTAGCTTCCTTGTTAGATTATGTAAATAGTTTTTAATTGTAATTTATTTCCTTAATGATTTAAATAAGTATTAATATTGTACCAAAAACCTATACTTAAGTATTACACAGTTGTATTTAAATAAATAAAAATATAGCTTTTTCTAGAACATGTGTTTTATTTTAAAATATCCTGTGCCAATAGTTTTAACTAAAATAATTTTAAGCCTTTGCATTAAGTAAAACAAACATAAAAAACAGCCAAATTGATAATGTCCTCCTTTTTTGAAGTTGCTTAAAATAATATTTTCTTTATTAAGATTTTGTTTTAAATTAAACTTTGCTGTAACCACAATGAATATTTGAAAATGAAGAATATAGCTTAGAGGAATGGCAAAGTTATGACAAATTTAATACAAACTGATTAAAAATATAGTATGTAAACACAATACCTACTATAGTCACAACTGTTTCACAAAGAAGTATCCAGATACGGATACCCTGGATTTTCGATAGGTAGTACTGTAATAAAATATACTTTGATACCCTCTGGTTTATTGCTTCTTAATTTAAGCAGTAGTTACTTAATATACTATACCTACCACATACCTACCACATACCTACCACCTAGCTCTCAGTAGGAAAAACCAGGCCAAAACAAAAATACAATTTTAGTGAGTACTCATACAAAGATATTTTGTATGTTATTACCCACCTATGGTGAAAGAACAAAAAAGACAGTTATAATTATGAACGGGAAAAAATTATCCTGATAATAAATAGTGACATTGTTACTGGTCTTAAAATATTATCAACACTAATGTGTTGATAATATTTTAAGTTTATTAAAACATAACGTTTCCTACTTTTATATTTCATAACATCTATGGGAAGACACATTAAGTCAGACAGATATTTTTTTTTTTTTTTTTTAAATCTAGTATTTAGAGGCTTCAGTGCACTCTGGGTGACTATGCCAGCCTCATGGGATCAATCCTATTGTAGCATAATGGGCAACCTGCAAGCCGCGATAGCAAACTGCAAGTCACCCATTACTCTACTCTATCCCCTACTCACATCTTCAAATATAGTTCCTCACTTCATACTCATGTTCTCTGCCCCTCTCTATCCTTTCTCTCTCTCATACATCGTTTTAGGAACTTGTAAATACTCTGTGCTTCTTCAGACATTGGCTGGCTCAGAATCCTATTGATTCCACCATTGTGGAGATCAATATTTGGTAACAGGCTCCTCCTCAGTTCGCAATACTGGTCACATTCCACCATCACATGAATGATATCTTCAGGCACTCGACATGTATCGCACAGTGGCGATGATTTAACCCCCATCAAATAAGTCAGACAGATAGATAAACAATTTATAATATAATAAGCCACCACTTTTTATGAGTAGCGGAATGTGGGCCTGGTAATGCAAAAAATGGGAACAACTCTTTGGGGAATACAGGCGTGATTTTAATCATTAATTTGTAAGTATAGAACGTCACTTACTACTATTCAAGGGATAGTCAACATTCTATTTAAGTTAATTGCAATTTAGTAATACTGGAATGTATATTATTATTGTTTGTCATCTTTAAAACATGCTTCTAAGTTGATTACTTACGCCCAGAATAGCTATAACAGCCATAAAACACCCAGACTAAGTTACTTCATATTGACTATCTAACTAAGTCTAGGATCCATTGCTTAGTTCTTTTTGGACAGTGTGATATAAGCTGGAAATTTATTTTCACATTGGAACTAGGTTCAACCCAGCAATATTATGTTTTAACTACAGCCACCACCATGTTTGAATTCGTTAAATTCAAAAGCTAATAAAATAATTGAGGCAATAGCTAGGAACGGCCTGTAGTACGACAAATGAACATAAAAATAAGACTAGGGTAGGTAGGTTCTTGAGGTAAATTATACTGAATTACAATTGCTATCCAGGTGACGGATTTGGACAATTTAAATGGGATGGACTTAATTAACGTAAATGAATAATAAATACAGTTTTTCAAAACTTACCCATAACTTGAACGCGGCAAATAGCACAGGTATCACACTCGACGTCCCAACTCCACATGGCCACAGCATTCCACTTTTTCAAGGTAAACATTTTGTCTGATTTCTGTCCATCACTGTCTCCACGGTCCAAGCCATCATAATCTTCACCAGACATTTTAATAAGTCTAGAAACTCAACTACAAATTCAATAAAACTACTTTGTTTATTTACTTGGCTGGACAAGTGAAGTGTACGTTTTTACAAAGGTTGCTTTGGTTCATTCTCCGTCTCTATGTGGCGTTCATTTATGTTAATAATAAAGTTTATAATACATTAGGCATTAAAACTAAATAAATAAGATTTCTTTTAAATAATAGTATTTATAATTCTACGTTAACATTTTACTTTTGTAGTTCTAGAGCTGTTTTTGGTTAATTGGATTTATTTGCATGCAACCCTAACCTTGTAAACGTCTCACGTAGTGTCATACGACCGTAACGGCATGACTTGCGACTGGCAAGTGGCAAGGGCAATAATTAATGTAAGTGAAGCAGCCAATCAGCCTCCTAACAAGCCGTTCAATTAAATTAAACAGCCTAGTCTATTAAGTATACGGCGCCGTTCAACTAGCGACCTGGCTATATTTATTGAACTGGCTGGCTGATGCTTAGGCCATTCATACAGGAACTACTTGGATACAAAATCTATTAACACAATAGGGTGACAAGTGACAAAAACAACAAGATGAGAGAGGAAGTCCAATATTTATTTTGCCCTTTTGCATTTTTATTGACCGCCTTATCAAACGTCATGTGACTTGGTGTTTTACCAATTTTAGATAATTTCGTGACAGATGAATACGCAGTTACGCACACAAAATAAAATTATAGGCTTTTTTAAAATAATTAGCTTTATTTCTAAATAAAAAATGCAACATTTATTGTATACTGGTACAACTTAATTGTCTGATCTGACCTTAAAATAAGTAAGTAGATATGTATAGGTACTTAAATACATACTTATAGTACCTACCTATAAAAACTTAAAATGCTAGAACTTTACATAAATAATTACTACTTACCTAATTATTTTATGACACTATTGAAGATAAACTAAATTATATTGTGTCTTTGATTCAAAATTAAATAGGTAGATACCTACCTACTTATAATGGGATTTTACATTTCAACACATTGTACTTATAATAGAACACTTGGGTACCCTGTTATGTCACTTTCCAAAATAATAATCTTTATCTTCGCCTATTGAAACGAGGGCTAGACATTCACTTGACACTTTGTTCTACCAGGTTTCACGTGATCACGTCACATAACGTATCAAGGTAGCCTATTGCATAGCATATGATAAGCTTACAAAAAATACATGTAAGGTAAATACTTTATTACAAAAATATATAGGCACAAATCAATCTTGTGGTTATGTCCAAATTTTCAAAATACTAATACAAACACAGTACCTAAAAATAATCGGTAGGTTTAAATTTATGGAAACTATTTTTTACTGATTACTATAAAACGTAACGTATAAGGCAGACAGCAGAATTAAGAAGCTAGCCGTTACGCTGCTGGCACCGCTGAAGCATCCGAGCTCTTCCACTTGCACCTGGTATCTGATGTTGAATGGGAATCTGCAATTTGCGTCTGTAGCAAGAAAGTATAGGTTATTAATTTATTGCCAAAATAGCTAGCTAAGAGAGACAGAATAAACCGAATTGGGGAGAGGACCTTGCCCAGCTGTGACACTATTTAGGCTTCTCAAAAATGTACCTACATTGTGTTGTAACTACTAAATGGCCACTAAATTAATTGTCTCCATACAGAAAATCTAGTACCAGAAAAAGTAAAACAAGTGAAGGTCACCTGTTTCAGTTTTGAAATAATACGGTCATAGATTTATTTACTCTACCATCATTACTATAATATCAAAGGGTATGTATAATAATTTTAATTTGATTGGGTTGGAATTCAAAAAATACCAGTCTAGAAATCCAAAGCGAAACTCACCAGTGCATACGGCGCTTGTTGAAGTTCCTGAAGTAAGGTTCGCATTTGATTGTACAGACAGGAACAATGGTGGACATGAGCCGATGGTCGAGTACCCATCGCAGGCGTTAACCAAGCTAATTTCCACATTTCCATTTGAGCTCAATGTTTGACACGCTATTAAGGTGCCGGTCGAAGTGGAGTTGCTCCTGAAAAATACATGTACATTTTTACGGAAATAAAACTAACTGAGAGAGATTGCACCTATTGCAATAAGAACTGTAAGCACAATTTATGTGCCTTAAAAACCGTGTTTCAACCGGAACTCATAGAATTACCGAATACAGATTGCAGTAAGCCTCATCAATTTGAATGAATTAATATTAGATAACGTTATGTGTCATACCTGGGTTGGGTAATGAAGCGAGAGTTACACACGACGAGACCTCCGACTCCGGTGCCACTGCGAGATATCCTGACCCTTCTGTTATCATTATTTTCATAGAAATAGTTAGGACTGAGCGCGTAGAAGTTGATGTAACCAGGTTCAACGTAGTCGTCGAATAATCTTGTTCCTGAAGAACCACCGTTGAATGCTGACCCACAAGTAGGGTTTATGATCCTTCTTCCAACTAAAAAGTAAATAATTAATAAATAGGTGGACTAGCTGGACATAAAACACTCGTGCAAATTTCTTCAAGCTTACAAAATGATCAGCACCGTAATTTATCAATTTCATCATTATCATTTCAGCCCGGTATCTCCTACTGCTTAAAGTATAGGTCTCGCTTTATCTCTACCATCCTTCTCTGCTCAATCATTGATAAATTTACTAAGATATAAAAATGGAAATCGTTCAGGGACTTACTGTTTTGAATACGCCCCAATATAGGAGCCATCGAGGTGGCCACATCCGTTCCAGCATTATTCAGAGATACTGCGAATATGTCGCTATACATATCACGTACTAAAGTCCACAATGCGTCAAACTGGTTCGTGGAAGTCGCGAATAAAACCCTCAAATCTGAAATAAACATTAACTATATTGACTGCCTCGTTTGGGATTAGATGGCGTTGTGTAAGCTATCCCAAGATATTATTATTATTGACGCATACAACATCAAAAGGACTAAGTCAAAACTTAGTTTAAAGAACTCGTAGTAATTTTTGACGCTCATTCCAAATATGGGGCGTAAAAATCTTGCTGAGTTCCATTGTTATTCAGGACCAGCAATTTATTATTTTAGGTTGAATATTCATGAGGGTCTTTGAATATGTTCCTCAACAATTAAGTACTTAGATTTAAAAACCTTAGGTATCTATTTGTTGAGTTAAATCTTTGGATTAACTACCTTGTCGCAGAATTTTACTTCAATATTGAAATTATGATGTACCTATTAACTGCCTGGCAGACGTTTCGAGTTATCAAATATCCAAAGTTGGTAATAATTTTATTACTTACCAGGTACTGTATTGTTGATCTGACGAGCCTGTTCCTGAATAACCTCGTTGTTTTGCAAGTTGCCACTGTTAATCAAAAACAGTAGAACGGTAGAGTTGCCACCTACGTAGTTTAGCGCACTCTGGTCACGAAGCTGCTCTTGCATCGATATTCTTATGTTGGTTAAACTAGACTGAAGATTAACTCCTGCCAGGACTGCGTGAAAGGTAATAAAAATATCAGTAACAAAATTATATTTAAAGAAAAAAAAAATAAGTTGATATTTGACTTACTTTGCAGATGTCTAGAAGCGGTGTATTCGGAGTAAAAATCAGCCGGGGAGAAAGTTGTATTGACTATAATACTCCCGTCAAACGCGCTTAGTAGAGTGATGCTGGATCCAAACTTCCCTACTTCAATGTTGTCCACTAAGTATGAGATGGCCGGGAACACTGCCTGGTACGGCCACGTGGCGTCTACTACTATGTACAAGTTTGTCTTCAGGCGGTAATCGTAGCTTTGTGATATTGATGTCGCACAGCTCATGTCATTCAAATTGCTTGCTAAAATAAGAATAAATATAAGTTATTTATATTATGATAAACATTGGGAATTCTTGATTATTTTATTTATTTAGAATTATAAAATTGAGAGACTACCTGATCCCTAATTAAATTATTAGAATATTATTATGCTTGGGTGCTACACTAGCTTTACGAAAAACATGATTATGAGCTAAGTGTGCTATATATTTACCTAATTATTTATTAAAAATAAAAATTTTCAACTAACGGATCTGACTCTTCTGCAGAGGTATTGAATATCAAATTACGAAGTTTACTGGGCAAGAAATCCTTTCATTCCCTGCTGTTTAAGTTCCTACCCACTGTACTTAAAGTACACGGCCGCATATTAGGTGTGGGTTACAGATCTGGTTGCACAATGCCCATATTAGTAGGTACTCACTGGTATAAGATTGTAAATTGGTAACAGCACTAGTGACCAGCTGCTCCAAGCCCCCAGTGATAGTTCCACGAAGAGGCATGTTGGTGTCCAACGCGGCAGCAAATGCATGAGTTTCGCCGATTAAGTTCTCATTTGTGACATACTGTTGCAATAATTCGCGACGGTTGCAGGCTCTGAGATTAGGATCTAACGCACCATTCTGTAACAAATTAATTTACTTTTAAAATTCGATGTTATATATTGTTTATTTAAACTACCATTAAGCATCAGCATACACAACAGGTACAGCATACCTAATAAGTTTATTTCGTTAAACTTATCATATTAATTACTTTTATTAATGTTTATATTGATAATTCACGTGTTATTTAGTGGTAAGAGTTCACAGAGCACAGTCATGTTGTTCACAATAACAAGAAATAAAATTACCATCGGAGAATAATACATGTCCAACAGTTGCGACAGCCTCATAGTGCTGAAAGTCCCCAAGAGCGATGTTATAGTTCTGCCGAGCACCAACCCGTCGATGCCTCCACGGATTTCTGGATCTGTCATCTCGACGTTGACGCGATTCTGAAGCATGAAATATCTGGGAGCCTGCGTGCTGTTCCAGCCGCCACCGGTACCGATTGATATGGAAGTGCTGCCCCTCTCAGTACCCTGAATGAGCACCGCTTCGGCCAAGTCACCTGGATGTAATTATTGATTAGATATTATACTGCATTAAAATAATTTTGGCAAAGAACTCTAGTTAGGTATAAGTTTACTGAGAGACCCGAACAATTAAAATCAACTGTTTGTATACAACGTTCGTGCTTAATGTGGATAAATAAGTAGTCTTACAAATGAAAATCACAATGTTCATCTGTTGTTAGTTGATAACTAACAGGTAAAGTCAGGGTACAAAGCAAAAAGTTCATTAATATCTCACCAGATAATGTTGCTGGGAATAGAGAAGACACAGTTTGTTGAACATTTCTGTAATTGAGCGTCGCGTCCCGAACGAGATCCAATATGTTAACTTGCTGTGGTTGCGCACCAGCCGCAATGCCGGCTATAAGGTTCCCAGCAGACACCGCTCCCCACGGAGTGCTCACAACACCACCTAACAGTGGGCATGTGCTTTCAGCCACCTGGCGTTCAGACATAGTCCCACCAAAGTTACTAAATTCCACTTCGTTGTTCGGATCGAATCGCCTCATGTGCCCATTTCTATTGGCAGATTTCCTGAAATTAATTTACCATGTAAGAAAATGCTCTGCTTTAGGAAATCAACGAGTAAGTTGCAAAACATTATTTCGTTTAAGTTAATACTGTGACTTAATTTTTCACTTAGTTAATGGGCCCGATAAATGAGTACACCTTTGCCTGCCTGCCCCGTCAGGCGTATATTATCTAATGTATGGTTGAATATTTAATTAAGTTTGATATTTACGCTAATGTTAATATAAAGGATACAAGTATTCTAACTTACAGCACTGATGGTTTAAGAATTTCAACGTCTTCGCTTATTGACCGAATAGACCGTGCAGTTCTTAGGGCTCGGTATTGCGATAGTTGGTTGCAGTTGTTTTCATCTCCTCGTACTCTTGCGTCCACAGTAGTAGAGAGCATATGGTGAAGGGTACACTGTAATGGGAATAGGTCCAGTTATTTCCGGTGTCTTCAACATATTTTTACGTTTTACTATTATTCTTTCAATACATTTGACTTGACTCTTTAATACATTTGGTATGTTATAACTTAGCCTTTCATAAAAACCTATATTTTTATTTTAAGAACGTGTCATGATGTAGCGAAACACGTAATAAATAAATACACACCTTTAAAACAGAAGAAATAGTGTCGTTGCCCAATACTTGTAAGTTGTTTGGAATGAGCCTTGTTAGCAGAAGTCTGTGACGATGAAATGAGTGGAACGTAGGGGCATACGGCAATACATTCGCAGAACTCACAGAGTTCTCTCGCTGGTGGAACTCAATGCCATCCTGACGGTACCTAGAAAGAAGAAAGAAATTAGGATATCGAACACTGTTTTAAATGAGTTTATTGAGATCGGCTTTTACTCTAACCAATTGATATTTTATTGTACTTAATATAAATATTTACAATTACTATTTAATTATTGAAAATATATATTAGAAACATACACATTATTATTGTACAGTGTACATCAATTACAAAGAAAAACATTCACAATAAAGAGATGTACCTAATAGACCATGTAGCTACAATGGGCGATCTTATCGCACAAGGTAATTTCTTCTAGACAAAAATAAAAATTTACTTACTAGGTAGTTGTGAAGTACCTGTAAATATATATGACTCGGGGCCAAATATTATAAATACGACCTACGGCGTAGCTTACTAACTAGAACCTACGAGTATTGTTAATAATGTTTACTCCCTTCTTGACCGTCCCAATGCACAACTGCAGAAGTTAAATGAGACAGGACTTTCAAAAGATGAAGCTAACAAGTAATGATCTTCTGTTACTAAAAATCGGATGCTCGGAGGTCGGGAGACCTAACGAATATTGTACTAAATCCTTTTCATAATCACACTCACAACTTAAGCTAATAATAAAAATTTCAAACAACAAACTTTTACGTACGTATGAAGAAGTACCGTTGAGAGCTGTCTCAGATCCATGTTGACATTTGGATTGTCCTCTATTTTACGTATGATATCAATGAGGACCTGTATGGTGACTGGTGGTAAGTTGTTCCTGTCCAGAAGGTTAGGATCTCGGTAGCATTCGCTGAGTTCATCTGCTACCCTTGTTTGAGCTGTTTGTTGCGCGCGCACACTGCCTAAAGCAGCTACCAAAAGGACTGGTAACCAGTACATGGTGATGATTTCTGGAATAAAATACGAAGTTTAGATGTTTAGGCGGTTCAATACCTACTCAAAAGGAGGTAAGTAAGCTGGGGTTCATCAATCATTAAAAGTCACTTCTACTGCGTTATGAACAGTGGTTCCTTCTGGTTGTATCCTTAGCATATACGTGTACGAGTGTGTTTTTATATACAGGCAGGGCACAGTGGTGGCATTGCCCAGCATTATTGTTTAACTAAAAAAATACCACGCATTGAGTCATACATGAAAAATGGGGTTTCCTTTAGTAACTTTTTTATAGTCGGCATCTACGGCCGTTAAAACTCATCCTTAGATGGGGTTGGATAGAAGATGAATGTTTGTGTGAGAGTCCGTAAGCATCAATAGCATTCATAGATACACAAAAAACATTTCACCACCTTTTAACTATGAAATTGATTATTAAAATGTTTTTCCACGAAATTATATTAAGCACTAATAATATCAATAATTTTGCGGTGTAAATTGTAAGTACCTGTGTCCGTACAATCTAAACTGGACGGTGGATTTACCGATTATTGGTAAATGTTTTTGTTCTAGATACAGTAGTAAGTAGCTAAGATAAAAAATATCGATGACGACGTCCTCGTGGTATTCACGATTATCTTTATCAGCGTTTCAGGGAGCGGTCGAGAAAATTAAAATCCTTATTCAATGTTGATTTTATTCCATAATTCATTAATCCACTTAAATTGCCTTTGTGAATCATGGTTTAAGAATGTTCCATATTGTATGGCTGTTCTAATGAGATGTAATTGAATCGGTTGTTATACGGAACGAGACGGCTGAGTTTCTGTAGTAAAAACAGTATCAATGTGACTATGTAAGATCATATTACCGTAGGTACTTACTGTTTATCATTGAAAAATAGTAAAGAAAATCTTTTTGAAATCATCAACTCGCAGTAAGCAAGCGTTGAGATCAATGCTCATTATTTCTCTGTGTAAGAAAAGGGGTAACTCTGAAATGGGTCAGTCATAAACTGGTGTTATGTCCTTAAACATTTTTGTATAAATACCAAAAGAAGTAACTAATATTTTAAACTCTCGTGTGGTTAACTGCTTAATTTTGCAGTAGGTTTCTATGTGTTTTAGTATGAGAGGAATAAAGGATATTTTGTTGCTCAATCTCAATGTTGAGCTACACTTGCAGCTGTCTGCTGGTGGATGGGTGACATCAGAATTCTAGAACGGAGCCAGCAAATATTTTATGGTACATATGTATATTTATAAATATTAATATTAAGTAATCATCACAGGATGAAATTGAATTCCAAAAATAATATGCTTAAATATGGTGTACAACGGTTTTGTTAATCTTTCTTTAGTGTCAATGTTTATAATTATGCCATGGAGCCTCTTTTACATCGCTTATAGGTTATCTAATGGTGTGCCCTACAAGTACCTTTTCGTGGTAACGTACTCCTTTTTATTAAAGGTTATTCTTATCGGAAAAAGCAATCAAAATTAGAAGGTTGCCCAATTGTAGTGTATGCTCGCTCTACTTTTGATAACGACAGGTATTTTGTGTTGGTACTGATATGACTGTATTTTCATGAATCATATATGAATTATTTGTAATGTGCTTTATACTTAGTCATACTCGTAATCCACTATACCTACCTACTGGGAGTATACCGTATTTTCTAGATGATATGATGATGATACCTTTGTTTCACATTTGTATAATAATTGTTGTCTGTCATGTGAATGGTTTTAGATATCGGAAAAAAGATTGCATCAAATAATCAGCATTCCTTGACAGAAATAGAGGTTAAAATGATAAATGAGCGATACGATATTTAATCGATTCAACCTTTACAGCAGCAAAGTGAGGTAAGCAGCAAACTGATTGACCCCATTGCTCCTATCCTTATGACCTATTTACACACCACCTATCCGAGCCATAAAATGACTTGATAGTAACTTAGCAATAATTGCCATTGTAGATACACTTTATGCAGTGCTTTACTTACATTCGAGTTAGGTCACCGTATCAACGCTACAGTCCGTACACTAAACACAGTTCGAAACAATCTGAAATTATCACATGTCCATCAAATAACACAAAGAGAAACGCTGGCACCAACAATCTAATTAATATCACTTATTTAACACACAGACTATAAAGTTGCTCACAGCGCTCTGTTGAGGCGCGCCCAACACTAGCCAACTTGTAAAATAAAGGGTACTAGGTACATGATAAGATAATGGAAAACAGGTCTAGATAAATTCGTAACAAATGATAGCCAAACCAACCATACGATGCTCATATCTGTTTTCGCTAGCGATTACAGTGATAACACCTGATTATAATGGAACCTCACTCGCTGAACCAATCCTAGAAAATTAAGATTTAAAAATTAACTGAATGGACGTAACAATTATTTTATTTATCTACTAGCCGAACGTAACATCATTTTTTTTTTGGAAGAGTTTGAATTTGTATTTAATTTTGATTATTTCACTGAAAGGCAATGAAACGTAACAGAAAACATACAAACACCATGCTCCTAGTTTCATATTTACAGAACAGGGGTGCAAGTAGAGAGTCTTCACAAGTGACGATAATTAAGTACGTCCGGCGCACACTGGACGGTCAACCTCGCTACCATCCTTGTTGGCTGACCAACGCATACACCATGGCATGACCTACTTCAATACAAATAAAAACACGAATTTCCAGAACACTACACCGCTCGAGAATCAGGATGAAGATACATAATTATTGACTGCACACGTTCTAAATATTATTTTAGGTCTCCATCCATCTAGTACCTAAGTTTTAATTTCATTCAAACACCAGAATACTATTATGACTACTATTACGTACAATACCATAACACCTAGAAGAAACCCTGAAGAAAAATCAAAATTTTAACGTTTACATTATATAGGTAGTGCGTAGGTAAGCCTGAAGGACAATCATGTAAGCGCTAGTTTTCAGCTTAGGCTCTTTACTCTCGGCTTGCAAAAATGAGACATTCACATTAACTAATAATACACCCAATATGAATAAAATAACGATTATTATAATTATCTAAAAAGACATTCAAAAGCAAAAACTATCGACGAGGATGGGATTCGAACCCACGCGTGCAGAGCACATTGGATTAGCAGTCCAACGCCTTAACCACTCGGCCACCTCGTCACATGGCAATGAAGGCAAATTTAGTGATCCCATTCAATTGCAAATAAATAATTGACTCAAATAATTATTTTCTTTATTTAAAACTGAGTAATAATTAAAATTTAAATAAAATTGTATGAAAATAAAGTATGCTATCGATCATATAATATTGCTTCGGCGTTCTGTTTCTATACGACAGCGACATCTACTTTTTACTGTATGAACTAATTTAAGAATTGTTTAAAAGATTTTTCAAAGGGTGCAATTGACAAGTTAATACACAAACAACATCCCTTTAGTAAATAAATTCAAATCAAACTAATAATATTGTAGAAATGGTTGAAAAACATAAGTGTAAACTAGTGCCATCTTCCGAAAGCTTCAATAACTAAATGGTTCTCGTTGGCACTGCAGTGGTGTGACGCGTTCAAAGAATCTCTTTGCATAATCCTTATTTAAATATAGATGGCGCTGTAGTAAGTGTTCAATTGTAGAAGCAAAATAAGAAGTTCAAATGAAAATAATATTATTATGCATACAAAAAAGTACTTACTTTGTTCAAACAAAAATGGCGCTACTCTATACTTACTTTCTGTTGTTGTGTGTGTTCATTAGAGAGTAGGGGTAAAACAAATTAACTCCCCGCGCTTGTCTACTGGTAACAGGGAGATGTGGAAAGAGAGAGGGGAGGCCTTTGCCCAGCTGTGGGACATTCCAGGCGAACAATACAATAGACTTACTTAATATATCACAAATAAGTAGAGGAGAGTACTGTGAAAACAACAAAACAATTGATTTTATATTCTCCCGGGCGTCCCGGTGTCTTGTCATCTGGTACCGCAAGCTATAGCCGTTGTTAAACAGTTGCATGTGTATGAAATGGTTAAACAAATTGCACCACCTTACACCCCGCATCTTTCAGGATAAACAAAGACGGTAATTCTTAGACTAATATATTATGTATGTCTATTTATATGTACGCTAAGACAAAGCTAAAGCAGCTAAAGAAATATTCGGTACTGTTAGGATGGGTACGGTAGTGAACATTGGTATGTTTGCTGGTAGAAATCTTGAGAGTCCGAGCCCCGAGGTAATTAATACTAACGAAAATATTTCGACTTGACTAGACAGTAGCTCTGCCTACCTATAAAGTCGATATTCTCATAGGATTTAGAGCCTTTAGATTAGAGTCAAATAAAAACGTAGTACATACTAGTACAATTTTATCGTGCAGAAAATGTTTATAACATGTTAGCACAGGGGAATATATTGGGATGCGCGACCTCAGGGTCAACCGGAGAGTCGGAGAGGGACGCGTTGCTAGGCAACCGAACAGACATCGGCCTCCCTCCATTCATGAATGGCGCATGGCGCACACCGAAAATAACTACCCATTATAATTTATAATAATAACTGTTCCTAATTTAAGATTTATTAATACAACCATAATATCTTCCCATTGTTATATCGCCAGACTACTAATTTGTCAAATAATAATTGCATTAAAATATACGATAATAATTGTTGAGATATTAAAATTAGTGTGTTGTATGTACTTTAATGAAATTAATATTCCTAATAACTAACCTATATAGACTACACAGAATAAATTGCTGCAAAGACAGCAGTTAAAGTTCTTAATTGTTTACTGTACACACAAAACATACAGATAATTATGTTTTAAACAAAAAGTTCATTCAGTAAAGAAAATGCTTATGATGGAGGCTCATTATTTAATTTTATTGTACGTAAATGTTACACGAAAGCTAGACTTTCTAATTACTTTAACATGTATTTCAATAAATCTTATTCAAGTTTACAAACAAGGTTAAATGACGGATTCAAGGGTCGTTCATCTCCAATATGAAGTTCAAAAGACGAACAATTGAATAGAAGATTTTAGACGAGCCGCGACCAAGAGATTTAAGATCATATCTTACAACAGGCGACGAATTATTGTCTGTACTTATTTAGGTACTTAATACTTTATTTATTGATTTTTATAAAATTGCCCATAATATAAGATCTTATCTTTGGTGCAAATTGATATAAAACAGTATCCACCAATAAGAACGAATTTTCTACATAAAAAATTCCCATTAATAGTTCCCAGGAATAATAATTACATATTGTAGGATACACGAAACCAATCGTATTTATCATAATATTCACGTAGTACAATAGAAAAACAGCCAAAACAAATTCGAATAACGAGCCGACATTTTAATTGGTATTTGAGCTGAGAGCTTTGCGGTACCTAGGGCTTGCAGTTGTCGTGTCGTGCTCGTGCCGGTGTCGAACACATCGGTCCAATTCGTTTGATTTTATTAATTAAGCCGCATAAGGCCCGCTCTGCAGTCTAGACGGGCTTCTCATTTGGATTGCTTTGCAGAACATTACATTGATTTGTGCGTCCGACCGATCCGACCGTCTCAAGCTTCCATCCCTCTCCACAGGGACTTGCATATAGGGACAATGGCTTTATGTGAATATATTAAACTATCAAGTATCCTTGTGGTTGGATTGAATTGCATGTTCAATAACTTCCCTTCAGTTCTACTATGCATCTCGTAAATATGGGATTGTATAAATCGGATACGTTCAAAGCTGTTCAAAGGTAGCACTTGAAAATAATAATATCACTCGATACAGCGGCTGGGTGGGAGGTTGTTATCATTTCTGTAGTGTGTGGTACCAATTCTGTAACAATGAAATAATAACTAAGTTCAGCTTTTGTTACTTACTTAGAATCTATTTATCAAGTTAGGTAAGAGTAGAAAATATATATCTACTAGGTTCCTTCTTTATCTTTTATTATCGGTTTAAAAGTAAAATTGTAAAATGGGTTGGGATTTAGATTCCATATATTACAAAAAACAAACATTACAAAACGACGAACAAGAACCTATCAATCAATTTTAAGCCTACAGACCTACGTAGGTACAATATGAATTCATATACTCGCAAATAAATATCAGAAATATGTATGATGCAGTGAAATGGAAGGCTTTCAGAGTTGTGCCTCTAGTCGTTTCAATTCCCAATACTGTTTCATAATACTTTGAGTAGCAAATAGGTACCAAGCTTTCGTCAAGAGTGTGCAGTGTGCACTCTATGCTCAAACATTTGCTTGCGTCTATCACTAACGTTTACGTAATGTTGATGTTCACCGTTGCATTTCATTGTGGGCCAAGTACTTTAGCAGCACTAAAGAGGATTGGAGACGTGCTTCGCTTCCACGACATCGACTCGACAGCCGGCAGCCCCGCCGAACAGCGCCAGTCACGCTTCGACTTAAACTTTACCAAGGAAAATAAATACTTGCTTTGTACGGTCAGATACATTTCGTATTAAACGAGCCATACATTAAATTCGTGATATTCATGGTTTTGCTCTCTTTATATATTTACGAGCGTCTTAAAATCTGGGCACAGATACAATGTTTGTAAGAATTTGTATCAAAATCTTTGAAGGCGCATTAAATAAGCAGGCATACGTAAATACAGGTACTTGGTAGGTACTTGAAAAAGACGATTATCCATTGCTACTGTTATATGCTCGGTATAAACAACAATGTTGAAAGCCAACAACCAACATATTATCATAAAAAAGACAGTTATGCAAAACACGATGTAAATCTATTTGTCTCTATATTTCAAAGAAGTCATAAAAATGTCGAGACTTAACTTGCCAATGGTCGGGTTTACAGCGAAGACACCGAAAGGTCTTCAGACTCGCTGAATTTCATGGGATTAAGGTTGCGGGCTCTTATTTCAATCGATTTAATACTTCGACAGAATCGCATTTTCCCTACGACTGTGCGGAAAAAATTGTAGCGACTTTGTCTGATCAATTTATTCGTTCTTATTTTATATTATTACAATTTTTGTTTCAGCCAGCTTCAAACATTTTCGATGTAGAGCCAGAATTGTGTATTAAGGAAAAAGGATTTCTTACGAAATGGCGATGAACGGTTGCAAATAGAAGCAAAATTAGTAGTTATATCTCTATGATATCATTATGGTTTTGTTCTTGCTGCCAGAATTTTTGCACTGTGGTTCAGTTTTTGTAATTTATTGCGCAATTCACATATCCTTGTCGTTCTAACTCCACCACGACATTGCCTATCTGTAGGTGTCAGAGCTTGACTGGGTGATAAGTTTTAGCCGCATCTCATCAGGAATATGGCAACCGTAGCAAAGGCTACTTTCGGTTCAAAACTTTGTGAGTTACATCAGTGTTTTTCTTTTAAAGAATAATATTTTCTGTGGTTCATTCATAACAAATTCATCTACATTTCGCTGTTCTTAATTTTTAAGGATAGAACTCGCGAATATTGCCCATGTCAGGTCCTAAACATATTAAAAGATATGGTTTTGGATCCTGATCGCATCCAAGCTGCATGCAGGCACTTCCTTTCCAAGAGACCTTCAGGATGGCATTTTCTTTCCTTCTATACGATTTCTACCTACTTAATTTTTTTGTCATTTTATTAATGATATAAGTTAACTAGTAAAGTTTGTTTTTGCCTAAAGCGCTCAGGTACAAGTCTCCGTAGATAGGTACTCTAGTTTCCTATGCTAAGTTTCTACTCTCTGTTTTAGTTTCAGTACTTTAAAAAATCTAACGTTTCCAACGTAGGTTAGGTACCTATATACGCTATTATACGATATTCCTTTCCGTGGGGACTGTACAATAAGCTTCCGACCTAGTAAGCACAACGTCAGTAACTCATATGCTTGACAGAACACATTTCATTGCCTGATTATGTTGCAAAAGACCTATATTAATAACATATTATACATATAAACTTACGATTGATATCATTTTGACAGTTTAAAAACTTATTTTTTTAAGGACTAAAAAGTTACATCTTAATTATATCGAATTATATACTTTGGCTGTAGTTATATACCATTTTATTATTTGATCCTAATTTAATTCTTTTGAACTTTTAAGTTCAAATTCATGAGTCTCTATTTTATATTAAAGTTCAATAACTTATGAGGGTGTCCTTTTCAGGGATATTGAAACCCTCGGAGACTTTTATTAAACAGTGATATATCGCCGTAGATGTTTCATCGATCTTTTTAGGTATAAAGCAACTATTCTTTGATCGAAAAAGGTTTCCTTTATAATATATTTCAAGAGTACAAGGCACCACTATGACGAGGTCTTCCTGAAGGATTATCCACTTTACCGAGATGGATTTTCTCCCCATCTAACGGTAAAGGTTTTATGATTTAAACCTGCCTGCTTTTCCCTCACCGGCATTTTATTTCGGCTTATTCCAACATTTTATTTTTATCTTATTGTCGACACTTCATTGTTTTATTTATTAACTAATTGGTTTTAAAAAACTTGGTCTATTTAAAAATAGAAACAAAGATACAATTTCATAATGTTATCAAGCTGGCCGCTGGTCTGATTAGAAATGTAGTGTTGCTGACAAACGACTAAAATCCGATTATACAATGCGTAATAATTGTTTAGTAAAGAAGGAACCTTAAAATAGCTTTTAGTATTTTGTCGATTAACTAAAAATACGTTTTTATATACTGATTTTTATCTTCACCGGTTCATCGTGAGTATATTTTGCTTAACTAAACTGAACGGCTTCACACGGGTCTCGTCGGAAGCTATTCAATCTGGGAGCAGGCAAATTGTGTGGAGATGGGTCGGAAGTGTGCGGTGAAGCGGGCAATCGACGAAGAGCGGCTACGTGTGCCGACGGCCGGCCGGCCCTGTCATCTCCGCGGGCGGGACACACTAGTATGACTGTGTTTATGCTAACAACACTAACAAATGAATAGCTAATTATATGATTATAAAAGTACGATCACCGGTTGAAGGGTAGAGCAATAAAATAAACCCATGTTCTTCCATGTTCAATGGCAGGCAATTACAAACTACAAAAAAACCGCTACAAAAATAATTAAAGTTGAATTACTTACATTCAATACAGAACGGATTTATTTAAAGCTCAAATGTATAGACGTGATTGTAATTACATAACCAAGCCCTATCTAGACTGATTCAATAGGTTAATTAATTGCAGTTCCGTCTGAACTTATCTAATTACGGCTCACGGGTAGCTGCAAGTTTATTTCCGCGTGAACTCACCAGCATCCACTACTCTTTCGCCAATTACCCTGCAACTTACTTTGTCTGACCCTCTCGTGCTTATTTCTCTTCGCCTTTGCTTAAGATAAGAGCAATGAGATTCTCTGTGGAGTAAGTGCAGGCATCTGACAATAGACGCTACCAGGAGGTTTTATAATATCGCCTTTGAGAAAATGTTATTAAGGTACGGGATATGTTCTTTTTTCTATACTACTCGTAAATACTCAGTTTTATAGGATACTCAACTGCCTTACTATATTTTGTGCTCGCTGCTTTGTTTTTAGCGTAAATAGGGTAGATGTAGGTATTTAGGACCTAATAAGTTCTCATTAATTCAAGATAATTTATAATTTTAATAAAGAGTCTATTAGAAATCTATAAAATTGAAGACGTAAGACTCCCTGAGTTTCATTGCTTCGGCGCGTTTGTTTCCTGAACCTTAAAAAGACGTAGGTACTTAACAAAAATCTAAAAGAATAGTCTACTTTAGGTATCTAAATATTTATTAAGATGATCTAAAGCTGATACTGCATATCTATGCAATCTTATAACAAAAATAATAAAACAAGTAGGTTGATGGCAATGATAAGACGCATAAAGTTTGGCTCTATCTCCCTAAAGAAGGCTGGTTCCGTGGATCTTTAAAATAACTTAAGGATCGGGAATTTAAGCGTGGCTCCTGACTAAGCTGCAGTCCACACGAAAAGCTTCTCTTTTGTTAAACTTAACAATGTTCCACATCTACCCTTTAGTATGTACTTACGTTATACTTAGTTGATAAATTATGTCACATTTATCTATGACTGTATCCTTTAATATAGTATTATAATGATATGTTTCCACAGCTAAACAACAAAGAAAACCGCGGGACAATTTTCACGTGAACGAAGACGCCGGTGGAAGTAAGTTTCATATAAACTTGTAGTATTACTTGCATGTAAATAGATCATGGTTCGAAGTTTACCAGCATATCTAATAGTATCGACGGCGATAACTTCATAAACTTACATGGGGAAATGTTCATATTATTAGCGAGTTGAACATTTTCCAATTTCCGCAGCGAGAAATATTATGTAATACTTCGTCTCTACACTGAAAGCATACTTGAAACAGGAAATAAGTCGTCGACTGTCTTGTACGTAGGTCCAATAAAGTTGTGCTGCTTTAAGCTACATGGTAATTTTTATACGTGTATGAAATATTAGTGATTTTCTATGGAATAACATAATGGGAAGCTAGCGGAAAATCTGGTTCAGTATAACAGTACCTACAAATTTTAGTTTTTGAGCATGCGAGCACACGAGGCACCAATCATTGAAGAACAAGTAACAACCACAACGTCTATAACTAAGCTTTTCAACTTGTTAGCCTACTTAAGTTACTGACTGGACCTTGGAGTTTGGTATAATCGTACCTACTTACAAAATAATTTATAATTAGGTATATTCAATCCTATGTCAGTTGTAAGATCGCCTACTTAGTTTATACTTTCGTATATTTAGCCGACACTTCAAAAGTAACAATACATAAATACCATATAATCAACCCTGTATTCTCCGAAGGGGTGGTGAGGTATTTCTCTATATTGGAAGTCTATAGGTACTTTCACACCTATCCGCTCATCATAAGTCCCATTTTAGAATATCGCCATTTATGGAGGCATGCCGGGTGCATTACCTATTACCGTTCCCTTTCCCGGAAACGGGAACATACGTATTTGTATCTAATCTGTCCTCCAAACGACTTTATAATTATATGAAGGAGCCAATATATTATATTTATCATGCATACATGCCGACCACCCTAAAGGAGAAGGTATTTGAACTTGATACCGGTATGTACATTGTACCCCATTAGCTTCTAACTTGATTAGTCTGTAGAATCATTAATAAATTATCGGATGCGATGCCGGCAATTAAATTTTCCAGTAAATAAATTAATTGCTCCTAGTGGCTACGCTACGGATTAGTGGCTGGCGCTGTCAGGGCGTCTCGCCAGCCAGATATAAATGTTCTTCTTATTCTCCTTTCTCCCTTGAAATTATCGAATGTTTCCTTTGCTTCTCAGTCTAAACCAAATGTTAGTAAGAGTTTGCTCATTCTATCGGGTCTATATTACCTATTTTAAAAACGTCTAACGAAAGCCACGAACCTACTGGTATTATATGCAACTACCTACTTGAATATGTATCTAGTTTTATATATTCAGTAAAATTATAATTATAATATCAAAAGTCAAACACTTTACCTAAGCTCCGTGGTTTTAATACTCTATTTGTCTTATATGTGAATATTTTTTAATACGTTTAATGCAGAATAAGGTAAGTTATAAAAAAGATTCAGTAGGTAAATGGTAATACAATTATACATACATAACATCACGTCTGTATTCCCCGAAGGGGTAGGCGGAGGTGCACATACAGTACACCCACATTTCGCCAGTTATGTTTTAAGGTCCCAATGTAATAGGGGGCGAGCCTATTGCCATCAACTGGGCACAAATCCAGACTCCGTGCTGCCAGTGAGAATTACCTAATGGAAAAACCCAGTAACACTTTTGCCCGGCTCGGGATTCGAACCCAGGACCTCGTGCTCTAATATAATTATACGAACGTTGTAAACTTGTAACACCATGTCGAATGATCTCAACAATTATTACAATTGGGAAAATTGGAGTTAAATAGTAGCTACACGTTTAAGGAACAACTTACAATGTGGTCTCCCTTATTTTCCCCGTTCGTAAAGCTTTTTGTCGTATTAATAGATCGCGTGTATCACGCGTTGGTACATACAACGACATAATTATTTGAAAACTAGTTAATAATCAACGGGTTCGCCTACAGGATTTGTTTGTAACAGCTCACTTATGGCGAAAGCCCTATAATATTGGAGGAAAAACGAGTAATCTTTTTATTTTAGTCTCCAGTTAAATGCCAATTGCAGTAATCGACATCCACTTGTGTTTCAGAATAATCGGATGTCAAAATAAGTGTATCTAAGATTAACTTGTTTATCATTTTCATTGAATACCTGCGACACTTACTCTGCCTGTCTGTTGGTTACCTCATTAAGACCTAACCTGAATGGTATTCCTAGGGTATTATTATTTACGTGTTGGTTGCGTTCTCTAATTAAAGCTCTTAAATCCGCTTTCCCACTCCCTGCTGGTGCAAAAAGTACTTTAATAAGTGGTGTTTAAAATTACTTCATATACCTGAGCAAATGCATACAATGTTTGCATAAGAGCCTGCAATATCAAGCTTTTATTTAAAAAATAAAAACCTAATGCAAGTTAAGAAGCAACTTTGTAATAAAACCGTAACATTTTCTTTTGTTTGCTTTAAACTAAAGTAGTTCTACGTCTAGCGAGCACGTTGCATTAATGAGTAAGAAGCGACCTCATCATCAGAGCCTCACTTTTAATATAGCACGAGTTTCAGCACGTCTTTCAGGCATCTCGGAGATGAAAGAGGTAGAGTACATTGAATACCTTTTCGGTGTGAATGCACGTCACGTATAAGCTTTATTAAGTGAAATAAAAGCCTCACCGCGGTCAAGGCTGCCATAAATGTGAATACCGGCGCGTAAATACGGAGACAATGTGACTAATAATGGAAAAGCCTACGCGTCACTGATTTCATCATAAAATCAATTCCGAAAATCATTTTTGTGTGATTTATCAAATTGCTGAGGCATATTTTTGGCTCGTACTTATCTAAAATCGAAATCAAAGCAACTGCCTTTTTCGTAATAAATTCTTGTAATATTTGCAACGTCAATGTACTTAGTGTCCTTCGCACGATAAAATTAAATTGCGCGGATTAGGCCTCGGAGAAAATTGAAGCCTTATAAGGTCAGGTCATATTTGTGTCAATGAAAGTTCAATATTCTACTGTGCACGTGGTTCAACAAACCGTTCGTACGTATCGCTTTAATTGCCTTAGTTTAGCGAGAACTAATACCAAAGCTTGCACATTGTTTGGCTTTTTTAATAACGCTTGGTACTTATCATGTCTGAGCGATAAACGAACAGATTAAAGCTATTCTCTCCATGCACTGGCGAGATGTAGTTATCCAAAGGTAATCGACCCTTAGGAATTGAACAACCTTGCGACATTGGCGCTGAGTCGTTCAGTCGGAGTGTGTCGACCTGGCGGCGGAGGACTTCGTCCGACACAGTTGTCCTTCCAACGTGGCTAGTGCCACCAACTGCTTACATTACCACGGGACAACATTTTAATAATTGGTCCATTATTGAATTCAAGTTTTTTCGAAATAATTGTGGTTTTCCATATTCGCTTTAAAAAAATACTCTACATTTTCCAAAGTTGGTACGGTATGTTTTGCTTGGATACTGAGTAGTTTTTTAATTTTATATTTCAATTGCATATAAAGATAATCTACATATTTTGAAATTGTGAACTCTACGTATATATACCCAGAGTTTATTATTAACCATATCCTTTTACCACATTATTACCTTTATTATATCCTAACAACTTGCTAATGTTTGGTAACTGCATCAACGCCCGCCCGTCGAACCAAGGCGGCAAGGGCGTTTCGTCCACCAACCGCTACAGCATCCTATCATTCACCATTAGTTTGTATATTGTTGCCAAAAATTACATTGTACTTCTTAATTTATGTTATTTGGCATCTGTAAGAAGTCAGTGATTAATCTAAGTAGTTTTAATTCGTGATAATAAAAGATTTATTTCTTAGACACAAGGATTTGGCAAAGACCATTAAAATTGTTTTAATAGTTCCAAATTCAGTTCTAATTAATGAAACCACATTTAACGTTCTAAGTAAAGTCTATAGTCGTTTGTAGGTATAGATACTAACGGTTTGACTATCTCCCCCATTTCAATAAAGCTACCTGTAACATTTTCACCTGGTACATAGTAATAACACAGCAAATAACATCCGCTAATCGTCAAAACACAAATGTAACCAATTTACCAACCTAGGGGAGAGAAGCAAATATGTGTGCAGAGAATCTCATGTTATTTCTCAAATGGCAATTTAAATACTTTCTGAGCTCATAGGTAAGTGATGTGAACAAATGTATGTTTAGTATTAGGGAAGGGAAATTGAATCCTAGGGGACCTGTCTGCAACAGACGTGGTTTTTTTCCAAGCCAATTGTTACGGAATATAGACCAGGTATTTTTCATTGCACGAGCTTATTATTGGAAGATGTATGGAAATACCTACATAAAGGTATATTTTATGGGTGAATTACAAGTAGTAATTAGCTATAGTTATGTTATGATCATTAATTGATTAGGTATCATTGGTGATTATTACTAAAGGGTAACAAAATCAAGAGTAGTTAACAATTTGTTTACCGACATCCTCCTATTATCCCTATTTCATGAAAATAAATGAATAAACGTTTGACAGTTGATGAAAAGTGTTCAGTTCATCGACCTCTTTCATTTGTACGCGTAAACATTTCCGTGTGTTAGTTACGCACACCCTTTTTAAGGGGGCGAAAATAGTCATAAAACAGAGACAATTTTTTTTCTCGGTGTCGGCGAGGCGACAGTCTGAGTCGTGAAGAGAGGTGTGCTAGCCCGGGGCCTTTGATAACTCATGAAAAATTCAAGTGCTGCCGACAATATCCAGGTACCTACAAGATATGTATAAGTAATACAGACTAAAGAGTTCAGGTAAAGCTTCCTAGCCTCAAAATTAAGCTTGTTTTTATTTAAGTTCATTTGAGACTTTAGATATTGCATTTTAGTAATTTATGAAACAATTTTGTTAGTACTCTAAAGGAGGTACGGTTTTTTATGATGATAAACAGTATTATGAAAATATCTAATAATTTAATTAATGAGCTAAGTAGAGCCTCAAAGAAAAAATATATATTGTTTAATTTAGTATTTCAATTTTTTATCAGCATATAGAGTCCGCAAGTGAACCTTACAATAGCACGTAAATATCTAAATATTAATTGCGTCATGCTTTAAAATACTGAAGGAGTAGGATACCAATTGGGTACTACATAGGCTGATTATATTAGACACAATTTTATACACCTAACCATCGTTAGTCAGTTCAAGAGAATCCGAATTTAGTCGTTAATATCATTGACTCCATACATATTAACTGTATCATTTACGTTCGCATGGACGTCTATACAATTTCCAACGGTAGGGGAGTATGTTTATTCTAATAAAAGTCATGCAATCTCAACGCCCTTCACAGATAGCGTAGAAATATTGCCTTCATATCTGCCACGAGCAGTAAATTGTCGAAAAAATGTTGTTGATCCCTCGTACATAATATACTAATACATATTTCATCAATGTCAACATCGATTTTTGATATACGGCGTATTTATCATCGAGAATTTATTCCGCCGATACGCACTACCAAATAAAACTCATGAAGCTAAAAGTTTATATCGTATTCGTAAATATACACACACAGGTTGTATACATCTACAGACATTCAAATATGTCTCGACGCCACCACTGGCATTCCCTAATGTAATCAGTCAGGCCGAGGTACTGACTCTAAGGGAATTTCTATGTAAATTGTTTTACCAGACCGCAGATATGATTGGCATCTAATTGGCAATACTGTGAAATACGGGTAGAATAAAATCGCTGAGACCTATTATTATCTAAGCAGGCGAGCAGCAGCTGTTCTACGAATTCGCATTGTTGTTTTAATAATAGATTTGTACTCAGATACATCGATTTAACTCTTATCGTCGTTCAATAAGAATGTAAGTCTAATCCGGAAATCCCTTCATGGCACGTCATGAATGGCATCGAATAAAGCGTTCTCCTCATACGTGATCGGCATTACACAATACGTTTCATCACATGAGGCCGTCGGTAAATAAGGTTCATCTCAATGAACAATCGCAGTTGTAATCGCTACTGTACTGACAGACGAATTACTCAAATCCTATATACTAACGTGGCTTTATAATTTAAAATACCAGGAACTAGATCGGACACTATGGCACTGACGGTAGTTTGAAATCGGTCCAATCAATTTGAATCGTAAATTAAAATGTATTGTCAAGCACCTGTGTATCAGGGAAGTAGGCGCGTACATTCATCACGTTGAATTTCTGTTTCCGTTTCATTATCCGGTTGCACAGTGGGCGTAAATAAGACTGGATGTAAATCATGTCATTAGAGGCGCCTGCGATCGGCCCGCGGCCCGCTTCTAATTGAAAATAAATCTCATTAGTTGAGAGGTTGGCAGGAGCGCATTTTATATTTACTGGATCTCGTTTAATATCCTAGAGATTTGTTATGATTTGCTATTTAAAATTGTATGTATTACAAAGTAGGTTTTTTTTTTTACTGCATCTTAATTATAATATAATCTGTTATTAACTGTACCGTTCATATTATCAAGCTATTAGTAGTAGAGATATGTCGACTAGTCGTCTTCTTACTTTGTATGTATTTCTCAATACAATGTATGTAAGCGGAATTACATTAAATACAATCTTAATTGGTTACATTACACTTTACGGGAATCTTTGTTTAATTGTTCAAAAACGTCCATAAACGAGATTTTACGAATAATCGTCTTACATCAATAATTATTAGTATTAATATTCCAAAATACTTTCATAAAATAACAGTAAGGTCAATAAGTAAAGAGTTTAATACATGCGTGAGTACATGCCGAGATCCAACGAGTGTAAGTAACATAAACTTCCAGAGAACAATGCCGATAGAGAAATAAAAAGATTTTGTAGTTGAGCTACCTATTCCTGTGTGCAAAGATAAGGGTCATAAATGAACTCCGATAGTAACGGTTGGAAACAAAGGCCGGGAGAGCGTTCTGTTTGCCCTGACTCAGATACCCCGGAGAGAATGGAATGAAATGGGGCCGGGCGAAAACTGTGTTAGCAGACTTTAGTTTAGAAGAAAGCTGTCTGCTATCACACTTATGCATACGTACAGTAATTATAATAATGCTACAACAGTTTATAATGAATTAGTATAATCAAAGTTATTTTTATTAACATAATGTAGTGGAAAATTGTAGGGCTATATAAATTTAGTACGGTCGGAACACAAGGTTACAGCATTCATTCCACTTATTCTACGTATCGTTATTGCTCCTATTTATTGTTTACTACGCGTTGGTTTTCTAATAATTGGTGCTTATATTTTTATGGATTTTACTCCTCCAATAAACTTCCTGACCCGTAATCAGCCTGTAATAACGCGGGTATAAGCTGTCCCCTACATTGTATATAAAATGAGTATGTTAAGTAAGTGTTACTCTATAATCAGTATGTGTGATATAAAAAACATAGTACAAACTATTTTACAGTAAGTAAAGATTAAACAAGGTTATATAGGTCTGCAATTTTGCATACAAACAACCAGAACATAAATCGTAACGATAGATGTTTCATACGTTTATTTTTGGTGAAGATAAATATACAATACAATATACAGTAGACATACCCACATAATACATGCATACTTGCAAAAGATGTCCAGGTAACACCTCCCTTACCATGAACACTTAAGGCAGGACAGTTTAAGATGTGAAAGCGAGACGCTGCTAAGTGCAGTGTATAGCGGCATCTCGCTTCCACAAAGTTAACTATCCCGCTTAAAGAGTTCACGGTAAGGGGGCAGAAGAGTAAAAATGTACAATGTACGGCTGGCATACATTGTGCGTGTACCTCCGTCAATAACTCGAAGGTGGCCGGGCCGATCCATATTAATATTTAACGTAGATAGGGAAACCCTCCCAACGAGACATTAATGTCAGGATAGCGTGAGAACCATCACCTGCTGGAAAACTGGTAAAAGCGTGGCAACGTGCGCCATTATGATCATTTACGAATGTAATAGACGAACGATTGTTGTAACGATTTTATTGAAAAACGGCTGGTGATGTAGTCCTTTGGTAATGACCAGCAGAGTCTAGAATATTTATAAAATGTACCTCATAAACATAACCAAACATTTTTATTACAGCCTGTATAAATCAAATCAAAGCGCCCCGGAGAGTTACTAATGTAAGTTGTGTATAAAAGCATGTACGCACCTAAATAATACACCATACCACATTGTTCTTATTTCATAACTTCTAGAACACTTCAAACTGTGAGTTCAGCGGAAAAACGATAATAATTCCGCCTCTCAAAAATATAGCTACGTATCGGAGTGTTTCAGTACTTTCAGTGGAGTTTCAGCGCAACAACATTCACTTCAATTTTTCATTTCAGTGCAGATAAATAAACGGCTGCGAGCGCCGACCACCTGCCTGACGAGCTTTTCACTATATTATCAATGCTCTCTTTTCCCCTTTTCATCTTAATGCGGATGTCTTTAAAATTATTTTAAAAGGAAACCCACTAACATGGCTTTACAGGTAATATAAAAGAAGGTGGATTGTAAAAAAGGTTTATATAGTAAAGAAGTGGCTACGTAACAAGTATATCAATTCCATATACCAGTGAGTGATAGATTGATTAATTTTAAAATGGTTTTATTCCTAAAAGCAAATAATTAAATCTTTGAAAATAAGAATTTTCTGATATGGAACTTGTGTAGACTAATATCTTTATCTTATTTAAATATAAGTATTATTTGTAGCCGGTGTGGCAACACTTATTATGTATTCAAATTACAGTATAACATAAACAAGTGAATCGAATCCAATTTAAATAAAAATTCTTAGAATTTAAAGCGGAGATATTGAGAAGACACCTAAGCAGTCGATAGACGGGCTCCTAGCCCAGACTGAGTTTTTATTAAGTTGAACTTGTTGAATCGCCACTGCTGCCCTGAAAACTACGGGTTTATTGAGAATTTGAGACTCACTGCGCTTCTGAGCATAAAATATACGAATCTAAAACTTAGCACCCATGAATAAACCACGGAATAGTTATTAAAATATTAATAAAAAAAATGCTGATACTACGGCGGTTATTTTACCACATTTACTCGAACTTTTAATAACTGATTCGATGATATACTATTTCATACGCGTCTTTATCAAATGATTTTACAGACATGTCATGGTAATTCACATTCCATATGCAAAATACGCAATCTCGTTACTATAGGTAACACAAATATTGATTCTGAGCAGGATCGCATCTGCTAACCATGGCGCAACTTACCTTTACAAAAGTCAATAAAATGAATTAGTACAATAAGCGGTTTAGCGCTAAAAGCTTGAACTGATTTTTCAAGAAACACATAGTACATTAAAATATCTAGGCAAGATATTAATTGTATCATACAATGTCCTACATCCTGTAATAGAAAGTCCCTAGATAGCTCTGTGTAAAGGTATGAAAAGAGTAATTAAAGGTATTAAGATACGGAATAGTGAAAATTAAAGCAGACAGAGAGAATTTAAACATACTAATAAAAATTACTTGTCACTTCAATGGCTTTCAGCGCTTTTGTTACTGCACCTTGCTTCTTTCCTCCATGACGAGTTTAGTTGTATTTTTTGAACGTTAAGAGTTGATTGCCCTCAGTCCTCCGCTGTTCCGGACCTTTGTACATTATATACATAACCATCGTCACTCAAGGAGGTTATTTCGTACATCCCCCAGTATTGCAAGCCAGATTATGAGCTTGCCTTACAGTAACGAGTGAGATGCCACATGTTTGCATCGAAAGTGCAGTCATTGCACTGAGTATTAGATAATAATTTTGTAAGTATTTTCGGCTAACTTACTACAAAACGTTTTATATAAAGTAACAAAGAGAATCCTATTTTGTTGTAGGTATAACAAAACATATTTTTAGAAACAGGCTTGCTACAGCTTTAAGTCACGAGGGAAACGGTCACTAAGGTATAATTATTTAAAGTTTACTTTTACCTTATTCGTATTGCTATTGCTTAAACTAACAGACTTTCAATTAATTTGTCTGGCGTTAATGCACATTTATATGCTTTCAGTGAGATGTTAAATAGTGTTATTAGCCTGTTTGTAATCAGCGTCGAGGGTCTGGAGAGAAATCTCATTAAAGGCAAATAGGAAGCGAAGCGAGCGAGACGGTAGTCGGCGACGCGCGCAAGTAGTACTACCTTCTACCCCCCCGCTGAAAAATAGTGAAACCGACAACGTCATCGAACTTAGCATTAAAGGTACTTTTTTGTTTTGTGTCTGGGAATACAACACTGCAATTTATTATGATTGCATTTGTCAAAACATATATCTAAGATATACAAAAACAAACTTAAGATTATGCCGCATCTCAAATAAGATGTTGAAAACTGTAGCTTCCACTTTCCCATTTATCAAGTGCATCTCGAACTCAGTGCGCAGACTGTATTCATTCTGTTCGGGGAACTATGTTACAATTCAATTTTCTCTAAAGTACGTAGCAAAAGTAATATGTGAGGTAAGGTAACAAAGCCTCGACAGCTAGCCGCAGTGCCATTGTGGGGAGGAGACTGCAGACTGCACTCCCGTCTGCCCTTCAGACGTTCATATGACGACGAAGCTTCTTATACGTACATATTTGTGTAGACATGAGCATTATCTGTTTTGTATTCTGTACGAACAATATTCAAGAAAGATAGTAGAGGGAGATACGTAGATTTAAACTTAGAACGTTGCGATTTAAATTCGTCTTCTATACTGCAATTGGTTTGTGTTATCAAGTAGCAACATGTACTACGTACGTATATTGTTAGAATAAAAAAATATATAAGTAGATACGTAGATACATGAAACAGAAACCCCAACTCCAATCACTTGAGGGAACATGCGCAACACATCAATGGCCGCTACCGACTCGATCAAATTGAAAAAAAAATATTTTTTGCAACTTTTCCATCAGCGTCAGGTGTTCTGTTTTCAGAACGGGATGAAATGTCTGCGCTGGGCAGCGAGATGAAATTTGGCTGTTGTGCAAACGAAAAGCGAATGGCATCGTCCGTTCATCAAATAAAATGCGAACGAGAGCAGTCGGTGACCCCCGACAGCAAACACCCGGCTAATTGCAACAGAACCTACTGTCTGATAACTAGATGAAAATTTAATTCTTTTCATCTATCGTTTTATTCCTATTAATCCTTCGTTAACGTTTGCAAAAGCTCGAACACGATGTTTCGGCATTTATTAAAGATATTATTATTAGGTATATAATCTGTAAATTGATTGTCAGTAGGTACGCGAGGGTTGAAGCTCGAAAGTTAGCTTTCATAAACTCGGAAAAACAATACGCATAAATATAACTGAGAAATGAGTTCTATATGTTTAATATTCTAAAGAAATGAAGATAACGGGACCTAATCCTGCACGCATATTAATTCAAGTCTGTAAATGCCGAAGTATAATATATACACTTATACAGTCATGGAATTGATGGTGAATTGAAACACTATTCATACAACACCAACAGCAATCTATTAAAGCAAAAGTATTATACCTTTTTAAGCCTATTTTAAACTCTACTGCCAGGTTAAGGTCAATCTCTCTAGACCACCTAAGTAGCATATCAGTCCAGGTCAAAAAACACCAAAGCCGCACTTGACCTCTAAAGCGTTGTCCTCACTAAGGCGTCTAGTGGGTGAGAAGCTTTGCCCTTCTGTCCGGGTGCATTCACGCGACGAAGCCACTCCCAGTTCAGCTCTGCTGGGTTTTCTGAAACTAGAAAAGTAGCGGTAAGTACTATTAGATCCAAAAATATATTGGCCCCAAGTTGGTCCTAAGTTTTTCATATTGGTGGTCACGTCGGGTGTCTAATGTGGTCTCCCGTGAGAAAAGCACGTGACGGACCTGTATACTGTTATGTTATTTGGAGCTTTGTCATAAAACCCTATTTTTTTTTTATAAAACGTCGCCCCACACTAGAATGGTCTTCTGTATCGAAGGTGCGTTTCACAAACATGGAACATTCAGATTTGAGACAAACATATACAGATTACACAAATTGTTACCCCATGCGGGAATCGTACCCCAACCCCTAGCGAAGAAATCAAATCAAAACTACTGCGCCAATCATGTCGTCTATTAGTTATAAACGACTTAATTGTGAATAACTTTGTCCTCCTAGTATTATTTATACATACATATAAGTAGTGGACTCTTTATGTGTAAACTTCTCTGAACTAATAATTACTACACAAAGGTGTATCAAGAATCGAATAGTTTTAAAGTTACGTGTAAAATTTCTGATCATTCAGTGAATTTAAGAAGCACTTTCTGCTAAAATATGTATAGAAATAGTGTGGTGACAAAGTACAGTATGTCTGTGGTGTGTTAAATACGTAAATATTTTGATAATAACTTGAGGACAAAACCTTACCTTCATCTTTTCCAGGTGAGTGAACAAGTTTAGCTTCAATTCGATAGACACTTTTTAAGAAATAACAGTAGTTTCAACATGTTATAATGTACGTACAATTATAGTGTGAATGACTTCTCAATTAAACTGTAAAGAAACGTAAGTTAAATGGCTGCCGATGTCGCGTTATCGTTAGTGCGCGTCGGGTCGGCCGCTCCAAGGGACTACTTTGTATCGCGTTCAGCCGCGTTCATTCATTCACATCGTGGTTTTACATTAATAACAATGTTTCTATACAAACGTCCTGCGTTTTCTATCATTAGTTTAATATTAGTTACAGTTCAAACTCAAGATGTCGGTACGTAAAAATGCAATGCTTTATATTAAACATATGTTTTTTATATACTTGCTAATTAATTTGCAGATATTGTGTCGAACTTAATAGATGGAGAATATATTCCGATACAGCATTTAAAAGCAGATTTACTGCTAATGGAAAATAAGGTATTATAATGTTTATTTGCATAATAAACCGTTTACATTTTTATGTATGCGATTACTTATCAGCATGTGTTTTAGATGCAAGCTTTACAAGAAAAGGTGAACATAAAATTGTATTACGAGAGCTTATGTTCGGATTGCAAGATTTTCGATACAACTCAGTTGAAAGAGACTGTGAAGAAACTGGCTTCGAACCTTAACCTGTACCTCAATCCTTACGGAAACGCAGAGGTACGATTGCTTCGATGATCTTTTTCATTTTTCACCCTCATTATTTCTCGTCTTTTCCTTTCCCAAGTATGTCTACAAATATATGCAGCCTAGGCAATGCAAAAAACCAAATGCATAAATTCACAGTTCTTTTTAACTTTACTGAATTGAATTTCATGTTCATATAATATCTCGTATACAAATATTTATCTGTTTACGGGTCGCGAGTACTCACTCATTACATACCTATATTTATATTCCACTATCGGAAATTATTTATCAACGCCTTATTATATTGTTATTGTAAAAAAATTTGCGATAGCGAACAAACCCATTGATTGAATTGCCACGTGGTCTCTGGCGAATAACAGGCCGACTAACCTGACTGTACTTTTTTCTGTCATAAAATTTTGAAGATAGAATAAGAGAGGCAAACGGATAATACAACTGTTTTTTTTTCGAGTACAAATAAACGGTGACGTCAACTATGCAGATAGCCAAGGATGCCGATTGACGAGTATTTCCTGACGAGCTAACTGCTGTCATAGATATCACACACATAAATAAGCATATCATAAACAAATATTGATGAAGTAAACAATCTATACCCGTCATTATAGGGCAAGTAAAAATCTAGAGATGATGGAAGAAGCATAATAATTCAATATTTAGTTTATTTGGGATATTTTATTGCCAACGACCCCGAGAGGGTTCTTATTGGGCGTTACCGGGAAAAAAGAGACTGCTGGAGCCTCCAGCCAGAATATTTTGTTGTAGAGTCACATTTTTACTCTATGCTAAACCAAACGCTTAGGCCAAAGACTCAGGGAGTCAATTGGGTCTCTATTTACCGGATCTCTATTAGATACAGTACGGGACAAGGATTCATTCATGTAAAATCAGCAGTGATAGCCGAGTGGCATAACAGCTGGACTGCCAAATCAAAGTTCGCAATTCAAATCCCTACACGAACCAATATCTTTTCGAATTCATGTGCGTACTGTAAATTGGTTATCAATTGCAAAAATCGTGGAAGTAAACATCGAGAGGAAACTGGCACACATGACAAGTTTTTCAATGGTGTAAAAACCCATGTCAGAGGTCTACAGGCGCTTTAAACTCTGACACCAGATTGTTCATCAATCATACGATAAGAAGAGAAGTCATATAAGATTTTACCTACCTATTTAATTATACCTACCGCGCCACTGCAAATCAGCAACAGGGTTATAGCTAGTGTGCATTTCTATTTTTAAATTCTTGTTTCATTTTTTATTTGTTTCGGGTATTCATACTTGCTGATAACACTGCACTAGGAGCAAATTGAGTTTCCAAAACAATAACATGTACGGCTTAATGAAGAACTGAAAACAATATGATACTTAATTGACAACGAGAATATAGTTCACAAATAAAATTGAAATAAGTATATAAAGTAATTAGCCAACGTACCAGGAGCAAAACAATCGTGCTGAATGCATTAAGCTTAGTTCCTATACTTATTGAGAGGCTCCCCAAAAATCAACAAAAATAATTTTCTCGCTATCGTTTTTCATGATACTATTAAAACTAGTCTAACATTAACTAAAGGACTGCTAGACAGCGTAACTACGTCGTTAACTCTCACAGAAAAGTAAAAAACTCTTGGGGATTGACTGCGACGTACGCGTATTCGTTAAAAATATTTCATCCAAAAGTCACGTACACGGTACCCATAAAGTTTTAGTTACATTCGTTACTTAAATAAAATAAAACACAACTTATTCAAAGTTCTTAGTACAATTCGTATTTCCTTACTGATATAGGTGTAATAAGACTGCCAGTCGTTTCGTTATTATGGGGTTTGACACAAAATATAATGCGTATATGCGCAACCTTGGGGATGTACAAAACTATGCTACATCTAGGTATCTGTTACGCTAATATATCCTGGAAGAAAATAGTAACTACAGAATTTTCACTCGCAGATGTTTAGCTGTCTTTGGTGTGTTTGCAAAGATTGTAATTAAATAAACTCTTAAAAAGTGTTGCTGTTCCCCAAAAGTTCATAGTTAAGGCCTTTCAAGATGATACAAATACCTAACTCAATAATGTATTGTTCTCCTGACCGAATTTCGATCAAGGCGGCCTGTCTCATCCGAGACTAGTCAACTACGCAGGAGATATTATAGTGCACAAGTATGCGCGCAAACACAGGTGCACTCCCTATTCCCTCACTCTCATAGTCCGATGGGACGGTAGACCGATACGATCAGAGAGAGATCAGGCGCAGGATCAACGGCTTAACATACCTTCGAAGCACGGAGGGGTCTCGACATGTGACAACGGTCACCCATCATAATATCTATCGCGGTGAGCACAGCTCTACCTCGCAGATCGACTGAACTGCGTGGTAGCTTCGTTGCAACGAGCCCCTAACCTAACTCAAGAAGCCTCACCTAACCTAACTAAATAATGATTATGTGACTTTTTTGGTCAGACTATAGACAACGGCAACGGCAACTACGAATTCAAATGCCAACACGGCGCAGCAGAGTGCTACGGCAACAAGTTGCACGCATGCGCTATCGACTATCTGGGTAATGCGACTAAGGCTGTGTTCTTCAACTCCTGTATGATGGATGCGTCGAGAAAAAATAAAGGGTCCGACGACAACGCTGCTGAAGAGGTAGGTTAAGCTTACTGGAAACCAATCATGATCGGTTAGATTCATTTGATGTTTAAAAGTCAGGAAGTCGAACTGCTTCTTAAGGCTTTCAAAACCTCAAAAACAAGGTCTATTTTCATTTTCGACGCTGCATTGGTCCGGGTCATTGGTTCAACTGCAAAGACCTGATAGTGTATATAGATGTCAAGTAGCTAATTTTATTGGGCCAATAAATGTAAGGTTTGGCAAGCAGTCAAGATATCCTAGGACTGGTTTACTGCTATCATACTTATACAATCGAATTTGTTTTTGAACTAGATCTAATTATAATAAAAGCTATACTAACTTAGTTAATTAAAAACAAACATTTGCAGTGTGGAATACTACTACGCATCGACTCCAATCCGATTAAGCAATGTGCTAAAGGATTCAAAGGATCAAGGCTTCTTCAGAAGTACGGCGTGGAAAGCAAGCAAGTTGGCTTTAAATACGTTCCCTACATCCTGATCAATGGAGCCCAAAACGATGGAAGTAATTTTACGAAAGCCGTATGCGCAGCGTTTACAATTCCACCAGCAGCATGCCATGATTTTAGACAATGATTTTTAAAACGAAAAATAAACGAATGCCTATGTTTTCTTTTTTACTCAGTGTTTTGTTTCACGGCTTGAATACTTGGACAGCAACCTTCTCTGCAGTTAATCTGAACCCACTGTAACTGATCAGCCATTTGGCCGTTAAGTAAACTAAAATTGTTTTAACGTTTATCGTTCAGGTGATTATTAGAAGACATTTCAAGTGATTATTCCGTAATAGTGCGAAATAAGTGTGCGAAATATACAAATATTATTTATAATCATAATTATACTACATTCTTACTTCTGAAAACTGTGAACGAACAAATTAAACGATGAACGACTACTTGCAACTTTCTGGCTGGAAAATAGAGATGAGAAATCCGTGCTCGAGGAAGTAACTTGAGGGCAAAGACTTTGAATTTTTAAACACTGATAATAATTATTACGGTGCCATACGAGTATGTAGGTAAGTATTTAAAGATGATAAAACATTATCATCTCACGAGTCTATTATCACTGTTGGTCATAGGCTATTCAAACGATACACAATAATTTTGTCACCAAGTCATCTTTATATTTTCCTGGAGATTTGGACTTCAGTCGTGATTCAACTGTACAATGACTTATTACAATATATTGTCACTCTACTTATTTATCGGTGTCGCATTATGTGGACCCGCCGTTTTACTAAACACCGGTAAGCTCCATAGGTTATGCGATACAATACCTTATAATTAGTAGTGGCTTAGAAGTTTTAGAAATGGTATAAGTACGTTATTAATTTATAGGGCATTCACCGACCGCAAATGGCCAGATCGAAAACTGGAATTGGGCTGCAAAAGTAAGTGTTTTATATATTTTAAACACAGGTGTAACAAATACATTTTCTATGTATTATACTATGAGAATTATAATCAACATTTCAGGTCTCTCCAGTAAAAGACAAAGTGGAAATCAAAGTGTATTATGAGACTCTATGTCCGTTCAGTGTGGATTTCTTTGTGTACCAGTTGAAGCCTGCCGTGGAAAGGCTAGGCTCACATTTAGACATACATTTAATACCCTACGGACACGCTAAGGTACGTGAAATATTAGTATTAATAGTGTTAATGTAATATTTTTAATTAATATAAAACACGCGTTTGGCTATTTCCTAGGAATCAGACAAAAGTTTAATGTTAATTGTGTGCTTTGAAAAAAATATATGAACTTTTATTGTAATGTAACATGAAATAGTGATAACAAATATTCATTAGTAGGTATGATCAGTCAGTCAGTTCTTATCTTTCGGGAGTTTGCTCATATCAAAGTAGTGATAACTCAATGTTTTGTTTGTGTTGCTGGATTTCAGGAATACAGAATGCTTGAAATACTCCTTGCCTTACCTAATATATGAGTAGGTAATGTAGGGAATGTTACCAACCCATTTAATATTCAATGTATTTATCGAGCTTCCCTTTTATCAAAACATTTATAAACTTACTAGCTGCGCCCCGCGGTGTTACCCGCTACATTTTATTTGGGATATAAAGTAGCCTATGTTTTAATCCAGGGTGTCTCTGTGTCAGCTACCTCCATATGAAATTTCATTAAAATCGGTCTAGCCGTTTGAGCGTGAAGAGATAAAAAACCACACAAACACACTCACAAACTTTCGCCTTATAATATTAGTGTGATTAATATCGAGGTTAATAAACAAGGGAAGAAAATTTACTCAACTATATTCTGATGGAACTATGTTGGTTTGTGTACATTTTAAATTAAGTAGGTACTTTAATAATTAAAAAATGAATGCACTTAACCATGAATTTTTGCACAAGGCATAGAATATTATATGCACGCATGCATTGAAAATTACTATAAACGCATATAAGTAAATTGTACTTGAAACCATAATAGACTTCTATTACTTGCGCTAAAGTGTCCCCCTTTGCAAGTTACAATAGAAGAATATGAATTGGTAGACATGAACGCTATGTGTATGAATTGCTATATTCGAATATGTAGGCATCAACCACTAATAGCAAGTTTTCCCTAAACTAATGATTCTTAAATAAGATAGAAAAAGTGTTTAACAGGTCATTCACCCGTGTCACCGAAAGTGAATAGGTTCACCAGAAAACATGACATATTCAGTAATAGCTTAGACGCATACTGTATACAAATGACTATGTACAAATTTTCGTGAGTCTTCTCACGGTATTGACTTTAAACTAGCTCTCAACAATAAGCCTGACGGAAAATTTGGGGCTACTTTTTTATTTTGTAATATGTCTAAAATTGTTGGCCACGTCTATTATGCACCTCAAAAGGTGGGCCAAATGGTAACAAAATGGTTGCCTCAAGACTGTCACCGCAGACATGAAAGACCCAGAAAATGGCGGAATAATTTGGATGCCTTCCAGAACAACTACCCGAAACCACCGATAGGGTTGAGAAATTTAATGTAGAGGCCATTGCATAGTAGTGGGACACAGAATTAGACTTCCAAAAATAAATTTTGCAATAAACACTTAATAATCTTTATTTATAAGTTACTTTCTACTGACTTCCAGACTCATGCAGTGTCCGATCACTTCAAGTTCAGCTGCCAGCACGGCATCCCGGAGTGCTACGGCAACACGGTGCAGGCCTGTGCCATCGACACGCTGCGCAACATCACCCGCGCAGTGTACTTCAACACCTGCCTGATGCAATACACCTCATACAACTCTGATTACCAATACTTCATCTCTGTTTTTAATTGGGTATGTATATTGTATATTCTATAAGTAAAGAATTCCGTAAGGGTTAGGTAGAGACAACGATTTCCCACCTGCAATGATCGTGCAATGACGCTTTTACTACAATTACTCATATTACATTCTTGCTTGTTTTCGATATTCACTGCCTAAATACATCTCCCATAATAGGATCGCTTATGTTTCCAAATATCAATTCTTAGGCAATCTGATAATTGAAATACTATTTTACATTTTTCAACCACCTCCAACTCACCAACTGTATCTACCAAGAATCTACTACCTCATAATATTATCTATCATCGCTTAAGAACAGGAAGTAAATAGTTCTATCATTATGGAAGAATATACGAAAAATATCTTCGAACAAGTGACACTATTACCTATTCCAGTTTCTTGAACTAGCTCGTATACATACAATAACACCAATATAATTGACAGCACAAAGCGTAGACCTAAAATAAGCGAGAACCAGTTTCCGCCTAGTTAAATATAATTCTCACAAAACTGGTAAATCAGATAATGACGTGTACTCTGAGCTGTTCCTGTCAAGTTGAAACAACCAGTTAATGGGTACCGCCATAAAAGACTACAAGTTTGTTTCAAGTTTCAACTCTAGTACCATTCCGAAAGCTGGAAACTATGTAATATTTACTAATACTTTTGTGATGCTTTTTTACAAATAAATTCCGGCTGCTCATCTTTAAACGCCTAGTATTATCCACTACCAGTATTATATGAGTTTGTATATAAACAATAATTATAGTAGAAGGAAAATGTTGGATGTAATCAAGCATTCGTTTCTACCTACGGCTACATTAGCCACAGGACATAGGCCATGGTTTCAGTTCTTTTATTTACGCAAGTTCGAATACATCACAAACCAATGTTTTGTTTTCTTTTCAGTGTGGATATCAAGAAAAAGTGAAAGTTTATGATATAATGGCATGCGTAAATAGTAAATATGGTTCGATGCTTCTGAAGGAACATGGTGATGAAACTCACGCGCTTCAACCGCGTTTTGTTCCGTACTTGATGATAGACGGATCTGCGGAGTACCAAGACCAAGCTTCAAGGGATTTAATAGGAACTGTCTGTCAAATGCTTCAACCGAAACCTAGCGCTTGCTTCAGACATCCATAGCTATACCTATAATTATAATTGCACAGACTGTAAATATTTAGTAGATAAGAAATTAAAGTGATTTAAATTATCGCCTATTTACTAGGTTGAATCATAATCTTTAAATTTCGAATATTTGAATTGAAAATGTGTATTTTTGTATAGGTAGGTAATACAGACTTATATACGAGTACGACAAAACTAAAGTTTGCCTTAGGTACCATTTTTGTGATGAAAATCCTTACCTACCCTTCAAAGATAGAGAGCTAAAGAACTCTTATTTACATTTAGTTGGTAGGCACGATAGACAAAACAGTCAAACATTACTGGCTATCAAGTAATAAGATGTCATGAGTTGATTGGGATTCTACAAAATTATCACAACTCGCAACATAAGAGCTAATGTACCTTCTTGAATTCTAGCAGAACTTATCGTTCTTTCTGTACGCGAAGTCTATGAAGTTTTCACACAGGCATCGCCGCAGGCTTGCCTTGTAAAACAACAAAGAAAACACACACAAACGTACGTAAACGTTTAAGAAAGCTTCCTTGGTCGCGTAGACAACAACAATCCGCTGAACCAGCGTGTAGACAAAAGAGAATAGATACGCAACACGAGATCCTATGTGTCGCGGCGCGAGGCGGTGTACTGTGTCGCCGAAATCCTAAATGGTTGAAACTATTGTTCTGTCGTATAGCTTGACAAACTCGACGGGCTGCCGAACGCTCCCGGGGAATTGTCGGTGCATGTGGACACTTTCCCACACGCCTGAGCCACGTCGTCGGCGCGGGCGGGACCCTTGCCAAACTGAAACACTCATTGTTCTCCCACTTGCGACGCAATGATAACAGTTTCACCTCTCCTATTGTCGCAACCACTAAGTTTATAATTAATTTCACAATTCCTTTCTTCAGACGTCAAGTAAGGGACTAAATATTTTATTTGACAGTTACACAATCGCAAGTATATGTCTTGTATTAACAGTTGGTAATTACCATTAATTTTAGATTTATAGTTGTAGCTAATTAAGAAACGAGAATGTTATACAATTGCTTCCGTAGAATCTGCTGACTGTTCTGAAGGTAAAATGTCTACATCAAGTGCACGTTCTCAACTACATTGCTACTAGGATCCACTAAGGCGTTTCCGTTATTAAACAACTTTTAGCACACAATTTACGTGAGACTAAGAATTATAACTATGTATACGTACTCTTAACATATTTTAGTAAATATCTCTCTCGATTTATATTAGTAAATACCTTTGTAAAAACCAGATTTGAATGAGGTCTACGCGGAACATGTGACATGCACCAAAGGCAACATGCAGCGGTGAATCATGTAACAAACATTTATTGAATTCGTTTCGTTATGACTAAGAGAGCATTGTGGCCATTGGCCATAAATGTTATATTTAAAACGACATACGATAAAACTGTGAGAAACATTGTAAGTAGGCAATGAGTAATGAAATTCGAAAAATGTCCAATTAGTCTGTTGTAGCCTATAGAAAATACGTTTGATTGGCCATAATGTATGAAAACTGTATTAATCAAAGGAACTGTTTACTTTCACTTCTAAACTCCAAGTTAGATCCCAATGGGAATCAAACTAATTAATACTCAAGACATTGTTTAAACAAAGTCTTCGGTCTACGGCAAATTCCCTATAGTCCAATTACTTGAGCCACAATCGTCATGTTACATAAAATTGTTTAAGGATTCCCCTTTACGCAGAATGCATTAGTTATTTTATAATTATCTTTAAAAAAAACTTAATTTTAAAGTATTGTATAACTTTTAAAGTAACATTATTAAAGGAAACTATCTGGCCCAGCAAATAAAGCACAGTACACTCGCTTCAGTAAGAAACCTTTAATTAAACGCTGTGCTTTTTACAAGAGGCCGCTTTTAACTGCAGCAGTGAAATATAATTAATTGTAAATGTTCTGTCGGCGTACTAACTGCATACTTACTTTTGCAATTTTCAAATTGAGTGGTAAAAGAACTTGTATATTTTATTATTTAAACACATTAACATTTGAAGAAACTAGTTAGGCACTTTTATCAACTACGGAATCTATTGTTGTGATTAATATTTGGTACTTATTCACGTATACATCCATGGGTCGTATATTGGTCAATGCAACAACTTGCGTGTTTTACTTTTTTGTGTCAATTGCTTCCTCTTACTCTAGATGACAACGTGCACTAAAAACATACTAATTTATAGGTGAAAATACATTTTTTTGCTGCAGTTAAAGGGCTTATGAGTTGAAGCTAAGAAATATTAAATTAAAACCTGAAGACTGAAAAATGGTAAATTCGCACATTGCCCCTTATAAATATTATTCATCGATGTAGATATCGTAACGTTTTGAAGAGTAACTCGCATCTCATACCGAAACCTACTCCACGTGACTAAAGCCATACGACTCAAACAAAATCTGTCTAAACTACAAATACACTTTTATTTAATGCTGAACTAAGTGTTATGCTGACATCTGATGTACGTGCCTCTACATCACGCCATTAGTTTAACTGACAGCAATCCATCAATGAAATCGACAACGTATAAGAAAAATGTGTTGATAAAACTTATTTCTATGGCTGTAGGTACACAGGTACACTAAGATAATCTCTACATTTCTAAGCCATTTAATAACAGGGAACAGGGGTCGTGTAAAAGTGGGTTCATTTTAAAGTCAGAAAAGATTTCTATAGGAGCAGGTAACTACCTACATACATTAAAAATATGAGGTTAACTAGACTCTACGATTTTAACGGCTTCTTTTTGTGCTACAAAGTACCACGCTTAAAGAAAGCAACAGAAAATAGCAATTGTATTACAAATGCTTGGATAAAACAACGCCTGGATGAGTTTAACAAGCTCCTAACTATGTAGTAAAAGTTTTAAGTTCTATTTATGTTACAATTTTATCACGTCTGAAACTCGGAACCTTTCCTTGCATTGGGGCACGATCCAGGCCCGCTGATCAGTCTTTCAATAAACTTATTCTTAATAGTGCTCATTCGAATTTCTATATATGGATTAGATAACATAATCTCAGAACATTAGTTAACAACTTGTAAAAGTAGATAATGAATATTAATTGGGCCTCCCCGAGAGACGCGCAAAACGTCTGTCAGGGTCGTATAGTATTAATGTTTTCGTTACCCACTACTCTTAGCAATCATCGAGTCCCTCTTCCTCCCAAGATGATTGATAAATAAATAATCTTTCTACCGGTGACGAGCATTTCTATAGGTACATATCACAAACAAAACATAAAGCCTCATTCACATTTTCTAAAACACAATCAAAGAATCTACTGACCTACTAACAAATCTAAATACGCGTAACGTATGTAAATATGTGTGATTGCAAAAAAATAATTAGCAAACCCGTTTGTCAAGCTTATGTTTTAATTGTGGCAATGTGAAATCCTTTTGAAACAGCTAGCAGTAAATTGAAACAGTCCTCGTGTGTACAACGCAGCGAACGCACTTCCGTGCCGAGCCGAAGCTGCACATTCCCGATTATTATGAGCTTTGACAGGCCTTGCATGTTAATTAAAAAGTTAGCGTATAAAACAAAAAACTAGCGACACATCGCCCGCGGCATTGCCGAGCTGTTTTCTACACAGTTTGTTGTTTTTGTTTGAAAATGAACGTAGGTGCGTTGAAGCATGAACCTGTGTTCGCATCATAGAGTTTATGGAGCCGTTAGGTAATGTAGATGTACTTATGATTGGGTGAAGGTTTCGGCACCTAATTACTCAAGTATAAACTAGAGGCAGGTAAGGTACAGGTAGACTCTATATCGCATCATGTCTAACATCGACGTCACACTGCGGACTATTCATTCGCATGGCGGTCCTCTATTCACTAGTTTACTCTATAACCTCATTACAATAAAAAACCTTGACTTCACAATTGAAATTGGAAACTGCCACCGCAAAAACTGACGTAGGTACACATGAACTAATAGAAACGTGATATTTTCACCAACCGACTGAGCTTATCAATATTATTATGTAAATATGCACTTGGTATAACTAATAAACATGTTTTATGAACATCGTCCACAGAGTAAGTTGCATTCGCGACAATTGATTTTCCTAAGTGCCACTGTTTCCGCAGATTTCCTTTTCAAATGGCTTTCTACTGTAAAAATACAGCAACATTAATAAAGGCTGGTAGACAGGAACTGTCTCTGAATGTAAATCACGGGTGGTGCTTGGCGTTCATATTACTCATACATTTTGGCTTGCGTCCTTTGGAAAATACATTCATAACTACTTTCTAGAGTGACGTCGACATAATAGTCTGTTACGTAGACTGGAGTCTCAACATGCTTCATGTTCTTATTATAAGGCGACTGCACGGCATTAGTTTCAAGCTAGTGCTAATGTTATACATTATAACGAAGATTCGCAGCAAAAAAGATAGTTTCACTATTTCGCGTGTCATTTGTGACATTGAGTGATGGTATAAACGGTGACGCAGGCGCATAGCGAGGCTGCCGCAAGGCCAAGGTCCGCTTATTATGTAAATCATGGTGTTAGCACACCGCACAGGCAGCTACGATAATCAGAGTGATAAAGAGACCACAATGATACTCATGATGACACAAGAACCGATAAAAATCTCTGTTTTTCCGTGTTAGGAAACTGCTTACATGTTACAATTATTGTCACTGATAAAATAATAAAACCAACAGGCCACAAAACTTTAAAATCAAAGAGTTAGGTGTAATTCACATATACAATCACGTTTATAGTCCCTGGAAAAGGTAGGCAGGGGTTCCTTTTTCAGAAATCTATACAAGTATACACCAACAATTCGAAGCGCATCAAAAGTTGTATGTGCTACCTAATACATGGATGACGAACTTATTGTCTTCACCGGGCATCAATAACCATGCGTATTAATTTGTATGTTTTGAAAAAAGAAATCACCTGACTATCTCTAGCTTTCCATAAGTTATTAATATGGCTTACTAACAAGCTACAAATTGCCAAGAGATGTTTTAGGAAAAATTGCTAATGAAATACAGTCTATATAAACAGTAAGTGATTTAAAGCGTTCCTATCTGTCGATATGTTGCCATTTCAGCGTTTATCATGGACATAAATTATATTTATACAACAGGAAAAACGCGGGAAAAACTGATGAAGAGACGCTTCATACCATGAACGTATATAAACTCTTACTTATTGCCCCATCTTTTGTATCTCACGATCAGTGTTGCCATTTTCGGATATTTATTTATACATTTGGCCAAAGAAAATAATAATAAAATAAATGTGTAGGTGTTTATGGTTAGATTTTGAAAGGTATTGTTATTTTTGGAGTTTTTTCAGAGATTGGTATTATGAAGAACATTTATGCTGAAAATACATTTTGGTTGTTAAAGTATTTTAGAGTGTCCTTGTGACCAAGCAGGACTGCCTCGTTGGTCTAGTGGTTGCTTAGCGCGACTGCTGAACACGAGGTCCTGGGTTCGAATCCCAGGTCGGGCAGTGTTACTGGGTTTTTCCATTAGGTAATTCTTAGTAGCAGCACGGAGTCTGGATTTGTGCCCGGTTGATGGCAATAGGCTCGCCCCCTATTACATTGGGACCTAAAAACATAACTGGCGAAATGTGGGTGTACTGTGTGTGCACCTCTGCCTACCCCTTCGGGGAATACAGGCGTGATGTTATGTTTTTTTGTTATGTTTTATTTATACATTTGGCCAAAGAAAATAATAATAAAATAAATGTGTAGGTGTTTATGGTTAGATTTTGAAAGGTATTGTTATTTTTGGAGTTTCTTCAGAGATTGGTATTATGAAGAACATTTATGCTGAAAATACATTTTGGTTGTTAAGGTATTTTAGAGTCTGCTTGTGACCACGGCCGGTGTAACTCGGTCGAAATGTCCCAAAAATTAATAAAGTTGTGTTCGCGTTAATTCACCTGTTGTTATTTTCTATTATTTGAAAATATTTTGAGTTGTAACATGTACTGGTACTAAGCAAATAAGACATAATTTTAGTTATTTTGTAGTCACACCAATGATGATTACTTGGTATTAGTTCCATGAAATTTATTCCAAACCGCAACTGACCTTTTCCGTCTCTATGGCGTATGGTATGCCCCCGATGACGAACTAGCTCTTGAAGATTCAGACTAAACGTATTCATTAGGTTTACCTAGGAACTATCATCTCAATTGTAAGTAGGTCATTGTAGGTATTCGTACTTACGTTGTTCACAACTTCGTGAAGAGTTAGATTCTCTTGGAATCGAACCGAACAATTGTAAGGAGTAACATGATTTTATGCAATTTTATTTTGCATAGCTTATTGCGAAAAAATGTAATATAATGTTCTCTTGACCGAATATCGGTCACGGCGGCCTATCTCATCTGAGACTAGCCAACTACGCAAGAGATATTGTAGTGCTCAAGTATGCGCGCAAACACAGGTGCACTGCCTATTCCCTCATTCTCATAGTCCGATGGGACGGTAGACACGACCTAAGGGAAACCAGGCGGAGAAGGAGGTCTCAGGTAGGAGGTACATGTAATAACGGTCGCCCATCACAAGACTGACCGGGGCGAGCACGGCTTAACATCGCAGATCGATCAATCTGCACGATTAACACTTTGTTACGAGCACCCTTAATAAGAATGTAAAGCTAACTTTAATCCAGCCTCAATTAGTTCCTTGTAGACAAAGTTACGTATACAAACGCAAGGACCCTAATGAAATACTGACTCATAAAGTACCTACGACTGTACGCCTATAGAATTAAATAGACAATAACCGTGCTTAATACTGTTTACAAATTGTATAATATATTAATTTCTATTACAAATAGTCAAGCAGAGCAAACAAAACTAGTAAAAAAGAGGGTGTATCTCCCCCGGTGCTGGCAGAGTGCCGAGTGGCCGGCAGCTTACAGTCTACGTGTGCCAGCCGCCACGTGCGACCCTCACAACATTATGAGTTTACTAACAATATTGCACATATAGCTCCGGTCTAACATATTAGTCGAAATTCTATGTTCCGTAATTATTTATGAGTCTTTCAAATACGCCCCGACCGTCTTGGTGGCAGTTGGTTTATATTGAAAGTATTGGTATTTTTTTTTGTAAATCTGGATCGTATTTTTATATCTCTCTTTGCCTATATAATAGCGGTCCACTGCTAGACATAGGCATCTCCTAAGTTGCATTAAACACCTGGTCCTCCGCCTTCCACATTCAGTCCGACTCAGCTACCTTTTTCAATTATTTTTTTTATACATAGGGGCTATTTTTAGGAATAATAGAATATCAATTTTCAACCTGACTAATATTCGAATAGTGCCAGAAATCAATAAAAAACATCGCATTATAAATAAGAAGTTATGGGTAATAAATATACCTAATACCCATGTAGGTAATATACAATAAATCATCCTAGTATATATAAATAGCTATCGGTAGTACTAATATGACATTATCACGAGGCGCGATGACTACCTATACTCACATTATAATTACTAACAAAGACGAGTGCTATAATTTACATAGTTCAGTGTATTTAGGTCCGTATTGACATAACAATTACAACAGTTATTTAATATAGAGAGACTAGCTATAATTAAACATCAGTTTGCCGTGAATAGGCACGTTTATGGTTGTCATTATAAACAGGACGGATCATCCACATTATTACGTACTCCAACTACTTCATTATCTACAAGTGCCATCCAGAAAAATAAACTGTTTCGTTGCGAGTAATTAATATCTGGGTCGGACGTAGAGAGGTCAGTTTTCATTAACGATGTTATCACTCCATGATTTTACGCACAAGGCTTTAGGAAATCGCAATTAAACTTTGGATTGATCACTTGTGCAACACAGATACAAGTAGTCGTTCGTAATGATTCATAATGGCTCACGCAGTATGTAATTTTATTATTGTTATCAAGGATCTAATCATAATTATAGCAGGTATGCTAACGTAACCCGATACTTATTGGCGCGTTGTAAAATTAGCACCATGAGGTGCTGTTGCACTGAAGTGAGCCATAGTATAGCATGATATTCAACACTTTGTTTAGCTTTGTTTTATGTATCGCGTTCATATGTTATGTAAGTATATTGTCTTCGGCATGTAGTATCTAATCATTATAGCACCTCTAGCAGCACATTTATAGTCAGCTATTACAAGATGTATTTATACGGCCCCAATTCATCTTAAAATACATATTCATGTAATTTTGTTACTCAACTTACTTACTTCTTTTACATCGTTCTCTAAATGCAGTGTAAATTGTATTCTTAGTCTTAACTTCAACAATAGAAAATGAATTCTTTTACAAAATAGACATGGTGCGTTATATTCTTAACAATATGGACAACAATGTGATGGAACATTATAGAAGGATGAGAAGGACGCGCCTTCTCGGTGACGTCACGGCACGGTCCGGTTGATTCATTCATCCGCGTCCACGCCCGGTGCAGGCCGCCGCGCCGCCGCACCGCGCCGCGCGCTGCGGCTCGGTCATGCCACCGATGCGCTTACGCATTCGAAACAAATCGTCTATAACCTTGTCTACCAATAACGACCGTACCAGAATGAAGAATGCATACCAATTCTAATCTGCCCACATAAGGATACAAATTGAATCGTGAGCGCGAAGGAAACTAAATTCGAATCATATTCGTATCGAAAACCTAAAAAGGTGAATAAATTACTCCACCAACAAAAACAGTAGGTAGAAGCAGACAGGTATCTGTGAGTAAGAGCATTGGAATTAAGAGACGTATAATATTGTGTAATTCGGTGTTCACAAAACCAGTAAGTAGGTGAAGCGGTTCGGAGTAATACCAACTACAACCGTCCGCGTCGTCAGCAGGACAGTAGGCACTAACGCTGGGCAGACATTACCGACATTACTAATGACAACCATGACTCTGTTCGTATTTGCAAAGCTACGCACGTCCGTCAAGGTGCGCGGAGTGGCCATCCGGCGCGCATATTCTTAAAAAAGCCTTCGACATCGTGACTACTCAATATTGTTATTGATTAAACCGTTGTATTGTGATTTGTGGCTTGTCATAATAAGTATTTAAGATTCTGAAATCTCTCAGAGGTCATTACCCCTAATTTGAATAGAAATTATACATAATATATCAAACAATGACGTCGCATCCTGTTCATTAACGTGCAAGTAATATCAGTGTCGCACATGCCATGGAAGCATTAATCAAACCAGTGATAAAAGGTTCACTGTAGTGCAAATATTACAGCAGTAAATCACTGTTTAGCTGTTATTGTATTGCAACTATATATCAATCATCGTTCACTTTAATGTGTAAATTATAAACGTGTCATCGTAATTATAATTCGTTTCGGACGTTAAAGTTCCTTATTTTTTTGACGACTTCGTCGAAATTATTTCGAAGCGTGTAGTGACACGGACGTAAATTAATCACTGATTCACGCGGCACCGGTTCCAATATTTATTGTAGGATTTCCAATACGTTTATGATATTATTCATAAATACTCATACCGGGTACGAGTAAAGTTCAGGCTTTTCTACCAACTTCCATTACACATACTTCCAAAATAATCTGTGATTTAATAATTGTCATATCGTTAGTAATGTTTCATAAACGTAGGGAACACGGATCAATAGCGTGGAATAGTCACCGAGTTAACAGGAGTCAAGTTGGGTAGCCGCTGCCACCGCGGCCGCCACCACGCAGGATCATTAGGGCAGTGTTGCGGCACACGAGCAGGCGCGAGCAGAGGTGAAGAACCTGCGCGGGACAGCGATAAGCCGCCAGCCGTGTTTACTCCACGATCATTATAAATCATATACGTAAAGTCAACCTCTGACCCCTCGTTAGTGTTTGATGCTCTACTACAGTAGAGCATAACCGACGAAGCGAATTGAAATAGAACTAACAGCACTTCACAATCTTTATAGCACTAGCAAATCATTACGTGACGCAGTTTTGAAATCGAGATAATCAGATGAGCTTGGCTTGAAGATCTCTTGTTTGTTTATGCAATCCATTGTATAAGTTGAATAGTTCATAGAATCTATCTCAATAAAGCAATCGCTAACTTTAGATTTATCTACTTATTTTTAAATAAAGGAAAGGTTTTTATGACCCTCAACCTAACATATTTAGGTACCTACGCTAAGCGATAAGGTAACCATACAACAAAATAAATAATTCCCCGAGCTGGATAACGTAATCTACACAAGCATAACCACAACCAACAATATATCAGGAATTACTGTAGAATAAAAACTGAGCTTGTTTATAAAATGAGTCGTAATGGCGGCGGCCGGCTGGGCTGACCACCATTTCCTGTGATACAGACCCGCCGCGCCACGCTGATAAACGGTCGTCACTGCACTTCCGCCTCGGCCTATGTCCCATCTCCAACGGTGCTTGCCAAGTATACGATACAACCATACAACTGTCGTAAAATACACTCAAAAACAACTTCCAAAGATATGAAGATATCTCGGAAACCACTATCAGTTGTTTAGTAAGTTTGAGCTGCTCATGTCATTTGCATCTCCGGTTAATTAGGTGTGCACTATAAGGACGATAACAGGATTCGAGGGCTATTATAACTAGCAGCATACAATTCTTGATACTACTGATGCTGAAGTAAATATGTACCTAACTGTCCAAGAATATCAGATAAAGAGGAGTACTTTTTGGAACTCAATGATTTGAATAATATCATCATCAGACTAAAGAACTGCTTAAAGAAAAAAATATAAGGTTGGGTTGATCGCAAAATTGGTAATAATTTTAACATGTGGGCCACTGTTATGTTCGGTGGCGATAATGCGATGCCATCGGTTATTAAGGTCAATTGCCTTACACGATATGTTGGGCTAGTCTTTGATAACACTATTTAAACTGGTGTGCTACCGACGATGTCTATCTAAACATTGAAATTGTAGTTAGTTACATAAGTTATCGCTGCTGACACCATTTGCACTATTAATAAAACCATTCATTAGTGTTGCACAGTTGTTAGCAAATTAAATTTGTGGTGGTACGAGTACGTGCAAATATTATAGTTGTAGTGATGTAAAAATATCTAATCATAAATCTGCGTTAAGTAGCGCTAAATAAATATAGACGGACCGATGATAAAGCAAAATTTGTTCGAGCCAACCTCACGATACTTTTTGTACTCGATGGGCCAAGTAAATAGCTGGTATAATGAGAAAAAAGTTCCTTATTTGCATCAGCATGTACGATCTCAATTATAATAAGTTACTGGCGATGTTATTACATTCATAATCACCGTAAGACCGTGAACCATCGCCGCAAGAACTTCTTTTTTCTCTCCGTCCAAGTGCTTCCTGCTCCCTTCTACGTTGATTGATATTAGATACGGACAAAAACTGGTTTTTACTCTACCTGCATCTAACCAGTAAATTAAACAAGAGGGTGTTTATTGCGTTAAGTCTTGCGTGAATCTTCTTACTTCATTCAACGTTAACATCTCGTATGATTAAACATCTATAGCACCTAACAAAAGAGCTTTGATTACCTAGGAAACACAGATTTTCTCATGGAACATAAATGATTGTAGTAAAAAATAATAGGAGTACGTTTTTAAAATCAAAAAATCAATGAACTGAATAAATCCAATTACACATGTAACACATTTACTGGCATTTGGAAATCACTCGTTCGCTTTGCATTTTTCCGCACCAAACGCTCTCGATCAGTTTGGAATAAATTTTACACAAATTGACGATAGTACAATTACAACTGTGAAAATTAAACAATTCGTATTTAGTTAGTTCTAACTATACCATGTACTAGCAATAATTATGTGGGTTGTTTACTTAGATAGCACACTTTAAAACCACAATAATAACTAACCGCAGCTCTCAAAAATTTTGTATGCAGACTGTTCATTCGTCATTCATTACAAATCAAATGGCGAATGATTCATTCGTCTTCTGCTAAAACACCTCACTCGACAGTCTGTTTCTACTAGAGACAGCTACATCACATCCGCTTTCGGCGTAGTCGAACTGAAATGGTAAGCGTCGCGGTCGATCCATCATAGGTGTCGCGGCGCTGGCGCCGAAGAACTGATGTCATGGTCACGCGCGCTTGCGTCACGGTGGGAGCTGGGAGACACTGGTGCACGCGCGGCCTTACCGCCGCTGCGTCGCGCCGCGCCGCCGCTCTGCCCGCCGCCAGCTCTACCATAGCAACTATGGCTCTAGCGACCACTCATCTTGTTACAACTTACTAGGTACTAATCTAAGTGGACCTGATAAATCATCGAAGCATAATTTATCTTTCTCTGGTTTTTATTTATATTATTAAACCTTGTATGTGAGATATATAATTTGTATTGGTTAACCAAATAAAAACTATATAAATATTAAGTTACTAACATTAATACCATGACAAAATTAGATAGGTACTTTATATATATATGTATATATATAAAGGTACATTATATAGGTATAAGATAGGTATTTATACCTACCAGAATGTGAGATAAAATCATCAAAGTAAGCGAAAACATTTTCTTTACTTTCATTTATCGAAAAGCTTTCATTGTTAGCTTTGATTTATGTTAAAACTTCAATAAATGGCTTCTTTTGCTTGTATTCTACAGGAGCTACTAAAGCAACGTGGAAGTATCGTTACCGTCGATAAAAGATGTTTACCAAAGATAAACTTTCTATGCGGACACTCCCGGTTCTAAAGGAACTTTATAAGAAGAATAAATTATAAGGACCGCAGCAAACACTCCAAATATGGACGAACAGGATTAATTTTAGTACACCATCGACGGTAGCGGCGCAGTTCTGCATAATAATTCAAGGCAGTATTAATTTATACACGTATTATCGAGAACAGGTACACATTGTTAATAAACGTCTATTAATAGTCGTTATAAAACTGACTTTTAAAAGCTTGCATTCACATCAGTATCGAGGAAAATCACTATCGGTAACTGAATAAACCCATGGCGTAATATATAGCATAGCATTTTTTAGTAATTGAACCCGATACATCCAATAAATACATAGGTCCTTATAGTGCAGACGTTCTTTGACAGTGCGGCATTTCCAATTTCATTGCAATTATTTGCTAGAGTGCTGCTAGTTATTCAAGTATGCTCACTCTTCCAAGGCAGGAAACTAACTTACGAGTAGAATACGGCTTAGTATAGTGCATCAACGACACACCGGTAGTCCATACCATAGTTGGTAGTTGGTGATACTCGGTGCTGACTCGAAAACGACAATCATGCCACTTTTCTACATTTTTTGAAGCCAAGGGAAAGTAAAAGCTGTATACGAGTAAAATATTGTGTACAATTTTTGGTGGACGTTATAGCAGAGTGCTTTGTTCCGTAAAACTGAATACAACTTAATTTTGTATATCCCAGGAAAGCACTAGCTAGTAACAAAGTGCTTTTACAAATTTCGGAGGAAGCGCACAAAGCAATTTTGTTTGAAATCCATTCCAGTCTGTGTATAGTGGACTGGATTCACATCGTTTACACTGACACGCGTAAACAGAGGAGACGGATGACGGGGCGGCCCGTCCCACGGCCCATTATTTAAATCCCTTTGGACGTGAGTTCCATTATCCCCCTGCGCCAGCACTAGCCCTTGAGTGAGTGGACATGACGGACCGGCAAATACGATGTGGATGAACAAAGAAAATGGCCCCTTTCGTTTCGACGTGGCCACTACTCCGTAAACGACTCTTCTAAAGATCGTCGGAAAAATGTCGAAAAGAAAAACGAAATTTGCATGCTCTTTGTTTTATATACAGTCTACAAGTATCTTGACTGAAGTCGGATCAACTGGAGACGTTTTGTCGTTTACTTTGTAGGGTTCTGTCTGATGGGACTTTGTTATAATTAATCAGTTGACGGTCCGACGTTTGGCGAAGAATGAAGACCGTCTCTATTTACAACTTCCTTTAAAGCATACGTGGGCTATGCTACGTGAAAACGAAAATTAGAATAAACGAAAAAAATATGTGTAAGAGCTGTTAAAGGATACAAATATTTTTCTAAGTATTTTATTTTATATTTAACTAGGAGAGATTCTAGATACAAATCGAATCAAAACTATTCAACAATATTTAAAAAATGCCGATTTTCTGTCAGTGGAACTGCGATAAAAACAAATTCATTTATTTGCAAGCAAAAATATTGGAAATCGCTGTACCTACTGCACTAATTAGTCACTCTTTACAGAATAATATAATACAATTTACATTCCGAAACAAGGAAGGAAAACACTTCAACATTGAGTTTAATTGTTACCAGTAAATGTAAGGTTTATTCACGGCTGTATAATACTTGGCCATAAAAACTTTAAACTAGATCAGGCTCTCATGCTGCAGAATTGGAAGCAATAGTTGGTTTAAAGTTGACTTTGGTTAAAGTTAAATGTTGAACACAGCCTGAACTCTTCGATGGGACTCTTAGCAACATATTTTTCTAACAATACAATTTCAACAGCATTAATATTTAATTTCAATGGCCTCTTTAGGAGTAATTGCTATTACTGTGTGTTATTGAGTGCAAAATGCCGTGACTCAAATGATGATAGGGAAAAAGAGGCGCTTCAGTCGATATGGTCGCTTTTTCTATGTAGCCTACTTTAATTCTTGTTTTATATTAGGTACTTACATTACTGTACCTAGTTTTATTTATTTAATAACACATAAACACGCATAGAAATCACAAAAAATAATGTAGACTGGATCAGTGTTTAATATTTGAGTAAAGGTGAGTATGTTGACAGCTGGCGTCACTGGCATGTAGGTATAGTCTCAAATTGTTGCACACTTCTCTGTACATATGTTAAGTAACACACACACAAAATTCTGCAAGCCGATAATATCACAATGTAAACAGTTACCGGATTCCCTAAGTTATGCGAAGCTCGATGGCAGTCACCCCGCGTAAAACTGGACACTCGCCAAATCAGAAATAAAAGAACTGTATAGTTTGCCCGCGATCAGTTTGTTTAAACAATCAAAGCTATAGGCCGAGAAAATGCTAGAATAATAAAAAACTATACGAGCAAAAGAAAGCGCCACTAATACCAATGTAGAATCGTTTAGATGTCATATTAGAGCTAATATTTCAATACAAAACTGCTTCTTATTCTTCCTAGACTCGGTGCATTCAATTCTACCAATTTCATCTTCTCATAAGTTATATCAAATGATACGAGGAGACAATTTTTTTTTATAACTGACAAGATAGCCAAATACATAGAATATATTCACAGCCAAAACAAGAGCACTTAATTCGAGGTATTCCGGAACTTTCGGACTTGGACCCTCATAAAATCACCATACGTAATGCCTATTCGACAGTTCGTTTAAATAACGTGAGGCAAAGATCAATCCCCTAAATATTTACGTTTTACCTTGAACAATGAAGGGCCGGTCACCGAAGTCACGTTATATTAAATTGTTAATACCTCGTTAACCTTTGAACATTGGCAGTCACGCTTATCGATCCGCATTTGAATTGAAAATAGTTTTCTGGCGTTAAAACACCACACCATTGTTTATTGCTAAAACATTCCATTTGTAAATAATTTGATTCGGTTGAGATCCGTATTCCGCATAACGAACTGTTTGCATAATAATCCATTGTACATTGAAAATTAGGCCACAGTATGTTCATCGTCTGTTTGGTCGAAAAAGTGGCTTAAAGTTCTTCTAAGTCTAAATGATATATGGCTACTATATAGACTTTATAAATATTGAAATAAAAACAATCAATTGTGTACAAATACTTACTTAAAGAAAGGGAGCAAATGTCTGAGTCTGTCTGTTATAGAATCTCTTTTTGGCTGATATTGTTTACGTTAGAACCAACACCAGCTGGAATACTGGTAGCTACACCTATTTCATTCGGATGTTTGAAACTTAAAACGATAAGTAGCTATCTGGTTCATCTGCAATTATCTGTCGAAACAGTGACTATAAACGTGGTCAAGGCGAGGTAAGCAAAAGTGTTTCAATTAGTAACATTAGCGGTTAGTGGAGTTAGGTGCAGCTGTTCGGAGGGCACAGGGACGTAGGCAGGGACGGGTCGGAGCGACAGTAATTATCGCGGCCGTGTCGACGACTCAGAGGAGATCGTTCACCCCGGGGGTCGCACAATACTCAACTGTCGGGATCGCGCCGCAGCTATCACAAATCTGGGACGACTGCACGCATACACTCGTCTCGCGCCGCGACTACGCGAGTGCGTCAGTGCGCAACCGACACGACGACGCTAACTTCGTAATTGGTGCCTAGTAGGTTTCCATGTCATTCGCCACTACCAAGCATGTCATACCTATAATGATACCTCATATACCTACATAACGATGTAGCTAAGAATAATCTGTTGTTGCTTACAAAGTTGGTACACTTGACGCTCTATTTTAAGCGGAAGCTATAAAAGTTGTAGATATTATAAACAACTAAAGTTTAACGTCATCCACAAGAATGTTATTTGTATCGCTAAGACATTACCTACAACTCTACAAACCAGTACATATTTGGACTCTACATGAGGATAAGGGTTCAAGTGAAGATCCAAAAGATACACATGGTAAAATTATAAGTAATACATCAACAGTCAAAGCACTTTTATGTTTTAGCGTGACGTTATTCCTTATTAGGTTCGTCAGGTAGAGTTAGACAGCTTACATAATAGAACTCCACCACCTGTAACTGGAATTTACCATCATAGCAACAAAAATAAGTCTATTCAAAGGTCCTGGAGAGTGAAATCTGGTAGGATTAAGTGAGCATATATGATAGGGATATTATAATAGGTAATTATTGAGGTAGGTGCGTGTTGTGTCGATGTCGCAACACGGCGCGGCGGCGTCTGCGTCGGGCGAGGCGCGCGCGGCGGCGGGCGGGCGAGGCAGCCGCTGCCGCTCGGCTAATCGCGCAAGTCGACGGCTCACGGCCGACAGCCGCCCACTCTCCGCTTAAACCCATATAAAGTATTCGGAGCTCAACTGCACAATAATATTCATATTTTTATACAACCCAATGAAGCAATATGCTAATTGAGAAACAATCACCTGCTGACATATCCTTTCGAACAAAGCAAGAACATTAAAACCCTTATTTATTCTAGCCATGTGATACGTATTTGTTAATTACCATTATTGCCAATCAAACAAATGCGGAGAGAGTGTTTTCAACGATAATCTATATTTATACTCGGTACATGTGTAGAAATCGACATGTACTGATATGGCCACATCCTTTTTAACGATGTCGGAGCGTACTTACTGGCTGGCAGTTAGACCTCGATATGTTCTAGTGCATTCTACTATCAACTTCGTTCAAAAAGTAAGCTGACACATCATTATGGAATGCATAACTGAACTTAATGACTCTGCTGTAGCCTAAAACTTTCTACATGTTAAAGACCATCTGAATGACACTGCTCAAAGGACTTTAAATGATATCTGAATAAAAGAAGAAACCCTTACGACGGATATAAAAGGTACAATTAAAATTAATGAATAAGGGCCAACTTGCCTACATGCCTACATACTTTGCGTACAAACTCTTAGCAATGCTGATTGGTATTTCATAGAACACAAACGTTTATGTGGTGTAGCACTCGAAGTGAAGTCAACCTAGCATTGTTCTAGTCTTCAACTAGTCTATCAACATTCCGCGTCGGTCTGAACAGTCAGCCGTCGGTTCTACGACAGGATAGCTGCGAGTCTCAGAGTGGAGGCGGTTTTATCACCATATAAAACTAAAGCCAGTCATCTATAAAAGGGGACCCGTCCTCTGTGTTATTATAAGGTCGATTGTGTTCAAACAATAAGTCATTACCTTTCTCGGCATTGGCGAATTCCCGCGATCTCGACAAACTCCTCCAGTAATTAATACACTACGGCGGCGTTAGTGAAAGCTTCCTAGTAGACATGAAATTGAGACTATTATTTACCTTCGTCACCACACAATGGGCGCTTCCTTGTCTTTGCACACCTTGACAATGCTCTCCCTCCTCAATTCAAACTTTCGGACAAATGGTTTAAGTATACAATCAAAACCAACTTTTGTAGAAAGTTTTAAAATTACTGTCGGCTTGTAAGTAATAACAGATTCAACCTTCGCCTTTCAGTGCTCGTCTGAAGCAAGGATGTTAACTGTGTCGTGGCTCTGATGCGTAATTCCAATCGATGTAAATAATTTTTGCCTATGCATTTATCGAAACCAGAACTTAATAAGCTCTAACAACCTAACAACTAAGTAGCTCAAATAAAAATCTTAAATATTACATCTCGTAACTCCATTAATGAAATATCGTATGGCATAACTTGCCATCAGTTGATCGACTTCATAGAGCTAAAATTTTTGATATCTAGTGAACATAAACCAATTAAAATGTGTTGTATCATTTGCAAGGGGTCAGCGAACTCTTATCTACAGATGTCCCATTGGTCTACTTAGACAAATAAACGTAAACTCGAAATTTATTATATTATTTACTACTTTTTATTTGCCCTTACTACTTATCGGATAATGGCATTGTATCGTACGCATTAACCACGTCTTCCGCAGTATTAAAATTGGTTTTTCGTGTTGTTTTCTTTTTAGTAGAAGGATGAATCTGTTTTGCATCGGAAAGAGATGAGACAAGCGTGGACCGCGACAGTCATTAAGTATATCAGCCATGAGCTACTCACCTCTCAAGGGAAATAAGCCTGAAGATGCTTTAATCTTGTATTCTACATTACCTATACTTTCATTTTAATTGGTAATAAACATCATGAAGGTTAAGTACGTGTTTCCTTGGAAAACATAAAATACGAGTGAGACTCTTGATTGTTAGTGCTTAGTAATAGTCCAACCGATTTCTAGCATACAACACAATGTTTTAAAGTTAAATAATGGTCTGCATCATATCGTTAATATATAAAGAAGACTGAAATTGGTATCATAACAAAAAAATAATTGTCTTTCCCATATTTACGCAATATTCCCACAACATACTGACATTAAAAACATCACATTTGATTCCGCATCTCTTATGAATTTGGTTCGTAAAGAGATTTAATAAACATGGTTCTGTCAGTTATTTCTATGCATAATAACCAAACTCGATTTCTGAACACAGCTAGTGAAGTGCCATCACTTCAATGTCAAGGTAAGTTTCCGCTAACAATAGGGCAATGCACAGCGTCTGTGTCTACACCAACCAAATATTGGTTACCACAAATATGCCAGTCGAGGTTTCAAAGCAATTTAGCACTAATGGAAGCTTTATTTTACCCGTCAAAGAGCCAAAGGAGATTGTATGTATGTAGATAGGCAACCTATAACTAGATTTCAGTTCGTAATAGCTCGGTTGCGTGTTTGTTTGGGCGAGCAGCGAGGAGAGCCGCACGCCGCGCCGGCCGCACACGCTCGCCTAATACACATTACACAGCTTCACAAATGAGTTAATTAATCATAGTTGAACAACGCCTAATTCCAACTATATCACTGACCTAATAATTGCTCCTTATGATGAAACAGTTACACAAACGTATATTGTGACTATAGTCATACAGGTCTGGGTTTCTTAATCATTCGGCGCATTTAAATTCACTTCGAATTAAACAGCCTCAAGTCAATTACACCTTGTTAAAACTAGGATTTAAGTTCTTAAATGTGTTGAAACGCACATGTACAATAGAAAAGTACTATTAGAGAATAATGAGCGTGTAATTAGTCGATACCAGCACTCCCCAACATCACACGACTGTTCCTGCTTAACACACAGTAAACGCTCGACTAAAACAAAATAAAAAACCAACCCTTGGACATGTTTTGAACGTCTTTATTGTTCAACAGATTAGTGACCAAAATTAGTCGGTTGCGGGTAGTTTAAACAAGGGAACGGAAGACGAGGGGCGGTGAGGCGGCGCGAAAGGAGTCGAACGCAAATAGCCACGTGACCCGGCCATTGACTCGGTTTATCCTAATCCGTCCCACTACTCCAGTTCAGCCGAGGGCTGAGGACGCGCATCTTTACCTCTACACAGCCCGACATACTCCCGCTCCTGCTATACATTTTAGCCTTCGACCACGTCTAAACGCATAATATGAACTTTCACATGACCTAATATCGCAGCTGTGTTGTCTTAAACGACCATCTGCACACTTACAATAACACGACACTGAATTAATTCTAAACGAACTACACTACACGGCCTAAAAGTCGAGCACTAAAATTGATTAATTGATCAAATACGAAATAAAACTCAATACGAGTAACAATATTATTTATATCGCAGCATCAGTAACAGATGTGAAACGCTAACTCTGCGGCCGATGCCGAATGAAAATAAATATCTCCTCATGGTCTATGCAAACAAACACATCAACCTACATTGGTATTTATATCAAAGGCACTTGAAAGTTCGCCCATTCTTCCGCTGTGGCAGATATATCTTATTCATATCCCTTGTCTGTCGTAAATTAAAAAATGTTTCAAGAGCTGAACAGTATAATGAAACTTGTACGTTGGTACATTTCCACTCGTGTGCACCATGCATTTCCTTATTTTCTCTCTCTCATTACGGGCAAAGAGAAAATATTGTATTATGAACTGTATCCCATACTTACAACCCTTATTGTACTAATGCTGGATTATGGTAATGTTTTGGCAAGCGCGGTAAATGAACTGTTTCTTACTAACAATATGTTAAGCAGATACCGATTTAAACGACACTTCCAACTACATAACTATAACTTTATAGGTACATACTTTTGAGACACTAATGTTAAACATCGCACGTTTTAAATATAAATTAAACTCGCTTAAACGACAATACTTAACAAATGAAGTGACTGATCATGAACAAAAGAAGGACGTACAGTAGTTTGAGTCATTAATAATGTCTCAGACATTGTAGCAGATAGTAGTTAGAGCGAAGACACGCCGACACAGGCAGACAATGAGCGCTGTTGCGATGCCTCCGTAAGCCGTTTGTTACATATTCAGCACCGGAGTATGTAGAACGCGAAACTTGTCAATCAATATATGATATCTAGAACTGTTTATTGTGAAACAACAGTAAAATACAAAAATACAGTTCACTTGGCATGTGGGGCTGTGTTCACTGTACCTGTCGGACGCACACTTTCAACTCGGAGTTCACACGCTTTGTTCAAATACAATGACTCTCTACGTTCTTTTTGTTTTCGTTCAGACGACCTTTGTTGATAATAAACAATATCGTGACTTTAATGAAAGAAATCATGTAGCGTGAGATTTTAATATCATTTATTTTGCAATTGACGCATTCCTATTCCATTGTAATCCACATGCGCCATTACGCACACCTATTGAATTTTCCAAGGATTTTCATAGCCCAGTTAAGTTTTCAAATTAAATGTTCTCGTAATTTGCGTACTAATATTGCAATAATTCTTAATGCACCGTAAAACTATTCAGCAACAAACACAAGGATTTCGGCGTGCTTCCCACGTCCGCGGAATTGGTTTACGTCAGTGCGCCCATTACGCCCAAAATACACGCCACGCGAGCTACACCCGCTTAAAAAGCGTGTCAATCAATTTACATTAGGCTTGCAATGATGGCGCTATATACAAACCAGTCCGTGCACGAATTTTATCAGAGATAAATTAATCACAATTACGTAATCGAGTTCTTGAAGTTCGGTGATATCCGTCATTTAATTAGAATTTCGGTAGAAGAAAGTCGTCAAGCTATTAGCACACTTGATGATTACCTCACTGCTGCAAGTGCGTTATGTAACGTGATTGTGTGAGATAGTACGCGTGACATTTGCGACCGCCCGACCGGGGAGCGAAGCGCGCGCAGCCTCCAGCTTCGCCCCAAATTGACTTCTGGCCTTCGATTTGCTGAAGTGGGACACCCGCTCCACTCATACGCCTTTTATGATACTTATCTCAGCGCCATTCGACACCGAACACTTGCACTGCGCATGAGCACTAAATAACCTGTCATCTCTACATTACATACTGGTTAGATCGTATCGTCTACTTTCTAATGTACGTGACCGATTGTGGTCATTAATAACTGCACACGACGACAGAATTAGAAGAACGTGTTCAAGGGCGCTCGTCTTTAAATTTTGGCCTTATAAAGGTGATATTTTATAAGAATTAAATAATCATATTTCAAAACGTTGTACCATGCAAAATCAGAAAGGTACGAACAAAAAGCGACTATATGCTGTTATCTTGCGATTGTGAAGTACATTTGTGTTATAGATAGGTACACTTAATCATTATCTTAAGACGTGTATTAATTGTATCGAGCAAATTTTCCCTATTTACATACATTTGGGTATAACGTCGAAAGTACAGCCTCAAAAAATTTCAAGAGAATATGCTAACTTTTGAATGTCGTATAGTTTAAAGAAAAATAGCTGATACAGTTCAAGCTAGGGGACTTTGCATTATAGAATTATTCATTACGTAAAGACGTACAGACAAGGCTAAGTTCCTGAATAAGTGTTCTAACTACTTATATATTTAATCCGCATGTGATTTGCTCATTTATGCTTACTTAACAGAGGAGGTTCGAGATCGAATCTTACGGAGCATGTTATGAAAACGAAGACCGGTTTCGAAAATATATCAATTGAAAGCCCTCGCCCCTCGCCGCATGTATAATGTTATTGTACAGCTCAATGTGCCTTGCAACACCCGCGACGAGTCTGTTACATGACAGTTTGTCAGCCGCCACCAGTCGCCCGCGCCGTGCAACCTGACCCTAACCCGTTCCACTTACACGCTACTCTGTATCATTCATAATCATCATTATATAGTACTCCATACTCCCACTATAAAACATAGATCAATTCACAACAAGTTAACTCAACAATCAAAGAAATATATAAACTATTGTAAGTGTTGTGGATTTATAATCAAAAGAAACAACTTACACCGTTTTATATGTTGTCGATTTGCATAACACCAAACCAAGTTACTGGTATTGAAAACGTTGTATAATCGTTCCAAAACGAATACCAGTTGGAGGCAGTAGCCACACTGTATTTGAATATGCAACCTCTTGTGTATTTCCCAAATTCATTCATAAACTTGTTAATGAATGTGTCACAGTTAGGCCAGTTGCTTTGAACAAATTCTTGTATGGTTGTATGGGTAAGTTTTTTCCATAATAGTGTCACGTAGTGCTAGATATACAGCGTTAATGTTCAACTCGCCCTTGACAACTTCCTCGTGATCGATACTCTGTACAAATACCTGATCATTTCCAGCATTTGTTTATGGTTTTCCTTTTAAATATCACGTGCGCACGCGCTCAACCCGTGTAAAAATCGAATTACCGTTAGACATGTGTCATCGCGTCCTCGTTCCGGCCGCGAGCACTCTGCCGCAAAACCTGTTCTTGCACTTATACCCTTATTAAATGACGATGCTATGGTACAATTACCAAATTCGCAGCCCAGAATATTCCTGCACGACAATGTATCACTGCCTACCTGTATGATAAGCCAACTAAAGCAACATGCCATTGTCAGCGAATGGAAATTTCCAGTAAACTACATTTTAAGTTAACTGCACTGTCATTGATTTCACCTTGAACTGAATAAGACATTTCTATTTCAGTACAAAGATGTCTCTGTACGAACACAGTAGGTTCAGTTATACATAGAGCATAATTATAAGAATGGATGCAAGCCTACAATTTATATGATATGGTCTTGTTCTATAATTACGAATTCGTCGTTATTAAGCTCAAAGATTACCACACAGTGGAGCTAAAATAATGTATGATTACAGAGCTGGTCTATTTAGCGACAGATGTATGTATCATCTGTTTCCAGAGGCGTGCCGGACACGGAGCAGATGCAGACGTGGGAGCCCGTGCCAACTCCACGGCACCTACTATTGTTAACATAGAATTAACGGTAATACTACCGCCTCATGTAATCACACATATTCGGCAACAACTCTAATCTAGCTTGAACACTAAAAAGGCAAAAAACCCCAACAAAAAATGTAATTTGTCGTGTATTCGACCTTGTTTACATTTAGATGAGCAGAAGATTAATAAACCACAGTCTCTACTAAACTGAGACCCGTTACTGATACGGTAGTAGTATAATTATCTTTTACTAAAGAAGTAGGACTTTCGAGGAAGATGCATAGTGCTAGGTGCTTGTACCTTCGTAAATAATACTTTCGTTCTATTAGCCGATATCCGAAGCCGGTTCCACATAAACGCTGCAGCGGAAATCGAAACTCCCCGCTATAATATCCTACAAGTTGGAACACTTGGATTTTACAGTTAGTTACGTTTGACCCGTACCGCGAACATGACGACAATACTTTTCATATTACTCACTGCCTCGTTGCCGGGACTATGTAGGGTTTAGCTTAACAAAATCTTTATCTTGTTAGCTCTACGTTCTAGAAATTCTTAGTGCTCAACAATCAATTCTGTAGATATGTAATCACTGGCGATAAGATAATGTGCCAACAAAAATAACACGGAATCAGTGTTATGTGGAGCCGTTTTTACTGATTCAAAATCGAGGACATTTATCAACATTCATTAGCCCAAACCTACTTATTATTATTATTTATTTATTTCAGCCATGATCGTCCTACTGCAGGGCAAAGACCTCTCTTTCCTTCCACCATTCCTCTCGGTACGTAACCTACTTATACTAAAGTAAAATTATTCATGTTTTGCTTAGCTTTTTATACGTTCTTGACCTAACGATATGGTCCAAAGGTAATTAAGTAATGGTCAATGTGCTGCATTATGACTAAGTTAGCCTTAAAACTGATATTCAGTTAACCATACAAACTTGATTTAAAGAGACGAAAATAATGCAATACCCATTACATTTAGGGTTTTCTTCAAAACTTTAATTGTTAACAATTTAAAAGAAACAATAGTACCATTAGATCACACAAAACAGACAATAAAGGAATTAAAAATGTTTCCAAATCAATGGCTCTAGCACAATAAGACGTAGTATAAACCGACGTCATTTACTCGGTGACCCTTCCAAGAAATATGTCATTTGTTTATTTACTGAAGTGCACAAATGACAGCCTATGACTCAACGATAATGACGTTAAAGACGCTGGACTTCCAATGAGTTTCAAGGTAAATAGACAGAGTGATTAGGCCTCGCACCGATGTATCGAAAGAACAACGCACCTACCAGTTACCGACTGTCGTCACTTTCTAAAGATAAAAATTAATTATCACCCGGACGTGTAACTTAAAGTCAAAACAATAACAATGAATAATTACGTTCGACATATAAACCAGAATGTTCCAAATCGATAATACGCTGAGTAACAAAATATCCCATCTGAACTTCATAAGGATAAAATAGAAGAATCCTACTCCTACCTAATCCTAATATCTACATAGAGATTTATAGAATATTGTGTTACAACTAATTACAAATTTATCATTTATTTTTGAACTTTTTTCCTTGACAGATAAGCAAAACCATAACAAATCATCATGACGTCATACGTACTTAAAACGTCGATAGAGCATTTACTAGCACCAGTGACAAATCGTTAATTCATCTCGTAATCAACTTCCCACTGAATCATGCAATATATTCGAGTTAATAAGTTACAACGTACTATTCATTCATCCATTCATTCCAATCAGATCAAATCAGCATAGAAATTACAAGCTGCCAACAACTTGTTACTGCTTAGTATTCATAGAAGCTTGTAGGGAAGATGAGAATTTTGGCGAAGCTTGGGGATCTATCGTTACCCTGTGTATTCATTCCCCATGTCATCTACAATCACATCCTTCTGTGGAAATATGCAGATACTACGTAAACAAGGTCTTCAAGCGAAGCTGAGTCATGCCAGTGTTATCTAATCAGTTTGTTTCCTCTTGCACAGCCATTTCATATTGGCAATATCAGTAGTCTCTTGAAATTAAATTAAATATTCAAGTGAGTCATGTGAGATGATAATATATATACGAAATTGATGACGGATTCCAAATTTATAATGTTTATTATAGGTAGTGTCCACGAGGATATATCCAACCAGATATCGGGTACGTGTTCCATAGTGTATGGCAATCTAATCGCTATGCCAACATTGTGCGACGGTGAAGGTCTCATATCAGCAGGGTAAGCCGTTTTACCTACATCACTAAGAAATAAATAAACAAAACTTTCCTGTATAAATTATGCATGCATTTACTTTTTTTATAGACTTCGCGTGACCACAAATAAACATTTCGCTATTCAGAAATTAGTTTAAAGATTTTCAATTAACATCAAAATTTTATTTGGATGCCATCAGTTTCTTGGTCGTGATTGATTCGATTCCTATATTCTTTTTAAGCAGAAATACACACGAGGAGTCGTTTATGTATTTTAGATTCAAACATTTTATATGATAGCTAAGACATGTTACGTGCTAGCAAAGTGTATAAAGAATGTTTTAAATGTGGACATGTGGTGAACAAAGCAATAATGTGTTGAATACAAAGAACATAAATACATACAGAGATATAACGTATCTATGTATTTGTCACAACTAATGTATGTAGTTAGGTAGCCATATAATGGGTATACGGCTTTGTCAATGTGTGCGTGCGTAGTATTGTGTGATGTGATGTATGATGTATGTATGAAGCGCTTATCGCTGGGCAGGAAGTGGCTTGGTTTATTATTCGTGTCGTGCATCATGTGGCTGCGTGCGCGGTGCGCCTGCGCCGGCGCAGCGACCACGCTCCAGGATAATTGCTAAGCCTCTCCTGCCCCGGCCAGCTATCTTAGGCGACACTAACGGAACACACAGATAATATCTCTAATTAACTGAGAAAATCATACACATCAACGGTTAGGTACTGAGTATAAATAGTGGTAACGAGGCGGCTCCATCAATCGTACTTATCTAGGGAGCTGCGGACATTGAAATGTTGACTAGGAAATTGACTAACTATCGTCTGGACAACATGTCCTAAACAGATAAGAATAATCAGCCGTAACGCTTTATCGGTTGCTCCGCAAATAGGTTTCTATGAATCTATTGAGATAAAACGGGGAAGGAGAATAGATAATACTGTATATTGAAAAATATATGTTAACCCTGTCATACAGCGATGCTATCTACATGACTTATAATATGCGATATATGTATCCTACGTATTGCCCACAACTCTTGTTTACTTTGATCTGCACTCAAACAAAGCAAAGCTGCTTAAGTCATGAAGGAAGCCATACCGATCTATCATGCATGAGACAAGAACTGCAGAAAGACTATGTCATCTCTATGTAATTACCCTTTCATCAGAATTGCGTAACGGTTAGTTATCAAAACAGTTTTGTCTGTTCATTAGGAGAGTTAGTATTAGATAATGAATTATAACCTACACGAAACATGAATGTCTCAATCCATTCATCTTTATCAGCTTGTTTCCAATCCAGTGAGTCGCACTCCTGTGTCCCCGACGAACCTATTATTATGAAACAGATATTCAGGGAGAAATGTAATAGGTTTGCATAAATTTCGTTGAATCCATACTCCAAATAGATTGATTATAATTTATTATATTCAATCAGAACACACAGTCAAGTCCTGAAATCTATTATTATCTAATAAAATTATCCTATCTTTTCTATAAGTGATATCCTAGCATCAGTAGCGTCTGTTGAACAGTAGGATTATATCAGTCAATTAGGTAAAGAGGCTGTTGATTGTTTTGTTGGATGTGTATCGGTGAAGGGGGCGGGGGGCGGGAGACGCGAGCTCCCCGCGGCACGACCGGCCGCCTCCCGGACCAACTGGTTTGACTGCTGGGTGCAACTGCAGGTCAACCACTCACCTTACTCACTTACTGATCCAAACACGTAGGCTGATCGGCGAAAATCCACCTTCGCGCAATACTTTCTTATTAATATCGCAAGCATCAGCTACCTGAGCATGTCCCGAGCTCCGACACACCGAGTTACGCAACGATATCCGATACCGTTCATCTTGGTACGTTCACTAAATAGCACGAGTGTCAATTTCATGTCTTCTACTTTCTGTATATTTGAGAAGCAAGTAAACGGAAAGTTTGCTTGCTTATGTTATCTTAATTAGTTAAAACCATTAGTTATTTAATGCAAATGCACAATTTCAAGGCAAGTCGTTAGCTGATTAGGTCTGTAATTGCTATTTATTTATGATATAGGTATAGGTACATTACATAAACACAAATGTATATAGTTTTACGGCTATGTATCACTGAACAGTACATAATTGTACACAAGTAGGTACGACGACTACATCTGCGTGCGTCCGTCCCATGTTTGACTTGTTTCATTTACTACTTTTCCCAGAAGCGCAGAATAATGGTACTTCAATAAATAGCCAGTCAAGTGTATAAAAACGTATCTGCACAGAGCAGGGATGTGTAGAACAAAAAACATAAAAACAAATAAGAGGAGCATTAGTGAGCCCGCAGCCGCCACTTGAGATGCGCCCGCGCACGCCCTCAGATCACTGCGCCCTTCAAGCTGTTTACACCCAACTAAGTTTAACTTGCTAAAATTATTAAACTATAAATCAATTAATTGGATATTTAACATCAAAACTACTCATTATACCGACCATTACCGTATAATTAAACAATTTCAGATTAGCCACACATTAAATTACTTTCCAAATTATCATATCGACCACACAACGGTAAGTAAAAAATAAAACATGTCTAGTTAAAGAGTTAAAACGTCTACAGAGAACCGGATGAACCAATCAGCGCAAAATGAGTCACACGCATACAGGCAAGAGTTGCGCTTGCGCTCCCGACCCGTACGACGAGCGACGACACCAGCCCGTATTATGTGTGGATGACTGTAGGGCTACCAGATAATAATCTCTCATATAGGGCGATACTGAGCACATACATGGAAGCGATTGTTCTCTACTACACACATTCAAAACGTACGTACTCGTAAAACTAATAAATATTATAGAACATAATTTTCCAAGATGCTGAAATTTCATCCTTCACTGTTATTCGGGACTTGACAAGCTAGCAGCCCTGTGTGCTGGCTAGAACTGTTTTCTCACTCACACTTAACAATTATGGTGGGCAACGATAAACGTAGCGGAACGTTAAGTCGGAATACGAACGATGGGCGACTGCTATCTTGTTTGTATTAAATGTTGTGACGCGCGACCACTGTAATTCTCCGTGTATAAGTGTATGTAATAACTTGTCTGAATAACATCACTTTACTTGACCATACGCCAACACACTTCTTGCAATGAGTTTGTAATGTTTATGAACTGAATAAAACAGAATCTTGTATGTCCTGTTTTATAAAACAAGCGCTATTGTTTCTTTGATCCTGTCCGAGCCCTGCCCCCTCACCATAAACTCTTGAAGCACGACAGTTTCAGATGTGAGCAAGGCGCCGCTATGTGCAATGTAATGCATACACAATCCATAGCGAAAACAGTCCTGCGTTAAGAGTTCATGGTAAGGGGGCTGTTCTTGCATAATCAAAATGATTTCTAAAACTTATGTAGATTATCAGTTTTAATTTATGACATTAATTTATAATATTTGGAACAGTAAGAGGTATACTTACTTACTTGATAAATGCGTTACAAAGCTTGATGTGAAAACATGTATGCGAAAGTAGGTACACTGAAGATATTGGTGTCATGAATCATTATAAGCCATAGCATCATCGTTTAAATCAAGTTGATAACAAAATGAGCATCAATCAATAATACAGAATTTATCTACATGTTCACACTTGACTACTTTGACAAGGCATGTGCAATCAGCCCATACTTTTTATCAGGTACCTTCATGATTTTATATTATTAAATTTTGCCAGCGAATGTTTTTATACCAATAAAGTGCCAAATTATTATCAACCCCGGCCACGGATTAACACAGTCGACAAGTATTTAATTATTCGTCGAATTAATTGGAAATCAACGAACGAAGTATTGAGACGAAAGGTCATTTAAACCGCAGTTAATTGGGTGAAAACCAATTAGCGATTTCTCACGCTCTATTGTTTTATGCACTACGTAAAATTGCTGCCTTGAAATTAAATACATAAAAATAGGGGAGAACGTGCTCATTGCAGATTTACACTGCCAACTAGGTAGGTTAGTGCTACCAGTAACTGTTTTCAATAACATTCTTATTTTAAGTTTTGTTAATCAAATGGAACCATTTCGTCCCAGTATTGCGTAAATGTTCTTGAAATCGCTTTCTACGTGGCGTCACGTCGTCGCAGCTGTGATAAGCGGACCTTTACTTACGTAAATTGTTGAATGCTAAAGTACTTTTACACCTTACCTTGCCTTCACAATAACGGTCTACTTGAGCTGCATCCGTAGTCGCACTCCGCACCGATGAATGATACCGACGCGACGCGGACGTCTGTGCTATGACATTGGAACAAAGAACCGATGCAGATGGCTGATGTCAACAGTCATTCAATTAATTAATTACTGTAAACACAATAATAATGGAAAACGTTGGAGTGGTACTGGCATGACGTAGCGTTTTAACGAGCCTTATAAACAGGTAAGTGATTTACTAAGCCATAACGCATTTATCTTCTATCGGCCCTCCTAACATATGGGTTACGTATGACTATAGTTTACAGAAAAAATAAGGATAATGTTGGACATGCCACCAGGCCACCACAGGCGCACATGCGTCCAGATTAAAGTCCGACGTACGTTCTATGACCCACATAACAAAACTATACTATTGTTATTACCAGCGCAATATCTATACTTACAGCAAATAGCGACTTTGGCCATGATTATTACATCCCGTGCTGCATGATCGTAGTTTATATCTGCCCGCATTGATATCAATTATAATTGTGATCCAAATTGCTATTCTTCCGCGTATTAACGCTTTGCCGACCAATTGTTCCCGACTTGACTAGATGACAAAATACTATTTATGACCAGTTCTACCGACCATTGTGCATTGGCTAGATTCATTGTTGTTTATTATTGTGCACTGCATCCAACTTGGCCATGTTTATTTGTACTAAAAAAGGATCTAAATATTTCTACAATTCCAACGGTAAAGATAATATGTTTGTTTACTGAACATAAACATGTCATTAGAGAACAGATGTGAATAACATATAAATGTGAATGATCATAGTGTATAAAGTAGCTACGTATCTACATGACACATATATGTACATAATAGTGCGTTACAGCATGTATCAGATTCTTTCGTAATCTTATAAAAATAGGGTAGTTGGACGACAGCATGACTCATCCATCATGAATCAAGGTTATATCAGGCAGTTATTGATGACGCGGGGGAGCGCCGGCGGTGGGGGAGGTTGGTGACGTCACACAGCACCGGTAGCGTTGTATGCGCCCGCGCCGCGCCGTTGCGGCGCAGGCAGTGCTGCTCCCACGTTCACTTTCTACTAGGCTATCATTGAGAAATGGACATATTTAAATACTGTTCTTACTATTTTAATTGCAACATATTTTTTTATCATATAACAATGCAGCCTTCCAGACTATCTAGTGTAAAATTAAGTGAATGTTCATCTAGTTAAAACAATACTTAGCATTGATCGCCATTGGTTTCATTTATCTCATTCTTGTTTGTTTCCAAGAATAATTAAACAATTTAGGGCAGACCATGGTTTAACATCGATTATTTTCATTGATCGCAGTTTATTCCTTCTCTACTGCGTGTTGGTGTCGGGAGCATTGGCGGCTTGCCATCGCAGTAACCGTGACTCAACCATATAAACACACCCGATTCTTGACTATGACGGGCGGTTGTGAGACGCGCTTCGCATATTTCAATACAATTAACGACTTGTAGTTGCTACTAGCGATTTTTTGCCAGTCTCGTGTGAGAATACACACGATTTCACCGGGAAACACAACGTTGTGATGATACCTTTCGCTCGATCCGACGGCAGAAAAAAGAACAGCAAAAACAGTTGTCCCACTTCCCAATGACCTTTGTTACAACAGCTACTTACTAGAAAACATTGGTCTGTCTGTCAGCCGCAATGAACCGTTCTTGTGAAATGTTTCAGAGATGGAAATAAGGCATCGTACCTCGAACACCCAACACTTAGGAGTACACAAATGTATTTGTACAAAATAACAAAAGGTTTCCTTCGCACATTCAAGTCGACATTGAACTTTGTAGCGTCTGCACAAGGAAATTGGCACAGGACCAAATGCCAAAACTAAGTCGTGGAGGAGCAAAGCTTTTGATTATTTTCTTGTGTGTGAATTCTTACAATAGGGAAGTTTAGAGTGAAAAATGTAATACGATCATAATTGTGTGTCGAGGAGTGCTTACCTACCCTTAGAAAGTGTAAAGAAACGGCGACAATGCGACCCTCACCCCATGAGCCACGTGCGTCCCTCTACATGTTTTATGAATGAGCTTAGCAATTTCTGCAACTTCCCTTCGTTACTTCCCAAACAGAACAGAAAGGTTATTATAAAAACCACTCGTTACGGAATATCGATGAGGCCGAACTTCGCGTGATGAAAACGGTCATTAAAACTTTAAATAGGGTTTTAATTTTAAGTGATGAAATAATAATGATGAAACTAATACTGAGTGAATGAATAAGTACTTTTATTTAGTCACAATAAAAAAAAATATTTAGATACTAAATCTTAATTATCATAAAAGAGAAACGTAATTTGGACATTAAAATGTACCGTAACTAAGATTAGGTTAAAAGACATAGTGTTATTATTTAATATGTAAGTATTACAACGAACCAATAAATATAAAATGGTAATCAGTCTGATGCCTTATCTAATGTTAATGTGTATGACTCAACACAATTGTATTGAAAGAACAATACACTGTCCCGAGTTAGCAATGGTTAAATTTGACCCACTAAATGACTTGTGGCTCTAGCAACTATCTAAATTATATTTTTTTATACAATCCATATAAGTCTTAGTCGTAAGTCAGTGTCCAAGTTTATAAAAGAGAGATGCAAATCAAAAAAACTGTAAAAAAAGTCAATTATACATTTCTTGCAAATCTGCGTTGTTTGTTTAGAAATCAAGAACTACTTCTGAGGTACAATAATCATAAATTGAAAATATATTTAAGAAAGTTAATGTAACCAAATTAATCTTATAATCGTCAGTATCTTCACAAGATTGAGATCCCTAAATTCATTCCCTGAATACAACCCACAAACGCCAGCATCCACATAAATATTCAATAGGTAGACTATACGAAAATATCAAAACGAAGGTTAACAAAGCTCCGTGTTAAATGTGTCATAAAAAAATCAAATGTAAATGATAAGTAATAAAATATATCTGGCCTTATAAATCAATGACAGTGGAGATTACAAAAATACCAATCAACTACTGAATAACATAACACTTGTGTTAAACTAGTGTACTCTTAGCGTTCAAAGACAGATAAATCATACCTAGTTTCACTTTTTTTACAACACTGTGCCTTAGCTTATTTGGTAGTTATTTGTATCGACATTGCATGTTACAATAGTGCCACTAATTCACGCACGCGAAGTCTTGTAATAACTAGACACGTACCAAACGCCAGCTCGTGATATTCAATTCGATATGGTTTCACTTCTGATGAGTACTTCTGTCCAAAGATAACGCACTCTGCAATACATTTCTTTTGCAACTATTTACTTGCATACATTTAATTTATTGCTAAAACAACTATCGTGTTTGAAGTTTTTTTTAGCAAAGTAAGTAATAGACAGAATTATACAGAAAATTGTTATTCAACACCTAGCCATTGAAGCAGTGGTGAAAATAATATTAATATTGCTAAGATCCATTATACAGACCACCAGCTATGAAATCGAGATTCGTTCATTATTCGAGCCAATATTACGTAGGAATTTGTCAACAACTTTTTTAAGACGAGGCTACTGTCTTCGATGATTTAATTTGTGTTATTTAACTTAGTAGTGATGGGCAAGTACAACTGTATCCTTGAAAGTAAGTGCTTAAGTAGTTATGACTAACCTTATGCTTTAACAAATACTTACATCCTGCTAACTGCTTAATTAAGTACCTAGTTACCTTCCTAATTAAACAAATAGTGAATTACGTTTGGTTCATCATCTTACAATTACATAAAGTCATGCCTGTTTTCCGAGGGGTAGGCAAAGAGCACGGAGTTACACGTACTGTGATCTTGGCATTTTCTTTCGCCTGATTGTACAGGATACCTTCAAACCACTAAATAAACCCCAGTTTCCATTAACTATAGAATTTGAACATTACTACACCTTATTTTTAGAGTAGAGGAATTTCCATAATGATTATATTATGGGAATTCCTCAATTTATCACTTCCAATCCAAGTTCTACGTTGCCGTTGCTGTTTTTATTATACCATATTGTTGCGTACATGGGCAGACATCAAGACTAGGCATTACGCAGGTATACTGTCTAAATAGCTCGCAAGTGAGTGTGTATTATTGCCTTTATCAACAGTAAAGATTAGTATTTCTTCAAAGACTTTTAAAGGACTGTCGATTGTTATCAGTATCATTAATATAAGATATAATTACCTACCTATACCGAGCTATTGTAAGTTACAGATAACAACGTGCTCATAAGCAAATTACTAAGAAGCCATTATGATACCCTACCGGGTGTAATTTTAACAGATTATATTACCAAAGGATGCAATGTTAAACGGAAGTTGTAGGATATTAAAACCTGTTCAACACGTGGTTACATTTCGGGCGAAGGGCCACCAGACAATGGACGTCTCTCACTTTGTTATTGCGACGGTTTGGAAGCTGAGCACGTGTTGTACATCTCAACACCAATAATTTTACACTAAACGCTATCTTATTGACTGCATCGTAAAATCCATTTCTGTTTCCACTTCGGTTTAAATAATTCGAAGTCGCCTTCGCCTGGACATAATGTCGACAGAATTCAAATACGAATAAAAGAAGATAATGTGACATGAAATGAATGCAATAAGTATAATTTTTTTACCAAACGTAAGGTCTAAGACCGTCATTTTTGTACATAAATATTATGGTTCTGTTCGGTGCAAGAAATGCTTGCCAAGGTACGCTTGCACAACTTACCAAGGACTACGTGGTCGTTGAAGCATAATCGATGACAGCAAAGTACTTCCATATTATACAAAATATTAGAAACAGCGGCAGCTAGTTCGAGTTTTAAGTAACTGTAATTTCTGAGAAAGAACAAGTTCCTACTTAAAGACAAAAACATTGTAGGTACCTACCCACATGTGAGTAAGTAAGAATGGAAAAAAAATCTTTATATAAATTATTGTTAAACCTCCGATTATCTGTATTGTTTCAAGCTAAAAAAACCAATTCATAAATAGATGTGCTCACGTAAAAGTTATGTTGTTATAGGTAAGTAAATGACACGACTTGCGCCATAGAGTCTGGGAGCAGCCCGCGTGATAGCATAAGTCCAACCATGTTAGGAGCTCAGTCAAGGTAGTTTCTGCCTACGCATGTTGCGCAACTTGTACACCAAGAATCTGTCGACTTCGAACCGTTTCACGTAATAATCAAAGAAATATGTTGAATCGTTAATTTTCTTAACAGAAATTCAGCCTTCTTTGTAAATACGCATAGGTACGTTAAATTCTGTTTATGTCATGAAAGCACTTATTTGATGTTAAATTAAAAGCATTCATTGTAATAATACCCCCGCACCCGCAATGATTGTTTCCATGAGAACGTTCAAGCCATGAGAACAGAGAGCACCTCGCCATTCTGTCGCTCGTAAGTACAAACTGTGTAAGTAAACAACAGTTTTATTATTTGAACTGCATGCTGTACCCAATGTTAACAATATTCTAGCATTGTTACGCAGATTTGGAGAGGTTTGATTCGTATTTAAGCGGAAACATACTCGTGTTATTATTTTTGCAGCACTTGAGTTATATTACTCAACGTTATAATTTTTATTGAACGGACGTAGCGTATGTTATGTAGAGTATTTATAGCCGCCCCACACGCAGCAACGCGCGAGGTGCGCGGGAGACTCGACGAGACGCATCTATTCCAAGCAAGACCTTGCATGCTTACCGAAATCAATCTTAAGACGATTAACATGGTAGTATTCTTAGATAATGTGATTCGTTTTTCAAGTGTCCACCCGCGGCGCGGTCGTGCCGAAATATTGGCAACACTCGTGCATAATCAGCGAAACCTGCAATAACTACTTACGGTGCATCTGTAGTTGGTTTTAACCATTGCATCGTCTTCCATCGGCTTATATCTAAATTAAAACAATAAACAAGTTATATGGATACACCAAGATTGGCATATAGTCATGCTGGCTCCGAGGTTTACGGAATAACCGGTGTCATAATTTATGACTAATAATTGTGCCCCAAATGGCAATAGGCTCGCCCCGTAAATGTAGGTATGCATATGTGATACATACCTACCTAAATGCAAATGACTTCGAGAAACTAATTGGTGATCGTAGCACGTATGTTGTTATTGGCGCCTAAAACCTATTTCATAAACATAATTACATTATACACGCGGCCATTTCTTGGCCCATAACGCCACGGGACAAATGTTTAGTGACACTAAAATATTAGTTTGGTCATTCTCATAAATATATTTAAGAAGTAACTCGATTATTATAGTTGAACGAATTAACAAGTTGCAGCTTCAAGTGCACTACATTATTATGCATATTAGTCTGTCCGCCCCACGATATTCCTTTCATTGCTTTGGTGGCGAAGGCCAAAAAACGTCCATTCAAATGTTTTAATTATAAAGATAGCTGAGCTACTGAGATCGTGAGCTCGTCTATCAGTATCATACAAATAATTGGGAATGGAATTGTACTTATCTCTGAAAAAGTGAGGTCCTTACACACTCACCTACGCCTACTTACCTACATATACACATTATTAGGTGTGAACGTTCTCATCGTATTTTAGACAACAAATTGAAATGTAGCCTGTAATACTCGCATGATTTAAATGAATATTCAGGTGTAGGTGTGTACACTAGACAGGGGGAAACTGTATTTCCCTTTGTGTAATGTAATCAATAACGCAGCCCGCGGCCCTTGCCGCTCGTCTGGCAGTATAACCAAAACTGTATAGATAACTACGCACACTCACAAAACATTGCAAGTGTGTGTAGTTAGTGGGATAAAATAGATATCTACTATATCTCGTATATAGAAAAACATTGCAATAACAGATAAAAATATCCTATCTTGGATGGCCACAATCGTTATTTTGAAAACTATAACATAACATTATGCTTATATTGCTTATACACACCTCTCGGCCTACTTATTATACCTATTGAATACAACCCAAAGGGGGAAGGCAGACGTTATACATAATAGTACATCCACATTTCGGTTGTTAAATTATAGGTCCCAATGTAATAGAAGGCGAGGCTAATGATATCAACCGAGCACAAGTCCAGACTCCATGCTGCTACTTACTACCTAATAGCATCACCAAATAACACTTTGCCCGACCCAGAACTCGAACCCAATCCTCATGCTCAACAGTCGCGCTTAACGACCGCTAACGAGACAGTCCATCGATATTTAAGACTACTTATAAACTATAATCCTCATTATATTTATCACCACCACCAAGTGGACCAACGATATCGTCAGATTTGCGGGCAGCCGGTGAATGCAAATGGCAAGTTGTCGTTCATCGTGGCGTTCTAAGGGCCTTTGTTCAATAGTGGACGTCTTCTGGCTGATGATGATAACATTTATCATTAAATTTTTATCTACATGCATATTCTTTTATAGTCTAAGACACCACCAAGTAATACCAACTACACGTATTATATCAGGAAGAGTTAAAGATTGATTGTTAATTGTTTGAATCTATAATTTTAATTCTGAACATATAATATGCCACTTTAACTGACGGTTATATTTGGGAATACTTCACTAGTTGAATTTAGAAAAATGTAATGTTCAAAACTATCCACCCGATTTTGAAAACTCTTAACACTAATATTTAGATAGGCCTTTAAAGTGAACACAGGTTACTTTAATCACAAAAAATACAGATCAGATTTTCCTCGGAGACGAAGTCGCAGGTTGAGTTTATGAATCAATATTTTGGTGAAAACCACTGAATGAATGCATAATACTGGTGCCAGCGGTATTAGGAAAAACCCAACCCGCCATGCTACGCGCAAACAAGGTGTTTAATTTATTATTATTTTATATTTAAGGAAAATCAGTACGTAATGTAATAATTAATTTTCTGAAGCAATAGTTAGCAATATTACAAACATATCTGTCTTCCTATCGTCCTGCCCTAGGGTTAAAACCAGAAATCATTTTAATTATTAACGGTTCATTTTTCCGTCGTGAATTCGTGATGAGCACAGACAGAGTTACTTTCGCCTTTTGGAATAAGATTATTATTTATTTGTGATTATAGTGTTGCAACTAAATCGTGCCAAATGTTGTAGGTATACTACTATACAGCTCACAACAATCCCTAAAGAACAAGTCTGACACACGGGCAGGGAGTCGTTAAACGATAATAAAAGATAGAGTCAACGGCACCTACGTGTTTTCTCGGAGCATCAATTACTTGCGTCACGTTCTCATGTGACGATGAACTATACCCTACAGCTGCAGTTTACCTGCCCATACAACCATAATTATTTTATCCTACATAAATGCAATAGCATCTTCTTGACATAACATTTCTCGGCTGAATGGACCTACTTCAGTATAGTACAGAAATAGCTTGAATCTTAGGCTTTTCATTCCCGGAATAAGTATTACTTAAATTCAAAATCTCATTAGTGAAAACCCTTAATTTTATTGTTGTTTGCATTTAAGAACCTCATCTTTATCAGCGCTGACTAAAAATGATGTTGTCATACCATTAATTAACCCAGTTCTCAAGAATTCTCCAAATATTAATATCTTTTTAAAAATAACAATGCATTTGAAACCAGACAATGAAGTCATAACAACATTACCATGTTGAATGTGACACAATCAATCAAGGAAAGAAAACAATAAACCTATAATGTAAATAGCACAGGCATATTAAGTATTAGGGAAAATCCATTTTTCACCACCTGTTTACCGCGCTTATAAAGTTACAATTAAAATTACAACAATGTAGCCAACAAAATCGCAACGTCTAACGAGTAAATTAAAATGTGCAAAAGTAAAGTTTCATTCCCCGCTTAGGATACGCCAGTGGAGATGTATTCAGTAGCTCGTGACTAATCGAAACACAAGGAAGTAAACATGATATTACAACACCCTCCCGTCAATGTCCGGGCGAATTAGCTGCTATCTGGGCCAGTAACGGCACCTAAGCAGTAGTAGCGCACGAAAAGACTAAAGCAATCGAGGCATGGCCTTAAACTCGATAACGTGCCACTTGAGCCGCAGGTTGTGACGGTCTGCACCAAGGAAATACTTTACCTACCAAATTTTAGTGATGTAATTAATTTAAGGCTCGTTATTACACACACTTTTTAGTCTTCTGTTAATCCCTAAGTAGTATACAGAATGTTAATGAGAGTAGCCTTCGCAACCTTAATTTCGTGGGTAAAACGTCACAGCAGAGATTGTTGGTTATATCGATGCTTACATTTGTTCAGTAGAGGTCATACGGCGGACCATGTCACGAGCGTTTTCAAGTATCGTCAGAGATAACCAAGTTCTTATTAATCCATGTATGATTCAGAACCAATAAAATTAACCACGCATACAGGAATAATAAAAAGAATGGGCAAACAATAGTATGTCGACGGATCATTTCAGTTTTAGGGTCAGTAAAGAGAATATAATGAGTTACAATGTTATAGCAATAAGTAACTAAGTAGTGGATGAGTATTGCAGAAACTAGGATGATTGCGCTCACCGTACGTCACGGTCCAACAGCTGGTTACCGTTGAACAGCACGCGCCACGGGCCCCAGTCGTTTACCCGTGCCACTTGGTGATTTTCACAAAGAAAAATTTGTTGCATTCAGATGTGTAAATACCTAAATAGTTGACCCTGTTAGAGATAGGTATACTATATTCCATACACCTTCAACAATATCGTTACATGTTCTACATAATTTTTCGTTATTATAAAACCCTACATAGTCTGTATGCTGTTTAAGAAGAACCTGTACTATGCACAATAGACTTAATATGTCTGCTGTAAATATTACTGAACTGATTTCATAATATTGGATGACCTACTCAAAAAGCTAGATTACATTATGTAAACGCTGCAGCTGTATATCAGTTTAAGTTGTTGCTCTGTCAGCAATAAGCAGCTCAATGTCATACCAGTTGCACATCATGCAATTCAATCCATATTGTGGATGATACGATCTGCACAGTTGAGTGCCCACTTGGTATGCACTAGGCAATTAATTACCAATAACTGTTTAACAAACTACCTACGTAAAATTAAATAAGCAGAAAATTATTACACAAAAGAGAAAATTAGCTAAGTACAAATTAAACTGCAAACTATTTGCTGACTGCAAATTCGTAACCTATATATTATATTATTATATATACAGTAAAATATGTAACATATTTGATAGATACACTTGTTTTTTATTTGCAGAACAATATTTAATGTAAGAGTCGTCTCGGAAAAAACAATTTGTCAAAAACTTGTGCATATTATGGTGGAAACTCAGCTCAATTATTTTTGTTAATACTTTTAGTTTTATCCATAAATTATTATGCATAAGACTTGTAAATGTAGCCTTTTATACTTCTTTATGAATGAAAAAGAAACTTTCAAATAATTTTATTGTTATAATTGCTAATAATATTTTAATAACTGACCTTGACCACTTGCAATTTCAACATGCAAAATTCCTAGGTCGTGAAAATTATTGCCAACAAAAAATGGTTATTACTCAAAATATCTGATGTAGGTAAATAATAAAAGTAAATAAACTTGAAGTAGCACAATAGCATAAAAGTATTATAGTAATATAAATACCTTTAGATCAAATATTGGAAAAGAGGAATAGCTTATGGTCATTAATGGTGATATCACCATATTATGTTAATCAATTTTGATGCAGAAAGCTTTTAACATGGGATTATTACAGCCAAACTCACATTGGCGGGGTTAAAATTACTAAATTTATGTTCAAATTTTTTTATTTACTTTCTATAGAATATCACAAATGTATTGGTATAATTAGTTTAAATTTAAATACCTAATACCTAAGCATAATATACAAAATGCTACCAACACAACATTTAGCTTTATATTACAATGAAATGACAATTTTATTTATCCTTGAAATGAATAGTAAAAATAAAGTTTTCTAAATGATTCCAACTTCTTTGTTATCTCTAGAATGTAAATATAAGTGTATTCTACAGTTTGTATTAAAATATATCGTGTAAATTGTGTAATATCAAAATGGATTGGTTACCTTGTTTACTGAAGAATAAAACTTCACTTTTCAATCTCCCACTTAAAACTTTTATTATAGGTATTTTGTTATATGTATTATCACAAATCCTGGTAGACTTTAAAACACAATCACGCAACTGACAAAACATTCTGCTTTTCCTTGATTACTGATTTTTCATATAAACATAATTTACACAATAAAATATAATCTGCAACATCACTTAGGTGTAAGTTCTTACTCATCATCGCACACCACTCTACACAATCATTAGTTTATTGCATATTGGATGGCTTTTTAATTTTCTAAATTGTCCTTGCCCTTCAACATCATTAATCTCATGAAATTATATACAAAGTTGACTAATATTATTTTACAATACATGTTTCTGCTTAGACACAGTTAGTTGTTGTAAGTGTCTACTTACATTTGATGAACAAAATCAAGCTTGCTTTTTTTGCAATTGAGTAGCTATTTATGCTCCAATAAGGATATTTGTTCATATTATAACCATTATTGCGGGAGTATCTACCAGTAATAAAGTATGAAAATATAAGTAAAGCACCTTGATTGGACAATGGTATGTATCAACGATATTAACAATGTGATATGACGCGCGTCGCGAGCGCCGGAGCCCCAGCGGCCGGGGCCGGCGCGCCGTCGCCGTGCTCCCCACTGGAGACGACCGGCCGTCGAGCGGAGGCAGGCATAATCCCGCCTCGCCTTTGCAGTCTTACGAGAAATAAATGCCACATTACACTCTAAATATTAAAGCACTGTACAACAACAATAAGTTGGCTTTTTATTTTCGGGGCTAACGTTCATTTCACGCACGATTTCGGCGAACATCTCGTTGACGTTGGTGCGGCTCTTGGCAGAGGCCTCTACGAAGGGGCAGCCCCACATCTGCGCCAGAGCGGAGCCTTCAGCGTGCGACACCTCACGCTGGTGCTCCAGATCGGCTTTGTTGCCCACCAACAAAATAGGTACGCGCTCTGAACCTTTGACGCGCGTTATCAATTCCTTCATTGGCTTGATATCTTGAAACGTTTGATGATTCGTTAATGAATATACTACGACGAATCCTTGACCATTTTTAATGTACAGATCTCGCATAGAAGCGAATTGTTCCGTGCCGGCGGTATCCAATATTTCTAAAACACATGGTGAATTGTCCACTTCTATTTCTTTCCTATAGAAGTCTTCTATTGTGGGGTCATATTTCTCCATGAAACATCCTGATACAAACTGCACAGTCAAAGCACTTTTTCCGACCCCACCCGAGCCCAACACGACCACTTTGAATTCGCGCATTATTGTGTTCCTCAAATCGCACTTGCCAGTCTACACAACGTTTTAGAAACGTATTCTCACTATGTGCTATAAAAATGTCATTGCTATGTTGGTTTATGACTCACTCGGATACGATCACTGAGTAATGTACACATAAAGCAAGCTAATTGATAAACAGCGACGCCATTTTAGTTAGATGAGTGGCAAAACAACTTAGGCTGCATCGCGATGGTGGTTACTTCAAAGATACAAACGCGGAAGCAAACATCTACCAACTGACTTGTTCACTGCTGGCTAGATTCAGCAGCAGCAGCAGGTTGGTCAATGCACCTTATTGCAATGGTTTGATTGGTGAATGGAAAATTCTACCAAACGGAAATTTGTGTTACCCTAAAAATGTAATCAATTCTACCAAAATATACAAATTAATATTTATTATAATTATCGGTTTGTGTTTTAAAGATCATTAAAGAAAACATTAAAATTATAATTATTCTTGATGTCTGAGGAAGATGAATATTATTAGTAAATAACATATATATTATTATGTTCATTTACCTCATTATAAAAAGACTATAGTCAATAAAGTACCTTTATTATATATTTTTTACATAAATGAAAAATGAAAATGAACGATATTTTTTATGACTTATGACGTACAAACATTGTAAAGACGAAGTCAATAAAACTTCTACGTAAAAATGGTTAGTATATTCCTACTTAGTAGTTTTATGTAAAATTAGGCAACATTTCGCCGGAAACAGATTTCATGTAACTGTTGTCACTACTGATTTCGTTTAGAAATAAATCCGAACGTTTAGAAATACATATTGCTTCTACACAAACTATTTTTATTAATTTGCCGTAAATAATAATCATTTATATTATTCTATTCAGATATTGCTGTAAATATTTTTTTATGATCGTCGGTCCTTAAACTACAAATAATTATGCGATATATTTCGATTATATTTCTTGTTGACGTCCGGACGTATTATTGCCAAAAAACCTTGTATTTAAAATCACATTGTTAGTAGTTCAGCTATTGTCTATGAGCTTTGGCAATTTACAAAAAAAAGTCAAATCAGAAATAAAGTAGACAGAGGCTGATTTTGATTTCGATATTGTATTAACTAATATACATTAGTATAACAATATGGTTAACTAAACCGTACCCATTCAGTTTCGTTAATGTAAGTGGTAATATAATGCATTTTCACTAAAACATAGTTAAAGCGGTCTTAATTCTTTTTACTGTAGATGCTTTTTCCTTTGACCGTTCTATCTATTGATTGGCTGTTCATAAATAGATATACGATATGCTATTAATATCAGTTGCTATAGCTTTTTTAAAAAGAGTAAATCAATAAAAAATATAATGTAGTGGATACTAACACAATAATTCAATGATCGTGCTAAGGCGCGGTTTCGTAATGTCCATCCAGAATCTACCTCATATATAATAGGCTAAACATTATATAGGTACGTAAGTTTATTAAAAGAACATACGAGATCATTCTATAAAGTATATTTTAAGCAGTAAAAATATATAAATAATACTAATAGTATGTACATTCAACGCATTTTTAAAAAAATATTGTTCTTATTTAATTTACAGATCAACATGTCGCACAAACCCTTACCATATTCTCCAAATTTTCCTCAAAGTCAAGGATATGCTCCTCCACCAGATAATGGTAAAGGTGAAAGTTATCCAATGAATCCTCAAGGCGGTTATCCTGGCCCTCCACCAGGCCCTATGCCTCCATCTGGCCCACAACTTCCACCTGGAGCTCAACCATTACCAGGAATGCAGTCTGGTTTCCAGCCTGGATTTCAACCTGGTTTCCAGCCTGGGTTCCAACCTGGTTACCAGCCTGGATACCAGCCTGGGTACCCAAACCCTCAGTCTGGCTATCCAAATCCACAAGGGTATGCACAGCCAGGCTACCCGCAACCAGGCTATGGCCCAGTAGTTCAGCAGCCTGGCCCTCAGGTCCCACCAGGTATGGGTTTTACTTAAATAATAATGTACATCTATAATTTTTAAGAATGATGTAGATGTGTAGTATGGTAATACTAAAACAAATAGTGTTATCAGTATCATTTGGAATTGTGTTATCTATTTAAATACATAATGTCTCTGATCCTAAAAAAAACGCTGCTAATACCTATCTGGGATTATTAAAGAGAATTCATTAGATAACATTTTTTATGTTTTATTATGCATTCACATACTTCTATTTACTAATCACCACAACTCACTTACTTTTTTGTCATATTACTCAAACATCTTGAAAGATCTTAATGTGCACTACTAATATTTTTTTAAATGCAACTTATTTATTTGGAAAGTAGGAGGGGAGTTTAGGCCTAGCAATTATTATCAACATGAGATATATTTATTATCAGGAAGAATTATTTATTGACTTTAATTTTTTATTATTGTTTTATGTATATAATTTATAAAATCAGATAAGTAAGAGTTGTACTCGCACACTAAGGGTTCTGTAGATATGTATATTATGTTCATTTAGCACCTAATGCCTTCAAGTGCTAAATGAATATGATATTCAGGCAGTCCACCTGTATTTGCACGCATACTTTTTATTCAAGTTGTCCCTGTAGGATACAAATATTTTAAGTAAAACCTTTAAAGACAAAAGTAAAATCCCAGGTAGCTACTCATCAATGTATTATTAGCTCCATTCTTTTAAATATGATATAATTATATCCTGATTTGTGTAATGTGGGATGAGTCACAGTCACATGGTATGATAAGGAAGAAGTCAAAACATGAATTATGATGGCCGACTCTTTTTTAATTAATCAAGAAGAAATAATTATCCAAGTAAAATTTCATCTCTACACATACTATGTTGTAATTTCATTATATAATAGTAAAACAAAGCTCATTGCTTTATGTCTTTGTCTTATTTGATCTTTAAACATGAGTTGTTGACATCTACCCAGATAAGGGTGTTTATTGTTTGTGCAATGATAGTCTAGCTTTGCAAGTATTGATAATAAGTTGTCATTAAGGACATTATGTTCAGTGACATTCTGCAGAGCAAGCAATAATAACCATTTCGAATTATTTTTCGTATTTACTTATACAGAATGTTAAGTAATACAAAAACTACTATACGACACCTGCAAGGAATAACATCGTAACTCAGTTCTAGGCAATTTTGAGTTACAATCATATTCTTGCTGTACAAAAAACGTAGATTTTTTCTGCACTCACACCTGCGCCTAAATTCCTTTATGTAAAGATTTTTATAGTGTAAAAACATTGTAAGTGCGAGTCAACTGTAGTTAATAAAAGGGTATATTTAGTTACACATCATCATCATCATTGTTTATGCTCACCATTATTAATATTACATTGTAATACAAGATACACTCTTGTTCTTGAAAATTATAATTTTCAAGAACAAGACTATTATCGTACTTTATGCGATTGTATGTCTGAGTTACAATGTCATTTTATACAGTATATGTTGTGGATTCTCATTGTAACTCACAAAAATACTTAACACATACCTATATATAATAATAAAATCATACGCAAGTGTAGCTATTCCCTCATTGACGTACAATTTCAAAGTTGGTTGGCAATAAGACTAAAATGAAAGCAGTGAGAATTTTTTAAATCTTTGACGCGCTCTACTCTAAAGTTGCTAAATCTTAGTTACAATGTTACTCCTTGCAGGTGTCGTATAGACCTTTTCTCAGATATTCCTGATAAGAAGAAGAGTATAAAAATTATAAAGTGGTCTAGTTTAAAGTGTCATATTCACAAAAAAAAGTGTGTTGCTATTGCTGATGTGCGAGTAAAGCGCGATTATATTGAAACATTAAGCATATCGAGTGTTAAGAGAAGCCTCAATAGGATTTATAAACAAATCTTTAAATCTCGCTCCTGTGGTTATGAAAAGTTTTTGTCAGATGAAGAAAAAAGGTTGCATTTTGATATCGATCGTAGTGCGGTGGAGGGTGTTTACTAAGCATGTAACATCTATCTTAACATCTTACATTTGTATTTGATGTTTTAAATGCTCTATTTCTATAATTATATATATTTACTTTAATTTCAATACATATATTTATTTTATGTGAGTATTGTTCATGTGTGTGGCAGTGTGTAGTTTACATACATTACCAGCATTTAGCTAATTATGTATTTTCATTCATTTCAGGTGGATGGATGAGTATTCCACAAGGGCTCAGGAATTGTCCACCCGGATTGGAATACCTATCCATGATTGACCAACTTCTTGTGCATCAAAAAGTCGAACTCTTGGAAGCATTTGTGGGATTCGAAACAAACAACAAGTACACTATAAAAAATAATATTGGCCAAAAAGTATATTATGCTGTTGAAGACAATGATTGTTGCACACGAAACTGCTGTGGGCCTATGCGACCATTTGACATGAAAATTATGGACAACTATAGAAACGAAGTACATTGAAAATACAATTACTTATATTATTAATCTAGTATGTTTTTCTGAATAAGAAAGCTGGGAAAGTCTGCAAATCTTATATGTTAAAAACACTCTGTTGTGTTTATTTCTAAAAAAATTCACTTTGTCACGTGAATCCCACACCGGCACTTTAGAAGTTTAATTAGTTCCACTTCTAATTGCTATGACCTTGCTAGCGTGTCTATTTAAATTGGGAGTTACAACGGCCTCGCGTATCACCATAATTTTTTTTGCAATAATTGAATTTGACACAAATTGCAGTTTTAGGCACGACGGTGGTCGGATGCCTGAAATGGTACTATGGTGTGGACTGCCTCGTTGGTCTAGTGGTCGCTAAACGACTGCTGAGCATGAGGTCCTGGGTTCAAATCTCGGGTCAGCCGACTGCTACTAAGTTTTACCCTATTATATTGGGACCTATAACATAACTAGCTATATGTGTGTGTGTTTTCCAAGTTTCTAATCCTTGAGAAGGGCATTATTAAGAGAGGGCTACTTTTTATCAACCTTATAATTCTTCCACTGGCTTAGCTTGTCTATATTTATGTGATTTCATAATTTCAGGTGATTCATCTCCATCGTCCTTTGGCTTGCGACTCGTGCTGGTGTCCATGTTGGTTGCAAAGCATGGAGGTGTCGTCCCCACCAGGCACTGTAATTGGCTCGATTGAACAGGAATGGTCTATTTGCAAGCCTTGTTACGTTATTAAAAATGCAGTCGGCGACGTGGTTCTTCGAATTAAGGGACCAGTTTGCACTTTCTCTATTTGTGGAGATGTCGAATTCCATGTAAGTTTCTATCCACACATAGACTAGAGTACATACTTATAAAGAATGTAAATATATTTAAATTTAATAAGAGTAGAGGTTACGGTATTGAAAGCTGTAGCCGTTTGGCTTATCCCTTGGCACAGACTCACATAAAATGTAAGAAAATAATTGTTTAATTTTAATTCCAGGTCTATTCTAAGGATGGTGATACCAAAGTTGGTAAAATAACAAAGCAATGGTCGGGATTGGCCCGTGAAGCATTTACTGATTCTGATTACTTCGGAATTACATTTCCCATGGACTTGGACGTGAAAATAAAAGCAGTACTTCTTGGAGCATGTTTCCTAATTGTACGTATTTGTTTTTCTTTTAACGTCCACTTGCAGTTACCCATCTCTAAGAGACAGACTAGATAGAAATAGACATAATGTTATGAAAATAAGTTTACTGTACTTGATAAGTCGTGTTTTAAAAAAACCGTGCTCTCTGGGAAACAGGCGTGATTTGATGTATGTAAATAGACTTCTTCAAATCAATAAGGAAATATTATTACCTTCACCTTAGATCATTCACAAGAAACTCAGGTAAGAAATAGGCTTAAATTATGTAGTCTAGGATGTTTTGGCCGACTTTAGGTTTATATTATATTTGCCGCGTGCAGACAAAAACCAAGACAGGACCCCCCCATGGCATAGCAAGGCCTGACACTTGTCATGGTGTGGTTGATGGTTTACCACCAATTTATTATCACAAGAGACAACGACACTAAACATCCCTAATGTTTGATAATAACTTAATAAATTGATATTTTTTTTTACAGGATTTTATGTTCTTCGAGAAATCTGGAAATCAAGAGTCCGACCGTCCTGGCATGCTTTAAATAGGAGTGGGTGTTGGCACTTTTGTTTGCCAGTGTTATTAATACGCACTTTTGATATTTCTATTTAATGTTTTTATTTTTGGATTCGTATACTTTTTGATGATTTGTTATATTTTTATGTTTAGTTCTAGAATCTCTTACTTGGTTATTTTTTACTAATTGACTTGAATAACAGTGGTGGCGAAAGACATTATATAGTCAACAAAGTTGTCACCACTGACCTTATTATAAGCGTACAAATGAGTAGGAAAAGAATTTTTTTAAAACCTGTTCAAGCACTCAATTAGTTTTAACATGTTTTATTGATTTCACAGTTAAAGGGATTTAAATGCTCCCTTAAAGAATGTGAACAATATAGACACGCAAAACAGCACCATTGGATTTAAAAATATTGGTGTTTAGGCATGGAGTAACAGATTTTTTATATAAACAATGCATGTTTTCTAATGTTTGAAAAATATAACGCTACTATAATTAATAAAATAAATCGTATATTGGCATTATGACTAAGTAGATGTAAGAGACAGCTTTTTATATTCCTAATATTGTTATTTCATATTTTTGTGGTGCTAATTTCAACTGTTAGGTATATTTTATTTACCAATTATTTTGTAATTAAATAGCTACAATTTTAATTAAAAGTGTTCTATCGTAAGTACAAGATTACTATTAAAACAAGGCATTCTACGGTAAAAATTCAAAGACATTTAAGCATTTCTCGTAACGATAATAAATGTGATTCCTATTTATTTGTAAAGTCAACAAGCATATATTAATCTAGTCTTTTGTAATAAATTGTATTCAGCTATATGTTTATTCTGCTGCGTTACTGTAGTTTTTTCTCGGGTATCGTGGCAACGTTATTAAGATTAGGAATTAAAATAAAGTAATTGGCATTTTAATGCAGGTTTACAGACTAAGTTATTTACTTATAACTCTCGAATTGTAAACGTGTTATTAAGTGGGGTGGATACCTAAGGAAAATGAATATTCATAATAAGATAATATATACTATACTATAGTGCACTATTTTTTAAATAAACTGCCGTATGTTAAACAAGGCGGTTCATTTTTAACATTATCTTATGAAATTATACCTAAAGCCTAATTTACGCTTAAGCAGGTACTAAATAAAAAAATGGGGTGCTCTAATATTTATTATAAGCCTGCTATTATTAGTCAATAATTTATGTCTGTGCATTATGTATTATACTTGTAGTGTATTGTAACCATGATGTAACTCGATGCAGGATTTGTCTATATTATGTACATATATCTGAATTATTACACGTATAAAAATATAAAACCAATCTAAAGTAATGATCGGCCAAAAGTAATTTTAATTGTTATTGTTGGTAGACGCTATACTTAAGTATGCATGATATTTTTTTGGAAATGTCTTTCCTGTCGCAGATACCTATATGTATAACTATGTGGCTACTATTATGCTTATTATTGTACTACTTTTAATATATCGTTACAAACGCATTTAAAACTAAGTTATAAATGGAAAATATTTGAGCTGCACAAAAACTATAGATTAGTTCTTATGATTATTTAATGATTACAATGAGCTGATGGTCTTATTAAAATAATGACAGCCTACTTTTATAAAGGCGTGGAAGTTTGATATTATGTAATTTTTAGTATTATACAATAAACGTGTTATTGGAAATATAATCGTGCATTTTTGTAATTATCCTAATTAAAGGCGAACATATGTATTTCTTTAGCTTTTTAAAAAGCCGTCGCCATACACTAGGAATTTCTCCTCTGTCGTGGGTACGTTTCACAAACATGAAATATCACATCCAAACACGCAGACTCGGGATAAACATCTGTGGTTCGCACAAAGTTTTGCCCCGTGCGAGAATCGAATTCGCAACCCTTAGCTCAGCAGTCCAACCACTTAGCCACTGCGCTAATCAGGTGATCGTATTGTTACATTATACAGTTTAATTACTTATATGTTAAATTCATTTTTATATCCATCGCTCTAGATTCATTAGAGCTAACTATTTCGTGAAGCTCGCTCGCAAGGATTATAAGTATTACTAGTCCTAGTGGCCTTTTTATATTTTTTCGGAGGGAAACCTTCAAAAGGCGCCCGGCCCCTCCAAGCAGGATCAGCGCTCTCACGGTGCCGCTCTACAGCTACCTTTTTGACCATTACGGTCTCGCAGAAGGAGCCCATCTCTATCCAGTTCTCTGTGAGTGGCTCTAGCCTACCTCAACTTATACCACTGTGATCAGATGTATAGACTTACAATATTATGTGTGGACTGAGTAACTACATCCTTTTTGAATTTCAAGATTATCGTGAATTAGTGTAACATATTGATAGTACTTACGCCTCATCTATGTATTTATCTGCTACTTACAATATTTTGAGGGGTGGTTACACGAGCAATATTTTTCAAAAAAATGTGCCATACGAGTGGTATATGTCCGGCGGTAGACCGAGGTTGATGATGATGTATTTCCGGCCATTACAAAAAAATGTATGTCTCGACATTATGTATGCACTAATATGGCTCAATGTTTGTTATGTACACGGGAAAATTGAAAGCATTCGTGTTGCAGCGATAAAAGACTTCGCTTAATATGCCAACGAATTGAAATAGGATGAAACAACAATAAAGATCGCCAGCCAATATTTTAGTATTTTCGATGCCTGTGCGATCGTTCCAGATACATAAAAATCTATCAGCCTATCGAAAATTGTATGGCATGTAGACAGACTACTTATAAAAATATTAAGGAAAATAAAATAAATGTATTCAGTCAAAATTTTACTGTGTATTTTGAAAGAACAATTCATAATCAAAGATTAAATTATTATGTAAAAGTTAACAGTTACAATGTAAAAGGTAAAAATTAAACATTCTTTTTAGACTTGTATGCAGATTTCTGTGTACACACAGATACTTCAGCTTGATGATACGATAAATCAGCAAAGCTGTCTTCTTGTTGTGGCAATAGCTTTTTCTTAGCAAAATTTTGTTCCCTGTGATCATGTTTCATAACCATAGGTTTTGGCAATGATGTCATTATTTTCTTTGTCCAGTGACTCTGTGGAAGTTTGTGCTCATCTGGCATATCAATCTGTAATCAAAAAAGTTAATATACTTTTCTATTCTAACATTTTGTTTGTTATTACCATTTTTGTTGTTTCTGAGGATTTACAAAACACAGTTATCATGGGCAATTGCAATGCAAGCGTTACCATGCTCTTTATTTAATTACTGAACACTATTTAATTAATACCTGTGGATTTGTCGTAGGCTACGCCTTCTACATAATTATATGTAAGAAATTTATAACATCTGGTAGTCTAACAAAATTTTTTTTTTCGTATATACTTACAACTTTAGTTTTTTTGGCACTTTTGTATGCCACAGACGGTAAGTTGACATTTTCTTTATTGCTTGGTTTGGATGCTGGAGGGTTTTTAACAAATTTCGGAATCGATGAAGGACCTGGCAATGGTTTTTTAGGGTGTACATCTTTCACTAGAGGTGCTATTGGACAATTCTTGATATATGAGGCCACTGGACTACTAATGTGTTGATATGCATTTGATCTACTTGGGGTCTTTTTCAAAGAAGTTGCAGAGGGTTTTTTTGATGAAAGAGGCCGAGCAGGTGTTTTGAAAATAGATTTATGTTTTACATCCATAGGTGTAAAGTAACCTTCTGCTTTATTGGTAGGTTTAACTGGTGTGTTCTGAGGAGGCAGTGGGGAGTTATTCGCAGTATTATTTTTCTTTCTAATTAATTGTTTAGGTGGAGACTGGTAAACATCTCCATCAGATTTCAACTTGGGACTATTATTTTCCAGTTTAATATCATTCACTTCAGCTTCAAGATTACCTTTAGCAGCACTAGGAGGGTTATTTAAAATATATTCAATTACTTCTAATGTATTGTTTAACTCTTCAGTCTTGTCATTGTTTCTTGGTGAAACACATAATTTAGCAACCATATTTTCCATTTTAATAAAACTATCATCGGCTTTCATGTCCCACCTAGGGCTTTGAACCTCTGAAGAACTTGAATAAGAGTTATCTTTACTAGATAATAAGTTGGGTTGTGAGTGTGCTTGTAAGATCTGTAAGCTTTGATTGGCATCTTCAGAATCTTTAGGACTATTGAGAGCACTCATTGCACAATTTCTGAAAAAATAATTAATTTGTTACATTAAATATTCATACATGGAATTGTGATGCATTTCATTTAGATTTTAAAAAAACCTTGAGTTATTAAGAAATTCTAACATTTTTAGTAAATGCCCATGGTCAGGAACTTGTGCAAGTAACAGCAATACTGACTCTTTCATTGATGGGACTTATTGTTGGAAATTAGGGTGAGCAGTGCTACAGCTCTGCATACTCATTTAGTGATACAAGTTATATATATTACTTAATCAAAAATAATTAGTACATGAAACAGGAGATAGGTACTTATTTAGAGGCTAGGTGACTGGCAATGGACTGCTATTATGCATAGTTGACTAATTCAAAATTGCAATTAATGAGAAGATAATTACGTGTTGGTACTATATATTTATTTAAAACATCAGCCTCTCATTATGTTAACAAAAGCCTTTCTATATCATACCCGTGATTATGTATCACCATGCTAGAATATCTGAGGAGCAGGCGGGTGTGCTGCAATACACTGATTATAATCGCTAATTCATTTAAATATTAATTTTCTTACGTTTTTGGTTGTTTATCCCACAAAATATGTTTTTTTAATTCTTTAAGTGTAAGCTTGCCGAAATATACTTCTTCGTCACTCAACGGTTCGTCCATATCCTTACTGTTTAGAGCCATAATTTTAGCAATACCAAGAATGCGATTTCTAATAAAATAAACAATACTAAAGGAAATGACTGCAGTAATAATCAAATAATATTTTACACATTGAAAATAACACATAACGAACTTCTTTCAAATGCCATTTGAATATTGTCAAAGTTGTGAAACTTGTTGACAGTTTGTCGTCATTCGGCGTTCGATGGCAACTGTCAGTATCAGTAAGCTAATGACCAAAGACAAGAAGTATATAAACCTCAGAGAAGTAATTACTAAAGCAAGTGCTTTAGTAATTACTCTGAGATATAAACACTATGTTATAACCAAAGATTAAAGCCAGAAACTAAAAACCATAAGCCGAATAACTTACTCCAAGATGCTAGAAAGAAACAAATCGCAAACGCGGTATTGCGACGCAACGCGTTGCGACGTAACGCGAAAATATCAAGTAGACGTCGCCACAAAATAGAACCCTGGGTGTGGTGCTCAGATTATGGTGATGGTTAGAACGAGCTATCATAGTTAAATGTGTATATAAAATGTTCAGTCACTACTGTTGATTGTTGAGAAACTTCTTCGTCTAGAGCCAAATCTGGGCTTACAATTAAGTCACGCTTGTTATGGAAATAAATGTTGGCTAAGGAACTGAATCTAACAAATGAAGATAACAGAAAGTGGTTCTAATTCAGCTTGCAATATTTGACCTAAACAAAAAAAGGAAACTATTGTCTTCATAATTTATAGAATTAGTACCACACATAGTAATTATTTTTATCCCGATGTAAGCGATAGACTTGACATGTTGGGTAATTTACCCCATTTTAGTTATAATGTTTATCAACTGGTATCATTACTCATACACGCTAAGAAATTAAAAATGTCATATAGCTTGCATGTATATAACATTTGGATCGCATGAATAATTTCCTATTTAGCTAGGCAACCTATTTGCGATGTAGTAATAGCAATTTATATTAATAATCTATAATAGCCGTTATAATTACATAATGAAATTAAATTACAGACGAGGGTACATGTATTTCTCAGACCAAATCATAGACTAAATAATATTTTAGAGTCTAGCTTGTCAAAACAAACTACATACCCAATGTTGCACAAATGGTTAAAGTGGTGAATAATAATAAATTACCACCTTAACATCCAAAAATAAATAATTTAATTGCTTGTAATAGTTTAATACATAATTATACAATATTATTACTATTTAAATTAGCACCAGAACATACAGAATAGCATTAATTTATTATACTGTACACATATAAAGTATTTTAAATTCATTTCATTTTTTTTAACAACTCAGCAGCTTCCGTATTTGCTCGGTGGTCATCGTTAGATTTGGCCGGATAACTTGCTGCTAACTGCAGATAATATTTAGCTTGGTCCTCTTTTTGTAATTTCAGGTAGCAGTTACCAAGTCTTAACAAGTTTAGGCTGTAAAATCTGGGTTGAACAGATTCCGCTTTTAAGAAGTATTCCAAAGCTTCTTCATAAGTGGAATATGGTGGAGCAGCAAATAAAACCTCAGCTATTTTCCTTTGATGCCATGGCAGCTCAGTGACCTGATAGCACCATTCTCCGAGCATGTGCAAAATAGTAGCATCATTTGGATTTAATGTCACTGCTAACTAAAAAATACAAAAAATCTCCTTTCTATATTTTGCAAGAACATCTGTAAAAATGTAAAGTTAATATAATACTTACGTCCATATGCTTCTTTACATTTTCCAATTGTTTTATTCTTTCTTTGGTTCCACTATAAGAACTTTTTGCATCTAATAGCAGGGCATACCACTTATGTACAGCATAATGATCCTTAGTACTATCTAGTAATTTTACAATTATTTCGTATGCTTGAAGAACAAGATTTTTTTTGTATTGTTTATCATATTTTGTTTCTTTCGACATATTGTATAAAGTTCGACATATTCGCCATTGAATTTCTACATTATCGTGGCACTGGAAAATTAAAAGAATAACTACATAAAATTAGTGTATACAATATTGATAGTTATTGGCCTACTAAGGCAAAAAAATATATACTTGATAAATTTGACTGCTTCGTTGGTCTAGTGGTTGCTAAGCGCGACTGCTGAACACGAGGTCCTGGGTTCGAATCCCGGGTCGGGCAAAGTGTTGCTGGGTTTTCCATTAGGTCATTCTCAGTAGCAGCACGGAGTCTGGATATGTGCCCGGATGATGGCAATAGGCTCGCCCCCTATTACATTGGGACCTAAAACATAACTGGCGAAATGTGGGTGTACTATATGTGCACCTCTGCCTACCCCTTCGGGGAATACAGGCGTGATGTTATGTTTATGTATGTGTTTATGTGATAATTTTATTATGAAGTACATCCTATGCTTGCAGTTTACAAGTTGGTTATTGACTATCCTAAATATTTATAGAAACACATTTGTGGTTTATATAATTGTGTTGTGGTTTGTGCAGTATTATAATCATATAGTAAATTTATTTAGTACCCCCTAACCCATATTTACCCTAGTAGTTCAGACTTTGCTAGGATTGTTAACACTAATTAAGCAGTATCAGTATATTTTACTATAATAACTTTTGTGAGTGTTATCCATATTATTTACTATATATTCCGGTTATACTCGCGGGTGTATTCGGGAATGCCCGACTAGTTTCGGATTCGAGTCGAGTAGAGTCCGAAACTAGTCGGGCATTCCTGAATACACCCGTGAGTATAACCGAAATATATAGTAAATAATATAGTATCAGTATATTGTTTACTTTACAAAATTGTGTTGATATGATAATTTAAAACTATTAATTGTCTTACTGATTATATACTCCTTTAACAAAATACTTACATCACTATCTGTAAGTAAATTGTAGCACTCCTCATAATGACCATTTTCAAATAATCTATCTGCATCTTCTAAAACAGAAGCAGTCTGGTCTGTTGGTATTTTATCAGCAACGTTTTTGCTTTTTACAGGCCATAATATAAATGCTAAGGCCGTAGACAGTACAAATATATCTTTAGGGAGAGCCACACTCTGAAAACCGCAATAAAAGATTTAAATGCAGAAATTAATTAACTACATAAACTAATGATCACCACTTAATTCCTGAATACCCTAGTATAATATATACCTACATAATTAATATTTACCTGTGGGATGACTTTTTTGGCACTACTCTTCACGCTGATTTTACTGCATATATAGACCGTTTGAGCCAGCTTATAATACGTTACGGGGTTTAGTTTATACATAGTACTCATATTATTGTTGTGACGATAATAACTAGAATGAGAATTCGCGTTCAAGTTTTCAAAGGGGTATGGTGACCTGTTCAACCAGATTTAACGAGTGATATATTATGAAATGGATGTATTACCGTCTCTGTGTACCAAACTAAACAATTTATTTTAATTTAAGCAATAATATAAATTGTTTGGTTCGTCAATACCGTTACCTACACATCTTTGTTATTATTGACAAATTAACAATAATTAAACGTCATAAATTCATAACATAACTGTTTATATTTTCTCACAGGTTATAACATCTATATATTGAGATTTATGGTAGATAGTACAAAAAGTTTAGATGTGATTCCAGTGATTATATTAGAAAATTACTCAATTTTCTAATAATAAATTATATTGATAAATATTATAGCATTAATAATTACGTAATTTGTTTTTATAAGACATTAACTTTATTTGAATAGCGATAAAGGTCTGAAAATGATATGTTAGTGAAGGAAAATGGGCCTTTAGTTTAAAAATTCCAAAAGAGTATAAAATATCATATTTGTAATTATGCCCAAATATATTTTACATGACTGAATTCTGAATTTGAGTTAAGATTTGATATACTGAATACCGAAAAACACTAATAAATAAGTCGCGGCCTCGTCTAGAATGGCCACAACACAGCATGACGACCGGGCTGAGAACCAAAGTATTCTATGCTTTATTTTTTGTTGTTGGTAACAATTTTCAAAAATCAATTTCTACGCGGTCCATGGGCGGGTGAGATTGTTGACAGTTCGTTGAAGAGTGTGTTGAATTGGTGTTTCAAGAAATGTTTTTAGCTTGAATATTGGACTAGTAGCATTATCATTATGCAGAGATCAGGTAATGCAACGCTTACAATATCTCTAATCGATTTGTCAGTTTACAACTGTATGATTACGGCCAATTCGCGCCAATTTCATATAATTTTGTTGGCCCAAACGGTCCGTACTACATAATTTTAAATGTTTGTAGATAATACCAAAATAACTGAGATTATCTATCTTAAAACATTTTTATTATTCTGTTGATAATACAACAATTATTTTATTTTATTGTTTCGCTCAAGATATGTAGCATATTATTAAAGATTAGTGAATGTTCTTGTTAAACTATATCAAACGTGTAATATCTGCAGAGGGCATGGTTTTATTACGTAGTGTACAAGTACGTAAATATATACTTAGCGGAATTTATTGTGGTTGATTTTCATACACATACTATCTAGAAATTAGTATTTTAGTACAAAATGGAATGTAATCATCTAAGTTATCCATAGTTTTTTATATCATCAATCATTATCTGAGATCTGGAAAACATTAAAAACTATGCCATAACTGAATAAGAGTATATTACTTACCATCATTTACATTAAAATCTTATTAGATAAAAACCTCCATGTTTATATTCTTATACTCCAACCTGTGTAATCAGTTGCTAAATAGGCAAACAATTATGTTTTGAACCACATACCTGTATTATTATTGATCTATCTTATGGTATAACAACTGAAATGTCATTATGTAACTAGCCCAATCACATTTATATATTTCTGTATTTCCTGTAATACATAGATCCTGTTAATACTGTCACAGGTAGATAATATTGATAAAATTACAAAACACATTGTTTTGTATTATACATATTAAATTGTTAAGTGTTGGTAGTTAGTTGGCACCGCACACAATGCTAACCCTACAAAATATTTTTTATTCAACCACAATGTATTTTGATTCTTGTGAAAGTGCTACTTAATTCGAACATACATATTTAAATATATCATTTAAATCTAGTGCAGAGAGCTTTAGTTTTACTAAATATGTAGGTATTTGATAAGTTACTTATAATTAAATCGTATTTAATAATTTCTGATAAAAATAATTGGAACTTTTCATCAGGAAATGAACACATGACTGTTAACAAATTAATGAACATGTGATAACAGAATATGTGTTGTAAATGTAATTATTAATCTCTTTTCCATCCAGAATACACATTATTTTTGAATTTTGCCATTTATTATGGTTTTGTTTTATGTTGTGATTGTGCTAACATTTACCTTTCATTCTTGTTTTTGAATAAATATGAATTGACATACATACTTATTATAACACTGAACTAATATTTATTTAATATAAATCATTTGTATCATCAACTTGTCTAAATAATATTGTGTAAAATGTTAGAACAACCCAATATTTAGGGTCAGTTTTTGACGCGATGAATGAGGCGTGAAAAATAATCCTAGGGTTCAATCTGTATTATATTGAATTTTATTATGATGAGTTAAGTGGTTTAGGAGTTACAGTTAACAAAAATATATTCAGTTCCACATAATATATAATTTAAATTACAGGCTGCTTATCCCTTGCAAAGTTGTCATAGTCAATTCATGAATCACAATAACTGTTAGTAGTTGACAACAAAGTTGTACATACAAACTAGCCTCACCAATGATATTAATAATTAATTTATGTGATTCAAATTACACTTAACATTTGTTTAACCTGTACATTTGTGTGATCTACATATATATTACATTTGTTTATATACAATATATATAATATGATATAAGGCGGGTGTTTGACTGTTGTGTTGTTTAGGCGTTTAGACAAAGGGTCAAAATACATAAAGTATGGTTTTCAGTTTATAAACATGCAGTTAATGAACTTCATTGGTATAAGTATGTTACGCTGTCGCCCTTTGCTTGACCGTGTAGTGTAAGTTCTCATTAGATAAATGTATTGTGTCGTGCTCACAGAGCGTGTGACCTCATCCCAGGATGTGCGCCCTCACGCGGAAACTGACCACTATGTCGCCCTCGGTGTAATCCACACCTTTCCGCACGTACGTGGTACTTAGCCCTTTTGACTGTCAGTTCCAAACTAAAAAAATAAGCTACTCTATCGTCAGGCTTTAAACCAGATTTTATGTAGGATTCATTCATAATTCTGCGTAATTTTTTGTGGCAAATACTTTTTAAAAACAAGTACTTAATTGATGTTCACTTACATTTTTGTCGTACTCCAGAATTCCAGACACCTAATTAGGCATCGCTATTTTATCAGAAATACAGGCGCTTAGAAAACTGACTGATATTCATTAGTAGTTTCTAAGAACTATATAAATTAAATGAAATTTTTTCACTTGTTACTGTCAAGCATATTGACTCTTATAGTTACCCATTGGTATACATTTAATTGCTGTCGATGCTTTGTTTTTAGTGTATGAACTTCTAGCCATGTCCTATATGCATAAATGCACAAACACATTATTTATAAGCCTATACAATTAAGTGCACTGAATGAATACATCAGGGTATGAAACTAGGCTCAAATTATGTACGTACAGTGAATCTAATAATATGGCTATAGTAATAAGAAGAAAATAATAAATCGACAGAGACAGAACTTATTTAGCGATAGAAAAAGAAAAGTAAGACAGTGTTAGTTTAAGAAAAAATTAAGAATTAGATTAAAAATCTGTACGTAGCAGCAGTAAGCAGAGTTACCTATTTGAATGGATTTTTTTTAACAATATTATGGGGTTTTATGTTTTTCCCGCGGAACAGTAAATATCTTTAAAATTAAAAGAATCCTTATTTACTCCTTATAACATCAGCTATTTGATAGGTAAATTCCCGCAGAGAGAATCTGTATCCTGCGGTATTTGCGCGTTCTTCTTGTTTTCCCGCGTTTTTCTCATTTTCCCGCCGAACCCTAAATGTTCTCGAAATTCAAAGCAGTCTTTATCAGGCCTTATACCATCGGCGATCTACCAGTGAAAGTCGCGTCAAAATTTGTCGTTTGCGAAGAAGTTGTAGACAGCGAATTTCCCGCGTTTTTCTTATTCCCGCGGAATCCAAAATATTTTCGTAATCCGAAGTTATATAAACTATAAGACCTTGTACCATCAGCAAGTCCCGTAGAAATTGGTCCAGGAGTTTTGGAGGTTAGCCCGAACAAAATACAGACAGACAAAAATAAATAAATTGCATTTTTGTTATTATAATATATATTGTACAGTAATAAAAAGTTGCAATTTTAATCTTACAAACAGACACACTAATTTTATTTTTTTGTGTATTTTTGACGTTTACGGTTCTCAATTATCTCCACTTTACTGGACCCTAAGTTATGTTTATATCCAATATGTACATAATATTTCTTTTAATATTAACGTTTCGAAAAAATATTGATTGAAATCAACACAAATTGTAAAAACCCTTTTTTGACGGATTTGGCGCCGTTTATTTATTTTTTTGCTTTACAGTGTAAATGTCAAGCTGTAAACTTGTATTTTTTATTTATGTATTGACTACTCAACTGCCTTGTTATTTCAATAAAGTTATTTTGCGATAAACTGAGTTCAATTAGATAACTTGACATGCGTTCATTATTATATTGATTGATGTTTTAACTTAATATACATATTACACGTTGTAAGTAATGATCAAAGTCTGTTATTAAACGCACGCCGCGCCGCAGTGTCATCAAAAATTAAAAGGCCTTCGCTTTTATGTATTTGCTATAAAATGTGACTTTATTACATCAAATATTATTGATCTATTTTTTAGCCATATAACTTTTAACTCACAGTAATAAAAACAAAGCTAAACTAAAACTAGTGACTGCATTGTTGCTCTAGTGGTAGGTTAGCGCTACTTCTGAGCTGTTCGAATCCTGGGCCGGACAAAGTGTTACTGGGTAATTTCCATTAGGTAATTAGCAGCCTGAAGTCTGGATATTTACGTCTCGCCTATTACATTGGGAGTTTAAATATAACATAACTGACAAAATATGGGTGTACTACACAAGTACACACCTTTGCCTACTCCTTCGCGAAACTTGTAAACTCGCACATCCAGTTTGTCTTTGACTCCTTGATTGCATTCAGTTGAATTGAAATAAATGCTAGACGACAAAATTCAAAAGATAACACTTAAAATTTTGGGCGCCTTATTAGTCCTTTTTGACATAGTTTTCAGTGCCTTGCAGAATTTTAAGTTAGATAATTGGATGTATTGCTAGGAATTGTAAAAAGTGCTGCACACGTACATATTTAACTTGTACTTGGCTGTTTTTCAACTTTATCTAGAATTACCTACATGAAGGACTGTCCTTATTAGTAATTAAGTACCTATGGATTATGATATAACTAGCACTACATAATTATAAATAAACTATAACTTTTGCAATTATAATTTAGCCCGGGCCGAACTTCCCTAACCATTTTGCAATACAAAAGAGGTATAATAACTGCACCCTAACGTAGACTCGGCTGCTATAAGCAGATTGACCTTACGGGGCACGCGAGCTCCACGGCTTGGGCTGGAATCCGCCGACTCGCGAATTCCCTGTATGTATTGAAATAGCTTGTAGAGCAATTACACGCGCTGTACAATATCGCGTTTGCCAGCTCAGTCCCCGCTGACGAGCGCGCACACCGCCTGCTCTTCGTTACCGCCGTAAAACGCATACTTATCTCCTTTACGTAAACATCTAGTCACGTTTCTGTCAAATATTCTTATGTACAAAGCTAACACTAAACTTTGTCACATTGTCAATATTTGTTAATAATCGGGTTTACGGACAGTTAGTTCATTGTAAGCATCGAAAAGTGTAGTGATACATTGCATTTAAATTAGGATGAATGTCTTCTTTGAAGAACAATGACTTTAATTTCATTTCGGACATAATATTTATTTAGAAGACAGCAAGAAAAGTATTTCCCTCAATAAAGCATGGAGACGTCATGTTTGTCGTGTAAGATATCTTTATTACTTTTTTTTTCGAAATGAAGATACCTATGTAATTGCAATTGTAGATTTTCTTAATAGGCACTCGCTTTTTGATTCCTTCTCTCCGTATTCGAAGTTCTGATGGTGTTTAGGTGACCTTATTAGTGTATTCTAGATACCTAACAAAATTAAATTTTACTGTGTACTGTAGTCTGGTAATGTTTATTATAGCTACTTACTACTATAGTAAATATTACCAGACTTGTTGGGCCTTTAAAAATAACTTAGACAATTTGATTACTTATCGTAAGGATTTCATTTTAGATAAGGATAATAATTTAGTATGTAACAGTGTAGTAGTCATTATAATTATGTAGGTGACATATTACCCTTAAAATTATATTATCTGAACCATTTTTGCTAAATTCACCAACATTTTCATCGACCCATCCATCACCAACAAACATGATTAGGAGTTCAATATAATTCACGTGTGTTGTTCATTGAGCTTGATAAGTGAAACAGTAACAATGTGACAATGCTAGATGAAAGTGAAGAAAAATCCATTTGTTATTGATGTTAATATTTAATAGGTCGCGTCATATGTTTAATATGTTCATCAATGACGACGTGAAAACAATCGGGATTCAAAAACAATGCTAGCATACAGGTCTAGTGATTCACTGAATCGTGCGTTGACTTTTGCTATACAGAGTAAGTAGTATGTCTCGCTTTGCCACACATAGTTGCGTGTTATTTGGCACCTTTAATAATAATTTTTTGTTTATAAAATAAAACAAAAATAAGTGATAACTTCGTTAATGGACGTTGATTTCATGAGCACAGAAAGTCTTGAGGACGTAGGTACATGTTGTCTTCCTTGTCTAGGTATGTTGTAGTATTAAAGTTTATAATAATAATAAGTTTATTACAACTAGAATACCCAGTGAAAAATTGCAATTACGCATTCAAACTTTAAACCTTCATTTGAATTATAAAACTTCGGAAGTAAAATGTTACTTAATTTAATAAAATCTTTATTGTTTCATGTGCTGCATCAACAACGATACAAATTTAGCGGTGAGTATTTATTTAAACGTTTTAGTTTTTATTTTATAATTTTAATAGTTTCCGATCATCACGTGGATTATTGGAAACAGGCGTGACTTTATGTATGTATGTACGTGGATTATTTCCCTAAGTTTTTTCCGGGTATAAAAAGTTCCTATTATGGTAATTGACAAGCTTAGTTTCACGACGACCGATTCAACTGATGAGTTAACAAGCGGACTGAGTTACTTATACGAGAATATTCGTTTATTTTTAAATTAACATCTCGATACGTTATATATATGGCCGATTAAATTAAATTATTTATATACCATACATTCCGGTGATACTATCGTTAGCAATGAAGTGATATCGCATCGGAAATTATTAGGTCGCCACTCGCCAGGACCGTTGTCCGCTGAGCACGTATGCCTTGCGTGCGTCATTTGAATTACGAGTAGGAATTCGCGACCGCTATTCGGCCCTCAGGCATCCATTATCGGGTGCAGCAAGCACCATGACACCGATACTAAAGTCCCTATGGTGACCGTCGACGGTTCAAGTAAGGCTCTGTGGCACTTCGGTCGGTCGGTCTACATACACACATCGGTACTGATTGCAGTGACGAACCCGTTCACTATCCACGACACGCATATTGTTTTATTGTTTCAGTAAGCGAATTTGTAATCGTGGAGCGGTCGTTGCATTGTGATTTTATTAGGAAAATTATCAAGTCTGTAAATTAATAATAAATAATAAATGTAGTATAAACATCAGATTAAAAAATGCATTCGTAATAAGTATGTAGTGTTTCTAGTGTGGAGACTATAATTACATAAGTAGGTTAGTAAAGATTCTAGTGTACCATTGCGACTATTTTTACGGGACAGTAACTGGTAACACGCTTTTATGTTGTTTTGTTTAGGCGCGTTTAATATATATTCCTGACCGTTCCTTTAACTTGATTCTAGCATGTGTTGATAATTTCTTGAGTCATGGGGGTGTGTTTATTGTTAAACCAACATTAAAGTTTATCAGTGTTAGTTCTAGAGTGTCTGTCGTAATCAGTTGAATCACCCACACGTTCATCACTCGACTATTCTCCGGATGTGATTTGTCGACGAAAAAATGTGGTATCGCGTTTGTCCGTGTGAGTAGTGGAACATTATTTGCTGTAATTATAACAGTATGTTTTCCTCTTGAACAGTACATGGATGTGCATTATTTATATTAAAATAATATAAATATAAATTGTGAGTGTTATAAACAAGCCATTAACAATGACTTCTGTGTCGGATTCCCCTCTGAATAGATCAAGAAATAGACCTGTCTTGGCTCGTTACAAACCCAATGGTGGATATACAGACCAGGTAAGAAAATAGTTATTGTAACGGTGACATAATTATTAGTGCACAATTCCCTGTATAAATAAGAATATTCCACATTGATTTGATTTAAAAATTTAATTGAATATAAGTAATGTTATTTTTATCGTCGTCACCTCTTAGGCTTTGAGATATAATAGTAGGTACTACCTATATATAGGTTTACCTATTACTAATAATTTTATATCAATAAATTTATTCATCTGCGAGCTATTAAGTATTTAAGTCGTTAATGGTCTAACTTTTTCTATAAATACCGTTGATAACTGAAAAGTACGCACTTGTCTCATAATAATAACATTTATTTATTTCATAAATTTGCCTCCTGCACTATCTGTAGCAATATATTATATTTTATGGTTTTTCTTGTCTGGGTATGTAAATTCCAGAAGGTTACTGACGCATTACCATATTGCACATGTATAGTGTAATAATTAGCATTATTTGTTAGTCATTGCTAAATTACCTTTCAAATCATAAAACGTATTCAAAAGTACATATTATGTAGGTACTGTCCCCTATTTATTATCATGTAGTATGTCAAAATATTGTTTTAGCATGAACCCTAATTTATCCCCAATTCCATATCCTGAAGTAGGTGGCCTACTTTTTTTAAAGCGGCACCATTGAATGCAGGTAACATTATTTTTATAGTAAAATCTAAACAGTACATATAGCTTTTACTACCATAGCCTTTGTTAAATTCCACCTTCAATTTTTTATTTTGTTGTTGACTATCTATTCGCGGTCGTAGGACGGGTGTTTATTTGCGTAGGATCTACGGAGTAATATATCAATGATATGCTTAATATTATTGTATGATTATGGCCTGTGGGGATTGATTAGTTGGTTGATAAATAAGTCAAGTGCATTTCAGCAATGCTTCTTCAGCAAAACTGATCCTGAACAAATGCCGGTTCTCAACCGCCTGCCGGTCATTGAACAGTTGTAGTCATGTGTTTCTATGGTTTGTTCTATTTCTGTATCAGCGTGACTTCGCCGAATTGTTTGAGTAGTAATCGTGCTTTGTGTATTGGGGTTTGTTTTAGAAACATTACCTGTTAGTCCGATCGCACGTGCCTGTTTAACTTAGCGGCACGCTCGGTGATGTACATTATTTGTAACTGGTGATTAATCACGAATATATGAATTTCTTGCCGAGTTTAGTACATTGAAAGTAATACCATTGTAAATTTAGTAGCTGTACAGTACATTTTGAATTATTACACTGTTTTTTAAATTAATTAGCATTAAATATTTTACAATGTACAAATAGGGTAAATAGTGTTTTAAGCATCGTTTTCCCGTGTGGTATGAGACCGTTAAAATAACGATTGTTACCCACTGTAACTAATTATGGTCAAGCACACTCATCTGGTAATTACCATCCTTAATAGTTGTTATCATGCGTGCCTAATGTCTACAAGTCTTACTATCCGACTTGTGAGACTTCTTATCTATAGGGCTAAGTACTTGTTACGCAACCAAAGTCATACAAAAATGAAAGTCAAATGAAAAACTAGGAGCTCATTTGGGTATTTAGGTTAATACGTATTCTCTGTTAAATAGCTTGCGTACTGTTTTGTGATCTTGCTCAAGGGTTAGTAGATATTATGAAAAATAGGGAAAAGGTTATTTTTTAAATCTTGTAGGAGATTTTTTTCAGCATATAAATCCGAAAACTGTAAATTTGCAGTTGGTAAACTGACCACTACCTATAAGAATAAGAATAGTTTATTTGCTAGAAATAATGGTGTTTACAGATGAAAATAATGTAAAAGTAGTCTCACTTATTTCACCTACTTTTTTTCGGTACGCAAAAACAAAGTACACATAAAAACTATAACATAAATATTACAATAGTTATCGATGTTATTAACAGACTAAATTAAAATAATACAGTTTAACAACAACACTATTTATTTAACTTTACTAAACTACACTTAATGACCCTACGTGGAATATCCCCATATAAGGAAGCCGTATTGATGGACAGATCCTATGTATCCATCATAAGCGACTAGAGTAGTTTTCACGCTAGAAACTCTTAAATTTTTTAAGCGAGTATATAATTTTTTTTATATTAGAGCACACCTAGTTAGTAGGAGTTTTATAATTATTGTTTATGTTTAAAGGTATACCCAAGAATTTAGTTTCATGTATAAATCTTCTATATTTATATTATTGTATTTAAGATCTAAATTTGTATATGTTTTAGATATATTAGCTGTTAGGTTATTGTATCTATGCCATTTTATTATGGTTTCTATTGCATTATTTAAATCTATTTCATAATTCATAATATCATTTTCTTTTACTGTGACTGATTTGTCATCTGAAAATGGGATGCACTCATGGGTTGTAACTTGAGGATTGTCATTGAACATTTTTATATAATAAAAAGAGAAGTGGGCCCAGTACTCTTCCTTGTGGAACGCCAACCTGTGGAACGCTGTTTGAACGAGTATGGTTGCGATGTGGTCCCATTGTAACCAAGTCAGGATCTGATGACGAAATCGAAGAAAACTCAAAAAAAATGCGGTAATTTTTCATGATAATGTTTATTCGTGTAGTCGATGACACTACTAATGAGGGGGAGGGGGTGCATATCGATACATAAAGATAAAAATAACAAACTAAAAAAAAAGTAACTAGAATTTGTTTTGAACTTTTTAGGTCAATGTTACCGTGTCTGGTCTGGTCGTTTTTCAGTCACAAGATTGTTTTTATAAAAAAAAAAACTTTTTTTTACTCTACACAATATTGCATGGAATTATCCATATTTCACAATTAATTTGTAGCCGAAGGGAATAGTTCTTGCTAGTGACCAACAGGTTGAAGAATTCCCTTGCGAGTTATTCTTATGACTAAGATGCAATGTAAATACAGTCATATCATATGAAATATCAACAAACTTAATCAGATACTGCCATAATACCTTTAACTGTTGTCCCATGTTTCACTAGCATCCTTCGTAACTTCTTCATATACCTACCCGAATAGTCATGAGCCACCTGCGTGCCATTGTCAAACTTTATCCAAATAGAAATAATCAAAGATAACCAACCTCTAAGATCTATCCAAACTCCAAATGATCTAAGTAACTATATGGCACAATATTTTATGAAACATTTGATAATGGTATTTAAAAATTTATATTATTTACTGTATATTCCGGTTGTACTCACGGGTGTATTCGGCAATGTCCGACTAGTTTCAAACTCGAACGGAGCCCTTATTCATGAGCTGGCGAGCCGAACAGCAGCAGTTCGGCTCGCGACTTGGATAACACTCACGAAAGTTATTATAGTATTTTTTTTTACATTTTTCAATAATAAACCTTCACCCATATCTAAATTTCAAAATTACTGCCTATGTAACATTGATAGGCTAAGTACAATTTTTTTTGTTATAAACAAAACTACAACCTTTCGTAGATTTTCTGTAAAACATTTACTGTAAAGTGGGTCATGATTAGGTACGTTTGGTCGATTGTTCGCTGTACAGTTCATGAATCATTTAAGGTACTTTACATATTTTTATTAGCAACATTAGAAAAACCTGTAAAGAAGCTTTGTTTTGCAGTTGGGCATTAATTACTTGTAAGAATACCTATTCATTAATATATTAAACAATTTTTTTTATACTTCTAGATTATTATAAATGCGATAATAAATAACACTGCCTGTTTGCTGCATTATTATCACAGAACCACTGAACAAAGCACAATAATATTTTATACGAGTTTAACCTTAGAAAGGACAAAGACTTACTTATGATAAACTTCTTATAACTTTGAAAAAGTCATATTAATATTTGCCTTGGGTTGAACTTACCTACAACCTTATGCATGCTCATAAGCCCTGACAAACACTAGACAACCACGATACCTAATATAATAGGTAAATGAAAATGATATAATAAAATTCTTTCTATTCATTATTGTTCGTAAACCCAGAAGTACACTATACATATTTTAACCATTATTTAACAATTTTAAATTGAAAAGCTTCTGTACTTCCTCATGCGTTAATATTAAATTATTCAAGATCAAGTGCGAAACGCACACAAACATATTAGTCACATTAAGCTTGTAGTAGTGTAACTGTCATAGCGCAGTTGTATGAAGCTTTGTCTTTGTTTCTCTTTATTCACTCTGTGGTCATTATTTTCGCGGGTGAGAGTAATTCCTTGCTTTTATAAATGCAAAAGTTACTGTATCAGCTCTGTTTGTTATCTGATAATAAATTAACTACTGAAAAGATAACCTTGCTCCTAGAGAGGAAAGGCGGTAAAATTTCATCGTAGCGCGTGGAAGTCCCAGGTGGAAACTAATGCTTTAGAAGTTTACAACAATAAGTAGAGAAAAATTGTTCTTAAAAATGATCAAATGGCCATTGTAATCACAGTGATGCTTTACGTACAAATTACTGTGTTGTTCCTTTCAATCCTTCCAGATACAATGATATGAGTAACAATGTAGTTGAATTGTTTGGAAGCACAATCATCGGTGTATTTCCACATAAATTACTTAATGAATCGTGGCAACAGCATGTCGAGTCCATCGTCATATGTTTTGATTTAGCTGTAGGTTCGTTACTAAACAGACGGCATCAATTCAGACCGCAACACATAAGTGCGCATTGGATCATTACTCTACATCAGTGGCTGTAAGCAAAAGTTATTGTGAATAAGGTCTTGAATAAACACTGGTTCATTTATTTATAAAGTTTATAAGTTGGTTGAAATCATCACTGGTTTCATAACAAGTATGTTTAAACATAGCTTTTTTTACTTGGCCGGACCATCTTTACAATATCTTTCAACATGTTTACAGTTCAATATACTTTTCATAGACAGCCAGACACGGGGTCTTAGTGAGAAACCGATTGTTTGTATTGTATAGTTGTCTGTAGCCACGCTCTCTTCGCTCATTTTCTGATATCTAATATATACAGTTTCTATAGATCACTGCAGTACGTTGTTCCATCCATATCATCAACATAATTATAATTACGTTTGTTTTTAACCGAGCTAAATGTGATCTTGTAGATGTCTTTTAGGAAAGGCTTTTCGTCTGTTGATGAGGTGGATCTGTGTAAATTCCATAACCTTCTATATATATAGAAGGTATTATAAATGAATTGCGGTTCCAGTCTCGTTAAAACTCGAGAACGGCTGGACCGATTTGGCAAATATTGGTCTTAAAATACTTACAGAAGCCCAAGGAAGGTTTAAACGGTGAGAAGGTGGTACGGACTTCGCCGGGTCAGCTAGTTATTTATATTTATCCTAGGAGTGTAGCATAATACACCTAATATAAATGTTAATCCATCTGTTATATTTTTTTATAATATCCGAGAATGAACGAAATGTTGGACAGTATTACTAATTCATTCCAGATAATTATAATTATTCTTAAAGGTAGAATACGATATGCGTTAGCTAACGCCACCTGGCGTTAAGTCTGTAATAACATTATGGCCATGTGTGCGCAGTGGTACTGCGCGACTTTAAATACAACATCAACATCCGTTAGATGGCGCCTGTTTGTTTACAATAAAGCTTCAATAAGGTTCGGATGTGCTAAATTTAGCTTAGGGTGCATAATACTAAAGATCATTTACCTGTAATGCAATAAGATGTAAATGATTCTCTTACTGCCGGCTCATGTAATCGAAGTTATTCAGAGTGACCGTAGACCGTAGACCGTAGCAGAGAAAAATGGAAACTATGAATGAATGGAATGCCATTCATTCATAGTTTCTATTTTTCTCTGCTAGCTACACGTGTAGCTGTCCAGTCTGTTAATATTCTGGCTTATAATTTGTTAGGTCTATGGGCTATTTATAACAGACTGTTCTAGTTTAGCACACTTGATATTAATATACTATTATCAAAATTGTCATCGTTTGCACTTAGCACTTTTATCGAATAAAATTTAACCAATGGCTTTATTTATCAACTTGTATATTCTGAAAGAAACCAAGTAATGCTTCGTATTATCCACATGAATTGTATATAATTAAAAATCTGACATTATGTGCATCCGTTGAATAAAATTAATGCAACAGAATCATTGGCATTCAATAAGCATACTCGGAAGCACGTCGGTGTAGTGTGCACCCGAGGGTTGTGCAAGCTGAGAGACGGTCGCAGGATTGGGGTGAGGACGCGCATGCGCGGTACGGTGCCTCGGTCGATCGCTGGACGTCTCTGACACATGGGACTAACACGTGTTCTGTACTCATGTCATGAGTAAATTGTTGATTCCATGTGTACCTACATCACAACATTATTTTACTTTTGTATTCAGTTTAGATTAACATTTTTGAATTTAATATGCAGTGACACTGTATGTCTTACGATTAACTATGCCTAACCTGCATAACACGTCTATTCTTTGTACCTTAAATGTACTTCCGGTAGTTGTCGCCTCAATGCTTCTTGGATTCAGGCCGATGAACTAGACAGCGTCATTTCCTTTCTTGTTAGATTTATATTGACACAAAGTCGTATAGCTTATAAAATCTGTCTGCACTTAAACTATGTGAGTAAGTATTTTGTTGACTAGATGCATTCTTGTTGAAAGTGACATTTGGCTCTGGTCCCGTTGGAAGAGAAAGTACTTACTTACTTTTATTTTCTTACTCGTCAGTTTCAACTTCAGTGAGGGACCATTACAAAGAAAAGATTTGTAATTTTTTTAATGATTATGATTCTAAAGTAATATTATTAAAATCGATCTATTTTACCCTATATCCAGTGTTTAATGTACTTTTTTTTTCAAATCGCTTAATTGAAGACTGATAGATAGACAGAGATATATTTTTTAATAATGTCTAATAAATGTACAATTTATAAGACCGTTTATAGCAATGGAGCGACAACCAATTTCCAATCAAACTGCGCGGAAATTGCGTAGCCTAAACAGTCTACACACTAAGAATATGTGGTAACCTTGACAAAGCGGACAACAATGCATTTTCAACCCTCTGGTCTGGCGGTTGTGTGGCAATAATCCTGAGATGTAGTAGGGTCGGCAGTGTTGGCAAGCGACGACGGAGGCGTCGAGTGCGGGGCGCCGTACCCGCCCGCGCGCCTCGTCTGCACTGCTCGAGCTGTCAAACCGCCTCCGTCGGGCACACGGCTTGAACGCACCGGCACAACGCCGCACTATTTCGCGATCGGAGAGTTGTACGCAGTCAGTGACTCAGTGTGTGATTTTGTAATTCTCGCATGACGGAAAATACTTTAAGGAGATGAACGGCAGTACGACGACGGTGAATGTTGGGGCAGTCAATGGGACCACTGGTGCCCTAAATGGTATTGGCGCCGCGCCGCGTACTGCTACACTTGGAACTCCCAGCAGTTATGCATATACCTCCAGTGGAAATCTGCTAGGCCGCAGTGGTACGGCTAGGCCCGTGCCACCACCGACATTACCTAAATATAGTGGTTCCTTTAGCGCGGGTAGTACCACAGGCCTCAGGGAACGCGACAGAGAAGGTGCAGGCGGCTCACACCGTCTGGCAAGTCTAGAGAGATTAGCACTACGTCAACGTATTATTGAACAAAGTGCTAATAATCAGGTGTCAACTGGGTCGACACTCAATGCACCACCAAATGGCGGGCCCACCTCTGCAACCGTCACCCTTACAGATACGGCAACGGTGAGTCCCAGAACCCCTAGCCGTTTTTCATGTGCACCCTCGACGTTTCCCCTAATCCAAGTTAGCGCTCCCCATAAAGGGAAGTGTTGTTATTTTAGTTTGTCCAACCCTCTCATGTACGCTTTTTAATGTTGCTTTATCTTGGATTCTATAATTAACAAGGACATTATACTCAAAATGAGTATTTTTCAAAATAAGTAATAGCTTTTTTCTTAAAAGTTAGTTTCCAAGAACAAAATTAGTATTAAATGATGTAAGTTAAGTAACGTGCTAGGCTTAAAACTAGTTTGTTTACATTGAGTAATATCAATACCATAACCACATAGGTACCTAACCGTGTCAGGTGTTGTGTTACATAAAACACCTCCTGTATCAACTTCACTGGAGGGTTGGCAGTCTTGCTTTTTAGTGGTTTTATGTCAATGTTTTGCCACCTGATGCATCTTGTATTGTTTATTAAAGCTAATATAATTTATGTATAGCAAGTCCTTTTCCGATATATTATTTTAGATGTAGCGTATGCTGCTTTTAGCGGCAAATTGTGTATGTTTTTAAAGAACGACGAAAAATATTAAACCATCAATAATAAAGAGATTGATGAGCGCAAATGTTATTGTAATTAATGAATAGAGCTCATATTATTATATTTTGTGCAGCCCATACCATAATTGACAAACTATACGTATACCTTATATAAGTACACCACTGTCTACAACTTTTTGGAAAAATGATAAAACAAAGCACTTGCCATATTCTTATACTTATTGAAATAGGTGGGAATAAAAGGGCGCATCGTATTATACTCGTCTCGGTTTTATTATACAATACGCTTTTAATGAGTGTCGTGTTTGTTATTCTATAAATCTCGCCGGTTTTAACCACCGCACGTTTGATTTTTTCTTTGCCGAGTTCTATTATTCTGTCCTGGGTCCTAAGGATATGCTGGCAGCTCATCGTATTCCCACGCAGTTCCTCATGTGATAGGACTGGTTCGGTGAGCGAGAAGGGTGAGCGGGTGACTGACCCCGTGTCTACAGGGTTAAAAATAACCTCGTGCAGTGGCGGACATTCATTCTGCTCGCATGTGTCGAATTCACTAAACAGACATTAACTGTTTCATGGTCGCACCCTGACCTGATAATTCTTGGAACATTAAATACTCGAACACTTGGAGAACAATAATTTAATTTTCTTTTTCTGTCGGTTATAATTTCAAACATAATAAATAATATCATAATATTATATGTCTTCACGCACAAGTTAGTTATAGTTTGCATGTTACTCTATTATTTAGTCCTACTAATGAGAAAGTTTGTTTAGTTTGGGTGTTAGTTGATCCCTTACGAGAAAAATTGCATGTTATTTAGTAAACAGATAGTATTTGGCCAGGTGACCTAGTCTCTAGTCCTAGTCAATGGAAGAAACATGATTCAGTTTTTTTGGAAAATGAAATTCTGACAATTTTTTGATCTCGCTTAGTTCCTCCCAATGGACACATAATATTGAAATAATTTGGCGCCATGTGTTAAGTTTAAGTGTATGAAACTTATAATTCCAAAGCAATTAGGTCGGAAATAACAATTAAATTGAAAAGTAAGACCACTGGTTTAGGACAAAATATTCTTTATAAGCTGTATACAGGTAGATTGCAAATAAAAATGTAAAAATCCAGTGGGTTAAAAGGAGTCAAATCAAAGTTCGACGACGAACATGCTTGAGCCAATTTACTCAGAAATAAGCTAATAGTTAGAGTATGGATAATAGATAAATCGTCTTATAATACATGTTTTCAAGTGGTTGATACGCTACATTTCTTTGTTTTGTACAAAACTGTCAATATTATGTTTTCAAGTGTTTTTCATTAAACTGTATCAAACGTATGAGAAGACTATTGATAACCGATATGTGTGTACCGGATATTTGTAAAGTTTTCTTTATCGCCCTGTTTACTCAAGTCAAATTTCTAAGAATTATTATTATCAGTCGGGCACTATCGCCACTGCATCCAGAACTGACATAAAATTACTCAATTATTGTCCTATTTTAGTCATTCCTTGAAGCATTTACTTGTTGCATTCATACGGTTTTATATTAAGAGCATGATTTTAAACATTACACTATGACATTGTTTTACTATACGAATTTGGTCTGAAGTTTTTCACTAACCGGCAAAAGCGGTTAGGGCACGTTCTCCACTTGCATTATTAAGTTTAACCCATAAAAAGCTAACCACCATTGAATAACAATACGTTTTCAACTTTGATACGGTCGTTTTAAGATCCATTTTGCCTTTTATCAGTTGTTTATTTTGCCCTCTGGAAACGATTGGTCGTTGCTTTTGTGTGTCTGGTGGGCATAAGTGTGACGGGCTGGATCCTTTTGCGTCTATATAGATATGTATAGTCATAATTAACTCAGCGGTACCTGAGTTTAAGGAGGCCGTTCACACGTGGTGTTTTATTTCAAATAAAATGTAGGTATTATTTATCATTATTATTAAGATATAGATGTAATACATGTTAGACAATACTAATTAATAATATTTTGCTGAATAAAAAACACGCATAGTTAGCTAAAGTTATATCAACTTGTAACCTTTCACCAATATTAACTTGTTAGAGAAAATGTGCTATGGTTATTTAACTGTTTAATAGTTATTATTTCAATTCATAAACAAATTACGTAAGATGTGCAGTATACGCGTTAAAGACGAATCATTTTATTAGTAACCAGATAACTATGTGATGTTGTTTGATAACAGTAATTCTATCAGATATGGGTGTTGATAAAAATATTTTGTGTTATTAATCACCCCGTGTGGGACCGGCTTTAAACCGTGCGCTGGTGTGCCGCGCCAACCGGCAGCCGGTATCGCTTGTAACTTAACCTCAAACTGACACAGTCGTGAACGGTGCTTCATATTACAACAGTTTATTTGTGTTCAAATCTTACGCAGAGACGTTTAAATCGTAATAATTAAGTTGTAAATTTCATTGTTTGTTTTTGCAATAAGGTTGATTTTGTTCAATCAATGTTTATATGACAACAGAAGAACAATAGTGTTAAATCGATACGGCCAGTGCATCAACACAAGTATACATGAGCATATAATAAAACAGAACGGACTTTGTGTGAATGTGAACGGATAGTTTTCAAAAATGTTATCTTGAAATGTTCAACAAGTTAATATTTTATGTACGTGACTGAGCACACATTTTGTGAGTGTATCGACATTACCAAGACGTGTAGCGTCGGTGGTGTTTTTTGCGATCATCAACCGACAAGGAATACTCGAATGTGTTTGAAATGGAAAACCGGGCAGTAGCTAACGGAAACGGCCATTCTACTAAATTAACAAGATGTTCCAGCAGCGTAGGAGACAGTGTTACTGATAAAGCAAAAGTTGGATGGACGAGTCCCCGCGATATCTGGAGGAACTTATCATTGCGCAGGAAAGCTGAGGTAAACAAAACATTCGCATCAGTACTTTATAATTTCACTTCTAGAAATAGAAATTCCGAGAATGATTAGCAATAACTTATAAACGTGCCTTTAGAGCTGGCGTTATCTCTTAGTACCTACTGACATTCTTGTCGCCATCAATTAAAACCTTGTTGCATCGCCTTCTAAGTATAAATAAACTGCATGATAAGGGAGCCACTTAATTGAACCTTTAGAACAACATACCGTTTGTGTGCGAGTTGTATACTATATGTACTAAGTTTTATACTCACATTTTTTATGCATAACAAAGGGGACCAAGAAACCATGCCCTAATCCTCGGTTCCCGGGTCGATGACTCTATAGAGTATTAAGTCACAATAATACTTTGTCGCGTCTAAGTTTTAAACACGCGTATTTATTTATTAAAAGTACCTCTCAATATAGCTTTCTGGTATTGCAGAAAAGTTTGATCTTTCAATAAGCACGTTAAAAATTTGAAGACTGCTAGTCTAGCTTGATGATATATTAGGTCTTAGAAATGAAATGATGTTTTATATATGAAAAACATGACGAGAGTGTGAGTATCGTTGCTATCTATGGACTTTCACTATTTCATAGGTAGTTAATTGATTCCTTTGGTAATGAAAGTGCGGGAGGTAGAACCAATAAAATCTTGAAAGGCATCTTTGCAATTATTGTTGACAATGTGCACCTACCGTAACACATACAACTCAATTACAAACGTACACTCAATGAAACAAGATAATGTTGTTTATTTTGGGTATTTTAAGACTCTAACGGGTGCAAAAAAATTATAACATTTCATAAAATCATAAGTCATGTTTTAATTAAGGCGAAAAAACTCCTTACTTATTGCCTTCTGTAATTTATGACGTAAAAAGCTCGTGAAAAACATTTATAAAGTCTTACATTTTAAATAGATTACCACGAAAATAGTTGTTCGTCGACTGACACCGTCAGATGCCAGTTTTATCACTAATGTTTCCATTTCTAGCCTGTGTCGCTTAACTATTTATACACCTCATGGGTTCATTAGTAACACTTGAGATAAACGACTAGTTGTGAAGTTATAATATATTCGTACATAAGGTACCTATTGTTAATGGTGTATAAATAATTATATTTATGTAGTATCTCTTATCTAATGAAAATATTTTTTACTAGTTACATTTAGATACTAAATCTAATCGATAAGTAAAGCTTATTTTGCGTAATGAAGTAAAAAACCATAAGTAAAGAATTTTACGCACATCTATATAGTTTTGACGGAAATCCTGGCACCTAACTAGGGAATTACTGTTCATGGTCTACTTATGCATAATTATAATTTATGACAATATGTGCAAGTTCACAGTGTTAATTCAAGTGACAATTAATTTAACCCCAATTAAAAAATTCATGGCCAGCGGCATATTGCTTAATGAGACCAAAACACAATGATCGTCTACCTTAATCATGAAGTACTGAAATAAACAGTACCTACCTAGATAACTAATGGAATGGCATTAAATCCTTTCATGGGAATTAAATACACTATTAAGGTGAATAAAATAATAAATTGTGACCTTTGTTTAGATAGTTAAATATGTCACTACATACACATAGTACATCTATACTTATTATTTTATTATCTATACTAATATTATAAAGCTTTAGAGTTTGTTTGTTTGTTTACTTGAACGCGCTAATCTCAGGAACTACTGGTCCGATTTGAAAATTTCTTTCGGTGTTAGATAGCCCGTTTATCGAGAAAGGCTATAGGCTATATATCATCACGCTACGGTCAATAGGAGCGGAGCACCAATGAAGAATGTTTCAAAATCGGGTTGTTTTTTTTCATTCGACAGCATCCCCTGCGTGCGCTGCGTGAACGGTTTAAGATTCGCCAAAATCATGTACGACAGAATTGTTCTAATTTGCTTTATCACCGTCCAATTTTTGCGTTAGTGTTAAAAAATACTATATTATTATATTCAATGACATATTAAGACATGTTAAGACATACATATTATATTGTGTCACTTAGTCCGGATGAGAAAACAATCATAAAATACTATTGCTGTTTCCGAATATCCACGCGGACGGAGTCGCGGGCACAGCTAGTTATTTTATAAAACAGGTGATATATTGATCAGTCTTTTTCTTTTCATCTGCCATTTAACATTTATAGAAACGCACGTCTCTGTAAAAGAGTATTGCTATTTAAAAGGCTACATAATTATGCCATGTAAAAGGTTAGACCTCGCTGTACACTGTGGTCTATCAAAATGCTATCGATTAGAATAAAACCTATTATATAATTCTTCCGATTCTAACGTTTTATAGGCTCATATAAAATTTACTACGGAATACAAAGTACATAAGCATTGTGCTTGGACTATTAATAGAGGACTACACTGTTTTAATTATTCTGTGATCTAATGTACTTACATATGTATGCGATTGACTTTCTTTTAATTATACGTTGCTTAATGCTCCATTTCTTCTTTTAATTATAGTTACCTAGTTCTTCCTAATTGTTACCGTGCACGGTTTTCATTAGTATTATTAACTGTAATGGTGCGTTAATCTTTTTGTTGTCATTTACCTACCTCACATATTATGAATATAAACGATAGTAACAATATTTGTATGCCTTATTATAGAATGAAGTCACATAATACATGATAATATTTTATATATCTCCTCATAACGACATTTAAACAATAAGGTAATTTTTCTACGACCAAGTAAGGAGCGTTGAATTTATTTAAGATCTTTAATCTAATTAGGCTGTATAAAGATGTTATTTTTTATTTCTGGAGGTGGTTTTGTACAGAAAAGTCTTAAATAAATAAGCTATGAAAATACTGAGTCGTAATACACGCTACGTCACAGAATATGGCTTAAAGTATAATACGAACACAGCTATTATATCAAGATAATACCTACATATGGGGCTTGTCTTCGTCTTCACATCACATGAATAATTCAGTAGCGACCAAGAATGCATTCTGCTTATTCCAGAAAAAAGGCTTAATGCTACTTATAAGTTTAGTGGTTAAATAAATCTGAAGCATCTTGCGATGACGTTCATCCATGATCATGTACTCTACTTTCTTTATAATTTGTTCTTGATAACATGTATAGAACCTACAATTTATTGATAGCACGTATTGCTTCTCCGTGTGGAACGATAGTCGTGCATGACTCTTTGTTATCCGCAGACCTACTTACTGAGTTTCGTTCTCATCGTTTTTTTATTTATGATTCTCTGTGTCAACTCTCTCGATTAGTTGATACTCAGAAAGTTACTATCAACTATTTCTGGAATCATACAATATTACGTTATTAGGTGACTTCGTATCTTTATAATTATTGTGTTTATTAAGTTCTTATAATAGGTGGATAATTTAATTGTAGGCATTGATATGCATTTCTCGTATGCGTTGTCTATATTATGATCTTGCTTCATTCGCCGCCTAAACTCCGGTCTGCCTACGCGCGAGGATCCTCCACCCACTTGAACTATATATCTACTGCATCAGAAGATTAACAAAATCGTAATTTCTGTGTTGCGTAGGTTTGCAACCGATCTATATTATTGCGAAACTAATTCACGTATGTGATTGTATTCACTATTCACACGGTGTTCACTTGTCATTGAATCGATTTGCTTTGAATCAGCGTATGGTTAGGTCGCTGACCCCAATCATAAATATTAGCCATAAAATGTTACACGTTAGTGCACTTTCTGATTTCTCTAACTTTAATATTATTCTTATGTTAGACATTTATTTATTTATTTATTTATCGAAACCTTAAAACTATCATTACAGGTGAGTACTACCCAATGCGATAGCTAGGCACTTATGACATGTATCATATTATGTAAAAATGATCAATAAAATCGGTCCAGCCTTTCATGAGTTAAAAATGGTATAACTACCCCGACTTTGTTTTATTTATATATAGACTAGAGGGAGGTCACCCTGCGGCCAAAATTTGACCGTATAAACTTTAACTTAACCTCGCTCTACTCAACCTAATACATAATTAAATATATACAAATAATAAATACATACTACACACTAACTTAGTACCTATTTGACATTCAGTAAGACTATAGAGAATAACGACAAATAATATTTGTCATTTTTTAAGTTTGACCATAGTTTTTAACCATAAACAAAAAATGTATGTGTATATCTAGAGTGTAAAACGCATGGTAGTGTGTGTGATGTCTTTTTTATTATAATATTATTTGTCTAATGCATATTTTAGAAAGATTTTAGCTTTCCGCATGTCATTACGGATGTCCACCCACGTCATTTTCGTAAATTTGTACCCAATCTTAGAATAGAATAGATATCTTTATTTGCATTGAATGTAGGTGCAATAATAAGGTGTTACATTTATATATGGATCCCTGTACAATTCTGCCTTAATGTAGCATACAAATATTAATAGTAAAATATAAAATTGGCAAATATATTAATTATTTAAATTTAAATTAACTTATCATCTAAAAAGTCTTGTACTGAATAGTAACATTTATCTAAGTAGTAGTAAAGATACAATTTGTTTTTTAAATTTAGGAATAGGTAGATTTTTTATCACGTCTGGAATTTTATTAAAGATTTTAGGCGCCATGCACATCACGTTTATCTTTAATAAAGTAGTTTTGTAAGCTCCAGTGTACAATAAGTTTTGATATTGTGATCGCATAAGTGTGCTTCGGTTTCTATGGTCTTTCAAGCTAATAAAAAGGTGTTTATTGGTGAAGACAAATAAAGCTATTTCTAGAATATATCTTCTTTTTGTAATTTCATTTAAGAGCATTATTGTACAAAATGATTACAAAATAATGTTGTATGCTGTTACTGTATATCCACACTATTTTTACAGGAAAGTTATGGATAAAACTGAATAGGTACCTACGATAAAAATAACTGTGGTGTAAAAACATTCAGGGATATCGTATATTTTAAATTACAATACAAACACATATTTACACTTATTATTAATTCAATGGTGTTTGTTATTGACAATGTATCATATACATATTATGTTACCGGGGATGGTAATATAAATATTAAGAATATTGTTGACCACTTTTTGGTCTGTATATCTATAGAAAAAACAATCAAATAATATTGTTCCAAAGGCAATCCCGCTTCCCTTTTCTTGTCTCATACACAAATTGCCGACTGCGTATTAGGTAGTCTATAGAATACAGGCAAAGTATTTTTTATAGGTGCTTTATTTTTAGGTTTGAAATTACAATAGAATTGTTAACAAGGTTTAGGCTATGTACGTTTATTATTTTATTACTTAAAATAGTTTGATGATGTTTTATAGGCAATATCCGGTGGTTTAGTGCGTTTCATGCACCGTCGTGAACACACCTGTGTACACTAACCGCAACGAAAATGTGACAAAGTAAAGCATTTTGCAAGTATTTGTCATAATTATGATATGCCCATTTATATTCTAATAGGTAAGCATTTCGTACTTTTACCCCCAATAAGATAATGACCTTGTTTTCATTTTTGATCCAAAACGCAATATCCAAGTATGTACATAGGAACTACTAACATTTTCAAGAAATGAAATACAATGCAAGATGAAGTGTCTCTATTAGCTTTAAATATTTATTTGATTAACTCGATTTTGTTATTTGATTTTGATTCAAATCTACTGTTACTTATTTACTATATAATATTACTATATTAAGTATATAATATAGTAATATTATATACATATAAACCTAAACCAAACAAATTTAAATAAAATTTGGTAAAATATATTTAAATAAGTAAATAAATATTTACACATCCTTCTGATTGACTTTTACTCATGTTGGGGTCGGATTGACAACTATCTATAAAATTCTACTAAGTGTACCTACTTGCTGTACTTTAGAGCTGCTCTTCATTTGTTCAGACAACTAAACAAAAGAAAAACGCAAGCGTGGTACAAGTTACTCTATCAACAAGTATTGCATCAGGCTCAGGTGCGGATTTTTTGTTCAGATTAGACGAATTGGCATTTATGATATTGAGTTTAACAAACAGTATCAACAAAATGTAAACTTACAATTTTATGGTATGCATAAAGACCTACTCTTATTAATTTACAAACTCTATTTTTCTTCATTTAAAACTGTAGTATCTAAATGACATTGAAATTTTTGGGTTGAAATTAATTTGTCTTTTTGAGAATTTTGTGAATGCAAACCACGGCCTAATGAGTCAGACGAGTCAGGAAGAGTCACCGCGAATTTCTTAGTGGCGAGCGTGTCATGCCATGGCTCCACCGCCTGGCGCCGCGAGCAAAGTATTGCAATTATACTTGGTGTTTAAGAGCGACATTTTTTATAGGCCGAGGACAAACGCCGGCTATCGGCTCTCGGAGTCGCCAGATGAAACTGCTTGTTATTCTACACGCGATTTTGAAGATACCGTTTCTATGTTTATTAGTGTTGTTGTACCGTCTGACTTGCTTTACAAAGTGTAGTTACATGCTTAGAAAATAAAGAAGATCATTATTACAACGAATGGAAAATTGTTGTTGGATGTTAAACATTTACATTAATTAAGATAACATAATACGAATAGTTACAAATGAATACACCTTTGTGTACTTAGTAATATTTCGGTTATTGACTCTTCATAATTTGGACAAAGGACAATACAGTATTGTTGCTGTCCAATCACTCGTGTAATCACCTACTATCTCTTTCTATTATATTGCACTTCATTTATTGCTCTATTAAACTAAAAAATGTGATTAAATGCATTTATATTTAATAGGTATTGAGTATGTACGTTAAGAGCAGATATTTCTAAATTAAGTGAAGTCATAAGTCGTACACTGCAACACCTCTTCCTAATCTTTAGTTAATATTGGATATTAGTCAGCGACGTTTCAGCTACAGTGTGTCAGCGTGACTACCTCGCGCAAACAATAAATTGTAATTTATAGTAAGTTAGTCTCAGTTGAGTAAACGTCGACTGTGGTGCTTGTCTGGTTATTTTCCTAGTTACAGCATAATAATATATCTGAAGTAATTTATCCCTGTTGGGATGCTATGTTATGTTCAGTTCCGTAAAAATGTGCAATGATTTAAAGTTTATAATTTAAAACATCTATGTGAATAAGTTTGTTAGTTAACATAAAATTCAGCTTTTGCAGTAATAGTTTGATGAATAATATTCGGGCCAATCAGATGAGTAATTATGTTTAAAATGTTTATGAAAAGGTTGAGTTTAAAAAGAAATAAAAATAAGAAGTCAAGTAAAGACAGAGCTAGTGAAGATGTAAGTAACAAAGTAGATATTATTAGTGTGATTGTAACTTATTCAACGGCTTCTGTAATTGAATTGACTTCACAATTGAGTATTCTTGTTTCCAACTTTGATATAGGTTGTTTATACGTGCTTGCTCTACAAACAAACAAATTCCTTTTCGATGTTGAGTCCGTTTGATTATTTACGTTACAGTACAACGTCCGTGCTCTGGTAAACACTCACCGGATGGCAGTGCCGTGGCGTAGAAGGCACTTTCAGTGAGCCTTTGGTACTCTGTCATCATGTACTTAGTTCATGAAGAAGTAGTCAATGTGTAATCAAGTGTCATTGATGTTGTAATTAACAATAAAGAGCGAGATTTTGTGTGCTGTCATGTGAAATGGTGAAATGTATACTATGCGTGATGCGCCGTGTGTCGATGTTGCAACTGCTACGCGAATGTAATTGTCAGCTGACGGAGACAGACACATCTCTGTATTCTCCCATCTGGTTTACCGTACCGAAGAAAATGGTTATTTACTTTATCTAACTTTTAAGTCTACTTGTTGTGTCCTACTCTTTTGAATTAACAAACTCAACAGTATAAAATAAAGCAAGTACTTCCACGACGTCACTGTAAGTTTAAGGTTAACGGCGATAGTTAGCGTGTTGCCTGAAACATCGTTTGTAGATATTATTAGAATCAACCGTCACAGACGCATTACGGTCGTCGCACTTCACAAAACTGCATACGTGTTTGCATATTCACTTTCATACGCCCAAATGTGCATGCCAGTTTATAAAACTTAATGGTGAACTTGTGCACGAATAATGGTTATAATATTAAGGATTTTGATTGAGCTCTTGTAACATTTAACTATATTTCCCATAATATTATTGGTTTGGAAGATATTACAAATAATTACAAAAATGTCGGAATTTCGGCGAAGCTAAGAATGTAGTTGTTGAATAGCTCTTAAAACATTAGAACTAGGTCCTGGTGTTTAATGTACCCTTCGATTTATTGTTCATAGTTCACTCAACCAGATTTATTATTATAATAATGGTATTTATCTGATATTTTGTCTCAAAAGACGTTGAAATGTCTTCTGCAGTAAAGTCAATAGTACCATTCACCGTGTGAGTCACCGCTTTCGCTCTTCGCACCTTCATAATTAGTGTTATTGGTACAACGAGGTTTACTTGATCGGCGCAACGATGCGTGCTCGGTTCATGCACGTATTCGTTTTATATTAAAGTGAAACTAAATGGTTTGCGAGATACACATTTTAAAATAATGCTTTTTTCATGTAGGTTTTGATGAGGACGTATTGCAACATTAGTAAACCTACTCGCGCATTAGGTATCTATAATTAGTATGCAGTTGGTCTTACATTCATCCGATGTATCATACCTCCTATACTTACTTACTTAATGATGCCTTATAGCTATATTTTTGCTACATTGTCCAGTAACGTTACCTTGGAATCGATGAGTCATCTGACGCTCGCATGGAGCCGGCTAGACCGACTCGTATAGCGCTATTACATATCTGTATTAACTGCGTTAGGCTCTTGTGATACATACAACTATCTTCATTATTTGAGAGGAAATTTATGTCTCCGCAGCGGGAGTCTCGTTAGATAGATCTATTTGATGAGATTCCTGCCTAGTTTACGGGAAACATGTGACACATGTTGATGACGTTAACACAAGGAGTAGGTACGGTCTACATCTGCAGTATGTACTTATTATGGAACAATTTTCCTTACTTAACTAGATTTATTCACTATACTAAAGGCACCGAACGATAAAAACAACTACAATTTACTGTTATCCTTTGTAATTATTGTATGCAATATGAATTGTTCTTTGTAATGAATAAGTTACGTACATTTTTTAAGGCTTTGTTATGTTTGTTTTCAGTTACAAAGTAAACGCGAATTGTTCTTCAAGTCGGACTCGGTGAGTGGTGGCGGCGTGAGTGCGACGGGTCCGCCGATAGGAGCGCCGCCCGCGCCGCCTTCTGTGCTCAAGGACGCGCTCGCTAAGCGCGCAACCACGCTGCCTGACCAGCTTGAGAACAACCACCATGAGTCAAACGGCACAGTCAACAAGCTCAGCAACAGCGTGTCAGTTGACGCGTCGAAGCCACCCAACTCAGCACCACCGCCGACCCCAGCGCCGCCCGTGCCTACGTCAACCCCCCCCGCACCGGCACCGCTCAGGAGTACAGAAAACATTATCAAGGTATTACCGTCTCGGGCAATACTTAACAAACTTCGTGAGAACTACTGCAATCGTTTTTATTTGCCATTCTTAATAACCGTGAAACACATGTTAGATTTATTATTCCACTGATAAAGAATAATGTTATAAATATGTACAGTTGCTGTATTGTAAGAAAATAAGAGTTGAACTGTACTTTCAAATATAGACTTCCTAGTTTTCCATCACGTGCATACGTAGATCATAAAGGAGCGCTTACCTATTTCGCCACGCTAATAATAAATTGCATACAATCACGACGATCATTATCTCATAACAGTGCTCATTATAAGCGGGTACTCTGAACAATAACAGTGTTTGTATTCGTTCGACGATATTTAAACAATGCGGTTAAAAAGTTTGCGTATTTTTATTTTATAATAGCGATCTTGTATGGTATGTTGATGAATACATGAACTTCCTTAAAATTTCAGAAACCTGATCACCCTCCAGTCGCACCAAAACCGGAATTACCTAAATTAGAAAAGCCAAAAACCAAAGAATTAGATGGATACGTTGGATTTGCAAACCTGCCAAACCAAGTATACCGAAAGGCAGTAAAAAAAGGATTTGAATTCACATTAATGGTTGTAGGTAAGCATATCAACGAAATATTCGGCATTAATTCTTTTATCAACCTGTTATTTACTGATCTCTGTCAATTAAGTAATATTTATATCCTTACTAATATTATAAACACGAAAGTTTGTAAGTATAGATGGCTGTTTGTTACTCTTTCACGTAAAAACTACTGAATGGATTTTAATAAAATTTCATATGGAGGTAACTGTTACCCTGGATTAACACATAGGCTACTTTTTATCCCGAAATAATGTAGCGGGTAACACCGCGGGGCGCAGCCATTATTATTATAATATAGTCTACTCAATCTCCACTCCACTCTATTAATTAAATATGCAGCCTGTGCTGTATTATTATCGTCTAATTCGTAACTCGTTTATTTATAGGTGAAACAGGATTAGGCAAGTCAACGTTGATAAATTCATTGTTTCTGACGGACGTGTACGACCGAGATAAACACCCGGGGCCTTCGCTACGCGTGAAGAAGACGGTTGGTGTGGAAACCAGCGTGGTGATCCTCAAGGAGAACGGAGTCAACCTCACACTAACGATCGTCGACACACCCGGCTTCGGTGATGCAGTCGACAACAGCAATTGGTGCGCAATTCAAAACATCCTCTCTGCTACGTAACTTGCAATAATATTGTCGTAAATTTACACCCAACACCAAAATAATTGGCGATTCACGACATTCGCTTGTCTGTAATTGTTATAATAGCTTGCAAGTTGGGTGACAGGCAAATTATGAAATGATCAAAACATTTACTCAAGCATATTACGATGTTTCTATTTTTTTTACTTTTGTACTTGTTGGAAGCAGCTTAGCTTTTTCTACTTGTTGGATTCTGTTTTACTTTTAAAGGAAAGCTAGATTTTACGAACATAATTAAACAAATAATATTCTTTAAATTTTAGTTGGCAACCCATCATCGACTTCGTTGAGTCGAAGTATGAAGAGTTCCTAAACGCAGAGTCCCGGGTGACTCGCAAGGCGGCCCCGCCCGACACGCGCGTGCATTGCTGCCTGTACTTCATCGCGCCTAGCGGACACGGGCTCAAGCCGCTCGACGTCGAGTTCATGCAGCGACTCGGCGACAAAGTCAACATAATACCAGTCATCGCTAAAGCGGACACTATGACACCAGAAGAGTGCAAAGACTTTAAAGAACAGGTACGATCTGAAATTTCCATCATGAACTAACGTAAAACAAGAAAGAATCAATAAATTACTTTTTTCATTTCTTTTCCAGATAATGAAAGAAATAAGTCAACACAAAATCAAGATCTACGACTTTCCGGAAAGCACAGGCGAGGAGGGCGAGGTGGCGGACGCGGCGCGGACGCTGCGCACGCGCGTGCCCTTCGCCGTGGTCGGCGCCAACACCGTCATCGAGACCGACGGCAAGCGCGTGCGCGGCCGCAAGTACCCCTGGGGCATCGCTGAGGGTAATGCCGCCGCTGCCACGCTACACCTGCACATGCATGCAGACATGCTTCTAATACCACGACATTACTAGCTGACAACGTATCGAGTACCTATTTTAGCCGTGTGGCGTATTAAACATTTCATAAGTGTTTATATATAACGTCTCTACCTGGCTAGTAAAATTAATTCGACGTATAATAAAAGAGTCGTACAAATTCTCTTTGACGTGAACTTTACTATGATGACTCTATAACATTAAGAGTTTGTTGCCAAAAGTTATATAGGTGAATGAGACAGAACCCTAGCCATACTTATATAACCTTTATGTGTACCTTTATGTTGATAGTTGAGAACTTGGAGCATTGCGACTTTCTGGCATTACGCAACATGGTGATACGGACGCACCTTCAGGATCTGAAGGATGTGACGAGCTCCGTACATTACGAGAACTACCGGTGCCGCAAGCTGGCCGGCCTCTCGCACGACGGGAAGCCACACAGGATCAACTCCAACAAGTAAGACGAACTTGAATTATCAACCTTCCTATCTTCTAACGCTCATAATAGCATTTATTTGTGCTCTAACAAAAATTAAAACCACTAAATGTTTACCTGTTTCTCTGGTCTCTGTAGATCTTGAAATAATTTTTAAAGTTATTTGAAACAGGCATGATTAGATCCAACAACCTAAGTAGACAGGGTTGCTGAAACATATTTATATTTAATAATATTCTAACATTTGTTTATTTTATTACTGCTGTCACCGCCTTTAAGGTGACCAGACCTATCTTTGGAATTTTATGGAGAATAAACAAAATTTTACTAACAATGAACCAAATTAAGCTATTTACTTAGTTGTCTTTTCATTACTGCATGTCTGGTCACCTTCAACATGAATTCTTTTCTCTTAATACTGTCGCAGTTGTATGCTACAGAGTTTTTATTTTATTTGTATTATTTAGATACATTTTATTGAATAGCTCTGCATTCATTATCTGTGATTATTGAACGTTCTGTGCTTGGGCATGCAGAAATGAAATATTAATTGTTAATGTTTATCATTATTGTATACTCTATGTTTCATGGATTATTTTAAAAATAACTATTTATAATTTGTTATTAGAAGTAACTCAACCTTTTAAAATATCCATGATAAAATCATAAATCATAATAACTTGCAGTACACGCGCTTACACGGTGGCATTATTAACAATTTATTCCTCATTACATCGTTGTGTTAAAATAGTGATGACTGAAACTAATTTGCGTGTGTTACACTTGGTTGCACGCTGATTTCCCGGCATAAATTTGTGTAATAAGTACATGTATGTCTAGTAAACTGTCTTTTAACTGTAATAAAGGTAAATCGCTCACACAAAAAACAGGTCAGTTTCTTTCCGTAACACACGATTGCGTTGTTGCATATAAGTATGTTTAAAATTGTAATTCCTATACTGGGTGTCTCATTTTAAAAAAGCAAATAGATAGAAGTATATTATAATAAAAAAATAATAACTTGCAATGTTTTACAGCAGCTCCGTGGTACAAAAATCCTGAATATTAATACTGAAAGTGATTTGGAGACTGTCTTTTATTTAATAGAGCAGTTGGGTTTGTTCCCTATAGGAGCCACTGCCTCAAAAGGCGTGTACACCCTGCTCCTCAATAATGTGGTTTATCGTCTGTCTCTTAAATCAGGATTATCGAAATGATTTGCCAATTAAAACATTACTTAGTACTAAGGTTTGTAACCACGGTGTGACGGTTTTCAGATAGGCGTTTCACGTGCAATTGCAATACGCCAAAGCATAGAACTAATATTATATTGTCATGTGTGAATTTTGAAATAAGACAACCTGTATATTACAATGGTACATTCAATGTTGGGTCGCATTTTCGCTTATTATTTGTTACTGATGCCACTGTAAAGTGTTTGCGGGGCACAGCCACGTGTCGTTAACTCTGGTTGTGTTGGTGTTCAGTTTGTGCCCGCAAGGATTGATGAACAGTTTCATGACCGTTTGGTAAGTCCCGTCGCGATTGACGTATTTTCATAACTGCAGCTTGTACACATAGCACGGTGTTTATTGTTGTGAACTATTTTAGATCTTCAAATTCAGATTTTAATGGATTTGAGATCGGAATACAAGAATGATTTAATTTCTCTGATATATTTCCTGCAAGCTGTAACTTTAATATTATAAATTGTATTTAATTTACTATTTAACTGGAGTATTTTTTACAAGTTAATAATTCAATTCTTTGTTTTATAAAGTTAAAGCTTTCAGCCTTTATACTATTTCCGAGCTTATGTATGTACAATGTAGATTTAGATTTGTATTTATGCATGCTGGCTTTTGTTTTCGCTTTATATGTATGTTAACATTATCCATTTGTAAATATGACGTAATATCGTGAAAGTTACATTCACCCAATTCATATTGTCTGGCATGTAAAATATCTTTTTCCTGATCTAGAAATGAAGAAATTGCTCGTCAACTATACTCAATTGACAAATTGGACTAGGCAAATTGGCCGTCATTCAAATGTGACTTGGAAACTGTGTCCCACATTTCACATTATGCTTTGCCCTCTTTTGTCTTTAGAAGTACTTACATTCAGTAATATATATCGTGAGACTTTGTCATGCGATTATGTTTAACGAGAGAGAATGAATTATAGCTAATTATGTGCCAATGTCGGCACTTATTTTTTTGCATGATTTGATGTGGTATTTCTTTATTCTAAAAAGTTTTGTTTTATATACAGGATAGTTTCTAATTTTATTGCAAACTATCAGTTATTTATAGATCGGTATTTGTTCACAGGAATCCTTTGGCTCAGATGGAAGAAGAAAAGCGGGAACACGATCTTAAGATGAAGAAAATGGAAAGTGAAATGGAGCAGGTCAGTATATTGTAATTAATTGAAAAGGCAGGCTAAAAAATATCATTTTTTAAATATAGTTTTAGGACAGGTTCATTAAAATGAAGACAATAAAAAATAAAGTCACGTGTGATGAGTTGACAATGTGTTTATACATTAGTATAGAAGAAATTAAGAAAATTCTCTAAGACATAATGCATACTTACATACTATAGCGCTCGTATTACCAAAGGGATTGACCCAAGGTTTCTTCTTTATTAGTACTTTGTATGTACAATATCCATTAAGGGGCTACAAAACTATTGTGCAGTTCGGTTAGCTTAACTTGTAACATGAACATGAAAAAAATTTAAAAACGAAACATTTTTTTTGCTCCTGTCTCCTTCTGAAACCTTTAGCATGCCAGTGGCACGAGTAATCATGTCAGAATGTATTTTTCTTTAAATTATTATTACCTGTTTTGTATATATTATAAGTTGTATGTTGTGTCGTGTTGTCACCAGGTGTTCGAGATGAAGGTGCGCGAGAAGCGTGCCAAGCTGAAGGAGTCGGAAGCGGAGCTGGCGCGGCGACACGAGGCCACCCGGCGCGCGCTCGAGGCGCAGGCGCGGGAGCTGGACGAGCGGCAGCGCGCGCTGCACGCCGACAGGCTCGCCTGGGAGCGCGAGACCGGCCTGTCGCTCGACGACCTGCGTCGGCGCTCGCTCGAGGCCAACAGCAAGGAGTACGTACTCTACACCCGCTATGTCCTTATCTTAAAGACAAAAACCACAACCAACACAGGCAGGCAGCAGGGTTTGTTATATTTAAGTGGTTATCCGAGCGTGCAAGTCACAGAACGGCGGATTTTTAGTACATTAGTCTTTTATTGGCAGCCGTCCATGGCATGTTGTATACTTAGTAAAAAAGGATCTTTCCTTAGTGAGGGGCATGTGGTTTCAATTATGTTATAATACTTACTTCGTATTATTTCGATTCCAGGACTGTCGACGGCAAAGAAAAGAAGGACAAGAAAAAGAAAGGTTTGTTTTAAACTCGAATACAGTCTCGTCGGCCTCGCACCCACCGTTACTCACGCGTGACTAACCTCGCGGCGCGGTCGCCGCCAGATCATCGATCGAGTGTCGGTTGTCACGGTCGACACTGTGTGCTTATGATAATATCGAAATTTTGGTATCATTGAAAGGAGGTCCGAGTACAAAGAGGTTTGATTCCTAGAATAGCGTTTTAAATTTTTAAATTACGGAAAGAACATGCCTAGGCGTGTAGCCTTTTTATTCGGCAATACCGAATTATCCGAGTAGCTACGATCGATGATTTTCTAGTGCATAACTATATTGCTAAATGAGATTTAGACCGCATTCTTACTGTGGTCGTCTATTTGATAACGAATCATACTCGATGAAATTATTTTAAATGTCTATGTTTACTGTGACTTTTCCAACATAATACCTGTATAATGTATTTTAACACTATTCACTTTATAAAATAGTTTATAAATTCTAATCTCTAGATTTGACAAACAATTAGTTTATGCGACCGTACATATCGTGATCTAAACTGTTTGAAAAACAAAGATTTCATGATTAACATTTGTATTAAAATTAACAGTCAACACCCAAAATTAACTCACTTTGGCTATTTCTGTTTGTTAACCTCAACCTGGGTTATAAAGTGCCATTTTCAGTGTTGTGACGAGTCACTTAGCTGTCGTCAACACCAATGTTTATCGAGAAAATATGCTTTTTGTCTTCTGTCCAGCAATGTGTGTTCACATTAATTGTTAGTTTCACTATTTACTGTACTTCAAACTTGTACTTTTGTATATTGAAGTGTCTCTGTGACTAAATCACTGTTTTGGTGAATGTTTTGTTAGTATTTCTGTGTATATAGGGTTGTAGTACATTTCCCTTTTAAGTCATAATTATTTGATATTATACCAAGGAATTTAAAGTCTTAATTCTCACAAGACCAAGTAAATAATTGCAATGAATGAAAGGGCATGTTACTGAACCCAAACGTTTCACAAGAAATTTTTGATGTATGCCAAAAAGATTGTATTTTTACTATATTCTCGTAACTCTACTTCACATATTGAGACTTTTTACGTCATTTGCAGATTGGTCTTTTAAGAGTGTTGCAACTGGAATAGTAATATAATGGGGACCGTAGTCCACACACGGCGCACTTAACTAATTAGTAACTTATAGTTGTATGAGCGTAGCATAATGAAACAACGATTAATGAAGACTACAGGATAATAACATTGTAACTGACGTGCGTTGAGGATGTCAATACAAAATTTAACGAGTCTACATTGTATGAGATTACTTTTGTATGTATTTTATTTATAAGATTTTTCCATGACAAAGCATTTATTATGATAAGTGAGGCCTAATTTTATACTTCTTATGTTTCCAAAGGATTTTGTAAAACATATTTTATATGATTATTTATTATTTGAAACTGTTTTAGCTGTTAGCAGCGTTGGATATAGCACAAACAATATTTCAGCTTAGTACTAGACATTTACGTCCATAAAGATGCCAAATAGCTTGTAATAATGGTATACTTTAATTGAAGACGAATGTCTAATTCTTTGTATTGTATTTATATTATTATGTTATATTATTACACTAGATAAACTACTAAATCCAGTTACGTGATAGATTCAGCTCAAAATCTGGGTAAAATTAAACATAGGCACTAAATCTATACCAATAAATATAGCATAAAATTACTATATTAAATTATTGCTTCTATTTTCTGTTATATTTATTGGTAAAGACAGAATACTTTAGCTATTCGAAAAGTTCGCGTTAGATAATACACTATTCTAAATTTTTAAAGTAAATTAGATATGAAATATTTTTTACTTTATATGATAACAAAATGTAATACGGTTTCGGCTTAATCGATGCATTCATAAACCTCGTCAGGGGTTCGATTCGTACAGCGTTTGTTATAACTATACAAAGTTATATTGTGCTTAGTGATAACATATGCTCATAGTTCAGTTGTGAAATAGAATCTAGCTCTAGCTAGTTGTTAGCGTTTCTTTATAGTAACGTATAAGGGAATGATGTAAGGATCTCTCACCAACAACAACATATTGGCGAACGCATGGAGCAGTCTTGTATTGTACACAAAGTCTATACCTATTCATTATGTTGTCAAACTTCATAATTATAATTCTTTGAACGACTTCAATACATGCTATAAAGTTACTGTTGTTTTAATATCTTCTTAAGTCTTATATTCAGCAATATATCGCTTATCAGTCTTATATTAGGTTATGTAAATATTTTGTTTAGTCATTGCTATCATACTAATAAAATATATATTATCATTTATCAGGTAATGTTACTAGATGACACGTAATTTATGAGACATGCATAATCTTTATTTAATCAGCATGCCATGTTAAAATAATTTTGTATTATTTTCTCCACTACAGTATTGACTTCCGCGTTAAATTTAGTACTTTAGGTGATAAGATTATGCTTAATTTTGTATTTTGTGTAGGGTTACGGCCCACTACCATACAGATCATTTGCTTAGTCATTACGATGGACTTGGAATGTGTGTTGGGAGACGAAGGAAGTTCAGACGATGTAATATATTGTACCTTTAAATAAATATAAATAAATACGTAATATATAGGAGTAGATCGTTTTATTTTATACATTCATACCTTCTGGAAAGTGTATTCGGGTGTACTTAAAAGAAACAAATTGCTCTCGTATGAATTCTCCTTTTATTTGGTGATGTAATAGATCACGTACACAGTGTTATTACATTCGTCGACCACATCAAAATACAATCCATAAATTCACGAACAACCTCAAAATATTCTGTTATGTAAACAACGTTACTACATCTAGATATATTTATTAAATATCTTTGGCAGCACTATGGAAAATATACTTCTACTTATAATAATGAAAATGCAACTTCAAATATATTATAACAATCACAACAGTTTATCGACAATAAAATCTTTATACACAAAGTAACATTAAGTTGATTTATAGTATTCGACGATACGTGATTTAACTAAGACATCTTCACTGAATTAAATTCTATCAAAATTAATTTATTTACAATATCTATTAATTTATCGGGGTTTTACTCCTTCAGGTTAATCAATTTACACATTACATGTAAGAGAATAATAGAAAATATATGTAGTTAATATCATTACTCTGCACATCATTTTATGTGTGTAATAAGACTTATTATGTAGGATTAATATATATATTAAATGTTATTTTTTATTTATTGCATTTGTGTTTGCGTCGTACGATTAATAACGCGTGATAAGGAATTGTCTATTAGGCATTCAACTTTCGGAAGCTCACTTTTTATTAAGTTTTATTTTATTACTTATTTGAAAATAAAAAATCCAGCTATTAGTTCTAAAAATGTATCTACGATATGAGAAGTGCAAAGAAATCTGTCCTATTATAATAAGTTTTCTTACAACTAAATTGTATCTTTGCTTTAGATTGCTCAGCGTCGAGGTAGGTCATACATTTATTCCACAGGCCATCTTGTTTACTAACTAATTGAACGGCGCTAAACCAATGACGTCTGCTAAGTGATCGTTCGCATATAGGCATTTTCGGTTTTAGCGGATGTTGCCTACTACTCTAATTAAATAGAAGAATCACTTACTAATTTCCTTTCGGCCAATGTTCCGAACTATATACCTTGTCTATATTATATCTTAACTATTTTGGTGTTCATTCGTGTTACTAAAGTTAATTACTATAAAAACGTTGAAATTAAAGGACGTTGTACTAAATCTCGATAAGTATCTTGTAATATCACAAATCACTGTATCGCTAAACTCTACTTATAAACTAGTCGATAAATTATGATATCGTTAATGTGATGATAGGTAATTATTGTGTAGTTCACTAATATTGTATGAAAAATGAGACAATTGGCGTGTAATTTGTTTGTAACGCTAACCGCTCTTGCTATCTGCTGATACGCTAGTCTACGCGAGGAGGCACAATGGCTCAGCTATTGTATTCACGACCTAATAATATACGTATGTATTCCGATGATACTATAAGCGATTCATAAATTATACCATGTATTCGTTAACTTTATACCATGAAATGACCATGATGAATGCAATGCTTTTAATAGCACTGCCATTGAGAAACTTCTCCTTATTTTTTAATCACGTTTGCCTGGGCTTCTAGATTCAATACCTAATGTCAAGTTCGATGAACACTTGCATATCCAAAACAATGCTACATGCAGAATTGTTTGGCACAATTCTCTAATGAACATACAAAACCTATGCTGAATGCATTTAACAACATTTAGCTTTAAGTAAATCAGCTTTATTATGAGTATCCTAGCAGCCTAGTCTAGAGCATTCGCAATCTTGAATATCGTAGGTGAAAGCAAATCTCGCTGATCGATCAACATTGTCACTCCACTAAAATTAGTGAAAAACCTTAATAAACTTAATTGTTATTAACAGTCAAAGCAGTTTATGCTAATCTTTGTTTCTATCGTTACGTGGCCACAAGTTCGATTCACAACTCTTCATTATAAAGCTTCATCAAGCTCTTTACATTAGTTATAATAAATATTGTGATTAACTAATCTAATCATTTCGTAATACAATTGAAACTGACTTATAGGTACATAATTATTAGTATCTAGATTAATACATTAGGTACTATAAAATAACTAAGAAGGCATTAAACAAGATTAAAGATTAGTTAAAGTAGTCAGTATCATATTAGATAACAATTTCGTTAGATATATAACTATAATATGAAAGCCAACATTGTTCACGTAGTTAGGAAGAGTAAATGCTAAAAGTATGCATGAAACAAGCGAAGTGTTATATAGACCGATATTAGGCGAGCTCGAGCACAGAAGACAGGCATCGTGGTACCGGCGATAGACAGAGTGGGTGGCGCTGTCGTAGCGGTGGCTAAGCAGTACACTACTAGTTACTGTGAAACATTGCAAATTGTGGTTGACTTATAAACTACTTAGGTACATACGTATTTAAATGCGATAATTATCCATACGTATCGAGTAATAGTCGACCCCGTATAATATGTAATAGTAATCTACCGTTGTTAGAATAGCAACCCCATTTTGTAGCAGTAGTTCTGCTGGTTTTAGCTAGATCAGGGGTCAGCAACCTTTTGAGTCAGAAGAGTCGGAAATTACAATTTACAAAACTTCAAAGTTTTTAAAGAGCCACATTTTTTTCTTGTCAACGATAAATAGTAAGTACTCCCATAAATAAACTTTTCTAAAAAAACCGAATCTACCTAATCCTTTTTGATATTATAATGATTTAGAACGATATTTTAAGGTTTTTTTTATAAAATACCGAAATAATATTTGCGTATGGAACTAAAGAGCCGCATGTGACGCGCAAGCCGCTGGTTGCCGACCCCTGAGCTATACGAATTGGTATATTTGTTACACACTTCTCATTTGCATCTACTATGACAAAATACTTCCATTGTGTAAATAAATATAATCTATGAACTGACGGTATTTAGGCACGCTCATTATTATATTAACAACCAAGCTCTTACACACTAAATAACGACTTAGTCGTTCGCCTGTAGGCAATTGGAACTATAAACCTACAAACTGATATGTTAATTATTGCTGTAACTCATGAGTGTAGCAGCCGTTCAGCGATGTTGCAGCATGCCGGCGATGCGCGACTACATGCAATATCAGCCGACAACAGTCACATTGCAGCATGCATGGGCGGGGTCAACGAGTGCCCGCATTCTGCACCGGCGTCGGCGTGCATAGCCGTAGGTCTATATAACACTGCGTTTCTGGGCGACGTGGGAGCTGCTGTGGCAACCACCAGAGTCAATTTCCCTCATCTTAACATTAAACATCCTCCCGTCAGAAAGATGACGTACGACATCCATTACTTTAACCACGGTACACACATGCAACACACATCTATTTGTTCCGATTCACAATCATGCAATGTTTATACGCCGCACGCGCAGTTTGCATTAATTAATGTCAATATGACCGTATTCTAATGTATGTACACGAACTCGCTGAAGGAGAAATTACTAATAATGCGATAACATCGAATGCAAGAGTAACACTGTGTAGTTCTGAAGTATAATGTGGTAAAGTAGCATGTTCTCAAAATAAACCGCCATCGATGCCAAATGAAAGTGAGGAAGCGATCGTGCATAACGCAAAATAATGTGCAACAGGAGCACGGAGAGTGCAGCGGGTGCGTAGAGAAGTAGGTACCTTAGGTGTAAACAATAGGAAGGACGATTAAAGTATAGTTGAGTACATAATAGATAAGAGATAGTAGGATTATAAATACTTATCGTAACAGGCTTAAGAGAGGGAAACTTAAAAAAATAGGCGTCTCTGTGTAGTTTACGTATTAATAAAATTGTAACAATGTGTAACATTATGAAAGTGTAACAAGTATTATATTTATTGTACGATTTCACTCTTCTTAATTATTGATCACAAATTGTTCTATTCGAGGCATTATATTAATAATATGGCTGAAACACTTACTGTCCGTAAATGCGCTGTCGACTCTATTAATCGATATGTTATTAGTTTATTACTGAAAACTATGTTTGAAAAAATGTATGATAAATATTGTGGTGTTAACTTTAAAGGCGTCGGTTTAAGTAATAAATGATTACATTACACTCTATTTATTACTGTAGATCCACAGCCAAATGCGTCGCATCCGTACGCTTGCCATCTAGCATTAAGAGTAAAAATACTAAGAGTTGAGTTGATAAGACGCTTTGTGTGTCGCAAGTGCTCTGCAGAAACTTACTTTGTATATCGTACTGTCCATCTTATATAACTAAAATGCTGCAAATGATTTGATAAACGCTTTATAATGCGAATTATAATCATTTGACAGCAAGGGTTGTCGGAGTTGTAGTACCACACGCCCTGACGTCTAACTATTTTATTGTAGGCATTTTACAGTTAGACATTATTGCGTGGGGTCCATAGTACCGGTACCGAACTAGGAGTTCATAAAGCTGTATAGGATGCCATTCGTTGTGTATACGCCTCATTTTATCTCTAATCTTTCCAGGTTTGTTATCTCCATTTATTAACTGTCTCCAGACTTATACATTATATTTGCACCTAAAGCGTTTCTGATTGGTAACCTCATCAAAAAATAGAAAACATGCCAATCGTTAATCGCACTTTTACTCCATATGTCCACCCAATTAATTATATATTATAGGCATCGAGTACAGTTTTATGTAAACCAGCGCAGTGTCGGTTCTTCCGAACTCAGGCGACGAGTTGTTTTAAGACGTTTAAGTCTTTAAAACAAGAGGAAGCTGACCCTGGTCCGGCGCGCGTCGCCCTTGCCGCGCCGGCCCATGCCGTACTGTCACATGGCCGTGTCGGAGCTGCTGCCGCCGGGCTTGGCGTCGCCGCCGCCGCCGCCGCCCGCGTCCTCGTCCCGCGCCGTGCCGCGCCCGCCCGCGCTCGCTCCGCCCGCCGTCAGCCCCGTGAAGTCAAGGTTGTACTGTACGCCACAATGTACAAGTTAGAAAAATACATTCTATTATTTTATACAAAGAAACGTGGAAAATACACATTTCCGAATATAAAAATTCTTCTTTTCCAAGGTTAATATTTCTACGAAGTTTTTAAACTTAGTCTGACCGTTTTTTGAAATATGCCAGATCCTGTATAATTTATATTCACAGTTGCATAAATCAATGCAAACACAATTCTCAAAATGACAAGAAACACCATGCTCGCAAACCAATTTTGTGTTCGTATGTACTTAGTAGTTGAAGTTACATACTTATCCATACGTAGGTATAAAGTAAAACATTAAATTATGGTCAAATAAGTTTTATCAAGTATTTTATTATAGAACGAGTGAGTTGGTTTTAATTGACATGAGATAAATTGTAGCAAAATTACTTAAAAGAGATAAAAACTTATTCACTTAAAGTTTACATTCGATTAATAAACTTAAAGTGAATATTTAATTAAATACCACACATACTAATCTAAGTAATATAAGTTATCACTTGCAACATCACACCAACAACATTAAGAATAGCTATAGGTACACCAAACAATGCTACACTAAATCCACGGTATTAGTAAATGGCCAGTTTGTTAATAATTTGCATTGGGTACAAACTGATCTGTTAGAAAAAACCACAAGTCTGAATCCACATAAATACCTACTTCAACCATTCAGTACACTATTTTCACTCTTATACGTGGATGCTTTTTGTAAATTTGGCTTCCAATGCATAGGAACTCTCTCAGGCATACATAGGGAATACTGAAAATAATTATAACAAAATAACACTTAAAAAATGAAAATGAGTTATGAAAAAGCATAAATAAAAGAATGGTACGGATAGTCAGGATTTAGGAGAACAAGAATGGTTTATATTGAAACGTCTGTACCACGGATTCTTTTACTTGAGAATGGTTATAGCAATCACCACATTGATTAAGATAGGATATAGCAGTATATTCTTGTAGTAGATGAAGACTTAAGTAGAATGACTGTGGAATGTTTCTTCTATGGTTCGAAATGGGCATGCCCACATGCTAATTTTAACTACGAATACACAGGTACACATAAAGATAGGTGAGAATGGTGACGTGATAATATGTGGTGCGAATTAGAGACAGACCGAGTCGTCCCTCGTCTGGGCTGAGGATTTGTTTATCGCTTTGTCCAGCGGAATAAGACCCTGGAGTGGACGGAACCACCCGGTGCATGGAGGAAGGAAAAACGTATATATAAAAAAGAATACAACAATAAACAGTAAATAAAAGTGGGATTTTTCATATTAAACTGTTCTATTACTATAACGTATCAAACTATGTTCTAATTAACTAATGAGATTTATTCTTGATGTACTTGATTGAAAGTGATTTCTTTCAGGACTGATAATGCAATATTGTGGTAGATAATTGAAATCAAGAATAAACCTCGTATTTGTAATCACACTGCTCCACCGTTTTCCCGATAGTCTAACAATCACGAATGAAATATAATCTTTAAAGTACTTAACAGGTGCAACACTCTGGTGCCTTTTAACCACTCCCACACGGGCCTCCCACGGCAAAGGTACCTAAGGAACATTATGTTCCAATGCACTAAAATCTTTATATTTCCTAGAAAATTTACTAAACTGTCAAAATGTGCGATGTGTTGCTCGAAAAAGAAATTTAAAAATATAATTGTATAGTAGAATAAATGAATGGAATGAGCGGTCACCTTGTTCGCACAATCGAAACATGTAGTGACGACTTTACTAATGACGTTCATAAGATGTTTAGTTTCCTGTATAACGTTGTCTACTTTGCTGAACGTGGCTGCCCGCCCAACCGTTGGCTCTTTCACCGTGAATTGTAGCTGTTGCACATACGTGGGAACCTTATCTAGATGCTCAAGTAGCTCTTTTTTTGTTGCGCCCGCGGGTACCTTAAAATATATTTATATTATAGATACATACACATATAGTTAATTAATCTATGACTAATTTGCCATGATGAGTTTACCTGATAAGAAAACTGGCGCACGATTTTATAAAGTCTGTTGGCCTCCTCTGCAAAATATTCCGCTTGTGTGAAGAGGTCTTGAGTAGTGTTTAGACGGCCTTCACCCTTTGTGAATTGGTACATAGCGAAGGCCATGGAAGACATATTTTTTGCCCTGAAATTTCAGAAATAATGATCGGGTTAAAGTCATTCTATAACTTATAAGTGATACTGTTAGGGTAGGTACATATTTCTGTAACTATATTTTTTATCAAAGAACATAAGTATAATTATATTTTATATTGTACCTCTTCACAATGTCGTTGTTTTCGTCGGCAGCAGCACCTTGCCATTTTTCAGTCTCGGCGTCCATTTCCGAAGACATCATTTTCATTTCTAGCCCAGATTTTGCGATCTTCGCTTGCTCGTCGGAATCTAGCCGTACCGCTTTCAAAGGTTTACTTGTCGTACCATGTTTCTGTAAATTGATTACAAAAAGTATGTTACATTTTGAAAGGAATGTGGATACTTACTGATAATTCAGTAAGTATCCACATTCCTAGTAAAGTCTGTCACACTTTGAGCCAATACAAATGTATTGTCTTTTTTTTTACAAATGTATAGACTTTACTAGGCCATTTCACACCATATTAATAAAAGTGTTGCCTACACGACGTAGTTGCGTTGCTAATCCACTGGGAGCAGTTTAGGTGCACTAGAAAGTCATTAAACTAATGCTAGAAGATTAATAGTTACACAAGTAGACAGAATCACCAGTTACATGGTGTTCATGGAGAGAAGGGGAAACATACCCCAGGCCTCGGTAAGCTGCTGTACTGCTGCTTGTCGGGTCTGTCGTCGGTGAGGTCGAGCAGCTCGCGGGCCAGGCGCGCCGCGTCCGCTAGCAGCCACGCCCACATGTCCACGAACACGTCCAAGTTCTCCCGCGCGGCCGTGCTGCCCGGGTGCGCCGCCAGCGTCCGAGCCGCTGTTACCACTTGCGGTCCGTATATCCTAAGATTTATTTCTGCGAACTTTGCACTCACTTGTAGAGTCTCAGACATGGCTATATGCCTGAGTAATTTGCAAACCTGTTGGCCAAATTACACCGTTGAACATATAAGTCAATTCTACGAATTATCACGTTACAATATCATTTATGCGTTTACCTCTATTATGTGATCTAATTGTTCATGGAGCCGGCTGGCTATATTGTGCAGTCTCTCTGATTCTCTCTCACCACAGGAACTAGCTGTAGAACATTTGTTAGTATTGTACTGATTTAGGGTATTTATTTATTAAATTAATGGAAACTTACAAGTTCAGCTATTATCAACACTTCTCGCATTTCATCCTGCTAGTGTACATTATTATTAGGCTAGTGTAGCATCTAGGATTTTTTCAGACAAGGACCTGTATCCACGCATGCAATCCTTACGAATAATGATTGTTAGTACAATATTATATACCTGCTTGTTTACCTATATATGCGAGGTCGGAAGCAAGCCTCTTCGCCTCATCAGCGAGGGGGGCTAGATCTCGCGCCTGATCGCGCGCTGCAGCGACTAGCGCGCGTTCAAGCTCGGAGGCAGCGCTGGTGGCACCCGTGCACGCACTCTCCAGAGCCGTGGCACTACCGCTGGCACCTTGCTCTTCCTGAAATAATTAAATGTATTTATCCCAAAGACATTGTGATAGAAAGTATTACCAATAAATAATGGCACCTTACCAGCGATACAGCCACGGCGACTAATCTCTCTAATTCGTAAGCTATCCTTTCGGCAAGTGCGAGTATTCGTTGCCGATGTTCGTGCGACGTGTACGCAGAGTCGGTAAAGTCGTGAGTGCGTTCTACAAGAGCGCGCAGTGTGGACGCGAGCGAGCGTCTCCGCGTGACGTCTGCACCGCCGCGGGCCCGCGCCGTGCGCACCTGCCCCGTCAGGCCCCGCAGCGCGCCCAACGCCGTGCCCGCCTCCCATTGCGCCGCCTAATCGTATACATTTTGTAAGAAACTTGTACAATTTATCCACACTATAATTCTTTGTAGCAGTCCTACCTTGCACTTTAAGACGGGACAACTAAGTAGATACCTAGGTAAATCACAAAAATACGTGTCTTTTAGCATTGAATAAAGGTGAAAAAGAAGTTTAGGAGATTTAAATAAAAAAAAAATTAAGTTCTACGTTTTCTATAAAGCGATAATAACTATCACATTTGAGATCTACATTAAATACTATCGGATTATTTATTGCATTTAGACAATTTTACTCACCATTACGTACATTATGTAGCTTGTAAATCTACCTAAACGCAAAAAGTATTGTGTAGGTACGTACCAATAACCTGAGATCTGTAGCAGGAAGCTTAGCCAGGCCTTTTTTGCTTAGCTGTTTCGAGCGTGGTAGCATATTTTTGACGCAAATTTCAAATAACCTTATATTCAAATCTGTATAAACTATAACTACAGAAAATAAATTCATGTGCTCTTTACTTAGTTCTAATTAATAATCAGAATGCTTCCTCAAGTTAAAAAGTCCTGAAAGAAAACTAGTGTATAATGGAATTACCACACGAAGACGTTACTCAAGTAACAAAATTGAATACTGTATTTTAATTTAACAACAAAAGATTAAAATAAAATTTTAATTACTTAACATATTATCTTTTAAGTTTTCAATAAGTAAGTAAAAGGAAAATAAAAAATGAGGAAGCAAATTGTACACTAATCATACATACTCGTACATATAACAAATAATTATAAATAAATAAAGCGTTTAAAAATAAATCTAGGTTGTGCTTATTATATACATTAATAATTTCTTACATAAAATTGAATGCACGGACTAACTGGTGTCAATAAATTTATACCTGTTCATGACTATCCGAGAAAGGTTTCATCTACAAGAAAAGAAATAAAATAGTGTTTATGCTCCAAGAATACGAATTAAAAAGAGTCACAGAGTAACTGAGAGAGACATTGCAATCAGTAGAAGAGATAGTAGACAATAATCTCGAGTATTATAACACATTATTTAAAATTATCGTCTATACGCAATTAAAAATATATGAAGCAGGTCCTCAACCTTCAGAGGAATAGTACAGGCTTAAAATAAACAAATAGTAGTTACCTATATAATTTAATTAAATAAAGTAACAAACACTGGTCTGCATTCCTTAAGAAGTTATTACAAATACATATGTGTTCCGTGTCTGAAGATGAGAAGACTGCCCATCGCGATAGCGCATTGATCTTTATCAGTAGATGCAGCCCGAACCCTGCGTGATAGTCGATACGTCGATGGTATCATTTTTATATTACGTTTCTACTTGGTCTCCTTACGTCCGTATGTTGTGAGTTCGTCGGTAATGGCCAGATGGACGTAGATCTGACGACCTGATTAGCGCAGTGGCTAAGCGATTGGACTGCTGCGCTGAGGGTTGCGGGTTCGATTCCCGCACGGGGCAAAACTTTGTGCGAACCACAGATGTTTGTCCCGAGTCTGGGAGTTAGTGTATGTGATATTTCATGTTTGTGTAACGCACCCACGACACAGGAGACATTCATAGTGTGGGGCGACGTTTTCTAAAAAATGAGAAAATGAGATCGGAACTAACTTGGATGTTATTGGTCGGGTCTGTTTGGAGCACATATCACGGGCTGTCACAAGAGTGAACGCTTGGAATTAAAGTTAAGCTAACAATTGAAAGCTCCATGTAAAGATCTTCGTAAACATTTGTACGCGTACTCGTATACATACATTCATACGCATGTATCAGTGTATTTTGCTGTTGCAAACACAATGGATTAAAAATATATTTATTGATCCGAAATTGGCATGGAAACTCAATAAAATTCTTTAAAATCCAGATGAACTTTTATAAACCAGTAATTAACCCGCTGTAGAACTTTTCTGTTCAATAACCGGGTGGCTGAGCTGTAGCTGTATATACAGGGTGCCGGTGACCTTATTTTTAAACCTCTCCTAAAGTCAACTTCATTAAGAACATTGTAGACATATTATGGATCAAAATTGTTGACATACCTTAACTGTACCATATTCTTGCAAATAAATATTATTACTTCTTGCATAATATGGCTAGTATTTTTACTAACTTCTTTATTGTATGAAGTCAACAGTTTGCAGAATAGAAGAGTAATAATAGTAAAATTAGTTTCGCCACCGATAATTATTTTCCATTTACAACTCATTTAAGTGACAACTCCAAGTATAACCTGTAGAGTATGCACTACAAACATAACTACTTCCTCAGTTTGTTAGAATACATTATACAATGTCTGGATTTGACTATACTACGGGATATTTGCATCTGTAATCAGCTGCCTGAAGTTCGTACACACTTTTCCTGTAGAGTTGTACGTATCTGTACGTCCGGTTTGGTTCGTAGAGTCGTGTTTCGCGGAAACCTCTCTAGTGCTTCTTGTAATGTATTATGTAACTTGAACAAATGTTATACCTGGATGTCTAATATTATACCTACTAATATTATAAACGCGAAAGTTTGTAAGGATGTTTGTTACTTTTCACGTAAAATCTATAGAATGGATTTTGATGAAATTTCATATGGAGGTAGCTGACACCCTGAATTAACACATGAGCTACTTTTTATTCCAAAATAATGTAGCTGGTAACGCCGCGGGGCGCAGCTAGTTAAGTATAATATACCTCTGAGTTCCTCATTTATCTTTTAATTTCTGAAGTACTCGAATTTGAGTGAACTTTGCCACGTGGCGTCACCCGCTAAACTTGTTTAACATGTACCATCTCTTCAGTAAATATTTACTCTAGAGCCTTACTCACCTAAACGCCTTAAAGCTTTCGCATTAAACGTTCAAATAAAAAAGCTACTACATAACGTGCCTTTAATAGTAGCTTTGCTGGAATGAAATCCAGATATGATTTTCTCCTAAAGCTTTTTCTGTTCGCTGAAATTGTGAAATTGTGAAATCTGTCATTTTTTGCGAACGTTTCCAACACAGCTTTCTTTGAGCTCGTATTTTGATGTCCGGAACTTGTCAATTGTACATTTTATAAAACGCCTACAAAAGTATACACTTTTTTGTTACATTAATTTTTGTCTTCATTCTAAATTTTATAAAACAGAAGCTCCTAAACAATTCTCATTTACTTTAAAAGTAAGAAGTAAAAATACAAAAAGGGTACATTACCTAAGTAAAATGGATTATTTGGTCCAAAAGTAAAACTGTCTATCTATTTTTACGATTGACGTAAAAACTTTGCATAAAGGAAGCTTATGTCTCGGAAAAGGATATGGGCTACTTTTCTCGGCTGGGTAGGGAATTCCTCGGGGATATGGAACGGAATATTATTTCCTTTCAAACGCAAATGCTATACTGGTGACTATGACGTTCTTTACAATGCAACGAGAAGGAACTAGGTAAGTATTTATAATGATTTACTGTGTAAATTGTAAACAGTAGGTACCTACCTATATAACTTTTGTATTTTTTATGCATGTTGGCATGCTAGGCTTAAATTTTAAATTGATAAACGTCACCCTTAAGACGTAAATACTAAAAGAGAGCTTGAAATTTGATGGATGCGAGCGGTGACACGGTGGCTCAGTTGGCAGAGCGGCGCCACGGTACGGCGACTGTCGCGGGTTCGAGTCCCGCTCGTGTCCATCATTTTTCAAGTTTCCCTTTATCAATTTAAAAGTAGGTACCTAGTTTAAAGATATATATTGAAGGAACATGTAGGACAGATATCTTACATGGCCTCGCACCGTCGTAACTCATGTAAGTTATCACGATACGTGCAGCAGGTTATTGTCTACAAAACAAAGACGTGTTGGATATTCAGTGCTACACGGTATAATAGTTGGATCGAGATGAATATCTACGTATATTTATGGTAGCTCTGAAAATAAGGGATTAAACGAAAGGTATCACTTGCCACTAACTAGAAGTTAAACTTTTGTATTTGATTATCAACCTCGGTTTTTCTGTGGTATCGAATAAGGTTTAGTATACTCCGGAGTTGCGTGCGGTCAGTTTACAAAAGAAAAGCCCAGCAGACGAAATGTGTTATCCAGGCAGTAAAATCGATGGTAAAATTTGTCATGTGAAGACTAAAAATTCGATTGCAGGTAATATTATTAGAAACAAAAGAATAAAATATATCAACGTCTGGAACAACAGAAACAACATTTACGGCAATAAGGGATTTTTTTTGACACTTTAATTTATTTATAATCAGCTACTTAACACCATGAGTGTGCATTCTGCATGTACCTACATTTAACCCTAACTTGAACACATTCGCGGTAACGGATCACTCCCGTGGAAATACATGATGCCAACAGAATGGTGTTTGTAGTCACGCATTGTGGACATTATTTACTGCCTCTATTGTTGTTAGCCTGTGCTCCACGATTTATACCCTACCTATAATATACGGTAGTGGCTCCGAGAACGAGTCAAAGAGCAAATACAAAACCTTATATTTTAAGCCATGAAGTAACATAATAAAATAATGTGTTATTACGCATAGAAAAAAACATATTCAAACCAATTGCGCTGTTTTAAAGAAGTGAATACAGTACTGTGGATAGACGTTCACAAGAATATTGAGGTTGATTGTTAAATCATGCTGTTTGTAAATTTAATTATATTAAGTATTTTAGGTGGCCCTTAATATTAAAAACAAGGTTAGTAGTAATTGTAAACAACAAAGGAGTGTGACATCAAACCTCATGCGATTGCTCGTCGTGTCCCGGTAGGCCGTCTCTCACGACGTAGTGTATCAGGTCCATCGCTCGTCGCATCTGACAGAACACGGTGTCACGGTTCTCCCGCGCCGACGCGCTGCTAGGATGCCTCATGCACGTCTGCCAACAACAAATATTTAGCTAGCCTCAAGACGAGACCTTGCGTCGTCGCTGTGTGACTAGGAATATGTGGGACCGGATTCAGAAGGTAACAAGCCATTTTCATATGAATTTTAAACTGCTCTAAAATAGAGCAAGCATGAGTTTAGCGCACGTACGAGTATTTACTTGTAATCAGATACGTTTTATGGTAAATAGTGGGACAGCTAAAATACATGTACTTTATTTAGTTAACAAGTTAATGAAAGGATTCCTTTTTGTTGTATTTAAATAACCCACGCGGCGCTCGTGTGTGTTGTGGTTTTAACAATTGGGATATCGCAGCTGAATTTGCATGCAGTTCGCAATCGTTAAATTGTATAATAGCGAGTGGTCAGTCACAATTGCCTATATTGTCTCAATGAATTTTGTGTGAATTATATTGGCACGTTAAACTATTTAATAATACGTCAGTATATGCATACGACGGAATAGTTTCAACTTCGTGCTCAATATAGACGACAGACTAGCTAGTAGGTACCTACATATATGATCGCTTTGCACGAAGTTTGTGCATACTTCTACCTCACAGTCGTAGTTAGAGCAGGGCGTTGGAAACTGCGACATAGGTAGCGCAGTTACGGACATTAAATAGTTCCACGCTAATTATTATAATGGTATTCTATTTCGCGTCCTTATTAAACGAAATTATAACAAAACGTCTATATTTCCTAATGGGGTCGGCAGAGGTGCTCACATAGTAGGTTATGTTATAGGTCACAAGATAATAGACGGCGAGCCTATTGCTATCAACCGGACACAAATCCAGACTCCGTGCAGCTACTGAGAATTACCATATAGGTAAAACCTAAACCCAATAACACTTAATAAAATTAAATGTATATAAATAAACCTTAATAGTAGGTACACGGTATAAAAGAAAATAGTTTAATGATGAGAATTTTATCAATGTCGTCCATCTAATATAGAGCGGTGGAAAAATGAAAAGTCTGGTAAAATATGTCATGTGAATAGCTGGGGGAGACACGGCGCGGCGGCGGCGGCGTGCGGCACGCTCTCCGGGAAGCGCTGACAAATTGCTAGCTTTGCCATCACACAGCTGACTGCGATTGTTCGCTCACCCTTCTCTTGCCACACTTAACACCGGGAGAGTTGAAAATATCTTTCAAAAACTCAGCTGCATACTTCGATTGCAAAAAACTTACCACAATATGACGACTTGTGACGACTTGATGACCACAAAAATGAGGGTGTATAAACGTAAAACACCTCTGCCAACTCTATTGAGGATTTAAGGCGTGAATGCAAGCGTCGGTAAAAAAGGTGTTGGTCTGCTAGATAGAGATCTCGAGGGAAAGCTCACTTTACACAATAAATGAGACCATTAACTAGATAATAGCGGACGCGTTAGGAGTTTTTGCTCAGTTTGGCACTTAGACTGGACAGCCCCTACAAAATGTAGCTCTAAAACCAACTCTTACATCTGCTTTAAGACACTTGTATCACAAAATATTTGCTTAAAAGTATATAGTATACAATATACATTAGGTAGGTATATACAATTTGCCTACGAATGGGTTTCATTTTATACATAAAATAAATATCAGTTTTTTACGAATAATAAACAAATATTTACTTGTGTAAAATGTGTTTTCTGCATTTAATCCTACTTGCTGCTGTAATATCAAAACCATTAATTTCGCTTTCCTAATAGTATGAGGTTACGGGCTGCTGACAAAGCATAGCCATAATTTAGCGATGATTTAGTGCTTATTATTGGTATTGTCTTAAACAGTTTTGCCTATAAAATTATATGAGGAATGGACGGCTATAAACCCTGATGTCACAAACAATGCATTGTGGTCCCGAATTGGGTTGGAAACCTACATAATGGATAGGACGAGCGGCGGTGAAGTGACGCCAAATTCACGCAAGCAATGAGGAACTACGAACAGTTTCAATGAAAATGTAATAGTACCCATTGGTGTCAATAACACTGTCTTAGTTCATGAAGGTGTTTTATTGTGTTTGCTAGCATTGAAACGTATGGAAACTGTTGTGACTGCCCCTCGTAAGATGCAACTATGAAAAAATATGCGTGAGAGATGTTACGAAGTTGTGTAAGTTTGGGAACCAAAAGTAAGTAGATGGCAATGGAATGGAGAAAAAAATGTTTTGAACCTCTTTACAGGGTGATTTAAATTGAGAATACTGTATACCTTGAATTTTTTACGCGAGTATATAACGAGTTCTCGTTAATGAGCAATGTTGCTTAAATTAGAATAATAATATAAGTAAAGGTAGGCTTACTTTTGACGAAGTTAGGAGCATGAGAGTGGAGCGTTCAAGGACGTTTCTGGCGGCTGCTACTTGTGCTCTTCTTCGTTCGTCGCGGAGGTCGGCGCGCCTCTCCGCTGTCAGTCGTGCTAGCTCCACCATGCCCCCGCCAAACTCCGTGAAGGCGCGCACAAACTCCGCGAAGTTCGACACCGACTCCAAACGGTCCAGTGAACGTGCCACCTATCACAGCCATACACGTTATATAACAGACAATTGGGACAAAGGAACAAGTTATCCTGCCAACTTACGGCGCGAGCTGAATTGCAGGACGGTTTCGTATGTACTTATGTGATAGTAACAGCTCTACATACCCACAGTTTTTTTGTTTGGTACCATTTCCATTTCCTTCCATATACACAAAAGTAAGTCGCCCGTTAAAGAGTATCTAATTAAAGTCGGTTCGCCATTCTCTGTAATTTGGTCCATTATATGGAATGAACGTCCGACTACTATTAAAGTCGGTCGTTTTCGGAAAGAATGATTGTGACTTTTTGTGTGGTTTGTAGATAAGGACCAGTGCATTTATGCAGTCAATTTGTTGCAGCTTTATTTTGTGCATATTTTGTTTAATACAAACTGAGGGTTGTATAAATAAAATACTTTGTCTTTAGCGAGCAGCAGCTGTCGTACGACGACCATGTCCGCGAGCAGCAGCACCCTGGTGACGGCCGCCAGCAGCGCGCGCGCCGCCGACACCATGCCTGCGCCGTCTGCGCCCGCGCACACACGCTCGATCGCACGACCTGCACCAAAACGACAATTTTTTTATACAAAAAGAGTTTTGAAAGACGTCTGAACGAGACATATGTATGCATACCAAAGAATCACCAAGAAAGTTATCAATAATAACATCTCGTTTCTTTAGGTATTTCTAAAAACAACGAAATCATTTTCGAATAAAATTAATTGGAAAGCTTATACTCGCTCGCTACAGTTATCAATTTATTACGTTAATGTAATTTGTAATAGCAACGTCTTGGCAACAGAGACGGGTAGACGATAGGAAGGTATTAAATTCCCGGGTCTTGCTTATTAGTGGTACATTATGGGTAAAGCCACTAAGGTGGTGTCATATTGTAAATAGTACGTATAGAATATACTTCTGGATAACGATCATAGGATGCAGGCAGTGCAACCACCCGACTAACGAGCTTTTTAACGACACCATCGAGTCATCGAGACGAGACACTGTGCACCGCTGCAATTTACTAGCCTTCAAAAATACTTTACAGAAGGAAATGGCTCAGCAGTATTTGGTAACGAAATTTTCATTTAGCAAGGCTACCATTTGTAAAAAGTTCCCTTGGGCAGTTTAAACTGTGTACTGAGTATACGCAATCACCTTTAAAATTTTCTTCTAAGAGTAAAATAAAATAGATTCTTGTTTAGTTTTTAGTGGAAAATATACATGAGGGGCTGGCTTACTCTTATTCAGTTCGAGTATAGTGTCTATTGACCCTTTGAGCGCCATGGTCTTGAATAGAAGACAACTCTTCCGCGGCCTCCATGCCATAACTCTACCATGAGACAATATCAAATCGTAACATTTGTGTAATGTAACGAACAATCATCGTGATAAACGTTATGATTAGACATTGTCTTTTAATACACTCGTGGCATGGAGGGCAGAAAAACTCTTGCTTTCCATACAAGACTGGTGCTCAAAATGCACAAATGCTTAATTATCGTTATTATACCTAAGTACTGATATACAGAAATGACGTGTAGACTATGATGTATACGGTTTTCCTAATTTATGACTGCTAATGAATGATATTTTACGTTGCGTGTGAAATGAACAGTTTTGATCAAAATACGTGCGATACCATCACAATTAACTGTTGCGTGTTCATGTATTTTCACAGCTTTGCAGGAATTGGTGATTTGCTAACAATATGTTTTCTTGATGTGCTCGAATTCGTTTCAGCTCTTGTATCGAAATAGGAGGACGTTTGAACATTCATATACATACAGTATTTGATAGATATAAACCCCTTTCGGCTCTGCCTACTCCTCAGGGAAACAGGCGTGACTTTATGTATGTATGTATGACACTGTCGTTTGCATGTCAAAGAATAAAGATGTCAATGGGCTTAAGAAGTAGTTACCTAAAATATTGGTTAGCATCATTTATAAGTAAGGGGAAAGTATATAACTTTTAATAGCGTTTAGATTACAATACATAGCTGGGTTGGTTTGACAAAGCAGTCGCGCACTAATTAGTAGCATTCTTGTATTGCTTACCCGACTGCTTCTATTTGTATAAAGTCACGAAACGCAGGTGCTCCATTGTTGTTTTTAATGAGCAATTTGCTTAATATTATTTAGTGCTTTCAGTGTAGTAATTTAGCTCCGCTGTTACCACAGTTACATAATTAACAGTTTTGCCTCGAGAATAAAATGGTGACGTGCTCTGTAGGAAACTAAACTACTAACTTGGATAAGTATATCTAATGATATTGAAGTTTGTACCAAAGTGTAGCGCAACTAGTTACATAGAGGATCTAGATTAAGATCTTTACATAATTCACAAAGGAAGAAGATAGGGTTTATTACAGCCCAATCAAACGTGAACGTGTTTTGGTTCGACGGACGTGTAGCGTGCACGTTATGACCGTGCTAGGGCCCGCCCGCCGGACCGTGCCGACTGACAGATAATGAGGGTTGCTACTATCTACTGGATTATTCAAAAAGTTTACACCCGGCCCTGAACCTCATCCATATTATTACAGCTGTGTTAGGAGCTTATTTAGGAAATGCGTTCCGAAAAGCTTTGGGATATTACGGTATTGATTCAGGCAGACAATGATTATAATTTTTTTTTACAATAGCGACTCTACCGAATTGCACATAAGTACCTAAAAACCTAAGTATTTTATCTCCTTGATATCAATTACCTTATTAAATTCAACAAAAAAAATAAGAAATGGTGATCACAAATGGCTCACAAATTCAGACTCGTTTTTACCCATTTATTCGTATAATATTTATGCCTTTATTTATGTATTTTATAAACACGGCATTTTTATTAGTCGACTTGGACTTTGAACTACAGTTCTATTATTTCTATTAGAAAAATACAGCTGATTCTACGTCAAATGATTGTAGGGACGACGCAATAACGTGAGTGGTCGGCCGGTATTGGAAAACGATATCCACACCTAAATGAAGACATTAACATTTGCAGAAAAACTGGTTAGAGAACGAATCTCGTTCAAAATTCGCAAATCCTCTGGAAATCGCTCATGGTCGATTGGAGCGGCAATCGAGCTTAAATAAGATTAATTTAGGAGCTTAAAATGAGGTGCCGCGAGATTATACACCTACGTTCTATAAGTTATTATATCGTTGACATTTTTGCTTTAAAATTTTACCTGTGTTCATTCTATTAAAGTCAAGGCCGGTACTTTTGGATTTAGGCAACTTAAATATGTCCAGCTGAAATAAAAATAGCCTCATTTAAAACGACCTTTTTGCTTTTACGAGTTAGATGGGAGTTAATTCAATTGGTAGCAGGCTTTGTTTGGAGGGAATTTGATTTGTAATCAACATTCTAAATTGTACGTTGTTCGGGAATTGCACTGTGAACACACGCCGTGTGTTATTATATAACTATTGGATATATTTATGTAATAGGTATGTGAAATTGTGAACATGCCATGTAACGTAAAACATAATATCATGCTTGTATCTCTGAAGGGGTAGGCAGAGGTTGTAGTACACCCACATTTCGCCAGTTGGTTTTAGGTCCCAAAGTAATTGGGGGCGAGCCTATTGACATGGACCAGGCATAAATCCAGACTCCGTGCTGCTACTGAAAATTACTTAATGGAAAAACCGAGTAACAGTTTTCCTGACCCGGGATTCGAACCCAGGACCTCGTGTTCAGCAGTCGCGGTTAAAAACCACTAGATCAACGAGGTAATCTGCTTTGTAACTCATGTGTAAACAATAATGTTTGTAAGTAGGAGCGAGTGGCAGCACGTTGTCAATTAAAGACTAAACAGTTTACCCTTTAAAAGCCTTGACTACAGTGTTCTGGGCAACAATATCAAGTTAAATAGTTTAGTAGGAGCAGTTAAACAATTGCTGCTGGGCTAAACTAAAACAGCAGCAATTAAATAGAAACCGCATTAAAAGAGTTAACTTGTTACAGTTTGAGTTAACGAGTTACATGCCATGTTGATATAAACACACACATTTGTAAAAAATGGTAGTTTTAAACCATGGACTATATTATACGTGTCACTGTCATTTTATATATCAATAAAGACGTCAATAGATTTTATTCAGGGTTTAGTTTGTGCCGGGATGATTCTCGTCCATGAATAAGAGGGATATAATTCAAGAAATAAATTCAAGAACATTGAAATAACACTACTCTGAAATAATTCTTGGAACCCCGCAATTAGGTTATACTAAATGACTCATTAAGCGGTTACAACTCTCGGAATTTCAAAAAATATATATTGTATAAAATATAATAGGTACCTAAATTAACATTTTTCTGATGATTTCAATAATAAATGACCGTAGATTGTAACTTCTAACGTATACAAAGTATACATGGCCTACATTTTCATTAAATGGTTGCGGCAACAACGTATTGGTCATCGGCAATAATGCAAAAGTAATAATAGGTTAGTAGTATGAGCTAGCCTGAGTGCAAAGTCACAAACCGAAGAAGCAACCCTACTTTTAGCTTAGTTTTACAACTTTTGAAGCACGATAAGCTTTAACACTAAAATACTGTTGTTTTTTCGTCTGTTGGTTGGCAGTAAAACAAAATGTTGGTTGTGATTTTTAGCGTGTATACTGTGCTACATTGGCACGCAAGGTTTGACCAAACGGGTGCAGACTTAATTGCGTGTCAACATGCCGCTTATTGTTAAATTGACCGCTACCTGGCATGAGTGGGTTAACTGATAACTCTCCCGAGTATAACTATTAACACGATAGCTATACAGGTTTTGTATCGTTTGGGGATAGCTATGATTTTAATTGCGTATTTGTGGTCCCGATAGAGTTATGACTGTTTTTGAATAATAAATATACAATATTTTAATCAATTAGTAGGCTTTGTCAACAGTGGAATATATAACAATTTATCTACAACACATAAAGGCAACAGTTACAGAATTTTCTTTAATATTGTAAGTAAACAACTATCAAAGTAATTTTAAAACAAAAATACTATTTTATTAGATACAAAATTGTTTTAGTTAGGTAAATAGGTAGAGTATCATTTAACAATATTGTACGATGCCTATCTTTTCTTGTTGCAATATTTCATGTCAGAAATTAGATGCTACACCTACATAGTAGGCAAAGCGCTACGCTTTTTTAAATCCATGTGCAGTCTAGTCATGCATTCCCTCAAGTCCGACTAACTTTAACATTAACGTTTAAACCGCTCACAGCACTTTTATTATTACCCTAGTTGTCCTCTTTAACTATTCCCGTTACAGCCAACAACAAGGACATTCAAATATTAGTTTTTATAAACGGCCTCTGATTTTCTTTCGTATTATAGTAAAGGTATAGTTACTTATATAATTTCAAAAAGCTCTCATTAAATCTCTATACTGAGAAAGCCCAAGAAGGTAGCTCCTTACCGGACCAAACGTGTTTTTAAAATGTAACTGGGATATTGGAAGCTTTGACATCTTGGAGATTGGAAACAAAGAAGCATCACTGAGATAGTGTGAGCTTGCACACGTGTAAATGACCGCTGCATACATGATACGTCAAGACTGAACGATGTGCGTATAACGGGCCCATACTGTACTGTGTACATATGTCAAATTGCAAGGCAGTTTTACGTAGATACCGCAGTATCGCAATCAATGTTTCATATCAACCGGCGACTAATTGTCTTGCAGTGTAACAGCATTGGATTAATTTATTTATTACCGGCGGCCGCCAATGCTTATTGATTAAATCAATCGATACGACGATATCGATTACTGTACTTCACGAAACAATGGAATTAAGTTTCTTGGTATTCGAATGCTTAATATGGGCTACGCGGACCGCTGCAGTAAACGTTATTTATGGATACAGATATATCGAGGTTTGTATCAAGTATTTATAGTAATTGGTCTTTATGGATTACTTTTTTTGTTACTTGTTATATAATTTTTTTTTGCTTATTTTGTTTGTTTGTCTAGTGATTGCAACTGATAGCAGTTGTTCTTCAGCTTCAGGTCCTGAGTTCGAGTCCTGGGTCGGGAAAAACGTTATTGGGTTTTTCCATTAGGTAATTTTCAGCAGCAGCACGGATTCTACATTTGTGAACGGTTGGTATGAATGCGCTTGCCCCCTTATTACATTAGAAGTATTGGGACTTGACGAAATGTGGGTATTTCTGCTACTTCAGGGAATACAGGTGAGATGCCAATTTTGTTTACAGATTTCTCTTTGATTCTTGAGTTACATTATCTGCTGAGTTTTATGCTTCCATTGGGTACATAATGTTTATGTAGGTGCACGCTTTAACTAATTGTATTGTCTTTCTCTAGGTGTCTAAGTGGTAATAAATAAGTTTACGAGTCGGTAAGCATCGGAACTAGTCGTAACTGGGTAGGACTATTGATGGCCGAACGTAAGCTGTGATTGGTTGATACATCTCTATAATATTCCGCATCAGTCAGTTAATTGGCGCCGAACGACTGGGATTTATTTGTGCTATAGTCGTCAGATGCATCAAGTTAATTCTCGGGTCGACCTGAGGACTGCTGAGGTCAGACTATATTTGTTTCATCCAATAAGTTAGGTATAAACTAGGCCATTTGTTAATTTGATTAGTTGAAATAGATAAGCTTAAATAGTGGGTATTAATAATAATAAATTGTTAGAATAGAATCAAATATATCTTGATTTGCAATTCATGTAGCAACAATAACATGTGTGTGTGACATTTATATATGGATCCTTGTACAATTATGTTATAATAGTAAGCAAATATACATATTATGGTTATATTCTATTGGTTTGCGGTGTAACTAATATATTGTACTTCGAAGATCTTAACGATATTAATACGACATTATGGCGATAAAACTGTCCTCGGCAACTATCTACGGAAGTAAAATTAACTTTATCGTTTTATTGCGTTCTTTTGTGTTAATTTATACATTACTCCACGATGTACACGTTCATACATTTCACGATTGGTTGAGTAAACAAGTAATTAAAATTCTTGTTTTAAATAAAATAAAAAGAAACAAAAAAGCCTTTCTTCTACCGTAATTATATCTATTATATAGGCAATAGGCTCGCCCCCTATTACATTGGGACCTGAAACATAATTAGCGAAATGTGAGTGTACTATATTCATATTCATATTCATTCATATTCATATTCTTTATTGCAATCCATAATGTACATTAATGGTGGTAAAGGAAATCTAGAAGTAACAATTATGGACCCTGATGGGCACAGCAAGTAGAAGAGAGGAAGGCGTTTTATGTAGATATAGAAATACATTATTTAGTTATGGAATATAGGTATTATATATGTATCATTTATATGTATTTTATTCGTAGTTAATATTCATATTGTATTATATATTAATTTGTAATTTTATTTACGATGTTTAAGTAGGATTATATATTGTTAGGGCCTGTTTGTAGATAGTAATCTATCATAATAATATTATTTTTCAGTTATTTGTTTATCTATTATATATTCATTGATTGAGTAGTATGCTTTTTTTATTAATATTTGTTTTAGGTTATTTATGAACTTTGTGTCACTAGTTTCATCCTTTATTTTGTTGGGTAATTTATTAAATATTTTAATGCACATCACGTATGGACTAGTAGAGTGTAGTGTCATGTTGGAAGTAGGTAGCATAAGCATGTTTTTGTGTCTGAGTGATCTGTTGGTGTGTTTATCTCCGCGTTTGGTAAAGAAGGTAGAGTATCTCCTAACGAATTTACATATTTCTAAAATGTAGATGCATGGTAGTGTAAGGATTTTATGTTTTTGGAAATAGGGTTTACAGCTGTCTGTTTGTTCAATGTTTGTTAATATGCGGATTAGTTTTTTTTGTAGTAAAAAGAGTGATGGTGTGTCGGTGCTGTTTCCCCACATGATGATGCCGTAGCTGAACCAGGAGTGAGCGTAGGCGTAGTAAGTGCTCAATGCAGTTGGTAGGTCAGTGGTTATTTTTACTTCACGAAAAGCGTAGATAAATTTGGCAATCTTGGATTTAATGTTTTGTATGTGTGTCTTCCAGTTGATGTGAGTATCTATAGTATATGTGCACCTCTGCCTACACCTTTAAGGAATACAGGCGTGATGTTGTGTTATGTTTAATTATATCTTCTAAGTATAAGTTGATTTTATTCAGGTTAACTGTTTATGGAAGTCGACTCTCTGGCGTAGGCCTCCCCCAATTCCCTCCACTGTTCTCTGTCTGTAACTCGTCTCATCCAGTCGGGTCTACATCTTTGTCTAAAGATGTCATCCCAGCGTCTTCGTGGTCTGCCTTTTTAATCTTGATTCTTGTTAATCAACGATAAATACAAAATCTACTGTAGTTTATTTGATTGCTATTTAGAGTTAAGCCCACTGAGCTCCCACAAAATGTTAAATCAAAATTAATCCCGTCAATGGCGGCTGATAGTGGGATTAGAATTGTTCTAATTAGGATGCATGGTAGCCGTCCCGAGTTTATCCGCCTAACGAATTATGAGTTCGTGACTTGAAATCTAATTAAGTTAATATCGCACATATGTTTAATATTCCCATATTATTATTATCGTGGGGCCTATACATTTTTAGAACATTAATTTTTTAGCGAAGTGGCGTCGTTATTTGAGGATCTGGTACAAATACTTGTATCCCGAGTATTTGGTGTTTGTGCTTGTGATATTTTACACTTTCACAGTAGAGCAATTCCCAAGCGTAATTTATCTTATTAAAACGAATTTTACTATTTTAAATTATAAAAAAATGATCATTAGTTACTGCATCGTTGGTCTAGAGGTTGCTAAGCGCGACTGCTGAGCACGAGGTCTTGGGTTCGAATCCCGGGTCGGGCAAAGTGTTACTGGGTTTTTCATTAGGTAATTCTCAGTAGCAGCACGGAGTCCGGATTTGTGCCCGGTTGATGGCAATAGGCTCGCCCCCTATTACCTTAGGACCGGAAACCATAACTGGCGAAGTGTGGGTGTACTATATGTGCACCTCTGCCTACCCCTCCGGGGAATACAGGCGTGATGTTATGTATAATTGATCATTATTTAATAGGTTTTTAGAAATCTATTGTTCTTTTACACCAGTCATAAAATGTTTTGTGACTTTCTTTCGTAGAACCATCATCTGGTGCAGAGTACGTTATAACTAAGGACAATCGTGTAACCATTACGTATGCTTTTATGACTGTTTGGCATGTTGCCCTCGTATTGGGGTTAAGGAAAATGGAGACAAGTCGTTAAATCATCCCAACACTTATGAAAAACCCGAAATTCCTTGGGACAGGAAGCTATCGGGAAAATTTTGTCGACAGAGTCGTGGATGATACATAGTATATTTATAGGGGCTATAATAACGTGGATGCTCCCTATCTACTTCAACTTTATACTGCCGCTTAGGCTAGCATTCTGTTAGAAAACAAAGCGAACAAGCTCGAAGCGTATGTACCTTTTAGAGTCTAAAACTACATTAACCTCTCTGTTAACGCGCTTGGGAGAGAAAAACTAATTTTCCCTGATTGTGTTTAGTATTAAAACAAAGCGATCGTGCTATGAAAACGACGCCTGATTTATATGGAATGTATGTTATAACATAGATAATGAAACCTCTACAGTTATCTACAGATTATTAAGTTAATATTCAATTATTTTTCTAGACACGAACGTGTAAATAACCAACTATTGACTGCTCTTGTCATTTGCTATGTCGCCATTGCAATAGAAATTAATAACTATTAACCAAACTGTAAATATAGCCATCCAAAGAGTCTGCCTCGTTGGTCTAGTGGTTGCTAAGCGCGACTGCTGAGCACGAGGTCCTGGGTTCGAATCCCGGGTCGGGCAAAGTGTTACTGGGTTTTTCCATTAGGTAATTCTCAGTAGCAGCACGGAGTCTGGATTTGTGCCCGGTTGATGGCAATAGGCTCGCCCCCTATTACATTGGGACCTAAAACATAACTGGCGGAATGTGGGTGTACTATATGTGCACCTCTGCCTACCCCTTCAGGGAATACAGGCGTGATGTTATGCCAAAGAGTCTGTTATTTTTAATAGAGCTCAACAATGTTGCATACATAGATATGGAAATATCTACTTACATACATTCCTTGGGTTACATTTAGTTTCAGCGGCTACAGAAGTCTCGTGTTTATAAAGCGAAGCCGAAGAAGCCATAAACATAAATTTGCTCGTAAAACGTTAATCTCTTCAGACTTAAACAGTAACGCGCCTGGCCTATTGGAGTTGAAGCAAACTGATACATTAATACCATTACACTTCGTTCGTGTAGGTACCTTTAAAATTTTTAAGCATTACATAAGCCTCAATATTTTTGAAGCGACTACTGAAGAAAATACTGAGTCTGACCATTAAAAACTTAAAAAAACCAGTAAAGTATTGGGGCTCATACCTCAGGGATAACAGTTCAACGTCCTGAGTCTAACACCAAGTATTCCTTGCCGCAGTTCGCGCATCTTTGATCTTTGAATTGCCGTTGGGAGCGTTTATCCCTTAGCAAAGTTCGATTCCCGCAGTATTTTTTTCAGTCGTTTTGGGTTTATTTAAGGAGAAACGACTCCGAAACTATATACTTACTGCATATATTAAGGACTCTTATGTATTTTGCAAGTCAATATGTACAAATATAGTTAAAATTTACGTTAGACAAAATTAACGAGCAAAAGCAGTAAGATCTTATCTTTCTGCTTTTGCTTTGTGTATTGTGGTAATTTAATAGATATTATTTAATATTTATAATTCACTATAGTGTAATTTCCCATTCATACAAGTTTATAGAGCAACACCGTCGAATATTTTTTATTAGTTATGTGACCTATTTGGTCTCGTGCTCAGGGGAACATTAATCTGTCAGTTTGTGTATCAGTTCCGGTTGTCATGGCTGTCACTGGTCTCCGGAGTCATTGGACGAATTCGGACGTTTTGACAAATGTGAATAGGTGTTTTGATCGACGTACGGGGGCTTGGTGGCAAATCTATTCATGTGGATGGTTAACTTTTGTGTAATAATGCATATGGTATGCTGTATTATCTTACTCTAAAGTAACCTGATACATAAATAGAATGGAAGGTATCTTTAAACTTGTAACCTCAGACCAGTAGAAGAAAGTACTTGGTATTTGATATCTATGGTTGAAACGTTCACATAAGTGACAGGACAGCTAAAACATTTTCCAGGTTTCCTGCTATTGTTCGAATAATCATAAAATGTTTACAAGCTTATTCATACTCAATTCATTACTCAATTTACAGATTCATACCTATTTGGTAAAATTAATGAACTTAAGCAAAATATTTTTTATATGATTCGTATTTGGTATTATCCTAATCATTATGATGCGACAAAAGCGGCAATTTCAGCCCTCGTGAAAAAAGACAATCAGCATATAAATGTTTGTGCCTAATTTATAAGTAATTTTATCCCTGCAAATAAAAAATATACATTAAGAGCGTACTGTACAGATTTAAATGTAACAATTACCTACCTATATATTAAACCTAGGCTTTTCAAAGCCTACTCATGTTTACTCAGTACCAAACAAAGTTATCGTTAACACTAACCTTTAAAAACATTGTCATTGTTTTCATTGAATCCTCTAGAAGGCATTACAGATGTAATAGGATATTCTGCAAAAGCCAGCATTCTCTAATACCGTCTGCGGCGCAGTCGGTCCGGCCGTTTGTCCGCATCTGCGGCCGCTCCGAGTGAGCAAATCCGCATTTGTGGACCGACGCGGAATTGCGAAACGTGTGGAGTGTGGACGGAAAGTAATGACGTGCCGCTGTCTTCATAAATTCTCTGATAAAAAATATTTAACACGTTTATGCGGTATTCCCACGCGTCAGTATTTATTACCGTGCGTTTACGTTATTTACGTGAAGCTATTATGTTGTACTCGCTTTTTGTTAGCCTTGTATCGTTATGTACGGACTTTTAGAAACAGTCATTTCTGTTTTCAGGAGGAAGATTGATACAGATAACTATCTGTTTTTTTTAATCAATGTTTTTCAAAGCTATCAATCTTGAGTGTGTAAGAAGTTGGTAATTCTAAAACTTGCCAGTAAAAAATTATGCTAATAAAATATTTTCTTATATATTTTATTACATTCGAAAGCTTGCGATACGCAGTTAAAGTTTAATTGTAAAAAAGAACTTGAAGTAATTTGGCCAAGACTGGCTCGCGGCTGCGCTCGACTGAAAAGTTCTTAATTTTCCGGTTTGAAAGTTAATACCATTTTGAATTATTTATTTCCCGTTTTTAGACATTCAACGTAAGAAGTAGCTTCTAAAAACGTTTGTTGAAACCTATTTATAAGAATAATATTTATACTATTGATGCTATATTACCTCGATTGGTAGGTAGGGTGCTGGGGTAGGCTTATTCTTCTTCATTTTGCAGATGATGATGGAAAACTACTCATTATGACTGAACTTCGGCAGCAAGTGTTGTTAGTGATTTAATCTAATTAGATAGAACCGCTTATAATCTTATACGTTGCGATTTTACACGCAGCCTTCGAAACTACTGTATGTTACTGGATAAAAAGTATATGATATATGTTTATAAAATACTGCCAAATAAAAAATCTGTTTTAACTTTAAGACTTGTTTGATTAACATACATACAATCTTACTAATTCACACATTTTCAGTGTCCTTTCTTTACTTGCCGATCTGTGTTTGATACAGCCATTTTCTTTGCTGGCTTGCATTGTTCTTTCCTTTAGTAGCAAATTTATTTGCCTTACCCTTTCGTGTAGTTTCTCTGATTTTCTTTTATACAGCAATTTAGGTAACATACTGTGCCGTTGGGTGGTACAATTTAACGAGCTCTATTTATTTCGACGAACAGTAAACAAGTTGAAATGTTGTCTGCAGGCAGTACACTGGCCAAATTTTGAAGACTTTGTACGACATTCTCGTTTTTACAGGATTATAACACATTTCGCCAGTTATGATTTGAGGTCCCAATGTATGTGGGGCGAGCCTATTGCTATCAACCGAGCACAAATCCAGACTACGTGCTGCTACTGAGAATTACCTAATGGAAAAACCCGGTAATACTTTTACAGGCTTATAATGCCTGAAACAATTATTCTTTGTAGACGATGACTTTACAGGAAGGCAATTAGGTAGACTGTATCTATAATAATATTAGCGTAATAGTTTAACTAAAAGTCTACACGGTGCGTAATTTTTCTATCCATTCGAATTAGGTAAAAAATTTATAGGGCTTTAATTCCATGTATCTGGCGAAATATTCGATGCAAATTATTACCCTGTCAGATGATGTAAATAGGTACATACATACATAGATAAAATAATAAAAACTCAATCACGAAATACATACAAACATTACTCTACATAACTTTCAGTTCTCGTACACAGCTGTCCAGAGCACTCTATAGTACCCGACTGCATGCTATCACGTCACTAAACGAAGTTCGCAGCCGTGTCACAAACTTGTAAGTGGAATTTAGTACTTTTTCACCGCCACTAAAAGCGTTTTTGAAGTGTACGATGTACGTTATTTTTTGTTAGACGCGTGAGTAATTGCAATTGAAAATGACACGTCTGTAAAGGACGTCACTTCGTTGACGGGCACGTTTCTGGCAAACTCCCGGATAGCTGTCAATAATAAATGGCGAATGTGAAAAATACTGTTAGACGAGAGTGAGACTTTGGCATCTTGGTTTGTACAAGATTGAATGTAAATCATAAAATTAAAGCCATATGTTATGGTAATTTATATATTGAGCTTACAAACTTACATTTAATAGTATCATAACCGTCTATGCTAAGTTTATCCACAGCTAACATTAAACTCCGCAAAGATACGGATATGATATCGTTTATCGGCGGTTAAAAGAACTTTATATAGGGTCGTTTCATCTTACGATAAACCGGTATCATGGAACTCGGCCTGTCATACTATTCGCATTTCTAATCCGACTTGTAACACCCAACAAGAGCCTTGTTGACCGAGCGAGGGGCGTTGCTCGGCGTCGGCCTGTAAGTGTATATCTAGCTTATATTCTTCGTAACCTGATACCAAGTATTAGTAGGCGCAATATTCGAAGTCGAAATCCGCATGTATTCAAAATTGTTGCTACATGTTTAGAAGTTGGAATTAAAAAAACAGCTAGTATGAACTGGTTACATACATTCCAGTTTTGATAAAAATTGACACTCACTAGGTGGCTGTTATAATCACAACGATTTAAAAGGAGTGGGGCCATAACAGTTGGGTTAAGGACTCGTAACGTTAAAACTAACAAAAATGTAGTCAAATTCTAGGTAGGTATCTACTAAAAACAAAACAAATCAAAATGTTCCCTAAATTGAATTTAATTTGCAATGAAATACAAGTTACGAACCGTTGTATTTATCTATTTACTTATCGTTACGAGAAAAGCAGAAGTTGACATGACTTGAATAGCGCAGTGTTGTACTTGTAAGCGACGCAGTGGTGTGGGAGGAAACGTGATCTTTATTAGAATCGCGAAGTTTCACGTTACTCACGCGTGGGGAGGTAACACTTTACATTTTCACATCAAATTTTCTGTGGAGCGTGGCACGCACTGTACATTATTCTCACTTTATCTAACCAATAACGACACCTCATTACCTGTGAGATCTTTTAAATATACAAAGAACATTCTATACGAAAATATTGCCGCATTTTCTTTTACTTTGAACCTATATTCTAGCTAGTAATATGGTCTGAAGTGTTGTATCTGACTTTCAATAGTCGCAGTTCGCAGCTTAGATCGATTTCTCCGTCGCTGCCATGTCTGCTCTTCTACTGCTTGTAACTACTGCAAGTTCGCAGGATGTATTGTGAATTTGTAAATTACTAAGCTCTATATTACTGATTACATTGCAGAGAAGTTTCGGCTCCCACAGCTTTTTTCATCACCTCTGCAAAGTTTGTATATTTTAGCTGGTTCCTTCGTTAAAACTGCTCAAATATAGAGCAAAGGAGGTCGCCACCATATAAACCAAATTTCCATTAATATTTATGAATATATCCCGGCATTTCCTCAGGGATACGGTGGAGCTTAAATATTAGTAAAATGTAAATCAAACATTTATGAACAAATTTAATATGTATGAAAATAATCCCTAGAACGCTACATTTAAATAATGAATATTTAATTTATTTGTAAAAGGCTCGTGTAAGATAGTTCCTATCAGATAGCACGGAATGCCTGGGTACAAGTTGGTTACCGGCTTTGTCAATAAATTGAATATTTTACGACACCGGGTGTCGGCTACTGTAGACTAAATTTACGACGGAGCGCAGCACTAAATATATGCCTACCTTAATCGTGCAAAATTGTGTACGACGTCTGTTGAAATGCGAAATTCAGAAAACAGTACAAATATTCCAAATACTGGCTTATTGCAGCATTTTTATAGACATACACCTCCATACCATGGATAACAAAATATTACTCATGATATTAAATATATACCGAAGGGCAGAGCGAATCGTTGTTATCAACATCAAAGCAGGAAAATATACGTTTTTATTAACCTTTATATTGTATTAACCGTTGTGGAAAAGCGATAACATGGTTCATTATGCCTCTAATAGGTGGCTTGCGAACGATTCAAAGTAACGCAACTTTATTAGGAAACTTTTACTGTTTAGTCTTGAAACTGAATGTGTTAGGACTGTCTTTTCCTTATGCAAAAACTACTTCGTGCACGCTGTGCGCTAAAAGTTTCAGCTTCACTAATGTAGTTTATACAACTACGTTAGATATTCCATTTCGGGTAGGTTTATCCAAGGCTAGCTAGAGCAATCTGATTTCACGAATAGGCGTGATGAAATTGCTTTAATGTATAGCTTTCAATTTCCTGTAGCCGCATTCGAGTCGGCCATAACGTCATACATGCAGATCACGGCTGTGAAACATAAATCATGTCATGGACCTACCTTCCTTGTAACTATGTGGCACCTCGACACTAATGTATATGGGAAGGAAATACATAGGTATATCTATAATGTCACGGAAATATGCATAACTAGGTTAACTAACTTACACATTCGTTGGTGAACTTAGTTAATAAAATAAATAAATGAAATCACCATTGAAGCAACACTACCTAGGTGTAATGGATGCATACGTGATGATGATATTTATAACGTTTATAACGTTTATATGAAGCTACAATAGCCTTATCGCGCCTTATCTGAGCGCAATAAGATAATACTCATTGAATTTTTAAGCAAGTCTTCAACGATATAAACAAAATAATCTTTCTATTGTGATTATAATAGCAAATGATATAAATTTTGTTTTGATACTAAATAATTTAGATCTAAACTACATAGTGGAAGGCTCTTTCTAAAATGATAACTAAAACAGGATGGCTCATAGCCAACTCTTGCTAAACAGCCTACAACCGAAGTCTTAAATAGTGTAGTGTAGTTTACCGAAATAGAAGAATGCGCCTTTCATGAGAATCTTTAAGATTTTATGACGGTCAATATAGGCTACCATGTACGAGTATACACTATTGCTATGAATGCTGTAGAGAGAAAATGCTTTGTTAATCCAAATAGTAATATGGCACTATTCTTAGAATACGTGCTATCAAAAGCTAATTGCGTCCGCTCTGCACTTAGCTTCATCTGGTAACTAAATACACTGTCAAACATGACTTACTAACAAAGGAAACAACATTACCATTTCATTGTTTATGTAATCTTAAATGCAAATAGCGCGTCATCGTATCCCAGTAGTTGAGTACATTAAGTGATTGTGTCGCGTTACTTTGAGTTCAGGCGTGCATACACAAGCCACTCTGTTACGTGGCTGACAAATTTACGAGGCAGGACTACCAAAACCACGAATTGTGCGCACTGCATTTGATGGTAGACGCTGAATGTGAAATTTGGGTTAAGCAGTTTAAATTCGACAATTTATTTTCGGCTATTCAAGATTTGAGGCAGCCATCAAATCCTTAAATGTTTTTGGATAATGAGAGCATTTGATCGTATTCAAATCACTGTAGTTAATTATTTGTGTATGTGTCTACACAATTGCTGAAAATAGAGTTACATAAGTCGCCCCCCGTAACGATGCACTTTATCCGTAAGATTTGCATATAGCGCCTATACGAATACTATACACATGTCTAATTCATATTTAGCTAAACTAACGTTTGTTTTCGCGAATAAGTGGAAATACATAGAACCTCCTTTATCTAAAGCAAACCTTTACAGTATTGAAAATAAATTGCAAGCATCTTACTTAATAAAACTGATTATTTAGTGAGATGCTTGCAAGTTAGCTTACATTATGTACATTGAATATCCATCACGGTTAAGCCGGTTGAGCCAGGACCATTCTCTGGATTTATTTCATTTGTATTCGGCACAGGAAAGTGGGACATGTGTTATTTATGTAGGGTCCCGAGTACCATACAAAGTTTAACAGGCTACTCGAAGACGTGACAAACAATATATAATATGATTATTACAATGATAAAGCACACTTTAGGCTCAAGTTAAACAACATTTTTAACATTTCATATTACAGAAATGTGTTTGCTCAATTTACAGTTAAACTGCATTACAAGAACAAATTAAACCTGGAATGAGTCGAGTCGCAAGAAAAGAGCAAGACTTAATTTAATTATGAGTAGCTAGCTCTCAGGAAAGACATCGCGAAAGGTGAGTTACAACGAATTACCTCGACGACACTCAGTAATGGACTACCAGCTTTTATTACGGTATCAATTTGGTTGAGAAAAATTTACTTTAAGAACAAGATATATTATTTGTAGATGTATATATTTTGAATTTTGTATCTGTAACTAAGTATATGTCTTGGCAATGGATGCAATAAACTAATACTGATTTCAAGAGACTTGAGTATCTGATTACGTAATATAGGAAGATCTTGCTTCCAAAACAGGCTCAGAATATTTGTTGCCAAATAACTAAATTGTTTTTATGGGTGTAATAAAATAATAGGCTGACAGCCAAGTGCCTAGTTTTAACCCCTTTTAACGAGAGCCTATATTCATCACACGCAAGTGTACTTTATTATTTGGATAATTTGCCAGTAAAATTGTGAACAAATACCATTACGATTAAATATATTGTTATTTTTATTTTCAGAGCAGCATTTCTCCTGTCATTTCCTTTAACACATATAAAGACAGACTGTCGTTTTTTCCTCTTCGGTTTTACAAGATCCTCAATTATTAAGAAGCTGCGGCTACGAGGGTGGGTGTAAAAGCATCAAGAATACTTTATGAAGATCGGTCGAGCGTACGAGGAAGACACGTGAGGTACAACATCCGCTACAAGTTAGCACGTGTACAAAGGGGAGGAAGACGTAAAGTTCGGGATACATCGAACGTCGGAGTGACGTTCAGGCCAAGAGAGGGTCACGGAAGCCAGTGATAGCGTTTAAAATTTGACATGGGCTTTTGTGACCTCGTATATCAAAGGGACTGATCGTACTGACTCATTTAAGCATGAAACAAAATGTACGTACGCAGCCTATACATTTGGTTCGTAGAGATGAAGATGTGTGTCATATCTTCAGTCAATTCGGGGTATCAACGGTGAGCAGCTAATGTCCTGTTGTGCGGTCGTTTCGGTTCAGTTGGCTGTGTCTCAGTCGTCAGTGAGCCGGTGAATAATGTTCACCATGCAGATGTATTGGAATTTTACGTGCAGTTGCCGCTTCCTAACTTTGCAACACTTTTTTGTCCGGTCATTCAAATAGTTTTTGGTTGGGCTTGAGTGACTGATAGCTTGTTGATTTTGAGACTAAGATTTTAAGGTTATTACCTAGTTATGGTAAACTTAAATAACGTTTTACATGATTTATTATATAGTCGCCTTTTTATTAATTTCACCGTGTGTTGTGTGTGGTCAGCATGCTATGAATAAGGCAGACTATTCACGGAGACGAAGCAATGTAATAAAATGTTCATGCATTCAAAACAAAACACTTGTGTTACTATTTTATTTAGCTTTACATCTGAGGCACGACTATGCGATTTGATAGCAAAAGTTTAATGAGACAATAACTCCAACTAAATGGCATGTAATACCATTTGCGGGGACCAAAGCCCATGCAAATAGCCAATTGTCCGCAGCGATTAGCTTTCGTATTTATAATGAAGAGCAAAAGTTCCGATTGTGGGGATTCCACACACATATATATCTATAGTTGCAGGTAGTAGTTGTGGGTAGGTATTCGTATATTTGTGTGAGTGGGGTGGCGGCCATTGGCTTGAACAATAATTTGCCGAAGTTACTCTCCCGTTAGGGTCGTTGTTGTGTTCTCTCCTGGAACCATATCCACGGATACATTTTGATATTTATTTTTGACGTAGATGGCAATAAATAAGGGTTTGTAAGAGGCAAAATGGGCAGCAGTAACCAATTTGTAAATAACCTTACTCTATACCTAACTATATAATCCGTTGTTATTTTTGCCCAAATAAATGTGGATAGTGAAATGAACAAGCTTTTGAATTTGTTGATCAGAGTATTTTTTATAATCAAAACTAGTATGTTATCTTTTTTGCTACCGTCTAATGTGTCTATACTGGCTGAACCAACCAAGCAGAGTAAAGGTTTTTAAAAATAGAATAAATCATAATAAAAAGGTTCGGCAATGTATTCATACTCTAAGATCAACTTAGGCGTGGGTGGTAATCTTAGACAATAGGGGAAATCTTTCCTTGTACAGCCAATAATTATAATTATGCTAAGGTTATAGTGTAGATAGATAAGTATTACCTAATTTTCCTTAGGTAATAAATTTGCTGAATATCCTTTAAGTTTTTCTCTAGACACTTTTGAACGTTTGCCAAAATTTGACTAGTATTTCAACAAACTTGCAGTTCCCAATGTCGCATATAACCTGTTGGATCGGCCATGACTTTTCGATTTGTTTATGGCTTGCTGGCACACTCCTTAGATTTGACCATGGTCCACAAAAGGAGTCTCATTGGCGATTCAATTGCACTGACCTACATACACCCATGTATTGGAGCACTAACTAAAATATTGGCATTTTGGGCGATGTATTTCACCAGGCGAAATGATTATCACAGTTTATGGGGGGAGTACCCATTAAGGCAGTGTGCACATGACAAAATTGTACGCTGTTTTCAGTGCTGCAAGCCTTAAAAATGTCACACCGGTTCTGATAGCAATAGTTGGCTGCACGTTCTTTTTGCTTTCGACGTGCGTTTAGGCTCGCAAAAATTCGTACTAAATTAAGTCTTGCTCTTTTCTTGCGACTCGACTCATTCCGGGTTTAATTTGTTTCGTGTGATGCAGTTTAACTGTAAATTGAGCAAACACGTTTCTGTAATATGAAATGTTAAAAATATTGTTTAACTTGTGCCTAAAGTGTGCTTTATCATTGTAATCATTATTATATATTGTTTGTCACGTCGACCTTAATATTGTTACCAAAATGTTGTTAGTACATTAACTGGAGTCAGTTATCTATTACCTTGTGGGTTTACAAATAGTTTCCTGTACTTGTATCCTTTGCCAAGTACTGAGGTACTTTACATCCTAAATTATAAATTGGTTTAGTTTCTCTTTAGGTGAACTTAGTCTTAGGTTGATATATTTTGGTCGTATCAGTAACATAAGTTGTCACAGCCTAGTCACAGATAAATAGTAACCTATTTTAGGTATATATGTTATAGTAGGATGCATTTTAAGAGTTTGTAGGAGTACTCGTAAGACACTCAAATAATTTAATTAAAATCAACTGTACCATCAAGATGATACACAATTTTATAACATCACGCCTGTATTTCCCGAAGGGGTAGGCACAGGTGCACACCCACATTTCGCTAGTTATGTTTTTTAGTTCCCAATGTAATAGGGGGCGAGCGTATTGCCATCAACCGGGCACAAATCCAGACTCCGTGCTCCTAATGGAAAAACCCAGTTACACTGCCCGACCCGGGATTCGAACCCAGGACCTCGTGCTCAGCAGTCACGCTTAGCAACCACTAGACCAACGCGGCACACGATTTTATATTTGCAGTAAAGCTGGGATGTATTATTTACTTAAGGTACTGTTTTAGTCTGTAAAATAAATGCAGTGAAATTCGACGTTGTAATAGGTACAAATTGGTAGCCTGGATAATGAAAGATAATAGTTTGGTTTTAGTTTACATTATATTCAGGAGCCATAGAGAATATTTAATCAGTATATTGTTGGCTTTAATGTAACATGATGCTACCTACTAGTTTCCTACCACTACCTTTGTGCTTTACTATGTGGGTGTGGCTTAAATGGTCTACACTGGCAAGTTTATAAATATTAACAAATTGTTTCATAAAAGCATTTCCTACATAGAAGTTTTAAATAAAAACAACTAAACATTGTTAGTGTACCTTTATTAGTCTTTATTAACGACTTCATAAATATTTTACCTATAAACAAATCATTTGATAGAACCCTTTTCTACATAGTAGTCAAAACTAAAACAACTTATCAATATGTCGCAATTTGTCTTTTCAATTTGTTACTCTCAGTTGTTAATGAAGCTTCCATTGAAAATGCTACCAAATACGAGTAGGTATGCGTTGTTTGCTGTATTTTCATCGAAAGAAATCCAAGCATCAGGTTTTTAACTATACTAGAACGTTTCCTTTGTGATTAATACACTAATGCGCTATGATTAACTCTTCAAAGGCAGCGCGCGTGTTCGTTACGCTCTTTCCTAGCGCAGAATGAACGCACTTTTAAATTTCATACCACGCCACTCTGCCTTTAATTAAAACCTAAACGGACCTTTAACTTGTTTATTAATTAAACATCCATTTGGAACAGCTAATCTTAATACCAATACATGTTTTTATGAAGAGGAAAGAAAAGATAACTGAAATTCAGAATCCAAAGAACACTCATCGATTATTGCTACATCGAATAATATTTTTGTTACGTCCATTGACCTAGATACATATGACTTCCGTTACCTTTCAGTACAATTATTTAACTTATCCCGCGTCGAGGCACTTTCGCTCTAAATAGCACCATTGACGGGTGTTGGCGGCGGGACGCTGCTGCGCGGGGGGATGGAGCTAAAAATAGACGACCGCCATAGTGGGACAAGGCCATGCTCTCCGAGCGCCTTAACCCGGCTACGGCACAGGTACGGCTTACGAACATCCTTGTGATTAATCTTAGCGTATTTGAGACGCCGTTCGAGTGTTGGATTAGACGCACTTAGAGGAATCTCAAACGTCTCTCATCGATTTGTGTTGTGCGGCTTAATATCAAAGCTGAGATGATCGTCAATGTGATTCGCTAGTTCGCGCCTAATGGAGTGGTATATGTATGAATTTACATCTACATTCAACATAATATTATACATTTTGTAATGGTGGTGTGTTTTGTAATATACGAAAAAGCTATCGTTAGTTGTAAACACAGAGAATTGAGTTAAAGAAACCTTTCGTAAACACAAAACAAGACTACAATAAATGATGATATAACTAAAAAAATATTACCAAAAAGATCTTTTGTAACCACCATAAACGAGGTAACACATTGATATTACCATTGGTACTCCTTTCGTAGGTGACCGCAGAGGGCGAATTGTAGACAAAGAAGATTACACAAGACTGCCTGACCCTTCGCCGGTCATAATAATTCAGCAGTTAATTTTAAACGACAAAGGTTTACATTAACATTTTATTATGGGCGTAAATTATACCAGTTTTAATAAAAATGGAAATATTAAATACCGACGTTCGAATATTTATACTTATAAACAAAATATAAGATAGGGAGAATTCATCAAATTGCTTAGGTAAATTAAAAACGTACTGTCGGATGTCGGTGTGTTAAATTTGTAAATAAAAAATAAATTACAATTTTATTGCCTATATATTTTTACTACATTAACAAACCAATTAATTTTTAACAGTATTTATACTTTAATTTGGATGATCATGCAATGAAAACAGTGTTGTTATAAAGAGTTTACAGATATTGATGAAGAGAATAACGTGAATGCGGCTGAAAACTGTCAGAAAACCGTCATTAATAATAGCCGCATTTTGTTCTCACTGCTCCAAGATTAACGACGCTCAACCCTTTTTTTAATTATGCGGCATTTGTGCTAAGAGTGGCTGAGTTTTTAATTTGTCTCCAACGAGTCTTCGTTAAGAACGTAAAACTTGTACCAAATTAGAAACAAAAGCCCTTACGTAGAAATTACTCCGATGTGCTCTGGGCTAAAATGTAGGTGATACAGTATCTCGTAAATTCCATTTAGCAGTCGCGTGTACGATTAAAAAGTTGCGGCAAATGTGAATTTATTTAATATAGTTTTAACTATCCTGCCGTGCGAAACAGTCATTACTCGACCCTCGCGATGATATATTAACAGATAATTGCAAACTACCTATAAGTTTGCGAGCGCGAAAGTTTTTAGTAAGGCATTCATGTATACATTTCATGAAAATAGATGTGAGTATCTTACATTGAGAATGTAGGGCTGTAGGCTGTTGATCAAGTTCGAGATGTATACGTTGCGGCTTTTAAGAGACCTGCATTCATCCACTAGATGTGTCTGAGAGGCGGTGAATGCCATTTTCGACGGAGGTATGAAAAGGAAAAAAGCGCTTTGCAAGCACCTGTGTATGTATTCATTCTTTTGTTCGCGGAGGGCGGTAGAGAGCACGCGACGAGTCGCTAGCACGCTCGCCGCCACAAATTTTAGGATATAGTAGATATCCTACAACGTATACGTATATTAATATAACAGATAGATCTTATTGACATGGAGGAAATATCATTATCGACAGGCAACAACATGATTTTATTGGTCGCGAAGATAAACAAACAAGCTTCGTAAACAAATTTGTATTCCCTATGGAAATATTTACGTAAACAATGCTCTGATACATGTTAATAAAAGGCTTCGGTAGTTATGCAGTAATAGATGCTATTAGTTACATACTTGGTTAGAACTAGGATAAGGTAACGAGCTAAGTAAGATATGCGGTTATCATTAGCAGGTCTGTGTTTCGCGTCACAATAGCGGTGTCCGGTACTCATATACCTAGAGGGACTGCAGTAACTCTGCAGGTATATTGCGTTTAACACAAGCCACAGAACAAGTTACATTATAAACACGTTATGTTCGAAGTAAGACGTGTGTTCGTTGTGCTACACTGAACACACGACGGAAGTTTAAACATTCTGAGAAACTAGTCCTAAATACCTTTTGAGTCTTAAAGAGGCTCAATGAACACGTTGACGTTATTCAAAAGAAAAGCGGGGGTCGGGAGAGGCATTTAACTGAGGTGTACAAGAAGGTTTTATGTGAACTGAGCGGGTATTACCCGAGAGTTCGTAAGACGACGATAATGTGCTCGCGTGTACGTGTTCTGTTTAAAAATCTCTTTATACCTCCCCGTCTCGTATCTACTTAAATGTATATTGCTTATTGAATTTAATAATCCGCTGAACTTAATAAGACATTAATATATACGAGGAAGGTATTAAGGTATATAAAGAAAATAAATATCTAGATCCGAATATTAACATTTTATAGTATTAACATACTTCATCTCCGTAAAGCATAAGTATGCAAAATTTATATTATTGTAAATGTGTTCAGATGATACATGTCTTGCCTTTTATCACATCCGCTTGTTTGTGTCACCGGAATACACAAACAACAAGGAAAAAAATGATATCGGATACCCAAAGGATTCGCAATACGTTTGTGTATTGACGACTATCGACATTGTCAGCGGAGGGCATCCGACGGCACAAATTGCTGTGCCAACGGGAAAATTAACATCAACAATAGATAAAAATGCGAACTGCAGTAATTATCCGGTGGCTTGCAGTGCAAAAGAGCATCTAGGTTGTTGGTGAACGTGGATTCTCGTTAGTGCGGGGCAATATACCTCATGCTAATGAGGTAGAGGCAGGCGCAGCGTGGCGGTAATGAGCCTCCGGCCATGCTACGCTATCCCGCACTTACATGCTACAAGTTACATATTAAGCTAATTTTGTTACATTTAATAACATTTACATTTATTGTTTGCTGTAACTAAGAACGTCAATGTGATAAGCACGTACTACGCCGTAGCGCGAATCGTAGCGTGTTTAATATCTATGTGTCCATGAAACTTTCTTAGTGTTTAAATAAATTCTAGCATCTCTCGAATTCTTTTTTGTGTAAATGCACATTGTTTATAAAAAAATGGCATGATTCTGACGTGTCTGGATATGTCAATTCGAGGCAGTTCGTCAATAACTGTATTGTAAATACTCGTACGTGCCACGTTTGAAGCAATCGCTTTAATTGTTCAAATGAAAGCTAAAAAACGGCTTTTTTAACGTACATATACAAACATTTCTGCAATCGAGCTCACTCGCCGCCACCCGACGGTTTTTGTGAACGCAAAAGCACATTCAATACAAAACATTTCCATTTTAGAACGCTAAATTTACCTCCAGTACACATCGCGAGCCGTAAGATTATTCGGAACGCGATTTAGACATAAACTGGGTATAAGAATTTATACCGGTTCGATATTCAAATGTGTCTATTTTTCTAGCATATTACCGCTTGCAGCTCGTATGTAAAGTGCCTATATAAACCTGGAATAAGGCTTATATAATCTGCAATTTAGCTTTATTGAGCTCGATATATTTTTATATGGAAATTGGAATTCCTTAGGGCATACTAGTATTACATTATTACTAATATTGAACACACGGTAATGCAAGCATCTTTTAAGGATTTCCTATTACTTTTATGGAAGTTGTAATCGATAAGGAATAGAGTTACTTACTTTTTATCGATTTTTACAATCTTCATAAAAGTTCATCACAAAAAAGATATAAGAATAACAATAAAAAAATAGCAACTAATAAAACATTTGTCCTGCTTCAAAAAACTCTGAATTTGAAATAATACCTATAAGCCGAGATTTTTTACTTCTTTTCTTTTACGTCCATATCTTTCCGACTTTGAATTACTTTCATAATTTACTTGTGAAGTAGGACACTGCTACGACTAAAATTCTCGTAAATTATAAATTTCCCACTTTAGATAAACAAGGTTTATGTAAATAGCATTATTTGCATATATTTTTGCAAAATTTTCTTCGTTGTAATTGAAAATATTGTAATTCAAGGTTATAAAGTAAACAACTGATAACATCCATTGTAATATTCTTTTGTTCTGAACGGTCCGTAGTTGGGGCGATATTACGTACTTTCTGCTTTCGTAAGTGCCTGAATTTTGTTGAAAGGAAAAGCACAGCCTACTTTTGTTTTCCAATGAGTGTGTTTTCTTTATAATGGTATCCTAAGGCAGCGGCGCGGTATTGTCTTCGGGTATACGAAACAATAAAACCCGAGAGTTCTGTAAGACGGGCGAGACGAGCTACTTCCATTCCTTTTTAAATTCGCTCTAATCTCTTTTCTTCAAATTATAAAGTACAACTGAGTTTGGAGATTCTATTGCCTAAGTATTAATTGTGATTTACTGGCCCAGAATGGAACAGTAGGTGACAAAATTATGTTTAAGCCAAATAAAGGAATAACATATTTTTCTTCTTCTGTAAAGTTTAGAAATTTTCATATAAGTATATGATAAGTGTTTTATAAAAAGAAACTCCTTAACTATTATAAAACAAAATAAAATATATAACTATGATAAAATTAATATAAAATCGTTGCTACGAGTTTTAAACCGCCATGACATATTCCGACGCTTAGTCAGATCTTATAACATGGCATGTAGCACCAAATGGGTCAAATTAAACAAGGCAGTTACGACACAGCGATTAAAAACCAAAGTTATTTCCAGGAGGACACAGTTCATGACCGAGCTTTGGAAAACCTTTAGCAAAACTCTTATTACAAAACACCTTCCGTGATAAACAGGAGTATTGTAACAGACAACGAACAAACAGGTTTACTGCTTCGGGCTCTGAATTTATTTGAAACGAATGTTTTCGCGAAGAATAAAACCGGGTGTTAGTTGTTTTTGAAGGCTGTGTTTGTGAGGCGTGTCGCCATATTGTCGTGGCAGCTCGTCAACAAGCCAGCGCTCTAGTGCCTCTAGTTTCTGGATAACACATTTAAAGATCACCACTTATAATAACAAAAAGCTTTGTATAAGTATTTTTTGGAAGAGCAAACTATCACACTAAACACGTTACATTAGTAACTTCAAATAAACTGAATATTTTAGATTACCAGGATAAAAATCTCAAATTCTATTCTATCTCACTAAAAAGCCGATGAAATATCTTCTTCTATTATATAGATGGAACATTTTCTCCCTCCGTAAATCGTCTGAAATAGGAAACGTCTCGGAGAGATCGGACCACCTGGCGACTATATCTTACCTACATTTTGAATCCGGGGATACAAAATATTCTTCTACCTTTTGTTGCTTAATCGCGCGTGACGGTCAGGGGCGTTCTGCTCAGTACACTGACTGAATACCAATTGAACTTGCGATACCTCCAAATTATCATTAAGGTTTAAAGTTAAAAAATGTGCGAAAATTACGGAATTCATCAACGGAAGTCCATTAGACACTGGCCTGTAAAACAAGTATCACACTTTTAGAATTGAATTTACTTTTTAAGGAAATGAAAAGTTCGAAATAACAAGGAGTAGAAAGAAACTGTAAGTATACCTTCATGCTATAAATGATTTTTTTTAATTTAAATCACTAACTTCAATACTGAACAAAAAAATAAAGCTGTGTACTTAGTTTTACAGGCCAGTGTAGTTTGAAGTACATTTTTACGTACAAAAATATAAATCCTTAAGAGTAGACAAGGTATCTGGCTACCCTGAGTTAGTTACTAAAGCCTAAACTATGCTGTTCGTTAAGTAAAACAGGGCTTTACTTCAAGGATAAGAACGTAAAGGTGAGCGGTAATGAGCGCCGCGGGGTGAATAGTTAGGCTATTTTATAACTTTAGGGTATTACTTAACTTAACAGTAAGAAAGGATAAAAGCCTGTTATCCGTTTTGGAGAATCTACTTTTGCTTATAGAAAGCTCTTTACATTTTAGAAATTATTTTCAACATAATTCCGAGGCTTAATTTTGCTATAAACTAACCAAAGAGGAGATTAGAGTCATACCATAGATTCGTAAACATTGGAATAAAGCCGGCCATGCGGCGAATGGTGTGTCCATGTGTGTTGGTGATTTGTAGCCGGTTACAGTTTAGGCATTATTTCAGGTGCTGCGGTGACGGGGTGTGGTTTGGGGGCCACAGCCTTCCGACGTTTGATTTATTATGTATGGGTACATTCTGTGTAAGTCTGCGGAACAAACATTTATGATATTTTCGAATGATGAGACGTAAAAAGCTTGACGTGGGACGGGCTTGTAATGTCTCGCATTTGTAATAAGCAGATATACATCATGCGTCTTATATTTTGTTATTAACTATTTTAGTTACTCATAAGTGAGGTACCAGGTACAGTAAGTAATTAAGGTGTCATTTTATTTATCATTATGTTCGATTACCTAATCTGAAATCATATTAGATTAACTCCTACGTCAAGGCAACCCACCTTTTATTAAAAAAAAACTGTTTACAGCGGCAGCAGGAAATAAAAATCCAAGAGTAGGTTTCACTTGAAAATAACGTAAGTACGTATCTGTACATAACCCGGCTCACTGTCGTATCTTAATGTAACACAACCTACCAAAAGTCCGAAGACTCGGTATAGATGTGATATGTACTACACTTTCAGCAATGGAATTATAAGTAAGATATATCATTTTATGGGATTATGTTGCTAGCTTTTGCACAAAAAAGATTTGCCAACCCTTCGGGGGTTATACACGTTTATATATTAAATGCGTTTATAACATTACGTATTATGTATGTAAAGCCACGGATCCTACTTACCAACGATATAAATAATTGGCCACTAGGATCCAAAAACCAATAATAAAGGTACAATTAAAAAGTATTTGCCGAAACCAGTGTTTATTTTAATAATAAAGTATTAATAAATGTAGAGTCGTTTCAAATTGCAATTAATATTGGCATCAAGTGATTTCCGATAGCTGACTAAAGCGAACGCCACATGAATGACACATCGTTTCATTCAATTTGTAGTATGTTCACAGTTTCCAATGTGTAAATGTGTTTGTGATACACACGTTAATATAGGTAGAGGTGTTTTTAACAGTACGGCTTGTTTGGTTTCACGTGTGTATTTATCTGTGGCTTAAAATATTTGATGTTGCTAAATTGGAAATTATGTGTTTTTGACTGGAATACATTTTCGAGAATACAATAATTGTATTCTTAATCCCGAATCTCCACGAATATTGGCAACAAGCTGATTAAAAACTATTATTTAAAAACTTAAAACTTTAATTAAGGTACTTATACTCTGTATGTTTGGATGTAAGGGTAATCTACGAAGCTATCCATCTGATTCATACATTATTTAAGCAATATCGATGGGTGGACATATTATGCTCAAAAAACGCGAATAAATTGTCTAAACACGCGAGGTTCTGGGTTAAAACCATACAAGTAAAATATAAAATGCTAATAAAGAAATGTTTTCAAAGTCAAAAAGTAGGTTCAATCGGAAAAGGGGTATCTTCAGGTCATCGCTACATCTGCGTTGTTCAGTAAACTCCACTCTACAACTCGTTTGCCCATTCGCTATCGGTTTAAGCTTCGCAAATAGGGATTTTCTACATATAATATGATGCTTTCCGTTCTAGATCGCCGTTGTTGTTGAAAGTGAAGAGTTTCATTCCACTAGGAATTTTCTTTTAAAAAATAAATATGGAACAAAAATATTACCAAACTGCTTTAAATCTGTGTGGAATAAATAAGTAAGTTAGGAGAAAGCCCTATAATTATAATGGAGTATATTTTACTTGCGACAGCTGCGATTTACAATCCTACTATCCTACTAGTCCTACTTCCTACTAATATTATAAATGTGAAAGTTTGTGAGTATGGATGTGTGGATGTTTGTTACTCTTTCACGCATAAACGGCTGGACCGATTTGGTTGAAATTTGGTATGTAGATAGGTTATACCCTGGATTAACATATAGGCTACTTTTTATCCCGAAAAAATGTAGCGGGTAACACCGCGGGGCGCAGCTAGTAATAATATAAGTAGTAGTGCTAAACTAGTAATTAGTAAATTAAAATGGTTTACTTTGATATATAAAGTTATGATTACACGGAATTCTGATTGACTATCCTCTCTCGCCTAGCTCAAGACCTTTTTATTAGGTCCGCTTAGGCAATCAAACCTCCAAGAGACGCCTGCGGGTAAAATAAAAGGCAAAAATATAAGGGCTAATCATTATCACTACAGCATGAGCTATTTAGCCGACAGGGAGGCACCTAACGAAGACGACAGGAGGCCTACTGCTAAAAAGCGAACACGAAGTTTTGGCTGACGGATCCTTTGTATTTTGACGTTTACAACAAAGGATCTGTCATCAGATCTTCGTGTTTGAATTTTGGAAAACCCTCAGGTATTTTGTTAACGCCTACTAAGCACCTTCTATTGTTTATATGTTGTCACAGTTTCACCTATATTTGTAGCTCCCAATTTTTTCACTAGTGTGATACAGCCTTGCAGTTTTATTGTAGCAATATCGGATTACAGCTGCAATAGACGCTTTGGCTTAGCTAAAAAAGTAAAAAGAATGATTGCAATCACAGGCTAACGAATGTACCGAAATAGAAAGAGATACAATTCGACTTATAAAAGGCTCTGATTGCATGTTATTTTTGTTGTAACATCCGCGGAAAGATATCATGTATAGGATAAAAATAATCAGTCAATTATTTATAGAGCCAAATAGCACTACTATGTGAAGATTCTTGGAATTGGTCTTTAATTACTGTTGGAGTTGTCCTTAATTCGCTCTTAATTACCTGCAGCGTTCCCTTTAAAAGTTCCGATTCGTCTACGGAAAGTATAACTTGCATATTGTCAAGTGAGAGAGAAAGTACTATAAATATAAACAACGGCTGGAGACGCTCCTGCCTCGGGAGTAATGTAAGATAAACTTATCCAGTTAAACTTTCCGAGCCATTTGTGTGCGGTGGCTTCCCATATAATTCTTTGTCTCGATTTCACGGCAAAGCCGTGTTTGCGTGTACCCCGACGTATTTTGTTGATAAATATAGCTTAAATATAAATACTGAACTTGTATGGCTCCTGACGTAATACACGTTAATCTGTTTTCTTCAGACTAATAGTAGAGTATAATGTTGTTTAATGTCTCTTATCGAGAAGTTCTTGTCCGTGGCCCAAATACTATTCAGCGAACCGTAAACTAGCTACTTTAATCTACCAGACTTTTCGTAGATAAATGTAAATCGTTCTCGTCCATTCTTTGCTTTTATGGCCGTCTGAGGAGTTATAAAGAAAATCCTTTTTATTTCTAATTCCAGAAATTGTTAAAACGGTGGGCGTTCGTAAAATTTTAAAAGACTTAATAAAAACACGATTAAAATGAGTTAATTAGTTGTTACGCGAGACTCAAAAGATTTTAGAAAGGCATAAAAGAGAATCTTATAATAATTGCTAATGACGTGAGGAAGCGTTGATGGAAACTGCGCGGTAATTAATCAATAGCAGTCAGATGTCGATTCAAGATGACTCCGAGAATTAATTGCGCTACTAACTCATGTATATGACGTCACTATTTGTAATGTACGTGAAATGGAGACAGTAACTTTGCTGAGCAAAACATCAAGGTAAAGTAATCACATGAGCCGTTAATGTAAAATAATTTATTCACGCTGTGAATTATGATGCTAGGTATTCTCATTGCTGATTCTGAGGCTTAGATAACAAATGTGCTGTATTTAACGTAGGCGGATTGCGGGCTTGCGGCTACTTGTAAACTAGCATTGCATGTAGTAGTCTATAGCATCCTGTTATTAAACTTTCTGTACACAATATAACCTCTAAAAATAGTAGGGAATTGAAGTAGGATCCGCGCAATAAATCGCGCTCTTCCGTCGGTAGGTTTGGCGCCTCTCGGGAAATTATTGACGTTTTCTGTCGAGCAAATTTCCATGTTGTTGCAAATCAACGTCCACAGAGAGGTGGTGTAAACATTATTCATATCCGTAACTCATGTGTTTATTTTACTACAACTTTTGCAGAAGAGAAAATATTAAAGTGTAATAAAAATAAAAAAGCCAAAAGAACAAAAGTTGGTTATATTGATGTTCTTATATCGACAGAAACTGTGAAAAGCTCATGCTATGGGAAAAGATTAACCAGACAGTAGTTCTGTAGTAGGGTGACTACCCAGTGAGCAGTGAATTATCATTAGAAAGTTGCAACTTGTGAACGCTCCTGTAATGCATTATTTTTTAAAAGTTTACACTATTCACAGTCCATTTTAAATGAGGACCTGGATACTCTTTATTTCCACAGTAGCAGAGATTAAGAGTAAAAATAAATGCGAAAACGTGGAAAAATATGATCAAACATTAAGTGGTCAGCTGTAAAAAATGGGTGGGAATAATTCATGTTGCAAATATTGTACAGAAAGTAGAAAAAACTTTTTACAATAAAAACATACTATAATAAAGAAAAAATCTGTCTGCGTCAGTGTTTGATCATTTGTTTTGTGCTTCAACTAAAGTGTGTAGTAACAGAAAATGTTTTGAAGGAGGATTAAGGTAGAATATATTATTAGTTTTAAATGTATGTGTAGCGGTATAGGGCTGCATCAGCGTGTGACTCCGCATGAATGAAGCGGCTCGGCGGCTGGACCGATCGATATCGGGGCTAAGTGATGACCACGTCGACTTTCTGCCGGCTTACTGATCGGATACAAACTGTTCCCGTAACTTGCTAATGTTATTTAAATGACGTCATAGCAAGAGTTTAATTCCGTGACGTGTTTTTTTTTTCAATTCATTTTGCTCATAGATTTTTTAAACTTACTAATTCATTTTAAATTAAAATCTTTGTATTAAGTACCTATATGTTAAGTGACTTATAATGTGTAAACCCTCGACGAGAGAATGTTTCATTAAAGTCATCTGATTAATTTAAACAAAGGAGTAATTGTGACGAAACTCTCTGTCCCTAATAAATCCTTCTACTGCACTGCTTTCATTTTATCTTATAATATTAAAAATTATTTCGTTTAACTCTTTATAAAAATCAAACACTGAAATACAATAAAATATATTTTTTTAAAGTTCTATTTCGCTATTGCCAAGAATGCGGTCTTACGTGAAAATTGTCATGAATATTATAGTCGTCTTAAACCACCACTGAGCTACTTAAATAAATTGTAACTGTGTTGTGGCAACTTTGTTGAAATCAAGTTATACGAGCATAAAGTTCTTGTGTGTGAGGTGTACGTATATGTGTGTGTGTGTGGGCACAACAATTAGGCTAACGTCATTATGGTGTGAAGTCACGGAAACCGCATAATATTTTGTAAGGGGGGACAAAGTGGCCTGTGATTCTTTTGTGACCGCTCGCTTTTGTTACCGGAGACATAGATTAATGCGACTCCAGACTAAGTTCTGTAACAAAATGTGAACCGAACTATCATTTTTATAGCGGAGATATTCTATAACCGGATGGGTAATAAATTATGCGAACACTGTCACAACAAAGGTATTGTTTTAAAAACTAGCGCACCGTAGTAGCTGTAAGTTTTCGTATTATGAAAGAGCGAGTTAAAACTTTCAGTAATTTACGTAAATATTACGCCATTGGAAGTAGGTTATCGCGATAAACTAACTATATTTATTGTCATTTGACCTAAAAAAAGTTCACAGCAATCAGTGTAAAATAGTATAATTACGTTTCCGTGAATATCGCAGTAAAATGTAGATACAGGGTGTATAATTGTTAGGTGTAGCGGAGCCGCCATTACACTAACGAGTTTAATGAGTAAGCAACTTACTGATGTATCTGCTTAATTGACTGCGATCGTTATGTGCACCGCATGTCTTTTTCAAAGTTAATCGGTGGACGTTGAGTCAATATTCAGCGCATACATCGACTATATTTTTTTCTACTTATACTGCATTATTTCTAATGGTTGTATTTATAAATACTTAACTTTTTAATGTCTGTATTTTTTTTATTTCTTTAAATAATCCAATATATTAAATGTTAGTTCTACTAAACATAATTGTGTTGCTGGTGGTCAAAAAAGTACGTCAAATAAAAATATTTTAATTTGATCCGACTGTTTGCTAGTCGCCTGAAACCGTCATTAAAATACTTCGTGTCCTCGACTAAAATATTATGTTTCTACGAATGTAGTTTCCTCTACTCTCAAACTACTGCAAAATCATTATACGAGAGGCCTATAAACGAGGTCTTGAATTCTCAAGATTTAACTCAAATATTTGCCAAGTAAATACCTTCTCGCTTTTATGAATAAAACATTGAGCGCAGATTAAAAGCGATAAAACTAGCGCCTGAAAAAGGTAGGTATTATTTGAAAATTAACTTTTGCGAGTGGATCTCGTAACAGTTTGGACATTGCATGAAATTGGATGGTCTAATTCGCGTATGTACTGATTAGTGTTTTGATTGCGTCAGCTTTATATTGCAGGATAAAACGTACGTCAACTAGTTAGTCCAATAAAAGGCAATTTGACTAGGATAGGTAGTGTTGGCTAGTTTCCTAGGAAATTTCCAAACGGGCCTCCCAATTGCGCGAGGCTCCGATGAATTTCCGGCGGCCGGCTCCATATTTCCTGAAAATGACGAAGTGATCATATGTGCTGTAGTGTGACCTTCGTGAACGGTTCACTATATCACCAATCTCTCGAGTGTTATTAATATGCAAGTTTGACGCTGGGTTCGATCATCGTTCTCGCGTAACAACTGAGTGGTTGGTTAAATCTTGTTAGAATCTTATTGCAGAATACGATGGTAGTTTAAATTCTGGAGCACGCAGAATATTTTGCCGGGTACCGATTATTTTAACCGAGCGTTCGCGGCCCACCTTGTTAAGAATAAATGATGGCGATGAATATTTCTTCTTATACGACGTTCTGACATCGGTACGGATTAGGGCCTGTCAACTTTGAAACGGAGTGCTTTAGTTTTATCGCACCGATTAATTTGTATGAAATATTTATTGTGGTTACGATATTTTTCGAACAAATTTTTGTTTTTACTTTTTCTCTGGGTATTTTATTTATTTATCGAACGATTTATTGACGACAGATTCATCATATGCACTAAATATGCAAAGCGATAGGCTCGACCCCTTACATAGAAACCTAAAATATAACTGGCGAAATGTGGGTGCACTATAGGCACACCTGCCACACCTCTGCCTACCCCTTAGGGGAATACAGGCGTGATGTTATGTTATGTAAAATGAACATTCTGCGTAAAACAGCGTTAAAATATTTCATCTGTATTTGAAGCCTATAAGTAGAGCCTTTGTTGACTGCTACGGATCCCCCTAATTGGGTTTTGTTCAAGAACAGTAACCGAGAAAACCGAACTCTAGACACAATTATAACGTATCAATTAAAACAAACGAGGCATTGTTCTGGTTATGATAGATAGATGCACTCATGTGCCCACAAGCAAATGCCTCCTGGAATGTATCTAACGTAATGCGATGAATGATGATGATCTTAGGATCTGTATTATGCAGAAAACGCGACGGTCTATGACAGTTTTCTTGTTACAGATATTGTCAATAATTCTGTCGCGGGTCACCTGCCCCCATACCATGAACTCTTAAAGCAGGATAGTATACGATGGCGAAGCGAGACGCCGCGCGCCGCTGCGTGCAGTAAAATGCGGCGTCGCGCTTCCACAACGTAAACTGTGCTGATTTAAAAGTACCTGGTAAGGGGGCTGAGCCGTGTTTCTGATAAATGTACAATATTAACTTTCCTAACTAATGCAAGTGTGAAGAATTTTGTAGATTTCCGAATCACATTAAGACAATCCATGTGTTGGCTCATATTTTCTAAAAATAAGTGTTCAATATGTTTTATGAACTTGTTTGAATGTATTTACGATAGTAATAGCAATAAATTATTTGTTTTGAAAACTTCCTTTGGTTTCGTGCAGTAAACATGTCAACACGCCACTTTTTATTCGCTCAATAAAACAGCTATCATCAATTTTTTCGCGTGAAAGCTAGTAGCCATTATATTATGAACATGTTACACAACAAATTTATTTTAATATTTATTGCGCTTCTGAATTCTTTGTATTCCGACCGATAGCTACTGGGAGGTCTGTCGAGTCTGGTAAGTTACGACTGGTAAGTTGGCTGAAATGTTACCGATATTATACGTGTAACGTACCGACTTTGCCAATAAAACGTCGGTAATCAGCGTTCCAACTTAGTAAGTCCTATATATATAAATGTTTTGCACAAACAGAGTCGTAAAATTTCAGCGGTGCCTGGGTTGGTACTTAAATCCCAAGAAATAGCATTAAAACGGCGGCTCCCGCAGGTAGACTCATAGATAACATGGTGTCGACGCCACTATTACGCAGCAGCGACCGGCTTCCTTCAACTTCGTCTTGAAGTAATTGCATTTATTTTGTGTGTTTAGTATCTATACGAAGGGAATGTTTGCGTTCATTCAATTTGCAGCGTGAAGCCCCTGAGGGCGGTAATCCCTGGCTTAGGCCTGTTGCGTCCTGCTTTTGATACTCCTCCGCGCATGACGCCGTGCTCTCATCGAATACTTTTAATACCTGATGTATGTTTGTGGTTTTGTATTCTTTAAATTAATGTTGAACTTCGTGTCCTGCGCATCGCGACAAGCAAAGCCGTGATGAGATAACTTATATAAAATACTTGTTCCATATTAACTAATATTTATGAGATTGTTAGCACGTCACGCTGCTTCTGTATATAGTACACATTCATACGTAAATACTTAAGCGATTTGTATTGCTACGGCCGCGGCGCCGCGCCGCGCTCCGGGATAATAGCGTCCCGCAAAAATGTACGATACATTTTCGTAATGAGTGCGTGTTGGTTCTGTTTTCAGCCCCCTGCGACCCAGAAAACGGGAGGTGCACTTTAATATAGCTCGGAACTGAAGCGAATGCCGGATTTTCTATTCTCGGCCTTGTCTGTCAAGATTTATGTGTTGTGCCCCTTTAGGTTTTTGCAATATCCCGCGCGGCACACAAACCCACACTGATTTGTTTCTCGCTTTGGCACGTTTTATTTCGTTTGAGTTTTCAGTATTGTGTTCTGCGTTTTAAATACAGGTTTCTCTAATCTCGATTCTGCAATAAGCTGTACTTGTTTTGCCTATATTATTATAATTTGGGTAAGGTCGTATGATTTAGGTTTATAAAAAGCTATCATACAAACTTTATTTACAACACATGACATAATTATATACACCAAAAAATATAACATATACAATCTACCTATACATTAAAACTAAACAGATATTTAAAAATACTTTAAGTACCTGTACCTTAAATATAAAACTTAACCGATGCCGATTAGTACACCCACATTTCGCCAGTTATGTTTTTTTAGGTCCCAATATAATAAGGGGCGAGCCTATTGCCATCAACCGAGCACAAACCTAGGACCTCGTGCTCAGCAGTCGCGCTTGGCAAACACTAGACCAACGAGGCAGTTACTTGAAATATTATGTACTTTATTTGATACTTAATATTTAGTATGAAAATAGGTATTACCGCACGACCTTCTTTAACTGAAATATTATATATAATCATTATCATCTGAGGTTAAGAAAACACTTACTTAGCAGAGTGTCTCAAAGTGAATGAAGGGTTCTTAATGTCAAGTTCATTTATAGCACGGATCATCTCCAGTAGGGTTAAATTAAAATAAGGATTTCCCTCCGCTGCCGCTCTACTGTATCTGGTCAAGGTAGCGGTCACAGTTACATGACACCAATAGCTAAATTCAGCTGACCTGAAAAGCTAAATTTACAGAAGTATTTTCATAATATTTACATGAAGAATATTTCAATCAGAACCAACATCATAGCCATATTAGGCAAATACTTACTTAAGTTTTTATGGTTTAACATTTCTAGTAAGATTAGCCAAAGCCACACATTAAGCTCAATTGTTTTAACATATGACCTTTCTTTCTTTCTGAATGATACTATACTACAACATTACTTATACTAAATCACACCTGTAAATTTGTCATAGACTTATTTCTTTAGTAAGAGCAACCAAGTAAATTGATAAGCCAGAAAAAACACATACAGACGAATTGAAAACTCCTTTTCGATGTCTGTTCAAAAACGCTTAACTACTTTGAAAATTGATTGGTAACTATAAATACCTATATGTAGGTATATATTTAAAAATCCAAAAAATACTGTTGACTTGGTGTAATCCTACTAATATTATAAATGTGAAAGTTTGTGAGTATGGATGTGTGGATGTTTGTTACTATTTCACGCATAAACGGCTGGACCGATTTGGTTGAAATTTGGTATGTAGATAGGTTATACCCTGGATTAACATATAGGCTACTTTTTATCCCGAAAAAATGTAGCGGGTAACACCGCGGGGCGCAGCTAGTAAATAATACTGAACGATGAAGGGTTACGTTCGTCTGGAGGATAAACTCCTTATTTCCTCCACTCGTCTACCGTCCTCCTTATAAATGGAGAATGCTTAGTCGAGGACGCATTGTCGTGTCATTTTTCAAATATAATCCCATTACATTATGTTGATGAGTATCCGAAAGGAATAATGATGATACAGCTATTATAACAGACGTGAAATATTGCTTCGATATCGTACTTATTAATAAAGATATCATATACGTGATTAGTCGTGCGGAAATACTCAGATAGTTAGACCTACAGTTTGCAGTTCAATAATCGTTATCACACTAATATTATAAAGGCGAAAGTTTGTGAGTGTGTTTGTATGTTTGTTACTTCACGCTCAAACGGCTCGACTGATTTTGATGAAATTTCATGTGGAGGTAGCTGACACCCTGGATAAGCACATAGTCTACAATTTATCCCAAAAAGATTTAGTGGGTAACACCGCGGGGCGCGGCTAGTAATAATTATTTCACGAAGTACTCAGGTAAACTTGTGCATTTTATGGTACTAACTTTTACCCTCGGTTTCGTCCGCATAAATAGGCTTCCTTTCTCGGGTCTTAAACGTTCCAAAAAACAAATTTCATCATAATCCGTTGAGTTTAGTCGTGAAGGCGTAACAGACAGACAGTCAGACAGAGTTACTTTCTCATGTATACTATAAGTATGGATAAAAAGTAATACCTACCAAATACTGGCAACTTTTAAACTAAACCCAAGTTACCACCGATCCCTTATATATGCTAATAAGTTTATTTTAAGAAAACATTTGTAAAAGAGACCCAATGCAAATTACTGGGGGGTCAAAGACGAGCTTATCTAAGTCGAGGCAATTTGTTGTAAACACGGTCCTGCTAGAATTAAGTAGTTCCGTGCGTGGCCAGGGTCTGATGTCTGTCTCTGATAGCTGGCTACATGTTCTACGTGATTTAAAAGATCGCTACATTTGAAAAGAAAACTACGATGCTTGAATTTCACTACGATTTTATTTAAATGGGGCATTGACATTCCGGTGTAATAACGATTTGGCCACAGATAACGATACGAACGGTTCTGTGTTAGAAACATATACTATACTACTATTAAGGAGCGTTAGCATGATCATAATACTATTTCATTTGTAAAGGATTAATTTAGGTAATTGATAACAAAAGAGTTTTTCCACAGCTATTATACTATAATAGACACCAGCCCGCGGAAACGGTGGACATTAGGAAAATTAATGACTCCCCCGATAAGTATATAGTAGGTGCTCGCTTAAGAAGACAAAACATCATATTCGGTGCTGTCAACAACTTAACGGCTCTTTATTCGTGACGTAAACTCGATAAACACCGATTCCTTTTGAAGTTAGCCCTTCGGCAAAGTTCGAAATGTTTATTAAGTATCCGTCATAAAGCTAACCGGAAGTCGCTGGCGGCTCCACAAAGGTCGACAGTTGGCATTGAAACGCAAATAGGAAAGATATTTAACAAACCAGAGCCAAATGTGGTAATAAATTTTTGAACGCGCCTTACTGTTCTATATTTACTGGGATTTGTAAAATTCGTTGTTGTTTAAATTGAAATTTTGTTGCAAAAAATAGCAACCCAAGTTTTCACGATTTTTGATATCATTTTACCTACATGTTGCCTATGCCCATACTAAACTAACTCGTGAATACAAATTGTTATAGGAAGTTTGAAAGATAAGGGACACGAGTGGGATTAGAATTCGATAATCTAGGTTTGCATAATACATTTTTTAACAATGCTATCAGCTGTAATGAGATGTAGTTAAAATATCAAGGCACGCATGCGGTTCCCAGAGGGGTAGGATTTCCATTTCACCTTATTTAATCTCATGGCACACTTAATACAAGACCGTCAGTTTACGGTACTCCTAATCTGGTTTCAAGAAATTCTCCGATCTGGTCAAAATATCTTTACCAAGTTTACCTTTCAGCTGATTCATTGATTTGCTTCATATACTTGCTTTAACACAGAGTGTGTTAATTCATCTTTTCTACAGCCCCAAATCTTCTACTCTATCTTTCTAGATGTATAATTCTAGATATATTTTCCAGTAATTTATCTAAATGAGACGTCAAATTGAGTGCCGCATGCACGAGAGCGATGAACAAAGACCTTTCCAGAACATAAATGTTATGTAACAACTTGAAATTAAATTTTAAATGACGCAATGGAATTGACAGTTCCGAGGAAAATGGAAATGTAATTTTTGCTGAATATCGATGAAATAATATTTGAGTATTTAATAAACCCAATTCATCTGTAACGATAGTTAAAGAATTATGTTATTATTTCGTTCATTTTCGAGCGAGCGTTTAATTAACATAAACTTAAACAATGGAATGTTCATGATGTTTAACATTTTACATCATGCTGAACATGCTCCATTGCTCGGTGGCCTGAAAATATAATTGCTCTCTTAAAATACTCGAATTTTATACACATTTATGCACGTAGATTGTAAAAACTGCGAACCATTTCATGTTACGGTATTGCACTCACGCTTGGTAAACTAGTCCAGGCTGCGGCTAAAGCGTTTCAATGCCGTTTTATACAAGCCGCGATGACAAAAGACATATCTAATCGCAATCATCCAACAAGTCGTAGGCTCTGACTGTCAGCTCTTCTATGAATATCCATTTGTACTTATAAAATACAGTGGAATTACAATTTCTCACAAAAGATAGCCAGGCAAGCATAAAAGATCTTATTTGGGCGTGGAGCCCCTGGCCATAATCCACAGGGTACGGGATCTAGGCCGCACTCAAGGGGCGCATTATCACGGTATTATGCTGATGCGTGTCTGAGTTCTCAACGCCTTCGTGACGTCACATTTATGGCGGATTTATGCCAATAATCGTCTTTCTGGAGTGGCTTTTATTAAAGTCTCGCTACGGTTGTCTAGTGTCCTCAGCCAACCTCAATACAACGTACAACCCACTCGGGTTTTAATTTAATATTACGGCAAACAGGAAAGGTGATCCAGGATCCAAAGGTTAAATTTGTTAGTTACACTTCTATTGCTCGTAATATCGAGACTATACCTTATACCAAAACAGTTTTTTAATCAAATGGTTAAAAAACTGCAATTCAAGCTTATTAAGTATTTATTTAGCCACCTTAGTTTATAAAAAATGGTTAGTAATCCGTCAAAGACAATACTGACTTTGAAAGAACAATAATAAGCCACCTTTAACGCCCTTATAATCGTATAAAATTCAATTATATATGAGGGCTCAGCTCACTAGCTAACATAATGCCGTTTCTGTCAAAAGGGCATCGCGTGGCTGTGAACCCCTATTTAACCTTATATGCCAAAAACAATAGCGCGGTCATCTATTCAAGTTTTAACTAGCAAGTAAGTCATCTTTTGTGTTTTTTGCATTAGGGTTAAGATCGTTTGAAGCGTTTCAAAAGAGCGAAAGTTATGTCTCAGGGGCGTCTCTATCAGAGAGTCACGCGTCGTTGGCTCCGTCGCACTTTAGTTCAGTGACTCGCTTGACACTTGGGGAAACGAGCACTGAGGTCGAAGCATAAGAGCTTCTACTTTATAGGCCCATAATATTCTGTTTCACTGGTTTATGACCGATGAAGACAATTTATTAAAGAACAAATTAAACTGTTCAAAAGTAACACCAACGTACGAAAATATTAAAAGCGAGGCGAAGAAATCTTACAGGCATTATGTCACACTCCAGTAAAAAATGGAATCTAAGCAAGAATGGAAGGAAGAGAGATGTTAAGAGGGATATAAAACTTTTCTCGGCCGAGTTAGCTGGCCGAAGTTAAAAGTGTTGTAAGCAGGGCCGTTATCCAATAAAGCTTTCACAACTTCCTTTTTTACGATTCATCTGGGACAACACAGTTATATACCTTAATCGTTACAGCCGCACTGCCATTGTAAAAACGTCAAAAACGTCTCGATGGGGCGCTAAATATTTTTTTTATATATTATAAGAATCAAATGGCGACCCGAAACAAAAACTATTTAATCTATTTCATGCCTTTTTCATGGCTACACCAGATTCTACCAAACTAGCTCAGTGTATAAACCATGACAAACAACTTTATCATACCCATATCTTTATTCTTAAACAATCAAAACAACACGTTTTTTAAACATTCTGCTAGAATAAGGATTATCCTAAGAGTTCTGTTTTCAAAGGCTTCACTCGTACCTGTCATCTCAAAACCTTTGAATACTCTTCTGCATGTCGCACTTTATTTCTTTTTCGACTACTTTGTGTTGGACTTCAGCCACAGTGTAGAGGTATATGTAACGTTATACAGTTGGTCAACTCCTCGTGGGTTTTCGTAGAGCTATTTTGTGAACTTTGCAGGGGAAGATGGGCGTGACTATTTATCGTTCTGGATATTCGTGTTTATATATCTTCATGTTACGTCTAGCCACGAATTTAGTTTAAACTTATCAATGCCGTAGTTATTGTGCTACGACATTGGTTCCTAAAGCCCATTATCCAGTAAGCTTTTCTTGGAGCCCACTTTACCCATTTCACCGTCTCCTTAGTTGTTTCAATATCTTACGAGTACTAGGTAATTTGCTGGTCGTTGTATCGTCGTAAATAAATAATTTACTGAAAACCGTTTATGGTTACGGTAGCATAATATTGTGTAATCAAACTGTACAAAGTTTATATTTTCTATGTAATAGGAGAATAATGGCAGTACTTTACTATTAAACGTAAAATAAATTTTAAGGATATTTAAAATTGTTTTGAATAAAATGAATAAGTAAAATGTTGTATAATAAACAAAAGGTACCAATTAAAATTTACAATCAGCTCACTTCTCTAGAAAAAATACGAAAAGTAAATTGCTTTTTCTTTTATCAGCCGTGAAAAGGTTGCATAAAAAGAGTACGTTTAACGTTTTCCTTACGCTTATCATAAGGGTGCTTGTACAATTTGTATGACCCGTCAGGTTCGACGTAGGAATATGGAGTTACCCGCTGCGTCCCGCGGTGTTACCCGATACATTATTTCGGGATAAAAAGTAGCCTATGTGTTAATCCAGGGTGTCAGCTACCTCCATATGAAATTTCATCAAAAAGTTTGAGCATGAAGAGGTAACAAACATACAAACACACTCACAAACTTTCACCTTTATAATATTAGTGTGAAGTGTGATGTGATTGTAACCCTCGTATTCATAAAAAAATACAATTTAAACCATGGACTAAATTATACCCGTCACTGTTGTTTGCATATCAAAGAATAGAGATGTCAATAGACTTAATACCAGGTTTAGTTAACGCCGGTATGATCCTCGTTTATAAATAAGAGGGTATATGTTTTAAGTCAATCAGATTTTTCATTGATTCCATTCATCCTCCAACCTGCATTACAAAATAGCTAAGTTTAAAACATAGATGTTTTGTAGGGTTGAGGAGTACCCTAGACTTTTTACGATTATATCTTCAGTTTACTATATTGTTACGATTGCTATACCAAAGTATATGGCAAGAGCAACACATAACTGGTATTATATAACCCGGTCAAACCTATTTTAGGAACGAGTAAAGGACGCAGTTTAAACAAACTTTCATTAAAAAGCCTGACGTGATAAGAAATTTAACGACATCATTAATGTTTGATACCAGCAACCTCCATGAATAAAGGGATAAAACTGAAATTTCTGCGGGATGATTTTACGAGCGTCGCGTGTTAGTTTAGGGTAACAGTAAAAGTTGGTGGTAGCTTCGTAATTGTTGCCAGTAACCGTATTTTGTGGGAAATTACGTGTACACAGCAGCTACATTTAGAAACATTGAATATTGCAATTGAAACCGTAGCCAGAAGGAAAAACATTAACGTAAACTGGCAATACTCATACCCACTATACATATATCCACCTATGACCTACTCGTCTACGTATCCTCACGTTTCTACTATTCATGATGAAGTTACTGCAATAGTTTTAAAATGTATGGCCTCAATGTCTTCCATCTATGAGTATACGACGAGAACGCTGCAAGTGAAAAATATTATCTTTGAAATTACTTTAGACGGGCGCTTATTGGATTTAGAGACTTTTGTGCTCTTTCAAGATTTTTGTGGAGATATTGCTATAAATAAAATATACACAGAGTACCCGATAGCAAAAGCGAAAGCCAAGTATGGGGTTTTACAACCGGTATTTATAGTAAATAATATGGATAACACTCACGAAAGTAATAGTAAAATATTATGTTGTAGCAAACAAATACTTTCCGGAGTAGTTTTCGTAGGACAAAATTGCCTCCGTTATCGCGATCCTGCCTAAAAGAACGCACTAATAATGTCGTATCATACGTCACCCGAGGGGACGGGATAACTAGTGGCTGAGCCTGAGCTCCCATCCGGCAACCGTGACGGATTGTGTACACTACCAGAAACGTGTTTAATAACACTATTTAGTGAAGCGACAACACGCGGTGTTCCGGACACATCGTAAATATTTATTTTAATACTCGTTAAGTATGTACTCCCGTCAGCGTTTATAGCCGCATCACTTTCAGTTTATTTTTATTTAAACGGGACAGGTTTTTCGAAATCTCTGTGAGCGCTCCAGTTCGAATAAACGATTTATATGTAGGTTTTGATGAGATATTTTGGACATCAACTAACGACTTCTACAGTTATAAAAATGTTGAACGTAGGTATACAAGTATTAGCTTACATATTGAAAAATAATAATATAGAATGTTGGCACACCTAAAGCGCCATTTCCTCAAAAATGCGCAAAGGATGTTAAAACTTTTTACAAGCGCCCATTTTCAATTTACCTAGAGAATTCAATTTTATTTTACTCTCAAGCTGTTCTCATCTCTATCAAGTCGTAAACAAGGTGAGATACGAGTTAGGGAGAACACTTTTCGTGGCGGTCCCCAGCTACGGATCAGCTGCGCCACCCGACGACAAATTTGCCGCCGAAATTGGTATGGACCTGGACTATCTTAAAGCCTGCTGCGATATCATCTAATGTATTATGGGGATGGAAATTTGTGCCATATTATCTTAGGGCATACCTTTAATACAGTTTAAGGAGGTACCTACCGCAAATCGGTTTTAACAGGTCCTATGAACTTACAAATATAGTAAATATAGCAGATAAATTAATTCTATTATTTCGAATGATTCTAATAAACAAAATAGATAAGGCTAATCTTCAACCGTCGATTAATAGTTACTCTACTAATTTTGCCGATGGATCCGTAAATAACTTACATTTGTGAGCCAATTCGGTAAACAATAGCGAGTAAGAACAGCATTAGGACTGCTATCCATTAGCTTAGAAGTATGGGAGTGTCCGGCGAAGGTCGCAGTCGACACCTGTTATTTATTAGATTTGTTTCGATCCCGGATAATCTCGTTACTGCTGACCCACTGCACTCGCCCTTGACAAAATCAATGAGCGGACAAAAATATTTTCGGTTTGTAAAAAATGTTTAGGGGAGGGCCATTACAATTTTGATGGCGCTCTTAATGGTAAGTAATTACATGACCGTTCATCTGTAACGCTTCAGGGGGCCTGATATTATGTCCTTCCAACATTTTATAACTCACAGCTCAAGAGGAATTAAATACTCGTTGTAAAGAACATCTCAGTACGCCTCGTTATGTTTTATTTAGTAGAAGATACGATAAGACACGAAATCTACAGACGTAGAATTGCCAATAAAAAGCTAGTAACATTGTTAAACGATTAACTTACAAAATTAATGACAGCACCTAATAATCTGATATCAACTGACACCTAAAACAAATCACTAAGGAATTTAACGGATATGATAAGGGTAGATTGAATTACAATGGCATTCATGATTGATGACTTTTGCGATATCAATTTAAATTGAAAACAATATCCACTGTTCGGGTAACGGGGGAAATTAGAATGGTTGATGTGGATTTCGCAAGCTATTATTCAGAGGCAGTTCCACTGTATGTTTTGTAGCCCGCGGTGTTGGAAGGTTATGCGGTTAAGTGGTCTGCACCCTCGTCTTTAACACCACTAAAACAATTTTAACAAACGAGGTGTCAAACCATCCAACTGGCCCTAAAGGTGTTAGACATGAAACTTAAGAAGTAAAGTTGTTTGTGCTTTATAGTCTTTAAGTGTCAACTTAACTTTACCTTCCGCATACAAAAAAATAGTTTATTTTTGTATTCGATAGTCTACTCTAAGCGGATTCACCTACTGATCAGATAGTTTGACAAAACACATCCATGGCATTTTGATACACTTACAAAATAAGGTTTTAGTATCGTATAAATAATTTATAAGTCGTAAAAGTGACCCCATAAAAAGTGGAATAAAAGAAAAGTGATTTATATAAAAGTTACGCCGATTGTTACATATTAAGTTAGTGCGCGGGCCACCTGAGTGCTCTAAAAAGTTCAGCGTTCACGAGGCATCTTAATACAAAGGTATGTGGAAGGTAATAGTCAGCAGTGAACACGCATTAGTTACGTACATGTTAAACTTTTACGCTCAAATAAATAGATCGCCAACCTTTTTTCGTTTCCGTAACTTTGACACTCACAACGATGAAAACTTGTGCGGTGTGCAATGACCAGTTTAACGACGGGGTTCAGTGTGCGATTTGCAAGAAACATCTGGATTTCTCTTGCGCTAACATTTCCGAAGTTGGATGGAGGAAATTGGGTGTGGACCGTAGAGCGCAATGGAAGTGTCCTAGCTGCAAAGCACCGTCGCCGGCGTTACTCTCTCCACAACCGCCTGCTTCACTGGACACAGTGCTATGCGAAATACGCGAAATGAAGCGGCAATTACTCGATCTGCCAACATTAATCCACGACCTTAGGTCAATAAAAGATGAATTGTCCGAGCTTAAGAAAAGCTACGACTTCTCTAGCGGCCGGCTGGATGACTTCGACAGTCGGATCGGTGCTCTTGAGGCGAAAGCCTCTCAGCTGGAGAAGCTACAGGATACTGTGTCTTCGTTGCAGGCTGACGTTGCCTCAACCAAACTCGAACTTTCATCGCACGACCAACGATCCCGGCTTAACAACGTGGAGATAAAGGGAATTCCTCTCAAGAAAGACGAGAATTTATTTTCGGTGGTGGATTCCATCAGTCGCAAAGTAAAGTACAGTTGTGATAAAACCCTGATCAACTATATCTCAAGAGTGCCTATACGGAACTCCAAGGAAAAATTACTGGTGGTGAGTTTCCTGAACCGGTATGTAAAGGAGGACTTTGTTGCGGCTGCGCGTGCTGTGAAGGATTTGTCCACCGCAGATCTAGGTTTTCAGGGCGCACCTCAACGAATTTATGTAAATGACCATTTAAGTTCCGAATCAAAAATACTGTTAAATAAAACGAAATCTACTGCTAAGGATAAATGTTATGAATTTGTATGGGTCAAACACGGTAAAATACATGTACGGAAAAATATCAATTGCAAACCTTTTATTGTTCGTAAAGAAACGGATTTAAACAAAATTATTTAATCCGCTATTATTTTCTAATATGCACTAAATATCATATGCATTTAAAATTATTTAGTTTTGATAGATTTGTTGAAGTCATTTGTTTTAGTTTTAAAATACATTTAAATTTGCGTATTAGACTTTTCTATGTTAATTTTAATAGGTTTAACACCTCTGGGTCGCTAATGAGCTTCCATTGTATTCCTTATCGGCCTGTTTGTCTCGGGGACGGAACGCATGCTAATGCATTCATCTCACTTGCGCTTAAGCGTGTCATCTATTGGTGCTTGCTTGCTCGCTCAGTTGTTTACTGCTTTGAATCAGTCGATTTTTACGTTGTTGCTGTTTTGATATATTTTTACCCACTTTTCAAATATTTAATGTTGTTATGCGTACCCAATTATTGTTTAACTTTAAAATGTTTGTTGCTATTATGTTACAAAGAAGCTTATACTGACATTATGTTTTGTATTGTAAATGGCACATAGTAGTGGGCAGAATTTGACTATTTACTACCAAAACGTACGTGGATTGCGAACAAAAACAGACTCATTTTATCGTCAGGTCTCATTAAAATCATATGATGTTATTGTTTTGACGGAGACGTGGTTAATCGATGGTATGTTAGATTCGGAATTGTTTGATGACCGATATATGGTGTGGCGCCGTGATCGAGACTACACTGTAACTGGACAAACTCGTGGTGGTGGTGTTGTTATTGCGACGCGCAGAGAGTTATGCGTCACCCCGCAACCGCTTCTTCATTCCTCTGCGGAAGATCTTTGTATAACCTTGCGACTTAACAAACTGAACTCACGAGATCATGTCAACTTATATATTTACGCAGTATACTTATGTAAACAAAATAAGGGCTTTTCGTTTTCGACTCAACTTAGTAATTTCCTATCAAAATTGAACCATACGATTATGAATAATACTTCTGAAGTGTTCTTAGTTTTGGGTGATTTTAACATGAGTGGAATCTCGTGGGCTCTTTCTAGTAATAACTCTTTAGTACCAGTGAACCCGGCTACTAGTGACGAATGTATGTTAGCTGATGAGTTATCTACGCTGGATCTTGGTCAATATAACGGCGTGGTCAACAGGTATTCGAAATTGTTGGATTTGGTCCTCTCAAATAAGCTGGCGCTTGTTAGTGAGTGTACCGACCCTCTAGTGACCATTGATCCCTATCATCCCGCTTTGTTAATCACTACTGATATCTACGAATTACCCCCACTTAACCATGCACCTAGGTTACGGTATGTTTACAGTAAGGGCGATTTTAATTCAATAAATAATGAGATTGACAACATTAATTGGGAACATCAGTTCTCATCGCGGTCTTTGGATGATTCAGTTGCATACTTTATAGACACTATAAAAGAATTTATGAATAGGCATATACCGCAAAAGCTTGTACGTACTAAATCATACCCAATTTGGTACAGTGCATCACTCATCAGAACCATTAAAGAAAAATATAAATATCTTAAGAAACTCAAAACTTATGGTAATCATTCCGATGAACTAACTTTTAAATTCTTGCGTGATAGAGTTAAGACAATGGAAGCCTCGTGTTATAGTTCCTACCTCAATGAAACGGAGAAATCTATAAAAAATAACCCGAAAAACTTTTGGACCTTTGTTAATAAGCGATACAAAACTAACTCTATTCCTAGTTCATTAAAATATAACGATGAGCTATTACTCACTGGTGATCGTATTTGTGAAGGCTTCGCTTCTTACTTTCTAACAACTTTTCTTCACTCTGTCTCCCCTAATTCTCCCAATTCAGCCTTGGTTACCTCCTCTGTTACCTCAACGTCTGATATTTGTCGTATAGAAGTTGAGATAGACACTGTCACAGATTTACTTCGCAAGTTAGACCCGTCTAAAGGTGCTGGCCCTGACAATATACCATCTAAACTACTTATTGAATGTGCATCTTCCATTGCCCAACCTATCTCAATTTTATTTTCAAAATCGTTGTCTCTAGGCGTAGTCCCCAGAGTTTGGAAATCTGCATTTATTACTCCCGTTCATAAAAAGGGGTCTAAATCAGAAATTACTAATTATAGACCTATATCTAAATTGTGTATAATTGCTAAAATATTTGAGAGAATTATTTACAACCAGTTATATCCCGCCCTTTCTAACTCATTTAGTACATTCCAGCATGGTTTTTTGAGAGGACGATCTACCACTACAAATCTCATTTTATTTAATGACTTTATCACGGATGCCATGCACCAAGGTAAGCAGGTCGATGTCATTTACACTGACTATAGCAAGGCATTCGATCGAATTGACCACAAAACCCTCATTACGAAGCTTGACTGTATGGGAATATGTGGAGATCTCCTGAGGTGGTTTTCATCTTACATTGACAACAGGTCACAAGCGGTAGTGCTCAATAATTATATGTCAAGCTGGGTATCTGTGCCTAGCGGAGTGCCTCAGGGCTCTTTGCTTGGTCCCTTATTATTTGTTATCTATGTGAACGACATCGACCTGTGCCTAACATCATCCAAATTATTATGTTTTGCTGATGATATGAAGGTCTTTGCCAAGATATCTTCGGTCGAAGATGGGATAGCACTTCAGGCTGACCTATATCGTCTCGAAGAGTACTGTAGGGCTAATAAACTAGACCTGAATCCATCAAAGTGTTCAGTAATTACTTACACTAGGAAACGGGCTGAACTAGCCAGAAGTTACACCTTGTCGGGTCAAACTTTACCTAGGTGTGATACTATCCGAGACCTGGGTGTCCACCATGACAATAAGCTCATTTTTGAGGCTCATATTGACGCCGTGGTGAGGAAAGCATACAAAATGCTTGGATTTATAATGCGCGTTTCTGGGGGCTTTAAAAATGTCAAAACATTAAAAATTTTATACTGCACTTATGTTAGAAGCCACCTGGAGTACGCATCTCAGATATGGAACCCGCGCTACAATAAGTACATTGACCGCATTGAAAACATACAAAAAAGATTCATTAAATTTCTCTGCTTTCGTCAAAAGATTACATACCATACAGTCGATTATCCCCGACTCTGTAGGGAATACCACTTATTGCCACTCAGAGACCGACGTGATATTGCCGATTGTCTGTTTTTGTTAAAGATATTGAATAATGATATTAACAGCCCCGAGCTGTTTTCAAAATTTAAATTTAACGTGCCGCGTAGATTACTACGTTTTAATCCTCCCATATATGTAGCCCATTCTGACAATAACTATAGGCAAAACAGTTACGTTGTACGTGCGAGTAAGCAGTTCAATATGATTTGTAAGCAGCATGATCTTGATCCGTTCTCGACAAGTGTGGCATCAGCCAGAAGGTCCCTGAGCCTTAAGTTCTTCAAGTAGCCCGGTTTAGAATTTAGAATTTAGTTTATTACCTTTCTCTGGGTTTATCGTTTGATAAAAACGGTGCACTGATGTGTGTTCACTTTATTTCTATATAGGCTATCATTATAAGCGAGGACTTTTAATTGGCTTTCTGTTGGCTATGACTCTTTTATTATTGTTAGTTTTTATATAGCTGTAAGTCTTCCATAGTTTAATAAATAAATAAATAAATAAATAAAGTAATACTGCACTACTACTAACTCTGCCAGAATAAGTAAGAAATTGCTTGAATTCAAAAGGTAAGTTTCAAATAAAATATTAAAGAAAACAATGTAAAAAGGCACAATATAAATATTAATTTAGTGGTAATAAACCATATTTTGGAAGTCCTGGAAAAAATCACCTGAGGAGCATTGTACCAGGTTCCCATAGGACTGGATACAAGCTTATTTAATACCAATACGGACACGAAATTGATCGGTGTTCCCGTGGGCTGAAGGGCAGAGGGACTGGGGCGGCCATTGTTTGCATCTTTTGTTGGTATGCTGGATCCGGTAATAACGTTCAAGCATTAAAATTCGGGTCAGGTTGTTGACACAAATTTATGAGGGCTATTAGAAAGGGTAGCCTTGATTTTCTGTATCACATTTCATACAGAGATTTAAAAATAAGTTTGTATTGTATCATTGGTAGAAATGAAACATTTATAGCGCCTTTATTTTAACTCTAAAGGTATATATAAGAAACTCGGTGTGTTTGTATAATCCCCAACTTGTATATGTGCGAAGGAAATGTGTGCATATGATTAAAATAAATCGTCGCGTTCCGATAGATTCATTATTCAGGAATAATTCCCGCGTCCCGGTTGTTAGCGACAATAGGAGGGTCCCAGCCCGAGTGAAATGTAGCAGTAAAACTTTAAATTAAAGAGCCAATCGCGAGCAGACATAAATCCAGTTTTTGTCGCAGCTTGATTTCAATTCCGTACCTTATACGAGCAGTTCGTATTCTTAACATTTAACTGTGCATAACCTTCTAGTCGGATATATATATGGCAGCCCCTTAAATACACAATAGAGATATCGGAGAGATTTATAGGTCACGCAAGCCTTGATTAAAACCCCTCTGAATGGTTATATGCGAGGCTGGATTTAATCCCACCGCTTTCCGTTTGTATATTTTACGTTATTAAATTAATATTTGCAATTATACATTTTCCGCAGCGTTCTAAAGCTCTTGGGAGTTTCACATGATATTTTTGACATATTTGCAGAAGCAATTAATACTGTTAAGTAGCGTTTATCCTAAGCATTGTGTTTGGTATAGCTAAGTAATTTGACGCCTGAAGTTTAGTTGTGGTGTTTGCTTGGCTTAAACACATTAGCAACTTTAATGTATACCTAAGTGGAAGTTTATTGTTGGCGTAGGGTGACGTCATTATTAAACGACTTAGCTTTAATTAAATAGCTAAGAAACTATTTCGGTGAAATGGCACAGGCGAAAGCGAACTATCCCAAAAGTTGTTCAATTTTCATGAAAATTTATGTGTTCTCTTTCGAAGTTAATCAAACGAAAGAACGATTAACTTCATTTTAAATTTTATAATTGCCTTACCGTACGGCATTTGCTTGAATTAATAAAGGTATAAGTTAACATTACGTTATACTTCTCTGAATTGAATGTATGTTGGTATGTGATGTAACTACCTATATTCCATGAAATATATATTAACGCTCGGAGTCACTAACTACAGAATTTAGGAATTATTATAACAAAAACTATCTATAGGTATATAAACTTAGAACACAAATAGATGTAGTGTAATAAAATACATGGCATATTTAATAAATCTCTCATTGCAGTATGATTTTGGTAAAACATTATCAACAAATCAGGAAAGATACTGGGGCAGTTTCAGTTGTATTTCAGTGGTCTCCTGGAGCTTATCGTTCATATTTGTGGTCATACAACGTTCTTATTTCTGGTACTAGATGATACTCGTCTTAATACTGTTTGGGACTGACCTGCAGCTCGCGCTTCCTTGCAGGCGAGTACCATGCTGTGGCGCACGTCGGGGTTGTCGTCAGCGATGGTCTCCCCGACGGCGACGAACCGTTCGACGGCGCAGCAGACGGCGGCGCCGACGCGCTGCACGGCCGCGCCGCCCGCCGCCTCGCCGCGGGATGCCACCAGACTGCTGATCTGTGATGATGACGCATCATTATCGATACGGCTTACTGCTAACAGACATTCATCTACCTAATATTTCCTAACTATGTTGAGGGCGGCTCCTAGTCTAATCAGCTCACTTTTTTCTTTGTTTTCGGGGCGCTTAAAAGGGAACCCTGACCCTGTGGAGTAGAGACCGGAGTGTGGGATCTACCTCACTAAAACCGCCCCGGTGGTCACCATTGGCACGAACAAGGGAAGTCTCGGTACCTCTAAAAATACCAACTCCGGAACCTCCCTATGCGATGCCTATGTGACACATCCCTGGGGAGACTGTAAAGGGGTCTCCCCTTAGCATCGCTAATCAGCTCCCAAAGACAGGCGGCAAAACGCTTGACGAATAGAAATCGAATAGAATAATAAATGTATGGAGATGACATTATGTGTCGACTATGTTTAATGACATAATATGCCAAAGCCATATATATTTTTCATTCCATTCGATTTCGCCAAGCGTTTTGCCACTTGTCTTGGGGGTCAGATGCAGCTAAAAAATAGTATTTTATATGACTGGTTATGGCTGCTACAGTATGGGCTGTTTGTTATATTCCATGTTTGTTTTGAAATTGTTAATCGATGAAAGGAAAATCACTCTTAAATATCAGTCCTTAACAAACCTATGATAACGGTTTGTTGTGAATTAAATCGCTGTTCCAATCATTCCCAAAAATATGATAGCATAACGTTTATATAGTTGACGAGTAAGGTGCTTGAGGACCGATTGCGAATTTCGTACAAATTTTTTTTCATGAGTTACAAACTCATGAAATAACTTAGAGGTTTAAAGTTGCAGGCGTTTCAAAATCAATTGCTACCTATAAAGTTATTATATATAACTATTATATTTGCCTTGTTCATTTTCCTTCATAAGTCTTCCAAATGATATCGATACTGTATTGGCATCGCCCGAAGCCACAAGAATTACGTTGGGAAAGCTAAACGGGCCGACGTAATATTTTGTTTATCTAACAATGTAAACGATTTTGAAGCAGAATTTTATTGATTACTTCATGTTGGTAAATATTTATATGGGTTTTTAACAACATTTTCAAACGGAAAATATCCCTGAGAAAAATGAAGTAAATTCTATGGTTCACCCAATGAAACAAAAATTGGTTAAGTAAATAAATACAGAACATAAACCTGCAATGCTTTTCAATGATGTAGCATAATATTAAATAGTCATACAGTTCTCTACAAGAAAGCTATGATATTATCTCAAATCAAGGGCGTATTTCTTCCCATTCTGAGTGCTCTACATTTTCTATCCCGTCATTAGACGATATTGACGTTTGGTCTATATACCATCCAATAATTATAATGTAGCCCTTGTATAATGTACAAACTAACATTGTTACTACATATTACATATTTAAGAATGGAGTAGGCACGCCTATATTATACTTCGATGTTTTGTGTTTTCCCAAAATAAGTAGCTATAATGAGGGGAAACTAAAGAAAAACTCGGATTCATATTGAATAAGGAAAAGTAACCACGCAACTTCTTGATTTGCTACGCGTCGCCGCAACCGGAGTGCGGCAGAAAGCTCTCAGGGTATAAATATAATATAATGCCCATATAATAGAGAGTAAACAATTTTGCGGCTCGCATAACTTGTGGCCATCTGCAAACAATGTGCGGGTATTTTACTAACTTGATCGTCCTTTTTTATTTTTGCTTACCAGAGGAACTCGTTTGGTTCTGTTCATAATCCACCACTAAACATTAACCCCCCGCTGGCTATATAAACCAGGATATAACTGTAATCACCACCATTGATAAGCGGATCGGTCATCAGTGTTATCACAGTGGATAATAGTGTACGCACAGGTTTATTCTATCCCCGATCCTCGCATAACCGGCTGGCTAATGTCTAAGTAGTCCCTTAAAACTTGCGTAGAACATTATACAGAGCTTGGAGTTATCGTAGCCAACGTCCTTTATGGCGGGACCCAGAAACCTCTAGTCTATATTTCTTGTGTTTATATATACAAAGGAAATTAGCTAAACAAAATGGGAAGATTTTTTTAAACAATCTTACCGACATATATCATACGCTTATCAAATGTCGAGATAAGTCTTAAGATAGAGAAATTATGTTTTCTACATACACTCATGGTGTTTACACTTTTTTACATAACGTACCAAATAAGGAAGCCAGACTCTTATTACGAAACTTTAAGTATGTGACTTTAATTTATAACTGTTTATATTAAATGCTTAATGTTTTCTTATATCCTTGCCTGCAAAGAGGATTCTCATTACTGAGTTACGTAGTCTTGCAGCTAAGTCTTTGTTTGCGAGTTGACTAAGTACAAGTTACGTCAAACAAGTACAATGTCAAACTTAGTTCGTGCGTTACGTAAGCAACTGTGAAAACTTAATTTAAATCAATGTGTACCCGCTGCGGATGTCACCCGCCAAGGTTAATCGGATCAGACCTGAACGGATTTTAAATTTACCAAAGACGGAGTTCTAATGAAAACTAATTCTAGTACTATGCACGGTAATATTAATTACACTAGTTTCTCCGACCAGGCAAATGAAAACGCCGGTATGACATAAATTAAGGCATAATTAAAAAGTCTGATGAGGCTTTTGCGGATTAATTAAAAGTTTTATGCACCAGTTTGCTAAACTTTTATTATGTCTATAACTATTGCATTCGTTGGTTGTATTGAAATTTACCTTAATATGGTTTGTTTATGTAAATAATGTTTGTATGAATGGTTTATATGAAAACTGTTTTATTAAAAAAACAGTATTGCTCACATATAAACACCCGCTGGCAAAAAAATACACGATAATTTGTGTTGTAATTTGGGAACAATTTAAGAGATTCAATAAATATTGTTTAGAAGGTGGCCTGGACGTCGTTGGCCGGGACGCGGGGCGAGACCGCGCGGCGCGAGCTCCCGATCAAGGTCGTTCTTGCACGCAAGCTTCTTTGCCACCCCGCGCTCATACTACTTGTTGCGCTTCACATATCTGCATCGTTACGATCAGAGCTGGTCGTGCGGGAGCCGGTACAGCGTCGAGGTCTGAGCGCGCTTGGCTGTCAGCAACGTACCTGAGGCTCCCGGCGCGCGTATTCATCGTCATCGGAGAGAGCGTCCATGTCTTGGTGCGCGTGGCGCGCGGGCGGTGGGCGCGCGCTCGACGGCGCGCAGTCCGCGGGCGCGCGCACGTGCTCCGTGGCGCTGGCGTGTCGCTGCGGCACCGCGCCGCTCCGCCCGCGTTCGCCGCGGCACTGACGGACCCAGCGCGCATCGATCGCGCCTACCCGCCCGCCCCACGGCGCACCACCCGCTACGAGTCCACGTGGCCGCCCGCCTCGCGTGCTTACTATGCCTCCACAAACTTTTGGTGCAAGTTAGCTGAGGCTCAAGTTTATCTATTTTTAATATATTTGTAATAAAACTTACGAAGGGTAAGTCGAAAATTAGTTAAACACTGAAGTCGTTATGTCGAAGATACTTTTGATTCGGTTCCAAAACAATTTCATTCAAAAGTACCGCCATGAGTCGTGTCGATGTCAATGCTTTACCGCGGCTGCGCGGGCTGAGGCGCAACAGATTGCCGTCGTGGGCGGGAAATTCTAATCGCGAACGATACGATACGGTTTGACGCCGCATCCGAAATTACAGCTGCTACGAAAATAAAAGTACGGTTTTAGTCGCGTACGTAAAAGCGAAATTATCGTCGATCATTCCGACGACGTCAGAGGGGCGCCGTCGACGCAATCCGTTCGGTCAACGTTGTCGTCACGAGCCTGTCGCGTGTTGTGTGCTGGCGTTGTGGCTCCGGCGGCTAGGCCCAGGAGCCGCAGCGCTGGTGTTTGGCGTACCTGCTTTATGAGGGGGAGCAGGGTTCTCTCGATGGAGCGCGTTTTAATCTGTGAGAAGTCGACGTCAGGCAGGCCGGCGGCCGCCATGGCTGGCGCGGGCGCGACTGCGCGTGTGCGCGCGCACGCCGCGTCCAGGCCACCATTGGCGGAGCACGGCCAGTCACGTGGCGCCCCCCACTACACGCGCCCGCCGCCCGCCCGCCGTAAACACAGGATTGCGTGTTTAGTTTTAACACATACTCTTGCGGGCTTTAAAAACTATAGCTTTACGTGTTTTACTTTGTTTTGATTTCGAGCGCCAATTATATGTACACGTCCACGTGCACGATTTACCTACATTGTTATTTGTTGTCGTGCGTGTCGGCCCGCGAATACTTTCGTCTGAGTTTTAGAGCTTTGCGTTTACGTGCCTATTAAAACAGTTTCAGGATGTAAATAAAAAACTTTTACGGTTGCACAAACTTTATTTTCTTATCTTTGACCACCTAAATACACAACTAATACACTTATCAATAATCATTGGCACATTATCACATAGGTTGTCAATGATTTATAGTTTTATATACGTTAACATATTAATAGATTTACTCTCTTTAAATGTGATGGCAATAATGAGTAATTTTTAATCAATATTACTACTCCGGTGAGATCCTACTTTCGATATACATATTGTAAACACAAGTAGATAATATGATATAGGTAATAATACTGATAAATATTACAAGACAAGTATGTTTAAAACAATAATTATTTTATACAATATATTAAAAAATAAAGTAGCATAGTCATAATATGATCTTTCCTTATTAACTAAATTTTACGTGTTAGGCTTTGGTAATTGCATAAATTGTGAAATTTTCTAGCGCACTGTAACAAAGAGCATGTTCATAGGCTTACGTTACGTTAGAATACACCTTAACGTGTTAGAGTGAATTGATTGGACAATATTTAAGAAAATAACAGTATCATTAATAAATACATACTGTACATTGATTAATATCGAACTAGACTGGTATTAATTATAGTTTCCTAAAATCGGGGGACTCAAAGTATTATTCTCAATAGTACCATTCTAATAACTTAAAAACATTACGAATCAAAAGAAAACATGTAATGCATTCAGGCAATTCTTGATATCAGTCAAAAGAGCGTTTTCAAATGAATATAATATTTTCTATGTTCTCAAATTAATTTCAAACGCAGGAGGTTTTATTATACTTGGAATAATTTACCCTGACCTATTTTAAATGGTTCTAACAATGTTTAATTACGATTACAATATTACAACAATTTTAAGTAATAGGCTACGATAATAAGTGCTCTTAAATATTAGTTAATTATGGCTGTGAGGCAAGCACAATCAGCGTCGTTTAACCAACCAACAATGTATTTAATACACCACAATTAATATTAGGTCCTATATTCGTGATACTGAAGTCAGAACGCTCACTACATGTTTAACATAGTTGCATCACTAATGGCTTATTGTTAACACTTAAACAATTATTCCGACTTCAGCCACATATTCTGTAACGTAATAAACTATTTTAAACACGTACCGAATGTTTTCAACAGGCAATGGGGAAGTTCTTAGACTGCAGTTATGGCAGTCAAACTATCTAGGAAGTTGGGAACGTCTTATCGCTTAGAGGTAGAGGTGCAACTCACTTGCTTCTAACTTGGGAACTCGCCATCTACTCGCTTATCAGTTGTAAAAGACACCCATGCTTATCTGCGGGCGACGTTTACACAAGGCTTGCTTAGAACTAGTGCTGTCTTGAGAGCTGTCGCTCATCCATGGACTTTGTCCTGACGAGTTTCGGACTTTCCTTTTGCGTAAACTTTCAGTAGGACCTAGTGTGGGTCTCAGCAACTGTTTGAACCTGAACGGTCCCTCTGTATAGTCGTCATCTGAGCTGAAGATGGGTGTGGCGAGTATTTCGGGCGAGTTGCGCAGAATTTTCCTCAAGTCAGACTCAGGGTCGTAGGTGGGGTTGTACGCTGGTCGCGGCGGTGGATCGGACTTCTGAGATTTTCGGACCAGTTCGTGGATTTTATTGCTGTTGAAAGAAAATAATAGGTTATCAATTCAATTAACTTTCATAAACCGACTGCTTTTGAGACCATGAGTATAAGATATGGAATTTGATTGATTAGCAATCCTATATGAAAAAAATATATAATGTAATGAAAAATAAAAATCTACAAGCAATTAATGTAATATCAGCCTTCTTAATTAAATGGATGATGAATCTCCGAAATGATTTTACTTGAGAATGTCATGAAAGGATTTTATACCTAGATAACAATTATCAAGTTTTATATAAGTAACCGTTATCCAGAAGCTACCAATGAACTGTGCACGGGATAAGTTTATGAGATTTTCGCCAACGACGACGTTAAAGGACGCATGATTTTTGTAATTAATATTATGTTTTATTTCAATCAGATGTATGTATTTATGGACGAAAGATAGTGCAATAGATTGGTATTGCTACGTCTGTGTATTTTCTATAATATAGCTTGAAGGAATACCAATACCAAGCATTAGCTGCGAACGAGTTGACACAAATCCATACCCGTCGTTTCTGCTATCCACAAGTAAGTTCCACGAGTAAGTAACGCATGTGACAGAATGAGAGAGGTTAGTTCTTTTAGGGCCAGAAGCTAGTCTCATCGAGGTCTCTGTCGCGTCGGTCGTGACGGTCGTGGCAGTCGTACCTGACAAGTCCCCCGCACTGCCGGCTGCACGGCAGGTTCTGCCAGTTGTGATTCGCCTGTAGGTGCCTGTCGTCCCTATAGTCGTGACCGTTGCTCGTCGGTTGGTATCTGTAAGTAATGTTTAAATAGAAAATCGTTTCAGATTGGCATTTGAAAATACTAAAACTTATGTATGATATTTCATGTTACTTTTTAAAGACAGGATATTTTTAAGCAAGTTATATACGTTAATACATTACATAAGTATTTACTATTATCGAAGTCACGTGATCGGAATATAAATTCTATCGAAAACAACTATATGGACGACTAGTCTATATTGTAGTACACTAGCAAGTACGGAAAGTATAAACTGCTGTATACAAACCTGGTGGGTCTGATCTCAATATCTTTCTTACAGATCAACGGTTCGTCCCAAGGTCTAGCGGGACTCTCGAGGAATTCAGGCGACGGACTGCATCAGTCCCATTAGAGGCAGCATAAATAATTCCATTATAATGTTAGTTAAGAAGTACAGTTTACCTAGATATTGTCATGTTTTTAGTTGGATTAAAAACAGGAGGATATTAATTGCTGTGTTTACCTGGAGAGTCTGCTGGCATCTCGCTCTAGCTGCGTGGGCTGACCGCGCACGATAGCGGGAACGAGCGTGAAGCCAGGCGGCTGTCGGTACTCGTCTGCACGTTGCACTTCTTGCAGCCTGATCCCCGGCTTGTTACGACGCAAGTTTTTGTGTATCTCCTGATTCTTGTCGTGCACCTAGTAACATAATTTATTCAATTTTATGCTCTAACATAAGAAGTTGGAAACTTCTGCTTCCAAAAGACAGAATATATAACCTTAGACGTCTTAAAAACTTTGTGATTCTTGGCCATGATACACAAAGCAATGAAACTTCAGGTTGATTGTGATAGTCACCAGTTTTCAATCAGCGCAAAGTATGGCTTACCTGGTCAGCAAAGGTATGGAGCTGCGAAGCTCTCTCCTGCACGGAGTAGTGCTGCATGAGCTGCTGTGGCGTGGTGGGTGCAGCCATGGCGGGCGGTGGGGGCGCGCGTCCCTTCGCCCACTTGCGGCGCGCCGTATAGCCGCGAAAGTCTGTACCAAACCACAAAACTTAAAACCACGAACAGATAATCCGAGTTGGTAATGCCGCAATTAATTATACTACGTAAGTCTACTTTATAACTATATTTGATTATGTTAAAGTTTAATAACTTAGTAGGCGGGCTAATAAGACCGATCAGCTGACGTGTGTTTGGCATGTCTTGAAATTCAAATGAATACTTACGGCTTTGTATAACAACTGCTGCCCTTGTGGTGTCTATATTTTCTTTGTTGCCAGGACTCATTTCATCAGTGTCGCTGTCCTGTGACGTCATTCGCATCAAAACCTTTGCTTTCATCATAGCTTTGTTCTTGTTTGGGACACCTGTAAATTTAATAATCGCTATGTTTTCTGTTATGTTTCATTTAGGACGTTCTGTAACCGACTCAAGCAACCAAAATGTCTTGTGCTTCATAAAAAAATTACCATTAATGAAAATTTGCCTTGCTATAAAAACTCACCAGATTTATGTTGTTTCCTCTGGCTGTCCTGCTCCATCTGGAACTCTCTTGCTAGCTGTCTCTGTCTCTCTTGAAGTCGCCGGCGGGTGAGCCAGCCACGAACATGCCTTTGCAGCGTGAGGACAGATATCGCCATCTGTGCCTTTAACCTTTGGTAATGGCGACGTGCCAACCACCCGCGGACACAGGCTTGGACTAGCACCACTTTTCTTATCTAAACAAAATAAATTAGGTTTTGTTAGATAATGGAACCGAATAATTTAACCACTTAGTTTTCTAGATTTTGAACTTAAGTGAACTTAAAATATTTGGTTCAATGTTCACTTACGTACGAATAAACATAAAGCTAAAGAGTTATAGTAGCTATCCAGTTATATAATGCAAAATAAAAAACAAACAATTGCTCAAAATCGGTAGTCAAGTCAAGTAGGTTAATGTATAATCAATATATGAACTGTATTATAATTTCAGGAGCACATTTTACCTGTTCTTCATAAATTCTGGCTAGCACTTCAACATGGTAGTACTTGAGAAACACTTTAGACTTGCCAAGCGCCCAACCGTCCATCTTTAACCTTAATAGTAGGAGCCGACTCGTATCACGGTTGGGTTTCATCACCTCATCATAACTAAATGCCAGGAAACCATACCTGCAAAAAACTTTCGTTAAAGAAAAGCCTTCTACTGAATACCCCACTTGTACTACTTATGTATCCTTGAACTAGAGCAAGGGTAAAGAAATAAATATGAAATAAATAAAAATACTTGCCTTTTCAAAAAATCTTCAAACGTAAGTCGGTGGGAAAATCCATTTTGCCTTATTCTAATAGTTTCTAAGACTCCGGTGTAGCGAAGTTGTTTCAATATTTTCGCGGAATCGAAGTGTTTTGGGGAGCGTGAGTCGTTCGGTTTGAGACACCTCACGAACTGAGGAGTACCGCTCACCATTTTCTGAAGTAATTCCATTAGGGAGTATCTAAAGTAAGTGGATACTGTCTGCTGTGCTCGGGATTGGGACGCGAGTCCTCGACTGTTGAAACGTTCCTGAAATACGATTATTTATTTAGTTTGCTAAATAATGCTGTTTAAGTATTTAGTTTTGAATTTGGGTCAATTACGAGCGACGGAAAACGACTCGTTGTGCTGCAATACAATCAAAGCTGTGTTATCTCAAATAATTAATTAGCACTGTGTCTCGTGAAGTTTGTTTAATCGACTAATTATGCCGGGAATTATTATTGTTAATTCAAACTTTATAATGAAATGTAAAATCAAACAAAGCGTAATTACCCTTATATCACTGGATGTTGGACTCTCTAAACTACGTGAATCCATATCACCTTGAAGAGGCGAATACAAATTGCCTGTCTTAGTGATGGGGCACTGGAACAGGAATCGAATGATGTCGTACTGACTCTGCCGCATCAACTGGACAACTTCTGGAGGTAAGAAGTTGCGATTCTTTTCTAGGAAACCGTCGGCTTGATACACCACGCGACCAGCGAAATGGTGGACCGCAAAGCAAATCGCGTCGGACTTCGGGCGGACATAGTATTTGCTTTTGATATTGTTGTGGAATTTTTCTGTAAGAAAAACGTATATTACATCAAATGGATTTGAAATGTGACAGATATATAGTGCTACAAACGATTTGAAAGATTTTTATTTACAGGTAAACATAGATTTATGTAAATTACCGATTAAAGTTCTGTCTGTCGAACGGGGGAATCGACTTTCTTCATCCAGCAATGCTAGCATGCCCATAGGCCTTGACAGTAGCATGTCCAAAACTGGTCTGTTATCAGAGAACTCTACCAGGTCTACCGGAACACCTTCCGCCATATACTCCTGTTGCTCCCAAGTAAATATATGCTGATTGAAATAATACTGGATTTGTTCGTTCGCGATATTTATGCATAGCTGCTCAAAAGAGTTATTGTTGAAGTTCTCAAATCCAAAGATATCCAGTATTCCGATGGAGAGCTGCTCGTTCCTGTAAATGGTAATACATTTATTTACTACAGTACAATAATGCAATGTTATTTAAAAGTGTGTGGAATATGGTATCAAACCTGATAGTTGTTGGTAAAGCTTTTTGAAAATTATCGATATATTTATGATCGTTTGCATACCTCAAGTGGTAGGGTAATCAATGCTGGTAATTTTAGACATATAAACAAAACAATGTTTATTGGTTTCATAAAACATACTATTTTACAAATATATACAACTTAATTCTAATACAAAATAAAAACAATATATACAAAAATAAAAAGTTAAAAAGCATCAAAGAATTCAAAACTAAACAAAACTACTTACATATTAGGTCTGTTTTGACATAGAAGTGCATTGATTCTCTCAACAATTCTATCAAAGGCTCTGGCGTACAGTCCGCGCGCAGTAGCGTCTCTTGCTACGGCAGCTTCAGTAGGGGAGCTGTGTCGGGCGATGGTCTCCCCGCGAGCGACTACGCTGCTGCTGGTGAGGCACTCGCGGAGGTCCACTGTCTCCACGCCGAGGAGGCATGAAGCTGAGAAGGTAATGTCATATGTTGATTTGACAAAATAAATGATGAGAGTGATAGAATATTCCTATTAATAAAATTGACAATATAAGTATATTATGTAAATGCCTTTACGTATTGAAAAACTGGGTCTTTGACTAGAAATCAAACAAGGGGTAGACAAAGTTACAAGAAAAATTATGAGTCTAAAAAGCTAGGACTTTAGGTATATATACTATTCATTATCATATCTTTATAGAACTCAAATCACGACGCTTTGGACTGACTATATCAATGGACTATAATTACCTATAAATCCATGCGTTGTTTACAGTCGCGTCACAATGTGTTATTCAACTCTAAGGTACGTACCTCTGTGCAACGGTGCGGTGTCAATGATGGTCGCTTTATTATCGGTGTTATCTTCGCCAGCCGTCTCGCCGAACTCTATATCACCGAGGTGGAGTATAGCCGCTAACATCTTGTAGATGATTAGTACTTCTTCTTCTTGGAAACCAACAACCTGTAAATATTTTATAGTTCTGCTTTAACTGGCACAATAACATTATTGTCTCCTACGAGTCTGTTAATTTTAATCGTTATAATTTTGTATACTGTTGTAAAAAGGAAGTTTCTACAATATGAAAAAAAAAAATTTCTAAAAAGTTGATACCAATTATAACTACACCCATTAAGCATTCATAAAAAAAATAGTTCCAATTCCAAGTATTTGGATTCAGCATAACTTTGGAAATGGGATTATTACCTTAAAAGCTTGATTAAGTTGTCTCCAGCGATGCACGTTGTGCTCTCTGTGCGTGACGGAGAGCGGCTGCAGATAGCGATGCCGGGACTTGAGTTGCTCGTCCAGGTAGAACTTCCTCCAGCGTCCCTCGCTCTCCAGGCCATCGTACAGATAGTAGAACACGTGGAAGTTGCTTTCTCCCCTGAAACGGTTTTTTGTTGATATAGGATGAGTTTAAAAGTAAAGTAGTATTGTAAAAATACATGTAAAAAAGAAATGTACATTTTTGAGCGTTTTCTCTGAAGTCGATGTGTGTGACATATAAGGCCACATTTTAGTTCAGTTTCGTGTGTCATCCTACCTAGCGGACCGGTCACAACCAAAAGTCGCCGACGCTCCTACAGTGGTACAGTTATATTACTCATTTGAGCTCAAATAAAAAAGAAATGTAATCTTGCCATTTACTCAGCACGTATATTTGCAGGTCAGTATAGAAAGTGCACGTAAAATGTCAAATGATAATATAAAACCTTTACTTACAAGGCTTGGTGAACCACTCTTGACTGTTCCAGAAGATACACAGACATACGAGCGCCGGATATCCGCCCAACTCTCATCATAGACAAATCTAGATATTTGCCGAAACGAGAACTGTTTGCGTTGATCCCGGTGCGAGCGTTACCAAAGGCCTCCATTATTGGATTCACTTGTAATATCTTTTCTTCTAAATTACGATTTTGAGTCTGAAAATAAATCAGCCGTTAGCTCCAGCTTTTGGTAGTATAATGAATGATGACAGATTGTAAGTATCTCTAGTCATAAACGGACACATGTGATGAGAGTGAATGAGATGCAAGGAGTATGCTAGGATCAATAGTCTCGGTTTACCCCTTTGGGACATAGGTGTGATTTTATGAATAAATTAACGTACGCAAATCAGTTATTTATGTATTGAGTTGGCTCATTATAAAATCTCAAGTCAGAATAAACATTTATAGGTAGATTTAAGAAGTAGGTATAAAGTTTTACGTTTTATTATTCAAGTAGATCATAATCAACAATTAAACTACCTTTGATAAAAATACGAGTTGCTTCAGCAAGAGGTTGGCAGACTCAGTCTTGCCGGCGCCACTCTCTCCAGATATAACTATAGCTTGGTGCAGTTTCTGATGCATGAGCGCCTGGTGAGCTGCGTCCGCGACGGCGTAGATGTGCGGCGGGTTGTCTGACCGACACCGACCTTGGTATATCTGTTGAATCTAGAACAATTATAATACGTCTAATAGTGTAATAGTAGGTGAAAATGGAGATGATTCCTTTCACAATTAACGATAATAACCACAAACGTATGTAGACATAACATCGGTGTATCTTTAAACTGGGTCCACACTTTTTATCTACAAACATTAAAGCAAAACCTTTCAAAGTAACCCACACATTAATAATAAAGTCTGAATGCGTGAGTACGAATTAATTAAACACCTTCGCCCGGCCCAAAAGAGAAAAATGTGGTTTTATTTTAAGCCGCATAATAATTACCTTTGTGGTATAAATTCCCACATCTGTAAATGGGTTTACAGCGACCAGTATGTCTCCGATGTAGGTATAGATCTGGTTTTGTGTGTATCTCTTTTGCAACTGTTCTACGATAGCATCTTCGGTTAGGACTTCCAATGTCGCCAGGTCGTCTGTGTACATTTTCTCAGGTCGCGCTTTTCGATGCGATTTGAGTTTCCCTCTTTTTGTCGTGGCTTCAGGCGCGCGAGAGCCTCGCCCTTCGGCCCTCTGTCGTTTAATCTCAGCTTGAAGCTCTTTACGGATCTACAAAATTAATAAATTCATTAGTAACCATATCAAATGACTAAAAGTTGTAAAATAAATAGTGTTATTATCCAGTATGTACCTTATCCTCAAAGCTACTGACAGCGAGTAGTAGAGGATGTTCCAAAAGCTCCCTCGCAAATGGCCTTTGGTTCATGTCTTTGATTAAGCAGTCTGCAATCAAATCTACGAGTTGTGGTGAGAACATTTCTGGATGGGACAAAGAAGGCGGTGGGTTCCGAGGAATTTGAAATAGAGCCCTCATTGGATGCAGTCCCGATAAAGGAGGTTCTCCTTCAGCTAACTCTATAGCCGTGATACCCACTGACCACACATCGCAACGGCAGTCATAAGATTCGTCCAGTTGTTGTTCACACGCTATGACCTGTAACCGAAAACAATTCATGTTGACCTTAAAACATTATAATAATACAAGATAATTTAAGCCACTTTCAAAACGTCACTGTACAAGTATTGCATTCGGGGTCACGAGTAATGTTCTTATTAAGTAGGACAATTAGATTATCATAAGTATAAGATAGCGAAACAATTGTAAATATTTGTTCAATTTAAACGTACCTCTGGAGCCATCCAGTAAGGCGTGCCTACTGATGTATTTCTTCTTGCAGCTGTAGCAGCCAAGTGCGACGACACTCCAAAATCAACAAGTTTGACCTCAGCATCTTCGGTGAGGAGAATATTATGCCCTTTGACGTCACGATGCATACACCGGTGAGCGTGTAGATGTGTCAAGGCTCGTACGGTTCCTCGCAGTACATACGCGAGTTGTGGTTCGGTGAGATTGCTACCGCGAGCCCGCATTCCCGCGCATAAATCAGTCACCGAACCGCCGGTACAGAGCTGCAAATACAAAGGTCATGTAGATTTATGCCATTCGCATACACCGAGTAAACCAAAAATAAACGTAAACCAACCTCCATCACGAACCATATTTGGTCGTCATCCGAGCACACGCCGCGTTTCAAAAACAGTCCGAAAAATTCCGGAATATTGGGATGGCCTGATAAATCACGAAAAACAAGGAATTCTTCTTCTATTTCTTCTATATTCTCGGTTATATTTTCTAGAATCTGAAATTAAGATATAAACCGTTTTGAAAGTCATTCATCAGTATTGTAGTCATACATCTGTGTAGAGTTAAGTTATTATGTTCCAAACAAGAGGCGGCAACGTCATGCCATGTATTGTTTAGCGGCCTTGACACCAATATTACATTTTGAGATAACATCTATGCAATCAATTACATGCGGCATGCTAACAATACCCCCATAAAAATTCATCGACCTATTCTTTTAACAAAACATTCTCATATATGTATGAAAATTCGGATATGTTCTCGCAAAAACATTTTTCGTCTTAAAAGCTCTTAATTGCCGCAATTACCTGCTAAATTTAAAGAGGCAAAATTCTCAGCAATTATATATCAGTAATGACCGTAATCTTTATTCAAATTAAAGTATTTAACGACTACGCCTTAACAGGGAAACCATTATATTGAATTGTTAATAAACTAAACTCGTAGGGCTGGTGTGACTGCTCGGCGGAGTTTCTCTCGGATTTCACCCGCAGTTTACGAGTGCATGCCCTATAAATGTTGTTGACCTTAGTCGTGCTCGTACTCAAATAACATGTGGAAATAATCTTAGGTACCGCGCTATTCCTGAACCATAGCTTATAAATGACGTCAACTCATGTGTTAAGACCTAAGGTGAACAACTTTTATTATGACTAATGACTGAAGCCGGTTTTGTACATCCGCAAACAAAAATCTTATGCAGCCGTCCAAACAATCTAGATGACGCATTAAACAGGTATAATCTTATAATGTCATGTAGGTTTTATAGAGCACAACAAGGTTAAGGCAATGTTAATAAGTAATGAGGAGTCTTTCCATTAGTATACCAACGCTAATTAAAACTACAGCCGTATTTAAAGAAATAATGGTTCCACGTCAATCCTAGCTGTACAAAACAACGTCAGCATTGAGGTAGGCCTTCGCCATACATTGCTCCAGAGAGCTCTTAAACCGGTCAGCCGAACGGGTCAATTTAAACAAGATCCAGAAGCCGGCCAGAGATAATAGCCCGTGGAGTGAATGAACTGACCTTGACCGCGACCCGTCTGCCGGTCTTCTTGTCCCTGGCGCAGTACACCTCTCCATAAGTGCCCTCTCCGATGAGCTCCTGCAGAGTAAACCGGTCGCGAGGGTCGGCGGCCCGGTCCAGCTCCACGTGCTGCGAGAGCCCGCGGTATGCCACGTCGCTGCGCATGGCTCAGTACTCACATTGAGCCACCATCTGGAAACAAGAAATAAGCTGATTTAATACAAAATGCCATGTAAGTATACTCTGTATAGTCGTGACAATTTGCCCAATTTTTTTTTACTATGCACAGCTTTGATGTTAAAAACTGTTGTAGTCTCCAGTTTAAAAAAACGGCAATTCTGTAGCAATGATTAGTAAGTTAATGAGGTAAAATAATTTATTCGTATCGGAAAGATAATTTGCATCAATATCCTGTCTAATGGACTCGTGTGGTCGTGTGCCTACTCATATCCACGGTACAGCACTTTTCTGATATTATCTGAACGATAATAATTAGAAAAACGTTTCAACACCACTACTAGGTACCTATATTAACTCTGATATGCACGGTGATAATGAAACTATTGATTTATCAGTTCTAACAATGCAATAGTGGAGATTCAACGCAACGTTTTATGGTATGTTACAGTTTATAAACCGAAGAGTTATGATTAAGGATGGATATTTATGTCCATGTCCATAGAGAACGAAATTAATAAGTCACATTAATGGCACAAAATGTTTCGTATATTGATGAAAAAAAAATACAGTAATTAGCACGTGAAACAGTTGAAACATCCGGCAAGAAATAACTGTACCGCGGCCAAACCGAACGCATCCACGGAAGTTTATTGATTTCTAATAAATGAAATATAATTATACAATAAAAATTATGTTAGATCTCTATTAATAGTTCATCGGTTTTAAATGTCCAATAGTACCTAAGCTATTAGCTTTTATAATATTGTAATTTATTCATGAAAAGTATTCCAGCAAATGGCGACACGTTGGCGATCCTTTTCCTAGTTTTTATGTACTTAACGAAACGTAATTGTGTGACGATCGTATCTTCTAGAGATAGATATATACTAAGCCTCTTTCAAAGAAATAACGAATTCAATTCAAGCATACTAAACATTTTATAGTTTTCCTCTATAAACTTCGATCAACAGTATTTTTTCCTCTATCACATTTGGATATGGTTCTTAGAACTGCATGTAACAATGAAATATGTCGTTGCATGTGCGATCGCGTGGCTTCGGCATGCGTGCTCAAATCGTGCAGTGTGCAGTTGTCAATAAACTTACAAACACACCTAGTAACTATACTTTTATGGCGTGCCTATGATGAACGTGGCCTGGTTGTTTTATAAATCAATACACGGGTCTCAACTCCTTGAATACTGATGGAGCTACTAAAACACACACTACTTATGATGATAATAATATTAAATATTATTGAATTAAAGTTTTGGGTATTCGATAACCTAAAATTTGCGTTAAAAATAGCGTAAGGATGTTAAAAACAGACAAAATCAACAACAACACGAAACAAATCAAATGAGAAGCTTCCAAAATATTGGTGTTCAAGAGACTGACGCGTGACGTAACGTTAAATGATTACGACTAAGATAAATATCAATAACGTGTTATTTTGGTACGAAACGAAAAGGGAAGGAAGGGACGACCCAGTTCCATGTATGCAAATCATGACATCAGCCTATAAACGTTCTCTGAACACGGACCTCTTAATGGCCGGCATTGTAACGGTCTATTGGCAGCCATGTATAGCCTATGACGATGGTCGTTGCTCTTTCGTACTTTTTGGTAGAAAATAATCATTTGATACATGTTGCTCAGCTTCGAACTTTCATTATTTCTTCTTTTATGTTTTTACGGAGTGCTAGAAGAAGAAGGTCGTGTAAAAAGTCTTAGGTAGAATACTTTATATTATGTACAAACAGAAACTAAAGATTCCGAGCTATAGCTCGTTATTATGTTTTTTAGTTATTAATGGGGACAGCCGAATAAAAATTGTTTTCAACATATGATATCCACCAAAACTCTTTTACATAAATCTAAGAATAATTAATTATAAAGATAAGACCTTCTCGAGATAAACCTTAAAACATATAGATTTACGCAAAATTCGCGAATAATATTGAGAGCATTCGATATTGCTGTTACAAAATATTGGTTACATTATGATGGTGTAACAAGAACGCACTTGTAATTAAGTACTTCTTTTACACAAGTGTGGTGTCATATTGGTGTCACCCTATTGGAATCATCGATGTGGTAATTACCTGCTATGAGTCGACAGTATTTGTATAGAGCCCACACAAACGTTTATCAAGCTAATTTGTAAAGTGACTTAGCAGTATGTTATTATAAGTATTGGGTAATGTCACTTTGATTTGACAATTTACTTGCTGTTACACTTCTACACAAAAGTAATTTAGGTTAGGTAACATCATCTACAGAACACAGGAGACGGGAACTAAACGAGCGATTGTCTTCCATGGGCCTTGGTGCCATGCGCGAGTGACGTCACCGAATATTGAGATGTAACCTCGATATTGTATTGCTATGTAATATGTGAAGATTACGTGACAGTTGACCTAGTACGTAATACAAAACTAGTAGCTATCAATACTGTAATTGATTGGCTGCAAAATACAAATATAAATCATTCAACTTTTAAACAGCTAGTGATTTGGCCTAGATTTTTATCAATACTGTCTGGCTCGGCGGCATACTAAGGAAATAATATTACGAATGTATCTTGAAATGTTATTTTACTGCTGACGGTAATGATACAAGTATACATAATTATCTTGTATTGAATTTTAAATACTAAATTAAATGTAAAGGTTCAGCAAAAAACACTTAAATGTTAAAATTGTTTATATAATCCTGCAGTATAACCAATAGTAGGTAATACCTACTTAGGTAACTTAGGTATTATTTGTTAAAATTTCTTCGAATGGCCAACGCTAGTGGTTTGATTCTTCTAAATACGACGATCAACATATTATTATGGTAACATTTTCCTAGAATATGAGTAGGCAAAGTACGTACAAGTACGAAAACTAAAGACTATCAACCACATTATTATGACGTTCTTCGATATCTGTATGGCCGTGATCCGTTGCAAATGGTACCCCGCGATCCATCGATACTAACATAGAAATACCGATATGGGTACATCGACATCGATATAGAAAAAGCAACGGAAAAGTTATCGATGCGTGGCCAGTGCGGTGGCCGGTACAAAAAATCACAGTAAGTAATTGATTTTTAGCATGATGCGATCGTATCAACCGTTGATCCTAATCCAGCGTAAACTGCGTAACGTCTGCAATTAGTCAACACAACACATCATAAATATGGACATTAAAATGTTTTCATGTAAAAAGGGGTCTCAGTGTGACTGACGGCCGAGACTGCGACACTTTCACTGATTGTTTTTGTCACGAAGATAATGTTGCGACGGCCTGCCTCGCGAGCTCATTTTCTTAATTACTACACCAGCAGAGTTTTACTTGTACTAGCAACATCGTAGTTTAATCATTTCATTTCTATTGAATGTGCCTATTGATCCTTGAGTTTGTTTCGGTATTTCTTCTCAGAGATAGTCAGTTAAGAAATGCCGATGCCATCTAGTTTAAAAAAAATGACGTGTAAAAGTGTTTTGTAAAACCTATTTGCAAAAATAAAATCATTTATCATTTAATACCTATATTAGGACAGTAAGCGTGATAAGATGTGGGTAGAACACTACAAAAACGAAACTAGGTTTCATTGTATTAGAAAATAAGATAAACTATACAGCGCTAACACGCAATAAAATTCACTTTAAAAGTTAAATAAATGTAACAGCCTATAAAGTGAGCAGACTTGAACAAACAAAAAGGTTTCTCGCAATTTCTGCGATTCCTACATTTCCGTGAGTACAAATACAATTAGAAGTCACATTCGAGTAGTTGTATATATGTAATGTGATTCAATAAATAGGAAATTAACATCGCTTTCCGAGTTTCTTATTACGTTCTAGAATGGGGACCGCGTGTCTGAAGTCATTGTTTGGCTTCGTTCCTGCATGTGAAGAATAACATTATTAGGTACCAATCTCTACTAAATCTGGTCCATTTTAATTGCAACTTATACAAGCATTAATAATTAAGAAGGAATTTCAGTATATGAACGATCTCAAGTCATGAGAGGGCAATGTGCTTCACATGACTATTTTAGACACAGCGTTCTCAGGTTCAATAGTGGGTATTGTATTTTAATAATAGCATTTGTAATTTCCTGGTTTTGCTTAGCACTTTCTATTTTAATAGCTAATTTATTTAATTGTTACTATGCTGTATGTATATTTATTTTATATAATATTTACCAAAGACCACAATTTGTCCAAAGCGGAACTTATGCCAATAGGTTTTTTTTAATTATCTTCCAGTAAACGTTTGTTCTACTGTTCAAACTTATGACATAGTAGTGTGTATTTTCTGACACAAAAATTTGCATAATAGTTAAATTAAATAACGTGAGATCTCATAGTACCCGCTTACATAAAAACTGGTCTGAAGCAGACTGTCGAAGATCGTGTGATTCAGACGTAATTGACGGTAGTTAAATTATTAGGTAGACAGCCATAAATATCAATAAAGGTAAACAACACATTTAGAAAGAAGTAAACAGGATAAAAGTACCTTCAGGTGCATAAGTAGTAACTTTATTTAATAATAAGTGTCGATGCAAGATAACTTCCACAAAATAAACATATGTATCCTGTTCAGCATAAGCTATAGGTAGTGCTGGCGTAAATAGCACCACATTATTTCTAGATACAAGTAATTCACTACGCCAGAAGTAGGTATTAAACAAATACTTTTCTAAAGCCGAGCATGTGAAAGAGGTGTTTAAAATAATGACGTGCCGGGCCAATAACGACCGCTATTTTGTTGCGGAGAATAAGAGCATTAAGTTTTGGTCCGACGGCCGATGTAAGCCGATAGGCAATTTGAAATATTACCTCCAATAAGCGAGATAGTGAAGTCCATTGCCGTGAACCGACATTTCTTTTATAGTGTAGGGTAATCAATTTTATACCCATAATCGCAGCGAAAGCGTTAAAGAAAATTTGTTAATATTTTGTTTGTGCAGATTGTATTGCGTCTAATGGTGGTTTCGTGGCATCGCGAATAATAAATGTTTTTAACAATTCTTAGATAACTGCTCTTGGGAAATCTTAGCAGGCACTTCGAAATCGTCATGCAATTCAAGGCTTTCCAATAAACGTAAGAAGACACGTCACATAATATTTGGTACTAACGATTACGCGTATTAATTAGTTTTAGCACGATAATCCACGGATCTAATCACATTATTCAGACGACCTGACCTTTTGAGCTTACAAAATGTAAGACAATGGATTTAGATGCTCTGTTGATTCAATATTGTAGTACACCGAAGCCGTAGTGGTGCATAATGCAATCCTTTCATGGCATTATAGTGAACCGCATAATGCTCGACCACGGCCGTCGGCGTCGCCCGCCCGGTCGAGGGAAGGTAATACGCACACACGTAGGAATTCAAGCCCGTAAAGTGCTCGCACGTGCAAAATGTGAGGTGACAAAGATCACGCCACAGCAATATGCGTAACTTTTTAAAATCGGTGAAGTACCAGCACCTAGAAATATCTATCTACTATTGATAGACAGTTTTAGAACATCGTCATTTTATTGGTAATATCACGCCTGTATTCTCCAAAGAGGGAGGTAGAGGTGTACAGTACACGCACATTTCGCCAGTTAATTTCTAGGTCCCATATAACTTATTGCTATTAACTAGAAGCACTCGGTGTAAATCCAGACTATGTGCTGCTCCTGAGAATTACCTAATGGAAAAATCCTATAACAATTTGCCTGACCCGGGATTCGAACCTAGGACCTTATGCTCAGCAGTCACGCTTAGCGACCACTAGACCACGAGTTACTCATACTATTGAACGTGTTAATATTGTATCACTTGTTCTAAAAACTTTAATTTTCTTAACCTATATTGCTACATTATGTATGATTAGGATCGATGTAATGATAGCCCAAACTTAAATGACTTTTGCATAAGTCGTTACATTTTGTAACATTCCCAAGAATTTCCATTTTTTCGGCTACCACATTACACAAGTCATCACATACAAGTTACATTTAATATTGCCAAAGTAACGTGTTTTTAAAGTACAATAATACCATGTTTTCGACAATTCACACGTAAAACTTACAGAATTGAGACCATTGATACTTCGTGTAACGTGCAATATAGACACCAAGTTACCAAACTTCCTCGTTTGACAATCGTGTCGGTAATATGATGCATGGAGTTCATATATCAGTAGGTACACTTACAATTTACCGTATAATATCAGTTACTCAACAAGAAGGAAATAATACGCGGAATATATCGTTTTCATGAGTTACATCGAAACAAGTATTGTGGGTTTGAGTGTGGTATTGAGATGTACACTTATAGGAGAACCATACATTACAATTTCTGCTAAACTAAGTACTTAGTAAAATTATAATGGTGTAATGTATCTATGTTAAAGTAAAAACGTGAATTAAGGCGTGAGCTGCTAAATAAGTGGCGATAAATACGCCACTAAGCACTGCTATTGTATCATAAGCAGTGAAATACAGGCTTAAATGACAATGGAGCATAAAAAGCAGCCAGATCTCACCTTCAATAATCTAGACCAAGAAATAAATACGCAATCAATAGCCGAAGACAATACCGCAAATAAAGCAGAGATCAAAAGTACAATTAATGGTACTTGAAACAATGAAGACGAACGGCACTTCTTATAGGACGGCAGCTGGTGGTAAGACAAACCAATTATGAATTTAACAGTGGGGCTTTTTTATGTACGATGTAATGAGTCAGCGTTAACTTTAATAATGTTTTTACCACGTCTGATATATTAACCGAAAGCTAGCCTAACCTGCCCCTAGAAATAGAAGCTAAAACAAAAATACAAGCGCAGGTATTAGAACTACCAAGGCATATTACTGTAATAAATGGCAATAATTATCTCAATCAAATTGATCAAGTTTGTTGGATCTTTGAGGTTATATTCAAACAGATAACATTTTACTATAACTTGCAAGGAAAAATTATATAAGAAGTCAATAAATTATATCTTTTTATGATTTGAAAAATAATCAAAAACAACTTTGGGGCGTGACTACCGATGTGAAGAGACAAGTCAGGCGTCTTCGATAAACGTGATACTGAAATTATATTATTGTAGCCATGACGAGAAAGCGACGCTTTCTAGTTATAATCAAGAGTAAATAATAGCTTTTGATTCATTTAACAATCGTGTGTTAAAGAAAATAAAATGAACTGTATCTCGAATAAAGACTTAATTAGCAAATATTGTTTTATTATATAATGTTAACTGCAAACAGCTTCTACGTATTAAAGTTATGAATGCAGATAACATGATAAAACAACAATCATTTTTTTTAACAAGTTAAAATAATTCGGCATAAAAACATTTTGGTTCAATTCTTGCTAATGACGATGTCATAAGCACATTTTCGTTTTATTTATTTTTGTCACAATTTCGTCGTAGTCAGTTAATTGTAATACTTCATTCACTTAATTTTAGCACTGTTTCCGGATTTCAAATTTAATAAGTAAACGATGAAGTTAGCTACCGCGATTTCACATACTCGTATATGACAAACCGGTTCGACACTCAACATGGGTCTACAGACTTATTTTTAGTGTGTTTGGGTAATATTTTAACTGGACATCTACTAATATTTAAATTAAATTAATTTCTATATAAAAACCATATACTTATATTATTTATACACAGTCACCGATGTTGCGTTCCAGTTCTAACTTCTTATTATCTTAAGCCATATACAACTGGCATCTAGTCTACAAAGGTCTTATTATAAACTTCATTGGTCTTAAAATCTTGGTCATTATCAGAGAAAAAATGTAATCAACCTGTCGCTTTATGAGCGAGCAGGCACATTACCGTAAGTACACAATATTTTACAGATTGTCATTAAACAGAATCACCTACTCATAAATATGAGAGTTGACATAAAAAGTCCCGTTGATGAGGCTTGTGCATCAAGTGGATCTGCCAAAGAAGTCAACATAAATCATTACGAAGTTTCACAAACTGTTACACGTTTAGCAGTAAACACGTAACTGCTTGACTTTATGTAGACGATTATTTCCTTAACGAATGTCGTCAATTCGTAATGGACCCTTCACTAGCGTTTGATGCGGTTTAAAGACAAACGCGGGAGTAATGTCCAGCTACCGTTTTGCTCTGAAAGTGTTTAACTAAAGTTTTAGATAGTACCTATCATTTTAAGTGCTACTCTGGTATTTTAATTCAGTCATTTTATCTTATCGTGTGGATAAAATCGCGTAGTAACGCTTAATATTATTAAAGCGTGGCGGTTGTGCATCGATCATTAGTAACGGTGCGCGGTGTCACGGACTAGCCGATACTGCCATTAACATGCGATAAAACTACTGGTAGACATTTCTTAAAATTAGTAGGATTACGTTTCACCAAATTATGTAAGAAATCATATTATAAAACTAACAGGTTTGCAATTTCATTAAATTTTAATGTCTATTTCAATTAGAGGTTTACCTTAAGGTTTAAGTTCTTAGCTGTAATAAACAAAATAGAACAATACAAGTTACTCGCAGCATTTTTTAAATCGATTGTAGTCATGCACATATGTTAATATATATGGTTAATCACATAAACGTATCGATAAAGTAAGTATATCGATTAAAATGAATCGATGTTTTTAATTGTGATGTTTAATGTAGATAGCTAGTTATTTATTTATTAAATTACAATTTTAAAACCAATAATAATTGGCATTGATTTATTATGTAGTATCGTAGCATTCTTTGTATATTAAAACATTTTTTGCAATGCAAATATTACGTCGTAAATCCATCATTATTTAATATTTGAATGAAAAACATGTTAATAATAATAATATATTATATTTAGGAAACATCATCTTAATAAGCTCATTGGCATTGACACCTGTTTTAATTCAATATTTTTGATTTATTAAATATTTAACCTACTCGAAAACAATTCGTTGTTTGTTAATTCATTATTCTTACAAATGGCTTTCAAAGTTTTTATTGATAGAAGTAAAATATATTCAAATAGCTAATTTGTTATACACACATTAAATTTTCTTTTTCTGGCATGACCTTCTTTCCGACATGATCTACACAATGGGCCATGCTGTACATAAATATATCCAGTCAGCTGGTTGGTGCCTGGGCTCAAGTGCTTACTCAACGGTGCGCCGTACGATCAATTGTTTCGTCACGTGAAGAGTCTTATAATGCAAACGGGTTCCATATTTAAATGATCCGGATGGATTTATAGACCTAATTGTTATATTCTCTGTCACTAGGCTATAAATTGGACTTTTATTTTCTTCTTATTACACTTAATCACGATTTGGTTACTCGTCTTATGTATGGATACGATCGGTTTCGATTAAACTTTATAAAATAAAAAATATGAGAATTAGATGTTGATGTATTAAATTATCCTCTTCTTGGTTCTTTATTTATCAATCTAAATCTATTCCAAATTACCTAGCCATTTTTATTAAATATTCCAACTTTGTTTCCGGAATAGTTAAGTTTAGCACCTATAAAAACCGAATAACATTAATTGAGATCCGGTTTTATCAATACAATGAACAAAATTTCAATTGTCCAATTATGTTAAACTGCTGCTCGTTTATGTTATTTTATTCGATCTCCAAATACAGAGGGGCCACTTCCTTTCTGAAAGCATAACAGTTAAAAAATGATCATGATATTTTATCAATAAGAAAAAAATTGATAACAATTTAACAGGCAACACGAAAAATAAATCATAACAATAATTCTTTACGATCGATTCGTAATTAGGAATGTCTAGATATCGGAAACAATGCTATTTACTAATTAGTTTTCTCGCTTTTGTTCTAATTCAGTGGCTTCTTAAAATGTTTATTATTTGAGTTTGAACTAGACCATCTTAAACATTTAGAATACACGTAAGTCAGAATATACAAATGTTTGGGTACGACAAAGTCACTGAAACGACTTCCCACATGTCAAGCTCACATCAATCTTACTCTAACCATGAAAAACAAACGTGTAAAATATAAACAAGTTCAATAATAGCATAATAATGCGGGCACTTGTTGATCGTTTGATACAAAAACTAAATTGCGCATCAATGGCACAGTCACAGTCATCCGACATATGGACCGTGTGATTGACCATTTACAAGCATTACGTGGACAATACTGGTCATTGAGCCGCACTTCCTCTTGCACCGTGCTCTGTTAATTAAACTGTATCGAGGACCACTCAATAGAGCGTAGGATAACATTCAAGTAGATAACATTAGGAATTATTTAAGTAGGTCGAATCATTGAAGGAATCGTTTACTTCATGGATATTTTGGTAAAAAATCATCGAGCTTTGACTGTTTTAATTAACGTATTATAGTACAATCTATTACCCTTGTGTTATTGATTCATTCCAACAATTGATCAAAATATTATTTTGTTAATGGATAAAAATAATATCATTTAAGTAGGTACCTAATTAGTTACATAAATGTATTTTTTTTCCAAACGTACCAACTATTTTTTACAAATTAAAACTAGCATTAATACATCTTCTAAGTCGATAGTAATAAACAATTTCATTGGCGCTGTTCAAGTTAAAAAAGTCGAACAGCAAAAAAGTTTTACAGTTTAATTTGTCCGTCCCTTTGTGAAATGTCAGACCACATCTAATTCGACGACACAGACTAACGCGACGATTTCTATTTTAGCAAGAACTAAAAGGGGATCAAATGTCATAGATTTCTAAGTTACAAGCTTTCGAAATAAAGTGACCCTAATGTCATTTTAATAGGGATTTTGGTAGAATGTGCACGTTGATAGGCGAGCGGTAACCACCTGTCACGAATTGTATTCATTGCTGAACACAAAAAATATCTGCACAAGGCCAGAAAATTATGTTGTATTTTGTTCACATAACAGTAAGATTCTTATCTTTTATGCACTTCGACAGTTCGATTCATGTAATTATACTTATTTAGATCATAGATTACAAAATAAACTAACTAATATACAGCTTATCATAATCTCAATCTAAATCTGCTGAGGTTAAGTGATGGAATTCCTGCATTTGGTACTCCCCTGGATCCATAGATCCGTCTTGACAAGGCACGTTTTTTCATGTCTATAAAAATAATCCTATTATTCAAGATTATCAAAGTGTGAGTAAGCTCGTTATTACCTATGTAATACAATTGGAAGACTGTTTACACTATTAAGGGTCTCAGAAACGAACAAAAGCGATTACTTTTTTGCGGAATATTTCGTGCACTAAAAAGGTTTCCTAATTAGATCTGTCTGTGTATTCATCTTCACGTGACAGCCTTGAGGGTCTGCAATGTCACGAGCGAGGCTAATCCCCCGTCGATACCTTGAATAGTAACACGTGGAAACCATAACAGTATTGCGTGTATCACTTAATGTCTATATAGGTGATATTACATGTGACCGGCCACTGGATGTGGGAAAGACGATGAGCGGCAAAATATTGACAATAAAAGGCAAATCTTGCCTATCCCTCCAGGGATTACAGGCGTGATTGATGATGTATATTGTATGCCATATTTTAAGGTGTGGCTTAATACTTATTAAGAAAGATTGACTACAGAAGCACAGACATGCTGAGTTCTAACAGATAGCTAGATTTATCAAAAAATTTACCGTCTCTGATTCGATGACAATCTTCGTTCGCATTAAATCCGATTCCGAAGATAGATCGATCACTTCAAGTGACACATAAATGTCGTTTGTAAATTGCATTAACATTTCTATTTCTTGGAGCATTAAGATGTCATCTTTAAATAGTGTCTGTGTTGAGCAAAATCTTTATTCGAGGCTCGTGACTTTGCTTGTTTACTCTGTGTAGTAATTACTCACAAGTCACATATTATTTATCACGTTCTTACATATTGCGAGCAGGAATAGTGTTTCGCGCGGATAGATTAAAACATATTTTTCCTCAGTGTGATAATTAAAAATCAAGCTCGCCAACCGGTTGGAGAACGAGTTGTACTTCAACGTCTTTCACTTTAGGAAGTGCATATCAAGTTGTTTACACAAAAATAATGGCAATAGGTTCTTCACCTATTGAATTCTTGATGAGCGAAAACAGTCGCGTGTTTAGATCCCCAATGAAGGAGAATTATTATGCCTACCTTTTATAGAGTTCCTGCAGCTTTGATGGTATATTGAAATCTAATATTGTCTCGTCAAGTTTATTACTAACTCCCACGCAAATGAGTTTCATCATCTTTAATTGGCCGCTGTTCATCTTAGGTCCAATCGTGCATCTATCAGACAAGTATGTCATGAACAACAGAACCTATTATCTTTACATCTGTACAGACTACAGACTCATTAAATAATTCCTTGTAGGAAAAAAGATCGTTACTGAAAACATAAATGTTAAAGTTTCGACTCCACTTAGACAAATATATAATGCTCTTATGATCCTATTATTAGGAACATTCACTTTCTTTTATTTGAAATACAACGATTATATCTGGATTAATGATAATTTTCAAGTGGGTAGTTGTAAGCTAACATTAATTTGTTACATAACCACGAGGAGTTCTAGTACCTAATGTATAAAAAATGAAAGATAAGTTATGGCTGGCCAGATGACTAGTATAAATCTATCGTCATTAAATCAATTAGGTTCCAAATTTAAACGTGACTGTCGGTGGGCTACGATGTCGTAGAACGTATCTTGAACCTGATGCGTCATTCATGATAATACTGTGACGATTTTATCTTCCTAATATGAGGATAATTGGGGCTCAACTTATATGCTTGCAACTTCTAGGAAGGAAAAAGTTTCACTTAAGTATTTTGTGTTTGCAGTTTGTTTTATATAACGATTTATGTTGTTGCATGTATTATATAAACAAAAAGCATGACTCTGATTTGTAGTCTACAGGTCCAGGATCATTGTAATCTTTTACCATAGTGACAGACAAAGGCCATGAAGTGGACAAGTTTTGTAAAAAGACCAAATCGTACTGTTAACTGACAACAACATTGTGTTAGGATCATCATCATAATAATATGTATAATATTATGAGCATTTTTTTCTTAAGGAATGTATGCATTGTTTATAAGAGAAATTAAAATTTCACTGCATTACTTTCAAAAGCTTTCTAAGTAATAAATTACTTCATCGATTATAAAATTATTTGTTTGGAATGAATATTTTATTAAAGACGTAAAAAATTACGTAAACCAATTAATTAGTATGCTTGAGATCATTTATATTCATAACAACTTCTATGTTTGTTGATAAAGTAAAAATTATCTATCACGCTATGACGAGAATTAGTTGTGTAGACTAATAAGACTGCTAGTATTCTAGGGTGATTGGATAATAAAAACATAAAACCTGGTAATTGCTAAATCAGCTTTTCTAAAATAATAATATGTAATGTTCATTTAAATAATATAACAATTAATATACATCAGACAGTTTTAGAACTCGACCGAAGCTAAAAATGCAGATTTTATGACATTGTCCCAGACGGAATGTAATCAAACTTTGCAATATCGTATAATCATGTCCAAGTCAATGATATAATTATCATCATCACGCTATTACGCATGCGATTGACAAAGTATTCAAATGTTACGCTTTATACATAGATATTATTTAAATAGCCGCATTTTATAAGGCTTAGCTACCAATTTTTACGACAAAGATAACCTTATGCATATTGACGTCAGCTTAAGTACCTATTAGTTAATTTATTGCGAGGTTTTGCGGTGTGTAGGATAGGCTGTTGACCTTATATCATGCGAATAGATCCTGATCTTGAGTTGCTTCAAATATAATCTTTTGTTTTTATGATAAGCAAAGTGACACGGCTAGACAAAAATGCGGTGATGTTACACGATAGATTAAACAATTTACCATCACTAAAGCAAGTAAGTAAGGCATGTAAATGGATTTCATAGTTGAAAAAAGTTGTTCAGAGCTGCAGTTGGTAGCTACCGTTTCGCTTCCGAGCGCCAGAATAACCCATTTCGCTGAAACGAATTTAATGACTTACTAATGAGGATACGCAGCTGGCTTCAAGCTCTTTTATTTCCAAAACTACCGATGTTGAATACCTACAGTATTCGTGTAAAATATATGCTCTAAGTTGATGTATACTATTCGTTACTTCATTTCAACTTGAGCCATAGACAATGACACACGTTCCCCTAGCCGGATTCGTACTTGCACGCTTTGCCTCAATGACAATTCCCAACGCTCGATTGTTGTCTCGTTATTGTTCTGTGTCCAAAGTATTCAGTGCATGTATACCACTCAACCATACATTGGTAGGTGTACAAGTTGTTATAACTGAATCTAGAGTGAACAAGTGAGAAATAAACCATGCGCACATTTTTAATCGAAGCGTGTTGAACACTTAATGTCTACGCAGTCTATTTAGCCTTACATTAACATTAACAATATCATGATGATCTTTCACCTCATTGTTCTACAATATTATCTGGTAAATTAATTATTATTTGAAAATATGCAGCTTTTGTAAAACGCGATCTTAAACCAGAAATGATGTGAAGGGAACAAAGTATTGGGTGAATTATTAAGGTACAAACAAAATTTTACTTCCAACCAAAACACACATTAATAAGAGCAATTTGACACAGTTTGAAATACATTACAGCACCGATAAGAACAAATTGTTTGTACAACTCGAACAATTACTTACCGTTGCTAAAATTGAAAAAGTCTTGCTTTTCAATTAACTAAATAACTTTAGAAAGGAAATGTATCAAAAATTCGTTACACACGTTTCCTCATAGTTAACGCAACCGCTAGATGATTGCTTCTGGGTGCTAATAGTCGGCTCTCTGATTAGATGCAGATGTGAAATAGACCTAATACCATTGGAAGCCTCATTTACGTTAATATTACGTAGATAGCTTCAGAGCACGGCAGAGGTTCACTCACTATATAATTGACGACCTGCCCCCTTACCATGAACTCTTAAACCAAGACAGCTTACGATTTGGAAGCGGTACGTGCAGGGTAAAGCGGCGTCTCGCTTCCACAACGTTAACTGTCCTGTTTTAAAAGATCATGGTAAGGGGGCTGATTGGCGCAGTGGCTAAGCAATAGGATTGCTGCGCTAAGGCTTGCGGGTTCGATTCCCGCACGGGATAAAAACTTGTGAGATCCACAGATGTTTGTTCCAAGTCTGGGTGTTTGTGTATTTGATATTTTATGTTTGTGGAAACGCACCCACGGTATAGGCGAAATTCGTAGTGCGGAGCGACGTTTCAAAAATATTAGTATCTTAATTCAGGCACAATAAAACAATCTTAACAGAGTTTACTTAGTTTTATACGGACACTGTTAATAAATTATTGTACTAAAACGGTAAAACCAGCGTTGCCAGCCTGCACCCGAGTTTAAACACTCGGTCTATTTTAATCATCTCTCAGTAATTCAGTACCTACCCATGGCTGAGACGTCACTTGTTTGATGAATATAGTTGATACAATTATTGAATATCGTATGTAGACCTAGTCTAAATATTAATTATGTATTAAGACTATATTGCAAACAAAATGGTAATTTATATGATGCAAAAGGTATTGAGAGTACGATTTCATAGTTATATCAGTTTTGCTCTTGTTATATAACTATTGTAGATTAGCCTTAGAGATTTGCAATAAGTTTACCGATTGGATAAATTTCTATTGAGGGTCAAGACTATTTATGTATACATAAAAAAAAATGTAATTTGCATATTTTTGCGATATGGACACATGTATTATATGCGATACGATCTTCCAAAAATAACAGATTAGATATAGTATCGCGTTTGTTAAATAATTATGATGCGTTGCAATGTTAAAACTCATTGCATTGCGTCAATCAAAAAAGATAACTCCTGCGCAAGTTTCCAAGAGTAAACGTGAATGAATAGTAATATACTACTCAGTTCTTTAGTAAAATATGGTGTTATTAGAGATTACTTACTACAAACTCATTATAAGTACCTACTTTTAAAAGGTGGACTCGATAACACTGAAAGCTCTGCATAGATAATAGCCTATTGATTTTATAAAAGAGCCTGATATAGTAAGCGTATAATTTCCCAGGGTAGATTCAATAATGATGAAGAGTCACTACAACTAAAATACGTCGTCCCACACTAGAATTTTTCCTGTGTAGTGGGTGCGTTCCACAAAATGAAATATCACATACACAAACACCCAGACTTGGGACAAAAATCTGCGGTCCTACTATACCTAATTAGAGTTTTTATCGAACCCCAACTGCAAGCGGACCCCGAAAATTAAAAATGCTTTGACCCCACGGCCTCGCGGAAACTGCTCTATATTATAGTGCATCATGGCCATTCACCATATTAGAACTGTAACGAATTTCATGACTTGCTAATGATCACAACTCTCACGATCATCTAAAACATAAACATGCCACTTCATGCCAGCTGCGTCTACCAGCTACCTAAATTGTATCTCCGACAAAAAAAGATATGTTAGGTCTACGTAATATATAGTTATATACCTATGTGCAAAATCATAGCAAACCTCATTATTAAAAGTGATGATTGTATGAAATCTCGACAGTTCGAATACGCATCTTATTACAATAAGAGCTTGAAATGTTTGATGTAAACGATAATTCATTACAGAAAGATTGCAATCTCTTTTGAATGTGATTAGTATCAGTCTATACTACTCTTCAATTTTTGTATCCGTTACACAATCATAAAATATCATGTAGGTCCGTTACGCGATCATAAAATATAACGTTCAATTCACGCATGAATTGAGTTTCTACCATTGAGATTCCGAGTAATATGGAGTGAAAAGAAAAAAATACATTACGCCTGCTAATTTTGGCGTGATATAGATGACTGGCTTTATATGCTCGTACCAGGTCGAATAGCTACACTCTCTGTGCATGCTCCACTGCAACGTTTAAACTTATTTCATTACGACAATGTTTATGGCTTCATGCAGTAGCAGTACATACAAGTTGGGTGAGAGCACCCTGCACCCTTACATTCTTAATAATTAATTAGGTATACAATGATACCGTCGGACAACATACGACATCAAATAAGATTATCCCTTAGATTATATGGGTAGGATTTACTGGAACAAAATATTTTTTGAAGCATTTAATTGCACAGCATGCGCACCTGTCATTTCACCTTCAAACTAAAACTTAGTCACCTGTGCTAAAACAGGCTACAGCAGATACTAAATACAACAGTATAGTGTTACAAAAATTAAATAAGTATGTTTCTGTCATGTTATGGTCCGCGTTGTGTAATTTCAGATGATATCTAGTCCATCACAATTGAGTTAAATCAGGATTCGCACAAAGCAGATCACAACAATAGGGCCTCGGGTCATTTCCATAAATTAGAAACCATAGCAATTGCGATGCTGCGGCCAACATCAGAATGTTATTGACTTGTTGTAAATAATCGGCAATCAACCTTCATAGTCTACCATTCTGGTGACTTGGGTAAATGCCTGATAATTCCCTTTGTAATTGTTTGATTCTGTGTATTATTGTGCAATTTGACACCTACATAGTTGTAATAACTCTGAAGCGGCATGGACGATATAAACATGAGACTTGTCCCCAAAGAGTACTACTGTGAAATGGAGGGTATAACGATGTGACAACAACATTCAGTGCACAATTGGATGACACGATATCCCGTGTTGGTCATATCATTGAGCTTAATGTGCTTGTTAATACGGCATTGAAAATGTTTAATATAAATATCTATGCAATTTCTGCATGCAAGCAATATCGTATACTGCCATGCTTTATGTTAAGATTATCTTATTATACTGGTACCGTTTATGACTGATTTAAAATATTATGGCTTAGCGCAGTTAGAAGCCAGTTTATAGTGTAACTGTAAACTAAATAAATAGGATATTGCAGATTTGCAGACGACTTAAATAAGAAGAAAGCAACAATCATCAATAATTCATTTGTATTAGTCATACGTGAAACTGTACAATGACCTTAATTTATACAAAATGTGTATACTACCTGTTACTTTTTGTGGAGCTAAAGATTAAGAACTAATGATTCGCTTCAGCAGAATTCGAGGCTGCATGTATTTTCAACATTCTGCAAACTGCATTTCTTAACAATTGTGTATAGCGGTTAGAAAAATGTTCGTCTGTCTTTATTTTGGTTTGTTTGGTTGTGAAAAAGTAAGGATTTATTTTTAGACTCGGCTTTCCAAATTGGAATTCTGCTTTCAGAGAAATCCTTAGTACCTTAAAAGCCTATTCATGTCCAATACTAAAACGCCTCACACGTAAACAATTACAAGAATTTATCTGCTGGTAGCACGGAAACTTGTAACTTAAGGCCTAAGTATACCGCGCGCAACGTGGGTTTCGACACTGAACGAATTGAACTGTTGCTTTAATCTGCTGAGGCCGTAGTGAAATCTGTCGATAACCAGGTCGATATCATGCAATTGTAAGCGCATCACTCCGACCGTTCTGATTGACAACCGCCGTGACGTATCGACGGCGTCACACTTTCCGACCGCGACCAATACTCGAATTAATAACTTGACTATACCGAGTAAAAAATGAAACAAATTGAAATGGCCGATGTCGCCATTTCACAATTAGATCCGGAAGAATCTCACCTGCGTTTTACCACGAGCCGTCACTAATGCTCGCCGCTGCATTGTTTAACAAATTGACAAAAAATGTTTAAATAAAAGCTTTTCCTTGGAAAATAACAGCACTTTAATTGCTTAGAACTCACTTTGCTGACGTATTATCTAATCGTTATCAAACAAAAACACGTTCCAATCTAAGCAAATAAACCATCTACTAAGAGACTGTTGACTTCCAAAAATTCACGCCTATTTTAAATAATTAGGTATATTTAACGTAATAACTCTTGGCATCGTAAACAAATGAAATGCTCTCGTTGCATTTCCGGCACAAGTGTACCAGTTGATCGAACAATACCGTAGTTGTTTTATATGAAATCATGCGAAAACGGCACAATGATTTATTATACAAAACACTCCCACGTATGGTAACGCGCACACATTATAATAGTAAAAAGTGGGATGAGCATTCAATTGTATCGGTTTGTTCGAGTTTAGTGATCTCTTGAACGCGATGTACGTAGAAGAATCTAGTGATTGCCAGGGTTGTATTGAGATCAAATATTGCCAGTACATTAGTTATTTCTTGTTCGCAAAAGCCATATATTTTATACGTACTCTTGCTAACGACTTTATAATGAAAACTACTTTTAAAATACGAATTCATACAATTACATAAATACTAATTGTTGATAGCCAACCAACCATGCAAACTTTTTATGAATCCACCCCAAATGTGCATCTTATTTAGCAAGAGAATTAAGATTGCGAGGTGTTTACTTTGGAAGATTAAGATAAGCATTGATGTTGCAAATAATATGTTATAGGAATGTTGATCGGCAACCCTGTTGCTGCTACACTTCGATGCGGCTCTTATAACGGCAATTATTTGTTTACGCAACTCATACGTGTTAACGTCGAACAGCCTGTAAATTATACTTATCTCTTATTTATTACTTAAGTCAAGGTCGTCTATGTGTTAAGCTCTTCCATACACACTCGAATTAATTGCCGTTTGTACGTGATTGTGATTGAAGTGAAATGATTGGGTGTATTGTAATTTTCTTGCATGCGTCGATTATACCAATTATGTTATGCAGATACATTGGCACAATCAACAATTCGTAGGTACCTATTATTCCTTACGTAATGAAAGGTTATTTTCTAAAATGCAATAAGTTTTTATTTGTTTTGTTTAGTTTCGTCCTATAACACTTCTGTTGTTGATTTTCCCTTTTTTTCAAATGTATGCTTCGATGAAAAGTCTTAAGTCCACAGAAGTGAAGAATGTATACGTTTTTTTTTCATTATCATTACAAAATATCTACTGTATATTAATATTAAAAAAAACACTTATATGGTAGCGTAACGTAATTCATAAATCAATAAACTAACATGACTATACTTCATTAATATCGTCGTGTGATTTAATTTTATCCTATACATAAATGCATACAATACTAGAAATTGATTGACGTCTACTGAAAGTCCGATTCGTTCATAATATATATTCATGTTAATAGAACTTTGTACCCCTAGGTACCAAAATAATACTCTCTAAATTGTAATATCCCTTTCACCATCTCGTAATAAGTCTATTTTATGGCCCAAAATTGTTTTTATGGTGTATAACACCTACCTATAAAAAAAAAACAAAATCGTAAACCTAATTATGCAAATACAGCAATACAAATCGTTATCTAATGTATTTACAACCTCACCTAACTTATATTAATTAACAGATTCAAGTACCACATTAAACGCTAAACGTGTTACTAAAAATCACTTTACTGCATAATTAGAACATCAACAAATCTTAAGTACACATTTGTATCACCCGTAATTAATGTCTATTATTCTTCATGTCTAATGGTCTTCTATGTTGTAATTTTTGGGCGGTCATACTTTAGTAACTTTTGGCACAAAACGTGTTAACACTGTTATTAAAACCATTCATCTTTCATTGTTTTAAGTTACCACGTTGTCAACTAAGTATCAAACAATTACTTTCAACAATACTCGTATAGTAAACAATTTATCGTGACTGTATAATAATATGTAGTAAATCCGTTCTTTTGCTTGCTATAAAAGGAAGTGGAAAAAAAATAGCATGCCCCTTTTATCATTTCTGATTTCTTTGATTGAGCGTTCTCCAACACAACCAAATCATTTCTCTGGATTTTCCTCAGTTCCACCGCTTGTCATTTTCTCTCATTTGTAGAATGTGGTTTAGAGAAGTTAAAGAGTTAGAGAAAGGTTGAGTTAGAAGGCTTAAATTACAATCAAGGCGGCCTATTTCCAAACGGAGACTAGCCAAATACGTGAGACATATTATAGTGTACAAGAATGCGCAAACACAGGTGGACTCCGTATTCCCTCATTCTCATAGTCCGATGGGACCGACGGCTTAACATGCCTTACGTAGCACAGATGGGTCTCGATATGTAAAACCGCATCCCCATCACAAGAATGACCGAGGCAAACTGTGCTTAACCTTGTAGGTCAACAAATGGCGCAGGAGCCACATAGCTGCCAAGTATCAGCGCGATAGAAAAGGTGGGGTTATCCCCAAAGAAACAGCAATTAATTTGTTGCTCTTGTAGATATATCTTTTCACCAGGTAGGTAAGTATATTCCAAAAGGGTTTGCAGAATTAGATGATTTTTATTATTAATTAGACCGGGTTTTCGCGGTCTTTGGCGAATTTTTAGTGTGATCTGTGCAGTCTAATTCAATAGGGGGCGAGACTATTGACACTTTTCGAACACGATGCAAAACCGCGAACTACAGTAATAACTGTAACAATATCCAGTGTCTAACCTAGCAATTAAACCTAAGGCAGTCGCGATCGTGACTATAACCAACCAAACAACTTGTATCGTGTAGGTTACAAAAGAAACAAATGTATTCAACGTAGAAGGGAGTGACAGCTTGTTCATGAGTATTTTCAAGGTAAAGCCACATAACGTACTGAATCGATTAGATTCGAACTTTTACGTTTGTCCTAATATAAGCTATGAAAAATTTCGGAAAGGAGTGAAGCTAAAACAAATTTTGCACGCACTATATAAGTATACTCTTGGCATAGAAAATTGAATGGTACTGTACACAGATAAGACCTATAATCAATCAACAGGAATATAAAGTTTAAAGTCCTGAAAAGATAAAAGTAGAAGTCGGCTTCAGGCTTAATTTATTCACTGAAAAAATACCCGAGTGAAGTAGGGTTAGACTCAGAACGGTAGTCATCGACATCTTCTGCAAATACCATATTTTATTACTCAATTATAATAATATTATAATAGTGAATTGTAAAGATCTTAATTATAATATAGAAATTGTTGATAAAGACGTTTGATAACAATTATTTTAATTTCACTTTATGGCAACACGTGAATATTATTGATATGTTGATAACCATATTTTCTATAATGTTACGACTTTCAATTTTTTATACATAATCTCATGAATAACCTGTTCGACGTCTTGTATAATTTACATCACGATTTTCGAAACGTATATAATTTTAATTAATAAAGTCAGTTCAATCCAATTACTTGGAAAGAAAACTAAGTACAAAATATGTAGGTATTTAATAACCCTTAAGTAGATTGTCAGTATATCACAATAAAACTTTAAGTAAGTAAAATAATAATTGATTTATGCATAAGATAAACTAATCAGCTTTATCAGAAATGACTAACACCAAAGGGAAACCAATTTTATTGATTAGGAGAGAGATTAGGGAGAAAATCAATTTTCCTATAATCAATAAAACTACATTATATTCAAACCAATAAACTAAACTTACCCGCAAGAAATAAAATTGCCACAGCGGCTCCGTTAGTATCCTTATGCTGTTAATTATTGGTCCATGCAAAGGTATCAATAACACATTCACTTTCGCAATTCTTTATAACTTTATTGTACGATGTATTAAGTTGCCGGCATTTTCACGGGAGAGAAACGCACAGCGGGCGCGCGGTGTCGCGGTTAGACACATGTGAAATCAGCTGTGGCTTGGTCGCGGGTAACGGAACGCCCCCACCGCCCCCCCTCGCCCCAAACCTGCCGCATTCTACAGATAAGCCGCAGATAAGATAATCGCATGTTTATTTACGGATTAACTTGGTACTGTACAAAATTGCACATGCCATGCGTGGGAAACAATGACGCGGCCATATCGCAAAAGGTTTTGATAAAGAACTATCAGTTTAGATAGAAAAAAAGATTCGTGTTAAGTACCTGAATCGATTTCGAAATGATAATGTACTGCTGAGTGAAAAGGTTCATTCATATCGATAACATATCTGGTAATAAAAATAACGTACCATATAAATATATAATATATATAATCAACTCCAGTGTAGCGCTTTTAGATATTAAGTAGGTTCGTTCATTCTACTAAGTAATTATATATAATTATATTTTAGCACAAATAAACGACAGTGTTATAAAATATTACATATTAACGTCTCCCATAATACATCAGCCCGATGTTTCCGTGTTAAATTACTATTACTAATTATTGTTGTTGTGTGTCCACAGGGAAAATAAAATTATAGCTTAGAGTTTCTTAACACTTATTGTCACGAACTTTCCCTGTTCGGAAATTGTACACCGAAAGCTAAAAACAGCTTAGTTTATTCATTATGCATGTATCATAAATATTGCTTCATTTATAGTAATTAAATATAACTTAATATAGCTCCTTGTCAAAACTGCATCACAGCTACGCGATTTTATGAATAGATTACGCGTTTGTCTTATATAACATATACGATTACATCGCATAACTTATTATGTTTATTTATTTCCCATAGTCGATATTACAAGATGATATTAGACCTTGTTTTTTTAGTTTTATAGCCTTAAACAGTTTTATTAATATCTCAAATAGACATTTTGCCAAATGATTGGCTTACATAAGAGCTACAAGTCCAGTTTAGTATGTTGTTTTATATACACGTTTTAATGATTACCACAACTTAATTAAAGATATCTAGGCACCATAAAATATCTTCAAGTCGTGCTATAGGTGCAAGAGTTTACTTAGTATTAGTGTAGTAAGAAACAAAACTATTTTATTCACAGAATGTATTACTTTCTCTAGAAAGGCCATAAGGATTTAAATGTATTCATTTAAATACAGAAAGCATGTTGATTTCAATGCTTGCAGACTATTGCGATAACAAGTTGAAATATATTTTGTCGCGACAGGCACACCACTAGCCCCCGCAGGGTTTACCGCGGCCAAGTAAAACTTATGCTAAGAATTTATTTTAGCGACTCGACTGCCAGTACTTCGTCTTTGCAATTTTATTTAATGCTCAATAAGGCCGGCTGCACGTACGTGCTTTTTAAAAAACTTCTCTTTTTGCCAATGAAAGTAACTTAGAATAAACTTAGGTAATGGTAGGTAACCCATGAATATTTTCTTGCTTACTTACGTGCGTCGCAGGTTCATCAAACATACTTAGTGCATACAAATATTATACATAAAATTGCCATAGAGTCCACAGACTAGACGAACGGGGAATTTCCAGCATTTTTTTATTTAACCAAGATGTTGCAAGTTTCTATTTACCCAACATCGAAGGGGATTGTTGGGTAAATGGGAAACTTGCAACTTGATCATTGATTTACAATTGTTTCTGCATTGTGGGAGCGTATTAACATTTACGCACAAGCAATACTTACAAGAATAACACTAGTAGGTATGTCGATTTAAACTAAGCTTTGGACTTTCCAAGGATACCCAAATATAGCAGACATACCGCTCACCAACTATTGTCAAGAACGTCTGGTCTTCTTGATTCCAATGACTAGTAACAAATCGATTCAGCGCTTGATTAAATAATAGCTGATCGTTAGCTGCAACAGGCTTAGACAAATTGTTTGAATACTGCGTGATTCAAGTTTACGATCATGTTGAAATGTTGCGTTATGAAACTGCATCGACGATCACACTACGCTGTTTATTGTTTTATGAAAATACAAAAATGGAAAAAAAAAACTCTGGTAGTACTGTTATTCAGTTTCTGCAGACGGACAAAAAAAACCTGGAGATAGAAAAACATTTTTAGGACTAAGAATTATTTTTAAGAGTTTTTAAGGCCTTGTTTTCCTTTATAAAGAACTGGATATTAGCAGTCCTTGACAGAGACTTATCAAAGAGAGTAGGGCGGCCTTTGCCCTGCAGTGGGACAGTATAAACTCATAATAATATCTACCTATGTATACTGTATACCTATATGTGTGCAATAGTTACTTATATGTACCTATCTAGGTGCAAATAGTTATAGATCGGAGAATATATTACGTTAGTGCTGATTTTTCGTTTTATGGTAAGTTTTTTACTTGTTTCTTTGAGAAACGTGCTTGTCTTTTTCTGGAATATGAGGTCAGAAGAAGGTTTATGAAGTGGTTATATCGTATACCTACGATCAATATTTGAAAGCTGCCTGTTTCATCGCACTTAAAGTATCTAGGTACCTACTTATATCTGCGCAATATCAGTGGCACTTTAATATTATCGTGCCTTTACTGAGTAAACTTAGTCGTAAGCCAAATGTCAGAAGGATTTGTGGTTCACGTACAACGTAGCCTGGAACCAACATAGTCTTTATAGGGAATCAGCTTATTACACGGACAGAATTCAATTTTGTTGGATTAGAATGGCACTATGATCTTTATTAACATTAAATAAAATAAATTGGCTTTTCGAAAGGTACCAGTAAAGCAGGTGCGGTTAAAAGCTAGAATTTAAGACACGCAGGCTTTAAAAATATATATTTATACCATACAAATACTTACAATCGACAAAGCCAGTGTGACTTAAGTAGATAGTCAATCAATTGTATAGGTTGCAAGTTGTAACAAACATGCAACACTAAAGAAAAGTAGTACTGCCGGCTAATACCTAAGTAAATTAAATTTCTCTTGTCCCAAGAAACAAACAACCGCATTCCATTACAATGCTGTTACAATAAATGTGCTGAATTATGTTTTTCACTTTAAGCGCCAACTGGAAGTGTTGCAATACACGACCAACTCATTTACATCACTAATGACATCATTTTAGGTATTTTGCCGCTGGGGCGTGAATCATTTAGTCGGAATTTTATTATAATCTCGTTTTCATTACAAAAACGTACCTACTAAACTCGTTTGCATAATTCTTTGTGCATTTGTATCTGAATCTCACGGGTGTGATAAGTTTTTTCTGCAGCAGAACACAAAGAGTACTAAAAGGTTTTTGTTGCGTCGCCCGCGGGCCGCGGCGATGTTATCTGAGCAGTCACCTTGATCTTTGCACGAAACTACAGAACACGCAGCTTGACCTCCAGCGCCCTCTCCTTTCTGTTCACCAGTGTGTACAGGCCTTTTTACAAATAAAAACGTACCGCTATTGATTATTTCGGCCTAAACCTTGGATCATATAATAAACGAGTCATGGCCCTCCACTTAATATATTTTGTGGCTATGATATTGAATAAACAAACTTGAAAAAATTGTTGATTACATTTCAATAGCCTGCATGTACATAATTATTGCCATTTTCGCAACAAAGGCTGTCGGTATCGATTTCACACCACTCGCTATGGCATTTCTAGGGCATAATGTACCTCTATTCCAATGAAAATTGAGCTGTAGGTAACAATTTTATAGAAATTGAACTAGAAACTGGACGCAAATATCCGTGTTCAATTTTCACCGCAAACAACTTATTTTATCTGCACGACAAGCTAAAGATAGCCCGTTAGGCATTATTGAACTGCTTTGTATTTTATAGAAACAATTGTCGTCACTTAAAAACCGTTGTTGTTCACTGATTACAGGTCTATTATTATAAAGCCAACGGGTATGACATATTGGCCCCGCTTTTCTGATCTGTAATAACTGTACCTAAAACATATTTTTAATTTTTGATAGTGGTCGATGTCATTAGACCTCCAAGAGTCGGAGTTGGAAACTTTGTATAAACAAACTGGGCAATCGAAATTGCTCATCAGGGTTTGAACATAAAGTTCGTCGCAGTAGTATTGGCGAAGGTCCTAATTTTATTAACTTGGCCATCATTAGAATTTAGACTCAAAAGATGTCACTAATAGTCAAGGTAAAAGAAGATTTAAGGTCAAAGACCAAGGTTGCATCGGTAAGATTGGCCAAAATCCTTATACGAACTATTTATTTAAACTACATGCTTGACCTTAAACAGCTAGATGAGTTACTCCATCGAAAATAGTAAGATGGATAAACAGGAGACTAAGAAAGACTACATGAGTGAAAAGAATGTATAATAGCTCGTAAAGGTTAAGTTTTGCCATATGTTGCTTATGAGAGCAGATAGACCAAATAATACAAATTTATGTAACCATGCAGCATGCAAAAAACAACGATTTAGCGTAATCGCTTTGAGCGATAACGCTGCCCATTGTACGCTTGCGTTCCTAAACTACCTTTGTATTTGTATAAATGACGTGTACATTGCAGGTACAATATAGAGTATGAATTAATACATGATCTTCGCCATCAGTAAATTCGTGAACCTACCTTATGAAACATTATCTTTGCCAAGTTTGTCTGGTCTGTGCAAGTGCATGTCAAATATCCATCCCGTACAACTGACTCACGATGCAGAAGAAAATATAGTGTAGTCTAGCAGCGTTTGTAAAAAGACAATAAACAAAAAGACAATCACCTGTAGAATTCTAGATATTTATTCGATACAGATGAAGTTTGTAGACAGGCGATCGTTGTTTGGAATACCAGTTAGAATGTAGCATAATGAACTAATTGATATTCAACTCTCGTTTACATTTCACATCGATAAAGACGATAAGGTACCTACTTCACATGCTTAAACAAAATACAGTGTTCAATTATAATGCCGATGCACCGTCTCATTAGGTGCTCAAGGTACGAATCGCTTTCGCCTTTAGATACTGAAGATGCCAAGCACCTTTGCAGGGAAAACTAAGTACGGCCCCCTTACCATGGACTCATAACAGTTTATGTTGTGGAAGCGAGTCGCCGCATTATACTGCATGTAGCGGCGTCTTGCTTTCACATCGGCTAATGTCCAGATTTCGGAATTCATGGTAAAGGGGCTGTTTATCAATTGTATGAAGAGCATTAGTAACTTATTGTTGAAGCCTTAAAATATATTTAGAAAACATATTTTTTCTACGGTTCAGCTATAACTAAATTTGATTCGCACTTGACCATCTGCATCGCCTTAACCTTTGACTCTGTATGTAACTTCTACTAAAATTAATTTGTTTCGCCGATAATCCATTAAACTATCGATAGCAAAGAATTTTAATAAATAAGAATCAATATTTACATAACACTTTCAGCAGAGCAACTGTGTTCTTAAATAGATTGGCAGATTTTTTTTCAAATTTATATGGAACCATGTTCGAGAGACACTATCCAATAAAAAAAGAATCATCAAAATCGGACTACTCTATAAAAAGTTATGTGTGGTCATACACAAAAAAAATACATATGCGTCGACTTGAGAACCTCCCCCGTTTTTTCGTCGGTTGAAAAAGCTGATATTGCGCTGTTGAAGGTACTCGTTATCATCCCATGGGAAGAGGGTGAGACTAATACTATGTTCCAATTGTTGTATGTTCTAATCCGTTTTATTGTCTTGCCTAGGCCACAAGTAGGGCAACCACGGTAAACTATTTAAGCAAAATTACAATGAAAGTTATAGCTAATAACGTTCAAAGTCCCTATTAACCTATTGCGGCTTTAAGCAATAGACTGCAAGAGACCATTAATAAAGTGGTTCATGTCGCCGGTAAAAAAGTAATCAATATCAATTACACATTTAATCATAAGTTGAGCGGTATTGCGTGAGGGAAATATTTTCTTTCGAAATTAATCGTGCAAGAAATAGTTTAAGCTTGGTGAAACATTCTCCGCAAAGATTAAAATAACTATTAAAGGGAACATAATATATATTTAAATTGCAACATCCTTTTCAATAGGCGTTTTCTGTATCGCAATATAGACAGTCAGCATAGCACCTAAAACACAATAGTAACAAGTAGAACAATTCAAAAAACTGAAATAATTAATCACACCTATTTCAAACTGGTGTCATAATCTACCACACGTTGGCGAATAGTTTCTTATTGAAAGTGAATGGCAAGGAAATATCCTAAGTACGTGCCAAAGTACTGTATGTGTATGTTTCTAAGTACTGTCGCTAGCCTCATAAAGTAATAGTACCATTAAAAATACGCGACGTTAGCCATAAACAGCTATTTGTGGTCACAAAACAAATCACCATCATTTGTCACACACGGCTGTCAGTGAGCGAATTTCTCTACGATTATATCATTGTTCAAGTGCAATGCACGATTCCGTATTCTCTTGTTGCAGGAGATGTCTTTATTTTAGTACACTGTGCATGTAAATCTACTCAGCAATACAACAAGAGAAATATGTTTTATCTGATGAGTATCAGCGGGATGGGTTAAATTGTAAATATTGCTATGTTTAGAGATCACTTGATCTTGAGATAGGTGTTAGTATATTAAGCCGTCTTTACCTATGTACGGGTACAAATTGCTCCATAATGTATGTATTTCGATTCAAGTCAGATTAATATTTCTTATGTGGACTTAGATGGTATCTAAGCCCGTAACGAAGTAACATATTTATAAGCGACTGCGATCGAGATTCAACGTTTACAGTTGACGAAGTATTAAAACAACTTGACTGCCTAAATACCACAACGCGAGAAGGTCATATGACACGGCTGGCAATAACCTTAGCCTTTAAAGTTCCAGTATAAAGGCCACGTCCTCATCTATACTCTCTATTTGTTTTGGGGTCTATTATCTGCCTTGGTACTAAAATATATTAATAAAACTGCTTCGATATTATAACATAGAGATACATAATATATGCTTTCGGTAACTTAAGTTGTTTTATTGTTTTAGGTAACCAAGGTTAGATTATACTGCCACGTTGGTCTAGTAATCGCTGAGCGCGACTGCTGAGCACAAGGTCCTGGTTTCCAATTGAAGTCGTGTAAAGTGTTACTGGGTTTTTCGATTACGTTATTCTCAGAAGCAGCGCGGCGTCCAGATTTGAACCCAGATGACAATAGGCCAATAGCCTCCAATTACTTTGGACCCATAATATAACTGGCGGATTTTGGGTGTATTATGTATGCATCTCTGCCTATCCTGCCGGAGAATACAGGCGTACCGCGTGATGTTATTTTACAACGACCAAAGTACTTACGTAGGTAAGGTAAGTGCTTCAAAGACATCATAAAACTCCATAACAAAGACAATTTATAAACACTGTTTATAACTAGAGATAATATTAATTCCTAATAGAAAAAGTTGAATCATGAATTGAATTGTTGACATTTGATATGTAACCACAGTCTTGAACATAGTCTCTTGTGAATGGAACTGAAACCTCGGAGGATCACGACGTTCTCAAAACATACACAAGTAATAATTTACATTGTATGACAATGTTGCCTAACTAGCACTGAGCGAGGCGTGTGAATATTTTGCTGCATAGGTAGTTAGGTGCCAGGAGACGTACCTACACCTAGTACCTATCTATATACTTATCGTTTATAAACTCCACCCATATCAAAAATAGGAATACAGTATCTTCTTATTCCTAACGGATACATAATTATGTACCTATCATCATCATCATCATCAGCCTATCTCAGTCCACTGCTGGACATAGGCCTCTCCCATGTACCTATATATCTACCTAATCGCGGCGTACGAAAGTTCTGCACGAATAATACATGTCATCATACTCCCTTGAGAAAGACATGCGTATGATACGTGACTAAAACTATAAATATTTTTTTTTTAATCTGCAATTATTATTTGTTGATTCCGATTATTATCCATTTACATAATATTTTTTATCGTAGCTTACGCAGGAATCTTTCATTATAAAACATTAAGAACTCTCGATTGTAGGTGATTTGTGTTTGCATAGCGCGTCCGCTGAGCGTGAGGTATTGGGTTCGAGTCCCGGGTCGGGCAAAGTGTTACTGGGTTTTTCCATTAGGTGATTCTTAGTCTCCTGGGAATACAGGCGTCAGATGTTATATTAAGATTGTTAGTAAAGTTTAATTTAGAAAAAGTAAATTGTGAACAAAATAACCTCATAGATGGGGATGTCGAACAGACACGCCATTGCGTTAATTTTAATACAAACATTATGAAGAACGCATATACTTTAATAACAAAGCGTAAACAATATGCGTTGCGTAGGTACTGGGAACACAATATCCCGTGTACCATCATTCAACAACTGAAGCTGCACAATGATGGATAAGCCACAGCTACAACCGTCGCCACCATTTAGGCAAATGTGGAACAGTTCATTCATTCGAAATACAATTTTGAATTAATTTTAAAAATACGTCCTATTTAATTAGGTAGGTACCTAATAGACCTTCTATTTTGGTTTTAGTGAAGTCAGAAACTGCTCAATATTAAGTGAATTTAAATTACTAAACAAATAGAGAAGGCTGTAAGTGCCTATAATTATGTTAATTATTTGTATGATCATACAAATATGGTTGAACAAACCATGATAAGTTATCCTCATAATCATTTTACAAGATATTCAGTAATCCGATGTAGATAAAATGGGTATGAAATCAACTTTAATCAGGAAGGTGTTAATCATTCACTAAGTAGAACATTGTTTAGGACGTAAAAATCATACCTTTATTCCCCGAAGGGGTAGGCAGAGTTGCATATATTGTACACCCACATTTCGCCAGTTACGTTTTTAGGTCCCATTGTAATAGGGCGCGAGCCTATTGCCATCAACCGGGCACAAATCCATACCCATACATCCATACTCTCGCTGCTACTGAGAATTACCTAAAGGAAAAACCCAGTTACACTTTCCCAACCCCGGATTCAAACCAAGAACCTCGTGCTCAGCAGTCGCGCTTAGCAACCACTAGACCAACGAGGCAGTCATAAGTATGTATTTAGTAATAAACACGTTATGAACTGTTGTTGAACAAGTACTTGCTTTACGATAAGTTCTCTTGTACCCGCTATCCTCGCGAGGCTGTGGGAAATTGGAAACGTCAGAGAGATGCGTGACTGAACTAACTATTGTCTTACCTGGGTAGGTCGTGATGACTAAGGTTCCAAACCCCTCTCAATATTTCCCCATATTAATGTTTCACACCTTTAATAACCATAGCATTTCATAATGTTTAAATTACCTACTACAGTATTAATGTAGTTTTAAGCGAAGTTTGTATTTACTGAATATAAATACTTAATTTTTTTTTTTTCATTTTGTTATTTTCATCAAGCGGTGTACCAAAATTGTATAATGAAGACAGCCGCGAGCAATACCAAGTACTTTAAGTAGGTACATCTGAAACCTCACAGGTCAAGGTTCATCTATTAAGTTTTGAAATAAATCCTGGAGTACATTTATCACTTCGAATAAGAAATCTGCTGATGCAGCCGAGCAATGGATCACGAACAGGCAATTCAATATGATTTGCTCATAAATTGGGTTGGACTTGGTCATGTTAACGATTAAGAGTTAACCTTTAAGGATCACGATAAAGGTATGAAGATAAAACTTAATTTTTATTTTATTAGTATTTTTGTAGTTGGTTATATACACCTACTATATTCAATACTTTAACATTTCATGTAAGTTGGGGCAATCTGTGACGCTTTAGAAGTCATTCAATAGTGAAGAAGGACCACACACATCTTATGAGTAAGATAATGAGACAAAGTACCTCACAATTCGCGAAGTACGCACGTAAAGCTTTAAGACGGTACAGTTGTTATATATTATCAATCGGATCATACCCTTACGCGCTTGCGTGGTTACTTAACAAATGAGTTACATCCAAATGTTGCATACTAATGGGAACAGTACTTTATGGTAAGCAGCGCATCTGGTTTGGAATCTCGCAATACTTGAAACCCAGGAACTATCGACAGCTATAATTTATAGCTATAGTCAGGCAAACTTTGAGCGCCATGGAGCGCAGTGTACTGGTTTAATTGCTGCGTAACAGATTCGACCTGACATTAATGAGAGTGACTCAAAAACAAGTATAGCCGATGATTTAATGTTTTTACACCCATAATGTAAATATGTTCTTGTTAAAGCCGCTAAACAGGCTATTGTTGTGTGCAATTAGCTTCTTCACAGTTTCCTCTGCATTTTGATCTGTCTGATTCATGTCAAGCCTGCATACATTTTATGGTTACTGTTAATTATATGTATAGCTTTCGCCTTGTTTCACATATATTAATTAGCGCACCATGTGCGGAAAAACTTTATGTTTATGTAGCGACGACATGCGATTATGCACTACACAAGTAATGTTTATTCATGGAGCAAGAATTGATTTTAGAATGTAACAGCACGAACTGTAAATAAATCTTGCTCCCTATATATGCGATAGTTTATTAGTTACATAAAAAAGGACTAAGCCAGTCAGTGCAGAAAGTAAACAAAATGAATGAAATCCAATATTAACTAATGAACTTGACTTATTAATAAAATAAATTTAAAAGGTAATAACAGCATACTATAATTTCGTTTACTATACAAAATGACATCATCTTTAAACAGGAAAAAAACGTCTGCACGACTATACTTCCACAAACAGATTTCCAATCATAAATTGATTGCTATGGCAAGTGTAAAATATACAAATGTTCCAGTATACAACTTAGATAATAATGTTCTTCAATATACTCAGAGATTTCTAAGACTAACCCATGTGCTCGCCCTTCATCATTATCTAAGAGGAATGTCTCTCTGCCAAAAAATATATTATGTATCTATGCATATTATGTAAATATAGAAGTTATTTCATGAGCGTTTACAAATCACCATAATTCTCAAAAGGGTGTGTTTTATGATACTATCAGTTTAACTTCTTGAATTAATTTATTATTGGTATCTCTAAACTGGTCGATAGATCATCATGTAATCTACCAGTCAGACCTTCAACTTTCTATTTTAACTATAATTATTACAAGTTTCAAGTTTCTAACATACCGGCTTACGACTTTTCCAATGATACGATAAATTTATTCATGAGCCCTGAGTAAGCTTACCCTTATATCATTAACAGTGTGGTCGCCTCATCCGTAGTCACGTTGACTGGTCGTTAATCTTTTAGCTTCTGTGAAGAAGAATAAAATTAAAAAAGAAAATGTCATATGACGTGTGACTCTGTGTTGCTGCACTGCCGTAGGTAGGTACCTGTTGCATAAATTACCAAAAACCGTTTGTATACAGGGTAATGAGATATAGATTGCAGTTCATTGGAAAGGACTGCCTCGTTGATCTAGTGGTTGCTGAGCGCGACTGCTCAGCACGAGGTCCTGGGTTCGAATCCCAGGTCGGGCAAAGTGTTACTGGATTTTTCTATTAGGTAATTCTCAGTAGCAGCACGGAGTCTGGATTTGTGCTCGGTTAATGGCAATAGGCTTGCCCCCTATTAAATTGAGACCTAAAACATAACTGTCGACATGTGGGTGTACTATATGTGCACCTCTGCCTACACCTTCGGGGAATAGAGGCGTGATGTTATGTTGTATGTTTATTTTGCAGCTAATTAGATCGTTATTATGATACTTGTCCGAAAAACAGATATTCATCAAGCGTTTACGATTAATTCGTAAAATAACTCCTTACTGTACGACCTAGCTATGGTTCTACCGATATGGTTACTTTTTCTTATCATGAACTAAATACTCATTGTTTGCAGATTAAAGATATATTTTTGCCACAAATAACGTCATGTTTGTTTTAATAATTAATTACCTATTAACATTTAATGTGATTTATATATTTTTTGGAGATTATCTGTATGATAACATAGATAATCTCCATAAATATATAAATCCATATGTATATTATCCTTTTTTTTCAAATCCATCGGTAATTTATTACGTGGCTCTACAAATTATAAGCTTGAAACTATCATTTATAATCCAAATTGATAGGTGTTAAAGGCAAAAAGATAAATAGATTTATTTAAGTGATTATGCAAATTAAATATAGTCAATGTAGTCAACGTTTTCAGCCGTTTTACTCGGAAAATGTGTTGTTCCTTTTTTTTAATTCATATTCATTTATTCGCAAATATGAGTAGTACAAAGTTGTTATCATTAAATTTATAATACTTGCTTGATTAATTAACCGAGAACTTTTAATTATTTGTGAGTACTATATACATGTAGGCAGAGGTGCACGTACAGTACACCCACATGTCGTCAGTTGTTTTTAGGCGCCAATGTAATAGGGGGCGAGCCCAATTGCCATCAACCGGGCACAAATCCAGACTCCGTACTGTACTAAGGATTACCTAAGGGAACAACTCAGTAACACTTTGCCCGACCCGGGAATCGAAACTAGGACCTCGTGCTCATCAGTCGAGAGATGTTTAGATGGTCATAAATAAATAAAATTATTGAAACAGATGACCGGCGGCGATGTAGCAGGCACGAACACCTATAGATCACAAGTTTCCCTGTGGCTGCAATAATATGCGCAACACACTTGTATGGTAATACCAAAACACTCTTCTCTGTACAGAACATAAACATAAACAAAGCCATGTAATTCTCTAGAAATGTCCGAATAAGCCTCGGAAATGGTCAACATATATAATTATACCATGTGGTATCTGGCTTAGGATTTCTGCAATATCCCCCCCCCCCCCCAAGGGGGAAGCCTTTGGTCAACAATCGAACGTCTTTAACTATACATATATTTAGCATCTTCCTTGTAACATAAGAGTAATTTCAAAGAACTATGGAAAAATAAACGATGTACAGAAACTAGAAGTCATGGCGACCCCCTCGTCGCGTCGCCTCGTATCTTCGTCATTGGTTAGCACGCCATCTGTCGGCTTCGCTCGACAATATAAAGAGAGGCAGTCTGGTTTCGTTTAGGCAAACATGGCATTGGACGCTACCGCTTTACACTCCTAGATGTCTTTATTATAAACATTTTAAATGGATACAAAAACTTTTACATGATATGATAGGTTTATACCCATTTTGGGTACAATCAGAATAAAAACATATAAAAATTTTCATTTTTAACAATAGGTAAGCAATTAGTGTATTTACTTCAAGCTGTCTTTTGGTGTCTTATAAAAAAACAATAAAACAAACGAGACGTTGGGAGTACAATAGAGTCGTTTGATTGTCACATAAGAACCCGAACGAGTGTCATTAAATACACACTGTATTGCGACAAAGCAATTAGAAAGTTCAATAATTGTCATTTAATGAGTTTTATGCGAAGAAGTTTGTGGTTTCCGTGATAAAACGTAGTTTACATCTATGTAATATTATACAGCTTCAATCGCTTCATAACACTGAATAAATAATAATTTAGAAAACACAAGATAAATGAGCAGTTTTATGCCTTAAATTAACTAAAAGGTCAACTGTTATGAAAACAATAACGTTAAACATTTTCTGTGATCCAAGATACAGTAATAGCTGCGTAATGATGCATCAGAGAAGAGTGGTACAGTTTGCAATACTTTGCCGGAACTTGTCAGCTGTGCTGTGAAGCTAACGGAATGGAAAACGCAGCAATTTGCACCAGCATGCTTATTAAACGCAAACCAAGCATAAATCATCTAACTCTACTAATATAAAGTTTTTCTGTATAAGCAAATTGTTAGACAAATTACAATCACTAATGAAACCTTCATTAGGGTTTAGAAATAAGATTGATGATATTATCATCATTTATGAAGACTTATTTACTCACCGGACGCATAATTACCTAAGTAACTAACATAAGTAACCAAAATATTAGGCCTAATAGTACAAAACTACATTAAATGGACGTAGTTAAGCTTAAAGGATCCAATCTACATCGAACTAATTTTGAGATATTTGACTTTAAACTTTAGATCGTATTTCTTTATCAATGTGACACAGTAAACCTACCGGTTTAATGGCAGAAGAACGGTATTTTCTTGTATTTTAATATTTAAATTATGGAATTAGGTTTACTTTTTTACCTATTTCTCAATTTTCGTGTTGGTACGGGATGGGTCCTTTCTGATTTACTACGTCCATATTAAAGCTATAAAGAAGTGTGTTAAAGCTCCTCCGTTGTAGGTACTCTTTTCCAAACCTTCCAAACATCTAGACAAAAAGATTTTTAAAAAACATTGGCTTAAAAAACCCTCAAAAATAAGGCAGCATTTGGTATAGCACAAGAAGCCGGGAAAGTTCCGTATAAAATTAAATATAAATTAAAAACTAAAATAAATGAAAAACCAAATCGGATAGACAGACTGTAAATCTTGTAATTTCACTTTTTTAAACGTAATTATAATCTTTGGTAATTATAATCTTTGATAATTTTCTCGAAATGTTTATCATTACATTTTATCTAATATCTAATACAGGACTTAGTCTATAGAAGATATATGTTAGGTACCACCAGATGAATAGCTAAAGATGTTCCTGTAAAGGGTCCGAGGTTCTTAAAGACTTTAACCGTCGTTTTAATATTTAAAAACAAATGTATTTTAAACTCAGGTAGTGACTTTAAATTTTTCAACCACAGACTCAAAAGGAACTGAAACTTTAGCCACGGTTAAATTCTATACGAACCCGATACAGGTTCTAATAAAGAAAGTTTACCGGAAATCTGTTAGTATCTAAACAGAGTAGTTGAATGCCCTTATATTAATATTTTAGGGTTTATCGTATAAAATACCAAACGAGGCGGATTACTTGAACCTTAATCTAATTACTTTTTAACAATAATAATGGGTAACTATAATAATTTCGTGATAATGTTTTGTGTCGTAATGCTGTTTCAAAACAAAATCATCTGAATTCTAAATAAATTGCGATTAAAAATGTAACATAGAAGGTCGTAACTGTGGTATAATAGTAGCAGGTCATTATCCCCATAGTGTTATAGATGTCATAGTAAATATTCTATTTGTTAGTAATATGATAGCGGGACTCCTGAATAAGTAACAATTAGTAAAAGCTTTTATTAAAACAATGCATTGCTCTAAAAATGTTCTTTAGTCTCTTGAAAGTTTCCTTTAAAGGTAGTTCTTCACTTCACATTTAATGTTATGATTTCATCAGTATTGTCTAAACTGGTTTCCTTCCTGTATTAGGACATCGTTTACGGTACTGTCTCAGACATAAATTAAAATCATAGAAGCTCATGTGATGAAAGGAGAAATATTCCGGATTCTGATAGTATGTGCACTTTCCAGCTCCGCGACCGAGGATCTGGAAGTTGTACAAAAACAATAGAACACGGACGGTTATAGACTAGAATAACTTTGCAAATGACATCCACCCAAGTAATTAACAAAATAGTAACAATATGATCTGTTTTATTTTGTTTGTTTGTCCCGAAGTTTCCAATTCTTTAATAAGCTTCACACGTTGGCGCCAACACTTGTTCCAATGTTAGTAGGTTGGCTATTCTACTGGTTCTGTCCCGACAGAGTCAAACTATTTTTGTAAGTTTAAATCGTAGGGTTAGTTTACCTCTCCTGTTGTGCACCGGAAAACACCAGTGGGAAAATCCGGTAGTGTCTCAAAACAGGGTATCACAGTATCTGTAGACAGATTGTGACCATATTTTCGCGACTGAAATAAAAAGCAGAAACTACTTAAAACTGGATTATTAAAAATCTGGTACTTTTTGTAATGTACATTTGTTTTTTTGTTTCATTTTTATGGGTGGATATAGGTACATAATGTTTATAACACAACATTGCCATAAAAGTGATCAAAAGCTAGTTTAATAATCAAAAACCAACCCGAAATAAACAATACCGTAATCATCATCATCAATAGCCAGACGTCCTCTGTTGAACAAAGGCCTTAGAACACCAAAATATTGTAAATACCGTAAAAATATTTGTAAAATAAAGGTCCGTTTTGGCATTCTCATCTCATATTATAATTCTTTCAGTATTTTTTAAGCAAATTACCCAACACCAAACTTAATTTTGTGGAACGTTGAGCCCGAAAGGAGCTATTAGCCATTGCATAAAAGAAGGAGAAAACTGGCAAACTAAAGTATGTAAACAAATAAAATCTTTAGACTCCAGAACTAGCATAGAGACGTAGGCTGAGAAATCTAAACTCTTCTCAAAAAAGAGTTAAGTAAACATTAATATCTCAATTAAGTACTAAGGTAACTTTCAGCTTACTAAAAATGACATAAATAATGTAAACGAATCATTTTATCAACTTACTTCATAAATAGTTGGTTTACTTGGATTATTGGTGTCCCCGGAAATTGGACACAGTATGCATGGTATATCTTGTATATTCCTATTTTTACCTGAACCACTTTTGCATCCGCTACTATGCGCTCCAAAGTGACGAATATTAGAAATCCCCGAGTTACAACGAAGCATACAAAACGTTGATCTAACATGAGGACAAGTCGCAGAGCGAACACATTTAATCATCGATGCCATTGCTACAAGTTTTCGTTCAGGCGTACTTGATCAATTTATTGCATGTTTATCGGTACTTTCACTAATTTCACATTATTGCATGGGTTCTGTGTTAATCGATATTATATTTACATTTTATTTGGTTAATTTTGGTATTTTATAAATCTATTTTAATGTGAAGCTACTGATGACATCTTTCAGAATAAAGGCTCTTCTGACGTTACTGGCTAAAATCATCATCTTTAATATATCAAAATTGTCTGCCAGCGTGTCGTAGAGGAGGATTGTTTATAGTTAAATGATTTATATGGATAATTCGTTTTCAGCGACGAGTGAGGCGGTGACTAAAATACATTAAAAGAAACTACAATTGACAAATTAGTAAGTAGTAACGTATAAGGGCTCCATATATCTACGGTCTACCTATGATACAATCCGTCGCATCAGACCTTAACCAGGCTCTAAGCATCAGACCGATTGTAACAACGCGCGATGGATCATTACTATACACAATAGACGGATCGCACATTTATGTCAACATCGTAATCGAGTTACTTCATCGTAGACTGGGGCCGTTTAATCTCGTGTCTGAACGAGGTAATCTCTAAGGTCTGATAGGGTCAGAGTGGCGCTACAAGAGGTGGATTGGTATAGACCCTTTACCAGTTGTGCAAGAGCATGTTCGCAGTTCGCACAAAATCATGGTTACCCCGTTAATAACGTACTCTAAGAGAATCTCTAAATATATTTTTTCATAGTTAGCGAATACGTACAATGTTAATTTATACATAGATATTCAGTACAAATTTATATTAAATGTTACTGTATCCAGCTTCTGATTCCGTTGCCATCTCGGGAAGAAATAGTAGCTAATTATATTTCTGGAGAACGTCTGGATTGAGGAGCCACATAAAATATTGTTTGAAAAAAATCCACTCGGTTATATTACTTTATTTATATAGTACAAATTAAAACAACTACTACTAAATGGTCATCAAGTCGAATATTAATTGATTGATAATTGTGATTGAGGAGCTACAGCTACATACAAAAGTATTTAACATTTTAAATTTTAGCAGTACAGTATCCAGACTTTTAGTAGACACTAAACTCAACTACTACTAAAGGATACTTTTCAAAAGACTGATCTATTAGTTTCCCAGTTACAGGCTGGCTTCTCAATCTAAATATCTGGATTTAGTTGCCACCTTAATATTGAAACTACTAAATCAGTGATTTTTATTTTAAAAACTGAAGTGGTTCCACGGCGCACGGACATTATAAATTCCACCGACGATACCAGATTATGTTGGGAGTAGGTACTAAGAGGGAGGGGGGGAAGCCTTTTGTTCAACAGTAAACGTCTTCCAGCTGATAATGATAGTAGGTTCGTACCAGAAAGCTAGTGACATTTTTACAAATAAAACTCATTGATAATACAATTATAAACATTTAATATTTTCGGCTTATTTTTCACTTTTTCTTAAGCTTTTAGGAAATCAGTGAGCTTAGTAAAATAACGCGATCAGCAAAGCTTCATCACCAACAAGGGCAGGCCAGCCGCCGGGCCGCCGCTCGCCATTGCGCCGCCGTCACTCGGCGCAGAACAACCTGTACAACATTCAGGCATCAACAGTTTCAATCGCTCGCGAGGTTGTTGAGCTCCCTTCGGTACCACGGTACGGCCAGATGACTCCCCTAAGCTAAGGAAGTTACCGCCGCCACGCGTTAGTGGGTTGCGGCCCGGCTGGACTGACACCGGAGTTTCAAAACAGTCCGCTTTACACGGAGCATCCCATACGCAGGGCGGCGGTGGTTGCCAGTGTATGCAACCTTGTCTAGTACAAGGTTCTTCTTTAGCAACAGGTTTAGCCGCCTCACGTGAACGACCGCTGGGACCTGCAACCTTCGCGTTGGTTGCGAGCTCTTTAGTTTCAAAACTTCTAAGTATTTTCTCGATAGTTTTTTCGTCGAACTGAATTACGGAAGGTTGCATGTTTGATGGGCCGCCAGAGCTACGGCCGCAATTGCACGAGCACGTATGGGAAACTGGATTAATTGGTAAAGTTTTCTTTGGAACCGTGCCCCCGGTGCAGATGCATGCATGGGGTTTGGAGCCACCACTACTAGGACCTTGTGTAGGCGGTACAACTAATGTAGCTGGACACTTACAGCATTTTCCGCCCCTGTCCACCGCGACGTCGGGCAGAATACCCTTCAGTTCGCAGACGATAAATCTTTTTCCACTACCGGAACCTGTATCTGCTGGTCCGCCAGAGCCAGCACCACCTTTAGCATGAGTGTGAGCTGCCAGTGCAGCAGGGTCTGCCAAACCACGAGCGCGCGCTAACTGACTAGGCGCACACAAGGGATCTGGCAAGACTAGACACGCGGGCTCGCCACCGCATCCAGTACGGCGACAGTCATGCTGGAGCCCATTTCGCTTGATACAATGGCAGCTGTAATACATGATGCCACCACGTAACTCGCGACTCTTAGTCCGCTTCAACTGATTTTCCTTTTCATCCTTTTTTTCTTCGCCGTCCTCCTCCACTCTAGCGCCTCTATCAGAGGACTTACCTTTCTGAAAAATAAATTTCTTTGTATTTTAAGTTCTAAGAAAGACTATTCTGCCCGCCGTGAGTGATTGAATAGAAATTTACCAAAATTTAAGAGGCAAGAGGCCGACGCGAAAAAACCTTCTACCACTGCGATACTAGGTCGAAGTCGCTGAAGCGCGTTACGTAGGTCTTGCCGGGTGGAGGGCGTCGCACACAGCACGGCGGACAGGACGGCGGACACGGCCTGGGGCAGCAGCAGTCTGCTCGGCACAGGTACCGTATCGAGCCCTGCTGGAAGAACTGGCAATCTTGCAGTCCATTGCGCTTGAACGCAGATCGCGGTAGACACTGTAGCTAAACATCGACACGACCATTAGACTCGTTATTAGAAAATATACCTACTATGTCATGTTTATATTCAGCACAGCTCAACTTACCGGGGGACCACAGTCTTCATATTTGTAGCATACCATAGGACCACACGGAGAACACCTAAAAGTGGAAATATTATTTTAGAACCAGTGAACAAAGATGGACAGTACTTGTCAAATTAAAACATGGCAGACGCCAATCCTTACACATTTGAATCTACACATACAATAACTACAGAATTACACATGGACAACAAAAACGGTTCTAACTGATAAAACAATAATTGACATTTCTTTTTGATAGTGAGCTTGGATCTTCTCGTAAATCTTCATAATAATTATAGACTCGTAATCCGCCAAGAAGTTCAAATATGTATACTATTTGAAATTAAGGTAGCCAAACGCATTAGGGTGTACGTGATAGGTGTACCTAACAGTTGAACTGTACAGATAAACCGGAATAGGTACGCTGCACACTTGTGCAGTTTTAACCACGTGCGCAGGAAGTCGGAAAAAATACGAATTGTGATATTTTTGCCTGAGCAGTTTAACTATGCAGGTACATCTCAGCGTATGAGGCGATGCCTTTACAGGCATTAGTTATTTAATAAATCAATCTATGCGCGCTATTGCGTTAAGTTTAAGCGCCGTTATTGTTGAATCCATTGCCCCCCCGCAATGGATTCAACGAGTTTGTTCAGGTTTTGATACGTATAAGTCTTCTACTCAGCTTAAGCTTACCTGACGGCTATAACCGTGCAGGCAAATTTGTCAGGCACACCCTAGCCTGTAAGGCTACCTTTTGACATGATTGTTCTACAGATAAGTAGTGTAACAAATGCTCTAATAAGATTTACAATCGAGTATTTACCTCAATACTGTCTGAAAAACTAAAAAACTCTGCGATACTTACATTTTATGAGATTATAGTCCTTTTTGATTTGGAAAAGCTGAGGAGGATGGATTTTTTTATATTTTTCGTTATTATTTTTGAGATTTAAAAGTTGTTACATAAGAAATATCACAGAAAATTTATTTGGTATTTATTTATAAAAATTTACAAAATTTTTGTTATAAAAAGTACATCTAAACTAGGCGAAGTGAAAATTTCTTCTGTCATATTTTTTTCTTTAGTCGTGATACTGTATTTTTTTTCTTATTTCAAAAACTCTGCATGTGCCAGGACATATTTTTTCTATTCAGCCAATGTTATCAGAAAAAAGCAAATCTGACTTGATATTACTTATCTCCATATTTATTTTGAGCTGGCTTCCCACGGTGCGTTATTCTGCGGATTATCAGACCAGCCGATGTCCATAGACAGTCACGCACAGGCACTACAACATACAAGGCTCTTGTTGGATTTTTTTCATTTAAAATTGCTTAGTGATGCATATCGCTGCAGCTGTGGCTCTTATGGTATTTTTTTATATGCTTGACTGTGTTTATACGGATGACCGCACCTTTGAAGTTACCGAATCGCCCTACTAAGGACATTACTCTTCCCATGGAGAATTGTTGCGGGCTGGTCCACATCCGTCCGCAACATCACGCACTGTGGGAAGCCAGCTTTATAGAAATGATCTAGCCTGAATTAACCAATCATAAATTCTAGGGTTCACAATATTCTACCAAGGGCGCATCTTGCAAATTTCGCTTAACGCTTCAGCGTGTGGATTGGCGCAATGAGTAGCGCAAGCAACACGTGCCGGTTCGCATACAGGACCTGGCAAAACCGAGCATTCTGGACTATTTTGACAACCACTTCGTCGGCAGTCGTACTGCAATCCATTCCTTCGAAGACAAAAGCAATCAGTGGAGAGAACGCCACCTCTTAATTCCCGACTTTTACATGCTCGCAGAGATTTACCCATTTTTGTGAACGTATTTAAAATTCGCTTTTGTTGATTAGAGTTAGATTTCTTTTCTAGATTTTTACGTTGGCCAACAAAATCGTTCACTTTTTGTTTTACTGAATCTGCACAATCAATATTTGCTTTGGTATATGTAATTAACTTGTTGAAACCATTTTCGTCGAAGACATAAACTATACTTGTGTTTTTAAAACTGTCAGTCAGTGATGGCAATGGATTTTCCTTAGAACTAACACGCTTCGCAGGCTTGGCAGGTCTGTGACAAATATCCTTTCTATTTTGTTTGGTGTCCTCGTCTACTGGTTTACTTTTAGTATGTTTATTACCGTTGAGCTTCTGATTTATGCAACATGGAAATACTATACCAAGATTTTTAGGATCTTTAGGCGGTGGTGGCAAATCTCCTAACTCAAAACATGAAATTTCACCGTCGTGCTCTATACATATAACCGCCGGTTTTGATTGCTTGGTGTCTTCACAAAAATTAAACTTCATTTGTCTTATTTATTGGATTTTCATGCAACTTTATTTAGGTAATTCATTAAGCTCGTGGTTAAATACAATTTGTTTATATACTTTTAATTTTAACAGAGGTAATTTGACTACATTGTTCCCTAATTTACAGAATTCAGTAATGTTATGTGTATGCAAATTGATTTAGGAAAGTTAACAAGAAGAGATTCACGACCACCTAGACTGTAATTCATTTTCATTTTTAAATAAATACTTGTAACCTCTTTTATATGCATTCTAAAAGGTATGGCAACGACATAGTCAAATAAAAAGTTTATAATAAAAACTAAATGAAAAATGTGATGTTTCTTCTCAATTCAAACGCTATGCGAGGTGTTCTAAAGAATGAATTTTCTAGGTAAGGTCAGTACTCAATCAAATCGCTTGCGTGATACATATACTACTATAAAAAAAGACCCAAAAAAACTCTTAAATCTCTTTAAAAATATTAAAAAACATTTTCCACGACAATTGGTCTATATTGACCGTTTTCGGCTATTTTTAAAGTACTCTTTACACAACTCTTTGCAAAAATGTAAGTATCTTCTCGCTCTCCATCAACTTGGGCTAAATAAGCTGCAACCAACGAACCCAACCGCCCAACGCTAACTTTTACCTTCTTATTTCAGGTGTTGCGGACCTTGTGGAGGCTGCTGCGGTGGTTGCTGCGGCGGTGGATGCGGTGGATGTTGTTGCCCTTGCATCACAATCTACACTTGCTGCACCAAGATTTGCTAGTGGCACGAGTGGCGCCCGTCCGCGCAGACAAGCCATGGTGTCTACGTTGGACATGGCGCCCCGGCGCCTTCGATGTTATGTCTTCTCTCGAAGTATACTCCGTGCCGTTTTGTGGAAATAAACTACTATAAATAAGCGTATATGACGTAGTTTTATTTTGTGTACACATAATATACTTAGCCGGTAGGGACAAAGTTAAACGTAATTGTTAGCAAAGTTAAACGTTTAAATTGTTAGCTTTCTGAGGGGGTAGCGGAGGTTCAGTGGCTGTGAGATGGTAGCCGAGGGTCAGGGAGGGTCAGAGTGGCTGTGAGATGGTAGCCGAGGGTCGGGGAGGGTCAGACTGGCTCTGCGGTGGTAGCGGAGGGTCAGCGTGGCTGTGAGGTGGTAGCGGAGGGTCGGGGAGGGTCAGCGTGGCTGTGAGGTGGCAGCGGAGGGTCAGTGGCTGTGAGGTGGCAGCGGAGGGTCAGTGGCTGTGAGGTGGCAGCGGAGGGTCAGTGGCTGTGAGGTGGCAGCGGAGGGTCAGTGGCTGTGAGGTGGCAGCGGAGGTTCAGGGAGGGTCTGCGTGGCAGCGGAGGGTCGGGGAGGGTCAGAGTGGCTGTGAGGTGGTAGCGGAGGGTCGGGGAGGGTCAGAGTGGCTGTGAGGTGGTAGCGGAGGGTCGGGGAGGGTCAGAGTGGCTGTGAGGTGGTAGCGGAGGGTCGGGGAGGGTCAGAGTGGCTGTGAGGTGGTAGCGGAGGGTCGGGGAGGGTCAGTGGCTGTGAGGTGGTAGCGGAGGGTCGGGGAGGGTCTAGAGTGGCTGTGAGCTGATAGCGGAGGGTCGGGGAGGGTCTAGAGTGGCTGTGAGCTGATAGCGGAGGGTCGGGGAGGGTCTAGTGGCTGTGAGGTGGTAGCGGAGGGTCGGGGAGGGTCTAGAGTGGCTGTGAGGTGGTAGCGGAGGGTCGGGGAGGGTCTAGAGTGGCTGTGAGGTGGTAGCGGAGGGTCGGGGAGGGTCTAGAGTGGCTGTGAGGTGGTAGCGGAGGGTCGGGGAGGGTCTAGAGTGGCTGTGAGGTGGTAGCGGAGGGTCGGGGAGGGTCTAGTGTGGCTGTGAGGTGGTAGCGGAGGGTCGGGGAGGGTCTAGTGTGGCTGTGAGCTGGTAGCGGAGGGTCGGGGAGGGTCTAGAGTGGCTGTGAGGTGGCAGCGGAGGGTCAGAATGGCTGTGAGGTGGCAGCGGAGGGTCAGGGAGGGTCAGTGGCTGTGAGGTAGCAGCGGAGGGTCAGGGAGGGTCAATGGCTGTGGGGGGTAGCGGAGGGTCAGGTAGGGTCAGTGGCAGTGAGGGAACTCTTTAATAGATGAATATTTAATTTAGTAGAAAGCTTATGTAGCGCTAAAATTAAAGAGAATACAATACTTTTAGTATGGCTCCTCAATCTACACAAGAGGTGAATTGTCATTGGATGTGAGCGATCAATTAATATTCGACATAATGATCATTTAGCAGGTATTTGTTTTTGCAATATAGGAATAAAATAAAGTAAATTTTGTAGATGAACGCATTTTCTTTGGCTCCTCAATACTGACGTTCTAATCATATGGATATCAACGGAATCAAAAGCCTAGAGATACTGACATGTTCATATTCGCTATCTAGTATGACTTCTGAGTTTCTCTCTACTCCGCTGCCTCGCTCCTCTCCGGTGGAGCGTTTGACCAATAATTTTATGAATGAAACCAGGACACATCTCTCAATCTAAACATCTGGATGGAAAAGGCACCATTACATACCACATTGAAATATTTTTTATAAGATTTGTCCTACAAAATTGTCTAAACTGCTACTAGTGATAATTTTTTTAATTTGAAGTTGCTCAATATTCATACGGATATTCCTGGCGTCGAAAGTTTAGACCGCATCCAGAGGCGTCGTGACAGGCGCTTCTCACACCGTTGAGGAATCCGGTTTACCAGTTTCCTCGCGCAGTTTTCCTTCACACTTTTAGCAACTGATTAATTTATTAAGCCCGAGACTCCACCGGACGAAAGTTGGCAACTTTTATGTTGTCGACAGGTGTTGGTGACGAAGTTTCACAAAAATTATAAACATGGGATTGGGAACTGTGTTCCTGTTTTTGGCGGTAAGTATTTATTTATGATTTTAATAAAATAAATACTTTAAAATAAAAAGGACATTTACGGGGCAATCCCGCACGCCTGATGAAATCCGCACGATACTAAAAACACCCGTTGGAAACGAAGAAATATGCCTGACACGTGGCCGAAACTAAAACGTTCTCAAATTGTTGAGGACTCTCTGTAGACAATGGAAACAGGTGGCGATTTTCTGAGTAGTTGCAAACAGTTAGAAAAACAAACGCCAACAATGTCGTTGGAAGACCTAAGGGCTCATACGCTTAGCGAGCTTATTAAGCATCAGCTCTAGTACGCACATGAATCCGAAAAGATCAGTACCTACCAGGGTTTGAACTTGCGACCTGTGACTTGGCAGTCCAACAACCTGTGTCCAATGGTCATACCACTCTGCTATTATCACTGCTCTAAACCGACTACACGGGTGACGTCGACGCCTTGACAGGAAACCAGTTACTTGCTAACTTCTCCGACACTGATAGAAATACGGAAAGCTTACTATACCTAGATAACTTCTTGGCTACATAAAAACAACTTTTAAACGCTTCATAACTTTAATAAAACGCCACTGAGTTACAGCACAATGTGTTAACGCCACTAGGACGCTACTGGTTACGGCACCCCGACCTTGCTGCGAATAGACGTCATGACGCAGCATTTCCGGGGCGCTGTCGCATGCAGCGCCTATAATGTCCCAACAATCAACATATCTTCGTGCAGCACGTGTAGATTGTTATCTTGGGACAACAGCATCCGCAGCCGCCACCACAGCCCCCGCAGCCGCCGCAACCTCCACAGCCGCCGCAACCGCCGCAACCTCCGCAGCCGCCGCAGCAGGGATTACACCCGCCGCAACCACCGCATCCACCGCATCCGCCACACCTGTCAAAATGGACATATATGTAACACACAGTTTAAAAGCCTACAACAAACTCGTAATCTGTCGCTTTCACCACAAGCAGAACTCACATTTTGAAATTATTATTTATTAAAGTCTATTGCAATAGCAAAAATCTTCAGCTTTTATCAAAGTTGAACAATATTCGTTCAATAGATATTTTAAGATTTAATAGGATAACTTATGTATTTTATCCTAAAAAAAGATTCGATCAATTTTATCTTAAAAGATCTAAGTACTGTTTTTAAAAGACTTTACGTATTTTATAATTTTTTTACTTAATTTTTATGTTTATTACACGATTGATTTATAAAAACTGACTATAATTTGACTTTCACAACCCTCAATGACTTTTTTTTATATTCTAGAATGCTAATTTGAATATATTTTTCGACCAGTATTTTATAATAAATTGCCAAGTTCGAATCGTTTATTTATACTTATGATCTGCACATTTTACCAGAATTACCAGAAATAATTTGAACAAGAAGGCACGTACACTTGACTACATATAAAATTCATTGAAACCAGTGAAAAGACTGTAAAGTAATTAGTAAGTTTAATTGGCGATCTTCTTTATAATCCAGCGCACGTTCTTTGCACCATTAGAATATTGTATACAAAAACGTGTTCTTCTTGAAACTATTACCAACGTTGTGTTAACACCTGACTGGTTTTAAATCCACTGGAATAATGTGGACAACAGCAACCAGTCTATTTAAATAAATATTCTTCTATGAGTCTAATACTTATAAGAGTAAAAAGCTGGTGTGTGTCTTTGATACTCAAGAAATATTTTTCGACTCTGACGTATTCCATAGCTGGCGAAGTACTTCTACTTACGTAAAAATTACATTAATCAAATAGACCTAACGCTTTTATTCTTGGAGCATCTGTATTTTATTTCATCGCTGCATAAAGCCAAAACACTGCATATTGTTCGCTTTTTTTTTTTCTAAATAATGCTCGTCCTCAGAATCACGCAGAGGATTCAACTAATCACATAAAATGTTCACCATGACCCTGCCTCCATCAGAAAACAACGTCACTCATGAACGTCAAACCTATCATAAAGCACTTTAGAAAAGGTGCTTACTTAAGGTTAAGAGTTCATTAGGCCTAATAACGATTCGTTAACGGTCTGAGAAGCAACTTTTTAAAGTCTGTATTTGTTAGCCTAAGTTAATCTTTAAATAACTGATGGCTGCGGTAAATGTCCGTCTCTTGTTAAAATGTAAACTGATCATTCCGTGTCTTTCCCCTGGGAAGAGACATGAAATAAACTGTAAGAAAGAAAAATAACAATTTTGTCCGCATTGAACTGAGGCCTTGAATAATCGTAAGGATCTCTAAATTCATATAGAACAAAAAGGTGGTCTAGGAGAAGCTTTTATTTTTTATTAAAGATCTGTTTCCGTGAGGAAATAATTATGACACATTTCAAACAAAACAAATTAGATGTGAAAATCGTGAAAATTTGATCCAAAAAAGCTAACTAAATATATTTTACAAAATTTTAGTATAAATAAGTATTTTATCACTCCACAAAATGTGCAGCCCAGTCCAATGTTTACCAAGTTACAAAGAGCCGCCGACATACATTCCCTGTATCCCAGTCAGGGTAAGTTGTAATAAAATGTCCAGGCTAGTTTCACAACTGTCTGGAAGACCCGTACGCTCCCGGAACGGAGACACAACATGAGGCGCTAGACCATTGTTTCACTACCCGACAGGGACGCGGATTGGTCCGTCCACGACCCGCTCCGGGTAGAGCCCGTACAACGCTACCGGCGTCCTAGCAATCGTACTGAACCCTTGTTTCGGAGCACTGCGGGCGCTACCCGTAAGGGTCTCGCGGCCAGCAGCATAAAATACAGTAAAAATAACCTCTTTCTAGAAAATGTAATATTAACGCTATTCATTAGAGTCCCAGAGAAGAAAAGTATTAGATTGGTCTTCAGAATACAGTCAAAGGCAGTATTAGAAATACGTTCATACAATCAATATAGGCAAAGATCATGAACAAATATGTGATTAGTCTATTAAGCCCACTGAAAAAGGACTCTACAGAGTTTATTCCCTTCCAGGGGCCACCATGTTTGCCGTGCGGTATGGACAATGTGACGGTGCGTCGACCCCTCATTGTTCACGACAGCACCTTTGACTACAGACCTACTAGCTGGCCTGGCATGGTGCTTAACAACCAAGACAAGAAAGTGCGCTATCAACTCATTAATTACGAACGACCGGTACGATAATGAAATCTTACTTCTTCAATTGTCAAGATTTCGAAATCGGTCGGCATTCCCATCTATTACTACACACACCAGATCTAAAAAAAGTTTATTTACTCAGTAACCGTTTGTAGCGTGTATACCTTAAAATTAGTATCTAAAAGAAGATTTGTGTATATTGTCAAGATCTGATTAAGATTAGTCGTAAGGTGCTCTGCAGACGGAGCCTTCGGTTGAGGCAACTGTTAACAACTAAGAATTCTCGTCGGTAGACGCAATTTTTAAGATTTGAACAGTTACTGTTGATTATATTATGATGATAGTTATAATTAGTTGCGCGTTGTCAGTTGTTGCAGCGCGAATATTAAAGTTTCCCCGTCTGCGGATCGCCTTAGTTGATTAATACCCGTAAAACGCACGTACGCCGAATTCTGGCCTTCTACTTTACTTTTTACAAATTGTGCGGAATCTGTTATTTCTATAGGCGCATGAAATATAGTCTACATTTCAGTCTGTTTTATGTAGCTGGCCTATTTCTTTCAACACCTTTCATGGTCAAATATACAAAAGCATTTTATTAATCAACACTTATCTAAAGATAATACAATTTCACGTTGTAAATATGTCTATTTTCAGGTTCAATCGCACTATCCGACGTGCTCACCTTCCTACAACACTTGTTAAATAGACAGGTAAATAAATAAATATTACTTTAGTATAATTGCTAGATTTATATATTTAATGAGTATTTGACGTGGTAATAATCATCCATAGAGCTATTATTGACCAGAAAGCATTAACAGTTTATGTAGGTCATGTGCAAGTGAAGATTTTACGAATATAATATATTACGTTTATCAAGTGAAAGATTTAGCCAGATACACAAAAGATACTAAGTAAACAAAAGACGGGAATAGAATGTATCGATGTAGGTTAGGCCATTTAGAATAAGATTGACTAAACAACTGTATGAGACGAATGTACAGAAAATAGTTGGGAAAGTAAAGATATTTTAGGGATAGCCCATGGGTGATAAAGGCGCGACAAGTATGCCAAGGTCTGCGAAAAGGTTTGTATTGGTGTTCTTGAATATTGCTTTTGATGAAAATGCATTTTATAACTGTTCTGTCCTGCAGTATGCAGTTATAGTTTCCCCATTAGTTCCTCGCATACAACGAAGCTACCAACTACGATCAGATAATAACATATTACAACTCATACTTTTCCATATCGAGCAAATCAAAAGTACCAATTACTGGTGTAGCAAACCCGTGGTATTAAACCTTTTTGCAAAAAATAATTGGCACAAAATCGAGATGACATTTGTTTTGAAAATAGAACTGTCATCGGTCTAAATTGAGTCAACGTAGTGACAGTTCAGTATTGTTCAAACTTTTGGATAGGGCAAAATTGTCGGTAAAAATTTTAATACAAATAATTTCCTAAAATATACAAAAATGTGTGATCGAATGGGTGTTATTGGTCAACTACAAACTGTTATGTCCGCAATCAGGTAAGATTGTTTAATACGAAGCGCCTTTGTGAATTCCTTTTTGTTTAGAATCCCATGCTCCATCACAACCTTTTCTAATAACTGGTTCCCTTTTTAAGTCCAGCCTAAACCATCTCATCTCCTTACAATCTTTAATTATTCTCTAAACTTGCTTATACTTTAAAATAGATTACCTGCAATTATTATTAGACTTATTCTTCTCTATCTAGCACAGATTGTTTTCATTTCCGTGATATGCCATCATTCATCTAATCTAAATCGTTTCTAAAGGTATCGTTGACTACATGCGTAATTATCTGATGTACCTACTGCAAGTCAGATAATAAATCCATCATTTTGTTTGCCTGTCTCTTTGAATATATTATTCTATTGAGATTATAATGTGAAAGAGTGTTTGATTGGTTTGTCTCTGTTTCATAATAGGGAAATGACAGATATACGAAATGCTGAATGAACTCTTAAAAGATTCACCATGACACATACAATACAATAAGTTATACAATACAATGTAGGGTTTATCTTATTTATATAGTCTCGTTATCTGACGGTTTGAGCGGCTTGCCCAGTCCTAATGAATGTCCTAAATATCTTGCCGATGGTATGAGACAGGGCGTCTGTCAGGACAGATGGACTCAAACTGGGTCTTTCTTCAAAAGACCAAATCTGAGCTCACCCACTGTTCTCACATAAATTTATTGTATTTGTCTTGACTTCAAAAGAGACCTTGACCTCGAGTCTTTTCAATGATAGTCAATTACGAATTACCGACGCCATCTAGTTTTCCAAAAAAATTATGACGTGTAAAAGTGTTTCTTGTAAACCGATTCGCTAAATAAAAATCATTTACGAAACAAAAAGCCAACTATAAAAAACAGTGCCGTAGACAGAAGAGTACTACGTCTAATAAGTAATATAATATTACATAGCGGTATTGATTTTGTTACAGAGGCTGTGGCGGCTGTCCAGCTCCTTGCTGCCGACGACCATGCTGCCCACCTTGCTGCGGTGGAAACGGCTCACTCGTCACAGTATACAGTCAAGTAGCAAACATCCAGTGACGCGCCCATTGCGGCGCACGCGATTATTTCTCACTCCACTAGCTTGCTGAATTTTAAGTAATCTTATCAAGCAGACTAGTAGTAGTTGGAGTAGTGGCTAGTAGCTAGAATAGTGACACCTTTTCTAATAATTCCTTAGTCACGAATCCTGGTTTTACATTTTGCATCTATTTGTTTTATCTTTAAAAACTAAACATAGTACCTAACACTACATCTCCAGCTAATGCTGAATAACGTCTCATCGTGTCTCTGTGCTTATAATCGTATATTTCAACAGATGCCGTGCTAGCGGTGGGTCAGCCACCAAAGCCAGTGGCAGCATTTGACAAAGCTGTCATAGCCATCGGCCATCATTGAAACCTTAGTTTTAACTGCTAGTGAATTTCAAACTTTAATGCTCAGTCTATGCGTATAGGCAAAGTACTGTCTCGTCATGTGGTAATTTATACTGGTTGTATTACGTAAAAGTGTGAATAAAAATTGTTATATTTAGATTTTGTTTTATTTATCTTTGTTATTACCATAATATTATACCCTTAGTATTCTATAAATCTCTTTTAGATAGATTTTAACTGTTTGGATTCCTCCATTAGGTAATTCCCAGTTTCTCAGCAGCACGGAATCTGAATTTGTGCCCGATTGATGGTAATAGGCTCACTACCTACATAATACTGGGACCTGCACCTGATGAAATTTGGGTTCCATATTTAAACCTTTGCCTACCTAGGCCTACCCGTTCGGTGAATACAGGCGTGATATGTTTTTACGTGGGGTCGAAACATGTGTCATGAGGTCAGAGTGCAGGTTTCGTAAATGGTCTGTAACATACATACATACATATATTCACGCCTGTTTCCCTGAGGGGTAGGCAGAGACCGCCGATTTCCATTTGCTGTCTGTAAAGGGTTAAAAAACCTATCAAACGACTGGTCGACTTCACTGTAACAGAGAGATGTCTTTTAAGTAGAGGCAACTGGCAATGTAGTCAGTCAATGAGTTTCTAAAATCGTGAAGTGTCTCATGAAACATGGGCTTACCGGTGATAACAGCCAGAAGGTATCTTCTTCATTGCTGACGTCACTAGCATTGCGTCATGTATAACAAAAAATGCTAAACTAAGAAATTACTGCGCTTTGCTTTCCCTTGACGATTCGTGAATCCTCAATTATACCCCCGATCTATTATTTTAGTATTTGGGTAGGTTGGGGTGTGGTACCGCCACTTACTAGTGATGCAGGTGATGAATGTCTTGCGCTGATACGCAATCGGTCCGCGTCATTGATGAAAAGAGTGCGATTCAGTTCCAAAAATATGTGTAAGTATAAGGCACCTCTTATAGAGCACTGGATACGTCTCCATACTTTCTAGTAGGATTTTTTTGGGGAGATTGCGTGGAATGTATTCGCCGTGAGCACCATAATTACAGACCATTCTCAGGACTTTTAGTTAATAAGTAGTACATCATTAAATACAAACGCTCTAGTTTCTATCATTCTACTCACCTAATTAAACTATTGCAGAATATTAATAGGCCATGGCAGAATTTCGGTAAACAATAATAAACTGACTCCTGCCGAATCTTGAATTTTATAAGAGATTTAAACTAGGATCATATTTTGTTCTTCTTCAATCAGAGGCGGAAAGGCGCCGTTTGGTTTCGTATAATTCCATATAAATGGCTTTTCGTAGCTGACTGTAGGACTATATAGCTGCTTATGGGAGGAGGCTTATGCCCAGCAGTGGGTCACATAAAAGCTGATGATGATGATGACTATAGGATAGCAGATTTCCAAAAAAAGTAAACCCGTCACTGAGACTGCATTAATTTAAACAAATAAAACAACACAATAAAAGTGATAACTTTTTTGAACGCCAGTGTACGAATATTTCAGCCGACTAGATTTGTATAAAAAATCTATATATTGCTTAACATCACGTAGGTCTGGTGATGTTTATAAATAGGAGTGCACATCAATCGCAGCTTTCATTTGGATTACCAAGACATCATTTAACTTAAATTTTCAAGTAAAACGAAAAAAAAGCAAAATGCCGAACTGTGGACCTTCCCCGGCCTGTTGCCCTCCTAACTTCTGTGGACCCTGTGCACCCATGGTGTGCGAGACCAAGTGCCCGCCGATGCCGCGATGCTACGCAGTAAATCCTTGTATAAACATATACAGCTGCAACACTCAAATTATGTAAAGTTAAGTAAAAACCGAGAAGCTTTTATAGTGTTAATAGTGATGTGAACAAAATAAATACAGTTAGACTACAACCTCGGACTTTTATTTGATGCATTTACAGTCGTGGAAGTTAATTGGGATTTCACAAGGTATTTGATTCGAAACCGAATAGATTAATGAAGGATAAAAATTTTACTTTAACTAAGAGCCATTTCAGATGATCATCATCATCAGCCGGAAGACGTCCACTGTTGTCCATAATAGATATGATGCAAGTATTGTTTAAAATCTAAACAATAGCAAAGAGCTTATGTTATAACCATTTGAGTAAAGGAAACCACACATTTAACAACATCATTTTAATTTTAATATAATCACCAACATCACTTATTAATTTGAAACCGCTACAATATAACACATGCTACAATTTTAATAAAAATAAATGATACAAATATTTGCTACCGTAATGGAACTGGAACTGGTCGCCAACAACAAGCTTGAGGGCCCTGTAAAAAAGAGAAAAGATTGGTAAATATTTCTTATTAATTTTTCGCTGAGAAAAAATAGAACAGTAAGCAATATATCCGTACCTGTCTCACATAGTTTTCAACTTGATACCGCACGTTAGGTTGGGTCCTTGTGTAGCATTCACCAGGCAATCCCGTCTTTCTGCATTGGAACACGCTGTCGTGTACTATTAATGGCCGACGTCGTGTTACCGGGTCAAGTTCACAGTGCGGGCAACAGCTACAGCATAAAGGTAGACACGGGTATGGCGCAGGAGGAGCCCGGGGGCAGATAGGCCGTTGTTTAGGTAAGATAGGTGGCGGGCACTGCGGGTTGCAACACGGCAGTACTGGCTGGTAACAAGGTGTTGGTTCCGGACACGGGCAGACCTGTAAGTCCATACAATTTATAGTTTATTGTAGTGTGACATTAATATTTACCTAATAATATTCGTCAAGAATATTAGTTTTTTTCAGTAGGTCAGGACTACAATGCTGTAACTTATTTTGAAGAAAACCTTAGTCCATTTATTGTAAATTCTTGTGTAAATATCTATAATTTTTAATTATTTTTCTATACTTTTCTATTTTTTGCACACTGTATACACAATTTTTTTCTATTGACTGTACTAATAAACGAAACATTACCGGTGGTGGGTCACAAGGTGGTGGTGGTGGGCAGCATGGTAGTACTGGTGGGCAACAAACAGGCGGCGGTGGGCACGGTGGTGGGGGCTCCGGGGGTGGGCAGCGCCGCGGTCTACAGGGCGGCAATATGGGGACGATTGGCGGCACGCAGTCTGGGATTACAGGCGCTGGGCATTGCCTAAATACTGGACAACATTTGCACGGTGGGCACGGCGTGCACGGCACTGGCGGCGGACAGCATGGCTGGCAGCAAGGGCACGGCGGGGGACACGAGAACCTACAACAACCCGTACCGCATGGTAAAATCGGTGGACAGGTTGGGCAAAAACACATTGAGCACATTTTTTAAGATTTTATTTTAATACTTATAAATTTTCCCTTTTTGTAATTTTTTAATTTAGTGCATTTTTTGGGACTTGTCAAATTTTGATGCTTTTTGTTGAAAGAATTATTTTTTATAAATGAACTATCACAAAGCTAATGAAGTTTAGTTTTGTGTGCTGCCAGACTTATGACGGCGTCATTACGACATTTTAGAAGATATTAAAACAAAATACCACTTTCGTCAAAGTAGTTATGACAGATTCTTTATGAAATTTTGAGTAATTTTTTACTAAAATATAATTTTAATATACATAAAAAGTGTAAAATTAAAATGAGTGCTCCGTTCTACAGTTATGACCCCTGCGTGTGTTCAGGAAGGCCTTGCGGGGCTTGCTACCCGTACACCACGAAACCGTGTGTCGCATCGTGCAACGATCTGAGACCGTGTTCGGTTTGCCCAGGCGGCGGCTGCTCTCCGTGTCCAGCGCCTGTACGACCGTGCCCGGAACCGTGCCCACCATGTCCAGTCCTCCCATGTCTACCGCCCTGTCCACCATGTGATAAGGTATAATTACAATCATCGTACATTATAATCACCTCAATCGAGTGGCATATTTTCGTAGTTTGATGCTAAATAACCTTGAGTTGTGACTTTATTCAATCTTTTCCTATTTGGATGCAGAGTTATATTTTTTGGCACTCTGACAAAATGTGTTTACTTTCATATATCCAATATTATTTCTAGATCTGAATAAATATGTATTATTTCTAGCCACGAACTTGTGTGCCGAAACCCTGCTGTCTCTGCGACACGGTGGCGATCCCTTGCTGTCGCCCGAACCGCTGCAAACCGTGTCCTTGCTACTGCTGCACGGAGCCGGGGGTGTGCTGTCCTAAACGATGCAGCTACCCAGGAGTACCTGTCTGCTGCGGTTGCTGCGGACCATGCATGCCCGTTTGGTAGTGGAGTGATAAAAAACTGAGTAGGTTGTCTTTGTTGCGTAAGAATACAAATTTCTACTAAACTTTCGTTTCATTTTAACTTCAAGGATGTAGTAAAAGTATGATTCTAATCCCTGTTTACCAAATCGAGGAACTAAGGCAATGATATCATGCTTTAAGTTATTATGAGCAATTTTTATTTACCATTGACTATCTAGTAAGTGAATAGTTAACTGTCCGTACTGCACCAGTCTCCATAATATTAGGCATACCATTTTGTAGATCTTGGCACTGCAGTTCCTTACATCCAACCGATAGGCGTCATATTGGCAAAACCAGCGCTATGTTCCTACTCCTTAGTGTATGAGCACAGCATTATGCTCAGCGCTAACCATTTTGCGCGGAAGTGACGCATATTGTCCCTTAACTAATATTTCTTTTGCATTTTGTTATTCCTATTAAGTCATTACTTTTCTACTTCCGCGCAAATAAATGCATTTTCTGTTTTTCTATCTCAATAATAAATTAGCCAAAGGATCAATCTCTATAACGCGGTTTAATAATCATACCAAGTCTGTCAATAGTAGAGCGACAGGCTAAATTTATTCGAGTCTATAGGCAAAATAACTGTTTTTATCATACTTATCTTCGTGCTCTAGACACCTTTACCAACATTCAAGATCCTAAAACATACAGATTGTCACGAAAGTTATAGTTCACGTCACGTGAAGAACGCTGAGTTACTGTCAGGGGCTGTCTACACGCGGCTGTAGTCGCTTTCTCTGATACAAGGCTATTGGTTTATAATAATTTTATTGTACAAATATAAGTACCTACTTTACTAGTTACACTTTGGAAAAGACTGAAATTCATAATATTAAGTAAATAGTCAGCGTTCTTCTTACGTGACGGAATCTACCTATATACTATCAAACACGGCGATGAATGCTTTATGCCGATGGTTCTCCCCCTAGTAGAGTAAATATCCTTAGAGATATTATATTGGTTACACAATTAATTTAAAACTAGCCTATAAATAATTAGGTAATTAATACTAAGTACGTAATTGTTTTCTTTTTTCACAGATTATGGCAAAACAATCCTCACGCCAAAATTCTTAAATAAAACTTCTTGGGCAATGGCTGGCAAACAGAATAAAGAAAGCAAGCCCATAGTTCTTCATTCAAAAATGCCTGTCATTCATTAATGACATAACATCCTTTGTATGAAAATCGTCTAAATTACAAAAAATTATAAAAATTGTGAAAACTTGAAAAAATTACAAAAACTTATAATACTGAACCATAAAAAGAAGCAGTAAGTTATTTTTCATCGTATCTACATACACGACACTTTGCTCGACCACGTTGGTTTGCTATCTGTTACAACAATTAAATCTCCATCGAGATACAGTCCATGTAATCTAGAACTACTGACCGCATTTTAATCTTCGCACATTTTAAGTAGGCGTTGAATTAGTGTTTAGTTATTGAGATCAGTAGCACAAACTTTTGACTGGAAGAAGTCCACGATTTTAGATAAAGTTGAGTATATTTGGAGCATACCGACTTCTTTTGCTCTACTAGGAAGCCATCTAAAAACCAAGGCAGCTAAAATTTTATTACATTTCCTTAAACCTCAAAGAAGAACATAATGGACTTATTAGTTCCCGGCACAGTCATATCACCATTGTTATCCTTGCTCAAACATAGTATTATTTACCAAATGTAGTAGGTGTATACCGATTTTGTAATCCTTGAAAGTCTAGACATCGTAACCCACTTACCCGGATAAAGGATTAGCTCTCTTTATTAGCGTCCAAGAAAGTTAACTTGGTTTCTTTATTTTCAGATAATCCAAAACAATTTACCGGGTTACGATTCACGAACATGTCAGTATTGCCCCGAGGGTATGAATGCTGCCGCGCCCCTCCCAGGTACGGCTGTGTTCGAGGAGAGTACAGCATCTACTACAAGAGGCCACGTTGTGGTCAACCCCGGCCTCAACCTTTCCAAAGGGAAGCTGCGTGCTACTACTGGGGTTGTCCGAGTAACGCACCTGTTGAGAGGTAAACCGTAAACTATATATACATAAACCCCCTTACTTATAAACGATGCTAACATATGTTTTAAGATAGCTACTTGATAAGTCTATTGACATGCAAACGACAGTACACAGGTATAATTTAATCAATAATTCAACACTGACAATTTTTATAAGGAAGGGGAAATATGGATAGTGGATAAATATATATAACCAATGCGAAACCACATAACCTGGCTTGTCTTACTGATAGTAAAAGTACTAATATAAAATAAGTATAATACTAGTAACAAAAAAATATTATTATTGTGTAAGTATGTAAAACAATGCAGATGATGTAGTAGCAGAGATTACAAACATTATTACATTCAAAGCCTTTCCACGTGTTAGCTGTCACAAGATTAAAAGTTATATGTCGAGGTCTACATATCCTGTTAAATGCAAACCAAGATATTTTTTTCGGGTGTAACAAATATCTAAATCCGTTCAGCCATTACAGCTTAGTTATTCGTCTACACTTGTGACATTAAAGAGAATTCTTGTAACTCGAATATTCTAGACATCATTTTAGGATGGCCGCTACAATATTAGACAGGTGTGCCATTTAACCCATTGAAACATTTGTAATAGACCATCAAAGATTTACGGGCATGCTTAATGATAAAACGAACCATAACAACGTTACTTCAGCGTTATTGTTATGACCCGTTTAAGATTATTTTAATACGTACAGTAATGCTGCAAACAGTAGCACTTCACAACTTGGTGTTGCAAGTTTTAAATAAGCTACCCGCTATTTAAATGTATTGATTCTTCCAAATTATCTGAATTTTAGTGTGTCAAGATTTGAGATCGGAGCAATATTGGATTGGAATCAATTGTATATTGCAGTCAAAACACTTCAGCCAGTATAAATAAACCCAATAGACGTGGGCCGACAAGAACAGCTTTGTTAACACTTTCTGCGTTTAAAATTACATTTACGCGTGTTCTAATGTGTAGTTACAAGGAAAACTGGTATTGATACCCAAATTATCTCTTTAGGCCTTGCTGCTACGACTTCCCGTGCAAAGCGCACTGCTTCAACCACGGTGCCTGCACGAGGCCTAGCGGCCGGTACGCGCGCACGGTGTGGTACCCCGGCGAGTGCTGCCCTTGTGTGCCGCCCTGCCAAGCCTTCACGTGCCCCAACCCGCCGTACCACCCTTGTTGCTACCACACTTGCAACAAACTCGTCTAAAGTTTAAAAACTTGAAAATGACTTATTAACTTTCTTAATAGTTTCAAAGTCTTAAAATAAGGAACAATATTTTAAGCGTAAGTTCGTAGCACATGCATCAAACACATCTTAGGCACGCCTTGTTGACAAATCACTGATTAAAGCACAAATACTTTTTTTACTACTTTTGGAATTCGTTATTTTTATCAAAAGGGCAGTAATATGAATAACGCTTCATTTTTAAAATCCTTGTTTTAAAGCCTTCGAAACAAAGGAATAAGGTTTAGTGAGTTTACAGCTACGAGTACCTAGATTTAATAGGAAAGTTCAACAATGATTGTTTGTGTTTGGTTGGTAGATAGTGACATGTTTGTGAATCGTAAACTGTATTGTCCAATAAATGGCATTAAGAGTATGTTATTTCTTTTTAATTATTTAACCGAACTCTACTCGTTGTTGACAACCCTCGTTGGTCTAGCGGTCGCTAAGCGCAACTGCTGAACTGGTCCTGGGTACACATCACAAAATATAATAAGGTAGTTGCACGGAGTCTGGATTTGTGCCTGGTTGTTGACAATAGGTTTGCCCCCTACATTACTTTTGAGACCTATAACATATCTGGTGAAATGTGGGTGTACAGATATCGGGGAGCTAATAAAACGCTAAACTCTAATGTGCAGTAGTTTACTAGTTTTTGGTGCATCTGGAAGTGGTATCACACGTGATCTATGATCAAGAGCTAATGCACGATCGTAAACGAGTTTACCGTCGCATATCATTATATTAACAATCAATGTTTTCACAGGCAATAAAGCTGGTGAAATATGATAAAGCGATAAATTGATTTAATGCTGTAAGTAGGTACATCTACAACTTAGGAATACATTATACATATATATGAACGACGACCATTTTCTTCGAAAAAATTAGTACCTAAGTAGAAGCGAGAAGCCGCTACGTACAGTGCAGCGTCTCGCTTCCACATCAGAAAACGTGTGCTTTATGAGCATAGTAAGCGTCCAGGTGTTTGGTTGTATAAAACACTGAAATATGTGGCAGTGACATTGATATCAATTTACTGAGTATACAAATTGTAATTTACTACTACAATAACCAGTTTATACACATTCAATGCTATTCTGGCATGCGAGCATTCCTCCCACGTATCCACAACACGCTGAACTTCCGACACTAGTGTTTTTCGCGCGCTTTTCGCGACCGCTTGCCTTTGTCGGGTTTGGCTAGTGCCCAGTGGTATTCGTTTCGCTTTCAGTGCGCAAAAATTACGCAAAATAAAAAAAAATCGTTTTCATTTAAATCCTTGTGCAATTTAACGAATTAAATCACGAATGTTCGCCTCAAGATGTCAGTCGTGTTTACACTTCTGATTTTTTGCATTATTGGTAAGTGTTTTTTAAAGATTTATCAATATTACATGTTAATCAAAAAAATCTAGTCGATACTTCAATTATTAGAAAATATTTTCTGGTTATATAATATAATACGAATCTGTAAATCGTAGGTGCCTATCCAAAAATAACATGCATTATTAATAATCTTAAAGTTGTTAATTTAAATATAATAGGTTTTATTATACATTGGTGTGCCACAATAACATTACTTTGATTTTTATTTAAATCTTGGAACCGTACGCTAATCAAAACATTAAATAAAATCTTTAATTAAGTTACGTGCGGAATTTAATAAATTACGTATCAAGTCTTAAACAAAAATGTTTTAGTACTACTACTATTACATAATTATTTTTAAGAAAATATTAATAAATATTTTTAATATTTATGTAGAAGATATTAAGTTATTTCTACATTCAATTAGAACAAAGCACGTCTTTGTTTATAAACTGGAGTCATGACCGTAAATACATCAGAGCTTCAAGCTATCAAATAATGAGTCAACAGTATATCAACTAAACGTGCATATTTATCAAGGAAACGAGCGAAAATATTGCTTTTTTACTGTATATTTAGAATACAACAGTTTACTGCTCTTTCGATATAAGAACACGTCAGTATTCCTTATATCTCAGGAAAGAACATGAAAAAGCTAACCCACCAACCTAGTGAGTGTCGCATATACATTTTAAATTAGATACCGCCTTCATATGCCAACATTCCCCACCGGTCAAGTTCAGTGATGAAATAATTTATTAATGTACCTAGCATGATAATAAATTGATAATGCACTGAACAATCTTGCGTACAAGGCTAGTTTCATAGCTATTACAAGCTTTTTTAATATAATTTTAATATTGTCTAACTAGCTGCGTCCCGCGGTGTTAGTCGGGATTTTTTCGGGATAAAAATTAGCGAAATTTCATTAAAAGCCATTCAGTAGTTTTTATTTGACGAGGTTACAAACATCCATCCATACTTACAAACTTTCGCGTTTATAATATTACTTAGTAGGGATAACTATTTGATTGATCTCACATACAATAAAGTACTTAAGTTTAATGCCGTTGGCTAGTTACTTTTCCCACTCAAATATAAATGGATTTTTACTAGAAGCTAAACTATGTAAAAAAATAAGTTCCTATTTCTCTCATGAGACTGCAATGTCTGTTAACACAACTTTCCATATTTGACTAAAAGTGCTAATAGACTATCAAACTGCGTAGTGCATATACCTACTAAGTGAAATTTCACTAATATTTATGTAAATATGTAAAACTTTTCCTCAGTTCAGTATCTATATTGCGAAATGTATCAACAGTTTTTTATAACTTTATATTTTTTGCACCAAGATCATAATTCAATAGGACCCAATGTGAATACGGAGTACAAACATCATAATAATACGAGTATGTGCTATAAAAAACAGCTGAATAATTCACGGACTCGTCGGCTTGTTATGGGCTGGCGATGTTTTGATAATCAGTTCTGCATAGATAGATATGTACGAACGTTTTTGTACCAACTAACTCATCTACTTATAATAAATCATATACCAAGTTGACACGATGTGCCACTACTGACTAGATACACAGTAATTGATTAATATAAAGTGCAAAACAAACAACGATCACAGAATCATACTTTTAGATCACTACTATTATTTCATTGTATGACATCATCGTAGAGATGAAGCATAGAAGATAGGTACATTATAAGCATTTGTATTACGATTTAAAAGCAAAATTAGTACTTAAAGATCATTTATAAACGATTTGCATGCAACTGCGTGCGTAGGTTATTATTTTAATATCTCAATAGCTGTTACTCGTATTGAATGTCAGCCACTCATTTTGATTTATGTAAATGCGGTAGTTTCTTTATGGGCAATATCTTGCATTATTCCTATATACGGAACTCTTGTATCAACGTTATTTGCAACACTAAATATAGAAGTAATTTACGATGCCAAAAATCTGTGAAAACCCCACAAAATGATTCAACTAAAGAGTAAATTAATATCGAATAAACTCTTAAAGTTTTACCATCCAAAGCAACAAGTCTGCAAACTATTCACAGTATAGGTACAGGCCCATAATTATAGAAGTGCAGTCAGCTTCTTTAAAAACGAGCATTCCACATCAGACTGATAGCATTAGTCAGACCTAATAAATTATCATGTCTCATGTCTCCGTCTGCATATAAAATTGTCCAGTATAATTAACTGTAGGTAATTATTATTCATAACACTTAAAAGCCTTTTAGTCTTTGTCCTTTATGGCCATCTTTTGCCAACTTCCTCTAATAAAAGCTCCCTTCTTATTGACTCACTGCCTTGAAATAGTATTTTATTAGCGTAAAGAATGTAGTTGATGTTTCTGAAAAAAAAATAGTCCGAAACAAAAGCAGTTTAGTGAGCTTTCCAAAATCAAAATTCTTTACATATAGCTTTTTTATTATAATGATAACAATTTACAATAGATAGGTTTATGGCAATCATGTACAACACGACTATTGTTTTTTACACTACAAAATTATCTAAAAATGCTAACTATCAAAGTTCAAAATTCTACACGGTGTCTCATAAAATGTGTTTATAATGCCTAAGGCATTATAAGTTATTATGTTAATGATATCTAATAATATTTCTGTTGCAATTAGAATAATTCCGTGATACATACTCACCTCGCCCTCCCTAGCCAAATGAAATCACATAAATACTTCTCTACCAAAATCCCCTTCAAAGAACGCTATGTACAAATTATTATACGGGTGGTCTACAAGTGTGACGGGTAATTTATCGCATGCAACGCTCAGTGCACTTACAATGTGTGCAGTGTTGTCTCTGATAATTTTGCGGCATGGCGCATGCGTCTGATGTCATTCACACTTCACACCATATCAGCTAGCACTTATTCTCAGCTGTTCTGAACATAGCCGCGTAGGCCTCCCACATCGATAACACGGGCCCGATTGGCGCCAGTAATTTAGCACGAGTGACGGGTCCGATGTAGGTTTGATCTCTGAATCAAAGATAGATATAATTTAAAAATGGAACTGAGATCGTAGTTTTTTTATGTATGTATGCAGTATACCTTCTGGTACAGACTAATAATGTTTAGCATAATAGCAGTTGGTAAATCATCGAGACTGATTTATCGATACTTTTTGAAATTCCTTTGTCACGGCACCGCCGGCGTAAGGAACTCAATGGTAATAATCGAATGGTTTATTCGAAGCTGATTCCAGTGGACACGTCATTTCATTCCAGTATCTAACAACAATCAAATACCTGCAAATGCATTGGAATGTTGGCACTGACGCCAGAAGCTACATATATCTAAGTACTACTCTCGTTGATCACTGATAAAAAGTGCTTTGTGGTGAAACTAACCCGCAAGTGCTGCTGAAGTTTGTTTCAGCCTGTTTAGGCCTACTAAATGACTTTGTGCTAAAATTTAATATAGGCATTAGTACCATTACATTGCATTTTTAGAATGTTTTTGTTATAACTAACAACTACTTGACTTGTTTTGGATACTTATAAAAATGCGCACTTTTCTTAGGAACACTGCAGGCTCGCCAGGCTGATATAGACATCAACAGGTCAGTATTTATACCTATATTAAGGAACATTCATAACTTTACTTACTAACGTTCTTAGGCTCATAACACAAGTTTTGTCAACCTACTTTATTTTCACTGCCAATATAATACACAGTTTTCTCTCATTTTGCTCTCTTTAGCGCTATCTGACTAGGATACTCATAAATTGTACTTCCCATTAGGTACGGACAAATATGATCATAAATTACTTTACATCAAAACATGATACAAACAGACAGATAAGTGCCCGTTAAACTGTTATATTGTGAAAAGCACATAATAGCTAGGAAACTCTGAAATAGAAACCATACGTCAATTCTATTCCTATAGCACAATACTCACCTAGCAGAACATAGGTACTAAACATATTGCAAGCTCTAGTTTTCTTGTTTCGAAAACAATCGAATCTAACCGTGTAAATATTTAAAATTTAGTGAGGAAGAAACAGGTTCCCTTTACACTTTTTCTTTACACTCAACATTGGGAAACACATCTCACGTTTCAATGTTAACAGACTATTTAACTTATTTCCAGAATAAAACTAATACCAAAGGAAAGATCTCACACACGACCATCGAATTATCACAGTCGCCGCTCGATAATAACTGATCACATCCGGAGTAATGATTATGACCATCATAGCAGCTGGCTCACCAAGCTACGGCCGTCGCTGCACGTTAGGTACGATACCCCATCACTTACCGAAGCGAAGACGGGCAACGTCTACCAGCCAAGAGAAGACCCACGCCTCTTCTATCAATCTGATGCATATCTTGAAGAAACTAATAGGAAGAACTTAAACAATGAGGTGGCGTCCGTTTACATAGGACGAGGAGTAGTGCGTGCCAACGAACAAAGTCGCAGATCGTTGCCAATTCGTTTAGGAGATAATGAGTTTAACACTATCGACGAAGGTTAGTGCAATTAGAAATACATTTACAGAACTTTATATTTCAAGGTTCCTCTTATGAACGTTTTCAAAATGATTCTAGATATTTGCGTTCGATGCCCCCACGACAGAACATTAATAACCAAGGCTGGAGTTGATCGTGCAATGTTGCAATATCCTCGGATATTGTCATGTTCAGGCCAAAAAGCTCCCAGAACCGTGCGGTTCGTCCACATGTATGGGCCTAAATTCGGCTCTTTACTGAAAGAGGGTTCTCACTTAGTCGTCGGTCGTATAACGCATGAAGACAAAGTGAGTTTATTTCTGTAGGTGTTTATCTTTATACATTTTCGCATCCTTCAACGAAAACGTTTTACATTCCAGATTCTCCAAACGTGCAAAATGCAGATACATGTGTTGCTGCAGTCTTGCGCCGTACCAAAACATTTGGTATCACATTGTAGCCAAAATAAAACATGCAAATTTACGTGTCGGGACCCTAAAACCGAATTACGAGGTCTAAGGACACTGACATGCGGTGATGACATGAGGTGGTCCGGTCATTTACCTGTTTGTACTGGTAAGATATTAAATTATATTGTGGAGCTAAGGAATAAGTACATTAAAACAGTAGTTTATTTAGATCATAACGCACACTCGTATCACCTAGAAAAATATTCACTGCTCCACGTGATTCACAGCAAGGTCAAAAGATATTTAGACTACTAAATGTTCTCATTTTCGTCATCCTGAGTCATAAATTCATAATGCGTGTACTTCACATTTAATAATAATTGCAAAAGTAAACTGAATTCTCCTTATAAAATATATCATTGTCAACTTTCATACTGTGTGCAGGCTCCAAGGACTGTTTACTCTGTGTTATGAACAAAAATATTGTCATAAATCTTTTCGGTCTAGCGAAAGGTATAATTATGCTATGTCTTTTATCTAGCAATAACGATATGAAAGATTTGCGAACATAGGTTTATGTGGTTAAGGATGTTAACATTAGCACCAATATACTTGTTATATTATACGATTAAAATGAAATTCCTTAAGGCGATTCTTTTTAAATTAAGCATTAATATATCAAGGAAGACTACAACCAAACGACAGTAATCATCTATTATAATTCTTCTGTCATTTCACAGCGCGAACGTGGTGCCGGCCCCCCGCTCCCCCAGAGCATGGCAGGATTAGCTGCAAAGGTGTGACGTCATCAAATGGCTGGGGGCTGAATGAAGGATCCAGCTGCCGCGTGAGGTGTGCACGTGGCTGGCGGTGGACCGCCCGCGCAATCGCCTTGTGCCGGAAAGGCGCGTGGACCTACGACCTGACCTGTCTGCCAAAACGCAGCACTTAGATTAGTCTACCTATAATAAGAATAGGTACTTATATCATAAATAACTCGAATTAAGAAAATAATTAGGGAAAAAACTGTAAATAAAAAAAAATATGATAGAATACATAGATGCTAATCTATTGCAAAGATTATGCCATGCTATTACGCTACTTCAAATTCTCCAAAAAGGATTAAGAAATAATTTAGAATGCTTCAGTTATAATAATATAATAAATCAGTAATAAAAATATACAAATGGATATTTGTTCCTGTGCATCACCCACAGCCACATATTCCACTGTTACCTAGCAGTGCGATGTTGAAGGTCTTTATGGAAAGGCCTACCTTAAACTTATATTATTATTATCAACGTATAATCATTTATTTTGTTACTCAAATTCTTACATGTTTTGCATAAATTAACGTTTTTTTTTCTCATCATTTAGGCGATAATTAGTAACTGTAAATTTACCCCCTTCTAGCAACTGACAATATTACTAAGTTAAATACGTAGTTAGGTACCTAAGTACTTATCAACGTTGTTGGTTATAATATCTATTGTTAGAACATTAAGTCGGGTTGCCATTTATACTTATAATAATGACCTATGTTTTACTTAATATAGATGGTACCTAAGTTAATTGTGATACTTAAATAAAAATTAAACCAAATCTTGCTTTTTCTGTCTTAATTAGATAGCATCATTTTTCATAGTCTTTGCAAATCTCCTAACTCCACGCCCTTAGCATTGTTCTGCCTTATTTGGCCCTGTGCATTCTGCAACATATTTTTGGATCTGCGCCCGTACGTACCCTGCATTAAGAGTTCATGGTAAAGGGCTGGAGTACCCGTAGTAAAAAGCATAATTCGAAGCTTTAACAAAAAATAATTAAAGATGCCTATGAATACTTTTTGAAAGCAGTTCGTTAATTACTGTCAATGACCAAATTCTGACTCAGATATAAATAATTTTCATAAATAACTCAATATTGCCGCGAATACCTACGTTTTTATCAACATAAATTGTACAAAACTTGTATTTCACTAATATGAAAACTCATAGACAACAATCTAATTTAGGTAGAAACGGAAAATAATACAAGATCACTTCTTTCGAATTCGGACTTAATATTGATTACTATCTTAAATATTAATTTTATTTTTTGCTGTGGCAATAACTCTGTTCGTTTAGAAATATGCTCCAAGCCCGTTCCAAAAAAAATATTCAATAAATGATAAACTGATAGTTAAATTAAATGGTACTATTTATTTTTTGTACAAAAAAACCTGTATTAAATCGTAATACGGAAACTTACATCATAAACATTTTAGATTGTACAATTATTATTTCTAAACGAAATGTTTTTAAAAATAGAATCCGGTGTGACATTTACGGCCGTTAAATGTTTTGAGTTTTGTTCGCCAACCGGATTGTTAAAAAAGCAAAAACAATAATTTAGTTAAATATTGTAGCTTTTAGCCTAAAATGATTATTTTGTTACGTTAAAGTAGTATCGTATTTTATTCAATACTTTACCGTATCTTTAAATACTTAAACAATGGGGAGCAACACAAGTAAACCCACGAACGAGACAGCTGTTGCTGTACTAAAGAATGAATTGGATGTATGCAATAATTCTGATCCCCGATCTCCTACTCCTGAGATTTCACGGACTCCATTACAGGTACGTTAAACTATTTCACATGAACCTAATTCCGCATTACTGAACGACATACCGCAAACGCATTACTGAATTCCCTCCATTTTTTTTTGTAGTATGCGAAATGTCTGGCTAGAGACATTTTCTTTTTTAGTTACAGTATGATATCTCTTGTTACAGAACAAGTCCAGCTCGAAGCATAATATCACCAAAAACGTTGATCTAAGAAAAACATTCGAGAAGGCAAATGGCGAAGAAAAGCTCATTCATAACAATCCGATACTTTCGGCCGTTATTAAGAACCACTTGCAGTCTTTTGATCCCCGCTCTCCTACACAGGACTTCGATCGAACTCCTATTATTATTTCAACAAAGGTGGATGAAATGGCTAATGATAAGAAAATGTTGAGAACTCAAAGTGATAACTGTGCAAGTCCTGTATTAAAAGCTGATAATGAAGACAGCTGTGATAGTTGCACGGAGGCTTGTGAAAAGAGTCCAGACTTAGTAGTATCTCGTAATTTGTGTGAGGGATTCTATAATACAACTTTAGATGATACTCTTAAAGAACCTGAGGAGCCTCTAGGATCATCTACGGCTTCACATGAAGCTATAGAAAATAATATGGCAAAAGATGAAGAAGGACCCAAGTTTTTGGAAACTAATTTTGACTACATTATTGAAAGTGATAATGAGAGATTTGAAGACAGTGAAGAAAATATTACCAGCACTGATGATGCTGAAAAACCAAATGAAGATGAAGTTAATGACATCCCAGTATTTCAGCTTTTGAATGACGATCCTCGGTCACCGTCCATTGGTATTGAAAGAACTCCAATAGTTGTTGCTAAAATAGATGAAGACTCAATTGAAGCTACTGTTGAAAATATGTCAGATGATACTTTAATACAAGTTTTACAGAACACTAATGCTGAGCTTCGCCAAAATGGCAACAAAATGGATAAAAATGTTGATGGGCTGCTCATTTATGAAGATGAATCTACCTCTCTGAATGACACACCAAAGAAGTCCAAATCTGCGAGTAACAGCGGCTCCAGAACACCTTTGTCCTGTATGAAGAACAAAGCAGATGCAGGGCACACTAGGTCTAAATCTGCTAATACTATATTTGACCCTAAAAATCAGAAAAATGCTCTATCGAAAATTCCTAAAAGGGTGTCACATATTCCAAGACTGAAATGCTTATCAAAGCAATCTAACATAATGCCTGCTGGCAGTAGTGTTTCTTTGAAAAATATTTCTAAAGCTGCCACAATAGTGGGGGATTGTGAGAACACTCCTCCTCATTCACACCGTGACAGATGGGACAAGGATACCAGCATTGTACTTTGAGATATTCATATAACCAGCAAGTATGCTGTGAAGTGTTCACATATGAGAATTGTTTTATATTTACTATTATGTTTATCGTGACATTTGGATTACTTTGCTCATATTAATTTTCGCGAACTGTCATCATGCTTTATTGTTTGAAATAAATTAGCAACTAGTGTCTACAAATGGTACTTCTTGACCTTAAAACAAACATAATTTGTATTGTTAACCTTTTTCTAGCAATAATCGTAATTATAGACTTGAAATAAATATTTTTAGGAAATGTGTTTGCTTTATTTAATTATTCCTAATTAGACCTATTTCTTCTCTCATCTTTTACTTAAATTATAATATATAACAAGATCAGAGCAGGATAAAAATTTCGAATGGCTCAGTTTCCAGTGGAGATGGTAGGATGCCCAGTTGGTTATTAATTATTTTAGAAAGGGAGGTTGTTTTTTTATTACTTCTGCTGTCTCGATTTCTTGTGCGGGTATCGAACCTACACCCAGACTAACATCTGCAGATCACAAATGTTTTAACCATGCGGGAATTGAACCCGCAACTCCTAACGCACAAGTTCATTATCTACTCACTTACACTTTTAACAATACCATTGTAACACCACATTTACCCTTACTCATGTCATATTACTTCCATACTAAGGTTGTCTGGAAGAGATCGCCGTGAGCGATAAGACCGCCCATTGTACAATGTAATTTTAAGGTTTTCCCTGTATATTTTTATTTTTTCATTTTGGTGTGCAATAAAGAGATATATTATTATTAAAGTCCAATCTGCGGATTGCGGATGGCATACTTCAAGGGAGGCTTATACAGCAGTGGGATATTAATGGCTGTGGGTGAATGTATTTGCACTGCTAATACTTACATTGGTAATAATTTAGGTAATTTCAGATAGGCTATGGCTAAACCAAAGGGTGCTGGTGGAAACATTATTTCCAACGAAAAGAACGTATTTATTTTAATATTTTTATTATCTATATTTTGACAACACTTATAACACATCACATATTATATTTGCGTAAAATTTATTTTGTAAACGCAACATTCAGTAGTAATAAATAGTATAAGTAAATTAAAATTATGCAAATCACAATAAACTTCATTTATGCACAGCGTTTCTAGCTTCTTGGAATGATTTTATATTGAACACCAAAATAGAGATGACATAATTGGTAAGTATACAAAAATAAGCCCTGTAAAACATGTTTAGAATAAGTACCACACTTAGTAAAGGCGAAGTTAAGATTATCAACGGTAGATTATGCCACCAGTGACTATAAACAAGGCGATAGTTCAGTACGACTGCAGCGAAATGTGTCGCTAAGCTAAGTTATACATAATATTAGAAGCATAATTGTAACACCTTAACTAGGTGATACATAAACGGACAAGTAAGTATTTGAGATAATACTAATATATATAAATAAGTGTTTAATTGAGGCGGATCTTCCTGCGTAGTTTTGCCTCGGAGTCCTCGAAGAACGCAGAAGCTATAAAAAATAGCATATTAATATCTGACAATCACATCATAATTCATTTAAGTATGTTTATGATATAAAAAATATATTCATACATTTTTACAGCAGAGAAAATTAAAACTTATAAGGACTAAAAGTAAGTAGGAAATATTCACAAATCTAGATTAAAGAAAACCTAATAACTTACTAGTCTTAAAAGCTGTTGAATAAATGTAATTAATATACATATATATTTATTAAATAAAAATGAGCACAATCTACACAATAGACACATTAATAGTTCTACTTAACTACACAATAAGTATTACTACAGGACATCTAATCTTAAATTGCACACACTGCTTGTTGTCTTTCGTTTTTAAGCTGAAAAAGTATTAAATTTGGCACAACAAAGGTAGGTCTCCCTATGTGAATTTACATTCAAAACTAATGAAGTAAGACTTTTTCTAACTTAAATAAAAACATTTATATGGTAATCAATTATTTATTTGTTTTACTTATTTTAACAAATGCACCAATGTGAATATGGAATGTTTCAAAAGTTTGTATATGGCAAGTATTTATTGGTATGAGATTCCAGTTTAAATTTGGTTTGGGTACTATGTACCACGTTACAAGGGTCAACAGGTATTTTCATGAGTTAAGAAACTAATAGTCTTAATTACTAAACCATAAAATATGCATTAAATGCTTAACCATCGTGGCTGGTGACAACCATGAGGCCTTTGACTAAGTAAATCAATAGTCAATATTTTATTTCATAATATAAATAATTAAGTGTTGAATTCAAATCTATACACATATTAACCTTAAGCTTTTTAAGTGTCAACCTACGATATATTCACGTTTTTTCTTTTTAATATTATAAAAGGTCGTGATAAAACATGACCTTGACCCCTTTTTTGTATTCTGTAGTGAACAATTATGAATATTGCGTACTAATATAATTGTATAATTCACAGGTACACGGTATTATATATGTCACAATTCTTTGTACAGTAATTAAATCATGCATAATGTTTTGATGTTATGTTTAGCTAAGTGCTTGTATGAATATAGTCATCTAAACATCGATAAATACATGTTATTATACAATTTTCTAATACACTGATTGTTATAGGTATATGTGTTCTAACATTTATAACATCTAATCTTTGAACAACAATTAATATAGGCAATCTAAACACGTAATATACATTAAAATGCCATTAAGTTTACCATTTCATGGTTTTACAATACTGTGTACTTAAACATTTAATAGGAGGTAGTTTCTCATAGATTTGTTTAAAACCGTGTTACAATATATTTAAGCTTATTGGGGCCACAGAACAGTGTTATTCAAATAATTAACACCAGTTTAAAAAATCAAAACAGAGGGATTATCATATTTGTATCCCATTGCCAAATCATGCTCCATGCAAAGGGTTTTCACTTGTCTCCTTCAGTTTTCTGGTCCATGTTATCTGTTGAGGATAACGTTAGTAGGGTTAATAAACACGCAATGTAAAATAAAAAAACGCCATAACAATAATGGATTCAGGTTGCATCTACTTTACTAATGCAATGCAAAAGTTATCATTTGAGTCGAAAGGAGCGCGTATGGGTGCGTTGACCACTTTTATTCCGGGAAAGCCGCGCTAATATTTCACACGAACGATGTGGGCGGAACTCGGACGTAAACAAGAATGTCTGTGTCCTAAATAAAATCAGAGAGCAGTACTCAATAAATTATTAGAAAATTTAAGCAAAATTAATTAACTATTCATGTAAAATTATAATTTATATAGATTGTTGTCTGACCAAGGCCATTGTTACGAAAATAAAGTTATCTAAATGTTTGATAATGTCATAAGTAGCCTAAGTGCGTTTTATCATTAGACAAACTCGTTATCAACGTTACTATTATTGTCTTACAATTACATAATAATAGTTTGAAAGAATTATTTTTTAATATTAAACGCCCAGAAATCGAACCCAGGACCTCACTCTGAGTAATCGCGCTGTGCAGTCACTAGATCAATGAGGCATTATTAATGATATATTAATAAAATTCCATTTTTTTTAAATTATAGGAACTTAATTTACAGCAATACATTGCTGCATTCTAACTTCATGAGATATTACAAAAATATTATTTGTAAGGTATTGATGCTATGGCTATTATTGAAAGCCTTTGCTCTTAAAAATACACACATTAATGCAAATCTACCTCTCACAACCACACCGTGCAGTATAAAAATAAAAAACATACCCCTCTCTTTTTCCCCTTCATTCTGAAAAACAAACTCCCGCAGCTCTGCATATGCCTTATCCAAGTTATCATTCAGTATTGTGATATGAAAGTTGCCTGGCTCCTGACCTGTAATCAATGCATCAGTTGTGTTATATTTTTAACCATCTTTGTAAACATAATTATTTAAAGTTGATCATAACAATAGTTGCATCAGCATCACAAATATTATTCAGAAGGAATTCTAAATGAAAACAACAGTACATATTATCCTACAGTAAACTACAAAATGTTAGTGTTTTTGTCTTACACTCATGAAGCAAGGGGGCAAAGAACAGACCTTTTTGCATAGATAATGGTTGTGATATCCTCGAGCATAAACTTGTGATAAATATAAACAAAACTGCCATTAAGTGTACCAGTGTATTGTCAAATATATGTGATATTGATACCACCGGGTAGAAATAATTTTTAAGTACATTATAATAAATTTACAACAATTGAAAATAAACAGGAAACTTAATATTACCTTGAATATTATAGGTATTATACTACAAAAATAATTATAGCAAGTTTATTATTAAGGTTAGCACTACAAATAAGGATTTGAATGGATCTTTTGCCTTGTTCAGCAAGTTATAATAATTTACTGCAGACTTATTTGTTTGATTTGGTTACGCGGCAGAGTCGCGAGCCGAATTTCGGCTCGTGAATAAGGGCTCCATCCATGTTCGAAACTAGTCAGGCATTCCTGAATACAACCATAAGTATAACCAGAATATACAGTAAATAATAAAGATTTTAAATGCAAGAATTACCAAATGAGATTTCTTTGCGAGCAATTTCCAATCTTGCACTCAGTGCTTCCTCCTGTTCAGTATTGCGCACACGTAGTCGCCTCTCTAACTCCTCCAGAGAAGGTGGCATTACAAACACCAGCAAGGGATTGAAATCGGTTCCCTTCACTTGTTTGACTCCTTCAACATCAATATCAAGTACACAAATTCTTCCCGTGCAACGTACATCATCAACCGATTGTTTACTGAAAGTTTGAAAATAACTTTTATTACTAGGTCATACATTCTAAATAGAAACAGCAAATTTAACATACCACTAATTTAATTAGTTTTAGTAGGCCAATGAAATGTAGTTACAAATTCACTATAATATACCCAAAAATCGGAATATTGGAATAATTGTGGTTAACAACACAATGACTTTATGAATAAGAGCACCACATTATTGGCAACGGGCCAATACGTCCAAAACAACAAGCACATGGCCAAGATAGTCTTCACTAAACAAACTAAATAGTCTTACCTAGTTCCATACATATTCCCATTGAAAATTGCGGATTCTATAAACTCGCCCCTCGCTACAGACGCGGACATGTCATCTTTGTTAGTAAAGTGGTAGTGCACACCATTCATCTCTCCTTGACGCGGAGCCCTTGTAGTGTGGGACACACTGAAGCCAAATTTGTCTGGGAATTCTTTCAGAAGACGCTTCAACAATGTGCTCTTGCCTGAACCCGAGGGTCCGCACAGTACCAAGGGACGAGGGCCTTTCTGCACCATTCTTGTAAATACTATAAACAATTAAATAATGTTAAAATGCCGCGCATAGGTTAAAGTTGAAAGAATTTCTTAGAAATATATATTACCCTTTACTAAATTCGTTGTGGAAATTGCCAACAAAACTTGGTACGCGAATATTACAGGGCAGACTACGACACAGTAATTTAATAATGTAGTTATAGCGCAATGTTAATTTAATTCGTGATAGCTATTGAATTAAAGCACGATGAGTGACTGTAGACTCGTATAAATCTAATCTACACAGAGTAGCAGTTCGCTCTATAGTCCACAGAATAAATAGAATGTCTGTCCTACCCTACTGTCACTTGCCAGATCACAGATTAGTCATCAGAATCACAGGTTAAATAAATATGTGTATTGACTCATAATATTAACCAAAGCGTATGCCGAGGGTCTGAGATTGTCCAAGAAGCCTGACTTAACAGAGTTTATGCAGAAATTAAAATTTTTACTTATCTCAAAATACAGTTAAAATATGAAAAAACTTACTCTGTCTCGATATAAATGCACTTATATAAAACATTGAATTACAACCAATGAATTATTACGACGTCAAAAATCTGCTAGTTATCATTACAATCTTATCATCTAAGCAGAGCATAAGTATATTATCAATTTAGGTCGATGCCTTTTAGTTTTGACAACTAAAAGGCATCGACCTAAATTTTAAAACCCAAACTAATATTACTTTTATTACAAATTAAATAGGAAATTATTTTTAATTATTAGTACAATAACTACACGTTTTTTTATCCGTACTATCTACTTATTAATTTAATTAGTTTAAAAAAATGCTTTCTATAGATAAAATAATAAGATAATGCTTCACTTTGTTTTTTTTTACTTGGTAAATTTTATGGATTTCCTTCCTGGAGCGGGCAAAAGGGTATACCGAAGTCTTACCAGCACCTCAGGTTGTCCTCCTAACTACCTTAGGTCGAAGGACGCGGGATCTGCATACGCTGCACCACATCCCTCGATAGGTCCCGACCAGCCTCTTAATGGCCCGGTTTGCTTGGCACGGAGGGTGAGGGAACTTGTTCGCTCCCTTTCCCTTTCGGCCGTTGCGTACATCACCTCCTCGCAGAAAGGAAACGACGGCATTCCAGGCACTCTAGCTCCCAACCATGGAATTAATAATATACGGAATCGAGAGGTCGCCAATCGCTGCGATCAGTTCACGGTGCTGCTCGTCCCATGCAGCGTATTCTGCTATCGTGGGACGAGCGGCTTCAGCGCGACTATCACAGCGGTGACAACTGGGCGATCGCTCTGGCGCGGCCTATGCGACACAGATACCTCCTGAAACATCCGAATCCGGTGGATCTGTGTCAGCCAGAAGGTGAGCGCGCCATAGCACCGCTCAAACCATTCCACCATGACGGGCCTTACCGCCGCTATAACGGCTTTCCCTCGCTTCCTATTGTTATCCTTGGCTATTGTGGGTTATAATAAAGTGTAATTGTTTTATTGTAGAGTCATTATAGATTACTAGTTACGTAACATTTTGAAATAGACTGGAATTTAAAAAAAAATGTTAATGTAGTGCGTTCTTTTTACGTAACGAAACTATATAATTATGTAGCTATTTGTATATTACATCATTTTATGGATGATTACAAAAAGCACTGCTTGACCAGTTCAGATTCTGTGAAGTTACCGAGAGTATCAGTGATAACGCATAGACATCAATATTGACTTGAAAATTTATCTATGGAATGTAGTCAAGTAATGTAATATTTAATCAAAACTATATTATATTATAGTTATTTAACAATAATTTAAATATTTATACGTGTAATCATTTTAATTTGTTAATAATTGTAATAATGTTGAAATTTTATCATTTTAAAAGTAAATAATAATAATGTGACTATACGTAACTTCCTAGGTACTGCTATTGACCAATCAGAATTGAGAGATTTTTGGCCAATCGTAGGGTTCAGCATACACTGATTCAAACTTTTTCCGTTACCTTTGAGCAGTCAGGCAAGCGAAGCAAAAATTTACACACGAATCTGGACGGAAGAAGCACAGCTGGATGTAATTTACCAATATTGCATTTGACGCAAGGATCTGCCCTAAACTGTGAACTGTTTACGTTTTAAATTACGGGCTAAACGATTAAACATTGAAATGGAGATCCAACTCAGGAGGCACCGACCGGTAACTATTTGGTATTTGATTTGCTGATCATTGTTCGCTTAAATCTACAAATTACTAATATGTGGTTCTCTCTAGGCGCAGATCCAGGACCAGGAAAACATTTATGCTATGAAAGGTAAAGCCAACCTAGTTATTCCGACGAAAAAGCAAGGTCTGGCTGTCCGCGGAGCGCTTGGGGATATTAACACTAATGTACAAACGCAGCGTGAGATTGTGGGGAAGGTGGCTGTTGCTGCTGCAGAGTTCGAGAAGAAAGCGAATCGTGCAGCTGTTCGAAGGTAAGCGACATGAAAATACCTTCATTTTAAATATGTTAGTTAATATCTTTAAAATTCGTTGTTATATATCATTTGTGCCTTCTGTGGTAGTATTTGTGCCTTCTAATAACCCTACAGTGGTTTTTCGCATAATTATATTGGTATTTTTCATTTATATTCAGTAGTTCCACTTTTGTATCATGTAGGTAGATGTTAAAAAATAAATTCTCACTGCAGCAATTACAGCCATGTTCAATCAAAAGTGGACACTGGTCTTGCTGCCAGAGCTGTTGTGCAGCCATCGTCGAGGCCTCCTCTGCGGCGTGAGGAAAGTACAGCTGGGCTTGCAGCTAGAGCGGCGGCTCGCAATAGGGTAAGTCCTATATAGTATTATGTTCACTTGCACCTTGATTATATTGATGAACAGATAGTATAGTACTTAGATGTTTAAATTATGTAAATTCTTGTTAATGGTGCATCAGCTGTTGCGTCTTCTATGTTAATGTTTCACTTTTGTTTCCTTGTAACTTTGTTTACTAAGATTTATTGATTTTAAGTAACATAAGGGGCACTTTTCTTATATTTATATAAAAGTATTCTTAGGGTCTTTGCTGTAACAGGCACCGATGATGGCAATAATTGTTCTCATGGCATGGTAGTTATTGAAATATTTAAATTTAACTTCCATTTTTATTTTCATCTAGAATACAATTTTTTTTTCTAATAAATTAGGTTAGCTGGTTGGAACAAGTCTGAAATTCAAATATAAACATAAACTCATTATCTAACAATCTAAATGAGGTCATGGTAATTTACTGATAGCCAAACTAATTGAATAAAAGCTTTGGTGATGTTGCATTACTTGTGTGTATTACACAGCCTCTACCTTACTTAACCTCTGGACCCATACAAGTCTGTGATTTACTAGTATATTAGCTAACACAATACTTTTTTAGGCTATCCTGAAAGACGCTCAGAATAAGCCAACAGAATTGAAAGAACCTCTAAACATATATGTCCAGTCAAAGAAGGAAACGAAGAAGACATCCAAACTGCCAACTCTTAAAGAAAATAAGGAAACCAAATCACTAAAACCTATCCTTAAGGAATCAACAGAATCATTTGGGAAATTGAAAATAGGTGATCATTATGAACAAACATCAATCATTGACAAGAAAAAGTTGGAGGCCTATGCTGCTCAGTTGAATACTGATCTGGACACTACTCCATTGTTACCTAATGACATTGAGGATATTGATGCTGGAGACAACAACAGTCCACTTCTTATGTCCATCTACATTAAGGATATCTATAAATATTTGACTGAATTGGAAGAGAAGTATCCTATTGAAGCTGAACATTTGAGGAAACAGGTTTGTATAGTTCTCTTGGTATTCAAAAATTAACTCTACCCACTGTAGTAAAGATACCTAGATAATTATATCAATAGTTGTAGAATTCCTTATAATCCTAGAACCTACTTAATACATACTTATCTGTATTCAAATGCTCCTTTTATAAATTTGGGTCTAAATACTATAAACAATTTACACAGTATGGTATTAAGGCATTGTATTGTGCTTTGTTATGTAGGATTTTGTATTTGTTTGTCCCCATTTAGGATATTTTGTAATATGTTTGCAAACTACAATTATTATCAATTATGATGTGTAGATTAATAGATTTATTACTTTCCAGAATGTTATAACTGGCAAAATGAGGGCTACACTTATAGATTGGCTTGTGGAAGTGCAAAGACAATTCTCCTTAGTTCTGGAGACATTCCATCTTACTGTTGGAATAATTGACAGATATTTACAGGTATATATTAAACTATTTACTCCTATTTAGGTTTGAAAAGGTGATATTCTAGGGAAGAGGCTTATAGCAGTGGGTCACATAAAAGATGATTATGATTTGAGTTTGAAACATACCCAGTACATCTATGACATATCTGAATAAGGTGGTATGTTATGCATACTTGGTTACAGTTACAGCCTATGCTTATGCAGCCATTAATATAAGTTAAGCAAAATATTCAACTAACTTTAATATAGTCTAATAAATAGATTTTACTTCAGTACTAACAGTCGTATTTCTATGCATGTTATGATTGTATCTATTTTGCAGGCGGTACCAAATGTGCAACGGAATCAACTGCAGCTTGTCGGCGTCACAGCGATGTTCATAGCGAGCAAGTACGAAGAGATCTACGCGCCAGATGTCGGTGACTTCGTGTATGTGACAGACAACGCTTACTCCAAAGCCGACGTGTTCCAGTGCGAAAGGGATATCATGTCTAAACTTGGTTTCTGTCTTGCTAGACCGATTCCGCTCAGCTTCTTGAGAAGGTACTTATAATTCTATTGGAACTTTCCTATTTCCAAGGGCTATTGTTGTTTAATAAATCCAAGTTGCTTGGTCTAAATATCTTCGAAGAAACTTCTCACATGAAATATAATTTGCAAACATGCTCCATTTATTAAAACAGTCTGAACCATGTTGATTTTTAAAATTATATACTTAACCTGTTATAATAACTAATGTATAAATATTATGTTTAAGGTTTGTGAAGGCAGCTCATGGAACTTCAAAGAATCACCATTTAGCCAAATACTTCGTAGATCTTAGCCTTGTGGAGTATACGATGGCACACTACCGGCCTTCTGAGTTAGCCGCCGCGGCTATCTGCCTCTCCTTACACCTGCTCTCTAGCAAGAGACTCGATGAGGTATGGACACCTACATTATCATACTACTCGGGATATTCGTTAGACCACATCGATCCCATCATCAGGAAGCTGGCAAAGATAGTCATCAATGTAGAAAACTCCAAATATAAAGCAGTATACAACAAATATTTAGACACAACTTTAGCCAAAGTATCAAACCTGCCTCAACTCAGAGGCGAAACTATCTATGAGCTAGCCAAGATCCCATCGTGTTCCTAGGTTGACAAAATAAGTAGTGTGTTCTAGTGTGAAAAGTATGTTAAGTCATGAGACACATAGTTATGACAATGTTTTATAGGTGTACTGTGACTATGGACTGAACTTTGATATAAGGTTTGTTTTAGGTACCTGGTTTGTTTGCTAGTTTTAATTTAGAAATAGTTTAATTTTTAGACATAATTTTGTAACAATGAGACTAAATAAATGTTATTGACAAGGTAATATTAATGTGTATTTATGTAATGTTTCCCAATATCTTTGAACATTGATCTTGTTTTTGATTTATATTTATGAATACAGTACTTTGTAATGTCACCAATGAATTTGTGTTACATGAAGAAAAACAGGACTTGGATTTATTTTATTCTGACTTTTAATTAATTTATTGAGATTTTTGAAATCTCCTCAATTTACTAGGGATTACTGGAAATCTTGGTGATTTATAACATACTTAAAAATAGTATCTTGTTTCATTTATGAAATGAGTAAACATTATTATTGATAATGTATAATAAATTATTAAAGTAACTTAAAATATTCAAATGAATCGCCATATTTTAATCTGTTAAAGATACTAGAATAACATATTCTAATTATTCACAGGTAGCACAAGAGTATGATACTTGTATTTCGTAATGTTGACACTCTGTAGAACTAACATTTGGCTGACTTCTAATGCGACTTGTATTTAATGTTTTTAAGATAAGTTTCTATTATTGTATTGTGGTTGATAGAATATTTTGATTGAATGTAATTTGATAATCCTGTGATTAGAATATATGATGTAATTGTTGATAATAAATCGATGTTTAAAATAAATTGTCTTTTATAATATTATCTGCTAATTTTATAACCGTTTTTTAATGTATTTTCAAATTTACATACCGAACGTCGAACACACAGACTCGGGTTCGCAACAATTTTTGACCGGCACGGGAATCGAACCCGCAACCCTTAACGTAGCAGTCCAATTAGATAGCCAATACGCTGACCAGGTCGTCGAAATACCAAAAGTTCAGCTTGATCAATGCTTATACCTATTCCATGGGCGCCGCCAGGATTTCTTGCAAGGGGGTGCATTTGCATTAGTACTTACACACTGCACACAACTAATGCAAAATGAAGAATAAATTGACTAGACTAGGCTTCGTCAAACACATTTGAAAATATGATGGATAGAAGGAGACTAAAGATGCATTTTAAACAAAATTATTAAAGAATAAAAAAAAAAAAGTTTTCCTGCATGTCAGGGGAGTGCAAGTGCACCCCCTTGCACCCCCCTGCCGGCGCCCATGACCTACTTTATGTCAAATTAGTAAAGATAAAAATAAATGAAAATGCGGTAGTTGCTGACCGAAGCTAAACTAACTTATTTATAGTCCTGGTGTCGCCTGCGCTTGGAGCGACACGATATGTAGACGCATCATGTTCGTCAGAAAAGTCAAAAGCCTAAACTTCAGCCCCATCCATTTATTTTAGGAATTCGACAGTTTTATCTCATTACGTCATGAAATGCCCAATTATAAATAAGAAATTAGACTGTAAGTAATCAATATTACACTAAAACTCGGCCTAATTATTAAGTAAAAAGATATAGAATAAATTTAGTAAGAGTTCGTTCTCCATTAAAATTATTTTTTTCTCATGCTCCGCTAGCAACTTAGAGACTATTCAAATTTATAAACTTAATCGATGCCCTGATTTAATAGGAAATGAGAGCAAAGATTTCCTGAGCTTAATCTGTGATCTTTTGACGCCGTGGCAAAGGAACAAAATTGACAGGTCTCATTAAAGTTGGACAGTTTCTAATGGTAAAGTAGAAGATATTAAAGATGATTTCTTCGACACTTAAAAGATTTATAATGCTGTTTATAGCACTAATTAAACACTTGTTGGAAAGCTTAGAACCATGCTAAGAGCTTGTTGGTTAATTGCTAACGTTTTTTTTTTATTTTTATCTAGCTTGCTCATAGACCTACTAAATGTGTCGACGTGGTACAACGTAGTGGCACGGAATTCGTAATTTAATCTAAGATTGATTGCTTAACTAAATATTAGTCTTATCTACTAGTAGATAGGTAGGTATTTATTAGACGCAAATACCTAGGTATTTGTGAACTATCCTAAAACGTGGAGCCCATTTTGTGTACAAATTGCTGTCAACCCAATAGCTTTGGTGACATTCGTGACGAATGGTTCAACTACCCACATGGTATGATCACAGTCGAAAATAGACTGGTATGGCGATGTGTGAGTGAGGGAATAGTGCGAGGTTTAGTTGGTAACTTTGTATGGTACCGACCTAATTGTATGGAGAATACATTTTTTCCGTATCTAAGTAAATATAAATAATAATAGATATACCTCCTTACATCGAATATCTTAGTAATCATGTTGTGCAGTTGAAACCGTGTTTACTTATAATTTTTTACCTTTTTTATAGGTTTTAGCAACCCCGGTCAAGATGTGATAAGAAGTAAGACACGAGTTGGACGTTTTAGTTAGGACTCAAGTTCCTGCCTTCATGTAGCTATTTACGTCTTGCTGCTACGTCTTGGTGTTAATCAGTCACATAGGAAAAAATGAAAATTGTACCTACTAACGAGAAATGGTTTTTATGGTACGTTTGCGCAAAAGTACAAAAGGTCGTAAAGGTGTCAGTCTGGTGAATATATTTAGTCAGTAAAGTGTTAGACATCAATTTTTGAACTGTTAGTGGTAGTAGCGTGATGCACTGTGCCATGTCGTGTTGGCGCCTGGCGGACAGCCGGTCCGTGCTCGGACACAGCGTTTTCCACAGCGCTCTCTCCGCAAATTCGAAGAATTTATTAACGCTTGGCGGTTAGCCGAATCGTTTTTGTTTCCCCTTTTTTCACTGACCGTACTCCTGCTGCAGCGAGACTAGTGTAAAAACAGAAAAATCTGAACGTTTTTTTATTTAAAACCATTTTCTTTTTGCAAGCTTTCACGAGTTCGTTCGTTCGTGTGTTGGTAATAGCGTATGCAGATGATATTTACTTTTATTAGCAGGAATTTGTTACAATTTTCATAATAATACCTATTAGTTTAAAGTACCTACACTGAATGGAAAAATGCTATACTTACTGATAATTTATTTTTGGTGCTACGTATATTCTGAACTATTAATTAACGCAGTTTACCGTAAAGGTAAGCACCAATTGCTGCAAACTCGTACTAAAAGCGCCATGGCCAATAACCGGCGCAGTTATCTAGTTGGTGGCGGATTGTTAATGCAATAGCCGGTCCATGTTACTGCATTTTTGCAACAAGCGCGCGGCGCAATGTATGCACATAGTCGTTGTAATGCCGCGAAAGCCTGTCTCGTAAATATTTCGTGCACGCAATTTACAGCTTTGGGAATCCTCTTAACGGAATACAGGGGCAGTTAGTGAGCTGGGGGTATTTATAATTTTAACGACGACCACACTGAACCGCTATTGTCTTTTAGATTACTGTCGGAATACGCATATTTTTTAAGGTTCATAAATTTTGGTTTTTATACAAATCTACTTAGTTTTAACGGTGTATGAGCATCGAGTTCCATATATCTACGACGAATAGAGAAAATAAATGAAGCGAGTGCAAAGCTGTCTCATCAGAGTCACCAGACATCTAACCGAACAAACACTGAAATGAAAAATATAAAGCTACAAACTTCTTGAACTGTAGATATCAGCTTAAATATCCCGGCGTTAGTTTTGTCTGGCAACAAAATGTTTCATATTATTGTCGCGTTATACTTTTCTACTTAACGTCGAGTCGCAAGTGTCTCGGTGTCTCCAAGTAACGGTGCTTCCGTTGTTTCGCCAACTTTTAACGAGTTTGTCGGACACGGCTGGAAGTGCGAGCAGAAGTGCCGCCACCGTCGGAGACTCGACGAGACTTCACACCCACATATGTTACCCTCTGTAAGCTATATCTTCTTATATCGGAACAATATTTTGGTACAGATATTACATACTGTAATTGAATTCAATACAAACATATTGTCGGCCTAGTAGAAGATGGCTGGATCCTCTAGGTCAAGAATTAGGTTGCTATTCATTCCCATATATCAAGGTAGAGGCCTTTATGAACACGGGCTCATGCATAATATAAATATTAGTATTTTAGAGCCAGAATTAATGTCTGAATATACCTACCAGGTACATTCAGACATTAATTCTGGCTACCAGCGACTATACCAAACATATCACAAAGGCAATGGGGTTGGAGGTGAGTAGTACACTACATTTCACCGGTTATTACTATATTATATTATGACATAACATCACGCCTGTATTCCCCGAGGGGGTAGGCAGAGGTGCACATATAGTACACCCACATTTCGCCAGTTATGTTTTTAGGTTCCAATGTAATAGGGGGCGAGCCTATTGCCATCAACCGGGCACAAATCCAGACTCCGTGCTGTCTCTGAGAATTACCTAATGGAAAAACCCAGTAACACTTTGCCCGACCCGGGATTCGAACCCAGGACCTCGTGCTCAGCAGTCGCGCTTAGCGATGACTAGACCAACGAGGCAGACTAGTCTATATTATATTATGATTCAATGTAATAGGGGCAAGCCTATTGCCATTAAAAACATGAAGAATATCTCTTGGAGAACCCAATATCATCTTTGCCGAGGAAACCAGTTCCTACAATCAGCGGTCGCGTTTCACAACCACTGGCCCGACGAGGCAGATTTCCCTCTGTAATACATATATCTGTGTACAATATATTTTGTTTAACACTGTTTTAATAAAATCACTTTATTTAATTCATCGTGTGTCGTCCACTGAGGGGTTATTATAAAATTGACAAAATTATTATACAACGTTGCTGGTACTCGTAGGTACCACATTTTCTATTGAAACAGACCTGTCTGGTTCAAATAATAAACTTTGGCGAAGAATTTCTTATTCATGACACCAAATGATTATCTAGTAAGTTTAATTCTGCTGGTAACAGTACTTATACAATATTTAAAATATTTTAGAAATTGCATACCGACTTGCTTAAATATTTTAATAGTCTATGAGAATAATTTTACCAGGATAATGATAATGAAACTTGCGTTTACTTTTCAGATGTGTTAGGCAATATATAAATAGGCATTTTTAGAACAGAATTCGAATTCGGTTTTTAAATTTACGATGCGTTCACATTTTGTGTGTTGACTGCGAGTGTAGCCTAAAGAAATAACTCTTGCTCATACTTCAGAGTTACAAACTCACTAATAAATCACGTCAGCACAACACATTCGTTCCCACCTACGTTGGTTTATGCAAATCACCATTGTCTGTATCCTCGCTCATAGCAGGTCACTTACTGCGATCACCGATCCCGCCGGGCCATGGGTAGCACTTAAAACTGCCGTTAAAAGGGGCAGCGTTCAAAAACGACGTATAAATAACGCAGCCAACAGCATTTACGTTAGCGACGATATTTTACGATATTCTTTCATTTCCATTTGCAAATTCAATCGCAATGTAACCTAAACGTACCTACTCTGTTTTAACAATATGTAGTCATTCGATGAGTGTTATCCATCATCCAATAGTCATTCGATATTTGAAAATAGTTGTGCTTCTTTATTCGAGTTCCATATAATTTGGTATCTGTCAGTGTTTTTATATAAAAGTAGGCTACATTCGATTAATTCTGATTTTAAATAACAACCTTAGATATAAAAAACCTAGTAGAACCTAAATAATAACAGATAGCTACTTACTAAATTTAGTCATCAGCCTTGTTTGTCGTGAGCTGGCAATGCCAGCCTGGCATGCATAGGTACGCTGTTCTGAGTAAAAGGTGATTGCCTCAAAATGAACTTAATATAGCCTCTTTCGTTGTCCCTTCGAGAAATAGGTACCTACTGCCACTATGTTATACTAAGTATATTTTTTGGAATATTCATAAAAAAGCGATAGTATGTGAAGCGCATTACCGTTGAGTAGATATTAAAATTTATGTTGGGACAGTGTACTTACGTCGAGAGATTTGGCTTTGTTTTAAAATATGATAGGTATTGAATTGTATTATTGCGTTTGTGGATTTAACGCATTGTATATAATAATTATGTGCTCGTAAATATATCCATTTAATGAGTCCTATTAGTATTCAAAAGTTCGTACGTTTTCCGCGTGATAAAACGTATGCTGAATCTATTGGAAATAAATGTCATCAATATTAAGTATTTAGTGCTGTTGTTACATAACTATTAACGTGGTTTTAATTTTCAATAGAATAATTATAACATTAACATTATAGCTTACCTTCCACGGTTCACTCATATTCGTAAGTATGTACTATTTTTGAATTTTTAGCATAAGATACTTTTCTGCCCAGGAACTGGTCAGTCTACTAAAATGTTAGTGAGGTGGACCGCCCGGGCTACATCGGACGAAGCTCTGTACCCGGGTGAAAAGTATCCTAAGTCCTAATCCAGGTTATATCATATATCTATGTGGCAAATGACATCCACACATTCGTGATTAACGAAGATCCGAATTCAAAAACTATATTTTTTCTTCTACTTTTGAATAGCATTACAAAAAACAAATATTTATCATTCAAATTTAGAAGCTTCTATAAATAGGTTAGGACCCATTACATCTGTAAACTAGGCTTTACAAATAGTGGTTTGTTGATGCATTGGCTATTTATTTATAAGTTCCGCGGTCAATGAAAGCCGCACGCTATAACTTGTACATCTACTACCTAATATATTTGTTGGCTTAGTACGAAATAACATTCGGCAAATTCTATCTGGTGATTCTGGTGCTCAATTTAATCGGATCGGGGAAACCTATTAAATCTTTCGTTTAGCAACGAAAATGCGTCTATGATACAAACTTACAACATACGTTCTTTTTTGTTGGTAGACATAAAAACACGAATTATTTCGATCTTGGTAGAGGATACATGGAAATGTTTCGATAAATTTATTTAATCTTTCTTCTTACTAATATTGTAAATGCGAACGGAAGTTTGTTTGTTACCTTTTCACGCCTAAACCACTGAACCGATCATCATAAAATTTTGCATAAATACCTTGTCAGGAGTATAAAAAAAGACATAGGGTACCTTAAATCTAGAAAAAAGTACTGTACTTAAATATAGACATACTATTAATAAGGACATAAGGTTTATCCAGTAAAAAAGTGCCGTTCTCGAGGGAAATAACAGTATCATTAAGTCACAATTGCTTTCGGCCACTAGATGGCGTCACGTGTCACATTTAACGCGGGTGAAACCGCGGGGCACACCTATGATATAATAATAATGCGACTTTCTGCGACTGGGAAGCATTGTGACTTTTTTAATCGATTTGTGAATAATTAAAAGCCAAGAGACGGGGCTCACTGCCCAGGAAGCACTGTAGCACGATCAGTTCGTGAAGGCTCTTTAAAAGCACCATGTAGATCAAAAGATGATTTAAACTTGTCCCTCGATTACTCAGCAATGCCGTTAAATGTGTAAATGTGGGTGTAGGCTTGATGAGATCACTTTTTCCGAGTTCTGCCTACCCCTTCGGGCATTATACGCGTGATTGTATGGACGTTTGTCGTTGCTCGGGAAGCTCTATTAAGTCAATTATAAATTCCGAGGATCGAGTGACTCGCCACAAAGCTGTACCACCAAAACATCAATAATACACTGTTTCCGATACGTGTGGCCTACAGTAATTACTTAAGTTAATATATTTTGTACCTACCGTAATTTTAATGTTATTATATATACATGTTAATGTAACACATATAAAAGAGCTTTTATTATAATTAACGACCTAAGTGGTTCAGTAGTTCACAATTTGATCTCTGCTTTTCGGTTCGATTCCTGTACGCAAGTAATATTTTATTGTAATATACTTTAACTTTCATGAGCATTTATTAGGGGTATTAGGGTCCGCAGTAGTGGATTGCAACAGACTGATGATAATGATGATGAAGGCCTGAAGGGTCCGTTCAAGACCGAAACTTATCGAGGACGTCATTCGAGCATAAACTATCGAATTCAATAAAACAATAAATAATCACAGGCCGTGAACAAAAGAACATAAAATGCTATTCCTTAAGTTTCCTTTTATAATACAAGATCCCACTGATGTCTATACGACAACCTTTGGCGGGAGTATCGCGGTTCAGACGAAAACGTTTGATCGCACTGTTTGTTGTGGAAGGCCCTCCCGGATGAGTGGGCGCCGTAAAAACCGCCCCAAATGGGGTGAAAACTGTCGACGTGCGTCTGATCCCGCTCGGGATCGCGAGTGACGAGCCGTGTCGATGTCGATATCGACGACTTGAGGAACATGTTTTGGGTTTAAGTGAACGTAGGTGTACTTAAGTTATTGTATGTTGTATCAGGCTGATCGGTTGAGAACTAAGGCTTTTCTTTTTAGTTATTTGTATAAAACAGGCGTCAATGTTGCCTTCACAGATGGAAGTTTGATCTTTACTCGTAGTCAGTGGTTTTAACTTTTACATTTTCAACATTAAAATCCCTTCTTAAGCTTGGGTCTTAAGCTTTTCTTGTGCCAATTAGGCATTTAGAATTGCAATTTAACAGAAATACCTGTTATTGGAATTTACGTTAGCTAAAGCCAAGTATCATACTATTTTTTTTATCACATCATCTAAATTCCATTACAATTTACTGTTAATATTCCAGGATCAAAGTAAAAGAGAGTTTATCGTAAACGGCACTAGCAAGCTCTAGCCGGATGCTATCAGGGACTCTTATTAGGCAGCTTATTTTATTAGCAGTCGTGGCTTTAAATCAGCTTGTCGGGGACAGGTAAGGCAATCGTCACCCCCACACGTGCGACGATCACTCTCCCTTCATTTGATTTGCTGCTGAATAAAGATTAGTGCCTCGATACGTGATTTTAGAGAGACTATTTTGTATGGTTTTATTTTGAATGGCTATCTATGTATTTTTATGGTTTAGGTCCTTAAAATGTCCAATTATAAGATATTCTGGTAGTCCTTATTGATACTATTTGATTCAACAAAATGAGGAGGTATAAAGCTATATAACTGGCTGGATGAGTAAAAGCTGTTGAGTAAAACCAGCCTTATGTAGTGAAAAGGCATTGAAACTGGACTTTAAGTATTATAATTGTACACTTAACTATTCCATATCGAGTTTTTTTAGCAAGACATAAAATATTGTTATTTTGGCCTGCTTTTTAATGTAGCAGCTTAACATAAGTAAGAAGACTGAATTTACAGCGTAATAAATAAATTCCCCTGTTAGAGCGGGACCTTGGTGTGAAGTCTGCGTCAGCATCGCCCAGGGTCGGCTGATTGCTCCATCCGTCAGCGACCTTTGGGCTGCAAATAAAATAAGAGCCAAATTATTGGCGCTTATTGATGGGAGGTGCGTTTCGGCAAAAACGTCAAAACGAATGGGGTTTTGTTTGGTAAAATAAATAACGTTATTCAATGTGCTAGGGAAAAACAGAAATACGACGTCGTTAACATTAGTTGTTCAGTTTTTGGTAGCAGTCAATAAAGGGAACAACAGCAATCTTTTGGAGTGTTTCTGCTGAAGTTGGTACAAGTATTTAAGTATTTTTCTCGTACCTGATAAAAATCTCTTTTGAATATCACATACAACACGTTAAGTAAAAACAACAATACACAGAAGCCATCAACATTTCTCTAAGCCATAACATTAAGTGGTAGACGGAATCAGTTAAGCATTGTTCGACAAAACCTTTCCTTGCCAAAGCGGCAGCTATAAAATTACCTATTGTCGATGCACATTGCAGTAAAGCCCACATTAAACTGAAAGCGATTTTAAATGCGTCGCGACGTAAAACGGAGCAATACGACAGCCAACCAGGAGACCGCATTGTTATGTTTTTTTCTTTCTTTATGGTTCTACGTGTAAACGCGTTCTGTCTCGTGCTCTATGGGCGCAATATATCGGGATAATACCGTATCGTTTACAAGATAATGCCCGCACTGGTTAACACGTGTTTCGAACACTAAATATTGTGGTGTGTTAGTATTTATGCAAGAATTTATTTCTCAAGCGATTTGTGTTTAACAATTCTAGTTAGTATTATAAATGCGATAGTGTGATCGTCGTATTATTATTTTTTCATGCAGTAAGAGAAAATTATACTGTGTAAAGATGTTTTTTACATAGTGTTAGTAGTTACCTACTTAGATTGTAAAGAAAAATAGTGAGATAAATCAATAAGACTACGAGTGAAGCCGCAGCAAAACCTAGGTCTAACAAAAATATCATGTTGTAGGCCACTGGTTATCACTGTCTAGATTTTTATGATTTTCTGTCGACGATGTTATTAACACTAAAGAGAGGCAAAGTAACATTGCAAAAACTTTTTTACGTTAGTAACTTTACTCGCCTTTTGGGTAGGACATCAAAAAGGTGTTAACATGTAATAAGCTTGTCATAAATCAACATTTACTTTTGTTTTGATTGTTAGCGTTACAATCGAAGTGACAACGTAAAAGTGCATATATGGTGTCAGAAATACCCAATAATACCTTTTTAGTTTTAGCTATATCTGAAAGTGAGTAGTATTTACCAGAGCATTCCTTGGAGGTCTAACTAAATGTCATTTTTATTGTAAATGTTGCAGTTACATGCATAATGAACTATAGGTATAAGTAGTTATTACAATTACAAGCACTAGCGGACATGTAAAGAATTACTAAGTACTTAGACTTAGTAATCTTTAGATTCTTACAAAGGTATTTACAATTAACCCTTCGAATATGTACAGGATTTGATATAGGTACCTACATTTTATTTTATCATTTTTTATCTTAAATAAAACATTGTTCAACCAACATCCTACACATACTGTCACATCAAGATCATACCAATTTGCTCCCACGTTGTTAAGACAAGAAAGTCTGTACGTAAACGTACTGTATATAGGGTACCATACTGAATATCTATATAGATAGCTCCATTTTTTTTATTGTAGAGATTGCCTTTTCCACCTCCTGTAAAGTCAAGGTTCCATTACATCCAGTGTGCAGTTGCTTACATGTTTAAGTAGCTTCAAAATAATTATATTCTAGAACGTCGATCACTTCCAAAATCTATTAACAAGAAAAGCTATTCTCATAACGGGATTACGTCTGTTCTCTTTTTTTTTTTACTTGCCTGGAATGTCCCATTGCTGGGCAAAGGCCTCCCTACTCTCTTTCCGAATCTCTCTGTTACCAGCTGCTAGCGACCAGCCTTGCATAAACGAGTCGAGTTCGTCCCGCCATCTCCGTCTGGGTCTTCCTCGCTGTCGTCTCCCTTGTTGAGGGGTCCAGTCCGATGTTATTTTCGTCTGTTCTATATCAATTATTTTTAAAGATTCTGCGATGTAAACTATTTTATTTTAGAGATCACCGATTTAAATATGATATTATTAAATATAATAAAAACATAATGTAACATAACATCACGCCTGTATTCCCCGAAGGGGTAGGAAGAGGTGAACATATAGTACACCCATATTCGCCAGTTATGTTTTTAGGTCCCAATGTAATAGGGGGCGAGCCTATTGTCATCAACCGGGCACAAATCCAGACTCCGTGCTGCTACTGAGAATGATCTAATGAAAACACCCAGTAACACTTTGCCCAACCCGGGATTCAAACTCAGGACCTCGTGCTCAGCAGTCGCGCTTAGCAACCACTAGACCAAGGAGGCAGACAATTCAGTCAAGTCAGAGGCAGTAAATTATTAAATATAATAATTTATATAAATAGACAATAGTTTATATTCACGGATACCTTGATGCGAATTATACTCTTCTTGGCAGAATTTTGTAAATTGGAATTCTTGCTAGCTTTAAGGATGTCATATAAAAGGCGTGTCAATATCTCTTTAAAAATACGAGTACGATCAGAGCTCGAGGCTCGCAGCGGGATGCTCGCGTCAATTGCTGAATCCCTTCCGGTTCCGGGCTTCCAGCAGTCAACTACCGGTTTAGATTCATAACTCCGATGCTTAGAACATTGTCGGCGTTCAACTGTAAAATACGAGCGCACTCGAAAATATTTATGTAGCTAGTTTTCTTTGTTGCAGTATTATTAGGTGCTGTGTGTTCGATGATAGGGGACGTTGTTTTGGGGACAGTAAATAAGACAATACTTACGTCCTTACTTTGTTTGTTTTGTTTCGTAGGATAATTTAATGTATTTGCTTTTGTATCTTTTGCTAAACGAATTTATTTCTCTGGATTTTGAATGGAATTACCAAATCGTTCCGAATTAGTAAAGAAAATTGAGTTAAATAAAGCTTTGATTTTTTTCTTTGTGATGTTATTTCATTCTTTTTACCTTTCTCCTTTTACATTATTTATCTGTGGCCAACTGAATTAGGCATCGTACGAAACAAAAAGTCCCTTCTAACTAGCTTCGTATTGAGTTTAACTCATTTTAACAACGTTTATTTACAAGTTTGTTAAATTTTCCTGGTACATTTTAGTTCCGGATAGAGTGAAAGCAGCCTACCTACTAAGTATTTGTTTTGAGGGAACAGGTAGCGAGCGTAGCTTCAACTACTTAAAAGTTCTGTTGCAAATGAAGCGTTACTGAAATGAACGCCCCTTTGGGTCCTATTTGGTGCGCGGGGCACCTAGTTGTTTTCGAAAGCGAATGCTTGCGAAAATCGACGGTCTTCGAATTATTTGTCATTGTTGACATTCACTACTGTAGTTAAATTTAAGCTCTCTTGCTTTGTTGTTATAAATCCCGTATGGTGGCGAAGTCAAGTATTTTAATTTTCTTCTCCTTTTATTCCTTCTACACTCGCTCTGACGAACGTCTTTGGACATCTTGTATCTGGTTTTGAGCCTACTAGATGGAAAGCAGAACATACTAGCGTAGTTACAAAGTAATCAGACAACGTCAGTGTGTCAGTATCAGTATTTTGTTTATCGGACCGAGATAATATCAATCAAGTTCCGTCGCAAGGATTACGGAATTGCAAACGAGGAAAAGTGATTACAAGAGTAGCTTCGTGTAATCGCTACGCTAAGACGATTCGAGTCGGGCCGCCCGCTAAACCCCGGATCGACACACCGGACTCGATCCCAGAAGTCACTTTTAAGCCATTACTTACTTGCTTGTTTTCGATTTGTTTTTTCCGACGAAAAAAGACAGCGCGAAATACAAGCGGGACTAACTTTCGGGCAATCAGCAAACCCAACTTCGGGAAGGGTTAAATCAAAGGGTGCCGCTTTTATGAAGACTTATTTCAGACTTACCTTGAAGTTGAAATTAGATTTAATCTGGCTCGAAGCTTTAGGATTGAATTTTGTAAACAATTTGGAATACCTCTACAACTTCCAGGCTTTGTTGGAATACCATTGGGAACTCGGGATCCGGTTGTTTAGAAATTCCTTTGAAATGAATTTGTACTCATATGAGGTCGAGTTTTGTAAACATGCTGGCCAGTTCATGTTCAATGGGCATAAAGTATATATAATGTTTATTTAATTGAGTTTATTTTGCATTTGTTTTGGGCCTGAGCTCCTGTTGTGCGTCTATTGACACGCGAATGTTTGACTTGTGTTTTTTAGGCAATTAAAAGAGTTTGTTGGTGGAGTTAAATATTGTCCATGTCAATATAACGAAGGTTAACCATGGGTTTTAAAATTAATTTTATTTGTGGTTTACCAATGATTCCGCAGTCGTAAAATAAATACTGCAAACCGTAATTGACCTACTTATTACTTTTCAGTAGTAAGCTGTTATTGAGGCTATTATGTAATGTTTGTTGGTTAATTGTGGATATTATTCATTGACCCTGAACATTTAAAAGATTATTATACAGTAGAATGAAAGAAAAATGAAAATGAAAAAATATCTGTATTCCTAGATGGGTTATGAAGCAAGCCTCGTAGCGTCTTGACGTGGTCTAAGGAGAGGTCGATTTCTTCACAATAGTCCCGAGCCCGGATGTGAGTTCCCCTTTGTATCGAGGCTTTTAAGTTTCCACGCCGATCGCTAAAGGCTGAAAGAAAAATACGGAAAATAGTGCTGAAGAAGAAATATTTATTGGGCCTACCTAAATTATATAAACTATTTTAACGTTCATGTTAAATGCTGTTTTATTAATATAGATTTACACATTTAGTCGGAGAACTCTTAACACTTAATTATCATCGTTAAACTGGAAATCTTTAATGTATTTGATGATTTATTTTATTGGTTTCATAAGATTTATATTGTCACATTCGACGTGTATGTATCCATCTTATCTCTTATCTTATCGATCAACAATTCATGTCTCAAGTTGTCAAAACGGCATTAGAATATTAATACAAGAATAATATTAAGAGATGTTACGTCGACTGTTTTTGCAGACGGTGCAGCAAAGGGCCTGTATGATCGCGTCCGCGGCGCGGCGTGACGTGTACTTTCATACCACCACTATTTTTCTCGGCAGGTATGAGGCTATGAGCCCGGCCTTTGTGTTCCGCCTCGGGCCCACACTTCTTCCTTTCATTGTCCAGATCGCTGCTCGAGTAGGAAATCGATGACGTGTACCGAATATAACGTGTTATTGAAAGGAACACCACCTCGTTGCCTCGCCTCACACTGTCATTTTATTTTTATTAGGCCTTCTGCCAATATATTGTTTTTTGCTTTCAGCTACTGTGGTTCACTGAGCAGATACAAGAATTAATCTTATACTAAAAGCTTTAAGATTATACGATTTACATAGAAACGAGAGTATCAAAGAAATAACGTTTTCATTTCAAATTATGCTAATGTTAATAGAAATGAGAGTCCCCTTTTTGCAAACATCCTACAATGAATGAAAATATGCTGACGAGATCGCGAACGCGCATCGAATGATTTTTGTAAAACTGGACTGTTTAAAAATATATAAAAAACAGAAGTAAGAGCTAATTACCCCTTCGGAATCTTTCCAGACTCAAGTGTTCCGCCATCAAATCGCATGAATCGTCCGCATTTATGGCAGGAGTAGGAAGGGAAACGACGAGCTGAATTAAGCCAACATTTTTTCTAAGTGGGCAGTAAACGGGCTGCTTTCACCCATACATATTGAAGTGTCGTATATTTTACGATCCATCCTGCTCGAGGGCACTTCTACTGAAGCAATGGGCGAACATCCGTATCGAGTGGACAAAATTACCTTCATCGTGTTTTACAAGTTGAATCGCCTTGTTTTACCATCAGAACATTTCTGCTAACTCCTGTTAAATAAATTCATAATGTTTATGTTAGCCATCTTTGCATACGTTTTTGTATTCGAGCCAATTTATGAATTATCTGTTACAGCTACAGGTATTTATCTTAAACAAGAATAGTGCACTAAAATACACTGAAAAATACTCTAGGTTACACAACCTCACTGAGTAATCGTAAAAGGTTGGTTTCAAAAAAATATGCATACAACTAGATTCTGTTATTCTTCTATCGAAATCAGTGAGAACAGCGAAGAAATAATTGGAACTTCATTTAAAACCAACAACTGTTTACATTCCTCTACATGAACGCCGGATTTAAAACAATTGTTGTACGACACGTGAAGATCATCCATATTTGTTTGCGAGGCGAGCATGTGAAGTGTAGCTTTAGTCCGTTAATTTAAATTATACGAGAAAATTCACGAGACGGGACGTTTCTTCGGCGGACATGCAAACAATTAATTACTGGGGATATTAATGTCCCGCATTAGTCAGGGTACAGCCCGCTGACACGGCTCCGGGCCACGGACTCGCATCGCTGTCCGCAGCTCACCCGCAGCCTACAATATTTAAATTGTCGTTAAATATTGCAGCCGTATATTACCTGATTAGATCCTTGCTTTGGTTGTGCGGTTCCACCTAACTTATAGTTTGCCTTTGAACAGATTTTATGTCCAAATTTATATTATGGGTTGTTTAAATCGGTTTCTATTGTGTGGCCTCAGTAGATATGCAAACAAACAGTGCTTCTAATTTAATAAGCTGAAATAGTATGCTTGACGGTTATCTAACGGCTTTTGAAGCATTATTTATAGCTAGATAAGGCGGTGATGTTCAATAAAAGAATTTGGATTTTTTTAGGGTAATTTATAAAGGTTTATTCATTTGAATCAAAATTTATCCTTCTATGCTGGTCGTGTAAATAGAAGGTACTAAAAATAACAGAATATCAGTAATGCCCATCAAATATTGCAAGTTTTGCATTATGTAAATTCATCCAGATACAACTTCATATTAAATAGGTACGTGTGGTCAATGTTGGCTTTATCTTATCTAGGTAGGTACTGTAACTTTTATAAAATTATAACACTTAAGCTGATACATACTTATTAATACTTATGTAAATAATTATTGTAGTTTTTAAAAGCAATTAAACTCTATCTGCTTAAAACTTTGCTTTGTGTTTTCAAGTACCTACACATTTATTAAACCTAATAAACTATCTAGGGCTAACCAAAAAGGGATTCGACGTCAATAAAATTGTTGTTTAAAACAATTTTTGGATTGTCGTCTGCCAATCAAAGGACGTACAAAGCGGGTGCCTCAGGGCTATATCATAGGGCTGTCGCATGACTGTCAAACATGTACCAGGGCTGTCAATCATAATAATAAACAAACAACGGACTTTCCTATCACACTGTATATTATTTTATAGTCAATACCGTGAAATAAATTCATGTTTGTGATAGTTAAGGTACCTAAAATACGCGCAGAGATTAATATAAAATTAAATGAGTTTCGATCTCACCTCACCTTTCGATCAAGTTGCATTAATCGTAGACATTTCTTATATTAGGTATGAACCACTTTGTTTTATCAATAAGGGTCAAGCATTATTCATGTTGTAATTTCTGTTAAAATTGCTTATAACAAACTCATTGAAAAGGTTTATTACCAAGGTTCATTGGGGCGACGAAGAATATAAACAGCATCTAGTAGTAACTACAAGTATCCAAGATCGACCCGTTGTTCCCGCTAGTAAGGTATTTCTAGATTGCTATTCGTAGGCGCAATATTCTAGTCGTCTCTACGTAGTTTCTTACGCGCAACTTGCAATATTCTGTGTATAAGTTCTTCACAAGTACTGTGAATAGAATAGGTATTTTATTATTACCGCATTTACGTTTAATCAATGCACTTCTGTAGGTTCAGATTGTTTACGCAACAGCAGTACTGGCACTTAGTGCCTCACTGCTTCTCTGGGTTCAATATTGTCATAACTGTATTTTTCGTGTAATTGTACCAACCAATCGTACTAACCATTAAAAAGATAGAAGGTATGCGATTGTTTAGGGTGCGTATCGTCTATTTCAGTATAGTCACGCGTGGAGACGTCTTTTAACGAACCCGAAAATTCGATTGATTGATGTGATTTATGAAATTGTAATATAACTAGTCTGTAACTGCCACACAGTAGGGCTGTGACTAGTACAAATACGGAGATACAATAGAGAAGCAGATTCACAATGTTCCATTACAAATTCAAAAACATTCCATTTTTAAGTATAGACAAGATTCGCCTACTGTAACATTCGTAACAACCCTACATTAAAGTTACCTTAGACGTGTATTGAAAGAGAAACGCTAAACATTTTACTTTTAAAACTCATAGCAACCGCCTGCGACTGAACTCCACAGTATAAAGAGCGATTTTATTATTTTCATGTCGAAAACTCCGCTCCAAACTTCATTGTGAGATGAGAGAGTAACTAATAATAACAGTTTTCTTATATTCACAAACATTTAGCGAGTAACGAGGTGGAAAATCTTCTGTTTTTTTTGTTTGTTAGTTATATTTTACAGAGTAATAAAGGGTGTTTCTTAAGATGTTGAGCCGCAATATTATTTTAGTTTTTAAGTTGTTAGCTTCACTCCACTCGGTATAAATTAGGAACTCTATTACTTAGGTACCGTCGCAGATATCGTCGGTTCATTCGCACTAAGTTTGAAGTAAGGAGAGGGTAGTAAAAGTAAGTATTCCCTCCACTATTCACGGCTTTATCCCCGAGACAAGTGTCTGGTGATGACGACATAGTTGTTATTACCCAGGGGTGTTAATTTACCATCGACGAGGGGGCGGCGTGCGCCGGCAGACCGTGATAACGTGTATGTAATCCGATAAAATATACCTATTGCCCGTCGCATCGCTCGTTATTTGTAATTACGTTTTTGGTGTTTCTTTCGTGTTTTCCTTGTTAATAGAATATATTGTTGATAGTTTGTTTTTGGGAGACGAGGAGCGTTTTTAGTTTGGATTGTATGAGCGCATTTCTCGTAACGTCAGAGGACTTTTCTTCTTTTTAATTCTCTTCTGTGTGTTTCTCTCTGTCTGGGTCGTAATAATGTTTTTCAGTCGTATTGCTTTTCCTTCTCAATTTCATAAAAATATTGATAAATGAAATGTTTCAACATTTGGATTTTGGAAGCTATTTATGTAACCACATAATTACAGACCATTTATAAATATAAAGCTTAAAATACAAGCGTCTGTTTCTTGAATCTTGTCTACCCACTAGAGTCGCATGTGTATAGAGCGACATTACAGACACAGCTCACGTGCGCTAACATTCAGACAGACTTGAAATAGCTGTACCTAAGTTTAGTAAAATTGACCCGATGTGCAAATCTTTTACTGTTACATTTTTATTATTAGCAAAGCTTTAAAAAGCTAAACTACACATACATACTTTGTTAGTTATTCTAAGACACCACTGACTAACGGTGACGGGAAACATCGTGAAGGAACCTAGATTTAATTATCTGAAATCGCCAACCCGCAGTGAGCTAGCGTGGTGATCAATGCTCAATCCTTCTCTATACGAGAAGAGGCTTTTGCCCTGCAGCGGGACAGACGCTGTTATTATTATTATTATACAAGTACATAAACATTCCACGTACGTATTGTAAACAAAACCTTGTTTGTATCGTGCCGAGACTTCATTATAACTATTCGTTGATTCTTGTATCGGTTTCGCGTTTAGCTGTGGGATTAGTCATTAAATTTAGATGAACATCAATCTATGCAGTCAGTGGAAGAGGATTTGTCCTGCGATCGATCAAATTATGGTTAAGCACATTATCATGTAATAACAGTCCATAAACCTAGAGAGTACTGGTTGTTTATTTGCTAAATGTATTGAGATGAAATGAAAATTAGACAACCAAAAAATAATACAAATTAATCAAGTATCCAATAGTTGTTTGAGAAAGTGTTAACATTTTTCTTACTAAATACCATTACTAAAATGCATTACACACATACATATCCTTATACTCGGCTATCAAGACTTCAAAATGCTCAATAGCTTCTGGCCAGCATTTTTGGTAACTTCGAGGGAACTCGAAACGACCTCATACCAACGTAACTCCATGACACACTAGACTAGAGTAAGGAGGTCTGTCAACGTTATCGTGGTTGAATAGCATTATAAATGTCTGCGGTATTCACCCGTGGTCGCCTATTGACAAGCGATAAGTCAAAAAGCGTACTTACCTTCCAGAAAATACTTTGTTCCGAACCAGAATAATATTGAAGGTATTTAATAATTAAACTCTTCCCTTAAAATACTTGCTATGATTTTTCACGATTTGTAACAACTTACTTTTTGAAAATTCAGCACAAATATTATTTTTGGACATGATTATTTTTATTATGTACCTACGTGCCATCTAAATGTCACATAAAATACTCTTTTCTTGGTATACTATAAATAGTTGACTGGCTTGAATGCGAAACTATTATTGAATTATGAATAAATCGTTTTAATTTTTTCTTACAAAAGTTACTTTTTGGAAATTGGAATGGACTGTTGTTATTTTTTAAAGTAAAAACAATTCTGTCGTTTGCCGGTAATTATAATATTTTGTAGAAAGATTTTAATAAATTCGTTTTGAAATAAGAATGGGCCTGCCATTTGCGAAATAAATATTAAATTAAATATTAAAAAAAAAATATGTTTTAGGTTTAGCTTTTATAAACAATGGAACAGTTGTTGTTTCAATACAGTGTTCTGTGGTTACTGTTACGAATAGATTCAATCAAACAATCAACTCAGCCTATTGCAGATATCTGCCGCAGTGACCATGCTGGCGAGCGGGTCGATGACCGCAGAATAGAATAGAATACTCTATCGTAATGATTATGGAATCAATCAGAATAACAGATGCTGCGACTTCGATCGGATTGCGAACAGAAAAAGATAACGTTATAACATAATAATTATATATGCTCAAATTAAGACATGTTGACAACTTTTAGAATTATTTTGTCACTTATTTAGTTAACAAAACTTCTATAATTTGACTTTAACTCTAACCTCTGGAGTTTCTTGCCAGTTCTTCTCCATTGGAATGACATTTTGGAACCGTGCAGCTAGCATCCTAACGTTTCATAAGCGCCTGTAATAGGTTTATGTGAAATAAAAACATTTTTTGAATTTAAAAGTAGGTAATAAAATTCAAAGAATTTTGCTTTGTATGCATCAGAAAATCAATTAGAAACAGTTGAACTAAATATGATTACTATCTATATTTACTTTATGCTCGGATCATTATAATGATATCGCAGTATTGCTTATTGTTGTTAATACCAAGTACTAACTTTATTACTACGAACGCAGCCATTAGCTCAATCGTGATTCGTGGTTAAACAACGAATACATTGGCATTACGATTCTGTACGAAGGTATATTGGCAGGGCGGTTTAGTTCCACACCGAGACAGCATCAACTCATGTTGGCATACTTACAGCAAGTATACCCATAAATGCTGTATGGCAATTTGTAATGGCGAACCAATAGGCGCAGAACTGATAGGCGAGTCAAAGGTCGCAAGTTCAAAACCCGGCACGCACCAATTTCTTTCCGAATTCATGTGCGTACAATAAATTACTTCTAAAAATGGTAAAGGAAAATATCGTGATCAAACCAGCACACCTGAGAGATTTTTCCACGGTGTGTAAAACCATATCAGAGGCCTACAGGTGGTTTAAACTGAAGAATGGCGATTCTATTGCCATGAATAAGGCCTAATTTCTTATTTTTGTCTTTAGTGTTGTAAGAAAATATCTATTTGGTGCCTAGCCTGAATTACAGACTTGGTAGTGTATATTTTTGAAACGTGTATTTGTTTGAGTTAATTTAATAAAGTTAGACGGCGGTTAATGTTATACTGGAACTGAAACTATAAGTTTGTAAGGTCGCCGGTCGTGACCACACTTGTATGGCAACGGGTGGCGAAAAGTCGGACCACCACTAAAAGAGTTTTGTTTGAGATGCAGCTCTACTGTAATAATAATATACGAATGTGTTCTATAAAGGTTAGCAGAAGATTTGTCATGATCCAGAAGGCAATGAATTCAATTATTTTTTTTAATGGTCAGCTTTATTAAGTATTCAAATGTTATGTGAGAGTTCATCATCATCATCATTTCAGCCGGGTATCACCCACTGTTGGGAAGAGGCCCCCCTTTTCCTCTGCCATTCTTCTCTGCTGAAGGTTAGTAATTGATATATATCGTAAATATCTATGTCATGAATGCAACGCAAATGGTGGAAATCCCAATTGGATTTCGAAATTCTATAAATTAAATAAGATATTCGTGTTAGTTTCAACTGTATTTGAAACTTTTCTTGTCTATTTGTTAATTCTGCCCATAGCCTGTAGGTAATTGGCCATTAGGTTCGTTTTTAGCTGTTTACAATACCATTTTTCGCATTAAACACAAATGAAAAGGTAAATATGCTGGATGTAACAAAACTGTGCAAGAAATTTATAGTAAAATATATTGCTATACATTCGATTACCTGGAAGAAAAAGGAGGCCAATACTCTGCAGTGAGACGACTATAGGTGAAATAATAATAATAATAGATTCTATTAATTATTTAATAAATAATTTATCGTAACTCTTATTTCCATTAAGGGAATAGGTCGGTTGTCAGGGAATTGGTTCCTGAAATTTCCTGGAAATACAAATTAGTCAATTGTTGAGTCTCCAACAAAATAATGGAAGGAGCTTATATTGAAAGGTATAAAAAATGTAAGATATTTTTATCGGAATCTTGTTTTGTAAATGAATTTTTTTATGAACAAATAACGTTGTAACCCACTGATTTTTGACTGTGAAAGTATCTTAGGTTAATTGTTTTAATAGACGACCTGATTAGCGCAGTGGCTAAGCGATTGGACTGCTGCGCTAAGGGTTGCGGGTTCGATTCCCGCACGGGGCAAAACTTTGTGCGAACCACAGATGTTTGTCCCGAGTCTGGGTGTTTGTGTATGTGAATATTTCATGTTTGTGAAACGCACCTGCGATACAGGAGATATTCCTAGTGTGGGGCGATGTTTTAAAAAAAAAATGAAAAAAAAATGAAAATGAAATACATGACTCCAAGGATTGGATTTATTTTTGATGTTTGGTGCAGAAGTAGTTCATGAATAACTAGACAGTACCTACCTCATTTTGATAATTAACAAGTTCTAAAAAGAAATGAGGCATGTAACGAGTATTAGTGGTGCAAAATAAAAATAGTAAGTAAATGTTTAATATTAGATGTCTTGACAATAATTAAGCGTCTATCTGAATACCTTAAATATAAAGATACCGATTGATTATGAATTCCGTTAAAAACCAGTCTAGGAACCTCCCAAACCAATACCCACGGAGAAGCCAAGTACCGCAGAGAAACGGTTTTCTATTAGCCATTCATAATTCGCCTAATCGTGACGTGCTTTGTGATCCCGCAGGGCTTGTAATATAAAGCGTGACCGATGCCATTTCTCCGCCAGTGGCCCGCGCTTTGAGTCGCAGCTTCAATTTCCCTCGTTTGATGTGTTTAATTACTTTGTTTGTTCTTGTTCTGCCTGCGATGCTTGCTGCGGTCGCCCTAAGTCGAAAACGTTTCCAAAACTGTTAGCATTCGCAAATTAAATGTTACCCACGTCAAACTGAGTGAATAGTTTTATGTTCCCAACGAAATAATTAAAGCTTTGAACCATAGACGAGGCAAGTGTCAGACGCCGATATTTGCGTGATTGATCGGCAATCAACCCCTGGCCTTTGTCCCCTATCTCAATGAGTAGGGATGTATACCACATAATGTAACGTGTAAAAGAGCTCTCGGTACACATTTAATCAATATCTTTATGAATATTATGGATGGTTATTTGTAATACTATTATTATATACAAAATATTAATGCTCTAGACGACAAAAATGCAAGGCGTTTCAATGGGCCAGTTAGTTTTCCACAGTATGTAGGAAGCTGCTGGTGCTGGCCTTTACGAGCCACATCACGTTTATATAATATTATGTTTTTAACAAATGTTCGAACATTTCATCATCCTTGGTCGTTTTATTATAACTTATATAGTACTGTAGTATTGGTTCACAAATAGACATAATACAAGAGCCATAATATCACCCTTGGGTCTAATATTAGCTTTTCAAATATGTTAGGCGCTGCTCCAATTCGGAAATAATGTAGACCACAGCACCACACTATTCACTTTTGTAAGGCATTTAGGCAGTACTTAGTAAATAATCACTGGAACGGTTAATTTTAAAGTAACGCTAGGGTTTCACAAGGACGAGCCTTGGGTCCACAATATATCTTGTGGGCAGGCAACCGCGATTTGACTGACGGCGCACTCTGAAAGGACATTTATCAGTCTCACTAGCGGGTTACACTAAACCAAACAACAATGAATTCTCATTGACAAATTGTCTTGGAATTTCTTGTTCTACGGTCCTTCTTTTGACTAATAGACGCTTAAGACTTCGGTGCGTGAACTAGGTTCTATTTAGATGATATTGTTTCAATAGAATATCAGAGGCAGGCAAAATATGTGGTCTTGTCATGACAGAGCTGCAGTTCTAAGAAGTTCCCTTACACACGTTCCGTATACGTTGGTACGCAACGGACCCATATAGGTACTAACTCTTTATATTACCAATAATATGTAGTTAGACTTATTACAAAATATGTAGGTTCATACAATAGATTTTTGTTAATTTACTGAGTTAAAATATTCATGAATAAAATAATACACGACTTTAGTATTAGAACACTACACAGTTAAAGTTGGCCATTTGGAAACCAGTGAGATGATATTCCATTACTCACTGTTATCAGAAACTAAATTTCCTCTTATAATGTCACACAAAAGAATATAATAAATTAAATATCTGCGAGCATTCCACCAAGGAACATTAATTTAATTTCTAAAACCTAAGTAGCTTAAACAGCGGTGTAATGTGAGAAGGCGGACAGGCGGGTGTCCCCAGTCTGTCGACGCGGCGACGGTCTCCCACTAACCGGACCTTAGCCGCATTCGTTGAATTTAAGCCACTTATGAAAATGAATGTAAAGTGAGGATAAACCAAAGCCTATTTTCTGCGCGAAGTAAAGCGAGCGGTTACAAATTGCTTTGGGCAAAGCGTAAATTTTAATTTTATCTCTAATACCCAAATGAGTACCGTGACTCGACATAATAAATGTACTCTTCCCACGTTAGCTGCGGTCGATTCGTGTACAGCGCGCTCTGTCTGCACAGCGTTAACACGCCCTGCTGCCCTGCTATCTGTGAATAACATGCCGATTCGCCGACACTGACCATCATTACGTAATGACACACGCTGTGCTCACAGTGCGGCGTAGGCAGAAGCCATGGCTGTGCGGTCACCATGGATAATATTATTCTGCTATAGAGGTATACAATATAAGTACAATGATGGACCCGCATAGGAGTGGTCTTAAATTAAAGCGAGAATAAAAAAGAAGCCACATTTATGTTAAGTTATCCGACTGCTGTGATTTAGAAAGATAGGTTGTTGTTGCACAACCCACCAAACCTGTCAAAGGTTTGATTTTCATGAGTGACCGCATCTCTACAGAAATCAAAGAACGATATTTTGAGCTGATTCAAATCAATAAATATAATAATTATTATTACCAGTTAGTTAACATATTTATTGGATTGTGCGTCAGTAACAAGGAGTTGGCATGTTTTCATCTCGTTATCAGCGGCTGCACGCTTCACTCCACTCAGGTGGGACCACCTGTTTTGATCCTTTTGTTCGCCTCGGTGATAATGGCATGTTCGCGGTCCATCTGCTCGACTGCACCCGGCCTGTTGTCGGTTCAATAAGAGTTTACAATTTTAGTGTTAAAAGGTATAGTAACATTAATGACGACAATTTCAGGTAAATCAAATTTGTAAAACAATATAAACTACTCTATCGACTAACTAAATAAAAAGATTATTAACGGTTCCAATTCCCACAAAAGTTTTAATTCTCTGAAATAAGAACTAACAAGAAAAATATTATTATTCTTTTCAGTCCGTAGGTAAAAATAGCTTTCAATGTAGACGGAGGGTTAGTTTTCTTTTGTATACTTTAAGTTTCTTTTTAACTTCTTTTAATTTGGCGCTATAGAAATGAACGTTTCACACGTCGCGGTAACAATGTAAACGAAATTTAAATAAGCGTCAGAATCGCCGCGTTCCGCACGCGCGCTTTGCCGATCAGTGTGCGAGTCACGGCGGGACAGTTTATTTCAACTTCTCAACTTCTTCGGGGCGTTCGAATGGGGCATAATTTTCATAAGAAACGCGCCGCTGCGCCCCGACACAAAAATTAGATTCATCAGCCTTCCAGGCACATTTCCTCGAAACATTCTCCTAGCTAGCAATTCGATTCGACTTCGTAACGAGCGCGTGAACAATGTGATGTTAACTTTTGTTACTTTGCATTTTGCTTTGCAGGTATGAACGCGTATGAGACACAGATATAATAAGTGATGTAAATGATCACTTATCAGGCTGAGGCAGACGAACGCTTTTTGGTTGAATTAGGTTTTATCAGCGGAAGGTTTAATTCCTGTAAAGGTTAAACCATTACGCCATTAACACTTAAACCATTTGATTGATGGCCAGCCTGGCCCCCCGCGGTTCCATTCCTTTCGTATTTCAAATTTATACTAACATCGCACTCTAAAATTGCGATTAGATGGTATAACCATAAAACTCCCAAGCTTCTTTATGTTGGAATAATTTGCAGTCTGTATATTTTATTAAAGCGATATTTTCTCAAATATCTGGAGAACGCGGAACCGCTAAAACTGTTTCATCAACTCTTAATATCGGTAATGTATGACGATCGTTTGTATAATTTTTTATTACTCGTATTCTTTGAGAACTTTTTTCATTTTTACTTCGGTTGTAATGTGGTAAAGAATGCCGAATATAATTTTTAATATTAACTTCTTTGTCTGTCTGGAGATAAAAATCTCGTACATTTTCTTTGGTGTAGTCTTTCGTCTGTCTGTCATTACATTGAAAGGTCAGCGCTGCTGACTAGAGCTTGTGTTGAGCGTAAACGTCAACGTCGAGGTTAACTAATGTATTATGTTAATTTAGCAGCGTTGGACTTCGATCCAACGAACTTTTACTAGAAATTTTGTTTAGTTTAAATAAGCAAATCACGGTGTGAGACATTGAATACAATGTGGGGTTCGGGACGCAAACATAATTTACTTATCTCACGCGAGACCAGAAAGTTTCGTTCAAACAAATAATATAGGTTTCCATCGGTGCGGGGAGCACCTGGGCGGCACTACGATCGGTGTGTCCCCAGGGAAATAAAAACTTTGTCGCACGTCGCTTGTCCTAAAGCCTTCTTACTGTCTCCCTGCTCCACGACACGTTCACCGATTTGCTACCGACGTACAGTTTATAGCTTTGATTCTCAACGACACACTACGTTTACGATATTGTTTCGCATTACTGCTGCGTAAAGCGGCGCATAAAAACGTTAGCGGAATAGAGCGCTGAATTGAATAACCGAAACTTAAGTGCTTATCGTATTTACGAACGCGGATACAATAACGTTTTATTACATTTTTATGAAAATTGTCTGAACTAGCATGTTACGATATACATTAGCTCACTAAAGAAACCGTTTAAATAATATCAATTTCCAACGTGTGAGAGCATTAACGTCTGCAATCCTAGATTCTAAAGTCAGAAATTCTCAAATGACTTCGCTAATATTACTAGTGTTGAAAGTTTCCGACGTCCCGAGTTCGATAACTGCCAGGATCTCAGCAGGAATTTTTAAATTAATTCAAAGGAAAAATAAAATTAACGAAGTTCGTGAAGATTAAATTATACCCGTCGTAATTTGTGTCAAGAAAGTTGGGATGTTGATTGTGGCATCAAGTTCTTTTTATACCTTTAATATAGTGATGTTTCGTTAAAAATAATTTAGAAAATAAAAATAAAATATCGTTATCAATTTTCCTTTGCCCCGTCAACGATCATAAAGATATCGAGAGAGCGATATCGAGAAACTTTGCTTAGCACAATTTCCCAAAGGTTTACAATTCATGTATACCTACGCGTGTACGCCGTACATTTATACCTACATTCACATATTGTGTACCGGTAAGTACCCGTGCTCCTCACTCAACTGATCTATGAACTTTAGTTTCGTCTCCCTTTCACTCCACAGAATCTATAAAATCTTTGAATAAACATTTGCCTTCTTTGCCCTTTTGCACTCGTAAAAGGGGTCTGAGAAACTCGCCTAAACTTATTTAAACTTTCACCCTAGGAAATCCTTTTCACAAGCACTTTAAATGTAGAATAGAATATGTATTAGAGAATAGAAAAAGGTAACTCGGAATTGGTTTTTTATATAAACAGGCTTTGAAGTTTTGGAAAGTTACTAGTTGGTTGTGAAGTAAAGTCGTAACCAACGCGTATGCTTACTTTAAAGTTCTAACTGGTCTTTGAAAGTTTTTCCAGGTAGTATCTGAAAGAACTATTATAAACAACCATATATATTAGCTCAGTTGGCAGAGCTGCCCCACAGTACGGTGAAGGTCGCGGGTCTAAGACCCGCAAGTGTCCATCATTTTTCAAATTTCATTTATCAACTTAAACTACCCGTAGATTACTAATAATATTGGAAATAAACACGATCGTTCAGGAAACTACGATAGAAAAAGGCTTGTAAGTTTCACTTTCGGAGTTCATACTTGCTCAATAAGCTTGTTATAGACCAATAAGTAGTTCGTAAAGATATATTGATAAGGGTTACCATCAACACTCCGTAACGTCTACCGTGTAGATCAGCTTTACAGTTTCAAAGGGTCTGAAGTTAAAGTTCGCCCGAGGTATTTCTCGGATCATCAAGACGGTTTTCCAATTTTAACTTTGCTTTAACCAAGCAGCGGTAGCGATTTTCGAATTATCTTCCCGCTTTGGCGGGCTCATCAAAATCTGTTTATCTTTCAAAGCTTCTGTCTACAGAGGTTGGTACTTTTACTTTTTTTATACGGATATTACATTTTATTTTTACATACTGGCATGGAGTATTAGCTGGTTATTTATCTCTGTAGGGTTAGATTTGGGAAGTAGGTCGCTCTGTTCCTCTTGCTTCATATTTGGTATACTGTCTTACATAAAATATACATATGTATATGCTGCTCTATTATTTTCATTGTTGGCCTAGACATTTTATTTTGGTTTTGTGCCAGCTAATCAATAAATAGATAGCTATCTAACTTCCTAGTCCAAACTATGACTAATAATCAATTTTATATTAGTTATTTTATTAATTTATATCCTACAATTACAGTGGCTATAATGCCGTTTTAAATGAAATGCTAATAGAGTAACATAGTGGTAATAAATTCGGGATCGGTATTTTTTTTAAGCCGCTGCGGTTAATTGAGAATTTATATACTAACTTATCAATCATTTAGAATATTGATTAGAGTAATTAATTTTTTTTCAATTTCAATTCATTGTAAATTTAATTTTATACATTCAGTATAATATGTACCTACGATCACAATATAAAATATTCATCATGAATAATTGAATTCAATTAACCTAACGTATAAAATAGGTGTATGCCTGTTGAAACGATAATTTCATAAATAGTAAATATTCCATTCTAAGAAAATAAGATTGTATAAATATAAATGTAGGCATATTAGGTAGAATAGTGTTTGAACAACATAAAATTATGGAAAAGAGTAACAAAGCTTTACATCACGGAGGATAAAAATTCGAGTAAAAGGTTCGCAGGAGGTTCCACTTAGGTGTTGTCAATGAAGAAAGCTTTTAGTATAATTATTTTAATTAAAACTAGTTTTTAAATAAAATAATATCTTTACAAAAATAGTTTGTATAGGTATTCAAAATAATCGATGTGGTCAATGATACGTCAAAAAGTATAGATACGTCATATGCTAACAAAATAAACGAGAAAAGTGTTCCGAAATTGGCACTAGTGTTGTCCCCTTTTCGAATCTTCAATTTAATGAGCGCGCTAGCAACATATCTGTACTTTTTAGAAATATCATTGAATGTGGTATTCAAAATATGTTTTACATAAAATGGTAACGGTGGCGTTTGAAGTCAATGGCAGTGGATCAATTAAAAGCTGATGATGATATTGAAGTTGGTAACTTGCTCGTGTCGAGTTGAATCAAATTAATATTTTAACATGAATTTTAAAAAAACAATTTTACAATTACGCCTACATAAAACATTAAGACTACAATTTGTTTTAAAGGTTTATCCTCAAGAGCGTTCAGTATTGTAATTATACATTTCTGGGAAGATGCAAATCACGAGAATTCGCTCAGGAACCACGCGGAAGTAAGTTGTTTTTAATTCGCATCTAAGATTTATTCATAACATGGCTTGGATTTAGAAGCAATAGGGAATGAACATTAAACAATTCATTTCAATTACTTCTTGTAACATTTGTCCATAACTTTTTGCCGTTACATGGTTTCTTTAGAAATTTGGTATGGACCAGGCGCCACTTAGTTACGGGCATGGTGAAATGTTCGCTAAAATGCTACACGTGGCGACGCACATTAAGAATCATTTAATCAATTCCAACTATTAATCAGTGAAAAGTTAAAAATGAATTGCGGGATAAACTCTTTCTGCCTGATTGTAAAAAACCTCTAAATCCGTCGGTAGTTAAAACAATGAGGAACACTAGATCTCTGACACTCGGCATGAGATAAGTTCACAAAGATGACTCTTTATTAGGTTGAGTGTGAAATTTCTAAAAATTTTAGCTTGTTCGTATTAGTTCTCGAGCCTCTATTTAATATTTCAAACTAATCGAACAAGGTTTTTATGTCGCCGCTTATCAATTGGCAAAGCAATTAGCGTCTCAAATTCATTTAAATCATTAATTAGAAAATTAATATTTGAATAGGCTTCTAAAATCCCACTTTTCTTATCAAGTCATCCATAATAATCTTAAACAAATTCCAAAAATCACAAGGCTCAATAAAACTGAAAGTAAGTCGAGTTAGATTAAGAATCAATGTGTGTTGCATGGTGTAAGTTGGATCCGTGTGTCATTGTTTAGAGATCTCGGGAACGTCGCCGGAGTCAATATGCGGAACATTTCCTATTACACGCCCACTTCTTTCCGTGAACGAAACGGATCTCTATAGAGTGGCTGATTTTTATACGTCAAATAGGCGACGGCTAAAAGAATTTTAAGTAACATTGCTACTAATATCTGATTTTTAGTTTATAAATAATAATAATGATTGGCTTGCCACGTTCTATATGGGATTTATGCTGAGCGGCGGAATGTGGGTTTATAGAATCCTTTTAAGGGAAAAAACACTAACTGGGCCTGCTGCCCCAGGGATTACAGGCATTGTATGTACAATTGGAAATTGATCATCATCAGCCTATCTCCGTATACTGCTGAATTGCCTCTCTTATTGCAAGCCGGAGAGTTCGATCTTCGGCCTTCCACTTCTTCGACTACGACTAGAAGTCTATCCTTGTTAGTCTCTTAAGATTTTGATATAGGGTTGACGTCCGAGACATGGAGGAGTCTGATACCTTGACTGATCGACGCGATGCGGCACTAACTTAGCCTCGATCATCAATGAAAACATATAAAAAGGTACATAATATTCCGCCTGTATTCCCCGAAAGGGTAGACAGAAGTTTAATAAGTACGCCACATTTCGCCAGTTATAGCTATAGTCAATCACACCAATCATTAAAAATACCTAAACGGACTTGGATGAAATTTAAACAGAGGATTTATAACCTGCATTAACACATAAGATACTTTCCCATTTTACATATTTCATTTAAACTTTTTATAACTGTACGCATTATTTGTGTTAATTAAATAATGAGAAACATAAATTAATCCGACCAATGTGAACTATGTTTCACTATCAACCACTCTATAGAGATCAGGCCATATTTTTATTCCAACACAATTTGTAATGGAAGCGACACGCGGAGACAAGAGAGCAAGGCAAGGGCGCGGGGCGAGGGGGCGGGGTGGTGGCGAAATTACTTGCAAATTCCATTTACGAACTCGGCGGCCAGGCGTCAAAAGAAACTGGTGGCTGTCTGCCTGGTAAGCTGACTAGTTACCTAGATTGTGGTCTGCTCATTGTAAATATCTTGGCTATGAGGGAAACGCAGCATTAAGGAAAATATTCATATTTTTTATTTATTCGAATATAAGAACCGTAACCGGTAATTGGCAACAAGCTGGCGTAACAAAGGTTTTTTACGCGGCCCCTTAGGTATTTTATTTCTCCTGAATGTGTGCTTTAACAACATTAATAATTTGTTCACAAACACAAGTTTAATTAGAGCTTAGAGCAATAAATAAAGTATAAGTAATTCAAAACAAAGGCAGGTTTTTTGTGAGGACGAAACATATAGATTTTATTCATCATCTAGATGCTTTATTTTAAATCCAGACTACGGCGAATCCGCATTCCTATCCACAAACATTTTTGTCTCGTCTAGACGAACTCATAACTGGCATAACCATTGTAAGGTTTCAAACGACGTTAAAAATTACTACGCGAATCGTTCCCAACGTGTATGGACAATCTAACTTGACGTAAACGACCGCACTGTGAACGCTATTTGATTTGCGGCGAGCCTGTCAGTTCGGCGAGAACGCGACACGTGCAGCGCACGGTAGGCTTACGAAGTTAGTCAGCACTATGATTTTTAGTGACTGTAGCATACACATGCATACACGTCGTACAAATACATACTTCTCATAAGTTACAGGAAAACTAATGTTATTTTTATAGTAACATTACTCGACCTTCATATACACAACGCTGTGTCTCTCTCTTCTCCTAAATCTAACGTAGGCACGCTGCTGCTTAAACGACTCCCATTGTTGTAGGTTAAAAATACAGGTAGACACAGAAACTTTCCCGACATTAATTTAAAGTTACAAAAAGTTTTCTCATAAACTAATAGCCTTCAAATCCAGTACGAAACATGACCGAAAGTTTCCTGTTTTCCATGTTTGTGGCATGATTACCAATAGAGGTCGGGTGGTAAGCAGCCCACCGATTGGTATGTAAGTTACGAGGCGTTACGGCGAACTTAGCTCATTACCAGTGGTACGCGGCTAGAATGACAATGGCGGGAATTTTTACTTCATTCTCGTCCGCGCTTATTAGGTGCTTCCAGACGTGTAGTGGCAAGAGACTCGAGTCTTGCAACTGCCATATTGAATTTTTCGCCTTAGCATTAGACCAGCGCGCTTTGTTTTTGTTTCAGCTTAAAAAGTAACCGACCTCGGTGTCACGTAGACGGTGTTGCTGCAACACGTTGTAGAGCAGTGTCGTGGCTTACACAGAAATAATGGCATTTTCATAGCTTGGTGCCGACCCGAGGGTTATTCCCTAAGTACATTATTGTTTATCTCTTTGCGAGTAATAGAATTAAGTCGTGTGTACTTTTCTTTACTGTGCGGGTTTAACTTAAGACTTAGGTAATGAGGTTATTTTGTATTAATTAATGAGTGCTTATTTCAACTATATAGTGTTTTTTACGTACTAAAGTTATTTTAATATATTGGCTCTTGCGTCTTCATAAAAGAATCTGAATAGCAAGATCATTTTATTTAAGTACACTCAGGTTAAGGTCCTACAACTTTAACTTACATTGCAAGTTCCAAATAAAAACGCCGAAGCACTCTACTCCACAATCCGAAGCTACGCCTCGATTGTGGCGTCCTTATTGGCAGTATCTATTCCCAGACTTGTCACAAACCTTTGGTCTATGAATAATTTACACGACAGCCGCGACCGCCAAGTGTTTATTGTGATAGCGCGCTTGGCTTCACAACCGCAGTCTCATGTGAAATAAAACACCTAGATTTTTCCTCTCAATCTTTCGAGGTATGTCTGTGGACCATTCTTATTGCAAAAGATCGTATAAGCTTTGAAGAAACTACCCAAAATGAATTATATTTACCAGAAACTAAGTCAGACCGTACGTACTTGTCTAGAGCACTCGGGACGTCGTTTCCTGGCTGAAGTCGAGAGTGTAAGGCGTCGCGCCGTCGGATTAGGATAACGCATTTAGCGTCGACCGTTATGGGAATAAGGTCGATAATTATTTGCGGTCTACTTTCACGATTGCCATGAGAACCGGAATCGAGGGAAGGCGGCAGTAAATAACAAGCGAGATCGGATTATTTCGATAAGATCGTAAAATGAAACAAGGCGCGCCTTGGCGGGACGTTTTCTTTTTGAATATGTTACACGTTACTTACATTGCCCACGTACGGATGTAAAATGTGAAAGTTTGACTTGGCTCATTCTCTCGTGTTACAGTAGCGCTTTTGGCGCTGAATAAATTTCCGATATTAGATTCGGATTGAAGTTATTGAAATGGATTTTATTGTATAGGTTTTGAGTCAAAATAAATAAGCAAATGGAGATGTTGCTAAGCAAATATTTTACTTTTTATGAATACAAAATAAACATATATGTGTTTATACGAAAACTTACAGAAGAGCTTACAGTAATAATTTAAAGAAGAAAATAATATGGCCAAAATTAATCTTGAAGAAACATCTCTTTATACTGTAAGGAGATAGTTGAACATTTTAAAACAGGTGTTTGTAACAAACGGAATCTAGTGTAGGTAGGCAACCCTGTGAGTGTGCGCTAGCGTGGAGCGGGGCAGCGCGGGGCAGCGTCGGGCATGTGGAAGCACGCGCGGTGGGTCAGAAGCGTCCGGGTGCAATCTTATTTTTCCGGGCGGCTCGCTGGCTCTCTGCCGGCGGCTTATTGCCTACGTGCCAGCGGGCCGGTCGCGCGCCCGTCATATTATTCTATCGAGCGGCTATCGGTTGCGCCCACACGACCGATATTAGTATACCCGACGCTGCCGTCTCCAGATATTGCTCTGGATCGTAAATAAAACTGCCACCGCGGTAAATTCCCGCGCTCGGCGCGATGGCTCCACTTATCACCTTGAGAAGACTCGGGTAGACTGGTGGACGATCACGTAATAGTTACACAATTAGTTTATTTCAGAAATCCAGATAATACCTATACAATGAAGCTTAGTTTGTATAGCGTTAAGACCAGACATGCAAAAAGCGTAGACTTACATGATTGAATCCTGAGATTACATATAATTCCATTTGTATTATTTCTTGCGGCCAAATATATAAGTAAGAAATGACAGCTCCACATTTATGACGAAACTTGTTTATCACAATTACGCAAACAATAACGTAATAAGGGCGGCCGCAGCCGGCGTTATTGTCGCCAGCGAATGTCGCCGCGGAGAGTTGTCGGAAAAAGTGAAAGTTTTTATCTGTGCTCGGTCCCCGGCCGCCCGTTCTCATTTCCACGGAGCCGCTCTTGATCGCAATCGGCCGTTGCAGGGTTGAGCTGTGTACACTTAACCGTCGGATAATTGCTGATCAGTAGATACCTCGCGTACACCAATATAAACATATCGATTTGTTGTAAGTTTACTTCTTATCCTGAAGAAATTTCATGCTATTAAAAATATGTTATTTATTATTTTTCGACATTTTAGCGTTTACATGTTAATTGATTTATTCTAGTATTATTTACAATATAATATTGCTAGTTTGTTATGAATACATTTTAGTGTAAATCAAAGAAACAGTTGGTCAAAAAACAAAACACTGAATACAAAACTGATAAGATCTGTGAAGAAAATAAGCAACCCTATTTGTGAGGAGTATAAGACAAAGAAAAAAGGTGTACACTCAAGGGGACGATACGTCAAAAAATTATGTGACCAAGCAGTAGATGTGGCAGGAATAGTTAGGGTGTGAGTATGAAGCCACGAAGTACGGAGCTCAGTCGTGCAGGCTCGACTGCAGTCGTGTATCGCGATTTGATGCTCCTCCGGGAGCGCTCTGCAGTTTATAATGTTTGTGTTATATTTTAGCTGCTTCACTAAAAGATACGGCTGAAGATGTTGAGCGTTTATTGGTTTACTGATATTAAATGAAATGATGTGCAAATAAAGCTTCACAGCTCACTATTATATTGTTTACTGGTATGAGCGTTACATGTTTGTTACGTTTGCTAGTAAAAACTAAGCAATCATGAGGACTTGAGGAGTCTATACTCCAAGGCTCTTCAGCCTCAGTTATATACCTACTCCAACAAAATAAGCGCAAATAAATAAAGAAATATCTCTTCTAATATTATAGTAATATTAATAAAATGAACTTATTCTTTTAAAGCACAAAGGTGATATCTATAATGAAACCCAAATATCTGTTAGTATCGATAAAAATAAAGATGTCGTTTAAAATGTTTTGTTAGTAAAAATATAAAACGTTTCATGGATAACGCGAGTACAATGAGTTGCCAATATTTTTCATTTTCTTAAGAGTGCGAGTTTTTACGGAACCTTTGTGTGGCGTATCCCATACTAATATTATAAATGTAAAGGTTTGGGAGTATGTGGATGTAGATGCTTGTTAATCAATCACGCCTTACCGACTGGGTGGATTTGGTTTTAGTACACAGGTAGACCATAACTTGGATATTGGGAGATAATTTTTAGTATTAAAATGTATTTTTAGTAGGTGTATGGTGCTCCTAGTATAATAATACTTAGTAATGTAATATTAACATGACTTACACATTTTACTCTTAATTTTTGTAATACATATTTCCGTCATATTTTAGTATGACTGGTGAAAAATAAATAAATACGTAGGTAACGTATAAATAAAATTAAAAAAAGATTTTCGAAATTTGTTGAGTTTGGTGGCCGCTATTGGTAAAAGTGGAATAAGTGCATCAAAACTCGTCCAAGTGTGATGATATTTAAATACGTACGGCGCACCCCGAGCTGTCAGATACACGACCTATGCGACTAACTAATACTTTTCCCGGTTCGAGCTATTCAACGAAAGAAAATATAACATTTATTTGAACCCTAAGAAAAATTACAATAAAATGTGTGCTTTACGTCTCTGTCAGCCTGCACAAAATACTGAAGGTGCACAGTATAAGAGAAGAAAGTGCAAGAAATAGTAAGAGTACTAATCTTAGTAACAGATTGAGTCACTTGTAACCTCAGGTGTCAATTTACACTAAGCTGAAACTGAGCTTTGATTGAATAGCTATTGGTTGATTTGGACATCTCGGCTGTAGACACGTGCGGTGTCATGTCTTACTACAGTTACATACTGTGACATGTGTGCAACTACAGGACGTTTGAGATAGAAGGTTTTTAAATGAGAGAGAGAACACCTTAACCTTTAATATAAATAAACCTCTATACAAACAGAACATTCGACTCGGGAATAAATAATTTGAATTTGAATATAGAAACATTAATTTATGGTTAAGTACGAACGAAAATATGTAATACCATTTTAGAATAATTCGAGTTAAACAAGTCTGTAAAAGCACTGGCACATTATAAAAAATGGATTTCCAGTTGCTAAAGCACCCAAATAAACGCCAGCGATTCATAATTTTCAAATATCCAATTTGCGCGCTATCATCCGCTAGCTCGACATTAATACTGCTCTTAAAATTTAAACCGTCTTATTCCATTACTATTCTGGTTTCCGAAGTGGAAGAAGGCAGATTCAATTTTATTAGCGCATCGCGTTAGTGGTTTCAGCTTGTCGGCACGGGCCCCTAATAAAATGAGCTGAGGTAACGGCGTGTTTGCGCCGCGCCGGCGAGATGATAGATACGGCACGGACCGGCCCGCGCCGCCCGAGCCCCGCCGCCCTTATAAACTAGCGTACACACGACACCTACTAAGCAGATGCCTGAAAAACTTAATTTATGTAGTGTTTAGCTATGGTTGGGTAAGATCTGGATAATGGGGTTTAGCATACAGCTTTGAAGCAAGTAAATCTTATTTTTTATTGAGAACGAAGAGTATTACAATATATGAGTACTTTTAATAGCGAATAAATTGTTTCTTAAGTTTCAAAGATACTTGATTTAATAACATAAAGTAACAAGGAATAATTGTTAATACTAATGAGATCCCGGAATAGCAAAAGCTGAGCACACTTCCTTGTGCTACTGTTTCTATTTTATCCTGTAAAACTGTTTTTGTATTTTCTTTTATTTAGTAGCAATAAATGTCTTAATAATAATAATAGCCTATAACTGTCCCTCTGTGGGGCAAAGGCCTCTTCTCATATAGATAAATAAATAAATGTCTTGTTACTATTTAATTTTTTCCAACTGATTGATTGTTTTATTTTTCAATGATTATCTTTTAAATATATGTACTTGAAGTTGGTTAAAAAATGGTACAACTGCGGTCGCAGCACATGGCAGTCGAACGTATTCAGCGAACGCCTGCTCCGATACGGTTCATATTTATCGAAGAACTTTCACCATAGATTTCGTTTCTCAGTAGAACGCTGGTGAAACTAGAACACAAAGCTCGTAACTCTTGCCTGGCTTGTTTATAAATCATCAGTTTAATATCATTAAGTGGCTACGCCTAGGACGCTTTAAACTTTCCAGTTTTAAATCGCCGTGAGAGATTTTAATTTAGCGAGAAACAGTTGGCTGCTACTTGTTGTAACGTATTCATATATTAACAAAATACTGACATCCAACTCGGTGGGCCGCTATTTCTGAACGCCATTTTCGAAGAATTAGCTGGCGTGGGTACGGTTTTAATATTTGTTATTTTTGTCATGAAATAAAGAATGGTGATAGGTGATGTTGAATGTTCTAGTTCTGATTTCTGCGACGTAGTGAGTTGGTACACGCAATTGTTTACTAAAAGAAGAATCTGTACCAACCCTCCTTCTTTAAGGTAGGGGGGGGGGGGCATAATCCTAATGCTTGGCAGGCGGCTTGGGAGTCGCAGTATTAGGTGGTGAAGTTACAGAAGACGCTGCTGCCCATCTTCTGGATTATCCCTTAGTCGCCTTCACGATATCCAAAGAGAGAAGATGGAAAGGTGCTAATCTGGTCCGGCACCTCCCTTCCAATATAATATAACTACTAACTAACAATAATATAAATACTAACACAATGGAGGAACTTACCACAAACTAATTAATTGTCATCAGCGCTTAGAAGAGAAATGCATAGCAGCATTACGACTTAAGATTAAACAACATTATTTGACAATCATAGATCCTTAGCCAAAAATAAAACTGATACAAAATGCTTAATGCCTAAAATAAAACATTAGCATTGCTTATTCTGAAATACATAATTAATTACAAAAGGGGAGAATTTCAATTCATTTCAGATATTTAAGGATCAAGGGTTTGCAAATTTGCGTTCTCCAGTCGAGGCCAGAACGAGAGGGCATTACTTTGCAATGCAGTGACATTTTTCTTTCGTCTTATTATGAACTGCCTTACCCTGTTTTTATTAATTCCTACTCCGTGGTCCCAAATAAAAGCTAGAAAATGTTTTCATAATTCAAAGCATTTTATATCAAGACTTATGTGCGCTTAACGCGGTACATCGTATGGTTACTGTAGTAGGTAAACAAATAAAAATAAACTTATGGAAAGTTCTAGACTTGGAGATAGGAGAGTTTACAGACAGAATATTTGTGTGTACTTAAGAGCTGGCGGCTAAAATCAACATTACGTTATATGTAAATACCATATTGGTTGCGTAGTTTAATTTCAAACATATTTTATTAAGGAGATACCTGTGCGTACAAAATTAATCACATTTCGATTCCTAAGACGATTCACAAGCTTCAGACTTTAATTGTATCCTCTGTCATATAAAATCAATTTCATCGAAAAATTACTAGTGAACTATCAAGGAAATACGGCTAAATAAATACATTACAACAATTAAGAGTTTAAATAATTAAGGTTTAATTTGACGCCCTGATTAGCGCAGTGGTTAAGCGATTGGACTGCTGCGCTAAGGGTTGCGGGTTCGATTCCCGCACGGGGCAAAACTTTGTGCGTACCACAGATGTTTGTCCCGAGTCTGGGTGTTTGTGTTTGTGATATTTCATGTTTGTGAAACGCACCCACGATACAGGAGAAATTCCTAGTGAGGGCGACGTTTTTTAAAAAAAAAAAAAAAAAATAACTCTGTTGCTGGTTTTATTTCGGTAAACAACATTCATGCAAATACAAAAACACGTTATTGCATCGTTACACCAATTGTATTATTATATCTTTTGGAAGCTAATCAATTTGCATGTATACATGTCGGACTTAATGACCGACAAGCCCATTGAATGAAAAAACCGTTTCCAAATCGTTGTTACATGAAAGAGGGTCATGAAGGTAAATTCAATTTGAGATACATTTCTACTTACCTGCGTATTGTTTGTGGTGTCGGTGTACGGTATAGTTCTGGGACTATTCCCAGAACCATCGTATACCTGACATTTCAAAGAACAAGTATCGAATTCTATAATTAGATAATAAACCTCTTCCTACAGATGTTTATAAAATCATATCAATTTATCTAACACGCAGTCGACTAGCAGGTGACTACAATTAGAATGTATATTTTTTCTGTTTTTTTTTCTTAATTTCTTGTGTTGATATACTTTTTGTTATAGAATTGATTGATTCGGATGAAAGGTAATTTGTTTTTATCGCCCCATGCTAGGTATTTCTCCAATATCTTGGATGCGTTTGATGTTTTACAAACATTAAAGATCACATACACAAACATCCAATCTCGGGACGAACATGTACGGGTCACACAATTTTTTGTCGTGGACGGGATTTGAACCCACAACCCGTAGCGCAACAGTCCAATCGCTGAGCAAGGCGCCAATAAGGTCATCCTCAATTCAAAGTCAACATTTTCCTATACACTACCTCGCCTATACGCTTAACAGTTGACTATTATGACCTATGACGTTCACAAGTTTAATATTAATTGGTTCAATAATATTCCACGGTGCAGTTAAGAAATACAGTAACTATCGTCCAGTTAAGTGAATAACTTAATGCCAGAATGCTGCACTACTTAGCCGTAGCTGTAACATCTTATTTATTTAAATGTTGTATTTTAATTAAATTTCCTTCCGACTCAACTTTGAATATTAACAACTTCTTTAGCTCTGTTTTTCTTGAGTATTCGAGAGCCAATAAAGTTTATTCATATGAAATTCAAGTATTATGAACGAGGGAATATATTTATTTGTTGATTTAAAAGCCGTATTGTATTATGTGCCGAGTGGTATCGGGCCTAGAACTTACCACCCCCTTTCCTGCCGTGGGTGTCGTAAGAGGCGATTTCGGGAAAATCCAGAAGATGGGCAGCAGCCTCTTCTGTAACTTCACCACCAATACTGCGATCCCCAAGCCACTTGCCAAGCGTGGGGATTATGGCAACCCGCCTCCCTTACTTAAGGGGGCCTTTGTTCAACAGTGGACGTCTTCCGGATGATGATGATGATTGTATTATGCCGAAATAATCAGGATACTTGTGCTAGGTGCATATTCCTGTATAAAATCATTGATCATAATATAGCTATTGAATTTTTAACCGATATCGTTAACGTAGAATCACAGGAATTAACACAACAATAATAGTAAAAACACGAGCGTTTTATCGTCTATTGACTTCAATTAACCCCACAGTTAGGCACCAATTATTTATTGCTTCTGGAAAGCAAATTCAACACAGTTCAAAACGTAAATTCACCCGATTTATTACATAGGCGGATCAAATTCAACGTCGGTGATAGTGGTAAAATTACTGAGGTATTACGCTTCCTCCCCTGACGCGTCTTGGCAGAAATAATACCGAGGCCGAAGACGAATTGATTCGACAACTTAATGACTCATTCAAGAAGTCATAAAGTCGGCGGCATCTCACTGCTTAATATAGCGGCGTTGCAAGAAACAATTAGACAAGCGGCACAATCATCCTAGAGGTGGTGTGGAGGAAAGAAGACGAAAACTTGGATATGGTAGTTTTTATCATTTTTTACATCTCAAATTGAATAACTATTCAACTCATATCATTCATTCACATGGAGTCTCTGTCCACACAGGTACATGCGAGTGTACGGACTCTAGTCATAGTACATGATCCTAATCGGCTTCCGAGTTGTACGATGTGTGGAAAACGCTTTCGGGTTAGCGGCTACGTCGTGTCTACGCTGTAGTCGACATCACTACGCCAGCTACGCTTTCGTAGCAAAGAACTGGTAACGGCTGAAAATGGCAATAATGTTAGTAAACTTTAAAGAAATTATTCATAACATGAATATATACATTTAAAACTGGTATTTAATATAAAATCTGCGTATTTATTAGATATTTGTACCAGCTTATCCCTCGATGAAGTATGTTTTAATCTCATAAAATATTTTCGCGCATTATAGTGTTCGCAGCTCTACGTGAACGTGGCAACGTGTCGAATGGCGTGTAATACGGCGAGCATAAATCGTGGAGACACGGTGACGAGCGGAGGCGCACTTACACGCGGAATGAGACACATATACGCGATGTGCGCCTCGCAAGCGCTAAAATTTCCTTTTAATTGTCTTACTGTGAACGTACGACACCCACCCTATTGCCTAATACGAACACTCGTATAATTCTATTTATGTAGTATTCCAATATCAATTAACGCCATCTACAGCTAACGCTTAGACACTACTTTTATGACCACTTTGTATTTAAAGTGTTCCAGTTACGAGTATAACGCAGTATAACAGTCGACTTGCACAATATTCAAATGAAATTGCATCTTTGCCAAAACTAGCGGGAGAATGGCGTCGCTTACATTAATATACAATAGAGTTTCTGACCCTCCTTGTGTCGCGGCCGCCTCTTTGTTTTTATAGGTTGTTGAATAAGCATTAACTAAGTAATTTGAGGGGCAGGTAGGTACGAACTGCGGCACGTTTAACAGACCTTTTATGTTTCTATATGAAACAATATTAGTGTTCCACAGTGCGATTACAACTACTTACAAATGGATTTTACACCGTTATTTAGCGAGCCATTAAATTAACTTTGGCTATCGTTGATAAGTGTTGTATTTGAAGTCCTTGTAAAGTGTGACGATTAATATGTGTTAAATTGTATAACATTCTTTGTAAATACTTTTGGTATTATCAGCCTATCGCTGTACTAAAAAAATAAGCCTTGATTATTATGAAACAGTAAAAGAAGTCAAATTAATAGGTGTTCTTTAAGTAGTTGAGGTTTAAGTGTTACAGAGTTAGTGTTGTTTGTCTAAAACACAAATATTCAGCGGTATATCATTAAACTTAAGTTGATTTTAAAATGTATTGAAGGCCTTCTATTTATATTTCCTACGTCAACCAGGATAGAAGCCTTGTGTAATGTTCAGTTATTAATATACAGAACAAAGTACAAACAGCTGCATATAGTTGTAACAGAATATCTATGTAGGACGGACGCAGTTTTTTTGCTATTACAGTGTGCGGGTCAAATAAGATCAATGTGATGCCGACGCTGTTCGGAATTCTGCTTTGTCTGTTGGGAAATGCTAGAACAGTGAGTTGCAGTGGAATAACTAATGATAGATGGTTATATTTATAACTCGGAAGTTTTGTATTAGGTTTTATGCTGTTTTCTTTATTATTCATTTATTTATTCAAATGTTTTTGTGATGAATTCAATTCTTGGTGTGTCGCGTTTTCTGTATAAAATTTGAGTGGATAGTTTTTCCATTTCATGTTCTTAATTAGTGTGTCAACAAAAACAATTTTGAACAACTTTGCTGCAAGCGGTAAAACAACCCTGAAAATGATTTTGGTGCAAAAAGACAGTGTTAGTTCTCATTAAGTAAAAACTTAATATGCTACCACTAGTTAATTATATTCGGTATGCTACGTAATACACTCCAATTCCATTTCCCTTGCAACTGTACTGTCAACGTATTTATGTAGCAGCAAATATCATTTCATTTCATTCATTGCTAATGTCATCGTACATATTAATGCATCAAATCAAATCAAAGCAAATGAGTGCCCTCCTCTATATTACCGTGCCAAAACTAAACATGATGCCCTGAAATTATATTGCTAATAGCCGACATGCGATCGCCGGCTAGGTATTCACCAATGTCGGCTATAGGCTCACATCAATAGCAAATGCAATTAGTTTGAGTGCACCGTTTTTGATGTAGTGGCCGAGTGCCGACGGACAGGCTTGTGTGTGAGTCGAGAGCTATCCGATATAAATAATCCAGAACGTTAATCGTACATACTAGTTGTTGATTTAAACCTGAACAAATTGGTTGCCTGAGTTGTGGGCGCGCTTGTCCCGATTCACCAGCGTGGTTATGCTAACCCACTTTCTAATTACACTGCGCATATTTAGCTGGAATAATTTTAAGCATTCGTCAAAAGAGAGATGATTAAAATACGTGTTATGACGTTATTATCTTGTAGCAAAGTAAATTTCAAACCAAACTAGAATTTGAACCTCAGAATCACAATGAGATTGTTAAGATAAATCATTTCCGATAAGTAATTGTATTTCACAGGAAAATATTAGGATGTGTAAGTAACTACTTGGTATCTACCTTTTTCTCCGACGTTGTGAGTCGTAAAAGTCGACGTCGAGTTATTACAGTATCCATAACTTGTATCTGTTGAGCAAGCAGTGTGCCACTACTTAGTACACTATTGCACTAAGTCGTAAACCAAACACGTTTTCTTATAAAGTTTCCGACAAGTCCTGGCTCCAGTCGTACTTACTTTAAACCGTATTATTTCCACGAAATACTACAGCAGGAATATAAATCATCCGTTTCCAAACTTAATCCTGGTTGTAACTACGATTTATTAAAAAAGAATTGACTCTTTCCGACTGACGAATTATTTTGTAACTTAGATTAAAGAGACAGAAAAAATACGCCGCGCTTAATTGGCACGCTGTTGAGCTGTTCATCAAGTCTGGTTTTAATTCTATTAATTAACAAGGCGTCAGACGAGTCGAGAGTTATGTTGAAAAGCAAAATATTTTCACTGCGAAAATCTGTCGATGTATGAACGTTGATTTACGATTTCATTAGTTGCGTGCCCCGACGAGACAGAAACAATACATACGCTTACTGATTGCGACGATTATGCGAATTCGAAGCCGCTATTTGTAACTCTGGGTCCCCGATAATGTAGTCCGCATTTTGGGTGCATAGCGGGTCTGAAAGAGATTGGGTGCAAATGAGATGTGCTCTAATTTGACGTGTTAAGTGAACACTAACAAATTAGATGAGTCGGTATTTTGGAGGGATTTCAAATAGTAGTTTCAAGTTGAATTACTAGCCCGGTAAAGAGCACAAAGAGAGATGTTTTTAAATAAAAGCTGTTACATATTGTGCGTTATATTTATGTTGTTGCTCATTCAACTGATACGTTGAATGGGCCGTAGCATTCACCTGTAAAATGGTAACATCATATCTGCAAAAAAATATATGGTGAGGTCAGCCGGCCGGTGCTTCGTGTAAAGTCTGAAACTTTTTACATAATGAGCTTGCTATTTATAATACTATTTATCTATAAATGTTTTAATAATCGTTTAGTAGTAAATAGTAAAATTGATTATAAAATATGGCCTACATAAAGACGCGATTAGCACAGTGGTTTAATAATTAGACTGTTGAGATATGGTTGCCGATTTCCAACAAAGTATAAATCTATACATTGGTCTAAAATAAAAATAAAATCTATAAAAGTTGGCGCTAAGCAACCGCTAATATTCGTAAGGATTGCAGAATAAATCTGGGTGAATCTCGTACGAAAGTATTTCATGAATGACCCCGGATATTTATTCTGAGCGTCTGTTGGGGCGTGAGCTATGTGTGCGTGACATGATTAAACAAAGAGACTTGCACAAACTGTAACGATGGCACAAGAGTACACACTAACATAACACTATCGGTTTTATCAAATGAGCAAACGAACGAACAAAAAGCACAATGTATATCTACGCATGTTTTAAAAGCGTTAAGTCCAAAAAATAACATTTATCATTTCGTTACCAACTCTGGAGTGCTTCCAAGAAGAAAATAAGTTTCCTTAAGGCTTGGCACACAGAACTGTTGTTATTTGGGTGTTTAATTTAATGTACCGTGTTTGCTTTTTCATGTATTTTTATGATCATCTGAATTTTAGTGTAATGCCCCTTTTTATAACTGTGCTGGTATTTGTTTCGCGTAACTAATGTTTGATTCATAGACGATAACTTAAATACTTAATTCTGAAAGTTAATTAACTTGAGTTTTTGATTCTGGCCTTTGTAGAAAAAAGGTTTTAAAGTTAACGACCCGACGGAAAAGCGTAAGATTATTGGTTCGCTGTCAAGTCTTATAACTCATATTACCTGCAACTAACTGTTCGACTAACTCGTTTCGTAAGTGATTTTATTTTTACATTTAAAACGACCATTCGACTTCCCAGGAGAAGGTTTTCTAAATCTTAAAATTCAGACATTCAAACAGTAAATGTGCTTTCTAGTTTTAATGCCAAAACTATAATGTATATAAATATACAAAGCCACATAGAATTTGGCGCCGACTTCAACTCGCTTATGTAAAGTAAAGCGAGTAAAGTTTAATTATTTTTCACTTTTAAGTTCGGTTTTTTTATTTTTGTTTTTAGGGTTTAATTACATAATAACTAACCAAATATTGTATTGCCGATATTGCACAAAAAGAAATAATACAACCAAAGCTTTATGTAAAATGAATGCTTTATGTGAAATTCAGATCCATCTCGATAAATGAAAGCCTGCTCTATAGTAAATTAATTAAAAAGCCCTACTTGATTTAATTGAAAAGCAATCGAGCAAATATTTAAAAACACTTCATAGTGATAGATTAATATCGTTATTGTTATACAAGCGCATTTTTAATTAGCGGTTACTGTAAGGCGTAAGCAATACCATCATGTTATCTCCGAATCTTTACAAAGAAAAAAATAACGTAGGCGCCTGTAAACGATTTTCCATAACTCGTTCCCTTCCCCAAGCATTTTAGACAATATTCGTATTGTAGATTGATTGCGTTTTCCATGCGTCATCGCATAGAAAATATTGCGAATGGGTAATTGGATATACGCTATGCGTCGCCCGCACTCGACGCCCGGCGGCGCCTGCCGCTGACGGCCTGTGACAAATAATATGACGGACGATGAATACTTGCACCTATTGGCTTAAATGCAATTTCATATCGAGCACTTACGCCAATATGTTTTTGAATGTTATTGGACGAAACAATATTGTGTACCCATGGGGGAAGCGATGATCGATTATTTGGTAACACTTTCAGGAGACAACACAAAATAAATGATGATATCGAACAACTAAAATACAGTCGGAGGATAATATTACTTTTTTATTCTGAATTTTCAAGTGAAGTAAAATATAGAACTGTGCGATCATAAAGTTACAAATTGACACAGATTTTTATTTGTTACGTTGGTACTTTGTAAGCTATGCATTCATGGACTGCCATGCCTGTAGCGACACGAGACGTACGAAAAAGTACACCGTGTACATAAAATTTATCAAATTTGTCCCTGGTGTGCTACTCACATCGATTTAAAAGATAAACAGAGTGGCATGCGCGAGATAAAAATAGATCAAATGCAGCTCCCAAACAGTAAAGTCACTTCGGTCGCCAAGTTACGTTATGTGTTCGCGGTACACTTGGACATTTTAAGTGGATTTCGAAAGAAATACACTTATTGGTTTATAATAAGATTCACTTTATATACCTACCAGTCTGGGATTTCGATTTTGTCTAGTATAGAGAGAGATATTTGTAGATTCTCCAGAGGTATTCGTAGCCACATTTATGTTTATAAATACTCGTTTGAATTGCCATTTACCTATTAGCTACTCCAGTTAGTTATATTGATCCATTAATAGCAACTTTCTCAAACGTTACAAATTGAAGCCATAAAAGAGGGCTTCTTTCATGGCTGTAACATAATATAATTTAAATTAGAAAAACAAATTTTAAAACTGCGTATTCCTGTTCAAATACTGTAGTTACAGTATTTATCAAAATGTTGCGGTGCGGATTAGTCAATTAAAAAGGCATCTATTACTGATCTGAATAACCACATGTCTACAATAACAAATAGGTACTTATGGCTAATTGTTAGTTCGTTTCTCTCTCCCGCTTGCTTTGTCCATTATTTTATCGACAGCCAGCGGCCTTTTATCGATAATACAATACAATACCGGATAAGCTTATAACATTACTATTTAAATCGAGGCAAGCTATTTTTCCCCAATCTCCTTCATCCGGTGTGTCGCTATCACGCCGTAACGAAAATAGTTCTCTCACACTTAAGGCGAGGTGAGGTGGGGACGATTGAATCGAATATTCGCGAGTCTCGGCAATGCGAGCCTGATTCCTTTGCGAGACTTCCAACTCGATTTCGGAATTCGGCGATTCGTGGATATTATACAGGTTAGTTGAGGCAACAAGACGGAACGTATTTTTAAACTGAGGGTTTTAGTGAATACTTCGGAACCATTTTGGCTCCTAAGAAATCTAAAACCAATAGCTGTAGATTGACTGCCTCGTTGGTATAGTGGTTGCTGAGCGCGACTGCTGAGCACGAGGTCCCGGGTTCGAATCCTGGGTCGGGCAAAGTGTTACTGGGTTTTTCCATTAGATAATTCTTAGTAGCAGCACGGAGTCTGGATTTGTGCCCGGTTGATGGCAATAGGGTCGCCCCCTATTACATTGGGACCTAAAAACATAACTGGCGAAATGTGGGTGTACTATATGTGTACCTCTGCCTACCCCCGGGGAATACAGGCGTGATGTTATGTTATGTAAGTACTGGTTTTATACAATTAAAAATGCATACATATGCAAATATTATGTTTATTTTAAATAAAAATAATAAGCATTTCTTTTTTGTTATTGGTATTTAAGAAACGTTACCCAATGTAATACAAAATATTACTTAGTAAAATTATCGTATACCTACAAAGTTTAACCAATTTTCTTGGTCGAAAATATGTTTTTTCTAACACTAAACTCTAAACATTTCTTGGCAAACAATCTTAAAAGTACGTAATCTATTACACGTTTATGGTAAACAGTCATCATTAAGACCATGATTTCATTGGCATCTGTTTAGGCAATCTTGGCATACGTCCCATCACTATAATAAGAAGTCAAGTCAAACAACAAGGATCTAAAATACCGGGGATAGGTTCGGCTGTGACGTCACTACAAAGCCATTCAATTTTTCCTACCAAACACAAGCTAGAATAAAGTTGATTACCGAGCGAGCCGGCCCAGTTTACAGAGGCGAGTTTTTTTTTGTAAGGCCCTTTATCGCGGACACTTTACCCACGACCACTGTGGGTAGTTGAATAGTGCTTCAACGTTTTATTTTTCAAGCTCGCTCAGTAAAATGTTTTGAAAGGACCGATTTCACTTTACGTCGGCTGTGTACCTCGCCCGCATGTCTCCGACTACCATTGTAAAAGCAACTACAATCGTACATTATTGTTTCGACGTCGTACCTGCACCTTTTTATTTCAGTTTTCATGCAAAACCGTATCTTTACACGGCTGAGTTATGGTGATGAAATTAAAATGGAGCTTTTAGTCGAACGTTTTGTTCGTATCGTCATAACGATAACACTCTACCTCCACTTTTATGGATTATATTATCATACGGTGGCATTTTTCATCTAGGAATTGGAGAGCACATCCATTATGTTCTTATAGCCAAGTATATCACTTGTCATCTGGTCTTGTTCGAGATATGGTAAATTGAAGTAAGTAACTAGAACTAATGTATTGGAAGCTACGAACGTATGTGTGACTATAATATAAAATTCCATTGATATAGTTTTTATATGCCATGTGCGGGTATTATGTGTGTACGAAGTAACGGAAAAAGGATGGATTACTTTATTCTCCGAAAGCGGTAGGTACAGCGGATACAATAACAGAAACAAACTGTTATGCATTTGATGGAATTAAAAATAAATCAAAATAAGACACGTTTCTGACTGTCGGCGAATAGGTAACAAAATTAATATTTTTTGTGGGTTCTGAAAGCCTACCTACATTACATATCCTCCTACCATTATACAGTACCTACTTTCTGTACTGTATGGTACGTATCTGTAACGCTACAATATATTATGATAAAGCATTGCACTTGAATGTAAACTGATATTTCTATTTTATTTATTTAAACCACGCAAACCCACCCTTCGCAAAGGTACGACTTCTGAATTAAACAATAATAAAGTAAATGTTCTGTTATAATATTGTTTTAAGCGGGGCAGATATTATGAGTTGTATTAATGAAATCTTAAGATACACTTTATTTCGATTCCAAATCGCTGCAGCGTCAACTTCATCACTTTTAACTGCTGCATTAAAGAGCGGGATTCATTCCGCAAATAGGCGTAACACTCCAATTTATGCAGATTAAAGGAACAGTAACTAAATGCTGGGAGTTGGGTGTAAACTGAGCGGATATTTTCTCATGTTCGACAGATTAAAGTGGGTAAGCCTGGGCTATTGAGGTTCCATTACATAATGCGAAGTTGCGAGTATTGCTGGATACTGTGTTGCGTTTATTTGCGTACTATATAATATGTACGCAAATAAAAATATAAATATAGGTACTAATATTTATAGAAATCCGAATTATATACGTACTCGCCTAGTATAAAATCATTGCTGCAATAAACAAACGAGGTTATTGTCTCAGTGAATTACGTAAAACGAGAAAAATACGTTTGCGTTACAACAACAATCAGTGAAAAACTCATTTCAGCGGAAAACAAAAGGAACGTATCAGCCGCCTAACAAACCATTTATGCCGTAAGTCATTGAATAAAATGCTCATACCAGAATCAATTTAAATCCTAACGTCAAAAGGTAAATTGGCACTGGTGGAAGGCTTGTTGATTTTGTGGACGGAAATTGAATTTAATGGTATGACGAAAAGGCTAGTTCGTTTGAAGGATCGTCGTTTAATCTGAGTTTGTGTATGGATGATATAGGCCGAATACGCTGCATTATATGACGATATTATATCATTCATCGCTACCAATACAGTAGGTAATCCAAAGGAGAACTGTCATGAAATGTAAATATGACGCGTGAATTTGTATCCGTGAACTTTGTATCATAGCTGAATGAATACTTCAACCTTGATGAAGATATAGGAAACACTACACTTGAACCAAATTTTAAACCAACTAATTGTGTCACATTCGCATTTTGTACACACGATCTTAATAAATATATCTTAGTTGTGATAACCCTAGCTGCCCTGAGAAGCTGGCATAAAAAAGGCATTCTAAAAAGAACGACTAATCGAATTAAGAATTCGTAGTATGCGAACGGTATGATTGTGTGTATCGCAGTGTTTGGTTTCTCGTGTGTGCGTTAAAGCCAACAGCTACACTGCAAATCATTAGCAGGATAGAGACGGCTGCGGCAGACCACACTCGCTGTTTGCATTTGTAATTAATACACTGTTTGTACTTCTGATTTACGATAGCGTCCGTTGTGCACTCCTAATGTGTTAATAGCTTAGAAAATTAACATTTAAATTTCTATACGAAATTGTGATAGTAATATCGCTAACTAATTGCTTTTCATCGATACGATAATATGTTTATTCATGAGACTGAAAGGATATGAGAATAAGCACCTATGTTTATGATTTTTTCTGATGTTAGTCTGCAGTTTTGTATTTATTAATTACTGTTGCGATATTAGACTGTGAAAAACATAGAAGGATTATCGGAGTCCTGAATTGGAATAGGCTTCAGAATTATACAATAGAAAAATGATGCCATCAAAAAGAAAAGTCATAAAAGTATTTTTTTTAAAGTCATTAGGAACGATAAAACTGAGGACACTATTTACTGAGACGTTCCTAAGTTTAACCGACGACAGGTTTGTTTGCACTATGTTTACTTTATTAACAATACTAGCTTGCTAGTGCTCGCAAAAGAACTAAAATGATAAGTTGAGGCTTACCTTTCACGGTAGACTTAATCATGTCCTCCTCTACTAAAGAAACTTCTATTTAATCATGTAAACCCACTGAATCCAGTCAACGTACTTTTATTATTTGCTCGTACCATAAGTTTATATTGCACTCCAAGTTTTAATTCACTTCATCTATATCTTACAACGACGGTACATTTTATTCTAGGTAGCGCTATTAAAATTTATTATGCAGATTTATGATGCAGTTAATACAAAGTACGGTAAGTGAGAATTCAAACTGAAACATGTAGCGCCAAGGAATGTTAACTTTAGTTGTTTCAAATTGAACACATTTATTATTTCAAATAAATGTGGTGTGGAATGAGGGCAAACTATGAAAGGCATATTTCTACCTAAATGTCACTTGATTTTAAACGTGTTAGATTTTCTATATACCATTTTATTTAAAAGTTAGTAAGGATTACTTGAACAAAGGTCTAAGGGGGAGGCCTTTGTACAACAGTGGACGTCTTCCGGCTGATGATGAAGACATGAGGACGAATACTTTGATGCATAATTTTTAGATTAAATTTTTTATTTTGTATATATTTATTTTTAAGAAGTGTAAATAACCTTGTAAATAAAATAAGAATTCCTTGCTACTTATAAAAGATGAAGAAAGATTTAGATCTTTGTTTGTGTGTCCTTTGTAGTAGCGAATTGGTTGGTAAGTTTTATACAAAAAGAAAATTGAAAATTATCAAAACATGGCATCAAGAACACGTACAAAAACACCACCGTTTAAATAACTGGAAAGAAAATAACTAGTCTTGGTCTAACTTTATTTTCCTGCTTGTAAGAATAGTAACTATACAACTGATGATTTTAACTAAAAATACAAAATCAAGTTTTAAAAATATACCTCTACTATTAAAAATAAATTTGGAGGATATACTATTTGCCTACCATGAGTAGTGTTTTGAACTTACATATCTTTTATACTTTATCATTATCGTCATCAGCCCGAAGACGAACATACACTGTTGAGCAAAGACCCCCCCAGAACTTTATACTTCCCTTTAAAAATAGAATATGATTTCAGTAAAAAGGTTTTAATTTATAATGCTTTGTACAAAAGCTGTTAGATTACGTCACTGGTGTACTGTAGCTGAATAATAAAGTAAACCGCAGGAAAATTGAAGTCGTGGTTAAGTTATAAGTGAACAAATGTACTAGCAGGCGCTGTTTAATAATAACTACAGTTACTGACGTGAACACGTGCACATCTGTGTGTGATGGTCTGAGCTGGTGTGCTCTGGATTACGTTGTTAATCAAAAGAACAAAACAATTTTATTTTCTACTTCAAAGATCGTGTTAAACTTTGAATGCATGAACATGAAAACTTGTATGTAGTGATGATATGCTTAGTTAGAAGATTAGGCTGAATTTTTTTTTGGATTGGTAACAGCATGGATTTGTTCAGTAGTAATAGTAGTATTCATATACTCCTTATACGTACACCGAATGGTGTACAAGGACTTGAAGATGTGTCGGTCGTCCGGCATCGGGATCTGAACGAGGCTAACACTGGGGTGACGAGACTAGCATAAAAAAGGAAGAGTTGTACCCGAAGTCGGGTTGCGGATGATGATGATGACACTCTTTAATCCAATACCATTATAAGCACCAGCAACAGCGCGCCCGACTATTGCAAAATATTCGATATAAATTTTATTTTTATGCCAATCCTTCGTTTCGTTTCCTTAAAACAGAAATCAGCTGAAAATCACGGCGCAGAATGTAGCACTGACAAAGGAGTGTGCTACGAACTCAATGACTCCTAGGGGTGTGTCTTGCTCATTTTGGTTTGGTGAAAAATTGTGAGCCTTCCCCCTTGGAGGTCCCTAAGTCAGCTCTCAGCGACCCCTGTACTTGGGCGTGGTGTCAGTTCGACGTACAATTTGCATTTTTAGCGAAAGTACGTAGACGCACGTCCCGAGCAGACGGATTGTGCGGGAGACGAATGATCCTCTGACGCAGATCGACGCCAACCTATGTTTACGAGATTTTTGAAATATTGTTTAACTGTGCGTAAATGTCGAGTCCTAAATTGTATGCAATTAATATTGCATTAAACAAAAAACCGTAATTCTTTCACCGCATTGTTCTATTACGAATGCGAATGTATGCGAACTAAATCTATAAACATGATTTTCTAAAATTCTTTAGTAATTTAGAGGTTAACTGATTAATATACATTGCAAACGTGCATTCTGGCCTACAAGATTGTATTTTTAAATTTTATCACGCGCTGTTTATCGTTTAAAATAGATTGTCAATTGTAGTGTATTACTTTCAGTTACATAATTAGGACAACGTTACGATTAATAGGGTGTAATCGGAATAAATCGGATCTGACAATATGATTATATATAAATAATACAGCAAGCCGAGCCAGGAGTATTAAAATTTAAAATAATATTATTTCATCTCACGTTGTTTAAAAGCAATAAAAATCCTAAAACTTAGTTCAGCTGTAAAAGTTGAGCTTTGCTTCGAGCTTACGCGGCCGAGTCAAGTGGAACGCACCCGACCCAACAAGGAATAGGCGTGTGCGGAATGCATAATAAAGTAGGAGATTAAAAACTACAAAACCTTGTCAATAGCAGCGCTGTGACACTTGACAACTTGGCGGCTGATTAGGACATCGCTTCTCTCATATCGTTATAACAAGTATGTACTGCTATTAGCATTATATTAACAGTATACAATTATACATAGACGAAAAACATACCTACATATCTACTACTACAATATCTATACTTCTTCTAATCGTGAGGTTGATGAACAACCTGGTGTCAAAGTTTAAACCGCCTGTAGGAAAAATTTCTCAGGTTTGCCGGTTTCCTCACGATGTTTTCCTTCACCGTTTTTAGAAACTGATAACTAATTTATACCATAGTATGCACATGAATGCGAAAAGAAATTGGTGTGTGCTGGGTTTTGAACTTACAATTTTTGACTTGCGAGTCCAACGGTCGTACCACTCGGCTTCTATTCAGAATACCGTATAATTTGTAAGAGCTATTTATTTGTATGGATAAACATACCTACTTACAAATAAAGTTAAGTCAAGATTTCTAGACGGGCAGATAGTTATATGCTTTATTAATTACCGCCATTGTTCAAACATACTATGGTTAAAGATAGGTATTTAATTCTCTTATAAGAATTCTAAAAAAATTACTTACAGTACTGTGATTAGTAACTACATTTATAGATTTTCTAGGTTATTTAACTGGTATTGCAGTAATATCAGTGTTTTCTAATTACGAAATACTAGATAACATTGCAAGTTAATCGCTCTTTAGGACCGAGTAAAGAACGAATTTTAATTTAAAATAATTTCTTATATACTCTCTTAGACTTAATAATAATTACATACTCATAGGTTTATGTAACTTTAATTCAATGTTTCAATGCGCCATGGCCTTCTCTCTGACTATTTTAAGATTTACCTTTTAGTTAAAATCATAACTATATAAGTAAAAAGTTGTACGGATACGTATTTCTAATAAAGGTGAGGCTAAAAATGACTATCGATTGAAATCAAACTGGTTTAGTTCCGATGCAAGATTTAGTTCCCTCAAGTAATTCTACTTACGGGTTGTCAATTGCCTTGAGAGCCGACGATACCTTATTTAACTCGTCTCAAAACGGAAGAAAATGTTTGGCAAGGAGATTCACGAACCATAAAGCAATATATTTTTTTGTAATCTAGTCTAAAGATGTCTCGAACATTTTGATCGCATGAATTTTTAATCTGCTGGCTACAAAAAACGGTGTACAAGAATAGTCTCCCGTTTCGGAAACCATTAATGTAAGTGCATGGTTCCTGTATCGAGCCCATCTCTCTTCGTCGGTATTACGGCGTGAGACTGCAAGTGCTCGTCTTTACTCTTCATCAATGTAATATTGTGATGCTAGTTTGAAAACTTTTAAGTTATATACTCGCCGGAAAACGCCGGGAGAAGTTATCGTAGCTAGGTGATTATATATGTCTGTAATATCATCTCTTGCTTTACATTAATCGTGATAGTTTCACACTTATATTATAAAGGCAAAAGTTTGTGATTGTGTTGGAATGTTCGTCACTTCTTCTCGCTCAAACGGCTGAACCAATTTTGACAAAATTTGGTATAGAGGTAGCTGACAGTCTTGATTAATACTTAGGCTATCCTAAAACAATGTAGCGGATTACACCGCGGGGCGGTGCTTTAGTCAGTATAAGTGGATTTCTTTTGTTCTAATTAGTTAAATCAATAAAAAATATTATTTTTTTAAAACGAAATAAGCCCTGGTTATTAATGTTATTTATATGCGTCTTTCGTAAAACATTTTTGTATAAGTTAGTTTAGTAGGTAAAATCTACCAATAAAAAAAAAAATTGAACACTATTTATTAGAAAACTGTTTCAACGTGCCTGTATCGCGAAACAGTACAATTAATAATAATTGGGTCGTTTCGTTTCTCCACTGAACACGTATGTGTACACTTATTTACAGGAAAGCAATATAATAAGCATTTTTCAAGCGGGCCGCGAAGTCTCAGGTGTTGCCGCATCTACATATCGAAACGAGTGTGATCAGAATCGAGATGCAGTTTTATTGTCACTCCTACCGAGTAAAGCTATGAAATTTTATTGCTTTCTTTAAAATTTTCACGGAATTCACACACGTTACAATCGTGCAAACGTTCGTGCAATAACTATCGTATCGCGCGAAGAAGATGCTCTACAAAATGACTTCTTCGACACCAAATATGACACTGTACATGAAACAAAATATATGGAATTTACGACCGTCTTACGAATAAGGATGTACATAAAACCATATTTTACACATTGGCATGGAGTAAGGTGGAAGTAAACGCGGGTTAAGCGAACGTGTTTAAATCTCAAGTGGATGTTTGGTTTTCACATAAACACATATTTCAGAGCACGAAAGAGGTGTCCAAAATTGTATTAAATATTGAAGGACATTTGACTATCTAAACAAAGATGATCGATTAATGTGGTCCTTTTGACCTTAATAAAATTAACATTTTTCTAACGAAAAGGTTTCAGCTAGTTGCAGTTTCAGATTTAGTTTTTAACAGTAAAATCTGGTCTTTTAAGTCGATTATGATACAGTAACACTTTTTTAGTTATTACGGTAGAAGTGGGTACTAGATAAGTCGTAGGTCGAAAATATGTTCCCACAATAATAGTGGCAAAACGATGCATGTTCTTGTACAAATAACGCTGATTGTAGACCGACAATTTACCACAATACATATAAGTACAAACATTTCCACCACACGATCGCACACCAAACACCACAAAGTAATATTCTAACAATGTATTGTTACATTATTAATACCTAATGTCACATAGTGAATAAATCTCCAAATTCTATCGTGTTTCATGTACAATGTTTAACCCGCGAACGTAAGAGGAAATGAGCGTCTGTATCTAAGGATTCACACGCGAATGGGCCTCGGTGCAGATTGTTAGGAAATGTGGCGTAACTAACGTAGCTAATGTCGTATGAAAGGGGCTGCTATTGCTTTATCTCAATCGCGGATTCGTGTGACGTGGGGAGTCGGCCGTGTGTAATGATTAGTGGGGTTATGTGTGACTTGAGCTATTAGCTGGGATATCACTGTAAGTGGATTTTTGTTTTGTCTTTTGGTTTGTATTGTTGATATAAACAGGTTTATTTTCCTGATCAGCTATAAGGCGTTAACCTCACGGGAGTTTTGCTCAGCGCAAATATGTGGGTGTTTTAGAGTGTATTATTCAATTTAAAAAGTCATAATTTCCAGTATAACTAAAATCACCGAACACAATAACACAGTAAGTTAAAATTATCGTTTAAAATTATATTACCTACAGTGACCTACACGAATCATCAGTATTTAAAAAGCCATATACCTACCTTATATGAATATCTGCAAACGCGATGCATCAATTAAGTAATCTTTGACCATGGAGGCCGAGCGGCCATACATCAATCAGCCTTGTCGGCGTGACGAGGCTGCAATCAAATAAAATTTAACTCAAAAGCCGGTAAGCTCTCGCATATAAGCTGTTTATTGCGTTTGTACGATCACTTGTGATATTATACCGTTTTATGAAAGGAGCACGTTTATTTTATGAAATTCATTTATTTGATGATGTTCTGATGAGTACGTATGAATTTTCCGATAATTATCGTTGTACATTAAAATTACGTAAGCTTAATACTTGACAGCTATTCAGGAGTTTGGGGAAGTAAACATAACGTAATATCACGCCTGTATCGGGGAAGGCAGAGGCGTACATATAGTACACCCCCATTTCGCCAGTTAGGTTTTTCGGTCCCAATGTTATTATATCGGGACCGTACAGGGGGCGAGCCTATTGCCATCAATCGGGCACAAATTTGTTTGAATTACCCAACGGAAAAAACCCAGTAACACTTTGCCCGACCCGGGATTCGAACCTAGGACCTCGTGCTCAGCAGTCGCGCTTAGCAACCACTAGACCAACGAGGCAGTCAGTAAGCTTAATACTTGACAGCTAGTCATGAGTTTGGGGAAGTGTCTATGAGAAGCCAGTGTAGTATTGATAAGGGATGACTTCCATGATATTGAACGTATAGGAAAATGTATTGCAAGGGATTTAGCTTGCATTGTGCAGTATACTATAATTTTAAGAATTGTGAGACTAGTTATTTATATCTTCAACGTCACCAAAAGCAGCGATAGCCGAGTATGACCGTTGGACTGTCAAGTCAAAGGTCGCAAGTTCAAATCCCGGCACGCTCCAATGTCTTTTTAAATTCATGTGCTTACTATAAATTATTTAATTATTGCTAAGAACGGTGAAGGAAATCATCGTGAGGAAGTCGGCGCACCTGAGAGATTTTTCTACGGTGTGTAAAGCTATGTCAGTGGCCTATAGACGGTTTAAATTTTGACACGGTTGTTCATCAACCATTCGATAAGAAGAAGAACGTTAAAATTCTAGCTATCAACTGGTGCTCGATAAAATGGTTTATCAATAATCCACTCAATACATACATACATACATACATAAAGTCACGCCTGTTTCCCTGAGGGGTAGGCAGAGACCACGGATTTCCATTTGCTACGATCCTAATCCACTCAATATGAGCGTGAATTTTTTGCGAAAGAAAAAACCACATGTCAGCCACACTCTGAGTTGCGATTACGGCAGCTTGTCTACTTATTTAAAGGAAGTACTTAGATATTATAAAATATTGATTACCGGAGTAGTAATATTCCGATGAAAAGAAGAAAAAATTAAACGCCTGTCAGCGTAATGGGCTTTACTTACCCAATATTCGAAATTTTATTGAATCATCATCATCATCAGCTGGAAGACGTCCACTGTTGAACAAAGGCCTACCCCTTAGAACGCTACAATGAACGACAACTTATACGGTATATAATATATAAGTAATATATTAATTTAAATACTTGAAGCCGTGCGTCCAACGGCTCATTTATTTCCAGTCATTGAGGATTGCCGTCCCACTGAAGTAAGAGTGTATCTTGCCAATTCATGTGGCATATTACGTGGCTACAGGTTCTTATAAAATCATATAATTATGAAATCAAATTAGAATACCGCTGATAATAATGAAGTATAATCCAGAAGATATTATCTAGACAATAATACTGCCAATGAAGTCTCATCATATGATCATAGTACGGAAACACTATTTCTATGGGTACTAGTATTAGGTACAGGTATGAACGATCTGTCGGTACGGATTGATAGCTTGAAGCTAGTGATATTAAATCTTCGAGCTACCGTAACCTCTATGGAAGACAGGCGTGACTGTATTTATGTACGAAAGTATAAAAATAGAGAGATGGAAAAAATTTAGTAAAAATTAAGAAACTTTTGCCTATTTATCATCATCATTATCAGCCTGTTAAAATCCACGGCTGGACATAGGCCTCTCCCAAGGTTTCTACTCCTTAGAGCCCGGTCTGCTACTTTATGCATCCAGTTATTATTATATTGATTATTCAGTTTTTGTACATTGTGGAATGTTTACAGATGAACCTGAACGGACCTACTGTAAGTATACATTTATTGTGTAACTCGCAAGTTTCGCTTATTTAAACCCTCTGTGTGTGGTTCATTTGTTTGAAACAATATCCGGAAGTAGCCGCAAGCGAGGACGGCGGACATCCTTCTAATCAAGTGCCTTGGATCTAACTACCTTAATTGTTCGTAAAGGTACTCGGGCCCTATAACTTAATACCTCATAGTTAACATGTTCTCGTGTACATGTTACTTGATATTAGTTTCACTTGTATTCGTCGGTACTTGAATTTGGAATTTTCCGAACTTATAAGAGCAACCTTAGTCACTTAAATAATTGATTACACCTTTTTATGCTCCTTGTATCACGACTTTATCGAATAGGTATTTATTTTTATTTTAAAAAACGTCGCCCCACACTAGGAATTTCTCCTGTATCGTGGGTGCGTTTCACAAACATGAAATATTCACATACACAAACACCCAGACTCGGGACAAACATCTGTGGTTCGCACAAAGTTTTGCCCCGTGCGGGAATCGAACCCACTGCGCTAATCAGGTCGTCTATTTAAAACTTGCTTAGATGGAAAGAAACAAAATCAATTGACAGAACTGCAATTCTGTATTCAAAATTATTATCTAAGGCTTAATTAACCAAATAATATTTTAATTTAAAAAATTATAGGAGTTCACAACGTTATATAAAATTTTACGAACTTAAAAGACTGCATTTCTATTTTGTTTCGGGGCTTGATCACAAACAGATTATTATTTCGGTAGCAGTTTGAGTAACCTGAAAGTTTTGCCGAAGTTGTATGCAAGCACGGCGAAAGATATAACACCGTTCCAAACATCAGGAGTATACAGTGTGTCAGGCGTAAAACACAGCTGTGGTAGCTCCAACATCTGACAGGCGAAGCGCACCATCCCCGGAGAGTGAAGAAGCACATTGTAGCAGTAACTAAACTAAACACTATTAGTTATATAATGTGCTTAAAACTAAGAAGGAGGCCTTTGTTCAACAGTGGTCGTCTTCCGGCTGATGATGATGCCCGAAACTGCTGTACACCATTTGTCATCTATCCCAGAATTACAGAAGAAGAATTGAAATCACGGCCTAAACAGCTTAGTGCAAGTTCTTCCAGCTTAATTAAATCGCTATCGCAATCAATGATTATTGTTTGTTAAAATAATCTACACTATACAATACATTTAATATACTTTGAAACACTTTACCGCACTCGTTAAGAAAATTAATACGGCAGAAGAGAGTTTTGTCACAATACCTCATTTTACCCGAGCTATCTATGCCGCCCACGTCTGACATTATAATTTGACAAACAAAGTCAAATCAAACACACAATGCGAATAATTCACGCCTATTAACTTCATTCAATTTATGTCTGTAATCGACAAAGTCGCAATTCATCGAGCAGCTCGCACCACTGGTTTAAAATGTATTGGTTGTTGTGAATTATCGTCACATGTCAGCCGCCTGTCGCTGCCAGATCCGCGAGAGATCGGGACGGTTGACGTCACTAATACGGGCCGTCATGCTATCTCAAGTACACCTGTGTGTTGTATATTGATGAATTGCTTTGGGCATGCGTTCGTCACAGGATAGGTGACGCTTAGTGGTGTACATGTGTGCAGTGCATTGCAGGCATTAACAATACCATAAAAAAATTGGTTGGAATCGGTGCTCTTAAGTGCTTTGTCTATCTAACGTATCATCAGATTTTACTAACTTATATCACAACTACAGGAACTTTTGATTTTCATGTGAACTTTATATTGATCAATATTCACGTGTCTGTCAAAAGATAACTGCGTTGTCCCTCTGATCGATGTAATTTTTTTTTTGTTAATTGTAATTATGAAGGAGAAGTATAATTATTATATAAGTGAAGTTTAATGGTATTATTCTATGGGAGCTTCATCTGCTAACAAACTGCTCTGTAGTTTGTCAGAAGAAAATATTGTTTATAATTATTATTATTATTATTTCAGCCATGATCGTCCCACTGCAGGGCAAAGGCCTCCCTTTCCTTCCGAAAGGCCTTTGTTTATAATTACTTAATGAAATTATATATTTATTTATTATAATTACTAAATGAAATTATATTAATACTGCATGTGTCTAGCTGCGCCCCGCGGTGATACCCGCTCGGGTTTTTAGATACAAAGTAGCCTTTGTGTCAATTCAAGGTATCAGCTACCTCCATACCAAATTTAATCAAAATTGGTCCCGCCGTTTGTGCGTGAAGAGGTAACTAACATACAAACTTTCGCCTTTATTAACCGACTTCAAAAAAAGGAGGAGGTTCTCAATTCGACTGTATTTTTTTTTTATGTTTGTTACCTCATAACTTTCGCTTGGGTGAACCGATTTTGATGATTTTTTATTTATTTGAAAGCTGGTGCCTCCCGTTTGGTCCCATTGCAATTTGATTAAGATCCGATCAGTACTTTTTCAGTAATTCTTAATAATTCTGTTTTTTTTCACGTTCTTTACTACATTTTTCTATGATTGTTCTCCGATTTCTGCGGTTTTTTTACTTTTTAGTGCTTTTTAATTTGTTGTGAAATAGCTTTGTTTTGAAGTCGGTTTTTTTTGTTAAAATTTTTGTTTTTATAATATTAGCGCGATAACAGAATAAACTTTTTCATTTTTTTTCATTTCTTGCATGTTTGTAATGTGTAGTATTTTAGTTCCACACTAATCCTCGTCAGCCATGTATCATGTCATGTCATCAGGAAGATTGGAGTGCGGTCAAAGGCCTTGAAAGTATTTTTTTTCAGGAACTCGTTGGTTCCATTCGAAAAGCTCCTGTAATCCTATCAGATAGTACGTCCTCTGCAAAAATGCCGAAATTTCGGCTATTCCAAGAAGTTCATTCACATCATCTTTTTTTATAATAGGCCTGACATTCTCTTTGTTCAATAAAATTTAAGGATATTACTAGTTGCTTTAAACCGGCTAATATACTTATAGCTTTTGAGTGAGTGCCCAACAGGGTCCATATTGATCTTTTACAATTTTTTTTCTACCATCTCTGTAACATATGGAATGCAATAAATGATTGAGTATTGAGTACCTAATTAACTTAATGACAACTTAGGTTGTTTACCTTTTCATTTGTATATCCCATTTGATACAATAAAGAAAGATAGAGATAAATAATTATTAGGAGACATTTATTTATTTGATATCATTAAACATAAGTGTTCTGAACAAATTTGGAATTTTAGACAACTACGGACAATTTCTAAACAAAAATCTAATAACCTTTCTCCCTGAAATCTCCTTGAAATAAGATTTCATACAAATAACTTCAGGATCAAAATTTAAATCCTATTTTGAACTATGGAGTAGGTATGTTTCCAAGAAATCGGCTTAAATATAAAGTACATTTCATTTTGCGCGTCTAAAGTTCTTAGAGGTACTGGTATATTCCAGCTATTCAGGATATAAGCCAGGACTTAATCCAGGTTCTGATAATACTATTTTTCCAATTAAAAAGATTTTTTTATAAGAATTAAAAGTAAAATTCCAAATGTTTGGCGTTATTTGGTTTCAACTAATGTGATAAAAAGGTGCCTTAATCTACTCTGTCAACGTTCATTGATATACTGACTACAGTGACTATATAGAAACAAAGATTAAAATGTAGTACCTAGTCTCATTTTGGATTAAGCAGATATGCTTGTTATTTGTTTATAAAGAATATTTACATACAAATTATAAAATAAAACGATCTCTATGTGAGCTTTGCATCGTAAAAGTGAAATCCACACTACCCTGAAACTGAAATTCTAAATCAGATTGACTGAAATTTAACATCTATGTATCCCATTCAGAAAAAAGGTTCGGTTGGCATTCATAAACACTTTGGGTCAATTGTATCTCTAGTATCGGGTTCCAGTCGATCGCTTTCTGATAGCGCGGTATCAGTATTTTTTCTCGTGATCGGATCTCGGGCCGAATCTTTGTGGGCGGTCGACTCGCTTGGTCCTACACGCTTATTTGAATCCCCTTTCTAAGCGACTTCCTTTTCTGTGAGTGTCAGGTAATTATCTGTGTGGCATTCCAATTTTACGATCGAACGGTTAATTCAGTTTAAATCTCTTCGTCTAATACGTACTCGGCTGTAGGCAGTGCCTAATCCCAGTCCCTCCGAGCCAGTTCCCGAGTCTCGGCGCTCGAGTAATGTGGAATGGGATTCTTTATTTACGTTTACATTCAACTAAGCAAATGCTTTAATGGCCTTTACACATTTTCGAAGCTGACTAATTAGAATTGAAATTTAATGTGAGGTACGTGAGTTTGGAGTTTAGGCATGCTGTTTTTTATAATTAGTGGAACTGAATTTTTGTTGGTGTAGAAAATGTTTGAGCTTTAAGCAAACGACAATGATCTTTATAACATAAGTAGTGTATTTACTTTTCTTAAAATTAAATTAAAAACAATTTTAATGATTCTAGTTTCTGTCTCCATCAAATTGAATCGTCGTATCAGTAAATAAAGTTCCGTGCCAACTCATCAGCCGCAGTGGGCTGGGATCTGATAAAAGTTGTCGGAAACTTTCTTTTGCGATATCGCCACCTTCGTCATGTAAATTGGACAAGTTGTGGCCGAAACTGATGCTTGTTTCATTAGTAAATATAAATTAGCTCTTAATCTGACCAATTCTCGTACAAAATTGTTTTCACCGAACCGAGGTCCGGTTCGTTGCGGAACATGGCCACTCGGGTCAAGTATCCTGAGTAACTCTTACGCAGGTACAGGAGACACTGATGCCGAAGATAATCTAAAAAAATCTCTCTCTTTAATACATTATACAAGAAGTTTCCAGTCAAATATATACTTTAAAAGTTCAAGTGTGTTCTTCATAGAACGCTTCGGCGAACCTTTCCTGTAACAAACACGTATTGTATACCTAATTTTGTGTCTCGCAAACTTAAATGAAAAAGCGATGTACCGGATCAATATTCCATTTTCATCTAAGTGAAAAGTTCTACTAAATCTCGCTATAATAAAGCGTACATGTCCAAAGTGCTCGATTGCCTTTAAAGGATTCAAAGTTTTTATTGAAACGAAGCAGATCCAAAAAGTAAACAACTGTGGATACTTTTATCCTTTTCAACCCGGTTAACCCGTAAACCATCTCAGTTTAAGGAGGCATTAAATCGCAACTCAAACAAGAACCGTTACACTGAAGTTAACTCACATATTGCTTTGTGTCACGAACGCTAAAGCGAACCGAGTATAGTTGAAGAGATGCGGAGTTGGAGTGAGATGGGGGATGCTAGATGGGAGAATGGGTGTGGAGGGTGTAAAAGGAGAAAAACTACATCGCTAAAAGTGAATGCGGTCGAAAGCCGCGCTTATTTTCAGCGCTAAGTGCATGGATTTTTTCAAGTGAAGCTATAAGCACGCTAGGTAGCTATACCGCGCGGCGTCGCGGCGCCCGCCGTACCTATGGGAACGATGCAGTACGCATTTCAACGACAAAAGACCTGTTTACGTCACCGTATATTTTTATATCACACTACTTCAATTATAGTTCTAAGGACTTGTAAAACCGTCGGCTGCAACTCAACTCATTTAAGACAAGTATGCTTAAATATTTAAACTTTAAAATCTGCATATTTTGTTAAAATGTCTGCACTGATAGCCGAGTGGTGCGACCGTTGGACTGCCAAGTCAAATGTCGCAAGTTCAAACCCCGGCCAGAACCATGTTTTTTTCTAATTCATATGTGTATTATAAATTAGTTATCAGTTGCAAAAACGGTAAAGAAAAACATCGCGAAGAAACCGGTTACCTGAGAGACTAGTAGTAGGAGTAGGCCTACAGGCTGTTCAAATTCTGACACCAGGTTCTTCATCAACCACACCGTACAATGAAAATAAAAGATCTTCATAATACTGTTCATTCATTACACATTCACTCATAGTTCAATTATTAAAATTAATACATCAAGAAACAAATGGTCAACTAACTGAAAATTGTTACAGGTATATCACATGCCAATATCTACAATTAGTCTCTGGTTACGTCATTATTACCAAGTCACTACATATTATTTTCAATAATTAAATTCGAACATATCAATAACTATATCTGGTGGTACATCTACATGGTCATTATTGTGTAATAAATTGACAGACTCCAATAAAAATCATGTTTCACCGCTTATTAAAATTAAGTAATATTTGGTTAATTGCACAAATATGCTGGTGGCTATAGGCCGTGACATCGGATAATAATGGTTTTCAACGTTATATTGAGCGGCCAATTGACGGCTCATTATAGTGGTCTGCTTTTAACAGAGTAGCCAGAGAACTGGAGTAGCCTAGCAAACTTTGCTAATATGAATACAGGGAATCGATATTAGATATTCAATTTAATTTAATGAACTGATCTTAACTCTTGGTAGATGTATATACTGTATGGTTCTGAGGTTATAATCAAATTTACGTTTCCTATCTTACTTTTCATTATATTGTGTCTCTTGCCCAGTTGTTTCTAACATCTTTGACCAAACCATCAGCTCGACGTGCTTTTATACTAATAAAAGCAAGTTGAGTTGAGGTTAGGAAACGTTAAGAAGTCAGTATTTCTTTTTCAGAAGGCCGCCTTGACCAGGAGCCCAGTCTAACTTCACATAAGGCCTTGTTGACCTGTCATTTAGAAATTGCAATAGGAGAAAGGAAATTTCGCAGTAGATGAATGCGGGCAGTGAGCACAACCTGATGGCTATCATCTTGGTTATTACACCAAGTTTCGAAAGAAGGGATTACAAATAAACGGGATACCTTGAGAATGTGGATTTCGTAAATAAATGTACTAAGAGACAAGCCTGGCTGTTAGTATTATAATGTCGACGTTAACGTGAAACTCATCCCATCAAACGCCCTACGCACATCATAATTGTGTTACACGACTAACTAATCCCTGTCCAACGGAGCGATTGATGCATTATTCTGATACAATGCCCGTTAATATAGTATGCTTGTGTGTATTTTGTGGGAGCGCAGTACCTGAAACATCACCATTACTTCCACCTATCAATCTTGAAGCATGAGGCTTGTTAATTGTTGCTGGAAGAAGTTGCAAGAGCCAACTTTATTTAGAAAATATTTCAATAATTTATATATTGTGTTAGGTTACTTAACAAAATTAAAGATCAAGAAAACTGAAGTATAAAAGTATTACTATGTATTTCTTAAAGAAATGCCTCTGAGAGGATAACTTAGGAACAGAAAATGTGAAAACCAGTGAATAGTTAAGGTACAAAACAGGTGATCATTCTTCAATGAAGATTACGTTTGTTCAATGATCTTCAAACGGCTGAATAAATCGCAATGAATGATAACCAAAAACTATCTATGAACCATAATATATACCAGTTACCGAAAACCGCATTAAAATCGGTCAAGCCGTTTCGGAGAAAATTGGCAGGAATCATTTGTGTACACACATACAAACAAACAACCTCTCATCCAAAACGCATACACCAGCGTTCTGTCGTGGGTAAAAATTCAAATATTTTTGCAGCTTTAGTTTATTATTATTACATTCGTTTAACTAATACAATTTATTGGAGTTACGAACTTCAAACTCAGAAATATAAAGTGCTCATTGAATCCACAAAGTTTTTATCACCGGATCAGTAACCAAATATCAAATTACTTATTCAAATTACCTGAGCTTATTTCGTCGTTCATTGAATAATGATCTACTACGAGAGATGTAGATGTCAATTAAATATTGTTATTTTTATGGAAGGAGAAACATTAATATGCATAAATTTCCACAGTGTAGTCATTATAAACATTGGATTCAAAAGTAATAATTGCATTATTTAATTTTCGACGTTATCGGCTTTGATCTCCACGAAATAATAACAATAATTTATTTAAACACAATATTCTAGTACAATAAAATTAATTACAAAAACATCATGAACCAAGATTAAACTTATGCACTATATTTATCAATTCCTCTAAACCCCACACTAGGATTCGGGGTCAGATTCTAGGGTCGCGCGGGGCGGATAATATTTACGTTACGATTGTGTGTATTTTATAGAACCATTTTAATTATTTGCATGCCTCTATTTCAGGTGACATAAATGTATTGGTCTTATAACAAGAACTAACAACAGTAACTTGTGTACCATATTCCTAGCAAATAAATGAATAATGAGTAGGTACTAAATTGTGGGATTAAAACACTGAAAAAATATAAGGTCCCATAGCTAGTAAGAGATCGGTTACTTTCAGCTTACCTTATAAATTAGAAGTAGAAACCAACAGGTTGTTTATTTAAAGTGCGCTTCAAGAAGTTAATTAGATGAGGGAGACCAGCCAAGTTTAATTTGTTCTTAGGAATTCGTGACATTGCCAAAAAAGTCATTATCAATGTTTTTAAGGCCCCTTGAGAGTTTTCTTTAAAAATAAGGTAATTTCTATAGCGTTGTATTTAATCGGGCGGTAATAATTAACCTAATTTATAGAGCCTCGGAAGCCGTCAAGAAATTTCACAGTGCTAGGTAGCTAGGAGGATATCCTAGGATTCTAGCCGGTGGGAGTCCTGCATACGCCTTCATCCACCTCAGGACGGAGGATATCTATCCAGGATTTCCCCAGGAAACAAAAAAAAAGCAATCGTAATAATGAAGTCACAGAAGTGTGTTCGGTTTATTCAGTGAGAATATTTTCAATAACAATAAATAATATAAGGTTTGCCTTATATTTCATGCTTCGTGCTTGTCTTTGTTAAGTTGATAGGTGAACGCATCAGTAGATACGAACGCCCTCCAGCCCTTTCACGGTTTTTCTGAATTAGAAATTAGTAAGTTAATAATGCCTCTAAGATTCAGCCGTAAGAATATCCATGTAGATATTTGCCTGGACATTCTTACTAAGTACCTATTCAGTTAAAAACGCTTCAGTACGGGTAGTGGCAGTTTGCTATCTAGCTGGTTACAGCTCTATAAAGTCGCCCATTTCCTCAGCTGTCTGTTAAATCTTACGAGAAGAAAACCCTCTTTACTACGATTTTATTCACCAGCAACTACTTAAATTAATTACTAATGTATGAACATAGTTGTATTAATTAACTATTTATTGATGTTTAAATAGATTTTCTGTGAGTTATCATTCGGATAATATTCTTCTTGACCTTTCAAAGCTCGTATGATAGGGTTTGTGTAAAAAGCATAGTCTGCTGTTCTATATAATACAAATATTTTGTTTATTAAAAACCGTTTACATTAAGCCCCTTTTATCGACCAAAACAATGTAATTTCGTCGTTTAAGGTAAATAAAAATAACGTGTTTTTGACATTCATAACGTTATTGTAGGCGAACGTATAAGGGCCGCACCTGTGCCCGCTAACAATGGGCCTATACAATACGCTCGCGAAGTAAACTGAATAACTTTATTTAAGAACACAATAAACCACTTTTTACTAGAAAAGGTCTGAATTGTGTAATGCTATCGTGGGGTCGGATAGGTGAAGAAAAAGAAAACAAAAACCGGTGGCCATTTTTTTGTGTATTTTTTTAAGAAATACTCAGAACAAGAATATTCTTAAATTCTATGGACACTTGTTAGGTATTAGGTCTCGGATTACTTTAATAAGAGTACTTGTGGCGGCTGGTTGTTAGATCAATATTATATGGGATTACATCTTGGATGTTTTGAGTTAGGTAAATGTGTGTGTGTCACAAAAAGGACTTTCTCTGATATCTTTTTTACTGCAAACCACATATTCTTAATTGGTTTTTTAAGCCGTAGCCTATGCACAGTGTTATGTTTGGATAGATTTACTTTGCTGAAGGTATTTTCTTTTACTTCCTAACATGCATCACATGAGTTCATCACGAATTACATTTATCTTCATTATACTTACGGTCCAGTTATAAAAGGGCTGGGTTAAAATTCCGAAACACAGCTGGAATCGAATTATACCCAAAAAGTTTGCTTATTATCGATGCGGGCTGACTTTTCCTAAAAGCTCTTAACAAAGTTGACATTGCACGGACAGGGCTAACTTGGCACACCCTGCGAGTTTAACCAGTACCGATTGGGGTATATTTAGAATTATCAAACCTGTTTTGCCCTATTGCTTGTTTTGTTATGTTTAAAATCAGGCTTCAAAAACTTCTTAATTCTACTGTACGTTACGTACTTATGTGTATAGGCAGAGTATTGTCTTGTGTTTATTTTGGTGAAGATGTGATAAAGGCTTTTAGAGACTTAATGTGGACTAACTATAATAACCTTAAACAGAAATGTACAGCATATTTTTACGAATACATTTTGAATATAATTTTTTATTTGAGTGATGGAGGAATAATTATGCTTGTATCCTTTTTCTTATAACATCACGCCTGTATTCCCCGAAGGGGTAGGCAGAAGTGCACATATAGAACACCCACATTTCGCCAGTTATGTTTTAGGTCCCAATGTAATAGGGGGCGAGCCTATTGCCATCAACCGGGCACAAATCCAGACCCGACCCGGGATTCGAACCCAGGACCTCGTGCTCAGCAGTCGCGCTTAGCAACCACTAGACCAACACACAAGGCAGTGTTTTCTTTTTAATTACCACTTGTTTAAATTGAATGGTTATATTTTCGAAATATCGAATTCTGTCCATTTTAATTATGAACCAATTCTTCATCTTACCGTCCCCGTATAGGTTTGCCTTGTCACTTTCCATGTTGTGGCCCGTTCCTGTTGCGAGCTGTTGTACCCAAGAGTCATTTGATATGCGGCGGATGTCCGGCCCAGTTCCACTTCACTTCAGCTTTTCGAGTGACATTAAATATTTTAGTTTTTGAACTGCCGTACACCTAACCCGTCGATATATTTGAGCAGCCGAAATTCTTGGTTCTTGCTCTTTGGCATAATTATTATGAAGACTCGGGCGATGTGAGCGTTCAAGTGATTTGAGGTACAGGTATAATAGGTATACAAATATACAGGTATAAGGTACAGAAAAGACAACATAATGTACGATTTTTTTGCGAAAGTAACTTGGCTGCGCAATGATTTCTAGCTCAATGCTCTTGAGTTTTACTACTTGCCGAGAACTTGTAAGGAATCGGCATTGCTTCGCCTATAGAGATATGAAGCGAAAAACAAAAGGCAATAGGGCACTTTACCACCTATTGGAAATATATCACTCTGAGGCCAACGTGAATGTTGGTATATTTCGATTTTAATTTTAATTTTATGTGTTTGTGTAATTTATTGTATCTTATATAAAAAAAATGAATAATTCGATAAAAACGAACAATCACACGTGTGGCATACATGGGTTTATAACCAAAAATGTAGCAAAAATTATGCCTAATAAAGAAAACATAGTAAACACCAAACTGGTAATTGTAGGTCAGATTTTCTCTTGTTGAGTTCTGATCCCTAAGTAAGGTAAAAGCCACACCGTCTTAGACAAGTCCACTGATTCCACATATTCAGTACCTTTCACAACATTAGACATAAATAGTGTACTTGACTTTGAAGACTCTAAGTAATTGAAGTGATAAATAGACTTCGATACGTTTTCAATGTTTCCTGCAAAGGCGGCAATAAAGCGAGAAATGGTAGGTATGCCAATGTAGTGATGTACACTCAAGTGAAACCAATACCCGGATCTGGCAAACAGTTCTTATATATATTAATATAATCAGCTTCGATTATAAATGATTATCTATCTATGTGGATGAAATAGGTATGAGTTTAGTTTTATTTTATTTTGAAGGTCGCCATTGGTCCAGTGGTCGCAGTGTGCTACTGCAAAACGTTTGTTAGCAACGTTTTGAGTTGATTCAACATTTCGTGATTCTCAGTAGCAGCACAAGTGGCTTTGTGACCGGTTAGTGGCAAAGGACTCGACCCTTTTACATGGGACATATAACAACTGGCGAGAATTGTTATATGTCCAAAGAATTACCCCTTCGTAGAATTCTGGCGTTATGGTGATAAATACTGTTATATGTATGTATAATTTTAATTCTGCATTAAGCTAGACTGTGGACTTTACAGGGATACCTAAAGAAAAAATAACTATTTGTCAGCACATTTGTGAATGTTAAGCGCAAATAATTTATGTGTAACCATTATATCTATATATATATATAATTATATTTAAATTAGATAACATTTTTATTGGTTTCATAAAACATACTATTTTACAAATATATACAACTTAATTCTAATACAAAATAAAAACAATATATACAAAAATAAAAAGTTAAAAAGCATCAAAGAATTCATCCCCATCGATGTCAACCGGTAACGTGCCCAAAAGACTGGCAGCATTGCCACGTTGAATGGCAATGCTAATTCTTCGGCCAATTCTTTCAGGTTCTAAGCTGACTGCCAAAAATACTTATATCTGAAAGTTATTAAAAAAACGTTTTGTAAAGAAACACGACACGTGCTACGGAAAATAAATAAAATCCAATTTGCAGATAAAAGGGAGCACCGGCAGTGCGTGACCCGTCTACATGAAGCTATTTACTATGTTTATGATGCATTTTAATGTGAACTCGTTATGTAGCCAGCTATAAATACATAACATTTAAGGGACACAAATCCGATAATGGTATAATATTGAGTGTAGTCTCCAGACAAAGGGTCACGACATCTTATGGCTGAAGCGTTCGTCCACTTCATTAAGACATGAATTATGAATAGGGGGCATTAGCATCTATCTAGAGAGCGCGGAACTATGGCCACCATTGTCATGCAGATTGTCGCCGGACGGCGCAGCAACCCCCAATATGAGATGTTTGCAAACAAGAATTCATCGATCGCATCCGCTTGTTACTAATTGTTCTAGGAAATACAAATTCTGATCACACTATGATGGGACATTCACGAATAGACACGTAAGTAAAACCGGAAAATATTAAATGATATTGACTGTCAATGCTTCAAAATAGCTAGGAAGGATTTTTAATAAAAAGGAGTGGTTTCACGATTGGCTGTAAGTACTTATGTTTCTTCTTGTATGCATCTTCAATTATATCTTCGTCAATAGTAAACAAATTTTATTTACGCCTTTTAGTTTAAAAGAATTATATTCCTATAGATGAACAATACTATTAAAGTCGGTTGCTGCTTTTTTAAATGAGTACTTACTACTCCTCCAGGTACGATAAGATTTGCTTCAAGATTTACGATAACACTAGGAACATCGCCGATGAATCACGAATACGTGCAAGTTTCCTCTATTAGCCATTCAGGCGCTCGTCGGCCGTGGTTGTTGTTCTAACCTAACTGAACTTAATCTGTGCGTACTAATAGTTTAAACTTTAACGTTTTCGTACGCTATTATCTAAGCTATTTATATGATCCATGGTATTTAAATACTCCTGTTATCTGGTTATTAATACCAACAATGTATAGAGAAAATAGCGAGTAATTTTTGTCAAAAATATATTTTTGTACCTAATATATTTTTACAGTCAGTGTCGACTAAAATATGAAATTGTCAACCTTTAATATGCGTCCAACAGAAGATAAACAAAGCCTTTCAAGGTTTGAATATACACTTTACAACTCCGTATGAATAGTTCAGAGTCAGTTCACACCACGATTTAATGTCAAAACGACCACATTAACATTTCGTATGCAGTGAAAGTCCCCTCGGTAACCTATATTCCATTGAATGCGAAACTAGGCAACTTTTCGCGATAGTGAAAAGCTACGGAGCTGGAACAGTGGAAAAGTTTAAAAAAACCCAGTTCATTTCAATTTCAACTTTACAGGTGACAATGACAGAATAAAATATAATACAGGTTGGGTTTAATAATGCTTCTGTATGTTCTAGTCTACTTATTATACGGCGATGAATGAATTGCCTATGGTAGTAAAACTAATAACAGTCTGTATATTTCATCTATTGTTTCACCTGATTCGAGTAGAAAATTAATCTCAATGTTAACAATAGACGTTTGTGAACTTGACGAAAGAAGTAACACGAATTTTACGAACATTGACATGTATTTCGTATATCCTTTATTTGCCCAATAGATACTTCAAACTCGATTTCTTTGATTGAATAAAAATCCAGGGGTAACCAACCGTTCCAACAATAACACACCTTTGTATCTAACACGTTATTCACGCACTACAACTACTTCGGCCCCAATGGGAAATACAAAAACGTCACAAAAATACCCTATTCTCATCTATTATACCTCTCATACGTATATAGGTGTCTCAGCACTTAAGATGCAAACACTGGCATCCAAATCGTGATACCCAAGGGAGTTTCAGAATGTACAGAACCAATATTGTGTTAGTGCGCAGTGCACGGGACAAATATGACTCAATAGCATCACTGAGCTTAAACTGTGCCTTTGACGGCCTGGACAAAGACTTCAAAGGGAAACCTCAGTAAGGGTGGACCATTAATAAAATTCTTCGGTGACTTTCCATGTAGCTGTAATCCTCTTTTAATCTTTTTAGAACTGTCGATGTAGGTTTATTGTTTGTGCGACTAAAAATAGTCTGTTTGCTTGCCCTTTGAAATTGAGTATAGTAAAAACTAAAAAGATTATGTTTCTATGATACATAGGCTATTTTTTATTTTGTGTAGGTAATTAATAAACATATAAAAGTTTGTCTGCCTATTAAGTGGCGATCAAAAGCCGAAATATTTTTTTTTTATTCATAAGTCTCGTTTTGTCTATGCATAATTATGAATAAGTGATCCGAGTTTACGTTAATTAATTTTCTAGACTAAATCATTTTTTGAAATCGTAGTATACATATATTTAGCACCGATAAGTACCTGCCCAGGCATTGTATAGGGGTCAGCTGTAAAAAATATGAAATTAATGTTATGAGCCACAATTAAGGGCGTAGTTTACCAAATTTATTCAATGTAAACTCAGCACATTTCATTGTTTGTACAGTTATGTATTACGTGACTACGAGACCACTGGGTTCCTACTAGGCGAGTCCCCATTTGCCTCGACATGTACGCTAGGGTTGTCGCAATGAAAATAACAAAGCCTCAGGTAATTTCGCTAATGCAAGTGGTTACACCCTATCTACATCGCACTTACAGAGGCTTCGCCCGAAGGTACCTATTAAGAGGGTCGACATACGGGATATTGTCAGACCTTCTACGGTTATTTTGACTAAGTGTTAATATTAAGGTGGTATCGCCCTAGGATAGTTTGAATATACGAATAGAGTAAGAAATTGGGAACTGTGCTGCTAATGTATAAGGATACATTTTATATTTTAGCAATAATTTTAAGAAATACTAAGATTTTCAAAAATGACAAAAGGAATAGGTACCGTAAGTTATTATCACCATCTAAAACAGACTATACCGTGATGCGTTGGTAGTTTCTTAATTTCTTTCTTAGTATCGTTTCTACCGACATGGATAAGTAGATTCTAAAAATGAGTAATAAATACTTCATGAAGTTTCCCATGTCATGTTAGTTCACCTAACTTATTTATTTCAAGCAACAAATATTGTTATGCCCAACCCCTGTAGTAATCAAAATGAAAAAAAAACAAGAAAGTTTTACTTTGTTTATATTTCTTTCGCAGGCAATATTATACATTCATATAAGGCCAATAAGTAAAGAAACACTGGCTGCATAGATACATAATTCTTAACCAGTTTAAAAAAAGTCATTACACACACATTCGCGTAAAATATGACTACGAAACTTCCACTTATTATTTTAGATACAGTTTACAAATTATTTCTCATAAATTCAACAATATTATAAACGTTAACAATTTACAAAATTTTCCCTTTTTCAAGCATTTCAGATTTACATTTTAATTATACAGCTATAAAATTTTATTAATCTAAAATAACAAATAATTTAAAAACGCAAATAAATTTTCTAAATGTTTATAACCGCATAGCTACGTTATATTTATGTACATATACATTAACAGTTTATTATTTAAGATATATAATTTTAATGACACTGAGTAGTTACATGTGTATGCGACGTCATACAAACAAACACTATATTTAAGTAGAAAGTATTATACAACAGCAATATAAGTAAGCTCAGGGAAATAAAAACGCTTTAATAAAACATTCGAAAAGGAATTGATATCGTGGGTGTAGGAGTATACTCAAGTAGGTACTGGCACTTTTCTAATAACAACTCAATGATTAGGTATCCTTTCCGTACATTTAAGCATTTACGTTGTTAATACAAGCTGACATCTGATAAAGTGCTAATGACTATTACGTAGTTACAATCACTTATTCAACGTTCATTCACAGTTAACTATAAAACGTACTGCAGTCTTCAATCTAAACGATAAACACCGTAGTGTCTGACGTCCAATTACTGGGACATAGACACTTTTGATTGCCGTACAATGCTGAGCCACGCACAATTTTAAGACAAGTTAATGACAGAAAAGAATTAGTTCAATTATTTTATACGCGATAAATACGTGACGAATTAAGCATTCACGGATTATTTAGAAGTACTTCGAAACAGAAAATTCGAAGTTGGAACAATGAAATTTTTGAAGTCTTAACTTTGCACATGACTTGAAGGAGAAAGTTTAGCATATTGTGGCGAGGACTAAGGCTGTTATTAAAAAGGTTGCGTGCAGGGCGAGGGAGGGCGGCGCGCCGGATGGGGGGCCTCCTCCGCCCAGGAACCCGGCGTCCTCGTCCCGTGGCCCACCTTCTCGCAGTGGACCTTGGAGACTGGAGCGAACGTCGTTCGTCTCTTCGATTGGGAAGTCGCGATCGTCGTCGTCGCGCGACTTGCGGTTTGGCAACTCCATTTCTGTACAGAAGTAAGTTTATTTACTTACGTAGAAGAAAATTATGATCGAATGAATAAGTCGATCTTTGCATACCATACATGATATGAAAATATAATTCAAAATAAATATTTTTAAGAAAGAGTAGATCTGTCAAAGTGATTTATTTTGTTCAAACTTTTATGATGGTTACTATAATACCCGGAAACAACAACTAGCATACAATTACTGAAGTATCCAGTATTTGAACACTAGCAACAAAGCAGATGCACCTCTGTCAATGGTTCACTGACTCCTCTTGTTGTCTCAAGTTTCACCCACAAAGTGGACGAAAGGAAGTTGCACCGTCTTTGTGGGTCAAAGACACGGTGCAACCTTTGTCAATGACGTCACTTACCGTACAACCTAATGTTGCCTTCGGCGTCGCCTATAGAGTTCTTAGATATGCACTTGTAGCCTCCGAGGTCACTTCTCTGTATGTTCCGAATAACGAGACGCATCTGCACGCTGTATGCAGAGCTGTTGATCTCAGTCATCTGGTATTTATCGTTTGATATTATCATTTCACCTGGAAAAAAAGATTGATTATTTTTTTGCGAAATGAGAGAGATGTCTTTTGTTTTGGCGTTTTGTGTGCTAGCTGATGAATATTGAATAGTTTATAAAAAATATTCATCATCACAGGATGATGAATATTTTTTATATTTTTTATTATGCGTTGTACCGTATCTTGCTTACAATTATATGATAATACTAAAACATAGTAACTAAAAGTAATTAACAGTAATCATTGTCTTATTCCAGTGTCCAGCTGCAAGGTTAACTATTAATGTTATTTACAAACCGCAAAGACTTTGGTTTCAGTTGATACAGTCATTTGTTTCATCGCCCTTTATTCGATAGGCACAAGCCTTTCCGTCCATTTATATTCGGCCACTTCCGACCATTGTCCGCCCGATATCGAATTGAAATATTGTTTCGGCATGTCGTGTGCGGAACAATACTCTATATGTTCACATAATGTATAATCTACTTTGCTGTATGTGTTCACAGAACAGCATTCGGTTAAAATAATATTCAATTTCATCCCATGTTGCCATGTCAACAAGCAAATGTTGATTTTGGGGCAAGTGTTAACATTATTCGTTCGTGTTCAATTTGTCAGTTGGAAAGCTTAATGTGCTTCACAAAACAATAGTAATTACAAGGATAAACTGCCGCTTTGCGATTGTTAATCCATTAATAGTCGTGTATGTCGCAACTGAATCATGGTTTGGGGATATGTTTGCCAATCAAAACACAGAAGCTTGTTATGAATATTGGCTATTCATTTACTTTGTTCAATAGGCTGTGGTCGATGTGATAGATACAACTTTGTTATAATTATGATTGCTGGCATAGAACCGGCAAATAAATGAGACTATCTGATAGGTTTGTGGAGTCAGAAAGAATCAAGAAGCGACATGTATTTGATACTCAATAATAATAAATTATTAATATCTTTATGTTACAAGTTCATTTTACAAATACTAGGACAAAGTTTTTACGTGAATAATATGCAATCCGGAAAGAAGCTGAATAAAAAATAAAGTCATCTTGGATTTCCTGCCTAGAAAATCTCTGGATTGAGAGAAAACTATCGGCGGGCATACGAATCTAAACTAAGTCAACGTTTTGAATAATAAATACGTGGCGCGCTAGTGTTTTAGACTGCGCTACACTACTAGGTACTGGTATTACTTTTATGAAATTCTATAACTATGATTCTAAGTTTGATAAATCGATAGAATATGCTTACTTGTTCACCATAACCATTAGAAAATATAAAAAGCATTGTTAGTATAAAATTGGAATGGTGTTATTACTAAGAGCGATATCACCGAGATAGTAAGACACCTTTGGAATCAAAAGATACTTAATTTGCTGTTAATATTCAGTCTGGATTGCTTTTATCTAGAATTATTACAGTTTTTTTTTACACGTGTTAACAATTATCCATTTGATAATACGTACAACTCGTACCAGTTTACGTATAAATAAAACAAGTATTTTTTATATTGTTATGTAACTTATAAAAAACAGTTTCGAAAAAAGTAAAAATAACATGGAATTCTACACAAAAATGCCAAATTTATCATCAGACATCTGCAAAAGACATTGTTATTGAAAGAAAGCGTTCAAAATGCGTGAGTAGATTCTGGCTACAGCGATTCCGTTGAATATTTTCGTTAGCTACATTATTACCATGGCGGGGTCGCGCTGCCTCGTCCTACATTAAAAATTGCTTGCATTCTTCTTGCTTCGCTTCATTTTGTGGGTGGCATTTTATTTTTTATTGCCAGCCAGTGACCATGGCTTACTGGTATGAAATTGAAATTTTGGTTATAGGCATTTAATTATGGAATCAACTCGGTTGTTGTTTTTTAGGATTTTAAAATGAACTTTATTTTTTTTTATTCACACCAGCTTCGTTAAGCTGTTTTGAAATATCGTAGTGTTTTTAAAGCTGACTTTACCTGGAGAGTTAGAAATTTAGTTCATAAACCAGCAATCTTGCAAACTACATAGTATCCTTCCACATTTTATGAATAAGTTTAGTAGGTACAAAGCTTGCACTGGAACAAAGACAGCGCTACTAACTGTCACATAGTTCAGGTGCAGGGAATGGTTTTCCTGCCGCATGTCGTCACAACCTCATCATTTCAGCAGAAGGGTTTACATTTGTCGCTACAAACGATAGCGGTAACCGCACTCCTAGCTTCCCGAGCTCAATGTTGCGTACGTCCTTACACTTCAACCTACATTAGTCACTCAACTTCTGTACTGTGAATGTTCATCTATGACTTACTATGGCAAAAGCAAAATAGACTTTTTTTAAATCTTTTCTAAGGGTTAAAGTAATTCTATCTATTCATTTGTTACCTTACCACGACTAAAGTACTATACTACATTTTATATAGCGGCCGAATAGGTTCTCTCTTTTAATGCTCAATATTTTTACATTCGAAAGAAAATGACCAAGCATTGTGCAACGTTGCTTAGTAAGGGGGTTATTTGAACACTTACACAATTTAACATCATAAAACCTAATTTGATATTCAATTCATTCCGCATCTGACTTGGCAGTAATATGGAGATAATACGGCGAGTTCGACGTCGCCGTGCCGAGTTGATGCGATCGTTAATCACGCCATAAGGCAGTTGTCTCCATTCCTCCATTACACACTAATAAACCCACTAGACGCTTGATCTTACTTCAATTGACAGAAGATGAGCTTGATTTGCGAGTTCCAGATATTGTATTCACGGATTTGAATTTAGAGATTTGTCTAACTGGCCTTTGCTTGGTGATATTTTTATCACTGCTCAAATTTTTGAATTGATTTCTTTAGTAAAATAGATAGGATACCTATTTTCAAGGTTAAAGCATTTTTCTTCGTGAATTTTGATCGTGATGGCAACATTATTTAATACCTAGACCTATTTACTGTAACCTAATTCATTTTTTCTACTACTTAATACGCCTTGAATTAAAACTGACGATCGCAATAAACCATTTCATAGTATTTTATTTTTGTTTACTACAAATGTCAACTGTAAATGAGATGGGACAGCGGTGAGATAAACAAATGTAAACGAAGCATCTTCATGATAATATATTATTCCCTTGCGAAAAGTAAAGGTGTCGCTCTAATCATGAAATGGCATTAATTTATTACTGGGAGAGACTTCAGTTGCATAACTTTTGTTTTAAATAAACTTTATACGCCATTGCAACTGTTATCTACAATTCCATCCTATGTATTTAAAGGTCATACCACTACTTGCAATTGGATGAAATATGTATAACGAATAGGAAAACCTACTCAATCGTTATAAGTTTATTCGCTTTTAAAATTATTAACTTCTAATAAAAACTAAAATAAGCTCATATAATCAAGGCTAAGGCATTTCACCATCTCTATTATGATTTTGTATTAAAAATAAGTAACTATAAGGTATACCTACTTCACCTAAACATATTTGAGTTTGCAGTGATTGTCAAACATATAATTTTACTTCTGTATCTCAGAACTCAAGTATGATTTGTCTTGCAAAGCAAGTGTTAGCAAGCAGCAGTATCTATTATTACTGTCTGAAACATAGTTTAACTGTTAAGATTGAGAATAAATCTCAAGTTCTGCATGTACTTAATTTAGTAGTCGGAAATTGCAATATGCAAACAATAACTGAAGGAGTATGGATCATAGTTTGTGGTAATCCGTAGTATCTTTGCCTAGCAAATTACAAGACCCGTAATAATAGAGATGGATTTTAGGAGAAACAATACAAATTCGTATGCCAACGGCAAATTAGATAATGGCACAACTACTAGCTCACACTGCTTATAGCAGCACTATGCTAAAAGCGGCTATGTTTAAAACATTGAAAAATACTAATGCGGTTCAATTATATTCAGATAAATAGAAGCTAGTTCAATAACACTAAACAATGGTTGTTAAACTAATTTCTGAAGTGTCAATCAAGTCGCCGTAATTAATTTTGCAGTCGGTTTGGTAATAGAATTGCCATTACAATAGCGTCATTAATAACTGCGGTCAAGCCAAAGACATCAAGATCTGTCAAGAGACGTAGCTTTGGTGCTCGACCCGACTGACCACAAATCTGCGGCTGGCTTGATGCAACTGACACCTCTACGGTGGGCGCCCGCCACAGACACACCCTCTTTTGTTTATTGTTGACAACTTTGTTAATTAATTATCAGTTTACAGCATTCAATTAAAGGCGTATCGAACAATAATAAATGATACTGAATGATGCTCAGAGGTAAAGTACAGATTCATTGCGAAATAATTTTGCATCGTAGTTAACTTCAAAAATAATTTCCTTGTTCATTTATGCAATTGCTACATAAATATAATTCGTTTATTTGTCAGAGTTTACCTTGGTGTTTTTCTGAATATACCAAGAATGTGTTCAGGTTTATTAAAACAAAAAATACAACCATTTAAAGTTCACACGTTCAGTCATCGCGCAATTTAAGCGTACAATGATATTTAAATTGTACCGAAAATGTTTCGTTAAAAGCGCTATCGAAAAATAACTTGCACATCATGACCATAAAGTAAGCAATTTTATTTAAATAAAGCCCGATTGAAATTACAACAAAAAGTTGTCGGGAGGCCTGGCTGCGAATGGCGGACACTCCCATTCCATGTCCGGTGCGGCCGGCACGCCGCTTGTCCCATCTCGTCACGCCCGTGTATTACCTAATTTAATTTGTAGTCCCCGCAATTTATGGGCCGCAGAAGAGCCGTCTACCCCCTATGTTTGTTAGTAACGATCCAGACATATGCGCCATACGTCACTCGAGCATTTGATTGTTAATTGCTTAAAAAAGTTCGCAAAATTTTACAAATTGACTGTAATGTTCTTAAAAGCATTAAAAGCTAATAAAACACAATGTAACGTTGTGCATTCAAAAATATTGAATATAATCAAAATAATGAATATAAATAAGCGATAATAAATATTTAAATGTGCTAATGCGTTAGGGAGACGGTGCAAGAGATTTAAAGCGTGAATTTTGAAAAGCTATGTTTTGGAAAATATATTCGTGTAGTTAAAATAAAATATTCTCTGTTTTTAAAATCAAAATTTATTTGACGGAGTGTTTGAATTTTACTGTGGACGGAGAAGTAAAAGTGCGCAAATCCAGCCATTTCTGTTTCGGCGAGTAATATTTGAAATTGAATTTAGATTTGTACGAATATTGTGGTACGTACGTGAGAGTAAATATTGTGACTGTAGCCTAAAGCAATTTGAAGCGGGCGGGCCAGCGGTCTTTGTTGCATATCGGGCGGTAATAGAATTTGGTCCGCTTTTTGCGCGGTTGGTCGGTCGGACCGCGTAATAGCGAGCTCGGTTGCCTTTGTAACTGCATCTAAATCTGCTTGCACTATGCATCCGCCTGGTTAGGATATAACCAATTATATAGTACTGAAACTCCAATGGTCAGGGGATTTGTTTGATGACAATTTGTTTAGTTAAAGTTATGATTTAGTTTAGTGACTATTTTTATTTAGAGAGTATTTTTTAAGTAACTGAGCGTCACTTGGTTTTGTTTCGCTAAGTATTCATAAGTCAAAAGTAGATTTAATTCAGCACTAATGTTCAAATGTGGTGGAACATGCAGTAAGAAACGTATAAATGTAGTACGACCGGACGGTAAAAAACTGCCAATTTACCACAGAAGGTGTGGATTACAAGAGAAACAAGGATTTAGGAATACTTTGATCGTTGTCTGGATTACAACGTTAAGATAATATAATATAATGCAAGTTAACGGCGCTATTCTGCTAATACATACCTATAAAATGTTATAGATCAAATAAATCTAAGTAGTCTAACTTAAAATCTTTTACTGTATCAGACCTCCCACACTTTAGGACGGCTCAAGTTGTCAATTAATGCAAAAACCTATGCTAGAATCCATATTTGAATGCATCTAACTTTTAAAAAAGTTTTGACTGCACTCGCACCGAGCCGCATAAACTGTTTGATTAGACCGACAAAAAATATAAGTTTAAAGACCGCATTGCGAAAAAGTTTTGTTCGTTTTGTCGGGCTTTGGTCGAGGACCGTTCACACATGTCGCGGCATGCGGTGCGGTGGCGAGCGGCAGACGACTGCGAACGGCACTGGACGGCACCGGACGGCCCGTAACCCGTAAATCCATTCCTAACTCGACTTTAGTGGCCGGCCGTTGTCCGCCGACAGTGCCGGGTGTTTGTTGCAACGCATTATCCACTTGAAAACTAGCGATTCCACTGAAACGTATTTCGGCATGTACGATTCAAATTGGATTCGCCTATCTTTAACGCAATAAAACGGGATAATTATAAAATAGCTTTTTAGATTTCAGTACCTATTCGGCTGTCTGTATCTATTAATGCGGTTTTACTGCATTTCTATTTTAAAAACATTGAAAAATTATACAAATGCCAGCACTGCATTGTCAGTTTTATGAATATTTGGATTTACGAGGGCGTGTGCGGGCGTTGGGTCACTTTAGTTAGAGTCACGACATAATCTCTCGCATTTGATCTTTATTTCCTTCATCTACATACGTAATACAAACGTACAGTAAATATTGAGCTTATCTCCGGCACATCGCCCTTCGTTGCTCTAGAAGTGCTTTTGTCCATCTGTCACCCGAGCACTAAATAAGCAACTTTTATCCTGAGGGTGTCATTTTAATGAGAAATAATGAAGTTCCCGACCTCTCTGATGTTTTGTTAGGTTAAGAGCCTTATTTGTATTAGTTAGCACGTGTTTTTATATAGGTATTTCACAGGTTATATTTCACAGTACCCAATTTGGTTTGCCTTTTGACGGCCCGCTATTTATGTTAACCGGCTGAGTTAATATTGCTAAAATGGCTTTTAGCGCCGTTATTTCTACAAACAGTAAAGGTTTCTATCTAAAAGTGTGGGTCAAATTAGTTTCTACATTGTCTTATATCTGTATTAGCCGTTGAGTTTGTGATAGAGGTTGTATTACGTAGACAAATGTAGTACTGGCATAAAAGTATTACGTTCACGTTCAATCATAAAATTCAAATGAATTTCACATTCTTCTAAAAAACAAAAATAATTTCCAGGTACCTACTGTAATCGTATTTAGACAGTAAACAAAGTTAATTTATTAATTTCTGGCACAGCCATATTTTACGTTGTCATCGTCGCTATAATTATGAGGTCGTTAATAAGCCGTAACATAGGCGCCATATAATCAAAGTAAAAATAAATCTTTGCGAAATGAAAAACGGACATGAAATAACCGCATATTTTTTCCCTTTAAATACGTCCATAAAAAGGCAATAACTTGTAAGCAAGCACTAGCCCCTGTGGCCTGTCAAAGAGGATAGTAGGAACATGAATAACGGCCCGTTTAATGACTGCTTTAACGCTTTCAATGTGCTTTATGAATAATGAAATTAGTTGCTTATTCCGTTCTTGAGGTTCGTGCTTAGTACTTAATAGAGTTTATGAGTTGCGCCGCTCGTAAACATCTTTAGAACACAATCAGAGATTATATTAATTATAGCCTGTGTTAACTGATACTGTCTCTGATAAGAGAAACGTAAGAATAGAAAAACTCGTTCATCACAATGTGTTGGTTGGGCCATTTATGTATTACATAGAACTCATATCATATCATAAATTCTTTAAACGTTTTGTATTTAAGGTTTTAGTGATCACGGATTATTTATAGTGGTAGTACACACTTTAAACTAAGTTTATGTATTCCTTTTCTTAATGGTCCTGACTTAAGTTGTAAATTCTTAAATTAGTTTGTTATTTCATAAGTTACTACAATTTACCAAAAAATCCACCTACCATAATATCTTCGTGTCTCGTCTTTCGTATACAGGACGAAGTTTCTAGACAAATGTTTAATGTGTAGTGCCTTCTTTGTAGTCCACACTACTTTGTACTAAGTCTTCTTGGTGAGAGTCCAAGTTTGGACACCATAAAACTAGGCAGCATGAGATTTATTTAAACAACTTAAAGTTTGCCTTAGATATTTTATCTTATTGGTTTGGTTTTAGTATACATTGTGAGGATTTTGTAACTTTTAACGTTAGGTCGAACGAAAAAAATCTTATTGGCCTTTACATTGTCGCATCCTTGGGTATTAAATGTGTAGATAGTGACCGATGTTTAGTTGATTAATTTAGATAATAACTGAAAAACAAATGAAAAAGGTAAACAAAAGGCTGTGTAGATAAATTAAAAAAATATCTTCTCACCGTTCTCTCTGGTCCAGTAGTTGATAGCTTTTGGAGAGGCTTCGACGTGGCATTGGAGTGTGACGTCAGTGCCCGTCGGCGCACCCACCAACTGATTTGGCACTTGCACCAATGGATGAACTGAGGACAACCATGACATATTTGTATTATCAACAGTTAAGTTTTGTAATTAATCGTAAATTAATGGTTAGGACTAACCATTGGTACTACCATGGGTACCTTATTAGAACTACAGATCTATTGCAGCTATGCAGATGAATAGTTGCAGCATACCTGGTCTTTAGCGAAACTAGCTGCAACGTGCATTTCTGTAAATACTCCTACGGTACCAGAGTTTAGCTTACGAATATATTTACTTCGAAAGATCCGAATATAAGTTGAAAGTAGTTGTTTTTAGAGGTTTTGAAATGGGCATGTGACAAAAACACGTCGGAGCTGATGCTCTACCAAGACTCCTAAATTTAAAGAAGAAGAAACATAAATTAATATATTTAGTATTCAAGATTCCCCTGAGTTTGTTTCGGTATTTCTTCTCAGTGGTAGCCAGTTAGGAAATGCCGATGCCATCTAGTTTTTAAAAAAATTACGTGTAAAAGTGTTTTTTTGAAACCTATTTACAGAAATAAAATCATTTATCATCCAATTCAGTCTTAAAGAATGGTACCTATTTTTATTACCCAGTTAAGAAGGTAAGCGGTTTATTATGAGAGATTTTGAACTACCTTTCATATCGCGTAATAAATACAAAGTAGTCTCGTTAAGAGTATAAAAGTCGTTGTAAACATTAATATTATACCTTCCTTTTTAAAAGATTTTATCTTTCTCTTCTGATAATGTTTTAGTACTTAGTGCTATTTGAGTAAGGTAAATAGTAACACATATAATAATAGAAATGTTATTAGCTATTTTAAGATAATACTTGTAACGAACGATAATATGTACCAGTAAGGTTTTTTTGACGACCTGATTAGCGCAGTGGCTAAGCGATTGGACTGCTGCGCTAAGGGTTGCGGGTTCGATTCCCGCACGGGGCAAAACTTTGTGCGAACCACAGATGTTTGTCCCGAGTCTGGGTGTTAGTGTATGTGATATTTCATGTTTGTGAAACGCACCCACGACACAGGAGAAATTCCTAGTGTGGGGCGACGTTTTTTAAAAAAAGAAAGAAAAGTATATTTTTAGTTACAATATAACCGAGAATGTTTCAATGAGTTTACAAGAATCGGTTTTCTAACACTAAGCCTTTGTTATTTCATTAACAGCGGAATGCAACTGATATAACATGCTTTAACGCCGAGTGAATGGTTTCAGTTGCATTTTTGTTTACATTATTTTCTAGGTATGCCTTGCGTTTTAAAATAGGCACGCGAAGCTGAGCATTTGGCATGGCATGCACGCGCCTGTAACATTCACTTAACAAGGACGCTTTAGGATACTGGTTATTTTTGTTCTTATAAATATTTGAAGAATTTTGCACTGTTTGAATATATTCGAATGAACACTAATAATTTTTTCGTGTTCAAACATTGTGGCGTAGCGGCTAGGTGTTTATCTGTCTGTCTTTAATTTGTGCTGGACGGGACCTAAGCGAGTTGATACAGGAGCAAAGTTTAAACTAAATAAAGATTCATATTTAAGTATACTACATTAATGGGTAATAAACTTTGAGTCGGATTCTCCTTATTTTTGATTCTACGTATAGTTGATCCATAAGTATACCTATTTAATTCAAACTGGCATGGGCATCATGCTAAAATAACATTAAAATCCTGTATAATATACACGATACATATACAAAATTTTATTACTAGTCTTTCTTATAGTGGAAAACCTAAGAAAGACTATAATATGCTCAGAGTATTTTACTTAAAATAGTTGAATACTATGAGCAGAAACATTATACTCCACAAAATTGTAATACTAAACTTTCTTAGGGTTCTCACTAGGTATATTAAAGCTACTCAATTGCAAAATAAGACAAAACTATATACCGTGTAACTTTACTTAATTCTTATAGTTTTCTGTGATTTTTAATTGTAACTTCATGCAAATTCATAGAATATTACTCATATGTGGCATTTAACTGAAAAACTACTATTATTAGTTGCGGTAAATGTGTCGCGTTAATAATGAATGGCCGTTAATATATTGCCGGGTGAGTTGCATTTGTTGAAAATAAACTTTTACGTTCACGTGAGCGTTAAACATGATGCGATCTAATCAGTATCGGTAATGAGTAATGGTTTTGGCTATCAAATTGTAACTGGATGTAAACTGAGTATGTTTTGTTGGTACTTCATTTGGTCGTATTTTATTTTGTTGTTTTAGTGACATACGTCCGTTCAATACTAGACCAGTTAGATTACATTAGTGCTGAATCACTTACGTCTATATTATTAACACTGCTACTCATAGCGGTTGCTTTCTGAATAAGAAAAAGAAAGTTACATCATTATAGTCATCATCATCAGCCGGAAGACGTCCATTGACAAACAACCCCCCCCCCCCCCCCTTAGAACGCCACGCAACTCAGACGATATCGTCGGTTTAATTAAATAAATATATTAACATTAATTAAATAAATGTATTATACAAATCATTTAAGAGCCATTTCACATTTTTTGACAGTTTTCTGAATTTTCGGACGCGAAATTTACCATCTTAGGTAATACTAAGGAATTTCTAAATACATGTAGAATGTAGACCAATCTTTTCCATTGTTACAAATAGAATTAGATTTTTAAAATATAACTTGATTGCTGTGTGGTGAGCTATTTCCCGCAACACGTTTTCTGAAAATCCTTCGCAGAGCCATTTTCGGGCTTCAAATTCTACCATTTACATCAACAAATTTAAATGGAAAAAATACAATAGGCATAGGACATATACTTTTATTGTAACATACGGTGGAAAATTTTCGATTAATAACACTTTTCATTGATAAAAAAATAAATACTTAAACCGGTTTTCACGGTTTTATATGGTAATTTTATCGCGACTTTTTGGTTTAAATAAAGGTATTTATTACTTTTAAAATTATGCCATAATGAACTATGCTCTCTGGGAAATCTATTAATACAATGTTTTTTAATATTCCTTTATTTAATTAGATATAATACCATTTTCAATATCACTCAAAATCACAATAAATTACAATGCACAAACGTAGAACGATCAGTCGGGCCCGAGCGCCCTTAGAGGCAGGACCTGTGTCACTTTTTTCAAATTTTGAATTACGAAAATTCGTATTAAAAACCCATTTTTATACTACGACCACAACGTTTTCATTTTCTACGAATTATTTTCATCCGGTTTTTTTTATTATAAAATGTTATTAAATTCTTTTAAAATATTTTATTTGATTAATATTCAGCAACCATCCAATCAGATATTATATCTGATGACGTAAGTTTCTGTTCTGTAGCAGCACACTAAATTATAAGTTGCGCGAAAAATGTTGCCAAAAATGTTGTCCCCTCAATGCGCAAAGTAGTCCCAGCCAACGTTCATGCTAACCTGATTTCGGAAATTTTGCACAAACCTCACATCTTATCTACTTTCTACCCCCTGCTCGAGTTCGTCCTTATTTGCAATTATAAGGTCGGTAAGGGAAGGGGTGGCGGGACGAACTCGACTCGTTTATGGAAGGCTGGTCGCTAGCAGCTGGTAACAGAGAGATTTGGAAAGAGAGAAGGGAGGCCTTTGCCCAGCAGTGGGACATTCCAGGCTAGTAAAAAAAAAAAAAAAAGGGAAGGGGTGGCGCCGCTATTTACCTCTGTAACGATTCCACTGCATTCGAAACTGTATTATAATAGATAGGTTCATATTATGCACACCACATCATCATGGGAGATTTCAACACTTCCTTACTCCGCATACCTCCCAATCCTCCAAACTCCTGCACATAGTCGATTCTGCCAGCCTACTCGTCGTACTGCTTCAAGCCACTCACCACAACGATGTAGCTGAGCACACTCGGCTCGATTTCATTAATACCCCCAATCCTTCCCTGGTTTCCTCTCATGGCCGACTCGTCACCGCTGGATTCTCTCACCACGACCTTATACTTTTATCGTATATCCTCAAACCTCATAAACCTAAGCTCAAGGTACTGTACAATGTACATGCATAGCTTCGCGCGGATCAATGTAAGCAAACTGAGTTCAGATGCTTCTCCAATCGACTGGAAACCTATGATGGAGGATCCCGCGGTCGACGATAAGGTTAGCGGTTTTAACCGGGAAATCATCGAGCTTTATGATATACAAGCACCGGTTGAAAAGGTGAAGCTGAAGCGTCCAGCTGCGCCATGAATTTTGAATGGTGTAAAGTTGGCCGTAAAGCGTAGGGATCACGCTTTTTGAAAATTCAAGAAAGATCGAAAGATTCCAGTCCTCAGACTGGAATCTTTTCAAAGCTGCACGAAATCGGTATAATTAAGTAATATCCAATACCAAACGCCGCCATATTCTAAATTACATTTATTTATGTTCCACTTTTGCCGATCTCTGGAAATTCCTTGAAACTCTCAGTATTGGCAAATCACCACTATTTGACCGGTTGAATTCCATTGATTTGGACGATCTCAATTCGCATTTCTTCACTAGCCCAACTTTAGACAAAAGACCAAACCTCAGACACTTGCTTACGTCGATGGTCTCCCGCGTCACAACATGAATCCCTTGCACATATCTCCAGTCACTGAGGGAGAAATCAAAAAGATCATCCTCCATCAAATCCATAGCGTTAGACTGTGATAACGTCTATTGCGGAATGATCGTCACAATAATTGACCACCTTCTTCCAGCAATCACACACATAATATCGTGCTCCTTGAATACCGGATACTTCCCCTCCTTGTACCCCAAAGCTTTCGTTCACCTTTTACCTAAAATATCGAGCTCTTCTCTACCCAGTCACTTCCGACCAATCTCTATCCTTTCTTTCCTATTTAAAGTGCTCGAGGCCTATGTCCATGAGAATATACGAAGAGTCAACCAAAATAACCTCTTGTCTCCCTTGCAGTCCGGTTGCAGGCCAGGCGATTGACGACATTAAGGCAGGCATAGAAGATACTAAAGTTACAGCCCTAGTTGATTTTTCCAATACCTTCAATATAGTCAATCGCGATATCCTCGTCTACATCCTATCCCATCTCTTGGCGTCTCCTAAAGCGCTGGAATAGATCCCTTACTTTTGGGAACGCCAGTGGTCGGTCCATGTGGAAGAGTCCTCTTCTTCCTGGTGTGAGCTAAAATCTGGCCTTCCACAAAGCGGTATTCTCCGCCCATTGCTGTTTTCTATCTTTATTAACCTTATAATCCAATCACTTCGGTGTGCGTATTCCATATGCCGATAACTTGTAGCCTTACTCTGCTTCTGGGATTGATGATGTGTACTAGACAATGAGTGCAACCAACTGCGATCTTTAAGCTACAATGGACTGGTCCGAGAGATTTGGCATGGCGGCAATTCCGAATAAGTGCCAAGCAATCATACCTGGTAGGTCTAGCCTGCCAACGCTGTCTTCCGGTTCGTTGTCGCCACTCGAGAACCTTTCTTCCCCAGCGGTTATCGGTCCTTCGAGCGATATGGCATGCCCATTGCCACTTCAACTTGCATATTCTTCGAGCTATGCCGGTGACTCTAGTTCTTTGGCGAATTTCCGTATTCCGGATCCTGTCGCGCAAAGAAACCCCGAGCATAGTTCTTTCCATAGCTCGTTGAGTGACTCTGAGCCTTTCCAAAAAGCCAACCGTTAGCGACCACGTCTCAGAGCCATACATAATCACATCGCATGCATCGATATGTGCAATATGCATCTACCTAATATTTGTCTCCATATCGCTCTAAAGTCGACTGGTAATAAATGCCTAAGGTATTAAGCTCGCCTTTGTATATTTATTTTGAAAACTTTAAAATGGAGGAGGATATCAATTCGGATGTTTAAATATATTTTTTATGTATGTTCGGGCATAACTCCGTCATCTAAAGACGGATTTGCAAAATTCTTTTTTTGTTGGAAAGTAGTTTATTTCGAAATAGTCCCATTGAAATTTCATGTAGATCTGATGATGATCTTTGGAGATATGGAACTGAACTCCTTATAAAATTATAGCAGAACTGTCGTTACAAGTAATATAGCCTAACTAATTGTCGCCACAAACTAGAAAGAAAGAGGGGGAGGTGGTGCCTTGTCCCCCCTTCTACCACTTTAATAGTATATATCGTGTGAGATATCGTTTGAGGGAGCATTTTGTAAGGATTTCAAATACTAATCCTCAAAATGTCTACGGCGGATGAATCCTAGGCATCACTAAAAATTGTGAAATAAAAAATATAAAAACCGCCTTAAAAAATAGGAACAAATAAATAATATGATCAAATTACTAATGAATTCAAATTATTTTCATAAATCTGGAATATAGATATATTGTAATAACGATCAAGATTTTTTTGTCCGTCTCGTTTTTTGCGCTACACTGTTAGCATTATTTTTGTGTGGGTGTGTCACGCACACATGACAATTCTACCGAAATTCGAACGTCAAAATTTTGTGAAATGGCTCTTAAGTACAATGCATTTGTTTCTGATTTTATCAGCTAGTTGAGATACTGTTGACATTGCGCAGTAAGTTGGTATCTCACGGCGTCGCCGTCGCGTCGCGCGCGCACTGTGTTTGCTTTCCTCGCTCCGCCACTTTGGTAAAACTCCACTGCGTCTGTCAGGTGTTTACATTGAATATCATCCCGGCTGGCAGCATTACTTATGTTTGCATTAACTATTTAAAGGACTAGATGTTTGCACGCAATTAAACTGCAGTTCAGACTACGGGTACGTACGATTTTTACTGTACGGTACTACAGTTTTGAAGGTATAAGTACTAATTCATAACTTTACATTATTTATTCATAATAATAACGAGTTGATCTTGTTTATAAGTCCTATTTACAAAGTTTTGTATAATTAAACCCTTTTATAAGAAACATAATATAAGTACTAAATCTTTAATTTTAACTTGAGGTCAAATCAAAAGATGTTTTGCAATCAACAAAGGCAAATTCGAAAAGATACCAAGAAGCTATAATGTCGGTAAGACGGCGTCAAGTTGTTCTAAAGCGAACGGATTATTTCACAAATGTAAACAATCGCACCAGCATCCCCAAAAGTCTATTTAGGGTGAATTAAGGAAAACGGAATTTTCTTCCACGACCTTAGATCGGAGCTTATTTGCGGTTATTCTCTTTGACCGTCGTTAAGTTCCTTTGGACGGCTTTTACGAGTTTGAGTGGCCAATTTAGCGAACAAAATCTGAACGATCAGAATTTTTGTTCTAATTAATAACTCCAAGGGGCAACGAGGGTAGCCTTTTGCTTATTAAATAAAGCGGAATAATGAACCGTCGAGATGTTAATCTAATTGCAATTGCGTTTTATTCAGTTGTATTTTATAAGAATTAAAACTGAAGGGGTGGTATTTTATGCTGTAAAGTTATTACGTGTGTGCTTAGTGAGCAGCATGAAACTTAAAGAACGTGATTAAGCAATCTCTAACTGTATAAGTAGATAGGAATTCTCGCAGCAATCAAAAGTTAGGGGAGTTTTCTCGGGAAGGATTCCGCGCGGAATTCTTGAAGTGACAGTTTGATTAACCGAGCGGCGCACACGCTTTCGCCGTTTTCGGATTTCTTGGCGTTTTGTAGCTATTACCTGCTTTAGTTGACTTTGGAATTTCTTAAGCTGCAGTTTTAACCTAACAATCCCTAAAAATATATTGCACTCACAAGGCTATTTGAACGCAGACAAACTTATAAATCAGAGCGAGCGCTCTGGAATTAACACTACAAGAGAAAATATATCCTAAAATTAATTATCCTTAACTGCTGGATCCTCTTTGCAAATTGATCGCGATTTGTTCACTTCGTTTGGCGTGTTTCTTTTTCTCTAAACTCAATTTACCGTCTCCCGGCTCCAGTGAATCAACTAAAAGAAACTCATCGCGTTACGTAGCATTTACTGCTACAAATGAATTGCTTCACTTCTGCTTCTAAAAAGTGTTTTTTATGTACCTTCGCGGCCACAAGTCCACCCATCCCGCTGTTATCATTCGTTTTCGGGGGGAGGAAATTTAAATTAAATATTTGAGAGCGTTAATTTTGTCTCCTCATCGAGCGAACGCGACGCATTCTTTGTGAAGTAATTAAACTGAGTGGAAGGGTTTCAGACGGCAGTAGTTTGTTTGTTCGCTTGAAATTGCGTTTCCTATGAAGTGAATTTCTCTCGGTTGTCGTCAGGCTACGTTGGCTTTTATTTGTTTTATAGATACGAGATATGAAATGTCAAGTATGTATCTGATACGAATATTTATATAAGCGTAATGTGAGTCGGATTTTAGGATTACGTCATACGAATATTTTATTTGCTATAAACGGTCCGATTTACAAGCTCACCTAATACAAATTATTTGATTTTACTCTGGCATAAAATCTAAATAAATTTTAAAGTTATTTAGTTGACACGTACGTTTGTATAAATGTAGTATCCAATCAGACGAATGTTTACATCGGAACTGCCAATAACAGAATGCAAATATGTAGTGGACAACGCGTCAGAGCGTCCACTGACCCGCTAACTGTACGAAAAACTTTTATAGGCAGGACATTGAAGTAAAACGCGAGAGAACCAGACACTCAAACTGGAATTATTATTACCTTTGCGAGTTTTTACGGTTATAGGCTGAGAAGAGCTTCAAGTAGTATTACAGTACGTAGCTATTACAATCTTATGTGCGCTTTGATGGCTTCTTTACATACAGTAATAAATAAATTTATTTTCATAGATTGTACAAATGTACACATGAAAAGTGTATGTGGAATGTTTCTAAGCAGGCTGATCTCTATCGTAGGATATATAATTTTATACTTTTAAGTTCAGAGATGAAGGATGTCTGAGTATTCATTGATATAAAAATGTTAAAATATTACAAAAATAATTTAAACAATAAGATAAACATTTTGTGTCGAATGTATGCGTGACAGGTTCGATGATCGAAAGCTTCGTGTTATAATTCTAATGTTTAAAATAAAGAATTTTATAACATTTTAATCAATGTTGATGGATCGCTCTAAATAAACGTTTATGGTTCTAAAAAAGTTTTATTATTCTGTCAACAAATACATTAATTAAAATATACACACCTATATTAAGCTAGTAGGTATATATATAGCGAGAATCAAAAGTGCCTCATTATTTTTATTATAATTTGTAGTAAACAGTTCAGTATTTATTTGCATAAAAAGGAGTAACCCTTTCCGCGTAAAATGAATTACAGCGAGCTAGGATTCGGGCCTTCCCTGAATTATTAATAAAAGTGAGAAATCAGTAATCCATAAGCTTTTTAATTTTAACAGATTAAATAATTTATAATGCTTAATTAGAAAAAGAGTCAATCTACGTTTTAAGTTTAACAGATTTGATTTCCATCACTGCTATTGTAATACCAACAAAGTGTATCATAAACGCATTTATTTTTTCTAAGTAATAGAGATAATGTATACCTCTTCATGATATCAGTCTTATCAAAATAGTCCGTACGTAATTGTTCACAGAGGAGCACGGTTCGCAGTCATTTAAAACGAATGTTCCTTCAGGGTAGTAAAGCCATAATGAACACGTCTAGTGAATGTGTTATCGCTGTAAGATGTTATTACTTCACCGGCTAACGCTTCTACATGCCTTCTAATAACATTGAGAGGGCTGATCTATTTAAAACTTATTTTAACTGAATTCTCTTGGTGTTTACTTAATCGAATATGATATACATGTAAGGTGTTGGAAGATCTTTCCTTTTTGTTGGAGGAACTCCACATCCCTTTCTCCATATACAGTTAAATAGCATTGGAAAAAATACTGTCTCAATATAAAAAAATAATATGATTTTTGTTATTGACAGATCAGATTATAGATTTGATTTATAATATGATTATAAACTGGGCGAAAAATATATTATGTAATATATATTTTACTTTCTAAGTAGTCTCTTTGGACTTCCATTCAAAATATTGTTTTTTTTTTACAAAAAGGTGGGATGGTTTTTAAAACGCACTTCTTATAATATATAAATCTGAACAAACTAGATCATAATACAAAATGATTACAGTGTCATCGGTTTTCAGATTCATGAACTGATCAGCGCCAATTCCCAGTAGCATAACACTATCCATGCAAATGGAAATGGGCGTATGCACCTGTGTGGCGCACTATAATTTCAGCACTGATTTTGCGATCGGCGTGCGAATGCGAACGGTTGATCCGGACAGATAGGAGATTAATTTGTCTGAGTGCCGGCTCGAGCTAACCATACAGATTTTTCCTTTTTGTTTATTCTATTGTATAGAAATAGTTATCAATGGCTATATAAGTTTTTAATGTCTCTAGGTACACATATAGTATTCAATAACCATTAACATAATGTTTAACATGGTATTTAGAATATTTGCTAAGTTTCGTCTTAGATAGAATTATGTTTTAATTCAGTCAGCAATAATTATTGTATGTGGTAGCAAAATAATTATTAACAAAACTGCTTAAAAATGATAAGTTATATATAGATTTTTTATTCGATTTCGATGTTTACCGAGTTGGCATAATCCCATCGTGCTTTTTTTAAATTGTAATTTTAGTTTATGTCTCTGATTTTAACACCCTGTTTAAAAATTGTGTATTTTACTTGTTAAATAAATAACTATAGAACCCAGCCAACTTCAAAGTCATACTTTATTGTACCTTAACTACCTTGTACATTGAGTTCAAACTCGGTGACCTTTTGTTCATGTGGGTGGTAGTCTAAACTTAATGAATCGAATTACGCCTTAAATTTAACGTAGACTGAAATATGGTTAAAATTAATAGAAATTGGACACTAACGTGAAGCCTAACGTTAGCACGTGGATTTTTTTTTTATCAATTTAATCTTAATGAACATAAGTGAACGTATTTTTTCTGTATAAATATGACAATTTGCTGCTGAATAATATTCATAACATAATAATTGATGAAGATTGAACTTTGTTAGGTTTTCGAATTAAAGTTTAAATAAGGTGCGTTGTCATTATCATTACAATAAACTCATTGGTTGTACAGTCCGTTACAGGTTATCTTTGTTAATATACTTATAACACAAGAAGTACTTACTTATCAAAAACTGCTGAAAAATGATAAAAGTTATCGTAATCTAGAGAGCTTGTGGCGTCACAACATTGTCATGAAATACTGTTTGCTACGACGTAGAGGCTACAACGTAGGTGCTACGCTGTTGTAGCCAAACTTCTTTCTTCATAGTATCTAGATTTCAGATTAATATCATATTTTATGTGAAGCACTATGTTCTATCTATTGGATTTTCTTAACTGTAGGTAGTTTGTACAATAATTAATTTTAGTTACAAGCCAAAATATTGTAACTCAAATTTATCAGACGATTTCATCTAATTGAAACCAGTAGATACTATAACTAAATTCCGATAGTCAACGGGGCAGTAACTTTCGACGCTTTCGTTGAAGGTAATTTGGATGCAAGACACGCACCGAAGATGATACGTGATAACACGAAAATCTCCCAATTGCTTACGTGTTCGAGCCGGCGGGGCCGGTGTTCTGGAGTTGAGAACTCGAGACCGACCGAGCATTGAATAACTCCTGGTTATAAATTAGGACCGATCGTTTGATAAGTGAGTTCGCAGCGTAACGCTTTTTGCTATGCTTTACGCAGGTGAGGAGACTTTATCGATGATTGAATTGATACATGTCATGAATTTGTAACGGCCTGGGACCTGGAAGTTTGGCTAGCAAATTATGCCGTTTTCTTTGCAATATTTCCGATAACTTTTGTTATGTGTATGTAGAAACTATTTGTTCCTACGAACCGTTGAGTTAGTTTGAGAAAATTTTGTATATGGTACTTACAGGGAGCAAAGCAGCTTTATACAGTTATAAAAGCCTAGAGGTACACGCTCCAAATGCGCTAGTTTACGAATTCAAACCCAAGCTAGTGACATTGTTGTCAGTTTAAAACGAAACTATAACAAGATATTGAAAAATATTATGAATAATGTCTTGTTAAGATATTATCGACTAATAAAACTAAGATTGAACTAATATTGTTGTTCGAAATGCGTGTATAAATAGCAAGCACATCTCTGCCTTTCCCTGTGGGAATTACACGGTTGTGGAGCACATACAGATAGATATAGCAGGCTTAATGATCGGTAACATCAGTATGCATCTGCAGTGAGTTATCGATTCTGCATTGATTTGAATTATAAAATGACTTTTCAACCGTCACTTACCTCAGATACTTTTAAAATACTATAAATAGTTAATTACAGAATACAGATTACCAGAGTTTATTTATTTAACGTATTATGTCTCTTTTAATAAAGTTATAAAATTGATAAATTCTTACTAGAAACCACGAATGTAGTTTGAATTCTCAACTCTACAAGAGACGAGAGCACAACAATTATAACAATAATAATAACTCATTTGACAACACAGAACGCGCCATTTGTCTCCCCTCTCGTATCAGTTACTGTTATCTGTAATGTTTACTCACAGTGTACATGCAGCATTATCCTCTTGCTGACGGAGGGTGGGACGCCATTCGCCGCGATGCACAGGTACGCGCCCATCTCAGACCGCGTCACCTTAGTCAGGTTCACTATCTCGCCCTCCAGTGACGTCACTGAGAACAAATGGAAATTTAAGTAGCAGTTAAAACCTATCTTTCAAATTAAAATTAAAAATGACAATGTTTGAATAAAATTCGTATATTAATATTTGTAATCTATCCGAAATAGCGGTCAATGTGTTTGCTAAAACTTCTCTTAATGGGTTGTGTATTAATAATTTTGTAAATTTTGTAAAGAACGATAGCGAAATTACTTTGCGCAAACATTGAAAAGATAATTTGGTCGTCTGTATTCTACTAATCAAACACTACTACTGATATTCAGTCAGACCATTATCAAAACTCTGTTTATAATAGTGTTGAACAGAAAACTGTTTGAAGAAGTAAAAATCGAACAAATCTGGACCTTTTAACATTGAGTTTAGTCTATCACGTGAGATGCCTGACTCGAAAATAAATGAGTGTTGCCCGCGGATAAAATCAGGCGAGGCAAGACAAGGTAGGTATTGACTAAAGTTCCTTTTCAACTTAGATCTGCGCTAAATTGAAGGAACTTTAACACGGAGATGTAAAGTGGACAATTTTTACTAGCTTCCATGTGCTACTTCGTTTAAATGGTTGGTTTTAAATGGTATGACGCTGAATTTTAGAAAATTTATAAATATTTAGTTATATCTCTGTGACAAGGTCAATAAATTAACTTGACTCAGTCATTATATTCAACTGTAAAAAGCGGCGGAAAAACTATTGATTTACGTAAGTAAATTTTGTAACCTAAAATAATATACCTAATAAAGAAAATAGCGAATATATAATAGAGAAAAACCTAAAGTACTCGCCTAATACTTAAAATTAGGTACACAATACCCTCCGTACCTATGTACATACACTCCAAAATTGCGACCAACGAAAACGGTTTGAGCACTATCTGTCGAAGTGCTTACATTACATTCCACCAGTAACTGTTGGAAAACACTTGTGAACCGCCAAAAGTTGACGGGTTGTGTAAACAAGTGCCGTTAGTGGTTCAAACTCGAGTTGTTTTCCTGACACCTTGCTCGAATGGCGGCCAAGTACGTTTACAGCCATTATTCAAACAAGAGGATAAAAAGCTAGGGCAATATTTTCCGAAGGAGCTGTACACCGTTGATGGTTTAAAGTGTAGAGCTCTCGGTAGCGGGACGACGCTTCGTTAGCAAACAATGCCGGCACAGTGGCGGCTGGTGAGTCGAGCCGCGTTATTGTAGTATAAATATTTTTATGTTTCAATGTAGGTGTAATAACAAACAAATGCTCCACTAGAGGTGATACCAATCACTACACATACACGAGTTCTCCAGACAGATATATTCGAAATACTGTATACTTACACACTCATGTACAAAAGTTATATTATAGACTTAAGGCTCTCCAATTATACATTAGTGATCATTATATCTAAAATCAATTGTTAAATTTACTTTCTAGAATTTGAACCTCAAATCTTCTGCTTATGAATTCGGTGTGTCATTTAGGTACAAGCCCACTATGACATTTTAAGTTTTGTGTGAAAGAGTAAAATATAAAGTATATTATAAATATATGTAAACCGCAGACTACTCTACTCCTTTTTGTGATGTCTTCGAAGCGGACCGTTGAATAAACTTGGCCTGTCGATGTGTCATAAGTCAAGTGACGCTTGAGCCCCACGGACCCTAGTGGTTCTACCACAGACATACGAAATCTTAGATTCTTTTTACATTAATTTTTACGACCATTTAAATGTCAGTCAAAAGACCCATAATGATGATTTTTTAGTGATTTTAGGGCAAGTAAGTATTATGAAAGTTATAAATAAAATAGTATATAATAATAAAGAAGCTATTCATTAAATAATTGCTACCATTGAATATGAAAACTGCGTTACAAAAACATGTTATATCACAATAATAAATATTATCCACTTATTAAAAAATGGATTCTAATTCTGTGATTGAAATTTTATTACTTTATTGCCTTTATAAACCAAAGTTGTAATCAAAAGTTTCCTCACAATATTGGCACTAATCGCGTCACCGCTAAGTCTACGCTAAAGGCGACAAAAGTCCAGTTGTTAGGTAAAGTGTCCTCGAGTAAAATGGAAAACCAACATTTTCTCATCACTCCTTGTTCAAAAGTTATAATTTTAATTATAAATTCGAAGCGGTCTGTACGCAGTAGGTAATTATTTATTTTCTATTAGGGTGGATGTTACACCCTTCTAAGAGAAGTACTTGAATTTAATTTGCAGAAATACAGTATTTGGGTATTTCTTCGAAATTACGTTCTTCGACTGATCCATCTGGGCAATTTTTTTTTTCACTTTCAGCTCTTTTACACATGTTCATATAAAAAAAGGTATACCAAAGAACATATATTTCAATGAGGGACCTTTTTTTATAAAGTAGTTTTCGAGATATCTAAGTTCAAATATTTTGTGTCCAGATGAATCAGAATCAAAAATAAAAATGAAACACTTTATGTAAATTGGCACTTTATTATGAATATACATACATACATACATAAAGTCACGCCTGTAATATAATCATATTTTAACAACTACAACCAGTATTTGTCTGGATCTTTACTTATATTTTCCATTCTTCTGCGTTCTGCGACTCTCTTTCTGTCCTTCTTTTCGTCATAAGTTTGTGGCATTGTTGTGAACTGTGTGAACTGTTCAATATTAAAATAACAAGAATAACATAGAGGTTTTAACTTATAACAAATAGAATAAGGAGATTAAAGTAAAAAAATCCATGTTTGTATACTCTAATGTCATTTGTAATTCCAGTTCATACTTTGATTGAATAATGAACTACAAAAAGTTTACATATTTGAATGATTAAATCGGTTATACCTAAGTAAATATGATAAATAAGACAAGAACTACTTGTTTCAGTTCCAATAATACAATTTCGTAACGGGAAATAACGCGAACTCATGCATTTAACTTTAAAGGTTTTGGCGTTTTGTTTCGACCGGGTTACATCCGTCGCTAGCAACCAAAATTACGTTATTTTAATGTAATCATGCAACGTGATAGTTTAAAAGTCAGAAAAGCTGTCCTTTCGTCCTGAAAAGTAGAAAAACTACGTTATTTTATGATTCGTATAGTGTTTTGACCATATGAGTCAGGCACAGATGAATTAGGAATAAGCCTTCAATCATGCATAACTCATTATATATACAGACTTCAGTATTGTAATTTTTTTACATGAATCTAGAACCTTAAAGCATCACGCGAAATACAGATTGAAGTTGTAAAACTGTAAAATAAATTATATAAAGAAGGCATTGTAATCAAGATGCCACCTGAACCAAGCACAGATGAATCAGATATTTACCTTTGTAACTCCGGGATCTAAGCCACCAGCTGCATGTGCATCTTCTGGCTGATCCGTTGCAAGACTGGCTACCCCCCGCGCGGAAATTCAGTCTCCTGTTATTATTACCCGACCAAGTACGGTCAAGTGCAGCTTACACCACATGAATCAGTATTTTATGCCGGACACTTCTTATTTAATTAATTATGAACACACTAAGGTATTTATAACTAATACACATTTTTTTTCTTAGAGGGCTATTCATATTCTTTTGATATAATTATAATTTATATTGATTTATCAAAGGGAAAATGCTACATCGAGCATTTTGTTCCGGAAAATGGCAAGCGGACGCGTTATATGAATCAGAAGAACAGACTTTAAATATTTTTAATTTATACCTAGGCTGCAATTATTTAAAAAATATCACTTGTCCCAGGTAGGGTTAAAGCTAAACTGTATATAAAAAAAAATACATGCCGTTTTATCGGTTGGTTTCAGCAATATACCCATAGACATCGAAAATTTTGTCTCTGAAGAAATACCCATTTAATAGACTCCATTAATTGGTGTAAACGCGAAGAACTTTTGTCTGAACGCGCAAACAATTGTTATGAAATCGAATATCATCGCCGAACAACTTACTCGATAATTGGGATTAACAATTCTGGATAACGCAGTACGTAGCCGTATCTGTTTCAAACTTTGTCGAGCTGATGAAAAGCGTCGAATGGAAGGATGGTGGAGTTAATTTGCATCAGTCTACGACTAAGTTTCTACCATTCATTCGCTTATCTACATAATTTGGTGTAGAACATGAAACAAATAGGCACGCGACACGCCGTTGTCACCACGAACATGTTTTATGCGAAACAATAAAGGGCAAATTTTGAATAATACCCTATTGTTGGCGACACTGTTTTCCGTCCGCGCTATAATTATTATTACACACCATAAATGTATTTTGTTCCTCTTAGGTTTATGTAAACATGATACGTACATATGTGGAATTGTACATTTAAAACCTTATTGATTGACTTGCTCTGGGAACTACGAACGTAATTTTGAATTATTTTGACCAAAGAAACTTATTTTTTTTGTGTTCAAATAGATAACGAACTAAATTATTTAAAATTATGGTTTCACAATCTCGCGGCACGCCAAAGCTATTAGTTACCTACATCGATGCAGCAATATCATATATCAAGGCAATATTAAATTCTTGCACTTAAGTTTGATTTATGTGGCTGAAGTTGCCCCTCACTTAGAGATAACAAATTGGAAAGTGGTCTGGGCTAGTCATTAAAAAACTATATTTGTCTTTACCGGGCCCCTAACTTTCCTCATTGGAATATTCGTGAAGAAACATCGACCTAAGTAATGGATAGCCTGTATTGTTTCTGTTCAGATTTATGGAGGTAACTTGTAACGGCTTCTTTAATTAGACTTCTTCACTCAAATTGATGATTGTTATTGATGTTAGTTCATTTAAAATTGGTCGAGGCGGGTATCACCTTGCTACTTATTTAATTACGTTTAAATATGAGTGCTCACGTTTTAACTTATTAGTACTCCATTTTTAGTTATTATTGCTCGAAACTGTTAATGTTTTATGGTTTTTTACTTGACACAAGAATATAATCTTGTGAATAAAAAATATCGTTAATAACGTATTGTATTTATCTTTCATAAAGTTACATAATTATATCGATCCATTAACAAGTTATAGCTACGAGTGTTTTGTATATTAGATCTTACTAGCGCGAAATATACAATCAACTTTGATCACAAACCCTTATCAATTTCTTTTAAATTGAATAATCAATTAAGTAAGTATGACTTAATACGGTATCTATTAGCTTTCTCAAATAGCTGTTCATTAGAGTGTCTGAATGCAGGCATAAATTTATACTAATTTAAACGCATAGAATCGGTAAGGTCTAAGTGTGCACTAATCTTAGCTGTAGTATTGAAGTGCTCGGTTCGTTGTGAAAGTCATTACCGGTAGTACTTTGTTAGCTTAATGAATTGACTGATGGCAAGAGGAGGTATGAACAGTGGTAGGGTTAAGTGGGACCTGCTGATTAATCACCCTGTCAGTACAGTTTCCAATTGCCACTCGTCACGAATTCCCCTTGTGCTAGCATAATTTTTGTACTTACTTTCCCATAGCCAAATCCAATAGATATTTTATCCGACGCCCGAATTCCAAAAATACGCCGTTACATTTTCAATTTCATAAATGGCATGGACATTCGAAATTTAGGCAACGGCCGATTAATTTTATTGCCATATCAAAAATAAAAGCGAGAAATACGACACGTCGGCATTTGTTTTATATACAAAATGTAGCATTATTCAAATATAGCGGTTAATTTGGGGGCTTAGTGATAACCCCTTATCCAGCTTTTATTTGACCGAATGCAGAGATGAGTAGGTAAGTAATTATTCCCGGACCGTCTCGAGATTGTAATCCGGCGGGATTAGGAAGGGCGGTGTGAATGGTAATAGGAGTTCCTGAGGTGCTGCGGTGTGATTTACTGCTAAGATTCAATAGTGAATATTTTAAGCTCTGATTTATTTGTTAGTCGTTTCTTAAAGTTGTTCAAATCTTTTAACAAAGTCTGCGGTTCTTAGAATACAAGCAGATATAAATACGAAATTTATTTTAGTCTGGGAAGAACTAATGAAAATAATACCTTTGTTTCTTTAACTTTGCACGTTTTTGTACTTTACATTATTCGTAAACATTCTTAAGAATAAGGTGGTCTAACTTGGTAATTGCATTAGCAACTTTGGCTGTGAACTGTAAGTTTAGCTGCCGTCATCATATTTGCAAGTAATGCTTCTAAAACTAATGTGCTTAACGATATTTAGAGCTGGAATAGTTTAGAGGTGGATAACACTGAAACTGGGTTAGGGTAAGCTCTGCCTAGTTCCACTACTCTACAGTTTGAGGAGGGTCGGCCTCGTACAACTTATATGAACCTTTGAATGAACCATGCATTTTCATGCATTATTATAGTTTTAATCGTGATATAGGTAGGCAACTCATGCGAAATTGCTTTTATAAACAGCTCGCTGGGAATGTAGTAACTTTTTAAATATTTTATTTTTGCGCACCTATTTTGGAAACAGTTGCGGTTATTTGACTGTGAATTGACTTTTTGTATAAAGTAACAGCTATTCGTATTTTTTATAAAAGCAGGTTTTACTGAAACATTTGTGGTACTTTCGAACTACAAAAATTGTTTTGTTTCAAAGTATTTTAAGTGTTTTGGAACTACTACTGTATGTACTGTTTACATACTTTATGCCGTGGTTCATCTTATTTTTTTTTCTTACAGGTGCTAGTATTTGTTTTTGGGATACTGTAAGTTTTTAATCACACTCATAACTCATACTCTTTCTACGATAAAACGTGTCGCGTGTAAACGTTTCTTTATTGCTATGTTAAAGACGAAAAAAGCTTCTGTCTTCATATTATTATGTTTATATACTCTTTGCATGTAACACTTGATTTTAAAATATTTTTTAATCTTTACTTTTTCATTTAAGACTATCTATTTAATTAAAATTACTGCAATCATAAAGTCGATAACTACACAAATAAGTCTGCTTATTTTCAAAGTGTGAGTTTAACGATAGATTAGCTCGAAGGTATCGTGTTAAGGGCCCTTAAGTTGCCTCATAGAAGTAAATGATTCGCTTTTAGCACGCCATTGTTAGTGACCTTAGTACACCATAAATTTAGCATAATTTCGCTAATAATGTTTGTTTGAATTGTTACGCTTGTCAAAACAGTGGAATAGAACAATCATAGCTTAATAATCGGCCAAATGAGGTGACAGTTCAATTTATATTTAGGTAATTAGGCGGGGATTGTGAATACTAATTAGTGCAAATGTGTTGACAACAATTTGTTGTGGTAATAACATTATTTAGTGATCTGAATCAAATACCATTAAATCCAGATTACAAATTCAGTGCGCATCAGTTTATCAACAATAAAATAACGTTTCACCAATACATAGTCAATAACCGAATAATATTATAGATACACCTAATATAGTACCGGATTATTTTTGTCCGACATAAAACTTGAATATTCACAACTGCAGCCGTATTACAATCTCACTGGACTAAATGGATTTCTGGGGTAAGTTACTAACTTATCCTTAGACCTGAACTTAATTGTGCCATGGAGTTCCTTCGCAGCTTCAGTACGTACCTACGTGTGCCGATATACTAGTAACTAGGCCATATTTAACGGTAACATGTTGGATTTATAGATTGCTTTAGAGCTAGCGTCAATGAGTTAATAGTCTATTACCCTTAGTCTAAGTCAAGATAGGATATAAACGTCTTATAAATTCTCATTTGGCAAAGTATCAAAATCAAAAGAATATTTCGGGTGACTTGCACGGCTCATTTAAAGCTTGCATTATGTGATCAGACTTAATATAAATTGACGTAAATGCAATAAAAACTTAAGAAACTAAATTAAGAAAATTGTCCAATACATTGTTCGTATATGGTATTAGGCAAAACCTGGTTTTATAGACCCGAACTCCATAGTCGTACAATTCGTCCACAACAAACTCTTATTTTGCCTACACTGTGGAAAAATAAAGTGTCCGCTGACGAATTTGCACACTGGGGTTTCTTTCAGTTCAAGAAATATCACTTTTAATTTTATCTTTAGATAAAATACCTTTTGTCTTTCCTTGAGGTCCTCCTCTGGATATGATGTCGCCCCCGTCTTCTCTGCGCCATACAATCTTGGGAGGAGGATATCCTCTCGCTTTGCAGACCAGCTTCGCTGAACCACCCTCTGGAACCATCATGTCTCCAGACGTCTCTTCGTATATTATGTCAGGAGGGATCACTACCTCCAGGAATGCTGTCTGTAATAAGATGAATTATTTAATTTGGTGTCTCATTAAATTAAATTAGATACCTACTGATTCGAAATGTTCGGGACAGTCAGAGGCTGGTAGATATTATTATTTGTTTACTAACTGACCCGGCGAACTTAGTATCGCCTTCTCACCGTTTAAGCCTTCCCTGGACTTCCACGGATATTTGAAGACCAAAATTAGCCAAATCTGTCCAGCTGTTTACGAGTTTTAGCGAGACTAACGAACAGCAATCCAGTTTTATATATAAGAAGAAGAAGAAGAAGATTTGATTTTTGTAGTACCTAAAAAACTAACAGAAAGGCACGAAGTGTATTCTATAATAGGTATGTATGCCTAATCGCTGTGTGAAATATACTCTAAATATGGAACTTTATAAATACTCCTTTGCCAATCTTAATATAATAAAAACAGTTATTTATTCTAACAAGGGCACTGCTTCATTCATAATTGTTCTCATGTTGATTTAAGAATTGCATGCTTTCATACTCGCATGCTTTGTTATTCTTGTTATAGCTTCAATTTTGCTTTCGGAGAAATGACACTAATATACTGGTGTGTCGATAAGGCCTGCACTAACGAACTACCTATTAAGAGCCAAACAGTTCTCGTTATAGTGACTCATAAACGTTATACATGGAACAGTGTATCACGCACAAACACATAAAACTAAAACACATAATAAATCGTGCCAAGTGGCAAGTGAGCACTATAATGGTTTAAAATTAGTAGCACTTTACCTGCATTTTCATTGGGTCAGTGTTAACTTGGCACATATATTGTCCTCTGTCCTCCCGTTTTACGCCTCTAATGTTGAGCGTCCACGTATTGTAGTCATTGTGTGTGACGCTCAGCCGCGCATTGTTTGTTATCACGTGCTCGTGTATAGCGAGGATCGCCTTCGTATCAGCTTTGATCCACGCTACCTATCCCGCGACCAGTCCACGTTCGTGTCGTTGTCAGCAAAAATGTACGCCCAAAGTGTGCATGTAGAAAAGAACAATGTAAGTACATTGAAAAATTTAAACAACCTTCACGAAAACTGCATTCCTGTAACGATTATCCGTTGCATGACATTTTGTTTATAAACGATGAAGACTTTAAACGAACAAGTCTAATTACAAGCCAGTGCTTCCCAAGAGGCAGTCACGACAACGATTCTCGAGTCGGCAACACTATCTTGTTGCGAGCGCCGCGCAAAATGCTCTCGGAATTTTTAATTACATTTTCGTCTGGTCGCCGCTATGAGGCGGGCTGCGGGCGCACTGAAAACGCCCTCGTTTCATCCGCTTTACCAAAAGCGTCGACATCGCAATAGAAGCTAATTTCCTGCATAGCGCGTAACAAAAAAATACGAACAGAAATACCGCATTTATACTTGTCGACAACACGCTTCGTCCTCGGTATTATAACTTTATTGAAAATAATATCATTCAGAGGGATATATTTATTCGTAATTGCTGCTGCACATTTGATTCTATTCATTCATTGAATATGTTACACATGTCTTTCATAATGACAGGAAAAGGCATTTCATTGCTAGTCACATATTGATAGTCCCTCTTAAAATCTTACAGTACTTATATTTGATTACGAAACATATTAAGTGAGTAGAGAAAGTGCAAGAAGAAGTGCACTAATAGAGGTGCGACTTAAAGAGTGATCTACAATTGTATAGTGCTTGTGCAACTCTAATTAGTCACTAATTAGGTGCCTAGAAAACTACAATTAGAACAAATATAACTAAAACATTGAAGTGCTTAAACACGTTATTGTTTTGTAACAACAGCCTTACAATTCTTGCATTCCACTCCCTCTTTGCTTATGCTTTATCTGCATTATTCAAATGAGCGAAGAAAGGATTGCAGAGCTGTTGAGCGATGTAATTTCAGATTCAAAAGGCTTTAGAAATTGCATCGCTTACAATATAAATAAATGGATAAAGAATAAGATATATTTACCAAATTTTGAACTCATCCATACCAGCGGTGCATATCGAAATTGTGTTTAAGATCTTTGGATTATTTGTGTATTATGTATTGAGACTGTAGTTGTGTTTTATGGGTCTAATATAATTATTATATTGACAATTATTTAAATTGGTAAGTGATGACGTGTTTATCTGTTTGTGGTATATTTATGGTAGGGTATGAAAGCAATACTGAAATTATTAATTTTCTAATAAAAAAATTGACTTCAAATGAGAACAAGGCTGCGTAGATACCTGACAACGCTCAGGTGCAAACTCAAAGGAATGCGGCTCGCAAATGGCTCATATACTTGGAGCATATTGTGGTCTTCATAATATAAAATACAAGGATGTTCATAAATGTACTCAAGGCCTTACCGAAAGAAAAAGCAACTTTGCTCGATATGTTTTATTTTTATTGGAACAAGTTAATTGACGTTTATTCCTTATACAACTATCGTGTTGATACGATTTCATCTCGGTATTCACGTGGGAATCGTTGAGAAACACATGCGAAGATGTTATATTAGTCTTCCGTGTAATTACTTACGCGGAATCGATATAGAAAAGCAAATGTAAATGTATCGATACGAGCGAATCGATGGTCTCGTGTAGAATCAAGTGACCTGAGGTAACGGCCCCAGAGAGACTATTATCGAATCTTGTTTCTCGTAACAGAAAGATCCGCGAATAAGTATTTGTGTTCGCTTTTATTGCTCAATCTTTTGTAGGGGTTGTGATATTCTTGTTTTTGTCAAATATTTTCATTATTTGATTTTAAATGGGACAATTTGACGTAATTTAAAAGATGGTAACAAAAATATTAATACAATTGTCCAAAGAATTTGAAAAACAAGTTCCAGAAAATGAAGTGAAAAGTAATTTAAAAGATTCGATTTTTTGTTTAGATGAAATTGAAAATGTCAGGAAATCCATCGACATAATTCAAGGCAAGATATATCGTACACGACACAGTACCGTATATCATACTGATAGTGTACAAGATTAACTCCCAGGACGTTTTGAGAGCACCGCCTCTCGAAATGATTGAACGGGGACCGAGGGGGTTTGTCCCGGCTTTATTTTAATTTCCTAAAGTGACTGTTTTGCAACGTAAATTCCTCGGACAAAGTGATCCCATCATAGTGGGGTGCGGTTTTTGTTCCGACTATGATTGACAAACGTAAAACGGTTTGACGTGCAACGCTTTTATTATTTAATTTAAAAAAAAAACGTCTTTTAGGAATAAAGTGCATTTGTTATAAAAGCATGCTTGAAAACGTGTGTTCCAAAATAAACGGAATTGTGCATCGGTATTTAAAACCCAAGAACAGTAACATTCGTTCGGTGTTGCATAAATCTTGTTTTTATCACATTCTTGGATCTTAGTTTCTATGTGCAAGTGTATGTGTCTAACGCAGTTGTGCTCAACCAAAACTACGGCTAAACTTATAGTATATCTGTGCAAATATAGTACCAGTGTAACTCTATTCTAGGATAGAGATAGGTTCTATAGAGTGGTGCTGTGAGTCACGAAGAGTGCTGAAGAATGTGCATTGAAGGTAGTGTGCTAAGAAATGTGGAAGTGGTGCAAATACTATTTGTTGAGATCTATATTTTATATGAAAACTTTGTGATGTTCTCATTCTGTTTAAAAGTATTGTTTTAAAAAGGAAATAGGCAAATTATATTGTTAGCAACTTTTACTGTTATTCAAAATATAACGTTATTATAAATCAATTGACACATCATAAGAGTCTGGTGGAGTATATTAACTATTAGGAAAAATATTTAAGTAATCTTAAAAGCATATCCTCTCTCTAGGAATACAAAAACTTACGTTAATAAATACTCTGGTTTAAAAAATCTATTAATTACATCTAAAACAGGCTAAAAGTATGTAGACGATATAGAGGTTATATAAAAAGATTGCAACAGATATAAATTATAGATCTCATAGTACAAGTGCTGTGACGGTGCTCCTCTAGGGCTAGCTGTAATGAGTCAGTTTGATACACACCCTGGCTGTGGCGGAGTCGCCACTCACCCTGTAACCACCAAGGTTATTCACTACGCAGGTAAACATCGCGTCCCGACCCTGCGCGATTGTCACGTTCTCCAGAGGGTATAGGAAGTCCGGCTCCAGACCTAACGCTGAAAAGAAAAAGACATTTAGTATTTTTACCTTATAAACAAAACTGTTAATTCAATTTGATTTGTTTTAGGGCAAAGTACATAATATGGATTTGAAGATTTACCCCCTTGCTTATAAAAATTGTCAGTGTTGAACAATTGATTAGATTATACCTGTCAATATCGTTTGCATGTCAAAGAGTAGAGATGTCAATAGACTTAAGAAGTAGTTATCTTAAAACACACGTTAGCATCGTTTATAAGTAAGGGGGATAATCTATGTTAATTTGTGAAACATACACGCTGATATTTTTGATTACCAATTCCGAAATATGTACCCATTCTCTGAGTGTTGGCATTAGCACAAACTGCTGAAGTAAAATCGATCTCTTCTATCTTTCTAGGATTACTCGTACTTGCAGAGTTGTTGCCGGAATGATTAGCTTCTTTTAGTCCCATGAGACTTTAAGTCTTAGTGTGATTCGCTGATATTTGTTAAAGGCAGAGTGTGTGAGCAGGGATATTAAAACCGAACCCACGATGCAGGACCAAAATCATAAAACGCAATAAAAAAAAATGAAAATCGGGTAAGTTTTTCTCTTTGTACTGAGAACAAAAACAAAGAAAGAAGTAGTTTTTTATTATAGGTAAAAATGCAGTCTTGAAAGACAACTGTTATTATTTAAAATAATTTGTCAAAGTAGCTATGCAGGTAAAAGTGTAAAGGCGTTGAAGAAGCGTAAAGTACGACAAAGAGAGCTTTGTTTGAAGAATACTTTCCGCTATTAGCGTAGATTGAAAGAGGAATTTTATGTGTAGTTAGATAATGAGAAATTTGATACAAAAATATAAATAATACAGTGCAAAGGCCCGTAGTATTTAGTTAGGCTGTACCATGACTTCGTAAGTGTACATAATGAAACATACATAAAAAATACGGGATCCAAATTGTTTTTTATAGTAACAAAATATTACTAGAGTTTTTTTTCATATTATTTCACCAGTTAGGCAGTTGTTTGTCTGATACATAAATAATGGAAAAATATTCGCTTCTATTGCCTGACGGTCTGTGAAAATAACGAAGTGAATTTTTAACAAGTAGGTACCCGTACTCGGTATTATAGGTAGCTTAATGAAACCATTTGGCTTTTGGTTTAAAAAAAAAACTACTGAAATGTAATCATAGTTCCAATATCATTCAAGTTCAAATGAAGATTGAAGTCATGGGTAAAGTCTCATAAGTTTCAAAGCAAATAGGAATGCCGTTTTCCCAGCAAAGAAAGTTATAAGCATTCGCAGCCAAGCCGTTTCTCCAGAGATTAAGCTAACCTCAGATTTACAGCGTTTATTTTCCAACGAGCGCTACTAGTACATTATTTCCGAAATTCTTACTTTATGTGGAACTTAATATAGCAGTGAATCGTGAATTATTTTGAATGTATAAACTTACTAGCTGCGCCCCCGCAGTGTTATCCGCTACATTTTTTCGGGATAAAAAGTAGCCTATGTGTTAATCCAGGGTGTCATCTACCCCCATATGAAATTTCATTAAAATCCATTAAGTAGTTTTTGCGTGAAAGAGTAACAAACATCCATCCATACTTTCAAACTTTCGCGGTTATAATATTTGAAGGGGTTAAAGAATTTTGATGTAACGATACATTTTAATCCTGCTCGAATGGTAATTAATGTACGAGAAAAACTATGTTGTGATCTATCATAAGAAAGGTAATATCTTACGATTAATTATTTCTAGGATTAGGTTATAAGAACAAACAGATAGCCTGTGACAGACAATTTAACGATCACATCTGCTTGAGTCGTGTGAGTATTAAACACGTTACTCCTAGCATAGCAGTTTACACACTGCGCGAATCGGGTAATTGTTTGTTATAGTACACTTCTGACTGGTATGGTATACTTATGTGAACACTAAGGTAACACGTAGAGTATAGCATGAAAACGGAGCTTCTACATTCATTTAATGTCATGAATAAATCAGTCTTAGTACAAAAATACAATTGATGTCTAGTGAATACGACTCCAGTTTAATTAGTATAATTAAACACCTACACTTTGCCTAATGTTACCTAAGATTAATGTTCGAACATGACCCGTTTCATAATGAGTCAACATTTTCTGAATTATGTTTCAGTTCTAGAAGTTTGTTCTCTGGATTACAAGAGAATTATTGATGTTACGGGTAGGTCAACCGAATCAAATAAATGGTAGGTTAGGTTGATTTCGTTTCTTAATGTACTGCTGTCATTTATGTAGGATTTTTTAATCATTCCTGTCTCAAAAGTGATTTTATTTGATTAATCATAAATGGGAATGCCTTACATAATATTTCAGCTAGTTTACTCAAATACATTTCTTAGACATAAACATTTAGCGCAAATTGAATTATACACATAAACATTACTCCAGGAGAATGATCTAGAAGGTGGCGAAGAAGAAAGTAGTGAAATCAATTGATGACATTACTCTCGTTTATGCAACTGCCATTTGCATTAGCATTCCTGCTTCACAAACCTGAGATAACTTTAAGATCAACCTTCGCTCATTTACTTTTAAACCTTAAAACTTCAGGTTTCAAAACTAAGACCGGGAATTTAAAAATGCAAAGTTCAAATTAAACGTCATCTATGATTAATATCCAACTCGTTAGTGACACAATGGCGTATAGAAGATGTTTATGTTGTGTCGTAAAAAGCCTGGCATTGTTTGCTGTCAATACTAAGTCGATAAACTATACACAATAATTGCGGTGAGCTGATTATGTGTTCCGGCTTGGCAATGTAACAACATGAAACAGTAGAGATACGAAGTACTGCCGTTCGAAATTATCATCCATTTTAGACAGGTTAATAGCGGATTTGGTATCCACAATTCGTGTTTGCCAAAAGCTCTTACACGATTGCTAAGCTTGCTAGCTAATTATGGTAGAGTACTCATAAAAGTCTATAATAATAGGGCTTAAATAGTATTCTATCGTTTAATATTTCTACTTACACATTATTCTTGTAATTATGGAATTTAAAGTGTTGTTTCTAAGAGTTTAATCACGATATATTACGAACACAGACTATTTGAGTTGTTATTGTTCTGAACATTTTAATCTCTTTCCAAAAGAGTACTCAAAGGTCGGTCGGGAAAGGTAACCAGATCATTGGCATTAGGCGCTTAATTCTATTATAATTTATTTTGAAAGCCTAAACAAAGTTGACATTAAATGCTTATAAATATCGATTAATGTTATTAAAAGTAGGTACAATGCTGCTAATAGGAAGATAAAATTTCACTTCAATTTTGGGGCGAAGATACGAACCCTGTCTACACAATTTTTGTCAAAACAAATTAAAATGGGTTTTCAAAATTGGTTTAAACTTAGTCGGGTTAATATTCAGTGACAAGTTTCTTATACCCTAGAGTTTTTATTTATATCTTAGGATTTTATTTTCCTTTTATAAGTCTCATGGGAGTGTACTATTTGTATCTTTTAAATAAGTCGCCACCAACTCTGGGCATACGACTGTAATAGCAGATCTCCGGTTCACAAACGATTCGTTTACTGAATTTAAAGCGCAGAAAATACGCGTTATTTTTCGCCAAATGCTTAGAATGATATACGTAAGTTCCGCATAAAAATGTCTCCCTTAGCACCGTAGGTATTGTCCCCGGCGAATGGATAGCTGGAGGCGTCAATATTCTACGTGACCAGTTACTTGTGTCGTCCACGGAAACATGTGTCGGAAGTGAGGACTATCTGTTTGCTCATAGAATGGCGATCGCACTGTTGAATTATTCGCGTGTACATACGCGACAGGAACCGGATTACATTGTGCATTCGATCCGTTGATGTTTTCGGTTAAGGCAGGAGCTTACAGGTATGACCTTGCGTTCGACTTTTAATAATTTATTTCTGTGTTTTTCTTATTACTCCATGTAATTTCAACTGGGAATTTACTATTTGTTACAGATGACCGAAAAGATAAAGAGAATATGATAATTATTTTCGATTTTATATTTTTAGATTAAAGTTGCTCTGCACTCAAGAGGTGTAAGTTATGGTATGAGACGATATCCATACTACCTACTTATTTTTCTTACCCTATGCATTTTGCAAGAACAAATGAACATATCATAAGTCCACAAAAACACAAACTCTATGGTCACCTGCGTTCCTCATTTGACTACAACTTGCTTAATGTTTTCTTTTCATTAACAGACTGAAACAACACATTGCTAGGTTCAATAAATTTCAATACAATAGCAAAGTTAAATTCATTTCGGCCCTTATTTGTTCACGTCCATGTGTGGCAAACGGAATGGGTCAATTGAAGCACCAGAGCAAATGTCGCCAGACTAAATGACGTCGATATACACAAGCCTTTCCCGTTCTATATTGGGAACACACAAAATGTCGGCCGGCTTCGAAGTCGTGTTAACATTTCGCATTTAAATTTTCAAATATTCATTGGCAATTAAAATATAATTAACTGCGAAAAGCGAGTTGGGCGGAATGTACCATTGTTGGCGGTAATCGTGCAATAAAATATGATAAAATACGGTCACTGGAAAAATAATTTTATCCTTTGGAGAATCAGATTGAAAACTATATTAATGCACCTGAATTTCCAGTTCTTTTGTTTGTTTTAAATTTCGTACGTTTTAAAATCCAAATAAAGTTCTCGATTCATCTCAGTGGATATGATTCCCCGATTCCATAGTGAATATCAAATGTCCGAATCGTAGCAGCGACGTTTCGGAAGTAAATAGAGTTGGATTTGTATAGGTCGGGAGATCGCACTGCCAATAAACGACCGATGCTGGTCGTCGATACCAGCTGAAATCGTAAGTACCGGCTCAACCAACTGATATTTGTAAATTGCGTGGTAATCCAACTCTGCGCCTAATCCTACTTTCCATTCAAAGCGGTTGAAATAAATTCTGAAAACAATAGATGGTTATTTAGTTGTTGCGTTCAATGGAAACAGGTCATAAAGGACCCACCCTGCTATCTACGTATTGCTATCGTCACCGATTGTATATTTAATCTCATGTGTAGTTAGAATTTTGTTAAATTAACCTCGTGATGTATTTTGGTACAGTATTCAAGAACATGTGAGACACCAATTTGCTAACAGGGTTTCCTACTTTCGTAGAAATTCGGAGTTGCCACATCTAACAACTTTTGGCTGGGAGTCCTGTGCTTAATTAGACGATTTTCTGCATGTATATTTGATGTACAGTCTTGAAGTTTGGACAGACTGGTTGTTCTGATTAACTGAATACCTGCGAATAATTAAAATAAACTTGACGCTATTATATGATGTATATTGGTTAGCAAATAAAACAACATCATCATCATCAGCCGGAACACGTTCACTGTTGAACAAAGGCCTTCCCCTTGGAGTGGGGGGTGCCATAATTCCCAAGCGGCTTGGGGATTGCAGTATTGGTTAGTTACAGAAGACGCTGCTGCCCATCATCTGGATTTTCTCTTAGTCGCCTCTAGGGGGTCGTCAAATCCTGGCCGGATACCACTTGGCAAGTAAAACGGTAAAATAATATATTGTAGACTAAAAGAAGTCTACTAAAGCCATTTCGAGTTATATATTAGCCATAACTAAGAAGCTTCTGAAAAAGGCCACTATGTGACCTCTAGACCAATTAAGTGATTTACTGAGCAATAAAGTCGAATATTAATCACTTACGATAGCAAACACGTACTGAGCCACGCTACAAGATCTGATATACGGCATTACTAGAGTGAGGCAGGCGCTTCATTTGCAATTTGGTTCAGTGATTTCGTTGGAGCTCTATACTGAGCGAACCCAGCCTGTGAATTATGCCTATTGTTGTTCCAGTGGCAAAGGATGCATTACTGTACCTTGTTCAGAGATATTCGACATCCTTTTACAGAAATTGCTTTTTGAATGTCGCTATATTCATTATTCGGCGAATTAATTTGGGTTTAAGCGATGTTTTATTTTTGTTTTGATATGAAGTACAGTAATGAACCTACCTTTTTAGTTACTCTTTTATACTTAATGGTTTCATAGTGTTTTTTCTTAAAGTAATCTTGTAGGTATTCTTAGATTATCCTTGTAATGTACCTAATATCATAACGTAATATTATGTTTAACTGTCAAAGAAATAAAGGTATAAGAAGCGTACAAAGTTACGTAGGATTAATAAAGGAAGCCAGAATAATAATGGTATTAATAGATTTGTGTCTTCTGATATACCTACACCTGGTTTTTGATGTGACTTATGTAATATGAATTTCTTGATATTGACACATTGGATTAAAAGGATATTAAAAAATGTAATACTTAGTCCACTTCTTACATACTGCGAGAAATAAAAAAAACATACCATTGTTATAACAATAACTTTCCTTGATACCAAACATTTCCAAAGCAACGCAAGAGCAGTTACTAGACCTTTTATCGTTTCTTTATTAATAAAGAACTGATATAAACTTACAATAAATTTTAAAAAATCTTGCATTTTAGCAAAAGCCTTCAGCGACTCCCGCCAATTTTTATAACCTGTCTCAATATTTAGATTTTTTTTGCTTGTGACTCGATTTATCGACTGCCAGCGACAAAACATGACGAGTACAGCTTTAAAAAATATGTTGCATTATTTGTAGTTTATTTTTAATGTCATCAATACATTATACATACATCAACGAGTATTACTAGCTAACATTACTAACGTTATAACATATTGATAGCAATTATCGGTATTTCCTGGAATACTCAGTGACTTACGATATGTTTGTAGGAGCGGAGGCCGCAGACAAATCGACTTATGATATCGCTGAGTGGATCAGTGGGTAAATCGCCTATTGTCGTCGAGGGTGAATCCGATTCCCGCCACTTACCTACGTATAGTCGGATCCCAATCAGAGGTTATCTAACAACTTGATTAGTACTGTCGGCAGAATACATATTAACGGTATATATTTATACACATGATATTTTATACACCAACCTGAGTTATAAATAAAAAATATCTCTTTAACTATGTGTAGTCCAATCAGTTGAAATAGGTTGTTTTCAATTTATGTTTTTTTACAACTTTATGTACCCATAGAAGATCTATTAGTATGTATGTTTTGTGCATTGTGCTCTGTTGTAGCCCATTTACTCATTCTCAGTGACGTACTTAACTGTAAATATTAATGGTAAACATTAAGTTGTATTATTGTATTATTTTACACTGCATTCTTACTAGAATCTGGCCCAATAAAAGTTTCTCTAGTCGGGCAGCATAACACAAAACAATATATCTAAACCGACGTGGCATCAGATCTTGTATAGTCGTATCTCGATTTGCAAAACAAATATTTTCCTAGACGTTTTTGAAGTCGTTACGAACAAGTTAGACGGGCCGGTCCACGACCCGAGTGCAATTCGCGCCACTAGAGTCGCACTCCGGATTTGTTTGCTCCAACTAGTTAAATGTTGGCCCAAACTTTATTTCGGACGTCGAAGTCTCCGAGATGTTGTACCCTTGTTATTGTTGTTCAAGTATATTTAGAGAGGTTCAGACGTAGCGCACGAAACAAACATTTGTCTAGTTTATTTATTATTCATATACGTAAGCCTTAGTTACCGTTTAATAAATTGTTTCTATGTAAACGTTTATTATTTATTTATTTGTAGGATAGTTCGCTATTTTGATACTGTTTCCATTAGATTTATTAAAAAAATAATGAATCGTAAGTGTTAATTTAAGCTTTGCAATATTATGATTCGGCAATAGCACATGCGCAACACAACAAGATCACACGTTTACGTAATTTAATACGACACGTGTCTACTGTTAAATGCATAAGGCAAATAACTAATAAGCAAGGACTTGATATTACTATAAAAAGTCCTCCAAAGTACCTAATACTGTTGGATTCACATAAATAGCAATAAAGCTCCAAGTGAACAGTTCAGTTAAAACAAAGTGAGCAGAAATCACCAAAGAAAATTGTTAACTAGAGAAAAATAAATTAAAGATCGACAGTAAGCAATAACGTTGAAACAATGTAGAACGAAACCAAGAATTCTGGTTTGGGGTTTCAGAGTTCATTCGGTGTAAGGAAATTCTTCAACAACATTGTTTCTAAATTAAAACAATCTCATAATTGCACATTCTCTAACTTCTTTGATGCAGTGTAGGTATGGTTTGGGGGTGAGGGGAGTGGGGGACGGGGGATGGCCTGGGGTAAGTTTTGAGGCGAAGTTAAGCCGATTAAGTGTCATTTCCGCTGCGGAACTAGCACTGTTCATTAAATATTTCGAGTGACTTAATTGCTGAGGTCGGTCGTCTACCAAGTTTTGATGTGAACAGATTTCTGCTCTTCTTTGTGAATTTGATAAATTTAATAAAGTATTTTATGCCGTAATGTTTTTGTAAACATCTATTCTGGAAGTAAACTTTTCTTTTGTTTCCTCTTTTTGTAACATAAATCATAGGTTATTTATAGTAGGTATCTATTAAAGGAGAGGGATTCATCTAACCAGGCGTACAATATGTAGCAAATTGGGAGCCTAGCTGTTGCTTTAATAAACAAAACGAACCAAATATTGCAATGAATTCGTGAACTATTTATTCTAATACAATTTTAGAGTATTTTTATTTTAAACAAATGAAAATGTCCCCATTTGAAGACATTTTGTTCATCCTAAAGTAGTTCCCTTATTTAATGTAATTGTAAGATAGTTGAAAGATACCTTGGCTATCTTGTCTATCTACATGATATATTCTAACGTAAGCTATGTGCTATCTAAGCCGTTATTCCGCAAACTTTAACCATGTCACAGAAGAAGCTAATTACGAACAAATCACATTATAAATCGTGTTCTCAAAACGAAAAATGTACATAAAAAAGCAAACCTATTCGTACGTTAGTAACCTCTCTCGATAAATATTTCCCTCTTTGTGTAAACACACGGATACGACGAGGCTACTGCGGGCACAAAGTCCATTACAGTCAATTCGTCTAGACGAAGGCACGTGTTGAAACTATTCTCACGGGTAAACGAATTACCTGCTCTATATAAATAAAAGAAACTGCCCGGGGAGGATAAACCGTATAACAATTATAGTGAGAAGAAATAAAAACTGTAATGTGAATGTCTGTGGCTGTACTTCTTACATTAGTCGTCATTTATTATTTACAGTGTATTTCTTTTAAGGTTGCCCTTTTTTAGATGAAACGGTTAGGAATTATTGTCGATATCGTTTTGTTGAACTGTATGTGGGTAATTATATTTTTTATGTTTTCCCATGGGATGTGGGTTTGCAAAAGTTTTAGTTCGTTCATTATAAATATATATGTAGTAGAAATGTATAGTTTAAGAACAAGCTCCTATTACGTTACTGGAAACTGGTAGATACTGACGAGCTCTTTATTTAGTTATAGTACCTACCTGTCTAATACTAAAATATAGTCAAGTATAAACTATATACTGAACTGGTATTGTTCCATAAACATTTATGTGAATCTCGGAAACGGATGCAGTCGTCGAAATTCCGATCATAAGGCCATGAATTCCAACCTCACTTGTTGAACCGTTGCTTTGTGTATCATCTATTGCCAAAACATATTTTGTAAAAGTTGCAAAGGATCAACGATTGAGCAAAATATGTAGGAAGAAATTGTGGGTAGTAAACAAATGTCGTATTATGGGGTAAGATGCGGTGAACCGAAACAAAACTTATATAAATATAAACAAGCCGGCGGCGGCGATACTGTCCGTGAAAACGCATTATAGACCTTTCTATCCTTTCGGGTCGAATTTCCAAAAATCTTTACTTAGGGAGCGCTAACAGAGGAAATAATAATATATTTTCCTCCAATACATGTAACCGTATGTCTGTTTATGTTTATAAATATTGCTATACTGGTTTTGGGAGGTTATTGCTGTAATGTTCGTGAAACTAAGTACCGTGAAACGGGGTGAATAGAAAGGACAACTTGAAACTGATTTTAACATTAAATTATTACAGTTAAGTAGTAGTAAAAAATACTGTAAATTGTTGCCTATAATACAATTTAAAGTATAGGCTACTTATTGGTAACAATCTATACTCTTTTTACTACTAAATCAGTTCATAAGTTGTGTCTCTATTCACCCTAGAGTTTCATTTCACCCCGTTTTACCGGTACGTTGAATCGATATATTTAATTTGTTGCAGTTTCCACCACAGGATTATAAATAGAATTCTGTTACTGCTTAAGTATTGACTCTACATTATAAATAGTGCTTAGCTTATAGTATGATAATATGCAGTAATATTTTACTGTCTAATCTTTTACTTCAAAAAGATATTACATATACGTTTAGAGAAAAAAAATACACATTTCAATTTAATAATCCCTACTAATATTATAAACACGAAAGTTTGTATGTATGAATGGTTTGTATGGATGGATGTTTATTACTCTTTCGCATAAAAAACTGCTGAATGGATTTTAATGAAATTTCATATGGAGGTAACTGACACCCTGGATTTACACATAGGCTACTTCTTATCCCGAAAAAATGTAGCGAGTAACAACGCGGGGAGCAGCTAGTAAAAAAAAATATCTGTAAAATGATTTAAATATTTCGTTCGAAAAGTGTGATTAAATATGCTCGGAATTTAATGAACCCTCGTGCAAACGCGTCGCTATCTTCATAGATACTACTAATCATAAACAGAATCGCTTAAGACGATAAATCTTCCCCTTCTGATTATTAGTAAATTGACCTACAAAGAAAATGATGTGTTACCCCAACTATACGTGATGCGAGTTAGCTACATATTTATCGATAACAAACCAATTTACCCACTATTATTGTGTTAGCGGCTAGTAGGGCTGCCAAACTTTGTGGAATTTCTATATGAAGGAATTTTTGGGTTTTGCTGTATCGTGGAACATTTTCTGGTTTATTAGAATATTTTGTATGAAGTGTACATTCTTTTTAGTGTATAGCCAGCAAAGGGTTGAGATACAAACTCCAAGTACTTAGAGAATGTTGTTTATTATATAAAAATAAAAAAATAAATAAAAAGTTTTTATTTCAGTAAATCTTTACAAATAAGTTGCCGGGGCTTCCCAGAAAGTAATCAAAAGATACTTGTGTTGGGAAAACCTCGCTCTTCCTACGTGAACATATTCTTAGATTTACAACACTATCAATTTCACTTAATACAATTTTTAAACAAAGAAGAATAAAAAGAAGAAAAGAAATGCAAACATGTCTGCAGAGAGTAATTAGTTAGGTGTGGTGTGTGTGTGGAAGGATGTGTAAGTGCGTGTATGTGCATGTGTGTGCGCGTGTGTGCGCGTGTGCGTATGTGTGTGTGTGTGTGTGTGTGTGTGTGAGTGTGTGGAGGTATGTTAATGAGTAAGTATATAGCTTTTTGACTTTTAGTTTCGTCCTATTAAATTTGTTAAGAAATTAATTTAACCACTTATTACGTCTTTAAAAAATACTTTGAGTATGAATTAAGTCCACGACAATATTATAATATGTACTAATAAGTTGTTTTTGATAGTCTTGGCCAGTATTTACAGAGCCTGGCAAAAAAAGAAAGGTTGAGCTATGGATGATGGTTTTACCTATCAAGGTGTAATTATAATATGCATGTTAAAATATGTATGTGTATTGTTTAATTTTAATTATTAAGAATAAAAATTAATTGCCACAAAAATAAATCACGCATGTGAATAAAAAAATTGTGTCCATTAGATATAAAATAAAAAAATATTGACAGCAATCTGAAATAGATCGCCGACAACAAAAATACTAGCATGTTATCGCGATATAAGTGCTAAAACATATTACGTCACAAATACGGACACATCGCGGCGATCGGTGGCTCACTTTTTCAATATCCCGGACCTAATGGCCGTCAGATGGAAAGTTGGGCAAAGTGATGCTATCAAAAAGCGATAGGCCGCGGTTTCGCCGGTTATCGGAGCACTTTGCGCTCGCCATGACGTGGGTCAACTCAACATGCTGTACACGGGTTTACACAATTCAAATCGAATTTTCTATCCATAGTTGGTTTAATAGGGTATACGTGTACTTTTTGTGGAATTGAATTATAAGCTTTGACTTCTAGGGAGGGAATAAAGCTTTATGTATAGGTACAAGGAGATATCTCAAGTTTGCAGTTACTTAGTAATAAATCGAAGTGTAAGTTTAGCTTATAGATATCGGTATTTCAGAATTTAAAACGAGTTTTTCGAAATAACAGCTACTCAAAAAAATCTGTCTGCAGTTTTGATGAAAAACAATATCGTTTTTCTTTAGTATAAAGGTAAACGCAATATTAACTGCATTTTAAATAAAATTGCGGCAAAGGTACGATGTAGCGCCGAGTCACAGTTAAATGTCACCTAATAAAGACACAGAAATCGTCCCGTGAGAAATATTTAAATTTCCTTTATTACAGGTCGTAAAATAAATCTTACTACGTACCACTAACACATATTAAATTTAAAAGTTCGGCTTCTAAACGACTTAAGTGACCAGCAGTACAAAGCGCGGGTAAAAACTCTTGACTACTTGAGTCACTGTTTCTTTTTGTAATAAAGAAAATACTAAACGTTTAATAAATGAACATTCCACGTTTTCAACGCAGGTACTTTTCACGCGTTGTTTTAGTATGCGCAATAGGCGCGCCACCTAAAATGTCACAGCACTCGGATTGTTTGAAAAATATTCTCATAATCTGCTGGCTGCCTCGTTGGTCTGTGGTTGCTAAGCGCGACTGCTGAGCACGAGGTCCTGGGTACGAATCCCGTGTTACTGGGTTTTTCCATTAGGTAATATTCAGTAGCAGCACGGAGTCAGGATTTGTGCACGGTTGAGGACTATAGGATCGCCCCCTATTACATTGGGACCTAAAAACATAACTGGCGAAATGTGGGTGTACCATATGTGCACCTCTGCCTACCCCTTCGGGGAAAACAGGCGTACTGTTGTGATTTTTCTCATAATCTCATTGTTTCTCAGATTAACGTTGTTACACTTCTGTTTATTAACAAAGCTCTTTTAATTTGAGTTAATTGTATTTGCTACGGAACATGATTTCGAAGGGTTTGTTTTTCAAGTCAGCTACAATTAGGAGATCAAGATTATTTTACCGTTTCAAACCTTTTGCACGATTGCATTTTATTTTGGACCAAGATTATTGTTGTTTGGTGTATTTGATAGAGACAAATGTCGACAAAAAACAGTGAAATGTGGTTTAAAAGTATCTAACAAGTATTAAGAAGGTATTTATTTAAGTAGCTGTCATAATCATTTTAGAATGTAATTGTAAAAAATAAGTCTAATCCTTATTATTTTATACGTATATTTTATAAATAATCAAGATGATTTTAAAATTAGGTACAAGTATACCACTCGAAACTCTTTTAAGTACCACCACCCGACACTTCAATAAGATAAAATAAATTCTAACCATGAACCATATTACGATAATTCCTTTTCAATTTATTATCGGCAACCAGCTTAACGCCTTTAAAATGTAGCAACACCGTCAGGGTAACCTAATTTCGACGTTTCTTTTGCATAACAAAAAAGCAGCATTTTAGACGTCGGTTTGCATTGTTATTCAGTCGACGAAGTCACAGAGGCGCACGCTCCGCAGCTTATCGTCGGCCCCAGCCGTTGTAAATTAAATAAATATACACCTAATGAGCGGAAATACAATGCATGACTAAGCTGAATAATTGCTTCATCTTCTTATTTGAGAGTTTTCTTCGTCACATTGCAAAACTCGTACGAATTTTACTGTCCGACTGGATGTAAAAATAAATGCAAATTTATTCAACGCTTCACGAATCTTATTTTTAAGTTTGCGTCTAGAATGTATACGGAAGCTATGCTATTATTTATTGCTTTCCGTTAGCTTGCGTACAGTAATTTTTATTCAAAATAGAGAGCAACGATGAAAAATGTAAAGCACATAGTCACCCCTGCGTACGAAGGAAGTTATGATTGAGGGTGACTTCATGCGATGTGATTACTTGTAAGCTCTTAGGCGAATTACAAAGAGTTTTTTACACTTATCTTATTACACGCCTGTTTTCCTAGGGATAACGTAATGGTAAGTGATACATCGTAGCCACAAACCGTGTTTTGTAAATCTGAGAGGTTTGGCGTGTCCTTGGTCATAAAATAAATACAGAAATATTATTAACTTGTGTTTTGGCAGAACCTTCATAGTAATAATGCTGTGATAAAATGAATTACTAGCGTAGAGTCTAGGTGTCTAAAATATATTCGCCGCTGCCGAAGGAGGATATTACAACTCACAACGGATTACTGTAAGAGAAACCTATCGCACGTGATACAATAAATCTTCGTCGATCCGGGAGCAGACTTGATTACATAAATTGCATCATAGTCTACCATCCAACAAAAAACAAATGCCATGGCATTTGAACTGAAGCTTCACATTCGCCCTCAAGCAAACTAGAGTAAAGTAAAAATCTATTCACTGTTAAAATCGATATCGCTATCAAAATGCACCCGAGCCACCGTTCAAAGGCTCGTCCGCCCGACCGCCTCAAAGGATGTTCGTACGAAACAAGCCGTACGTTCCCACTCAGATCAATGTACAAGGGTATAGAGCTCCTCTTTCCCGTACCATCATGAGCACTTGGCACAAAACACGTCCTTTCTTATCCCTCCGTGTGGACGTTTATCGAGTATTTTTCTTCAAGCCTCTATGGTTTGTTTTGTTTGCTGAATCTGAGACTGCTGACGTCACCTCTGTATTCATAATAGAGACGTAGTCTGTGTACTACTTACTCGTTTATGGTAGCATTGGTTTTTTATGTTCAATGTTTATATTATTATACAGAGCCTATAGTAGAATATGAAGAGCCTACTTAAGAAAATACTTTTATTATCTTCATGACCTCCTTATTTAACCTTCTTTAAAAAATCTTAGAAATAACATACATGCAGCTTTTTCTTTTGAGTCATGGACAAGATTTTCTGTATTTTGCAACAATTATTCTTTAAATGAATGTATCACATGCACAATGTCTCAAAGGTAATTTTGAATAACAATCTGTATGAACGATTTATGGCTAATTTATACACAGTATTTTTACAGTACAGAATGCTATTATAAGCAGACAGTGATGACGAATCTGTAATTGTGTGAAACTACTGCACGTTTAATAGAAGAATTTCGTTATCGATGTCCGCATTTTCCGATTCCACCATATGAAATTTCATTAAAATCCATTCAGTAGTTTTTACGTGAAGGAATAACAAACATCCATCCATACTTTCAAACTTTCTCGTTTATAATATTAGTAGGGATGTATCAAGTCTATTTTCTGATATTCAAGGTATATGATGAAACCCTTAGTTTTATTAATATACCGCAAAATGCACGAACCGGCCTAATAAAATAAACGGTTAAGAAAAGATGATATTTGATCACATTAATCGAACATTCAAAGTATTTGTCTTTTGGCTCTGACCCCGTCCTACTTGCGAAGGGAGAGCGTTCGAGAATTTCAATTTAGGAGAAGAATGTGCCGACATAACGTGTGGCCCGAGATATTTTGATAGGACATGTTCTCCGTGAATAAATTTCTTTCCACATATTAAAAGTTTTTAAGCGGTTTTATTTATTATCAATTTGTGGTCGGCGAAAAAATATTTTGGTGGAGAGTAAATTGATTTTCGCTTAATTTTAAAGTTTTTCAATGTCGAGTAAATCGAAAGTCAAAGTTGAATATCGTCACACGATTTTAAAGTTATCTATATTTGGGGATAGCCTTCGTTTTAGTTACTTAGAAATACTGTTAGGTTATATTTTAAGCTTGAACCACAACTGTGTTGATTCCAAAAGTCTTAATTTTAATGTAATAATAAACATTTTAATGTGAAATGTTTTTGTGAAATACTTTATTTATAAAAAGTTGACTTCATGTAGATAGTGCATTAACCACATCCACTAGAATCACGAAAAGTGCAATAGATATTCCGTTGGAATTTTCAATTTGATCATGGAATGCAGCCACATGTAAAGAAGAATAGCTGATATCTGCATGTACTTGTAGGGAACGCACGCCTGCCGCCAAGTGGGTTAGTTTCCGATTTATTGTATCAATTTTGTATAAAGCCAGTAGGTGAAATAAGCGCGGAGAAATATGTGCTAGCTCAAGCTTTTCACCTCCGCAATACTGCACTAGGTAATAGAAAAGATTTTTAAAATAAGAAGATACCTTCAGTTTTTACCAGATTTATCAGATAAAATGTATCTGTGTAGAAAATAATTCTGTTTTAAGATTGAATAAAGCAGTTGGTTTTGATGAATACCTACATGGCAGGTGCCAGTAGTACGTCTATTATTTTGAGTTTACAAAGGCTTGACCTGGTATTTGACTGACAAAAAGCTTCTCAGTATACATTTTACAGAAATTAATAAACTAAAATCGGAAAATGGAACGCTGTTAATGTTTTCCTCAAACGTCGAATGTAAATATATAAATTTTCAGCGAAAATTTTAATGAATGGCCACAAAATGTCGCTCAAAAAACAATGTAACAAAAAGCTATAAAACGCGCATTAAAAAACAAACTAACATAATAGAGTAAAAGATAAGTCTGTTTTCATAAGCCATATCAAATTCATTACGACAATAAAGTCCCAAATGTATTTACGAGGGATCACGTCATGAATAAATTTTGTCAACAGAAAGTTTCATGCGTAAAATAGGTAGCTGTGGCAACTTAGACAAAGCTTCGAAAAAGCGTAATTTAAACTTGTTTATGTACTTCGTTTAGAACAATAATGAATCGTAAATTATGTTTTGTTATTTATATTATCGTTACATTATTAATTGTTTAAACGTGATTTTGTGAACTCTGTTGTCAAAGCGTGAAATTGGTAGTGTATATTAATTTATATTCTCAATAATAATAAAAGTATTCTACTCGTAGATTTTCCTTAACAATTGCATGCTAAATTTCATACCTTCATAGCTAGTGTGTAGGTACCTACCAACTGAAGTGAAGGTATAGGTTTACTTGAATTACTCAAAACGAAACCGAAACTTGACGCCTACACCTTCAGAGAGCATATATTATGATTAGTTATTTATCCTTACATAATACATAGGCACAATATATTATGTATGCCACGCCAGATTTAGCATTTAAAAACTGCTGGTAGTTGAAGATTTATTGGCAATCGAATCTAGCAATGCGCCAGATATATATCTGTGAATGGCATCCCGTTGAAATATAAAAAAATTGTCTATTGTTTACAGATACTCTAGAAACCCATTTCATGGTTGACGCAATTTACGGGGTGATGCGGCTGACGTGTTCTGTGTTGTTCTTTAATTCCCAGCGCAGTGCAGCTACTGTTATTATAATTTTCATACTTAAAATACTGTTACACATTTTATGCATAGTTTGGTTTGACTCTATTGGTTCACAGCTTGTTGATAGCACAAGCCGTAAAACAATAGAATCAACAAATACTCGATTCTCTCGACTTTCATATAAACTTTCATAGGTATAGGAAGTTGGATATGAAACTTATCGTAATCCGTAAGATCTGAAAAAGTTGTAAGTTATAAAAACTGTTAGTGCAATACTTAAACAAAAACCATTTGAAGAGGCAAGACGGATGCGCTAAAAATGTCTATATAGCCAATTGGTAAGGGTCCGTTTTAGTTTTACGACGATAGAACATATACAAACAGTTAATAAAAATCGTAGCCGGTCTAACGGGTCCCCCGTGCGTGACCCAATCGCCTCACACATAACATTTTTACGTCGCATACATTTCCTGCTCATATTTCCCAGTTTAGTAACATTATAAAAATAACATGTAGTAAAATATTATCAGGATTAGCTCGGTGCCTCGCTCGCAGTATAAGTGTCAATAGAGATTTTTCAACGTGTATTTACAATGTAGTTTGCAACAAAACCAGTTAGTATTTCGCGGTCCCGTGCGGCTTTAAGCGTATCCAAGTATATTCACGCGTGTATAAAAATATGTTTATGCCATTTTTATGCTAGAGTAGCTATTTAGATTTTTGTAGGACAGTAGTTGTAGCTATTTACGTCTCAATTTAATTGTTAATTATTTTTGTAAACGAACTAAATTAAGTATTTCCGTGTGTTTTTGTAAAGCGGTTCACGCTTTAGTAGCTGCGGCTTAAACTCCTGAGACTTACATTTCACAATAGACATTATAATTGTTATATAAGATCATGATACTTACTCGTAGATGCAATATTTGTTAACAAATTTACGTACCTACATCCTACAGGTTTATCAAACCAACATAACTAACAACAAATGTCTGAGGCTTAAAACAAAGGTTAGTTTACGTTTGTCTTTTGATCTTCAATATTTTACGCGCAATTACCGATTCCGCCCTTGTTCGGGTAACATTTGGTTTTATAGCTCAATTTGTCTTGCCATGCATCGGGAGACAGATAACAGTTCGCAAAATGATCTATATGATTGTAACTGTTGGCGACCTCCCTAGTCCCCGCACAGTGTTCATTTTTGAGCTTTGATTTCTTTTTGGTTGATCCATAGTTGACTGGTTTATATTGCAACAATAAAGTTACATATTATTTCATGACTTATGTATTTCCCTTCCGTGATTTAAGATAATAAACCATGATGTCATTAAAAGTACATTTTATAATAACTACCTAATGTCTATAGATACAGAGTAACTATTCCTTTGTGTTTTAAAGAAATAAAAACTTCTGTTAAACCTAGCAAAACGACGACTGGATAGCCAGCATCACAGTTTACTAAGTAATTATTAATAAATTAAACAAGAGCCATGACAAGCGCGGAATTATAAGTAGCGGAAACACTCATTTGTTTCATTCATTGCCGTAATATTTTGCTCATAATCACAGCTGATGATAACAGCGATCAAACACGAAAGTTTCGTTACAATAAATAAACAAAGCATCGAGGGTGGCGCGGAGTAGATAAAACCCTTATGGGCGTCGGACGACAAGTGATGACGGTCACGTTTTTAATTACCCCAGTCTCATCCGTAACGTGTCAGGGGGAGCTTGGCTTGTGTACTTGGAGTTCGCTTGTTCATTGAGAGCTTTAGCTTGCCTAATTATTGCGTGGACGTGTGGCGGCGGCGGCGGCCGGAATATCTATTTTCTATGATAATAAGTTGGGGCCTATTAACACATAATATATTGAAGACGAACCCTCATGTGGCATTAACTTTCTTTATCTACGTATCACAGCTATGTTTGTCGGCCTTTTTATTACGGAAAGTGAGTTCGATAAGCGAATTAGTTAGAGTGATGAGTATGATTACGTATTTCATCAGCTAGTCGTCAGTTAGTGGGGCTACGGCGTAATCTGTTGTACCCAATAAAAATAGAACTCCTTTAGTTAGTGCGTCAAAGGTACTTCAGTTAGTAGAAACTACATTTATTTAAATAAGCGATGTCGTTAAGCATTTCATCATAACAACACTTATCTTGGACATCGTTGCGCTCGCCGAGTAGACCGGAATAAACTTCATACTAAAATAAACCATCAAAACCGCAGACTTATTACTTTATATTTTTAGCAACAACGACTAATAAGCATTGATTACAGTGCCTCTAATGTTGGTCCACTCAAGCCCTCTTTGTTCTTTCTTTTAACCTACCTTAAGCATCGGCTCAGACAAAAGTCACAACCTATAGGTACTAAAATAAATAAAATATCCGATAACTGAATAGTTCATTCATTTATAATTTACTAGAACTGTACATCCAGCCATTAAAAACTGTATTTAACAGATTTTCCAGTTCATTAGCATTTTTGTCTTGCAATTTTATCACAATTATCGTTCATAGATTTCTTTCTTCCCCGACTTAATCAAATCACAGTTACAAGAAAAATCGTTTCACTAAATTCGTAATACAAATAATTCAAAGCTTCAAGTTGTAAGATAACAAATGTAACAATGAGAGCAATAAAGTCAGTGAGTTATGTTACAAGAGACGCTGAGGCGGAAAACTGCTTTTACGTTATTACCGGTTTTTCCACAAAATTTGTGTAGCACCCAACTTTTGGGATATGTCGGCGCGGGACTTGTTAAAAATAAGTTAGATCGCGAGAAAATTATGGACGCTATTAATTTTTTTCGTTTTATTTATTTTAAGGTTTTTATGAAACAAAATAATTATACCTCACGACTTGTTTGATTGATAGGTAGAGCGTACTTGTGTTTAATTAAATACGTCGTAACTTGTTTTGTAATAAAGCAAATTAATCTTTGTATATTATACCTACGTAAGTACATACAGTGTCATAATGACAATAAGAGCTTTAGCGCGAGCGCTGTAAGAAGTTAAAGACTATAAAGTTAACTAAAATTCAAAATATAATTATAATATTTACCAATAAACAACTCTAAATCATTCTGTAAGTAGGTACTTGCGGTTCTGATCGTAGTTGGTATTAGTACTCACAGGTGATTCAGGATATCATTTTGTGGACACAAAAGGTATGTATCGTTAACTTATATCCTCCGTTTTGAACGGAAATCACGAACTGGATAATAGAAACGATGACAGTTGGTCCAATATTTTTATTTAGAGAACGAACTGAACATAATATTGGTTTTATTAAATCTTGTTTATTTGTAAAGATAAACTGACTTAAAATAATTCGATAGAAGTGTGCTAGGAATAAAAACAACAAATTATTTATCATAACGGATTCCGTGTTGTATATATCCATGACTACTGTGAAAGGACAATTAATACACGTTTATATGAACTTCTACTTTAATTTGTTCAGAGTTTGAATTATAACAACATGTAATTTGTTTTGTTATTTTTAGCAGCAGAATGATTAGCATAGCTTTCTGGCTTGGCATTTTGCTAAAGGTCTTTGTTTTGGCTTTTAATTAGCGTTCATTTTCTGAATATTGTACTAGAGGATTATTTAGATGTGAAAGGTATTATAGACTAGAAGCGAATCAGAAAATTTTCTGCTTGAAAATATCCAAGCTTAATTTTCATTCTGAGGCGCCTTAAAACTCGATATAATAGAGAAAATATTTGTTTACGTGATAACTTAGTATAAAATCCAGTGCAGCTTAGCTAGCAGTTTGCCTCGCAATAGGAAAACATAATAACATAGTGTGGTGGCTACGGTTGGTCTCATCTGTTGCAGTACCGATAATCGTTTGACTAAATGAGTTCTAGACTTGAAACTGTGCCCAGGGAACATATGAACGTAGGCTACGGAACTTAGAAGTTATTGTAACGGAATACAATTCTAACATTAGTTTGTTGCTCGTGATTATTATAACCAAAGCATGATATTTGATAAAAAAGTATTTTATTATGTGACAAATACATCTCTCTAATTTTGGATAAAAAAAATGAGTTACACTTTGATTATTTCTAGAATCAAGGAGAGTAAGAAACAATAAATTTATAATAACTTGTAACTTTTATACCGTCATAGAATTTAAATTCTGTTTGACGTTTTATTTAGATTGCAATGCTTTGTTGTCTTATTTTTCGAGTGTGTTATTACATTTTTGACGCCCTATGTTTGTTAAAGGGATTTTCTACCAGACAGGTTCGTTCATCTAAGTAAGTATTTAATTTTAACCCATAGGTTAAAATTAATTAATTTCACATCAAGTTTATAAATCATAATTTATAAACTTGATGTGAAATTAAAAGGTAACTGAACTTTTAGGTAGGCGTGAACCTAATTGTGTGTGTGAGTATTGTAGGTATTTACTACTAGTAAGGAGGTAAATAAAAATTTCAAATGTTAAAATCTGTTTTAAAAATAAATATGATATATCTGAGATTCTATTGATAGATGTAAGCAGACCAGAAGCTGGAAGACTACCAAAGGAATATATCGACTGTAGCTTCAAATAAAAACAAAAAAATAAAGGGAAAAGACATAATAATTATGATGAATATGACAATAATATAAGTAGGTACCTGTAACAGACGAGGTATAGATTACTGGTACACATTAAACTAAGCTACGTTTTCGTGAAAAAACTGCGCGTCAAAAGATTTACAGTCCGCACATGTTCGTGTGTGTTCGCTCAATCTCGATATGAACTACGAGCTATTTCTCAGCCAGGCGTTCTGTCACTCGTGACACGCCGCGGAGTCAAGAGGGTAATAAATAAAACTGCTCCCCTTTCCCCAATTTTACATAAAAACGCGTCTCATCCGCAATCTGCATGTTTATGAGAGAATATTCTATAAACAAGTCGGAAGCCGTACGGCTTATGGTGTATGGTGGGGACAGCAATATACAGAATTGCATGCAAATAAGATAACAGCAATAAATATGAGCCTTGCTTTTTGCATTTGCGTTTTGTTCCTTTGTCTAACATTGCGATACTTTAATTTGCATTCGATAAATATTTGTATTTCAAATTGATATCCTGGGTTTGTAAGCGTTGTCTTCATTTAGAATTATTATGTTTATGTTAGTCTTCCTTTGTGTCGAAAAATAATTAAAATGTAAGATTTATGTTAAAATACATTATTAAATTTAATTTTCTAAAGCCTTTTTACTTATTTTATGAATATTTTTCAGTGAGGCTGTCACTTAACTAGTTCGGAGTTATTAACAAGACTAAATATTTACTAAAATAAATAACCAGTCCAAAATAAATAGAGCGTACCCTTTCAATAAATTTAAAAAGCGCTTTCGCTATTAAAAATGGGGAAATTCTAAGTTGACGTAAATGTTATTTCAGGGATATTTCGGGTCCGTCACTAAATCACGAGGGAAGGATTACTCATCGACGGTGTCCAAACAAAACGGCTCATTGACTTTCTGATTAATTGCAAAGAGAGCCGCGGTGACATTCCGATGTGGGAAAATATGCAAAGAAATAAATAAGCCCTAATTATCTAATGACTTGGAAGTTGTGATTCTTTATTTCTATCTAGTGCGGTTCATAATATGGATATTTGTACACGTGGACGTAAGATTTGTACAAAAACTATAGCAAGTTATTTTTTGCTCATAAATACTATTAAGAAGGTAAAATATAAAATGTATTCAATTCCAAATAAACACTTAGTTTTAATATTAATTTATGGAGAACACGCTTCACATTTAACTAAATAGGTACATAGAATTGCTTTGAGATATAAATTTTGAATAACTTAAGTATTAAATAAAAGAGCTTTCTAGACGAAATAAAATATTATTACAGATAGCGACTACATCATTTCGCGTTAACACGTAGTTGTCATTCCGAGTTGCCTACGCGAGTGCGTCGTGTTTCACATAAGTGGGGATTTGGCAAAAAGGTGGTAATAAGGTATGCAAGCCCTCTTTCCTTTGTCGGCCACTCGCTCGCAACGTGACGTGAATCACCACACGAGATTTGCTAACTCTATGCGAAGAATCCGAGAGGTGAAATGTAGACGACACAATTCGTAAAAGTGTTTACTCATTCATACGTTCCGTAGCTAAGCTTTCCGCGTCGATCGGAGCTATCTCTGGAACTCGGTTCGGGATTGTGGAAAGGTACAGCGCCGTTCTATTCCGTAAATAATGCGAGTGCTGGGGGTATTCTCATTTATTATAGAAACTCAAATTTGTATCATAGTAAAGGTAAAAGGCGAGTGTAGCCGGGCGGGGTCGAACGGCCGCATCATTGTGTGGGCAGGCCGCGGGCGCGCGATTACAATGCCGTCGCGGTGACATTTTCGCTAATGGTTCCAGGGTAGGCACAATAAAACGACAATACGACAGGAGATAAGGTGGCAAGTGAAAATTTTAGAACGAGATTAATTCAATCCCGACGCGAGTGGTGTTTAGATACTTGTTGGGACAACCTCTGTCAGTGTCTTTGTGTACGTGTCTTTAGTTTGGAGTTTTATTTATTTAATCAAACAGAATTTAAGTTAGGTACCTACGTAATTTTGAACTCGCTATAAATTATATCTAATAATCCTAAACTAAATACTGCTAGCAATCCGAAAGTAATGCCAAATGATTAAAATAACTCGCAAACTATGTACAAAACTCATTAAAATTCTAGCAGTTAATTTAACAAATCCTGACAATTTGTACAAATAGACAAGATTTATTCAAATTTAAATCAACAAAATATGCACTCGATTCGCTGGACTTTATAAGTTACTCTTAATTATATTTTTTTACTTGACTGGGTACACAAGGATTACGAAAACTTTTGTTGTTTTCTATTAATATTAAGTTTAGAAATCAGAATTTGTTCATTATACTCGCTAAGGCTATAAGGACTAGGTTTGATCTTCACAGAAAGCTATTATTTGTACGATAAGCGGGCACTTTTACTAAGTTCGGGATATACAGATAAATTCCTAGTAGAGCTTTAAAAAATATTTTACCTAGTTGTTTTTAGTCTCTCAAAGAATAGATTGAAAAGTAAATCTACGATACTACTAACATTTTCAAATACCCACATGAAAAATATAATCATTTTGTTTATAAGAATAAATTTATGAATTTGTACTTATGCACTTATTCGCGGAATTTAACAACTGATTTCTGACTCGACATTTCCACTAGTCGAACACAGAGGTCCTTATGTAGAAATCGTTTTACTAAGACTTGAATACCTTGAATCAAGTGGTGGGTATCAGCAATCAGCACGTGATGTGCTCCGTGTATTCTCTATATTTTGACCTTTCAACGGGTTTTCAATGAGGATCCGACCGTCGCTTTGAGTTCTAAAAGGGTTATCCTCGCTACTCTACGGAGCTTTTATATTTTTATCAACGTCGAATGAATTGCTCCAAATGTGACTACAAAAAATCCATTTGCAAAATGTCTCACTGGATTTATTGTACGCAAACATTAAATACTCTTTTTTGTGAGCACTTTGAAGGTATAAAGGGACCGCTTGATGACGCGGTTAATTAATATTGCCTTTGCACTAAAAGGAAATTCTTGGCATATTCCTTTAGTAATTCATAGAGGTTTGAAAAGGAAGCCACGTAATTTAGGAATGTTAGAAAGTATATTAAGTACGTTGAAAGTATAAATAGTATGTTTAAATATCATACGTGTGTACGGAGTATGAAACAAAATCGTGTATTTTCGCAATAAATTTTCCTTGGAAACGTTGCCTAGCTTTAATAAAAACTTTTTATAAAACTCTTAATAAGTCTCAACTGTGTGTGAAGTACTTTACGATAGAACAAGGAAGCAAAGTATGAAGTTGTAGTTTGAGGGTAGATTTAAACATCTTCACTTCAAACAATTAAGAGCAACTGAATGATTTTAAAAGTATTTACATTATTACTTACTATGCTTAATGTTCGGTAAAGATTCTACGCGGTAATTGACTTTGCTTGAAATGATCGACGCACTACAAAATGCTAGTTAGAGGCTCCATCATAATTTGTTTGCATTAAGACTCTGTGGTTCTAATTACGACGTCTAAGATTACACAAACAAACATATAGGCTTAGCACCAATATTAACATTACTTTGATATCTATGTATACTTCGATGCTTAACGTAGCTTGTACTGTAACATACATACATAAAGTCATGTCTGTTTCCCTAAGGGGTAGGCAGAGACCACGGCTTTCTATTTCCTACGATCCTGGCATAATTCTTTTGCTTCATTCACTCGCATCGCATTCCTCATACACGCTCGTCGGTTGAGGGTACTCCTCACTTGCCCTTTTTGCAGAACATCTCCGATTTGGTCTAGGTATGTTCAACAAGATCTTCCCCTTTCCGATACTCCACTAACACTTGCCTCATTATATTCGTTTTGTCACTCTTCCTTCATAACTATAATATTATTGTAACATTTAGGTTAATTATTTTTATTCAAGTCGAATTTTGTTAGAATAACCTTAATAGATTGAGAGCTTTTACAGTTTAACTGGACAAATAGACGAGACCTTAAGGACATCTTCAATATCCGCTCCTGAAGTTCAATGTCCTATCTAATACTTAGTAACCCTAGAAGTGGTACGTAGAAGTAATAGGAGGATGATGACCTGACTGGCAAAGTGGCTAGGCGATTGGACCACTGTCCTAAGGGCTGCGGGTTCGATTACCGCAAGGGACAAAAAATTGTGCGATCCACAGATGTTTGTCCTGAGTCTGGGTGTTGGTATAGGTATATGTATTGTGATATAACATGTTTGTGAAACGCACCCACGATACATGAGAAATTCCTAGAGTGGAGCTATTAAAAAAAAGAGGTGTTTTCGTTTATTGGGAATCTCTAAACAATTACTTTTAACGAGAGGAGATTTGTGCCCGTCATGTGGCCTACTTTGCCTTATATTTATATAACTACATGTCTTTATTTAATTTCGTAGTGTTGACAAAGATGATAAAGCCAAAACGACTTGCAAAACTAAAACCTAGCGCTTGTCTAATGTACTTTCTGCAAGTAACTTACTGAAATGAAAATTCACACTTACGGGCACGGGAATACTCATCTCACTAATTCCTATATTCATTTCGTTACCATAATGGTGTAAAGTACAATAGTTTACTATTATAAAACGTTCCGCGCAAACGTAGTGAAAGCTTGCACTTTGTGAAATGAGAGCGAGTCCAAAACAAAGCGTTGTGAACACGGACCCAAATGTCGTAAACGTCGCGTAAAGGATCGCATACACTGGGCGTTAAACTCGCACACACTGAATTCCAAACTCGCACGGTATTTAATTTGGTAATTTTTTGTTAATATGTTATATTATTAGTAGTTTAACTGGCGAAAAGTGTGATGTTATTTTATGTTATGTTTATGTTTGTTTTGTTATATCTACTTATTTGTGCTAAAGGGCAAATTATTAGATACGCATGCTGCAATTTTATTAATTAATTTATTTATTGGGCCTCCAAATATGGACATACACAATCATTCTTAATTCAAAACAAATAATTATTTAGTATGTGTACTCCTTTTATTATAGGAGACCACAGAGTATTTAAATATGAATGCCATTTGAAGCATCAAGAATCAGTACGAATTCAGTGAATTTTAGTACTTAATACTGAGTGTCTAGTTAATTAGATAAACGTGTACTTGTTGATTTTGGCAATCTTACGCGATTACTGAAAGTTCTTAATTACCCCCTTACCCACAGATAATAAATTATAATAAACACAAGCTATGAAGATATTTTCTTGATTCTATACTTATTTTTCTATCGTATTATCGTATAGCAGAGACTTAACAAAATTGTGCAAGTGTGCAAAAGTGCAGTACGTCTGTGCACACCTTTACAGTCGCTGCTGAGTTTAGGCTTTGACAAGCCACACAATGTCCTAGACAAACAGATGCCCTCACCGCGATTTACTTTATTACGAGATACAAGTAACACGGGCTTAAAAATGAGACAGGATATGTTTGGTGGTTTGTTCAGGTCAACATTATGACGAAATGTTAAGTAGTGCATTTCCATACACAATGTGGTCTCAGCAGAAACCATGAAGAGTTTTTGAATCTAAGGCTTGATTTTTTTGTATGTTAGGTATTCTTAGTTTTTGGTGCTACTTTCTATGTTAGATAAATCATTAAGCATTAAAACAACGAGTTATAGCTTAATGTTCATAAAATCGTACAAACTAACGTTGTGTGAAATGGTCCTAAAAAGGAGTACCAGTTTTCCACTTTTGATTTGGTCTTAATGAGATAAAATACCTTTAAGTGCAGTATGTAGTAATAACAGGTTACCAACTCAATACCCACTAAAGAGCTACCTTTTCTGTCCATAGACTTTTACGACTCGCGTGGGATGTTATGCAGCTGATACTGTCTTAGGGCTGGCAGACATTAGGCTGGTCGCCTTATACGACAGTGTATAAGGCGTGAGATAATAAGGCCTGCAATAATCATTATTTACACTTATACGAAGACCTTTGTAGCGAAGACAATGCTCGTGCGCATAGGGTGGCCGAATAGGGCCGCTACATTTTTTCATGGCCGTAAGTTTATTATAATCACCATTTTTTTAAGTTTTCTTTCCTATCTATCTTAGATTGAATTCTTTAGTAATAAAGCATGTAACAAGCGTTTGTCTCGTATTTTACCCACGAAGGAACGGAGAAGTATTTGTATTTTAAGGCGAGAAGTGGGTTGTTTGCATGTGTGTGCACCGATGATTGTAGCCAATTTTGTTTATTAATTGAGACAACACTCAGTTAAGATTTATCACAAATTAATGATTACTTGTATTTTAACGGCTTTCAAATCATTCTAAAATATCTACGAACCATTCTTGTGTGCAATAGTTAGCCACTGAGTGAACCGGGCCTATATATTATTATAATTCAAATCCTATTTTACACTCGCAAAATACGTCTTCTTTACGATTCTGACTATTTACAATTTTGACACAGCGTAAAGCCAAAGGTTGCTGTTTAATTTTTTAATTATGAGAATAAATTCAAATAGCAAAACGCAGTATCTCAGCTGTTTGCCGTCCAACGCTTTACTAGGAGTAAACAGAGGAAAATAACATGGCATGGTGCCTTCAGGCGGTGGACAAACAATCTGTCACTACAAAGTAATTTTGTAATTTTTAAACCATTGTGAAGGGACATTAGGTGACTCCATTATACGTAAATGCAAAAACAAAGTGTAAAGTGTTTATGGAATTAAGAAATATTATATAACTTGGGTTATTATAATTAAGGTTTTTATCTAGTTCTTGATCTAGTTGATAAAATGATCGAATGTTGCTTCGTAATCTTTACATTGACCAACCCTTATTGATTAGTTCAACAGGGGAACAAACAAGCTTAATGTTTGCATCGCATCTCGTATCATTGTTATCAATATTTTTTTTATGCTTTCATTAAAATAAAATAAATCCTTTTCAAAGAATTCACCCGTATTTCCGTGAACATGGTAAACTGGATGACTATAGAATGAAGAATGCTATCACTTTTCAATGGAAAAGAAAATGGAACGAAAAAGAACGTTTAATTTCCACCTGAAGGATGATGAAAGGAACCTTCTCCTATAACTATTATAAATGCCTAATAATTATAACGTATAACTAAAAATATAATCAAGACTTACCAATAAAATTGACATGTAAAACTGCCAAAACTAGAAGGCGCGCGAGCGGACCGCCCTGCGCGTGCGTCGCCATGCTGCCTCAGCGCGTCACTGTCCGGTGCTGCCATCTACCGCCGCTACCTAACCTCGACACCCACTTTAGTCTTCTCATTTTGTTTACTAGCATTTTATAACATTTGACTGGCTGGTAGCTCCTGGAAAAGAAATAAAAAATATTTACCTACATTTCATAGCATGTAGCTCATAGTAGTGAATACAAATTATTAAAGGCTTAAGAATTAACTGAAACGTTTAAACAAAGTATTTTTTTTATATTCCTGGCAAGCTTGAGAAGGTAGAAATGAGATCGGAACAAGTAAAAACCTTATAACAAATTACATATATTGTCATTAATATAACATAATTAATATAAAATAATTCATTCCTTAATAATATTGTTAGTCTTTATAATATGTCCAGTGATAAATCCTGGTCTTGAGTATGGACTGTTATGACCTTAGTCCACACTACCTATAAATTAAAAGCTCAGCTTATATTCCTCCAAAATATTCCATCCATTATCAACATTCTAGAGTAAATATAAAAAAACAGCATAAGTATAACTGAAAATAGTTTCAATAACACGCGTTTAAAAATATTTGCTCATTGGCTTCCATCGCTCTGTGAACACTATTCTATCAACGCAGTATTTTATTCATCAAAAGCGAAATAAAAATATAACCTAACCTAACAATAAATTCCGGTATCTATGCACGAACTCGCAGGAACGGTAAAATATTCGTATTTTTATTCACATTCGGTAGAGCACCAGAGAAACAGTCGAACGTTATCTAAAATATGAGTGAATGTGGGGCCAGCTACGTGCGGTAGGTTCTAAAAGAATTTGATATCAAAGATTCGCTCGAGGCAGCATAAACACGGACCTCGTGCCTGCCCCGCGACGCGAAATTAGAGATTACTGATGGAAGAGCCGTTACAAGAGAATAGAATATATTTATTGTTCCAACTATTAGGTTGAAAAAAATAATTCGACCAGAGCTAGTCTAATATACTGGAAAGTATCATATCATACATTAACCATTGTTATATGATTAATGTAATGACAAACAAACAAATGACTCAGAGGCAGGTGTAGACATATTTATCTTTTAAATTGTATAATTTTAATTGTTAATAATATTGTTATGTAATCTATCTAATTAATTATTTATGAGTAGGTATATACATGTATCTTATTTATTATGATTTTTAATGTACAACGTTAATAATGTTAATTTATGATCTGATGGATTAAAATAAATGATTTGATTTGATTTGATATCGGTTATATAGGTGTTTATACAAACAAAAAAAAATATAAAATACCAAAAGACGGATCTTCATAACAAAGTTCACATCTCCGTTAAATTGCATTTATATCTGTATCTATTGAAAGTCTTTAATATACCAACACATTGGAAATCTGGTTATATTTCTCGTATATAGAAAATAATTCTGCCCCTTCCAGAGTCACTGTATGACCACAAACCACATAATATAATCACAAAAATGGATACGGTGGTGTCTTTTGGCCCCTGATTCTGTTATGTAATAGAATGTGCATTACGTCACACATTTAGCTAATGGAATATTTTTACAAGCCGTTTTGGAATAGCGGGTTTTCCTCGTATCTAAGTGCATATTATGATTTTGGCACACCTTCAATACATGCAGAGCTAGAACTTTTTGTATAATCTTTTTTAGGCACAGTTATGAATTAAAGTTAAGGTAAAACTGACTAAGAATTTGAATATTATTATTGCCCTAAGATTTGAACAATATTATAACAATATTTATTATTCGTGTCCAACAATACCTACGTAAAGACGAAACGTAACGTGTTTATATTATAATGCCGCGAAATTCAAAGTGACTTTACCTTGCCATTTATACTAAAGACAAAAATAGAATCCCTTGTAGCAATTAATTCTAGGAACGAAACTGACTTTTACGGTAACATAAAATACAGAATTGAGTAGATTTTATTTTCTTAAAGTTTAATATATTACGAAAAAATGAATGCTACAATTTCAGTCAAATTTAAAAAAAAATAAAAGAAGACGATAAGTATTCTCTATAGGCAGAATAGTATTATGAACAATAAACATTGACTTACTGGATGCAAGATTATTTAAATTAGGAACAAAACATAGAATAAGTATAACAGTATGTCTAGGATCATAGATATAGGATCCAAGTAGTTCCTACTAGGATATTGTATTGAGTGTGGCATCCATTCAAACACCGATTACATGTTATCGATGGCCAGTGATTTGCCCAATAGTGTAGTAAGAATACCTTCCCAAATATCTGCGTAGCGTAATGCCTGTGTGTATAAGCGAGTTTACTCACGTGCGTAATTTGGGTATGTTTGACAACAGCTATGGAGTTTGTTGCCGTTCTTCTCCAAATAAATAACAATGTGGGTAAGGCGAGTTTTGACCTTTTATTGGATCTTGCAATGTTAATGAAAATTTACTAAGCAGAAACATTTTCAATGAATTGTTTTAAAGTTCCTGTTTTATCTTCAGAGGTGTTTAACCTCGATTCATAGTCGTATCATATCACATTTTTCTCATATTTTTATTTAGGCATTGAATCCGCGAAATGATTAGTGCCAAAGAGTTACCGTTCAAAAATGATTTTACATTGGGTAATAATAAACCTAATCAGTTGATTACTGAAGTCAGTGCAACCGACATTATTAGATCATTTTTGGAATAATGTTTATCATTTAATTAACATCATGATGGTCCTGTTTCATTAAAATGGCTCCTAAAAGGACATACAAAAGATCTGACGGATGATACAAATATGAGATACTTAAAAATTGTATTACCAAGCCATAACCCATACGATATCGCAGCTTGGCAATGACAAATCGCCGGAACGCAACGCAGCCGCGTTTGACTCGCGATAACGCTACGATCGCCATCGGAAGTTGTAATTAATGCTGGCGAACGTTACGCGTTTCCTTTACGCCCTTCTGTATGTTGAACGACAGTGAGTTGTGTAAGTACATACAATTTACTACTTACGCTGTTGGTTTCTGATAAGAGGAACAGTAATGTGAGTATATACAACTATTTTTATTGGAGATCTTGTGGTTCATATCTGAGAGCATGTACTCATCGAGAGCAAAAGCCTACATTGAAACTAACAAAGCCATTTCCCTGTTCGAGTGTTCGTTGTGGTCTTTAAATACCGGAGGCACGTAACACGATGTGTGAGAACTGGGTAAAAACAGACAGACACGATCGGGACCTTTGTTTTGTGATTTATTGCAATAACATTCCATTCAAGCTTGTATTTGAGTCTGCCTCGTGTGATATATTCTGCCACACTCACTGTAAACGTGGATATAGGACGTACATCTGTCTCCAGATTGCGTGAAAATAAGCGTGTTTTGTGTTCTATTATGTGCTACTACATTATTTTGTGGGTTACGCTCCAAAGTTACACGCCGGGCCACAGTGAATTATTTCAATTCGCAAGTGGTTCAAATTGTTTCTAAGTAGCAAACTTCAAGATTGTTTCACTTGATTAGTTTTTGTGAACAAAGAACGCAATAAAAATGTTTAATACGAAAAGAAGATAACATTTTTTTGAGTCAATTACTATAAAATATGATCTCATAAGTTTGTGCGTGTTTTTGTGGAAACAACTGTGTAAATGAAATGGTGACAGAGGAAAAATATGGGAAGTGAGCTAATGTATTATTGATTAACACCTGCTTTCTTTTATTACGTTACTAGCTGCGCCCCGCGGTGTTACACGCCATATTTTTTCGGGATAAAACGTAACCTATTTGTTTGTTTCATCAAAATCGGTCTTACTGTTTGAGCGTGAAGAGGTAACAAATATACAAACACAGTCACAAACTTCCGCCTTAATAATATAAGTGTGATTACGTAGTTATAATGAAGGATAAGGAATTGGGTGGATTATTTCCCCAAATTAAGGGTGCATAAAGTGCTACATGTACCTACTTATATTTTTATCTACCAAGTATTAGTCGGTTCGTCTTGTACGTTAGTGTTATAAACATGCTGTGTTTAGAATATTGAGTATTTTCTGCTCCATTTTAAGAAAGATTTAAAAGAGAACCTGCTTTCAACGTATAAGGATTTTCAGTATGTTCATCTAATACTCCACTGTCCTTATAAGCAACATAGGAGGCTAAAAATCTTTGGACAAATTTTGAAAAAACTTAAAGCTATGGCCTAATTTTTCACGTAACCATGAATGTATCAAACATTAATTACGGACATACTTAGCGATGTTAACAACTGGAAATCAAAACGATTGCAATTGTCCATGCCATTTAAATCATCAATTCGAGAGTTGACACAATATACTCAAATGAATGACCACGCTACTGAAAACACATTTTGCTTTCGTAGAATTGGCAGTTCGAGCTCATTTGTAACGGTGGCAATTATAAACCGGAGTAATCAGCGGATGGCCGGCGTGCGCCCGCGACCTATGACTCGACGGAATCCCAATGATCACTCATGTTTAGTAATGGATTTTCAATAAACACTACTCTGTCATTATATCAACTCGTGATTAAAGTCGTATCAGCCAAATCTATCGATTTTGATACCTATTAGCTCGTGCATTGCTATTCGATATATTGTCTTTTTTGCCTAAAAAGGAAAAAAAATACAAATTCATCAAACGGATATTGAGATAGTCAGAAGGAGGCTTCGCTTATTTCCTAATACACCCTTAAATGAATTTAGTTCACCCTTTCCTTGTACATGATAGTTTTCTAGTATGAGTGCGTTTGCGCAACTTACTATATTCAGTTACCATTAAGCTATATAACAAAGGTTTGAACCTCTCACTGTCACCTAACAAGCTTTAGGCGATTGCCATCCTTCATGATTGGATTCTGTCTATGATTAAATTCATGATATTTGTTGATATTTATTCGGAACAGGTAAGTTTATGACGCGGTCCAACTATGAAATAAATATTAACACGGTAGATACATCCTTGACTAATTAAATACGCTTACGTAGAGTTATAATATAATATAAAAAATACTGATTGAGGTTCAAGCATGTCATGACTTCAGGTACAAATGTATGGACAGATTAATAATATTGTCGATTCGAAAATATTGCAATGAAAAGAAACTTACGGATTATTTCGCAGTGCAAATTGCGCATTTTAAAATCTCTTCGTTTTAAAATCTGTCTGGCAATTAAATTTTCATATACAAACTTAAATGTAATAACAATATCAGCCGGGTAATTGCCCCCCCTTGCTGCGTAAAAGCCATCGTCATATTTTAAGGATGGACTGAGTATTGGCGGTATTTTTTGTGTTGGCGATTTCAACCCATTGAGTTCACGTTTTTAATCATGTTCTTCCAGTAGTGAAGTTTCCTTTTAATCGTAAATTAATGGTAAATCACTCATAATGCATTGTTCCGCAGTTAGGTCATACAGTTAGGAAAATCCTTTGTAATCATTACAAAGGATTAGTTTTTTTTGTAATGGTGTATTCGTATGTACGTGTATTTATAATGGAGTACTCCTCTTGATCACTTTGATAGAATATTTTGTACACTTATAGTGTGAAAAAGATAGTGCCTACCCAAATTTTTGTTAGGGTTATATCTACGCAAGACTTTTCCATTACATAGTTACAGGGAGCAAAAATTGTTGCTTGTTCTACTTTTCTCGGTACCTAGTAATAAAGATTTTTATTTTGAATAATTTCTTAATAATTATTATGTCCTAGATTAGGTTGCATTCACATTTGTTATTATACACATGTTGTTATTTCCTGTAATACAACGATCGTTGTCACAAAGGGATTGCTTTCAGAAACCTTTCTCTGGAATGAGCTCGCTTTGTATATGAATTTCCACCGGATAGTAAATATTACTTCTCAGGTGAGTGACGCCGTGTAATAAGCTAGTCGATTCATAAAAGGTTTTCAACATAAAGTAGGTACCTATCTATCGATGAGTGTTGCCGGTCCGTGCATGGCTCCCGGCTCGCAGGTTGCCGCTGTTATTGCCTTATCCGCTGAGTATTTGCGTGTCATTCGTCAGAGGCGTCCTGTAATTAATGCGGACATGGACAGCAGCGTGGGCCTAATGAATAGCGGGTGTACCGTGTCACACAAAAACTGGCCCGTCATACTACACGCTGCGAATATCGGCTGATAAGGTACTGCCGCGTGCGAGCGGGCTGCACAGTGCTACAGATGTAGATTGCCTTTAAATTTTAATGACAAATTGGTTTTATACTTTAGGTACTTTTTTACGAGTCACATTAAGCACTTGAAATATTTATGTACTTAATAATTCTGTTAATTGTTTGAAGTTGGCAGAAACAGAATAATGGTTTCGAGATTGTTACCGCTAATGTAGGTACTTAGTAAGTCGTTGTTTATGCTTTAGAGAGCAGATTAAGGTACCTACATAGGTATATTTTAAATACCTGAATATTTAGTATAATTTGATTATGGTTAGTGGACAGCTATATTTTTTTTTGTATCGATTGTAATGTAACTGAACTGAACTCCTATTATAAGACGCTTCATGCATCAGCCCTCTTACTTCTAAACGATGAGAAAATGTGTTTGTCTCTAGTCTTTGTCATGCAAACGACAGTGACAGGTATAGTTTAATCAATTGCTCAATATTGTTAATTTTTAAGTAAGGAGGCCAATGTCTTCGCAAGTTGTCTAACATATTATACATATATCTTCACCTTACCGCTATCCGCTAACACTTTGTCCGTCACTTAACCGGGTTGCCATAAGCTGCGTACGAAATTCTAGATGTCAAAATGATAGGCACATATTGGACGGTTATTGATTTCCCACGGACAGTGACCGAGCGCTACAAATTTATCTACGGAGAAACAAAATAATTTTAAGCTCAAAACATACTCGTAAAGACTGCGTCGAAAACACATCTATGTTACCTTTTTAACGAGCATCATATACAAATATCCATAGGAAAACTGAACTGGGTATTAAAGTCTTTCAGTTCAATTCGCCGTGCAGTGCTTGTATTAAATTTATTACGCATCATCAAGCGCTTTTCCATGAAAGTGGTAGGGAAATGTTACCTTTGGCTTGATGTAAAAATATTTAGCTAAATGTAGAGTTCTGGCGACTAGTTCGTGTTTACATTCAGATTACATTTCTATTTTTTATGTTTCATCATAATTAGTTGGTATACATTGAGACATTGGATCCCTACTAATATTATAAACGCGAAAGTTTGTAACTATGGATGGATGTTTGTTACTCTTTCACGTAAAAATTACTGAATAGATTTTAATGAAATTTCATATGTAGTGTGGAGGTAGCTGACACCCTGAATGAAGCGGGTAATACCGCGGGGCGCAGCTAGTTTAAAATATTTAGAATATTCAAGTAAACACACATTTTTATTGCGAATTCCAATCAATTAAAATATTTTAAGAGTATTTCAAACATACAAGTTGTTAATTTTGGCTTATTAAGATAAATTAATGTACCTACTCAAATAATAGAAACGAAACAAAATAAACTTGAATTCATTCACGTATTTTAAGTTCAGTGTTGACAAAATTATGAATCCTGTGAGACTTTACTATGTTACAAAAAGAGATAATATTTCATTCTAAGTCCCTGGAGATATAACTTGCAAGTTTTGATATGGAATAGCCTATCCTCTCAACGCACTGCTTAAACTTTTGTATTAGTTTGTTTAGCGTGGTCACCGTAAGCGGTACTTGTTGACCTGTTTCTAAAAGGTGTTGTTTTCATACGCGATCAATAGTTTAAAAATACCAAGTAGGTACAAGTATTTACTCATAACATTATGCTACATTTTTACATTCCTCTAAGTGAAAATTGATCAATAATTTTCCCTTAAAGGAAGAAGAGAATTATCTTGTTTTATTTTCCAAGAACTCATAACGTAACGTACATTTTTTGACTTCGATTTAACACAGAATAAAAAATGAAAACTCGAAACTCGTATTAGTATACAGTAATATTGACGTAGAGTACTTAAAATAAATTGTCTTCCGTATTATTTTCTGACTCGGAATGATACAGATTTACTTTTAGATAGACATCACAGTGGTCTTCGAGTAAAACAACAAAGGAATATTATTTGAACGTAGAATAACGGAGTATTTTAAAATTAATAACATGGATACTGTTGCCATTTCTCACATCACCAAGTTTGCGTGTTTAAAAGCCGCAAGACTCGTAGGTGAATGCCGCTGTAGCTGAGGGTACCTAAAGCAAATATTGCCCTTTTACTGCTAAAGGCAAAAACAGTAGTGCCAGTAAATGTCTCAGAGGAGCATTTAATTTTTATTAGTCCCGTGTATTTAACGGGCGTGAAAAATGTTTGGGTTTCGAATAAGCGGTGTTATTGTATTTCGAATTTTCGACTCGCTGAAACACATACACACAAACATACATTATACATTTGGTAAATGCTTTTGAATTGTTATCGCTTTGGATTATTGTTTAAAATTTTAATCTTGTAGCGCAAATGATCTTTATATTGGGTTTTAATGTGATGTTTTATAAACATACGTATTTGCACCTGTATTAAATTAACTACGTATTTATCATACACATAGTATGTATTTGGTATCTGTATCACGGATTTATGCTATGTGTTAAGTAAAATAAATGGAAGAGTTATCTTTTTACTAAATAAATAAATTCGACTATAACGGAATGCAGGAAAATTACTTACTCGATTAAACCGTGTTTAAGTAATTACTGATGAATATTTATTAAAGGAACTTGGGGAAAGAATATTTGGCTCGAGCTGGCATTATACCAACTTCACAATCCTTTGTTTTCTTAGCTATTTGTTTTGTCTATTTATGGACGGCTCGGTTTACATAGAGTTAATTATTTGACAGACGGCTAGACTGTTGAACCTTGACGAGTAAATTGACAGGTGTCCGATTTATTCTGATCTGTTGGTGCAAGTACCTTGGTGTATGCTCCAAGGTACATGTTACGAGTATATTTAATATGCATAATTGTATACACTGTCAACGATATTGTAATTAGTTATAAACCAGATCCAAAGTGTATTTTTTTTGTATTTTTAATGGAGAAGATACAGTTAAAGAAGGTCGAATATATTGCATTGGTCTTGAGCCTCGTTCAATAAATAGTAATCATACTCGAGAACTGGACGCAATACAAATACTCTTAAATGAGACGTTTTGATTACAGCATCCTGGATAAACAGACAGTTCTGCGAGCTCATAGCCACCACTGCCTCATTTGCCTAATTTAAAAATCCCTCACACATTTTGGTCACGATGTAACGTATCTTTCTCACTCCATAACGAAACGAGTATAACCGCAAACAGCTGCGGTAATTGAGGCTCGCTTCCACATGTGCTCGGCCTTAGCTATTATAAAGACCGTTGGCAGTAAACGTGTCTAAATACTGTATAGGATAGGAAATTTACAGCTCAATATAAATCAGCGAATAAGTATTCCTCCTTATAATTTATGGCACACTTCTACCCCGTTGTTGGAGCGTAATGGATGCCCCCGCAGATATCAGCCGTGGCCGTCTTTAAATTACTCACTGTTACGGAAGCATTGCCTCAGCCGTGACTACAAATCCACTTAAGCGTACTTCTCACACTATTTAGATAAGGGCCGCTCTAATAAAAATCACCCTTTGAGTTGTAATTGATTTTAATTGTATCCGGTTGCGGCGAAGAGATTTTACCTGATTTATTTGAGGTAAATTTCGTTGGTTAGATTGAAATTAGCAGTAATTACTTTTCAAAGTAAATGTTTTTGTAAGGAAATAACGAGTTTGTCTATCAAATTGGTGTACCTGTAATAAGTGAAATGTTCAAGGCCCTAGGTAAGATAGGTATTATGACGTTTCATATTCTGTTATTATATCAAAATGTTTCTAATATATTCAAAAACTTTTCTACCTAGAAATATTTTGTCTTTTTTTAGTGCGTTTCTTAGTTTCAATTTCACATGCACGAATGCTCTACTCAGGCATACAATCTCATGGTCACTCTTTCTCATTCATTTATTGTCTCGTGGGCATATGACCCTCTAAGTTCATCAGGTCGTCAAAGCATGAAACGCCTACCATTATAATTGTAAGACTTAATACATATCACCTACAGATATTTGTGTATAATATGTTTGGAAACTCATTTACGATGCCAACGGATACTAATGTTAAGGACAACTAGTGCCTTACTAATAGCTCTTAAAGCAGGACGTTTCCCATTGTAGAAGCGAGACGTATCGCAACGGAAAATGTCCTTCTTTAAGAGCTCATAGTAAAGCCATACTCATAGGGTTTCCGGTAGCGTCACCCTGTGTAGGTATCTTTCACTATACTGCGGTTGCCAAGCCCACCTGCCCAGCGTGGTGACAAAATGGAAAAGCCTCTCCTGAGGAGAAGCCAAAGATAACGGCCCTCAGTTCTCGGTCGCCCTGCTATTCCAGGTGGTGACTAGGTGGCGAAAACGGGAGAGCAGGCCTTGTGGCGTACCCTGGGCGAGGCCTACATTAAGCCATGGACTGCAATAGGATGAATGTTACACGTTTTGCGTAGGTTGATCTAGTCATATGTAGGGCACACGTGTTGAAATTAAGACTCCTATTCAAAACTTGTCTGAAACTTACTTTGCAAGCTCTTGAGCCCTCTTGATGCCCGTGCAAAGTTACGAAGCTTAAAATTCAAGTACGTAGCAAAATATTCATTATTTGTTGTGGCTCTGATGTTTTAGGACTTTTGTTAGTACGCAGCGGCAGGTTTAAATCCAGGCGACCGATAGGTATATGTATTTACATTTTAGTTATTTTAGAATATCAAAAACAATTAACTTATTGTAGGTACAAAGTAAAATAGCTTTACCCACTATGTATCATGTGGTTACCATATTCTGGTAAAATTTGGGTATGTAGGTAGATCTCTGCCTACCCTTCCTAGTCGCCATGATGTTCCTAGAATATATACAATACATGGGAATTGAAATCCATCTACTTTACGTCCAGAATTATCACGCTTATATGGTATACACACTGTATATTATGTAGCTTCAGAGTACAGTATGGGGCTGGTTAAAACTCTGTGAATAACAGATTACATTGAGCCTGAAACGTTTTTTTTTTGGGCGGTTTACCTTACAAGAGTTATGCTCTATTAACGAGACTTTCAACGACCTCTAACTCGATCCCTTTGGCTTGGACACGCCCAGGGCTTTCATAGTGTAATAAATAGATACAAATACAATATGGCTAGCTGGTGATACAGTATATTCTATTGTATTATATACCTATTATAAGTATAATAAATAATGAAAGGGAGGCCTTTGCCCTGCAGTGGGACAACACAGGCTGTAAAAAAAAGAACAATAATCAATCATATAAATTGAATGAATTTTACCAATACTTTGTAGTTTTTTTCACCTGCTTATATGTAGTTCTCATGAGAAGGGAGATTATCTTTTTGTCTGTAATGAGACATTAAAGATTGTCTTAATAATAATGTAGGTAAACCATATTATGATAACTTTCTCTATTATAATTCTAAGCTCAAATATTATACATAGTACCATGCGTTTGCAATTCTTGGTCTTTTAAAACTGTATTGAAGGCGCCAAGCTTTTTTACACCACATTTTATTAAAATTAGTTTAGTGGTATAGCTTCCAAATCGGACGGAGAGATAATGGAATTATTTAATGTAAGAAAGGATTCACGTACCCAGCCACTGAACATTAAGGTAAAATGAGGCAAATAATTAAGTAAGATAAAATCATAATGAAAAAAAAATTTAACATTTATATCTTAAACAAAAAGTCATGAGGCTTGCGAAACCTTAGCTCATATTAGTGGCAAATTAAGATAATCTCGCTTAACATTTAAGCTCATAATCACAGATACGATCTTATAATTTAAGTTGGCTGGGTTTCAAACATACAAGAGGAATGAGCCTTCGAAAATTATGCCACGCGATTACATAATGTTAATAACTCTAGTGGATAATACAATTATTTGGTTACGTCGGGCAATGCGATAAGCGCTAACAGTTATATTAGTTAAATGTAATGGTGCTGTTTTAAAATTTCTTTATAGCCTACTAGCTGCGCCCTGCGGTGTTACCAGCTACATTTTTTCGAGATAAAAAGTAGCCTATGTGTTAATCAAGGGTATCAGCTACCTCTATATGAAATTTCATTAAAATCCATCTGGTAGTTTTTATGTGAAAGAGGAACAAACATCCATCCATACTTACAAACTTTCGCGTTTATAATATTAGTAGAGATATGATAAGGAATAATTTGTAGCGACTTTAAAAATATTATATATCCTAAAAGAATTTTGTCTCTATAACAGTGTGTCTATTTAATAATATTATCTGCTAAACAGCTGAACCAATATAGATAACTTTCACCAAAGGACAGGTAACTTTTCATCCCTGAAAGTCCACGATAAATGTTTTACACAGACGAAGTCACGAGGCGAAGCAAGTGTAGAAAGTTAGAAAAAAATACACTTTTTATCAAAGCTCCTAAAATTCCGTACACAGGAACTCATACAGAAAATGAATAGAATATTAAATTATGTTGGTCCGCATTTTGTAAAACTGACGAAGCTTCTTGTTAAGCTTTCAAGAAGCTTTTAAGTTAATGAACAAGTTATTAAAAAAATCTATTGACTCTTTATACTGGGTGTTCTGAATTAATTCAGCTAACGTGTGGTAATGAAATAGTACCTATTAAGCATTGTATATAAAAATTCGGATCAATATCAAATAAATAATACAAATATTGTAAAGGATTAATTACATAATTATGATTATAACTAGTATTTGACAGTTTTTTTGTACGACCAAATTGTTTTTTTTATTTCTGAGTCGGTATGACTAACAGGATTTGTGTGAGGTAATGTATGTTGAAATATTAAACCAAAAAGTATTATCACTTATTAGGTGAGTTTCGGTTTAAGGATATTTTTACCGTTAATCTGTAGTGTATTTAGTATTTGGGTTAGAGTAAGGCTAGTGATTATAGACGGATGTTAAACATCCTTTAAAATAATTTTACCTCTAGTTTTTTACACATGACATCACATTATGTTATAGGTCCGTAAGGTGGCGAGCCTATTGCCACTAACCGGTTAAAAATCCGGGGCTTCGTGGTACTACTGAAAATTTTCTGATGATAAATCCGTCTGACCCGGGATTCGAACCCAGGATCGCATGCTCAGCAGACCACTTGACCGACGAGGCAATCTTGTTAACTTGTACTCGCTACATTTTTCTTATCGTCGCAATGAATAATTCTCGTCTATTATAAATTGATTTTTGAGTTCCAAGAATTGCTTTGAGTCCCGGTATCGTCAAAAAGTATTATTACCTAACTTTTTGTTATTTAATTTTTAGAAGCAAACAGTTATGGAGTTTGTTGGGTAATTAATAAAAGGTTCGACTAACTTACAATTTTGATAATAACGAAATGTGGGTGATACAACCCACTCCTTTTTAAACATAATTATGGTTATAAACATAATACGTTTGTACATCTTCTAAGTTTAACAATTTAATTGTCAAAATCTCATAGAAAACTTTGATAAGCAAGCTATAAAAGAGAATTAGTGGTTTAAAAATATAACAGAATGAATTATAATCTGCTTAATAACAATTTAGTAGAAATTATATTAAAAAATAGATTTATAACACACTGTGTGACTGTTTATAATTTACTGGCAATGCCACCAGCCTTTTGGGCACCCTATCAGTCGACAGCGATGAGGAGGAATACTTTGATGCATAAGATTTTGTTTTTCATTTGGTTATATTAATTTTTTAACGTGTGTAAGTAATTTTAATGTGTAAATCTTATTTAGTGAATGTTTCATAAAAAACATCCAACACCTAGTAAAAGTTTGATATTTCTTAAGTGACTTAAGTGACGTGAACATATAATACGTGGTACATGCGTCTCGCATCGTTGCGCTTGCGTCACTTTTATAAAACCGAGTATCTCACTATCGATAAAAATCTTAGTAAAAATCGATACTACACACTATGTTAGCTAATATTATTAATTAATATTTCTTTAAATAGTAGTTACTTTAAAATGAATTATATGAAGTAAGACGCGGATTTATAAAATCATATTTCTATTACAACACATTACTATCATTTTTTGGTAAAAAATCACAATAAACGTAAAATCAAATTTTTCATAAATATTTTCAAATACTTAGCATATCCAAATTGCCCTGGTCAATTAACTGTATAAATCTTTAATTCGACCCTTTTTGGTTTCGAGTATCATTGAGGAGAGCAATTGGCAACTTTATTTATTGTTACCCGCTCGGCCCGCGGCGCTGCCCGTGAATACGTACTTTATCCCTTTTGCCTCGCTTTAGGGTCGATTTAGAAAAATCCCTAAGTGGATGCCTGACGTCACGAACAGCGTATCCAACAACAATTTTGTTCGCCACAGGCTATATTAAAATCCTTTAGATCTAATACCTAATACTTGTTTGTGTATTTCATCTTTACCTGGAAACCCCATTGAAAGAACATAATACCTCCAACCTTCGTTTTTATCTTGTTATTGGAATAATCATGTTTCGAAACTTAATTATAAGTACGGTCATGCTTCAACTTTCTTCACTCTTTGAACTTAAAGAACAAACATCTAGACATTATTAATGAGTTTGAAATACTTCATTTACCCACTTCTTCAAGTTTAACTTTATAGGTAGTCTAAACCGAATAGGCAGAATAATTTATACACCTTTAAATTACTTACTACACCTGTTCATGAAGTCATTAGTTATTATTTTAATAAATTTAAAATATTAGAACATGATATTTAGTTTTGTGGTTGTGTCTCTATTTTTAATATAACGTGTGAGAGAACTCACCTGCATTCATTCAATGAATCAGAACAGTATTTCTGGTACCGGTCATAGTTCATAAACCATATCTGTAATAAATAAATGTGCGGTTGTCATCCTCGCCACAGTCACTGAACATGAATTACACTTAAACCTCTTTGGTTTAATAAACAAAATATTTGTTATGGGTCATTACTTTCCTCTGTTTCACTTTTCCTGTTGATTCGGTAAAGTTATATTATCTTTTGCGAAAGCTCAACACGAAAGTTTTGTGTATAATGATTCGCGTAACAAAACACAAACGGGAAGTAAGCTCGTCGTGCGGAGAGGCAAGTTGTGCGATGGCGCGACACAGCCCTAGCGCGCGGCCCGGTTCGCACTGACTTGGTTCGTGCGACACACGGAGCGAGCGGCTGACTTGAGAGCGATGCCGTTGCGATTCATGCGCGGATCACTGGGTAGGAGGAGTCTTCGAACAAAACCACGCCTACCAAGAAGCTACACATTTCTTTTTCAATATGTGTAATTCAATTTCGCTTATGTCTTCGCTGGGAAAGTTGATGCCCCGTTGTCGTTGAACGCGATGTTTTTATGTAAACTGTAATGTAGTTCGCGAACCGAGTCGGCCCGTGATGCTACGCTCCGTGTGATTTTCCCTTTTCTTTTTTGTTGCCAATTTCACGTGCTGTTGCTTGTTCATATATAGAAGAACAAAAATAAAAATTGGCCAACTTCGTCAGATAAAGAGCAAGTGCTATGATGAGCTTTGCTCTGTTTTAACTCTATCATTTTGTTTTACGTAATTTGTCATCTACTATGACAAATAAAATACATATATAACTAAGTATAATAAGAAATACAAACTTTATTAATAAATAAATACTAGCCATATTTAATCAACTATTGCGTTTTCAGCAATGACTAGTAGAGTATCTACAACTATTACGTAATCCAAGACAGTAATACCGTATTAATTCCTCCACACATAACATAAGCTCGCGCCTCACCGCGGGCGCGGGCGCGGGTAACTTCCTCACTGCGCTTTGGACTGTAAAGGAATTCACTAAATTATAACAGTAAATTAAGCGTTAGTTTCATTTGCGTTACAAAGTGAATTATGTGTTGGTATCTTAGTTCTGTCACCACCTAAGTTACTACGGTTCAAAATTAATACAGTGCCATAAGCCAGCTCTAATACCGCGCGTCCTGGGGCTCCTATTTACCGTATCAAATTTTAAGTAACCTTCCAACGCAATTATCGTTTTGCGTCTCTAGAAATAGAGTCTATATTTGAACGCTAGTCTTAAACGTACATAAGCTTTTATGTGCATCTTCAATCATTATTAAGTGTACACCTATTTGTTTAGTGTCGTATGTAACGAGATCCTAATGACGACTGACATCTATAAACTAAATTACGTTATATGATATCAGTACCTGACGCTACATAATTTTCTCGGGAGAATTTAAATAAGATTGGTGAAAGTTTATATTGAAACTGGAAAAGTAAATGATGGGAGAACGTCTGCATATTTTAAACGTAGGTACAGAATACTTTGAGGGTCTTCCATTTTTAATTTTACTAACTTCAATTGTTTTTTCGTTTTAGATTTTACGAGATAAGTCTTCCTTCTGATTTTAGTTAGTTCGAAAAAAAATGTATACTGGATAAGGCTATGCTTTTTTTACTTTAATTGATAATTATTTATAGTCGTACACAATTTTAAACTCTTAAAACTACTTGTATTCACCAGTCCCATCATTATTTTAAATCTGTTTTTTAATTTTCTTAAGTACAATATGCAGAATTAAGATGTTAATAAAACCCCAACCAAAAAAAAAATACACTTTACATACTATTATATTTCAAGTCGTCGTTCAAATCAGTACCTGAAAAAAAAAAATTACAAGATTTGTATACTTCTTGCATTTTCAGACTTACTTTCATTGCCACATCTCATCATATCATTAAATATGTAAGAGATCTATGAAGCGTACGGCGCCCAAGGCTTAAAAGTATATGAAGTACTTTCATTACCTACATTAAATTGAAAAAAGCGAAATTATCCTTAAAATTCTACTATAATTAACACAGAACACAAATTGCAAACAGGTAACTAACTATTTATGAAGCAAATGAACTATGAATAAAAAACTCCATCCAAAGCGAAAGCGTAGTTTTTAAAGCGCGCTAGTTTTAAAATCAAGCTAACGTTTAAAACTCAACAAAAAACGCAACAACACTTTAACGGCTCAAGTTTTTCATACAGCAGTCAGTGGGTTGAGTCCGATGTAATCCTGGCAAGTTTGCTAGATCGTCTCGGGTAAAAGAAGTAAAAGGGGCCGATAGTCGGTCGCTCCCCCGGGCCTCGTTTGAACCGGAGCGATTTCGCGGCCGTTCTTATGATTAAGTCAACTCTGGTGGGATTCGGAATCGAGACTCGCTAGACGGTGTTTCGATAATTCAACTGGCGGAAATATTACATCGTTAAACTGGATTATTGATTTCGATGCAGTTTTTGTAGATAATTTTATTTAGTCTTTCAGTACCTAGTGCGTTTATATAGTATATACTTACCTTTACTTGTACTAGCTTTTAAAAGACAACAACTTCAAGCTCCTAGACAATGGATGACAAGCATGGGATGATCGATTAAGGCTAGGACTTCCTTGGTTCGCTATTAATTTCCAGGCCGAGATTCTCATGGTCTAGAAAGCAAGTTAACATCTCCAGTTGTTAAAAAAAGACTTCGATATTAACAACAAGTCTTACTTAAGGCAAAGGGCAATAATTCAGATATCATCGTGGCATAACTCAGTCACGGAATTGTGTGGTCTAGCACTCCACACCATATTACAGGCTGTAAACGATTTTATTTCTGCAAATGTGTGTTTTACAAAAACACTTATACACGTAATTTTTATTAAGGTAAATGGCGTTGGCTTTTCTAATTGACTGCTTCTTAGAAGAAATACCAAAACAAACTGAGGGTTCAAGGTCCCTTTTAACGTCCTGACAAGTTCAATCATTTATGTGAGAACAGTGTAGGTGGTCTAAGAAGTTTTCTTTTCTCCTTACAGACGCCCCGTCATTCCAGGAAATTTGGGTAGGCCGCATAAAGTACCCAAACCGTAAGACCCGTATATGACATATTAGTAAAAAAAATTAAAACTAGGCTGACGTTACTCGGGAACATCCAGTTAGTATAGAAGCCTAGGCTGATGATGCCGTTTTACTATCAGTGAAATACACAATAGCACAACGGTCATCTACTTCTAAGAGATTCTCTAGCTCGAAGGATTAAGTAGAAATCCTAAATTATGTACTCAACATTAATAAAACATACCTATATTTTATCAGTTTGATGTCTAATTAAATAAAAAAATACGTGTATATTCTTTGAAAATATTACAGTATCCAGGTATTTTGTTAGCATAGTAAAGAAGCAAGCGTAGCTTATAAAAACGATTGGAATTTTTAATTGGCTTTTTACCGGGAAGTAAATTATACCTTCAATCTTCCCGATACCCCACTTCTGCAAATAGACTAGGGAGTGAAGATTTTATTACGGAATATCTAGATAATGAAATGAACATAAATAAACTTTATTATAGAGCGAAACAGGAAAATACGATAAAGGGGAAAGAGCCTTCCATTTGAACGGAAAGTTGTTTTATATTAGGCAAATTTTCTTTATTTACATTTAGGTAAAAAGAAAACTTCACCTGTTCTTTTACGACAATAAATTCACAGGTTTATGAATGACTTGTTATTGGCCGTAGCTTTGCTTGTGGACAATTGAATAATTCATATTTTACAGTTTCCACAAACTTATGACTTAATGTATATGATTTAATGTAATATTTGTAACAAAAAAGTTTTTGTTCTGTGTGCCTTCTAAAACTTTCTATTGCCATAAATGATAATATTATGTTATAAAAATGTTGGTCAAATACAATCACATATTACAATCAATTCATAATTAGGTATGCACTATATTCTGTGTATTCATATTACAGTACAATTTAAATGTAATTTTGACATATAATATTTTTTGCATGTCCATAAAATCAACTCCCAAGGGGCTTTGTTAATTGGTCCATGTCATGTAATATCTACATATAATTTTAATGCATGCTTTAATTAATTTCCCATTTCCATTTATAATTTCTCACAGAAAGTTTTGGTACAACAAGTTGAACGGCTGACTTTCGAGTTAGAGGTTATGTGGTTAGCTATGTTTGGTTAGTTCGAGACCATGTGTTGAATTGGTCTGTTCAGTGAAAATCATTCGTTTTGCCAGTATTATAGTTTTGTCACTAACTTGTACCGTAAAATTGTTGAGCGTGGAAACGAAAGGCAAACATCCAAAAGTGACTATACTGAATAACACAGTACGGCCGATTAACAAGTGAGTAAGTCAGCCAACATGACAACTGGTTAGTCATTTGAAAATATAATACAGTTATTGGGCTGTTCTTGCTTTATTTACGAGGAAAGTTTAAAATCGAAATAGTCATGAACAGACGGGCTTCTTTGTCGTGGAAGCCTAGGCAGTATTAATTCTAAGCACCCAAAATCTAGTTGCCCGAAATTTTTAAGTAAAATGTCGAAATGTATAAATTTTAAATGGCATTCTATTGTCGCCCCATCGTGTTTAAGCGAGTTTCTTAAACAATAGCGAGTTGGGTCGCTTTAACGTCTACAGATCTTATTGTTTAGAGGAATATGCGGTCGCGGTTCAGTATTGTTGTTATCTATGCGCGACCTCCCCCGTTTTGGGAAGAAATTAAAATAATAATACATGTAACAATGTTCGCATTATGACCAGTTTTCCTCTATCTCTTTGGTTCAGTAGGCATTCTAACTTATATTACGAAGACTTTGAACATTGTAGAGAAGTGCACAAGAGAGATAAGTTTTTTACTGTTTGTTATCGGAGATTTTGTTGGCAAGTAGAGTTATAAAACACAACTGAAATAATATATGTAACTATAGATACAATTAATTTCCATAGTAATTAAGTGAATTAAGTTTCCGATGAGGCTTGTGTTACTTTTATAAAATATAAGGTTGCGGCAAACATAAGAGATCCCCTTCCATTTTTATTTTCCTACTTAAACTTTTAAATCTTTTCACTTATAAACCTAAAGCGCATATATTTTAGCGACATGCTCTCAATAAAACAGTATTAATAACACTCAGTTTATTAATTTAAATGTACCGTTTATAAGCAAATAGTTTCTCCTCTCTACATGAAAAACACCGGCTTGAACCCACAACTCGGGGTCGTGTGACATTCAAAATTGCCGGATTCCCTGCTCCCACATGGAATTTAAGGCTTCTCAATAACTTTGATATTACATGACTACCTACCTACTGAAAGTGATGGTCAAAGGTTAACCAAACCCTTTTATTCACTATTAAAACATGGTTATTGTAACGGTGTGCATGTAAAGTTAATTATCGTCTGCAACATATTTACGACATGGGGCCGGTTGTCGCTTAATTTAGCGGTTTCCATGCCACTGGGTAATTAAACGATTGTTTGCCATTTTGCGATAATTGATGTTGCTGTGTTTGATTTGCGCTAATTATCTTTCACGCATTAAATTATTAATTCAGTTGCATTGCGTTTTACGATCGTTAATTTGATTACGTGTAGTTTGCAGTGAGTACCTACCTAGCTACTTTCAGAGTGTTAATTACGAACAAGCGAGAATGGGAGGACGCCTTTTGATTTTCTGTTTGCCCAGAGTTACTCGACGAGTACACTTCGTATATCTTCTTCATGGTTTTTATACATTATCTACGATAAAGGTGAAGCCCATGTTGATTTAACGAACATTTGGTCAGTATCTACTCGAATCTGAAAACATCTCACGATGTTGGATATTCAAATTTCAACGTTTTAAGTTAGAGTGAGAGATTGTTAATTTACTTCTGATTACTTTCAAAGCAGATAGTATTATTTAAATAACAAATGACAAATGTTTTCTTGTATAAATAAAAAGATAGCGAGTAGGTACCTGGCAAAATACCTTTAACCTTTTTGAGGTGAAACGAATCCTAATACATAATTGATTCCTTTCTTAATTAAAATGAAATTACTGCTCAAGTGTGAAATCAGGGTTGGCCGTTGGGTTTAGAAACAACCTTTCTCATAAGTATAGCGTCCTTGTGTGTCGGGTTTGTGGGCTGAACTCTGGTCAGTTCAGATTAATATAGTCTGTATTTGTTATTACTTATTTTGCTGAGAGTGACTCGTATAAAATATGATAAAGGGTTTCATTTGAAAATATTAATAAGATGACCTATAACAGTAAACTTATCCTAGACGAGCAAATAAAGTATTTGTGGTTGTTTGGAGAGTCTTCAACTTACATAAAGTCTCCGTTTTATATTATGTGACGAAAGTATAGATTAGTTCTTAATTTGTCGTTATGTTTACGAGTGTGTATTGGAAATATACTTACTTCATCATTTATGTGTTTTTAAATATCTACAATGAATTCAAATTTTGTTACGTCCGATTTAAGTTAAATATTACAAACGCTATTTTTAACAATAAATATTGCTGAAACGAAATTGTATATCAAAACTTCCAAAGTCCAAACCAAACCTATTTAATAGAATAAAAAATGTATTGCTTTCCTTTTGAATGTAATTTCAAGCTTGGGAGAGCATGCTAGCATTTTTAACCGGCAGGATTGCGATCCTCGCGAATACGTACATATATTAAAATCAACTTGCGTTTTGCTCTCATTCGTCTCATAATTTTATTTGCTGGTAGCAAAAATGCGCTTGGTTGGAATTCTTATTTGATAAACATAATATTTTGCTTTTGTTTACATAAATACAGCTGAAGTTATTCAAAGGGCTTTTATTATTTTCAAACGTCTCGCTCTAGGTTATTTGCGAAAGCTTCATGACCGCAGTATTTGTTAATTACTTCTCATATGCAGGGTTTTATTTATTCTGAATGAGTGCAGACCAATTAGACCATAATTGTTTTTTAGATATTGCTAAATAACATAACCACGCCTGTATTCCCCGAAGGGGTAGGCAGAGGTATACATATATACTATATGTATATATGTACATATTTCGCCAGTTATGTTTTAGGTCCCAATGTAATAGGGGGCGAGCCTTTTGCCATCAACCGGGCACAAATCTAGACTCCGTGCTGCTACTGAGAATTACCTAATGGAAAAACCCAGTAACACTTTGCCCGACCCGGGATTCGAACCCAGGACCTCGTGCTCAGCAGTCGCGCTTAGCAACCACTAGACCAACGAGGCAGTCATATATTGCTAGATAATATTGAATATCAGTTTATGTCTCAAGTCAAGTAATGTGGTTTAACAAGACAATATCCTGGCTGTCACTACAGCTCAGCTTAGATCCTCTTACTGAACGTAAATTGTGTAGATCTACATAGACAAAGAAAGGTTTGATTCTTATACGTAGTGACCACCGATGCAATTTTGCTGTCAAAATATTGCGATCGGAGCTAAAGCCTAGCTAAACTAATTTGATAGTACATTGACTTTTGTACATACATATTAGATTTTTAAATTAAATGTTGAAATTGTGCGCAATGTTTACTTTAATAATTAATTATATAATCTAAATTCATCTATACCTAATTATATTAGGATCGATTAATGAGGCTTTTGGTTTATTTCTAATTGGTTAATTAGTTAGAGTGTGGGCTTGTGGTATTCGGTGGCTGGCTACAGTATATTATTTTATATCATTAGGTATAAATTGTAGTATTAATTTTTATTATTTACCTTTACAACCAACCTCTTTTTTTGAGTAAACTACAGACATAAGTGAATTTAGCTCATTGAGAATCTGTATCGTATCTAACATGAACAACAAATAATAGTAGGTAAAAATAATTAAGTAATATATATACCTAGCATAGGATGTTCTTTGTTTTGTTCATGTAGAAATACATGTAACGATAAAAGGTATACTACAGGTAACTGAATGTATTCATAAAATGTAGATTTATCCTTTACTTTGAACTTGAATAAAAAACATAGCCGCATAACTAGCAAACTTTTTTGACATGATATTAAACCAACAGACAGGAATTTTACACGTTCGAACTCCCGGTGTTAGAACAAACATTATATAGGGCGCACAAATATTGGTTCCTCGGGTTCGATCCAAGCGCTAGACCCACCAACCGGGTCGTTAAAGTTCTGCTTATCCCAAGAATTATAAGCATAATTTAATAAACTAAGCAACAAGTTTTAATCAACTTCCGATATTCCAATAGCCGTAATCTTTCAACAATGTATTTAATACTTGCACAGAAGAATGTCGGCCGTAGTTGGAGCGGGCTTTAGTTTTTGTTCCAACCTCCTTCCACTCCTCAGTTGTTACGCAAGTTGCATTATTAGTTTTCAACTTCACGAGTTTAGCATTTTCGGGTGAGTTTGGCTGGCTCAAATTAAATGTGTAGTTCAATATCGTTCGCGCTTTTTATTTAAACTTCAGGTTGGGACTAATCTAAAGTTTTAATCACGCTTCTGAAGTAAGCAATCCTTTTCTTGTTCAACGGCTCGGATGTTAAGTACTTTTTCAATTAATTTAAACTTGTTAACTATACTGATGTTTATTTATTCAGCTGACAATATTTGGCTGTGTCACACTAAGTGGAAACATAAAATTATTCTAAAGTTAACTGTTTGTAGTCTTTTTTTAGTATTTACCTTGTTATACGATAAGTTCGCCAACCAGTAGCTTTAGTATAGGAATGTTGAATTCCTTGTAAATACAAGGAGTAAGAAGCAAGAAAGTGTATAAAATAATTAAATTCTGCCGAGGAGATGGAGCTTTAAAATTATGGCTTATTTAAATAATGTCTATGTAGGGTAGTTTTTGCTCCACCAACTATCTTCGGCGTTGAGTTTCTATGCATACAATTATATTAAACTTCTAATTAAGACAGTACGGGTACTATATAAGGTAACTTAGTTTTACTTCCACACACCTGTAACCCCAATAGGGGTAGGCAAAGATATTTTATTGTATACGCCGTCATTCATTCATTCATTAAGTCATTTTGATGCTCTTCGTAAATTCAATATCCGAATATGAGGCGAGCCTATTGCCATTCATCCAGCTCACAATAGGTTCGTCATTATAACCTTAACGATCTTTCTTGGTGACGTACACGTACCTACGTATTATCTCAATCCGTCTATGGTATAGTATTGAGAAATAAACAAGCTACAGTACATTTAGTTTTCGACATTTGAAAGTATTAAAAGTCATCGAATTTTTAATAAAGTTAGTTTCTTTACCAGTGAAATTGGTCATAGCTCTGTAAAATAGAGAGGTGCCGGATACGAGCGATATAACTATCTATCGAAAACTGCACTTGAGGCCTGGTGGCTCATACGAGGAGGTGCTCTAGCGCAATTAACTTGATTTATTCCAGGCGTTTACTTATTCAGTGCTACGGTTAGTACGCCCAGGGAACACGCAACTTCACTTTAAAAATACTTGTTCTAAGTTTAACAACATGCCACACGAGTTTGAACCTTATGCACATTGATTTTGAGGTGGTCAAAGTGTTGCGGAGGGTAATATTTAAGACGCAAAGTTCCATGCAAACTGTCTCGGTATGGAACATCTTTAAACATGCGACCGTGTTTTAGTAAATATTTTAAAAAGGTTTTGATTTAGATTTAGTGGGTAGAGTTATTGTTGCGCGTTGGTATGAACATGATAATAAAACTGTTTGTTTTCTACTAGATTCAGTGGTTTAACTCAGTACTTCAAGCTATTTGTATACCATTTATCTTATAATAGCTTTATTTCTTTTAATTGCTGGATGTTTTCACCTCATAGTAAATTTCAAAACCTTTTAGTCAATGACGACCTGATTGGCGCTGTGGCTAACAGATTGGACTGCTGCGCTAAGGGTTGCGGGTTCGATTTCCGCACGGGGTAGAAATTTGTGCGTCCCGCACATGTTTGTCCCGAGTCTGGGTGTTTGTGTCAGGGATATTTCATGTTTGTGAAACGCACTCTCGGTACAGAAGAAATTCTTAGTGTGAGTGACGTTTTTATATATAAAAATGACTGTATTGTTTTTCTATCCGATGAAAATTTACATTTCAGGTACAAAAAACTTATGCTCTAGTATTTAGTCTAACCAAGCTATAGAAAGCCATTAATTATACTGATTTATACTACCCGATTTATCTCACTACAAGTCTCAATTATTATTTTTAAAGTTAGATAGATTTATTAAATTTAAGATAGAATTTCAATTGTAATGTTTCAACTGTAGCACTTAAATTGAAATTTCCTCTTAAGTTGGAATTTACAACAGCAAAATTTATAGTTGTATATATACCAGTTTGTATTTTGATGTACAAATTAATGCGATACAAATACGAACAATTTACAAATTCCAGGAAAATAAGAATCCACAATAAGCTAGAGAGAAATAAGCTGATTACAATAACGAGATAATAGAGACTCTCAACAACTCAGCGAAGTAAACTTAACTACCGTGCTGCAGCTATTATGAACTAATTCTCAAGAAAGAAAGCCTTTGGCGGGTATAGGGGTGGGTCTGGAGAGCCATTAAAAAGGTGTGAGAGTGCGCGCAACGCCTCGAGTGAATTTGTCAGACGACGTCGTGAAATTAACACTAGGCGAACATAAGTCAGAGGAAACAGTGCTGCGCCTTGCCCCAAGGCGGTTATCGATATCTCGGATATAGTAAATTTCCACAGAATTTTGTGTGATAGTGGCCGTTGCTTCTAGCGGTTTGTTGTCCAGTTAAAAGATTGTTTTGTTCGGTTCTATAGGATGAAGTACTCTTTATTATTAGGTCCTCAAACAGTATTTAGCAATTTATTCAGTATTACCTATTTAGTTAAATTTTAGCAATGCCTTCTGTAGCAAAGCTTTTGCCAATGTTACATTCAAAGTTTAGTATTTATTATGAAAAATACCTATAAATATGTAGGTATAGTAACAAAATTGACTATGACGAGTTCATCAAGAGTAATCAGGATTTCATAAAACTCGAATGGAAGCCTTATAATATAAATGAAGAAGTAAATATTGATTCGCCAATGGATTACACAATATAAGTCCGATCGATAGCGAGACCGAGGATCTAGCACATCTCTAAAGGCGTTTAGGATGTAGCAATAATTGCAGCGACGCTGTACAGTACCTAGATGTTATTAAGTTGAGCATTACAACAGCTATACACCTCACCGACGCTGCCGTGCTTTTCTATGGAACTCCCGTAAAAAATGAGAAGCTACTTCGTGGAACGAAATATTATTAAGCCACTTCGTTTGAGATAAGCTTGGATTGCCTGAAAAGATTTTTTGCCGGTGTTCCTGAGTGCAAGAAATATTAACTGTTTGAATTTCAGCTAGAGAATAATAATATAATGAATTTATTCTTGTTGGTTGCAAATTGTCATTCAATTGACATTCAAAATCTCATTTTATTTTTTGTTTTTCTTTCAACCAGTATTTTAGTTTAAACGACTTTCTTTCTATCGTCTCATGATTGTGTGGCAAAAATATTATTCGATGTACGATGGGCTTTATTTTCATTGTATACTTAATTTCCGGTTACACAAGTATATAGAATGTGTTATACAAAAGTATATATATATACTTGGTAAGTGATCGGTCAAAAACTGAAACTCAATTTCGTATAAATAGGTAGTATTTGCATGAAAACTGTTTAAATTATTAAGAAGTAAATAGTCCTTGTTGGAAGAACAACGTAAAAATAAAACACAAACCTAATCACAAGTAAGTTCAATATTTAAATAGGTGCTCTTGTTTTCTAACTTAAACCTTAACAATAAAGGCATGGAGCAGCTGTCGGTAATAAATAAATAATTTAATGTTTATAAAAATATGTTATAGTCTCAAAAAGGTTCATCGTAAGGATTTGAATTGTGCACATAAGTTACATTTTATTTTTTATTAAAGTTAGATACTAATAGTTTTGATTTCAAGAAATCATAACACTTTTTGCAAGCAATATGCACGGTTTTAATCGCATTAAAAAAATAAATTGAGTAACGAATCAGACGTGATTCTTTTTTTTTTAAACACTGTCTCCAGAGCTCTTAGAATAGAATAATAAAAACACAAAAATTATCCACTGAGGAGAAACGAACGAGCAAACAAGATCACTTTATATAAGGTGAATTCTGGCAGTAGATAAGAAAAGCGTTAGCCGTGAAATCTTGTTGCTGCAGTCCTCTGCAACAGGTGTTTGAGGGGCCCAGAGTCCTTTAGCCCTTGAGCTGATAAGCCGAGCAAGGTCGATAGGGGAGAGATCTTCACGCAGTGATATCTCTCTTTACACGCTGGCCACGTCGTACAAAGTTGATTTTGAACGTAATTGGGTGGACATTAAGGATTGTTGTGAGATTTAGATCAATTACACCAATTAGTTTACCAGTGATTTGCGTCTGATACAAAATAAATTCTTGGAGAAAGAGAACTTTTTATGTATACAGAAGCTATTTATATAGCATGGCATGTATGAAGTCTTGTAGTTATTATAATATCTACAGTACATACAGCTGAATAAGTAACTGAATTAACCCCAAGAGCTAAAATTATTTTTATAAAAAAAAATCTTTGAATATCGGCTCCATCGATGTCTAACTCAAACATCAGTAAAAACTTGGTTCATTTGGTCGAATGCATTGAGAATTTTAATACTTTCCTTTATCTTGAACTCTTCTTGTTAGGACCTTATCGAATGCCTCACTAAGTTCCTTTATTTTATTACCATTTCAATTCTTTGAATTACTTACACATTTGAATAATTATTTCCAGGAATAACGCTGGAGGTTGAATTAATTTGCTCCTTTACAATAATGTTCTGAATCAGACCTATAACTCACTGCCAGTTTTACATTGTCATGGCTGTTTCCAAGAAGGTTAAGCAGAGATTGTGGATTTATAATAGTTACGGTTCAAGCGTTAGGTACTCTTTCGCTTCATTGACTCTCATCTTCTAATTGTACGCTTGTCTGTTTAGGGTATTCCATATTACTCCTGGCTTCTCCCCAAAACAACCTCAATTTGGTTGGTATACGTTGCGGGCAACCGGTGGATGCAATTGGCAAGCTGTCGTTCATTGTAGCGTTCGAAGGGTCCTTTGTTCAACAGTGGGCGTTTTCCGGCTGATGATGATGATTATGACGTTGCAATGTCTTCCTATTTCACTGCTTTCCATCTATTTTAATGTATTTCTTTCAAAAGCCCAAATAAACTACCAAATTTTCAAATTGTTAGTCACACCCAACTTATTTCCAGCCTTTTTCATTGTATGTTTTATTCTTAAAATAACTAGACATAAAACCTAGAATACAAAAAAGAATTTATACCTCACATGCAATCAACCATGCGCACTGTTATTTAAATTAGTTGGACAAGAGTTTGTTAGTGCAGGTTTATTTACATCATAATAAGGGGAATGAGGACACAGCTTTATACTGCATGGTACTAATATCAACATGGTACTTATATCAGGCACTGATAGTCGAGTGGTATGACCGTTGCACTGCAAAGTCATAAGTTGTAAGTTCAAACCCCGGCACGCACCAATGTGTTTTTGAATTCATGTGCGTACTATAAATTAGTGTTCAGTTACCAAAAACAGTGAAGGAAAACATCGTGAGGAAATCGGCACACCTGAGAGATTTTTCAACGGTGTGTAAGGCAATATCAGAGGCCTACAGGCGGTTTAAAATCTGACTCCTGGTTGCTCATCACCCTTACGATATAAGAAGGAGGTATCAACATGCTTGGATTACCCTAAGGGGTAGGTAGATGCACACCTCTAGTTTAAAAAAATAATACTGATGAAATTGCAGACCTTGTATTGCACACATGCGAGTTCCCCTATACAAGCTGTACCGTGTTGTACACAAGTCGCAAAACGAAATCCGGCTTATGATTGCGTTATTAAATTTACAAACGTTTCATCGAATTATACACGAAACTCGGAACGTTTCTATTATATAAAGGCTTTTCTTTTTGATGTTATTATGCTTGATTTTATTTATATTTTCTCTTTATTTGTCTGTTTATACATAAACTTTTACTGGTATTCAAGCATATAATAACATAATCGAATCTTAAGGACGTTAACATTCAGTATTCAAGTTAGATTTTTTGTGTTATTTATATATTTAAATTGGTTTACTAAAGAAGATGAAGGCTAGAATAAAATAATCGTTTTTTTATCTAGTATTATAATTATAATACTAACTTAATTAAATTTCTTGTATGTAAATAATATTACAAATCAGGTACTGATAGCAATACTAAAACCATATTCATCCCCTTTATTAGATCAATTGATTTTAACCTTAAAAAATGTTAACATTAACATATTCTTTATTTTACAAAAATACATTTTTAATCCAAATAATACAGTTTGCATACAAATAAAAATAATTTAGTGCTAATTTTTATTTTGAGTAGTTTCTCTTGAAATACTCCATCTAGTGTTATTTCAATGCAACAATACCGGTGGACTTTTAGATAAACTTTCTGGCCAGCCTTGAAACAAATATTAGTACTGAGTACAGCCACAAACAAAGTATACTTAGAACACTGACATCTGTAAAGAAAGGCGTTTGTTAAGGAAAGCTTCCAAACCACATGAAAATTACCTCCCAGTATGAGTGTTAATATTTTATCGTAGATGGAGCTACGGTTTCGTAAAATGCTACGCCGCGTCGCTACGAAGTTGTAGCAAAGCGAGCGTAGTCGCGTAGCGCTTTCATGAGTTCGCCGATAGATGTCAGGACTTTCTGCATACTTTTACAGGATTTTCGAACAGATGGCATTTTTTATAGAATGGGAGTTCAAAGTATTAAAACGTAGAAAGTCAAGAGTTTACCTTTAAAGAAGATCTGAGAAATGGCCGACAGATCGCACTGTTTTAAGCAGTAGTAAATATTTTTATGTAATTCACTGTAATTTCTTTGTAATTTACTGGCTGGATTAGAATTCTGAATACGAAAAAAATAAAAGACGTCAACACCCAAATGTAGCCAGGTATTTTTTTCTTTTTTGAAAAAATGTCGCCCTACACTAGGAATTTCTCCTGTATCGTGGGTACAAACACGAAATATCACATACACAAACATCCAGACTCGGGACAAACATTTGCAAATTACACTATTTTTTGTCCCTTGCGGGAATCAAACTCACAACCATTAGCGCGGCAGTCCAATCGTTTAGCCACTACGCCAATTATATCGTCAGAAGTCTGTAAAGCAACACTTTGATCATCGGTAAGTACCCTCCTATCTAGATGCGACACGATTCTCTCTTTTTTGTTATCAGGGGGAACCTTCAAAAGGCACCCGGCCCCTATGGGGTAGTGACTGAGGAGTGTGGGATTTCTACCTCACTAAAACCACCCTGGTGGTCACCATCTGCACAAACAAGGGAAGTCCCGGGACCTCTAAGAAGACCAACTCCGGAAAGAGGCTACAACGTCCTAAGCACCACTAGTACAGCTGCACAAGCTGAAAAGAAGTAACCGAATGGGAGGTCTACTTCCAGGGAACCACCAAGGTTTCTTCCTTTACAGCTTTTCCTGTCAATGGTTGATGTTGATCCCCATCATGTGTCATGTCTCTTAATTAATGTTTTTTTTTTTAAAACGTCGCCCCACACTAGGAAATCTCCTGTATCGTAGGTGCGTTTCACAAACATTAAATATTCACATACACAAACACCCAGACTCAGAACAAACATCTGTGGTTCGCACAAAGATTTGCCCCGTGCGGGAATCGAACCCGCAACTCTTAGCACAGCAGTTCAATAGCTTAGCCACTGCGCTAATCAGGTCGTCAAGTTAAATTATTTGTTTGGATGACCTTAAAAGTACATTTCGATATATTGTTAGCATAGTTTTAAATTAGTTTACTCCAAATATTATACGGAAATAAGACATTATATTGGATATACGACAACGGCATCGACCGTGCATTACCGCACAAGTGATTCATGTCTGTAGAGAATAGAAATACTCCTAGCTGAACAGAAACACCTCCTATTTGCGATCTATTTATCGTGCGGTTTGTCACGCAACTTTGAACTTTAACAGTTTGAGATACGCTTGTATTGTGCGGCGCATAAAGGTTTGTATGTATGAACACACGCTCCCGTTTCGCGTATACGTGCGGAGTTCCGTAAAGTTCCCGCGTCTTGTTACCACCACGTGTTTGGCAGATTGGATTTGTTTCTCCGCATGCTAATAACGTAGGTACGTGAGGACGCGCTCGGATTAGCGGTATAAGAGAAAAAATGTCCCCTCGTTTGTATATTTTAGAGACATAAATACTATTACGTTTGAGGGTGGCTCGTTTCAAAAGCAATTGTCTCGTCTGGCCCCGCTTTACGTACACAACTGATATTTTAATAAATGTACTGTGTTAAGTCAGATAAAAATGGTCCGTCGGTATTCTATTTACGAAGATGTTGTTTGCTTACAAAGGCTCTATTTTAATTCAAATTTCATCCTAACCACGTGTGAAACATGAATTACAAATAATCACGCAAGGAATTCTGTTTGGTTTAATTATTTCGTGTTTAGGGTTGTAATTGGTAATAGTGCAACCTCAGCATGTATCACAAACATAGTCCATAGTTTAATATATAGGTAGGTACCTACATATTTTTTAAAGATTTTACGTACTATTTCAGCACGTCTTACTCGAAATAATATATTTAGCTTAGATCCATTCCTTACCAATGTCGACATCATCATCATCAGCTGGAAGATTGCCACTGTTGAAGCAAGGCTTCCACCTTTGGTAAGGGGGTTGCCATAATCCCCACTCTTGACAAGCGGCTTGAGGATCACAGTATTGGTGGGGAAGTTACAGAAGCCAGTTAGTTCTGGATTTTTGCTTAGTTATCTCCTACGACACCTACGTGACGAAAGGGTGTGGTCAATTCTAGGCTAGATACCACTCGGCACACTAGGCTGGATACCACTACACAGCACATAAATTACGATGTCGATATACAACTTCATAATTTTACTTAAGCTTAATTCCTTATGAAATAACAAAGAGTTATCTAACTCTTTGTTATTGATCCCGCTTACACTTAACAGTAACTATATTCCGCCACCACATTCTTTGAAATCACTGCCAAAACAAGCGATAATTCCCGGAACATGTCATCACCAAATAATTTAAAGTACAGACGTATGTATCTTACGTGTGCTTCAACCACAAACTACCCCAGTCTAGTGATAGGTATTTTCAATTCCAATAAACGCATATATTCATAGGTAAATGTATTTCCCGTCGTACGTTAGTGAATATCTCATTTGCCATCGTTTCCGTGCCACTGAATTCAGGCGTGATAAGCTTGTGTGTTAACACGGGGTCACATATAAGTTCGCCGAACTTTAATTGGATTGTTGTATTCTTGTTGGTTGAAAGGTTTGGTGAATCGGTAATGCTACTTGGTTCTATAAAAATACCAACTGCGCCCCGCGGTGTAAGCCGCTCCATTTCCAATTTTTGCAATAAATAAAAGATTATATGTTAATCCATGGTGTCACCTATCTCCTTACAAAATGATATCAAAATCAGTTTAGCAGTTTGAGCGTAAAGAGGTTTTAAACATAAAACACTCACAAACATTCGCTTTGTTGTACACTTTACTCCCTATCTATACATATAATAAAATCGTAACGAAGTCAAAACTGTACATTGAAGATATTTGAAAAAAAATTAGTGCAATGGGATGTCTGAACGCTTCTGAAGCCAAAAATATAATTTTTAGAATTTTTGTCTGTTTGTCTGTTTGTCTGTATGTATGTGTTAGATTAACGTAAAAACTACTGAATAGAATCCGCTGAAAGTTTGCAAATATATACTTTAGGGGCCTGCGCGTCGGTATGCTTAATATCATCACGGCATTTGCAAAGAGGGCTGAGCAATATTGCATTATGTCTTTGTTTTGTCTAATGTTTGCCGTAGAATGATAAAAAGACGAAACCAATAGTTGCATTATGCAGATTACTTACAGATGAACTTCTGAAGTAGAAATCATCACGCTATATCCACAAGGAACTGAGCAGTGAATCATGACATGTATAGAAACGTCTATTTTAAACATACTGCTATGTGTCATCGTAGCGTGGCGGTTTAACGATCGCCCTACGAGTTATGCATAGTGAGATCGATTCTTGCCGAAGGTTTTTCTTTTTGCGTTAGCTTTAATTTCTTTTTGCATGTTTTATGACTTAAATATCAATAAAAAGACAATTATAATATATATTTTAACATAATATTATTACCAACAATTTCCAGTAAATTATAGTTCTAAATTTTTATTTTTTTTCTACATTAGTAAGTTTGTAAATTCACCATTTCAAATAAGTGATGTCCAAACAATTCTGAAGCCAAAAGCAGTCGCTTCACGTTGACAACAGATAGGTTGTTCCATACTCACCTGTGCTTTCTAGGACGTTTGAAACACACATCAATGTTGAATCGTGTTCCAGCGTCGAGTCAATTAAATACATTTGCAAATACGTAAACAAGGGTAGTGACCAGGCAACGTTCGCTTTGCAAAGCACTGATCGGGATGAAGTGACCAAGTACCAGTCTGGTCGCTACGTTAGTACTTCAGAAGCAGTATGGCGAATGCTGGCGTTCTCTATACAAGATCGGCATCCAGAGGTCATGAATTCATGGACGTCCATTTTGAGAATGGCCAGCGTATTTTTTTTCGACCCCGCCAATGTATTAGAGCGATTGGAAAATCCCCGCCAAACAACACTCTTGGCATTTTTAAATTGATTAAGGGAAACTTGAAAAATGATGGACACCAGCGGGACTCAAACCCGCGACAGTCGCCGTACCGTGGCGCCGCTCTGCCAACTGAGCCACCGTGTCACTGCTCGCATCCATCAAATTTCAAGTTCCCTTTTAGTATTTACGTCTTGAGGGTGACGTTAGGTATTATCTGTTGGAATCTACGATTACCAATTCAGTGTTGTACCTTTACAGCTACAAACCACTAAACCGATAATACCAACCCAAATTTATATGACTTTTGGTATTTTTTATGCATGTTGCCATGCTAGGCTTAAATTTTAAATTGATTAAGGGAAACTTGAAAAATGATGGACACGAGCGGGACTCGAACCCGCGACAGTCGCCATACCGTGGCGCCGCTCTGCCAACTGAGCCACCGTGTCACTGCTCGCATCCATCAAATTTCAAGTTCCCTTTTAGTATTTACGTCTTAAGGGTGACATCAGGTATTATCTACGATTCCAACAGACGACTCTTGGCATTTTTACGTCTCTGTGAAGTTGATTTTTTTGCAAAGTCACTTACGTATGATGAGGTGCCGTCGTACTATACATACTACAAGCAAAGAGGTGTATTTAATCGACATCGACGTGGTCGTATTGTCGAAGGGTTTCCGGGAATCTTTATGGACACTGCATTGGGAAGGATTTACACTGTGCATCCAAATAATGCCGAGTGCTATTATTTGCGGCTATTGCTTCACATCGTATAGGGGCCAACGTCATTTGCATTTTTAAGGACAGTTGATGGTATGGAGTATCCGACATTTCGTGCAGCCTGCGTAGCACGAAATCTTCTTGACGGTGACCAACACTGGGACAACACTCTCCTGGAGGCTAGCGTTAGTGATAGCTCAAGTCGCCTATGACATTTGTTTGCCGTCATGTTGGTATTCTGCGGTATTGCAAATTCGGTTTTGTTGCGGGAAAAATATTGGCGTCATCTCTCTGAGGATATTTCATGGGCTTTAAGACATACTATTGAAGGAGACATCGGAGAAACTGATGAACGCATTTTGAACCACTGTCTCAGTTCTCATCAAGACGTAGTCATTGCCATCGGGGGCAATCCACTGTTGGAATACGGTTTACCGGCTCCGCAACCATTAAATAATCAAGAACGTGGAAATAGGAAGTATGTCGCCGAAACAAATTATGACCAAGACGCAATGACCACCATCATGAATGACTACGTCACTAAATTTACCTCAGAGCAAGCACAGATTTACAATATTGTCCTTGAAAGGGTTCGGCTCGGCCAGGGTAAAATGTTTTTCTTGGATGCTCCTGGTGGAACAGGGAAAACATTTATTACCACTGGCATTCTTGCAGAGGTTAGGAAACAAATAACGGTGGCAAAATTGTCTTCCGGAATTACTACCTCTCTCTCCCTTAGATGACAAATTATAAGCGCTCGCCATACTCTAGATACACATCAATTCGAAGCAATAAAACGTCTGTTCTTGGAGAGTTACGCAATAGTTTTAAGAGAAATTTGCTGAAATGTAGTCATAATTATAGTAAAAATGTACAATACCACATAGTGAAAGTTTTAGACAGAACTAAGCAGGAACAACAATCATGTGATGGATCGGCACATTCCTGTTCGTCGGTGATTTTAGAGAAATATTTTCTGACTTAAATGCTCTGTAAAAACTTTTATTATATATTTCACTTTATACACTGGATATACATAAATATCAATAAATAGTAATATTTAGACGGGGTATATAGAATTCTGCTCATTATTTCACGTTCTTGGATAAGTTGGTAAAGATATGATTTAATAGTGTGATTCCCGCGTTCGGCAAGATATTTGCTTATTCAAACAACATAATATTTTTAATTTGATTGGTTTATATGTTTTAACTCTCTAGCAGAAAGTGGACTGTAGGCAACCATCGTCAAGTTAAAGGTCTGTGATCCACCTCAAAGTTATCCTTTTGTAGATAATCATCATAGACATAAATTTTCATTAACCGGGCACAAATTTAAAGTCGGTACTGCCACCGAGAATTAGTGGAAAAACCAATCACTCTTTCCGATCTGGTAAACAAACACACGGAACTCCCGCTCAGCAGTCGCATTTTACGAACACTAGACCAATAAGGCAGTCAAATTCTAAGTTCCACACAATTATCAAAGTATTTTTGTTGCTGGGGAAATCCTCATGGACTTCCTCCACCATGAGCGGACGGAGGGTTATGCCGGTCTCTTATACTAACTAAAACCTCAGGGTATCCGCCTAACAACCTTAGGTTGAGGGACTCGCGATCCGCGTATGCTACACCATCTCTTTGAACAAATTCTGACTCGCCTCTTCGCGATTGGTCGCGCTTACCACGTAGGTACGGCCTACGTGCCTTATGTCCCTTAAAACCGCCTTTTCTGTTTGAGCATCGAACTGCCCAAGTTCGTCGCCCACAGGCCCAACCTATGGGTGACGGACATGAGCAGTTCGTTTAAATTTCGGCTACAATAAATTTCAAAACAAGCGCTTGGCGCATTTTGGCATACAAACTATCACCATTAGCACACGCAGAGGTAGACTTAATTAAGGCCTAGAAACCAGCTGATTTTTACACGGATTACTGTATGACGGTCGCTTCTGAGTTACCAGTCCACACTCTCTGTAAATGTTGTCTGCTAAAGACAAAACTACAACCGTAGTTCAGAGAAATGCATGCTGTCAATGTAGTACATAGATACAGTAAAATAAAGATACATTTTAAATTGAAATTCCTTATAAGCCAACAAATCGTGTCAATAACTTTCCTGTTAGTCACTCAATATTTACCGATCATACAAAATCGGTATAAAAAGTAAACTAGCCCCATCTTAATTTGAAATATACCTTTATCATTAAAATACTATGTATATTCCATTCGGTAAGTAATTTGTAGTGTTATCCACTTACTTACAAAATCTGATTTTAGTCTACTGGTGTTTTTACCTGAAATTCACGCGGACGAAGTCGCGGGCAACAGCTAGTACTAGATACATTAAAACTAACTCAAACGTCCATTAGCTATTAGCGTTATTTATACCATACTTATCATGTATTATCATTTACAATTTTTTACTAATCAACCTGTCACTGACAATAGGACAATTTGCATTAATCGATTTTAATTTTTTTTTAAGGAATACCATCTCCCTCTCCTATTACTAGTACATATATACCTAAGTACAGATGAATGCAATAAATGGTAGAGTATTAAGTAATTTATTAATCATGCGCCAAACATTGTAATCAGTTTCTAGAAAGCAAACATTATCCAGTACTTAAAATACTTTAGATTATCATAGATATGTCAAAAGCAAACTCCGACGAGAGTACCGGATTAGCGTAGCTTCTACGAGCGTCATAGCGACCGCAAGGCGCTTACGGCTAGCGTTGGCTACTTGTCAACTATATCACTGCTATTTAAAATACTAATAACTCTACCATATTTTTAATATCACTTACGTAATGATTATTTTGTAGCAGTGATAGCCGAGTGGTATGACCACTGAACTGCCAAGTTAAAACCCTGGCACGCACTGTCTTTTCAAATTCATCTGCGTACTATATATTAGTTATCAGTTGCCAAAAATGGTGAAGGAAAGCACCGTGAGGAAACCAGCTCACCTGAGAGATTGTTCAACGGTATGGAAAGCCATGTCTGAGGCCTACAGGCAGTTTAAACTCTGACACCCGGCTGTTCATCACCCATACGATAAGAAGAAAAAGAAAGATCAAAAGATTTTTGTGAGACGAAGAATAATTGTGGATAACCAATGACTTGTATGTGAAATTTGAAGAACAAAAATAAACTTATCTAAAAGTATTTTTATTATATTATATTATTGCTGCGTGGGTCTTGTTGTCGCAAAGCACGACTGTTGAGCGTGAGGTCCGACTCCCGGATCGGGAAAAGTGTTATGGGTTGTCATTAAGAAATTCGTAGTAATTACACAAAGTGGTAGGTGTAATAGGGGCCAGCCTATTGGTTTACCTTTATTACCCTACATGACACCTACAACATTACTGACAAAATATGTATGTACTGCACATTCTGTTTACAGTCTATTCCTAATATAAGCGTGGTTTTAAGTCATGAAACATCATGCTAGTATATATATAATATATATTATTAATTACCAGATTTTTGAGATAAAACGTGAAAGCATTGTTTTCTTTGAGTTCAAATGTTATTGGAACAGAGTATAATCATTTACACACTACAGAAATCTTGAATCCCATCACGTTTGTTGCTACGTGAGCACGTGACTGTGGAGAAGGGATGCTCGCCGCCTTATTCTTTGCGGAAAGTGTGAGCCATAAATGGTTAACATAGAACCAAATTATATAAATAATATTTCATCCTACATCCCCGGGGAAGTACCTCTCCCCTTATGAAACTCTTTGCTGTTCGTAACTCCATTTTGTAGTGTTTTATCTTCAATTAACTTAAAAGAAGGCTTTAAAACATAATATGTTGAGGTCTCATGTTATAAAGAATGCCCTATTTGACGTGTAATGTGTGATTCTTTACGATAATGATGTTATGATGTGTTTTTGTCGCAGCCAACTAGTCTAGTAAGCCGTCCAATGAGCAGCCTAGTTCTTAACAGCGCCGTTCAACTAGCGGCCTGATCGATATACATTTAATCAAACGTGGATCGAAAACGTTTAACTACTTGCTTAACTGTTTGAGTACAAATACCAAATAATACAAATTTTAACTGTAAGCTGTATAGAATCCAGTTCAGGAGTTCCCTAAACGGAAGAGTGTATGAAGGGGTGATGAGGTAAAAGCGGTATGCCAGGATCATACAAAAATATTAACAATGAAGTGCATGCATCACTATAACTTATACCCGAAAACAGCACCAGTGTTTTGATTAATTAGCCCTGCAAACAAAGATTTCAAATCTAATTATAAACACAACCACATTCAAATTAATTATATTAATTTGATGCAAAACTCAGTCGGTACGTCTAAATACCTTTGTTGTAGTATTTCTCTCGTGTAACATGTTGTAAATCTGGAAAGGTAGTTTGTTACTGTATAATTGTTGGCAAACCATGGTCCTTATAGCTTGGGAATTGAGGCTAGAATGGGAATGTGAAGGAGTATGTTAGTAAAGCCATGTTTTCAGTATTTTGAGGTGCACAAGCGTGTATTGCAGTGTTTGCAACTGTTTGTAATGCCTTATAAGTGCGAGTGATTTAGGTCACTAGTTCATTCTGGCTTTCAGTGACAACTAGAGTTGATTGACAGTGACTAATGGTAATTACATAGCGACGAATGGTCTTATCACTGCTGCGGTTATACAGATCCTATATAGACAATAGTTAGTCAGAAATTTCGTGTTGCTTGGGTTAGGACTTCTTTAGTTGTTGGGTGCTTCATACAAGAGATTAATGCAATGTAATCGTGGGGGGACATTATGGCCTAGCGCATACATACAACTTTTAATCGAATTACTATTTAGTTGTACCTATATTCGCCAAAAGTTTAGTATGCTAAGGTTGTATGCCAGAAGAGTTGATAGTACGTGCTTCTACATACATACATTCCTATAGACATTTTGACATCTACAAATTAGCTGTTTGATTAAAAGTTGTGCGTATGCTAGGCCTTCATCTAAATCATGTTTATACGAAGACCACATTCCATTATTACCAACATAGCTACTGCAAAATCATAGATATCGTTTCACACACTGCTGTAGATACCACAACACTGGTTTGCCAATACTACAAACTGATACAAAAACGCAGTAGTAATACAAACAGTATGCCGCAGCCTTACACTAGAGCAATATGCAAGCGGGGACTGCACGAGCGTGTAAATTGTTAAAGTTGGGGAGCGGTTGCAATTTTCACAGCTGTATAAAATATTGTCAGGCGCAATAGTAGTCATGGGTGTACGATGGATGCGCTCTCTTTGGCTTTTTGGCACGTTTTGCATGCGATCGACTCACACGCCGCTGTTATCTGATATTGCTTTTAATATAAAACACACTTACGTAAGTACGACTTGACTTTTCTGTTTCCACCGACTGCAAAGCAGAAGGTTCTCGTTCCGAAAGTTTTATAATGCAAGCGATGTCTTTCTATATTAAATAGTAAGTCGATTTCGATAATCCCTTTATCGTTTGAAAGGGTTTGATTATTTTGAGTCGGTTTCATATTTTTAAGGTTTTTATTATTATTATTTCCTTTCTAATTTTATCATAAATTCACCCTAGTTTCACTCCAATAAATGTTATAAATGTGCCCAATAATTTACAATAGAATTGCTTCTGAGATTTAAAAAAAAAGAACACAGATGCACGCAATTGTACATCGTACATATACATATTTAGACCAACAAGGCTGTCAAAAACTGGAGCAATATACTTAAAAGTACTTAAGATATTATCATCCTTTCCATGCAACACGTTGCGTTAATTTTTAAACGCGATTAATTTTTTCAGCACTTAGCTTTCTTTCGTAATTAATTATCCTTTTCGCCGCACGCCCCGCGGCGCACCATTACATTATTTTTTAAGTAAAACGTAATTGTACTTGTACTGCCCAGTTTATGTGATTTGTCAGCATAATATAATTTGATAGAAGTAGTCTAATATTAAAAATATATTTTTCACAGCTTGTAAGTCTAAAGTACCATAATATTGTATTGTCACTACAAAATTTCATTACAATCGGATGTCATAAAGTTGTTCTAATTTAGATTGCAAGATTTGACCTAAACAAACTCACATACATACATACATCCAAACATTGCAAGTTAAATAAAAGCTTGTAAAAATAGTCTATCTCGACTAATCAACAATGATCTCATTGCTATCTTTTTAAAGACCTAAATTGAATTGCTTCGAAGAGAATCGCTGCGCGCTGGTAAAAGGTGATGGTAGGCTTAAATTAGAATGGTAAAAAAGAGAGTAGAGTGACGTAAAACAACTAAAAGTCATGCTTATAATACTATCCTTTTAATTCCATCGTTGCAAACTCTGTAAAGTCTTGCAAAATCTGGAAGGTAAAAATTTCTCCTTGAATTTTACAAAACGTGAAATGAAACGATAATGACATTGACTGTTTAGTGTGTATTTTCCTTATTGTCTCATGAATATTACTTTTATTAAGAATAAAACTAATTGAATATCGGACCCGGGGTCTCTCACTCTCTCTTGTAATCTATCTTTGTTTATATATTTAGTATTTTGGATGCAGAGAAAGAAATGCAAAAAAAATGGACAGACAACTAAATGTATGCTTGCTGAAGTAACATACCATATAACATTTTCTACTATAGATACCTGAAACCACATTGTAACTAAGGAAAAATAATGCACACTTTCGATGTAGGTAAATATTTCGAATTCTTCAACGAATTCTTAACAAATAAATTGCTCAAACTTGATCATTAGCAAGTACTTTTTGTTATCATTTCCATTAGACCTATAACTAAAGGCTGGTTTCTATTGGGTGGTATTCCGGCATTAAAGTAACAATATCTGCTTTGTCATCCTACATTATAGAAATACTACATGATTATAAAAGTACATTACGACCAAATTAATGATGTAGGGAATATTTAGTGTTACATATAAGAAACAGTATTGATATTCATGTGTTGTTTTCAGAGCTTTGAAACATTTCACGTTTCATGTTGTGTGAAGGGGACTACGTTTATGTTTCTACGTCCAGACTCCCAGCAAATAGTTTAAACTACTTAGCACCAAGCTGCATATTATGTACAGCTGTCAGATTTAGGCAAACAATTGCGTCGCTCGTTTGTTCTAGAACCCAGATCCGCTCTGTTTCTCACATTAGTTCAATCCCGATGAATTGGCGCACTTGCTCCACTACTGTCGAATTTCGTTAGAGCTTGCATTGTGTAACGCCTACGTAAAGTTGTGCACTCCTGTTTCGGAACTGTTAGGGTTCGTATAAATCGTGGCTCGGGATATTTGCTGAACTTTTGATAAACGGCGACGCCTTTTTTAGCGTTCGTGGTCAAAGATATGAAATATATGTGTGTTTATAATGTAGGGACGCGTTTTGTCCGTTGGGATATTTAATATAGTGTAGTTATGCTTTTTTGCATATAACCGTCGCATTATAAGTTTTGTTCTTTTTGGTTTTATGTTATTAGGTGTTCTCTTCGAGGAAGATTGCTTTGTTTGCTTTTTTTTTACTTTGAAAAAAAGCAATAAGTTACGCTGGCAACACAATATTCAGAAAAAGACCGTGCATACACCGTTAAAAAGTTTCATTTAAGAGTAGTAACCAACTTTGAAGAGGCCAATTTCGTGTCCTAAAAGTACCTAATTAAATTATTCATGATATTTTTTCTTAAAATATTTACTGAGCGCTCTTTTGATTAAGAGACCCTTTACTCTAAATACTTGGCACTTCAAACGGTTTTCAACGTTTGGTATAAAAGTGTAAAGAAAATTTTAAAATGTTTTTTCTGTTTAAAAATAGTAAATATATTGTCTATTGTAAATAATTATAATCCGTCTTAAATATTAAGGAGTAAGCGTAACTTTTTACATACATTTGTAAATCTAGCTAGAATAAAATTATTTATTACGTAAATCAGTACCTATAACTACTAAAGAAAGCCGTGTGAATTGTCCTATTAGGTACTAAATGATTACAAACGATGAGAATTATAATAGAACAATGTAGCATACGAATGTTCCAATCTATTCGAGAATCACGTAATAAATCGACGCACAAACATTCGGTAAATATTCGCGCACAAAGACTCTCATAAAACGGGACACGAAACAAATTACCTAATTTCTCTTTATGTATACAAAATGAGCTCGAACTTGCTCAAATTGGCCGTTAAACACACTAAAACAATTTGGTATGAAGGCGGGAACCTTATTAGAAGGTTTAATCTGGAAGGCGACTAAAAGCGAAACACTTCGTTTAATTTTTGAATGAATCTTTAAATAACTTCCATCTTCACGTCGGAGGTGACGTGGCAAAGTGAAATCTTGACATGTGTTAATTTAATAATACTGTGCCTAGAGAATGCATTTCACAAAGTACTCGTAACTTGACGTCGTTTGATTTTGTTTAACAGTTTAACTTGATTCTGATGCATATGATACTTTAAATGGTATATGAAAAAGACAGTTAAATTATTAGCTCACATCAGGTATAACATCCAGGCTATCCTCCCTATTGACAGGACGTGAGATCAAACTGTTTCTCTCCGTCAATATCAAAACGTGTAGTAACTCTTAGTTGCAGTGGACGCATTAGCTCCAAATTACAGACGAATATACTTAAGCTAATTAATAACTTTAATGAGGTTGTAACACATTGAATCCTCAAAAAGCAATTGGCATTCTCATATTTCAAACTAAATATTAAAATCAGACTTCATATTTAATTCCTAATGAACTTTAAAAGACAAAATGATTAGCGTGCAGAGCAGAGGCATCCCACAATATGCAAACGCGTTGTGTTCGCCTACATGTAGCGGTGTTCAATAGGTGTATCTCTTTGAGAGTGACGCCCGGGGCTCTCGACGAGGCTTTTAACACGTAATTGCGTTAATATGTCCCGTCGTACGACACCTACGAAATTAGATGAGCCCATGCCTCTCCGGTTGATTATGTTTCTTTCGAAGCCTGTGTTTTGTCATTGCAGTGTATACAGCATGCGTATGTTCTATATAGTTCCACTTGCTCCAATGTGTCATAGTTATGGCATGAACAAAAGAGAACTAAAAAGACCATGAATTTAATAGAAAAAATAATACCTTCTCCGTACCATGGTAAAATAATATTAAACTTCTTCATTCCCAAGTAACAGGCTGGGTTTCCAATCCTAAAATGAGGTATAGGCTCCTTTTACGGCGCTATATTATTTTCATTGTATATTATTTGAGTAATGTTTGTAGTTTAAATACAATAAAATGGAATTCAGTCACTCAGAAACTTAACTTTTTGGTCTTACCTAAAGAACCCTGAAAAATGTCTGTTTAATTTTTTCTCCAGATTTTTACTCCACTGACAAATAGGGTTAGGTTAGGTACTAAAATGTCACTGGCAGCTATAAAAACGCTAGTATTTTTCTAAGTATTAAAAACAATTTCGTATTTGATCATTCGTTTACTCGTGTCGACGTATCGATTTACCCCGACATCGTCCCTGTTGTTGACATACCCCATCGTTCAGTGCAGTGTCGTAGGCCTGCAGTCAGTATTTTCATTTTCGATTTACTGCTTCTAAGAGATAGCACATTGGTTAGTAATTGAACCGCGGACGTCTTTGATATATCGGCTCTTTTATCGGATTGGACGGACGCAATAACAGACCGTTGATTGCTTCCAAGTGGACTTGGAAGATTGATTATTTTCTCGTTACTCTGTCCGGGGCTCCCGTTGTTTTATATACATTGTCGTATATAGTTTTAATTTTACCTTTAATCAGACATTGTCTTGTATTTTGATATTTATATTTTGATATATTATTTGCTTATTAGAAAATGTTTCGATTCATTTGACGTACCTAACTATGATTTTATAAAACATGAACGTTGTATATAAAGATTCTAAAGCTATAATATTATGCCAGTGGTTTGCAACTGACTTTCCGTCCATGCCTTAGAGAAGGCCTTACTTTATACACGTTATTTAAATGTACACCTTAATATTATGTAATTGTTAATCACTATTATATTACAATGTTTACAACTTATTTTTTATATTTCATTTTTAGTATAACTACCACCATTCTGTTTTATTCAAATTTAATTTGTCTTTGTTCAGGATTTGTGGTATGCGGTATGAATAAAAACACACATTAACGAAGCATAAAGATGATAAAACAGTCCACATGAATATCCGTTGTTACTGTAAAACTGTGTTTTGCCATTAGCCATTAACACAAACTGAAATTTTAAAAGTAAAATGTATTTAAGTATATTATAATTTTCAAGCCTTCAACCAACATAAATAATATTATTATCAATTTGCTTTTCCAGCCTCGGCTGTAACATTACAACAACCCACATTCTCAGAACATTTGAATATTCAAATGTTAAGTCTATTTTTTTAAAGACGTCCCCAACGCAGTTTAACCCTTTTGACTCGGTGTGTGTCGGGTCCCTAAATCAGTATTGCAAAAAGCAGCCAACATTAATGTGAATATATTGTCGGTGAAGCGTTCCGTCCGTCCGCAGTGCCAAAGCTCATAAATAAACAAAACTGGATGCTCTGTCGAAAAGTTCCGTAAAAAAAACTCGAAAACGTAAAATTTACAACCGGGAATTCAGTCGAGTTTTAATTAACCGTACAATGGATCGGTGCGAGTGTTAACTGTGCCACTCGTATCAAAATATTAGTTTATCTGGAGAAAGTTGTGAGGATTAACGGGTAGTATTTATGTGGACTCTTGGCATAATAGCACTGGAGTTGGCTTTGACCCTAGCACAAGAGTTTTATGTCAGCTGCAAATATCTGTCCAATTATTTGATAATACTCCATATTATCTTTTAAGAGCAAATAAAGTTTTCTTGGTCTTGCCATTCCTAGTATCGCGATTAAAACATTTTTAATACCTATTTAACTTACACCTTTTTGTCTGAGTCAGCAAGCTTATTTTAGCTTGATTCTCTGAGAGCCCATAATATCAGATTAACCCTCGTAATTATGGCACAACATTAAAAATTGTGACAAAAAGTTCTCGCATTGACAACCCTAGAAAAAACCCACGTCAAAATACTTTCAAACAAAATTAAACAAGCCAGCCACAGCGTATTAACCTAACGTCTCTTTATAACCAAAAACTTTATTTGTTTGTGAACTTAGCGCGCTTGATTTGCATACATAGCAACAAAACACGGTCGCCTCATGTGGAAGTAGGCAGGGGTGTGAAAATGGCGAAGTTCTACTGTATAATGAAGATGAGCGAAGGCGGGTAATCCGCCACATCGGGAGAAGAAACTTGGGACAAACCACAACTCGGGCCTCCTCGAACTTGGCTTGTTCGAGTTAGCACTTATTTTTCAGGCCTGTGGATACGAGATATGTATTGTCATCTGACGTATAAGTTTACAGTGAGTTTTTATTATTAAATAAGAAATGGAACATTATGGATCTAAGTAGCAACTATAATATAAGTACCTATGTGAAGCTTAACATGTACTGGTGAGTTTAATTTGTGTAAATTACTTTAATAAAATTTTTCATTATTTTTTTAACAATATTAGGTATTTAAATCGCACTTAGTCTTCAAAAATGAATATAAAGAGAAATAGACTTGATTTAACGCAACCAGCAACTGAATCCCTGTGTGCTTTCCCAGAGAAATGCTTTAAAATTTGTATTTACCTACAATATTGGGAATAAAATTCAAACAACTTGATTAGAATAATAATTTATTTATTATTTCTCATGTTCTATCTAGCGTTTCAGTTCCAAAAACGTTTGGTTACACTTGTATTATATTATTTGTTAATTTATCAAGTTTCAATTTGGGCATTATATTTTATTCATAAATAATGCCCATACACACTCGATCTATCACATAATATATTATCTATCTATGCCTTTTAACAACAATTTGGTCAAATAATACTAATTACATTAATGGTTATTAGACAAATGGACTTTATATTAATTTGTCCTTATTTTTATAGAGGTATAGGTTTATAGGTAATTTTGTTTCAATAACAGTATAGTATAGAAGATTATAGAACGTATTTTAATGGAAATAAAATGGACCATTATTATTTTATCATAACAGTTCGATAAAAATATTAATCGATTTATTTATTCTTTACAATCTTATATAAAACGATGGTTCCTTATTTGTACAAACTATTTGATATGGATTCAATAATTATATTTGTTACAAACAGATCTTTTTAAGCCGAAATAAAATAAAATTGTTTGTATCGTGATACATTTGGTAACATAAATATAATTCAATATTTCTTATTTATATGAGTTATGAATTGCTATTTATGTATGTAACACACTCATACGAGATTGTAAAGTAGCTAAAACAGTGGCCGTTCCAGTAATAAATGTTCCAATATAAAGGTTGTAAGCCGCTATATAAAGGGTCCCAACATTCAACGTCTGGAAATATTGGCGCCCAACGTGGTATCACGTAGAGTTCAGCTATGCTATTCTGAAACACTAACATCATGTCGAAACTCATCTCGCAGATCACCTTGCTATATGCTAGTGTAAAAAAAGTGATTTAGAAGTGAGTTCGTAAGTGACATCTTTAGAATAGCACAACTGCATAATTATCTATTGATATTTGTAAACGAGACGATTTTTTAGTACATACTGATATACTTAAATGGATTGTAAATGCATTAATTAAGAAGAATATAAGTGACGTAGGTATAAACCAAAGCAACTAGCACAAACATCAAACAACTGTCGTATCTGTTTTAGCCAAAACTGGTAATAACAACGTGTTCCTCACTGCGGCAGTTCACCACTCGCTATGTTCACGAAAATGCATTACATATTTAATTAACTAAAAGTAATAATGTATGCCATGAGAACGGATACGGGGGCGCCATCTGTCACAGGAGTTATTAACTGCAGGTGCATTGCGATGTATCGGACGAGTATCCTAGGCAGGTAGGAGACGGTGTGTCTTGCTTATATATGACGTCACATAAAAAGTATAGTAATATATATTATTACACCATTTGAATTCAGTGGGTTTTTCGATTAGGTTGTTCTTATTAACAGCACTGATTCCAGATTAGTGTCCGGATGAAGGCAATAGGCTCGCCCCTTTTAATAAATTGGGACCGGGATACTAGCGAAATGTGGGTGTCCTACACACCTCTACCTACTACTTTAGGGAATACAAGTGTGATGTTATCTTTGAATTCAGTGGTTTGATTGAAACCAATAATTAAGACGATACTAAGTATTTTAATTATCATTATTTCAATCCAAATATATTGAGGTAAAATATTTATTACAGTCGTGGTGGCCTACTGGCTGACATACCGAATTTATATGCACAAGGTTGTAGATTCAAAACAAGGCAAGTATCAATATAACTTTTTCAATGTCAGAAATACTTTGATAGATATTTTAAGACATGACTGAACAACGATAACTTCATCGTGAGGAAACGTTGATTTAACTATCTGGAATCACCAACCCGCAACGAGCCATCGTGGTGATCAATCCTTATCCATACGAGAAGAGGCTTTTACCCTGCAGTATAACAGTTACACGCTATTGTTATTAAGGTAAATTAAAGTATATAGTAAAACCGCTTTAGCCAACACTTGTAGTAAAATCTTCGACAGCATTAATCTACGCGAACAAAGATAATTGTGAACGTTTACCAAATACATTAAAAAGCAACGGAATCTGTTTAAATTCATTCATACGTAACAGGAACAAAGACACGAATAAATGAACAGGCAAAATGTAAATGTAACAAGCAAAAAATAACACACTGAACACATGGTAAGAGTTGATCATTTTATATTCAATAAAGTTCATTGTTTCCAACCTTTATTCAGTTGTCTGCCACGGATTTGCATTTAAAGCCGTATTTACATCAATAAAAATCGAGTGATCATGTCGTTTGGAACGAACCTTTTTTACTTGTGTAATAAAAATCTTTCAGGAACCATCACAAATGATGCCAACGTAACTTTGAACTTTCGAACCAAATCAACAACTTTTTTTTATGATTAATTTAATAATGAATGATCTTTATACAGTCATTAACATACTCGTATCAAGAGTCCGGCTGTAGGTAAATATATATAAATAAACCGTGTAATGTTCTCCTGACAGAATTTCGGCTATGGCGGTCTTTTATCTCAGAATAACCAACCTCGCCGAAGGTATTATAGTGTACAATTCTGCGCGCAAACACTGGTGCCACCTTATTCTCTCTCTCTCATAGTCCGATGGGACGGTAGAACGACACGACCAACGGCCTACCGTGCTTTCCGATGCACGGATGAGGCTCAACATGTGAAAACAGTAACCCATCACAACACTGACCGCGGTGAGCACGGCTTGACCTGCAGACCGACTAATCTGCGTGGCAGCCCCGTGGCTACGAGCGCCTAAAAAATAATAATTATGTTTTTTTCGGTACAAGCCTACTACTCGTGCCCATCACTGTGACTCCTGTAAGCCAGGATCTACAGTGATACCCATCGAGAGCCATCGTGGCAATGAAGCTCGAGGCGTCCCAGAAAATGACTGGACTGTCTTGGAACCAGCAACGAAATTATGAATTTATATATTCTTTTATGATTTATCATTAAATAATATATAGGAGAAGTAGGAATATAAGTTTAGTAAACAATAGTTTTATTCATATGTCGTTTAACATTATCTATCAATTATATGCATATTTAATAATATTCTGTCATCCAAAACTTTGCAATCTACTTCAAGAATGTAAATATTATATTTCATGACCCAAAAACTAAAATTAAAGAATAAATCTTTATTTTAAAATTAAGTTGCTGAGCGCCATCATCATCACAATTTAACATATTACATACACTTCATCGATGTTTCAGGTAAAGCTTTTATAAATATTCGATAACACGAGGTAATAATGTAATGTGCCGGTATCGCATCAATGAAACATTAATTTCCATAGCTTCGGAACTCTCTCATCAATATCAATTTCCCCTCCCCTTAACATTTAATTATGTTTAAAGGCGCTAAAATCTTTTATTCGATTATGTAACTTACAATATACTGGAATGGATACCGAAGTATTGTTTGGTTAACATTGTAAACATTCATATGCAATAACAGCTAACACAAATAACGTATATTGCTCTACGTATAATCTAGTACTACAATAATTCCTAACGAAAGAATACAGTTTATTACAAACACGGAATGTACACAACATCTGTTGGTGCCAAACTCCTCTATTTCGAATTTGTTAATAATTTTGCGAACTTTATTGCTAAGCTTTTGTTCCGGCGGCGGCGAATAATTGATTGTTCTGTTTTTAGTTACGTTTTCGTGTTTGTATGCATTTGAATGTCTATCCGTCGTGTATGTGGCGGTCTCTCGTTCGTCTTCGTCATCCGATCTGTCAGCAGAACCAAATTGATTGTCGGGCCCCTCTATAGGCGTTGAATACTTGTACTCTTCTCTTTTGTTTGCTGGACTTGTATTCTTTATAGTTGGCCCAGGGATCTCTGTGGACGAATATTGTTGTTGTCAATGTGACTCGGTTCATTGAACATTTATAAATTGAGTTTCTAAGATTCATTGTTCAGAATTTCAGGAATTTCATATAAGTTGGCTAGACCTATTTGTTTTAATGAAGAAAGCTATATCGATCTGCAGTATTGAAACTTGGTATTTTATAGTTAATATTCTATTTAGTCCTTTATTTAGAGAAAGGTTGAAACTAATTAGGACTTTTTAGGCTTTTTTTAGACTCCCTAAAAAGTGCTTATTAATTTCCATCCAACGTCTTCTAAAAAATTGGTAATCTGATGAGCGAAGGATTACTATACATTATTAATTTGTACCAATTTAAAGTAAAATAAACAAAGAGTACTATAATAATGTCATCATAATCTTATCATAATCAGCCCGGTATCACCCACTGTTAGTTACAGGCCTCCCTTATTTCCATCCGGCGCTGTTCTAACCCTCTCTTCTCCAGGTCTTTTCACAATTTGTCCCCGTCATTAACCCAACGTGCTTTTGGTCACTCCTGGCTTCATTAACCTAACCTTGGGATTATTCCACCAAAGACTCAGAATATGAGCCATCCCCACCGTGGTCGCAATTTGGTCAAAACTTTACTCCATCGGCTCTCTCCATGACAATTTAAAATATGCTTACCATATAACCTGATGACACTATCAACTTCGCCCAGAGAGTTCTTGGCGACACACCGGTACCCGCCGACGTCAGCCGCCGTCAGCCGCCGCACTGTCAGCGCCATGCGGCTCTCGAACGAGCTGATCACTGTGTTCACCACCTCGTACTTACTGGACGATATCACCATCTCATCTGCAGGACAATATACATTTTTAGGCTAACTGTCTAATAAGGGCCGTTTGAATAGAAAGTTTATTTCGATGTCAGTAAAGCTGTAATTACTATAACTGGTTTAAATGGCTTTCAGAAGCTAACCATGTTTTGTATTAAGAGAGTATGAGTTAATTGTTACAGGGAGAAGATCAAAACAAAAAAAAAAAGAAAGCGGCTTGGAGCCAGACTAGACAGTACACGGGCCCCAAACGAGAATCCGGCACTTGAATGTCTAAAATGATCACGGGGGAAACTGGTAATTTTCTCAATTTTTTTTTCTACGTATATGCAGAGACCCATGCTAGTACCTACTGTTGCTAATGTCAATAATATACCGGACTCATCAGTAAGTTTGACATTGCCAGGACAAGCAACTTGAATAAAGCTTAAGAGTGACTTCCACCACTTTGTCAATATAGTCGCTCAAGGAACCGCAAACAGAATAGATGATACGGAGGATGTTGGGAACACTTAGACAAGTCATACCATACCCATTAGCAATTTGTTATGAGAATACTTAGGTTAGGTTTAATTATCGAATAGTTAACTTTTCACAAAATAAATAAGTCTAAAACATTTACACAAATAATGTGTCTGTGTACTCGAGATTTATACTTGTAAATGTGGTTACGAGAAGTTATGGAAAGTTCTAATCGATGTTTTTATAAAATTATGAGATTTATTGCATACCGGCCATGTCGTGGTGGCCTAGTGGTTGACATACCGTATAATCCCGTCTAAATAAAAATACCGTCATAAATATTTTCTTACACATCCTAAGATACCACTGACTAACGGTGACGAAAAACATCGTGAGGAAACCTGGATTAAATTATTTGAAATCACCAACCCGCGGTGAGCTAGCGTGGTGATTAATGCTCAATCCTTTTCTATACGAGAAGAGGCCTTTGCCCTGCAATAGGACAGTTAAAGGCTGTTATTATTATTATTGCATATCTATATTTCTGTTAAATGAGAATAAGATAAAATATTAGTTCTAATTTGGCTATAAGTTTAACGAATTTTTTTACTCATAAATGTAAAACACAGTGATCGAGCAATTCTAGTAAATATTATCATAGATATATTGTTTTAATCTAGTTCTAAACACTGCAAGTGACAGGCTGTCCTCATATTAAATTGTAAAACAATTTATAATGCCTGGTAATCGGTTGGTTAGGCCCTACATAGAGCTAAAACCTTGACTGACAAAATCTAAAACGTAACCTACTCTTGTGGTTAACCAGCAGCATTCGAATTCAGTGTTACAAACAATGTTTTCTTAAATGAATGTTAATAAAATAATATTGAAGGCAATATAATTCTTTTTATGAGCACTGAGCTCTTCACTGAGAATGGAAAGAAAACTTTACTGTAAACTATTTTCTTCGCTCGGAGATAGTGGATTTTTATTATATGAATCTGTTCTCATTTAACAGTTTATTGCTTTATATTGTTCAAAGAAAAATAAGTAAAAAGTATTATAATAAGTTGTTTTTTCGTTTTATAACACTTTCATGATCGGCTTCCAACATTTAGAATGTATTCTATAATAGTAAGGTGAAATATTCTAAAATACAACCAATTGAGACATGGAAAAATGTGTGTTATTTCGTGAAAATGCGGTATGTCCCAACTCGCGCACATTTATATTGAATCCAGCTGCGGCAAACTAAAGTGTTTACCAGATAAGGTAAACAATGTCCCAGTTGTCCCTCACAAAATTCCGTTGCAGGGGAAACGATATTTTTCAAGAAGCTCCAAATCGCCGACATTTCCTGTAGACCCCTTTAGAGTGGTGGCCCAAACAACCCCTACATTGCGGTACGTAAGTATGTCGTTCGCCGCTTCGGAGCCGTGGTAAGCCTCTACCGCCTGTTGTCCGCAAATGATAAAGCGACTAGCTCTCTTTCGGAAACACTGCACCGCCCGCCGTGTTAAACACTCCTTTCAACTGCCGGTTTTATTAGAACCAATAAAATATCTCCCACACCGTTTACACCACGAAATATGTGCACATCTTTAGTATGGAGTCATGCTTGCGTTGATAACAAAATTTGATATTTTACAGTCTTGTAGCGCTAACCAATTCACGCGAACTGTTCTTGATCTTAATATTCGAGAGCTCTATGCTTGGCAGCTTCGGTTATCAGTTTTAGATAATACTTATAACTAATAAGGCCGTTTACACAATATTTAACATCTCAATTTCGAAAAGCATAAATTTAAGCTCCGACTCTCGCTTTGAACTTTATAAGGAAACGATAACACCAGTAACGCATTTCTTAATCTTCATTCCGATCGAAACTTCGGTTTGTTTACTCTCCAGTGTGCTTCGACTTTACGACGTGCGGCGGAGATGGCCTTCAGAGGAAATTACTCGACAATCTCGAAGTCATTTCATTATAACAAGAAATTTCATCTCAATTAATGTCTAAAATAACACTGTAACACTCTTAATTACGCTCGAGTGAGGCCTGCTTAATTAACACTTACATGTCAGACACCCTAACATAGATTGATGACAAACGAAAATGACGATCCTGTAGTTACCCTTCGGGGCTGGTTTTAGAAGCGGCGAGAGAAAGCGCCAGTCATTGGGAGCAAGTTCGCGGCCCAACAAAGGGTTGTGTACGCTGGCCGACAATGCCCCCATGGATCATAACGCAGACGTAAAACAACTTGTGACCTTAATGCGTTTTAATAATTAGCCCGCGAGGCTGTATAAATTGCGGCCTGCCTATTGTTATTTATTTTGTACAACAGAATACAATTGGGCCAGTGTAAATATATGTATGTTTGAATTGTTTTGTATATCTATAAAATTAAATAGCTATTAAAAATATATTTAAAAAAATCTTAGAGTTATGTCTGACACCTACTATATTTATCCTTTGTAACAAGAACTTCAGGTTTCTTTACTCATCTTAGTAGGAAAAAACAACGTTTGTGCTGTAGCTTCTCGTTTTTGCTTCTACTAAAGAAATCCTTGAGCTCAGTAAAGCCTTTATACTTAATACCATACTGCTGAGTTGTTTATTTTGTGACAGTCACTTAGTGTTCTCTCTTAAAACTCAAGCTAACCATACATTACCTTACCTTACAAATACCTCGGCACATTATAAAACAAATGCATTTCAGAATTTTCTGCTGTGCTATATTGTACCTAATACCTAGTAGTTATAAAGTAGTATATTATATAGTCCGCATTACGTCGCTCCACTAACACAGCAGCAGGATAATATTGAGTTGTGTGAATGGCAAGAGCAACTGTATCGACCATTCGACAGAAGTTATTATGACTGTAACTGGTCTCCCCCGAGGTTCTCAGCGAGCTGTAAACGAAGCCACGTAATGGACTGAGCGAACAAAGCACTCGCGTACTAAAGGCGACCACAAACCATGCTTGATAATGAAATTATGTGTAACATAGGAGCTACTTACTGCTAACAAATGGTTTGTGAATAAACAGCTTTCTGAGTACACCCATCGATTTATGTACGTATACTTTTGTAACTATTTTACATACAACTTCCATTATTCTCTCTCTTCTTATTAGTTTTCCAAAAAGGCTAAATTGAAATCTTCAACGGTAGTCGGATCTTCTTTGTTGGACACCTCTTTCTTAGATATAAACGATGCTAACATTTGTTTTATATTAACTACTCCTTTCAAAGATGAATCTATCAAATCAATATGTTATAGGCGTATACCTCCAAGAAGACCACGAGCCTATACCGCTGCAACATATTTATTTTATTGCGCTAAATATTTGCACCTTACCTGCACTTAAAGCCTACGTTTTACTTTACTATAAAACACCATTAGTTTTACATTCGGAGTAACTGGCTGGAGGCTCATGCAGTCTCTCTGTCTGGTTACGTCCAAAAAGACCCCGGGGGAAAAAAACATTCGGAATAATGTGTATTATTCGTAAGTTTTATTAGTACAAAAAACATCCTTTTGGCAATGTGGCATTAAAAAACTATTTTATTTTACTAACATGTTATCATAGAATATTTTTCATTCACACGTTACGCAACGTTTATAAAATCTAATCAAAATGCTCAAGATGATTTATTACATGCGCGTTTGTCTGTGACTGAAATACAAGGCCGTGTATTAGTGAAACTTAATTAATATTGTTAGGTACAATACTTGTTCTACTGATTTAGAATTATGTAACTCTTTGCACATGTTAGTATAATGGCTTGATGGAATGAATATGCCTTTGTGAGAAACAACAACTGATATTAATTTTGAAGCTTCTGAATTAGGCCGGCTTGAGAGTCAAAGTTAAATATCGAGTGAATATAGTTGCAAGTCATCTCAAGTAAGTTGTTAAGTTCATATGTATACTGTGTTATGCTACGTGTGACCGCAAGTATGATTATTATGCTGTGTAACGTTTTGCTTTGCTATTATGTATTGCGAATGTCTATATATACAATAATTATAAATAGGAAAGATTTTTTGTTTATTTATACCGAATAAGCTCCGAAACTACTGGAATCATTTTAATCATTTTTAACGAATAGAAAGATAATTGTCAGGAAATAACACGTTTTAATATAGAGATAGAATAGTTAAATCATCATGTTGTACAAACGTGAAGTTAATTGATGGTACTGATGTTTATTTTCGATACTTAATCCGAATTTGAGTCAACCAGCTACGTTTGACACATACGTAATTCATCATCCATCAGGCTTATTGTTTCTCAAACGGGCGGTGCGTAGGTGTGTAATACATTGGCATTAATGTCAGTAAAAATATTTTTAACAAATTCAGAAAACATTGTTTAGCTAATTAACTCAATAATGAATGTTCCCACAAAGTCACTGACACAGTCGCAAATTTATCAAAACTTCATAAACAGAAAAATCTTCGAACATAAAAAAGAAACTTCTCCCTTTATTACGTCATACATTCCCACTGCGGATGAGAGCCAAGCATAATGTGGAACTTAAAATTTCCAGAAGCTCAAACCCAGTCCCATTGAAAATTAACCCGTAAATTTCGCGCGACAAGTGCCGAATGGGGAACTTTGCGAAACCGCCGACGGCTTCGAGCGGGGCGGGAAGGAACGAAGTAACAGCCACGAGCTCTATCCAGCTCATTACTCCACACTCTGAATAGAAACTGATTTTGATACGTCATATTTGTGGGCAATCTGCACGTCTCGGGTTTACGATGCCATAATGTTCAGCGGGTTAACGGAATCGACCGTTAATGTTAGTACACTCGTATTATGATTTTTATAACTATTTGTGTTCACAATTTAATTATGTTTACTTTATCAATAAACCTGTTTATTGAACGTAGTTATAAGTGTTTTTTGCGAGTATTATACAGACATGACGAATACAAAAAATTAGGTAAAAAAGCGACGTATTTTTTACTGTGTTTATTATTAATATTAACCCTGCTAATCCATATATTACGTCAGGAGATAGGTGACATGTGTAACGGACGGCTTTAAACTCATATTTTGCGTTGTAAATGCGTATCTATTCTGTAGGTTTTAGGAACTAATAATATTCTGTACTGAGGGTTACAATACGTAACTAAATAAATATAATGTGTTACTTTTCTGACGCCCTATCATTCTTCTTCACTATATTAACAAGGTGATTTTAGACTAACACTCAGCACCAGACATCTTATTATCCAAACGGAATTGCGGAGAAGAATTTATTGTTTTATTACGTACCTAAGTTACTTTGGTTTATTTTACGCGCGGATAAGTATTAACGGACTTTTCACAGTGCTATCATGTGCTTTTATTATGATTTTAGTGTGGTAATGTTTCTTCTCAGTGTTATTGAAGACATTCGGTAAATACGAGTGTTTACGAGTGGTTGATAGTGGAAGCTTTTTTTAAAAAAAACGACGTCCCTTACTAAGAATTTCTCCTGTATCGTAGGTGCGTTTTACAAACATGAAATATCACATACACAAACACAGTCTCGGGATAAACATCTGCGGATCGCACAAATTTTTGTCGAGTACAAGAATCAAACTCACAACTCTTAGCGCTGCAGTTCAATCGCTTAGCCACTGCGCCCTCTGGTCGTCGAATTGATTGATTTTGATTGTCAATTTGATTCAAACCATGATATATTTTGAAAAGGGGGCAATTTAAATGAAGTAATTGACGCTTCTTACGACGCGATATGTCATGGTGTACTGTAGAGATGGTGAGGGGTGGTACCAGATTGCCACATGACGTCACGTAACCCCTACAATTCTTATAGCATCGTTTTCCCCATTCCGTGAGAATTATCATGTCGATTTGGTTGTTGCGTAACAAGATTCAATGCCAGATGGTGACATTAGAGGAGGGCAACTGGCGTATGTTTTGTACTACATAATATTTATATTAAGTACCTTTGTTTGTTTGTATTACGTAACCTAAAATATAAATGTTTGGTTTAACTTTTGGTTCGGGCTTTAAATAAATTTGTTCCATACTTTATACGCATGGTACCTATTAAAAATTGGATAATTAAACTTCTTTCAGAAACACAAATAATTGTTTATGGATCCTACACTAATTTTCATAATTTTAAAGATAACATTCTGTCCGTATTGTATTCATTTGTATCTGTAACTCATAATAAAATGATTTACTTTTACCTTGTATACATACGCGGTGATATAGTATAGGTATAATAACTAGAACACAATAGATAGAACAAACAACCTTCAAATCATCATCACTAACCCGAAAAGACCTTTCAAATAACAAATTCTAATATCAGTAGTACATAAAAACATTTATGCGAATGCTCGATGTCTGTAAAGAATTTTATATGAAATTTCAGTTGGAATCCTGGAGAGACGGCCTCTCACCTCATACGTGGCAATATGAATAAAATATGGATTCATCAGTTGAATAAACGAACATTTCGTGCTCGAATAACCTTGTTCGCACGGAGTGTGTAATGATCACTTGAGTTTCGTCAAACATCCCATATTTGAGGGAATATCTTCGACCTATCGTCATCTGCTCGGTTTTGAGGCGATTGCTCGCGTTTATATTTGATGATAGCGTTGTTTATGGCTTTGTGATTGTTTATCGTCACACATTAGAGGTTTATGAAGGTAAAATATCGATCGTGTATCGAATAGCTGCGTAGTATATCGAATAATATAAGCACATGTGCTTTCATATTCTTTTTTAAATATATTTCTCAAATGTAGGTACTGGTGACGTATGTTTTGATGATTGCTTGCAAAAACTCATTGCACGACAGATTAAACTATATTTTTGAACCTTCCTATGGCTAATTGCTAAATATTGGCTGACTGGAAATCACTCAGCCAATAATATATACGACAATTTGACAATGTAGATCCTATCTTTATAATAAATACTGGAAAGCCTGAGTTTATTTTAGATACCTACAACCTTATAATATTATGCAAAAGATACCAATCATAAAATATTCTCATAATGTTCCTATATCTATAGGCAGGCGGACAGTATTTGTAGCAATGAAGTTGCACTACTAAGTCCTCGGTCGGCTTGGTCGCTTAAGCAGAAACTTACCGAATCAAAAGCTTGACTGGAGTTGGTGGAATGTTTGCTCTGCCAGTTAACTTGGTGTGTTGCCTTCAGACTTCATGCTTAGATAACTAGTCTCGTGCAAATCACGTACATTAGTAGTTGGAACAAACGAATGTTTTTTGAACCTGTTATGGCTTCATACAAAACTGCGTCTTTGTGTTTTTGTACTAGAGAGAGACAGTACCTGATTGTACTTGCCACCATGAGGAGTCAGCACTTGCACTGATACGATCTTGTAGACTGATAATCCTTTACTACCTGGTTGGCCAGCTGTGATGGCTGAGTGGTATGACTGTTGGACTTGAAAGTCAAAGGTAGCAAGTTCAAACCCCATCACGCAGCAATGTCTTTTCGAATTCATGTGCGTACTATAAATTAGTTATCACTTGTTAAACATCGTGAGGAAACGTGAGAGAATTCTTTCAAATACCATGTTGTTTATCAACCATAAGAAGATAAGACTACCTGATCAAGCCATATTGATGAATTTAGTTGTATGAAAGTAAATCAGGTCATAAACTGTACCGACATAATTATGCATACAGCAGAAAAAAGAATAATTTTTTCGTCTTATTTAACTTGAAAGAAAATTAAGATGGTACCTAAACATTTTCGGTAATTGAACAGTAACGAGTCAACCTTCCGCGACCATCCAAAACATTAGTAGCACCTCCTTATTTTTAAAACACTGAACTACATAAAATTCAATGAAGACGGCAATATCGTACATCCTGAAGCGATAAATTATAAAAGCATTGTTGGACGTTAGCGGCGAGAGTCATAAACGTTCGAGTCCAGTCGCACGGAACTAATGAGCATTGTCTTATTTCCCCACAATAGGTCACTTTTCTTAAGACTTAAACCCGACGCACTCGTAAATTAAAACTTAATATCTCATTACTTGCAAGCGTTACCCCGCCCCGCCCCGTTTTGGCTCGTGCCAAAAAATTCCAATTACAACCAGACTTTCTTCATTTCACCGCAGCTAGCGGCTTTAAATTTTTTAGGCGTAACTAGTGTCGTTTTATATCAATCCTCGCGCGTTTATCCATTTTGTTCGCAGAGTTTAAATTGTGTTTTTCTTCATGCATGTTTGTTGAATAGAATGTTTTTGTTTCAAACGTCTAAACGAAAGTCAATGCTTCACAGAAAACCTTTGAAAGTAATCACATACATAATACTTATAAAGCTAATAAATAACATCGTTATTTATAGATTAAATTTTAAGTCTTATCTTTGATGTTGGGGATTTTAATAAGTATAACAAAAGCATTCTACTCCGTTAAACTGATTTTGTATTTTATCTTTCTATATAAAGAGTAATCCAAGACGTCTACTTGTTAGTCGATGCCTAGAATTACTTTGCAAGATAAGCATATTATAAAGGCTAATGATACAATGTGAGAGTTCAATAAACGGAAAGTGTATATGTAAGACAAATCAAGGTCTAAAGCTGCAACCAAACGTCATTTTTATACACCTAGATACATAATATATAGAATCTACATGCTCAGCTTGCTTATTTTGTCATAATATTATCTCTCACGACAATCCACATTAATATTATAAATGTGAAAGTAACTCTGTCTGTCTGTTACGCATTCACGACTAAACCGCTGGACGAATTTTGATGAAATTTGGCATGTTGAAAGTTTAATACCCGAGAAAGGACATAGGCTATTTAATGCGGGCGAAGGTGAGGGCAAAAGCTAGTAGACAATAAACGAGTGTGGTACACCTTTGTCTACACTTTTGGGAACTAAAATACAGGCTAAGTTTACGAACTTAAAACAAAACACTGCCAAGTGGCTTCAAAATAAATCTTCGTCGTAATTAGCAACATTTCCTAAGTGATGTCGTCCTAAATTACCTACTTCTGCAGTTGCGATTAAACTCAGCGTTTTAGAGGTCACTCGCGTGCCGTTGTTATAGTAACGGAGGAACGTTCTCCTTGGGGAGCACTAAACCTAGCTGGACACGACACCACTGTCTTAGTAACAACACAATCTGTGTTATTAAACTGCTTTGATACACACTGGGAAAAATAGAGTACCTAACCTAGATTTTAGGCTGTATTATTTTGGGCTACTTGTCTGGCTAAATGTTAAAATTAATATTAGACTTCTATAAAGTAACTGTGACTCAAAATAACGTAAAAAAAGGGTACGCAGTTATTACTAAAATCCAACAAAATTATTTTGCAAAATTTTAATTCCTTAAATAGGCAATGTGAGTAATCCGAAATTTAATTCAAAATAGTAATCCTGATAAACTTTATCATTCAATGTTTTACTGTTACAACTCAAATTAAACATTTATAAAACAAAGTTAACAAAATCCTGTCTAATTTGTTTGAATTATACGGTAACAGTTTCAGTTAGATAACGTAGTTAGAACATTTCCAAAATTAAATAAAACTGGTGAAACAGTGAAAGTCAAAGTAAATTTTCATTGCTGTGGTTTTGAAGCTTCTATTTTGCAAAGTTTGCAAAAAAATAATACCAGGTAGGTTATTTTAGACTTACAGGTTAAATGGACTATAAAGACGTAATCATTTTCTTTTATTTTCATTAAGTCGCATTAGCTGATAAGAAGGTAATTTCTAAAAAGCTTACTTGAATCTCTGACCCAGTAGTTGATAGACTTGGGAGAAGACTCGACGTAGCACTCGACAGTGACGTCCGTCCCCAGCGGCGCGCCCACCAGCTGATTGGGCACTTGGATAACAGGGTGAACTGTACGAAAATGAATAAAATTAAATCCTTATATCAATTTACGTTTTCAACTCACCGAATTTACACGTTGCACAGTATACAAAATGCAAAAGGAAAATTTCGAGAGCATGACTTTGTTTTACAAAAGTAGACTAATAATATTAAAGTTAAATCTTGCATAAAAGCGAAATGTCCGCTCGAGTTGACGCGAAGACACAAACAGTCCCTTACAGCCAGAAAATAATTAAAAGCTACTACTCGCTGACATTAAATAACACCATTAATAACAAGAAACCTCTGAAAGTTGCCGAGATAAACAACAATTACTACGAATTTGGCGAGAACCTATTTCGTCCTTAGAATGAGGTTGCTCCTAAAACATTTTTACCGGAAAAAAAAATTGACTCCTAGTGAACCTAATTGGTACGTGTTTTTATTGTTAAGGAAATGAAATAATCGAAATATTACAGTTTCATTTTTATTGAGGACAAAGTAAGGAGTAACGGTAATAAATCTTGATGATATTGCTGTTTGTGCCTACTTCAAAGACTGTCAGTCTAAACAAAAGACCATTAAAGTTACAAATTCGTATCTTGAAGAATAATATCAAATGTATTGCGTATGGAAGAAAAACGACATCTCCCCAACTCTTAAGTACAACAAAAAGCTTTGATGGAAACAAAGTTAGTATACCACCGAAGATGTAAAACACTATACTTACAATGTACTTTGATAGTGATCCTCTTGCTCACGGAGGGCGGTACACCGTTGCTTGCGATGCACAGATATGCACCCATATCCGAACGTGATATTTTCGTTAGTGTCAATACCTCTTTCTCGTACATCGCCACTGTATGGAAAATACATTCTTTGTGAATAATCGAACATTTCCAAGAGCTTCTCAAAGAAAGTTCAAATGAAAATATTCAAATTGGATAGAAAAATGAGATTGAAACCCGCAGACGTTGTTATTTATAGTTGTCGATGTTATACAAATGTACATTATGTTCTCGAATGTTTTTGACAACATTAAAATACGGGTATAGCGAATATTAACGCCTTCGCCACTTAGCGATAGATTTGATTACGACCACATGATTCTGTTTATTGATAACTAACTTTTGCCCGGGACTTCATCCCCGTATATTTGGATTAAAATGTCCCGTGTTTTTGAAATTTGCCCGCAGAGACCTAAATATTTTTGAAATTCAAAGTAGACTTTATTACACTTATAACTTTAGCTATCTGCCAGTGAAACTTCCCTCAAAATCCGTTTCGCCATTTCGGAGATAATTCCTAAGTGCTATAATCTGATTTATCTACCTTTCGTTTTGGATCCATTAGAATCCCTGATGACAATATCGGCTGCATCCTCTCTCCTCCAAAGCACACGTGGTTCCGGCATGCCCCTTGCGCGGCACGAAACTCTTGCCGTGCCTCCTTCAGGTACCATAATGTCTCCTGAAGTTTCTTCCGCTATAAAATCTGGAGGGATTACCACTTCTAGGTAGCCCATCTGATACAAACAAATAGAAACTTGAATACATAAGTTTTGATTTACAATTCAAGTGCCCATTCAGTTAGGCCTAAGTTATTTCGCGGTAAAGTAGAGTTTTTTTGCGGGCCAGTGAGTAACGCAAAATTAGTTTTTGTAGCTCATAATTTAATGCTGCATGCGTTACAAACATTTAATTAACAACAATGATACGTATTTCAAACCAAACAATGTGAAACAATTATCGAAAGTACACAGTCAAGTGGCGTCATGCTGCGTCAACGTCGGAGTCGAAACCTCGAGCGCTGTCGCCGCTAGCGATTTATGTCGTTATCAGGTCCGGGTATAAATTACAGCGCAGCGCAATAATTTAGGTGCACCATGCACGAATCATTACCCGCTGCGTCGCCCGCCTGCTCTCCCATCTGCGTGGCTTAATTCACTTTATCTCCCCAATATTTATTTTAACTACAATTTAATTTCCTTTTATAGTCACTCTACGCCAATTGATTCTTTCCCCTAATTGTACACCTACGATAATATTTTTATCTATGGTGCGATAACGTATCTATTAGAAAGTATTAATCTATGTGGTCACGATCAATGATAAAATTCATTCAGTTGGTATTTTTAAATTAAAATTATCTTAGAAAATGCCACAAGAAGAAAAAATTGAAATCGACGGGTCTTACTGTCCTGAAATGAAAAGTCGCTGGAGTAGCTATTCTAATTACAGAATCATCGTTTGGGCATGGATGATGAACGATATAGCGATAATGTTTTCTCCTGCAGAGATATCACATAATGGATTTTACGCGCATGCAGCCCTACAAACATTTGCTGTAATCCTAGTCGGAATGCCACTGGCGTATTCCGAGATATGTTTGGCTCAGTACACGAATTGTAATATATTTTCAATGTGGAATTACTTTCCACTGTTTCGAAATGTTGGATATGGTTCATTATTTTTGATTTTGCTAAAAACTATATACTTGTTGGTGGTAAGTGCTTGGTACTTAGTCTACACATTTTACTCGGCCCTTGATGTCCCACCGTGGCTTAGTTGTGACGAATACGGTGACACTAAATGCATGGTGAAAAGAGTGAACGTTTCAATTTTCCAACACTGCCTAGAAGCTCAAATTTTATTTGAAGACGATTGTGGAATGAAGACTGCTAGTAACTGCTTTTTTGAACGTGAAATAGGTGGCAACTGTACAGTGGACGTCGGAGTGCAGTGTTTGTTTCCTTGGAAAACAATTGTAGCTGTAACAGCAATATGTGTATCTGTCTACATTTTATCAATTAAGAAGGAAAAATTTATACAAATAGTTGTTAAGCTCACAGCTATTTATACGTGTATGGTCATACTGGTTTTATTTTGTGTAGCATTATCCACAAGTGGTACTTGGTATGCTACCAAAATTACTATAAATTGGACTAACTATACATTTCTCAATTGTTACAGCACTATTACTAGGGGTTTTCTGTCAGTTGGCACTGGGTATGGTATACTGGTATTCCTAACTAGAGACGTATCATTTCGGAGTCCAGCGACAATGACTGCTATAAGTACGCCTTTATTTGCGTTATTTGTTTCTTTTATGTTTGCACTTATTGCGTTTAGTGGGATAAAGACTATGTCTTATTATCATGGCGAAGAAGAAAATGTTATAGAAATCGGCTCCAGTTTATTTTTCCCAATGTTTGCATCGATGTCAGAAATTATGAGTTACTTTGATGCGTTACCGATTTGGGGGTTTTTTTGGTTCTCTGTTGGTTTCTTCTGTTTATATATAAACTTTTGGATTATGTACTTGTTTTTAAAAGAGTTCTTGCTTCGCTTGGAAATAGCTAGGATATACACAAAACTGTCTTGTATGTTTATGTTAATATTTATAGGATTTTTAACGTTGCCGTTTTTGTGTTCGGATCTAGCTGGTATTCTAACAGATGCCACAGAAATCATTCAATCAATTAATAGTTTAATTTTTTCTACATCGTTGTATTGGTTTTATGGTATTCAAAACCACAATGTAGATATCATATTCATGATAGGTATAAAGACAAATTATTTTCTAAAAATGGCGTGGTTGTTAAATCCTATCTTTATTTGTGTTATTTTGTATGCTAGGTGGGAAGTTATGGATACTTATGAATTCCAGGACTCGTTTTATATTGAATCAATGTCGATGACTTGTGATTTGTTTGTATTATATATTATATTAGGAATTTACGGTTTCATTCTTGTTATGGGTTTAATAGCACAAGTAATAAAATATATTCGCAACGGCGAATTGCGTGAGTTATTTCATCCTAAAGAAAGTTGGGGACCAAGGGATAAGATTTTATTCAGAAGTAGGAAAATGTTTGTGCCTGAAATAATGACGAGGGAATTTCTGTACCGACAAGTCCGCATACGTGGTTATTACAAAAAGGTAAACAAGGCGGCAAGTAAAATGAGTGTAAAGAAACCTTCAGTTGAGTCGGTCATCGATGAGAATGCTTGGGATGCTATGGTATCGAATTAAACTATTTATTCTATAATCCATTGATATATTGCTGGTCGTACCTGGCTCTTCATTGGGTCCGTATTGATTTGACACATGTATTGACCCCGGTCCTCTTCCTGGACGTTCCTAATGTGTAAATTCCAAACGGTCTGACCGTTATGCGAGACTCCCACTCTGTGATTGTTTGTTATTACGTGAACATGTATTGCTTGAATAGCTTTGGTATCGGCTTTTACCCACCCAACCTGCAAATTATCGTCGAGTTTTTAATTAAATTTAAAATTATTAGCCATGTTTTATTATGTTAGTGGGTGTAAGAACTTACTCGGTATCCGCCTAAGTTCTGCACTAGACATCTGAATGTTGCATCTCGCCCGATTGGTACAGTCAAGTTCATTAATGGCTCAGCAAATTCAGGCTGGAACGCTTGACCTGAAAATGGTTCTTATCTAATTGTTCGTACACGGTAATGTTTACTTATTACGTAATATATTATTATGATTTATAATTAAAATAACTATAACAAATTAGGACAAACAAGCACAATTTGTAGCAATATTTTAAATAAAACAATAACAGTTGTTGTAGTTTTTATCAATTTACATAAAATAAAATGTATTTGAATTATTGTATGTGTATCAGTTTTAAAAGAATAAACATTTTTTTAATAATGAATATAAATAATTTCATTTTACTTGAATTTAAATCCCTATTGAATATGTATAATGTATGTCTAGCTTCTAATCTAAATCTAAATCATAAAAAAAGTTCATAGGGTCGAGTGAAATTCGAAAAAAATAATTTTATTTTTAAATGAAAAGTCGTGAAATTGTACAAGAAATTATGGCTCTGACAGTCACGCACAGACGTGTCTACTATTTGCTGATTTCAGCCTACTCAAGATATTTTTTACTTTAGTTATGTACCAACTTGTACTAAATTCGATCATAAATATATCACCAATTTCAATAATTATATCACAATCAATTGCAAATAACATAATTTACTGCTTATTATGTAGTAAACTTAGTTTAATTATAAGATATAAGTAGATTGCGAAGTTTTTGTTGCTTTAACAAATTAATACTCTAAAGCTTTTACCAACTTTTAGGGATTCCCAAGTACATATTCTAATAATAATATCTTAGTTATAACATCTTTATACGCAGTACCAATGAAAACTTAATCCATAATATATTTTTTTGCAAACGTCGCTCCTCACTAGAATTACTCCTGTATCGTAGGTACGTTTCACAAATATAAATTTCGTTCGGAACAAAAATCTGTGGTTCACACAAATTTTAGTACATTACGGGAATCGAATTTGCAACCCCTAGCGCAGCAGTCCAATCGCTTAGCCACTGCGCCAGTCAGTCGACATACAAGAAGGTTCAAATATAAACTTATATATAACTTACCAACAAGCTTTGAGTCTAGTCCAAGCATAAAAATGGCCAATAAGTATATGGACCACCAAGGCTGCTGCATATTTCCAGGCACGCCAACCGACTCTGCGTTTAAGCAAAGCCTATAATAGCCATGGGACACTAAAACAAAAAACATTGCAGTTGACATAATTAGGTACCATTACACGCTTGCGAGCAACCGGTGGATTCAAATGGCAAGTTGTCGTTCATTGTGGCGTTCTAAGGGGGATTGTTCATTGGACGTCTTCTGGCTGATAATGATACCACGCTTGCAGATCGATGAATTAAAATGTGATTTCGTTCATAACAGAGCTTTAATTAATTTAAATATAAAAGGTTTTTTTTTAACTCAGTTTCTACATTGGTATTCATATAAGTATGAGATGATTAACTAAAAGAATTACGTTTCATTATTTGCACTACCTACGTAATAATAATAATGTTTAATTCAAGTAACATGACTCATAGTGTTAGTGAAATAAAATAAAGTAATCAGATCAGTTTCAAAATGATACAACAGCAGATGTTTGCATATATACATACAACATTAAACAAATAATAATAATCTTCCACACTCACATGGTCTCTCTCCCTATTGATTTATAATATAAACATCGTAGCAATCTCTTTATGGCTTCTATTAATATCTTAACGATACCATTTACTACAGCGTGGTTACATCGCCGGCTAAAAAGTCACAACAACATAAACGGCAAAGATGGTTATGATACATCGCATCAACATAAAACCACGAGAGGTAATATAAACATTTTGATGGCGCATTGTCACTCTATTCGCTGCGATAATTACGGTGCGTAACATCAGGCTTTCGGGTTTTCGACCCCTTCCGAGATCATACAATAATGATTGTATGTTACGACTATTTCTCTATATCGGAGGCGTTCGTGTGAACATAACAACAGCGTTGAACGTGTGAAATGAGCGCGGATGCCATCGCACACCGGTAACTACTTTTCCGCGAAGATATAATGTTTGTGAAAAAATATCAGTTTGCCTACACGTTGGTATTGATATGAACGGTGTTATTTCAGTGTGCGTTTAGATAAAAATATATGGGCTGAGATTTTTTCGGTCGAGTGCTGTGTGACGTCGTATTGAAAGCTAAGAACTCTTTTGTAACGTCGTAAACTCTAGATATCTCAATGCGTAAAGATTTACAGTACCTTATACCTTAGTTATTTTACTAGCCTACTTATATTATACCTATTATGTAGTTTTAATAACATGCTCTCCTCTCGGTACAAAATACAGTCATTTTCAGTATCTGGATGTTTTGTAAGACTCAATACTCCAGACTAGGACCGCAATATTTGGTACGTTAAACAATTTATACGCTGAGTGAATAAATACCGCGACGAGACAACACCACAGCGTCATCAAAGTAGGTGTATTTAATACAGATAATATTCACCAAAATTATTTGTAACATTAAAATACCTACCAACAGAAACACAATTGAAATGACAAACAATTAATTTACAAACCGACTTAATCGACGCGCCAAACGTAGCCTTGTATTAGAATCGACATCGATTTTAATCAGAAAATGTAATGAAACACGAAATATCTAAATAAACAAGGTAATAGCGGGGAACGTGACAGGCGGGTCAGCGTAACATCCCCGTCGAAGAATAATCCCGGACTCAATTGTTATTGGCAACGTCGCAACATGTTATACGTAGCGTTTTGTTTGAACAACAATGCTGTGTTTGCAAAGCGGCGTATTACTTATTTATGGGTAAAAATATCCTTCGATGATAAATTCGATTATTACTACATTTAATATTGACAACTTGCTTCGCAAACGGAGTCTGTATTATGATACAGACTCAGCTCTACACGCAGCTCTACTAGGTAGAGGGGTCTTTTACTTAGAGGTTGGAACAGATTGTTGGCATTTAAGCTGAAGGTAAGGTACATGGTTTAGCTGCAGTGACTGCATCCAAAGGGCAAACTGCGTAGTTAACTTGATATTTGTACCTACCCTACTGCAATTACGTGTTAGATAACCTGAGATACAGAATCATCAAAGGAATGAAACATTATCAAATACAGGTGAACACTAAGTTAGATCTGCGACAGTAGATTCTAAGAGAAAAAATCAATATGCGCTATTATGATAGTAGTGGCAACCTATACGATACTTTAATTCTGCTAATGGAAGAAAGATATGAAACCTTAATTTTTTCAACCTTTAAGTAAATGATAACCATAATCTGACTTTGAAATGGTTAGAATGCATTTGATACAAATAGAGACACGACCTAATAGCTGTGCTAATAATGTACTATAATTTAAAAGTAAGAAATAAAATAGAAACTGCAACGTCTTCTTTTGGTGATAACCCTGATGGTACCCTTAAAATATTAAAAAAAAATACTCTTCATACTAAAAAATAATACTTAATTAGAAAGCCACTAAGTCGATTGAAATGTGCAAGAGATAGGACTTTCCAAAAAAGAATAGAAATACCAGTTTTTTCAATATCAAACGGAAGTATAAAGAAGAACACAGCTGCTTTAATCTCAACAATAATACTAGTCTAGGCCTTGCATTGTCTTGAACGACTTGTCTGAGACTGGCCCCTCCCAACCAACATGGCAGTGGGAACTAAGTTTACCAACGCTGTCGGAAATTTCATACCGGCCGGCAAACTCTACTTTATACCCCAAACATTTATACTAAGTAGATTTACAGTGGACGTAGCTTGAGTGCTGCGGGTAACGTCAGGCATTCTAAGCTTCAACATAGACGGAAGCCGAAGGTGATTGTACGGAGAAGGTTAAGGTGTATCTTTGATTATGGATAACAAGGAATTAGGTAAGCTATACCTACTTGCTATCATGATGTGGTAGTGTTGCATTATGAGAAAGAACTGCTGTTACAGTTAATATTTGCAAGCTAAATTTTTTTTTTCAAATCAAAATTTGTATATGAATTGTTAGTAATACGTAGATACTTTAGCAGCTTAATGTCGCGTTAGTAACTTAGAATAAACCTATCCAGGTTTAAAAAAAGGTTGTTCTTTCCAACTTCTTATTAAATATTTTTATCATCACTACGATATAGTAAGTATACTTAATAAGGTTATGAATCGAGTATACGCGTGGTTTTTGTCAAGTGTTGTCTTTGTTTTTGTTTACATCTGTAATTTACAACCTTGTGATCAAGATTCTTGGTATAAGTTCCCGGAAACAAAGTTAATTTTAGCATTCAGTTTATAAATATAACACGTATTTAATGAATTATGTTTATACGAACTTAATTCAATTTTATTATTAAATTACATAAGTTTTTTGAAGACAAACATTATTTATATTATTGTTGTATTGAACAAGGAATTAATTATGAAAATTCTAAGTGCGATATTACAATTTAGGAAGTAGGTAGGTACTTAATGCTATTATTCAATTCTATGATTTCTTTACCCAATCTTTCACTGTTTAAATTAAATAGATTTTTATATACCTGATTTTAATAATATTTTACGCTTTCACGGCTTAACTAAATAACATATTTTGATGTTTGGTATAGTGGAAGCTAGAACCCCCAAAAAAGGCATTACCTACTTTTACCTGGATTTGAAATTGTCTCCACGCGGATGATGTCCTAGTGCAAAAGCTAGGTAAAGTAAGGTTTATAATAATCCTGCGTTTTAGCTTTTTCTTTCAAAATTAGTTTTATTCACCAAGGAGATGTTATTAATTAATCTATTTTTAGTGAAATAGGGTACCTACAAAGGGTAGGTACTTGTGCTGGGGTTAGGAACCCTTTAAAACTTAAATAATTATTTCATACTATTTTGCATATTGTTGATAACTAATGAAAATGCAAAGAGATTGGTACCCCTAATCTGTGAATGAATGTTTATTAATTGAAAAGAGTATTTCTGTGATTAATATTTTAATTAGCGAAAGCATTTTATTTACCTACATAATCATTATTGTTTAATTTCCTTCAACACGTGCTTAATTGTTACCTTTGAATTAAGTGTTATAATTAATGTATTGATTCGCAAATACCTTGACAATTACGAGACCAGAAAGAATTCGGGCAAAATAAAAAAAAAACAATCCACTATATAAAAAAAGTTTTCTTACTACATATAATAAACCTATATGTTATTATAATATAGCGGGCTTTAGTTGACAGCTAATCAAAAAAGGTTTTAATAGAATTCCAAGTGAGAATTCTTTTGAAACATAATCTAACATTGACCGCTGTTTTCTCCGAAGGAGTAGGTAGACGACACTGTTTAGTACACCCATATTTCACCAATTATATTACAGGCACCTTACCATGGACTCTTAAAGCAGGACAGTTTACGTTGTGGAAGCGAGACACCACATCACACTGCACGTAGCGGCGTCTCGCTTCCACATCGGAAAATATCCTGCTCTAGGCGTTTATGGTATGTGGGTTGGTCGTAAAGATCTCTATAATTGATGAATTACTTTAAGTGAGTTTACAATATTATCTGATGTAGGTATACTTGTTCCTTGATCGTATTAATATGCGCTGCACAATGTCAATAAGGTTAGCCGATCAGCAGGTGGAGAGCTAGACTAACTGCTCGGTTTGCGTCACATGCTGGATATCATCACATATACCTATAATATTATAGGCTCTTGGAATGTACCCCAATCTATTCCATGTCTAATAACAAAACATCGCACTCATAACAGTCCTTTTATTCTTCCAATGTCGAACTAAAGTATAGCTATTTTGCTCTGCCTAGTTATGTATCCAATTACAAATATTATAGATAGATCGATTTCTCTTTAATGTACACCATATATAAACATAAGTACTACAGTATAAGGATAATGTACAATGGATCTTATCACCCTGTGCAATATATAACAGACAATCTTACAATGGACAGAGTTAATCGTATAAAAACGCAAGGGAACTGTGCGGTATATACCTACATACATAGGAAAAGAGTAGTCTTCGGCATCAAGTCCTAAATAGAAAAGTAAATGATAGTTGCTCCAGTACCTTTTCAACTTATAAAGGACTAATAGGGGCTAATTAAGTACCTTATGCTATCCAGAAATACCGGTAAGAACCTATTCAATTAGCATCAAGCCTCAAAAGTGTTAAACTGAGGTCGGAAGTGTATATTTGTTTAGTTATACAGAACTATGAATGAAAGAGCAAATTGAATAGGTACACTAAATTTAGGTCAGTTATATATATCGAAGTATTGTTAAAATTCTATTAAATTAGCAAACTTCAATACATCTTAACAACTTTTACAAATAGACGGACATTCGAGACGGTATATAACTAATTTAATATTTATTTAAGTACCACAATACGAGGCTAATTTTTTTCATTGTTTCAAATTAGCCATTACGGTATTGTGTTGCTTTATATAATATTGTTGTAGTGACACAATAACCTTTCTTATTACGAACATCACATACCGAATAAATACCTGATTACAAAATGAATACACGATGAGTGAGAACATTTTTGAAAGTAAATAGACAAAAAGGCACGTAACAACAGCAAAATAAACAGAATCACACACAAAGAATATCGTAAAAATCAGCCACAAAAAACAAAACAAAAAAGTTGTATTGAAAAATTGGTAACGCACTTACCTTCTTTTCAAGTCTATCAACAGTCAAAAGCCAATCAAAAGTTTTTAAAATTATCAGAAAAACTTTTTTGTGAGCATATTGTGCGTCATTATTCGCGGTGTTTGTGCAAAGTTTTGCAAGCGCGTGTGAAGTTGGTTAGTCCCCGGGGAGCACGAGCGCGGCGGTGCGCACGTCACAGGCGAGGGCGCGCCACACACTGAGCCGATTGTTCATTCAGTCCTCCACTCTGTCGTTATTCTTACGCAGATGTCCGTACGATGGAAGCAGATATGAAGCCGATAAAATCCTACAAAAATTCAGCAGTCTCTCTCTCCAACCAAGTTTGAAGCTATTTTGATAATGCCTAATCTTAATATTGCGAATCAACAACGGGCTCGAGTTTCCCCTACGGAGTTTATTCGTAATTCTTTAAGTATTTCTCTTCGATAATTACTATTGTGGGCTGTTTGGTTTCCACCCTGGAGGTAATAAAAGCTTGCGTGGTAAATAATCAGCTGTGAGTTAATAATTCAGTTTTGTCTGGGTTTAATAAATTTTAAACAATTTTGCTTGAAATACAATGCCACTAGTGCTTTTAACATTTGTAATGCACTAAATTATGCATTTTCAATAAACCAAAAATCTCATAATCGGTACTTTATATCGGAAACCGTACAATGTTTTAATAATGCCGAAAGTGCTCTGAAGCACGTCATGAGCTGGTTAACAGGCAATCTACTTACCTTGAACGTTCAGAAAACGGTTTACGTTCCGTTTGCCATCAGGTCTAATCTTTCCCCGCCGCTATCGTATCTTCTCAAGGCCCACACCTGTACTAGTGTGTCTCTCTCAGTATGTGACTGCTTCAGCTTATGTAGAACTACTCACGTAAAATACCTGGGCGTCTACATAGATCAACATCTTAACTGGCATAAACATATAGATGTATTCTCGGGCAGAATCCGTAAGCTGATATATGTATTTAAAAAACTCCGTAAATCTGCTGACGGTAATACCCTGAAACTAGTATATTTCGCACTATGCCAGTCAGTTTTATCGTATTGTATTCCCGTATGGGGGGGTGCTACACTAAATGAATTCATCAGGCTTGAACGTGCACAACGAGCGATCCTGAAGGTTATGCTTTTTCGCCCTCGAAGATATCCTTCTTCAGATTTATATGCTGAATCTGAAGTTTTAACCGTCAGGCAACTGTATGTGCTCCATGCGGTAATCCGTAAACACTCTTCTCGGCCAAACAGAGAGCCAGCTGGTAGAAATAAGCATAAAATTTTTCCACCCGAGTACCACAGAACATCGTTTGCCAGGCGCCAGTTCTACATTACTAGCATAAAATTATACAACTCAATAAACAAACAATTAAAAATATATTCAAAAACAAAACACGAATGCAGGCACGCATTGAATAAGTACTTATGCACTTTGACTCATCAAAACACTGAGAATCTTCTTTTGGGCATGTCAACTCAAACGTAACAATTAAAAATTAAAATTTTCACACATACACATACACACACACACACACACACACACACACACACACACACGCACGCACGCACGCACGCACACACACACACACACATTATTGCAGGATATTAGATTTTTATTAAATTAGTTTATCTTTCTTCTTTTCAAGAGTTTTTCTTTCGCATTGTTTTTAAAATAATTATTACAATTATGTTTTAGTGACATTTAGTTATAACAATAGTAGTTATTGGCTTGTAATATTTGTCGCGGAGGGACACTGAACTCTAAGATACAGGTACTAACCTAGTTTAGAGGACAGGGTTTCAACGTGCTGTGCATTGCATAAGCCTTTCATGTAATTGAATCTATTTACTTTGTGTGCTTTGAATAAATAATTATTATTATTGATATTTATTGATTGTTCTTGCTGCTGCAAATGTGTTTCTGGCCACAAACTCTTGGGGTTGTTTCCAAAACAGGACAATAATAAATTGTTTATTTAATGTTGCCGAGTTCTCTGCGCTTATTTTACATAAAAAATTTAGAAGGGTATCATTTTAATATAATCGGCTTATTAGGTAAGCTAAAAAATTTGGATCCAATTTCTGACAAAAATCTCTTATTTTTACCATAATATGAAATTTGTTACTTTTAAAGATAATGAGAGTAGGTAATAACTAAGTTAAAATCTGTCTTTTCTTATTTAATTAAGATTTTTCAACATCTAGTTTCCTCAAAGATTGAAATAAGAAAGCTAGCCACATTTTCTCAGAAGAATAATACAGCCAATTAAAAATCCCACTTTAACTGCATAATAATGAGGAATCGAAATCCAATTTGACTGACCCACACCAGTTGAACTTACGAAGCCACTTAATGAAATCGAGATAGAATAATTAGCCACTTTCCGCTAATTTCCAAGTTATTAATTGAGGCGTTAGAAAGGACCGTCATCTGGCCCGGGAAGCCATCTTGAGCTATGTATGACGCGCTCTAAACGACTTCCATTGTGTCAAGACAAAAGCTCATTAGTGAATAAGCTGGATTTAAACAAATCTGCCCAAAAGAAAGCCAGACACGTTCACCTTCACTCATATATTTGATTATGGGTTAAATAATTTGAACCTTAAAGGTCCTGCCGTTATTAATATCTTCCATTATTAATAAAATTAACCATATACAAATACCACGATTACTAACATTGAAATCGAATATATTATTTAAAAACAAAACAAATGCATATAAGATACAGGAAGTGTTCTACTTCTTCTCTTTTTTCGGTGAGTTATATCCCTCGTGGAAATTATTTAAATAGTGCCACGGAGTTTGTAGTTCGAACTGACGCGCTTCTTGAGGATATTCCATAGGTTCATAAACCAGTTTCTTCAGCTCATCATCGTAACGAACTTCTATATATCCAACCAAGGGAAAGTCCTTTCTTAAAGGATGGCCAGTGAAACCGTAATCAGTAAGAATTCTTCTTAAATCTGGATGATGAGTGAATACGATTCCAAACATGTCGTATATTTCTCTCTCGTACCACTGGCAAGACTGCCAAACATTGTACGCAGAGTGAAGAGGCGTTAATTCATCTGTGTATGTTTTGATTCTCGCTCGCTCCCCGAATCTGAGACTCAGAATATTGTAACATACCTCAAACCTGTATTCTCTGCTGGGTACGTCTATCGCAGTTGCTGAAGAGCATTGACCAAAACAGGCATGTTGATGATGACGCATAAAGTTCAACACTGGATTCAAACCTTCGGGAGCCACTAGTATTTCTAGCTCATCATTGTGCTGCATTTGAACCATCTGCACATACCTTGGCAAGCACATTGCTACGTAGAGACCGAACTCGTAAAGTCGTTGACGTTTTGTGTTGTCATGTTTCCTAAGAGTGTGACTTTCATATTCTATTGGTTCGATTTGAAAAGCACCTTTAACCTGCACATCCTTATTAAAGAGAACAGAGCTAGTATTAATATTTCGCCACAAGGTTGTAGGTCTGGTATTCCTTACCAGCTTTGATATAATACCATTCATTGTTTAATGAATATTTATTTTGTTCTGATAAAATGTTAATGTTAGACTGGAAAATGACATTGTCATTGTCATAGATAAAATATTCTAAATTTGTTTTTATTGTATCTTTTTAATTTTATAGAGGTTTTATTTTAATTTAGCTATTCATGATTAGTTCAATAATTTAAATACATTAATTATTTGTATAAGGCCCTTAAAAGTTACTTAATAGATGACTCATGTTTTGAAGGTGCTGGAACTGCGCTAATATATTGTTATAATACCTGAATTATTGATGATTAACACACAATTATGCTTAAGTATAAAGATTTTTTGAGTGCATGAAACAAAAGAAATACCTACCTATATAATGATATCGTCTTTACCTACATCAAGTTCACTATTCCTTGCTACGTAAAGAAATAATAGAGACGTCAAATAACCCATCAGTTGGCTAACTAATATAATTTTTATCTGCGGTACAGTTGTTTGTACTGCAACACAGACGGTACAATTGAAACACGAACTTTTGGTCGACAGAATGCGCATAGCAAAGTTGATAACGTTTTTGTTTTGTAGTGAGCGGAAAACTACAACTATAATTGTAGAATAAAAATCAATACAGTTGTAACTGCAGATACACAGACGTAAGCCAACTTTAGTACCTAACCGCCGCACTGAAAGACGTTAGTGACTGTCTTAAACTAATTCTAAAACTCTTACTTATAAAAATGTGAACAAATCAGAGTCGTGTACATGTCAAAGAATAGAGGTGTCAATGGACTTAAAGTGGTTTACTTAAAACACAGTTTAGCATCGTTTGTTTGGAAGAGTATATTAAGATTACTTAAACTATCACTAAGTAAGGGTTTTCTTCTTTTTATCTTTTTTAATCTTACTTTAATGATGGTTTAAGTAATCATATAAATTCTGTCTCTGAGTACAACGGTCAGTATACATTCATTATATTTTCTTATGTCTGTAGAATGAAAAAGTTACCTGTAATAACAGCAGTCAATGTAAGTTGGTGTTAATTGTTAATCGTTTGTTTATTCGATTCATTATTACCTAGGTACTAATACACTTTCAGTTCATAAATGTTCATATCTGACTTACCCTTTTTCTAAAGCTATTAGAAAAAATCAGTGCGATCATTCGATTCTAACTACTTATCTTATTGTTCACAATTATGAACATCAACATAACATTAATATCGCTTTAACATCATTGGATAAGTATCTAGTTACGATAGATAAGCAATATTAAAAAGTAGTCTCACTCATTCTGTAAATGAGTGTGGTGCAGGCGGCAAATCAATCAAAATGTGTGCTAGATAGCCAGGAGCTCCTCATAAATCATACCTACAGATTATATAATTACTTGTGTAACACAGGTAACTAGCCGTGGCGAGAGTAAGCCAGCTCACCAATCCATGTTGTGAAGGTAACATCTCTAGGTAACATATCTGCAATAAGTATTATCTATTTCTAATAATCTAATATAACATTTCAAATAAAATCGGTACCGACATCTGGATTTATCAAAATTCAAGTGCCAACTTCTTCTTTGATTAAATTTTTATGATCTGTTTTATAACGAATAAAATGCAGGTAGATGCGACTGACGGGGCGCGCGGCCGGGATAAAGTTTTGTGGTGATTTTATGAATCTTCTAGCGTATTAGAAGCCGTATTTGTGAAAAATATTATACATGGATATTAATAGTAGATGATGGTTCCTACGTAGATGGTAAAACCATTTCTAAATAGGTTGCGTAGCTCCAGATGAATTGTAAGCCCTCATAAAACGCAATATATGTAGGCAAGTAGATACTTGAAAAAGATCTAACACAGGTCTGAAGGAACATATTTCAAACTGCTTTCTTCGGAAATACTCTAATGTGTTTTGGGGTAAGTCCAGTATAATTTTTAATTTGAGTTAGTTTGATCACGTGCCACTAATAATTAACTATTATCGTCTAACTTTGTATATTATGTAGGCATATTGTATATAGTTGACTGCCTCGTTGGTCTAGTGGTTGCTAAGCGCGACTGCTGAGCACGAGGTCCTGGGTTCGAATCCCGGGTCGGGCAAAATGTTACTGGGTTTTTCCATTAGGTCATTCTCAGTAGCAGCACGGAGTCTGGATTTGTGCCCGGTTGATGGCAATAGGCTCGCCCCCTATTACATTGGGACTTAAAACATAACTGGCGAAATGAGGGTGTACTATATCATGTACACCTCTGCCTACCCCTTCGGGGAATACAGGCGTGATGTTATGTTATGTTATGTGTTTTATTGTATATAGTTTATTGTAGTATTCTTAAGGTAGGTAAGGGCTCTTTGGACAAGAAAGTGCTGAAGCAAATGTAATTATGAGAGTATAGGACTAAGTATAGTAAGTACCCTGTGACACTCTTATGTTACTTAAATTAAAAATTATTTGTGATCTACTTATCTGATAAAAATGTAGGTTGTTGTTGAAATAAAATTAACCGTCATGGTGATGTCAAATTTCAACCCTGTTATATTTCTAACATTCTCAATATAATTATGAACATGAGATTTCATGTGAGCCACTGCTGGGCATATCATATTATGCGTCCTCCCTTAAACGTCACTGTTTCTTGTTATGGGCCTTGTTTGTATGAATTTACATAGGTATAATAATGACAACTTTACAAAATTTCGTATAAAAAGCGATTCTTCTTATTCTTAGACCTTTATCCTTATAACAGCGAAAAACAAATTTTCCGCATATTAAAACCAAACATCAAAAATTCTGTTCAAAGTAGATCACTTGAGGATTAAGAGCTTTAATTATGGTAAAAGCTTACAAATTACTCATTTTACAAAATTATGAAGATATAAAACCGTACTCGGTGCACGTTACAAGAACAGGGCTTTTCTCTTTGTTCCGATGAAGTTTTCGAGTGGAAGTTCCGACATGTGTCCCGTAAGACTCGCGATCCACGTCGCTACTCGTACGTATCTGCAAATAAATTTTGAAATACTAAATTGTGTTAGGAAGATTTTCTGCTAACTATTTTGTGGATGCGTGAGGAATAGATGTATACATGTAGATGTGTTATAAAGTTTAACGAAATCTTTTTAAAATGTATTCAGTATTTAGAAATACTACGTGGATGTTATTCGATGTCAAGTGAGTCGATGTTATTGAACTTCAGGTCATAAGGCACTATATTTTTATGATATTATTAACAGTGTAGTATTTAAATGATATGTATAAATATGACTTTTTGTATCTTTTTCGCATACTTGAAACGTGTAGGTATAATAATACAACTGCCCCATCACCATGAACTCTTAAAGCAGGACATTAAATTTATCGTTGTAGAAGTTAGTCGCCACTACGTGCGTAGTGTGGCATCTCACTAACTCAACGGAAATCGTTTTGTTTTAAGAGTTCATAGTAAAGGCGTTGTATTCTCATTGTATAGTCATTGCCTATCTAGGCATCTAGCTTCCCACTGCTGGGCAAAGCCTTCTCTCTAAGGTCCTAGCACATTTATAAAATCGGAAAGGCATCATAATGGTATCTCCTTTCGGCTCGCCGTCAAACAGGCGTCAACCATACGTATGCACGTAACCAAAGCGGCTACGGCTAGGCGACGCCGCGCTTACGGCCGTAGGTCCCAAGTCGAGGCGATTACGTTATGATTCCGATTAGTGTACTTTGAAGTAGGGAGTTTCATACAAAGATTCCTGCACAGCCCGTGTTGATACGGATATGAACCCTTTCAGGGTTAATACGTGTACTACGGCCCTTAAAAAGAAAATTATGGTGTTGCATTTCAGCAAACAGGGTCCATCGCATGTTACCAAAGTTTTGGCAATCGTCATTTATCAGGCCTACTAATTGAATTATATACTAAGAAAGTACCTACATTGCCTTATTTTGTATCTTGTGTCTCTGAAAATATTGGTATATTACTCAAGGTATCGTATTTGCAATAAACCACACTCTAAACATAAGAGCAACACACCTGACCACGTGACCTTATTACACGTCTTGGCTAATCAACTATCTCCGCTAACAACCCACTGAGTCAGCCACATTCATCTGATCGCTACACCTGAATACCGAACAGCCACTACAGCGGATACACGCATGTAAGAACAATTAGACCCAACAACGGGAATTACCTCGGCCACGGATGATATCAAATGAAAATGTTCCCACCTCCCATATATCTTTTACTCTCTCATATATAAAACAGAAAGCTCAGGCTGCACTTGATTCAGTGTTTCCCGCCGTCCAACTCCAGATTGTGCGCCGCAACACCACAACTTCCGGCTTCCGGTGGCAACCCTGCGCCTGCGCTGTGCGTAACACCGCCCGGAAGTGACGTCACGGCATGTCACTTCCGCATAATAGTGCTACGCCCCATTTAAAATAAGAACAACGAAATACCCACAAAATATTTCGTGTAAAGCAATCGTGAAATGAGATCATTATATTTCTAGTGCTTCTATTATATATATTGTTTTAGGTGAATCTGAATTTATCTTGCACATAATCAACCAGACTCGACTAAAACATTTTTGTAATATAAAATAAAAATAGGCAGGCAGATATCTCGGTTCCAAATGGTACGAGTACACCGACAAGCAAAAATAAAATTCGCAGCTAACTTTAAAGCTGCAAAAGGCCGAATATATCCAGCGTACTTAAAGTAACCCTTTGCATTCAGCCAGCACATACGGTAGGTACATTTAAATATTTAAAAATGAAACTGAGTGTTTAACGTAGCTCGAAATTTGGGTAAATCTTCCTTTCCGGCCGCAACGGTCTGCGGCCGCGATCTCGACCCTACCACTCTAATCTAAGCGGACGCGTTCTTAAAAATATTATTATTGCACGGACCTTGCTTTTAAAATTATTATATTAAGTTCTAGCCCGCTATGCTTTTAATTTAACTAAAATGTAAGCGTTGAGTTACTTACTCGTACTCTTAATATTTAAAAAGGATATGCTACGTTTTGGTCTCCTGCAGCCTCGTATTTTTATAGGATGAATGTTAAAGGAAAATTTGGCTGGGTTTCCAATTTACGAAGAATGCGGAAACTAAAAGCCTAAGTTTATATCTATAACATGTGATAAAGTAACTGTTTTTGCTATCCCTAATTTTGGCGTTTACGAAATAAATATTAAGAAATCGTTTGAGAGAAATCAATAAAAATAAATTCAATAAGAATTATTGTAAGCTTTCTGTAAGCTAGATTAGCTCTTTCTTAGCATCTACGCTGACTACTCAGGTACGCAAGCTTTAGTGTATACAATTAAATTATGAAGTAGGCACCAACCAAGCCGTCGAAGAGTCATAGCCCTAACACAGATCACGATACGTAAGGAATTATCGTGAGGGCACACCTTTTAACACGTTGACTGTTTGCTAAGTAGACACAATATTTAAACAAATGATGTGTACGATAATTATGTAGTGCACTGGACAGTAAACGGGTTAATTAACACTATCAAAGAATATCGATCTGATATTATCTACTTTCCCATTTTATTTTGTTTACATGGTATTGAAAGAGATGGGGACAAATCTTAATTACGTATTTATAAACCAGCTTTTATTTAGCTTAAGGCATAGGTACTAGTAATTATACTATTTAAATTCGTATTCCAAAACCCTGCAACCTTTTATTCCACTTCTCTGAACCTACGAATATATTTTTACTTTTATAAAGGAAGAGAATGTATTAAATAAGATTTTATTTTAAAGAAATTAAGTGAGCCATGGCACGAGACTGTAAATTATCGCGAGCCGTTTTTTCGTTTTAACAGAGTGATTTATAGTTAAATATTTCTATCTCAAAGTGAAAATATCTCGACTATAATCTCGAATATATATTTTTTATTCTCTTCTTTAGTGTGATTAGACCGAAAATGTTGTTCCTGACACTTAAAAATATAGCTTCTTATGTTCAAGTAGATATTAAATGTAACATTATAGTATACTAAGGTAGTGAACTGTTTTTATTGCTTTAATTTTACGATATCGGGTGTCAGCTGCTTTTTTCCGTATAGTTGTAAATGTCAACTCATTGACACGGGTTATATGATATATCCAGGCTTTCCACTGTTATTTACGAATCAAACTCTGTGACAGGGTAGCGCTAAAAATTATCGCAATCCGTAAATATTTTTTTATTTAAATGTCTACCTTATTTTATTATGTGAAAACCCCATCCAAACTGGATCAGCTATTTATGAGAAAATCGTTGAATTGATGGTCGAATACAAAACCATTTTTTCGAAGTTAAAACGAATAAAGGCTCTCTAGGTCTCGCTAGAAGAAATCTTCTGCGTTCGTTATATTATAAATATTATTACATCTTACCTAGGTGCGAAAGGATGCCTTATTATAACTACCTAAGAAAAAGGCAATAGTGCTATTCTGCTAATCCAATCACCTGATTCGAACATACCTATGAACAAGCATGCCAACGTACAAAGCATCCTTTCGTCGTCTTAGCAACACATTTCTCATTAATAAAGTAATGATACATTGTATAGTACAAATTTCATAAAAGGAAGAAAATAAGTAGGTAAAAGAAAAGATAACATTCTAACAAGACAAGACGATGTGCTCATTAGCACACGTAGCAAGTATACCAGTTATATTCCTTTGAAAGCAATGTGTTTGCGTGATATCTATGCAGCCAACAACTTAGAGCATTTAACCAATGCTCTAAGGCCAATAACTTATACTCACAAGCGAAGTAATTAGGACGAAGTACTCAAAGCTAGGATATGGTTACGTTAATTTTAATAACAAACATCACGCTTATATATCCTAAAGGGGTAGGCAGACGTGTATAGTACACCCACATTCCGCCAGTTATATTATAGGTCCCAATGTAACAGAAGAATCAACCTAACACAAATTCAGAATCCGTGCTGCTCTAAATTGATAAAGGAAATTTGAAAAATGATGGGCACGAGCGAGGTTTGAACCCGCGACCTTCGTGTTGCTGTTGAGAATTATATAAAGATTGTAGTAGCATGACAGGGGTACCACACACTACGCTCAAAAATGTTGTGTAATGTGCTACCCCTGTTAGCTACCACAATCTAAAATTTTTGAAAGAAAAAAATTGGACATCTCATCAAAATGAAGCTACATGCTCACAGAAAATTAGCTTAATAGTAATAATAATTAGTCTGACTATACTATTTAAGTTACACGTAAGAGACACGCATGTTTAGTTTTTATAGCTCCCTATTTTCCGTTATGTACACCAATTTATTTCATTGTCTTGTTTCAATGAAAGGGTAACTTAAGTTAAGTAGGTATACACTGTTCATCTACTAACATGGTAGATCCTTTTCACATTTATGTTTTTGGACACCTATTCGATGTAAAATGTCGTTATAAAAAGATAGCGCCACACTTTTCATGTTTCAGTTCCTGAAAATGGAACTAGATGACGTTAGTAGTTCTCAAAAACACGAAAGCCTTTATTGTTAAATACTTTTTAGTACGCAAAACGGTCTAAATTATTGTCAATTTATATTTTTGGTACTAATAGAAATTTCCTTGACGTTCCTTTTAATATTTTAAGTTATATTTTATATTCACCAAAATAAGATAAATATATCTATAAAACTAATTTTCAGTCTCATATAGGTAAACTGATGATACGGATTTATAAACCATCTAAGTAATATTAATTACATAAGTTAGTTCATAATCTTTATGCAGCTGTTTATTTTCGAATCCAAAAAACTAACCATTTAAAATAAAAAATTTAACACTTCTTTGTTTTTTTCTCTATTCAGTGCAGTATACCTCATAGTTTCAGTTTACTTGGGTTTAAGTACACACCTCGTAAACTGCTTGCAGCATGAAACTTTTTAAAGAACCTTAATGCTTCCTCGCGGCTGAGTAGAAATAACAACCTCGGTTTTGACCGTGACTATCTATGGCGGTCTCGCAAAGAAAGAACTACAGGATATTTATGATAATATCCTAGACAAAAGGAGTACTACACGACTAGGATGTACGTACCTTATTTATATAGTAGGTTCTATACAAAATGTTCGTATTCATTTTTGTATTATCGCACGTAATCACGCGACCGCGTATGTGGAAATAAAACTATAATGTAGAAATAAAGAAGCCTAAACATTTCTTTAAAGGAACGCTTTAAAGAGGTAATTTGTTAATGGTGCGGCCGCAAATCTGCCGTTATCTGATGCCACAACGACCCGCCTTTTCGAAACAAGTAAACTCCTCGCGGTTTCCTTTTTTTTTCTAAATAATGTTCGCGACTCGCCTTGTTTAGTACCCCTTTCACGATAAGAACTCTTAAAAAGATATTAAGGGCTTTTAAAGAAATTGTCTCTATGGGTTTTGCTAAAGACCGCGCTAGTCACCTTGCTTTATCCAATTTGGTAATAGGCACGTAATTTTAAACGACTGCATTATATTTATTAAACGGTGTAAATAATAGACCAAGTTTGTTTCGTTATGATGCTATTAGGGAAAGTATTTGAAGTTACTTTAACCTATCTTTTATTATAATGTAATTCGTATTCTTAGTGGGTAGGTACCTACGCTATAGCATTACGTTTTGGAATTCATAGATGGGTGCTTTGAACTTTTGAAAGTCAACATTAACAATGACTTGAATGAAAAAAATAAAAGAAATTCATAAAGATTTATTTATTTACCGTTTTAAAAACACGTCTACAAAATGAAAGAAAAAAGATACTTATAAGGAAGATGCGATCTTTCTCACCACTCGTCATCACTCCATTATGAGAGCAATGTGTTACAACATTTGTTTTTGTTTACAATTTTTTGACTAGCATTGATTTAGGGTTGTCACTCACTTTTTTTCCGTGTATGACGCCATGACCGGTAATTGGCTTATTTTCTGTATTAAACTTTGACTCATAAAATAAAAAGTAGACTTTTGATATTGTATTTTAATGATTTCTGACACTGGCCGTACTATTCCAATTAATTTCAAATTCAAAATATGTTTATTTCATGTAAACCTTCTAAAGGCGCTTATGAAATGTTAGGATGCTAGTTGCACGATTCCAAAATGTCCCTATGGAGAAGAACCGGCAAGAAACTCCAAGGGTTACTCATTTAAAAAATATGGTACAAAACGTGGTAGATTTTATACTGTTATAAAAATACTATATTTATTTTATTATTATTATTCGGTATTTTCACAATATTGCTTTATTTTTTAACTTCAAAAGAATAAATTATATATTATTATTTTCGACCTACACCAAGAGGGTTCCGCGCGGGACCGAGATGTGTGTGAACCATAAGACAAACATACTTAGCCATAACCAACATTTGTTTAGTTTGGCCCACTTGTTGCGGCTTCGTGGCAGTGGAAGGAAAATAAACAATTTCACACATTTTGATCTAACGGTTTTTATATTTTGGGTGGCAAACTATTTATTTTATGCGGTGCAAACAAACGATTTTAATATTTTTATAGGTAGTAATAATATTTAGATAAGTATTTTCATATTAAAATAAAACAAAATTTCGCCATTAACTGCCGACATTAAATATGCTGCCGATATTTAATTATTAAATTGATACAACGTAAAATAAAAATACATATAAAAAAAATCTGTGCATAACGGATTTTTACTACTTAAATAATTCAATAAGGTAATATTTTTAGTATGTAGATAGATTGTAAAATATTCCATCCATAGAACTGGACTGCCAAGTCAAAGGTTGCAATTTCAAAACCCGGCACTCACTAATGTCTTTTAGAATTAATGTGCGTATTATAAATTAAAATATATCAGTTGCTTAAAAAACATCGTGAGGAAACCAGCACACCTGAGAGATTTTGCAACTTTGTGTAAAGCCATGTCAGAGGCCTACATGCGGTTTAAACTCTGACACCGGGTTGTTCATCAACCATACGATAATAAGAAGATAGAACAAGAATTTCGTGGGTAAAATAAAAATTATCAAATTATACTCGCAATTTCCTCGTAATACAAGTTATAAAATCTAACTTTCACAATCTCCGTTTGCTTGTGAAAGTTAGGATCGGATTGAGCTCAATCGTTTTAAAAGTTTGGTTCTATAGTATCTTTTTATTAAAAGTTTATTTTATTCATAATAGCAATATCCCTTTGATATAGATCGTTGTTTAAGGAGTATATTTCAAAGAAGATTTTATTATGTTTAATGGTCCAGATATCTGTAAGTAGACCTACTAAAAGCAGTTCAACTCAAACAAAAATGTAGATGGCTGATACTCCGATAGATGGCTGTTTAAATGTTGATATTCTCTAAATAAACTATAGATACTAATAACAAACACTGTTAGCTTTCCTCTTGCACTTCAAGCCCTAGAAAATTACTAACAAATACACAGCTTTAATGACTTACAAATATTCAATGACCTGAGTAATGCTCTGAGTGCCGCAGTCCAAGCGATTGTATTCTTGGCTCAGCAGTCCAATCGCTCCATCCGTTGCGGGTTCGATTCCCGCACGGGACAAAAACTTGTGCGAACCGCATATATTGTCCCGAGTCTGGGTGTTTGTGATATTTCATGTTTGTGAAACGCACCCACGACACAGGAGATATTCCTAGTATGGGGCGGCCTTTTTTTTTGTTACATGTTAAAAATGTATGAAAACGTCTTCTCTAATCACCTTTCATAGCAACACGATTTCTTTCATGTTTACTAGACTGCCAAACAAAAATCCGAGAGTATGTACCTATAATGTCAATTTTAATTACTATTCAGTATAACACAAACCTTGGCTCCGCAGTCGTCAATGGGAATTAAAACGAAATACAGGTAAGTGGCCATTTTTCGAGTAGAATTAAGGAAAATGCTTCCGTCGTCTTTCAAGGTTTTTGGAGCGAAATAAGTAGATGCTTCTTCGACTAGCATCATAGCAACAAGGCTGCAAATATTCCAGGTATACACCCACCTATATAACTAAAATATTATGTAGTATATGTACTAAAAAAGAAATAGGTAGGTATAAAAAAAATACATAGAATATTTACTTCGAATTAGGAATTATAACGACATAGACGCGGGTTGAAGTTCAGGCACCGTCTTGTCAATGTGACTAACTTTATTATGATCAACTTTAGACGCCTTAGAATAATATTTCAATGTAAACGAACCTACAAAGTCACACATTAATTTGATACTAAGTACTAAGCTGGACAGAGGCCTCTCCTAAGGCTAACAGCCTATAACTGTCCCACTGCAGGGCAAAGGCCTCTCCTCGTATAGAAAAGGATTTAGATCCAGGTTTCCTCACGATGTTTTCCGTCACCGTTAGTCGAAAGTAAGAAAGTATTTATAACACTGAAAAATTCACTTTGATACTTGGCCGGGTTTGAACCTTCAACGTTGAGCATACAAATCCGGTGTGGTAAACATCACGACATTTTCAGACTAAGTATATTATCTCTAAATTACTTTAAATTTCTTTTATTCCTAACTTTCTCATGTAACAACTATGTACCTATGTAAATGATCTATTTAAACCTACAACCTAGCTAAGTTTATCAAGTCAAGTTTAACGTGATCTGTAGGTAGGTACGTAGTTAGCGTTTATACTCGAAGCACCCACGTCAAAGGCAGGCATGTGTTCCTAGCGCAGATTATCTAGTCCTACTGAGTGTGAAATTTGATTATGTTGCGATATATCTAATCTTAGGTCTGGAGATGTTCACATTACTCCGTGTACACAAACATTTAGTCTAATGCAGACTTATTAGTTGCAATCAGTTAAGTTTTAGTAGTTCGATGTTATAGGTGATATTTATCTGGATAATATCGGTTGTAATACCCGACGAAGGTAGTCTATTATCAAAATAATGCTACACATTATTGCTGGTAAGACAAGTTTCTAAAGAGGATAATTATAATTGTAAACAGTGCAGTTGAAGAGAGAATAACACTTTACCGCTATCACTTGTATTTTAAGAAATGTGTGTGTATGTCTATTATAATGAGTCAACTTAATAGGGTACAAATGTTTCCACCAGGTCACGCTAGATGATAAAATGGGGAATGTCCTTTTTATACTTATTTAAAAGGGATATTCGCTTAATCCGCATTCTCAATACAAACAATCCATTCAGAAATATGAAATGAAACCGTTAAATTTCAATTAGTTAAGTTGTAAGCGACGTCCCAGTCGTAGTTCTTGCATTTAATTTCAGCTTGCCATAATGAGGTTGAGAAGTGCATATTTCATGGCGGCGGGGCTCGGAGGGCGTTAAGTGGGGTATTTTATTGGCTTATTATACAATATTCTAAGCTAAAAATCGTGGAAAGAGTACGTTTTTAATTGGGCTGTGAGCTCGCGTGGTGCTGACGCGAGGATTATTCATAGCCGCTTCAGCGCCAACGCTTCGTCGCACCGTTATTCCGGCGCGGATTTTTTTATGATCGCTCCGGCCTTTTTGGTCCGTTTTAACTTTCCTGATATATATCAACTTCTTCGGCTGGCTTTCTGGTTTAATATTCAGTATTGAAATAGTTTTAGTTGTATAATTTGAAAACTTAGGTACCTACGTTTGAAGTAATTTATATTATTTACGAAAGAACTGGCGGTGTGGCTTAATTGATTGGTCGTTGGTCCTAAGTGTGGCGGGTCTAATACACTTCTAGGGCTATGATATTTCATTATATAATGCAACTAACCGTGAAGATAAAATTGTGAATATATTACTTAACTAGGTACTAGAAAAATAACAACAATTGCCGCTCACAGCACTATAGTATAATTGATAAAAAAATATGCTGAAAAAATATTCACTGCAGCCAGCTTATATAATTAACTATAGTATAGTAGGTATAACCAAACAGATCAAAGGGATAAAAATATTTGCATCGCATCTACTTCAATTAATAATATTGCGAGCTTTGTCGGTCTCGGTGTATTTCAATTTGTTGTGGTTTTTCAACATCCGCGAATTGATTTCGGCGCAAATTTCGGCGCTGTCGTTGGCAATTTACACAATACCTTTTTAGCAAATTAGGCCATAATATACCAATATTTTGGATGTAAATTACTATTACGGAACTAATGTAGTCAGTCAGAACTTCCATTAACGACTTTGAGTGCCTGTGTTGCCCGTGCGTTTACCATCACTAATAATAATAAAACATACCTACTTAGTACTTAAATATTAGCTTAAAATTCTCTGAGTGTGGGTAGGGGTGTTCTCTGTTACCAAGGGTTCATACTTTCACATATCAGCTGAGTGTAAGTAAGACGGAGGTCCAGGTAACCAGCACATTGTCTTAAGACGTTGAGTCTGACCTGTAAAATTATGTTATGTACATATTTACAAAGATTGCGGGCGCACCTGGATAAGATTGGCACAGGACCGTGGCGGATGGCTTTTTTAAGGTAGGCTTATAACCAGCAGTGGGGTGATGAAGGCTGTGGATGATGATGATGATGATGAGCTGCTTATTTCATATCAATCACATCTTCATCGGATAATCGTATTAATATTTATCTTGGTATAGACAAACATCTTAAATAAACTAAACAAAATTGTCACAGCAATTATGAATGAATTAAAACCAATTTAGGGTAGGTATTACTTACCTATGTAAAGCAATCCAAATGTTTCGAATTTTCATTCAAAACTGAAATAACAGAGCAGCATAAATATTTTTGCCAATCAGCAGAATTTGCAGACTAATTACAAACAACTGAATTTATATCAGTTATTCCATTACAACTTACACCCACGGGACAATAAATATTTATCAAAATCACGTTCCGATAATTTCTATACCGCCCAAGGTAATCGTAAATTATAATGGTATTGACCGAACGTAGGTATTCAAATTAATGCGCACCCCAAAACTTAGCACGAATGTTTTATTAAACAAAAATTAAACGTAAGTTCAATGACGATGATATAAGTTATTTAGACAAAAGTTGATGGCAATAGGCTCGCCCTCTATTACATTGGTACCTAAAAACTTAACTGGCAAAATGTGAGTGTACTATATGTATGGCCGCCTCTGCCTACCCCTTCGGGGATTACAGGCGTGATGTTATGTTATGTAGAAAAAAGTTTAAAATATCAATATAACTAAAAATATTTAATTTATACAGACACCTTCAGGCACTCATAAATAGTCAACACTAGTTTCCCATTCGTAAGTGATTTCTTCGTCAAAGACAAGGATAATATTTGGTGTCTAAGATAATATGAATAAAATCTTTCTACATAAAACATGTTGAGTGTGATACTCATATCATTTCACATAATATTTCAAACAACGCGATCTGCGGCATGGCAGGCTAATTTAGCGTTCCGAGCCAGCGGGCCGAGTCAGCCTGAATTTAAACATTTCTTCTAGAAGCTGTGAGAGGGCGCGCAGAATCTATTTCACGCACATTACGCCCATGACTTATGAGTTATTACTGCCGTAAAACTCAGCACACATCAGTCCATTTACTCGCATTTTTAATACAATTTGGCCACAACGCGCTATGGATTCACGCGCTTTGTCGCGTCTTTAAGGTTTGATGGTGGCTTAATTGGAAAGAATATGTTTATTGAAAGACCCTGTTAAACAATAAAGCTATAGTCATAAAGTATTTTGTGTCTTAAGATAGCAGTAGCTATCTATTATGTAGTCAAAAAGAATATAAGTTAATTCTGAGCGTATCCTTGAAAACAAAAACGATTGTACACGTGTTACCGTAATTTCGAAGTAGGGTTTTAACCTCACAAAAAACATAAGGTACAAAAAATGGTGAACTCGCGATCTGTTTATCTTTGACTAACCCTATATCGGTTGGGTTGAACGGTAAACAGAGATAAAACGACTGGTAATTATTAATTCACTCCACTTTACTCCTGATTACTAATTAAGGGAGACTGGTTGTTTGATAAATGGAACTATGAGCTTGAGATCTTTCACTGAATGTCTCTGGAGTATATAATATCATTTCTAAGTAATTAATTCCTGTTCATTTCAGATGGGACTATAATAAAATGTATTCATTTTCAAAGTGCTTTTTGTGGTTAATCTGAGGTATTACCTTTGTATCTTAATTGTTATGCGCGAAAAATTACCTTTAATTTAAAAAAAATATCTCATCATCATCAGCCGGAAGACGTCCACTGTTGACCAAAGGCCTCCCCCTTAGAACGCCACAATGAACGGCAACTTGCCATATTGTCATAAAAATATCCTAAATGTTAACATAATTAAATAATGCTATCTAGTGCGTAATACTATTTATTTTTATGTCTGCAATCTGTCCATCTTGCTCCTAATAATAAACTTTCCAAGATCAACCACTTAGGAAGTGGAATTGTTTTGACGACGTATAATATACAGGTGCAAATACAGGCAAGGTTTGCATAATTACACTTACTGCGCAAACCATATTTATAAAGACACATAAACAAAATACCTACTGAACTTATAAAAATATGCCATTCGTCCTCGACTGCTTACCGTGCGTCTTTGTTATTAGAAATTAAGTCTTACTATCGTTGTATCAGCTCTTAGAGTGTCCCCACTCGTGTTTAGAGTTCAATGAGTAAGGAAAACAGTTGTATATGTAACGTGATTACCTTTGCGATTGCACTGGAGTGTGATATTATATCGTCTGTGACTAGACTCCATGGCGTCAGGAGGAGGAACGACCAGTCAATGGTGGTTGTAACACGACAAGAGTTGCCAGTTCTACACGGTGTGTTTTGGTCAATACCTATTTAGTACAATAGAGAAATTACCAATCTGTCAGCACTCTAGAATGACCATGTGGTATGAAAATCTATACAAATTGCAAATGGTTACGAAATGGCAAAGTGAGTGACTGATGACTGAGTTACAAAAAGAAAAAGTGTACACACATAACACTTTTTCTTTTTGTAACTCAGTGACGAATGAAATATAAAATATTAAAAAGTTGATTTATAGGAGAAAAAATGCAAACTGCTCTTACAAACTTATTACCATAATTTATAACGAGTTCTAACAAACAGTGACTAAGTAAGCAATTATATTAGTAATTCTAACTATTCTGGTATATTCCACCGTTAATAAAAGAAACATGCTAACAAAAAACTCGAAACAAAATCGCATAGTGAGAATCGTGCCGATGTATTGAACCCAAACTACAGGTCAAACTGTAGGAAGTGCGCTCAACTCGAGCGACGTCGAAATATCTTCTGTTACCATATAAAAACGTTGTTATGACAGTGACTAATTTGCTTCAGATCGTTCGCTGCCCGCTGAAAAGATGTTGAGAAATTGATTCGACATTATTTGAAAGCTGACGACTTCCTCTTATTTATTATTTTGAATGTTTATTTATAGAACGGTTATAGGAAATGTAGGAACAACTTAGTGGGTATAAATATCTCATTGAACGCCGTATACTTTTATAGGGGCTCGCAGTTTAGTAATTCAGGTTTTTTTTCTTACATAGTAGGTACTTAAAACACTGACTCTAAAAGCGTTTTAAATTAAACAGAGTAAATTTCTGGCGCATGGAGGTGGTATCGGTTGTGTCGCCACCACCAAAGTGTGAGACTCACAACCACCAAATTCTTTACCAACTCTTGCCTCTTTATAAAAAGTTACGAGAACTGCATTTTATAATATTTTATCCAGGACTTTCTTTAGGGCATGTAACATCACCAAGAATAGAATAGTAATTTATTTAACGGAGCCTTCGATCAACAATATACTGATAGAAGAACGGAGCACATCCACTATATGGATTTCTTTTTTATTATCTTCTTTATTGCGTATTACATAAAATATTATTGTTATTCAAATGTAAAATATCTATAGATAAATCATTATTACACACAATACAAATTGCTATTACAATCCCGAGTACAGTACTCGTCAATAGAGTCGACTATTACTTGAATAAATCATAACTCTATAAGGCTTCTGTCATGAGAATCTATTGAATAATGTCACTCTATTATAACTAGTGTGTCATATCAAGCCGAGTGTTCATACTCGATGTTCCAATAAAGTTTTGTCAGGGGATCTTTGCCGGCACATAATAAAGTATTACAAAAGCCAAAGACCGTCATTGTTGCTGGTACTTCAATCCCCGACGCGTTGGCGCGTTTGAACGGGCGAGTTGACTTGAAAGATAAAGATATTAACTAGATTATTTTTTTTGGGAATTTCAATGTTTATTTTATTAAATTGAGAAGCAATGCAATAGTTAAGGATGGTCTTTGGATGTTGATCAATAAGAATATTTTTTTCTGGTCAAAATATGTTTGTCTATTTCTTACATGTATTTAGGATATAGGTTTTTCATCAAGGCACTTTTTTATTTTAAGAAATCGTTTTTTTGGCTTTTAAAATCAATTAAACTATCAGTACTTGTAGTAAGTTATCTATTATTTTCAATATGTGCTTTCTTTGCCTAGTACAAAACGTTATAAATGCCATAATTAGGCAAGTTACACTAATCAACTTAAACGTTCTATATCGAAATTTACACATGCTATCGTTTTAAATATAATCATTTTCTTCATATCGGCATCAGCTAATTTTGACAAGAAATCGATCATGCCGTGTATACTCGTCTGTCAGAAAGGAGGAGGCTGTTTACTGGTTCCACTCAAATAAAACGCAAATTAAGCTGTTTTTTAATAATTACCAATATTTACTTGATAATAAGGCATTGTACCATTTCCGATAGTGCACGCATATTCAAAAGTTATGTGAACAATAAGTGACTTATTTCTAAAAATAATTCGTAGACTTGCCAAATTCCGATTTTGGGCCCAATTGTGCAATAATAATAATAATCGTTTATTTCAGGCAATATAAAACAATGCTAAACAAAGCTTACAGAGACCCATATTATATATACCTTACAGACTAACATACATACAAAAATATAAACTTATAACTAAGTCATTTACACGCCAATCAGAATGAAAGACGTGTGCATCCGTTTATTAATACTTACGTGTAAAGAGACTAATTATATACCATTTACTTAAATATCGTTTTACTCACGATTTACGTTTTTCATAAATAAGTAAATGCAACAAAGAGGACGTGATATCGTGAAGCATTTTTAAATGATATAAGTACTGAAAAGTGAAAGTAAAAATTAACCGATTTAAATATTTTATGTTACAAATATAGGTACACGCAGTATGGGCGAAAACACTAAAATGAAACGGAGTACATTTAAACACTTTAGAAACAACAGAGTAACTCGCCCAAAAAACTCCGAGAGTAGCAAGTAGAAAAATCAGTTGGAACGCTCCTCGAAGGGTACAGATAAGGTTTTATGAGCTCGCCACGTCGTTTCTGTGCGGGAACAGCGAATGTGCACTACATAGGTTTGTACAGAAAACCAATTACCTCCTCTTTTGTTTAGCATTGATTGTTGTTTTATATTGGCTTTAATATAATGAGACGGCAAACATTATTTATACATTATTACAAGATTACTGCTAGGTAATGCTACGCGAGATCGTTACGAGTATATTTATAACATAGGTAATAGGTATATTAAATAAAATGAGTTTGTTTTTTAATATTGACTTCTCGCGACGATATTTAAATGCGCGTTTAACGGTAAAATAAATTAAACAGATCTTTTGTTTTAGCTTGTATAGAGCCCGCAGCTTTGAGTAAAGAAGCTAGTTTGCAATCTTCTGGAGTATGCCTACCTATACCTATTTTTCTGCAATCAACCATAAATATATTGTATTTAATTCACATTAGTTATCTATATTAATAACGACCAAACTACTTTTATGCCGAGTGGTATCCGGCCTAGATTTAACCACCACATTTCCTCCCGTGGGTGTCGTAAGAGGCGACTAAGGGAAAATCCAGAAGATGGGCAGCAGGCAGCAGCGTCTTCTGTAACTTCACCAATACTGCAATCCTCAAACTGACGGCCAATCGTGAGGATTATGCACCCTCCCCCGTACTCACGGGGGAGGCCTTTGTTTCATATTGGACGTCTTCCAGCTGATAATGATAAAGTACTCTTAACATAATAATAATAATAACTGGACACAGAATCATTATGTTCCTGTTCTGTAGTGAATAATTCTAACCATCATCATTGTCATCATACCACTCTCTTCTTCACTCATGGGCTTTCTCGGCCCATTCCCGATAACAGTACTCTATAAGCATGACACAATGGTTAAATGGTACAAAACATCTGTATTTTCTAAACAGGAATATTACTTGAAATGCACTAAAATCGGTAAATCTGGTTCATGCGATAGAAACATTGACATTACGTGCATCCAAAATGTCTACGTCTGCGTATTAACATGTGTCTGACATGCAGGCTGTCGGGTAAATTCACTTACCTATGTTCTGCACCGACTCTAGGGGAGACTGTTGAATTTAATTGTAGCGAAGCTACTTTCCTACACGTTTGTTGTGTGCATGTTAATATTTCCAATAGTAAATCCATGTATGTATGTATGTATGGTAACTACATATGACTTTTGTGTTATTTTTGCATGTTGCCCATGTATGTAACTACACTTTAAAAAAACCTAATTATATATATTGTATGATGAATACAAATGGCAAGTTGTCGTTCATTGTGGCGCTCTAAGGGGGAGGCCTTTGTTCAACAGTGGACGTCTTCCGGCTGATGATGATACATACATGAATATGTACGTCTTTTAAGAAAATAAATAATGAAATATTGTAATAAACATTCAATAAGCAAAGCGTTGTATATCCTTTCGCTTTACGTTTGCAGACACAATAGTTATACAATGGCCACAAGCCTTTAGAAGGCGTCTTGACAGACGAAGGAAAATTATTAGTAAACCTAACTTCTGACTGTCTCGACGCTGAACGCAAGTTACTTACGCGTCCGCCGGACATATTCTCGAATGCCTAGATCTTAGTGCTTGTATACTACCTAGTGCTTAACCCGAACTTTACTCAATCTGTTCTCGCTCACCCTTTCACCTTCTTTCTTTCTACTTTACATATGTACCTTAACTGTTATTCTGTGAAAAAATAACTATTCTTCTGCAAGTGTCGTACTTCATTATATCGCTTACCACTACGCTTCACTGGAACCCCACGACACTTCATAATTAAAAAGCTTAATGAGTTTCCACTGTTGTGCAGTTTTGTAAAATTATTATTTGTTAAAATAGAAGCAATTAGCTAGAACATTTGTTTTACAAATTTTATTTTATTGTTATGTACTCTGTATCACTTTTGTTTGTACTTCATTATCTTTTTTTGAAAAAGGTGAATCGTCGTATTAGCCTGAAGACGTCCACTGTTGAACAAAGGCCCTCAGGTGAGAAGGCGCTACTGCCTTCTTCTGGATTTTCCCTTAGTTGCCTCCTACAACTCTACATGGACTAAATAGGGAGGTGTTTTTCTGGCTCGGCACATAAACAAAGGTGATTACAATCACATACATAATACAAAAGATACGGTATAACTTAAGATATTTATGTAAGATTTTGACGGTGTCTTTCAACGGGTATCAATAAGATATCACTATAAAGTACTCGATGATTATCTTGAGACAAAAATCACAAATTCATCAAAATATTTTTTATGAATACAAATAAACCACACCGTAGCATTAAGTAAACATAAGTACCCACTTACCTCTTGTAAAGCAAGATTACATTAACAAAGGAAAAATAAATGTTATGAAAATATAATAGCATCCCGTTAGAAGGAACCCGTAACGCACACAGCGAAAAATGAGTTCAAAATAGCTGAATCATCGTATCCGCTACACATGCATAAATATGCGATAAATATCTCCGGTTTAACACAAGTGTACGTAGTTTATGACGCAGAAAATACTGGCGAACGCGACTGAAACAGAACAGTGGTAATCTATAATTCCCTGTGTAAACGCGTAACGTCAACGGGCGATTTAAATAAATCCACTAGTTATCGCTGGAGCATTCCCACGAACTTATCATGTAAATTGCTACAACAATTGGTTGGGCAATCCACTTCAGGTGTAGTCTAAAAGACGTAGTTTTATTGCAATTTTGATAACCTATTGACGTTTCATAAATAATATTACGATACGATGCTATTTGTAATGTACGAGTTATCACGAGTTCATTTTTATTTGTAAACAAACATAGTGGACTATGGACGTATCTTCGTTTTCTTGATATTTTGCAATTTTTTATGACAATGTAGTGATGAACTAGAATACTTTGTAATTACATTGCAATAAACTGACTTCCAGAACCATGTCGCCTATGAAGACGAGTACCTAATATCGTAGTAAAAATTATGAATATTGTAAACAATTCTTATCGATAAATACCTTTGCTAATCGCCAAACAATTTAATTTAGTTATTATATCTACCTAAATGTGTGTCCCTTTTTTTGGGAGATATGAATATAAAAAAGTCTAGAATTCAAAATAACTAGTTCTTTGAAAGATGAACTAAGTGATTTTTATTTAAAAATAAAACATTAATTTATGTATGACAGCTATTCTAAAAGTAGTTTTAGCACAAGTAATTGCGAGTTGCAATCGCGCGTTACACAGTAGCTCGTTGGGAGGCACGGCGTCGACGGGGTTACGCGGCGAACGTGTCACTTCAGCACCAGTAATGGAATTCTCATGCTCGCTCCGCTCACGGGTTTGCGGCGCTAGTAATACATACTTTAAATTTGCACCGGTATCGCCCGCGAGCGCTCCTACAAGAAACTTTTCACAACTTTAAAGGGATCTAAATGGGCCTTATTTTAAACTTTATCTGTCTATAAAACGAATGATGAAAAAGGACGACGCGACGTCTCCCTATTTCCTGAACCTCGTTAGCAGACGCACAAAACTTGCGGCTGGAAATAGGTCGCGCGTTTTACTTTGCCTTTTGGAACTGTTATTAGCAGCGTACAAACGAATTTATTATTAAAAACAGACACAATTCGAGAACTACAATAGGCAAATGGAATTATTTTCTATCAGTGAAAAATTATATCAAAAAGATTTTAACGGAATTACATTTGAAAATGAGGTTTATTAGTGTATCAAAACTATGATTGTTACACAGTAAGTACATAATATGTCTTTATGAAAACCACCATTTTTACGTTTACATAATTATTATAAATGTATATCGCACAGAATCGAAAAATGGGCGATCTAATCGCAATTAATATATGCAGAACAAGAGCAGACTTATCCGTGGGAAAGGTCTGCTACTAAGGCCTTAATTTATTAAAATTATACAAAACAAACCATTTCTTATTTGCCGTATCACCTTCCACTTATTTCCAGTATTTGCAATTAAAATGCAATAATGAAGCACAAAGTTTTGGCCATTGTGCTTCATTATTGCATTCACCACAACCCACTATCTATAGTGGTTCATCGTAAAATTATTTTTAGCATAGATTGTATTAAATTTATTCTATCAGCAAAAAGGACTTCTTTTCTAACGGGCTCGAACCCTTGGGTTGATAATCTTAGTCTAGATCTAAAGACTCGTTAACCCATAAATACCCGACGGTTGCAACACAATCTTTTAAACGAATACAATTGTATCACATCTTGTAATCATCGCCCGATGTTTACAAATAAACAGTGTTAATATAATCACATTAATTACTTAAGACGTCTAAAATAGAAGTGGAATTTTAAAATGTAACAACATTTTCTGCAGCAGCTAGAATGTTTGCGGCTGATTGGATTTGTTTCGTTTTCCATTCAGAAGCTCCTGAGTTCCAATGGCGAATACTCGTTTTCAGTAAAACACTACGGTTAACCATTGACTGCGAGCGTTTCACAATATGCAGCTCTTTTTATTCCCTTCCTTTTATTTGTTTTTCGTTTAAGCACTCATTTATTTAGGGGCGAGCTGGATTTCCACGTTTCTTTTCTGGCGTAGTAATTAATTTTTATCTTTTCTCAATTTGCGTGAATAATTTTGTGGTTAATGAACAATTTTCGTTTGGGTTTTGATTATGTATTCGTTTACTAATTTATTAGGGGAGTAATAAACATTCAGTCGTTGAACCTTGGGGAACTAATTTCCTGCAAATATAGAATGATATATGTCTTGTTTAATTACCTGGCCCCTAAGGTGAGTAACAGAGGAGGTGTCGGAAAAATTCATTCGGCGGTTGTAGCGTGACCCACTTTTAGAAAATGCACGAATCATTTTAATGGTTATTTAACATTTCTAAAAATGTTTTACCTACTAAACAATATTTAGTCTAACCATTGGAGAAAATAAGAAAATGAAGTTTGATGTGGAGAATTTTTGAGTAAATCCTAAAACTAGACATTGACTTAAACTTGTCTTTTGAGAAATTGTCTGTTTGGTATGTGCCAAAAGTTAAGTTCATACAATAAACTTGGGCAGATAACACGATCATGTATTTGACATAATTATATAAAAACAGTGACGAAGTCAAGAGGAGTAAATTCCGATAAATTTCAATCGACCCTAATTAATGAGAAAGTAGGTGAAAATTAGAAAAAAAATTAAGATGAAAGCAGGCGGTTAGCACATAAAAGAAATAATTTCAGCCCACACCGATGTCCGTCCACAAAAATCCTATCTAAGCATTTCAATTAAATCTTGGAAGGTTTCTTTAGGAATGCTCCCTGTTTAGACAAAGGAGTTACAAAGCCGTTTCAGGTAATTAATCCTGGTGGAATTCTTTCAGAAGCAACCAGTCAAGGAAAATAATCACAATTCACTACTTACTTTGACAAAAGATTAAACATTTCTCTTCTCGTTAAGAAATTGCGTAATATTAATTACTAGCCTTTGTTGGTATTTATTTTTAGATGTTTTCGTAAGCGATTTTTGGTTGATTGGCAATTCAATATGTCTGGTAATTACGATTATAATTGTTCCAAGTATTTGTAGATTGGCATACACCTTTGTTCAATAGCGCTTATTTATTTGTGCTTTTAATGAAAGCATAGGAGACACGTGACCAAAGTGCTGGTTGAATTTTCGGTCAAGAATGAGCATTGTCATTTTACGTGGCAATGATGAATATTATGATGGTTTTTAAATGATTATATTTGTATAGAGCTATTGTTTTTAATTTGTGTTAGGCTAATAATGTTCTCTTAACCGAATTTAATGTCGTCAGAATTGCGGGCACCCGGTGGATGCAATTGGCAAACTGTCGTTCATTGTGGCGTTCTAGGGGGCAGGCCTTTGTTCAACAGTGGACGTCTACCGGCTGATGATGATGATAAACCGAATTTTGGCCACGGCATCCGATCTCGCCTAAGACTAGCTAACTACGCAAGAGATATTAGGTATGGTGCACAAGTATACGCGCAGATCCAGGTGCACTCTCTATTCCTTCGCTCTCATATTCCAATGGGACGGTAGACCGACACGACCGGAGAGAGATGAAGCGCAGGACCAACGGCGTAACGTGCCTACCGAAGCACGAAGGGGTCGCGACATTTTAAAACGGTCATCCGTCACAAAACTAACCGCAGCGAGCACGGCTTAGCTTCGCAGATTGACTGATCTACGCGGTAGCCACGTAGCTCTAGCAACAAGCTCTTATTAATATATAACTATTTATATAATATAACGGAATAAGTAAATAATTAGGGTTATATGAAAATTCAAATGATTTAAGAAAGGTAAAAAATATGACACTTGTGGTACAGCTTTTTATGTAGGTACGTTAAGTGCTGCTTTAAACTATAAATATTGCAGCATTATCCCAAACTTTCTACGTAACTTTACTAAAGCAGAATTTAATAAACTACTAAACTCATCACTTAAAGTTTCACCGGACCTTATATCTGTTACACATAAAGTTGAATTAGAAGATTCAAGTGCAGCTTACGTCGGGACTAGTGAAAAGTTCGTAGAGGGCGGACGATGCTTCGCCCGTGCAAATTTAAACAGACAAGTACGATAGCCCGTGCAGGCCGAGCACGAGAATTCCATTTACCTGACCAACAGTCCAAGTCTTACCTTATAACATTATAACCTCTATACGAAGTACTTCTTTTTCTTAAGTACCACACATTAAGTTTGTTTAAGTACGCACGTACTTTTAAAGATTGAACTTTCTTTTATTTTTAGAATGTTTGAGTTTTTAAAAGGTTAAACAGTTATGGCTGCAGTCTTAGTAACCAGGTATAATTCTTCGCAATCTCATGGACATTTTATTGAAAGTCCAGTGTTTTTACATGGATGACTATAGCAAAAAATAAAACTATACATTATATAAGCTTCCAAGGATTACCATTTTTTATATACGTTGACAGTACTAAACCTGTAATGCCCAAACACAAAGCACAAAAATATCAGGCACAAAGCAAAACATCAAACGAAGTAAAACCACAATGAAACATTAACCGAAAAGAGTTTACAAGCGTAATATTGTACGGAACACATTCAGCACCTATCTCTTACCATTCGGCCATAACTCCCGAAGTATTTTACGTTCACAGTACTAACATCGAGTAATACCAACTGTTTTCACGTCGCCACTCAGTAGATACCTTTTAAACCAGAAAATGGATGGTACACAGAAGTTATAAAAAGAAATACGACATTCCCCGTCTCTGTTTATTACTGTACATTAGTTATACAGCTTCCGTAGTGTCGTCTCGGCATGAAATGGGAACTAATGAGATTTTGATGTTTTTTTGACTATGCTTTTATTTTCCTTGGTAACGTTAAGATGTGGTCCGTGGTTACGTGAGAAACTAGTTGCGATTATAACTTGTTGAGGTGAGGCTTTGTATGTGAACTATTTTATAGGTTAAAAATACACAATAGTATGGCATCACCTAAGCTAGAGACCAATACCTCTAGGTCAAAAAATCTCAATGTGAATATTGAAACTGAGACAATTGCGCCTAGATTTTAACTACTGCGCCAATTGGATCGACTTCATACACAGAACACTAATGACAATTATACAAAAATAAATTTTGTTTATAAAGACCGAGAATTCGAAAATCTTTAGATTCTTTTCAGCTATCGTACTAATATCACCACATATTAACAGACAGAACAGATAGACCTTTCTTTTTTGTAACTCTTTCCTTAGAGAAACCATGGAATTTCCTACCAATTATCCTTAGTTTATTAATAGCATATATTCATAATTCACCTGTTTTCGGAGCAAGATATCGTATTTCGTGCTATTATATCTCACAGCTACGCAAATAGTATATCAAAATGAATGGCTTCATATTACACGTTATAATGGATTTTATGTAAAAAGGAGTTCTAGTTTCTATAAATAAATTGTTATTATAGTACCGTCGAGCTATACCTATCTCATCTAATATTACTACTAAGACTTCTAACGCGGCAGTTGCCGCTGCTTTTCGATTATGACTATGCTGTATAGCTTTGTGATAGAAATGAGTTGTACACACCGTCTTTGGCAAAAGTAGGTTCTCCTTAGCCTACAATAAAGATAACTGATCAGAACAGAATATCACGCCTGTATTCCCCGAAGAGGTAGGCAGACACATAATTATAATATCATTAGTAGTACCCACATTTCGATAGTCATGTTGTGTTATAAGTCTCAATATAATAGGGACCTCATCCACAAGCCTGTTGCCATAAATCAGACACAAATCCTGACTACGTGCTGCCACTGAGAATGACCTAATGAAAAACCCAGTAATACCTTGCCCGATCCGGGATTAAAACCCAAGACTTCATGGTCAGCACTTACGCTACGCGACCTAAGGAAATACAGGTATTATGCCACACGTACAATTCAATGAGGGAATCAGACTTATATCATAAAAATATTAGAAAATGCAATTGTTGTACAGTAATGTACTCTGAATGAAACTAAATTTAAAATATGTCTCAAGCTCGAATAGTGAAGTTAATATTTCCATGACTGTGTTAAAATTAAATATTTTTTTGCTTTTTGTACCTCGACGGCTTTAACTGCAGAAACGAGCGAACAATAAAAATATTGTACGGCTGTCGGAAAATCCTTGTAAACGAAGATTTTCTTGCTCTCGGGGCATTGTAATCGTATGTACGAATGTAAAGTAGGATTCGGTGAGGTTAGGGCGTACTCTCGTATCAAGATAATACACTTAAGTTCATTATAAGCAAACATGTTTAAAACAAATGTGGTTAAAAGGAGAGACTAGCAATATATAGATATATACTTATCTACTTTTCTATCTCTCCAGTCGATAGCGAGAATAGCATGCAGTGGAAACTGCAGCAGACCTAACCAGTCAGCAGGTACGTGGTGGAGCCGACAACCCAAGTTGCGCTGTACCTACCCACGAAGAGGTTCTTGTAATAAAAAACTAGAAAATATTATATTTACATGAAAAAACGATTACCTAAATAAATACACACGTAAATTGATCCATTTTATTTTATACTCTATCGATATTACTTTCACTACAGCCGATGTGTGGAGCCCGTTCGTATTCCATTAAATCATCGATTACGTTATCTAACAGCACATAGGGCTTCACACATTATTAACAGACAGACAGGTCATTGACCCGGAAATTTGTAACGCACTATGAAGCGCATAGAAGCTACCTATAAATACAGCCGCGTTATAATTTTGTGGACCTCTCTTTGTTTCTGAAACCGGTAAGATATACTACAAATGAGATGTATAATACTGCAATCATTGATATCTTAGCATGGTCTTAGATATGTCAATGATTATAAATGACAGTACCTTATTCTTGGCACCGCATTGAAATTATTATCATACATAATTAAGACGTAGCTTACCTATCGTAACGTTTACGAGATGACATAAAATTAAAAAAAAACCTTTACTGGAACGAATGCATGAGGGTATTCGCCAGGACCAAAGCATTTTCCTCAAGAAAAATTACATCGATACCTGAACAAAAAAGCAAAAAATATTGACTTCGTGCCAATGGATTTTGTGGCGAGAATCGACGCAGAATCGTCTACGCCAGTGATTTCTAAAGTAAGTTAGTAGTGCGTAGAAAAGTCACCAGGGTTCCGCGAAATGATTTAATCACACGCCTGTTTCCCTGAGAGGTAGGCAGAGACCACAGAGTTCCATTTGCTAGATTCTGGCATACTTCTTTTGCTTCTTTCACACGCATCACATTCCTCATACACGCCCGTCGGTTGAGGATACTCCTCACCTACGTCAATTTATATTCTGTTGCACTGTACAAGTTTCGGTTCTGTTTTACCTATGTTTAACATGATCCTCTGTACAAGGGCTTTGTAAATTATTTTTAACTCCCAATGAAATAATTAAAAAGTATATCCAAAGCATGTTAGGTTTTTTAGCGCAGTGTTTTATATCTAATATACTTTTTAATCAAAAGTTGGTTTCATTTTGTTTAGTTTTTGGTATTCATTTATGGATTAAAAAGTGCACCGTGCTAGAACTTTGGATACGATTTAAACCTTAACGTCACGCCTGTACTCTGAGGTACACGTGTAGTACACTCAGATTGCTAGTAACATTATAGAAGGCGAACCATTGCTATTAACATTACATACTGTATGAGGGAGTACAACTGTGCAATAGCCTACCTAATGTTATTAAAATGTGTACCAAAATAAATATATATAAACAAAAACTAAGGACCCATATTCGTAGCAAACACTCTTGATATTTATATAACATGTAACTGTACGTATGGAGATTGTTATTAACTATAAATGTAACTACTTATATACTATATAAGTTAACAAACTTTATGGCGCAAAGCTAAAGTGATGTTTATACTTAGTTTTAAGATTATTTTTTAAATCTCATTTTAAGTGAACTATGTTCTTATGAGAAATAAAGTTCTATAAACAGAACTAAGCACAAATCCAGACTCCGCTGTTACGGAGAATTACATAATGGAAAAAAAATTGGGCATCTAACATTGTACTTAACGCTTATCTCAGCTCAGTTGTGCTTAGCGACTACTAGACCAATAAGGCAGTTATGTTTCTGTTTTCTAATTAAACCGAAACAAGGCTAGCTTAACTTGTTAGGTAAACCTGTGTTCTACAAACGTTAGCGCACAACAGTGAACTGAATATGATACGATTACCTTCTAACTAGAACTGCCCGTAGTGATGCCCCAAAATAATATTATATTGTGGTTATAACTACTAAGAAATTAATACATTTGCATGCCAGATTTTGCGAGAGGTCAGACCATGATAATTTTTTATAAAATTCTATAATTATAGAATGATATGCAATTGGCAACTTGTCGTTCATTGTGGCGGTTTAAGGGGGGGGGGGGCATCGTTCAATAGTAAACGTCTTTCGGCTGATGATGATATGTCAGTACTTTCGCAATTTACACAAGGCAATTGTTCAAATTAGACGTTTAACATCTCAATCTGCCTTTGACCCTGAATGCTGTAAAGGATTCGAAACAACGAGACCAAAAAACAAAATACACCGCGATAAAAAATTGAAATCATTATAATAAAACTATATTTCATCAATATCATTCCAATGATAAATAAGTAAAGAAGAATCTTATAAAAACTCACACGTAAGTAACATATAATAAAGTACCAACGGCAAATATTTTTGTATGACATTAGCTCACATCATCTTTGTAAAGGTACTTTTTACTATTTTACCTAACGACATAAAGATTGCCTTATAATTTTACATACATACATAAAGTCACGCCTGTTTCCTTAAGGGGAAGGCAGAGACCACGGATTTCCATTTGCTATGATCCTGGTATACTTTTTTCGCTTCATTCACACGCATCACATTCCACATACACGCTCGTCGCGTATTATTTTAGCCCATGTAAAAGTAATGAAAAACTAATTGTGAAACTAACAATGAAAAAAAGTATTGGTCTTTTGCTAAAAAAAAATCTTGAATCACCACGTTTACTTTTCAAAAGTGACGTTTTCTATGGAGAAGAACTGGCGGTACCTATATTTTTGCAACAATATAATTTCATGTACCCAACCTTATAAAACATAAAGTATCCAAACCTAAACACTACTTACCACTACAACAAACCAAGCCTTCTACTAAAATATTTTTGAACACAGAAAATATGTAAGCATTTCCCACAATTTTGTATCCGATTCATCTGTCTAAGCCACAACTGAATCTGTGTGGAGTATGTACCGGTGGCATTGTGTACGAAGAAACAATATACCCGGTGTTTACAAACCGCCGGCTTATTTCGTGTGATCCGCCCGACTAAGACAATACTTTACTGTGGAAACTGTTACGTCGTGTGCATGGATATTTTGAACTAGCCGGATTTATTTAGAAGGCGGGTCATGCTTAAAATAATAGGCTCTTGTGATAGTTACAATTTTCTGGTAAAATAATTACAAGATTTAAAAGAAACACTGGTGTTATGTTACACCCGAGTAGACTGGTAGCCAACTCTGAAATATTTGGAAAAATTATAAATTATATTTTTGGCAGTTCAACTTTTCTGAAGAACATTCATATTGATATATGACTTTTGGTGTCATTTTTGCATGTTGCCCATGCTAAGCTTAAATCTACATTGATAAAGGAAACTTGAAAAATGATGGACTGGAACTGGACTGGAACGGGACTCGAGCCCGCGACTTTCGCCGTACCATGGCGCCGCTCTGCCAACTGAGCCATCGTGTCAGTGCTCTCAGTCACTCATTGACATATTGACGAAGCTTTTCTCAGTCTACAACTCCCAAGCAACAGTAACAGCGCTATTTTCGAACTGTATTAAAGGTGCATATTCAAACTGTTTCGTAGCACTGTGCGAGTACAACGTTACATAATCTTATGCTTCAACCGCTAATCTGCTTGTCATACGGTGACAGTAACATCATCCTTTTAGGCTTGTCTTTGTAACCGAAGTAGCAAATAATACGTAGGTACTTTCCAGTTCCAACCCTTAATGTAATAGGTGTGTTCCGCATTGGCTCTTAGCTCTGATCTGTTTCTCCGTGCTACATAACGCTCGATAGGATGGTAGCTAAAGGATTTTGATGTTCCTTCATCCATTTTTAAGGCGCAGTGAGTTTGGAATATAGTTTTCTGCTCTTGAACATTGCAACTATAATAATTAATAATAGCATAGTCATTTCAGTGCTTGGCTTGATTGATACATCTTATTTTGTCCGTTTATATTTATTTATATTTGTCTGTTTATTTAAGACCATTCTCATCTTAAATTATTATTATTATATATTGCGACTTTTCATATTATACTAATATAAACTGTTTACGAGTCCGGTCAGTTAAATACTGCTGGCAAAAGATAAAAAGCCAGGTGATATATAAACAAAAGTTTTTAATAAGATTGAGTACCTATCTAAAAATAAAAATAAGTTATTAAAAACTGTATTAACATAATATCAGACGTAAAATACATACAGTTCTGGCCACCGCGGCGCGTAATCCCTGAATCTTGGTGGAAAACAGAAAAGGACCCTCCTGATTCACGCGCTAGCACAGCGGGAATGAATTTATTTAGCCGCCACGAAATTAAACACAAATATATTCATATTGCACTGAAACAGGAGGAGGTTTAAGCTTTTTAGAAATGAAATATTGTGTTGGTTATTTTTAGGCAACCATCATGTCTGTCTGAGACGTTGTGTACCTACCTTAATTACCTACCTATCTGTAGCTGGCCTACAAGCATCTTTTTTTAATGCTCTACATCTTAACGCCCAAAGAAAGTTGATGTAAACTTATTGCTAGTATGAGCGAATGTACTTTAAAGTACGTGTTTGATTATATTCGCGTCATCATAAAAGATATGTACTTAAAGCTTATATATTTATCGATAGATCGAAACAGTAATCTCTGTTTGCTTCCGTGCTGCTTATACACATGCCTAAATACTTACGTCGTAATAATATCAAGGTTGCATCATATCTTTGCTAACATCGTTTTCAATTTATCATCATTTTAGACATTTACATTTGTTTTCAAAAAGGTCGTGAAGCAGTGATATAACCCAAAAAGTTTATGAGTATTGCTTGGATATTGTTTAATATGAAAAAAGCAATCTTCAACATACAAGAGAGTCATAATTCTTATTCATCTTCTTCAGCATCGATTCAGTCGCAAAATAGCCAATCACTGATCCTAAAAGTATCGTGTGTGCTAAAGGCACGCCTTACTTATGTATTCTCATATAGAATACAATCAAAATGTTTTGCGAATTGTGCTATCGTAACTGTACTAATCATTAAACAGTATCAAAACCATACTTTATATGTAATACAACTCAAAAACAAACGTGGACGGTGTTTTAATGCGATTCAAAATTGTGTATGCTATGCGAACATTATGACCTTGAAACTGAGTAATTTAGACAGTAGCTGTTTATTCACAGTTAAGGCATAGAAAAACAATAGGTTGGTGCCTACCTAATATATGTCAAACGTGACTTTTTTATCAGATAACTGTAATCATACATCTGATCAAGGCCCAAACAAAGCAACTAAAAAACAAGTGTGACGAGTGACGAGCAACTTACGTCATGTATGAGTTTGACAGGCGTTGCTCCAATGGCTACGCACAACGAGTTTACGTCAAAGTTACTTGCGTTCTTACAAATGACGTCATCCGTAGCACTAACTGTCAATTCGTACCAGAACTCATTCGTGCTACAAAGACTTTAAATTTATGTTAAATACATATATTATACACATTAAAAGATTTCACCAGTTTTGAACAACAAATTGAGGTGAATGTTATTATCAACATAACGACCTGAAACGATAAAAAAATATTTTTGACCCCTAAACTAGTTACGCATTGAATGACCGAAAAGCTTTTATTGGTCTGCTTTTATCAACTGGTAATTGGCTATTAACGCTAATTAGGGATCCAGATATCATGGTGATAATTGAGATATAATCAGAATTGGCATTCGAAGCCTGAGATGCGTCATTAAAAATATTAATACCCATTTGCAGTATCTAAAATAAACATTATTGTATGGTTAACTTGAGTGTAAATGTAGACATGAGGTCTCATGTCTACATTCACATGGTCGTGGTGCACAATGTGTGCTGAAGATTGGTCAGTCTTCAGCACACATTGTGCACCACAGCCTCGGTGAGATGTGAAAGAATAACTGTGTATTGGGAAGAATGACCACTTTAAGCACTTTAGGTAAAAGTATATCGTACAACGTGTAGTCAATATAAATTACTCCACCTTTATTTGAACTCTGTTTTAGGCTTCATATTAAAATATAATTAGAATACTTAATTTTATTATACTCTGTCTTCTCGTTTGCAGGCTGTCTGTTGATTTTTAAGAGGTGTCAATCATCTAAATACCGTGATAGAAGTCTACACATGACTACAATAACTACGCTGATACGTGTTAATTAGCAATTCTGTCTTACAATAATAACAATCCTGATATACGATACAGATATTGGTACGGAGTTCACAACAAAAGGGTTTGAATAGAGGACAATGGCTAAAGGGCTGGAGCCCTCTTAATCGGGAGGTCGTGAGTTCAAATGTTGAGGATTAATTTCTAGAACTATATATTTTATCTTAATAATAATAATACGTGTGTACCTTTCAACGATTTTTCTCAGCATCAAAAGGATCTTTCAACCTGTTTGGCGCAGTAGCTTATAACACATTTGACATTGCGTGAAGCAGACACAATAGTAAAACAAAAGCTATGCCATATCTGTGAGTCGTTACTCTGGGAAAGGGTTAATTATAGGACTATAGATCCATTAAAGCAGGACGTTTACGTTGCGAAAGCAAGACGCTGCTATGTGCAGTGTAATGCGGCATCTCGCTTCCACATTGTGAACTATCCTGCCTAAAGATTTCATGATAATAGGGCTGGTTCGCGCACGGTAATCAGCGTGATCCGCAAATATTTCTTCCGACTGTTAGGGATTCTTTTGTTTTATTTAAGATATCATCGTTCCTTATAATAAGATTATATAATAAAAAAGTAATTTAAAAATAAAAAAACCCGACTGCAAAATAAACTGAAAAGGAATAAACAAGTCTAGAATTATCTAAAGTTAAGGTTAAGCTATAACATAGTGACTTTTACAGTCGGGAGCCATTCTTGAAAAAAATTGTGCCGGTCGAAATTTTTTATGGCCCTCCTTCGGGCGCAGTCGGGTAAAAAGAGATCACATTGGTTTAGGAATAACGTATGACTCCAATGAAATGTGTAAATATTTTAGTAAAAAATCATCATTACAACAAAATATGATTACAGTAACGACGAAGTCTGGCAGCTTAGCTGTTATAGATATATTTAGATAAATAAGCCTACTTGGAAATCCCTATCGCCAGGGTTTAGATAGGCATAATCCTTGGGATTAGAAAATTCTCTTTTGTACTCGTAAATATGAAAATACAAAAGGATGGCTGACTGTTCAATTTGTTTTTAGGTTCAACTGTATCTGAATGCTCAGGTACCGACATAGTTTAAGAAAAAGCCTTGATAAGACTTATGAGATAAGATTTATGTGATCAGGTTTGGTTAGGTTAGGTTAGTAGAAGTTATACATATACTAAGGTAAATATCAAATCTGTTACGTGTTTAACAATAAAAATTGTAAGAGTTTAAGAGATTTGTTTTACTAAATTTAAATAAAAACAAGGGAATCAACGCGAACACAAGTTTTTAATTTTGGATTTACGTTTCGACCGGGTTGCATCGGCCATGGTCGCAAGCAGGCTGATCAGTAAATTTCCGTGTTCAAATTTAATTTCAAAGTACTTGTTTTACTTTTGTAAATGTATTAAAATTACTACGATAAAAATAGAATTACTACCTATTGTACACCACGAAGAGATCCATTGAAAACTACAGAAATATAATACAAATCCAAGAATGAAACTTAGGAAGACTACTACACGGTAGGTATGTAATATAGAGGTGGAGTATTAAGAAGTCAATAAGGCAAGAATGAGCGATCTCTTTGAACATGCCTCATGTATAATGCAGAGGGCGCGTCGTGCGTACGTCGCGCCGGGTTTCACCCAGACGGTCAGCGACACGCATACGAGATGAAAAGATTTGTCTCGAGAACACCTCAATCCCTGACAAATAAAAGTTTTCAGAATGTGTGTTTCGTAGGTATATAACTCCGTTCAAAGTTGTTGGTACGATATAACTTCAAATAATTTTTCAGGTGCTTGACTCATTAAGTATGTAATAGTAGGAGTGTAAACTTCATTTTCTTCTACTTATCGTTTGGTTGACGATCAACCTGGTGTCAGAGTTTAAACCGCCGCGTAGGCCTCTGACATGGCTTAATACACCGTTGAAAAATCTCTCAGGTGTGCCTGTTTCCTCGCGATGTTTCCCTTGCTGTTTCTAGCAACGGATAACTAATTCATAAATCTCATGAATTCGAAAAGACATAGGTGCGTGCCGGGGTTTGCACTTACGACCTTTGAATTGGTAGTCCTACGGTCATAACACTCGGCTATCAGTGCTATTGAGTATAAACTGTTTGAGAGATTTTTTATGCCGACTTAATTCTTTATTCAGGCCAATACTGTTTTACTTTGGTACCGGTTACTGTTCTAGATTATGCTATAACGCCCGCCTACTAATTATTACATTAATAACCTGTTAGGACCTCACCTACATATTGGTTATTAGTCCATAGTATTATTTCAGTAGGTTTTTTATTCCCAATTATGATACTTATTTCAAGGTTGTTGTTGTACACTGAGGAGCCAAGTCTCTGTTTAAAGCAGTCAAAATAGTTTTGTAAGCCAAACATTCCATTAGCTTTCTAAACAGACAATCTTAGCCACACAACAGTTACAACACACATTTGTGCAAGTCTAAGTGAAGCAGCCACCGCATACAGAGCGAGTCGCGATCATTTCCGAGGTCTATTGCTCTAAGACAACCATAATAACCCATTTTCCTCAGTTGGCTGTTGTAAATGGTACGACTACAGCATTCGGGGTGATTTAGTAACGTTATCTGTGTAAAACTAAAATGGTATCACATGTAGTCGATTAAACATAACATACCATCACGCCTGTATTCCCCGAAGGTGCACTTATAGTACACCCACATTTTGCCAGTTATATTTTTAGTTTCCAATGTAATAGGGGGTGAGTCTATTGCCATCAACCGGGCACAAATCTAGACACCGTGCCGGGATTCGAACGCAGGACCTCGTGCTCAGCTCAATCATAATGAAACTCAAATTATCTTTTCTCATCGGTATATAATGCGCAGAAAAAACCCTATTGGAGTATCGTATCGTAATCAGAGATATGTACGTTGTAAATGTTCAAAGCAATGTCATGATCTAATGCTTGTGATTATCTTCATGATCATTGTACCTACTTACTACACGTGAATATCATTGCTACGACGTCAAAGTACGATAAAACGTATCTGTTTCTAATCAGTTTCAAATATTTCTATAATACATCAATACACGAACAGGATGTAACGAACCTCTCATTTTTCTACAAGGAAGGTTCGACACGAAAATCGGTCATTAAATTAAATACATCATACCTAAGAAGCCTATTCCAAAGTATTACATAACTAGAAAAGTACCTTTAAAAATTCTACAGTTACAATTATACTCATTTATAAACCACAATCTCTGTTCAGTGCCATTTCCGACCATGTCTTTCCCGCAATATTGTCCCTCCATTGCCTTCTAGGTCTGCCTGGTCATCGACGGCGGTGGATTTCCACTAAACAAAAATTTATGGAGAAATAAAGGGGAGGCTTTTGCCCAGCAGGAGGACACATTGCAGGCTAATTAAAAAAACACCACATTAGCCTATGACCATAGGAAGCGACTGTATCCGAGGGCAACCACAGTCGATGACAGTCGCTCAGCGTTCTTCTTACGTGACGGGAACTATATCTACAAGTTAATTTATGATTATAATTGGTGGATTTATCCGTAAATCTTATCGATAATATAATAAGCCTATAATACAAAGCTTTGATGAGTAAGTTATGAAGTAGGTACGTAAATAGCACAGTTCCGTTATCGTTGTTGTCATAATCGTACCAGATGCAATCGAAAGTGACATGACACGATAATAATTCCATATCAGTGAGTTACATAAACTAATTCTAAAGCAATTTCCTATTACGTAAAATCGGACATACGCAACAGTAATCGCGGTCTTCACAAGATATTCATCAGCTATGCCTGTTATCGAACAATTCAAATTCAAAATGCTTTATTTCGTATAAATCAATTACAGCCGCTTATTAAACGATAAGATGCTAGTTGCACGGTTCCAAAAATGTCAATCCTATGGAGAAGAACCGGCAAGAAACTCCAAAACGAACAGGAAAAGGCACACACCTAATGCCCTTCATCATCATCAGCCGGAAGACGTCCACTGCTGAACAAAGGCCTCCCCCTTAGAACGCCACAAAGAACGACAGCTTGCCAATTCCATCCACCGGTTGCCCGCAATTCTGACGATATCGCCCTTAACAGACATTTATTTAGTGAAAACGTATGAGGTTTATTGTCGCAGCAAGCCTAGCCATACACAGCAACATTTGATTAAAATATATTTTTGAAATAAGGTGAAGTGAATATAATATTACTTTTCACTTACGACTTAGTGTTTTTTGAAGGTTTAATTTTTTTTTATTTTTAGTGGTGTCTAGAGGATTAATCGCCCTAGGCTTTTGTAAGACTAGTATTTATAAAATCCTTACAAAAAGCCGTTTCAAACGATATCTCACACGATATATTTAACCTAGGAAAGTGGAGGGGGTCAACACACACCCTCCCCTGAGTGGTCAGCCATCAACTACTACTTAAGCAATATTATTTATTACGACAATTCTGCTACGATCTAATAAAGGGTTCTATTCCATATCTTCGAAATTCATCATCAGATCCTAACTTGGTGACAATGGATCCGACACGGGAGTAAAACCTATCGTTTAAAAAATATTTAAAATTGACTTAATATCATTGATGGAGAAATCGTGATACAAACTATACCTACAAAAAAACAGTCGAATTGAGATGCACCTACTTATTTGAAGTCGGGTAATAAAAAAAAATTTAGACCATAACGTTATTCATTTATTAGACTAGAAACATTATATACATTTACAACTTATGATTCAACAATCTTATATACAAATTATTATAATTAATGCTAGTTACTAACTGCTAACTCTTAATGAATATTGCATTGCAATCTCAGGATAACATCACAAATACATACCTAACTGTCTTTTATTCCCCACATAGCCACACATTTACACGAATTATTTTAGTTTTGTTATATTATTAGCTACTTGTTCCTCTTTGCTCTATTATTAAGTACTAACTGGTTAACGATAGGTAATAATTATCAAATGTGTTCTCACAGCCACGATACTGAATAATATTAAGAGTGTATTGGTAAATATTTAACATTCAGTTCTGTTTAGTGACCACTAAACCACAGTACTGTAAAATATAAGTGTTTTATGACAAAAATATATAGTCAATTATAATTTATTAAAATATTTTTAACACTGACTAATTCATTAAGACACTTCGGTTTAGCCAAGCCATGTAGCCTTTTAAGCGTCTCATAGGAACTGTCCTTATTATTCTTTATTTTATTGTCTGCAGCATTGTCTCTATCACATATCTAACGTTAAACTTATGTTCGCATCAAGTCTTCTTATGAAACTAAGCAACTGTCTTTCCTGACAGAAGAGCGCTAGGCACTGGAGTATTTCCAAATACTTATTATTTTATTCCATCTTCTCATTAATCAGTCTCTATGTTTGTGGTTCCTCAGTATTCGACTTATTCTTTTTCCTTTCCTTTATATACAAATATAACATGTCTGGAACCCATGCGACTAACACTACAACTAATAGCATGTTTTGTGCCGTTATGCATGTAATGTAGCTTCCTGTGAAATCTCTAATCCAACCGAGGAAATATCCAACTGGAGGTACAATCATGCCCATTGTCAACATGCCTAGACCAACAGCGGCAGGCACCTGATCCATTCTACAGTTTTCAGATATCGCGATGTTTCTGGCGACGATGATCATGCTCCTACCGACACCATAGAGGCAGGATATGACGATCAATACTTCGATGTTGGTCTGATACGCTAGAACTGAAAAGAAAATTATACTTTAGTCACAGCAAGTCGACATTCAATAGATACGAACATTACCGTAAAGTTGAACAATATGCTTATCGAAGATCAAATTCCAAACGATAAATATTATGTAGTTTAATCGAGGATATTTTTTCATTTCTCTTGCACAAGTCTTAAGTACTTAAAGATATTAAAGATTAGTCAAAGATATAACTGTTTTACGTACTTTGTCTGACGACGATGAGCCACGTGCTAGTCATGATCAACATCCATCTGGCCTTTATTTTGTATTTATCTTGGAATATAGGCAGTATCAAACGGCCCGCTATATCTGCGGCAGCAACCGCTGACATACAATTGGCAGTTTGCTGTTTATCCATCGATGCCACTTTCTGCAAAGAAATGTTTTGTTATTATGCATCCTTTTAAAAATTACATCCGTTTATTATGATAATAATTTTATTTTTGGAACTCGGATTATCGTAATCCGAATTATATAGATATCAATTAACTATCTGTTCCTATTTGGTAGGTATATTTGCATTAATTACAATGGAGGCGAAATTTTTTATTGTAAATTGACAAAATTGATTAAACACGCAGTATTCGCAATTAATAAATCCAAATTATTACGTAAGTTACTTGTATTATTTTAAAAGTAAGATTAGAAGTCTGTTTAGTTTTTTATTGAAGTATAACAAAAAGTTGGTATAGGCGACTAGTCAATAAACTCATAAAATTAAAAAGGAAATCGTTGAGACAACCATATCGCAGTTTACGCCTTAGGCGAACAAAAATTTATATATGAAAACGATAACACCACACATTATTAATCATTTGCAATCATTATTATTGCCAAAGCATATCGAGCGAGTCGCAATTCTTTTTTGTAACATACAACACGTGTTGAACAACTCATACAAAAGGAAATACACTTGATTATAATATATTAATGTGTGATGTTATCAGTAAGAGTTTCTGCATTTCTTGCGTTAATTTAATTTCCATTATGTTTTGTATTACTATTATAACAACATTGTTAGAGCTAATTTATTTTTCAAGGTACATGAATCACATTGGTTTTCATTCATAAGAGCACAAATTAGTATGTTTATATTGATAGGTACCTATGTTTTCCAAGCTGTTAGATACGATTGATTTCATACTCAATGTAACAAATAGCAATAAGCTTACACACCTAGCACTAATACTATCTAGTAAGTTTTGATCCTACCTATCTATTCGAGCAATATAGTTCTATAAAAATTATTCCACTTTACATCAAACTAAGTTAAAGTACGAGCGGGCCTAGTGGCGTACCCTGGGGGAGTCCTACGTCCAGCAGACTGCAATACTCTGATGATGATGATGAAAGTACTATAAATACGAATATATCTACCTGTAAGAAGAACGGGTACAGCATACTGAAGTTTTGTATTGAAGTAACAGCTAAGGCCGTTCCGATTACAATGTTTAGGAACCGCATGTTTGAGAGCAGTGAGATACCAAAGAGATCGTAAAGCTTCATGAGCAGATTCTGTTTCTTCTCCGCCACTGGCCCGATGGTATTTGATCCTGAAACAAAGCAGATATTATTATTAAGCGTAAGTTATTAGTTGTAATAACACTATATTTTACTAATTATTTAAACATAACATCAGGTCTGAATTCCCCGAAGGGGTAGGCAGAGGTGCACATGTAGTACACCGACATCTCGCTAGTTATGTTAAGGCCCCTATTTAATAGGGGGCGAGCATATCACCTTCAACCGGGCACGAATCCAAACTCCGTGCTGCTACTGAGAATCACCTAATGGAAAAACTCAATAACACTGCCCGACCCGGTATTTGAACGCAGGACCTCATGCTCAGGAGTCGCGCCTAGCGATTACTACACCAAGCAGGCAGACTAATTATGAATGCTTAATATTTGATTAATATTATGGACGAAATTTTATCCAGGTTGGTTGGTAACCCATTTTATCTATTTACAGCTGACTTTAATTATCTATCGTATGCTGATAATATAGGTAATAAGGAAAACATTAGTCACCTGTCGATTAACAAATTCACTTTATCTATAAGAAACTTTAAGACACAAAACATTATTTATTACTTATTAAACTTTTCAACACACAATGTTGCACAACTTTAAGATAGAACTAGTAATATGGTAGGTTAATCTTTTATAATTTTTCCTACAAATATACTGTACACAAAAATGAAGAAAACACAATTCTTACGTTCTATTTATAATGATTTCATAGTCCATAAGTACCTACTGATAAAAATGTTAAGTGATTAATGAATTTTTAAAGCCGTCTCATTAAGAGCCGGTAATTTTCTGAGGCAGCTGACCCAAAATAACAAACGTAAGACTTTTAAATTAACACAGAAACATTGCGTTACTTACCATTTAGACCATTTGCGTCTGATTTATTTATTTTGCCACCGTTTACTTCTTTGTTGCTTAGTGTTTTTTTGCTACCCCAACTGGCCTTTTCATTTTCATTCGACAATTCAGCTTTCGGTGCTTCACCATATGTTTGTGATGTTTTTCTCATGGCTTTATCTTGAAGCAATTGTAAGGATTCATCGATTACAACTTCTTCTTCAACTTTCTTCATGTGCCATTCTACGGGCTGGATTAACATGGTACCCGCAATCTAAAATAGTTCATTTAAACATTATAATAAATCAATGATGATAAATGAAATGACAAGATGATCATTGAATAGTATTGCAATACTTTAATAATTGCTTCTAAACTTTAGTCTGAGAAAATTAATTACTTATTGATTGAAACTATAATACACGTTAACATGTGATGAAATAATTAGTTACCCCGTGTAAACTCAAAGACGACAGGAGCAAGCATGCGCCACGGAACCCGTAATTTTCCAAGAGATATCTCACTAAGTGCGGCATTAAGGTCTGTCCTACACCTGTGCCCACGTTGGCGAGACCCACTGCTCGGCTTTTCTTTAGCTTGAAGTAGCTATTTATAGCCACAAATGACGAGTTTTGGATGAAACCCAAACCCAAACCTGAAACAAGCATTATACATTAGTTGGATTCTCTAACAATTCATATTTGGGATAAATAGACGATGTTGGGGTTAGATTAGGACCATTCTAAATATTTATGAATTTTGATCCTAAATTGTGTCAGAATTGCGTAGGTGGGCCATTATACCTTTAATGGGTTTATGCAATTAATTATAAGATAGCAGAAGTATAATGTCAACAAACTGCAGACGAGAATTATTACGGATTGTAAATAAGCTTATATCGACATCAACCTACATCACCAACTCCCAAACATTTTAGACAGGAGCAACATTTTTCACTTACATGCTACACCTACACTAAAGGAGTTAGTATAAAAGTATCTTACCTAATATTACCCCGTAAGTTATCACCAAGTGCACGATATTCGTTGAAAACCCGCTGAGGAAAATTCCTGTAGTGCAGAAACATGCTCCTGCCACCGCTACAAATCTCGTTGAAGTTAACTTGACTATGGCCCCGGCTATCGGACCTCCAAAATTTGTGACGAATAACATCGTACTCATTACTATAGCGGCTCCTTGTGTTCTGTGCCCCATTGCTTCGAGTGCATCTCCATATAGCAAACTGAATAGCGATAGCATAGACTGATTGAAAATCTACAAAGAAAAAATTGAGTGTTATCGTGTGATGCCATGGTGAAGGTGCTGGGAAGATTCTTGTTCTGTCACTGCCATCTACTAGGCCAAAATAATTTACTTATTGTTGTAAATTAAATAGGTATTATTAACTCAAGAAGGATTTGTTTATTAATAATCTCTTAGCTGTAAACTAAGTATAACATTACACTTTAACTGTGTTCTCCAAATAAGACAACTCCCAAAAAGGAAATCTAACTTGCGTAAAAGCGAGTACCTACCTACAATTGGGATGTTGACACCATTAACCAAAAAGTGCTTTATTTTATCCCTAAAAACCTTTTAAATTAAATGTAAAAATCGATTTTTATTTGCTTTGAAATCTGAAGCTTGCGAAGAAGTGACGTCACATGCTCCCATTGGCATACAAAATGAAGATTGGCATTTTGACAGCTCACAAAAAGTCGTCAATTATTTGGTGGTATCAACATCCCTTAAACTTCCTACGAATACAATATTATGGAAGCGAACTTCATCACATGTAATAGACGAGTAGCGAATACCAATATCGAAACACGCGGCGATTAATTTGATATCTTATCACCTGTCCGTTATGAATTAATTTTTATTAGGGCTTTAATAAAATAAGCTATGTTATAAATAAAGGCCTTCCAGTTAAATGAATGACATACTACTCAGAACATCCTGTTACGTTTCAGGTAATTACGTTGTCCCGAATCCTAACAAATATGCTTTCAATTCTAGGCCTCAAGGCCAATATGCGAACGCCAGAAAATTCTTTGAATAGATAAAATATTCCGATATTTCTTTTGATGATCAAGATAATTTTACCTTACATAATAAAATAACAAAGTACCTTACTTGAAACGAAAGAACACCTTTACAACCTTTTTACTTGAGGCTTAGAAAAGTGAAAGTATCATTAGGTATGCATAGATAACAGTATACATTATGTGCCGTAGATGACCGATTGATCCGTCGCCGTCGCATTAATCAATCGGTCATACGCGAATGCAAATACTATGACCGATCATTGTTGTGGTATACAGAGAAGGTGAGAATATTAGTCCAGTATTAGTACCAAGTCGTTACCAGTAGTATTAATGGTTACTGATAATACTGTACTTACATTGGTTAGAGCTGTCCCTAATAACACCATCCACCCCCATCCTCCATCGGGCGGTACTAATTTAATTACTTTCTGAGTCCTTTGCGATGGCACCAATGAGTTCTTTTCAGCCGACATTTTCTTATGTAGTTATTTTTGTCTTATAAATTTGTTAACATAATTTGTTTTATAAAATTTAATCTGGACTCCTGAAACAAAAAATAAATAGTTTAAATGATGGTGCTACTTCCTTATTTTCTATCAATGTTTTCCTGTCTTAGTTTTAACTGAGACCGCATAGTTACCTAATTAACGAGAAAGCATTAGATTATTGAGAAAACACTATAATATATACAAAGTTAAAAATTATCGCACCATAAAAAGCTGTAAATCGAAGTAAAATTGAAAGTAAATAACGCTGATTTCGATTTTAATTCACACTCACTAAGCACAGACGCAGAAAAACAATCAGTCAACATGTTCAATGATTATGACGTACTGTATTATTTGCAAGATAATTTTTTAGAATGTTTTTTATTAAAATAAAGAAAGAATGGAGATTTTATACCTGAGACAGATACCTATTGTACACACTGTACTGTACAATGTATTATTAAATACTAGCTGCGCCCCGCGGTGTTACCCGCTACATTTTTTCGGGATAAAAAGTAGCCTATATGTTAATCCAGGGTATAACCTATCTACATACCAAATTTCAACCAAATCGATCCAGCCGTTTATGCGTGAAAGAGTAACAAACATCCACACATCCATACATCCATACTCACAAACTTTCACATTTATAATATTTGGTAGGAATACACAAAGTCAAAGTTCAAACATAAGTCTTGTATGATCTACTAAACTGAATACTGCACTACGTAGTTCACGAGTAGGGTGTGTCAAGTCCGATAAGAAAGTATTATAATTAGATCGAGCTCAATACATACGACCTTTTTATCTAGTGTCAGCTGTAATAATGGAATTCTAGAGATTTTTAACCCATCTGTTTTTAACAAGCACGGTTTTATTGTTTGTTTGCTTAGCTTTACTTGTCATTAGGAGTCGTTAAAACTAGGGTTGCAATGCACTGCTTATCTTAGTCATTTCTAGGTGTAGTGAATACATTGTTAAACCATCACTAAGTCGATACTTAAGGTTGAAAAAAATATGTGGATTCATTGTTAAAGCATAAGTAGATAAGTGTGTGCAGTAATTATATAGTGGGTAAGTTCACAGAAGTTTTAAATTAAGATTGGCAAATTTTAAAACTACAAAAAAGACGGTCCGTTGTCAGTTTTCCTTCGTACCGAAAGACTATTTTAGATTCAGAATCCAAGTCCTTTTTCGACCACATTCGTTAATCAGAATACATCTAGGTACTTTGAATATATACATTAGCTTAAATCTATCGATTTGCAACGAATACAGAAGCGATCAAATATCGATTCATTTTGTATCGCTTCTCGTTACCGATATTTACACACTATCTACTATATCAGCGGTCAAAGACCGTTGGCACGTTCTGAAGTGAGATTTGACGTAACAATATCTATTGAAAATGTAGGTACGTATAGTAAAATAGCTACTTGTATAATCCTTATCAGTGAACCGAATGTTGAGGTTCATGTTTTCATTGTGATGTTATAACAAACATGTGTTGCCTATCGTTGTTTTAGTTTGGTTCTGTTTGGAGTGGTGACCTTTCTTAACATTTTTAAAGATAATTTTGTTTGATAGAGTTAATTGTGGTAATTACATGTTGTTATTAAATGTTTCTAATATTCACTATAGGATTTACTTCTACGTTTAGGACCCGAAGGAGGGTGTTTGTCTGCCTTTGTCAGAAATCTGTATACCTATTTCTTACCCAAATTGCGCTCGTCATACTTAACTTCCAGATGGTATCGCCAATAATAATACATCGTGTATACAACAGTCGCTTTTCCAGCGACAAAACATCAGATAAACAAACAATAATACTTAAACAATTCAATGCTATTTATAGTATTGCCCAATTATTTATGCCCATCATAGATCTCATTCCAACATACAATAGTTCGAACAAAGACTATCTACGGATTTTGTCGAACCAAGAGAAAGGGAAAATATGAAAATGTTATTCCACTCGTGACCCCTAAAACGTAAAATATCCAGTAGGGATAAAGCTATCTGGAGATTTTTGTTTTTTTCCGTGAACACAGTCCTACATTGATAACGCGGTATCTACATATTTTGCGGTAACGCGCGTATGACGCATTTTTTACACGCTTTATAAAGGTTTTGTTTTGGCCCGGGTGTAACTTCCGCTATTTGGACATAACATGGGACTTTGAACGGCGTGCTGATGCAATATGTTGTTCAGTTTTTTTTGTGTGTAACCTTTGGATATTTTGTGTAAAATATTATTTAATTCAGACTATGTGTGACTATTTTACGCTTCAGTTTTGGAATACTTGTATACACTTCTAAACTTGCTTAATACTAATATTCATTGGCTGTTATATGGAGGAAACTGATACCTAAATGATTGGAGAGAAGCATTATAAATTACTAAATATTTTAAGAAAAATAAAAATATGAAAAGGGGCTTTAAAAATGATGACAATGCGTAATTTATTTCGTGTCAGTAATCACATGATGAATAGTCATTGTTTTTGGTGCAGACGTATTTTGCATACTTTGTACCTTATTCTTATTAGGTAAAGCGGTTAGAACTAGCCTGGTATGCCGTATGTACGTAGGCAGATTCCCCATTATATATTTCAAAACGTGTCTGCTTGGTCTCTTATCTAAACCACCAATACCCTTTCCCGTACATATGATGAGCATGTCTGTCATTTATTACCTCTCCTTCCCTAGGAAGCTATTTTCGTTCAACCAGGGTACCGACGTTTCCAGCATTTTACATTTAGTAAGAAACCCTTTAAATTGAATTAAACTTTAGAGCCTCATGAATACAAACACTGAAGAAGTCATTGTTAAAGATAAATTGTTGTTGTGGCAATAAACATACGGGGTTATCGTACTGGAGAGATTGTTCATTTGTTTGTTTGCAAGCTCGTGGGAGGTAATCTTGGAAGCTAAAGGGCTAAAGAATACGAATTTTTATTATTGGGAATCGGTATCATTGGTAGTGAGGAATCCGTAGGTTATGGTTGGTGGCAATAGGCTATAAGATTTCGAGCGGCGAAATATAGGTTTACTCGCAACTAAGATACCTTAACCCTTTCCCAGTGTAATGACCCAGGGATGGGGCATAGCTTTTGTTTTACTATTGTGTCTGCTTCACGCACAAAGTGTTAAGATAGATTCTAAAATGACTCCGATCTTTTCTCTGTATCAGGTGTCTGCTAACCTCCATTTTAACATTCTCCTTGAGTTTAGATCCTGTAGGAGTCTGTTAGGCTTGATTGTAATGTATAACAGATTGCTCTGTAGGCACTATTAAGCATTAAAGTGCAATATCTGAGCTCGGTTTATCAAATAGGAATACTTGCACATAAATGTTGTACAGTTAGCAACATAAGTATCTGAACATTTTTTTTAAACATACCAATTTAAGAACAAGTTCTTATATAGTACATAATATAACATAACATTACGCCTGTATTCCCCGAAGGGGTAGGCAGAGGTGTACATGTAGTACACCCACATTTCGCCAGTTATGTTTTAGGTCCCAATGTAATAGGGGGCAAGCCTATTACCATCCACCAGGCACAAATCCAGACTCTGTGCTGCTACTGAGAATTACCTAATGGAAAATCCCAGTCACACTTTGCCTGACCCGGGATTCAAACCCAGGACCTCGTGCTCAGCAGTCGCGCTTAGCAACCACTAGACCAACGAGGCAGTCTTATATAGTAAAAAGTCTTAAATATTGTCAGATTGTCATTTGGACGTTTCTAAAATTTGAAACAATAACTTAAATTAATGTTGGTTCTTTCAATTAGGTATCTGAAAAAACTTCTTAACATGTTAAGCTACTTATGATGCTGATTGTACTATACTACTGTTAGTTCATTGACAAGGAAACTTCATGTACAAACAGGAAAGGTTTCTTATATATTCCGTTCGTTTCTCTAACACTAAATCTACGTTAGTTGTTTCGTCATCCGTCACTCTGTCAGCATGTGATTGAATGACAAAGAAACAGACTGTACTCGCTACGTTAAGGAGATTATTTTATTAGAGACGCGATAATAATAAAAACTATTTAGATAAACTCTATAATGAAGTTGACTACTATCAATCGTTTACATACCTATTCCATATTGAATAAATTATTTTTATAGTACGCTTTTAAGTATCGGTACTACTGACTGCCCCTTTACCATGAACACTTAAAACAGGACAGTTTACGATCTACAAGCGAGACGTCCGTGAAATGTAATGCGGTGTCTCGCTATCACAACGTAGGTAAACTGTCCTGCATTGAGAGTTCATGGTAAGGGGGCTGAACTATACTCAATTTAATCTGAACATTTATCAATTATATCTACATAATGCCATAAAGAGCTCAAAATCTATAAAATTACATGCAAGTAACCCGAAAGGATTTCCACATTTTGTCTATTTCATTCATCATAAGTCGTATATAAAATTATAAATATGTGATTTCCCATTTTAGGTTCCACTTTGGGCTCGTCGTCTCTCGTCTAACTAGTAGTGAATAAAGGGAATTGTATTCTCAATGATACAGGGTAATACTGTACTTTTAGTATTCGCTACTCACTTATCTCCGCACACAGTGGTATATAGGTACCTACCTACTACCCATATATATATATGTGATGTGTATGATAGCAATAGAAGTCGTATTAGTCTTATCATACATAGTTGTATGATTAAGGGAACGAATGCATGCCATTGTAATAATGTTATGTAAGCAAACCGTTTGAGACACAGCACGCATTTGAGAACGCGAGTGATCTTCACGGTCACGGCCATAGAATTAGGCTGTGTGCATACGATAGTACTATATATTTAGTCATGATTAAAAACTATTTTGTGTACTGAAGTGGAAGTGGATTCAAAGGCTATGCGTAATCACATCACACTAATCACACTTCACTCTAATATTATAAAGGTGAAAGTTTGTTAGTGTTTGTTACCTTCTCACACGCAAACGGCTAGACCGCTTTTGTTAAAATTTCATATGGAAGTAGCTGACACCCTGGATTATCAATTAAGCTACTTTCTATCCTGAAAAATTGTAACGGGTAACAACGCGGGGTTAACTAGTTGCCTGTAAATGACATGCACTCTGACTACAATATTTCTAAGCTAGAAAAAATAAAGCCTTTACAAACCGCAATAAAGTACGTGTTCCAAAAATAGGCTTATGTATGAGCGATTTTGTTTGTTTTTCTTGTAGGTACCTAAATCTTTGAGTATATTTAGTACCCACCCACGTGCAACTAACTTTGTATTTATATGTTCTAATAAAATGTTTGCTTGGAAAATGTAAAGAAACGACCGGTTGTTTAAAACTGTTCACACGCTCTGGACCCTCAAAATAGATAGAATAGATTCATTAACATTAATTTACGTACCGAATACTAGAAGTACGAAGATAATTATTATACGTATAAGAATACGCTTTGCAGTGTATCTATGGCATCCATGATTACCACACTTTTTGTTTACCATTGTCATTTTACGCTATAACTTCAAATATGCTAACAGACGTAATGGAATGCACAATAAGGACACTAATTAGTTTGCTGCAAAGTAATGATGTTTTTTGCACTCGGCATCATGGGAAAATACCTGTTGGCACGAGCAGATTAATGTTCTCGATGAAATTCGCGTTACGGCGGCAAAAAAGATGACTATCTTGATTTTATACCTGTCTGGTGCTGGGTAATTTATGCCCCGTGCACGTTATTGTAACTGTATTCACAAATATTAAGTAAGCCTTCACTTGCGTAACTCAACATCCATACTTAAATATCCATACAAATATTATAAATGTTAAAATAACTGTGTCTGTCTGTATGTTATGCCTTCACGACTAAACGGCTCGTCGGATTTTGATGAAATTTGGCATGTAGAAAGTTTAAGACCTGAGAAAGTACATAGGCTAACGCGGGTAAAGCCGCGGGCAAAAGCTAGTAGTTTATATATTTCACGATATACTTATAGCCCGTCCTATAGGTAACTACAACATTCGAAACTTTCAAAAGAAGTATACAATTTGTGTTAGTATAGTCTGTACGTGTGTATAACGCTTTATTTTGATAAGTACACAGCTGTCTATGTACACGTGCTTCTTTGATACGAGGGTAATGCAATTTCTTGTAAATACTGTAATCATAGTTATACATAAATGAATCATCGAATCTAAACCTGTAATAAATAACATGTCATTATGTCTATTTGTTTGAACCTTTATTATATATAAATGTTATGTTTGTAAATGTATTTGGTTTTAACTTGTATATTATTATTAAATTATTTACACGTTTTCAAAACTACTTCACAGGGCCACACTACACTACACGCGGCGGTGTCTTGTTTCCATTACGGAAAATGGCCTGTTTTAATAGTTCATGGCAAGGAGGCAGAACTTGACAAAGTAGAGATAAAATTTAAAAGAAATTAATTTACCTATCAGTTTAAAACTACAACTTATGCGTGCAACAACCACTCGTAATTTACGTTGATAATAAGGTAGTTCTAACACTAGTTACGTCTTTAAGTCGGTATACTTGTAGTTAGTAATTTAAAAAAATACAAACAAGGAAACACGGTCCCCTTTACCACACAGTCCGATAGACGCAGTCTCTTTCACAGCCACTAGAGCAACAACTATCCCGTATAATGTTCCACCGCGTTTTCAGCTTAAACTCCGTGTGTTCGGAGTAGGTAAACGTTAATTACACTTAACTATTTAGCAGCTGTCATCATACACCCGGCTCTTACGAAGTAACTCGTCGCTTAATTGTTCAAGTAAGTAAACAAATCGCAGAGCTATATTTACGCTTAAATTATTCAAACAAAATGAACAATGCACGGGTTAAGCCAGTCAATGTAAACTGCCAAGTTTCTATCCCTAAAAGGGCTCTTACAATGCAAAAGTATCTAGCTTATACAATTACTGTTAAACAACCTATCTTCAGGCTATAGTCTCAGCGATTAATTTATTATAAGCAATTTCTTGTAGGTGTATAATTAAAAAAACTTACTGCTATTATAAATGGTTATTAGGTACATATAATATCAAATTATTATGTTTAAAAACCGTAATTCGTTATTTTTAATTTAGTCCAGATTAAAGACAGTACATTAAATAAAATTAGAATAAAATGTTTATGGATTTGAAGAATTATTTTGTGTCTGGAATGCAATCAACTTTCTTTTTTTATTTTTATTTATTTACTATATATTTTTTTACAATTTATAACAATAGCAACTAAAAAACCACACTTAAGGTAGCAATTGTTAGTTTTGGGCAACGATAAAAAATTACTGCTATACCTACACCTGGAACCAAATATTACAACTTTTCGCACAACTAATATCCCAGTTTAAGAGAATCGAATCAACCAGACCATGATTCCCGTCGCCAACCTTACAACTATTGTCTAGAAACTTTGTTATTTGATAATTACGTCCGGTCTGCTATTATACTGTTCTTTGTAATATATTTTTATCGCGTTTGTAGTGTTAATCAAAAACAGTACTTACTCTATTCTGTGGTTATATTTTAACGACAGGGAAGTTTTGTTTACTTAATTTAGATTATGAATTAGCTTATCTTATTAATAATACTAGGATAATCATTTCAATGTTATACTTTGTAACAATAATACCTATGACTTCACTGTCGCGATGATACGAGCTAAATTGCGTCAAAAGTGACTTGCCCTACAGCTGTAGGCTTCTTAACGAAGATGTTTTGCGTAGGCACGGATTTACTGACTGGCAAAGTCTTGTATACAACACGTGCAATATCTGAACAAATCAGCATTCGATAATTTCATTCGATTGACAAAACGAAATGTTACTCGAGTATTTATGCTCTAGTCTACACTAAATTGTTATGAAAGGTCTCATTCCATCAGTTATAATAACTGAAAGCCATTTTTAGGTAACTGTGTATGTTACGCTTTGAAAAAAAAACCTAAAATTGTAGGTATAATTTCTATTATGAAAGCAACAAACTAGTGAGTATGAATAAGACTAAGCGACCGTCCCCAATCTTATTCTGTATCAGAAAGTAAAGTTGACAACTCTATGTTTACCTTAGCACTGCCTTCAAAATTATGTGTACTGATAGGTGTTTAAAAAATATCCGCCATTTATTATCCCGTATTATCTACAGGTGTAGTTAGTAGTAGATTCTAGACAAGATATTGATTTTTGAAGATTTCCGAATCTTGGTGTATTTTTTGTTAAATTTATCGTTTAGTCTTTGGGTAAACCACTTGTTTTTTTAAGAAACCTTAAACTAATACGAATATTATAATAAAGTTGTGGGCGCGATTTGGTTGGTTTAGTTACTCTTAAGATTTTTTGGACCTTTTAAAAGGCTCGTCGCAGTTTCGGATAAAAAATAGTTATGTGATTCTCAAAGTTATAAAAGCTATTAAAAGTTTGGAGGGTTCTCGAAAAAATTGTATTGAATCAGTAATTTAATCAAGTTGGTTTCTTTACAATATTCTACCAAATGTTTTAAAAAATTTGCTAGGATATTCTTTTTTATTTTAGAATAATAATCCAAAGTGAAAGTCATAAATATGAGAACACTCGGCTATTGAAGCAAGGAAAATGTTGAAGGACGATAAGATTGTTTACTTTTTGGATTATCACAGATTATGGATGCCACAATCAATGTGCTATCACTTTGTAGGTTTATTTGTATCACTTCGTAAGCTAAGAACTGTACCAGGCACGTAAATATTTAATCGAAAATTGATTGTAACAATATAAAAACAAAAACCAATTAAAACCGCAACAAAATTAGCAAAACTAGTTATATTTCTATATAACAATGTTTTTGAAATTCAGTTATCTCTTTCAAAATATTACATCAATAAGTACTTGCACTACTAACGATATTGCCCTATATCTATCTCTGAATGTAAACGTGTGAATGACGTCACCGCAAACAATTTTTTTCACAATAATGATTAGCAGCCAATCTCTCACACACAAATGCCTAGGAACGGTAGATACATTTGTAGATCATTCATACTTGACACAGGTGGGCTTTATTCCAGCTGTGTCAAGAATTTATCTGAATGACAGAAGCATATAAGGCCAAGGACTTGGCTTATGAGACATTGGGCCATTAGTTTTGGCTTATTTTCATTTCAGTTATTACTGGCTGAATCTTAAAGTGACCTTTACACCGTTATCGACCTTACCTTAATTTTTTCTTTGATTATCATAATAATAATTATATTACGGAAAAATGTTTTGAAATAATTTATTTTCGAAGCAGCAAAAGCTTTTGAATTATTGTGGTTTGTTTTAGGTAGGTATATATCGTACCCAAAATTATTTAGTATTTCATAGACCGCGGTACGTACGTACATATTTTTAGGTTATATTGGTATAAACGGCTAATGTTAGCATTTGAGTGCAAATATTGTAATCGCAAGTAGGTCAATATGTTTGTTTACAATTTTGTAATCCACAAATCAAATGTTTATTCGCTGATAATATAAAACCTAAATTCAGTAAAATACATAAAACCGCGATTATCATTTTATTTCTTCTTTTCTCGATCGCACTAAATTTAAAACTAATAAATACTGGCCACAAAACAAAATAAAAAAAATAAATCTTACCTACTCACACAGAGTATACTATGTTTAAAATGTCACGAATAACAATGGTCCGAATCAGTCACTCGTTCGCAACCGTCACTGACTCATCAGCTGTTTTTTTTTTCATGCAACCGTGCGTCCACGGCGGCTTCACAAACATCAATGAGCATTGACATCGTATATCATTAAGCCAACCAAACGCGATAATGCTTTATTTTACCTTAGCGATATATCGCGGCCTGTTGCTAAGCCTTCGATCAGTCTTCAGTGGAAAGGATTGTGGCTCATAGGGCTAATAGCTAACTCTCTATAGAATTTTTCGTTGAAGCGAAGAAAAGTTGCGTTGTGTGTTCAGTGCCTTATTTATTTACCTATTTATTAAAGCGCTTCCGAGTACCTATATTGGTAGTTAGTAAAAAATTATGTCTTACTATTAGTAGGGATCATTGGTTTATCATTCTTATTAAACTATTTGTTTGTGTTGCTTAGTAACCAGAATACAAAAAATATGCACCGTGTAATTTGTTGAACCAGCTTTTCGGAATGCACAAAAGTACCACTTGTTGACCACGGTTCTGCGAATTGATTGACATTTGATGCTCTCGTGCATGATTAAAATACTTGGATTTGGATATGTGGATGAATGAATTGTACCCGTGATTCGGCGGGATATGGACTTTACGTGGTTCTGCATTGCGTACTTTCAGCCAAATTAATGCAAACGAATCAATTTGAGTATGAACCAGTCAATCTATAGGCATAATACTCTATAGGTATACCTATAAAAAACTGCTTTTTTGTTTAGGCAGTTGATTCAAAAAAGATTTATATGGATTGATGTTTTAAATTGTTATGGCATTACTTTTACATTACTCTCTACTTATGCAAAAAGACCTTCCTATAAAAATTTGCCAAATCGATCCCGCTGTTCGAGAGTTTTAGCGAGACTAACGAACAGAAATTAATTTTAATAATAGATTGAAAAAGGTAATCTAAAGCGTAGGTATGTCTACATAGATATCAATTTTGATTAAAAATGTTAATATGTTTTATTACATAAGTCTACACACATGTACAACGATTGATAGCGACCCAGCTGTTTATGACAGGAAGGCGTAATTACAAAATAATATGGAGCAATAAACAATATCGTTATCATATTTTAATGACGAGGCAATGTCCAATATACAGTTTGTACAATGTACATATTGGCTAATAAATATCCATATACCTGAGCCTCCTTATAACACTAAAATATTCTATAGGTCAAGGGTTATTTATGGTGTAGGTACTTCAGTTAAATGAGATAAAATAGTTTTTTTTGTATCCACTAAAACAACCTTAGTATATTTTTCAATCATTCTCATAATAATAAATGTTTTAAAAAGGAAATGTAAAAACTTTTGTTTATTTTTAGTGTAAATCTTATTGAAATTGAAGAAGAAATATTTTAATAACAAGGCGATACCAAAATATTTGACTAGGATATGAAGTCGGATCATAAATATTTATATTCCCTTCAAGATATTTCAAAGTCTATTAGTTAGTAGTAGTCGAAAGGCGATTAAAAGTTTATCACAACACTATACTAAGAAAATATATAATTATAGTATCGAACGAATACGGTACTAAAGGATTATCTACTATATTTACTACATTTCACGATTCTGAAATATTCTTAATTTAGAATACGTTAATTATTTTTTTTGTATTTGCTGTGAATAATAAAAGAAGTGAACAAAAGTCGTCAGCAGCTTCTAATTTATTTATACGTTCCAAGAACATGAATAGCCGCAATTAAATGAATAAATAAATTATATTCTCGGTATTGGTTACATATTCAACACGAATATACAATTAACAGACCAGAGATTAAGTGGAAATATAAAACTGGTCTTCACATTCAATCTTCTTCCACATTATAATTCCATGAATAAATAAAACAGCATATAAAGTTCCGAGTTTATAACGTTTTGACCGCAAATTCCCTAAAGGCATTTCTAGACTTTCTGAGATCTATGTACCGACTCTAGTTTGATGTTAACTTACTAAGGATACTCTAGTTTTAAACAACTGTACATCCACATTACATTGTGATCCCTATACTACGAGTTGAATAACTCTGTTGAATGCAATATTGTGGTTATTTTTAGGTGCTCCAGTTGCTTATTAACCTTTATGACATATTAGTATATTGCGTTAAATTGTTTGCCTGTAGCAGGGATACTAACGACATTAATTAGCATATGAGACCTTTTTGTCCAAGTTTATCATCATCATCATCGGCCGGAAGACGTTAGCAGGCCTCCCACCAGGTGGACCGACGATATCGCCAGAATTGCGGGCGACCGGTGGATGTAATTGGCAAGCTGTCGTTCATTGTGGCGTTCTAAGGGGGAAGCCTTTGTTCAACAGTGGACGTCCAAGATAAAAACCTATTGTAGGTATCCAATAATACCAATACTTGTTAAAAATACTTTTTTATATTCCTTCTCTATCGTATAAAATAAATTGAATACCTCTGGTTTTATCATCGTCACGGTGGCACAGACAGACTTTTGTGATCACGGAGAGATGTCACGAACGTTGTAAAAGACGCAGAAGTTAACCAGCATTAAAAATGTAAACATTAAATCTAAGAAAATAAAAATCCTTGACTTCAACTTAATACATTTGAATCTTCTGCAAAGCATTAAGATCGCCTTAATGAGGTAAAGCAAACTAAAATAGAGCAATGAGCAATAAATTATACCTATAAATGAAATCACATAGCTAACGAGAACAACTATCCTGTGTATCCAAAAACTTGCGTCATTCCATTGCAGAGGAAATTAATGATTCACCGGTGATTCTCGGTATGATAATAATGATTGAGCACGATATACGTTTGCACTTACTTACATGTACCTATCACGAATGCGATGTTACGCGCGATCAAGATCAAGGTGATTGCATACGTAAACTTGCTACTACACATACGAAATACAGATATGTAGGTACAAGCTGCGCCCCGCGGTGTTACCCGCTACCTTTTTTCGGGATAAAAAGTAGCATATGTGTTAATCCAGGGTGTCAGCTACCTTCATATGAAATTTCATAAAAATCGGTCTAGCCGTTTGAGGGTGAAGAGGTAACAAACATACAAACACACACACAAACTTTCGCCTTTTTAATATTAGTGTGATATTACAGTCCATTATTTGAGGACAATTTGGTTGATGACAGAAAGTAAGCAATACTCTTCCCTGGTTTACCGCTGGGTTTCCCGTATGCGTTTTCCGCCACTTACTACCCACGAGTTCTCTTTGTAAAAACCTACAGATATTCTCCTTGTTGATCTTGTGGTTATAATCGTCATTACTGAAGTGAAGAATCATTCAAACACTTTCCCCAATACAAACAGATGAATACTGCTACTATTGTATGGTCGATGAACAAACTGATGTCAGAGTTAAAACGCACCGTTAAAAAATCTCTTAGTTGTACTGGTTTCCTTACGACATTTTCCTTCGCCGTTTTTAGCAACTGATAACTAATTTATAGTACGCACATATCGCACGTGTATTCGAAAAGACATTGGTGCGTGCCGGGGTTCTAACTTGCAACATTTGACTTGGCAGTTCATACCTGGCTATCACTACAATCCAGTAGCTATGTAATATTAAATGAAGGTATAGGCTTTTGGGAAGACACGATATCGAAGACACCACCATATTATAGACTGGAATAGAATTTCATTTGTTTCCAAGTATATGATATGAAAAAGTCGGTATAACCATTCTATACGGACAACCAACCATTGACGGACTTGACGTAGCAAGGGCAGTTGAACCATATACAGCCAAACTGACCTAGCGTTTTAAACATGATACCAAACTTTAGTTAGATTATATTATTTGCAACTCAGGAAGTTGCAATTGTGATTCATCTCATCTTCTACATAAGGTTCATAGCATCATCAATGTGTATGTCATTGTGCAATTGCACACTACTGGCTAGCCGTTCAAGGAAAACAGAATTAGGTATATACCTATAGTATTTATACTTTATTTTATTTTATTTTATTTTATTCAGGAAACAAACAATTATACACTATGTAATACACAGGAATTTGTTTGTACTTATGATGTTAAGTGTACAATCCATAACATTTCCACAGATTACTATCAGCTATCGTTACGGTATGGAAGCTGGACTAAAAATAACAGTAATTTATTAAAAAGAAAGATACTAAAAATTAAAACAATAAAATGTAAAAGACCAAAAAAAAAAAGTAAATAAACAAGTAAAAAAGTATATAACATAAATGTGAAAAGTGAATGATATTAACATGGATTACAATTTAAAACTAAGTGCTCAATGATTTTATTTCTAAAGGCATTTTTATTTAATGCAAATATATCTATATGATTAAAGTTATTATTAAATGTCTTAACAAGTTTTTGAAGAGGCGCTCTCTCACCGGCGTTGGTGCGACAAGAAGTTGTAGCAAAAACCGGGTAAGGGCGCGCCTCCCGTCTGAAAACTGTTCGTGGTACAATATAAAACAATTTATTAACCAATTCAATACTGTCAACTCTATTATGTATGAGACCATGCAGCATCATTGCCTGCAACAACTGGCGTCTGTTATGCAACGTTAGAATTTTATAATTCGAAAGTACATCCTTGTACGAGAGACGCTCCAGACGACATTTGTACCCCATATATTTTAGATATTTACGCTGAACTCGTTCAATCGCGTTATCATACTTGAGATAGTATGGGTCCCAAATCAAGCAACCATATTCAAGCTGCGGACGAACTAGAGAGTTGAAGAGATACAGGTAAGTGTAAGGTTTTTTAAAGTCTGATGCGGCTCTCGCAACAAAATTGTACATTTGAAATGCCTTCGATACAATTTTATCAACATGCAAGTTTAGATGCAATTTACTATCCAAGATTATTAATAAGATTATCTGGTTTTAGCCACCTAGTACAACATAAATTATAAACAAATGATAAAAGGTTAAATGGCGCATTCGTAAGCAAATATTTTCTTTCGTGAATGTTGTGTAGACAGATTTGCCTGAATTGTGCCTAGTGGTATCCGGCCTAGAATTGACCACCGTCTTTCTTCTCGTGGGTGTCGTAACAGTGGCACTCCCCCCCCCCCCTACCTAAGAGGGAGGCTTTGGTTCAACAGTGGACGTCTTCCGGCTGATGATGATGATGATATAGGCAGATTTCACACACCGCTCGCTACCACACAGGGATATAATTACATACAAGGAGTTGATAAAAAGATGCGTTTACCGTTACCGTCAGAGGATTCCCCGTGGGGATTTTCTCGCTTAAACAATATAAAACAGGACGATTGCAGACAATTATCATTATCAGTGCATTATTTATTCCTTATTGCATTACACATAATAGTGCATTTAAATTAAACAAGAGGATTGATTTAAAAAGAAAATAAGCCACCTTTTGAGGCGAGCAGTAAGCCCACATTTTGCCAGTTTTGTTATAAATTCTAGTGTATGGCAATGGGCTAGCCTATTGCCATACACTGGTGACAAATCCTGACTCAGTTTACAGTTACAAGGTTATCCTTCATGTCCACAAATGTATGACCAGTAATTATAATACAATTTCCTTGCCAGGAAATACACGCGTCACACAACATTGCAATTGACTAATTGAAGATACTATTCGCAGATACAGAAAAATATAATGATAATTTCACGTGATATACCCTTATCAACACGATAATCAACCAAATCAATTGTGTTTTGAATATAGACAATTAAATTTTGAAATACGAATTATGATACGATCAACAGGGAATGACGGGACGAATTGAATTTGACATGACGTAATGCAACATAATGTTAATTAACAGTTTTAAATTGCGTAGGTAAATAATATTACCTATGAATTTCAAACAATATTAAAATGAGTTCTAGTTGTGTCAGAATAATAATTATACTTACACTTCATGAGTGATTGTAGTGTGAATATCTATATTTACCCAGTTACATAATTATATCACGAATATGTAGCACTGAAACTATATTAATTTATTTAAACCAAACCACGATGATTCCAGTAGAACAATAAATAAATTGTTGACATAATAACTATGACTATGAACTATGACTGCTGAGCACGAGGTCCTGGGTTCGAATCCCGGGTCGGGCAAAGTGTTACTGGGTTTTTCCATTAGGTAATTCTCAGTAGCAGCACGGAGTCTGGATTTGTGCCCGGTTGATGGCAATAGGCTCGCCCCCTATTACATTGGGACCTAAAACATAACTGGCGAAATGTGGGTGTACTATATGTGCACCTCTGCCTACCCCTTCGGGGAATACAGGCGTGATGTTATGTTATGTGTAATAACTATCTAATATTTGGATATAAGACCCGACTAGCGTTCATCCACAACTGCATCCACGTAGAGCTTGATCACGTCGTTTTCGTATAAAAAAAGTTTCATCGCCTTATAATTTCGTGACTGGGTTGTGGTTTAGCAAATGTATTGTGAGGCAACAAAGATACATACAAAGTATCTTTCGTATTTAAAATGTAAAGGATTGATGACATTAGGTTCGCCCCGTACGACCATCTGTCGAAACCTTCAAAAAGTAGGTTAAGCTCATTTGTATTGGTCGCATCATTAATACTAGGTATCTTATCTGTCTCTTGATGTATTTTTTTGTAAACAAGCAAAAACAAAATACCAAACTTCTTCTGTGAATTGGCACTAAAAGGTCGAACATGTAACTTATCAAGCCGCTATCGATTCCGCAAAAGATAAATAAATAGCGGGAGTGAGTTGCCTACATACTGTAGCATCTATTTACAAATTAGTAATTACCAATTAAAGCCTCCTTTCTCCACAACTAAGTATCGATGTACCTAGATTTATACCTAGGTACATAAATACTTAGTTCTTGTGATTATCACAATCTTTTTTCTTTACGCACGTAGTTTGAAGTTCCCGAAATGTGAAGTAGGTGACGCAAGATTGACGCATATTATGACAAATGAGTTCGATCGAATATTTTGTATAGTGTTTTATCGAATGTTATGTATCATTGTTATTCTGACCTACACTTAATCTGTCTGTTAATTATGGCATTACCGTGTTTCGAGTTCAAACTCCAAAGGCTATCCCCGTCCATTAAAAAACATAGTTTAAGTTATCACTGATAAAGAGAATAGTGGATAGAAAATACAACATTTTCACAATATGAGACTTATGATCACAAAAAGCACAGAAAATACTTCTGATAGAAGAAAAAACTTTATATCGATTTAATTTTGTAATTTCATTTTAAAACTTAAAGAGAGTATTAGGCAGAAAAACTTCACCGTGTTGGCTCTGTGATGATTTCAAATTATGTATTAAACCTTAACTTAATAGTCTTCTTCTGATCTGACTTCTAACAAGACAAGAGTAATAATAATAATAATAAGAATCTTTATTGATCAAAGAATACAATAGTTGTTGCACATTGAACCCTGGCCTCCACACTAGGATTCCCTGTGTCGTGGAGGTCAGTCTCTTTCATCTAAGTTATACAAACAGTATTATGCACAATGATTTGTACTTAAGCAGGTTAAGCTTATACTGTACGTAGGCAGAACGAGCAATAGCACAAGTAGATAATTATTATAAAAATTAAAATTAAAAATTAAAAAAGAGAAACTTGACTTCTGGCATTTTTTAGAGTTGTGATTATGTAGTGTGAGTGTGTGTATGTGTGTTCGTTTGAGTGCGAGTGTGTTTATGTATATGTGTGTGTGCTTGTGTATCCTTTAGGGAGTAATATTGATGAGTTTTTCTGTATTCGGATAATCTAAATCTAACAGCCAATTAGAGATGATTTGTTTACATGTATATGAGTTTTTATCGGAAATGCTCACTTTTGCGTTTATCTTCGAGTACATGTGCGGGCCCATGAAAGCATATGCTCTTTGACCAAAGTTCAGTCTGCAGGGCAGTTTTTCCCATTTTGGTCTTCTTTGTGAACGAGCATCGGTTATTGTTGCAGACCTTGCAGTTTTGTGAAATTTTGACACAATAGAGAATATGTACAGTTGACGGACTGAGAGTACTTTGGACTCTTTATATAGCAGCCGAGAAGGGTATTTGATTTTTCTCCTATACATCGTTTTTAATATAGCTCTTTGTGCGCGCTCCGCAGCGATAAGATGCGTCTTATTTGCTGCTCCCCATGTAATGATGCAGTAGCTTAAGATGGAGTGACACAAAGCATTGTATATCATTTTAAGTGTCGTAACTTCTGCTATTGTTCTTAATTTCTTAAAAATAAGAAGTTAAAAATTAGAGTCTGTTAGTCACACTTAGGTATCATCACTTGCTGAGGCTTGAGGCATACTGGGACAGAATACAGTAAATTCAACTGGTGTTTTAGACTACAACGTTTACGGTGAACAGCTTATGTAGTAACTCTATACGTACATACTACGCCATACAGCTATGAACAAATATTTATCAGTGGAATAACAGTGGATAATTTCCAACTTTTTGCCCTTGACCATTTATCATCGTTTTAACAAATCGATAAGATAACTGTGGTATGAAGAAAAAATATTTTAGAATTAACTGTCAGAAATAAATATATAGTATAACATTTGTTAATACATTTTTTTTCCGAACTTGTCTCTCGCAGTTAGCTCTGAGGGAGCTCTTACTGCTTAACCGGTCATTTGGCGAGACCTGATAAAAGGCCTTCAGCCAGGGTTAATAATTATGTTGGGACAAAGCTATTTATAGTAGTAGTTGTAGTGGGGTGCAAGTAGAGCCACGAGTGACGATACTTAAATACGTCCGGCGCACATTGGACGGTCAACCTCACTACTATCTTGTAGACTGACAAATCTACCTATTTCATATGGCTGTAGGCTAGAAGACCGATACGACAAAGAATAAGAAATACTAGCGTCCGCTGCCTTCAGCAAACGTAAATAGTTCCATAAAATGTGTACATGCAAATAGATCATCTATACCTATCCTTTGGGTATTAACATATATATCGTAGGATAAATGTAACGAGGACAAAGCAATACCTAAAAGTATTTTTAATGTCACGGAACTCGACTTGCCCATTTCTTGCTATCAAAGATTGCTAACTGCGCTATTCTCCCCTATGACAGATATATCTTCTGCGAAAGTACAAACATGTGTATATTATACTACTAACGAGAAAAAAATCCTTTGTTGTAAAGTATTAGGAAAAAAACAATAAAATTATTCCCCTTTCATAAGTCAACAAGCTCTCAGTGAATTCTTTCGTAGCACAAGCACGTTGTTAGTTTAGTTGGAGGGGTTAACAAAGTAGCTGGTAGTGTGCATTCCCCTCTGTTTACCTTTACGTAAGCAAATTATGGAAACGAAATGCTTAGAAACCCCGCAGACCACAATTTGTGTTACAAGGACTCATAATCACACTAATATTATAATGGCGAAAGTTTGTGAGTGTGTTTGTATGTTTGTTACCTCTTCACGCTCAAACGGCCGGACCGATTTTGATGAAATTTCATATGGAGTTAGACACCCGGGATTAACACATAGGCTACTTTATATTCCGAAAATATGTAGTGGGTAACACCGCGGGGCGCAGCTAGTTTGTTATAAACATAACGGTACGCTTGTGTTTGCCGCAGGTGTAGAGGTATAGTACAGTATTTTAAACTGTTTTTTTAGGTACTTTGTGCTGTATCATGGGTGCGTTTTACAAATATAAATATCACATTCACAAACACCCAGACTCGGGATAAACATCCATGGTTCGCGCAAATTTTGGCCCGTGCTGGAATCGAACCCGCAACCCTTAGCGCAGCCACAACGCCAATGAGGTCGTGTTTAAAACACGATGTCAGACCTCAATGTTATTAACACAAGAAGCTATATTATAACATCTGACAGCAATTAAGGACTGCATCTCCAAACGCAGACAGACGGAAATAGGACTATCCATAATGACCCTTGTAGAGCATACTGAAATCCAAATCTAACTAGTCTAAACTATAATAAGGGTTACAGAAATTTAAATGTATGCATTTGCGACACGTTTCCACGCTTTGACGTATGGAGTTCCAATTTGGGACACTCTATTTCTAATTCAGTATGTGCCTTTAGTTTTAAATTTATAAATCCTGAATGAATATTATTATCGTGGTGCTAACTACGTCGAATCATGTTTTTGATTCCAATTATATTGTTTACTGTTTTCATTCCTAAAATGCTACTCGCCTGTGTCTAGACGGTTTAGCATTTAAGCAAGTGGGCCTATACTTTATTAATGTGTAGGAGAAGGTACCATATTTTTGTCAATTAGGTATAACATTTATTCACAACCAAGAGGCTGTGAGATAAAAATTGTCCTGACAAATGTCATGGTAAGCAGTCACAACTATCCCAGTGCTCTTTCTTTTAGCAGGAAGAATAAAACAAAAACAATCTAACCTTTTATACTATCTTTCCTCTCTTAACGATCTAGTAATAATCGTGCCTAACTTAATCGAATAATCATCGTTTTGTTTATACAAATTATTATGTATGATGAGACATCGTATACTATAATGTCTACCCGTCCCATCCATGTAAATGTTACTGCTGATCATAAATCGCGACACCGAACAATCGGGGGTCCTTTAGTCACTGTATAAGAGTATAATCACAGTTATATGAGCGCCATATATAAAGGCTAAAGATACTGGTTTAACTGTATAGTATTATTGTAGGAGTATATTCATTGTTTTATCCTATCCTATTAAAAATTGTACTCATTGAATTCGAATGTTTGTCAGTTCGGTTTGGGCGATATTTGCTATTCAGTACAGTAACCGCACATAAGATTAATATTATTTTATCCTAGTACGAGAACAATTCGATGGATACGAGTGAAATTACGGGCAATGGTAGAGGAGTTTGTACTCGTAATAATGTGATACGTACGATTTTCTTTCCTTGTTAAGGTTTATTTACGAAATGTGAACCAAAACAATGCATGTTTTATTGATACAGGATATTATAAGGGATGCAGTTCTTAATATTGTAATATTTTGCAGATTTTATTCAGGCTGACAATGTGTAGTATACAATTATGGTAGGTAATGACATTTGCATACCTAGTCACTTACTCCTAATCTTGACTATTCGTAAAAGCGTATAAAACTTTTTTTTTATATCGCGTAGTGTGCCTAATAAATACATACTGTAATGTGGATTTGAATAATTGCGTTCATTAATTAATATAATTACCTACTTAGGAATATAAAAATTGTAAACAAGCAATATTTTCAATCTTATCTAATTAGACCAAAGGATATACATTGATATTTGATACTTCGACCACCAGTGTAGGCGCTAAATTTTATCAAAATCACTAAAGCAAATCTCGCAATCGTAAAGATAAATAAAAGGGGCATTTGTGAGTACAGGAAGGAGAATTTGTGAAACATTTATTCAGAATGTGTTCAGGGTCGATAGTACGAAGATAAACCGAGGCAATTTCGAGCAGCCAAGGAGCCGTTAGCTGGTGAAAGCACAGCGACGCAGCGGGTACGGAGTTACTAAGAAAGGGATGTGCCTTGTGACAAGGCCCAAATTAACGAGGCCGGCTCCGCTTGAAATTTACATGGGTATGCATGTTGCGCTCCTAGATAGTACTACTGTACTGGCAACTGGATTTAGTGCCGCAAATAGTTTCGGAACTCCGGATCTAAGCGAGCTACTTGCATAAGGAACTGTAATTAAAGAAGACTCGAATGAACTGTGACCGGGCCTTAATGTATATAGCGCTTTCCTTAATTTGAACGAGCAATGTTCTTACAAACAACCGCTTTATTTATTTTGTTTGTTACTGTTTTAGTTATTTGTAGCGTAGTAAAGCACGTTATGGATGGTCGTGTTTTACATGTAACTTGTACTTTTGACACTGAGCTTGTTGCGTTGTGCAGTTTTGCTTTATTAATTTAGTGTCCATTTCTTCTTAACGTTAACATTTAGATAACGCATATTTACTTTTTAAGATGCCTAGGTTTAGTGCATTTAGGTTTATTTTTACCATTCACAAAATTCACATCGTCCAAATTATTAAAAACAGAAATAATATTGAGACTAATAAGCCAATAATGCCACTAAAACTATAAAGTAAATATTAACACTCCATTATTAAAACTTGCATTATACATCATGTATAGTGTGAATAGAATAAAAGTTGTAAAACTAAGCAAGGGCACCGATATATTGAAATGGCAGTATCTATATTTCTTTAACGTAGTCAATGATCATGAACGAAAATTTCTTGGCGGCGAACAACTCGGCTGGTGGTCACGTACTAGGAACCGATAAAAATAAGTTACATCTATCTGTTAGCAACAAACTTCGGTGCGGGCGATTAAGCAATTCAGCAGGATACGAAAATCGACCAAGTTTAATTAAAATTAACTCGAGTCGCGATTTATCCCGCTATCGGGATGAATCAATAATTTATTCCTTCAGTGCGGGTGAGTGTAGGCTATTTGAGTGCAGTTACAGGATCCAACCTCGCATACTGTAACACATAGCTCCGCAGAGCGCTTAGCACGGAATTCGATTCAACTAATGCCGCCTAATCCTGACCGGTGGCACACAAATGGCACAGGGTGCATTCCGAAAGGCTATGTGCAATTTGCAGTTGGTGATTGATGATAATCCCCGGCGCATCTGTGCGGGCGACAAAACAATGCACTCGCCGCGTCTGCTCCGTGCTAATACAATTTTTCTCAGCGCGTCGATTGTTCTATCAATTTTCCTTGTCATGTACACGGAAGGAGATATTGATATTGTGTGGGCTTTCCTTTCCGTTTGTTTTCTTTATGAGCCTAATGCTTTAACAATGCAATCAATAAGCTCTAAACGTTCAAGTGAAATGAGAAGGAATTGTTTTATATTTGAAGTGAAACTTTGGGGGTATTTTAATGCGCAATAAAAATGTGCTGTTTTATTCTAAATAAATCCCCGTCAGTTCCGGTGTGTAGTGCGGCGGGGCGGAATGGGGAGCGGAAGGTGCGCCTTCGGAAGCAGGATGGTGTAAGATAAAGAGAACATTTCCTATAGCACGTCTTGGGAGATTTAGCAACATTCCGAGACGGCCTCGTTCTTTTAATGTGCCGCTGGCGGAGAGTAATCCACTTTTTATTTTATTTCATAAGAGTCCACATAGTTTTGGACAGGCTTTGTTATATAGCTACTTCGGTTAGGTACTCGCTAGGCAGAATATAAAAAAAAAGTTTATTCTATACTAGGTAGAAAAGTAAGTAGGTATCTATATATTATTATGACTCGCAAGTTTTAATATTTATGCCTCAACAATAAAATCTTTCTATGAGTTATTTATATCGCTTAACTGCTTAGGTATATTATTTAACTGACGCGCACAAATCGTTTACCCTTTCTAATAGCCCCTTGCCAGTTGATTGACTAGGTATATTTATGATGCCACTGGCTAGTTTATTACTGTATATGTATAAACCTAATAATAATTTACTCATTTAATTGTTAGGTATAGTTTTTCATATTCTCATCTCTTCGACACTAGATGTTGATCCCAACTAAGTCGGAGAAGACTAGGTCGACAATGCTGATGTTCAACGTTTATGGCCATTCTGTGAAATGTTCCCACACTCGATACTCAATGTTTATTGCATTCCAAAATTGTGATTTAGATAGTAAATAAGTTAAATATTCAGACGATCATGGACCCTGTCGGACACAGCAATTTACGAGAGAGGAAATATTGTATTTATTTCTATTTAACATTAATTGTTTTAGTGCTGACCATTTATAAACAAACAAATCATCATTGAAATTGATATAATTAAAAAAAATTGGCACAGTCGTTCTAAATTCAGTTTTGATAACGAAAAGTATAAACAGCGCAATCAGTCAACTAATAATCCTAACCCTAACCTAATACATACCATAACCACGAATTACATTAATGACATAACGTCATAACCAATTGTAATAACATAATAATTTGTATCATTTAGCATAATATCTATTAACAGAACGAAATCCGTCCCGTATCCCTTGAACACCGCAAGCATGGGGTTATTAACGGCTATAAGTACCTACTCACTTCGTTGTTAAGCCAAGGTATTAACTAAACGTTACAGCTAACCCGTCATATTATGTGCATTATAATATTAATCTATATCAGGTTACATTATGCATGTAACTGGGGCTAATTCGTACTCAATTCTATGCTTTCCTGGTACTAAAAGTTGCGGGTTTCATTCGTACACTGTTTAGTAATATTTAATATGTATGTGTTTTCTATTGAAGTAAAAAAACACAGTAAATGGTGGAATTCATAAAAAATCTATAAAAAACCTTTTTTATTATAAGGAATATACTAGAAACCGCAAATTATAGCTATTACTGTGAAAATCTCGAGTTCTCATAATTTATAATATCACACACAATTGAGACAAAATTTCGTCGTAAATGTATTTATGGTTTTCTTCGAAATATAATTTGCCTACGAACTACCCCTCCTTTCCTCATTACCTTTATTATTCAGAGTTTACAATCCCTGACAATATTTGTTTCCTCTAATGGAAACTTGAATGCAATTTTCGCTCAAACAAAACCATTATGAACAATTTGCTGCGAAATTAAAGCGAATTTTAAAGTTGAATAGTTGTTCAGACCACTGCGTTGACGACTTATTCTGGACAAGAAACCATTTAAAATTAAGGAATGGTTTATGTCCATTTATTGTCTTCTTAAAATAAAAATGTTGGGCTTATTAATGCGGTGAAGGATCAATACCTGTGAAAGGAAAATGTTTTCATGTAAGTACATAATATTAATCTGAATATTTATGTGATAAGGCATGAACAATGAACATATGGGTTGGTTGAGAAGCTACGATCTACAATACAGGAGTAACAATCACCCGAAGATAATTCAAGTTAAAATAACCAAACCAAGACTATGATTCAGACAGTAGGTACGTTAATCCATCGACCCCAAAGTTATTTGTCGATATGACCTTCTTTACTGGAAGTCAGGAGTCCTTTAAAAGTCCCTAAAAGTCTGACAAATAGTCTAACTGAGCCCTAAGGCCTATAGTATAACACAGTAACTGGTCTGTGTAGTTAAGATTAGTAGCCTTTATGGAGAATAAAAGTAAAAAGACATTATACACGACAATTAATGACAATGCAAGGCAACGTATTAATAAAAGTATACACACGAGTATGCACGACAAATGACAATGCAAGCCAATGTATTAATAAAAAGAACATTAATGTTTTTCTCGGATAATGGTTTTCATTTTCAGAACCCATTGGAGCAGCCAGGATCGACCGGACTTTCACACACCTTCTAATTTCCGCCAGCTTTGTTTATTCTTCTGTGTATTCTGTGGTGTGAGAGCTTACCGCTATTTTGTCACTCAAACTAGTAAATTTCGAAGGTAATAATGGTATTTCATACATTAGAAAATTCCGTTGAGGACAAAGTTCCGAACCCATCGTTATTGTCTATCTTGCCTAAAAATAAAAGTTAGTTGCCACATAGGTACACTAAATAATAATTATAATCTTATTCACTAGGATATCAAACTTGCAAAATCGTATAGAGCTCTAGAAAAAAAAGTGTTTTTGTTAAACGAAGTTTCGAATCCGGACACACATAATGTTACGATTACATTTTTCATAACTCGTATGTAAGTAATACTAAAACGTAGGTCATAGGTATTGATTTTCGATCCTTTCTTCTCCTACAATAGTATAGTAGAGTCTTAAAGGCAGCATCACATTGGCAGCTGGCCATTAGAGATAGCTAGACATTGAATTGCCAGTCATCAATAAACGATCTGTCCGGTCTAAGGTACTACTGATCTAATTTTAGTAGCTCCGAGTACTTCACATTGATAGATGTTTCTCGATTTAATACATCTGCCTCCTCTGCAAGGGAAATAAACGTGATGGCTCAATTGTGTTTAAATATAGGTATATCTACATAATAACTATAAACATGGTGATATTGGTCGGAAAGCGCGACTGGAAAGCGGGAAGTTCTGATTCCCGGGTTGGGCAAGAGTTATGTGGTTTCGCCATTAGGTTGTCTAGCAGCAAATAGTATAATTGAATTTTATTAGCGAGAAATATGGTCGATTTTTTTACAATAGGTTCACCTTATTTAATATTGGGACTAAATGTGGGTGTAAGACCTACTTATACACCACTGCCTCTCTCGGAATAGTCTTGATATTAAATGTTTCTAGCGATAAGGTATCATTGCACACCTATGTTTAGCCAGTTCCATGTAAACGGGGGTTGAGGTTATTGTTATCTACGGGCTTTATTCTAAACCATTGGTTTTGTGATGGAGTTCTCAGTATAACCAACCTAACCAACATTTTACCCCGAATTTTGGTTATTATAGGATCCTCTGAATCGGCAATAGGTAGGCATTTGTTGTTTAGCCGTAAATTCTCAAATATCGTAAATAAACTACTTCTATCTTCTATACAAATAAACAGGTGAAACTAAACATAAGCTTGTAAAAATGAATGTTCGTATGTTTGTCCTCTATGCGCTCTTCAACCATTGATCAGGCTGTGACGAAACTTTGGTATGGTGTTCTGAGGACGAAAGGGCTATATACTTTATCCAAAATCCACGCGAACGGAGTCGCGGGTATCAGCTAGTTTATGTATAAATCAACCTACCGCAACCATACCCTTGCCTGATGTAGACGCCCTCAAGATTCGTCGCTCTTTTGAAAGCGCATAGACGCAGTCAGGTGCGTTGTTCAGTTGTTTTCCAACTTTTTTGGAGGCAAACTTTACAGACAGTATGCCGTGCCCGTGCTAGTCGCACTTTTCATACGCGAAACGTTCATTTGCATTTGTAGTGTTATTCGAAGTGTTTTCGTAATAAACAAATTACAATAGCGTTTTGTTTAGAATTAGAATTAAATAAACTTTCTGAGAATTTCTAAAGGTTTAAGTTACTGTTGGAAAATGTTATTTTAATACAGTTACAATGGTATTGCTTGCTTTCCGCTAATCCAACGGATCTCATTATTAATCGTAACGCATCTGGCAATAAAAGAATCACGGAACAAAATATTACTGCAACCAATGGATAATTGTTTAAAATGAGTTTCACAGTTCAACTGATAGGTATTTTATTCTTGTAGATAAAATAATTTATTACTATCCCTATGTTGTATTTGACGGACTTGGTGAAAACGCTTGTGAGTATAACCGGAATATACAGTAAATCATGTAGATAACACTCACGAAAGTTATTATAGTAAAATTATTTCTAGATTACTTTTTCGTTCTTTTAATCGGAAATAGGTACTCATAAAAGGAAATAATACATACCGTCAATAATACTAGTGTTTACGACAGCACAATGTTATAACAAACACTGGGTTATTCATAGTAAATATTGTTGTTATAACATAACTAAGAATACGATTGTAATGTATGCTTGTATACGAGTTTCCGACGCTGCATGGTTGTAGCATTGATCACTGTCGTATTACGTTCAACCCATGTTTCAGTACTACTTCCGTAATGTATTCTTAGACTTTTTAAACGATAGGTAAACCTATAGATAACATAACATAACATCACGCCTGTATTCCCCGAAGGGGCAGGCAGAGGTGCACATATAGTACACTCACGTTTCGCCAGTTATGTTTTTCCGTCTCCATGTAATAGGGGGCGAGCCTATTGCCATCAACCGGGCATAAATCCAGACTCCGCGCTACTATTAAGAATTACCTAATGGAAAAACCCAGTAACACTTTGCCCGACCCGGGATTCGAACCCAGGACTTCGTGTTCAGCAGTCGAGCTTAGCAACCACTAGACCAACGAGGCAGTTATAGAGGTACCTGTAGATAAAATGTAATAACAGCCTATAATAATTGTCCCAAGACCAACTATTGTTGACCGTTGGACTGTCAAGACAAACCCACCACGCACCAATTTCTTTTCGAACGCGTACTATAAATTACTTATCAGTTGCTTAAAACAGTGAAGAAAAACATCGCCAGGAAGCCGGCACACTCGAGAGATTGTTCAACGGTGTATAAAGCCATGTCAGAGGCCTACAGGCGGTTAAAACTCTGACATCGGATTGTTCATCAACTATACGATAAGAAGAAGATACGTGGAGGCACTCTCCCTACCTACATTGTACATAAATAATCAGATGCTACTGCAGCTACATGTGGCACATTTCAGATTCTTGCATCCAACATCTGCCGTCTTTAGGTATTAATATTACTATTGGTCGCACAGCGTTTAGTCACGTTTATTTCATTATTATAATTCATGACATGAATCCTTACATTTTGTTCGTCCGATTCTTTAAAAATTAGTCCGCTTTTCAAGAATTGGTGCCACTGAAACTTTGAACAATGAAAAATCCCCAAAAAGTTCACAATCAGTCGTGATCTGATTGTTTAAGTACACGATAGGAACAACTTTCTTAGTCTTTATTTTAACGTAGCGAAACCTCTACTGATATTTTTTGATCTTTAGTATCGGTTACAAGTTTGCTAGGCAAGAAAATAAAAATATTTATTAGTTTATATAAACCTAGATTTTAGATATACGTCTTTTCACCGGTTACTTGAAACAAAGACCGTAGCCATGGTTGCGTTATAACCAAAAAGACATTCGTTCATCAACACTTTAATCAATTAAAGACATTATTTAAGGCAATCGAAGAGATCGCTAAATCCATGAGTACTAAACAAATAGGTTCGGTTTAGAAGCGGTAATCTGAGGGCTCCTTCGAGTTTGTGTGCTGTCAGTTGCATGGCTCTACTAGGGTGATTAGTGCCAGTGTACATTGTAGTTAACTGCTTGCACCACGCTCAGATATTTACTACCACCGTTACTAAATTTGGTTATTTATTACGTTGTACTTCAAAATGTATATTATGGTATGGGTTGCATAGGTAAGCATACACGTAAACAGCATTTATTTTAGTCCGTATATAAAGAAAAGGATACTATTTTCTGAAATCCAATTATTAGGTAACTAAGTAACATTCTCTATTATTATGGTTGCACTACCTACTATTGTACCATACATACATACCTTTACAATTTATAGGTAGATACTAGAATACATACCTACATTCAATGACTTATTCAAATAACATTCGAAAAAGTAATGGTGAAAAAGGTTTTCATTTTATCCGAATTCGTAATTTAAAATATTTTATGGTACTGGTACGCATAAAAACTAATAAAAATATAATTTCAATTAAAATTAAGCGAATAGGTACGGGAGACTGTTCCCAATTACAATGAATATACGAGTAGGCGTCAGGCGAGTGACACGCATTGTATAAGTAGAAACATGATAAAGCATTCATTCATCGCGTAATATCATAAATATAACGTTAAGAAGTTTAATAAGAATATACTATAATATATTGAACTTGAAGGTAAAAAAAAAATATGTCTACATTTATTTACCTATAAATGAAAATTAGAGTTAGTGAAATAGAATTTTTGCAACATGTACAATTGTACATATTGTACGTAATACAACATCTTGGATATCTGTCTGTTGTGTGCTTTTCATTGAAAACTTCTTTTTAATTTCTTAGTCTCAGCTGTTTTTTATTCTTTGCTAGGTTTTACAGTCACATTCTGAATGTCAAATATTATAAATTAACATAGTATATAAACGTTATTCTCAGAAAATGACACATCTTACACTTCTGAATCGCATCAAAGTGGACTACGGACTTGCGTCGATAATTATAGAGGATCAATGAATGGGTCAGGCCCAGGATTCGCTGACGTCACAGCTTCGGGAGAGGGTGTAGGATTGTTGACTCACTGCTGCTGACTAGCGTCGTCTTGTGCACTTACTTAGCAATTTATGTCTGTTTGTAGTGTGCAAGCTGCATAAATAGCGGTAAATTTGTATCAGGATAGTTTGTTCTCCAACACGAATATGGGGAGTATTTCAGTGCATAACAAATTGGTAAACTAGAGTTGGAGTTCGTACGTTTGTAACTAACAAAATTAAATTTTAGGTTTCAATTCGAAACTTGATTTGTGCTGATTTTGTTTTGACTTTGTTGGTACAAAGTTTATCTTAATCCTTAATTAATACGCAATGCTATCTAACGCTCGTGGAATACTTTCAATAAACATAGCATCTTTTTTATTATCTCTGATATATAAAAGAGATTATCAGATTATCTATAGCACGATCTTTAACTATGTTGTTCAAATGAAATGTCTTGGTAATTTAGATAAATATCTATTCCAAAACAATATTAAGGCATACCCACTTAAAAACTTAGATGTACCATTGTACCTACATTTAAAACAGTAGCTATTTGTTGTGTCCAGGGGTGTTCTGTAAAACTTGTGCTTTTACAACACCGAACAAAGGAGGCGGTAATAACTCCTCTCCTTACTCCAGCCGTGGATGGCTGAAACAACTCTATAGACTTCTTGGGATGGGAAAGTCCATTGACGTCCAGAAAGGTGTGTAGTTTTGGAAACTTTTCAAAGCGAAACTTTTCTGCACCGCTTCGAAGGAAGTCCTTAGTTATAAAAAATCCTTTGATGTTACACTTTATTTATTTCATTGAGTGTGAATTGTTTGTAGTCATTTGTTATTGAGAATGCCTATATGAAAATATTTGTTTAAATTATCTAATCTGAGAATAAAGAGAATAAAAACAATGTAAGTGGCGAGATATCTACTTTGGATTTGATAAAGCGACAAATAGAAAATTATTTTTATTTACTGTTTTGATTGTGTAATATTAATGGTAATGTTCATTCGATGGCTTCTATAGAAGGGCATCGCTTCATTTCAAAAAGCGTTTTCTGTCTCGATTGCTTAGCGCCAGAAAGCTGAAGGAGTGATAAACGAGTGTTATGCCCGTTGAACTGCAAGTTCAAACCCAATACCACCCCCCATACACCGATGTCTTTTCGAATTCATGTGCATATTATAATTTAGCTACCAGTTGCAAGAAATGGTGAAGAAAAATATCGTGAGGAATCCAGCACACCTGAGAGATTTTTCGACTGTGTGTCAAGCCAACCATACGATCAAAAGAATGCCCGAAAGTACATAGATACAAATACTTTTGTATGTGTAAAACATTATTTCTATCACTTACGGGAATATTAGACATTGAAATAAAACTAGGTTTATGGAACGTTTTTAAAAAACCGCGATAAAATCCGTAAACCTATTTTTATTTCATTAAAATATTAAGTTATCGTTAGTTGGGCCAGAATTACTTAGTTTCAATTTTAAAACCTCACAAGGATTTTTTGGTTCGTATACGATACAAATGTTTGCGGATTACACAAATATTGGTCTGTGCGCTACTCAAAGTCGGCCAACCTATGCGCCAAGCACTTGGCCAATATGCCAATCGGGTCGCCATTGTAGTTTAAGTGTTTGCCATACAATCCCAACTTTACTCATCCCTTTTCAAGAAACGTGCAAACACAACAACATCAATGCATTTTATTAACAATTCTGTATCATAAAGTAGTACCTACAGTAAAAGTTGGGAACAGCAATAATATCCGAGTGTGGAAGACGTTACGTTATTGCGTTATAAAACTATAAGAATCCCTCGTGCCGAGTGGACTTGGACCGGTTTGGTTTAACTTGTGAACGATTCGCAACTATGAACCCTGTGTTTGACGACCTGATTGGCGCAGAGGCTAAGCGATTGGACTTCAGCGCTATAGGTTGTGGTTTCGATTTTCGCACGGGACAAAAAATTGTGTGATCCGTAGGTGTTTGTCCTGAGTCTGGGTGTTTGTATGTGATAATTCATGTTTGTGAAATGCACCCACGCTACAGGGGAAATCCTAGTATGGGGAGACATTTAAAAAAAACACAGTAACGTCAGATGTTCTCCTCTAAACATCACTGGTCATTAATTTTATATTCCATCTTGAAATCACTCTTATCATACAAAGTCTAAGTATTTACTATCGTTCAACTTTGATATTATGTTTACCTCACTTCAGTTTCTAATAAAAAGTTAGCCAATTTAAAACTTAAATTTTGTACTTTTATATTGGGAAAGAAACTTTAACTAAGCCATTTAGTTTTAAAACTGAAACAAAACAAGAACGAAACATCGAGTCAGTATTTGAATATTTTCTGTGAACGTATTTAAATACTTACCTTTGTTCTTCAGACGATAAAGCCTTAAGAAACATATACCTATGTACCTCAGTTTACGGTCAGCCCCCTTACCATGAACTTTTAAGCAGGACAGTTTCCACCGCGGAAGCAAGATGCAATACTATACTGCACGTAGCGGCGTCTCGCTTTCATAAAGGAAAATGGCCTGCTTTAAGAGTCCATGGTAAGGTGGCAGTTATACAAATACCTATGAAAACCGTGCTGAAATGGCCTCAACTAGTTGCCCAGAAGACTAAAACTCTAAACAAATCACCGTCCCACTAAATAAGTATGTATTATCATTGAATTAGCTTCTTAGATAAGAGATAAGAGTATATAACTTTAGTTAAAGGTAAGCATAACATAACATCACGCCGTTACTCTCCGAAGGGGTACAGATATACCTATATATCCACATTTCGCTAGTTATGTAAAAGAGGGCAAGAACATTCACCTTTTACCATCAACCGGGCACAAATTCAGACTCCGCTCTTGCTTCTGCTAGAACGCTTTTAATAATGAAAAAACACTATAACACTGCCCGACCCGGAATTCAAACCCAGGATCTCACGCTTAGCAGGCTGCTCAATAGACCAACGATTTAGTTAAAGGTATATATTATACTCTTATTTAAACAAGGATACCTATGTATTACGTAGGTATTTGTTTCTTTTGACGTAGCTGGTACATACTTATGCAACTTGGCAACATGACGCCAAAACTTAAAGGCGTCTACGTAGCTAATGCGTCACTACGCCAGTCAAACTAATCGGCGCGTCAAACACGTTGTTATCTGCTGTATCAGTAAGAAAATACAGTAAACACTCCACTTCAAAGCCTCCGTAATTCGATTACACCAATAGCTACAAATCGTATCAACACTAAGACGATTGAATCACCAAACACACTAGTTTCAATCTCCATAGATACCTCAAAAGGGTTAACTGAATGTTGTTGGAGTTACCTATTACATTCGCATCAGTGTTCCAGTGTTTACGCCTCGATCCTGATCCATGGAATTAACAATAGTCTATTAATTTAGTGGAACGCTGGTCTCAGATGGTGTGTGCCGGCCGTCCATTACGACGCAAAGCTGAGGATAACTCTATAATATTGCAACGCATTGCGCGATAATGCTGTGCATATTACTTGTCATTAGGCACAAGCCAGGTAGATCCGGTAATTAGTTTGCCCAATGAGGGTATAATTGTTCGTAGTGCATTAGTTAGGGGATGTTGAATGAATACCGGTGATAGGGGCTATCGTAGCTGAACATTTTAATGAGAAGCAAATATTGGATCGTGTTTCATTAATACATGTAACACGTTCTAAAACGACCAATTCATTTGTATTCTAAAAGAGCCGTGGGATGCTGATGATGAAATATCGATCTGACATTTTAAATATGAAGCTGCATTTGTTTGCTTAAAACAGTAGTTCAAACATAATTTGAATACTTAAGATACTGGAAGAAGCAAAGTAATAGCTCGTCAAAAAAAGTTAAAACAAACAATGTACGGAAACACTTTCTGCAAGAAATCCAACTACCTACTCACGCCCAAACAACCCTACCCACGCTAAGTGATACGTTAAAATGTCAAGTGTGCCAAGTAGATACATATTTTATATTGTTAAAATAAAAAAACAGGAGCACTTCTTTACTGGAGTCTCGAGCCGCATCAGTATTCCGTGCGCCGTTCGACGGGAGGAAACAAATTCCCAAAATTGAATTTTCGGAAACGAGTTGAATGCGACACGGCACTGGGTATACAAACTCGAAAAACGAAACGAGATTTTTATCATTTTAACAATGAATTGTATGATTGTTTGACGACAAATCCGGCATTTGTAGAGTACAGGTTTTTGGTTAGCTTTTTGTTTTAGGAATTTGATAGATAATTTGAGTATTTTTTTTTAAATTTCAGCCGTGTGCAATGTGTATATTTTCCACTAAAATGTATTGAATAATAACATTATATTTGTAATTTATTAATTACAAAAACATAGCCCTTCTTAAGGCATAGTCGGGTATTGACTGATTGACTAAGTCTCCATAAACATAAGAATAAGTAGAAACACTGATGAAATATGAATTTAGACTCAATCAATTATGCATCCTGTGTCGCATAAAAAACCCAAATCAAATCAATAAACAGCGCCCTTGGTGTTTGAAAGAAAAACGCATTAGAATGCTATCTTTAGATCTACAAAACAGTCCAGCAACAAGACGAAGATGAATTAAGGCTTACAACTGCCCCCGCATGTCTACGCAACGGTAACTCCGCAACGATAATGACGTCACCCTTAAGACATAAATACTACGTCATTATCGTTACAGTGATTTATAGCTGTAAAGGTATAACACTGATGTGGTAATCATAAATTCCTACAGATAATACCTGACGTCACCCTTAAGACGTAAATACTAAAGGGGAACTTTGAATTCAATGCATGCCAGCAGCGACACGGTAGCTCAGTTGGTAGAGCTGCGCCACGGTACGGTGAAGGTCCCGGGTACAAGTCCCGCTCGAGTCCATCATTTTTCCAATTTCCTTTATCAATTTAGATACATTTCACAGATTACAAATCAGTAGTACTACTTAGATTACGAATGGAAACTACCAATGAGTCGACCTTCTTATTTTTACGTACGCACTGTAATCTGTGATAAACATCTGATAAACCACTGAAACATAAACCATGGTTAAGTGGAGCGATGATTAGGAACAAACCGGTAAGCAACAGTGGGAAAAGAAGAGACCTATTGTAGAGTTACTGATTTGTGTCGATTCAGTTTCAAGAGTGCGTGTGAACCATCCCTTAAACATAAAAATCACGTTCTCTTTATTTTTTGCTAAAATTAATCATTAAGGGCTTAAACAAACGTCCTTGAATAACTTGATTTAAAAAAATATCGTTAACTTCAGAACAAAATTCCAGACAACGGTCCCTTGCGTAAATATCCAGACTTTTAACCACTTCAGCAATCAATTAAACTTTATTTGCCTTTTTTCGTATCTGCATATTCTAGACATCTTGCTTGCTTCAACTACGACAGTTAATTTATAACTGTACTTTACAATAATGTTTCCTATTCTGTAGCATGCCAAGCCTACAGCGTACTGTGCGCGTTATTAAATAAAATAAGACATAGGTGACCTAAAAACTAAACTTGAAGATAAGTGGGATCGTGGACATCAATAAGGCCCCGTTAGAAGTTTCATATCTCTGGTTGAATGCGAAGATTTGCTTGCTCAGCTCAGATGCGCTCCGCTATTGCCTACATATATTCAGAACTTAGTTTGCATGTGCTGTTCTCGCTAACGATTTTTCGTGTTCCGTAGTTGTTCTTTCGTAAGCACTGCAAGTCTGCAACACGAATTTGTGACTTTGATAACCTTTTAGATAGGATAGGTTGTTTGTTATTGTGGTTTCAGATAATAAAAAAAAATTGGAGTACAAACAATATTTTGGTAATTTTTGGGTTTGCATTTTTTGGTAATGATTATATTTTGAAGTCTATTAACATAGGAGTGGATAAAAGACTTGACAGCACCTCATTACCTTTAGGGATTACTGGCGTAAATATAGAAGGTATAATAATGTTTGTCTGTGTAAGGCCTGCATCAAACACATGTATGTAAATTAAAGAGCAAAACCTTTAACGTAAAAAGTTTTGAAAACTAAAATGGTGCCAAGTTTAACTCTTAACGTGTAAAAAGTTTGCCACTTAGGTTCTTATTTCAGTGAATACGACATTAAATATCATTTTGTGCTACTATGTAGGTATTTTAGTATTAACTTCAGCCAGCTTGTCCACAATAAGTCGTGTTATAAGACTGATTTTGATACAATGAGGTTGAAAGAGACCCGAAACGGTTTCCGTTTATAGCTCTGTGGGGAGCAAGACCGATTCTTGACATGCATCCATTAAGTTCTGGCAAATCAGATGTAGAGCGAATACTTTCCCGATAACAAAGGCTTTGAAAACAATATTTCATATAATTTAAATCAAAACATTAACGAAATATGGTATATTTATATGATATAAATATATAAAAAAACATAACATCATGCCTGTATTCCCCGAAGTGGTAGGCAAAGGTGCACATATAGTACCTACACCTTCTTTATATTTTAATACATATATTTCAATGCTTAAATATGATTGGCATTGCTGGGTTCAGGATTTAGGTAACATTTCCGACTCGAATGTTCGTAGTATCTGTGTCAGTATACCGGGTTAAATGAAGTCCGAGCGAATAAAAAACCGTCGAATTAATAATCAAGTTAGGCTAATTAAGCGATGGATGGAAGTTACAATTAGATTTTTTACCAGAATTGTGCTCTACTCTGAACGAAAAGTCATTTTACGAAGCGAAAGTTTCTATTGCATCACAAAATTGACAGCGCGTTAAGAGGGCTAATAATTGAGACTATTTTTTTTTACTTCCTTTACTTGAATACTCGGAATTTATACAAATTACGCTACATAAGTAAAAAAACAACACAACGTGTGGGAAAGTTGTGATTTTTACTCCATTCTATCTTAATAATAATAATTATCATCATGATAATCAGCCGGAAGACGTCCACTATGGAACAAAAGCCTCCCCTTTAGAACGCCTCTATGAACGAAAACTTGCCATTTGCTTGATAATAATTATAATGTTATTAATTATGCTAATATAATAACTCCATGTAACATAAAATCGATCTGTCAGCAGGTTAGAATCGGGGTGTCCAGATGTCCAGACGCCAGGATGTGCCATACTATAGTTTAGTTTATTAGGTGGTAAGCTAAGCAAAGAATAATCCACTTACCTCGTTCATCCGTCGGCCGTCTCCCCAAATAGTGGGATTAGTAATCATCATTAGCCGGAACACGTTCACTGTTGAACAAAGGCCTCCCCCTTGGAGTAGGGAGGTGGGTGTTGCCATAACCCCAAGTCGCTGCAGTATTGTTAGTGAAGTTACAGAAGACGCTGCTGCCAATGTTCTGGATTTTCCCTTAGTCGCCTCTTACGGTACCCACGGGAGGAAAGAGGGTGGTCAATTCTAGGCCGGATACCACTCGGCAAAGGATTATATTGGTAGTATAGTGGTCAGTATCCCCGCCTGTCGGGGTTAATAACATTAATGTAATATTGCAATAAATCTATTATTTTAAACAATACTATCTAAAAATACGGATTGAATGAAGCTGTGTAATAGACTGGCGATCATCGTCTTTTTGTAACGTTAATCCGAAGAATAATATTTTTGTTGATGATAAAGATTCCGGATCGGATTAAGGGTTTTTAATAACAATATAATCTTATTATAATTGTCCCTATAAAGCCTAATTAAAAAGGGTAATTTTTTATACAGAAAATTTATGGATATTGCTTAGGTCAAGTTACTATAGTACCTATTTTTGTTGTTTTTATTTTTCATCATTCGTTTTTCAAAAAGTCGTGGTGGCCTAAACACATTCAATACTCATCGAAGATAGTGATCAAATCATACTAATTGTCTATATCAAACAAAGTAGGTAAGTATTTATAGTCTATATTTAACATTTCTATGTAGTGACACTGCTGACACATCAATGAGATTTGAGAAACAAAATCTTATATTCCTCTTTTTTGCTAGCATTCTATTTGAAACCTTATCTATTGGTAATTTGTATTGCATTGTTCCACTCTTAAAGAAAAGGATTTATCCGTTCGAATGAACTTATTTAATCTTATTTAAGTATTCAGAGGGACAAGAAAAAATCAAGGTATTAAGTACGACTTCAAGTCGCGGATAAGTCGGCACGGGCATTAAATTCTAGTCTTTGTGCAATTTACCTACTGCAGCTAAGGGGATAATGCTCCGAAAGTAATTTCACAGTTTAGTTCTTAGTGGGAATACGTGAGGATATTAGTGAGATAGGTTGAAGGTTATTTAATGTTTTCTGATCAAACGCAACCTTAGTATTATTCGGTGGGTCCATTATATTATTTGAATATATATTATATAATACTAGCTGTTGCCCGTGACTTCGTCCGCGTGAATTTCGTGGTATGAAAAATAGATGTTGGCCGATTCTCAGACCTACTCAATACGCTCACAAAATTTCATGACAATCGGTCTAGCCGTTTTGGAGGAGTATGGGAACAAAAACTGTGACACGAAAATTTTATATATATAGATAATTATATTATTTTACCAAAATAACTATCACAGTTTTACTTAGAAGCATCATGATGAACCCCAGGCTGGTCGGATTTTGGTGGTGACTACCTACAAGACTGACATTGTTAGTAGCCCATAAATAAATAAAGAATTTTAGAACATCAGACAGCTGATACACTCTGATAGAAATAAATTTACAACGCATTACGTATAGATATATACAATGATTTAGCTAAAAAAAAGGGCGTTGCTCCATTACAAACTCTTCAGGTGTAAAATCCCCAGTGCTCTTAGAAATAATATGTAAAGGTGTTATCTTCAGTATACCTATATAATTATTCGTATATCCGGTCGAGCCAAAAAGTACCTTGTATTACTTTCCTCCAGCACTACCATTTTTTTTTAAAACGTCGCCCCACAGTAATTTCTCCTGTGTCGTGGGTGCGTTTCACAAACATGAAATATCACATACACAAACACCCAGACTCGGGACAAACATCTGTGGTTCGCAACAAAGTTAGCCACTGCGCCAATCAAGTCGTCGAATTGGTAGTTGATTGAATATACAAATCATTTAAAATCCGTCCTGTAATCTAATTTTAACAAATTGCATTTCCCTCAACTTCGCCTTACATAAACTTCTAATTCGTCGCACAATTTAACTTACTGGCCAGATAAATTTCTCCGTATACCTATATAGTTAAAATCTGACCGCGAATGGCGGAACTATGTTCACAAATTGATATTCAACCAGCAATGCACGGCCGGCGTGCGTCGAAATATAAACACAGCTTACGCTGGCTTATTCCAAACTGAACTTTGGTTTCCGATTCATAAATGCTGCTGGGAATTTCATTACAGTACATGCTCTTACAGTCTGATTAGACTTTATGTTGTATTTAAATTTAAGATGTTCTCTCTGTATTTCAAATATGCCAAATCATTATAATATTATGTATTATAACACTTATGCTTTGATACTATAAGTTAGGTCTAAAGGAAAAAAAATATTATACAAAATAATGAGAATGAAATACTTCAGTGGTTTTTAAAACATAACATAATATCACTATAGGCAGAGGTGACTGCAGAGAACACCCACATTTCGCCAGCTATGTTAGCCACCCCCAATAGGGGGCGAGCCTATTGCCGTCAACCGGGCACAAGTCCAGATTCCATGCTATTACTGAGAATTACCTAATGGCAAAACCCAGTAACACTTGGCCCGACCCGGTGCTCGAACCTGGTACCTCATGCTCTGCAGTCGCGCTTAGCGACCACTACACCAACCATGTTCTTATTTATGGAATTAATTGTATAACTTTAGTTGCGCTATGTTCGTTGATTTTATGATGAATGCTTTGTGTACTTAATATAAAACTATAATTGTTTGAACGTTCTGAAATCTCTTAACCGATATTGACCACACAATTATACCTCTAGGAAAACGCAGACTAGTGTTTATCCTCGATCAAGACGTGTGGTTTAACATTAGGTATTAACACAGGAACCATAACACCAGCGCGTGTTGTTACATACAAACATAAGTAGAGTAATACAACTTATCATTATTCAGCGCAGTACAGCAATATCTGAGCCAGTATTTTTACCACACAAAGCTCCAAGAAATACGCCGTTATTGTTTTGCTCTTACTTGGCATGGGGTAAACCATAAAGGCTTAGAAATGTGTGTACTAAACATATCAACGTCTTTAGTAGACAGCTAAATGAGCAACGCACAAAAAGGCTCGACATTTTACAAGAGAATTAATTAAAAAGGAAATAGAATCGTTTCGCTAAAACAAATTAATTCCAAGGAATGCCACGACGCCCCACGCTGTTAGATTATAAAATTATTTGTCAAACACATTCGAAACTTGACAAGCTTGTTCACTGCTCACACTATAACTGCCTACGAATTTTAATTACAACACACTAAACGACGCAAGTAATTAGGAAAATTACAGCACGTACGTTAGCTTATGGTCTTAAAAGTTATAATAGAAAGAGCACTTTGTCATGTCAAGCTTTTAGCAGCCTCTTTAATTTCTCTTTGTGCAGTAAATTAAGACATTAAATCGTTTACGTCAAGGTATAATGAGAGAGATGTAAATGAATCAGGACCTACTTTTACGTACAATATGCGCTTAATTAATTGATGTTATAAGACTTTACTGGACTGTTATACTTCACATTTAATTGTACACGTGTTTTGTAGGAGCTAGAGCGCATAATAGAATAGCTTATAACATTTGAGAATACTTCTTCAGATGAAATGATACCAAAAACATAACTAGAACAAAGCTTGAGTACTTTTAAGTAATTAGTAACCGCGATGGCGTAATTAAATGAATTAAAATACAAAACGAAATAATAAGGGGAAAATACACGTCGTAATATAATACTATTAATTAAAATGTTGAATCTCTCTCAAATAAAATTAGGAGATGGCTAGAAATAAAGTCTTTATTATGATTCCATTTGGAACGAGTTTAATGATTTTAGTAGAAAGCCTCTTAAATTCGAATTTAAGCCCTTGAAACCACACATTTTAAACAGTAAGTTTTTAAATAAATAAGACATTAAAGCGCTTTGATAAATTATTTCTGTAGTAACATCTACTTAATGTATGAAACTTACAGCGAAACCTACTCGTACCTATTGTGCCTAACTAATACTTTTAAGTTTATATTTTCTATGGCTTACCGCACCGTACCACGAGATGTGACCCAAAATATCTGATTTCTGATTTTGCTATAATCTGACTTCTAAGCCTACTCTAAACCCAAAGTCAAGTTACTTAGTTTTACTAGGCATTATCCACACTAAGCCTCTTCATTGGGCCATTGTGCGTGGTGTTTCTTTCTTTACTCCAACCATCCCACCTCATCTCAAAAGGCGAGCAGCCTTTTCAGGTTGCTACAAACTACCGGTAATGATTACGAACCCAGTCTTCTTTACTATGATAACTTTCGTGATTGTTAACCATATTATTTACTGTATATTCCGGTTGAACTCATGGGTGTATTCGGGAATGTCCGACTAGTTTCGAACTCGAACGGAGCCCTTATTCATGAGCTGGTTACGCGGCAGAGTTGCGTGCCAGTGGGGAGTTCGGCTGAAATATACAGTAAACCCAGTCTTATATAATGTAGGAGTAAAAAAGGGTTTTTTATTTTACTAATATTTTGGTCATTTCTGCGTAAGGGTTTTATTATTCTTTTTTTTTTTTATTTATTTATTTATAAAGGTACATGATATTTTTATGACATACATTAGTTGTCCAACAAAACTATAGACATAGTTTGTCTGTTGGATCTTGTTACTTACTAGATTAAACATAAATATATATATATATAAAGAACTATGTATATATATTAAACTATATAATATTAATTAGGAAGTATGCTTGCACATTGAGGTATTTATGGTAGTGTGTTGACTAAATAGTTTTTAAGTTTATTCTTATATTTACATTTAGTTTTTTCGTCCCTGACATAGGGAGGTAAGCTATTTAGTATATCTTCTATACCTACATAGTATTATTTTTAAAATTAGGTCCTTTCCATCCTAAATATGCATTATGATTAAAAGCTTAATATGGTCTTTCTCGAGATGTTTTGAAAACCAGGCGAATAAAGTTCGATCTAAACGATCGGCATCCCACTTTCGATATTTTAAGGAATTTGTCAAAGCCGCCGATTTCAAAGAGCAAGTTAGTCAAAAGCTGACGCGATAATCCAATTCTTGGCGAGTACGGTGGCTTCACGACTTGACTCAAAAAGAAAATACGTCATTAATGGTTTTAGCATAAATTAATTATTTTCTGTAAAGTAATCGTTCAATGCACATTTTTTAATTAAAAACATTCGCTTCTTACGAGAACTTTAGACTTAGCCATTAACATTTCAAAAATTAATGACGCCAGTTATATGTAGTAAAATCAGTACCTAACACTGGGTGCAGAATGCAAAAGCATTGTGTCTGTAGTCCTTGTATCACGGGCTGAGTCGTAGCCCAGATTCAATTTTAAAAATTTGCTCCACTCGCCGCTCGCATCCTGAATATCAATGAGTTAAAGTTATGAGTACTGTTTTCTAAGTATTGTTCAGAGCGTTATTTTAATCTATGGCGTAAGTTTATGAAATTTTATTAAAAAATACTCAATAAATTCTGTTTATGAAAATTTGGATAGTACTGTAGGACCTACCGACTGTATTGTTGGTGCGTTCTATTTGGGATATCTTGTTATAAATAAAACTGTATTTTCCTTCAAAAAATTGATTTTATCTTAGTAAAAACTGGTCACTGGTCAGTGTCCACAATGAACAATAACATTGTTTATATTTTCACTTTTTATTAACTAAACTAGCTGCGCCCCGCGGTATTACCCGCTACTTTTTTTCGGGATAAAAAGCTTGTGTGTTAATCCAGGGTGTCAGCTACCTCCATACGGAAATTCATCAAAATCGGTCTAGCTGTTTGTGCGTGAAGAGGTAGCAAACATACTCACAAACTTTCGCCTTTATAATATTAGTGTGATTAACTCTTAATTCATCTACTTTAATACTCAACAAACAAATCGTCAAATAAAAACCATTCAACAAAATTGCTTTAACAAAAGCAAAAACCATTTCAAATAATATCTTCAATTTAAAGCTTACATTGATTCACACCGAAAACAACGTATGAAACAAACGTCCGAAAATCGCAGCGCTATCAAAATCTTCATACGTTTCAGTCAATAATACGCTGCTGTCTGGCACGGTATTCGCACATAGCGCCAACGGAAATTGAATGCGAACTATCGAGTATGGACAGTGCTGACATGATGCCGATGGACATACTACATTCGACTGACGTATCTGTCCATCAGGCCTTAACAAAGACAGTCATCTAGCGTCCGAAACATCAAAGACTCGTTGACATGTTTCAATTATAAACGTGAGTCGGTCGCAATTGCGTTATAACGGTTATAGTCGTGTAGCGTTTCGTGGATTGGGTTTTCACTAACTCCATTGTTTTGTTTGGATTGGACAAAGGAATGTTAAATAGTTTTTTTATTTGCTGAAAGTAATATGCCTTGTCGTTATTGTATTTTTTTAATACTGTTGTAGTTAAACATTTCAATGTTCTTTATTCAAATTAATATAATATTCACTTGGAAGTACAGTTTAGGACATTGAACTATCGACTTGTAAAAGTGTTCCCAAAATATTTTTTCTCAATATGAATAATGTCGGCAGAAACTTTTGTTTGGATTATTTTATGATCTTGTCTAGTATTAATTAGCGTCGACAAACATCATTAAACTTTTCTTTTCATAGACATACCTTATACATAATTTGTTTTGGGATTTTAAACTAAAATCAACTCAGTTCAGTTAGTATTTAAGTTTGATATTGAAATAATACTCTGACACATTAATTAAGTAACATTCTGTTGGTATTCCGGAATTGGCTGTGAGAGGCTTATGCGATAAATTTCCATGTATACCATAAATTTCATTAAACTTTTAAGCAAAAATTATTACCTGAATGCCTGCTCTGGTATTAAAGGCTCATAAAACGTACACACCCTTAGCTATTAGATTTTTGCTCGCAGTTTGTATTTGTTAATGGGTCCCTAAATAGATCTTCAGATATTTTGTTTCTAATATTAACTGAAGGTTAAAAATAAAAAACAATGATACTATAAACCGAACACTTTTATTTAGATTTTGTGATTTGCGTTATAGAAGAAACTTAACACGGTTGTCATTATCATCATCAGCCTGAAGACGTCCACTGTTGAACAAAGACCTCCCCCTTAGAACGCCACAATGAACTACAATACTTCTGTATATTATGAATGTAAAAATTAGGAGCCTATTGTCTTAATATTTTTTTTCATTGGCATCTCATTCTTATAACTACGCTTTGAAATTGTCAGGTTTAATTTTATAAAACGTATAAAACTCATTAATTTCAAGACTTATGAACTTCAAAAACAAGTTAAGCTACTTAAATTAATATGTTGCTCTCTATATAAGTGATCTCGGCCGCTAATAGGCATCTTCGGAAAGTTTCCTACAAAAGCAGAAAAGTTTTGTCGGAAGCCACGTATCTAAGTAGCGAAAGATTCCCCGACTATCACAAACTTTCAATAATCTCGGTAAGTCGATTGTAGCGAAACTTATTTTGGAAGACGACTGCGTGTAGCCGTTTTAGATAAAGCAACATCTGGTTTATAGAGTTCCTTCAACATATATTTTGTTATTTTCACGCTCATTTTCCCGACGATGTGAGTAGAAGTTTTAGCGTTCTTCTTCTTTGGTGTCTATCATATGATATGTTTATAGCGTATATCATTTTTATCTGGTAAAACTAAGGGTAAAGGTAAGGTTTATTGACTGGCCTAGATTTTAGTTAGGCACTTGCGTTTCTACTTGTTTTTTAAAGGTTAACTACATTTTTGCTAATTTTTCTGACCTAAATATTACCTGCATTTTTAGTTTCAGGAACGCGAACCTACTTTTTAACCGAGGTGACGGCTCGGGGCTCTAAAACAAATCTAATATCAAGAACATTATTTATTACAACTATAACACATGCGAAATATGTTAGCCTAGTACATTATAACTTGAGTAATTCTCGATCAATCATCTAGTTGCACACGTGTACACTACGCTCAGACTAACAGACTTACAACGGATTAACATAAATAATATCCTTAGTGAGAGAACTATGCAATGCTTTGGGGAATAAACAAAATTTTCTCATTAGTCTGGTAGTAACTAACTCGCAATGACGTGCTTATCTTATGTTTTATTAAGTCCTAGTAGTTTTGAGTTTCTGTTTAAAAAATTAACAGATTTGGCTGGGCTTACAAATTATATCCTAGACTAGACTCGTCTCCCATTTATATTTAATCTCATTTATTTATTTATTCTGTCTGTCATTTGGGGGGGGGGGTTGCAATAATCCCCACGCTTGGCAAGCGGCTTGGGGATCGCAGTATTGGTGGTTAAGTTACAGAAGACGCTGCTGCCCATCTACTGGATTTTTTCCCTTAGTCGCCTTTTACGACACCCACGGGAGGAGAGGGGGTGGTCAATTCTAAGTCGGATATCACACGGCACGAATTGGCAAGCTGTCGTTCTTTGTGGCGTTCTAAGGGGGAGGCCTTTGTTCAGCAGTGGACGTCTTCCGGCTGATGATGATGATTTATTTATTTACTTTAATTAAACGGTGTACACCAATAACATAATTAAAGATTCTGATCTGATTCTAACTAGTATGTTGTAATTGGCTTGTTCATTTGTATTTAAATTTTAAAATTATTGCATTTCATCTTCCATCTAATTAATCTCTACAAAGCAAGTTGCAGGTATTTGGTATTAATAGAATGAATATTTTCTACAATTCCCTGCGAATATAGATAGCGTAAATACGACGTAACATTATGCTTACAATTGGAAAAAATATATTGAAAATACAAGACAATTTTACTTATAAAATTGTGCTATCAGTGTTCCAAACAAAATGAAACAGAATCTACCTCCGTGTTTACATATTTTAGCTCACGACTACAACATTACACCTTGAGCTCTCCTTAATAAAGATACACATTCAGAAAAAAATATGCATATACATAATTTTGCTGTCTCCTATCATAGTAAAATCTACTAGTTATTTTCATTCAAAATTGACTCTAGACTTGTCACAGCTACGTTTGTAAAAGAAAGTTTTGTATTATAAATGCAAAAATAATATTAATTTTAAGTAGAAAATAAGCATGTTTTCATACTAGTGATAACATCTGTCCACTCTCCTCTAGCAGAGGAAGCAGCGTCAAATGAAATCTTTTATAACGATCAGTTCATTTAAAAAGATGATTATCTCTGTATGAAGGAATTTCAGAACTGTGTTGTGACAAGGTTTTTGTTATGAGTGGCGGGTTTTAAAGTGGTGTGTGCATTTCCTGCACATTTTAGATTTTAAATCGAAATAATATTTTTTTGTGAATTTTATTCAAACTCTTAAAATTATAATAGACAATAATATGTCTAAAAGTATAGATACGTCGTATGCTAACAAAATTGACGAGAAAAGTATTCCAAACTATGATTCCGAAGCGCAATAGTATTATGTCAAATCGGACTACAATTGTACTACTCAAGAGCACTACTGTAGTACTATACCTAGTGTAGTAACATTTTGAAATATCATTGAAAATAGCTCATTACAATGCGTCAAATGCATTATTTCTCAATACTGTTGTGTTGTCATACAAATACGCAAAACAAATACAAATCATTAATTATCATTATAATATCACATGTGCACATTATTAATCACACAGTCATAATTTCTAGAATATTATTTAATAATCCCTGTTTGTCTCCAAACATCTGGTTGTAACACGGAAGAGGAAATATTGCGATTGGAAATTGCTTCGACGTCAATTACCTATATTACGAAATGACTGCGTAACAAAATATGGGCCCAAGGATCAATAATATTGATTTGATTGTACGTTTGTATTATGTGAGTGACTTGCCAACCTCGCAATTTGAGTCATTTTAAAGGTATAACAATGGGATAATGATCCGTGATTTTTTTAGGAAATTAAAAATATTATACAGAAATATCAACCAGACTAAATATCTGGAAAGCGAAAATCGTAACGAAAAGGAACTAGCGTTGATAAAACATCGCACCCTTGGACTGAAAATTACCTTACTCAAAGTTCGTGTAACTTACTATTTCTCATAAACTGTCTTTAATAAAACCTACTCAAACCCCTGTGGAAAAAAGATACCGAATTATTAGTAAAATAGGAATTTTATTTATAGATCGTTGTGTTTTTTCCTTATAGAGGGCTTTATAAAGTCCTAAACTGGGCTTTATATAGAAAAATCTAAATACAGAAAAGTTGAGTTAGTTCACTTTCATATGCGAGGTTCACTTTATGTTGACGGTGCCGAACCTTCTAAATCAAGTATTAAAATCGTGCATCAAGGTAGGCTGTCTATATAATCAGATAGCACCTACAGGCAGGTATCCTAGACCACAAAAAAATATATTTTTGCTTATAAATATTTATAGTGACATTCAATTTTGTACTTCGAATACTTCTTCTAAAAAAGTGTACTTTTCACTTATGATATTCGGTAGTGTTGTAGAACGACACAGCACTGAACAAACCGGATTTTCAATTTCCTTTCCGGGCCAAACACTTTCCTTGTGAGAGAGCATTTTTTATACTTTCACTGTGTACGTATTAGGCGGTATGCACACGGCGCTTTTGCTAACCGACACGTTTATGCGACAAAAGTATTAAATAAAAAATATTAAATAAAAAATCAACTCCAGCACAATACTCAACTATAAGCATCCCGATAATTTAGTCTTTAATTTCATTTGTAGTCATTTCTGAGTCATGGGTGCGTTTCACAGCCATGAAATTATAAATTATTCATTAACACCAAGACTCGGGACAAACATGCGTGCTCCCATCCAACCCGCATCCTTACAGGCACCAGTCCAATCACATACCCACTTCACCAATCAGGCCTTCAATAACTAGGATACCACAAAGCTTCTTAATACCAGTCATTTAACAATCCTAACTGATCCTCAAACACTCAACGAACGCGAGCTTTAGCTGGATTTCAGGCTACTTTTATTTGTTTTTATCACTTTATACCTTTAAAAACAGTCTACAAAAACCTTGGAGGTTCAGCTGTGGTTTCCCCTAAATCTAGTAAACCGCATACCGTGTGTTAAACGCCTTACAAAACGTGTACTCCGTAAAAAGGGGTGAGCGTCCACGAACACGTTTACAATGAGCAAACATGCATGGGTAGGTAGTAGGTACTGTAGGTAGCTACAACATATCGTTCGTAAGTTTTTAGTAAGCATTTTTAATTTCCGATTTCTTAATCAAAGTTCACTAAACTAGACGAGTTTTCTGTGTGACTTTCGTAGGTATATGAAGTATGCCGTCTCATGAGACATGATAGATAGATGGATTTCTCTTTATTGTACACCAAAAATAATCATGATGTGTTTTGCTTTTAAGCATATAAGTACGTTATTACCTAGGGTAAATAGAGAAGTGATATTTTTTCATCGCCGTTCAATTTAGTTTTTTACGAACAGAATTATATCACGTAGAGCAGTTATGGCAACCTCTCTCTTTACCTTAGGGGGAGGCTTTTTTTCAACAGCATCTTCCGGCTGACAATGATGAGAGCAGATATAAAAAAGAGTAGTCCCCTGGAAATATTTGGGTCATAATCGGTTGATACGATACTCTATATTTCCAGTTAACCAAATATAATCTTAGTCGAATTAAAGCCAATAATACCAGTAACCCATTTTACAGGCAAAATGAAACCTCAATACCGTTACAGTTATCAGAATCAAATATCCTCCTACAAGACAACTATAAAACAACAATTACACAATAGCCATACTAAAGCAATCTAAAGGCAATCCCTAAATATTCAGCCACAGTATTCTCGTTAAGCTTAAATTAGTGAAATAGTAAAATAGTGTTGTACGAAATTAAGCAAGTTCATAATGAATATTTATCGGTTTAATACGTACCAGCTGGGCTCCAGAGTTAGCGAGTTACAATCGGCGCTGCATACGGGAATTGCAGCGATAAGTGTTGTTTTTTTCACTGCAACAGTTCTTCTGTGCGCTGTATGTTCGAAGTAACATACTTACGATTTACGAAGTTATTATTATATTAAGCAACGTTATTATACGAACATGATTAGCATTTTCCTTGTATTTTCAGTATTATATAGGTTTTTCTCAATTTGTTTTTTATTAACAGTAGAATATTTAGTCACATTACAAGTATTACAGTTACTGCTAAGAATTTAAACAGGTTTATCACACTAAAGGCGAAAGTTTGTGAGTGTGTTTGTTACCTCTTCACGCTCAAACGGCTAGATCGATTTTGATGAAATTTTATATGGAGATAGCTGACACCCAAGATTAACACATAGGCTTTTATTCCGAAAAAATGTAGCGGGTAATACCGCGGGGCGCAGCTAGTTGACTTATAAAGTTATGACATATTGCGTATTTGTCACGCGGGACATAAGCCTAGGCTAGGGAATCCAAGCTATTATCCATATCCAATATGAGCTCATGGCATAGATACAAAAACAGCTAGACCGCGAGTAGGTATCGAAGCTGTACATTTTTTTTATTCACATCTCTAATATATATCTATAAACAGCTATTTCAGGTCGTTGGTTATAGGAACTACAAACCAGTGTTTGTGCAAGACTAACAGTTGCAAAGATTAGCATACACGCCCCTTTATTTCAACGCCTGACAATATTTAGTTTGACTTTGCATATAGACTGATGACGTCACACACTGTCCGACAAAGTTGAGCTTTTGTTCCATCACTGGCATCTCAATATAAAGGACGATAATATCTTTGGTAAAAAATAGGTATTTTGATAAATTGTTTGGAGTCATCTTCTATCTTCGTGTTCTATTATACAAATTATGTCAATAAAACTCACTTTAATGACCCCTCTCTTCCTTAAGAGTCGGCTGTATTGTCAACGAAAACAGGTGTTTTGTGGGTATATTTTATGAAAACGTTTGACTACAATTTTCGTGGTACGTGGTAGATAGAAGTTTTTGAAGCGGCCTCATAATATAAACAAGGTTTTAAATCTAGGGAAACAGTTAATATAAGACAATACGGCACTAACTATAAACTATGTCCGATAAATAGCCATTAAGTCTCCTAATTGACTGCTTCGTTGGTCTAGTGGTTGCTAAGCACGACTGCTGAGCACGAGGCCCTGGGTTCAAATCCCGTTAAGTCGCCTTATATATGTATGTATAACACAACTACACGTATGTACGAATAAGTACCTAATTGATGTAGTCATTACTTTGTGGAATAATGGTGTAGTTACGTATTTAATAAAACTTAAATGAGACAGCGTTCAAATAAATAATCAAAACAAGCGCACGGAATAGCAGCGGAAACTGCCCAGACATATTGCGCTGGAGTTTCATACAATATTCAAGCAGCAGTGGTATCCATGGGGTAGGTAGAAGTTATAAACCACCACATGCTTGATATTACCACCTCTTTTACATGCAACAGCCACACCATCAAGAACGTTTGATACTAAAATTGTAAACGGGAAAGAAATATTTGCCTACCTAATTGTTACCTACAGACTAAATTACTGAGCCTAAAGTACATACATTTTTGTATAGAAATAGCTTGATCCAATGAGACATGGGCCCATTTATCATAGAAAAGACAAGTTACAATTTCTCACGCAGACAAATTCGCAAGCGGTAGGTACCTTAGTTCTTTGTATGAGGTACTTCTATGAATGAATTTATTAGTAGGATATTTCTTAGTAGGTACTCTTTGTAACAATCCACTTTAGGGCGCAGGTCAAGCTCAGAGGCGTCCATAAAGTAGAATGTTCAGTTAACCCCATCCAGACGTGACCAAAGTACGTTTAGTGTCGCAGATACAGCTCTCGTAAACACTCGACCTTACCTTTTGGCTTCTTAATACATTTTTATAGAAAACTGCGTGGTTTTAATTCATACAGAACAGTGCATTGGGTATGAAAACTTTGTAGTAATTTTAGCTTTAAATACAGCCAAACAATCTCTGAGATCTAAGCCCTAGATACTATAAGGCAGGAATTATTTCTAAAGAATAATATTATATTATATAGGTACCTAACTATGCTAACAAGAAAAAAATTAAGCAATCGGCACTTACCTATAGGAAGGAATGGGAAAATTATGACAGATAAAGGTATTATGTGAAATTCTCAAAGTAAATTACCTATGTCTGTTCGAAAAAGTAAGTAAAAGTATTCCAAGCAGTATATTACGCACACAAAAGTTTCTCCGTGTGCCGGTATCTCGCTGGGACTCCAACGAACTTGACGATAGATGTGTTGAATAAGATAACAATTCAAGAGCAAATAAATGCAAATGTATAATACTCATATTCATATTATTTGAATAAGACACGAAGACGGTAGCAGAAGTCCAACCAACAATATTGTGGGACAATTTGACTTTAAGCTTATTTATGTACTTATTTTTTTATTATTATGTAAGCTTGTGTTTCGTATAAAGCAAGCGTGCTTGTTAATACTTTACTACTGATAATTCCTGTAAGTCCGGCGCACTATGGGTGGTCGACCTCACTACCATCTTTGTTTACAGGCATTGCTTGTAGTGGTTTTTAGTATTCAAGGACAAAACTTGATCCTCCACATAGCTGTATTGCGTTTTCGTAGGACTTATATTATTATGGTTAACTTACATTACCATTAACATTTAAACGTTTCCTGGACTATAAATATTTCAATATAAAAATTAGACAGATCCAACCTTTCTCGAGTTTTAGCGCGATTAACGAACAGCAATTTATTTATAGAAATACAAATAGATAATTGATTACCTCAATGTATCGATTGTGAATTCGAATATTCGTTCAAACGTTAATCACAAGTCCTAATTTATTGCACAGCAATCATAAGAAATTGTGCACAGAGACGAACTTAACTCAAAATCGAGTTCTATAGTCTAATACATTTTATCGACAAGGTTGTAGTTCTTGGTATCGCCTTATTGCCCCATAGGCACATCACTAGCAGGCAGCGGCGACAGTAATGTTTGAACGGCAAAGTAAACTGGGTATTGCTATTAAACCTTAGGAAATCGCCAACAAAACTATATAGAGTGGTTTTCCGCGAATCAATTTGTTTACGGTTGCAGTGTGCTTGCCTTGCGTATTATGTTTGATTAAATATTATATTATGATTTACTGCATGTAAACCTATCGTGATGTTATTAAAAAAGTCTTTACATTTATTTATAAAATAATTGTAATTATAGGTATAAAGTATAGGTAATAATAATCCCCATGTGCAGTAGATCCTTATTTAACCCCCCAAAGTGCAGAGGGAAAGGAGTCGCACCTGAGTACCTTAGAAGCGAAGCTAAAAGTAACAATATTGTAATTAAATCAATATATAAACCAAAACTATAAGAAAGAACGATTTTTGTCTTGATTTGATTATCACAAAAATCTTTATTTCATAAATTAAATTTTCATTTGTTATCCGTCTCCTTCATACTTTTAATAACCTAAATGTAATTCTAATGTCGCTACCAATAATTATGTTCTTTTGGATACGGCAAATTTTCAATAAATATTCATCTATCCTAGCTTCTAGAGACTCTTTTACTTGTAAAACTGACTGAATCTCTCGTATTATACTTGCAAATGTTGAAAGTGCAGCAATCGGTATCATATTGTGTTAAAGAGGGGTTGAAATCAGTCGCCTATTATAAGCGTGACTACTTCATTTAAAAAAATCAATTCATGTACCAATTGTGTTTTTACCTTCAAGGTTTGTTTCTCTTTGTTAATTTCTTTAGAAATTGATTTATTTTTAACGTTTTTCTAAAGAACGTAATGTTCCGATAACTGGCACAAATTTCGCTATTTAGGTAGAGAGAGAAAAAATATTATTTCTACTATGCGTATGTTAGTTTATTACAGATAATATTTCGTTTATTTCAGTTCTTATAATGAGGTACATATTTTTACAGGTTAAGGACTTCAATTTTTACCGCCTTCACAAAAGAGGAGGTTTTATGCATATACGTATTTATTTTATGTTATGTATGTTGAATTGTTCAACGATTTCTCCGTCAATTATGAACTGATTTTGATAATTTTGCAGCAAACAGGCTCGCACCAAAAATATGACGAAAAATACCAAAATTTATCCTGGGGGAGAATGAAACTGAAACCTAGTATCGAATCCCAAAGCTACTATTCCAATCTCTTCATATTATTCACCATTATGTCTTGCCGTATAAAGAGCGGCACAAAAGCCAGAGCTAAACTAGTGAGTATTATCAAAGGAATGTCCACTATAGTTCACCGCTTGTGGTACCTAAGTCGTATATTGTAGTGAAGACATTGCAATACGTTTGTTTGTTCCGGACCGTATCTTCCTTTTTATAAGATGTCTTCAGGACTGAGGAGTTACGGGTCGGTACACCTTGTAAAGTTCTCAACTGTTTAAGAGCTTTTATATTGGCTTTTTATTCTTAATGGGTAGGTATAATAATATGAAATGTTGTAGTTGCGATATTGTTTTTTTTGACACGTAGGTATTGTGCGCCGGTACCGAATGTTTTTTTGTACATTTACATGACATATTACCACGCCTGTATTCCCTGAAGGGGTAGGCAGAGGTGACTGTAGAGTACACCCAAATTTAGGCAGTTATGTTACTGAGCCCAATGTAATAGGGTGCATGCCTATTGCCATGAACCGGGATTCGAACACGGGACCTCATGCTCAGCTCGCTATAGCAACGAGGAAGTTGTTTGTACATTCTTCCGATTTATAGAGTTAGAGCTTGTAAAAAGTAAAAAGACTATGAAAGAATAAAATAAGCAGTAATCCTCGACGCACGCATTGTGAGGAGGTTCCTTTCTCTGGAGCCCTATCCACCGGTAGCTTGGACTCTGTTTCCGATGCTAGTTGGGCCCTATTTTTTAATATTGTATTTTTAGATATTTTAAATTTATACAAAACATGATTAAATAGAGGAATAAACTAATAACTAATTATAACAATTGTAATAATTTGTTCGGATTTATTATTCTATCCTGTGTGTGTAAATTAAAAGGTTTGTCATAAACAAGTTGCACTTACCTCGTCGGTGCTTTATTAATCTGAAATGGCCGTCGTAGCGCACTACATAATATTCAGAGGTTAAAATTATTCTAGGAAAATATTATAAAATACAGTCTAACGCTCATATTATAAAAGTCTCGAAAAATATAATTGTAATATTACTATATACAAGGATATTTAAAAGAACAAAATACTCTTGAGGTATATTTTATTGCTTGTAGGTATAATGAAAAACAAAAAAGACAGAATTATCACACTAATATTATAAAGGCGAAAGTTTGTAAGTGTGTTTGTATGATTGTAACCACTTTACGCTCAAACTGCTGGACCAATATAATAAAATTGTGTATGGAGATAGCTGGATTAAACTTTTTATCCCGAAAAAAGGTGGCGGGTTACACCGCGAGGCGAGAATAATTAAGGAATTATTTACAATTTATTTAAGTGTATTTAGGTAGGAACATCTTCCAGTTAATCAACAATATTCAACAAATGTAACAAATAGAATCTTCCTTTGTTTTCTGAATAGCTATCAGAAATATAATCTTTGCGTGGGACATACTTGGCAATAAGAGCCTGCGTAGGTATGTCTGTCAGCTACAGAGTAATACGTGTTCAGGATTTCGTAGAGTCCAGGTAATACCCTAATCATGATACATAAGATTCAGTAGGCAACCTGCTCGTATTTAGGAAGGACCTATCTATATTTAGGAAAAAAGATTTTATTGTTTCCGAACATCGGAAATTGAAACAGATAACTTTTATTAACTATTAATAAAAATGGCACTTCATTCTAGGCGATTAGATGATAATAATATTAAAATACACGCCTTTAAGAAGTTCTACATTATAGTACTCCATTACCTGTATTTAAAGGCGTCTTTCCCCTAAATACATATAACTACATGCGGTATGAGATGCAAACGCCAATGATGATCCCTGAAATCCTTTATCTGATCTTCATCAAATGTAATTGGAACTCGGAATCCGGTTGATTACTGGCGCAAAATACAGTCAAAATTAATAAAACCTACACTAAATAATTGACTCTTCTTTTTATAAATTTACTTAATATCCAAAACTTTTTAAACTACATTTATAAATCATATGAGATTGCCAGTCTAAAATATTATACGGTAACTAAAATATGTATGAAATAAGTTTGTATTCACAGTGAGCAAACGCATGTATCCCTGTTAGCTCTTAGTTTGATATGCTTCCACGATTCCGCACATTCTCCGGACAATACCACGTATATGAATTCCGAGGACATATCGACGGCGGGTCATTCACTCCCTAACAAGAGTTGTTTAGGGCTGGTACTCGCACATATCCAACTTTAATATTATTTGCTGGTCATAACCATTTTATACCCGTTCTTTGTATGAATATCACAGTCTGAATAGTATTCCCAGACTATACTAAACTATAATGTCGTTTTTTTTACTTTGTCTTTATTCTAGCTGTCGCCAGTATACCCAGGATCTGCGTTTTCAGCATAATGCACAGTTTAAACTACTTACTTACCAATCGCAGAAAATTACCACTTTTAAAAAAAGAGAAATGTTTCAATATATATTTTTTTTTTACATCTGTGGTTCGCACAAAGTTTTGCCCCGTGCGGGAATCGAACCCGCAACCCTTAACGCAGCAGTCCAATTGCTTAGCCACTGCGCTAATCAGGTCGTCTGATAATTAAAAAAATAATTCTAAACATTACCTTTAGCAAGAAAGTTTTAAGCTAGACTGCCTGTTGCCATTTACTAGTCACCTAGTAAAAAAAATGTTTTTTTCAGGATGAGCAAAGTATCAAGGAAGACTAAAATGACCTACCAAGATTACATTTCACGCAAAGCTGCCAGTGACAATGCATAATATGTTAGTGACAGGTGTCCCATCGCCGGCGGTCATCTATTTTATAAAACGCTTCCCCCACTTGACCGCTACGACTTGCGTAGAATGACAAGTAGCTAACATACGCATTTGTGTTCTTATTGTATTTATTAAGAATGTAAGCAAATCGTTCTTCGTAGTATGTACCTAATTTAAATATTTTAAAAAATACTACTAAATTAATTGTATGCGAATTCCATTCAAATCGAATACCTATCCGTTATAAAAAGCGGCGCGGCGTACTTAATAATTCGTGTTTTTATTTCAATATTCAATCAATTCGCTTTGTTGAAATATTTACTAGAGACAAGTAAAATAATTGATGGATAAATATATATTTTTACGCCTTTTACGTTTGATTGTGTACCTACCTCCATTTTTATTAACAACAATAATTTATAAGCACAAGGAATAATTGTGCTATTTCTCATAGATATTGTACACACAACAAGCCATTAATAATACCCTATCAATTACTGACACCAGATCGTTGATTACCAATAAAGAAGCTATTAAGAAAGCAATTTGGTGATCGTCTGTCAGTCTCACGATGACAGTGGATGTGATGAGCCGATGGTCTCAATGTCACGATAAATAGCCGGTAATACACTTAGGAGGGGACAAGGACGCCGTAATAGCTTGGGGCGTAACGTGATTTGCTAGTTCTCTATTACCTTAATGCTCCACAAGTATTCCGCCAACAAAGGAGGGATCTTAATATAATATCGATAGGGAGGCATCACGCTTGTGTGTAACACTGTGTTCTGAATTTGAATAGAGTTCAACAATTTGTAGGTGTATCGAACATTACTTAGTGCCTCACAAAAGTTTTGTTATCCGCTCGGCGAGCCGAACGAAGATTGCCTGTGTACTGAATTTGGCGTTTTAATGTTCGCTATACACAAGTCACGGTTCGAGTGTATAGACACTTTGATTTACATTCAGCGTTTATCGGCGCCATCTGATTCGATTACACAGTGCTTACTAGTTGCGCTGGTGTGGCAAGTTTGTCGAGCTAACAAGTTTCAATGTGTAATCAGCCCTATGTCATGCTTCCTGAAACTTAAAACATATGTTTCAAGATTAACGTTGCTAATTCCTCATGCACTTTATCTCTCAATAATCGACTCATTAGCTTGAATGCGTTAATAGATAGCAAATGGTATTCAAAAAAGCTTAATAAAATTTAAAACCCAAACTTCCGCCACATCTGCCGCATTCCAGACGATATGTGGGCAAAACTACTACGGTAGGCCCAGAAGGAGAAGGCGGGACGAGCTGGACTTCTTTAAAGAAAATTGGTATATTGCAGCTCACAACCGAGAGTAATGGAGAAAGGAAAGGGAGGCTTTTGCCTTGTAGTGGGACGATCATGGCTGGAATAATAATAATAATAAAACTTCCTAAAGAGCTCTCGTTCATGTTGTCATTTTCAATGGTAACGACTGTAAGCTGATGATTTTTCTTTACGTTCTGTAGTTCCATCAAGTCCGGGGAAAATTTAGAATAATAATATCAACGGGCATCTAATGAAATCGGTCTGCTACTCATTGCTTCCGAGAATCGTATAACCTACCTGTTTGACGGTGGCTGTCCAGTGTACTACATATTGTACACAGCCATTGTTTAACTATTGTATCTCCTTAGTGGACAGCCAACGTGTTAAGCTAACAATTTTTTTTTTATTACACTATATGGCTTTAAATATATTTTTAAGTCATTTTAAGGTTATTGCAGACAGTTACAACCTTGTAGTATTCTTTCAATGTAACTACTTTTGTTATGAGAGATTGTATACGTACAAAACCTAACTCTTACTGAATCTTGACAGTCAAACACGTGTCTAAATAATCCTACTATGTGAGTATTAAAAACAAACAATGGTATTGGTATCAAAGCAAATATAATGTACTCAAACAAGATAAAGATTTGCATTATCTGTAAGTAGAAACAAATAGGGTTAGTGAATTTCATCTTATCGTTAAGACAACTAGCAAAAAGCAACTCTTTATACTTATTACTGTATAGTCAATAATATGAATAATATGTCTTTTTTCCATTTGTCTGTAATCCATTTAGTAGAGACTGAACTCTGTATACTCTGTACCAGACTGATCCTATTATTAAAATATCGGACTAATAAGGTTTTAGTTATTACCTATGTAGTCTAATACATAGGTCTAAAGTATCCGCTGCTTGTCTTACATTTCCAGTAGACCTACCAGTAGTAGAGTTCCAACAAGGTTATACATTTGTTTTCTTTTTTATCTGGATTACATGAGCGGCACATTAAACAAGAATAGCTCAAGGGTTCAATGAATTGCATGTCTGCTGGATGGTAAAGGGGTGATTACACTAGGTGCGCCGCCCGGCATTGCAACTGTCGCTGTCAACGACTCTTATTCAGCACTTAAACGATTACGAAATTATTTAATTTGTGAAAGTAAATTTTATTCCTCCTTTGTCCTCGGCCCAATTCCCGGGTCGGGCAAAATGTTAATGGATTTTTTCCTTAGTAGGGACATGGAGTCTGGATCTGTGCCCGGTTGAAGTCAATAGGCTCGCCCAGTATTATATTAGGAGCCATGATATAAGTGGAAAAATGTGCGTGAACTACACACTTTACTACCTCTTTAAAGAATACAGCCGTAATGATACAGAATGTTATTTTTTACAAGAATAATATTTTAAATTTTTCGTAGGTACTTTTAAACATCAAAGATGTCATGTCGATTATATTCCATTAGCTGCAGCAATTCTGTTATCATTAATCCTACAGTCCTAGTATGTCGTGGGTTTGACTCAATAACATGCCCGTAGCTATCAGCCAACGATCGCCATCTTAAGTGCACTTCACTGCGCCGTCACTCACGAGCATGTTACCAACACGCCTGATATTGGCATCAAGGCTCGGATATCGGATAAATTTCAAGACTGGAACCGCCCCTAAAATATTGTATCGTATTGTTTCGGTTATTGTATAAAAAAGTTTGAAGCTTTTTCTTATAATAATTATAAAGTTTGTAATAAGTAATAGATACTTAACTTACTAAATTTTGTAACGACAATCTGTGCCTGAAAAATAATCATGTTAAGTTCTAAGGCTTCCCGCCTTTGTTCAACAGTGAACGTCTTCAGGCTGATGATGAGAAGCTAAAGATTGCAGTTTCAATTTACCTTCACACGCACGAGAAGTGCTAAGTTGAGAATAACTAGTTCCACTTTGTACGTCTTAAGAATTAAAGAATAAAAAAAACCTAAGGCATTGTTTTTTTGCAGTCATTTTTACACGTACCTTAATATTTTTTTTTGTAAGGCAACCGAAAGGTCAATAGGCTGCTATTATAGCTCTATATTATCCCAGTATGTATAAGAAAAACTAACTTTTTCCGCCGATCATAAACCCTAACGATAATGTATGTTACAGTACATCTTATCTTCACATTTGGATACTATTACTCTGTAATGGAAATACGAAATATTACGACATTGCATGCAATACCTATTCAATTTTCATCGGGGTTAGGCTATCAAGTCGGTCTAGGTAGTAAAATATTAGCACTTAACCTGTGGATGATAGAGAGAGGTTGCGACAATATTCGTTACCGTTGAAGATATCTGCTTCTGGATAACTTGTGTGAGGGTGGTAGCCAACAGGTTTTACTAATCATAGAGTGAGACGGTTCTGTGATTGATGGGTCAAGCGTGGGCCGCATATTGTAGTTCATAAATAATAATGTACTAGAATTGAAACTGGTACGCATTAAACATTAACACGAACAGTTACCAATTAAGTAAAATATCATTAGGCATGGACAAAGTGTTTTGATTTCATAAGTATATACAGAAGGCTCTTATAAAACGTCAAATCGTTTTCATATTACTTGCTCAAGTAAGTAAGTATCACGACACCTCCTACGTATATTATCGTAACTCCATTTGGTCAACTTTAAAGATTTTGGAAATATTAATTAGTGATCACACCTACAAACAGCCTTGTATGATTATCAAAATTTGCATGTCAGCATTTAAATAGGTTCTGCACACTACCGTGGATAATAATAAAAATAAGTCGTTTTATGTAAAAAAAGCAAAATCGTCATTTTGTTGGTTACGATAATATACGTAGGAGGTGTCGTTCAATAGAAACAATCCCTATCACCCAGGACCTTGAAAACAAAAATAATCATGACTGAAATACCCGCATTATAATTGATATATCATGTGCATTTGTAATAAGTTAATATTATTGAAAATATATTTTTAACACAAACTTTTAAATCTAAAGTTAAATAAAAGCTTGTAATAAAAACCGATATAAAACCTCACTCACAAATGTAAAAACCTTAAACAAGACATAGAACGCGTACATAACACTTATAAGTGCTCTAAGTACATGTATCGACTTGACAGCGTGGCGCGGTCGGGCCAGCCTAACGTGATTTCCCAAATCGGACATCTCTCGCTTTGAGTGCTCTTCAAACGCTCACTCAGTAAAAGGCATATCTCCGATGTGCACTCGGCTACCGGCCCTACAAAACATGATACTCGCGTATGCTTATTTAGTAATTAGGAATGAATAGTTGTGATAAAACTGCCTACTGCCTGACAGAAAACATTTCATACATACGACAGTTTAGGTAAATTTGGGCAGCATTTTGCTATAACTCAGGTAAGATTTTGTACCTTTAAAAGACGGTGCACTGTTTTTTTAGCGAAAAAGAAGGAAATCTCCCGGTTAGGCAAGGATTTACGCTTGACGGATTGCGGTCCAATAAATTGGCAACTTGCGCGTATATATTTCTAGCTCTTTGTGGTAGCGAGGTAGCGAGAGACAACCTTTGTGAAGTATTAAGTCCGTATTTCGACGCTGTCTGTTTATTGAACTTTAACAGCTGAAGTAGTTCTTAATTTCGAATGAAAGGAAGTTTCGACCTCCTTTCAGAAGCTAATAATAATACCTTCTAAATGAGCCTGACTGTACAGTGAATCGAGAGGATGATGGTCCTATTAAACATAGAAACTAACTCATATATGTATATTGTATACCCGATACCTGTACCTACATGTACATTTACGTGGTAATCAGTAACATTACTTGTATACTTTTGAACTATTATTTAATCATCACACCTCTATAATGCCTGTAGAACGAAATGTATTGTTGTATACCAATATCTCGTCAGACACCATAAAAGTGTTAAAGTAATTCATGCTGTCTCTTTTTACTTTGTATAAATACAGTTTGCTGTATCAACGGAGTAGGTATAGGTGCCTACAATAACACTGTAACATAATAATAATGTAGGTGTTATTATCACATACAAACGAGGCGTACCAAACATGGCTACAATTAGAGGCACTAATTGTTGCTCTGCTTAACCCGCTGGGGAACTTAAACGTGTTACTACTAAGGTATAAATCTACATAATATAAGACTATACATCCTATTATACCATACAAGTAAACAACAAGTTTGACAGCCCAATTGGCGCAGTGACAAAGCGATTGGACTGCTGCGCTAGGGTTTGCGAGTTCGATTCCCGAACAGGACAAAAATTTGTGTGATTAGTGTATGTGATATCATGTTTGTGAAACGCACCCACGATACAAGTTAAATTCCTTGGGTGGGTACTAAATAAGAATAAAAAACAATTGCTGTACTAAACACAAGTCTTCGAATCATTTACTGCATTAAACGTCTTTCTTCTTTAAATTACTTACCTATTACAGCGAACAGCTAGCATGTTCTTTGCAGCTACAATAAACAAAAACAGTACCTACAAAATGATGACATCTGAACTATGTTTGACTGCTGCGGGCAAGTAAATGGGTTAATGAAGGAGAAAATGACGGCATCCATCTTAGTTGGATTCCTCTTAGCATGGCCGTGCCGGGCTTAATTCACTTCATTAATGTATTTTTTCCCCACTTTTTTTGCTTTCTGTACGTAAAAACAAAGATAAGCCAAAAAATAATAAGTTCATAAAATGTGATTTGTTGACGTTACTCGCTCGGTTTGTATTACGTTTAAACATTATTTTTTACTTATTCTCTTTATAATGAGGAGCTCGTGGTCATAAGTTGTGAAGATAAAAGACTTGATAACAGACGACTGATTATAATAATTAGTCTGGAATCTAGATTATAGCTTACGGTCTAGTGCCTCCTAGAATTGCTGGAGAAAATAAATGTCGCAGACAAAAAATAAATCATTATGATGTTGAAAAAGAAAAGAAAATATATGATATTTTCTTTACTAAATTGTCTCAGACAGTAGAAGATATAAATAGGGTTTCTATGTAAAATTCGAATAAATAAAAATTCATAATTATGACTGTAATTATTTTTACTCACTATTATAGGTAGGTGTTGAAAAAACTAAGTAAAATATTTAACGCTAAGTATAAACAACCCTTTTATAACAATAATTATTGTAAGATATAATTAATTAACACATAAAGCAAAAATCTCTGACAATAAATTATGAAAACAGAAACAGTGTCTCCTTAATTCACCGACGGCTAAACCTTTAGTCACAACTGGTATCAGTAGGTGACAACGATAGGCGAGGTGACGGAGTGTGGGCATGACATAAAGCGACGGCCGGCCATCACAGCGTTATATATGGAGGGTTGCTACGAGTGCGATCACAACATACGAAGGGCGTGGCTTCTCGCAATTAAGCGGATGACCCACTGGCAAATCTACAAAGTGGACATTCGTCTGAGACAGCCCTAACCCTAGAGCACTAGGCATGCTCCTAGTTTGACATCGGGAATTACATAATAATTATTTTATGTGGATTTCATATGACGATAGTTTTCCTTTTATACGACCATTCTAGGGTTATATATAGGGTCGTATCTTAGCGTTAACACTAAGTGCGCTGGCTTGATGTACTCTATTAAACTGCATCAGTAGTACAGGGTTAATGTCAACTCTTATCTAACTCATCGAGCGATTTATTGATTGCTTTACTTAACATCCTTACTACTCGAGATGAAGATGTAGTATGATTATAATTATCATTCCTTAAAATTTAATGATAGTATATCATTGTCACAATTTCGATAAGTAAGAAATTGTTATATTAAACTAAAATTAATAGGAGCAATGACCTCCTGATCTATTTAATATTAAAGCCTTGCTCAGAGAGAAAGGCTTATACGCTTAATATAAACAAATAAAGCAAGGATTAAATTAAGGCATCCTACAATCCAAGATGACTATTATTACTTATCAATGAATATTCAACGCATAAGCCGAGCATAGTTCGTTAACGTCCAAACATCTCGGCGCGGCACTTATCCGGCACATTCTGACGGCTGCCGGCTCCGTTATCTCAGCGAGCATGCAGATGCCAAACTAGTGTTGCCAGTTGCAAGGTTGAGATGGACAAAAGGCGATACAAATGGAATGGAAAATGTAAGTGTTAACTCGAGACTAGGCAGAGGATAGAAGGTACTTATTACTTACGTCAGCTTTCTTGGAACTGAAGAATTTCTAGGAAAAATACGTTTAGCTGTATAGCTATGCAACTTTAAGTTAGTGAAAGTTCCAGATGAACTGTTGTAATTTAATCGACAATATTTGTGTCGCGTTCAAATGACTTTGGATTAAATGATGTGGTCGTTTGGCGTTTATGACTGTTGCAAAATTTCGATCTTAAAAAAACTATTTGTAAGTTTGCTTAGTGCCTGATAGGGAGACGTTTAGTTTTACAACATTTAGGGATTACATTTTTTAGTCAAATTATTGTCTTATAAAATTCAATTTAGCGCAGCCCATAAATTCACATAACAAACACATCACTAAAAACACATGCGATACAGACTCACTGCGGTTAACAATTACTGTTCCAACAAAGACGCTGAAAATCCTTATTTATAAAACCATTTGAAATGTATTACAACAAGTTGAGTTCAAGATGCTGCGGTTCGGATACACTACATTCGAATTGGGACATACCACGAAAATTGGAACACATGACAGCACTATGCAAATTGACCTTTATTTTGCAGTCTCTCGACAACACTAGTTTATATCGAGAACGCAGTATCCTAGGGTTATGAAGATAACAAAAATAGTTTTTGTGAGCTCTTCTTTATTCTGGTGTCAGGGAACTCTCTAATGACAGCGGTGTTGATAAAAATGATGTACCTATAATAAACGCACACAAGGAGTGTCATATAGGCACATAAGTCAAATATGACATAATTTGGAATCATACCAAATATCCCTTTGACGATTTTGCAATAAATAACATTAATAATTTGATTAAGTGCTGTTCGCTTCTACGTATTTAACAATCATATTTTAAAATTAATCATTGCCTTTAAACGGAAGAAAGATTAATTTAAAAAAGTAATAACACGAATTAAACTTTTTGCATTTACGATAATATAAAACTATCTGAAGCAGATATAAAAATACAATAATCTCTGTCAATTCAAGTGTAACAGTATTAAAACTATTTCTGTGTAACAAAAGTCTGCAGTGAAAGATAATGCTCCGACGATTCTATCACGGTGTATGCCCGATATCGCTAATCCGATTTCAAGTCGGACCCGCCCGTCCGTTCGGAACATCCGTACAAAGAACTTCCATTAACTGACAAAAAACCCTTGAAACGTTTTACCTTAACGCCTTTCGCTGGCACCGCTACATCTCACCTAGACTGTGACAATAAAGCTTATCGATGCAAGTGCTATATAACTAAACCTTTAGTTTTATACGCGATTTTTAAAAGGTTCATTTGACTGGCGTTTTCAGGATTCGTTTCGACAGGTACGTACGCTTGCGTCTCTATACTCTATTTTCTACAGATAGCAACAAAAGATGAGAAAATAATATTGACGCCGTATCAAAAGCGTTTAATTAAAAAGTGCTAGTATCTCAGTCAACGCTGAAAATAAATAGAAGTACAGATTTAAAGTTTGTTCTTTGTTAATAACGGAAAATTTTGAAGTACACTATCAATTTATAGTAGTAGTGCAAGTTTGTTCAGTTTTAAACTAATAGGTACTGTGTGACTGTGTGTATCAACAATTATTTGAATGATAATTATGATGTCACCAATCACCATAATAATGATGAAGGTTCGTAATTGATAGTAAAATTGTTAGAATATACTTGGGATCATTCATTTCTAAACTCAGATTGAAACATCTTGAAAGCACAAAACAAAAAGCCGCAAAACTTGAAATCATTAAGGTCGATAATATAATGAAACATAAATCATTTCCTATTAGGTCAATGTTCGTCCAGTAATGAAAAACACAATTCAATTAGAACACCAATTAACATCGAAATCGCGAAAAAATCTCAAAAGAAACAAAAACCAAAGAAGAACAAATTTTTAATAAAACTTGGTAATAAATTGTCGAATGACGAGTAAAACGAGAGAAGCAATTAATCGACATAGAACTAAGTATTACAAAAGAGCGATCTAAAAATTGAAGTCATTTTATATGAGCTTGATCATTGTAGTGTGCAGCGGCTGGCGTTCCGAGATTTTCGGATAATATGGATAATCCACGCCGCTCGAAATGAAGCTACCGGGGATCCTTTGCCGTTCATCCGACTTGAAAATTATTTATTCATTGCCCTGTTTATGACTATGATTATGTTGTTATGTTAATGCCATAATAACCGTAATGCTCAGCATGCCTCACCCGTAATGAGAACAGAGGATTGTTTATTATTTGTTACTTAGCGGGTTATACCTGCCAAACGCTTCTTCATGTGGTGGGTTATAAACCTAGGGATGAACGCTAATGATATTTATGGAGGGGAGAATCAAATTTATGAATGATGTTTATAATTTATTTTTCTGGGTCTGGTCTTGGGTCTTGGTGAGAACAGCAGGCTGATATTTCTGTTTAATATCCTAGTCCTTCCCTTCACGAGTACCGCTTTGCTGTTGCAGGCAAAATGATAAGAGTAGATACACGTGGAAACTTGTAATTGACCATATTTTGTTATAAACTATTACTTACTGTATCAGTTAAAATAAAATCCTTTTGGTTATTTATTAGTGCCAAATATAAAAAGTGTAACTAGGTGCAAAAGTACCTCAGCGAACAAATGGTACCTACAAAAGGAAAAGTCCACAACATATTACACACATGAGATTAGTTTAAAGTCAATAAAGCATTCAATTTAAAACAAAAAGTCTATCAAATCGGCGGAAAAATAGAAAAGTGTAAAGCTCAAACGAGATCCATCAGAAAGTAAATTACTGTTCTCTCTACGGGTATACATTACGTATTACACTCGCTACTGGCTCCACCGCGCTGTGCTGTTTCTACATGACCGCAAAAGAACTTGAAAATCCCGAGCACGAAAGCACACAGTCACAATTGGAACTCATAATGATAAGTGGGCAAAGCAAACGGATCGAGTCCGCAACGTTCTATCATGGAGCAATAATATTGAACTCTCACAAGTACCGATCCACAATATCTACTTATTATATTCGTTTTTGTTCTTGTCTTTGGATCTGAACATTTATTACTGTCTTATTGCTTGTGGAGTGGTTGAGGCCGCGGGGCCAACAAGCGGTTATTATGTTGGGGCTGGCGGAAAATGAACAAGAAAAGATTTTTGCATTCTGCATAGCCACGGAACACTTTAAAAATTTCAATCCGCATAACGATTAAACAAACATTTTCGTTGTTGTTTTTGTACTTTTCTTGGAGTAGTTTCTAATGATATTCTCAGACGGGATTTTACGTTGTTTACTATTTCAGGAATATAATTATTTTGTGTGCATTGAACTAACTTATTATCATTGTCGATCCTGTCCGTGTTTTTCTTAAACGATAACAAAGTCAACTTTAATCGCCAGTTTTTAATCGTCGTACAAAATTTGGTAAAACTTTTGATGAATTCTCAAAATAATTATTAAGCCAACCGACAGTCAAAAAATCACAGATGTAATATATTTTAATTTGGCCAAGACCTTGTTTCAAAGAAACTTAGGCATAAATGATAACTAACCTTAATAAAAACTAGAATTTTTAGAATTTATGTCAGTATACTGTATCATCGCGGTTTTGATTTGCAAATTAACAAATATTTCCGATATATCACAAACTCTATAAGGTACATGAGACTCTTCCCCAAAATATATGGACAACCATACACCATGTGTGTATTATTTACATGTACAAGATTGGCAAGAATTTATTCCATGTCACTTGGCCGTTAGCCAAGGCAATAATAATTGTTGTCATTAATTTTACAATACAGCATGTTAATATAAGATTTTGGTTTAATGGCCCGTAATATTTTGTTCGCATGCTTTCGTATAAAAACAAAAATACTGAACGATGGTAAAATATTATTAAAATTATTTTGTACACCATGTATACTCACTACTGACAATCGCGTATTAAGGGCTTGATGAATAGCAAAAGGCGCTTCTGTTATAAACAGCGAAGTATAGGGATATATGTCTAATAGTAATAAAGAAAATCGCTTCTGCCTTCTTCTTTTATAGAATTACCGGCCAAATTGCATGTGTATAAAAAATAGATCATCATCATCATCATCAGCCGGAAGACGTCCACTGCTGAACAAAGGCCTCCCCCTTAGAACGCAACAACGAACGACAGCTTGCCAATTCCATCCACCGGTTGCCCGCAATTCTGACGATATCGTCGGTTCATCTAATGGGAGGCCTGAAAAATAGATGCAATACCATAATTATTTAGTCAATAAAATATGAAAACAATAGACCATCAGATAACCCTGTTAAACATTCACACACTAACATTTTACAGGTAAAAGTTTGTGTTTGTATGTTTGTTACTCCTTCACGCTGGAATGGCTGTTGCACCAATTTTTATAAAATTTGTTATTCAGGTAGCTCACACTCTGGATTAGCTCATTGGGTTTTTATCCCCAAAAGATATAACGGGTAACACCGCGGGGAGCAGCTAGTAACACATAAATGAGTACAACACATGTGCAACTTCCAGTGGGACCAACACAAAACCCGATATCATTTACTTGTTAGGTCCCAAAGTATTGTGCGGCAAAAAGAATCCTCCGTGTTACACCATAATGCGTATAAAGGTACATTTGGTGTGGATTTATGAAGGAGGCCTCGCTTGGTTTATGATGACAATGGCGCGCCGCCGCCCCGAGCACCACCTCATTTCCTCACTGAAAGTTATAAAAACATATTGAAAATGAGATTCCCGCACTGGAAGACCTAGCGAATGTTATCTTGTTTTGTGATTTGCCTGTTTTTATGTACGCCTCCAAGGAAAATAAACGTATTTTAGAGAAAGATCTTTAGAATACAGAGTTGTGAGTAAATTCCGTCATTCCTTATACGAACCCTTTCGTTTTTTGTTGGCTGATATATGTTTGTTGCACGTGTTTATTAAGAGTTCTAAGTATACTTTCCGTGTCGTTATAATTAATTAGAATTACTTAAGTAAGAACGTGAAAATGTCGTATAATTTAGTTAACAAGTTTGTTACGCGTAACTTGCCATTTAGCTAAAGCTCGCTTGCCGTGCCTGGATCTAATTATATCGTGTACGTAAAGCAAACTTATGTAATTTCAGGCTTTTAGCAGCATACTATCACTTTCTGTTTCTAGACTATTATGAGAGGACTTCATTATGAGCACATAAAAAACCTTAATAGACACATGGACATTTGTATATTAAACCAACAGGTACGTATCGACGTAATTTGACCATCGGATTTGTAAAAAATAATGTGAATCACAAACATAATCCAAAGAAAAAACATGTTATCTTTTCGCGGATCAACAATATCCGAGATCTTTATCTTCTATCAAGAGACTAGAAAGAAGGATGTAACTTAATTTAAAAGTGAGAAAAAACGCTGCCAATTAACAATATGACACTAGAGCAAGTTAAAAAGAGCGGGCGGAAGACAAAGCTCCCGTTACGCCCGTTATCCGTGCGAAAGCTCACAAGTTGCTGTTGTCTGTTGAGTACCACTATGTACAGGCAAAGATTGTCTTGTCAAGAGCCGGCGCTCAGTGCTACGCGCCCCTTCGTTCAGGGCGGACGCTACGCCGCGCGCTCGTAGAACACCTCTCGTAGACTCGTAGCGGACAGACACTTCGGTGGAAACTTTCATCTGCAGTAACTTTCACATTTATAAATCGGTTCCAAGTTGTTTTGTTGATTCGTAATTATTGTGATTTATGAATTGAATTTAAAGTGGACTACATTTACCTATTAGGATTCGTAAGTATTAACTAATTTTCATTCACTATTATTCCATAACTGAGGGAATTATTAATTACTTAGTATGGAACGAACCTTTTGCGGTGTATAGAGTATTGTTAATTATTAAATAATGAAGCTTATCAATCTAAAATATCCATTACAAAACTCATTATAACTAATCATTTCTATTTGTTACTGATTTTATTAATTATATTATCAAAGAAGATTCCAGATACATACCTACAGGATGAGGCACAAGGTACTTGCGATTTAGTCGAGTATCTTTTGTTTTCTGTTCAATTTTGTCAAAATCACGTTACGTCAGTTAATAGGAGATAAAAGGAAAAATAATTAGTAGAATGCTTTGTTGACTTAGCTTTTAGAAGTCCCTTTTCTTCTTAACTAATACCCCCGAGTTTTACCTACGAGGCCGGCGCGTCTCCAGCCCTTTTCAATCGTTCGATAGCCGTATTATTTCACTGTAAGTAATACTTGGGTGGGCACTTACGTCCACAATGTATACAATTGACGCGGCCATAATGGACGAATACAATGATGCGAAAATATATCGTCTGTTGATTTAAGCGGCCCACACTAAAAGCGTTATTATAAAGTATATAATAAAATATGTTTTGTATTGAATTGGTAACCACTGACTTTTAATGGATACAGACTTTGTTTTGCCTTTACTGAGGTTTTAGCTTTTTATTGGTATTTGACATTGGTTTAGAATTTCTCTATTCTAACCAAGATGTCTCGTAACTTGTCTAATAATTTGATAGCTTTCCTTTAACGCAAACTCCGATGAGTTGGTCAGTCTAAGATTTAATCAGTGGAAAGTATTGCAAAGATACTGTAAGAGTACGCACAGTTATATTTACCAACTATATAAAATATGAGTGGTAGGTATAATAATAATAACAGCCTATAACTGTCCCACTGCAGGGCAAAGGCCTCTTCTCGTATAGAGAACGATTGAGCAGTTATCACCACGCTAGCTCACTGCGGGTTGGTATATAGAGGTAGTTCCGGAGTTGGTCTTTTTAGAGGTCCCGTAACTTCTCTTGCAGATGGTGGCCACTGGGGTGGTTTTAGTGAGGTAGAAATTTCACACTTCCCGGTCCCTACCCCATAGGGGCCGGGTGCCGTTTGAAGGTTTCCACTCGAAAGCAAAAAAAAACAAAAATGATATATAGAGATGTAAAATTACGTATTTATTTTCTAAATGAGGTAACTGGTGTACACAAACGGTACTGTACGTAACTTACTGTATGTAGCAACGTTTAAAAAAATAACAATAACATTTTTAAAGAAGTTTTACTACCTCCTGAATCTGGCTACAAGAGATGTATAAACAAAAACTCATAATCATCTCATACTCAGAATCGAGACCAATAAAGAACAATAAAAGTCAAGACACAAAACGTAATTAATACTTAGGTATTTAAATGAATGTAAATATTAAACCTATGTAATGTTGAGCGGTTGGAAGCAGACTGCCGAAAATCGAACTCAGTGGCCTGCCATAGAAGAGGCCTATGTCCAGCAGTAGACTGAGATAGCCTGATGATGATGATAATGAATATTGAGCTACATAAAATCAAAATATGCATCAGAAAAATGTCAACCCCTTCACGGGTTATTTATTTAAAATCGTGATTATATTCACAGTTAACGTAATAGACGAAGAATGCCGTCAAGGATTTACAGTCATCAGGTATTTTCTAATCAAATAATTTCAATAGCCCCATTATTATAATGCGATTTAAAAATATAACACGCGCACGCAGCAGTAATTAACATACCGCCACATAAGGTAATTACATCACCGAATTTGAAAAAAGAACGATAAATAAATCTATGAGTATAGTGATTTCTATCACTTACGCGAATATTGGACATTGAAATAAAGCTAGTAACTGATTGTATCGCGGTAGTAACTAAAACCGCGATAAGATCCGTAAAACTAGTTTTTTTTAAATCTATGAGTGTTCAAATAATACAAATCTATAAAAAGGCTATACTTAGGAACAACTTACAAATTGAATTCAAAACATTTAAATCAAACAGACTCCCACACGAAAGAGCTGTCGAAAAACATGTTTGTCAGTGCTTTGTACAAGATTAATTAATATGGAATCCGTCAAAAGAAAGGCGAAATAAACGGAGTGCGAAATTAAATTAGGGCTGATACATACTTGTTAGGACTGATTTGTATTCAATTTTGATTATTTGAGGACCAACTTTCGCTTTTTGCTTCGTTTTTTAAAGCTTTATGATAGACTGGCTGCTTTGTAATCATAATACTCATATCGTCCACCGATTCAAATTACGAATTTATTTTATAAACTACAAGCCAGCCTTTGGCTACATTCCTTAGGTACCAACATTGAAACGTTAGTTGAGTAATTGAAGGGAATTTGTGAGTTTTTCGCTTGTTATTTAAACTGGCCGCAGCCGTGTTTATTGTGTAAACACCCCACAAAGGATGGTTTTGCACATTAATGACTGAGGCCGGTAGGACACAATTCAAATCTAAATTTGTAGAAAATACATTTCAATGTTCAAAGTCTAAATACCTACTATAATTATCTCAATGACTGTTAATAGTATTCGTTCGTAAACTATGAATATATTCGTGTCGTGGTCAATGACAAAAAAATAGATGATAGCTCTAGTGTCCTCATTAGGCTTTGACCACAAATCAAATAAGTGTCAGGGTTCCCGAATATAAACATGACATAACATAACATCACGCCTGTATTCCCCAAAGGGGTATGCAGAGAGTGCACAAATAGTAGACCCACATATATCGCCAGTTATGTTTTTTCCCGAATATAATTCATCACATAATTGCGGGTAGACGCTGTGACAAGCTCTCCATATTGGCTAACGTTATATCATTGTTTCCACGTCCCGGTTCCTAGAAATATGAAATAATTATTTTTATAAATGCACGCTACGCTTCGTATTTGCTCATCGGATGTTTCCATTTATTTATTCCTTGCTGAACAACGAATCAAATGGAAATTCGGTAGAAAAGCAATTGGATATGCTGCTGTAGCTTTAATTCACGAGCACATCGAAAGTAATAGTTTAGACGTACGTGCTACCGTGGTATGCGGAATGTGTACATTATAATAATTATTATTATTTATCCCATATCGGCCCATGGATGCAATTGGCAAGTAGTAGTTCATTGTGGCGTTCTAGGGAGGACGCCTTTGTTCAACAGTGGACGTCTTCCGGCTGATAATGATGATCGGCCCATGACATCATGGCCCCAAAAAGGCGTTGAACAGTGATTTATGGAGAAATAATGAGATGATCTCTGCCCAGCAATGAACCACTAAACAAGTCAACTAAAAAATATATATACCTATAGATACTTTTATCCCTTATATACACAGTAGGTACATAGTAAATATTACAATATTTTAGTTATTTTCTGGGTTAATATTAAACATCGCAAGTTTATATTAAATCCTAATAAAAGTTGGGACCTAATATTCAAATATGGAAGCAAAGGAACGTTCTTCAAAAAACTCTCTCTTTAATTCGGTACCATCTTTCGTTTCCCACATGCTGGGACAACATACTTAATATCGATTGATCAGAGTAATATTTGCTCCGGTTCGGACCAACGACCCAATGTGTAATAACAACTTGTAATCAACCTATGGGTAATTGGCTCACTGGGGGCAAATACCCCTTTTTATATACATAAGGATCCAGTACTATTCCTTGTCTAACTGTTCACTTATGTCCCTATTATAAGCAGGGTTTCCCCCTATTTATGAAAGTTGAAAAAATCGTTGTACATCTCTGGTTTTTAAGGAACAACCTTGCCCATAATTAATCTATAGTAAGACATGTAAACACAGATCCATGAAAACTACGCACGTGTTTGTTTGTGTTACACAATAAAACCACTGAATCACTCAAGTCTTTTGAAATCAATAACGTAAGGCAAGCTATCTATTAATACTCGCATTTATTTATGTGAGACGACGCCAACGCACCTGCCGTTGTTCTTATAATAGTTATTTATTACTTGCTTTGCCGGCGGCTCCGCCCGTGCCGTAGTTTAAATAGTTCATAGTTTGCCGAGATTAAGTACCTAGCCTAACAACCCACTATGTGATATTCAGAAATAAATCTCCCTAGTTATACCAAAATATAAACAAATATTCGTATCGGTAATATAGTAGGATGTAGGATTGTATTTATAGTTCATATTTAATTTGAGAAACTATAGGGCTATAGCGCAGCTTAGAAAGGGCAAAAATACGGTAAATGATTTTATTTTAACTTAGATTTTTCACAGGCAAGCAACTATATCTATTTCTATTTAATAAAGATAAGTACCTAACGTTATTTTGTAAGTTTTACAGTATACAATGAATGAGGGAAGACTTTTTTTTACCTACAACATTGTTCTACAATAATGAAAGCACTAGGTATTAGTAGGTGATTTATATTTCAGTATATAAAACATAATAGGATAGCAGCAACTTGTAGATGTTACTTATAGGTTTGGATCCAAACCAAAAGAAAACGTATAATTAAAATAATGTTTACGTACGTAATACGTATTTTTAAGGTGACGTGTTTGTTGAATAAAAACGTACACTCATACACCGAGAAATATTTACTCATCTTCTTTGTAAATAAGTTGAGATTAAAGCAACTTCCTTTTAAATTCAGTTTTTTAACATTTTGTATGTGATAAATAAGAAGGTCGGTAGATACTCTATTTTTTTTATAATTAAGTCGTATATAGTACCTAAGTTTTTACTGTTATTTTTTATTAATTAAATCGTAAGTCGATAACCGCTAGGTTTTTACTCGTGATGTATTAAATCTTCAGTCTATTGCTCAGATGCAATGAAATAAATGGAATTAGAAATTACAATATAAATATTCTGGCAGAATATTATTTAATACTAGCTGCACCCCGCGGTGTCACCCGCTACATTTTTTCAGGACAGAAAATAGTCCACCTGTTAATCCAGGGTGTCAACTACCTCCATATGAAATTTCATCAAAATCGATACAGCCGTTTGAGCGTGAAGAGGTAACAAACACACTCACAATCTTCCGCCTTTATAGTATTAGTGTGAAGTCTGAATTTTTTGAATATTGATTCGAATTTCCTGCCAGAACGATTGAAACAATTAAAGTTAGCTTTTTGCTTCGAAATATCAAAGTAAACGGGTTTTATTTGCAGAACGTATTGGTTGTCCCAGAAATAAAATACAAACAAAGGATGTAACTGAATGGGACGCTCCCCACTTATCGAGGCACCTAATCCGTATTGCCTTACTTTGTTGCGTTTTCATTGTACGCCAAACAAAATGTTAGTTTCAACTGTCACTCCGATCCTTTGAAAACAAACAAAAACTGTTTTTCTTCATGGTAGATAATCGGAATTCGAATATGGAAAATATTGAATACGTTTCTATTAAAATAAACCATATTGTTACGATATTAAATAAATACACGAATATATTAAATAAATTAAGAAGACTACGTGTTGGTCTAGTGGTTGCTAAGCGCGACTGCTGAGCACGAGGTCCTGGGTTCGAATCCCGGGTCGAGCGAAATGTTACTGGGTTTTTTGATTAGCTAATTCTTAGTAGCAGCACGGAGTCTGGATTTGTGCCCGGTTGATGGGATTAGGCTCGCCTTATATTGGGACCTAAAAACAACTGGCGAAATGTGGGTGTACTGTACGTGCACCACTGCCTACTCCTTCGGGGAATACAGGCGTGATGTTATGTTATTAAAAAAAATAATAAAGAATCTATTAAACGCAGAAAAACGTTTTACGCCGAAAATCACGGGTATACACTCGGGTATATACAATCAGTAGGTAATTATTATTATCACTTGTCAGTTGATAATATAATAGGATGAATGCTCAAGAAAGTTTCGAAACCCAACAGAAAACTACGAATGGAAGAAAGGCTTGGTCATATTAAGATTCACTTAATTCGACCACAAATGGTGATATGAAGCGGTCAGTTTGTAAATATAGACATTACCAATAAATAGGAAGGTTTCATTTCAGAAGAAATTCTTTCTTTTTTGTAAGTCTTTCAACGTAATTTTGAAGCATTCTGAAGTTACTTTGTATGTTCCAATTGTGCTCGTATACCTTTTTCAAATACTCATTCTCAAACATAATTTTTATTCATCATAGCCTGTTCTTCTCCGAGCTGTAATCGCAATGTTGAGATCTGCTTATCAAGCGGCGCTGTATAGGACGACAGTACGAAACGGCACGCCCTACGTAATCACCGCGAAGGTGACAAGGGGAAGCCATTTGTTTCTTCTCCGGAACGTGCTTCAGCAGACACGGATTCGAACTTACCCTTGGTTAGCACGGCGACGATGCCTTGATAAACACAGTAGCGAAGTGATTAGGAGTGCTAGGGGCACTTGTAGTTCAATTCCCAAACGAGACAAAGATTGGTGTGGTCTTCAGATATTTGTTCCATGTCCGGGTTTTTGGTCATCCACAATAAATATAAAATCCTAATTATTAGAATGAGGAAATGTGATCTATAAATTGATTTAAAACTCTTGAGGTTTTGTTTGGCCCGTATCTTAAAAGTTATGATGAACTGTAATGGTATGAGTTCTATTTCTAAATCGAAGCTAAACTCCAATTGAATCAACCGATACGGTACCAGGAATAAAAACAACTCGTATTAGAAACAATCAGCATTGTTACTTCCCCCTCTGAAACTTCTTCTTTGATTAGTTCCATGTAAGTTACTATCTTAGAAGTTATTGACCCTCGCGCACTCCCCTAAGTAATTACCCACCGATTACTTCTTATATATTGAAACAAATGAGGAACAATACAAGATACTAAAGGATTCCTGAAGCTAAATGCTTTGTCTTTGTGCATATTTTCTATTGTGTATGAGTAATTAGACGACAAGTAATGGTACTTGGAAGGCAGCGTTGCTATAAGTAACGCTGCCTTCCAGGTACCTATTGAGTACATCAACACGATAAAAATGTCTGATTATCGTGATGACTTGATTGAATCAAGTCAACACGATAATTTAGTCATCACGATAAACAGACATTGTATTGGTTATATCCAAAAGGTACAGTGCCTAATCTAATAATATTATCATTAATTAAGAAAACAGTAATAGTCAGTTGGCCATATACTTAACATACTTACTTCAAACGTATCATTATGATTACTTATACTACTAAAAAAAACTTATTTATAGGTATAGGTAAGTAAGAATTCACTAAACTAACATAAGAAATTGCCGTCAATTTCTTAAAATAATTGAATCACCAAACGATATAGCACTTGAAATATTTGTCTCATTGCGGAAATCAGTCTCTCAACCAAGTTCATAACGCGAAAACTCCAACGTAGACGGAAATTTCCTAACGGAAGAACTCAATTTCAGTACCGGGCCTGAGAATCAAACTCGCAGCTCTTTACTCGATCTTTAATACAACGCTATTATTATTATTTTATAATAACGGTGACGGAAAATTTCGTTTGAAAACCGGCACACCTCAGAGATTTTTCTAGTGTGTAAAACCTTGTCAGAAGCCTGCAGGCGATTAAAACTCTGATACTAGGTTGTTCATCAACCATACAGAAGAAGACTGGTAGGTTCCTTTTTTACTTAAAATATAATTGCCACCCAATAACCCAACCTTCAGATAGGACCCAGTCCATAAATCGTTGACATCGTATAGAAACAAATATTTTTAATAAAAGTTTTGGAGAAATTAATCAAAACTTTGCTAATACTAAACAATTTTTTCTAGGTTGCTTATCAAAAGTGAACAGATTTTGGTATGCATTGGAGGCAGTTTAATATAAATACTGCCAAGTGCGAGGCAAATTCATGTTATATCGGTTTCATACGAAGTTATTTTCGTATAAATCCCTTATCATGGTATACCCACTTTTTATTTTCACCGAAGTCAGGCAATAAATTTTACTGAGAAATCGGTGTTAAACGAAATATCTGTCAATCGTATTTAGTATGGCCTTAATACTATCTAAGAATAAATCATTACAAAGTCAAAGTGAAAGAGGTGAAGGTATATTTCTTCTTACCAGTTTGTGACGTTAGACAGTATTCAAAGAATGTATTTTTGTCGCAGAAATGGTCCAAAAGGTACCTATTTTCCCTTTGCGGTGTGGAATACTAAAATTAAAGTTGACTAAACATGCCTAAGATTATGCTATTCTATACACATCATTCTAATTTAAAATATGTACATTTTTTCTTAGTACTATATGAAGACTAGCTTTTTCGTAATAAATACTAAGACTTTTCTTTAGTACGTGCCATGAGTAGTCGAATTCTCACTCAGTGAAGAAGAAATCTAAATAATCTGCATTTGGAATCTATCCAAAAAAGCTTTGCAATGTTCTAAAATTTGATATTCTCTTGCCTATACGAGAGACTGGACCAAACTGTTGTTTTGTCCAAAAATGACAAGAACGTCATAGACACGACCGCTGTTTGATCGCCGGTTCCGTACAAAGTAAACTAGTGACAAAAGAGAAAACAAAGGCTGGAAAGGAACTGACAACGAATAGCTACAACGGCTATATTCTTTGTACTGGTTATATTCATCGAGTATCGGCTAATACTTCCTTTACATTGCTGTATATAGAGGTATATTCAACGCACCTGTATCAAAGACGCTATTAGACCATCAATGAATACATATTTGGGAAAGTTTCGTCAACATTCTGCATATTCTATCCTAAATTTTATCCAAATCTTAATGTGAATTATATACATTGCTGCATTTATGTAACACAGGTTTTAGCATAGAAGGCATTAGCCCGCAAGTGTAGGTACGCTAAAGAGTATCCACGTGGCTTGTATACAGAACCGACTACAAGAATATTCTCTGTTATGTTTAAACGACAAGATGTCGCATTTGGATTCCTGGTCATGAATACAACTTACCTACGGATTTCAAATGGTAAAATATGCCATACAAATAGTAGAAAAGTTCGCACACCCCTCTAGTGCAATAGCTTAATGATGGGCTTTCAATGTGTAGAGGCTAAAATAAGTAGGTCAAATATTTTATTGTGTAAACATAAATAGTTTTTTATCTACAGAGATAAAACTGAAATAAGATCTAACATCACCAAACAATCGGGTCAAAAATATTCTAGATATTTATTATTAAAAATTATGTTTCTTTAGTATTTCAGCCAATTATTTTATATCGCTAAATAACCAAGCTTTGTCGGGACAAAAGAAAGCAGATAAATTGTCTGAGGAAATTGTACCTTCACCGACAAATAACTGTGGTAACCACGTCTCATTATTATTTACCGGGACAAAATCAAATTATCTTAATAGCGTTGAGCTTGGAGGTACATGTTTCTAACGTATTAACATGCTGAATATTGCGAGGTAACTGATGTTATACCACATTGATAACGGTCTTAATCTGCTTGGTAATATGTGTTGAATCTATTACTTAATTGACACAACTTTGATTGATTTACCTAAATCTTCTACTTTCTACTAAAAAAATACTAAATGGCAAAAAAATCTACAAAGAGCTTCCTTTGTGTTTAGTTGTAAAACCTAGTTTAGTATTTACTGACGCGACTTCGAGTTCACATAGTAACCAAAACACAAATCTAGTAAAAATATCTGGCTTCTTAAGTATGGACATGAAAATTCACTTTACCATTTTAGTCTTTAACAACATTATAACTTTTATACAAGCATTTTTATTTCATAAGAATTCTAATATTGAGATTGCGAAAGTGTCCCTATTGTATTTTATGAAGCGAGGTGTTTCTAAACATTTTTAACACCGCATCCTGCACAGCACATGGTCCTAAAAGCATTTGCGGTGAAAAAATAACCCGCAAATTCCGATACAAACACTATAAGTATAAAAGCCGGGATAGTACCCCGGAAGGGACGCGTGTTGGCCCCTCAGATAACTGAAGAAAGTGTCGAAGGCCCGTCTACGACGTCACTACACTATCTGCCGCCTCGCAGTCATTAACGGCAGTGTTGTTGTCCGAACTTATTATCGTTTAATTTATGACCACACATTACCGCTTAAGGCGCCATTAAGCCGCTCTGGGAAAGACCCCGGGAATAAATAAAACGGGAAAGTTCACATGATGAACACCCCTAACTCGTTTCGCTCACGGCACGTGCAATCGTTAATTTTAGCCGTCACAGATCATAAACTGTTTATTGTTTTCTATTAGCCGTCGAAAGTTTCATAATTTATTTTAATGGCAGTTGTGCTATGTGCCTACCTACAAAGTGTTTTAGTAATATTTAATTTTATGAAAAATAGGATAATTATAGTGGCTTCTCACCTAATAATCTTTAATTTCTTTATTATTTTCTACGTTTGTACTATGCCACAGTAAAGGTTATTATCTTCATTTATCCGAATTATGAACTCAAGAATTGAATGTAGAAATTTCAACTACCTACTAAATGTTTCTTAATCAGTATAATTATAAAAATCAGCCATATAAAGAGACATCTCAATAATTATGTTACATGATTTTTGTATCTTTTTTGTATGTTGCCATGCTTGGCTTAAATCTAAATTGATAAAGGAGGTTCGAGACCCGCTCGTGTCCATCATTTTTCCAGTTTCTTTTATCAATTTAGAAGTATGTTACATTTAAACATCCACTCAGTATGTAGGTTGCTCAGAATTTTAAGACTGTGTATTGAAGACCGGTACATAATAACGACATAACCATTCGATATTTATTATATCAATCCCAATCGAGCATAATAACCAATATCGTAACGAAATCGATTACTATCGCGTTATGGGTAATTCAGCGGCTCATATAAATTCAAATGTGGATAGAAACACATAGAAAACACGTGCCTACGCAACACTTGCCCAGTGGTAGTGTTATCTGAGCATATCAATATACACTAGAGCCGATATAGCCTAGCTCTGAACATTTTTATGTTCTTGATTTTTGATCAGCCTACCGGCTATCGGCACTGGCTTACCTTGGCAAGCTTCTACCAAGCTTTATGTTTTTAATCTGTATTTTTTTTAATGTCGCGCAAATATTATATAACTATTTTTTGCTGATGCACGTTTAGTTGAAATATAAAACTTGGTGGTTAACCTAAGTTCACCTACATGCATAAAACACCTAGCCAAGCTATAAAAAAATCAACTGCGGATCGCACAAGCTTATTTTGAATACCATAATAATCACATTTCACACTAATATTATAAAGGCGAAAGTTTATGAGAGTGTTTACCTCTTCACGCTCATACGGCATGACCGATTTTGATGAAATTTCATATGGAGGTAGCTAACACCCTGGATTAACACATAGGCTACTTTTCATACAGAAAAAATGTAGCGGACACAGCGGGGCGCAGCTAGTTATAAATATATATGCGGGAATTTATGAAACCAAGTTTAAGTTTTAATGCGACGTCACAGTGCGTGTGTTACTGTCCCGTGCAAGAATCAAACGTATTCGCTTTCAAACTACTGAGCGAATCAGGTCAAAATACAACCTGATACGTTACCCATGGGGTTAGGTGGCCTACTTATATCAAACATTGGCAATCAGTTATAAATAATTATTACAATCATGTTACTACAGCAATATCCCGTTGTAAAGACTACGTTTGCGCATAATATCAAAACCATTTCCAAATTGATTTGTGTATTTGACATATTACCTGTTATGAGCCCAATGTTACTTAAAATAAATGAATTTGAATAATAGAATAGAATATTTCATTTCAGAAGTTGTCACGTATCTAGATAGTTATAGTTCACCTATGTTTGGTCACCGTTATGACAGTCAGTTGGTTTTAAGAGGGAGGCCTTTGATCAACAGTGGACGTCTTCCGGCTGATGATGATGATGACAGTCATGCAAAATTATAACAAACCAGCTACTCCCCGCGTTGTTACCAGCTACATTTTTTCGGGATAAAGCGTAGCCTATGTGTGAATCCAGGGTGTCAGCTATTGCTACCGGAAACGGCCGCGAGCGGCTTCGCTATCGCCTGAGGGCGACTCGAGGCCGGCTTCGGGATCGCGCTCCGGGAGCGCATCCAAGCGAGGCAGGGGCCGACCGCCAACCACCGGCAAATATGTCGGTGCGGCCAAGGCCCAAGCCGAGCTGAGGGCCGCGTATGTCCGCCAATTTCAGGCGGACAACGAAGAGGAGATCCGCAACTGGGTCGCGATCTCCGTCCATAAGGACATCGCACGGGAGCATGCCCAGGACCGGGACACCGAGGATTCCGGCTCGAGCGCCTGCGAGAGGACGGCGTCTCGCATTAAGGAGTCCATTGGGGAGCGACTAAACATAGTCCGAAAGGTTGCGCAAAAGTCGCGCAACCTGAAGGGGGAGTTCGTGCACATCCTCAAAGAGGCTGTTGCACGAATAAGCGCCGATGTGGAACTCCTCGGCAAGCGCACCATCTCCGAGGAGAATGCGCTGCTGCAGGACGCCTGCAAGCAGCTGAAGGCGGACAACGACCGCCTCAGCAAGGACCTCCAGGATCTTCGCCGGGAGGTCCTGCAAATGGCGAAGCAGCAGGGCGCGGCCGAGGCCGCCGCTGCTGCGAGGGCGCCCCCCTCTACGCTGGACGCCGAACAACTGACGCGCAACATCCTGGGCCAGGTCGGCACCATGGTGAGCGCGCAGTTCGCCGCGATGGACGACCGGCTGCTCCCAGAGCCGCGGTTGCGCCCTCCTCTTGCGGCCGACGGGAAGCGCACGGACGCCCTGGCACCCGCCACGGGTCGGCCAGCGAAGACGAAGCCTCCTCAAGAGGTCGCAGCACAGGCTGGGGCCTCGAAGAAGCCCAAGAAGAGGAAGGTTGCGGATCAGCCGCAGCCTTCGACATCGGCAGCGACGGACGCCCCTGAGGCCACCACCTCTGCCAGCCCAATCCTAACGGAGGAAGGCTGGTCCACGGTGGCCAAGAGGGGGAAGAAGAAGAAGCCCGAGGCACCCAATAAGCCCTCGGGTGGCCCCAAAAAGGGCCAATCGAAGAAGGCGCCTAAGAAGGCGCCTAAGAAGAAGAGGGCACCGAGGCTGCGCGCGCCGCGCTCATCGGCTGTAGTCATCACGCTGCAGCCGGGCGCGGTGGAGCGCGGCCTGTCCTACGCGGCGGTCCTCGCCACGGCCATGGACAAGGTGCCCCTTGCGGACATCGGCATCACCGACCTGCGATTCAGGCAGGCGGTGTCCGGTGCCCGCATCTTTGAGTTGCCGGGGGCGGAAAGCGGCGAGAGGGCTGACGCCCTCGCCGCAAAGTTGAGGGAGGCACTGGGTGCCGAGGACGTCCGGGTCTCCAGGCCCACCAAGTGCGCAGAAATGCGCATTTCTGGCCTGGACGACTGCGCGACGTCCGAGAGTGTCGCGGCCGCAGTAGCCCGTACGGGTGGCTGCACGGTCGGCGAGGTCAAGGCGGAGGAGGTGCGAAGAACCCCCTCCGGCCTTGGCAGCGTATGGGTGCGCTGCCCTGTGGCAGCGGCCAAAAAGGTGGCTCAGGGTAGGCTGCTAGTGGGATGGGTCTCGGCGCAGGTAAAACTGCTGGAGGCCAGACCCAGCCGCTGCTTCCGCTGCCTACTCAATGGGCACGTGCAGCACGTCTGCACGTCCGAGGTGGATCGCCGCACGCAGTGCTACCGCTGCGGCGAGGTCGGCCACCTGGCCAAGTTGTGTGCCAGGGACCCGCATTGCACAGCCTGTGCTGCCGCGGGTCTAAAGGCCGACCACCCGATCGGCACCAAGCCCTGTGGGGCTCGCGTGCCTCGAAAGGGTACGGGGAAGGCCGCAGTTTCGCGGTCGACCCCTGCTCCAGCTGCCACGGGTGGGGAGGTGGTGCCCATGTCTTCCTGATGTGGCCCACCTCTCCGTCTGATGTCGCGCACCCATGCGCCAAAGGGTCAGCGAGGTGACGGAGCCCCGTTGCCTTGCTGAGCAGAGGCCCGCGGAGGCTGGGTTGGGAGACCCACCTCTGCATTGCACTGGCCTCTGCACTGAAAGTCCTGTACCCCCCTACCTCTACATAGGGGGGAGAGAAGAATCCGCCCCTTTACAGGGCGGATAGCGCTGGCGGGGTTGGCGGTAGAATGCTATAGCGACCCCGCCTCCCCGCCGATTATGCGCTGATGCAGGCAAAGTGTGAGGTTTTTAGTGGGTATGCCCCTGTGGATCTTATTGGGTTCATGGGGGAGAGTCCCACATATCCCCGTCGCCTCCCAGCGGCGGGGAATGCGTAATGCATTTCCCTCACGTTAAAAAAAAAAAAAGGGTGTCAGCTATTTCCATATGAAATTTCATTAAAATCCATTCGGTAGTTTTTACGTGACAATAAGAATAAGAATAATTTATTGTGTAAGAAATTACAGTCAGTGCATTGATGTGACAGAGTAACAAACATCCATCTATACTTACAAACTTTTGCGTTTATAATATTAGTAGGGATTTATTCAAAAAACAGTACATACAAATCAAATTATTTATTTTATATAATTAATCAATCGCATATAAAACCTCTGAACTAATACAGTTACATGGTAAATTAAAAATACCCTAAATTAGTATAATTCACTTTAACGAAAGATGACCCGAATACAGAATAGTATCATCGTACAAAGCTAAGCTTGACAAAAACTTGGGAGTTTCGACAAACGATGCCGCCTGACCCCTTAATAGGAACTTAATTGAATTAGTAACTCCTTACAGGATAGTGGCCATCCTTTAGTGTAGGGTGGTTGGAAGGGACAATGTTGTAAGTTCTACGGCGCACCTATATTATATAAGTATATATTGTATATTCGACGACCTGATTGGTGCAGTGGCTAGGCGATTGGAATGCTCGATTCACGCACGGGGCAAAACTTTGTGCGAACCACAGTTGTTTGTCTCGAGTCTGGGTGTTTGTGTATGTAATGTTTATGTTTGTGAAACGCACCCACGACACAGGAGAAATTACAATTAATTAGTGTGGAGCGACGTTTTTAAAAAAAATACTACGATACGTGAATTTGGATTGGATAGTAAATACCTACTGTTTATATTCATTGAGTCGAATGCCTACCCCTATAGCTATAGCGGAAATATCTTTGCTAACTAAATTCAATGGACGACACCAGTTAAAGGTCTCAATTCTGAAGCTATACATTATAAATCAGCCATCGAATTAACTATTAAACTGATCGCTGATTATTTATAAAGACCGTCATAACTTTATTATATACTAGTTGTGCCAGAGTTTCACTCTCCTTGTCTTTCATACAAAAACCGTACCTTTATCTAGTGCATAATGTCTGACGAAAAAGAAAGGACGCCTGTCCATGGCTCTCTTAGTGTGTAAAAGCACGAAATGTTATTTCGATTAAGTGGGAATTGTTTACATATAATAAGATCTCTTCTATGTAAAGCATTAACGACTATATCGGCACTGACTATATTATTATTCTTGCTAAGATATCACAGTGAAAAAAAATTACCTACAGATTCAGTCATATTAAATGTACAGGAGTAATACGCTGAGGAAGACGTCACGAGCGCTACCGGTCATGTTAAACATGAATTACGGACTCGTCGACTGACACCAGATTAAGTATCGCTCAGTACTTAAAGGGTGGAAACACCAAGATCCTTTGTACATAAGGAATACGGATCTCCTACGTGACATGACCGGAACGTCTGGACATATTCTGCTTATACTGAATCTGTTACTAGAGTACGTACTGGCTGCACCCTTTCTGATGTTGACTATTGAACGTGGGTTTTCGCGATATGACAACAAACTGTTTACGGGTAATGCATGCATACGTTCATGAGGATCAGTGATGGCTGTCTGATGTATGCTTTGGGTGCAGCTGCCCAAACAAGATATGAAACTTTAATAAACACTTAACATACCTATAGAGGGGATAGTCTAGTAACATATATAGTGTGTGTATTGCTGTCGGGTTGGTTCTGTGTGCTTGGACAGCCCGTTCAAATAGGGCAGAACTGTCTTTGGCTAATCCAAATATACCTCAGACGCCGTTGATGTCTGACAGATGGCTGACCCGGCCGAGAAATTGAGTGAAGAGGAGCAGACGAAGTAGGGTTGAGACGTTAATTTACTTCCTCTGCTTTATGGCTTGCAGTTTCTAATGGGGTTGATTTTTGTGCAGGTGTATTATACCGCCATGGTATAGTGTGGGAACATTTTGACTGGCTTAGATAATGATGATTGCGTTTACAAAAAAAATTATGAAATAGGTGGACATGTGATAGATACATGTACACCTATGAATATACTGACTGCCTCGTTGGTTTAGTGGTTGCTGAGCGCGACTGCTGAGCACGAAGTCCTGGGTTTGAATCCCGGGTCGAGTAAAGTGTTACTGGGTTTTCCCATTAGATAATTCTCAGTTGCAGCACGGAGTCTGGATTTGTGCTCGGTTGATGGCAATAGGCTCGCCCCCTATTAGATTTGTGCCAAAAAACATAATCGGCGAAATGTGGGTTTACTATAAGTGCACCTCTGCCTATCCCTTCGGGGAATACAGGCGTGATGTTATGTTATGTTACCTATGAATATTTTGATACTCTGCAAACGTGTCTTATATCTCTTCCTGGAAAAAAATAATATCCAAAAAGCGACCAACTAAACCCTCACCTTTTTACAAAACCAGTATTGCTGGAAACTTAAAAGCCTTCAAACGATACTTTCAAGACTCAATAAACTTTCGATTAAATTTCCAGGAAAGAATTTGTATTACACCGCTCTAAAAATGATTGCTTGTACAATATAAAAGGCATTAAACATTCAAAAGGCCTGTTTTAATCGCAAATAAAGTTCTCAACTAATCAATTCTAATTGAAAGTCAGCGTTGTCAAAGACTTGTTTTGTTTATGAAGAGTTCATAATTAATTTTTCATCACAGTTCGTTCTCGTGTAGGTAATTGCAGGTATTCATGGTAAAGTATAGCTGGCGGCGTAGACATTTTGTTATTATTACACTAAAATACACGACTCTTTGTCGAACGTTTGTTACCATAATAGTAACACATAACAAATTATTACTTTGTTTGATTAGGGGTAAGACAAGTACCGTCTTATTGGTATTATTTAACGATGCTGGATAATATATCAGAAAAAATGTTTATTTTTGAAAAAAATACTCGTGAACATAAAAAGATGAATATTCCTATAATATGGAAAACAGCAATTACTATATATAATTACAACACGGGAATTAACGCAAACACAAGTTTTAAATTTTTGGTTGACAATTCGACCGCGTTACACCGGCCGTGGTCACAAGCAGACTCAACTCAGCAATTACTAATTAGGTATCTAAGTCTTTTTTTGGATTTCTACTAATCTGTTAGGTAACAGATTCTAAAATGTCAGCACTATCTTCTATATCGATAAAGTGAGAATATTTAGTATTCGTAATCGAAGTTTTAGTTTTCTTTGTAACATTTAGCATCGAGTCGCAATAAATTGTCGTGATAAAGAAACAAAAGTAAAAACTAGGCACAGAAGACTGAACATAATCGCTAATGCATTCCGCTATTTGTTTTATTTTTAAACCTAATGCTTTTTTCGCTTTAAAACGTAGCTGTATGCCAGCACTTGATAATAAATCGCTGCGATTAACCCCAGCTAAACTTAGGTCTACAGTTGAATATAGTAGCAGTTTTAATAATGAAATCTTATTAAAACAGCAATACTATCTTTTGATGAAATTTAACCAATAATCTTAAATATTTGCCATATATTCTTAATTTTTAACTAACAATAAAAATATATTATTATTTATAAACTACCTATTGTATAATAAATAATAAAATAAATAATCTCTAATTATAATTGTTTGTAATAAGTAAAGCAATATGTGCCTTAATAATGTTCATATTTGCCTCTAAGGTTAATTGAGTTATGAAAAAACCTAAAGTATTGTAGAACATACATATGTACATAGAACATACTACCTGAGTGCAACGAAAAATATTTTGGTAATTAATGTAGCGTTCAAATTCTAAATTCTACCGACAGATACGACATTAAACATGACTATACTTCACATGATTTTACTCGCTAACTTATTTCTAACAAACTAAGATACACTTTACCACATAGACAATAAAGTTGCTTTTGTGTAACGTGATGCGCATACGAGTTTATATGTTACCGACGGAAAAATAAACTCTGTATGGAGGGATTAAAATGCAATTTACATTGGCGTAGCTGGCGATCCGAATACATACTTTCACAAAGAGTTCCAATTCACTGTGGTGTTTCTTCCGTGGGCAGTAGGGCGCAATTTGCCACGTGAAGGTATGGGAGATTACCTAGACAGGCGGAGGACGATAAGCGCCGCGTCGTTATAGAGGTTGTCGTGGACCCTCAAAATATAAACATGGTCCAGATGTCGCAGATAAGCGAGGAGAGCTTTTTGGCCTAATGGCAGATTACTTCAGTCAAATATGTAGCGTGCCCGCCCCTGATGTCATGACTTATTGAATGGAAAATTACCTAAGATCTGATATAGGAGGCTGATGTTCGGCTCGTGTAAGTGTATACATTTCCCGGGATTGTTCTCCTGTCACGTTTCAACTGAGTTTGTTCATGCAGGTCGATGTCTACCTTTGGAAAATATGTTCTCTAATGATAGGTGTGAATAAATCAATATTATTACTCGTGTAAACATTATTTTAGTTCGCGTTGCCATTTAGTGTAAGAATGAGTACTTTCATGTACCGTCTATGATGTTCATTTTTAGTACAGGTACATCATTGTTATAAGCAAAATTAGGTACTATCAAAAATAAGTTTTTTTTAACTTAAACTTATTGACCATTGATCTAGAATAACCCTCGTACTTATAAACGATGCAGAAATGTGTTTTAAGTTAACAACCGCCTAAGCTATTAAAATGCATACGACAGGGACCAGTCCCCTTACCATGGACTCTAAAAGCAGGACAGTTTAAATGTCAAAGCGAGACGCCGCTACGGGCAGTGATATGCGGGCGTCCCGCTACACAACGTAAATTGTCCTGTTTAAGAATTCATGGTAAGAGGGCGGTATACTTTAATCAATTGTTCAACATTGTCCATTTTTTGAAGTGAAGGGGTTATTGTTTTACTTGAATACATCACCTGCTGCAGAAGAAATCCGGTGTATTGTCAGCACAAATGAGTGTTTAAAACTGCACATTAAAAGTCCATTATTATCTGGTCGGTGCTTGTAGCGCCATCCATTGTTATGCATACACCCCTCATTCATGGCGTACTACAGACGTCGCTTCTCCAAAACAATATTAACACTCTTTCATGTTTTGTTAGGTTCGTTATATTATTCATGAAGCTCCGTGTTTACGTTATAAATCGATTGTTTGTATGCTTTTAATTACTTCACATACGTACTGAAATAAAACCCTCAGTTCGTTGTACGGGAGTAATTACTTTTTTCTGAGCTAAAGGCCGCATATGCTCAGTGATGGTTCTTGGAATTAATTCTGTGTGTTAAATCTTTCCTTTGATTTAACGTATTCAAAAATATTCGAAATTAATGGTTTTACATGTTTTACGTTGATTAAAATAAAAAGCTATGGATATCATTGTAGATACAAAGGTCGGTATTTGTATACTGCGATTAAGCTTCCACTTTACCTGCGTTTTTTTTTAAACATTTCATGGAAAGCTAGGAAACCGGTTATAGAATCTTCTTTCACACAAATAAGACATATCTATATATATAAAATTTTCGTGTCACAGTTTTCGTTCCCATACTCCTCCGAAACGGCTAGACCGATTCTCATGAAATTTTGTGAGCGTATTGAGTAGGTCTGAGAATCGGCCAACATCTATTTTTCATACCACGAAATTCACGCGGACGAAGTCGCGAGCAACAGCTAGTAACTTATAATATTACAAGCAGAGCACCATTAAAACCAACTGCCCCCTTACCATAAACTCTTACAGCGTGACATTTTCCGATGAGAAAGCGAGACACCGCTACGTGCAGTGTAATGCTGCGTCTCGCTTCCACAACGTAAACAGTCATGCTTTAAGAGTACTTGGTAATGGCTGATATTAATTTAAATTGTAGTCAGAAATAAATATAGATTGAAATGGATGACGATACCAAGAAATTTTAAAAATAAACTTTCTTGGAAGTCGTAGGCAGATATTATCTTCTATAAAATACAATGACACATATAAGCAGTCCTCTGAAGGTAAATTCCGACTTTCTTCTATAATCAGGAGTCTATTCAACGTTTTACTGTTTTATAAGTCCAATAACACAGGTGGCAATTCTATTGCCATTGCTATTTCCGTACTGGGCTAACACAAATACGGTGAAGTTATTTTTATACAGCGAGAAAGGAATAACATTATTTGTAAACGTCATTTTGACGGATGATACGTTCGTTGCTACTTGGTAGACATGCCTGAGACGGAGGTTTAAGGAAGAATAAGTTATGAGGTGTTTGCTGTTGTGAACTGTCTCGCTTGTCGGTCAAGGAGCTCGAACATAATGTTTTACAGTACCTACTGACTCAATTCTTTTTATTAAGTAATGTATAACTGTACTTGAGGGTGCTGTGTGGTATCCGGCTTGGTATTGACCACCTCCTTTCCTCCCGTGGGTGTCGTAACAGGCGACTACGAGAAAAATCTAGACGATGGGCAGCAGCGTCTTCTGTAACTTGACCACCAATACTGCGATCCCCAAGCCGCTTGGCAAGCGTGGAGATTATAGCAAATCCACTCTAGAGGGAGGCCTTTGTTCAACATTGGACGTCTACCGGATGATGATGATGATTTCTGAAAAACTTTACAATACCAAACCTTACCATTGCAGTACAGTAAAAATAACTCAAAAGTTTATTTATAGCAGTTTACTTATGAGTAAAATAACCCCATCGTTAGGTTCAAGTTCAAAAAAATCAGCGGCACGTTCATAAATAACCACGCTTACAAACTCGCTGTGAAAATTGCAACGTTTCACTATATAATTTTCATTTCTTTGTCGCAGTAAAAAATACATACAAAGGCAAACTAGGAACGCAAATTTTCTTTTAGTTAGTAAAACCAACAAGATGATACCGCATTCAATATGGTTGACAAAGAATTCGTACTTTCTGAGCAAGTTGCGCGGGTTTTCTGTACTAATTAGGTTGGCTAATGAATACAGGGGGTTCATCCGTAGTTGTCTGGGTAATTAACAGCTGAGATAGGAAATATTAATATTTATAAGGCTTGGGGCACGAGGGCTACATTTTCTCTAGTATGTGTTCAGTTGACACAAAGTGTCGCAATGAATTTAACATACTGATTAAACACCTAATCAAAAGGGTGTTTGTATTCCATTTCCGCGAGTCATCTGATAAAAGTGTCTCTAATTCTCTTGATTAACGACGAACCTTTATACTTAGAGGTTTACCTAGGAGTCAAAACTTTACTAAGACGGGGAGTGTCTTAGTAAATGAATAAACATATTTACACTGGTTAGTGTGACATTTTTAGTATGTGGACTAATATAATAATTATGTAGACAGATAGACAGAGTATTTTTTGGAGCACTTAAACACAATTCAAAGTTAATGTTTGTGCTTGATATTTTAATGGAGAAAAGTTTCAAATTGTGTTGCCTTTTACGTCCTTTATTTTGTACATTGCTTGTTCATATTCTCTCTCGCGATCACTTGTTAAAGTATTAGCCATTTTTTTCAACTCGGCTTCATACAGCTATTATTGTTGCGTTGAGAGGTATGAAATCAACAGAGGCATACAACTCTCGATAATTAATAACAAAATACAGTAGGTAATATTTAGATACATCATGGTAAAATAAATATAATAATAATATATATAATATAATTTTAACATGCCAATCGGTAAAGCAAAATTATTATATTTCATTAATACGACACCGTCAATTTTAGGCCGGATACGACACGACACAATTCCTAGGCTTAAGGACAAAAGATTAACTAATATATATAGGTCATCTATAAGACGACACTGATGCATTTTATATTAAAACAAGCACCGTTTATCAGACATTGCAACTCCTGTAAGCTAGGATTAACAACAAGGATCGAAAAAACCACAAAGGCAATGAAGCTTAATGTGTCCCGGGCAATTGATTTGACTGTCTTAGAACCCGCATCGAAATTAATGAGAAAAGTAAGGGGGAGGAGTAGGAAAAATCTGTTTCCTCATCCACATTAGCATGGGGAAATGGTTGATGTTGAATTATGTTAAGTATGAGAATATCAGCGGTGTGCACTGCTCGTTACCTATCTAAATACCCCTTTACCGCCCCACGAAAGCTAAATGAGCCCGTGTTAAGGCGAGGTTCACCACAGTAATTCAGATCGGATTTCAGTCCACATTGGCAGGTAATTGTGATGTCGTTTAACAAACGGTTCTTTGCTGGATTATATTTTTCTTTTTGATGATAAGATAATTCTAGAGGTAAGTGGTTAATGGATAGATTAAGTTGCGCTTTCCAAGGTTTATTTTAAGATGAAGCCGCGCCCTACGGTGTTACCCGCTTCATTTTTTCTACATAAAAAATAGCATGTGTCCATCCAGGATGTCAGCTACCTCCATACCAAATTTTATCAAAATCGGTCCAGCCGTTTGAGTGTGAAAAAGTAACAAACACACACACAAACTTTATAATATAGCTTTTGCCCGCGGCTTCACCCGCGTTAAGTAGCCTATGTCCTTTCTCGGGTCTTAAACTTTCAACATGTCAAATTTAATCAAAATCCGTCCAGCGGCTTAGTCGTAAAGGCATAACAAACAGAATAACTATCACATTTATAATATTAGTATGAATTGTGATAATGCATTATGCGACATTTTGAAGTTCCCTGTCCGTCTCACAAACATAACATCAACTCAATAGAGAACGATATTTCGATGGGTAGTTTATAATTAGTGATACCAACTAATAATTGTCTGTAAACGGTCCACATAAATACTTAATATCTTTGACTTTGAATAGCTACGACAGTCATAACAGGTAACCCACAAGTTACGTAACACTGTTAAATATTCAGCCTCAACTAGCAACACTAGAAGCCGTCATAAATTGTACTTAAGCAAGTAAGTTGGGTACAGACCTGACAACTGTAAATGCGATTACGCACATACATAATAACTGCTATCTTACTTGCGCGCATTAAGAATACCCTTCGTATGTGAACTCTTTATCTCTCTTTTTACTATGGTGTGGTGAAAAGATCATCCAGTTTGCAGGTTGGTCAAAATTAATAAACCTATACCTTAAATGCGCTATGAAATCTATACAGTATTTTTACACCTTGAAGCACCCTGGTAAATAGAATCTTTATGTGCATTTTACAGTACATTCATCATCATCATCTTCAGCTTTTAAGTGACCCACTGCTGGGCATAAGCCTCCTCCCCTAAACTTCACTGTTTCCTATTTTGGGCCATTTGCAACAACATCATCAGTCCACCTCGCTGGAGGTCTGCCAGGGGCTCTATGGTATCCTCTGGGCCACCACTCTGTTAGGGCATTATTTCACCTGCCATCATCAAATCTTGCCAAATGGCCTGCCCAACTCTACTTGAGTACAGTACAATAATAATAAAAATTAAGCCCTAAAATGCTGCTAAACTTTTAAAAGAATGTGCACTAAAATGTCTGTGTTATTTTTTTATTCTTTATTGCTAAAGCTCTTCATGATGTCGATTTACCAATCGTCCCAGCTTTTTATACACTTTCCGCTTTTTCTTTGACCTGTTGAACAATACTTTTAGGTTTATTTTTTCGTACTTGTTACGTTATAACATTTACATGGTATAATCATTAGTACCGGGTCTAATTGTGGTTTGAAACCATCTTGGAACCCATTTAAATATACACACGAAATTTCATCCAAATTAGTCCAGCCGTTTAAGAGAAGTTAAGTGACAAACACGTACAGAAGAATTATAATATATGAAGATAAGGCATACTTTGACCAATATAGTTAGAAAAATACTGCCGTTACCAATTCAATTCACCATATGAGCAAGTCATTGTTATAAATAAGAAAAACACGAATTTCGTGATTGTTCATTTATTATTTAACCTAATGATAATGTCTACTGGCTCCAATAAATTTCTTAGAAAATGTGTAGCAGTTAAGGGTTGGGGAGCGAGGCCGTTCAGAGCGATATCAGTTGCTCGTTTTATAGAAAAAAAAACAATTAAGTACTTATTGAAAAGGATCGTTTGATAGCTATAAAAATATCTTGGATTTTTGTTAAACTTATTACAATTGTGTATTTCCAACTGATAAATGTTTACTGGATAAATTATACTGTTATCGAATAAAACTGTAAATTGTGGTTTTGATGAATCGGAGATCAGTTATCATATTATATTCCATGTATAGATACTTCTTTAACATCGATAGATTCCTTCAAAAAACTTTGGCCTACACGTTTTTCTAATCGACTGCACATTTCTTATGCTCAATACTACAAGGGCCCTAAAACATGAAATTCTTTGATTACAAGACATTAACATTATGTACATACTTACATAGTATAATCACAATACCTACATAACATTATCTTGTTTTTAAACAAGTCAAACTTCGAATGCAACACCTTTGTTAGTAACTCCATGAGTGACATTGATTAATAATTTGCATAATTATGTATGTGTTTATACGTAGTTAATTAATGATTCAAAATGAATTAAAGCACGTAATTAAACATCATTACCTCCACATTAAGTCAAAATGTCTAATTAATAAATAATGCGTCTGATTAAAATCTGTGAAAACCACTTTACGAAAATCAAAGGGGTCGGCAGCCGCAAATACCATTGCATTTAATATGCTCTTTATTTATTATTCGTTGACTAATTAAATGATAATAGACTGGATTAAGTTCTTTAACGTTTGCTATTAACGTTGTTTTTATAATTCCCTAAAATCGATATTAAGTTCTTAATCTATGTTTCATTATAGTACACTAACTCATGAGTTTCAAAAGTAGGAGTCTAACGCAAAGTTTTTAAAAAAGTGAGCTTTCATACTTAGTTTTCATCATCATCATCAGCCAGAAGACGTCCACTATTAGACAAAGGCCTCCCCCTTAGAACGCCACAATGAACTAGTTAGATTTATCGACATTATATTTTGTACTAATAAAACTGATTGCGTATTCTGCTTACCTACTAATTTTAGTTAATTCCGTGAACTCCAAAGGGATTTTTGGTCGTTGCCATTCTAATTACAAACGTTATCAAAATGACAGCTGTCAACACTGCAAGACCTGCCTTTTTACCAGGAACTCTTAAAGCACTATAGTTAACGATGTGGAAGCGAGATACCGCTACATGCAGTGCAATGCGGTGTCTCGCTTTAACAACATAGACTGTCCTGCTTTAAAACTTCATGGTAAGGGCTCTGATAGCAGACACACTGGCTTTTCACATCTGAATAATGCACGGGCCGTAGAAATGCGGCAAAACGCTAATTGAATAGAATGAAAAATATATGGGATTGGCACATGTCATAGATTATATAGTCGTATAGATAGTCATAGATCATACCGTCGTATAGATAGTCATATATCATATAGTATATTATTGTATAGTCGAAACATTATGTCATCCCTTACAAGTATTATTCTATTCAATTCTACTCGGCCCTGCAACACAACTTTTTAACCAAAACGAGACTCAAATGCCCGATGTGTAAACGCCCTAAAAACACTTTATCAATATTTTGGTATTGGATATTGGGCTTCGATGAACCCATAAAAGCTTAACGGTTTTAATCAAATTCGGTACATTTAGAAGTGGATTGCTCAATTAGCAGTCAATGTGAACATCCTAAAAACCGAACGCAAAATCGCATGGTCCACGGAAAACATTTTTGCTTGTTTTTATCCTGATGTGAATGCCTAACGGTACAAAGTAGGAACCTACAAAAGGATCACACATAATATAAAACCATTATTTCGTATATTCCCAGCACTTTACACCCCGTGGCAGACGCGAAACGTGGATAAAATAAAAATTAAACAATAAACACGATATAATCCCTAAAGGCGGTTATGGTAAAACGAATAATATTAGCACAAAAAATTATGTCACGATATTCTTTCAGGCTTTACTGTACAAACGTATAGGCTTAGAGCATCCTGCTTGTAATATTTATATATGTTACCGGCCAAACCCGATTTCAGGACAAACTAGTTTTGCCTAGGCTAAACTAGTTCTTCCTATACGCGATAGGATTAACTAGTATAGCCTAGTTCAAACTAATTTGTCCTGAGCCCGATAGGATAGACCAGTTTAGGATGGGCCAAACTAGTTGATCCTGATATAAATACGCACACTCTAGGATAAACTAATATGGCCTAGACTTAACATTCTAATAAATGTAGAAAGTCAAAATAAATAGATAAACTGAATAAAAAACTCTGTAATTAGAAAAATAATATTTTTTATTAAACTGTAATGATTCGTTGTTAAAAGTTATGGTTAATTGGTAATACGAACAATCATACTATAACAAATAATACTGTTTTTTAATAGAACCAATAATCAAATTATTAAAATTGTGTAACGAATGTGTACAACGACAATTTATTAACTTTAAGTATAACAACAATTTATTAACTTTAAGTACAGGGGTCAGAGCTTAGGTAAAAGTAAGGCGCCGCGCGACGCAGTCGCGCGCGCACGTGTTTACTCTAATGGCGCGTAGGGCCGACTGTCCGCTGAGGAGCGGCGGGGGACGACGCGGGCTCCGCGATGGCGCGCGAAACTAGGAATCGACGGATATTCTCGCTACACACTCCCCCTCTAGTTCGGACACAGCGTCCTCGCGTTCGGACTAGCGTCCAATTTACGGGGTCGACCACGCTTGCGCTTCTCACGAACCGGAGACACGATATCGCCGACGAATGGAGTCAGGTGTGACACATGGTAACGTCCAATGTGTTCAGCTCGCGTAACTCCTTCGATAACATAAGTGGTGGGACTTACCACTTCCCGAATACGATACGGACCATCTCTCCTAGGAATGAACTTCCCGGTTTGCCCGCGGCCTGCATCGTTCATACCCTGCGTCTTTAGGAGGACAAGGTCACCCACCTTGTAATCCGGAGGCGTACGTCTGCCTTCATCTGCATACTTCTTCCTGGTGGACTGGACCTGTTCATGGACATCCCGGGCATCCAGAAGTGCTGTTGACAACCTACGAAGGTAAGGCGTAATACTCGGTACAAAATTATCGCTATCTACGATGGCTTTCATATCAGCCACGACGTCAGAAGGTGCGCGCAGCTCCCTCCCGAAGGTAAGGAAAGCTGGTGAAAATCCAGTACTCACCGTCACAGCCGAATTCATCGCAAACCTTATAGCTGCGAGATGCTGGTCCCAAGAGGCGTGGTCTCTTCCCACAAGGATTGCTAACTGGGGTTTGAGGTCCCGGTTCTTGCGTTCCACGGGGTTGCTTTCCGGGTGATACAACGGCGTCAAAGACTGTTTGATACCCATCACGTGACAAGCCTGTTGCATTACCTCGGCTACGAATTGCACTCCGTTGTCGCTGACCATCCTTCGCGGGACTCCAAACCTCAGAAAAACTTCGCTTATCAAAATCTCGGCACACTCTACGCTGGTGGCGGTCTCTAACGCGAACAGCTCAACCCAGTGAGTACACACGTCCTCTATAATAAAAATCCATCGGTTACCTTTAGCCGTCTTCGGCAAAGGGCCGAACAAATCCACCGAAACAACCTCGAACCGACGAGTCGTAGCGGGTGTCTGCAGCAGTCCTGCAGGCTTCTTGTTATCTGCCTTATAGCGCTGGCAAGCAGCACAACGCCTAACGTAGTCGGAAACGAAAGATTTCATACCTACCCAAAAGTAGCGGGCTCTGATACGCTGCAAGGTCCTCTCAACACCGAAATGACCTGCGGTTGGAGCGTCATGGAAGTCAGCAAGGACGATCTCTCTTTCATGACTTGGTACCACGAGACAAGCGGAGTCAGCGTCGTCTGCCTCGGGCGCACACCGGTACGATACTCCATCAGACATCAGGTATCCTCGTTCTGACCAGCCCCTCCCCCTTGACGGATCGGAGTCTTCTAGATCCTCCACGATCGTCCTTAACTCGGGGTCTTTGAGTTGGTTATCACGCACATCGGCGGGTGCCCTGTGCGGTATATCTACAGTCACTAAACATACCTCGCATCCGCCTGGGTCCTCTTCGCAACAGGCGGGGCGGCTTAGCGCGTCTGCAATTACGTTCACCTTACCGGGAGTATATTGTATCTGCAAGTTGTATGCCTGAAGGGTCAACGCCCACCTTGCTAATCGGCCACTGGGGGACTTTAAGCTCATCAACCAACGCAAGGGTTGATGGTCAGACTTAACTATCACCTCTGATCCTTCGATATAGCCCCTGAATTTGGTCACTGCCCAGACTACAGCCAGGGCTTCCCTCTCGGTGGTGGTATAGTTGCGCTCAGCTGGTAACAGTAAGCGACTGGCGTACTCTACAGGCCTCTCATCGGGGCCCTCCCCCTGCATCAAGACTGCTCCGAGACAGTAACCACTACTGTCGGTATTAAGGGAGAAAGGCTTGCTCTCGTCGGCCTGGCGGAGTACAGGCGCGGTGACCAGGAGCCTCTTAATATGTTCGAATGCAGCCTGCTGCTCATCATGCCACTTCCACGAGCTATTCTTCTTGAGAAGGTCAGTTAAAGGCTTCGCGACAGCGGCATAATTGGGCATAAAGCGCCGGAACCAACTTGACGTAGCTAAGAAACCTTTAAGCTGCCTCTCGTTCTTCGGTGCAGGCATGTCAGCTATGGCTGAGGTCTTCTCCGGGTCTACCTGCAGACCACCGGGTACGATAACGTGCCCCAGGAAACGCACCGAATCACAGGCAAAACAACTTTTCTTGCGATTAACACGCAGATTAAATTTATTCAGTCTACCAAAGACTGCCTCCAGGTCCTCGAGGTGTTGTTCGAAGGTGGGCGACAGTACAATCAAATCATCTAAGTATCCTAGGATAGTCACGGGTCTACCACCCCCTCGAGGGTCTGAGGACATCACGGCGCTGTCACCCGCCTCGACTGTCTGCGCTGATACGACCAAGTTCGACCGGAACCGGTCGATCAATCTCTGGAACGTAGCGCCGGAGTTACGCAGTCCCATAGGCATTCTCTTAAACCTATAGGTGCCGGAAGGTGTGACAAACGCGGTCTTGTCACGGTCGTCTTCCGCGACACTCACCTGGAAATAACCGGAATGGAGGTCGAGCGTTGACATGTAGGCGGTAGTCTTCGCGGCGTGCAGAACGTCTTCTATGCGCGGCAGTGGGTACCGGTCGGGTTCCGTCACAGCGTTGAGCTTACGGTAATCCACGCATAACCGTACACCACCATCTTTCTTCCTTACCAACACTACATTCGCGGCCCATGGCGACTCACACTCCTCTATAACATCTGCTCGCAGCAACTTCTCAAGCTCGCCGTCCAGCAGCTCTTTCTTACCTGCCGACATTCGGTAGGGTGGTGAGGCGGTCGGCTCCTGCCTCTCACCTACTCGAATGTGGTGAGTAGCGTAAGACGTAGCTGGTCCTTCGGTGGCGAAGCGCGCAGCCTTGGAAACTATAAGCTGGTTAAGCTGCGTCCTCTGAGCAGGTGACAGCTTAGATCCTTCGTTCTCTCTCAGTGCCAGGCTGGTGGTGTTAATCTGCATCAGCTCTGCGTCACTGGTGGATATAAGACTGTATGAGCGCACAAAGGGTATCTTCACCTTTGTCGAATCTGAAAAATACCAACAACTACGTTGAAGATCAAGTAAAATACCTGATTTCGCGATAAAATCCTGTCCAAGAAGCGTCCTATTTTCCGCCTCTGGTATAACAATAAATGTTGTAGGTATAATCCGTCCCTGCACTACAACATTCGTATCGCACAACAACACGTCACGTGTGTGTTGGGTCCCGTCGGCCAACCCTATCGTGCGGCAGGCCGATGTAAAAGTCGTCCCGTTCTTTAACAAAATCGTATACAAACCGGGACTCGCTAAGCTCTCGGTAGCGCCGGTATCAAGCACAGCGACACCTACTGACGAAGCTACTTCAATCTTGATCGTAGGCCGCGACATGGAGGACTCCCGTGTATAAGCGCTTTGGAAACTCACCTTCCCGTCGGCGGCCGCGGCCGGAGCATCTTCCTTGTACTTGCCTTTACACGTAGGACATTTCGACCGAATAACACCTTCACGACCGCAACCGTAGCAAGCTAACTCACTACCTTTCGACTTACACTCGTCAATCGTGTGTCCGAAACGTTTACAGCGCGCGCAGCGTGGTCTAACACGTTTAGGAGTCGCACTACTACTATCTATGTTCGAACTAGAGTCGGACGTAGCCGTTTGAGGGTTAACATTTTTCACCGTCACCGTTGGCGGGTTATTACTTTTATCGGTCGCAATTGAAGGGTTGTTGTTATCACGTAAGTTCGTGTTCGCGGTATTATTATTAGATGATATATGGGATTGATTCGCCTCGCCCAGCGTCTCCTCCACATACCTGGCTCTCTCGAGTAGACAGTCGACGCTACTTACACTATCACGCGGAACGCGTTTACGAATTTTACGATGCAAAAGGCCGTACACTATGTCGAGTTGCATCACTTCCGATATGGAATACGGTAATCGCGAAATATTAGCGCGCACACGCGAAATGAACACATCGGCACTTTCACTGGTCTGTTCCTGCGCATATATGTCGCGTAAGATCCTGTGGGCTGGACGTGGCGCGCCATACATGAAGCGCAGCCGGCGTAACGCGTCGTCCCAGGTCTCCACGGTAGGTCGCACTCCTCGCCACCACACGGCGGCCTCTCCGGTTAGTAGCATAGGCAAGCCACGTAACGCGTGATCATCGGACACGTCTGCGCACTCTTTGTATATAAGCACGCTCTCGATGAATGCTTCCACGACGTCGGCGTTGCAGGCGGCTCCATCGAACCGGGCCGTGCACCGGGTGAAGTTGTTCTGCGCAGTGTGCACCGCGTGCACTCCTGCGTGGGCAGCGGGAGGTTGAGTCGACCCTCTCATCACGCTGGCCAGGATCCTTGACAGCTGGTCTTCTGACATCGTGATCATGTTCGTGTCGCGGCGGTCCGTTGTAGTAGGCGTCGCCGCCGCGCTCGCGATGTTGTTACCCGCGGCGGCCCCTGCGGTGTGCGGGTTCCCGCGTTCTTCGTCACTACTGGAGCCCTCGTTGGCTGTCTGTCCGCGTGTTCTCGGCATCCTCACGAGGAGTCACGACGGTTACAGCAACGGTACAGTAGGTAGGTACACAACGGAGCGTGGAATACGTTCGCGCTCGCGTAGGTATTTCGAGCACGAGCCACGAGTTGGGCGCAATTTGTAACGAATGTGTACAACGACAATTTATTAACTTTAAGTATAACAACAATTTATTAACTTTAAGTACAGGGGTCAGAGCTTAGGTAAAAGTAAGGCGCCGCGCGACGCAGTCGCGCGCGCACGTGTTTACTCTAATGGCGCGTAGGGCCGACTGTCCGCTGAGGAGCGGCGGGGGACGACGCGGGCTCCGCGATGGCGCGCGAAACTAGGAATCGACGGATATTCTCGCTACAATTGTTATTTATTTTTACATGGTGGCAATTTTTTTTACTGTTTAAACTAGGCAATATTAGTTTATCCTAGAGTGTCCGTATTTATATTAGGATCAACTAGTTTGGCCTAGCCTAAACTGGTCTATCCTATCGGGCTTAGGACAAATTAGTTTGAACTAGGCTATACTAGTTAATCCTATCGCGTATAGGAAGAACTAGTTTAGCCTAGGCAAAACTAGTTTGTCCTGAAATCGGGTTTGGCCGGTAACATATATACCGATACCCTTACCATGAACTCTTAAAACAGCCCATTTACTGTTGTGGAAGCGAGACACCGTACTACAATGCACGTAGCGGCGTCTCGCTTCCACAACGAAAAATGTCCGCCTATAAGAGTTCGTGGTAAGGGGACTGGTATCTAATATTCCAACCTATAATGTGTATGGAGATACACTAAATTATAACTCGTATGTTAAAATATCTATATGTATGTATGTCTATAAAATGATACAGACGGTCGATAAAATAATATCTCCATCATAATTTAAGTTTTTAAGCAATATTTATCAATTCGCACCGACTGACAAACGTAATATTTAAAATGAATGAAATAAAAAAACATTTATATTTGTACACAAAAATAAAAAGCTTTTGTAATAAAGTCAATTGGAAAAGACTGGCAGCTTAAATAATGAAGCGAGAATATGCAATATATCTCGACAAACTCACAAATACTTAAAAAATACCGTTGCGTACAAAACTCCATGTTGTTAAATGTGATTTTTATTTTTATTGCGTCAACAAAAACAAATCGTTATACGAGTGTTCCAGATTTAAATTTCAGTGATCCTCGTACGGCCGGACATCCCGGCTGTAATAAGGCTATGCTTTTATTACATTGTATTCCTCTAATAAGCGGGCAATGTTTGTTAACAAACAACCTGAACCCATTTCGTTATTTTACATCTTTATCCACTAGCACACAAAACAATATTACACGGAATGAACTTCTGAAATGGGGTAATCCGCGAATACCTTTTACAAGCTTTTATTTACTTTCTTGTAAGAACTGTATCAAAAATGAAAAACAAATCTACAATCTCTTAATATACATAAAAAGAAAATACAATGTGCCTTTGGTTCTATAACTAATTAATGTTGTTTATACATCGGTTTGACTCCTGATAGGTATCTTTCTTACAATGTCAACACGAGTTATAATTGGACTAATTAGCTCGGGCATCGTAATTCAACTTAAATGGCTCTAGTACTTAATATTTAATACACGTACTGTTTGTTCTGTTTACCAGAGTACGGTATACAATTATACATAGAAATAAATACATCCTCCTTGGATTCCCGTAAGCCTTTCACCGAAGATCCAAGAAATTAGGGGACAGGTAATTAAATTCAATATTAACAAGGAGCTGGGCATTTATTATAACTGCATTATCCGTTTAATATTCATGAGACAAACTTCCAGTAGGACTGGTGACGAATTCTGAGACTTATCCGCCGCATCAAGTTTGCCCCATGAATATGTAGCCACATGAAGGCTTAGACTTATGGAAGGTTCTATATTATAACGATCAATTACTCTAGATTTCTCTGTAGTTTTGTACAAAGTAGGTATGGGGTGCAAATCCTTTTGGTGCAAATCGCTATGTGATTCATAAGTGACTAATACACGGCGTAGTGCCATAATAATTAGCTTTAAAAACTTTAAAAGAGAAAGTAGGTTTAAACGTGGCTAAACGATTATATGTTGATTATATACGAAATAGTGTCCTTGTTATACCTATTGTGTTTATTAGAAACTTAGTAAATTCTTCAGTAATACATTTGTAGGCAGTATTTTTAAATTTGTTCTAAAGCAGAAATCATCATCATCATCACCCGGAAGACGTCCGCTGTAGAACAAAGACCTCCCCCTTAGAACGCCACAATGAACGATAATATAGCAGTAATAATAGTATAATTTTATCAAAATCCGTTAAAGTTTAATAACACTTAAAATAAAAACACTTTTTCTGACGCTACCAAAAGCACTTAGATCTTAAGCATTGACATTATAAATAAACAAAGTTTTTATATAGGTATACTTATCTACCTAACTGCAACTATACGTTAATGACTCATAGAACCAAAGTTATTTGAAAAGGATCAACCGCCTCTTGAGAGAACAAAGGGGATCGAATATCCCACATTACTCCGTCCAATAACTAGCAGTACCCGGACACTAATGAGGTAATATTACATAGCAACGGTAACAAACACGTGGCCTCTTGATATTAGATAACATTTATGTTGCAGTAGTCTCCGAGCTAATACAAAAAGGACGACTAACGACCGTGAAGTTATCAGATCGAACTCCACCGTAGCACAATTGACATGAACCCAGCTTAATCAAGGATTAATTTTATCCCAAACATTGAAAAATATTTTTACGAAATATTTTTTCTCGATATTACAGAAAAAATTGGTTGCTATCTTCATCCCCTTAAACTCATATGTACTCCTTGTAGATACAGATTAGCCGACCTGCTTCAGACGGCTATCGCTTAAATAAAAATCAATATCGCAATCGGTTGCGAGTTTCTTCCTCACAGTCCATTTGCTCTCAGAACGTAGTGCTTTCTCAAAGGGATCTCTCGGCCCTTATTTCGAGATCCTTTAGGACCACACTTGAGGAACGGCACGCCGCCTTTAGGGCCCCGCTTCCGCCCCTCCGAGAAATGCCCGAGATAAGAGAGACGTTTTGGCGCCATTCATGTTTATAGCAGGGCAAATGGCCCTAGAATACTGCGTACTTATTATAAACAAGTACCTACACACAATATATTTTAAAGCGCTTCGAGAGATATTGAAAAGTGACATTTGTTCAAAGCGAGTGCCCTTCTGTAGAAAACTTCACACCAGAACATATTAATGAGGGAATTTGAATGTGTGGGACTTGGTTGGTTCTTGAGCTCTAAATGCATATTTTTTCCACGAAATAAACGGAATTTTATTTTCTGTATTCCTCTTTTATCGTGGACCACATCATTTTATGAATAGATCGTTTGGAATTTGAAATTTGACCTAGCGTAGCAGTCGAATTATATAGGTAACTACAATGCCTATTTGACGGTCAAAAGGTTGGTGATTTCTAGGAGCCATTAATAATGGAAAAAGTAAGACTAAAAGCCGAACAAAGTTCATGTGAAGGTCTTTGGAAAAAACCTTTCTATCGTATAATTTTGTCAATGTTAATAGATTTGAGGTCGCAAAAACTAGCAATGTCTGCGCAGACTTCGTCGTTATTCCAAGTGTGAAGGGACGGGACGAGGCGGTATTACTTTATTTTACAAAATGTAGTCTTCGTAAAATTTTATGGGGACCGTTTTTGGGAGGGGAGCGCGAAGCAACGATCATTAATGACGTACCTATACGGGTGAACACTGTGATGCGTCGGTACAGGCCAAGCCGTTGATTTCAATTACTCGCTTAACTGTTAATATTGTTCTATTAGAAGCTATGTCTTGTAATTCCTGTCCGTTATTAAAGTACACACTGACAAGGCTTGTGCTAATTGAGATATAAAAAACGCTTGTGTTCTTTGGGTAACATTAGTGGGCATGACATCTTTTCCGTTGTATTTACAGCTAGATATGCAGATACTATATGAATTCCCCAGAGTCAGTATAATATCTAATCAATTATAGCAAAATACTTCTTTTAAATATACGTAAGAACTCTCCTGTTTTGTTTATTTACACATAATTCACTCAAGCGCAAAAAATGCAGACTTGAAACCTGTACGAACCATACGAGCATCAACAGAACAATATTTACTTCACAAGTATAGGTCCGCTCTGGTAAAAACCAAGGACCTAAACTCTGCGTCGCATGTGTCTTAAGTAGATACTCTTTCTTTGATAGAACAGAAAGTTATGAACCGACGAATATTAAGCGAGCAGTAGGTAACTGAAATAAACAAGCAACATTGAACGTGTCCGAAGCGTACAAAAAGTAGAAATTGGAATAGAGGTGGTCCGTAGGCCGAACAGTCAGAGTTTAGGCGCGTCCTTTGGGGCACTTGCTAAACAAAGTTTTTGTTTTATCAAACTGGTAATTCTCATTTTTTGTTATATTGCCCCAAAGCTCTGGAGATTTATAGCAAACCACTTTGCATTAATTTCGCATTCATTACAGATCTCCTGAATATTGGGCGTTATTTTTTAGCAACAAGATTGAGTGTAAATTGCAGTAAATTATGTAAAATGTTTATTCAGACTGCGTTCCTAATATTGTTATAAATTAATCCGTGCATAATGTTGTAACGGCTCTTTTATTACAGTTTTGTTTTTTGAACAATAAAATTATACAAATTACTCAAACGCGAGGGGAAGAAAACATTCTCAAATTCACTTGAACCGAGTTTAAAAATGTAAGTAATAGAAACAAGCTTTAAGCATTTTAAAATTTTGAGAGACTGACATGCAATTTTATTAAAAAGTTTGCATTTTAGTTCTGTAAACTAAATAAAAAATGTTCTTACACATTTTTGCGATAACATTCAACGGCTTGTCAAGAGTCTACCTAATTCTAATTTGTTGGGACATTAAAATAGTTTAAAGTTAAGTAAAACAAAGGAGTTAAGGTCACACACATGCCGTATTCTCTTGAGTTCGGCGGAAACCGCACATAGCTTAAGTGAGCCATTAATGAAGATTAATTGTTGACGACGGCGCGCACTACACGTAACACACTACGTAAATGTTTGAATAGATAGCTAAGCGAGACAGCTGAGAAAATTACATTAAATAGAAAATGATTTTGATCCATTAATCATCATAATACAACCCATCATAAAAGCATGGCATCACATTACCTTTTACAGGAAGGTGACCGTCAGAATATGGATAGAATGTGTGTATGATATGATTCATCATTAAAATTTTATTTTAGGTCGAAAGCAAACCATTGTTCGTTCGCAGGAACAAAAGGACTAAAACATGTTGACATTTTACAACGCCCAATGCAATGTAGGTCGTTGTGTACGTGCAGCAATCTTATTTAACTTTTGAAATTGAATTAGAATGAATGTAATTTAACAGTATATCAAATTTCATTTAGCAACATGTTATATTGTTATAATAAATCTGCGATAGTGTGCAATAAATATAGTGTTTAATTGGTAAACATTTTCTCATTATTTTATTTGGTTTGTAAGAATTCCAGTATAAAGAGCCTTATAAGTGAGTATTTCTAAGGAAGGGTTTAACCCACGGTGTTTCAATTAAAACCGTCCCTCTTGCCCATAAAATCAATATTAGCCAAATGTAACACAGCACCAATAATAATTAACACACCAAAAGGAAAGATGTTGGGATACTAGTGCGTTTCGTTTTAACATAGTTGAAAATTAATCATAATTATTTTAACTTTATATTATAATATTGTGACGTTCTGAAAGTGAGGCCTTTGTTCAACAGTGGATATCTTCCGGCTGATGATAATGATGATAATTACGGTTTATTTCACATTTCAGTCGCACCAACATCTACATTTAAAGGAATAAAAAGATGATATATATTTTTAACATTGTGTAGCAGTAGGTAGGTCGCTAAAAGGCAGTAGGTACTGTCAAAAACAAAACATTGTTTCAATTAAACTTTATTATAAACTCGTAGGCGAATGCTAGGCGGGCATGTAAGTAATATATTCACATAAATAAATGGTTTAAGATATGAACAGTTATATGGAAGAGAATGCGAAATAAACTGTTACCGGATTAGGTTCTGTCTCAAAATGCGAGACATATCGAACATGACTGGCGTGATAAAATCGATCTCCAAGATTTTGGTGTTCCGGTAAAATCTAAAATCTTTTATTATGTTCCACGTAAAACGTATAGCAATATTTCGATTTTATGATGGAAAGCTAATAGCACATACATGGGTATACCGCCGTCTTAGCAACATGAATTGAGGAAAGGTATTGGGCGCTTTTCTCGGAATAATTATAACGAGGAAAATTATGTGTTAAGCTTGACTTTGAATTTGTTTGTATATAGAACCTCTTTTTGTGATTATGTTACCTGCTACTTGAAAACCGTTGAATTCCGACCATCTTTAAAAATCCCTACTAATATTATAGACGCGAAAGTTTGTTAGTATAGATGTTACTCTTTCACGCAAAAACTACTGAAAGGTTTTTAATGAAATTTCATATGGAGGTAGCTGGCTCCCTGGATTAACACATATCAAATCTTGTCGTTTGAAGTAAAGACTAGTTTAATAAAGTTATCTATACACAACTTAATTAGCATCTTTAAAATGTCATCATCATGATCACCAGCCGGAAGACGACCACTGTTGAACAAAGGCAAGGAACCCTGGGTTTCATAATCCCCACGCATGTCAGGTGGTTTGGGCATCACAGTATTGGTGGTAAAGTCACAAAAGACGCTGCTGCCCATCTTATGGATTTTCCCTTAGTCACCTCTTACACACCCACGGGAGGAAAGAGGGTGGTCAATTCTAGGCCGTATACCTCACCGCACAATATGTACTATATCGAAATTGCTAAACGGTGTCAGCTACAAAAGAGTTATCCGTGACCCATATACCGTTTCTCCATGGAGTTCCGTTCCGTTATCGCAAGGAAGTGTCGTGTAGTTCCCATTGTATCCTGTAATAGTCGTAATCGACTGCTGAGCCCGCGGCTAACGACTCTTTGATTAGAACTAAGCATTAACACATTTTGCTCTTGGCACGAATTGCTTGAGAAACGTTTTGATCATAGTTATGAGTTCAGAAACTCTAATCAACTTGTAAGTAGCGAATACATTGATTTATAACTTCGTAATCTAATCTTGTTACTTTGTGAAGTTTTACAGATACCGAGACTTCGTAAATAAAATTGGTTTCGTGATAAATAGGTACGTTTCGGTATCAGGGCTCAATCATTTATTTATGAGATACTACAACGAAATTGTTATGCTATTTTTGTGGGACTATATTGGTACAGCGTTATTTAAGTCAAGGTTTCAAAGCGAATTTTCTTTTAAGTAAATCTGAGATCGTTTAAAATCTACACTCCAATTATACAGGACGCACCTACCTAATGTTTAAGCTGTCGACAAAAACAAAATAACCGCTAATAAAAAGTCTAAAGCGTTCTACAGCCTCAGGCAATATTTAAATGTAAAAAACATTGTTAAAACTCGCCGTAAATTATATTTTACTAGGTTAACAAAGTGAATTAAATTTTCACAATTGGAGACCCAAAACTCCTAGTGGTAGGTACCTATTCTAAAAAAAGTTCAACAAGTTAAGATCAGAAAAAATCGACGAATCATTTTTTTTGTGGACTTGATTATTACCTATTAGTGATGTAGCTAAGTGATAGGACTTAGAGTATGATCATAGTTATGATTCTCTATTTATGTTCTCCTCATAGCGGATACTATTCTCTCTGAACCAGGGGGTAAGTCCATTTGATTTCATGTCTGTAAATCACTCTTATATTAGGAGAATTTAACAGTGTATGGCAACGTTTTCTTTAAAAAAAGTAAATAGGAATTATGTATCTTATATTAACCCTTAAATACTTAATATACGTTGCGTAATTACAATGTAAAACGGTTCTAACATTTATATTGCGATTACCAAATAATATTAATGATGTGTTTACATGAAAAGGGCGTGTCGCGACAGATTTCCTTTGTAGATTAAAGTAACTGTGTTGAAATTATAAAAGCAATTTATTTGACATAACACAATAAAATCTGCTTTACGCTTTTGTTTTGCGAGGATTATTTACGTGTCATTTTTATACCTGTATGTTATGAAATAATATTGCTGATATGTTTATTTTTCTAGGTATAATTGGTTACAACCATTGTAACCTAGAAATGAAACATAAACAAACTGACAATCTAAAAAGGTACTTATATTATCATTAACGCAATTTAATATTACATATCAGTGTACAAAATTAGTGTAAAATAATAGTGGTAGCTAGAGCCTTGGTTTAATTTAGGGAATAAAGCGTTTACGTTATTCTGGCGAACATTATTATTATAAATTACTGCATTTGTACAGTGGTATATTAATTCCACAACCACGTGAACACTATAAATACAGGTAACTAAACCCATCTGCCGCAACGGGCAATCATATCTAAACCACTTAAACGTCCCTTACTGATGAAACCCATTTCATTACGTCCCTATAACGCTGCATCGGACAAACCACACCTATAAACTAAGACATAGTTGCAAATCCTGAGTATCAAATCACTTCTCAGTCTAGAGGGGCTGGTGGAAATCATTTATCTAAAAGCTGCTCCCTTCCGCCATCAAAACTAAATCAAGTAGGGCGAGGAACATAAACTCGACCGCCCTTGCAGTTAGATAAAACGTAAAGGGAAGTTTGATTCACTTGACTCGTGTGACACCACACGTAGGATGCTCGTCCACCTCCCGCGGCCTTCGTAACGACCTCTTTATACCCAGCTATCTCTATTTGACTACGATTCATATCTCCGACTAGAGGACACTTAGTGGAACATTATTGGAAAACTCAAACCTAGTCGGAATTCGATACCTAATATCAAATCGGAGGAATCGAGTTTTATTCAGTTTTGTATTAGATACACAGAGGTCTACTTCAAAGTTCAAAATCTTTCGTAACTTTTATTTCGTAATGTACTTTTGCGAATTCCGATACTTAAAATCGTTTCCAACATTTTCAGGGCGCAAAAGTTTGACGTTACCATATTATTACATTAATTACTATCTGTATCCCGCAATGGGTGCTACGTAATTGCCACTTATACTTGTGCTGAGAAGTATAATCATTTGTGACGATTCTTAATTACTTAATTCGCGATTAACTTCTTAATTACCAGCGGCGTCGGCATGCGAAGGGAGCTCTGAAAAAAGTCATTTAAGCACATCTTAGCGGGCAAATATTGTCGGTGGCCTCCTCCTCGGAGGTTCATCTCGAGATAAGCGTCGGTGAGACGAGGCGGCCAGCATCTGGGCCGGTAATTAAGCGCATCTGCCTACGTTCAATTTTGAAACGCGCTGGATGAGTGGCCCCGCACTCCTTCGGGTCCATTCGGGAGGGTAAGAGCAAATTGCTAAACTTTCAATTAAAGAGTTGTTATTCAAACCGCTCCCGGTTCCTCGATGGAATTATATTTTATTTCACAACGGAAACTCTCATTGGTACTTGTGGTGCTTGTTTTGCGCTCTACTTAGCCACAGTTCAACATTTCTCGAAAGGAAACTGTGGAAATTTATTAACAATTGTATATTTAAAATAAATTTCCATGCCGGCTTCGGGCAGGGGCTTAAAGATTATGTTGGACGATCTTAACATTTTGTTTTATTATTTCAATTGCCTATTATGTAGTACCATATAAAATAGATAACCGCTTGTATTTTACGTTATAAAACTGTAGTAAAACATTCAAAACACACCTATACATTCTTTATTTCCTTTTCGCCACTATTTGATCCGGAATAATCCCCATGGTCATTAGGAGCACCGTTACAGACACCTGAGTTTGGGTTTATTCGTACATTTTGTTGCGACACCGTGAACTATATTTGCTCGTTGAAATTTCTTCAGCTTTTGATGCTGCTAGTGGCTACGTACAGTTTTTTTGTTCAATGTTTTGTTGTAATGGAAGAATCAACATGCTCTTTGTCATTTTTATTAAGGAGTACTTACATCTTTATATAGTAACAATACACGAAGTCGGGTCTAATATCATCTAGTTAAATTAATTGAATTTCGATTAAGTTTTATGTTATAGTTTATTTGAATGTCGTTTTATTTTTCATTCAATCAGCAACACACTCGTCAAGTGCTACAAATTGTATGAGCGGCATGATCCATTCGAAGAAATACTTTGCTAGCAATCTTAATAAAAATTGCGACTGCATAAAGCAAAAGTTTTTGTTTTTAAAAGATTTTATGTTGGTAACTTAAAAGCACAAAAAACACGAATGCAGCGGCGAGGAAAGCTTCCTGTGTTATCTAGAACAGTACAATGCAAGCGTTTTAAGAAATAAATTATTTAGCTACTTAATGTAGAGCGTGTCATTAAAACCTACAAGGTGATATTTTTATCATCATTAGATAGATCTACGGCGAAATTAGAATAAGTAGGTAATATTTTCCGCCAAATACCGAAAACAAATCGTTCGTTAAACAATCTATATACAAATTATGACCACCAGTTTGATTTGGTATTTTGTAGTTTAAATTTTAGTAAATTATAACTCAATATTAATTAGATACTACCAGTAATTTGATCTCAAATTACAGTTTACAAGACGAAGAACGGTAATTTGTCTACCACGATCACCCATCCAAATCCAGACCACAACCGATGCTGCTTTTAGTATAAAAAGTAATGTGTAATTGTATGTTTGTTTCAGTCGAAACAAGTTGCGGTGCGCTTTCGGCTCGATGTGCGTCCGCCGCGCGAGGAGGGAGCATGCTGGTGCACCTCGTGTTACTTAGCACCGCCTTCGCGGCAGTCAACACTGGGAAACACGGTAACTCTACTTATGACTAATCGATAGGCACTTACAGTAGCTCTACCAAGAATAATTGTGTTTAACTTACGATAAACGATATTATTTCTATGACAACAAGCAAAGCCACAATATGAAATAAAATTGGTGCAGAAGAAACTCGACGTTTTATGACATTTTTCTCGGTACTACTTTATCATTATTAGCCTGAAGTGTGCTGAGTGGTATCCGGCCTAGTGATAACCCCCCCTTTTTCTGCCGTGGGTGTCGTAAGAGGCGACTAAGGAATCCAGAAGATGGGCAGCAGCGTCTTCTGTAACTTCACCACCAACATTACGATGGCCAAGCCGCTTACCAAGCGTGGAGATTATGGCTACCCCTCCCTTTACCTAAGGGGAAAGTCTTTGTTCAACAGTGGACGTCTTTCCGCTGATAATGATGATGACGTTTCCTACTGCTAGGCAAAGGCCTCCCCACTCTCTTTATCTCCTTCAGTCTTGCGTAAACAAGTTGAGTTCGTCCCGCCATCTCCGTCTAGGTCTTCCTTGTTGAGGGGTCCAGTTTGATGTTAGTTTGGCCCATTGTTCGTTAGCCATACGACGACATACGGTACTACTATCTTCAATAATAATATCTACTGTTAGCTGAACCGAGGTTTTGAATACTTTTGTTACCCAAGGTGCCGAGATAGATATCTACATTAAAAGATATTTATTTCAGATAAATATTATATATTTGGTTACCAATTAGGTATATATATTAATAAAAAAAACGGAAATATAAAAAAGGTAGGTACGCGCTATTATAGGTAATATTAAAACCCAGGTACATTAATTATAACATTTTCTATTGGAAAAGCTGGTGTTAGTTTTAATATTTAGCTTGTCTCGGATTTATAAATAAAGTTATCTTACTTAAAAATCTTAATAAATCTTTTCATTTCGCGGCCCTGCCTTGGTAGAGATTTCTCAAAAAAATAAACAAACGCATTGACGCGACCCTCGGCTCAGATTTATTATATGTACTGGCCCCCTCGACTTAATCTGCGTGAATGTTATAATATTATACACCCTACAAACATTTGAGGGGTGAACGCAATGGGGAAAACTGTTAACTTCCTTGCATTTGCAGTGCCGTACAAGATTCGGCGTATCGCGGAGGCATTTTGTCATCATAATAAAATATTCATGGTATTTCTTTGAATTAATCACGCAAATGTGATGTATAAATACCGGTTGTTTGTCAAAATCACACATCCAGAGACAGGTAATTTTAATAGTAGATTTCTTATTTCGAAATATTGCTAAATAATCATAAACTAAGTGGAACGTAGTATATTAAAACAAAGTCTAATACACAATGAAAAGCGTAATTTCCGCTCATACTTAGGACTAACTTTTATAGCTGATGTCGAGGACAAATAGTAAGGGTCTATTTGTTGCTAGACATACGGCCAGTAGCCTTGCCGAGCTACAGTTATTGTTTTTGCAATCAGGCACTGAGCTCAGAAAGCGGACATTCCACGCTGCGCAATTTGCCGTCGCGTCGCGGCAATTGTAGACAACGTTTTGTTGAACGTAGGCCTCTCCCATAAACTGCCACGAACCTTCCATAAACAGTCCTCATTCTCATAACAATAGAGGAAGGGAGGACTTAACATAATTACCACGAGATAGCAGAATTTGTAGATGACACGCTTGCTGATATAAATGCTTCTCTACGTTATTTTTATATTATTTTAGTAGCAATTATTTGAGGTTCTTAATCAAACAAATCAACTCCTATTATCCTCTAAATTGTTGTCTAAAAATATGTTTCCTCAGAAGACAATAATATTGTACTGCGGTGATAGATTTGTTTGCCAAACGAGGCTGGATATGCAAGCATGCTTTGCTACACCATTTTAGATGTCTATAAAAATATGTTTGGCTCCGATACTTCAGACTAATTTGAAGTATTTCCACGTTTATTGGAATTGCTGATGAAGAGACCGAATCACGTGAGTATTTGCAGTGTGGATTCGGCCATAATATCGCAAATATGAAATATAATACCTAATGAGAGTATTAAAAGTTCTGCTATCTGTAAGTAACAGTAAGGAAATCCAGCATTACGCTGCCACGAACCCCAACAGCCGCCTAATCCTCAGTAACTTTTTATGTTGCGCCAAAGAATGGTGCTCTTTGTAAACAGAGACGACACAGCAATATTCATTCAAAACATTCTACTTTATCGCGATCGAAATTCGGGTCACCTCCACGAAGACTGCATAGAACTTTTACAGTTTTGTTGTATCAGTTACAAAAGCGAAATGTTTCCGGTGCGCCTTAACTTTTAGTAACTATTAAGTAACTTTAGCTGACTTATCTTTGGCAAGCAATAGATATCGAGTATATGAGTGTCAGGAGCATTTTTGTTACATAAGAACAACATGGTGAACAAAAGAGGTTGGGAAACTCAAAGATTAAAGCATTTATGCAGACTAGATTTAATATTACGACACAGGTCACATCGCCCATACCACTGATCCCTCAAATTTTGCGTATCGGTGACGAAGCTAAATACTTAACAACATCCAAAGGGTCGACTTATGTACCAAGGACATCGTTATCAAAGTGTCAAACTACATTATAAGCTTGTTTACGCCAGTGTCATCTCCATAAATACACGCAAACTTCTTACTACCATCTTGATACAATTACGTCTTCATGGGCCAAGTTTAGTACTCGGATTATACTATTCAAAAACATCTTTAAGGCCAAACAGAATAACATTAAGACTCACCCGCTGTTGTTTGCAAATAATAAGAAAACAGACTTGGTAAGTTAAAAAATTTCGCGCAAAATTTGCATAAACCTCGCGAAGCCTTGTTCACTTTTCTCTACTTTCGTTTTTTATATCATCCCTAATACCGTTCGTTCCTAACTCATTTTATAACAATATCTTATTAAGTGTTTCGTAAAATACTTTGTGAGAAAATGCTTTATCATAATAATTTTTAATGGCGTTAGTGGATGTGTGTGAAACATTTCATGGCAGTGGAAAATTCCGGGCTCTTACCGATCTGTCAGTCTGTTACAGGATTCCGACATCCCAACTTTTCCCTCGTACATTTATCTACGTAGAAAAAATCCTAGTGAAAATCTTCCATCCAAAGTCACCCTCCCATATATTAAGTAGGTTACTTTATATATGTTCGTGTGAACACGTGTTATTTCACCGTGAGCCAGCCAGATCAAATATAATCATGACGTATAAATATTATCAGTTCTCATTTCAGTTGACTTTGAAACAGAAGTGTGCGTGAATAGGGAACGATTTAGTGAAGACCATAAATAGAATTAAGTGACTGTCTCAAACAAACTTAGTAGCTTGTCCACGTAAGTAGTGATATGCTGGACATTATTGTTTAAAATATTTACTCAAATATATGATAGCATACCAAAGTATTAAGGGGGAGGCCTTTGTTTAACAGTAGACGTCTTCCAGCGGATTATGATGATATCAAAGTATAGAAAGTTTACACCTTAGTAGGTGCCTACGTCTACCTAACTCATTAAAATATAAATAGGTACACGTAGACGCTTATAAGGTGTTCCAAACTCTTTGGTAACTAATTTATCAAGCCTATGATAAAATAAAAACCACGTCTGATTGGGCTAGAAATGTTAAACAGACGTATAATCCAGCTAAACTGTACCTAGTGTTTAAGCTGATAGGCAACGAATACTTTACTAAGTATGGCTCAGTACAAAACATCTAGCAAAATAAACTGCACATTAACTATAATAAATACAACTTATACCTGAGCAAACAAAAACAGCTTAATAACATAGACGATCAAGTAAAACCCATGATCTTTTATTAATAGAGATATCAAAACCGCAATATTAAAACAATTGCCGATACAAAGATACATATCTCGCTAAAAAGGAAAAAATATATGTACGCGAGCTAACGGAGCATTGCCTTTGTGAACTTAGAACTGAATCCCCAGTGGTTTATGTCTTTTCGGATCAGAAGGCTTACCGGAGGACGCGCGGGAAAACTCCTTTCCTTCATAAATATTTACTTTATGAAATAACGCGCCCCAAGCTCAGCTTAGTCTTACACACTGGCTGGTACCAGGTGATAACTGGCAAATGACAAAAAACACTCTTTTTACTCGCACGCCTACCATTAGAAAAAAATAATATGTAGGTAAATATTTTGTCGATACACTTTTCCTCTTCGCGCTGTTCATGAAGTGACAATATTATTACAAGTTCTCGCGTTGAAAGCGTTATGAGGGAATAAATCAATTTCGTAACATGTTTAAGTAATAGGTTGTTACGCTATGCAAGTCATTCGCCCCGCAATTTGATTAAGTAGCATTCAGGATACGGCTTTGTTAGTTATTTATGTGTAGATACTGCGTTTATTACGTTATGTCTCTTAAATTATTCGAAATGTATGTTTCAGTATTTCTAACTTTTGTATCGCCATATTTTACTATGGAACCTTATCACCGCTAGCATGCGTTAGCCCTATCAATGACTAAGGTTGCTTTATCATCATCTGACCTATCCTCTCTCAATCCATCGCTGGACATATGCCTTTCCTATGGCACGGCAATGAGCTCGATCTTCGGCCTTCCGCTTCCAACCGCAAGTTTGTTAACATTATGATATTTTTAAAAAACCTAATATTTATTCGTATTATGTGAATATACTGAAATCGAACACTTCTCTCGGCAAAAAAAAACGTAATAGATTCATATTTTTTTTTTACCTCTATTTTGTTGTGAGCGGAAATCGGATCCGTTACCATCACTGAAAAACCATAGTTAGGCTTGCGTGCTTCGTAAAATATTGAATTATAACTCTTAACAATATTGAAAATACATAGCTTTGTTGGATTGCAAAACTTCAATTTTGGAAAAGTCAAAAATTCGGGCTCGGGTATCGAATACTGTTTCTGCAAGCGTATATCGACGAACAGTCTTACAAATTTAAATTTGATCATTTCATTGATACAATTCCCATTCACCAAAAAATTAATTGTGCGATCATCAGCTACCAGTTAATACAATATTCAACGAATGCTGCATGAGCGATGGAGAGCCAGCGACGTGTGAAACAATCATACAACTGAACGCAGCCGCTGTACGCTCGGCATCTGTGGCCAATGCAATACGCCACTGAAAAGTTACATCCAATTAGCAGAAACCGATGACGCGCAAACTCCATCCACCCAGCTGAATTTGACAACTGCTGTCATAGTTTAAATTTCGAAATACCTTACGACCCGTTTATTAAAAGCTCAAATAGATGGAATTCACTGAAAAGTTTTGTAGTTTTAATTATTCGATGTTTGCTTGTTAGCGATTACATGTGCGGGAATTTCGTGTAACTTTTCGAATGGTCAACTGGGAATCGAGAAATGGGGAAATTTACGTCAAATAAAGCCGCAACAGTGCTGCCACAGATTAATATAACAGTTACGTGAAGCGGTCCTGGCTTACATGTATCTCCTCAGTGTCTATGGTGAGATGACGGGTTAACAGACTTTGGTATCATTAGTCATATTTTTGTATAACAATCAGAGACCAATGGCTGTAAAATTTCTCGTTTATGTAGGTACTAGCTCCGAATTTTTTCGGGATAGAAAGTAGCCTATGTGTTCATTCAGGGTGTCAGCTACCTGCATATAAATTCGTTCGAATTTCATCAAAATCGGTCTAGCTGTTTAAGCGTGAAGAGGTAACAAACATACAAACACACTCACAAACTATCGCCTTCATAATATTAGCGTGAAGTGTGATGAACAAACTTTAATTTGACAATTGAATTCATACTTCGGACTCCTTAACGGTACTGCTAGACGGTGTATCTACTGAGGCTAGTAAAGAGCAATTCACATGCAAGTGACCCCACTCAGCATGCACTCCAGTGTAAAACCCAACGTTTTCTTTGTGTCAATTTCTATGCAGCTACACGCACAACACATCACGATGTATCTAGGGCATGCAGTCTAATGTTATGAATGAGATATAACTTCCACTTTACAAGACCGTCTTCCATTTTGCCCTCTCGTCTTACACAAACTTTTAGAGGTAGGAATTTATAATGTCCCTAGGATATAATGTTGCTCATAGGTGTGTTTAGAATACATTCACTTGTATCAACTTTTCCTAAAATTCTGTTTTTAAAACGTAAACTAACATCACGCCTGTATTTCTCAAAAAGATAGGGAGGTGCACATACAGTACACCCACATTTCCCCATTATGATAAAGGTCCCAGTGTAATAGGGGGCGAGCTTATTGCCATCAACACGGCCCAAAACCAGACTCCGTGCTGCTAAGAATTGCCTAATGGAAAAACCTAATAACACATTGCCTGACCGAGGATTCGAATCGAGGATCTCATGAACAGACTAACAAGATAGTTGATTGAATATTCATTTAATTTTTCTCTTCTTGGTCATGTACGCTTGACAGAGTGGTCGTAGACATATCTCGGTCGAGTCCTGGTGCCACTGTTATTTTTGTGATGCGTCGTCATGTGTCTCGATCATTAGCATTCATTTATAATTACATTATAGCTGAATATTATTTCATTACACTGGAAGCTGACTCCAACATATTGGCGAGAAACAGGCAGATGCAAAGTAGGTACGCTTGGAGATTAATAACAATTCAACAAATCCGGTTTAACGCTTGTCAGTGCGTTAACCATTATTGACGCAGTTGCGTCCAGTGGCTTCCACTGGCTATTAAACTACAAGAATTCTACGAGGACGTAGAACGAATAGAAGCACACGAAAATCCAGTTCATGCCGTGCGTTGTCCGCCGCGGGCTCTTAGCTGGACTGTATTCTAGTGAAACAACGCACGTCCGCTACCCATGAGAATAAATGACGAAATTTTTTTTTTTTTCACAATAAATGTTGGATCGTTCCTGCTACTTTGAATCCTTTGAACTTATATTAAAAAACTCTCTTTATAGAGAAACAGTCTGTTTCTAATCAATGTATTACAATTAAACTTATTATAGATTTTATAATAGCAACATTTTAAGTTTGCCTCTATTTTTTCTATTTACATTTACTGTACACGTACAGTCTAGTAATAAATATATAAATTATCCGTATTATTTATAGGTTATATTGTATAACCCAATCTCAGTTTGTTTTAGTAGGACACTTCAATGTCTTACGCTACATTGTATAACAAAGAGAGCAGCTATAAATAATAACCCAACATCCCTCTTAATACTAGCTTGGGTAGATAAACGACACACCTTATCTAACCACGAATAGTTTATGTTCTGATAACCAAAACAGCAGTAAAAGCATACAAAATTAACCGGCTATATAGCAGAACGAAAAACAAAAGCTAAATAAACCACAAAAGAAAATGTCAATAATTATAGTGGACATATTTAGCAATAACGTGCTGTACCGCAGAGCAGTTATTTCCTTTTTTACAACGAAACTAGTTTAAATTGCGGTGTAGTGAAACAGTTGTGAACACGGAATTTCATTCTTTATTTAAATCACAATACATTTTGCGACATTGCTCGATAGTCGTTAGGTGCCTACTTAGTCGGTAAATAGATTACCAACATAATTTAACGAAAAACTGCCTTATCGGTGTAGTTGTCCCAAGTGCCACTGCTGAAGGTGAGGTCTTGGATTCGGTTCCGGGGTCAGACAAAATATTTTTTTCGTCGAGCGCACATAGTTGCGGTGTGGTCTAGGCCTGAAAGCCTAGAATAGACTACCCCCTTTCCTTCCGTGACGTGGGTGTTGTAAAGACCACTAAGGAATATTTCCGGGATGATGTGCAGTAGCGATCCTCTGTCTAGGAATCGTTTACCAAAGTGCGGTTGCCAAATTGCCTGCCCAGCGTGCAGCGTGGTGACTATGGGCATAACACCCCCAGAAGAGTAGCCAAAGAAAACTGGTGGTGTTTGCGTGGTGAGAACGGGAGAGCGGGCCTTGTGGCATAGGCCTAAGGCCAGCAGTGGACTGCTATAGGCTGATATCATGATGCACATTGTTATAACACGGCATCAGTAATTCCCGTAAGACATGACACCAAAGTTAATCTTAGGATACACCAAGCAGAAACCAAAGGTCACTTCGCAGTCGCTTTGTGAAACATTCCTCAGCGTTTAATTAAAAATCTTTTCCGATGTTCTATTTACGGTTTTAATCATTATAACCCTTTTATTTTATCACTCAACCATTCGTATTGTACAAAATATTTACGCTACAGTGATTCAGTGTCGTATTATTTTGAGGGCCTCGTAGCTACGAGCTTACCTCGGTTAGTCTTATGATGGGTGATCGTTTTCACATGTGGAGTTCCATCTTTGGAAGGCACGTGAAGCCGTTGGTCCTGCACTTAATTTCTTTCCGGTCGTGTCGGTCTACCATCCCATCGGACTATGAGAGTGAATGAATAGGGAGATTACCTGTGTTTGCAATTATACTTGTGCACTATAATATCTCCTGCGTAGTTGGCTAGTCTCAGCTGAGTCAGGCCGCCGCGACCGATATTCGGTCAGGAGAGTGGCCGATATTCGACCAGGAGAACATTTTCTCACGGAAAAATATTCCATATGGAAAACTCTTTTTTATCCACATTTATACATACAATATAACTTCCTTTTTCTTTTCTTTATTAAACACGCGTGTTTTTTTAGGTATTTAATAAGTAAACGTTAGGTTACCAGTTAGCTAATGTTCTTATTAACCCCCTAATAATATTCCCGTCAATAGGGCCACTCTCGACCCATCCATCATCAATACAAGGCCTTCCTGTTTGGCTAATTGCCACTTATAAGTCTATCCATTTCTTATTATTATTCCTGTTTCTAATTGATATTTGCGCTAGCAGACTTATAATACAATATATTAATTCTTCTTCTTCACCATCATGCCTGTATACAAAGGCATAGGTATTTCACGCAGATTATATTAAAACAATGTGAGTCCCAAGTAGGTAAAAGGCTGGTAAGTCTTTAACTTTTTGAAACTGTAATACTTGGTCTTAACAGAAAACACTAGACTACCTACATGGTTGACTGGGAACCGAAACAAAACATTATGCGCCACAGATCTCTAAGACGCAACCGACAAGGCATTTCTTTTTATTATTCACTACGCTTTTATATTTCTAAATAAATGCGAAGATATTTCGCAGTGTTGCTAACAGCGTAATCATTCAAAAACATTATGAATACAAATATTCACTTCCACTAAAAATATTTCCAGGAATTTTCCCACATGAGGCTCGTAATCCTTTACAGGTAAAACACACAACGCTACGGGCCAAACGATACCTACATTGTGTACTACAAAAAATATGATTACTCTCGTTTGTTAGAAAGATATAAAGGTTTTAAAACCATATTCAGTACGATTACGGAACATTCTCATTGAATTGGTGTATAATAATTTTAATCGATCTACTTATAGGTGTGATGTTATATTTTTATAGGTATCAGCCAGTCATAGAGTGGCTGAGAAGACTTAGAGTGATCGTTGTATTATTTTTGATAATAATTTTGACTTAACTTATAATAATGTATCACTTTTTACTGCCAATAAAAAAAACTTATTAAACTTAAAAAAACTTATATCATCATCAGCCGGAAGTTGTTCACTGTTGAACAAAGGCCTCCCCCTTAGAACGCTACAGACACAGGCCTAGCCTCCCACCGGTTGCCCGACGACATCATCAGAGTTGAGAACAACCGGTGGATGCAAACCGCAAATTGGCAAGTAGCCGTCCATTGGGTCAAAATTAACAGACGTATGTCACACTCTTTTGTTTCAAAGCTAGGTAACTTTTCTTCAACATTATCGTGGTATCATTATATCCTCCTATTTCTTAAAATTATTATAGCTTTAATTCATCAATTCTATTACAAGAGCGAAGTTTATAAATGTTTTATACCCAATCTTGCCGAAATGGTTGAACGACTTTGTATAAAATTTGGACGTAGAATAAAAGGTATCCTAGATTATTTTCATTCATAAAGGTTTGGAAGGTTATCATTTTACGTTGGAACAATTAGAAGGAGAACTCTAAAAAGTATTTTTAGTATTTTATTTTTTTGATGATTTTGATAATTATATAATTTACGAAAAACAAATACTTAGAGTTCCATAGAAGATTTTCATAAGATACGATACATAAGAGCAAAATTCCATGAACATGCCGTAAGTTATTCAAGCAAGATGAACATCATAAGTTACTATTACGCTGGAGGTGTATGATGACTATCTATCTCTACTCATGAGGTGTTTAAAAGTTGATTATACAGTTTTCTTTTACATGTAAGCAAGCCGTTGTTGAATAAGTCTATGTCTTTAAACTTATTATTAAATATATATGTATACTACTAAAGACTTTAAAATCACTAGCCAATTTTAACGAAATTGCGGTGAATTGATATTTACCTTATCACTTAGTACCTCACCTCTGTAGTCTGTAATAATATCATAGAAGAAATTGTGCTGTTAAGTATTTCCTAGAATGACATTGCTATACAGCATGTTTACTATAACGCACACTGTATTATTAATTTGGCTCATCCGACCTTTATGATCAAAATAAACAACCCTATATTCTAGTTCGAATCATGACTATCTAGCACAACATATTTTTTTACGTACCTATTCACGAAACAAACATAATATTGGTTGTACTTAGAAATATCAAAAACCATAACAACCATAATATTCGTAAGATAACCTTTCATTAAGTTCGTAATCAAAAGAATAAGACAGCCAATCACCTTTTCAAAACTCTCCTCATTTACTAAAAATCTTACATTATTTAAATATTCATCCAGACGACGTTAGAGCTCACAATAATAATAGAAAATATCAGTGTCGCAATGATCTTCGACGCAAATTAAAAGTTTGAGCTGTGAAGGGGCCAAGACGAGGCCCCGTCGAATTGAGCCGGCTCTGTCTCGCTTTAATTGTGCCTGCCAGGGATCGTTTACATTTATTATAGCCATCGAAAAACTGTCTTGTAGATGAATACTTCGTGCGAGGATTATGTAGAATATTTTGTTTGAAAATACAAAAATTGTTATCATTCTAATTTTTGATATTTTAATTAAATGAAACCATACTTAACGTTTGCCGTACTATAAGGAAAATATGACATAAACAACCTAAACAGATACGTATAATCATCAGATTTTAATCACAAGAAAAAAATAGAGGCAATTTTCTGTTTGTTGATGATACAGACGCAACAGATGCCATTTATAAAATAATAATGACATTTGCAACATAATTAACACATTGACTACCGTACGGTAGATCCAATAGAAAAACTTTTGTCTAGGGGACACCTGGCGACCGCGCTGGCACTTAAAGGGTTAACAAACAATATTATGTGCTGCGATTTTATACCAGCAACATAGTTAACATTAAATAAATCTCTATTAAAATAAACACATTTATTATAAGACATCTAGCAAAGGAAGCTTACATAACCTTACAAATCGATTGTAACAAATACTATTAACAATGTTCCTAAGGTTTGCCAAAGGAAACAATCCTGCTGTAAGGAAAAACGGGCGTTATTCTACAAACAAAACGGAGGCCAGAAGGTTTAATCTCTATGAGGTACAAATCGCTCGTTATGTAAATTGAATCTCTTGCAAATTTGAATAGCTTTCATAAGCTAATTCCCTCTGAATAAAAACAATAGAATACTCTTTCAACGTTTTAGATATTTCTCGGGAAGGAATTTATCTTGGGTCATTAATTATTCAGCGTCGTACCTAGTTACGATGAGATAACATCGTCTTTTTCGTTAGGAGCTTCGAGCTTCAAGAAACATGTCCACTTCTCAGCCTAAAGCAATTTGAATGCGAAACCGATACGTGAGCACTAAGCACTGCTTGTTTCTGAATAAAACTGTTTTCTTCTCTTGGAAATCATTGCATATATTTGTCAAGTCTCGTTCACTGTATTAAGATCAAGCCCTTTGACTCTTTGAGAAACGTAGTCTTGTGATTATCCAGGGAAAGTGTCTGAAGGCACGCAGAATGTAATATTAAGTGTGCCGTCGTTAGTGATATATAACAGCGCAACTATTGGGCAACAACTTAACTGTGGCGCGACTGTTATATAGTAGCGGTGTCTGTCTAGTATTGCAGTTTGTGATCGAAGCGTGACGTCAAAAATCCTTTTCTGTCTAATATTTCGTGCATCGCTAACACTATATAAATGTATGTATATACATAACATTACGTCTGTATTCCTCGAAGGGGAAGGCAGAGGTGCACATATAGTACACCCACATTTCGCCGGTTATGTTTTTAGGTCCCAATGTAATAGGGGGCGAGACTATTGCCATCAACCGTGCACAAAACCAGACTCCGTGCTGCTACTGAGAATTACCAAATGGAAAAACCCAGTAATACTTTGCCCGACCCGGGATTCAAACCCAGGACATCGTGCTCAGCAGTCGCGCAACCACTAGACCAACGAGGCAGTCAAACCTCATTGCCAACACTTATTTTTCAAATAAATTGAGGCGTGTAAGAAGTTGATTAAACAATGTTTCTTCATCTAAAACTTTCGATTTCGATCCCTCTTGCGAACGGGTCTTGTAAATGATATGCAAAGAGTGGGTTTTCATCAAGATCTATCCGGGTCGATTTTCATCCATAAAAGAATATCAAGGATTCCCCCCGGAACTCCACAACTCCTAGGGAAATCATTTTTAATGGTTTGATATTATAAATGTACAACAGGTATACATTATCCCAGCCCATCCACATAATGTAATCCCTTAATCGCCTCATATAACGCTCAAAATCTCTTCAGTCAAAGCGTGTAATATAGGTATCTCAACGTAATTATATTGCTGTTCTTAATAAGGCTTAAAAATTGCTATTATTAATAAGCTGTAAGTAAAATGCTTACAAACGTTGTTGAATAATGAAATATGAATAATTTACCATTGTTAATAGTACCTACCTACATATGTTTATTGTATAGGTATGTCTACCTAACAGACTTTGAAGATACCCTAGAAGGCCCATTCTCGTATGTTTTACAGATATATAAATATCTGGTTTACATCTGTCTAGTGGTCGGTAAGCGGGACTACTAAGCATGAGGTTGTTTAAACTTTAAATCCTGGATCGGGCAAAGTTACTGAGTTTTTCCATTAGGTCATTCTCAGTAACAGCACGGAGCCTGGATTGGTGCCCGGTTGATGGCAATTGGCTCGCCCTATATTACACTGGGAACTGCGGAATATTGGTATACTATATGTGCACCTCTGCTTACTCCTTCGGGGAATATAGGCGTAATGTTATGTTATAAATCTAGTTGAATGGACTAAAGGTATAAAAAAATGACAAATTTTAATAGAAATAATAAACAACGAGGTATTTCCACTATAATATTTGACTAGAACTTTGTTTTAGCAGCTACCTTGCTGTTCTGCAATTAATTGAAATAGTTATTTAATGAAACTTGCGCGAGAAGCGCCGTGTGTGCTAAACAGAAACCTATTCTGTGGGAAGAATCTTATTAAAAATCTCTTGGAGGAGCGCAGGTATTGTTTAATACAGGCGTCAAACAGTCATCGTTTATGTGACGCCCACACAAAAAGATCGGGTAACAACTTAGTTTGGGGCCGCCCACGAAAATATATTACATACTAGCTTCTGCCAGTGGCTTCCGCGTAAAAGTAGCATATATCCTTTCTTGGGTCTTAAACTTTTTACATGCAAAATTTCATCAAAATCCGTCCAGCGGTTTAGTCGTGAAGGCCTAACAGACAGAGAGTTATTTTCACATTTATAATATTTCCGTGTGTAAACTAACAGCAGCCGGTATTTTGTTGAATAATTTACAACTGTCGAGAGTATCCGTCTCTAATTTCATATAGGTACCGTCTGGGTACATTCAGTAGTGAACCGACACTAAATTGGTTCCATTCACGGTTGAATGAGAAGATCAAATGTAGTCAGAGCGCGGTATTTTCCCTCGTTTTACTGCAATTACTCGACGCAGTGCTATGTTGAAACTATAATTTTTGCTTTGTGAGGCTTAACTATCCCGTGTTGTTATGAACTATTACAATGACCCTGCTACTATGCTGTTCTCTCATTAGTACGCGAAATTCTAGCTAATTATTATTAATGTTAGTATATAATGGCTTTGTGAGTAACAAGTTTATTTAGCATTTAACGTAACAACTAAGCAACTATTATATTTCAAGCAAAACATTGTTCGATCCTGTAATAAATCTTTTGTATTTTCGACAAAAAACGCGTCTTATACAATTAAAAAAGGCCCGAGTCGCTGAAATTACGACACTTCATTATCGGAGTAACAATAAGGAGACAGTTACGATACTGTTGTCTCAAGATTCAGGGGGAGCAATAAAAATGAACAAAACTCAAAGTAGTTGAGTTGTACAATGACGGAGCTAGACACGGTGTCAAGTGCAGAAAATTATGTCCATTCATCCAGCGCTAGCGAGGATTACGGAACGAGGTCGCATCTTCAGCATCTGAGTTCAACTGACGACAGTTTTAAGCGTTTTCAACATGACGTAAGCTCGCTAATTAATGTTTGTTGCTGTTTATATAGTGGATTATTATACCTCGTTTTATATCATTCAAGAGTTTCTAGTTAAAAAGAACTTTTCGTATATTTACTGGTTCTGTTAAATCCATATATACTGAATCGTTTTTAATAGCGCGCATATTTTCTGTAGATTAATATCCATTTTAAATACCTAGCCGTGGAAGTTTTTAAATCAAATTAATAAAATAATACCAATACCTACATTTTATGAATTTACGAATAAACGTATTCAAAATGTAAAAAAACATGGGCTTGCTTTTACTATTATACCCTTTACAAAGCCTAACAAAAACGAACTGTTCCGTTTCATTGTCTGTATATAAGATCATAATATCGAAGGAGTATCGAACAAAAAGGTAGCGTTACAAAATCTACCCTTAACATCAGATCATCTTATTTCTATACATCGATAAGGTACATCGCCCTTTCACCTAAATTTGATAACCAACCCGCCGTTTGTCGCTTATACCCTTTCTTGCATAAACAAAAACAGTAGAGTAGAAAATATGCAAGGAACGGAAGGTAGATAAAAGATTTGTGTCTATGCCAAACTCTAAGAAAAAGTTAGTTCGCATTAAAAGTAAAAATCGGATAATTCGGAAAAGAGGTTTGAGTTCCGAGGCCGGAGTAAGAAGAGTCTGGATAATGTCCTCTGGCACTAATTAAAACTTTGGAAACAGCGGGGAAAAAGGGTTGAGAAATATGGCATTTGGCGGATAGTAATGGCACTGTGGTCTTATTTAATTTCTACAGTTTTTCTTCTTTCAGCTTCGGATTAGAATTCTTAAGGTTCGCAGATGTTCAGATGTTTATGAACTAAAACATTGAAGAACACAATGTGGTAAACACACAGGCTTCATTCTTTGACGAGGTGTCGACGTGGTAATGAGTATAGATGTCATTTTCTGTCGACGACACTATAAAGATAGAGCCTATTGAAAACTACCTTAAGATACTACAGACCAGAATCATATTAACAGCATTTTTAATATCGCCCAAAACGTGAACGTAATTTAATTTACAAAAACATAATGTATTCGCAGAAAATTAATTAGTGTGTGCTACCACCAACGTTAATTAAGATTTTTACCAGAGCGAAATCTGTTCAATCAAAGCAAAACTAGAGTGAATGTATTTATACCATGAGCTGCTGATTTTGTTTTTTTCTGAGCTCCAAAAGGAAGTGGCGTATTAATTAATTCCCTCATCAATCATTTGCCGCCTTCTCTTGAACCCGACGTCATTCGCATTGTTAGAAGTCGACAGGACCACGAAAAATAAAAATGGCTACCTACAACAGTCCTTAAGTACGTGTTTTTTCTTATAGTTATAACAATTACTATGACTAAGGATATTGGAGGATTTTTTGTTTATATTTCAAAGTCGTTCACGATAAGGATTTGACGTCAATCGCCTTTGAAAGACTAGACAAGTAATGTTGCTCGCTTTTTATGAAAGGTGCTAGAAATAGCAAAACAAAATAATATCTATTATAACGTAACGTAACCCTCGTTACATAAAATAATATGCCGTGAGTGTCGGCTGTGAACAGACCAAGCTACAACTCCTTGCTTACATAAGAGGCAACTAGGAGATATAGGATAACGGTCAGCAGTATACTAGTGTGTATTTATAACTTTCTTGCCAGATAAACGAACCCTTTTATCGTCTTTCTTTTCTTTCGAACACTAAAAATTCAAAGATTGCCACTACTTTGATAAAGAACTTCGTAAGCAACACAAGACACAGACTAAGTTTTTATGAAAAGCTAAATTATTTTTTCTTGTAACTGCTATATTTTTTACACGCTTTATATTAGCTTCACTTGTATGTATGTATGTTTGTTTGTATGTTTGTAACCGACTTCTTTGGGCGCGATTTTGACCCACTTTAAACGGCTAGATTTCGTTCAAACTTTGTAGATTTATCGAGGACCGATGACAATACACTAATTTGATAAAATTATTTAATAATATAATTAATAAAAAGTATTAATTAATAAAAATAGCATAATTACAGCCCGCAACACAAACGCCCTCTGCTAAGCCGCTAGTCGCTACGGTAAAGTTCCGTGGTAGCTAAGCGTCGCGCGCGTGTCCCGACTCCAACGCCCTCTGCTAAGCCGCTAGTCGCTACGGTAAAGTTCCGTGGTAGCTAAGCGTCGCGCGCGTGTCCCGACTCCAACGCCCTCTGCTAAGCCGCTAGTCGCTACGGTAAAGTTCCGTGGTAGCTAAGCGTCGCGCGCGTGTCCCGACTCCAACGCCCTCTGCTAAGCCGCTAGTCGCTACGGTAAAGTTCCGTGGTAGCTAACCGTCGCGGGCGCTGAGACCGGCTCGCGTTAAGGTAAAGCTCCGTGGTAGCTAACCATCTTAATAAAAAATAGAAAATAAATAATAGTTTAAAAAAACTAAAAAACACGCTTTTTATCGAAAACCGAACTAAAAAATAGAAAATAAGTTTTAATCAATTTAAATTAAGAATAGTGTTAAAAATTTCAATAAATATAAATTAATAATAGTGTGAATAAAAACAAAAAATATTTTATTTAAAAAAAGCGTGGGGTGCTTTTTAAGATATTATCAAAGTGATAATCACTCTACTCGTATCTGTCAATAAAATATTTATAACTATTGACACCATGCACCCCACGCTTTTTTAAATAAAATATTTTTTGTTTTTATTCACACTATTATTAATTTATATTTATTGAAATTTTTAACACTATTCTTAATTTAAATTGATTAAAACTTATTTTCTATTTTTTAGTTCGGTTTTCGATAAAAAGCGTGTTTTTTAGTTTTTTTAAACTATTATTTATTTCTTATTCAGCCAGTCCGTCTAATAACTAGACAGAACGAAAACGTTTGCTATTTGAACGCAATCTTTCAACTTCCTGCCGAGTCGCCATCGACGCAATTAAGCACAGGAAGACAACTAATGACGTCACACCCCAATCTTTTCGTTTACACTTGTAGCCCCGCTGTGCAGCTTTTAACAATACTCGTGATCGTAGATAATACGCCATTTTCTTTCTATTATGGCTCGGCTAATTGGAATCGAAAGAGTACTAATATTTTGAGATATGGTTTTCTTATTATGATTTTGTGTTCTGCTCAAGACTCTTTTATAGCTTAATGGGAGTGGAAATGGAAGTATGAATTGGTATCTTTTATAAATGTTTGTAATATTGTTGCTAATCATCAACTTATTAAACATGTTTTATTCAAATAATACACCTATTTAATTGAACAAATTGTAATGTGCAATGTAAATTTAAAATAAAATATTCAAGAATTAAAATTAAGATAAATCTGAATTATAAACTTGTAGTACTGTTATCATTAACAACGTAGTAGTTTGTATATAATAACAACCATCAATCTGAAACAAAAAAATGAACAATTTACACTCCGTATTGAAATTTTAATAAGTTTCAATACGGAGTGTAAATCGCCGGTAAATGTTTCGGTGTTAGAAACTCTTTCGTCTGTAAGCAGCACGTTAGCCCAATCCGAAATAACAAACGCACCTTTAAACAGGAAATTTTTAACATGAACTGGTGTTTTAATTATTATAATTACTGTAAACCCCGCAACTTTATTGTTTCAATAAACACGGCTCGGAATGCGCGCAACCTCGTTGAACAAATTACTCTGAAGAGATAAAGTTACTTGGAGATGTTAATTTTTTTCTTGATCATTACGTTTGTTTTCTATTACCTTGCTTTGTTTTGTAAGCTTATTAGTACTGGTGGTGTATGCAAGTATATTGATAATTTAATTTTAGAACTGACTGCCTCGTTGGTCTAGTGGTCGTTAAGCGCGACTGCTGAGCACGAGGTCCTGGGTTCGAATCCCGGGTCGGGCAAAGTGAGTCTCAGTGACAGGACGGAATCTGGATTTGTGCCCGGTTGATGGCAATACGCTCGCCCCCCATTACATTGGGACCTAAAAACATAACTGGCAAAATGTGGGTGCACGATAATAGCACCTCTGCCTACCCCTTCAGGGAATACAGGCATGATGTTATGTAATGTTAAATTTAGAATCTGTCTTGGGCGAATACAAGTGTAAACTGAGTGGGGGTCAATTGACACCTTATAAATAGTCTTGATTGAGTCTACGGGTTAAATCGGGAACTGTCCATCAACCTGGTATCACTGACGCACCACCACGTGGTACCACACGTGAGCCAGCCGAGCCATGGGCTATTAACAGATTATGTGGTCCATTACAGAATTGTCGTGTGCCTGTGTGTGTTGTCGGTCTTGAGATGGGAGATGGGAGACCGTTCGAGACTCTTCTATGCCTCTGGGAGTACGTTATACCTTTGGTTCAGGGCCTGTCATTTAGGAAGTTTAGGAACCGAGAAAGAACATAGGCAACTCAACGCGGGCGAAGCCGTGAGCAAAAGCTAGTATTAAATAAGACAAAATAAACAATACGAACATAACTTCAAAAGTTGCAGTGATGCGCTCTACCCTCTTTTCTTTCCTTATTGCTTTCTAAATGTATTAACTACAGCGTAGAAGCGACGCAACAAACTTGCTTCCAACTAAACTTAAACTCCGCAACGTTTTAGGAAATACAGGTTTAGTTTGCACCAATCGGAGCCTTCGTAAGTAGTAAAAGGCTAAAGAAAGACCACGTGAAAGTAACTTAATTACCAAATCCATCAGCGCGCGTATAACTCGCTTCAATTAAAGTAGGCAGTCTACAAACTTCAAAACAATTTCATTAGCTCTTACAAATTGCGTAAAGAATATAAACTAGGTGGAGGGGGCGATAACATCTTATTCTGCCGAAAAGTATTTAGTAATAAGAATTTAAATGTATGCGTATACCTTGTACTATAATGTATGTGTCATCATGTAGAATACAAGTCTGTTCTACTTTGGAGAACCATAAGAGACAACTTAATTAATAAACTGAGAAAATAGAACGATATATGTTAGGTATAGACATGATAATATATTATATAGGTACATAGATCTCTAATGGCAGCTGCTAGTATCTGCTCAAAAACAAGTACTCGTTTTTTTTTAATTCACTCTAATATTATAAAGGCGAAGGAGTGTGTGTGTGTGTGTGTGTTTTCATGTTTGTTACTTCTTCACGCTCAATTTTAGTAAAATTTGGTATGGAGGTAGCTATCACCCAGAATTAGTACATAGGCTACTTTTTATCCCGAAAAAATGTAGCGGGTAACATCACAGGGCGTAGGTAGTATAAGATATATAGAGATACCGATAGGGATTTTCAGTTCTTAGAATACAATTTTCTGTCCCTAACAAGAAAAGACACATATACCCACGCAAATTCACAAAGTTTTTTAAAGATCGGTCTCAGTAGACTCAAATATTCGCTGTTAAAAGCGTATCAAAAATTGATTTCATAAAAAGAGAATTACGACATTTTTCGCCCGATGTTAACACTCTACTTAACGATAAACACTATTTTTAAAGGACACGTCCGTAAATATAAAGAGCACATTTTGTAGGGGCAGAGGAAATTCGGCCGCCTTTAAGGGGCCATATAACCTCGAACGAAATATAAACCCTCACAAATAGTTGGGACGACAGTTAGATACGAGCTCGCAATAAAGCTGTCCATGTATTTTTAAATGTCTTAAGTACCCAAAAAATATCTTGAGGAAATAATAATAAATCTGCGATGTACCGCCCTTTAAACAAGGGACGCTGCAATACATCACCTCTGCCAGTAATAAACCCGCGGAAGGCCATCCCACTCCATTCTTTTATTTCAATAACCCTCAGGTTGTTGGAAACTTTGAGTATTATTACACTCTTTTGAAAATAAAAAAGAAATGGCGGAGCACAGAGTTTACTGTTCATCGTTCCTATGTAATCTTTATAGGTGCAGAATGTTTAAGTGTGCGGAATACGAAGGGAATAGGTGTTAAAATAACATGACTTACGTTGGTAGAGTTTATTTTCGAAATTACAATTTCATTTTCTTAGGATTTCATCATCAGCCGATACTCGTCCACTGTTAAACAAAGGCCTCCCTCTTGGAATGGGGCCTATATGATTTTTTTTAGGAGCCTGTAATGTTCCACTGCAGGGTAAAGGCCTATAAGATTTACCTATAGCCTAAATGTAATGGCTAACTACATAAAAAAAATTAATCTATCTACTATGAGTTTTACTGCAAAAACGCAGTTGTTTAGCCACTAAGGCATCTGACCTAGAAACTTTGGTTTAAATTATAGTCAGGGAAATAAATAAACTATAAAAATACATGGATTGTCGAGGTTTGATATCACATCACATCAGCCTATTGCAGTCCAGCTGGAGTCTTAGTTTGCAGGTCTTTTGGCGTACTGTGGGGGAGCGTAAGCCTCCCCGCGCTCCCGTTTTCATTACGTTTGATATCAAGTTTTGTATGAAAGATACTCGTACAGTTGAGAGTAATATTCCTAATGATAATTATTGTTGTTTTAATTTACTATGTGGTGCTCTACCGATGTCACTAAAGGCACTTTGAATCATTCCTTAAAAACCCATGATTAATAATAAAAGTTGGTATACACTGCTCACGAAACCTTATTACTGCCTACACTGATTGATTTTACTTCAGTTGCTATGACAACAAGAAGATTTGAAAAAGGGTACGTTTGATACAACCATCAAAACAAAGTATATTAAGGCGAGAAAGTGCGATTCTTCGTCACGCGAACTCTAATGGCATAATAAAGTTAGGAGAAAGAAAACTTGGCAACGCTAAACCAGCGGCGCCCTCTTTTGCGTATTTATTAACATCGCCACTATAATAAGATCCTTGAGCTCTGGTTTCTACTGCTTTTCTTTAAAAGAAAGCTTGTGGGATTGTGAATCGTTAGAGGCCAGTGTTAGTGGTTGTGTTGTGAAATCTGTTTGTGCTAAAGTCGTCACGCGCCCCCGCTGATGAGCTGAAGACGTGATATCACTCACTCGAACGTGACTCTTGTTTTATTTGAGACGTTACGACTACGGCTTAGTTCCACTAAGACACAAAGTGTTGTTTTTTGATACCTCGATGTAAGACTGAATTAGACAATAATTATATAGAATTTCTATTAGGAAAAACATCAGTAAAATTTGTCCAAAGTTATAGGTTACAGTTTAGAATATATAGGTAAAAATATGAAGAATAATATATTATTTTCGTTTATTTGTAGATACATATTTCTTATAAATTATATTTTTTAATAATATATCTATATAAAAAATACAATATTTAAAAATACAAAATATAGGGCCCAAACAGCAGCGGGAACAGGGTCCAAGCTGCCGGTGATTAGGGCTCCAGAGAGAGGAACCTCCTCACAATGCGTGCCGTGTCAAGGACTACTTCTTTCTGCATCAAGCCCTTGAACCAACCGCCTAACGTGAGCCTCTTTAGGTGTTGGTCGAGGCTCTTAGCCATGAGGCCATTGGCCGAAACGACTATCGGTACAATGATTGCTGAGTCCACTTCCTACATGTCGACAACCTCGTATGCCAAATCAAGATATTTAATTTGTTTATCTTATTATTATTATCTACCTATTATTACTAAACTACACTAACTAAATTTTATGGTAAGAGAACCATAAAATTTGCTTAAGAAACTACATTGTTATAGTTGTAACAAGTATCTACTACTAACTATCTTAAAAACGTGTTTATTTATAGCCGATCTAAAAATAATAATTTCAATCACCTTTGTATACCTGGGGTTTAGGTTTCTTCAATTTGGAGATATAAGAGTAATTATAAAAATGAGAAATGGGAAAAGTTTATTTTCGTGGCAATCGAGTTTAGAGCAAAAAAGTTCAATAAGGCTGTCTTTAGGCTTGACAATCAATTTATTGAAAAGTAAACATGGTAGGATTTTAAATATTCTTGCACTGGGACTCACACCGCTTGGTTCTGGCTTGGCTCACCAAGCGGTCCCACAAAAAAAAATGAAATATTATAAAGGTATATAAACACTATTACTAAGATTATATTTACTGTAGCCAACGCATCAACCTAACATATAGACAAAAAGGACTTGATTCCGTTTGAGCACGGTATGCCTTACCTATGTCGGTTCCACTAACATACCACTACGCAGAGCTAATTTAATAAAGACAGTTGGATACACATGTACCTATGCCAGATAACAAAACATGACATTCGGTCACTATAACATAATTCCAGTGCAAATGTATCTGTAGATACCAGTGATTGTAAATTACTCAAAGGAAAATTAGTAGATCAAAATATGTTGGGCTTGAAAAGCCAAAACTACACATGTTGTGTGCATAGAATGTCCGGAGGTAACATCCCCATTCCCCATCGTCGGCAAAGCCAGTCATAATAGGCCACAAGTCCAATATGAGGCCGATAAAAAAAAATGGCTTGCTACCTATTAGGTACAGTCAGCTATTTAATTTTTGTAATAATTGCCAATATTTAGACAATAACTTCTTATATAGTAAAGTCTTAAATATTCTCAGATCATCATTTGGACGTTTCTATAATTTGAAACAATAATTTGAATTGATGTTTTTTTCTTTTAATTATTTGACGTTAAAATGTTTAGCTACTAATGATGCTGGCTACATGGGTATAGTGATGGTTAGATGATTGTCAATATGTAATGTATACAAATAGACTCCCGATAAAGGTGGACACCTCAACCTACTGCGGGAGTTACATACACGATAATACGTATGTAATGTATATATTATGCATAAAACATATACCTAACCCTTTTTCATCTCATAAAGTTCAAGTAACTCGTAGTTCCAAATATTACATTCGAAAAGTTACAGGTTAAGCCGAAATATGAGGACAATATCATAAATATTTTATTTGTACACGTACCCGAGATTACCTGTTACGTTTTAAAATTACATACTCTCGGAATAAGTAAAGGTGCTTCGCTTAAATGTGATTCTCGGTAGGAAGGACGAATGTTACCCCTGGGGTGACGTACACGGTGATTGGTTGAAGTAATCACCATGATAATGTTAACATAATTACATATGTAGTGGGGATGAGAATAAAGTGGTTATTATGACGTTAATAATTCTCGTGTATTGTGGGCGATTAGATTTCTGAAAGAAAACCCAGAAAAAAGGTTTAATTGTATGTTGTTGTTTATAATATAATGTTAGTCCGTTTATGATTTTGGTACCTATATTATACATATTTAGTAGAATAACCCACCTTCTAAGTTCCACTTTAATCTAGACAATGGTAAAAAGGAGCTATTATACCAGGACACTCTAACTATACTCTACTCTAGCATATAATAAAGCACCCAGTTCTTATTACGATGACAACGAAAGCATTTCCATACCCAATATTTTCTCCGAAGGCATTGCCACGACAAAATGCTTACTCGAGGAAAATCATTTCGCGAAACCTCACAAAAGGCCAAAGCAAATTAATTAGAGACGGATTCAAACGAAAGATTTAAATGCCATTCGAATCGTTTGATAGACGTCACCACAGTATACTACCTAACTGGTGTACTATGTACAGAGACAAAAAGCAATTTATAATAGTGACCAAAAGAGCACAGTAACAGGCAGCATTGCTGAAAATTGCATCCGAGACATTTCGCTTAATGATAAATGGTTCCGTCTGTCTTTAAGAATGTAGCCAGACGGTTAAACTATGGACGGGACAAGTCATCCATCGTAATAATGTGACGTATCTACCTATTCATTTCTCTTTACTCAAGCTCTTGTGAAAGAAAAATGCAGTTTTGTCTCGTACTAGCAAGAACTGTATTGCGGTGTTTACATATTTCAAAAGAACATAGCTAAAAATAACTGCGTCAGAAAGTATGGTCACACAAAACCTAAGTCCTATTACCATTGCATTTCATTCAGTTTATTTTCAGGAATGTCTCAGCCAATAGCTTTCTTTATGTAACGTCATAACAAAGCAAAAGATCAAAAGTAACACGTTCAGTTGCCAATTACGAGTTCGACGCCATCTTAAATCAGATACATCATCAGTTTTCTTCAGCGCAATAAAAAATAAATAGGAGAGCTCTCATAATACCAGCGGAAACTTTTCCGTTCGATTCGATTTCACAGGAACCTGTCGTTCGTATAAATATCTCGAATATTTTTATCATAATTTCCGCGCTGCATATTTCATGCAGCTTTATTACGATGCAATAACGTCACGCTATCAATTAAGTAGGTACATTAGTCTGCCGAAAACACATGTAACGTAGTTGTTGTTGAAAAAACGGCTCACAAAACACAAGCTGTGCTGCGACCACATTAATAATTTATCAGCCACATGACGGCTGTTTGCTAATAAAGCGTGGATTCGCGCTGGAAATATTAATAAAAGCAGCTTGCTGCCGGAACTCGGACGGTCGGAACCGGCGCGCGCCGCGCACGTCCAATGACAAATGACCAGTTGAAACTTTCATTTAGTTTACCATTTGAATTAAGGGACCAAAAATCATCATTTAGAATATCAGATTGTTGTTTAAATAGTTATTGCTGAACATTGTTGGTTGCATTTATTTAAAACATAACTAAGAATTTGTGGTCGCTTTTTGAAATTTTCTGATACGCCATGCCTCTTAACAATCCTTTGCAATAAACAGTCCTGGAAAAACCACATGGTATTGTTTTTATATCATTCAGAAATTTGTTTTAGCCACTCTTAAAAACAAAGAAAATAACTAGCATCCTAATAAGATTGTAATATAACTAATTACATTATCATCATTGATTAGAGGACTTCATATAAATTCATTTCACAATGTGATTACTTACTTCGTAATTAAAGTGAAAATCCTTTTCGTAGTAAGAATCTGCCTTTTTGAGCAAGCTCTGCAAATAAATAATGTATGGATTACCGGACATATGAATGTCGTAATGTTTGAATTATTTAAAAGTTCCATTTACGATCCGTTCCAGTTCATGTACGTAAGTCCTCCCTAAACATTAATGTAGAACATGTACATTATCGTCCTTTTACGGTATAAAGATATTAGATCATCTTATTTCATTTGTACTGTGGTTCTGTATGTGCTTTCATAAATATCCAGGTATGTATTAAAATATAGCTATTTACTTCTTGCATCCAATAGGTACCTAGTCTCTTAGTGCCAGTTAATGTAAAGTAAAAAGCTTTTCATTCAAAAAGCTGTGAATCATACTAACTGATAAAACCAATTAAATCGACGATAAGTATCCCATTCATCGGTGTAAAGATTCTTAGAACTTTGCCAACAAGTCTCCACACTAGATATTTATTTATAGGTAACCTAATAGGAAACGCGATTAACTCAGCTGAATTTACTTTAATGTAAAAATATCTAAATATAATGTAGGAACAAGGATTAAGTTAAATGGAATTAGTCATAAAATACGGATAAGAAAATGTTTATAAAAAACTAGGGGTGCCCCGCGGTTTTACCTGTGTTCAACTTTAATCATGATACGAAAGCACGTGGCTCTAGCGGCCAAAACAATTGTCGAAATATATATTTTTTAACAGAAAACACTATATATATGCTGAATAAGTGAATATACATATATGCTGTCACAACGAACACAGAGCCTTTGAGGGTTTAGCAACACTTAATGAGCTAACTTTAATTGTTATTATTAATTATATTTATTAAGCAAAGTTCAATGACAATAATATAAAGATTCTAGTGAGTATTATAGCTTTCTAGTAGAAGTGATAAGGTGTATACACCCGGTGTAGTGTTCCACCTCTATTATGCCCGCCGATAATATCGATTGTCTGCTATCTGAATTACGAATGCACTACGTCGCTTAAGCCAATCCGCTCTGTCTAGCGTTAGTCAAACTATCGACAGGTACTGACAGATTTAATGAGACAGCCTAATTAAAACAGGATAACTGTCCATAATTATAGAAGGCACTATAGTAGCTACAGGCTGAGAAATAGCTACTAATCAGTATAAACAAATTAATGTATAATATATAATGTTATAATTTAAATTTATTTCACGTATCTATGAGTGGATCTCTCAAGAATTATTTAACATAAACTCACAACTAATTAAAAACCCATATCTAGATAATATTTCTTCCATATTATTGGAATACCTTTTAGGTCTTATTACGACATAGCTGCTTAATATGCCTTACAAATATATCTGAATGATATTAATATATTTTACCTTCGCGATATCATCCCGAGCGAGACTTTTATTTAAAATTCCTCTGAGTGCGTTGACATCGCTGTAAACAAGATTCAACGATTCAGTGCTAGTCCATATATAGCATTTTAGGGTTAAGTTAAAAATAAATAATAGTTTAAAAAAACTAAAAAACACGCTTTTTATCGAAAACCGAACTAAAAAATAGAAAATAAGTTTTAATCAATTTAAATTAAGAATAGTGTTAAAAATTTCAATAAATATAAATTAATAATAGTGTGAATAAAAACAAAAAATATTTTATTTAAAAAAGCGTGGGGTGCATGGTGTCAATAGTTATAAATATTTTATTGACAGATACGAGTAGAGTGATTATCACTTTGATAATATCTTAAAAAGCACCCCACGCTTTTTTTAAATAAAATATTTTTTGTTTTTATTCACACTATTATTAATTTATATTTATTGAAATTTTTAACACTATTCTTAATTTAAATTGATTAAAACTTATTTTCTATTTTTTAGTTCGGTTTTCGATAAAAAGCGTGTTTTTTAGTTTTTTTAAACTATTATTTATTTTCTATTTTTTATTAAGATGGTTAGCTACCACGGAGCTTTACCTTAACGCGAGCCGGTCTCAGCGCCCGCGACGGTTAGCTACCACGGAACTTTACCGTAGCGACTAGCGGCTTAGCAGAGGGCGTTGGAGTCGGGACACGCGCGCGACGCTTAGCTACCACGGAACTTTACCGTAGCGACTAGCGGCTTAGCAGAGGGCGTTGGAGTCGGGACACGCGCGCGACGCTTAGCTACCACGGAACTTTACCGTAGCGACTAGCGGCTTAGCAGAGGGCGTTGGAGTCGGGACACGCGCGCGACGCTTAGCTACCACGGAACTTTACCGTAGCGACTAGCGGCTTAGCAGAGGGCGTTTGTGTTGCGGGCTGTAATTATGCTATTTTTATTAATTAATACTTTTTATTAATTATATTATTAAATAATTTTATCAAATTAGTGTATTGTCATCGGTCCTCGATAAATCTACAAAGTTTGAACGAAATCTAGCCGTTTAAAGTGGGTCAAAATCGCGCCCAAAGAAGTCGGTTACAAACATACAAACAAACATACATACATACAAGTGAAGCTAATATAAAGCGTGTAAAAAGATACGAATTTATTAGTACAATTTCGATCTGTAGTTTCTGTATTGGTTTTATGCTAGTCTCCACTACATATTCACGTTGTATTTCGTGTAAGTATTTTTGCATTTTGCAAGTTTTGTTAGAACATTTTTGAAGTAGTTTAATACCAAGATGGTTTGGAGACAAATATAGAAAAATACTGTAAAGGGAATACTCAGTTAAACGCCATGAAGATTAAAATACAGGAGATTTAAATGAATGTGATGCCTTAAATAGGTACTCTGAAATGTATATCTCTATATAGTAGATATACATTTCCATTTTTATTTTATAGCCTTCTATTTATACTGCATATTGTACCTCCGCATAATATGCAGTATGAGGAGAAAGCAATAAATAGATAGATATATGTCAGGACGGCTTTCAGCGTCGCTTCATAATTTCGACATAACCATACCATGTAAAAATCTGGCTTAGGATCTATACATCTTTCTTGTACGCACATATAAAATATTCCAATTTTAATATCTTATCTTTAAATATTCACGACGCGCTATTTTAGGATGATATTGTGAACCATACTGATTTATCATTCGCGTGATGGTCTACATAGCAAGGCGCTGTCTCTACCGGAAAATATATGGGCTCTTTGAAGCGCAGAAAGATGGGTAATTTCATTGAATTTATGAACGTATCACCGTTGATATTGCGACGTTGAAAATTTGTACGTAAAATGGTTATAAACATTGTATTTAATGTGGACTACTGCTGAAGCAACATATTGTGTTGTTATTGTAAAGTCCAGTTTCAATTAAAAGCAAATTAAATTCGTGGAATTTAGTAATATTTAGTAATCATATTGAATTAATAACGTTGTTTTTGAAATTAACGTTAATTTGATACTTCGTAGAGTCATAGGTATCTTCTTATTGATCTTAGAATTGAAACTGAGACTTCTAGACATTGGTTGTGTTTATAGAAATTAATATTTTCTCTACAAACCCAAATATTCAAAATAAAGATTGTGTATGGGTATGTAAAAACTTGCGTGCTTTTACATACCCAAACACAATCTATATACTACACAATTTATGTTTTATACTTAGTAGGCTTTCTAGAAGTTAAAGTTGCCTTCATCAATCTCCAAGGATCGATCAAATTTCAAAGGAATAATGAAAATATTAATAGAGAACGCGCGTAGCCTTAAAATCTTACCACAAAAAAATTACACTTACAATTACCCGCAGTAACTTACAATAACCTTAATAGAGAAGTTGGAGCTAAAATGTCTAGCCACCTTGCTTTACCTGATGGATACCAGTAAGGTTTATATACATAATAAGGATTTTTTTTAGAAACAATCATAAAATGAAATGTTCTCCTTCGGTAAGTCCAACATATTTTGCCACAAAACTGAAGTCTTGTAGGGAATACGCTGATTTAGCTGTATGTTTATTGCAACATAGATTTTATTCGAAACTGAATATAATGAAATTTTATGAGAGTCTTGACTTTTATGAAAATAAATTAAGACAAGGGTTTGCGTCTTTGTAAAAGAAATGCAACATAACGCATATTTGGTGGTAGAATGGAAATATTTCTGCATTATATATTATCTATTAGACTTTTTTTACCACTGCCAGGTTGGTCTAGCGGTTCTAAGCGTAATTGTTGAGCATAAAGTCTTGGGTTCGAATCCCAAGTCAGGCAAAATGTTATTGGGCTTTTCCGTTAGGTAATTCTCAGCAGAAATACAGAGTCTGGAATTGTTCCTGGTTGATGGCAACAGGCTCATATCATATCTAACATAACTGGCGAAATGTGGGTGTACTATACAACATACATGTCTGCTTACCCCTTCGGGGAATACAGATACGATGTTATGTTATTTTCTTAGCAATGAACGACATCGTATCTAATTAAATATTGTACGGCTTTCTCATTATCCTTAATCAACGTGCTAGCTTCGATCAGTGCTGAGATATAAACCAACTCGGCCGATATTAGCAGATAATTATGTTGCTAATTATAAGCCATTTGTAATTGATATTAAACAAATATAATAACTTCTAACATACGCATAGTCGGAGTAATAGAATTACAGGAATATTTAATTTGATTAGTCCCTCTAAGTGTCTGCGAAGATGTGAAGTTTGAACGAAACTTGGGTCCAAATCGTTAATAATAAGTTTGTTAAGTTATAATTATGTAAAACTCTACTTATATGCTGAAGTTGTGTGTCGTAGATTAAACAGTCTTGATCCCCGTTATTTTTATTGGTCCCAATAAAGTATAGAACAAAAATCTTTTTATGCGATTTAAAATATTTTTCATGCAGAATTCATTAAATTAAACCCATCATACAGAAATGACAAAAAAATATTGTTCACATAAATAAACGTAGGTGCTGACATGTCGAACACGAAATATTTCATCCGTAAATATTAAAAATTTATCGATAAACGATTTCACCAACAACGAACTACAGCTTAATTAACAGAATTCTTTATAAATACCACACGTGTAAATACTAGACATCCTCTATAAATACCAACGGCAATCATGAATAGTGATTTTATAAAGTAGACAGTACGAGTGTACCCGAAAATAGAGCTATTACCACAGCTGCAGGAAAATGGCCGACTGAGTTTACGCTAAAACGGTAATACAAAAGCAATATCCAACACTTCTAGTGGCACCCACAACAAAAGCAGGATATTTTGTAAACATTTTACTGCGTCCCAGTCTGTGACGATATTGTGGACGCTGTCGTTGCAAAATGGCAGTTTTTACTGCCTTCCACGAGACCGTTCAGTAACGTTACATCCCCGCTATAGTTGTCGTTATACAGCGAACGATTGTTTAAAAGTATGAATTTTTACTCTTCTTTGACTCAGCTTTCTTAAGAAATTAATAAAGTCAAGCAGTGAAACTTCTATTGTTCAAAAGGTAAACGCTGAAGCAGTGGAGCAGAGTAAATTTGTTTAAGATATTTGTGCTCGTTGATAATCAGATCTTAATAGAAGAGTAGCAACCGTTGGTAACGTAGCTAATACAATGTAGAGGGAAATAAAGTGGTTTTATTATTTCATAAATTATGTTGTTAAATCGAATCAGTCTATCTAACGACTTTTATGCAGTTATAAGCAAACATGTAGCCGAATCTTGAATATAGTTCTGTTCCTAATAATACCGACCTCATACAGTTTTTTACATGTTTGTTTGACCTATGGTATAAACTTTGTGGGCAAATGTACCAACGCAAATGTACTCTAATAATACTGCCTCCAGCCAACAAAATGAGCATTACGTTTATTTGTATAAGTACGTTGTCAAAATACAAAGGGCCACTACGTGTGATAAGTTCATAACCAGTGGCACAATTTGGTTTCGCAAACTAAGTACAACATAAGGAATGGAAAAAGCAAAATGATGTTTTGAATGTCGGCAGGCAAGCTTTCACACTTTGCCGCCTCTCGTCGCTCGTTAAGGTGACAAAACATCGTTTTTAGTTTCCTCCAACGCACCGTATCTCTGCCCAACTGCAATTTTCTCACTTAGGAACCATAGCGGGTGGCTATTTGCAAAACGTGGGAAACTTAGGCACTAAAGTTGCACTAGAGTTGAAATTTGTTTATGTTTATAGTATGTAAATTACCTACGCCTTAAAGTTTATAACATAAAATTGTTTGGGAATATTAAAATAGAATGTAATTTTGAATATGAATATTTCTTGTCAAAAAGTAACTTCTGAGTTTGAGATTCTCGGGGTTGTCTACCTTGACAGAATCGTTTGTAATGAACAGTTTATTAATAGTATAAAGTAATTTCTTATTATTTGACTAAAATACATATTATTATTAGATGTAGGTATTCTGATCATTAACTAACATCTAAACTGACATTTTTGGTATCTTATCAACAAGAATTAAACTTGCCTTCACTAAATGGATCTCACACCAGAAAAAAGATTAGCTAGCTTACAGCTCTGGCGTCACACATCTGTTACTTTGAGTGTTTAAATAGATCTATCGTTATTTATTGTTTGAAGATAATCATATAATTTACGACCATTTCAGTTCACAACAGAGAGAAAGGGAAGGCCTTTGCCCTGCAGTGGGTCGATCATGGCTGAAATATTAATACTATCAATGCCTAAAAACCCATCAAATTAACCACAACTTACTAAATCAGCATCTTTAATTTAGTTTCTGGTGAAATGTCGTTCTATATTCATATTTGAAGATTGACTTGCTTGGAGAGGGGCGCAGAAGAGGCTGCTAAAACGCTGTGTCAAACTTTAAAACATGAGCTTATAGGTATAAAATCATAATATTAACACAAACTTCAGCGATCATAACTTGCAGATTTCATATTTATACAGCTCATGAATGAATATATTATGTAAGTGACGCAATTGTACCAAACACGATCGCGGGCGCAAGCGGTCTACGTAGTTACTATCACTTGGTAAAGTTATTCGTGTCACTTCACATTTCAGAAGTTGGTACCGCGAATAACGGAACAAGTTGAAGTGGTTAGTTGACACTTTGTTGCAAGGTCCTAGCTAGGTGCAACTGTTGGCGACAGTATCGTAGAACGGCAACTTGGTGGGAACATTCGCGATAAGCCGCGTACATACCGGCCGCTAACTAATGTCTACTTGCACGCTCGTCAGTTAGGCACAATACTGTGCTACTTTGCAGTTTTTACCTCTGCAATTACTTATTCTTTGACCCTGTCCCAGATAGTCAAGTTATAGGTACCTACCACTGAAACGCTTCAATGTCAAATTGTTCAAACTTTGGAGTAACCTTCCGAACAATAGGTAATTTCAAATTATAATCGATATCTAATCTTCATTAAGCTTTGATCGATGATTAATTTTAAACGTAAGATTGAGTTTAGTCTTGTTGTTTACAAACTAGACTTATTGAATTTTACCGTCTCGTAGGTAAAGAAAAGGTTTTATACGCCTATGTTCTAAATTAATTTAGTATTTCTAGACATGGATGGTGTTTTCCCTCTAATCGATGCAGTTATATGTGATTTATGATTATACTCTTTGTTCCCAGGAGGTATTGAGGTACCGGAGTTTGGAGAGCCCATCACGAACCTGACGGTGCCTATCGGACGTGATGCGACATTCGAATGCATAGTCGTCAACCTTGGCAACTTCCGAGTAAGTACAGTTGAAAATATTCTGAGCTTGAAAATTATAAAGAAATGTTATTTATGAATTTAAAAAAATAGCGTACCTATTATACACTTACATAACACCACGCCTGTATTTCCTGAAGGGGTAGGTAGAGGTGCACGTATATTACACCCACATTTCGCCAGTTATGGTTTATGTCCCAATGTAATAGAACGCGACCCTATAGCCATCAACCAGGCATGAAATCCAGACTCCGTGCTGCGACCGTAAATTGCCGAATGGAAATCCCCAATAATTCTTTTCGCGACCCGGAATTCGAATCCAGGACCCTTAGATTTAAAACACTTACTCGGTAGTCCAACAGTCATACCAATCAGCTGCCAGTGCTATTAGAGTTATACTAGTCCATCTTTCAAAGGGCACAACACAATACCGATTCAGTTTTCAAAGATACCTGAATAGTAAACCTACTTTGCCCTTATCTGGTCAAACAATTGAAAATTCATACAATAATTTATATCACAGATCTTCTCAATATCATCTCGCCAGCACACCTCACTAAATCCCAGTCCACAGGTATTTTATTATAACTGAATAATTTACGTTTGAATTAAGCCATTATTACTCCGAACAATCTATATTAATAGTCTTTGTAGACAAAAAGCTGGCTCGGAGTCCCCGACAACTACATAATAAAGTCGAGAGGCTGAATATTAATTATGTTAGTTAACTTGGATTAGCTAGTCAGTTTTAGGCCGCGAATAAACTACAGGCAACGGTAAAATTACAAAGTAGGAAAGTTTTGACGCAGCAGATTAGTGACGAACCAAAATAGCGAGAACATCGTCTAAGCCGAGCGGAGTGAAGTTGATCTCTATAATTGGCACCTTTTAGACTTCAGAATACTACGTTGTAGCTGTGTGGTTTCACTCTACATTAATCCCTTACTTAAAAAGCACATTATCAATGTAGATAACATAACTGCCCAAATGTGTATGAAATACAGGCGTGATGTTATGTTATCAATGTAGATAAATATAATTTGTCTAATTATAGAGAAAATTAAATTTACCGTGATATGACACATAAAAAAACTGAATAAATCAATATATAGTTAATTGCTCATCTGTTTTAAATCTAACTTGACGTATATAATTAAATGTTTAACTACTAGATACTCGAAGTATATAAACGCGTAAGTCAAGAAAACATCCTAGCACGAGGCAACAATTTTCCTCAAAGAAAAACTAAAAGAAAAGAAGATCGAGTATTCTTTAATGAGCGACATACATAACAGAAAATGTTATCATAAAAATCCTTCGCAAGAAATGTAGGTTAGCAACGTAGGCCTGCATGCGTAATTAATAGGTTTTGTTTATGTATAATTTAGGCAACCCTTTCCTTTTCAATGTCTTACTTGACCTAAAAATTAAGCGGATTAATATAAAACCTTCATAACAACAACCTGTGCAAAATATATTACTTTTTTATACAAAGGGCGCGAAGTTTCTTGTAAACATCTTTGAAATATAGTTACGGTGTAGCGGAGTCCAAGAAACCTATGGACCATTGAAATTTTCACGGATGTTTCTGAGAAAGTTATTTGAATCAAACTATTTTCACAAAAAAGAAGGATTGAATGATTTATAACGACTACCACATACAAAACTGTCTACCATATTGGTCTAGTAGTCGCAAAGCACGACTGCGGATTTTGAGGTCCTAGGTTCGATTCCCGGGAGGACCAACAGTGTTTTTGAGTTATTTTATTCTTAAATAACCTAATAGAAAACTCAATAACAATAGCAGCACGGAATCAGGATTTCAACCCGGTTAATGGCAATAAAAATATCACAATATTTTATTTGCAGGTGGGCTGGGTGAAGGCGGACACGAAGGCAATCCAGGCGATCCACGAGCACGTGATCACCCACAACCCTCGCGTGTCCGTCTCCCACAGCGACCACTCCACCTGGTACCTGCATATCAAGAACGTGCAAGAGGAGGATAGAGGACAATACATGTGCCAGATTAACACTGATCCTATGAAAAGTCAGGTGAGATACATAAACCTGTCATTGTCGTTGGCATGTCAAAGACCACAATAGCCTTAGTTTAGTTTAGATAATAGCGCAATCATACAGTCAAAATTAATGTTTTTAATTACTTAGAGTACTAACTGTATTTCATAATTTTTCTATGCTTTCCTTTGAAAAATATGAACAAGTACAGAAAGCATTAATCTGTAGATGTCCTAGTATAGAGCAAAGTCTACCATAAACTTTAAAACTTTATAACATACTAGCAGATCAAGCAGACCTCATCCTGCCCGGAAAAGCAGCGCCACCTACCAGGTCTAACTATCTTTTCAATCCATTTAGGGTTGGACCTCATCTGGCAGCACGGAATCGCCTTTTTCCATCGCCTTTTCTCTTTCTGTCGCTTAGAACTGCCATTTGCTAGACCGACACAGAAAGCATAATGCGATAGCACGCGATCGCCTCGAGAATTCTGCCGCTTGCTATCGTTCTGTCTAGGTCTAGCAAATGGCAGTTCATATATATATATATATATATATATATATAATATTATAAATGTGAAAGTTTGTGAGTATGGATGTGTGGATGTTTGTTACTCTTTCACGCATAAACGGCTGGACCGATTTGGTTGAAATTTGGTATGTAGATAGGTAATACCCTGGATTAACATATAGGCTACTTTTTATCCCGAAAAAATGTCGCGGGTAACACCGCGGGGCGCAGCTAGTTTCATATAAATTCGTCCAGCCGTTTAGGAGGAGTTAGGTTATAAACACACGTACAAAAGAAATATTTATATTAAGATTGTGTACTATATAAATTAAATATATATCATACTTAACAACAAAGGCAATTTATAGTCATTTCTATTAGAAATCATTACAATGAAAAATTAACTAATACCGTATAGAAGATAACATGATTAGCTTTACTAAATCATCAAAAAGCTGTCTACATAGATATTGCAGATGTGGGTATATTACATTCATTTAACGTCACGTGCGAATGAAATCATGAGTCGCTAATGCATTCTGTTCACATGCAACACGCGTAAACAATATTGGTGTGTAACACCATACAGCTGCGGGCAAGCACTTTCTTGCGTGTAGGTACTGTTACCATAACTAATAATAATAATATCTTGAGACAGCTCACACAAGGTCATCTCATCCCTAACTAGGCAGAGCCTGTATTATGACAACCAGACAACTGGTAAACATACTTATATATTCCTAAATACATGTCATATTATAGATAACTGTAGGCAAAATAATAAAATACATTGATCTCTGGTGTGTGAATTCCATACAGATTCACGTTCGATGGGTTATATGTACTTACACGAAAGCACTCGGTAAAGTATGGAGTTTTCTCCATTCTTCCTCATCTCCATTCAGAGATGTGGGTGCTACTTCGTTGTTTCTAAGTGTGATTTATATTTAGCTTTTATAGTAATACATATATGTACCTAATCTATGTATATGAAAATGAATTGCTGTTCGTTAGTCTCGCTAAAACTCAAAAACTGCTGGACTGATTTGGATAATTTTGATAGTAAAACACAAGTGGAAGTCCAGGGAAGATTTCAATGGCAAGAAGGCGGTTTAAATTCGCCGGGTCTAGATATAGATATCGTAAAGTTTAGTACTTACATTATTTAAAGCACTCGATAAAGATGGATTCTTCTTCGAGTGATTTCGTGTAAGTATGTATTGTATGTAAATATTTATTTAAGTATTTAACGTTAGTATTTTTACTTACTACATGTATTAGTTTATAAATATATGCTTACCTCAATCAGTTCATATAACAAACCATAAACCACAAGCTTAGGTTACGCTATTCTAATATTTACGGAGCTCTTTGTAAAGCCGTTAAGCGCTTAATCATCTGTAAAGCTAATGCAAACGTTTCTCATCGTTTTGAATATATTACCCCAAAAAGAATTCTCTTACAGATTATTCAACATTGGATCGTTAAATCGTTTATAAACTCTTTTTAATAAACCACATTTCGGATCCTTGTCGTTACAAAGTAATGGACTGCGGTCCACTAACAGGAATTGAGGGATGAATTAACGGGAATGCGTCACGCGGTAAAGCTGCACTTTAACCGATATACTGACATAAATTGCAACTTATTTGCTGCTCTACAAACGAGTATTATACACGTATGTTTAATCGGTAATAAAGTTATTATTACCACTTCCAGAAGTGAACGAAAACATCGTTAGGAAAGTCTCATGTTACTAATAAAATTGGTGACGTGTGGAGCGAGCCGTTGGGCATGACTGGCCAGTGTGACGTGGATACATCGACCATGCATTCAACACCCTGATTGATACTCCTTCACTGATGTCTACTTGCCATAAAAGGGTGACAATGTTATAATGCAATTGTATTGTTCGCGGTATAATGGCCTACGTATATGTAGGTACATTATGTAGCTTGAACATTTTCTAATAATTTTAAGTAAAAAACGATATTCTGCAAAAATGTTAATTAAAAACTTAATTCTTCACTTTTTTGAATATTTTTATTTACTTTAAAACTATTACGTTATTATTATGTGGCATATTTATTATTTTTATATTAATAAAGTACACTTACACGCGAGTCTAGTCAATAAACTGAAATTTAATTTGTATACCATCCAGAATTCCCAGAAAATATTCAGTTTCATCAACGATATTTTATATTCAGCCGGTATTTTATTCTCTTTTAGGAAATTATTTTAAACATAAAGGTTTTAGCCTACAAGCGCTACCAATAAGGCCCTAACACAGTTATGATTCAGTCGCTACGAAGATAATTGCCACTTTTGCTTATTTAGTATTCGTCGCTCCCGTTCAATACGTCGAACGCAAATCTGAAAAGGCTTCAATTTTGAACCGAAATGTGATTAAAGCATCTCACTAAGCAATTTTGAGTAAATATTTTCTGTTCGGCGGCGATCGGGAAACCGCAAGATTCAGATTTAATTTCATCAACAATGTGAACTATGTTAGGTTTAACGATAATTAAATGATCCTGTTTACTTCCGCGGTTTATTGATTTCAGTCTTAGTACCTAAGTCTTTTCCTTCAATTTTGTAATAGTTTGTGCTTTGTGCTTTTTACTCTCTAATAATACTATAAACGCGAAAGTTTGTAAGTATGGATGGATGTTTGTTACTCTGTTACGTAAAAACTGATGAATGGATTTTAATAAAACTTTACAATAATATAGCTTATACATCAGAATAACACAAGGGCTACTTTTTATCCTGAAAAAATGTAGCGGCTAACACCGCGGGGCGCAGCTAGTATTACCTAAAAAGGACAAATATAAACACGCCCATAACATACGTTAGGCGCATTCAAAATTAAGCATATTGTCAATGGTCCTAAGACGTGGCTTTTGTTTCAGATGGGCTTCCTAGACGTAGTGATACCACCGGATTTTATACCCGAAGAGACTTCGGGTGACACAATGGTACCCGAAGGTGGGACCGCCAGGGTCGCGTGCAAGGCCCGTGGCGTACCTCCACCGAGGGTCATGTGGAAACGAGAAGACGGACAGGACATCGTTGTACGGGACCAAAGTGGAACGAAAAGCAAAGGTGAGATTTCAACCCAGTAGGTACATAGATTGTTATACCTACTGCAATTTGGTCACATAATTCGAGTACTATTCCGTTAGGCTGTGACCCTTTCTATTACTCAATGACTACGAAGCATAGAGTGCATGAAAATTGATAAATAATGAATGATGTGAAATACATACTGCATAAAATACATAGGGTACCATGAACTCTTAACGCAGAACATTTTACGATGTGGAAGCGAGATGCCGCATAACACTGCACATAGCAGCGTCTCGCTTTAACAATGTAAACTGTCCTGCTTTAAGAGTTCATGGTTAGAGAGCTGTATGAGAGCGCTATAGACGTGTAACCACCGAAACGTTGAGTTTTTTAGGTTCTAATGACTGTATATACCTACCTATAGTTTACGTAGTTGTTACTTATCATACTGAGCACTATATTGCTTCATACAACTGACACTGTTATTAACGCTCATACAAAATTCACCAAGAGCGTGACCAGAACATATTAACAGCATAAATATAACAACTTTAGTAATATTGATAAAACCTTTTCAGATTACACTAATACTTTGGAAACATGAAACAATAGTAGATATTAATCATTGCCAATGTGTTTGTATTGCCGTCAGTATTTTTCAAAACGGTTGACCGAGACTAGTGATGGGTCGCTGACGGCTTTTCCGTTAACGAAACGTCAACGTGAATCGTCCGTCAACGAGTCTATCAACTAGTTAAATTCGTCAACGAGTCAACGTGCACTAACATCAACATATAAAGAAAATTGTTTATTAATTAAATTTTTGGTTTGTCTAATTGGTTTCTAAAATTCCGTGTAAATCAAACAAAATAAATAAATAAAAATCATTATTATCAGATATTTGGTCAGAAACTGATGATGCAGATGATTCTACCTGGCTAGTACTATTTGTTTTATCTTGTTGGATATCAGTGTCCATAGAGGCTGTTATAGTATTTATACCACTGCAACTTGGATTGTTTATTTCTCTGTAATTAAAAAGTGTAAATGTCAAAGTGTAACGGTTTATATTTAACGCTGCGATGTTCAACGATTATAGGAGTCTCTGAGCTACATCTATTGACCTGATTTATTGCTAATTCATAAACATTTTCATTCAATATATGTCTTGAAAAAGGTCTTAGATGATCGTCCCTTCATACTTTCTCTTCAGGCATAGGACTGACTGTTTCTATGTACACAAATCAATTATATTTTACAAAAAAAAAGCTTGTATTCTAAATCAAATCTCTATATGCGTTATTCTCATATATCTCTTGTATGCGTACTTAGAGTTTAAATTCTATAAAGTGATCGACTCAAACGTCATTTTCGAATTCAACGAATTAAATTCATAAACGTCGTTGAAGAATTCAACTAGTATACGATGACAGGAGATCAACGGTTGATTAAACTAGTTCGTTGATTCAACACCCATCACTAACTAAGACGTCACATAGACAATCTACTAAACTACAAATCTTGTAGCTATTTCCAATTACTGAATTTCTCGGTCATTCTACTCGTAATACAACATTGACTGCAATGTTGTATTAGAATTACCGAGAAACTAAGAAAGTACTTAATTATGCCATTAATAAACCACATAGCTGCTTGTCTAGAATAAAACCCACGGGGATGAGCGTCCTTGTTTCAGTCAGTGCTTGGGTGTGTAACTGTTTTTTAACACCCCGTACCTTGTACCTCGGAAAGTATACACTGCGCTGTTGGCTTAGTGTCTGTATGTATGTAATTCATTATTTGATCAGGAAGAATAAATATTTATAAAATGAATACATAATTCATAAATCGATCACAAAAATAAAAACACATACAATTATATTTTAAATAAGACAAAGATATCAAATTAATTTCTCACTAGATGTTAATAATATTGAATGTTATACCATAAAATTGATCCAACCTTTTCATAGAAATTATTATGTATTTGTATTACTCTCTCATACAGTTTAATTATTATGAAATGCCAATTAGTTCATTTCCATTAGACTGGCATTCCATTTTGGACCTGATATTAGTTTAGAAATGTCTACCACATTTCATACCTTTGATGGTTTAGATAAATATAATGTTATCGCTTTGAAACTATCACAAATATACATACTTCCATAACTACAGTCAGCATCATTAGTAGTTAAATGTATTTTTTTTATATACCATTAATCACAACAGCGTCTTTTATAGTAAAAAGTCTTAAATATTCTCAGATCATCATTTGGACTTGTCTATAAGGTGAAACAATAACTTGAATGTATGTTTGTTTCTTTCAATATATGACACAAGGTTTCTTATCGTATTAAGCTACTTATTTTGCTGACTGTATGTGCAAACATGGCTATATATATTTTTTAAACATCACCTCACTCTATGAATTTACCCCGTATCGTGGGTACGTTTCATAAACACGAAAACACCCAAACTGGGGACAAACATCTACCGATCACACAATTTTTTATCCCATACGGGAATCGAACCGACAAACAACCGCTAGCGCAGGAGTCTAATCGCTTAGCCACTGCGACTATGATATCGTGGTTGTTAAAGCAGTAGACAGAGTTGTCCTTCATTATGATGCATCTATACATTCGCCTCCATTTTACTCATTGTAATATTCTATGAATAGGTTTGGTACTGACATACTTTTTCTATATGTCTTATACCGTTTGAGGACTTAGTGAAAAACGAATTGAAAGTTATTAACCCTGCGTAGTCATTATGACTATTAACTGTTACTGTTATAGTCATTATAATCATTATTGAGGCCTTTCATACCCACGTGCATAAAACATACAGTACGGTATGTTCTGAAATGTGTATGTAATAATCCACAAATTGCAATAAATGTAGGGTACATTGGTCATCAGTCACGCGAGCCTCACTTACCAGGAATGTATGGACATTAGGAGCTAATAACAGCTGGACAAGGTACCTTGACGCATGGTACAATCAGCATCATAAGTAGCTGAACATTTAATTTTTTAAACATCTTTACATACTTTATATTTCTTAATTAAAGAACGACTTCTTATGTAGCAAAAGGTTTGAAATATTCTCAGATCATCATTTGGACGTTTCTATAATTTAAAACAATAACTTGAATTGATGTTTGATTCTTTCAATTCTTTGACACAAGCTTTCTTAACACGTTATACTACGATGCTGACTCTACAGAACAAAATAAACGTATAAAGGGCTGCACTGGTCATTTACACATGTAATTAATCAGGAACTGTATAACTTAATTGCTTCTTTGTCGGCTACACACAGCCAAACAAATATTACGCAAATGCAATTTTGCAGAATTCGTAGTAAATACTCGTAACGGTCAGTCTCCAATATGCTACCCAAATATTTGCCATATACACAAGGTATAATTGACCAACAGCAAGTATAATCAAGCTAGACTTTTTACAAAACGTTTGGCAAGAAATAATTAATCAAAGATCAAATTTAAGACTCGATGAAATCACTAACAGCGGCTACAAAATCAGTTTCATCGTAGATGTTATTATTCCGTTTATTATTACAGTACTTAGGGTAAATTCCCAGTTAGAAGGTATTGTTTCACAAATTACCGGTGTAGAAGGCAATTCGACTCCCCCTCGAACAACGAAATAACGTAACGATAAAATCAACATTGGGCACGCTACCTGCAAATAGTTATTGAATGCCTGTTTTCATTGGAATGACGTGTTCTATGGAATGTACCATTGAACTGATTAGCCCATTCATTCTTGAACTTGAATAAAGTGCCTATTGTGTATGTCCCTTGAGAAATTATTGGTATAATATAAACCTACTGAGCAACTTGCCCACCAATTATTTAATACTAGCTGCGCCCCGCGGTGTTACCCGCTACCGGTGTTACCTTCAAATAAAATTTCATTAAAATCCATTCAGTACTTTTTACAGGAAAGAGTAACAAACATCCATCCATACTTACAAGCTTTCGCGTTTACAATATTAGTAGGGATCTGCTCTCTTCGGTTCTATTGGTAACTAACTATATAGGCATATAACTACCGTGTTCTCCTCTATATGCCTTTTCTAAAATAGACACATAATTGGTTGGTTAGTCTTAAAGTCTAATAAAACAATAATAATACCAGCCTATACTGCAGGGTCTCTTCTCGTATAGAGAAGGATCGAGCATTAATCACCACGCTAGCTCACTGCGGGTTGGCGTAAATGTGAAATACCTATGTGCATTGAAATAGGCGTAAATAAAATTGAGGTATCGACTTAAATATTATTTCCATTTAATAAAAAATAAACGCTACCTCAAAAGAAACGGAAAATCAATTTGAAAGTTTGTTAATAAAGGGCCGCACTCCACAACTCAATATCCAAGGTAACTCCAGTCAGGATCCAGATTATTACTAGCCTGTCTAACTTGCAACCTATAACCTATTTTCAAGATAAATATCTAAGACTTTTAAACACAGGCCTGTTTTAACAAACGTTGTACAGTGGTCAGGTGACACATTCATTTATCTTTTTCTTTGGAATGTAAAATTATTGGTGACAGCAAAAGATAAATCAATAATACACATATGTTTTTAACATAGTCATAATGTCACCCACTGCTGAGTATAGACCCCCAATTCCTTTCTTATCGTTCTCTGTTCTGGGTATTCTTGTCTCTTGCTAATTAACGATACTAAACAAATTATATTATAAAATTAGCGGTGTAGATACATGGTGGTTGAGTTCAGTGTCCTACATTTAGCTTATAAATAAATTTAAAGATTTTTATTTTGTAAAACATGAGTAAATATACAAGTACATGGTATTATAGCAGGTAAATCTAGTATCTATATGTTTTGACGTAAATGGCGTACAAAAAGTACTAACTAGTATAGATACATACAAGACGCGAGCTTTTTGCATAATCAGTTAGTTAATTGGGCCTTAATCTCGGTGATAATGACACAAGTCTTAAATAAACTTGATATAATTATAGTTTTAGTAGAATCGCAATAAACCCTGACATGAATAAATGCCAAAATAACGTATCTAGCGGTTAGAGTTATTGGATAGAAAAACACCGCAGTTGGCGGTTTCAATCTGATTGTGGTTATTTGATATGGATAATAATATATAAACTATTTTAATTCCTTATGAAATATATTCTATGGCCTTGATTACGAGTTCGCAATAGCAAAAAATACAGCTAATAAACTGGACGTCTGTATTCCTTTGTTCCTTCATGCTTTGCTTTATTACGCTGGCGTTTTAGAGATAGAGTTAAGCGTAGATGTTGAACTTAATTTGACATTTATAGTAGCTGCGCCCCGCGGTGTTACCCGCTACATTTTCTCGGGATAAAAGCCTATGTGGTAATCCAGGGTGTCAGCTACCTCCATATGAAATTTCATCAAAATCGGTCTAGCCGTTTAGCGTGAAGAGGTAATAAACATACAAACACAAACTTTCGCCTTTATAATATTAGCTCATATAACAAATATGTAGCAAAATTAGCCTGTAACTGTCGCACTGCAGAACAAGGCCTCTTCTGCAAATGCAGGACGTACACTGATCGCCACGCGTGGCTGCCTACACGAATGAGTGTACTCTACGCAAAAGAGTTTGATTAGCGCCTTGCAAGGCACCAATAATAAATTCTTCAAATAAACAGTTTATGGTTAGGGGGCAGGTTGATCATCAACCATGCGATAAGAATAATAAATTAAAGACCTGTTTCTGCCTTGGACATTTATGGCTGGATTTTTTAAATTATGGAAATCATTACATACAGTTCATCATTTTGGAAGGCGATAATTACTTCGCTAATTACTGTAGGCGCAAAGTTTAAATTCACATTAGTCAGACGCGATTACTATTACATTTCAGAAACTATTTTACAGTCTTCTACAAATCAAAAACCATTGAAAAACCAACCATGAAAAGTTAGTCCATAATATTATAATTAATCATATTAAGTACATAAAAATCGTATTAGGCTCCAAATAATTATAATAACGTATTATCTCTGACGGAATTTGACAGATGATTTATGAACATAAACAATCCTTGATATAAATGTTTCCACGACAGAACGAAGCATCGTTACAAACATTATTATTTAGGCAATTCATTTACCCCAACGCCTAGTCAATCAACCCTTTAAGGTCTAAGAAGGGGTGGCGCTCCAACGAACTAACCCGTTCGCGGTTTCTACTCAGGAACTCATTACTCCAACAGGCCTCCGATCTTTGACAGGAGCCTAGAGCTAATCAGCCCCTAACTGTGCTAGTTATATCCGTCACATTATCTAAATGATAACCAACCTGTAACCCACCCATTAAAACATAATTACTCCATTTAATAACACCATAATTTGGGATATAACGGGTAAAATATTTCATTTGTCTTAGTTTATTTGAATGGCGCAAGGACGCCATTGTTTTTCTGAATATGTATAATACGAAAGTCTGTGTGACCGCATTTGTGGCCCCACAATGAGCCGCGCGGCGACTATTCTCGGGATGAGTTTCGCGTCCAGTATTGTTTAAAGTTTGTCGTAATTAGTAGAGTTCTGCCGTTGAATACACTTCTAGGTCTCATTATACGAATGGTGAATAACGTTTGAATAATTTATTGAGTCCTGTGTATCATGTTATTACATGACGTTGAATTATTCCTATGTAAGTTATATTTAGTGGCGTTCTAAGGGGGAGGCGTTTGTTCAACTTTGGACGTCTTCCAGCTGATGATGATGATGATGTTATATTTATGTTCTATTAGGTGAACAAAATGGCTAGTCTCATTGAGACTATTGTTAGCAACGTTAGTGGTATTTTAGTGCATATATGTATGCCGCGCTAATACCACGCACCCCATCCCTCGCATTCTCTAATACTTATAATTATATATTCCCTCTAACTAATTGTTCAGGCCCCTTACCATGAACTCTTAAACAGGATAGTTTACTATATGAAAGCGAGACGCCACTACGTGCAGCGTAATGTGTCGTCTCGCTTCTACGACGTAAACTGTTCTGCTTTAACAGTTCATGGTAAGTGGGCAGTAGGATGAGATTTTAACATCATCTGATGGAAATCAGGCGCATTTTCAACGTACAATAATTGTTGAAAAACAGTCGCCCATCTACTACAGCGAGCAAGAACAGGTTGGCCTCGTAGACCGATGCACTTCAAAACGCAAAGAGCGGACATTCACTGTCCATATGTAACGGTTTACAAGTTTACCACATTAGGACATAGGCCACTTTTTGCCCAAGTAAAATCATGCTCAAAACTTTCAAACGCGCTAAGCCGCGGGACGAAGCTAGAATGAATTTCATTAAAATCCGTAACAACCCAACAGTAAATAAATAAACATAATTCATAGATAATGGTGGAGCTAATGAAACATGTTAGTAAAAAGTTAACAACAAAATTACATTTTATAGCCCAGCATTTTATCTTGTAAAGTTCTACTTGAATAGTGCAATATATTTTCTAGAATGGTTACCGCTTTAACACAAAGCTGGACGATTAATGTAATTAAATTTTAGTGCACATTTAAAGAATTTCCAACGAACAAGGTATAAATTTTGTGTACAACACAGCCAGCTGTTATTCCCGTTTGTAATCCGGCTTTAGATACCACTTCTACTTGATCGCGATATAAGTGTTGAGTGTATTGTTATTTTTGAACGATTTCTGCTTATAATTATTGGTTTTTTACATGTTAAGCTACATATGATACTGACTGTTCCTTTTTTAGCGCCACAACTGTTTGATTATTGATTATTGATAAATGATTTATTTCTGTAAATAGGTTTCAAAAAAACACTTTTACACGTCATTTTTTTTTAAACTAGACGGCATCGGAATTTCCTAAATGACTGAGAAGAAATACCGAAACAAACTCAGCTCAACTCAACTCAGCTATTATTTTGATTTTGTATATAATTAACTTTTAATCTCAGAATAAAATGCAGTTCATAAGTATACAATAATACATTTATTCACAAAACAAAAAACTCATTAATAAATCTGCTTACCTGTAGATTATAATTGCTAGGTTTAATTGTTTCATAAATATTGACGTTACATTTTCAACTACAGCAAGCGAAACAGTCAGTTCTTTCTTTTCACTTCTACAATAGTACATCGGATGCGTTTATTTTGATTGTTAATCGACATTTTGATCTTTCACTGCGTGCGATATTAAACTACGAATGCGTTTTAAATCCGACACTAATTTCTCTTGCAGTTTTAATTACAATTTTCAACTCTGAAAGCGTCAAATAACATATTTAATTTTAATGTTGTTTACACACCTATATGAACGTCGACCAAAGTTTATACTAATTATGAAACAGTTCTGTAAAGCATGTAAATAAATACGAAATGTATGATTCAACTTATAAATACACAGAATGTTTGCATAACTTAGTTTAGTATCATCGTATAGTTGACCAAATGATGCACATTTAAATACAATTTACCTGCAATGAGTATGTATTTCCACCTTTTAGGTCTAATTACCAAATATTTATAAAATACTGCCTCGTTGGTCTAGTGGTTGCTAAGCGCGATTGCTGAGCACGAGGTCCTGGGTTCGAATCCCGGGTCGGGCTAAGTGTTACTGGGTTTTTCCATTAGGTAATTCTCAGTAATAGCACGAAGTCTGGATTTGTGCCCGGTTGATGGCAATAGGCTCGCCTAAAAACATAACTGGCGAAATTTGGGTGTAGGTACTATATGTGCAGCTCTGGATACCCATTCGGAGAATACAGGCGTGATGTTATATTCCAAATATTTGTGAGACACATAGCTCAATATAATTCATATACCGTTCGAAGTGAATAATATCATTTTCAAGACTTGACTCTGTAACAACAAAATCCAATTGATCGATAAAACATAATTGAATAAAGTCAAAATAACAGTAAAGGTGCTTACTATGAATTTCCAAAAGGAGGCTATGGTACATGCAACACCGCAGCAGTCATGCCACATCTAATTATAACACAAACCTGTAGATGTGTTATTTCACAACCGCACCGTACCATCAAGACCAAAGGGACTTAATTGCAGAACGTATGCCTGGACCACACGTGTACACAAACTATCAACTTTCCGTACGAGAAGAGAGCACAGCTAGCCATCTAATATAATACGTTTACATATTTGTTCTCAGTGCTAACATATCAGGGTGAAGTGTTGAAACTGACGAAAATATCCCGTTCGGAGATGGGCACATACTTATGTATCGCCGGTAATGGGGTCCCACCCACAGTCAGCAAGAGGATACACGTGAGTGTACACTGTAAGTCAATCTTTATAATGTTTCATGTATTTTGTTCCGAGCAAGCAATTAAGCCTAATGAAGCCGTTAAAAAGATTCTTTTTTCTCTCAAAATATCAGATCTCACTCAAACGCAAAGTGTAGTTGATTTAAAGAGATCGTAAAGATAATTAAAATAATGTTGGGCTGTTTCAGCAAACATTTTTGCGTGAAAAGAATCTTTGAGCATTTTTATGGCTGGTTTGAATGCCTCTTATCTCTGGTACTTATTATATAGTGTTTGCTCGAAGTGTTATTAATTATGCCTTAGAAGTTAAATCACCAGTTTAGTTTTGTTTCAATGTACAGAGATTATAGCTTCCTACGTTTGTTTGTCTGAGAATGATGAACGCGACTAAATTATTAAAATCCATCCACAGTACACGTCAAATTATCAATCTATCCGAGCAATAGGCTAACCTGACCTACATCTTTAATTATCTATATATCTGCTATGTTTGTGTACTTCAAATATAATATACTTATGCACTGTGATAATAATTCTATGCAAATGTTAAAAGCTAGAATAGAACTATAATACTGAATGCAATTAATTACGTAGTAATAAAAGGCTTCTTATTTTGAAGTAGGTCCCTCCTGTGATTTATCATACTGTTACTTACAAGTTAATTTTACACAGTTCACCCAGTCATCCAAGTGCCCAATCAGCTGGTAGGCGCCCCGTTGGGCACGGACGTCACCATTGAGTGCTACGTCGAGTCTTCGCCTAAGTCAATCAACTACTGGGTTAAAGATCCAGGTAAGAATTTTATCTAATTTTAAATTTCGATGTGTGTGTTACCTACTTGATTTAAACTGCCAGTATTATGTGATAACTTTGCATAGTTTTTCTAAAGTACTGCCTTTTTATATGAAAATCATTTCGTATAGATAAGTAATGGAATTAATTTCTCCGATACTAACCTACCCGCATATAAAATTCAGTATCAGATGGTCTAATATCATAAGCATAAAATTGATATTCAGCAATAAACGTATACCTTAAAATAGTACCTTATCCAGGATTGAATATAAATACACTTAAAAAGTACAACATTCGAATTTTAATACCGTTTGATTAACTCGGCTGGCTGGCATAGCATCGGCGATAAAAGCGAAACAAATTATAAGGCAGCCATAAAACTTCTAGGTGTCTGCACGAAGTTTTTACATTTTTCATAAAACTTCCGCTAAGGAAAGATGAAATTCTAATATTGAATTTGAAAACAAGTGTGTTTTAAGTAATAAATTGTTCTGCAGGTGAGCTGATCATACCTTCCGAGCACCACGTGATGTCAGTCAGGCAGAAGTCGATGTTCGAAGCTGAGATGACGATGACGATCAAGAACATTCGCAGGGAGGACTTGGGGAGCTACATCTGTGTCGCTAAAAACTCCTTGGGGGATGTCGAGAGCAAGATAAGACTTTATGGTAACACATATTCCATTTAACTACTAAACCAGCCCCTACCATTCGTCTTCTAGAGAATGTTCTATCATTTTAGTGATCCAAGTTTCGGTTTTTAAAAATGTTGTTATAGACTTAAACACGTAAGTTAATTTTGTTTATTTGGCAAATACTAATGTGTGATAGCCAACTCATATAAAATGTGTCATAATATTGACATTTGCATTCAATTCGCAAACTCTTTAAATAAATGCAAAAGCAAAATTAACACTGAATATTAAAGTGACTTGGCGACAATGCCGCGGGTTATTTATTGTAAAATCGATTCCACAATTGAGTATTTAGGGAGTAAATGAAAGCCATATTACCCGTAGGTTATTAGTTTGAAAATCAGTCATTTCTTCATCTGGATGTAATTTTATTTTTATTATTGCAATGTCTTGTAAAGACAGATGAAATAACATAATTCTGACCAATTAGGATCAAAATAATAATTATGGTTAATAATAATAAAATCTCTTATCATGCGTCAGATCATTTAATTTAAAAACATATTTCATTACCGACGAAGTGGATTAATATTAAAAAGAAAATATTTATTCATACTACAGAGATACCGGGCAACGATAGACACGCCTACCAGTACCCGGACCGCGACGTTCGAATAACAACAGACGATGAGTACGGATCCAACGCCTATGATGATGAAGACGACGACGCGGACAGCATGAAGAGCAACAGAGTGCCCGACAGAGCTAACAAATGGTACTCCAATGACGGTAAGGTCATCGTGACCACGGCTACCGGTGCCTCCAACAAGATCACGGCAACCACAACAATCTTCCTGTGTTTAATCAAAAGTCTGCTATAATTATTATAACAACCACAATTATTTGTTTTATCGATAGCGTTGGCGATAATTCATGACAATTGTTAACAGTCAGCAGCCTGTTATTTTACTTGATTGGAATAATTTCTGTAGGCATTTTTTTTTCCTTTTCTAGATGCGGCGATTTTTGTTGTTTTCTCTTTGGTTCCATCAGCGTGTAACGTGATAATAACTAGTCTTATAACGTTGTATATAGTTTGTATTAGGTGAATATCCAAACTGTTTGTAAGAATATAAATAGTTCATCTCTGATATCTACTGTTAAATACATAAACGAGATTTGTATAAGATTTAAGCAAATGTTTATAAATGAATGTGCCATGTATATTGCTATTATCTTGAATAGAGACATTTATATTAAAGTTTTTATTGGGCATGGTAAATTTAATTGTAAATAAAATGAAATGATGTAAGCGATAGGAAATATTGACTTAATAACTTGTTTAAGACATATAAAACAGTTAATAGTTGCCGAGTATTTACAACTTTAAAGTTACAGTTCCCAGTGCTTATTCTCCAGTTGCAACTTTGGTGGCTGATACGGTATATATTTCTGAAGGTTATCTTAAGTCTTTCGAAAGTGTGTTCTAGATTTGTTCGTAGTTCAAAAACAAATTAAGGAGAAGTATGCCTAAAGTTGCAGGTGGAGATTTTCCGCGTGTATCTAAATAATGTAGTCGAATAATAATGTAACTTCTTCCGAACAATGTACGTTAATATCCTGATCGTTACAAAAAATAATAAAATCAAGGACATGTCGCATTGCCTCTTAATTTCATCCGAAACCTCCGTTTCTCGGGGACTCTAATACCTAATTGAATATTTCACGGCGTTCTATGCTAATGTCACGAGGGGTGATAAATGGTAATGATATACTTCGTTATTCTGACTAAAATTCATACGGTTTACAAAATAGAACCATTAACAATACTATGTGAAATATGTGAAATACAATATTTCACATTTTTACTGCGTTTTTAACCTTAGTCGTATAGTTTAAAAAGTTATTTCTTTGTAATAATAAAGCAGTACTTAATAAGCAACACTGTTTTCAGTGACAATTTAATTCGCAACTTTATTGTTCCGAGTTAACAAAGTGACTCGCACAATCACTAGCACAGACTTAGGACCGATGTTGGTATGTATACCTTAGTCTAAAACAGTCTAAATAAGGGCCCAATCTAGTCGAAAAAAATAATTATTAGATTCATTCTTCCTGCTGGCTTGTAGCTTAGAATGATTTAAAAAAATAACAGGTAAGACCGATTGAATGAGAGTACATTAATCAGAACAAGCAGATGCTTACCAAACATGCAATAGATGTGTACCGCGTAGGAAAACAAAAGAAGCTCGCCAACTCTACTACAGTTACACCTTGAGGTGAGTGCATAAGGACGTACCTTTATATTCATAATTCATTTTAGGAATCATCTATTATTATATTATGCTAGTGTAACAAGCTGTAATTTTCGTTATTCGAAAAAAAAACATTGCACCTCCGGTACTTTTTAGTTCGCAAAATCGTTTTCTACAATTTTGTGTCTTGTAGGACTGGTCTTAAATATTTTTAAGGAAGAAAACTTTGTGTAAGAATTACAGCAGTGTGCTCTACCAATAAATACCCTTTTAAAACTAATATTAGCCGATGTACAGTGAAATGTAGGCTAGAATTTATAGCGCCGCATTGCAAGCATAAATTTATCGAAGGAAGCAAAATTGTTTAAAAGAAGGTAAGGTATGTAATTGGATTGCCTTATCTGTTTAAATAAGGAATTCAGCGAATGATCCATACTTAACTTATTGGATCATTTTCCAGCGAACCTGAAAAATATTTTTCTTAAACTAAAATAGCAGCATTTTTCTTATACTAAGGTAAATTTAAACTAAGACTAAGAGAGACCTGTTTGGCACAGTGGGTAAGCGATTGGACTGCTGCGCTAAGGGTTGCGTGTTCGACTGCCGCATGGGATAAAAATGTGACATCCGCAAATGTTCGTACCGAGTCGGGGCGTTTTTTTAAGGAAAAAAAACCAATATAAATATAATAAACAATCACACGCGTATTACGGTTGGGCTAATGAATTCCATTAACTTGACTACTCGTGAATGCATCAATTTGCGTAATCCGATTAATAAATGATTTAATTTGACTATCAAATAATCATCAGAGCTTGATCGATGAAACCATACCACTAAAAGTTATCAACTGTTAAAAAGCTGGATGGTGGAACGTTTTGCATCAGCTTAGTTTGTGTGTTCTGTTATTCATATAACATGTTTATGACGTCAGCCTCTTACCATGAACACTTAAAGCAGGACAGTTTAAGTTGTGGAAGCGAGAACCCGCATTACACTGCACGTAGCGGCGTCTCGCTTCCACAACATAAACTGTCCTGCTTTAAAAGTTCACGGTAAGGGAGCTGGAAACCGTTTGTCATATTGGACAGTACAAATAATATATCTTGTATATTAACCTTAACAGTAATAGGTACCATTATAAACGCGAACATAATAATAATAAGCTAGTGGGTGACGTATGAACCCCTTCAGGCATCGCTGCAGGTGATCACCCCAACCACAGACCAACACGACTTCATTAAGTGGTCGTCGAGCAAAGCCTTCAAGAGATTGGGTACATTTATCATGTAAATAACCCCTATCTCTGTTTTATCTTGGCAACCCCACCGCATTGCACCCAAACTGACCTCATTATATTATTACTCTTAAGCTCAAAATCTGCTGTATCACGGGTTAAGTAATTGGGCGGCAAATTAGCTAAGGCCAAACTGTCAATCACTATAACCTACTTATGCGAACCGGACGAAACGGTCAGATTATTTTCTACCATGAAATACCTTGCTAAAAATATTGGATGTAGTTTAATGCGTAGATATCATATCATCATGTCTTCAACAATGTGGAGTATCCTCCTATTCGAATTTCTTACTATTTTTGTCATCCTTGATAAAAATCATAATTCATATACTAATATTACAAATGTGAAAGTAACTCTGTCTGTCTGTCTGTTACGCTTTCACGACAAAACGCTGGACAGATTTTGATGAAATTTGGCACGTATTTATTTTTGATTTATAACACCATTATAGACACGTACATCAAATGCGATGTTAAAAAATAAACTATGTATGTAGAAATTTTAAGAACCGAGAAAGGACAAAGGCTACTAACGCGGGCGTAGCCGCGGGCAAAAGCTAGTTCTTAATAAATGTCTTTTCGTGGACCATCTTCTTACAACTCTAACAATTAATTTGCTTGTTTGGTTAATTAACTTACTAAAGTACTCAAGCTGTAAAGTATTTCGATTGCGAACTGTATAACCCTATTTGTTTTTAATTAGTTAAATATGCATCGGGGATGGTTGCGACGGGTAAATGAAATTTTAGGCAGACAGGGACGTGTTACGTCGACAGCGGCGCACATTCCCCCGACACATTACCTATGAATTAAGTTCAGTTTAAAATAAGATTACAAATTAATCAATTTTGTACTGAAAATAGTTTTTATTTATCTGCGCTTTTGTATATTAGGTACTGGCCAAAGGGAATACAATTTAATTTTTATATTATAACATGAATTCTCTCAAGGTACAGACAAACGTATAGTAGATACTACAAAAAGTTTTCATATTATTATGTGTTAATAGGATAGGTCACTTTGTTTAATTATAAACAAAAGTAATAGTATGAAAAATAAATACTTTAATTATACCACATTAAATTCCAACTTATAGTCCAGAATTGTTATGAGTGGTAGCTGTAGCCTTCTCTTTCTTATGGTATGGTTGAAGAACAACGTGGTGTAAGGGTTTAACTGCCTGTAAGACTCTGTCATGGCTTTACACACTGTTGAAAATCGCTATAACCGCAGTGTCTCAAAAAATGTCGTGCCTAAAAAACAAAAATCACTTTCCAAAACCTTTTTCGTAACAAAATACATTGATACAATAATCTACTTCATTATGTTCTACAAAGTAATAAGGAACAGCGATCCATCAATACACATCACAGGGAAAAGGGCACGCAGGGATAATAGAATCACGAGTGTGTCGTCAAAGAATCCAAATAAATATTCGAGGAGAAGAGTTGAATAATCACCATTATTTTTCTCCGAGACAAGAGGGAGCTCTCACAAACGCCCTTAATTTGAGCAATCTAAACATGGCAAAGGAAAAGTGATTGATGCCTTGCTCGGGCTGCGTTACAAGTGTTCTACGTGACTGTAATCAAGAAGCATCGCGTAATTCCTGTTGAAGGAAATTGATGAATCAATTTGAACCTGCAATTGATATTAACAATAATCGTAATGTTCAATATCAATCAGCATCAATCAGCTATTTCTCAAACTAAACGATGGATCAGTAGGCTATATTGTACCAGAAAATAACTAAAATAAGTCTAGAGCCTAGACGGACTCCACAAATATTATATCGAATATTACTATAAAGATCACAAAATACTTGCGCTGTACAAACAAACAATGTCCAGGCTTATAAATTTAACTCAACCACAAATACTTTGAGGGTAAATACTATTTCTTATCGAAAATGGAAAATACAGGTTGGAATCGACTGTTGAATCAGTAATATCGCACAAAATAACTGTAACAAAAACCAAGTTTAGTCTCACAGTCCTAATTGTTTTTATAGTTGATGAAAATGCAAACAAACTACAGTACAGGTGAACTGTGGAAAACAAAACAATGGAAATGTTGCCAGCTCTAGTCAGCTTCTATCAAACAGTCATTAACACTGCACACGTATTATTCAGCAAACACTAAAGCAATTTTATGTTCACATACACAAAGAGGTTTGATAACTACAAGTGCAGTTGAAGTTTCTTTGTGCTCAAACATATACCTCATAAATAATGTGTGTAATTATGAAGTGAATTTTCCCGGAGTTTCCTCAACGTTTTATAGCTACGCTAAACTATCTCAATGTTCAACAAAACTCTGTTTGGGCTGGTTAGTCCTTCCATTCCAGTTCCTAATATAAATGCTCTGTTTCAGTTTAGATACCTCTCAGGTACTTGATCTAAACTGACTTCGATAGATGTCGGGCCTAATAGACCTCAGTGGGGTTGCAGTTCAGTGAATTTGGTTTCAATTGACACTCACTGTTTCAAGTGTTAGTCGGGACTCGCTCCGAACGAAACTGATTGTAATTAAAACTGGAGTTATGTGATTAAGCCCCAGACCGTCGTTATAGTTGGCAACAAACACAAGATTGCTATCTGGAACTTAACTTAATAATCCTATTAAAACTGCAGTATAATTGTTTTGATACATTTTCATGACTGTAATTAACCTGGCCTTTGTTCTGATATATTAAGTGAATAAATATACATATATAATATGTACCAGTTAATTTGGCTCTTGCCTCTTGGCTTAAGTGAAAAAGTAATCAAAAATTTCGAGAAGAACGGAAAAAAAGATGAATAGGTTAAATTAAATCAAATGATTATTCTCTGTCACTACCGAGAGTTATAATAAATTCTAAAAAATAATGTTTTTAACCTGTCATAGTACCAACTTTAATTGAGGGGAGGGAAGCAAAAAGGATAGGGTGACTTGTTCCGAGAAAAGCTTATTAATTATTCTTTATCCAGCAGGCTAAATCTCATTTTCAAGAAACGAGTCTTAAATGTTGTCTTGTCTCATTTTCACATTTAATGGCCATAAAAACAGTACTTATTCTGACTACAATCGTTAGAACCTATTTTTCTGTACATATATAAAATATATGCGGCCTATCTCTAACTACGCAGAAGATATTATAGTGCACAAGTATGCGCGCAAACACAGGTGCACTCTGGCCTGCGCAGTAGCCAGGTAGCTAGAACCCCCTCAAATCATCTGATTTAAAGTACGTCAACGGTGTGATGCTGATAAGGCCTTTTAATGGTTTTCATTGGAGACCTCCAGGTCCATTGACTTTCTACTTAGTAACTGAAATTACGCCCAATAAGCCTGCTCTGTATACTTTTTTATATCTTTCACAAACTTCATCAGTCTTTGGCAAATATTATTATTATTTTTCGTGCAGGAATGATTGAAGTAAAACACTATTTTGCAAAGAAAACTAGATGAATTAGATAGATTAAAAAACGCACATACAAACATGAACTCTGAAAATGTTACACCCATTTTTGGGCAGTCGTGTAAAAACAACGCAGATATAACTGTGTGCACCGATATCCTAACATACAAAATACGAAAATGTCTAACATTTCACGCTCAAAAACGCATATATCCTGCAAATTGAGACTTGATGAAGCCGTGTAGAGCATCCTAAAATGGTTGAAAAAGGGAAAATCAAACGCGTGTACTCGAGATAACTCAAAAACACAATATTGCCGCATCCCTATTCCCGATACATTTTATCGACGCGGTGTGAATGCATAGAGGTTAATGCACTTGTCAATGTCAGTACGTAACACGTTTCAGCCTATCGGACCGTGTCTGTGCGCCGCTTGTTGGTTAAAAAATAAACAGTGCCGCCTTTGTTCAGAGTTTTATCCCATAGTTTACCGGTGTGAGCCCTTTGTAAATGTTTTATAAGATGTTTGTTTGTAGTCTGTCGTCTTTTGAAAGTTTTATGACGAGTGAGTTTTTTGACTGCCTCGTTAGTCTAGTTATTAATAAGCGTGAATGCGGAGCTTGACGTCTTGGATTCGAATTATGGGTGGACCAAAATGTTACTGGATTTTCCTTTAGGTAATTCCCAGCTGTAGCACAGTGGAGTCCGGATTTATGCCTGGTTGATGGCAATAGGCACACTCTCTATACATTGGGACCTAAGAAAAAACTGGTAAAATGTGGGTGCACTATGTGTGCACCTCTATATGTACACAGACACAACAGAGAAACATCTATGAAACGAATTTAATGTAATTTAAGGTGATACCGCCTACGCGTAATCAGATTAACATATTTATGTCTAGGCCTAACAGTTAACACGCTACTTCCATCTTGCTTGTTTAGCAGTCTTGTAAAATCTCGTCACCTCACCTAGTCAGCCAGTTATGAAAACAAGACATTTTTCGTGACGTAGATTTCCAAGCAGATAGTAAAAGGTTTTCTATGAAAACTTATTCTAGCTACATGTATATTTAGTCGGCTAAAATTAGGTAATTACTAACTTCATTTTTATCCACGACAGAAAGAAAAAAGTGTCTGCGTTTAGAAGAGAGATTGATTATTTGTTTTTAGAGATTATTTATATCCTTTGGCTAATCGGTAATGCTTCACAAATTAATGATTATTATATTTTTTACGTCGCCCCACACTAGGAATTTCTCCTGTATCTTGGGTGCGTTTCACAAACATGAAGTATCACATACACGTCTTGATTGTTTTTTTTATATCGGTCCCAACATCGATCACACGGAATTGACTAATCTACAATGCAAACAACTTGCACAGATCTTGAATTTATATAAAATCAGTAAGACTGGATGAAATCATCTATAAAACAATTGCTAGTGACACTATGAACGAATAATATTATGGCTTTGTAATTTAGAGTTGGAACGGATTTTGATTAAGACGTTTAGACGCCGCTGACAGCTTGGCGCTTCCAGGAAATATAATATAAACCAAATTATCACCAAATTCCGATATAAGCCACGTTATAATCACGCAAGAACTTCAAAGAAGCAAGCACACGCTAATGGTTTCATATGAGCTAGTGTATAATACTCCTACCGCTCATTGTAGGTGTCGTAGGTATAAAGTTTCTATAGAAATTTCCAGCCTTATAATAAGTTATGTTGCATTTAATTATACCCTTTTCTTTGTCACTCCGTGAAGTGTGTTAACAGCAAGAATTATTTTATTACGTGACCGACCTCGGAGACATTTATAAACATATTATTCTTTACATTTCTCGCTCTCACAAACACATAACATAACATAAACATAACATCACGCCTGTATTCCCCGAAGGGGTAGGCAGAGGCGCACACATAGTACACCCATATTTCGCCAGTTATGCTTTAGGTCCCAATGTAATAGGGGGCGAGCCTATTGCCATCAACCGGGCATAAATCCAGACTCCGTGCTGCTACTGAGAATTACCTAATAGAAAAACCCAGTAACACTTTGCCCGACCCGGGATTCGAACCCAGGACCTCGTGCTCAGCAGTCGCGCTTAGCAACCACTAGACCAACGAGGCAGTCTCGCAAACACCAAATATAATATTTACGTACTACTTCTGCTGCTGAAACTTAATCTACGTCTTTAAGGCCGAGAGTCAAGCATTCGCTTCAGATCGTCAAGTCACAACACTAGTACCAGATTTATAGTCTAAATCTAATTTAGAAAGACAGTTCTCGTTACTTAGCCTCGTCCTGAACCGGGGACTAGCTGTCAGCCCACATCTACAGTGGTGGCTCGCTAACCAAAATTAAGCGATAACTAATGAAAACCGTATAACAACGACAGTCAAGTTGTCTGGCGTGAATTTCGTCTTAGGAACCGAAACTACTTATAAGGACTAAGTAGGTTTTCCAAATATATACTTTGTTATTATATAACTTAGAATACATTTTACAATGCTGGTAGCAGTCGGTATTTAAGTTCTTGCTGGGTTACACGGATTAAGAAGGTGAGTCATCAACATCAGCGTACAGATGTCTACAAGAGGCTAAACGGCTAAACATTGACCTATTGTAACAACCGCATCCATATTATAATATACATAATAGAACAACTATTGTACGCGGCTCACCAGTGGACCGAGTGGCGTTCAACGTGTTAAGATGTTCCAGGTAACAACGTAATACTCTGAATTAATATTTGCTTTAACATTTTTCTTTTTAACAATAACGGATTATAACAACATAAAGTACACAAATTCCACCGTCTAAGCTATTTACCCTTCACTAATGCTTCATATTATTTGTAAGCAATTTACGTCAACTTTATCAATTTGCACATGTTATTAGTTTGACTTAATAAGCTCGATATTCGAGCCAGACTTTGAACCATCAAAGTGGCCTCTTATTTCATAGTGCGCAGAAAATGAGAGGAGGTAGGGAGAGCTATTATCTAAGTTCAGACAAGCAGGAAGTAAGTAGTACAATCACACTAATATTATAAAGGCGGAAGTTTGTGAGTGTGTTTGTATGTGTGTTACCTCTTCACGCTCAAACGGCTAGAGCGATTTTGATGAAATTTCATATAGAGGTAGCTGACATCCTAGATTAACACGTAGGCTACTTTTTATCCCAAGAAAATTAAAAAAAAGTGATTTGATTACCTACATTCGATTATAATACTACATTGTTATTAGTCTGTAAGTCTCTCGAAGAGTAAATAAATAAAAAAACATAATTCCTCACATTTAGGTTAATAACGTTATTTGTTGAATTTACAACTGTCCTTAACTAAAGCAGATCCAAATAAAATAGGTAGGTTATATCCCATAACTCAATACCCAAGCAAGGAAATTGACCCGCTATTTCTTTTACCGCTGCCAGCGTCTGCTGAAAGAGTGCACATTAATATATTCAGCGCTACTTATACCACGTAATTATAAAACTTATTCTAACGCTAACTCAGAACACCTAAGCAACACAATTTAATTAACGTGTACCTCGCACGCCCGACATTATGTCCGTGTAAATGAAAATATGTTACCCTACCGTACCTACGGATCTGTTCACGAAAAAACTTACTAGCTTTTTGGGGTACTATACAAAACATAACATCACGCCTGTATTCCCCGGAGGGGTAGGCAGAGGTGCACATATAGTACACCCACATTTCGCCAGTTATGTTTTAGGTCCCAATGTAATAGGGGGCGAGCCTATTGCCATCAACCGGGCACAAATCCAGACTCCGTGCTGCTACTAAGAATTATCTAATGAAAAAACCCAGTCACACTTTGCCCGACCCGGGTGTTACCTGCTAATTTTATTAGGGATAAAAAGTAGCCTATACTTTCGCCATTATAATATTAGTGTGATAATATCATTTAGGTATATTTAAAAACTAAAATATCAGGAAGAAGTGGTGACTTTTACCGCAGAGTTCTAGGGCAAAGTCTAAATACCAGTCACGCTGTTTGCTTCACTAATAAAATTACAGCATTAGAATCAGTTTAAATTTCTATACAAGCAAGTCTAACACTATAAAAAGACTAATTAACTTTTCATACCTATAGGTAAAGGATACCTAATATTGAAATATTTTCAATATATGAAATTATGTTGTTTGCGGCTTTATTTAATGCTATTAGCTGATTAACACATGCATTACTGTGATGAAAAGCTTTTCATAATTAATTAAAAGCATGGTATAATTGATGCATCAGTGTTTTGATTGAGTATATTAACTGCTGCCAAAAATGTTCATATTATTTTGCAACAACCTTTGTGTTTGCTGAACCCTTGAGATGTAATTAAGAGAAACATTTCATAGCAATAATGACACCTCGTTTTTTATGACTTGAAAATTGTAACTGAAATATAAAAACTAAAAGGCATATTATGTAGAGTCGACATTCGCATGTCAAATTTATAGCAAACGATCGAGGATTTAGATCATGGGCTGTTTTTTAATATCTACTTATATTTAAAGCTTGTTTTAGTTTTCTTCTTGTTATATTATGTCTGGTTGATAGCTGTAGGCTGGCACTAAATTAAATTGGTCTAAAGTATCAGGTACACCCACAGTTTGCAGGGCAGTAGCCCCGAAATGTGGGTGTGTTTAGCCTAGCACTACCTACGCATTCGAGGTAAAGAAGCGTAATGGTTTATAATAATATCTTATAATTGTACAATTAAAATAAATAACCCATGTCTTAAGATCAAACTCAACTATTTATTTTCACATTTACTTAATTTAGCGACCCACAAACTGACACTAGAGACTCTGGTATTTCAAATTAGTGAAATATTTGAACATTATGCTTCTCACCACATTTAAAAACCGCAAAAATTCTAACACCTACGCTCAAGGGTATTAAAACAGTTAATTCGTGCAATCTTAACCAACGTTTAATTAAAACTATTAGGTAGCAACCCTAAAAGTTGGCTCACGTGTGATAGGAGAGGTCCATCCCTAACTCGCTGCTATATAGATGTGGGTTACTTGATAATTAACATTCTAGAAAGACACGAGTCACGTGTGGCGGCCATATCGTCCCGTTTACTGATTAGGAACGTATTAAACTAGGCGAGTGGAATGCGTTATTGCTAATTGAATAAACTTGATTTGTGTGTAATTGGGGTTATTGACAGTCTGTTTGCACGGAAAACCGTCATCCTAGGTTAAAGGTTCCTTGACTTTTTTTTGTAACCTGGAATGTCCCACTGCTCGGCAAAGGCTTGACTTTAAAACAAAAAAATATATGAAAATTTCTTTTATTTCGCTCGAGGAAATTCAAGTGAAGGTATATCGAACGGTGTCCTAAGCTTTTTCTGCGAAGAATTTCGAGTTATTAGCAGTTATCTTCATTAATGCTTTAAATAAATACATGTAAGCAAAAAATAATAAAAGTACATTCGTTTAAAATTCTTTGTGGGATACAGTTTCCACGTAATTGAACATGCCAAGTATTATAAAAAATAAAACCCGACGTCGGAAACAACGATCAGCAATGTATATTGGCAATTAATATATTTTTCAATTTTATAACGCATTCCCAAATCACCAATACTGGAACAAATATATGCGGTTGGAACCGGACGATTGTGATGTGATTGCCAATTAACTCTCGTCATTTCAAATGTATGTAAAGGATATCCCTGTCCATGCTATTGTTATACAAATAGTAGTGGAGAAGCCTGTTATTTTATTGTCAATGACGTACCTATAAAAGCTGTAGGATGATGAATGGTTGGTTAAGTTTAGATTAGTTATTCAAAAACGTAACAACCGGGCACAAATTCAGACTCCGGATTTGTGCCCGCTTGATGGCAATAGACTCGCCCCCTTTTACATTGGGACCTAAAAACATAACATGTATCTTTTAGGTATATGCACACCTCTGTCTACCCCTTCGGGAAATACAGGCGTGAAAATATGTTATTATAAACTCGCATTCTTATGACGCTTATCACAGGGCCTTCTGTAACCCATGTTGGCTCCAATATTGGCGGTTATGCATGGCAATTACAATATTATAGCTTGCAATTGGTTTACTCTATCAAGGTTGTGTTAAGGCGCACATAAGCTATTTATTCAATACCCGAGCTACAGCGCGCATGAATATTAGATGCACCTTAAGCGGTCTGAACTGCATATGAGATGTTGAAGTTTCAAGATGATAATTGGGGGTGCAGTTTACTAAATGGGTAAGTTTTCAAATCAGACTACAATCTTGTTCGAGTTTTCTAATTAGCTTTTGTTTTTTGTTACTTCACCTTATTAACAATCGAGTTTATTCAGTTTCGAGTAGGTATCCAAAAACTGAAATTAAGTTAAAAGTAGGTCTGGTCTGGACTAAACTGACACCGCATTTTATAGTTGAACTAGTGTTAAAACGCGATGGTCAGGAGGGTTCTGAAATAATTTATTAATATTACAGTACCGAATGATACCCAGAAAAAAGTACGGTAACTTCAAAAGTAGATATTTGCCAACCTTTTTAGAGAAGGTTTGAAAGTATAGTAAGTATTATTTTTGTCGGCACTTGAGTATGGGGAACATGGTGAGGTTATAAGTTGTCAATACTCTTTGAAACCCCATAAAACCAAACCAATACATAAATGTAGTATAAATCCTACAATACCCTCAGTCTGTTTGTAAGTATTTCATTAATAGGTATCTTTGAGTAATGCTATGAGTAAGCCAATATTGTAAGCTAGTGGTTATCCCCATAAAACAGAATTTTGGTCAAATCACTTTAATTTCTTTTCAATAATAACATTTATTTAACACACCAAACAAAGGGAAACTGTGCTTCAAAATCATAAAAATTGCAGAGCGAATATTGACTGCGGCACAGTTTAAACTCTCAGCGAAAAGCTACCGTAGTTATCAAAGTGGCCGTCTAACGATCGCAATAGTTCTCATGAAGATACAGATTGCTAGTCGCGGCGAGCACCAAAACAACCGGATCTCAGTTGACTCTTAAAACTTGCGCTGACTAACTTTCTTTATTTCCAGAACAACTTGGAGAACCCCTCTGGAAACTCTAAGATTTACTCGTGCTTTGTGAGAAAAAATGTTAGAAAATCGGAAAAAAGGCAATTATAAGATTAAACTGTGTATTTGTAGATTAGGTAGACATCGGCGAGGCAGACCTAAACGGAGATGGCGAGATGAACTGGACTGCATTATGGAGGGCTGGACAGTGCCAGCTCTTAACAGAGACATATAGAAAGAGAGTAGGGACGCCTTTGCCCTTCAGTGGGACATTATAGGCTCATAATTATAATGATGAATTAAAGATTGGATACTAATTCTATCGCAGTTCCTACATCATAATGTTCACCACCCCTTTACTTCTTTAAAGCAACACATACATAAAGCCACGCCTGTTTCCCAGAGAGTTAGGCAGAGACCACAGATTTCCATAAGCAAAGCAACTTATTAAACTCTAACTTATGTACTATACTATATTTACAGATAAAAAAGTATTTTTCTAGACCTCATTAATTATTATATCAAGTAAAGATTAAACTAATAACTATTAAATGTGCAAGCCCTACTAGCGAAGTACATCGAGCGTGTATAAAACAAGTTTGTAATCCAAGATACATACAACTTACAAGATCGGTTTGGAACTCGGTGGGTGTGCATTATCAATTCAAGGAGCGAAGTGGGACTTCTGTATCAACGTTTACATTACCTCCTCCTCAACTTTTGCTTTTAGTCAGCTATCGTTGCTGAACCCCGGAATTATCCTCGAATGCTGATATTATGTTTTAAGTAGGTGTGTTGGGTGACTCTTAAGTAACAGCCCTGTCCGTTATCATAATGTGTCAGCCCTACATCTTACGATATTGCGTATTACTATCATAGCTTTAAATAAAAATACTGAGACAGATTTAAAATCGGAACTTACGGTGCGGTTTTCAATGTTAGTATTGCAAACTTTTTAGTTATTCTAAGACACGACTGACTAACTTGGAATTGTGCCCAACTAATGGCAATAGATTCGCCCTCTATAATATATTATGGCGCTGTCTGCTGAAATGTTAATATGCTATAGCACAACTCTTCTAGGAATGTAAGCAATTATGTGCAAGAACACAGAGCTTACTTTAAAATATTCACTCTTAAGAATTAAGTATCTTCAGACAAATTATTAAATTGCTCGATCTTTTGCTTCTGGAATTAACGGTTTGAGACCATCATGGAACTCAATGTCATCTATATTTATTATGCTTCTTTGATTCAAGCGGCAGTACCTTAGATATTTTATTGGACCAGCCGCCAACACACTATAAGCAATGATCATTAAGTGTAGCAAATATCCTTTCGTCTACCACAGCATGAGCCATTTCACTTCCTCTCTTTTAAGACACAAAAAGGGAAGAAGTGAAATGACCAAAAGGAAAAGAGGCCCTCTAAGTCCTAGAGGGTGCAGATGGGGGTGCAGGTTGGGCAGGACAAAAGCGCGTCATGTATTGTGAAGAGACCCATCCCGTGGTGCTCCTGGTAGCAGCTAGACCCGGAAACGCAGGTTTTAGTCCTAATCTCTACACCACAACGGTCCATACACAAGCTATTCTAATGAAATCATATATTCCTTATCCAAATTCTTCTTTGTTCCGATGCAAAGAAGAGTGTACCTAAGTTGTCAAGTAGGTATACCTACACATGTAGATGTGTGAGATCGTCTAGATTGGAATCTGTCGTTTCGCATTATTATTCAATGGGCGAGGTGAGACTTTTGCATCAACGTATCAACGTTTACATTAGCTTCTTCACAACTTTTGCTTTCAGTGCTGGCTTTCGAACCACAAATGGATAATCCGTATATACATACGTGTTGCAAAAGTATTGAGATTTCTTACTGTAATCCTCGCCTCGCCGCGGCAAGTTTGATAAGTTCTCTTGAATCAAATAATCATACCTACAGTATATAAATCATATCATATTTTATAGCAAGAAGTGTAGGTACCATTATAATAACATAGATTCATTTTAAAACTATTCAATATGAGAAATTAGATAATTATAAAAAAATGTACTATTATCTAACTGTATAACTAAAATGAGTCTTTTTGAGAATCAGTGCGATACCAATGTAGCTCGAAGTACAATATAAAAATATCTACAGTTTCAGGATTATTTTGACGATTGTCCTTTAAAAATATTTTTTTAGTAATTTCCGACGAACATAGAACCTCCTCCTTTTTGAAGTCGGTTAAACAACTTACTTGTACTCGTAGCAAGCAAAGAACGTACGAGTTAGGTACCTATTGCAAGATTCAGCAATCTATTAAAATAGTTAAAGCATAAAAAAGTAATTTATACATTTACCAACCAGTCTTTATAATAAAAGCAAAATTATAAATATATTTAAAATGAAATTCTCATCTGCTCAAACGGTTTCGAACGCGTTCAAAATTTAAATTCAGCACTGCATTTAGAAAACAATGTAATTGGTCGGGACTACACTCGATTGAAGCTGAAAATGCAGACGCGTGTAATTAAGTCTGTCTCGGGTGCAGGCCTTTTCGAATCACAATGAGTCCGAGTCTAGCTCACGGAGCGTCCCACACAAAGGCGCGAAGTGAGCTAATGGCGCGTGCATAATCCGCGCAAGTCTCCCATTCACCAGTAACTGGCAAATTTTTCAACGATGATTTACGAACCCCGTCTATATCTGACACCGAACATTTGACAGCCAAATTGTTATGTGCTGCCAGTTGATTTATTTATTTACCGCAATACGTATAGATCGTGTATTTTTTCTCGACTGGTACCTAATGGAAAAAGTTTTTTTGAAGTACCATATCTTTTTGGGCGACTTCCTGTTTTTTCGTGGTGCAGTAAATAAATTATGGACACAGCATCAAGTGATACCTATGAAGTAAGTTTTTACCAGCTTATATTCATTTATGAGTTCACTTTTGCTCAAAAATGCATTTATATGCCACAAAACGTGTCTACATAGCATAAAAACGAAATGTTTATGAGTTTGTTGGCATTACATAAAATCGAGGTCTCTCTAATTTATTATGGTTGTAAGATTCTGAAGGCGACATTTTACGTCTGCAAAGAATTTTATTAAAATTTTATTTAAAAATTCTAAGAACGCTCTATGAAGTAAGTAGTAATAAAGTTACTGGAAGTACAAACTTTAATATTACGAGTTACACGATAATTTAATGTTAACACAAACAAAAAAACAGGAGAAGCAAAAATAAGAACAGATCCATTTTTTTTTTTATAATTTCAAATTACTTAAAAGCGGCAGACGACGCCGAAGGTAAAACTGTAGGTACAGAACGAACCAAACCAATAAGAAACAAACCGTACAAGCGAATGCCTGCAAAAGTTATAATTGATGTGTAAATCTGTTATCGCAAAGCCTTCAGATATTGAGTTATAAAAACAAGTTGTTAACATAAATTGGAAAAAAATATTGTTGCATGATTTTTTTATTACCTGTCATAAGCTCTTTATTATTATTTGAACGTTCAAGATACATAATAAAGTTTTAAAGGCTATTTGCTGTCAAGTAATCTTACGAAATTACGTGGTATAAAACTGGATTCATATCGGAATAAATTGAGTCCTGAAAAATAAACACCTTGTACTTTATCTGACTTTAAAAAGAAAGTGGTTTTGAATTCAAACCTATGTTCTTTTTCTATTTATATCTCGGGCGATAGCAAACCGATTTGGTTTTGTTTTTATTATTATTACCCATACTTTGGATAGTGATGTGACACAGACTTTTGGAGATAGACTTAGGCATGGTAAAAAAATGTGACGTTTTCAATGTTATAAATACTTTGTTAGTTATTCTAAGACACTACTGACTAGCGGCAGCGGAAAACATCGTGAGGAAACCTAGATTTAATTATCTGAAATCGCCAACCTGCAGTGAGCTAGCGTAGTGATCAATGCTCAATCCTTCTCCATAAGAGAAGAGGTCTTTGCTCTGTAGTGGGACAGTTATTATTATTATATATAGAAAAAAACGGTTATTACTTAGGGACTAAAAATGAAATGATACCTTTATCATTCTTATGTTTTTTTATACTCTTCAATGTACACTTTAAAGTTATACCAATAATTGCGTCTGTAGTTCAAATTATTAATTTAATTTGAACTACAGAAGCAATTATTGGTCTCATTTTATGAATATTATTTATTTTGTGTAACTTTAATGTTGATCAGATATTTTCGTCTATTTATTAATGCTACTAGACCAAAAGATAAAGAAGCCCAGACATACTTTGAAAGTCTGGATATGAGTTTAATACCAACAAAAGCAACCTCGGCTACCGACAATTTGAATAAACGACTTACAGGGCTCATAGATATTCCTGTTATGAGCCAATCAGCAAGACCGATCTAGCCCTCTACATACCCAATTACCCATATCAGTCTCGATGTACTTAGATGTGTAGATAAAAATTCGAAAATACCTAAAACATACAACTTCGCGAAGATTTTTTGCGTCCCTGTACTGAAATTCGTGCCTTTATAGTCTAAATTTAGCGACTTACTTTTAATTATATTATTTATTTTTACTTTAATTATACGGTGTACATTTGTACCAATTACATAATTAAAGGACACAAAGAGATAAATTAATTATATTACGAGTGCAGTCAACATAAATGTTTTTAACTTCTCACAATACTTCGAGATCAAACATACTATACTAACTACTCATATCAAAGAATACAGATATCAATAGACTTAGGAAGTAAGTATATGTTTAAAAGTCCTAATTTAAGCACCTTTTAAATATATTGACATCTCTATTTTGTAGTTAGTCTATGATACTGACGAATATAAATTAAATGACGATTAAAAATACACTTTTAAAAGAGGAATAAAATATGTTTGTTTATAAGATCGAAGACTGCAGAAGACCCTCTGCGGACCTACTTACCTATCTGGAGTATACATAATAATTATTCACGCACTTATTTTCATGCTCAACCTGTCAAATTCACGCTCCCCTTCGGCTCAGTCTGAACAGAGGACGTGAATTTAACTGCCTTTATGTTACCATGTCAGATTTTCTCTTAGCACGGGAAAAATGTTACATAAATGAAAAATATCAAAGCCTTTTGCACTTAGTATTGAGTTTAGATCGTAGTAGTGGGTTTGATTTCCGCCACATGTGGTACATTTGAATGGCTGACAAAATTTTGTATCATTGCAATGTAAACTGGCTTTAAAAGAGTAGCAATTGTTATTTTCAAACGAATGTTTTGGTAAAATTTTGCTACGGCTAACATAAATTGATTAATTTGATTGACAGGCCTCCCACAAGATGGAACAACGATATCAGCAGAGTTACGGGCAACTGGTAGATGCAATTTTTTATGTGACCCAATGCTAGACACAAGCTTTCTGCCTTAAACGCCACCCTTTCCTGTTTATTGTTTATAATAATCACTTTTTATTTATCTACCGAAAGTACAATCCTAAGTCCATAGCGGACAAACTGCCGTGTCACTATCTGGATTTGCTCTTTTCATAATACCCCCACTAAAAGTACCTACAAAGTTGCCATGTAAACAAGTGAACGAGTCCATTAAGTCCATTTAAGTCAATTATTAACTTATATTTTATTGCTAACATAGCACATAAGATAACTCTAACACAGAAGATGTTCTTTTTTCATATTTTACTTATTTCCCCAACCTTTATACATAACGTGAAATATAATATTATTTTACCTTCTAAAGCCTCTACATGTTTACAATAAAACCCACTCTAGGTCTTACGCACAAAAAGTCCTTGAGTTGCTCAAATACTGTAAACCGTTTGTTTGTTTAGTACGTACCAGTGTTTATTCCAATTGTGGACTAAAACACTGTCACATACAAGAATACACATTGTTACCCTTGCGTATTGTTTCAAACCTTAGCTACAACCAAATGTTGGAGTGAACAATGAAATAAAACCACGCGGTCAGGTTTCAAAGGTTAAAGTAATGCTTTCGTGTGAGAACCGCAATTAACGTATGCCCTTCCGTGAAACTCGCAATAATTAAACAGGGAGGGTTGGACCGAATGTAACGGAGGAATATTTAGACTGCCCCAAGATGCAGGTTTGGAGATTTTTGTGATTTCATCGCACCTTTTCTTTAACTTTTTAATTTTGTAAAGGATTCATTTAGCCGTGTTGTAATGTTAGTCCAAATTAATATATCGATAGCGTGTTTTGTTTCCATTCTTAAATATAATGTATTATGTACACTGCAATAATTTATGTAATTTCTTCCACATGCACGAGTTCCATACATCCAGAGTCAAACTGTCGCAGAAAGTGAACAGATTAATTACCTTAACCGACAGCTCGATTTTTGTTCTAAAATTCTTGCTTTTACCCGTTCTCGCAACGAGTACAATGTAAATTCCTCCTACCCACTTCCCATAAGCTGTACAAAGCAAATTCTATCTAGTACGTAGAACGTGACCGCCTTTTTTCCTAGGTCGCTGTTTACAGAACTAGAAGGATTGCTCTTTGTCAAATCAACTTAAACATTCTAAGAAACTTGTTACCTTCAGCTTTGTTGAGTATTGTGTCGTAAAGAATCTTCTGCTTCAGCTTCAGCTGCTGTGTTTTTCTTTGCTATGTAGTCCTTCTCAGATTTTGTATTTCCAGCAAATGATTTATTGTTTCGACATTGTTTTTTTATTTTCCAAACCTTTGTTTCGGTTACTTGCTGCGTTGGTGCATAGTATTCCATTCACAACACGCCCGTATCTATTCGTGTATTAGGTTAGCAATTTCACGCATGCAGTTTGCCAAAGAGTTTTGAATAAGGTCCTTGTAAATTGGCAGTGCTAGGCTTGTGCTAGTTGTTTTAATTGTCTAAAAGAAAACTCTAATCAGTTAAACCTTAATTTTGAATTGATCTTCTTACAATATGCTTAGCAGTCGTGATGATTACTAGGATATCACGGAGACATTATTATGTACAAGCTAATCGAAAAATAGACATCCGAAAAAAAGAGTTACAGATAATTTAACTCCTCAGTACATAATTACTCGTACATAAAGAACACACTCTTTAACGTTCCTTTCAATAGGAAATCAACGAAGACACCGAAGCTTCGATATCGATTTTGGAGGTCTTTATAATTTTATCCTACCGCTTTGTTTAATCTCCAATAAGCCTTTGTCACACGAACGACGTACCGAGGTTGAGCGGCGCAAGCAATTTTTACAACGCCAGCGTGCTTTTCGTTCCCTTTTCTATAGTACATGATGCATACCAGTCTATGTACTGCTACACGGAAAAGATACGGTATTTGCCTTTAACAGAAACCTAACTCCTAAATCAAACACTGGTGGATGCAGAAATTTCCAAACAATTTCCCAGCATCATTTATATTTGGAACTAACGCATTGTATGCAGAAATGTGAGGTCTAAAAATAGATACGCCTGATATCTGTACCGGTAAGCGTGTTCTCCTTAATCAGGAGTTTAACCTGCAACACATTTAGCCGCTCATCGTAAGTCCTATGATATATCTGTCCGAACCTATTACCGTCAAACGGGCCCAGACCAGATTCATCGCATTTTACGATTGGCTTTTCCGCCAACGAGAAGGAATTTTTTTTTCTTAACACTGACTGTCTGAGTAGCAGACATAATAGGTGAACAATGGACATGTTCCATATATGGCTCATCGGAGTGGGAAAGGGTTAATGCTCCGTACCCCCCACAAAATTATTAATCAAATTATTAGTAATTAGCTGCGCCCCGCGGGGTTACCCGCTACATTTTTTCAGGATAAAAAGTAGCCTGTGTCAATCTAGGGTGTCAGCTACCTCCGTATGAAATTTCATTAAAATCCATTTAGTAGTTCTACGTGAAAGAAAATTAGTAGGGATAGTAATAATGTCGTTAGGTATAATATCAAATACAAATATACGTGTCTACTTGCTCCAATATAATCTGGTACAAGAGCTTTTGGCCAGCGAAGTGTAATATAATAATATTATGCTCCGCATTATACAGTATTATACCGTAAGTTAGTTCAATGAAGTTGGCGATCTTAAAATTTCAACCGAGCTCTTAAATGAGAGCATCATTTTCATACGAACTTTGAAACTATTCCATAATGTTTATACAAGTAATAGTAGTATAAACAATATGATTGTGGGATTGACAAACGTTCGCTAATAATCTGCAATTGTCTTCAAAAACTACTAACTGCATCTATTCCAGTTACAGAGCAAGAAGTTCAGACATAGGCTGATTTTATTTATTTTATTTAGGCAAACCAACTAAACACAGAGACAACAACAGTACTTCATACGACAAATATAATAGTATTGCATGTATCTAAATTAAAGGTAAGCACAGCATTTTTTTTTAAATCTCACTACACAATAAAGATTAATATTAAAATGGATATAATGTCTTATCCCCAATTGATGATCAAAGCTATCACCTACAACAATAATCTATCAAGCAACACTCACGGAATGTTTTACAACCGACTTTCCAAACTAACATTTACTTACATACACTATAACAGGAAACTTGAAACTACAAATTTAAATGTAAAACAATAAATATTAATGGAAGGTAACTATAATTCTGTGCGCGTCGCCGACATTCGCATTTTGAACAAAACCGTTGCGCCCGGCGGCGCCCGTGTGTCCTGACGTCCATGTCGCCAACTTTTAATAGAGTTGAAGCGTACGAATCCAATTCGAAACTCTGATAATATGTGATAATGTTCATTCGGGATTAACACGTCTATTTGCTGGGAAGTTTCACTGTTTTTGGGAAATGAAATAGAACATTTCGGCGGAAAAAACTCTTGCTAATTTTGTAAATCCGTAATGTGATACGCAAAAGCTACAGCGTAACCATATAGCGGTTGCTGGTATTATACTTATCGGTAAGTTTTTAACCTACCTACGACTCAAGTGTAAATAGAGAACCTCCTCAAGAGATGATGCGTACCTACGCCCGGCGCACCCTAGATAGTGAATCTCGTCACCATCTTTGCCGACAAGTCTATCTCTACACAATAGTATAACTAACATTATGATGAATTTCTAAAAGCTTAGCTATCGCACTTATACTTTTCATATCACTAGCTGTTGCCGCGGCTTCGCCCGGGTTAAGTAACATAATTATGTTTTCTCGGGTCTTGAACTTTCTACATGCCAAATCTTATCAAAATCCGTCCAGCGGTATAGTCATGAAAGCGTAACGCATTTATAATATTAGTATGGATATGGAAGTGTGGATTACAGCTGATATCTAACACATACCTTAAAAAACCATCGACCATTTCTATGTATTCAAACAAATTTGCCAACAAAACATAACTCGGACGTATCATACCGGACTTCGACCCTCTAAAGTTTCATACGAACAGACAATTCTAATTATTATAGAGTACCTATGTTTGCTTTAGCCAACGGTCGTGACTTCACCGTCCAGCGACGCCATTAAGCCAAACTGTGACCAACTTTGACCACATCTTAAAGCAGCGACCACTTTATATAACCTATACGTTTATTCATGTTTTTATATAAATAATGCAAACATGTTATAAGGAGGGTCAATAAGGAAAAACCGTTCAAAACTTAGCGGAGATAATATATGTAAGGTATACCTACATCAAAAACACGTTACACAATTTAATTTCAACTCCACATCGATTTTACCTTTTATAATAGGCACTGATAACGATATACTGCCGTCAGACTAACACTTTTCATTACGTACATAATTCTAAATTAATTGTAAATAACGCGCTTTGTTTCGCCGCTTATAAATCTCTTAAAATATGCTTAAGCATCCCAGTTCGTAACGTTGTTCCTATTTGCTTTATTAAATTTTACCCGTAACAGTCTTCGGAGGGAAATTTATTTCGGTGTCTGTGAGTGCGGGTGTGTTTCATTATTCTTCAGCTCAGCCGCGGATTAGATTAGCAGCCTCTCACGGCGCTTGTTGTCAAGCTATGCATATTTCATTAAGTGTAAACTAGACTCGTTTCTTTATTTAGATTGTATCTAATTCCCTCAACGGGAATCTGGTTCGTGAATATGGATGTTAGTGCAGGAATATTTATTTATAAAAAAAATCCTATCGAGCAAAACAAGATCTTTTCACGCTTTTAATGATAAAATATTTCCTGTACCGTTTCCAACATTCAGATTTTCCCCGAAAATACACCAAAATATTAAACGAAAATATAAAACATTGACAAGATTACGGGAGCCTGAATTTGACGTACAAAGTCCATTCCTATAAAAAAATGTAATATTCCGTTTCAATTATCTTCACGGATTTGCGACATCGAAATCCTGTCATAATGCGATATGACGACTGAGGAACGAAACAAATACTCAGAAAGTAGGAGTGGCTCCGAGTCCAAGCCTCTCAGTCCCTCGACACATGACGAATATGGGCCAGAGGGGATTATGATAACAAATACACCGCGAATAAAGGGGTCACTTTATTTATCGAACCGAAGACAATATTGAATTTGTTCTTAGATAACGGTTTAAGATGAGGTCGGATTCAGGCTTTAAAAATATCAAAGTAAACAGTTTAAAGGTTATGTAAGTAATAAAAACCAACAAACAACATTTAGAAAATAAATCGTTGGATAATTTTATTTTTTGTAATTGTTTACAAACATCGGCTTTCCTTCATCTAAGGATTAATCTCTTAGCTATCGCTGAGGCTATCGCTAGCAATCGCATAAGACCGCATAATCCGTCTTCTATTAATTACTTCTTACCCATAGATATTAGTATAAAACAAAAGAATCAACTATTATAAATCGACCATAGCAAAATTCATAAAACAAGCAGCGTCAGATAGAAAACAAAGCGGGTGGCAGACGAATGCAGTTTGTGGCGATAAAATTGCTCTAGAATTATTCCAGGCTACCATCTGTCGCGGCCGGATTCTGCGCGCCGCGGCGCTGACATGATACCTGTCCGACTAACCTTTGTATGCAGTGTAAACGACATTTGTACGTAAGTGTACCGAGTATATTAATAAGGGTATTACGTAGGTATGTACCGGCAAGTTAAGCTGCTCCTGAAATATCGCGACGTTTGCCTCTTGATTTTTGGGTTGGATTTTAGAGTGTATGTTGTATTGTTTTTGTTCAGTAAACTTTGAACTCAATCACTACACACAGGTCTATTGCAACCCCACTTATGGCTTCGCTGCTATAGGTTAACTTATCGTGCCTATTCTGTCTTTGGAAAAATGTCTATTCTCAAACATCTGAATATACTTAGGAAAAAGTACCATCAAGAACCTTGATATATTATAAAGATACTTTAACAAAACACATGCCACTCTTTACTACAAATTAACTGAAATAGTTGCCGAGTGGTATCTGGCCTAGAATTGACCACCCCCTTTCCTCCCGTGGGTGTCGTAAGAGGCGACTAAAGGAAAATCCAGAAGATGGGCCATCTTCTATAATTATATTGGCTGATGTCGAACTGAAATAGGCAGTAATATTAGCGATTCACATTCATTTTAATTTCCGAATTTATATTATCTGTGCTATACCTATATCAAACCAGAATACAGTTCTGCATTCATTCCAAATTCAAAAGCGCTTAATTAAAAATAAACTTCATGACACCCAGGAAAATGTAGACTAGAATTTTAAATTAAATGGAATGACGTTAGCTTGTTTGTTTAATAAATTAGTAGTACTCGGATACAGTAAATACTTTTAGATTGATAGAAGGTGGAACTCAATTCTGCAGTTTGTATTCTTGTTATTGGTTATACCAATGGTTGAGGCTCGTAGCTACGTGGCTACCACGCGGATCAGTTGATCTACGAGGTCAAGCCGTGCCTACTGCGGTTAGTCTTGAGATGGGTGACCGTTTTTACACGTCAAGACCCCTCCGTGATTCGGAAGGCATGTTAAGCCGTTAGTCCTGAGCCTGATCTCTCTCCGGTCGTGTCGGTCTACCGTCCCATCGGGCTATGAGATGCCCGATACACTATAATAGCTCCTGTGTAGTTGGCTATTCTCAGCTGAGAAAGGCCGCCATGACCGAAACTCGGTCAGGAGAACATTATTTTACCAATGGTTATTAAGATTGACGACATTAATTATAACGTAAAAGATACCTGGAAGAAAAATCCTTTAACAAGATTTGTCTGTCAACGTAACGGTAAATAATATCCAGAGAGCATACATGTCGGCTCCGTATGTAGGCGGCACCAGGTATTAGAACAGCCACATCGCCGGTGTAAAACACTTTTGAACCATCAAAGGGAAATTATGTATATTTATTCAATAAACTCTCGAAAATATTCAGTAAGGTTGCGTGAGAGTAACTGATGCGATTTCCCTCTGTGTTCTCATTTTCCGTCCCATATTTTTGTTTTCAACTCCACTGAATATTTTTATTACATTTTCTTGTCTTTCAACACATGAGTTATTTTCGTGTTGGCAGCGCGGTTTTTACACTGCTTCCGAAAGCGTTCGACTGCAAAAAGTTATAGACACTACTCGACGTCTTACACGTGTAAAGGGGCGTTTTTAGCGGGGATCGGACAACCTTTTTGCTGCGGTAGAAGAATAAAAATGCAACCGACAACATAATACTGTGGGTTCAACTTAACTAATTTGTTAGTGAAAGCCACATGAGTAATTGATTATGATTATTTCAAACTAGCTGCGCCCCGCGGTGTTGCCCGCTATTTTTCCTCGGCATTATAAGTAGCCTATACATAGATATATTAGAGAATAGAATAGAAATATTAATCCAGGATGTCAGTTACTCCATACCAAATTGTATCTAATTTCCAGCCGTTTGAGCTTGAACACACACACTCACAAACTTTCACGTTTATAATATTAGTGTGACAAACGAATTCTAAGTTATGTTTCGAAACGATTATTATATAGGTACGTAATATATTTTCCATTTCCACACCTCTTTAAGTTGGATTGTGGGACTGGAAAAGGATGGGAAAATCTAATAATATCCCGTGTTAAATTCACAAATCGCTCGCGGTTACTAGCCGTGAAATTTCTATATAAAGGGCCAAAGGAAATGCCTTTTGTGGCTGTCAAACTTATGGCGATTCGTACCAATTCGACGGTATCTTATTCATGAGGCTGCATGATAAAATGGTGGAATCTATTGAAAATATTTCTTTTTCATATTGATATTTGAGTGTGGTGTAGTTCTGTTTGTATATTCTGGTTAAAGTTAACTTAAGTTTAGATCTAGAAAAAGTTGATTAGGATTTATGAATGATTAATGTTGAAAGAAGTGGTTGATTTTGTGATAAACAGGCTTTTAATGTAACTATTCCAAATCTGAGTTATAAATCATTAATTTATACTAGGTCAGACGAAATTTGTTTAAATAATTATGTATCTAATAATGTTTTCCTGGCCGAATTTCGGTCACGGCGGCCGATCTTAGCGGAGACACAGCAGAACTCTATACACTCACTCCCTTAGTCTTAGACGGGACCGACGGCCTAACTTACCTTCCATAGCACATAGGGGCTCGACATGTGAAAACGGTCACCCATCACAAGACTGACCGCGGCAAGCACGGCTTAACATCGCTGATCAACTGATCTTCGTAGCCATGTAGCTACACGTATGTATTTAGTGTGTGATTTACCAACTCACTTAAAATAGTTGAACAATGAACATTAATAATGTTACAACTTGAAGAAAAAGTAAATTAAAACCACACCACTTCATTAGATAGAATAACCATCTTATTTGCAATCTAAAATATTCTCGAGCCAAGGTTCAACGAAGAAACGAAACCTCGCCACTTTACATAAAACTTAAGCTGGAATTTTCTTTAAACAAATACTTTGAACCGTGTAAGCAGGTCGGAGTGACGCAAGCATCGCACCTTAAGCGGGTTAGTTACCCTTATCACCCGCCCTCCGATTAGCCCGGGATTAATGTATAAATTGTTATAATTTTTGCCATAACAAAATAATTAAAGAGCAATTAAGCTGTAATAAAAAATGTTTTTAGTACGCTGTTGATTAGACCAGTGATTTGGATAATAGTATTTTTAACCTAACATAACATCACGACTGTATTCCCCGAAGAAGTAGGCAGCGGTGCACATATAGTACCTACACCCACATTTCGCCAGAAATTTTATAGGTCCCGATGTAATAGTGGGCAAGTCTATTGCCATTGACCGGGCACAGGCTTCGTGCTGCTACTGAGAATTACCGAATGGAAATATATTAACACTTAGCCCGACCAATTATTTGAACCCAAGATCTCGTGCTCATTAGTCGCGTTTAGCGTCCACTAGATCAATAAGACAGTCGACAGTCTTTTTTATTTACTAAAATAACTAGATGTGCACTTTTTTACCACATAACAATTGATTTTTAATCCACACTAGGAATTTCTCCTGTGTCGTCGGTGCGTCCAACAAACATGAAATATCACATACACAATCATCCAGACTCTGGACAAACAATTGTGGTTCCCACAAATTTTTGCCCCGTGGGGGGCATTCGATTCCCGCACTTTTGCAATATTGAAATATTAATATTGGAATAATTTGCAATATTGGACTGCTACGCCAAGGCAGCAGTCCAATCGCTTAGCTACTGCGCCAATTAGGTCGTCAATTGATTGAAATAAACATATAAAAAACTGTCATATTGGCCTAAAAGGTTCCTTCCCGTATTTTTTGTCTCTGGTACATTCAGACACCGAGGAATAAGTAATCAAACCATGTTTGGTATTTTTACCAAGCAACCTTTGCACGAACACATTTTTAGAGAGAGTTCGCTTATTATTAGGTACCTACACAAAATTCGATAACAGCCTGCCATCATAGATACCCTACTTTTGGCGCTGAGACCTGTCCGGGGTAGGCTCGCCGCAAGCCATGTTTAAGCTTGGCTGTTTATAGCGGCTCGAGAACACTGTGAAAATAGTTTGTATCATTTGTCTTTATTTATGAACCATTTATATTCGAATAGATAGTTACAAAATAAATCAATATTAATATATTTAACAGCAATAAACACATACACACACAGTGAAAACTAATACAATAGAAAATAATAGTTTAAAAAAACTAAAAAACACGCTTTTTATCGAAAACCGATTTATATTTATTGAAATTTTTAACAATATTCTTAATTTAAATTGATTAAAACTTATTTCCTATTTTTTAGTTCGGTTTTCGATAAAAAGCGTGTTTTTTAGTTTTTTTAAACTATTATTTATTTTCTATTTTTTTTTTCAAATTAGTGTATTGTCATCGGTCCTCGATAAATCTACAAAGTTTGAACGAAATCTGGCCGTTTAAAGTGGGTCAAAATCGCGCCCAAAGAAGTCGGTTACAAACATACATACATACAAGTGAAGCTAATATAAAGCGTGTAAAAAAGAGGCTTACTCAACAGAGGGTACAATATTATTGGATTTTCAATGGTATTTCTTTGACATTCCATGTTTAAACTGACTTAAAAACGGAGGAGGTTATCTATCTTACCGTCTATTTTTTTCTTAATACAATATTTATAAAAACAACCTAACTGTAATCAAATGATTCAGCCAATTCCAACCAGCTACTTGTTTTTATCATACCTACACGTAAATTAAATAAGAAACCTCTTCCAACACAAATCTCGGCATTTCCATATTTTTGTTACAAAAAAGTATAGTATACGTAGGTTGTGACGTTCGCGTGGTATCTCACCTAAGGTGGGCGACCCTTATCAAGCGCCATCCGATTAGGCCCGGATTATCTGGACAAATGGAATGTGTAATTATCTCCAGCTAACTAATCGCATTTAACTCTGCACACCACAACGTATATTGTTACACGATGTGTTACAGATTATTGAGGCTGTGGACTTTACATTACAATGATTTTTATTAGGTACAAGTTTACAATGAATAAAGGTGTTTTTTACACAACTGCCCAAAAAAGGAGTGTAATGTTTTCAAGCTTTATGTATACTATGTATGTGAGTTTCTTTCTCGATTTTGATGTATGGAGTGTCGTTAGAATCCTTACACCATCGAGAGTAACTTAAGCTATAAAAAAAAATTAATAAAAAAAATATAGGGGAGCCATTCTGTGGGACACTTTTATCTCAGAGGTATCCTGACTGCGATGGAACTTGTTTTTTTTCTTTCTAGTACGTTTCTTGACATGGCAGTGGTGTTTTTTAATTTTCTAATATTATTCGGTCAACGTTTTCTAATTGACATTTTGACCAGAGTTCCTTTAGAGAAATCATAAGGTTAGGAGCATACACAGGTTTAATGTAAAAAAAAACTATTCAGTACCTATTCAGTAATTGTTCTTCCATATTATCGTGTGACGTGGATCCTGAGCCATAGGAAGCCGCACTAGCTGCTTTGTTCCACTAAAGCTCCATTCATTATACTGTGGCTTGACAATTAAATTTGAGCCGTTTAGCGTTTCAATGGATTTACAGTCTTACCTGGACCGAGATATCGATTGATGCTGACAACCAGATACAGCCAGTTATGTACTATAGCATATGACGCGGCAGAACAGTGGTAAAAGGCATACATTTATAATAATATAAGTCTTTATCTTATCATTATATGGTTTGTCAGAGTTTAAACCGCCTGTAGGCCTTTGACATGACTTTACACACCATTGAATAATCTCTAAGGTGTGCCGATTTTCTCACGATGTTTTCCTCTACTGTCTTTAGCAACTGTTAAGTAATTTATAGTGGGCACATGATAATTCATGTGCCCTAATGTGCGAGCCGGGAATTGAACATGCGACCTGTGACTTGGCAGTCAACCAGTCATACCGCTCGAATATCATATAGTATATTGTAGGTACAATCTATTGATAGGCAAACAGCAACTAGTCTTAGTGTGAAGCCCAATGAATGGAAAGTATTAGGCATAGTAGGTACTCAAGACTAACGTCAACACTTTAAATATGACGTCAGTAAAGACCGATACCTAAATGAAACCGTCAAAAAGACAAACTAATATTTCACAGACATGTAATTGATCCTAAACAATCTCTGCGTCAATATTGGCTTAGGTTTTCCCAGAACAACGTAGATTGGGCATTAAATTAATAAGCCGTATTGTAACAAGGATGTGTGGACAAAATGGAAGGGCCGGCCAACGAGGTCAGTGCCAAGAAAAAATAACGTTACAACTTAGCTGGCGGGTCGGGCCGTGATCTATGTTTTAATTACGAGGTGAAGGGAAACAGTAACAGGAGTTTTAACAGCATTTACAACCTTTTTTTCAGGTTTTAAGGATCTTTATTTACGAATTTAAGTCAATTGTTTTGATTGGCGTGCGAAGTTCGGTAGTATTTTTGTAAACATTTCTCCAAACTCAGAATTTTCCAAGTATACATGTTTGTTTTACAAACATGTTATATCACATACACAAACACCCAGACTCGGGACAAACATCTGCGGAAATTTATTTATTCCGTGCGGGAATCAAATCCGCAAGTCCTAGTGCAGCAGTTCAATCACTTAACCACTGCTTCAGTTAGGTTATATCAAAATCTCAATTATTTAGCATCAAACTATTAACATCGTAGGTATGTTATGCGTCGAACAGCTATTGAATTAATGACGCACGCATCTTAACGATTGTGATTATTAGATAATATGAGTAGTTATATCTTGTAAGATTATTAATGCCTTAATCCTTGCTTTAAATCGTGTATTAAATAACATATCCGCCACGCGTGTAGCGAGCATGGTCAGGAGTGGGATGTAAATTATACACGTATAAGTAACATGAAAGATAATTTATTAAACGATTTGTGTGTTTAATATTCACAGCAATTTCATTTCCTTTCACAATATTAAAACCATATAACCTCAAACTGATATTAATGTCAATATTAGTCGAAAGGATAGCAGTTTTATGTTCAAACATAAATTGCGATTGATGTACAAACGAAACGTTTGGTAGGCATATACTCTTTTCAATCATTAACAGTAAAACGTTCATACCGATTAACTGAAAGCCAATTTAAATTAACGAGGATGCGGTAATGTTACCTTTTAATGTAACAGCGAAGCGCGTCAGTCATATCGAATGTAAAATTGGTTGCGAGGGGAGCTGGGCGGCGCGGCGCGGCGGTGCGGAGTGCGGCCGCCGAGTGCTCCCAGTCAAGGGCCATCCATCCCAGCCGTGAAAACAAACAAAACTGTCGAAACCCAATTCATTTACATCCGCACTTTATCCATTAATGATCTATTTAACTGTTTAATTTAACGTCCCACTGTCGAACACCTTTGTTGGTGAAATAATACGTTACAATCGAGCTTTTTGAATCATTTTCTGATTAAGCTTTTGGAACGATAGTATTTTTATGACAGGTTCAATTTATGTTAATTACAAAACACAGTAGGTACAATTTATATGGGAACATCTATTCTGCGATCCACCACAATTTGTTATTCGATGTGCACAACAAAGAGTTTGTTGAACAACAAGGTAAAGTTTGCATTGTGTCGACGCCCTGAATCCCAAATTCGGCGCGAACTGAAGCGACCGCGGGCCCTAGTCACAATTAACTCCCGACATGTTTCAATTTCCACTCTCGACTAAATACTAAATCCTCAGTTAATATTCTAGTTGGAGCTTCGCGTTTCAGACTCTTGGAATAGTTGCAATCGCTTTGACTTGCATGCAGGCTTTAAAGAACAACGGAATGAAGTTACTTGAAATGAGAAGTCGACAACTTTTGAAAGAACGATGAAGATACTATGCTGAGTTAATGTTCCCATCTTTGAGCACAATTTCGCAAGTTGTAATCTACTGTGAAGCGGATACGAAACTATTGTTTCCTTTTAGATTGGATTTAAACGACAGAGATAGGATATTCTCAACTTGGATTCGACTTTCAAAGTTATCATTGATGAATCGATCACCAAAAGAAATAAGGTTGTTATAATTTCGCCGAATCGTAACGATCGAGTTCAAGTAGAGAGCAAGTTGGTAAAGTTAATATCACTCTTTCACACTCCAATAACTCACCGCCTGGCATGTCCTACGTCGACATCTTTTAGATTGGGATTACGTTTTTATTATAGGATCGCAATTTCAATGTAATGTGTCACATAATCTATAACATTAAAACATCAAATCTTTCGTGATTTTATGGACTTAATGTTTGCCTACTTTTTAACAATTATGATATAAAGTAATAATAATAAATATACTAATGCAATCTTTTCGAACCATTTTCTGTAGATGCACTTAAAATCAAATGCGACTATAATATAGAATTACCCTGAACATATTGTAGTGCTAACAGATATGCGCAAACAGGTGCACTCTCCATTCTGCATCACTTGCAGGGAAATTGGACGGCAAATCGACGCGACCGGGGAGAGATCAGGCGCTGCCTAATGTTCTCTGAGGCGCGGAAGATTGTTAATTTGTGAAAAAGGTGGTTGCCCATCATAAGTCTAACCAAGTCAAGCACTGGTGAACCGCGCTAATTGCGTGGTGACTATATAACATTGTGGAGGAAGGGATGTGGAGTTCCTCTAACGGAAAGGAAAGATCTTCCAACTAGGCCTGGTGAACTATCGAAAATAGTTTTATTACTGGTTATCACATCTGGCATATAAATCACACGAAACTATTATTATTATAATAAGCCCGTATCGTCCCACTGCAGGGCAAAGGCCTCCCCTCCCTCCTTCCCCTTGTCCCAGGCTGCCACCTCTTGACGCCAGTTCTTTAGGTAGGAGTCTAGTTCGTCACGCCGTCTTTTTCTCAGCCTGCCAGGAAGTCGTTTGCTGCTGTCTGGGACCCACTGATGAATGAACACCCACTTCTACTCTTGGTGACAGTCATGTGACCTCGTGGACTTACCAGCCCTGTATATATTATGTATCATAGGGGGTCGTAGGTACCTTTTAGATTAGTCGATCTGCAAGGTTTAGCCGTCTTCAGTAAGTCAGTCTTCACATATCGAGACCCGTCTGTATTTTAGAAGGCACGTTAAGCCATTGGTCTGCGTCTGATCTATCACCTGTATCTGTCTATCGTTCCAATAGACTATGGGAATGAGAGAATAGGGAGTGCACGATGTGAGTGCATCTCTTATGTAGTTGGCTACTCTCTGCTGAGACAGGCCGCCGTGACCTCAATCCGTCAAGAGAAAGTTATTATGTACCTACATAAACTGAAGGATACGGTTTGTTTATGTGATTTTAATCAGTAGTAAGTAACAGTTACGTTCACACTTCGAGTGCACGTAAGCCGCGTGAGTAAAACAAGCGTGCCGTGACAGCGGTTGTTAGAGCTAGCTTTTTTCGCACCTCGTTTGTTTCACTGCAGTTTGGCTTTGGCAAACTTGTTTGACCTATTTCGTATTTAAATTTGACAGTTAACATATATTCATTAAATTGTTTCGATACCTGTGTCAGCTGTAGTGGCTACGAGCTCTGTCTACATAAAAGTCCATGCAAATGATACAACAAAATATATGTTTTTACTTTTTTTAAATGTCGCCTCACAATTTTTCCTGGGTCGTGGGTGCGATTCACAAACATGAAATATCATATATACAAACACCCAGACTCGGGACAAACATCTGCGGTTTGCACAAATTTTTGTCCCGTGCAGGAATCAAACCCGTCGTCAAGAGAAGTAAAACCGCGTTATTTTATATTTGATTAAAATATGTATGTAGGCACTCACTAGTATTATTGCCTAGCATGCTGTTGATTAACTTAAGGAACTGAAACTTAAAGTACGAAAATAATATGATTTTTAGTTGATTCAATAATATTTTATTTCTTTGAAACTTCCCAATCGTTCAGTGGTATTTCAGAAAACAAACCCTCGTACCCATAGAATAAAGAAAACAGACTTAAACATTGAGAGCAGTTTCTTGTCTTTACTTAAGTTACCTACGTTATTATTAATACAAGACATTTATAACAAAATCATGTTACCACTCACAGTGCACACAGCACGTAACATTCATACGACTGGTTACCAACCGTGAATAAACAATGTAACCTTACCTTTAATTGACCTTTACATTTCAATAAACCCGCACAATACCCGATCAGTTTACCTTACACAAAGATTTCACCCACCAATCTGTGCTCACTGATTTGCAGAATTCACACAATACTCGTACATTCCTCACGTTAAACATAGTTTCCGACAACAAAGATTCATAAACCTTTACCTCCAGTCCTAAGTCCACAACACTCGGCAAACATAAATCAGGGACGACATTACTCTTGTTCTGTGCGCACATAAACTTGTGAAATTATGACGAGCTCAACCTGTGTAATAAGGAGGCCTTTGTTTTACTACTCGATGACACTCGCCAAAGAGCCTTGCGCAAACTTTGTAACCAGCTCAGGGGTGGCGGAATTTAATTTGTTTTACGCTGATCTGGTGCTAAAAGAACAACATCTTGGATAGTTCTTAGAAGAAAAGCTTAAGTGTTTGCGCGAGAAATTTTGGACTGGATAAAAATCTGATTGTCCCTCTTTATCGCGGATTGATAACCCTCATAGTTCGTCAGTCTGATCCCTTCCTTTGCCTATAACAGCGACTAGGTTTTTGTGATGCAAAAAAAGTAAATGTTTATTAGGTTACATGTATCGAGCAGTTAATATTTCATTCATTACATCAGCCTGAAGACATCCTCTGTTGAACAAAAACCTTCCTTTAGAACTCCACATAAACGACAACTTGCCATACATTTTATTTATCTTACAAAAAATGATATTAATATTTCAGTAGATATAATTGTCATACGACTTATTAATTGATGGCGGAATTCAGCATTCAACGAACCGCTATAAACTTATAACATTAAACATGGCCCACGGTAGGAATACAAGGGTCTACTTCTACTGGATAAAAGATATCGTTTAATTCAAAGGAGCCTGTTTAAGTGTTTGACCTGAATAAACCGCCAATCGAATTCTCGTAGCGTTCGTAGCTTAGTTCGTAGCTAAGCCTACAACTGCTGCTACGGCTACGAAGGCTAAATTGGTTTAGAATTGTTCACTTCCTGCTACTCTATTAATGGTGGCATGCCCACTATGAAGTTAGCAGCAGTAGGCTAAGGTAAGGGTATGACTACAAGAGACTACACACCGGGGCAATAAACTCGATCGTCTTCTGCTTTGATACTTGGGGAAGAGTACGAAAACCATTCTGGATTTAATATTTTTTTGTTTGAGTGTCCTATTACACAACACAAACATAACATCATGCCTGTATTCCCCGAAGGAGTAGGCAGAGGTACACATATAGTACACCCACATTTCGCCAGTTATGTTTTTAGGTCCCAATGTAATAGGGGGCGAGCCTACCATCAACCGAGCACAAATCCTGCGTCCTATTATTTTTTAAATAATAACTGAACTATTACGGAACCGTACTCAAAAATCTGTGCTAGGTATGTTATGTAACAATCCTTCCAATTAAAACATGAAAATGAACACACTAGCAAACAGATGAGCCTGTTTGCCTGTCATCAAAAAAGATGAAAGCTTCACTCAAAACCGCAAACAAGTGCACATCAAAACAAAACAGCGATACAGCAATGTTCGATGTTAATTCGCACTATCCAAACGACGGTGTCGGTAAGCGTTTATCTTTGGCGAAAGGTCGGTGGTCGCAAGGCGTGGGGGCGGGCACCCATGTCCCAGGATTATCCGCAACCGCCCTCCCTCACCGGCCTGGACGCAATTAACTCTCGACATGTTTCAATTTACACTCGCAAATACGCCACCCGACAACCACTCCATTGTATACTGCTATACCATACTTGTTCCCAAAATATAGGTCGGCGTAAATATTCACTAGTTTCTCTAACTCAGAATATGTTGTTATAAAAGTTTGTGTTGTTTGGTGAAGTTTGTATGCGAAAGAAAACATCTTAAAATAGCTGCACAATACTGTTGTGCTCACATTATTTCTGCATTTGGAAGAATTGGAAGCAACATACTTTTATACTTAATTTCGACTTTTCACGTGAACAGTCTGTTTTATTTTAATCCGAAGCATTGACATTCAACGGTTGTAATGTTGCCAGACCTTTACATTACAATAAAGAAGAATATTTAGATATTTTTAACCTCGTTTTATTTAAGCACAAATTATTTTGAAGCATAGTTTGATTTATTGTTTGATTCGAGCAAGATTACACAAACTGAAAAAAAACAAACCTCAAGTATTTTAATTTATAACGTTGGATATAGCCTAGTACCTACGAGTCCAGATTCTCACAGTAAATACAAATGCGAAGCGTATTGTTGTATTTATCAAGAGCCTGCGTCTCTACCGTATGTACACCAAGTGTGGACCTCAAATACAATATTCCGTCTAAACTAAAACGTCGTGCTAGAATAGATTTATGTTATAAATAATTTGGAGGGGGACTCCTACTCCCACTACAGGACAATAGTCGCCTTCGGCCTGTAGTAGGTCGGTGTAAATACATACATAATATCACGCCTGTATTCCCCGAAGAAGTAGGCAGAGGTGTACATATAGTGCTCCTACATTTTGTCAGTTATGTTATAGGCCCCAATGTAATATGGGGCGAGCCTATTGTAGTCACCGTGGTAGCGTGCAATAGTATTTTCGGGTTCAATTCCCGCACGGGGCAAAAATTTGTGCGAACCGCAGATTTACCCGAGTATGGGTGTTTGTGCATGTGATATTTCGTGTGTGTAAAACGCACCCACGATACCAAAGAAATTACTAGTGTGGGGAGACGAATTAAAAAAACAATTGTAGAGCATCTACTCTGCGGGGTTAGAGACCGCTTGTTGCCCTCTATCTGAGGATAGGTGACCAATCTTAACACTTCAAGACTCCTTCGTGGGCAGAGTCGGTGTGCCGTCCAAGTCCACATCAAGTGCGAGTGTAGAATGCACCAGTTTACACGTGTCAATAACTAGACATCATTTATAGTACACGAAAACCTACAAAACCCCATTAAACACGATTAATAAAGCTTAAACCGTTGCATTAATTAAGAGATCAAAGGGCATTAAAACTTACAATGACGACTCCAAAACAGACTTTATAAATATATTTTTATTCTCCTGCCATAAACAAACACGTTCGTGTTTCTACTGAAAGCCTGTGATAAAACGCCGGGCTTGTGATAAAACGTTCGTGCAAAACGATTGTTCGAATAAATAACTCATTTTTTTTTATTTGTTAGCAAACATCTACTACTTTTATGCTTAAATTAGTGTGATTAAATGTTTATATCAGCGAAATGGTATCCGGCCTAGAATTGACCACCTCCTTTCCTCCCGTGGGAGTTGCAAGAGGCGACTAAGGGTATATCTAGAATTGGGCAGCAGCGTCTTCTGTAACTTCACCACCAATACTGCGATGCCCAAACCGTTTAATAAGCGTGGGGATTATGGCGGCACCCCACCCAATGGAGGAGGCCTTTTTTCAGCATTGGACGTCCTCTAGCTGATAATGAACCCTAAACTGCATTTATTGATAAATACAGTAGGTAGTATTTATCAATATAAAAAAGAAAACCCGCTTCTCTAAGTTCATCATTCCACGAGATATGTTTACGACCACTATACTAATTATATTGTTATATCATAGCATAATATCTAATAACAAAAGTAACTATATAGTTTCCGCAATAGCGATTCACGTCCGCGTAAAGAGTACGTCTTAGATAACATGAATATCTCAACTTTGATCATGTTGAACAAGCAAATGATCAAGAAATGTAAGAATAAATTAAATGTCTCTTTTTTTACGTAAAATTCACGCCTATATTCTTTGAAAGGCATCTTTATCAGCCCGTTTCCGTCCACTGCTGGACATGGCCTTTACCAAGGTACACCACAGAGCCTGGTCTGCTGCTTTATGCATCCAGTCGCTGTTGAAGGCATGCACAACACACACCTACGATATACCAAACAGTATTTAATTCAAATGTGTTTAGGGTGAGACAATTTTATTTTAGGTATTGGCCACAACTATATTTTATATAGTATCTTACACTTACTTATGTATTCTTTCTCTACGTTTGTTTAAATATGAAGTTCATGTGGCATTGTAGCTTTTATGGATTACGTAAGTAGCATCTATAGGTAATCAGCAGAGTACTGCAGCACCCAACATTTAGCCAATAACGGTTTCAGCCACAAGTAATGGGCGATCCATTATCCGGATCATTTCCAAACCCCGAATAGATACTGACAAATTGTAGACCTGTAATATGATCCACGAATCATATTGGGTACTTAATTCTGTTTAAACGAATATCTTACTTGAAGTATTGAAGAAGCACACGTAGTGTTCTCATATTTTTACTAATGTAATAAATCAAATGATTATCATTGATTCTGATAAGCATTCTTTTGCAATTTCCAGTTAACAAATGTGTGGGTAATACAATTTATGATGAATTGAAAATTTATAATTAACGACCAATTTCGCATTAAAACCGCCTGTCATGGAATTCTAAATCACAGAACAGTACTTATTTTGAAAACTTTAATTGAGAAAATGGTAATATATTTACATGTTTGTTACTTAAAGCTGCATTTAAATGTCACGGTACAAAGAGAGTTCTCTGAATTACCACTTAGGGAACTTTATATCGCGTACAACCTAAAACTAGATGCTAAAACGACGCCACGAGTAGAATGCAAGTATTAATTCCAGTAGGTTTTACGCCAAAGTATAAAAAATTCAAACGTTAGAGTTACCATGTACAGAAAACACGAGCTACACACAGCATTCAAAAGTAGGTGGAGTTGAAAATTTTCGTTTTCCGGTCACCAACGCAAAAACACAATTTTTCAGCTTTAAAACCCGACAACTTTTATCTTATCATACGATTACACACGGTCTTATGGCACTAAATTATATTATAACAAACATAATTTTTCACATTAACTATATCCTATTACCCGTAATAGCGGACATTAACGTGCCTAAGTAATTACGTTCCCCCTTTTTATGAGAGGAAATAGCTGCGAAAATATAATCATGGACAAAAATAATTCCACAACAAAACTTTAATGGACTCAATTAGCGCTCGTTCCGAATTCCGCAAGTCACAAAATTATTTTTAAATTTAAATGTATGGAACTGGTAAAGTCCATAGTTTGTTATCCGGGGAGACAGCGCACCGGCTGGAATAACACGACGCAAGGTAATCCACACGAGAATAACAATGTTTTCACTTTATTTTCACTTGTTTTTGCCCATTCTCACGAATGCTCCAGGGGGACAAATGGATACGACTGGGACCTTTGCCTTATTTACCGGTTGGTTTTCATAAAAAGTCTCTGCGTGCCAACATTTTTATTTCGACAACATTATACAAACTCGAATGAATAATTTGATGGTATGAATAACAATTTGGTCACACGTATAATCAACTTAATTAAGTCTGGATTGCTAAATTGTAAAATGTTTCGGCGTTAACTCAATTTAGTTGTTCTATTGTTCTATTATGATCATAGTTTTCGTTTAATTGGATAACGAAGTACACGAATAAAATTATGATATAATTCCAATGCTAAAACAATTTCATCTAAATGACGTATTTTCGTTCTATTTCTAAAGATACAGTGTTGTTAAACATTCCTGTGCCGTAATGATCTCGGGTACAGCCGTCTAGCATCCGTTAAGGCATCGAGGAGACTTCATTCGTACTCTAGCCGTTCCCACGCACGCCTAACGAACTTTTCACCTCAAAGGAATCTTGTATCACACACGTCATGCTCCCCATTTTCCAAGAATCGCGGGGTATTCTGTTGAGAATGGGGAGGGTTCAACTAAAATTACTTTAACCAAGACTACGCTCCACAGTGGGCCGCCTTCTGCAGCTACGATAATGTGTGTGATATATTGCGCCCAGTGTGCATTGTGATCTCGACACCTACTTCGCCGTAAAGTAGTGAAGTTAGTATAAAATATTATCATATCCAACGTTATTTATTCATTACACATATTTTACAACTATTCATTTATTATCAGTACCTCCTAGCGCCAATATGCACGCTGCTCATTATTATTCCCGTGGTATTTACTCGCAGATAAATCAATTTTCCTCCATGATTATTATTGTACAATATTAATCCTAACCCGCGGAATGTGAACCTGCATTGAATCAACATACATCAAATTCAACATTTTTGTACCCAAAGTAACCCAAAACTGTACAAAACAACGCTAAAAACCTACCTCCGTTACAAAAGGTAACAAAAGTAAAATAAATCCCTCATCTAAAAATTATAACATATCATATATAACATAACATAACGCCTGTATTCCCCGAAGGCATAGGCAGAGGTGTACCTATAGTACACCTACATTTTGACAGTTATGTTCTAAGACCCCACGTAATAACGGGCTCGCTTATTGCCATCAACTGAGCATTCAGACTCCGTGCTGCTGCTAAAAATTACCAATTGAAAAAACCCTATGCCACTTGGCCTTACCCGGGATTTGAACCGATTACAACACACTGTAACATAGCAAATAATAGATTCCTTTAATTACTGTTGAAACTTCACAGAACACGAAACATAATGTAGTTGTTATTGTTTATTCGGTAGTCCAAAATAGAATCAAAGTTATTATTCTCTACCGCAATAGAGAGCACTCACATGTCTCAAAGTTTGTACTTCGATGTGTTATTTGTATTGCACACAGTCCTTGAATCATTTTTCCAAACTATAACATAACATTATAAAACATAACATTAGAAAGGGTATTAACAATTTACTTTATCCCATTTAAATCAGTCTGTTTGACACTGAATTACATTTAACCGCTCATAAATAAAACTTTATCAATGCAGTTTTTGTGAGGTTGTTTTTCTTTTGTCAGTTCATTTAAAATGCTGTTTTAAATCGGCATCCCCTAATTAAAATTACTCATTTATTATGAGTTCACCATTATTAAATTACTAGCTGCGCCCCGCGGTGTTACCCGCTACATTTTTTCGGGATAAAAAGTAGCCTATATGTTAATCCAGGGCATAACCTATCTACATACCAAATTTCAACCAAATCGGTCCAGCCGTTTATGCGTGAAAGACTAACAAACATCCACACATCCATACATCCATACTCACAAACTTTCACATTTATAATATTAGTAGGATATAAGTAGGAAGTCAAATAATGAGCCATAAATCAACCTTTTAAAATCCACTAGGATTCAAGCATAAATTCACCGGATTAATTAAATATCTTTATAAAAACGTAATGGATATGGTATAAACATTAAAATGGTTTGGTTCACTTCAATTATAACTTTGATAAAATATAATAACAGCGGGTATCCCTTATTTGTTCGCTCGCTAAACTAAGGCTCGGCATCCCAATGTAATTAGTTAAATCAAACAAAATTCGTTCATTTCTATTGGTTGTTTCCAGAATCAAGCCTTCTAATTTCAAATAATCCTGCATGATAACGATCCTGACATGGCGGCTTGATAGTCGGGGACAGTCCCATGTGAACTACCCTACAATATAATGGCACGTTATACCTATAATAAAAGCGAAACAGAGAACAATTTATTACACATCTCTCGCGTTCGAGTCCAGATTGTTTGTTGTTCAACAAAATTGTATAATTAAACTCCAGCTTTTCCGGTAACACCAATCGATATCAATTGAAGCTGTATCTAAAAATACTTACATCCTCGCTCGCTACACGTTGAATATTAACTGTTTTATCGAGCACAATAGGCAATAACAAATACAATAAATAACAATCTAACGCCATTATTATTCTGAAGAGACGCTTCTAGGGGATTATTACAGCAAACGTGCGGCCATTATCGAAACGAGACAGCGGGCGGGTAATTATAACAATTATGAGAGCCAATGCAAATCCATGGCGCGTACACAACTCACGTCTGGACAAAGTACCGGTGGGCCTCCTGCCAGTCAGATAATAATTCAATCACTCAGCCGCCCCAGCGGAGGGCCCGCTCTGCTTAAACGCACAAATATGCAAATCGACGTAGTCCTCCCGCGATACTTACAAACTTTAAAATTAAATTGCGTCCAGCTACGTCACTGATAGCTGTTGAATATCTTTTTTCCGTGCAAAATATCGACGATACTGACGCTAGAAATGTCTTAATATACTGCAGTAACTTTCTGTTACGGAACAAGCTTATGTATACTTGTGTTTTCTCGTGGAGTGATCAATCGTGCGATAAGGTAACAGTTAGATGTTAACGAGTGAGGTAGGTGTTGGAATGACGTAATTATGTAACTAATGTGCTCCTCGGAAAATGTGCAAATGAGTTTTCGTGTAGAACAGAATACAATAAAGATAACGCGTCATGAGTGCGCGCCATTAATTTGTGTAGTGAATTACCTATTGTAAGGCCGCACCTTTGTTGTATTATATTGGCCGTATTCATATAACTATAGAGACAATTATGTCTCTTTACAATAGGCTTATTGATTCCCTGTATTCTTACTGGCTGAATTGTAGTGATTCCTACTGAGAAATATGATTTAAGTACCTGTCGGAAAACGGAACGGAACAAATATGGGTGTACCATAAGCGTAATTGATCCAGAATATTTGTGCATGTTTTATGAGAAAATGGGTGCTATTGTTAGAACAAGTTTATCAAAAGGATATTGAAAACAAGGCAACTAAAATAGATTTGATGATTTTATTCGCATTAAAACGCCTGACATTTATTCTAGGTACTTATCTACCGTTCAGTTTCATATGGTAGCCACTTTTAAGTAGAAATTTGCACACAAATCAAGAGGAATCAATATACAGTAAGTACTTACTTTAAAAACAAGCCAACGACATCCAACTTATAAAAAATAATTAGAAAACATATAAAACAGGCAGCAAAATGTTCAAATTACAAGTAATAAACCCATTATTAGATACGGCAAGATATCAAAAAGCCATAATAACATAACGATGTAAAATTTAACGTTACGACCCTGTTTCTGGCGAACCGAACTTTTGTTACTACGATACCGGAGTTTATGTCTCTACAGGTATATGTACTCTTGTTTACATGTAGGGGAAGTGAAAACGGGAACGGCTTTAAATACATTTAATAATCAAAGTTTGTATTTACCAATTACAGTTGAGGATAAGTATTAGAAACGGTGTCAGTTTTAGTGGTAGTTTGCGGAATTGTTATATTTTATTCTTTTGGACGGTACCCACAAACCACTAGTAGTATCCAACAGTAACTTTTTTTTTTTAAACGTCGCCCCACACTAGAAATTTCTCCTGTATCGTAGGTGCGTTTCACAAACATGAAATATTCACATACACTAACACCCAGACTCGGGACAAACATCTGTGGTTCACTAGTTTTGCCCCGTGCGGGAATCGAACCCGCAACCCTTAGCGCAGCAGTCCAATCGCTTAGCCACTGCGCTAATCAGGTCGTCAGTAGTGACTAGTTTTAGAATCGACGGTCAAATTTTTGCATAGTTCTCATAGTAACATGACAGATATTTCACAAGTATGGAGATCAATAGTTATAATGTCTGCCTCGTTGGTCTAGTGGTTGCTAAGCGCGACTGCTAAGCACAAGGTCCTGGGTTTGAAACTCGGGTCGGGCGAAGTGTTACTGGGTTTTACAATTGGTAATTCTCAGTAGCAGCACGGAGTCTGAATTTGTGTTGTTGATGGCAATAGGCTCGCCCCCTAATACATTGGGACCTAAAAAATACATAACCGAAATGTGGTAACTATATGACCTCTACCTTCTCCTCGGGGGAATAAAGGCGTGATGTTATGTTATGTTTAACTTTTAATTATAAGTTGTGTTAGTATAATAATCCACTATCAACATAGAGAAAATTGCAAAAGCAGGCCAAAATCAAAGAACAAAATATTTTTTAAATAATTGTATTGGCAAGTTGTCGTTCATTCAACAGATACAACACATACGACATCCTTTCTTCAACAGTGGACGTTTTCGGCTGATGATTATGAATTGGATTGAATTAACGATCATGTTTTGTAGTCTTTTAATATAATACTATAGAATATTTTTCGTCAAAAACACATTGTACTTACCGTCGCTAATTAAACGTTTTCTTACAAAAATGCTTTCATAAATGACCACCCGTTTCATAAAAGACAGTGAAGCATTAAGGTGTTTGACATTTTGCTCTTATTGCCCGACATATTTGACATTAATTAGGCATTCAAAGGCATTCTAAAGAAGTATTTGAATATAATAGCAACGCGGTACAGTACTACCTCATAATTATTAAATTCAAAATTAGAAGATGAAAGCGTTTACTAAGCGGCTTTTTGTTTTGAGACTTTGCGAAATATAAAAACATTTTTATCTGAATTTCGAACATAGAGTGTCTTCCTAGAAGATTTTAAAATCAGCAGTATATTACAGTATTTTATTAAAGTGATTTTCTGAACCTATTTATTAACAGCTTTCTTGATATTTTTTATACCAGTAAGCAAAGTTATATCCCTTAACTAATATCAGTCGTCATCATCGTTATCATTAGCAGGAAGACGTCCACTGTTGAACAAAGACCTCCCCCTTAGAACGCCACAATAAATAAACAATAACAATCGCAGCCTATTAATTTCCCAAAATAGGAAATTCTAGTTTGTGTCTGGCATGTAAGATTTGCGTCTGTTTCAAATGTGAACTGTAGGTTTAACTGTAGCATCGCCTTATTGCGTGTATTTGAAATCCCATTAAAAAAATCGCAGAAACTATCTTCCGAACCGCCTCACTTAAACGCAAGATTTGGATCTTTACTGCAAATAATTTTGATTAAAAACATATTGAAATCCACCCTTTGTGCCAACCAGGTTTCTCAAAATCATGTAGGACCTTTTAAAAGAAGAATGAGTTACAAAATCTCTGTGGGTCGCCGACCGCATCTATAGACAATCATTCACGATCAAACTCCTTTCAAATGATCAATCATTCCGTTGACAATCGATCAATGGACGGTATTTACACCGTTTTTTGTTGAACTTACTTTTTAGATCCGTGTGCGACGTGCGTTACTGTACTGCATGCCATGTAATCTATTTTCACTGCCAAAATTCAGTTACCGTTTGGTCTTACTTTGATATTTTTTTATTTATATAGTTGTGCATTGAATACATGTGCGATTGTGCGTACAAAAGTATACCTCGCAATATATTATAATTACAATTCAAGAATATAGCTGAAGGTAACACCGTTTTACCTACACATATTATTTTTAAAAGCATAGATATTTGATTAATTAAGGATCGAAGTATTGCTTCTCATCGTTTTCGACTGGCAAGGTGCCCAAAAGACTGGCAGCTTTACCACGTTGAATGGCAATGCTAATTCTTTGTCAGAAGAACAAATTAGCCCTTTGATCACCTGAAGTCTATCATTTTAATTATTCGTTTTAATGTACCTAGTGTAAAGTAGTTGTAATTTAGCTTTTAATATATAGCGCATACAGCATTTTTTATAAGCTCCAGTCTGCGGAACAATAGTCTTGTCAAACTTGAAACATATTACCTACAGATTTATTTCTTCCGGTGCGGAAATCGGTCCTGCGACTGTGAGCACAAAGGATGATATAAGTTTTGTGCTGAAACTGTTTAGTTATAGATTTAGGAAACAAGATAAAATATGGTATATCGTATATCCTAGAGTGAAATTAACTATTCCATGACAAATGTAACTGCTGTGATAGCCGAGTGGTATGACCGTTGGACTGCCAAGTCAAAGGTCGCTAGTTCAAACCTCGGCACGCACCAAAGACTTTTCAAATTCATGTGCGTACTATAAATTAGGTATCAGTTTCAGTTGCTAAAAACGGAGAAGGAAAACATCGTGAGGAAACCGGTACACCTGAGAGATTGCTCAACGATGTGTAAAGTTATGTCAGAGGCCTACAGGCGGCTTAAACTCTGACACCAGGTTGTTCATCAGCCATACGATAAGAAGAAGAATAAAACATATAGACGCTTTCTTAAGACTTGCAAAGTACAAAACCTTCTAGATTAAACTTACAAGTAACAGCGAAAACGTGGTTATGAATTCTCGTTCTATCTCTCTATGAAGCTCCTTGCAATGGGACTGTAACGAACCGATATAATATATTATATGAATCTATACAGAAGTGCGACAGATGACAACCATTTGTACTACATCTCGTGTCCTCATTGAACACAATCCCGGCCCAAAGCTGTGACGTATACGTAGGTACATGTTCATTCATACCTATGCCTTTTGCGTTACTACACATATTATACATTTTATATTTGTACTTAAACAAGCCACTTTAATTCTATAGTACGCCTTAAACAGAAGTCAATATTATTTTATAATAAATTAAATAGGTTTATCTATCAGTGCCCCAATCTAAATCTTCCAGAATTTAAATTCAAAATTTAAGGCACTTTATAAACTCATAGCTCAGCCGCATTCGAGAAAAAAATAAGCCTCAAATGATCATAAAGTCTGACAAAGAAAACATAAAAGTCGTCTGCAGCAAAAACTGGCATTGAAAATTCGAAATCCGAAATATTTAAAAAAAGTATTGGAATAAGAAAAAAAATTCTTAGGATTAATTTCTACAACTTAAATCATTGCAGTCATTGTATTTGATGTAGGAACGTTTAAAAAGTGCATAATCAGGGCTTGCCAAAAGGCATCTTGCCAGAATCCTGTAGTGATAAATCTCGAAGGCCTCCATTGAATAGAGACTCGTGCGAATTATTAACGCCCCATTAGTCTTCGCCGAACGTCTTTATTTGTACAGAGATATCTTATTGAAATGCCTATCTGTTACTCACAAAATTATAAGGGGCTTATCGGCACAGTAAGCCAAGTTTGCCTTCGTAAATCAATTTAGACACAGTCCTTTGTGGTATTTTGAGCATAGCAAATGCATCTGGAATAATAAGTTGGCTTATATAACCTTTCGAACATAGAATGAGCTGATCTACGAAATTGATAATAACGAGAGCTAGTCATTGTTGTGTACGTCACCAAACAGACTCACAAAGAGTAGGTACCTATTACTGGCATCATTATCTCGTAAACCTCTGACAACTCGCCCACGATAAACTTCTTAGAGGTTTGTTAAGAAAAATTATGTACCCACAACAATAAATGTACGAACATTTAAAGAAATAACTTTGTGTTATTTTTTTATATTATATTTTTGTATGGGTGTAAAAATCTAAAACTGGTTAACCGTGGTAATAGATAAAAAGTGAGGAAATATTATTATTATATATAAAATATATAATATATATAGGTAATAAATATATATAAATTATAAATTTTTTTACTGACAAACATAAAACGATCAGAATTTTCATTTCTATTTGAAACTCTGGCTCCTGAACTATGTAGGTGAGACCTGTATTCAACTATTCACCAATCAATGTGTTTACCCGTATTGGAACTTACAATTTAAATAGGTACAATAAAAAAATAATAATTCTATAATACCTACTTACTTCATTAAAAGTTTCACAAATATTTCATCAACAGGATAAATTAATAGAACTACTCGTATATTGCCAATAGCACTGTTTCGATCAGTTACACTTATGAACCCAACCAACAGTAGACTTAGCTTGTCGTCTATTATTAATATAAATCTTAATTTATAAATCATGACATTAAACCCTTATTAAATTAAACCCTAATTAAATATAAAAACTTGCATACACATATTCACACAAACACACACACACAAATAATAATAAGTATGTACATTCCCAGGCTACAAATGGCGTATTTTACAAATATATGAATAGATCATTATTATATACCTTTTTTATTATTTGTTTTGTTTACAGTGCAGCCATTCCTCTTCATTCAATGTTCTTCTTCTCGTGTCAGCATATTATGAACTCTAGGAATAGCTTCTCTAATCATGCCTGTATTCCGATTCTGTTATGAATACACAAATAAGGTCAAAAAACAAATATCAAAACATAATTATATACAAACAGCTTACACACTCACTTTTTGACCAACGTCCAAGTAAGCCGATTACAACTTCTATAACGATAAATGGTATGCTATGGTCTTTATTGGAACATTTATAAATGGGTAAACTGAATAGCTCTTTCTATTTGAATATCAATACTATTATTACAATTATTTTACTGTAGTTAGAGCACAAAGGCAAATAATTAGTGGAAATGAAATTATAGTTAACATTACCTGTGTGATATTTAAGCAGCAACGTTGTTATCAAATTTACAGTTATTTCGGGCAAACAGGTATAACGAACTGAATAAACAAACATTATGAGACGATTTTTAGAATATACTAAAGCAGTGAGCAATCATTTCATCATTCAGGAAGATGGGCAGCAGCGTCTTCTGTAACTTCACCACCTATACTGCGATCCCCAAGCCGCTTGCCAAGCGTGGGGATTATGGCAACCTCCTTACCTAAGGGAGAGGCCTTTGTTCAGAAGTGGACGTCTTCTAGCTGATAATGAACTATCATTTCATTAAACTTCTTTGAATGGGTCCTTTGCCCTGCAGTGGGTCAAGGGTTATTATTGTGGTATACGTAATGGTAGGTACCACATGTGTTGACTAACAGTATTCTATTAACGACATCACGATAGCTTTGGTAGAGCCTCGCCACGGATCAGCAAAGGTTGCGTGTTCAAGTCCCTCTCTTGTTCATCATTTTTCATATTTCCTTTGTCAATTTAGAATAATAATACGAGTCCATGTACGTAGGTACATTATAATATAATAACAGCCTATAACTGTCCCACTGCAGGGCAAAGGCTTCTTCTCGTATAGAGAAGGATTGAGCATTGATCACCACGCTAGCTCACTGCGGGTTAGTGATTTCAGATAATTAAATCCAGGTTTCTTCACGATGTTATCCGTCAACGTTAGTCTTTGGAGTCTCAAAATATCTAAGTAAGTATTTATGACATTGAAAAAGTCATTGTTACTTGCCTGGGTTGGAACCTGCCACCTCGTGCATACAAATCCGGTTTGTCAACCACTAGGCCATCATATAAGTATTTTACCTACCACAATATATTACTTTAAACTTAAAAAAAACCTAAAGATATACCTAGTTACCTCACCCCAAATATAAATAGTACTATCAACATCAAAAAGTAAACAAACCACAAACACTACTAATACTTAATACGTCAAATTATAGTCGGTCTGTAGAAACGAGATGCAGCCCATAAATCCCGCCAAATGTTTACTCGAGGGGATCGTAGTAACAGGTTGTAAGGGTATAAAACATTTAATAGCAGATACAACCTACAACAGTACGTAACCAAAATACAACACAACACATAAAATAAAACATCCTAGAGTTCAGTTATTGTAAAAACAATAAGCCTCAACACTCGTATAGTAACTTCAACCAAAACCACAAAACGAGGCATCATTACAAAGGAGATTGGAACAGAAAATATCTATTAAAACGGCGGTCGGTGACCAATAAAACTACAGACGCAAAGCTCCGTGTAATTTTGTTTTATAATAATTGAAAAACAACATTTCGTCTCTTATCAAATGAACAAAAACATTATCGTAACGCGCCCAATGTAATTTGGAATAATGTTTTGTGTAATGGTTCTGTTCAGCAAAGTAGAGAGAGCGCAGTGGGCTTTTTGCCGAATTTCCCACGCCCCGGCCGATATTACAAGCAAAGCAATCCACAAAAAGATAAATTGTGAGTAAATTTATTACAGCAGAGTGCTCTCAGCAGGACAGATTTTCTTAAAGAACACTCAGGTACTTGTTTTTTTATCATGTTTTGTTAATTCATTCCAAATAAAATACATTTAATTTTTCTTTTCCGTCGACAACTTCAGTGTTGCGGCAAGAGTATTTTAAGGTTCTATTCGGCCCTCGTGTTCTTAAAATAAATTAAAATTACAACAATGTTAATTATAATAATATAATGAGCTTTTTATTAAAGAAACGTGGCACAGATATACCGTCATACAATTTATACTCTATCACCATACCCTTTGTATTATAAACTAAGTAGTTAACTTACTAAAAACTTGTTGGGATTCTAATTTTTACAACCCAAATCAACGGGATCAAATAAACATAGTTGTCTTAAATAAAGAACCATAAACAAATAATATTTCGTACAATATAATCAGTAATACCTAATACGAATTTGACAAGACCACCAGCATCATCCGTTGGCATTGCGCATGATTTCTCTCTCTCTATGTCAGTCGATTGGCCATCCCATCTAACCATAACTGAGAGTGGCGGAATAGAGAGTCAGAGGCACGTCCTGTGTGTATGCCTAAACATGTGTACTATATATCTCCTTCGTAATTGACGTGTATCAATTGAGATTGGCAGCCATGGTCGTAATTAGGTCATCACGGCATTAAAAAGTACACACACAAAGAGAAACATGTTTTAAGACGCAGATAAAATAAAGAATAACTAAGCTTTCCTTTGTGTGTACAACTAATTCAAGACAACCAATTAGAGGGGTGAACTGGGGATAACATCAAACCTGTCTGTATTCGTGTGTGTCAGTCAAACGATTCTAAAATCTGGAATTCTCGTCAGCCAACATTACCACATTAATATTGCGGGATGAATCTCCAAAGAGGCGTGTGTAACCTGTCACGACTTTGTGACGTGTCCTTGCGGACTACCGAGTTCTTACCTGACGTTTATACTTATTACATTACAAGCTGGCTTTTGCGATCGATTACTTGGTTAAGGAACAACGACTTACGTTCCTAATTGAAATAAAATGTTGTAGGATATTTGATTATATAATAGGTAATAAGGATAATTTTCCTAAATACATATTCATTATTTAATAGGCCATTATTATGCCCAGATAAGAAGTATAATCGTATAAATATATCATGTAGCTTGAGAAAGGTAGCAGTAGCAGTACATATTACTAGAGTATAGAACACTATAGGAACTTTCACTAATAATCCGACCATGGCATATTTATGCAATTTTAGGTGCATTAACTTTGGCAAAACCCTTTTGAAAGGATTTTCTTCATCAAAATTATTTACAAACACAACCAAACCTGTATGTCTAGTAGGCACCATTTTATGGAATTCCATTTTTGTTTTGACCCTGCTACACACACATACGTACAACCTGCCCCTGCTTTATGCTTCATTCGTCGTGTAGTCGTATAATAGGTTACCCCGACTCTTCCCGTGGGTGACATAAGACTGAACCGAATTTTTACCAGCCACGTACAGGGGACAGGGCATTACGATTGAACAATTAATCTTAATATTACAGTATGTGTAGACTCCTATAATATTTACATTCGTGCTTTATACTTTATGCCTTTAACAGAAGTTTTTTCATGAGACTTAAAAAACTTCTCGATAGCAGTAATAATTTAAGGTACTTTATGGCATGATTAGGATTCAATTTCAGATTCTCACTGTCCAATATTAACCAGCTAAACTCAGCTTTTGACTATACTAACTAGTCGCAATGGTTAAATGAACAAAATAATTACAGAAATCCCGGGCTTAGTACCTTCTTCTTCGTATCAGCATAAGCCTATATCCATGGAATCTCTTCGATGGATATAGGCTTATGCTCATATTGTTATGTAGAGATTGGTTAGTCAACAAAGATGGTAGCAAGGCTGACCGTCCGGGGGGCGCCGGACGTACTTAAATATCGTCACTCGTGCTGGCTCTCTACTTACACCCCATTTTTTATTTAAAACCTAGCGAGTTCGCCAATACTTGTAATGTATTTGATTTTTTAGGTACCATCTAACTAGTTTGAAAATGTGGCTAGAATATAATAATTACGTCATCTCACGTATCGGCGACAAATCAAAACGTAATCTTAAACACAATTTAGCGTTTCCTATCACACGAAGGATATCCAGCGGACATCAATCGCTCCTGTCCTAATAACCGTTTAAATAGCAGAAAGATTTATGGAAAAGCCCAACAAAAGGGCCCTCGATCCGCCTGCGCCGATAAATCTACGCAGAAAATAATACGATCCCCAAGCGATTTGTTCACTGGGACAAAGACTATGTTTCGTCCAATAAAATTAAGGAGCGTTTCATAGCGAAGATCTTGTCACGTCAAGTTGTTTGATCGTTAAGACTCTTTCACTAGTGTTGAGTGTTTGCCTGTAGTTCTAGCTCACTATAATCCTTAAAGTTTTCCCTTTTAAGTCGTTCTTTTGACGTTTTTTACGTTATATAACTAGAAGTGATTCGCGCTAACTGTAATTTAAATTGTCCTGATTTTTGGAGATAAAGGATCGTTAGTTTTACGAAACAAACGAATATCAACCTTCCAAATGGATTCATCATACCGAATGTTCCCTTCAAGTCTATGAAAAACCAAGATTCCATGATAATCTTTCACCATAATTAAGTATATCTACACAATGATTAAGGTAAGTAATCTTACGATTAATGGAAACTACATCAAAAATGTAGTACGTTGAATTCGCATTCGGCCATTCTGACGTAAATTTTGATTAAAAACAATAATGACTCCGCACGTATTTTGAGCGTCGTCTGTATATTAAATGACATTTAAAAATGGCTTCATATCTTGTGCACAGAGCAGGTGGGGAGAAACACATGGGAAATAATTTATTACAAAGGGCGAAACTCCCTCGCCTTTTATTCATATTTAAATGGGGAGTCTCATATTGTAGGTAAGATTCAGTTGATGCGACCTCCTTTTAGCAGTTTTAGACTTTTGTTTTAAAACGGATCTAATAGGTACTAAATGACTGTTAAAATATTATTTAGATTTGAATGTACTAGTTTACATTAAAATATAAATAGTGTAGTGACATCCAAAAATCTATCATTAAAAAACTGAAATGCGAAAAATATAATTAATAGTTAGTATACTATAAACTTTAACAGTTATTTACTCACGTGCACGCAAACTACTAGAATAAATTGGTATTACAACAAAGAACGAGTTTAATAATAGTTGTATTTAAGAGAGACTGCCTCGTTGGTCTAGTGGTTGCTAAGCGCGGCTGCTGAGCACGAAGTCCTGGGTTCGAATCTCGGGTCCGGCAAAGTATTACTGGGTTTTTCAATTAGGTAATTCTCAGTAGCAGCACGGAGTCTGGATTTTTGCCCGGTTGATGGCAATAGGCTCGCCCCCTATTACATTGGGACTTAAAACATAACTGGCGAAATGTGGGTGTACTATATGTACACCTCTGCCTACCCCTTCGGGGAATATAGCCGTGATGTTATGTTATGTTATGTTATTTATTTAAAAGATGCAGTTTCGATTCCAATAAACGAGGCTAAGCTTAATTTGGTAATGTAAACTCTTATTAGATCGCAACATTACAATTTATTAGGTAACGTTCTATACTTCTATATCTACGTTAAAATATATTTATAGACATCTAAATGTCTTCTGCAGACGTATACCTATGTGTATAAAACAGTTTGCTTATTGCTCTCAGCGTTTATAGAATACGTCTCTACAAAGTTTGTCGTATGCGAACTCAACAAAGGTAAACGCACAAAGATCTAAACTGCAAAGAGCCGAGTTAGTGGAGCTGGCGGTTATGGAAATAAAAGTTGCACGTACATACATCTACATAACGGAGATATCTGTTACAAATCGAGCTCCCACTCACAGACGAACGACAAAAGAGCTGAGACCACCTTTTTTATCTTTCTCTTTTCGCTTGGACGAGCCCCGTGAGTGAAGAAAATTATTGCCTCGCAGAAAACCTGTGGAGTCGGAGGAAGGTCAGGAAATAGCACACAAAGACAAAACTGCCGATTGAGGAGATCGCCGAAATAATCACCGCCGACGTCTGATCCCCAGTAATTTATCTTTTAACATTCCTTTTCCATCTTTAGACACTTGTATGACTCAGTTCGAAACCACCATTATTTAAAATGTTAGGTTACACGTAAATAATGAATGAAATCAATGTTTGATATTTGGATATCAGTTTCTCGTTTCGTTAAAGCATCCTATTGTGTTAGATTAAATCTAATCACTCCACTCGTATAACTAGGCCGAAAATTGTTGGATTTTCAATTACACTCCATCACTCGCGTTATTAAATTCAGTGAATGTAGGCAAATATTCGAATGTTGAATGCAAGTAATCAGGAAATTGCCGCAGTCCTAAAATTTATACACTGTATTTAAAATGAAGCTTCAACAGTGGGTACTTACGTAATGGCGTCATAATTAAGTGTGCCCAACGTTTCCCCGGTCGCCTCTAAAAGTAATAATTTCCGTGAGAATAGTGGTGCGGCGGCGACCTAATCATGCCTACATGACCGCGCAGCGATCTCCCCATCTACGTCTCATTAAGGCGCCGTGCTAGCGTGTAGGGTGAAGCGTACGATTCTCGGCAGTTTAGCAGAAAGCCCCAAGTCGTAATTCGTGGCGGCGAAGGCTGCTAACAGACCGACTGGCGGGCATTATTAACGGGCCATTAGCTCTCATTCGACGCTCCCGGGGTTCTGCAAGACGCCACCGCGGCCTACAGACAACTATTCTGAGAGCGGCGAAAATTGTAAATCCGATAATTGTCGACAGTTTAAGTTTGCAAGACAGGTTTTCTTTGACGTTATTTTCATACGAAGTAATAGGTTCTTGTCTAAATATAAACAAGAAATTCAAAGGAATGAATAGAATGGCTTAAAACAAATGAAATCCTTTGACATTTTAGACCGGGCATTTTTCTTTCTATTTGCCGTTGCATGTAAGCTGAATTTCATAGGGTTCTTCACGGTTTTTGCTCGTTCACGGCTATTGTTCATGCAAATACATGTTTTACCTGCATAAAGCTAAAAGTTCATGTTCCTTCTAAAACGTGTTTTTATTATATATTAAAGTTAAAATTAAAGATTGATCCATACATAGAAAGTTGTCGTTTTTCTAAGAACATAATGAATTGAATATTGTTAGGATTGCTGTATTGTATATAATATAGCAAAGAAGCCACACACCACTCGATTTGCCAGAATTGATATTGTGTGACATTTAATGGAATATAACACACTCTCGTACATAATATTATATTACAATACAATTTTACATCATTAAAGTTATATATTGTACCCTCTACAATGAATAATATCACGAAGCATGGTCATAACAAAAGCATCAAGTTAAACTTTCCTGATATACCTATCATTGAGAAGAAAACAAAGACAAATCCCCTTTTAAACTTCCGTAAACATTATTCCACGAACTCCAACCGATTCAATATGCATTTCATATAAACAATAAAGAGAGACGTACACATTTCCGTCGCAAAACAATTTTACTTCAAATAATATTTGTTCGCTGGCAAACTATCTGGCAGTCAACAGTAGTTCATGGCACACCGGCGGCTATATTCTGTAACTGCACTAACTTTTATGCAAATACAGAGTGTAACGCAGAAGCACATCCCACCTGGGAGCCGCGCTCAACTCCACAGCACGCCCTCCACTCACTAATTAACGACCAAAGTTTTAACAACAATACCTAAAGCCATGCCTCATTAGAGATTGTGCTTATATGAAAAATTAAACGTGATCCGAACTAGTTTACTTCTTCGGGAAATAATTTGATTTGATACATAGGTGGTACTTTTCTTTTAAGCTTGTCTACAGCCTCCCCGAGTGATTTACCTGTCGTTTGATCCTGTCCAGGGCTTTTTGAGCAGTCATTCTCAGATGTGATCTGACTGGCCAGCTCATCTGTACATTTTTAATGCTTAGACCGACACGCAAAGAAAAAGAAGTAAAATCGCAAACGACAAGAGTAATTTTAACGTTAACATACCTCTCATTTGGGCGTGCCAGATTCGTATTAATTATTCCTATTAACATATATGAAAGCCTCGACTGACTTGACTGCCTCGTTGGTCTAGTGGTCGCTAAGCGCGACTGCTGAGCACGAGGTCCTGGGTTCGAATCCCGGGCAGGGCAAAGTGTTATTGGGATTTTCCATTAGGTAATTCTCAGTAGCAGCACGGAGTCTAGATTTGTGCCCGGTTGATGGTAATTGGCTCGCCCCCTATTACATTGGGACCTAAAACATAACCAGCGAAATGTGGGTGTACTATATGTGCACCTTTACCTACCCCTTCGGGGAATACAGGCGTGAAGTTATGTTATGTTATGTTTTATATAATATAAAAGGTATAGGTTTCTTTATAGGCACATAGTAACTACTATTTATGTTGTGATATAATTACTTGAACGGTAAATAACGACATTACAAACCATATAAGCTACACATGTAATAAGGATTAATTACAGAGGTCCTCCCATCTAATTAATCTTCAGCGATTAATATTAAGTAGTGAAGTAGTTCCGCACCTTGAACTCACATCAATGATGAAGATCAGATTAGGGAAATGTTTAATTGTTTGGAGTGCTGCGCTGAGGGTAGCGGGTTCGGTTACACTAAGGCTGGACCAAGTCTAATAGCTTCGTCACTGCATCTGCGTCTTTGTCCGGACGCCACTCGCAAGCAGTCTTGCCTCTTTATCCAGTAACACCCAATAAGACCCCTCTCGGGGTTTTTGGCAATAAAATATACCAACAAACTAATTTTATTATTGGTTTTCTTACTTTGACAATATACAATATAATTATTATATGTGCTTAATTTTTTGGTTTACGATCTAATAAGGTATCTACAAATATATATTTATTGTATTGGCACATAAAGAGAAAACAAGCGAAAATTAGAACTCGATTCAAATTCTATGTTTTTATAAGACACAACCAATTATAACACAGCAATACATTAACAATACATTGTCATGTAATTTGGTTAAACAGTCCACAGTAGGTACATAGGCAATCTAAATCACATAACGAGGTACCCCGTACGGGAACAACCCAATTTACTAGTGTACAAGTTTATTTGGGTAACTGTCCTCTGGGTATTATAATAAATGGGAGGACAAATTCTCGACCTTTCCGTTCTATTGAAATGTTATTAAGTCAACCAAACGGAAACTTTAATTAGCAACCAAATATAATTTTATACAAACATAATTGAAGTGACGTCTACATAAAAATGGGATATCGGTTCCATTTTACTTTGGGCAGCTTTTAATCAACACGCGTAATTTAATAAATATAATTGGTTGTATAATATTATTATGTTGATTTTGGTTTAAATGTCTTCCAATGCAATTTTGGAGAACGTCTGGATATTCTTTACACTAGCGTATTATTATGGACAAGTTGCTACAGCATACCTAAGACTTTGTGTTTGAAATATTCTAATTTCAATTGATGTTGTGTTAATTTCACTAAAGTATGTAAAACTTGTTTTTATTTAGCAAGGTATTTTTTTTTGTTCTTGTTCGAATTTAAAACACGTTCGTCTTTTTTGCGTAAATCATAGACGTAATGTTTTGTGCCAGAACAAAATCAATAAACAGGCTTTACAGACATTTTTGGTACGTAAAAGACAGCGTCGAAAATTAAAAGGTCTACTTTTAATTCATTATTTACTAGTAGGTTCAAAGCGCTGTCTACGAGGATTCTCAACAAACTTCATGCCTACTTTCGAGTTTTATTTCTATATAAATATATTCGTTTTCGTCGAAACGTTCCTCCCGAGATGTCTCAGAAGAGTCGGCACGAAATAATGCGCTTCTACGTACTACGTTCTGCGCGCTACTCTATTAGATACACCAATACTTGTCGTCATCAAATTTCACGCCAGCGTCAGTATTGATAAGAAAACCGTTTGCTCTGTTCATATACAACATATAAATGTGTTTCAAGGAATTCTATATCTAGTGTACATACATAGATATATATACAAAACATTTCGTCTGCATTCTCCGAAATATTAGACAGAGGTGTATATATAGCACACTCACATTTCGCCAGTTATGTTTAGGTCCGAATGTAATAGAAGCAAGGCACAAATCCAGACTTTGTGTTGCTACCAAAGAACTACCAAATTAAAACCCCAGTACCGCTTTACCCAACCCGGGATTCCAATCCAACTTGTTGAGCAGTCATGCTCAGTGGCCACTAGACCAACAAGGCAGTATTTAGTGTAACTTGAGTAAATTCCAGGAACAGAAGAGGTTACCATCTTATGTGGGTGTCATGGCAACCACATAACAATGTCATGGCAGCTACATAATAATGTCATGGCAACCACATAATAATGTCATGGCAACCACATAATAATGTCATCGCTTGTTTCCTTTACGATTGAAAGTTGTAAGTTAAAGATTTTAAACCATTGTATAGTTACGAAAATGCATACACGAATGAGACAAACCAATGAAAAACAACAATATATATAATACACCACCTATTAGATTTTACTCGAACACACTACAAGACCACTAAACATAGGCTTTCAGGGAGCAGATTGATGCTTTTGTCACTACGTTGGGACGGCAGGCTGGTAATAACGTAGTTACTGCGCTTGTTGTACGAACACACCTTCCGCAGCCTACATACAACGATGCTCAATCCACTATAATATAAACCTGGTTAGCGGCCGATCACATTAGCCCTCTTACCATGAACCCTTAAAACACGACAGATTACGATTTGTCTAATGCGGCGTCTCGCTCCACATCGTAAACTATCCTGGTGTAAGAGTTCATGGTAAGGGGGCAGTACTCCAAACTGACCGACAAACTTTCTAAATTCACTCGTTTGAGTTAGTTACCGCTATTAATCAATTCGAATTGGAACATAATATTTGCTTAAAATAATTGCGATTCAAATTTCCTTTTATGCCTACACCGCGTATTATTTGTAGACTCGTGGATCGTATTAAAATGGTTAATTAGTGTTCTTACAAATAATCTGATGCCTTATAAATATCGTATACGCAATTACGTACAAAATACCTAGGATAATAATACAGGCTTATTGTCGGTTCTGTTTATACGTAGGTATATCCTCAGTCAATGCATTATGAACGAGTCTGAAATGAGCATTCCCTTTAATCCGGCTTACGGCTCTATTAAAGACGGAAGAAAACAAGGGATCAGAATTAAAGAAAAGATTAGTAATTCCCCGTCCGGAGACGCCGTAGTGAAGTGGCGCAAACAATAAATCTTTGGCCGTTTTCTTCCGGCTGGCCGCTGCAAAAACGGCCACGCGTAATTAATTACCTCACTTGGGCGGTCAGCTTTGGATTCCAATCCCTGCTTTCGACTTTTTTTGGCTTACACTAAACTGTGGATGGGTAATTGATTTGGTCTTAGCTGCCAACAGTATAAACCGTGTGTCAATCAAGTTTATTTGAGGTGAGCTTTCGGAATAATGTGGTAAATGATTGTCAGGTCATTGAAGCAAGTATTGAGCTCTTTTGACGAGGATTGTAGACGTAGAATTACTTGTAGACTAAACTGTTATACAAAAACAGTGTTAAATCATCATGCGAAATCTAAACATGATTGATTAAGCGCGGATGGTAATCGATTACCAAAGTATTTATATATTTATTTTAACTCGAAGTGCAACAAATAAACCACGCAAAAAAACAGTTTCCACATAGATTTCCTTATTTTGCAAGCGTACAAAGTTATCAATCATGCATTATAATAAAACGCATCTTAATAGATCATACTTATAACTAAGTGCACAATACCCAAACAAAACTCCTGAGCAACGCAAGCTCGAGCTCACCAGTTTATTAATTTCCATCAAACCGTTAAAGAAAAACGTGTTTCTCTACAAATTACTCTTCGGAGAAGCATCTGATAGCCAGACACAAAAAAAATTAAAACATCGTTGAAGTTGGAGATCTCAGTAATGATCTGCAGTGAGGATCGCTTTGAAATTGTTTTCGTTTTCGCTTGCTTCCAAGGAAGCTTTCGACTTAGCGATGAACAGAGGAATACGCGTTTATCTCTCGGTGCTTCGAATAAGCTGCCTCACTGTTTGACATAACTTTGTTTTAGATCGCTGCCTATGTTTACTTTAATTGGCACGTATTGGTTTAATGTGTGTTTGTTGCTGCCGGTTTTTCAAAGTATATTTTAAACTATATTTTTCTTCTTTTTTGCTGTCTTCGGAGGAATATGGCTAATAATGGAATGGTGAGTTATATGAATACACACAAACCTTAGCTAGGTATATAAAAAACTATGTGGTTCGTCGTTGAAGACTAATCATCATCAGCCAGAACACGTCTACTGTTGAACAAAGACCTCCCCTTTGGAGCAGGGGGTTGCCATAATCCCCACGCTTGGCAAGCGGCTTGGGAATCACAGTAGTGGTAGTGAAATTACAAAAGACGCTGCTGCCCATCTTCTAGATTTCCTACGCGTCTTACGACATCGCCGGGAGGAATGGGGGTGGTTAATTCTAGGCCGGATACCACTCGGCAAGATAGACTATTAGTCATAGCAAAATTTCTGAGAGCAAGCCCGGTTCTGATCACCAAGTACGAATAATATATAACTCCGGATGCTGTTTGCAAGCTGTCAACATAATATTGCGTTCATTTTGTGCATTTGTTCGTATTCACGGTTGAGCGTTGTATACTGGAATAATAGAGAAAGAACAAGCTTAAAAATACAAGACCCTTGTTTGTTAAATATCACATACACATTTGTAATTTGTACACATATTACATGAAATATTGTTTGTTTATACATAACATCACGCCTGTATTCCCCGAAGGGGTAGGCAGAGGTGCTCATACAGTACACCCACATTTCGCCAGTTATGTTTCTAGGTCCCAATGTAATAGGGGGCGAGCCTATTGCCATCAACCGGGCACAAATCCAGACTCCGTGCTGCCACTGAGAATTACCTAATGGAAAAAGCCAGTAACACTTTGCCCGACCCGGGATTCGAACCCAGGACCTCGTGCTCAGCAGTCGCGCTTAGCGACCACTAGACCAACGAAGCAGTCAGTGTTTGTTTATACGATTGTTTCAATCAGACCATAGCTGTAAAACTTGTGTCATAGTAATAGAAAGGGTATATGCTATCTTATTCCCGGCAATTGTTACGAAAAATAAGTTGCGGCCGCAAGAAAATCCATGAGCGAAAACACTTTTCTGGAATATTTATTCTCAATGTAAAATCATCATTCTCGCATTAACGTTCTAACTCGTGTTAACTATAACAGATAGCTACCTGAACGTATTCCTAATTATGAGTAGATTAGTTTACTCAAATTACAGTATAACAGTATTTCTCACGAGTAACTAAGGCTAGAGAGAACGAGAACAAACAAGCATATACAAACAATTCACAACCAATTCTCAAGTTTATCATTCTAAATAACTAGACTGTACACGTGTTCATTATCTTACATGTTATACACATTTAACATGTAACAATATAGTATATTGTTTTGTGTATAGTACCTTTATACGAGGGTCAAACTGAAAGTTCTTAGAACTGGCCACTTATAAACAATATAATAAAAAAATAATTCTAAAATTTGAAAATAGAACTCTTTGCCAATATTACTGAGTATATATTTCATTAATTTGTCATTTGTTTTACGATTTGGCGGCAAATTGAAAATTGTCTGTGTCACGTCAACATGAATTTAACACGAGAAAATTTTCGTGCAATGATTTTTTATGACTTTCGATGTCATTTAAGTCAACAAGAAAGTTATGATAGACTACGATTGGCCTTTCACGATGAAGCCCCATCTCGTGCGACAGTTTACAACTGGTTTAATGAGTTTAAACGTGGTCGCACTAATCTCACTGATGATTTACGTGAGGGACGGCCTTCTACGGCGACGACTGAAGATAACATCTGTGTTGTGCGGCGTATGATAGAGACTGACAAAAGAGTGACCTATCAGCAGATTCGGACAAGCTTAGGCATCGGTATGAGTCAAGTGCACAAAATCCTCCACGAACATTTAGCAGTCAGGAAGCTTTGCGCCCGGTGGATACCTCATAATTTGACTGAGGCTCAAAAACTCCATCGTGTGGATTGGTGCCGTAAAATGATTGAAAGATTTAACGGAGGTGACTCAAATGCTGTGTTCGACATACTAACAGGTGACGAAAGCTGGATTTACTGTTATGATCCTGAAACCAAAAGACAATCTGCTCAGTGGGTGTTTCCTTTCGAGAGGTTGCCAACTAAAGTGAAGAGAGATCGAAGTGCGGGAAAAAAAATGGTGGCCTCGTTCTTTGGAAGGATAGGTCATTTCGCAACAATTGTGTTAGAGGATCAAAAAACAGTTTCTGCAGAATGGTACACTACCAATTGTTTGCCACTTGTCTTGGAAAAAGTTCGAGAGAAACGACCTCGCAGTAGGATCCTCCTTCACCACGACAACGCCTCGTCGCACACCGCTAAGCGAACGATCGACTATTTGGCGACATCAAACGTTGAATTACTGGGTCACCCGCCGTATAGCCCCGACCTCGCCCCTTGTGATTTTTATTTATTTCCAAAAATTAAAGAAAAACTTAAAGGAAAGCGGTTTATGAATGCTGAAGAAGCGGTGGCTGCGTATCGCGATGCCATTGAAGAGAACCCTAAAGACGAGTGGGCAAAGTGCTTTTCCCAGTGGTTCCATCGCATGCAGCGGTGTATTGACGTGAATGGACAATATTTTGAAAAGATATAATAAAACTAATAACTGGCTAATGTAATCAGTTTTTGATTTTCTAAGAACTTTCAGTTTGACCCTCGTAGAGTGGTATCTGGCCCAGAATTGACCACCCCCTTTCCTCCAGTGGGTGTCGTAAGAGGCGACCAAGGAAAAACCCAAAAGATGAGCAGCGTCTTCTATAACTTCACTACCAATACTGCGATCCCTAAGCCGCTTGCAAAGAGTAGGGACCCCACGCTGGCACCCCCCCCCCCCCCCTTCCTACCTAAGGGGAAAGCCTTTGTTCAATAGTGGATGTCTTCCGGCTGATGATGATATATGTAGGTATACAAATACGAGTTCATTAGTTTGTGCTACAGAGGTGTTCATAAAACCTGAACAAATAGATAACTTCAGTGAATACAGTACCTACCTAAGTGAAAAAGAGTCGTGAGCGCTTTGCAGTTCTAAATAAAATAAGTCATTTAGAGCGATATGATTGGAGGATGCAAAATGAATACAAACCTTTAGCAACCAAGCAATGATTTAAATTGTGATATGAGTGCCAGGGTTCTCTCGTTTTACATTAACTGGAATAATTGCAACATATACGAAGAGTTAAAAGTTAGATAATAATATGTATTGATCGAAAGTTCGATTTATCTGTTTCACAACGTGCGCCAACCCTAACATTACGAGATATCTAAAACATAAGGCATGATATACACCGAGCCGGACGGGGAGCACAAAGGTCGCCACTATATCACCCGCTTTAAATCTCAACAGGTGCCCAATTAATATTTAAATCGTACCTACCACTTTATTATTACTGCACCTGTGAGTTCATCGTCTTATTAAATTGGAATCATTGTACCGAATAGAATAGAGCCAGCTATATTATTTTATTATGATCCCAAGTGATTTAGATAAGCATTAATCTGAATTACGTTTAATAGAAATATTATGTTCTAGATTTAGCCTCGCTATATCTTAACTTATGATGAGTGGTTAGTAAATGTTTCTGAATAAAGCAGAACACTGCTTACCGCTTTCGGTGTTACAGACAGCAAATATCGTGGATTATTCCAACTGCTATGTATAACAACTTATTTCATAGAATTATGTACCTAAAAGAAAGTTAATGTACCAAATCAAAGTCTCTTCTTCAGTACAACACATCGAATACATAGTTTAATATTCCGTAAAACATTACTCCGATAACGCCACAGGCTAATCGGCGCTAAATTCTGTGCGCCCCACTGAGACCTGCGCATTATTCAATTGAAAAACAATATCAGTATCTCGGAGCCATCAGACAGGCATGTTTACACCGACAGAACAAACATTTGTACCTCGAAGGGTGACATCGCACACAATGTACACCAACTCGCCTCGGGCTGATTGTCGGCTAATTCTTCGCGCTCCAGTGGCGGTTGTACATCGCAATAAATTCATCGCATTCAGACGACCTACCCGACTGAAAGAGCTCCGATAAAACCGAGATGACTTGCCCTCCGACACATTTTTTTACTTGGAAAACAATGTTCGAGACCTCAGAGGTATTAAGACGGTGAGACATTGATAGGTATTGTCTTCATTGAATATTTCATTACTTCCTGCCTTTAAGAGCAGCTAGCTGTATAAAATATGTCGGTTGCTTCTTCGATCAGTCTTATTTTTAAATAGATTATATTTGAAGATAGGAGCGTATTTTGGTTAGTACAAGAACATTTATATCAACAGATAGGTATAGGCGTGCGTTTCTTGTAAGCGCACTCTTCAAAGAGATTTTCACATGTCCTTCAACTTTACTGTTATCAACTGATAGATATTTCATATAAGTTACAGAAGTCTCTTAAACACAATTTCAAAGAAAACTATACAATCCTTCACTTTCTCTTACCAACAATAGAAAGCAATCATACCTGTTTAACATAGAAACCATAAACTAGATAAATTTCTACGAATGTTGAATGATCTTCTACTCACGGCTTCGTGTTTTGAGGTCATTGACTTCATCAAAAGGTCTTTGAAAAGCGGGTTACATTACGTATTTATTGAGGCAGCTAGATATTGCAGGCATACCTCGACCTTTACCTTAATTGAATCTTGATCCAAAATGCTGAAAAGTTCCGCAATCGTTATTTCTTTTAACCTAATTCAAGTCTTTGTATTTTATCTACTCACAATTTTCGCAAGAGATTGCTGATTGCAATGAAACTGTCTAATCTACTACTCGTTTAGAACCAATCAAAATGTATTCGATATTTCTTACTTTTATTAGATCACAACATATTATCTAAACCAAACTATTATACAACATGGCCCTCCTCATGGTGATAACAATTATCCTTTGACACACATATACCATTGAGTGACAGTAAACCACTTTACCATCCTTGTTCTAATTCCAAATGCATGTAGAGCTTGACTGTGTCGATTGCGGCCAGTTAGAGCAATCAATTGTTTTAGCAGACATTGACGTAATGTTTCAGCCACCGACATTATGCTAACACACGTCCGTCTCTGTCCAATTTAGGGAGCCGATTGATGAAGTGACTGCATTCATCACAGCTTAGCTTTAGTTTGACATTGGTTATTATTAATTGTTTTGACAATAACGTACAGATTAATACAACCTGCATTAGCATGAGTGAATAAATAATATTGTTAAAGGGTTAGTGGTTTACTCGTTTATTTAATTAACAATGTTACCACAAATAAAATAGGAATTAATGTAACAGATGCTACACAGATTACGCGAATCAATTGAAACTTCAACGAAATGATTTTGAATGGTGCTAGCGGGTCACCTGGTAATTTCGTTTTTACCAAAATTTAAATAAATTAAAAGCTCATTACCTTGATTACAACTATTAATACACGTGAGTCACATTTTTATATAATTCTAGTAGCGACAACTGGTTATTAAAAAAGTACTATAATTCTGAACGTCAAAACGTCAAAACTCATCAATCAAAAATGTTAAGGCCAAAAAAAGAAATTTCATTGAAATAACGTCTAAAACTATTTTGCTAGAGGTTAATGTATTTTGAATACTCTAAAAACGCCAATTATCACTTAAAAAACAGTGTTACTACGTGAACATTAAACCGATTAACAACAGCGTTAAAACCAATGATCCTTTGTTAAATTAAATAAATATAACAAACAAAAAGCATTGAGTCCATTGCTCCACGTTTCGATAGCAGCCATTTTCGAAAACCTAAAGCTCGCTTCAATTTTATTTTCACGCCTGCAGTTCGTAGATACGATGAAACTTTCATCGGAGGCTTTCACTAGACGCGAGAGCGAAACATAAATTGTGGACGGACGGCCCGCAGCCCATGTCTTTATTTTTCAAAAACAATGCACGTATGTCCATGTTTTTTCCGAATGTAACGGTGTCTTTTAGTCGGGCTTATGTAAATTAATTCAAGGGAGTAGATTAGCTGTTGTATTTTTGAGATTAAACATTGCGTTCGTGTGAGGGTTTCAGCTGAAACATGTAAAGTCCAATGTCATCATTTCCATGGTACTAAGGGGTGTTAATTGTTCAGGAATTTAAACTCCCGACACCACCCCTCGAGCCCCCGTCTCGCCAGGCATACCACCCTAGATGGAAGATCACCCTTTGTCGCTGATGAAATACCACATCTTGCAAACAAGCGGTAGTAAATTACTAACTAAGTAGTCCTTATTATTCCATTAGATTTAAGTTGGTAAACCTGTTTTTCTTTGTATTGGAAGCAATTTCTAAACGGACTATAACGTTAATAAATATCACTAGGAACAAAGAGTTCTTGTTGTGTACACCCTTCTATGTATAATAAATTTAACATATTCTCGGAAAAGTGTAATAACAATACCAGCCTATAACGACCTACTGCAGAGCAAAGGCCTCTTCTCTAAAGAATGAACGAGTATTGATCACCCCTTTTGATCAATGCAAGTTAGTGATTTCAGATTATTTAATTCAGGTTTATTTAATAATTACTATTTTTTTATTTAAATCATATCTATAATTTAATTAAAATCTAAAGGTGTGTCCAGATCTCTCCACTCAGATCTCTCTGAACAGCTCGGCTTGCAGCTCGCGAGCTACGCACACCACACCTTTAGATCTCACAAATTTATAACCTATACATCTTCAAATATTTTGAAGATGTATAGGTTATAAATTACCAAAAACACTGGATGTAAATGTGGAAGTAACCCTTGATATGAAATTCCATAATTACTACCGAAAGTTTACATTTCGGTTACCCAGAAAGAAATACTTTTCCCATCAGAACCCAAAACACATCCACCAATAAGGAAATCACACTCATTTTATCGGAGATGGAACACTCGTAATTGGCGAAAGCTCAGAAATAGGGAAAACGTAGCGCCACACCGATATCAACGGATTAATTGAAAATTCGATTACCAAAACACAATATTACAAGTAAATTAAGTGGTTTACTTATTTGGTATCATATTACTGATGTACCAACGTTAAGCTTGTTGGAAGAGAGCACAATGACCGATGGCGAGGAGTCGAGGACAATAGAAGACTAGTCTGAATTTGAGCTTCTTACACAAAACCTACGATAAAGCCTATATCAGTACCTACTTATCTAATCAAGTGAACGAGTCTTGTGAATGGAACCTAAATGAAAGGTTTGTGCGGGTCACGTGATCGATATTTCGAGTCATCGATACTATTTTTGTAAACTAAGTGGAGTTGTTATTCATTGCCAAAGTTATTTATTCATCAAATTTAGTTTTATTGGACGGATCTGTTTATTTTCCATTCCGTTAAAATTAATATAATAATGTAAATAGTATAACAACAAGAGGACAGATGGATCGATTACTAAAAACTAAGCAAGGAGCGGAGCGCGGCGCTTAAAAAAATTGCAGACAACATTTTTGTAATAAGGTAAGCTCCAAGCTCTTCGTACCAACTATATATCAATTATATTATATCATCGCTTCTTTGTTACACCGAGTGCGAACCAGTTCCAATAGTATCCTGAACGTGTTGACAGATAGGTGGGATTCACCATTACTGAGGAATTGGATAAGCCTACATACTACTATGTGATTGTGTTTTGTTTTGTTTGTATTTATCTGTGTTTTCTTGTATCACTCATATGGACTTGTCCGAAATAAAGTTTTTATTATTATTTTTATTATAATATAACTGTACATAAACGTTCGCGATCTCAATGTACTTTGCAACAATATCAAGTTGCTTTTAAACGTCACAACCGGTAGTGTATCGCCTTAGGGAATCGCTTCTTTCTTCATAATATTAACTTGCAGCGGACGATGGATAATTTTCTCAAAGATTCCCGTTTTCTCAAGCTTCAAGATAAATAACTTTAGAAAGAAAATTACAAGCCCTATCTGTGCTGTTATTAGACTTGATTTCGGAAGGATGGCTACGTCGATAGAAAATTAAAAATTGAAACAATATGATTAAAACCAGTTTTGTTAAAGGAGATGGCTTTGCTTCGTTAATACCTACTTCCTGGCCTGAGTCTGAGATGTTTAAAAACTTCTTACCTTTTGATGGCCGATGATCCAGTTGATGGCAATAGGCTCGCCCCCTATTACATTGGGACCAAAAAAACATAAGTGGCGATATGTGGGTGTGCTATATGTGCACCTCTGCCTACCCCTTCGGGTAATACAGGTGTGATGTTATGTGTGTGTGTGTAAAAACCTTTTCACACCGAATTTATGTAGATTGCGATTTTATATAGTCCTGATAAAAACCGACCGAATTCTGTCTACTACTAACTTAATATATGCCTAATGCTATGTAATTGGTAATATACACGCTTCTGCATAGTGCATACCCTTCGTAATGACGTGATGATACAATACTCATAAAATCCTTTATACTAGCTACATTATAGCGGTGTAATTTGCTAAAATAAGCTACATTAAAAGGCATCGGCCAAAGATCAGTAATATCATCTTATCGGTCCTGTAACATTGATATCAACATTAGTACCTACCCATGCTGTGCCTCCATTAGGCACTTGTAATGGTACTCTCCGATTTTATCTAGTTGTCGCGATACACCGTAATTACGTTGCTAATGTGTTTTCTGTACATTACAATAGATTGGTACCTATATTATACAGTTATGGTATGAGAGCAAATCTGTTTAAGAACACTCGTTTTTACATTTCTTCGGTCTAATGAAGAGACGGCATTACACTAACATTGATATTTCTATTACAATTGCGATACATTATTAGACTGCCTCATTGGTCTAGTGGTTGCTAAGCGAGACTGCTGAGCACGAGCCCCTGGGTTTCGAATCCCGGGTCGGGCAAAGTGTTACTGGGTTTTTCCATTAACCAATTCTCAGTAGCAGCACGGAGTCTAGATTTGTGCCCTCTGTCTACATCTTCGGTGAATACAGGGGTGATGTTATGTTATGTTAACAACGATACATGAATCTTAACTTTTCCGAGTATAGACTCGGAAAAATTTACAAAAAAAAAGATATTTCCTGCTACAAATAACCTCTTCATAGAATATTTTAGCAAGAAATTCTAATAATAGGAAACAATAACTTCTTGCGATACTACCATATTCCTCTCAGTACCTCAATTCCTATTTACTTTAAATCTACGTAAAAGGCTAGAACGCATAGGTACTCATTTAGTGATTAGAGGATTCGTTTTATTAACAACGCGACAGTATCTACCGTTCTGATAGTTAGTGAGCTATTTAATAAGAACAAAGGATAATGTGGGGTTTCATTCCATTAGGTACCACATTGTTATCAGATTCTTCCAGGACGATCGTATAATCCTCCCGCGAATTTCTACGTATTCAGTTATAAGGATCTAGTACCTACTTACTAAATTAATTACTATAAAATATGTTAGACATTTTTATTTACTTACAGCTGTCATCACAGGTAATTTAACCTAGTCCATACTTCCATATCCCTTCTTATAATATTAATATACTTGTGTTTTAAAAGACCTGCTATATCTGTTACGCTTTCACGACTAAACCGCTGGAAGGATTTTGATGAAATTTGACACGTAGAAAGTTTAAGACCACTAACACAGCGAAGCCGCTGGCAACAGCTAGTACAAACTAAAACAAACATAACAATCAATGAGCATTTCCTACTAACTAACAGATATTATGCAATATGCGGCCAGTGAGAATTCATTCATAGTATAGGTGAATAAATTAGTTTACTGCGACTCCTATTGAGCGTACAAAGAGCACGTGTAATAGGCGTGCTGCTTGAATGGGAGGTTGGTGCGCGCGGTGCCGGTAGCCGCTGCGGTCGCCGCCGCCGCCCCACGTAGCCCTTAGTGTCACATATTAGTACTAATACAAGTTAACGAACTTCTACACCAAAAAAAACAAACTAAATAAACGGCAGGTCATTTAAAACACAAGAATACTTCTCTTAGAGAATATTTCATCGTAAAACACAATATTGCTTACCATCAGGCGAATTGTGGGTAAGTGCTTACCTATGTAGTGTAGAAAAATGTCAATATTAAAGTTAAGTACCACGTACAAGCTGTAAAAAATATTGTCTCAATATAAAATCCCTATTTTTCTGGCTATATTTAATGCCTTAAGTATACATTAAATACATCCCCAACTACCCATAAATACCAAACCCGATTGAAATTATCTCGGATACTTTCATTCTATTACGTCATAAATCAGATTACTATATCGCGGGTCAAGCGGCCGCGAATAGCCATTGAATAATGTCACGTCAACTAAAATAACAGCAGTAAAACGGTAGTATCCTTGATGTCGATTCCTTGGGCAATATCGTATGTAACGGTCAATGAAATTGAAAGATATGATCGCCAAATTTATCAGTGACCCGATGATATAACGTATTACCCGCAGAATTTCACGGGCGAATACCGCCCCGAGCAGAATAACGTTTGCTTAAGAATTGGTACTTACGTAAACACGATTTTGTTTACAGAAAAATGAAGATAAAATGGAATTTCTGTTGGGGAATATGACGCGTCATGGCTTGAAGGGTCATCATGGGTGTTTGTTGTCACCTACCTGTTTGATAGGTAGGTAACAAGAGGGAAAATTATACATAACTTTCTCGATCCAAAATCGTATTGAACTTGTCCTTACCGAGGACATCGACTCATCTCATCACATCTCAATTTGCCCTATATAATATGACATCAAACTAGAAAGAAAGATAGGCGAAAGTGTAAGAATATTTGTTACTTCTTCACGTGCAAACGTTGGACAAATTTTGCTAAAATTTGCTACGTTCAATCCGAAAAATGCAGCGGGTAACACCACGGGGCCCAGCCAATAATCAATTAATTAAGATATATTATAGAAGGAAAATTGGAAGCGGAAGGCTGAAGATCGAGCTCAGTGCCATAGGAGAGGCCTACGTCCAGCAGTGAAATAAGATAGGCTGACGATGTTGATAAAATCACCAAATTATGTACTAGTGACTTGCCTACTTCCTTCGAGAAGTAAAAAACTTGGTTGAAGGATGAATGTTAAAGCTAGAATTATAATATGTTGCATTGAGAATAGAAGTTACCCGTCCAATACAAACATAAATTGCCTTCAAACACACACGTGTTACATTGGCTCCACGTTATCGATATCCGGTTCCCATATAAAACTCTTTATCTTTGTACCGTGTATATCATAAGTGAGGTAGAAACCGCGATACTGGGACAGTTTACCTTAGATAATGACTTATCGATCGATGCAGCTTATAACTGCGACAGACACTAATTCTGACTCCATGCTATTTATATTTTATGTTATACGACATATTTTTTTACAGTCTTGTGTGGTAATGAGCATAGAATGTCTTTATGTAAGATTTTTAAATAGTTGTACAAGTTTCTGAAATAAACCTTTTTATTTATTTATTTTATTTTTGTGTAATTTACTTATGCAAAATTGAAGTTTATTATACCTAGTAGGCGCATTAACTGTTATAAAGATGTCAAACCAAACTTAGGTACACACGTCAAAAACATCATAATTATCATAATATATAATTATGACGATCTAATTGGTACAGTAGTTAGGATCGATTCCCGCACGGAACCAAAATTTGTGCGGTCCGCAGATGGTTGTGCCAAAGTGTATGTAATATTATTAGAAACGCTACAGGAGAAATTACTAGTGTGGGACGACGTTTTTTTGTTAAATAAAAAGATAACTAAACATTTTCAGTCTTTTATTTTTGTCAAAGATGAAATACGAAACTTTAATTAAACATTACTAAAGCGTATAAAACACAAAATGTAAAGTATTTCGTATCATCTCTTAAATAAAACTGTAGTAAAAACTGCAACTTTCAAGTGGACATACTTTTGCATATGACTTTTAACACACTTTGGTTCCAGACGACGTCGGTATTTAGTCCTTCAGATCACCATGGCTACCATAAAAGCTTTCTATGTTCTTTAAATTTTAAAATTATCCTTAATGGTCTTTTTTTGTTTTTTATGTTCATATACGCAAAGGTAGACAGATGGAATTGCCAAGTGGTATCCGGCCTAAAATTGTCCTCCCCTTTTCCTCCCGTGGGTGTCGTAAGAGGCGACTAAGGGAAAATCCAGAAGATGGGTAGCAGCGTCTTCTGTAACTTTACAAAGACTGCGCTTGCCAAGCGTGAGGATCCTATGTTCAACAGTGGAGGTGTTCCGGCTGATGATGAAGACAGATCGCCTTTCTAACGTCAGCAACTGGAATTTATATTGATACGGTGAAAGTCCCAATATTATTAACATCATTAAACAGACGAAATCTTGCAGCGTGGTAAGAAACCAATCAATATACGAGGCTGCATTTCGTAGGTAAGTACTAGCAGACAGTACTCGCCGCAACGAACCAAGTGAGACGTGAAATTCGGCACTTAGAATTTACGATGCCGCCACACCGCCTTATAGGTACCCTGACCTTTGCTTTATTTTATATCATGTGTATTGCAAAATGGACGACCATTTTTGTGGAAAAACTGCTGTAAAACAAGCAGTCTATTTTGCATACAGTTGTGACAGAATGAATTTCGTATACCGTATACGTTATTTTGAATGCTTATAATTGTTAAGTATATCGTTGTCTCATCGCCTTGTTCAGATAAAGCTTAATATCAGAGGCCCTTCTATGAAGTATCGCAAACTGCAAGACGAGAGCCATGTTTTTTAGTGGAATGTTCTATATTAACCTTCCCAAAAGCACTTCTAAAATAAAATATCTGCTAACGACACCCACGGGAGATAAGATGGTAGTGTATTCTAAGCCGGAGACCACACGGCATACATAGTTACCCTTAACAAACCCTGGCAAGAGTTTCAAGCACATTTCTGACTTTCATTTTCACCTACCTATTCTTACGGAGAAGGAAACGCTTAAAATGGGAGCTACAAACTTGATCACCGACCTTCAAGAACGTTCAGCGTACCCTGGGCGGTCAACCTTGCTATACTCCTTGTTAAATATCGACTAACGAATCTTTACATCACTACACGACATGTTCCATTCAACAATTAGCTCATGCTCAATAGGACGAAAAAACAATCAACGATCCTCGATGCCCAAAACCTGTTGCAACTTATATTGCGTTTTGCATGGCACATTTTCAATACAATTTGGTTTAAAATGTTTCAAGCCTATGCTATTTTGAACGTTTGTGGATGATATTCGAGTTTATTTTGTACACGTAACTTGTTTGAAAGCGGATCTTATAAAAACGACGCTTTTGAAAACATTACCTAAATTGGTGTTTGGTGGTTAAACCCACACAAATATTCGCAGAATAAAAATACCCTCACGCATTTTTATTCTAGCGCATAAATGAATAGTGCGATTTTACATATTCAAGGCATTTTTATTTCAAATATCATTTTTATCTTTCTCTTCTAATTGAAAAAGTTATCTTTTGTAGTTAGTCTTTACTGCGAATGACATGAGGAATAAAAAAGATAACGGTAAAAGACTGTGATCTAGAGGATCTAAATAAAGGATTTTTATTTACAGTAACGAAGAAGAATTGTATGCTGTATCAGCCACAAGATAAAGAATAATGTATTTTATATGAAACCAATCCCGAAACATGGTTATAAAGTAATATTGACCAAACGCTTACCGCCATTAGGCATACAACATATCGTAGTCGATTTTGAAATAGCAGACCATTTATTATCAAAACTTCAAAAGGCGGTAATCAAATGATTTATTTTACGAACACAATAGTAGAAAATACTGCAATACTATCAGGATAGTTTTTACAATAACAATGTAGCCTAACCAGATTTGGAAAAACAATATAAATACCAGTTACTAGCCACTTACGTCTCTATCTTATTTTCATAATTTACCATAGTTTGTGAGCAAGAAGAAAACTACCTATTAATTTCCTGTTTGTCTGGTTGGTCATCATCATCAGCTGGAAGACGTCCACTGTTGAACAAAGGCCTCCTCCTTAGAACGCCACAATGAACAACTTATTTGCATCTACCGGTTGCCCGCAACTCGGACAATCTGGTTGGTAACACATTTCAATACAAGAGTATATTTATTGTGTTTGTGGACCAAAATAGTAACCGACAGGCAGTTCCATGCTGGAACTCATTTAGGGTCAGATTTTCCTATAAACATTATTTTATGCTAACAAATCTTAATGAACTCAACTTAGTTACGACATAAAATAATTTATAAACAATTAAAATGAAACGCATAATCTTTTTCATTACAGTCATGATGTACCAAAATATATTAATTACAATTTTAAATATCAGCATATACGAATAATTTTTAATTCTACAAGTACAAACAATACTCTAAAAAATGTTTCAACCCTGTACCACCCACCGAAAATTTTAATACACTGTCAAAATGTTTCGTCGAAGCAGATTAATTAAACTATAGCTTTATTCGGCTGAGCTCGCCTGTTCCCCGCGATAAAGGCTATTTGTTAGTCGCAAGGTGAGCCTGATTATTACGAGCATCTTATTAGCACGCCTCTCGGTATTGTATGACCCACCGACACTAGCCCCCGAGCCACCTTAATTATTCCCAGTTTTTCTCAAATAACCTCCCAGCGACCGCTAGACGCATTAAAGTTTGGATTTCGTTATTATTATAAGATGCTTTACGTATAAAAACAAAATATTTATTGAATTGACGTTCTCTTGTATTGGTCTCGGTCTCGTAGGTTATTTTCAGCACATATTCGTAAAGTATCTCTGAATTCTAAGCGACAGAACGACAGCAAAAATGATTTCATAAACTTGAATATTGTACCTAGGCACCTTTAGACTTTGTAGCAGGGTTTATTACAGCTTTAAATAAGTATTTCAAAGATATATTCCACCCAGCAATACACCGCTAACAACATTTTTTACGAACCTGTATCAAGTCAAGGCTTAAAAATGAAAAAATCTTTATTGGTATTTTCGATGCTGCAGTTAACAAACGCTATAAAATTTTCATAGGTGACTCCTATGAAACATAAATTGTGGGTGTTAATACACTCGGGACGGGGACGTTCTCGAGCTCGCACGAGAGGCACTAAGGAAGATTTGTTACAACTTTACTGTGATAACGTTTGGACAAAAGCTTGGCTTCCTATATTTTTGACCGTGTTTCTACTTGTTTAAATTAACCGCGATACCTTAGTAACTAAGATTAATAGAGATATAGGCACCTACTTCTTGTTCTTGACCTTTTCCTGTTTTGTTAACGAATAAGGTACAGAAAGTATGCTTGAGTCCCATCTCCTAATCCCTACTAATATTATAAACGCGAAAGTTTGTAAGTATGGATGGATGTTTGTTACTCTGTCACATAAAAACTACTGAATTTCATAAGGAGGTAGCTGCCACCCTGGATTAATACATAGGCTACTTTTTATCCCGAAAAAATGTAGCGGGTAACACCGCGGGGCGCAGCTAGTTATTTATAAATATTGATAGGTTGAACCACCATTGTTAAAATGTCGGTTTCAAGAGACAGTCAATTTGTTCCTGGAATATAGTTATAACTATTTTTTGCACATTTTAATGCTTGTATATTTAACCAACTTATTCCGTTATGTAAAGAAACATTAAAGTTTTAATTTTTGCAGCGACTACACGACTGGACTTCTATGCTGCAGGTTCGTTTCTCGGATACTATAACATAAATTTATAACCAGGTTATGTTTACTTTTAGGCATCAGGAGGTATTCACAAACCGCTAAACCAAGATCCGAACACATAAATAAGATACCTAGGTACTTGAATTATTCATAGAAATTAGGATTGGATTCTAAGACCTCTATACAACTGCAAACGTCAAAAATCACACAGGCGCCTACATAAATAAATGACACACGAATATTTTAGTACGTTATTAAGATAAGGGGAGAGGCTAGCTCAGTTGGTAAGCGTACGGTACGTCTCCCATAATTCTAACGCTTGGATTTGTTGCATGGAACATACATTCTTTATTAAAATGTATAACGCCTCGTTGATTTACTGTTAGATTCGCCTGCATTGCTGCAACCAGTATCTCCGCCGTATTTATATGTCGCATTATCGCACATATATCATTCTATTGTGCAGTGTATGCGCAATATCCAAAGAAAATAACAAGCGAACTCAACAACTTAATTATAAATGGAACGATAGTTTGAAATAAATTACGATAATTGCCAGCACTTATACAATATAAAGATTATAAACCATCTCCTTAAATTACCCACAAGCAATCCAAAAAATATACCCACCTACCAAAGATACACGCTTTCACGTAAGAAAATAAATGATAATATTATCGTTTGCAGTAAAAATCACATTAAACAGACAAATAGCGATAAAGCACGTCATTTAGATAGGGGAATGGATACAAATGTAAATAAATCTCGCGCTCGCCATAAATAACTGGGCCTACGCAGACAACCCCGGCTGTTAATGTTATATCGTGTGCACCTCTTGACCATTACTTTAATATTTCATGCTAGTCTATACCTAGTAAAACCAACTAAGAATTTGGACTAATCTGTTTCGTTATGGTTTTACTATGTAGGTACCTTTTTATTTTCGAGTTCTATAAAACCATGCCGGATGACATCAACTACGCCTTTCATATAGGTATAGGCAGATGTTATACATCTACATTTCGCCAGTTTATAAGTGGTCCTTTCCTGTGTACCTAAAGGGTCGAGCCTATTACCATTAACCAGGCAGACACACATCATCAAATTGCCCTTTTGGCTAATGGTATATCCTCCATAAAGTACCTATTTAAATTTAAGTATACAAGAACATAACCTCCATACGCAATACATACGGCAAAAAGCAATAGCTGATGTGCCTACCTATATAACCACCACAATGTCATTCACAATAAAATACCATGAATGCACGTACGTTTTCTCAAAGTACGTAACAAATTACCTACAATATATCGTATGTAGGTAAGTCGCATTTAAATAAACCTATCTCAAACTCAAAACGCTTATTTAAAACGAGTTTATCTAGGTAAATACCATGTTGGAATAAACTTGTTTCGTTCTTTTTTTATCTTCGACCAGAAACAAGTTATTGCCTTTGTTCATTTTTCGAACGATCCTAGTTTGGAACACCGGCAGTTCTTTGCGGTCTAAGTTTGTTGTGACCGCTACGATAAGTTTTGTGAGTTAACTTTAAATAAATTCGCAAGGTGAATATTAACATGCATGAAGGTCCTCAACCACACGAGCGAAATGAATTATTATTACTTTGAAAACATAGGTAGAAGGTACATGATTATGTAGGCATATTTCTGTCCATCGTACTCCATTTTACATTAACAATAGTAAAACCGCTGCCAACTTTATAACACCCTTATATGCTTGGATACACGGAAGCCTTACCTTTCATTCCATGAAGCTTTGTATAGAAGGATGTCCGGTAGAGATAAGATCTCGACTGAATTTTGTCCCTTTTATTCTAGCGAGTATGAAAACGGTATGTAGACAGGATGGCTGTGCTTCAGGCTTCAGCATTATCTCCTGTTGTTGCTGCCAACTAATCGTAACTACGTACTTAGTCTGTATGTTTGAAAATATACCCATAATCATTGAAATTAGTTTGGTGAATATGATACTATGTTTATATTTATAATTTATTACAAATCTAAATGAACTATGTAATTTACAAGTTAGGTACATGAAAACGGGGGTTTGCATTGTAATCGTGAGATTTTAAGACCATTGCACCAATAAAACATCATATAAAAATCCAATAAGGATCATAATTTATTTAAAAAATGATATATTACACTTTACAATTGACCGAACTCGTGTTAATGTGGCTGATCTCCCATAATATTCGATAATTTAAAATTTCGAGTATCACAGTTCTTTTTTAAATGTAATGATGCTATATTTTCGATAAAAACATCCAAAATAAAACTATACTTTGGTATGTGTCCACAATATCGTGTACACGGTTCCGAACCATGACGTAAGCGTATTGTATAAATACGTAATGATAATTTATTATCACCCTCGTTGATGTTAATAAAACATTTAAAATTCCACTGGAGTCAATAATGACAATACTAAAATTTTATATAAATGTCTTTATTAAATTCATTGGGTTAATAAACTGTATGATAATTCCAGGATACATTATACTAGTAATAATATTTATTTAATATCTATCTCTGTTAGGTTCACCCAGCCACATTAACAGTCGTAATGACCGATGCATAAAAGCATCCTACACATACATTCCATTGGTAATAACTATAACATTCTAATAATATGTACAACTTTATTTACAACTTCGAAACCCACGATTTTACTGCCACTTTGAATAAGACACATTTGTGATAATAAATCAAATTTTATATTGCTTCATATACATGTTATGTGTAAGACACACAATATCAAAATGACAGGAAAATAGTTAGTTTTGGCCGACACATACATTCACGGTTCTTGGTCTAACAAACTTTGTTACATTCAATCAGCAAGACATGGCTGTAATGCATGAGTTCACATAAAATGCGTTACAATGTTTATGAAAATATGATGAGACATTCTGTTTATAAATACTGAAATGTTTTCTACTATGATAATATTACAGGGTAGTTATTAAGATTCATTCAGATTGATAATTTCTCGGTTTTCCTACAAACAAAAATGTATCTTTGCATACGACATGCAATTAACTTATTGCTCTACAGTGACGTCACACTATCGAGCATGTGAGATCATTAACATCGCATCTCGTGTTATTAACTGTACACCGACGACAATATGACTATTTATCAGGCGGAATCGCAATACAAATCACGAATATGATTATACGATAGAGTAACAATCAGAATATCCACGAGGAGTAGACTGGCTTGGTACCATTAAATTAACAATAATCAGAAACTAATATAACAGCACATGCTTGTGTCCACTGACCTAATGGTCTAAGTTTTTCAGATACCATCGAACTAAGTTTCAAACTTCGATAAACAGCAAATGTGGCCACTCAATAGTTCACATCAATATGTCCACCCCACTTGCACTCATTTACTAGCTGTGGTTATTAGCATTACTGTACATCACCGAGTTGTTAACTCTCTTCATACAAAGTGAGGTACTGCTTCCGTTTCGCTCAAGTCCCACTAAAAAGTCTTCTAAAAGCTTAGCTAGAGCTTTCCGTTTGAACCTTAACGATTCGTTTATAACATCGCGTACCACTTCCTTTTTAACGTCCACACCACCTTTTAATTGTTTTAAATATTCGAACAGTTTCGTGTAATCTGAAACAAAAAAGTGTAATTAGAACTATATCCTATAAAATAATTCTCAAAGTTTAATAATTATTTCCTTAATTTATACATATTTCTTATACATTACATTTTTAAATAATATATCCATATAAAAATACAATATTTAAAAATATAAAATATAGGACCCAACCAGCAGCAGGAACAGGGTCCAAGCTACCGGTGGTTAGGGCTCCAGAGAGAGGAACCTCCTCACAATGCGTGCTTATTATTATACTTAAAAACTATAATCATTATTTACATTTTTGGCCAAGCCTGAACATCCTAATCCAATGGGATAACATGAGGATTTTACAGGGTAATCACATAATAATGTAGGAAATTATCTGTGTCTGTTACCTCGGCCAGGCCGTCGGACCGCGCGGTACACTTCCGCACGCACTTCGAGGTTGTGCTTCCTGATGTCAGCGATCTCTTTACGCGTCAGTTGAGGCGGCATTGTTAACTGCAATATTTCTTTATCGTTCTGGAACACAGGTCATTATATTAGTCATGTATATTCTAATGTCAGATCATGTAGCGCAAATTATTGTGACTGCCTTTTCTATTAGTGCTGTAATTATAATTTATAAATTTATTCATAAATAACATCTATACATACATAACATCACGCCTGTATTCCCCGAAGGGGTAGGCAGAGGTGCACTATATGTGCACCCACATTTCGCCAGTTATGTTTTTTAGGTCCCAATGTAATAGGGGTAATACATAACAAAGAAGTCGTAAGGTATTTTGTAGGAGTATAAGAAATAACAGCACCGAATTTACAAAATATTCGTTATAATACTCTTATTTTTAAAACATCTTAGCGTTATATATTTGCTAAACAGCATTTTCTACTGCGTCATAAATTACACGTATTAAGGCAGTAAGCCAACCAAATTAATATGAGCCACCTTTCGTTTCCTCTTTCTTGAGCGAGCATTCGAGTTGTTTTCAGCGGCAACACCCTGTAGGATGGCGTTGATCTGCAGTTCCTGCGAGTCGTGCAGCACGAGCGCGGGCGGCGCGGGAGGCGCGGCGGGCGCGGGGGGCGCGGGCGCGGGCGGGGGCGCGGCGGGCGGCGCGGCCGGCGGGGAGCCCGGCGGGGACGGGGAGCGCGCCATCTTACTGCCCATCGTCGTGTACGCGTCTAAGCAAATAAATTCGTATTAATTATAATTCTGTTTACGGCCAGTTATATTTAAGAATTTTAAGTCCTTTCCGAGTGTCTTTCTTAATTACATGATGGTAATTAATCGATGTATTGAATTTTTTTAATCTCTAAAAATATTTTAGGTGTATTTTTTTTTTCAGATTTAAACTCGCGGTCCTCAGGCAACTGACCTCCGTTGAGAAAGGGTTTGACGACGGGCGGCAGGTTGGAGGGCGCCACGGCCGGCGGCGGGACGGGCGGCGCCGGGCTGGCCGGGACGCTCGCCGGGCCGCTCGCCGAGCCGCTCGTGGGAATGCTGGCCGGAATGGTGGCTGGACCGCCCGAGTCCATGTTCGGTGGTTCCTGAAAATATAACAATTATAATGTTAGTATATTTTAGTTTACAATATCGCTCGCTAGATGAACTTGTCAGTTATTGTGATAAATTAAATATCAGTTTGACTCGAACGCTGAAGAAATAGAATTCCTTTTACGTAGGTTACGTAGGAGATTGAAACTATAAAGCTGAACTATATTATGGATTTTGATATTTCATAATATTATATAAATCTGAAATTCGAGTCTTTTTGGGTTGAACGATTCGGCATTAAATAACCATTTTAATAATTTTAATAAATATTTCTGTTGAACAATACGTACTTCAGGCGGACGTCCGGAAGGCAAGTCCGAGGGCACGGGCGCAAGCGGCGAGGTAGGGCGGCGCGGCGGCGCCGGGGAGTGCGGCGAGTGCGGCGCCAGCGGGGAGAGCGGGGACAGCGGGGAGTGCGGGGCCAGCGGAGCCAGCGGGGACAGCGGCGCGAGCGGGGACGCGGGCGCCGGGGGCGAGGGCGAGGGAGGCTCGCGCGGCGAGGGCGGCGCGGGCTCGGCGCGCTCGCTGGGCCGGCGGGCCACCACGTGCGGCGGCAGCGGGCCGGCGCGGCGCTTGGGGGGCGCGGCCCGCGGGCTGTCGGCGCCGCGCTTGCCGCCCGCGCCGCCGCCGCCGCCGCGCACCGCACCCACCGGGTCCATGTCGGCCTCGTCCACCATCATGCGCTGCAAATATTACAGAGTATTCATTACTCATGGTGAATTGTGATCTCTATTCCACATAATATGTACATCATTCTTAAAAATACTTTTCCGAAAACATATAAAAAGGTGGAAATTAAAGTAGTTCTATGGTTTTTATCGCGGTTTCTTTCGAATTCATTACTGTATCATGGTCACTGACTGACGTGTTAACCATCTAATTGTTTCTATGGCCACAGATATCCGTAATCAGTACAAATATGTAGACAATATATAAATAATACCAAAAAAAGGATCATACATATTCGGTTACATCGGTACATGTGTAATGTACCTTGTCTATCTTGAAGGGATTGCCGAACATGTGTTGTCGTACGGGCTGCGACTCGATCTCCCGCAGCTGCGGCGTCATCCGCTTCAGATACTCCTGGTAGTTGCCCATCTGGGCGACCGGCATGGAGTGGACGCTGTCCTCGTCAACCAGCCGGGTATGCGCTAAAGATGGTTGCAGGAAGTTCGCGCGCATTCGTACCACCTACAAAAATAGATCACAATACTATAAGACCACATAGTTATTCTTTATCGTATCGTAAAAAACGTAACATAATATCACGCCTGTATTCCCAGAAGGGGTAGGCAGAGATGCACATACAGTACACCTAAATTTCGTATAAGACATAAATAAATCTAGTTTTAAGGATATTAATGAAATTTATTTTAATAACTATTTAATCTGACCTGACTGCTGTTTTTCGTCAAATCTACCATATCATTTTCTTTTACCATAATTTATTTTTGTTTAGCGTTAAAAAGATTCGCACACCATACATTATACACACGAATGCAACTATTGTTACTTTCGCGTGTATAATGCATGGAATGGTTAATGCTTGTAAATAATACGAGCGGTGAATGGCAAACAGCATCTCTACGTAAGTTATTCTTTCACAGTACATAATAAATTACATCAATAATGACTCGCATACCACTGTCTTATTAGAATACAATGTGGTAATGGAAAACAAAAAATGTTGTATGTTAAGTAGATATGGTATGTTGTTTGGCAACCTGCCAAGACAAAATATAAATAAAAGTATTTATGTTCTTCTACATGAGGTTAGTGTATTTTCTACAGCATGTAGTATAGCTTATGCCACTCAAAGATCTTCAATAAATTAATTATGGGTAGGCAGATTTTGACACCCACATTAAGGCGTATCGTGTTACCCAGTAAGTGGAGGCCAAAACCAATATAAAATTAGTACAATATATACAAAAGCGCTACTTCACACAATCACTATAATAAAGACTTCAAATAATCTGCACTGCTCTTAGTTTACATACAGAAAATGGATGATAATGATGTCACAATTTGCCTTATAAATAAACCTGTCACTGGTTGTTGACATTCAATTGAAATAATTAATAGAAATCTAATCAGAATCCTACTTGTATAAGCTCACCTGATCTAAAAGGTCTCTCCGCTGTATGTCAAAGGGGTTCCTATAGGTGTGTGCTTGTGTCTTGTGCCGGCCGCGCGACAGTCCCACGACGAACCCGCCGAACTCGTTAAGCTGGTCCCGGAGCGCCAGGAACTTGTCTTGGAGACACGGGTGCGTCGTCAGATCCTTGCGTAACGCCGACCGAGGCATCACACGCACACTCTCTGCAGCCTGCAATATGAATCAGTTTAATTATTTATTTGTACAATATGTTTAAAAAAAAATCATACCTTACAATATGTGTACATAACATTGTTCAGAAATTATTATATACTTATTAAATACACATTACACAACAATATAATATGTAATGGTATATTGCGCATGATGAATATTTATTGCAACTCCTTTTCATTACAAGTACTTATTTGTAATGCACAATGAGGAATAAGTTCAATTAGTAATGAATAATTAATCTTATAAGATTCTGCATAGCATTTATAATATGTATAAAAGTTACCTTCAATTTGTAATACGGATTTATTTACCTTTTGAGTATTATTACTGGAAGATTTATTTATGACGTCTGCACACAGCTTTTCGAATTCTACCTTAGCTTGGTTTTTCAGTCTTTTCAAATAGTTTAAAACAGAGAAACTGAGCGAATTGTCTTGAGAATCGGGTATCAAGCTTTGAAGTAGTTGAGGCGATGCACCCATCTTGGTCAATGCTCTGCGAAGAGGCTGAAACACAAAGAACAGATAATTAATATAACAAACATGGTATATGTAATAAATAAATCACTTTTTATTCCATAAACAGTTTAGCAACAGATGTGCTTGCTCAGATTAATAAATAGTTGAACCATAATCTGACGACGTGGCAGAACATTTGATATAAGGGAACTTACCGCAACATAATAAGACGGCATTCTGTCGAGGTAATGTTGGAACGCTAGCTTCCACTCAGCGGTGGGTTTGCAGCGGTGCACTTTAAACAGGTCATCCAGAAGAGGCAGCAACATCGGGTAGTTGTAAGGCAGCACAAACAAGTTGACGCATGTCAAGTTCGTAGATGCTTTCAAGTAGCCAAATGGGTGGTTTATTTCTGAATTTTTGCACCCACTGTTGGCGACGAAGACCTGGAAATTAATAATAGAATAATTAAATCTATTGTTTTTAGTTATTAAACTCCTAAAAATAAATTATACTGTTACTGCTAGCCCATTATAATGTCATTCTATTTTACGATTATATTGACCTACTGTCACGCACTTCGCACCACATTTTATTACTAACATTGACCACGATTTCGCAAAAATAATAAAATAGTGTCCTAAATGAAGAAAGATAGTTATCATTTAAAACATAGTTTTCGTCATCGTAATCCATAAAGCATAGTTTTATTTCAATGTCTAATATTCGCGTAAGTGATAGAAATAATTATTATCGTTATTTGACTGCACGTCTTCTATAATACATAAATAATTAATACTGAATTAATGATGAATGTGTCATCACACAAGTCGCGGGGAATATTGTGTGTCATCAAAATCCCCAAGGAGGATTGGTTTCATTATCTATAAGTAAGATTAATATAAATATGAAAAGCACATTGAATATACATAATAAATTACCTCATTATGTTCTCAATGAATTATTTAATAGTTTGAAGTAATTGCCTTTATCTATTTTATTAGTGAAGTGTAATATAATAGCTGGTTTACATGCAAGAGCAACCTACGTGAAACATTATTCAAATTGGAATTTATTAGATTATCTGATACGAAATATTTGTTTACTAAGCAAAGTGCATAAATGTACAGTCAAAAAGTTACAATAATATATGAATGAAATGGGTTTATCTAACTTTATCTGTTGTCGTGCTAAAAGATGTTATCATATCACAACTTTCATACTGTAGATTTAAGAGATAGTAAATTTACAATTAAATTCTGATTACTATTTAAAACATTACTTCTGTTCCTAACACTGGGCAGCAGCATCGAAATATTAAAAACAATCTCTCCCCCCCCCCCCCCTTAATTCGTAGATAAAAAAAACAGTGAAATATACATACACATACCTGCCAACAGACAGTGGGCTGCTTCCTGGCCAATATGAACTGCGTCAAGGGACTCGGCTCCAGTTCATACTTGTCAAAAGGCAGGTTGTCGATCACCATGGGCTCCTGGCTCGAGCACGTGAACTTCACGACGGGGTGTGCAGAACGAGGTGGCTGTAAATTGAAAAGTATTTTATTGTTATTACGTCTTATATAAGTATTAATTAAAATTAAAATAATTTTAACATCAAATTTATTCTTTTGATAAAAATTGTCTGACAGATAAATCAGCCCTCATTTGACGTTAGTTCTTATCTAACAGTTACTAAAAAAGATTCCACCAGTTATTTTATCTGCGAGGATAATGTAACTGTGGCTTTTTCAGGATTATTATTAGCCTATGTACTTCTTTAAGGTACAAATTGTTTAACCTTGATGTAGTAAAAAGAAGAAAGAAAGGATGGCCTTAAAGTCAATTAACAATAATTCGACAGACTAGTTAATACCCAGTTTTACTGCAATAATTTGAATAGGAAATTGATAGCAATTTACTATTCAAATTATTGCAACTACAATCTTTATGTTATAACATAACATAACATCACGCCTGTATTCCCCGAAAGGGTAGGCAGAGGTGCACATGTAGTACACCCACATTTCGCCAGTTATGTTTTAGGTCCCAATGTAATAGGGGGCGAGCCTATTGCCATCATCCGGGCACAAATCCAGACTCCGTGCTGCTACTGAGAATTACTTAATGGAAAAACCCAATAACACTTTGCCCGACCCGGGATTTGAACCCAGGACCTCGTGCTCAGCAGTCGCGCTTAACGACCACTAGACCAACGAGGCAGTCTTTATGTTATAGTATATTAAAATTGATAAGAACCTCTGATAAAGGATAGTAAACTTTATTGAAACCCGGCAGTATAAAGCAAATATATCTACCGTCAGGTACCGACCTCAAAATGCAAGGTAGAAAAAGATTTCGCTAACAAAACATCCTCATGAAAATAACGTTGAAGCCATCTCTGTGGTTTACAGCTTTTATGTGTTAATTTTTAAGCAAGCATGAATAGTGGTCGGATTATAACGTGATGTAAGTTCCCAATCGAACAGCTGATATTTGACTAGCTGTAATGGTCATGGTATACAATTATATGGGTATCGAATGGGAACCACCTGTTAGATTTCGATTAAAAATTCATCCATACATGGATCCTAGCAATGTTAATTTTTCATTCTTAAATGCTGTTATACAGGTAGGATAAAAGTGCAGACACTTATATTATTAAATAAAAATAAAAAACTTTGACATCAGTTGACTATTCATTCACCACCTAAACGGGTGGACTGATAAAGATGTAATTTTATGAGTGAAATATTTCGGGTTTGGAAACACAATTGGACCCGGTAAATAGCACTGCTTAGGCGTCTGCCGGGTCCGTTTGTATGATACAAATGTTCTTAATGTTGGATTATGTTAGTTACAAGACATATCTACCATAACACATACCAATGTTTGCGCGTTGGGGTCCGATCGGAAGGACTCCGGTATAGGCCAGAAGCCGACAGCGAAGCCCTTCTGCGCGACCGTCCGCGGCACGTAGATGAGGCGCCGGCACGAGTGCCACGCCTGCGGAGCGCTCGGGCCTTGGTTCTGGGTTTGGTACTGCCCACTGCTCCAACGCTGGAAGTAGTGTTCGAAAAAATCAATAATCACACACAACAGATACGCTATTTTGTAATAAATACTATTTTCGTTTAATAGATAAATGAATGAATGAAATGAATGAATTTAATTACCATTGATAATACTATGTCATTTAAAGCGCGGCAATTTTACAAAGGCATATAATAAGGGCTTTCTCTCAGTTGCATACCCTAATGATAAAATTACCATTTTTAATTATTAACCAATAAAAGAAAATTATTTTTCATCATCTTAGGTTCACTTTGAGTCATATTTTTTTAAACAAGTATATTATACTAATACCGGGTTAAGCTAACATACGACCAAGTGTACTAACTAATCATGCATACCTACAAAAAGTTAGTGAAATGTTGCAATGTATCTAACGGTTTCGAAACCGTCACGATATCGTCATAAAAGATTACAATGAGGCGTTGGGCTTTACACCCATAGATTGCGTCACAAAGCACTTACTTATCACTGAACTATCGCAAGCAGTGACGTAGATTAATGCACAATTTCTAAACCTTGAGAACATGTGAAGACTATAAAAAGGACTGTTTGTTTGTATTCCAAAAACGGTATAATATTTTCAATTGCTTAAGTCAAGTGCCATGCATGCATAAATGATCTTTTTATACAAAATTAACCGTTAATATTACTTTTGCGTTAATTCATAGACTCTTACAAACATTACACATACATATCTTCTTCACAAGCTCACCGACAGTTCATGAAAAAATATCGAAAAATACATATTAATAAAAATATCCTACATAATAACATAACTCACTCCATTCCTCTCTCCGTCGCCATCTATTTCTTTATCAGGTTCGTGGTTGGCATCGTCCCCTGGTTCGGTACCATCCCTGTTGTTAGCGCCGTCGATCGGCGGGGGATCGGGGCCGATCTTCTCGAAGTTGATCACCACGCCGCTCTGAACTTTTTGCACCAAACTGTCGATACACTGCATCAACATACGGTGAGACGTGATGCAGTACGAACGACCTGAAAATTAAATATTACTTATATTAATTCCAGCAAATAAAATGTAAATACTATTATCACTTAAATTAAGTCTACAAAGCAATCATCGGTAGATGCAAATGGCAAGTTGTAGTTCATTGTGGCGTTCTAAAGGAGGCCTTTGTTCAACAGTAGACGTCTTCCGGCTGATGATGATGATGATGATTAAATCTAGCGTTTATCATTGTGCAACTCGACCAAGACAGACCCCCTAAATCAGTAAGATATTTTATATCCATTTCATAACTTTTACTTCTGCAAAACCTAGTGACTAAATCTCCTCTATGAAAGTCTGAGTAAGCCGTAATCTATTGGAAGCTTAGATACTTAAAGATTTACATTATAAGTACGAATTTAAGTAACAAATAAAAACCTTATTTAAAACTTAAAGCATAGTGAATCTATCTAAAGGGTAGTACCTAACATTTATAGTAGATTACTTCACCGTAAATCGCTTTAATGAAATAGATGGTTTAAGTTAATGATGACAAACGTGTTAAGGATAATCGAGCGACCAGTACCAAATATACAATAAAACCAACAAACGAGGAAATTTATTTCATATGTCTAAAGCTGTGTACAATCTTTGGTAAAATCAAATATAATGAATGTAATTTGTTGCATTATTCAGGGTAATTTATTCATAAGTGTAAGCTAGATTTATTAATATATACATATTAAAAACGTTAACAAAACCCAACGTTGGCACTTAATAATTAAAAGTAATTTATATAGCAGTATTATATCTATATACATCTACCTTGACACTAAATGAACAGCACAAAAACTAGTCAGACTGGTTTTCTAAAGGGCTTACTATCCTCTGTTAATATGAAATTTCTACATCCGTTAAGACTGCTTGGAGTTTATTATTATTTCGTTAAATGCTCGTGAGTCTAAATGGCCGCTATATAGAAATATCTACATATTTATATTACAAAGATAACTTTATGTTTTAGAGGGTTGCCTCATAGCAGCACGGCATCTTCCGTAATTCTAATTCCGACTTATGAGATGCAGCAGAGTGTAAGAACGTAAGGCAATTGCCGCTATTTATCAGTAATAGCTATATTTATCAACTATCTCTAATAGCTCAATTTTGGCACAAAGTAAATACTTTTCCAGGTATAACTTTCTTACTGCGCCAACATAAAAGACTTTTAAAACGTAACGTCATACTAATGTTAGTATTTACCCATTTTCGTCTTTGTATGAAGTATGAGTAGGTATCCCAAATAAATATTTAAAATGTTCACCTTTCATGACCACAATTAAATTAGCCAGTTAGTCTTTAACAGAAACTGTACTCATCAAGGGCAAACGATCAAATCACAAAATCCTCAAACATTTTAAATTTTTACAGTCGTATCATGAAAAAAAAACTAGGTATTACTAATTATAATAACATAAATATTGCTTACCGCCAGTAACTTCACACATCGCGTCGATAGGAGATGAGTCTGAAGGCACGAGGCCAGTGTCCCTCTCGACTGCTGGTGTGCCCGCTAGCCTCAGCACCAATGAAAATAGTCTTTGGTCCCACCGGAACGGCTCGCGGGTCAGCTCAGAGCCAGGGATTGGGCAGTTCATAGGTAGATTGAACTGTAAAATACATTGTGTTTATGATCACAAATATCTTTTAAAGCATTTATATACCTCGACGACCACAGTAACGCATTACTCAGTGGTCGAGCTGAGGGTTCGTTTATCGGACGAACCAAATTGATAACACTGGGAGTTTTAGGGTTTTGAACAAAGATGCAACAATTTCAGGACATCTAACTAGCTGTTACTAAGTATCGACAATTGACCAAGTATTTTAAGGCGCTGCGCAAACGTGGACACTTTTTTGTCTTTTGTTAAATCCAAGCTGCAAATGAATATTTGATTTCTGTATAACCAGTATAGTCATAGCCACTCCGTGCGCAGACATAAGTCACCGCTACAGGACACACGGTTTACTACTACGGTTTATTAACAAAAAGTGTCAACGTTTGTGAAGCTGCTTAATAAAAATCATACATTATTATAGCCAGGAAAACGAATCGCAAAAAGGCTACAGCTCATGAAGGCACGATGAGGGAAATAGGCTCGCGTGTAACGTGGAGCTTTAGTATGTGAGTGGCTACTGTACTGTAGGAACACCTTGTTAATGCCTACGTCTTTGGGGATTTCAGGTGTCATTGCATGTATGCACATTATTTATAGGCCACTAACATTACTATTGACACCTTAAAATATAAATAATCTTTAAAAATATTGGTAATTCGTTTGACACGACATTCATAAGAAACATTTATCGGTGAAATTTAAATAAAGCATGCGTGACCTCCATACCGCTAAGAAGCGAGCTACGGTAATACATGCTATCCCGTGCCTATGACGGAAGCTATTTGTGACTGTGATCATAACAATATTGTTATAATATTAAAATGTCTTAATAACATAATAGCCAGACACTTAATAATTTAAGAAGAAAATAAATCAGAATTTATTGATACAGTATGAACAAACTTAACTTTCAATCTTGTAAATCTGTTTCGGAAACCGCCAGACTACATCCTTATTTCTCAGCTCATCATAAGTCTAAACCTATTGCCATAGAACGAGCCCACATTAGGTGAGCATTTTTAGACTCGCTTATCCAGCAAAGAAAATAGTACTCTTCATCACTCATACGGAAATATTAACTGATTAATAAGTACAGCGAAAAAGAAACAAAATAAACAACCATTACAAGTTGATGCAATAATTTATTTTTACTTTCGTTGACCCTCATACAGGAATCAGATGCTTCATTACGTTCCATAAGATGAATAAATTATTATTATGCTCTTTTTGTCCCACGTTCCCCGACTAATAATTAAGAAGGTACGTACTGTGAAAGTAGCTCGGCAGTTATCATGTTTATTCATAATTGATTCAATGTAATAGGGGCGATCTCGTTTTAAATTTAAAACTTGAGCTGTTTTCTATTAAAATCTAACGTAAACACTCGCATCCCCGAAGGTGTAGACAGTGCCATGATGTCACACTCGATATTGTGTGTACCACATTTCACTGAATGAATAGACGCTGTAATAACAGTAAGGATCTAACCCAGTACACCACAACCACCAGTAATTGGCACTTGGGACCACTGGACCAATTACTTTGTTATGTATTATTACATAATTAGCACTGTGATTTTACGATGAGCACATCTTATATGTATTTTTTTTTTTATTAACACTAGGTTCGCGATTCTGATAGAACAAGAGCTAATTAGTTTAACTGGCAAATTTGAGTATTCTTAATTTATAGAATAACTGAAGTAATATGAGACCAATTCGTGTAAGTATAACAACGCTTTAATTGCTAAACAGGCACAGTGCAAACACGATACATTTAGTATAAGTGCCAGCGAAAACCGTGAGCTCGCACACGCGATTATTTTTGCACTGTCAGTGTTTTCCTAACTATAATATAATGCAGCTGAATCGCGATTCGGGAACTAGACCGGTAGGTATTACTTTAGAAAATTCAGAAGTTATAGGCATTATACTGGTTGCTGTAATGATAATGGTTGTTCAATCTTGGATATGTATTTCCGGGTGAAACTCTCGAGAACGATATGTTTAGTAAAGGAAAAAAATCACCGATTCTTTTAAAAATAGCTTATCGGAGATACTGAAAATGCTACTTCATATTGGCTTTTGTAACTAGTGCTGTCACAAAAATGCCCGAAAAGCAAATCATCAGTATCTATTCGCGTTGTGTGCGCCAGACCTTAGCCAAAATGTATGTATGATCACATAAAATATTTACGACGCAAATAAGTAGGTTACCTTAAAAAGATTTCATTGTTTCAACCCACAACCGACGCGATACAATTAGCTATCAACACAATTATTTAATAATAAAATACTGAACTGTATGGAATTTGAATGAAATAATATGATTGAAATAAATTGTACTACTCGTTACTTGTTATAATGGTAAGGTTATCTAGATGGTAAGTGTTATGTGGTTATGATGAAACAATAGCAGTTCGAAAATTGGTCAAAATACTTACTATAAAAAAATAAAATATACCACAACTGTCTACCATTTCTTCAAAGTGTGAACTAAGCACAAAAAATCACATAACATGCAATGAATTTAAAAACTGATTCAACACAACATAAACCCAGTTCAGATAAGATATGAAAGCACATTAGTTTTGATAGTAGGTATGTGCTTCAAGTGTCAACTTGATTATATCTTTCCACTTCCCATTTAAACCACAAGTATTTTATTCACCACTATTTTGTAAAAAGTTAAAATACTAAACATAATAATCAAAATCCATTCACATACTCTGGTATTAAAATACATACAGACATAAAAATACTTAAGACAATGCTGTAATCTATACAGTTTACTCACTGTATACATACAGAGAATATAGGTATTTAATATATATATTATCAGATTCCACACTAATTGATAAAAAATCTAGTTACAATAACATACAAGAACGAAAATGTTATCATAATAAATAAACAAAGCAATCTTATATTTTAAGATAAAGAAATTGTAAGTACAGTTTATTTTCAAACCGATAATAAAAGCATCCTAGTAAAACAATAAATTAAAATAACTATATATATATATCCTTTAAACATTTATTTTGTATATTGTTTATGTACAAGCTGAACTTTTAATAGTTTAATGTGTGGATAGTAGTCAGATAAAATTGTGGTATAATGATAACATGGATGAGTACCTACATTATTTTACTTGGACTATAATATAATAATGAATTATTTATAGTTACTCACCTCTTCCTGAATGCCAGCATTACTTGAAAGTTTTCCTCCATCCGTAATAACAACTATAACAGAAGGTTCCAGGTAGAATGGACATCTTCCTTGGCCATATGTGTCAATACCAGTTTGCATGCGATTTATGTTTAAAACATCAAAGGCATGCTTCAAAGCAGCACCCATAGTAGTCAACCCCAGACATTGTAGATTCTTTAATTCATTTATAAATGTTGCTAAGTTCTCCTTCCAACCAGCCTGAAATAAATTGTTGATATAAAAACCATGTTCCATATTGTATAAGCTAAGTGACTTCAGGAAATACATCTCATGTCAAAACAGTAACTAGGTGTTTAACCAAATTATTTATCTATAAACTTTACTTTTATGTCCAAATCAATGTTCCTTTATTAAGGTTCAGCAGTTCACCAAGTCATTTCATTTATCACAGTATAATATAAACTTGTACAAAAATGTAATTATGTAGTTCTGTTGTGTGAATCAATTTGAATTTCCCCCCGAATCGCCATTTCGTCGTGTGCGAGCTCGGCCAATGAGAGTGTGCGACGAGAGCGCAGTAGCGACTAGCGAGCGCTATCGCGGAGGCAGCAACGGCGGCGGTTCGTCCTGTTTACGTCGTGCTGTCTATTTCAGTAAATTTCGCACTTTCAAAATATGGAAATGTTCTGGATTGCAGATTACAGTGCTTGATATGTAGACACTGCTGAACCGGCGTAAACCAGCTAATCTAAGCTTTAATCACGATAAATTCTTCGCTAACGTGTTCACTCTGATACTAACCTTGATGTTCGCGGGTGGTTCTTCGAAAGTAAGAAGCATATACCTGTCGCCTCTGCTTTCGGGGGAACGTTGACGAACCTACGAAATAAAATTAATCAGTCCAACACACTAACACGCGATAAACAAATCGATCACAAAAACGAGGCGGTTGACGAGTCGATGACACTGCACGTACCTTTACGAACGTTTCCACAGCGCCCTTGGCTACATCGAGCAACGTTGGGCGTCCGCCCAAATAAGCTCTTTGGTTCATAGAGGCTGAAGTATCTATTAGGAAAACTATAATAGTCATCGTGAAAATTGCCTAAATGTCCTTCGAAATACATTAAAATATGCGCACGCTATTATGAACTAAGAACAAAAATGGCCGCTACATCGTTCGCAGACTCGCTGAGAGGCGACCGTCCGACAGCCGCTTCGACGAGCAGCTGAACAAGCTACGCCACGAAGACTCCAAAAGTACCACGTGACCTAATCATACGTTCGGAATTGGTCGGATATGTCCGCGGACTACTAAATGTTGCCATACAAACATTGAAATCTTCTTTACACATTAACAAAACAAAGATGAATCATAAATGTTGTTTTAATTTCACACAAATTACTAGTGTAAATAGGAAATTTTAATTAGTTGTACTAAAAAAAGATGATTTATTACTAAAGTTATAAATTACGGAGATGGTGCAGGACGAACTTGACTTGTATAAAGTGGAAGACTGGTCGTTGGCAGCTGGTGACAGGGAGATGTGGAAATAAAGTGGGGAGGCTTTTGCCCAGCTGTGGGATATTTCAAGCTAATAATAACACAAAATTTAATACATTTATTAAGGTTCTGAAATGTTCAAAGTATATTTAATATGTTTTTTATGTACCCTGTTCATAATTATGAATTTAAAATAGTTCGATATAATATATAAAACTGTCTCATGAAAAATATATGATACCAAGCTTCATCCACAATATTTTTTTATAGGTCATTCATTATCAGTACATGCCATTGACCATTAATTTTCTTGAATTTGACCATTCATAATATTGGTCTACTTTATAGAATAAAAAAATGTACAATCATTAACTTATAACATCTTAACCTTTCACATAATTTTACCGGATTGCATGGGAAATATCATTTAATTGCAACACTGCTGACTTCTAAGTATATTAAAAAAGCATTGAAACGATTTATATCTTTACAGTATGCCGTAAGTAATAAATGTATATTAATGTATAAAAATCTTAAAATGGTATTTAACGAATATTGAGATAGGAAAAACGTTCTAACTACAATAAAAAAATAAAAGGGATTCTCAAAGTACATCAGATTCCATTTCGCGGTAAATTTGAATGTGGAACACTGCAATCATAATGTAGCCAAAATGTCAGGCAAGGTTATAGTTACAGTTTTTAATGTTAATTTGTATGACTATGGTTATATTGCCATCATCAGTTTACTGAAAGCTTTACATAGTATATAAATATAGCACTTGTTTTACTAAAGTATTCAAATACTTAGTGAAAGTGTAATAAAACATTATGTCGTAGCTTTACTATAATAATTATGATACTAGTTTATATTAGATAATGTAAATTTTTGATGCATGTATTTTATACTATGCTTAAAAACTTAGATTATCTAAAGTTAAGCTTGGAAACATGAAGATCATACCGCCTTACGTAAAGGACTAGACGTAGGTGCTATGTTTGCTCGTAAGCAGGTGAGAATTATTGTCTACACACTGATGACTAAACTAAGACTGAACTGGCTATCTAGTAAACATAGTATTTATGTCCTTTTTATTGTATTTACCTTAGTAGTACTTTAATAACGAATTTATATTATCGTTCATTTGTTGTCACCTTTGTGATAACTTGCTAATCTAATTTATGTAGGTAGCCAGTAGGGTGGTAAGTACCTTGATAGGTACTAAGGTTCATAGTTATAGTTATATCATTTATTTCTCAATCACAATAATTCTGTACTTTATTACCCTACTTACTACGTAAAAACTAAACATAATATTATTTAAATATCTAATTAGGTACCAATGTACTGGCTATTTAGAGTGAGCTATTCTATTTTGTGTACTCTTAAAAAATGTTTATGAGAGTTAACTTAACTACCAGATTTCACTAATTTGCATACAAATTAGTTATCGGGGCTAGTACCTATCTTCACCAATCATCAACAAAGATATAATACTGCCTATACGTAACTAGGTTTTATCTAGGGTGCGACTGAAATTCCGGGAAATGCCTTGACGTCGTTGAAAAGGTTTTCGTTCGGCGGCTGGGTCATGCTTGGGTCGATTTGATGTACCGTTATTTATACATCTGCTTTCTACCTTTAGGATAAAGTTCATCTTTTTGATTTCATTGACAATTTTATTATTAGGTCATGAGTTAAAAGAGTAGTAGGTATTATACCTACTTAATTTTCAATGGTAGTTTGCTAAGGTTCCTTCAACGGCTGTAAGAATATTTGGGATAATTATAGTCGTATACATTTAAACCATTTATGTAGTTCCTAACAGTTCCTAAGTACGTACTTATGTTCAATGTGGAAGAATCACACCACTATTAAAAAAAATATGATTACTTATTATGTTACCGGCAAACGAAACCGTTTTGTATGTTTGTGCGCTAACAACTTGCTGGACTTTGCCTTTAGATAGAAAAGGAAGTAATTATGAAATGATGCAATATTTTAAAAGTTCCCGCCACATAACTGCGCAGTTTGAATAGCATTTGACCCAATTAAGTCGAAAGAGATATAGGTCTCATTAATCTGTAATTCTGTATTGCTTCTTTTCGTCTTCATTGCCAGGGCAAAAGATATATCAGTGAAAATTATCGAAACGGTTACATATTGAATTTAAAGATGTATTACTTAATATAGTATTAATAACAATGTCTTTATGAAGAACAAAAAAGTTAAGACGAAAACAATTTCAAATAGGATTTTAACTCGATTGTTATGTTTGATTTACAATACCTATAATGTGTTTAAAAATTTACTTAAACATTGGCTTATATCAATGAATAGACGTACTGGATGCTAACACATACTAATAAGTAGCTTACATGCAATTATGAAATCATTTAAAGTAATATTATATGTTTATATACAATTAAATACTCATACAAGTTACAAGTCAGTATCGAGTCAATCGAGTACATACTCAGGAATATTATTGTGAATCTGTGGTAAATGACTACCCAAGACTAACAAGTGTCAAAGTCAAAACAAAAATAATAAATAGAGTTCGTTTTTGAAGAAGTGTTTACTTACTGTTTTTGACTGGTTTTGTTTCGCATAGCTTAATTTCAAGATTATTCCATTTATCAATTAAATTGGTGCTTTCATTTTCTTAATCTAAATATATTGGTTGTTCTGTAAAGTTTAACGAAACACGCCATAATGGATGAAGTACTAGAAAAACTTGGAACAGCTCTCATCAGCCCTGATGCAAATGAAAATGGCAAAACGAATTTTGAAGGCTACTATAAAAATTGGGGTAAATTAAGTAACCAAGAACAAAGGCGAAAGGATATTCTTGAAGTTCAGAAAGGGTAAGTAATATTTTAACCAAGTTTTGTAACAATAAAACAATTGTTCTATACTCAAATATTTGCTGCATTTACATTGTAAATAACCTTCATTGTCACTATCTTTTTTACTGTTTTCAGCAACCGAAACAATCAATTAGATGGATTCCGAGGAATTTTGGAATTGGTGAATAGTGAAGAAGATAAACACATTTTCGAAAACTATAAGGCGAGTATACCTAATTTAATTTAGTATTAATATTAAGTTTAATTAATATCCTAGTCTTGATTATGGAAATATATAGCTGTGGTAACCAAGTGGTATGACCTTTGAACTGGCAAGTAAAAGTCGCAAGTTCAAACCCCTGCCGTACCAATGTCTTTTCGATTCCATGTGCGTACTATAAATTAGTTATCAGTTGCTAAAAACGGTGAAGGAATACATTGCGAGGAAACCGGCACATCTGAGAGATTTTTAATGGTGTGTGAAGCCATATCACTGGCATTCAGGTGGTTTAAACTCTGACACCAGGTTGTTCATCAACCATATGATAAGAAGATTATGGAAATATGCACTATGAATTTAGTACATTATTAAAATTAGTTAACAATACCTATGTGGTTTATAAGAAAAAACTGCATGCATTTCCCATAGTGACATGCTTTCACCATTCTTCTATACAGTACATTTGTATTATTATCACATTACCATATAACCTGTTATTATCATACATACATGATATCATATCGTAGATACAGAGAAACAAAGTTGGTCTTAATAATAATAAATATCTTTTCCAGAAATCTTACAGGCCAAGTAACTATGTAGCAGGATTCACAGAAACGGAACAATTTAATAAAAATGTTCTTATGATGTCAGAATGGATGATAGAAAAGCCAAAAGACTTCCATGAAAACTGGACTGTGACACCGTGCCCTGTTGGTTTCAGGACATTAGTAGTTGCCAGCAAAGTAAGCAGTATGGTAGTTTCATATAAGATTTTATACTAGAAGTTGCCCGGCCTCAGCAGTCTAAATTTGACATATATACATACAGACATATAATACAAATTATAGTTTTTGTGCACTCCTTCCCCACACATTCTATTTCTAATGCAAAAATTATTCAAAAATATTGGCATTCTGCAGTCCTCCTCCATATAAACTTAAGCTGATCCAAAATTCACATAAATATTACATTTATCAGTGAAAATATATACTTATTCACAATTTTCTTTGGTTTTATGCAAAATAATTTTTGGGTATGCTTGGGCGCAAATCAATCTCTGATTGAATGTTTTATTTATAAAAAAATCTGGTTCACAAAACCACTTTTACGCATAGGTTCTTTCAAAACTAGATGGCGTCAGCATTTCTTAATTATCTACCTCTGATAGAGTCTAAAGCTAGTTGAACAATCTTGTAGATACAAGGGTTCACAAATAAAATATCAAGAGACAGTGTTGGTGTACAGTGTACAAGTAATAGGTGTTAAATACCCTAGTGATAAAGTGCATTTTGTGTATGTCCAAATATACACCTTATATTTCAGGGCTCAACAAAATGCTATACAAAGTATGGTCACTTTAAATTGGAATGCAAAACTGCTCTTCCTGGGGGTAATATATGTCCTACTAGTAGCAGCCGATACTGCATACTGGACTGTTTCTATGTGGAACACTTGACAACTATGTTCATTTTAGATCTACTGGCATGGAATAATCAGCCCATGACTGATGGGGAGGTAAGACACTTTGTTATTATACTTAGACAACCAATTTTAGGTATTTTTAAAGTGATGTTTTTTTCCTAATAATCTGATTTTTTTTTGTTTCAGTCAGAATTTAGGCATTTCTGGTTACAATCAAAATTAGAAGAAATTCCTGAATTAAGTAAATTGAGCAAAAAAAATAAGTTAATATTTAAATTACTGCCTAAAGTTTCATGTTCTCCAGAATCTTTTGAAAAGTAAGTTTTACTGTATTATTTTATAGCTCTTTGATGTATGATAAATGTATATTAAATTAGCTATTGAGCTACTTGTATTAGACTTTGAACTGCCTTGTTGGTCTAGTTGTTGCTAAGCGCGGCTGCTGAGCATGAGTTCCTGGATTCGAATCCCGGGTCTGGCAAAGTGTTACTGGGTTTTTCCATTAAGCAATGCTCAGTTGCAGCTCGGAGTCTAGATTTGTGCCCGGTTGATGGCAATAGGCTCGCCCCCTATTACATTGGGACCTAAAAACATAACTGGCTAAATGTGGGTGTACTATATGTGCGTCTCTACCTATCCCTTCAGCTAATACAGATGTGATCATTATGATGTATTACAATAACATCTTGGTAAGATTGTTCATAGAAAAAGGCTTAAATTATGGGCCAACATAATTATCTAAATTAAAAAGTCAAAATATAACCCTTTTTGTCAAAACCAAAGTAAAATAATGTAGATTCTGATCTAATTATATGTATAGGTATAATCAATAAAGTATGAAACATTTGCTTTACAGATTCATGATGACTGTCCCACATTTTGAAAATAATATTCCTAAACTGGATGGCTTTTTGTTCTACCACAAGCAAGCTCATTATTTTGCTGGACAGACACCATTGGTGGGCTGGCTGTTTCCCTTCATGGTTCCAGAAGTGATTGGAGGTTAATAAATTATAGTATATTTAGAAGTAAATTTAAAAATAGATCTTGTATAATGTAACATTGATTGGCGCAGTGGCTGAGCGATTGGACTGCGGCTCTAAGGGTTTCGGGTATAGTACCCGCACGGGACAAAAATTTGTGCGATCCGCAGATGTTTATCCCGAGTTTGGGTGTGTGTATGTGATATTTCATGTTTGTGAAACGCACCCCTGATACAGGAGAAACTACTATTGGGGCGACGTTTTGTAAAAAAAAAAAACAAAAAACTTTATGGATGGAAATCACTGATATGTATGTATGTCTACTATAAATTATCTCCTGTGTAGTCTCCGGTGAGATTAGCCACAGTGACCCAAATTCAGCTAGGAAAACGTTTTTGTTTTATACGTTTCTTTTGTTATCGTTGTTAGTATAGTTGCGGCGCTAAACTTAATTAGCTAAAACACATCTGTGCAACGGATGGCGTTTCCAACCACTAACGAATATGGCTATCAAAAGGTCATCAGAGTTCAAATGACTCGATGACGAAATGCCGACGCCGTTGGTTTGAAACAACGTTCTTAAATATCTTGTTTAAATTACTGTGAATAGCTTTTATAGTTTTGATATCTATTTTGAGACTATCACTTGACGACCTGATTGGTGCAGTGGCTAAGCGATTGGACTGCTGCGTTAGGGTGTGATTCCCTTACAGGACAACAATTTGTGTGATCCGCAGATTTTTGTGTCAAGTCTGTGTGTTTCTGTATGTGATATTTCATGTTTGTGAAACGCACCCACGATACACAAGAAATGGCTAGTGTGGGGCGTCGTTATTATAAAAAATCAAACAGTCGAATTGACAACCTCCTCCTTTTTGAAGTCGGTTAAACAATCTAATGTTTTTTTCTTTTTAGATGTTAGAGTAAATCCAGCTTACATGCTTAATATGCCGGATGATTACAAGGGTCAAGCTCACTTTATATCGGAGTTCGAAGTTAACTGTGCCAGAAAAGCTGCTCAGAAAAGAGTAAGTTTTAGTTAAGAGTATATAAATAAATTTTCTTCGCTTCTTGTAACCAAAATGAATTAAACAACACAAGTCGATTAGTACAGAGGATCAGTGAATAAAAGAGCGCGTGAAATAAATTTGTATCATTCAAAGATATTTGCCAAAATTTTAATAAAATCTTTTCATAAGAAAAAAGAATATTTGTGAATACGGGATATATTCCTAGTGTCAAGTTCCGATGTTTAAAAAAAATGTAAACAAGACAAATTCCTAGTGTCAAATTCTAATATTAAAAAAAAATATAAACAAAATATGTTGACAAGTTTTTTAATCTGTTGTGGTTTCTTGCAGCCAAATACTAAAAAGAAGTTAGAGAAAATGGAAGCAGAAACGTCCCCTGATACCTCGCATGACATAAGTAAAGAACAGACAGTACAGATGGACTAATGGTTGGGTACTACAACTACTGAAAACTAGATACACATTTCTTTTAGTATTCCCCCATACACAATGTATAAACAGTTTGTATTAGGTGCAAATGTTAAACAGTGTAGCTTTGAAATATCTACACGATATTATAGCAAGTCATAAAGGTTTTTGATTTTATATCAACCTAGAATGGATGTTCCTCATCTTGTTTTTTTTTTTATCATTATAAGCTCTTTAAAAACATTTTGTTTTAACCTACATGTGCCTAGACAAAATCCGATATTTTATAAAAATACCTAAAAATATGTGTATCAGTATAGCTTTTACTGCTTATATATAAAGGCTCCTACAGACTATGCTGGCGGCCCGGCCGGCGGTCAAGCCGTCTACAAAGCCGGCAAACGAGCCGCTGGCATGGTCACCGGGGGGTTGCGCGGGCAGCCGGCGTCAGTTCTATGTTGATAGTGTTCAGCTGTCACAACTGAAATGATGCTCTGCGTCCGCTAGCAAGTGCCGGCGAGTTGATCATATTGGCGGCATAACCGCGCGGCAAAAACCCGCCGGTATAGTGTGTAGGAACCATTATATGACTTGAGCACTGTAATAAAGTTGCTTTTAAATAAATCCATTAATTAGGTACTTTAATTTCACTGAAATGTTCTGTTACCTAGATACATCTTTTTTAAACATCTTCAATGTTAAAGTTAGAAGCATAATTAAGAAATGCATTTATTTAATAACGTTATTTTACTTGTATAATTGTTTATTATTTAGAAAACTTAATGTTTATTAGTATTTTTAATAAAATACTTAATTTATTACGATTTCTTTTATATTTCGTTTGAGTGAAAATCTGAGAAAGACATAACTAGATATATTGTTGAAGTTGAAGGCAGAAAACTGCTGATTTTTACAATAGCTCTATCTATATCTATTTTGCTGTGCCGGACAGGATCCATAATGATCTGTTGAATTATTAGTCCACCTATGTACTATTATGGAATGCAATAAAGTTTATAGTATATAGGTAAGAAGATACCGAGGTAACATTCTGACTAATATAATAATAATAATGTATTTATTTCTCCTCACAACAAGACCTCAACATATAATTTAGCATTTGTAAACATAGAGATACATTTTTAAAGTCTAGTGTATGTGGAAAGCTGGTGTCTATTATAGGTTTACACCTGTATTACAGATCACCAGGTCCTCACCCCACGGTACAGGTATGGAATAACATGAAATTACGTATGGAGGGATTGGTTCGATTATTAGGATATTCTAAACGCCATGACGGAAAAAAAGACTGGTAGCGGCATCCAACATGGATAATATTTGTTCATATACTCAGGTGTGGTAGGCACCTTGCAAACCGTAAATCAGGCCATATAATACTGAGAAATTGAATATCATTGGCAATAATGTAGGTATCTTAACTTACCAAAATATTTGCGAAATTGTTGACTAACAAGATTCCACTTAGCTAATTATGACTCAGTGGGTTGTAACATCCTAAGTACCTAAAGTGGCATTGGTATAAACTCAGATCCTTTTATCACTTAACATATCTCATTTACGAAAGTATTTTCTTAAGTGCAGAAACACTAGGTCTAGTGACGTCATACTCACAAGTTCAACAGACGATATCCACGTAGGTATGGTAAGTAATATATACAATGTAAGTAAGTATCTACGGTCTACCAAATTAAATTTAGGTTATTAAGTTTGTTTTATGCTTTCAAAGCAAATATTGTCAACCTACGCAGGTCTGCAAAAAAAGCATCTGAAATAGAGACGAAGGTGAGAAACCAATATTTCATCTCTTATAATTTTTTTCTGATTTACTACCACCGCTGGATAACGTGGAGTACTGAACCGTGAAAACGCGATAAATCGGTTTTTGTAAGATATTACGGTGCTATAAAAAAACTGAAATCGTCGCACTTTTAATAGACGGTAATATCTATAAGAAAACGCTTACACACATTATTACTCATATTAATGTTAAGCCTGATTTCTAAGCTGCGTTGCGTCAGAGACAAGTCCGTGTAAACCCATTGGAGGCTCTGGGCATTTTTTTTTTCTTTAAGATCAGATTGATTCTATTGGTAAATACTATTAAATTTTTTTTTGGCGACCTGGGAACTAACCGCCCCATCGATTGCAGGGCCTTGGTTTAGGGTAGTATTTTTTTTTGATAGGCACTTAAATTTTACTCAGGACTCAGCCTTCAATCATAATTATAATTTAGGTGGTTTGAACTACTTAGTATTTGCTTGAAGGAAGTAGCTCAATGGGTAGGATAGCCTTGCTCACTTCATGAGCAACTGTAGGTAACTATGCTACAAGTATAGCAATCAATGAACATAGGTAAGTAGGTTTTCCCTATTGAACACCAGAAACGAGTATTTACATACGATAAAAAAAAACTACTAACTACGAGACTAGTCATGTCTGAGCGTCCAGCGAAGACTGTCAATTTGTCGATAAAAGAATTAAACAACAAACAACTTAAGATCTTCCCGTCTTGCACGGACATTATAATTAGGGAGTTAATTGGCCTAAATCACTTCGAAACAAACTTTTACGAAAGGGTTTTTACTTATCTAGTCAGGTTATCAGGATTACTTACACACTCGGGTTCGAAGCCAAACTTTTCACGGGTCAGATAAAGGTGGTACAAGTTTTTATGTTGGTACGTCGATAGCTAGGTAGGTACTTATATTCTCGAAGGAATATACGTAAACAGATATCCTTTAAGTGCCGCCGTTGAGTGCCTTCCCTATAATGACGAACTGATCTTTGTATACGTATATCTACGACTTAGCTGAGGGTTATAGTGGTTTTAGTAGCCACGGCTTGGCAATCTGCCAGTGTTGTATATCGACTAAGGTGGCATTTGACTGGACGGCTGTCCAGATAAAATTTAAGAAGAAATTATGTAATTAATTACAGTTACTTATAAGGGTTTAACGTATAGTGTTCTTTCAAACGAGATTACAAGAAGTCTAGAACGTTAACAAAAACATAAAAAATGTGATATTCAATTAGTGGAAGTTTCAGTGTTTCGGTTATTCAGGTTAGAGCATTTAATCCTGCTCAATTCTAAATGGATTTCCTTTAAAGGACAATGAAATGTAAATCGAAGCTTTATTTATCTTAACTTACAGTAAACTTGCCAATTTATTCTAAAGTAAACAGAATGTAGATATTTATTGTTATCATTTTGAACCCAGGAATAAAATACTTTCCGTTTGTTCTAAACAAGGTGGAGTGCCTACCTAAGCTCGAACGCAAATTCTTGTCGACGGAGGTTTATACAAAACTATAAGTTAAACTCTTTGTTTAGGAAATTTGAGAAAGAAAGACCGAAGAGCTTGAGTGCAGCGTCTTGGCTACTCATATCATAAAAAGATCATATAGACCCTAGATTTTCAAAGGTCTATCTAGGTGGGTATTATAAGTACCTAAATTTAAACGAAGAGCCCTTATTACAATGATAGAAGAGTCTAAAACTTGTGTATAACAATTACTAAGCAGGTAGGTGCCTGTCTATCTAAGCAAATGACATAACATCACGCCTGTATTCCCCGAAGGGGTAGGCAGAGGTGCACATATAGTACACCCACATTTCGCCAGTTATGTTTTTTTACTCAAATGATTCACATTTTTATCATATAAATTATTGAGGAAACGACATATTATGCCGAATACGCACCATAAGGGTGCAAGTAGAGTGTGAGTGCCTCCACGTGTAAGAACGTCCCGCGCAAGTGCGCACCCTTGGCGGTCAACCTCGCTACCATATTTGTTGACTGCCAGTCTCTAAACTAGATACTGCATGAGCATGATTGACATATGTAGCTGATGCCGTTACGAAGAAGAACCACAACCCCTATGGATTGTTTAATATTTAGATACCAATAAATTTTATATTAGACTTCAAGGGTAGATAAATCAAAAGCATTCAACGCACCGCAAGACTGAACAGGAGCTTCAGGAGGTTCATAAAGGTTTACACAAAAAATCTCAAAATTAATTTCTTAAACAAGCAATCTTTATACATATAACATGAATTCAAAATAAATCAGCATTTTAACGTGTTATTTGTGTGATTTTGTCACAGGTGCTTGTTCCATGAATTTATTACTTGCTTACAAATCGGTATTACAGAATTCGAAATAATATCTTGCGCGATGTGTTGCGTAAGTACGTACCTACTTATCTCTCATTCCTTTTGAAGATTTATAACTACGTATGAATGTGAACATAAGCCCCTCCCACGTTTATATGGTCAAATTGATCACTAATTTGTGCTAATTGAATCCAAATGAGTATTGAAGCGAGGCAGTTCTATCATGTTCGATTTGGATTAATATATAATAGTGTCTCAGTCGAACTATTCCTTCATAACACCTATTCACGGAGCTGTACAAAAGCGGTAAGAACTTATTAAACCCTTTTAGAAAAGATTTGTTTTTATGTAACTATGTTATTATAGTCTATTTGTGTTTTGTATGACAAGATTGTCTTAGATGCTCATGATTATAGCTACCTAAATAATTAAAGTAATGTAATTATTATCAATTTACACGTTTAAAGCTTAATGTGTTTAAATTATAATAAAACGTATAGTTTGGTGATCTCTATATGGTACACAACAAAGCGCTTTGTTATGTACCATAACTGGATATTAATCAGCAAAATAATTCGATATCTTGGCGTTAGTGAATTTATTATAATACCTACATATTATATAGAACACAAAGGCTGTGAAAGTACGGAAATTCGGGAAGTATGGCTCTCTACCTTATTTTAACTGTGGACTTTATATTTCTCCAGGTCAGGAGTCTTGGTAATAAAATAACATATAAATCTGTATTAATATTGCCCAAAAACTTCTGTTATCCCCTCTATGGGAGTCTTATAAGTGACCTTAAAAATATCCACCTGCAATTCTTGTCGGAACTGTTTACGTGAAACCCAACAAATAGGTCAATTAGGAGAATTATTCTAAGCGCAAGGCGGTAAGCAGTAAACACCCGAAGGTATTATTATAGAAGGTATATTGCGATAATATTTCGTTTTTTATTAAAATGGAAGAAAGTAATTTTGGATAGGTACCTAAAACCCCACTGCGTTTCTGAGACCGTAATCAGATGAAACGAGTGTTTCCAAGTTATATTTAAAGCGAGGCTGTTTGCTGATTGTATCGTAAAGATTAAATTATTATGTGTTTAACAAGTTTTAAGCAGATTCTTGCATTATATATAACCAAAGATATAAAGAGAAATATTTTACTTTGTAAGCTGGGTTGGCTGACCTGGATTATACTTAATAGGTAGCTACATATCATATAAATAGGTAATATAGTACCTACCCAATCAATCTGGACATAATAATCTCACACTAGAGGTAGGTATATCAGATACTACAAAAATCCCCGATAAGAGAGATATCAATGATAACTATATTATTCGGGAATCCCTAACAAACAATATAACTGTCCTTTTTATAATATTAGTTTAGGCATGATTGATGATATTTTGATACCTCGGATTCATACGCAAGTATAATATATCGAAAGCGATTCTAACAAAAATTGCGTTAGTTGGATAGTTAACTTTTAAATTGATATATTATGATGCGAGTCGGTAACTCAGAATGTATCGATAGCTTCTTTCTTACAAAACTGCCCAAAACAAGGGGTGTAATGTTTTTAATGTCTACGTATTACTCAAACAAAACTTTAACCATAATACTCGATTAAGTTTTTATTTTAAGTGCTGTATCATGTGTTTATCAACAATTGGTAGAGATTTCTAAGGTCCATACTGCGTTGAAACAATAAGAAAAGTTCCCTACGATAATTCATTCAGCTATATCTTTGAATCTTTCCTTAAGGTATTCAAATTAATATTACTGCTTGAATAGAACGAAAAGACATAGGTATATAAACAAGGCCAAAGAACTTCACGCTCTCGTTATAATATAGAGCTGAACATTATTCATGGGCTTTTTCGCGTTATTACCCTAATAAAAACTGCGGAAATAAAAAGTGTAATTTGACACAAACGTCTTGTGGCGTATCCAGCACTTAGCCACGCTATAATAGAAGCTATAAAACATTCTTGTTTTATAAACGTGTGCGAACATTTCAGATTTTAATGTTAGACAACGATGCGAAGTCTTGAACTTGAAATTTTCAGTTATATTCAAGGATTTTAATGGGCCACAGATGGTAATTATCAAGACCAAGATTAATGCTTGAAAGTGCAAGATAATCAGACCGATCATGGCCATGTAAACTAAGAATCTTATTAGGTATGAATAGAATTGCAACAGTTTGGCATTCTGAGTTACCATCCTAAATTGATAGCGCTCCCCCTTTTCGATGATATAGATTCTTGAAGATAAGACTAGCAACGGATTTAAAATTAGTGTTAAATGTAAGTAGTTAGATATCACAAAAATCTCATAGATTAATAATGACAACAAGAAAGCTAAGTTCGCTATCAGATGGCGAGGTTTCACTAGTAGGTAAAGGTACATTTATTTGAAGGTAGGCTAGTCTAAGACAAAAGAGTAAAATACTATCATGAAATAGTAAAGTATGCAAAATAGCCTAAAACTTGGTGCGCTTGGAATTTAATCTCGTTTACCCCGTGGTTACCCAATGTGGTAACTTACGTCTGAAAATTTGCATACTTAGACTTTACCTTCTGTATGGTTTTACCTTCTACCTTCTTTCCAGAAATTGTAATTCCTACAGCTAAGCCTCTATGGTTGTATCATACTAATATTATAAAGACGAACGTTTGTGACTGTGTTTGTATGTTGGTTACCTCTTAACGCTCAAACGGCTTGACCAATTTAGATAAAATTTCATATGGAGGTAACTGATACCCTGGATTAACATATAGGCTACTTCTTATCCTGTAAAAAAAAATGTAGCGGGTAACACCGCGGAGCGCAGCTAGTTTAACATAAACATAACCATAATTTATGTTTTCATGTCTTGCGGTATGTAGACGTGATGTTTAGCCCACTTTGTATTGCTCACGTTTCTTTTTTACGGCAACAGTGTGACGTGGAAATGACAGATTTGAATAAACTTAGGCTGTGTAAGTCTTAAAAAGATGAAGTCATTTTCGGCGATGACATGATTTGATTTAGGACTAAAGGATCATAATATTATAATAATTATAATGTGTTGTAAATTGGGAGTTACTAGCATCACCCGACGGCCACAAACCCAATCTACTTTATTCAATGTTAGTTTCCAGTCATGTTTGTTCTCAACTATACGATTGTCCCAAAAGGTATTTTATGCTGCGTCGATTTTCGCTTTGAACGGATTTAGAAAATTTAAGATACTGTTGGTTTTAAAGGGGTGTACTTTCTTTATCAGCTAAATAAAGGCCTTATAAACACCATCCACGAACTGATAACATTACCGCGCGATCTTGGGGCTTGTATCTATCGAGCTGCAGTGACGCATCTGGGCTAATGAAGCAGGGACGTGGTGCTACTGTCCCGGGGGTGTCGCGGCCTCGATCCTCTATTGTTTCATATCACTACACACCCGATAGGATAAGTTCGCGCCACTCAATTTTATCGTGAGCGAAACTAGTTGATGTTATTTACGCTATGATAATCGAAGTTCAACATACGGCTGCTTATACGGTTTTCGAATGAGATCTTCTCCAAATATATTTACAAAATATATTTTATGAATTTATCCTTTTAACACGCGTATGAAAAATATAAATGTTTGCACTATAAATGTAACATGAAATAACTTGAAACGTAATGCAATTTACTGGAGCGAGAAGGCAGACACCACAGATCCACGTTCGCTACGATCCTGCCACCACTTTTGCTTATTCACTTTCATCACATTTTTCATACACGCTTGTCGGTTTAGGGTGAGAAAAGTTAAAGGTGTTCCCATATTTTCGATTTGGGTATTAAATTCGGAACTTTCAAAACCTTTTTCATGTGGTTAAGCCAGCATAAGACGGCAATAAAACACTAAACTTAATATCTGTAACATCTTTCTGCAAGTAACGGATAGTGTAATTTAATCATTTTCACATGGGCGAGGACGGCGGAGCTCATTTCTCAGGATCCAAGTTATCGTGCTTTCACAAACTTGCCAAGAGCTCTTCCATTTGCATTAAGTTATTTTATGTCGCCTAGAAATGTGATGTGACACGAGAAAGCGATACATTTAATAATATGATAGATGGCTGGTATACTGAATCAAAATATTTCATATTCTTTTGCCGAATTCACTGCTCCTGCAAAATAAAATTGAATTTGAATAATGCAATTCATTAGAAAGTCCATGACAATCAAATTCAAATTCAAAATGTTTTTATTTCATATAAACCTATTACAGGCGCTTATGAAACGTTAGGATGCTAGATGCACGGTTCCAAAATGTCATTCCAATGGAGAAGAACCGGCAAGAAACTCCAGAGGTTACTCATTTAAAAAGAAAGATGGTACAAATTTGTAAATTTACATATGTAGTTTCATTATGCGACAACAAAGCAAACTAATAGTGATAGAAGGGAAAAAAATAACAAATTGGGCCAAAAACCCACGGTGCAATTAAAACTACTAGCTATCACTATTCATTACATTGTGGTCACATTTACAATATTGATGAAGACCTGGAATCAATTATATAAAATAAATTGCCCGAAAACTGGGCAGAGGTAGAGGACCTACGAAAGTAAAGGAGAAGATAAGGGTCTTCAAAACATTAAGCCATAATAAGAAAGGGATAATGGTGTTACATTTGCCAGGGAAGCCACATGTGCAGAAGACATTAACTCCAAGCTGTTCTATCATCAACATAATCTTTAGTTTTATAATAAGCTTTCTTGATTAAAATTGCTTTCACGCATGTTTTAAATTTCTTACCGGTAAGATCAGTTATCGTTTTTGGCAGTTTGTTATAAAAACGTATACAATTACCGAGAAATGATTTGGAGTTAGTTCTTGCTAACCTATATTTAGGCACTACTAATTTATGTTTGTTTCTAGTGTTTAAACAATGATAATCGCTATTTATACTAAAATTTTGCAAGTTCCTACGCACGTACATGATATTTTCTAGTATGTATAGAGATGGAAGGGTCAGAATATTGATTAATTTAAATTTTTCCCTAAGAGACTCGCGTGGGCCCATATTATAGATGGCTCGTATAGCCCTTTTCTGTAAAACAAAAATAGAATTGATTTCGGCCGCTGACCCCCACAGCAGGATGCCATAAGACATAATGCTGTGGAAGTACGCAAAATAAACCAATTTAGCTGTTGCTTCATCAGTAAGCTGTCTAATTCTTCTAACCGCAAACGCAGCTGAACTCAACCTGCTAGATAGGGCTGAGATGTGGGCGCCCCATTGCAGTCTGGAATCAATAGTAATACCTAGAAAAACTGTTTCCTGTGTTAGTTCAAGTTTTTCACCATCAAGCATTAGATTTAGATTAGATTGAGGCACGTTAGGCAGTGAGAACTTAAGACATTTCGTTTTTGATGCGTTTAAAAGCAGATTATTTACCGAAAACCAATTGGATAAAACATTAAGGCTATTATTTAAATCAGGAGGATCTTGAACATTTCTATTGACCTTAAAAATAAGAGAGGTATCGTCCGCAAATAGTATAATATCCGTTAAATCGGCCATCATAAAGGGAAGATCATTAATGTATGCCAAGAAAAGGAAAGGGCCAAGAATTGAACCCTGTGGCACACCCATTTTAACTATTGATCCTGCTGATGTTACTCCGTTAACGCCTACTTTTTGATGTCTTGTGGATAAGTAGGATGAAACGAGTTCTAGTGATTTATCTCTTATTCCGTAATAATTTAATTTAAGGATAAGCGTATTGTGATCAACGCAGTCAAAAGCCTTGGAGAGGTCACAGAAGATACCAACGGCATCCTGTGAGCCCTCCCAAGCCTCCAAAATGTGCGATACTAACTTGGCTCCAGCATCTGACGTTGATCTCCCCTTGGTAAATCCAAACTGGCGATCATGTAAGATGTTATTAGAACTGAAATGTGTCATCATCTGGTCAAGGACCATTTTCTCAAAAACTTTACTTAAAGCTGGAAGAACAGAAACTGGTCTATAGTTAGATGGATTATTCTTGCATCCTGATTTAAAAATTGGAATTACTTTACTGTGTTTCATTAGATCTGGAAAAGTGCCACAATCAACACAGTTATTAAAAATGTTTGCAAGAATCGGAGCGATAGTGTCAATTATTGAATTAAGTACTTTGACAGATATGCCCCATAGATCTTCAGTGGCTTTTATTTTAAGAGATTTAAAAGTTTTTTTAACTAAGAATGGAGATACATGAGCAAAATTAAAATCTGGAATGTGTCTATTAAAGTATTTTTTAACAAGCGACTCTGCTTCTAATGACGATGAAGGGAGAGATTTCGTTACATCGACCGGTATGTTTGTAAAAAAGGTCTCAAAAGCGTTTGCGACATCTGCCTTATCTGAAATAGTTTTATTGTTTATTTTCAGAGACAGGTCTGTATCTCGTTGTTTACTATTACCAGTTTCTGTGTTAATAATCTTCCATACTGTTTTAATTTTATTATCAGAATTGTTAATTTTGCTGCTGATGTGTCTGGATTTAGCTCGTCTTGGCACTTCGCAATCCGGCTTGGCACTCGTTACTAAGGCTAAAGAGATATTTATTAGCTTTAAACCTTAACCCAAAATAAACTCGGAGGATTTAATTTGATTGCCTTTCTTTCAACACAATTTTTAAAATGAATCAAGAGAATTAAGTTTAAGACTGTCTGGCTACAATTTGTCAAATGTTTGCGTGAATACCTTTGCGTGTAAAATAATCTTCTCTTTGCCATTTATAATGTGATTAGGTGATTAAAAAAGGGTACTCAGCTGGAAATCACAATTAGCTAATTAATTTTACATTACTACACTGTGCAGTTAATACCTACATACATATAAATATTATGGCCCTCGTTAAAATAGATTGAAACTGATTCAGCAGTATAAATAAACGACTCAATAAAATTCTTATGATGAACTTTATTGTTTGCACAGTTAGATAGGACCTAACAAACGACTATCAATGACACTAACTAAGGTTCAATGATTGGGTCGTTAAATATTTCTTCCTTTTATGAAAATATACTGGAAACCTCAGTCTTCTTCTTATCGTATGATTGATGAACAAACAGGTGTCAATGTTTGCCACTTGTAGGCTTCAGACATGGCTTTACACCGGTTTCCTGACCATGTTTTCCTTCAACGTTTTTAGCAACTGATAAATAATTTATAATGCGCACATGAATTTGAAAAGACATTCGATTTGGCAGTCTAATGGTTATACCACTAGGCTATCAGTGCTACTTCTTGTTGCAAACCTCAATAGAAATCACGAATTTGTGGGTAAAGTTGTGCACCTCGAATCCAATACTGTCATGCCTCATTTTATGATTTAGTTAATGGCCATATATGCTATTTGTGGTAGTGGTGAGTTCTCATTATGACCACCAGAAATCAGAACTATATATATTTGTATCTTCATCAAGTTTATTATTGTGACTTACTTTGCATAATAACTATTCTTGCTAATCTGAGACGTAACGTCAGAATAGATTTAGCTTGAAGTTGGAGGATCTTCTGTTCACACCCACAAAGTTTCATTACCTAACTAATATTAATCACCACTATGGGTTATGGCATGGAGACGCTTGCCACCTGCTTGCTTTTAACGGCTTTGTTGGCGTAGTAATCAGCTATGGATATGGTTACTTTAGTCCTTACACAGAGCATAGCCGTAGCATCACAGAAGCTTAGGTACTTATCTAGAAAAAGCCCTTTGGAAAAGACTTCCTATTTGAGTATTTTGCGTATCTAATTAGGTTTTATTTGGTGCGTCTTACAAAAAAATCCTGTATGCATTTCATAGCTACCTACTACCTACCTTGAGATCCAAAAAGTAGCGGAGACTGACGCAAATATTCATGCTAGGGCAGGAATGACTACTTTGCCTACACTACTCCAATCAGGTAGTAAAATCGGTACACCTTAAATATTTTAAAATAGGTATTCATTTCAGCCCGTAATTATACATGGCTTAACCTCATTGGGAAATCCAGAAGGCTGTAGGTAATTTTGGTTGACGGCCATATTCATGATTCCCATACGATGCTATTACTAGACCAGTTAGCCTAGCCTTGTCGACTTTAGTTGTACAATGCTACCGAAGCAATTCGGTTTGCGCATTTTATATTTTGATTCATGAATTCTATTATATTTGTGCAAAAATGATATAAAAATCGATGCGAGCACCAGAATAGACCTATCGGAAAAAAATGATCATACAAGTTCTTTCTACTGCAAAATTAACTTTTATAATAAGCTTTTATTTAACTTACAATATTTGTATGTATGTTATGTATGTCTGTTAGCACTGTTACATATCCATAGAGATAGAATACTATACCTAACTGTGCACATACATACAGTTTTAAAATATTCAAAGCGTGGTAAGTCTGCCGATAAAAACCACAAAAAGCGGAATTCTATATAAATCTAAATTGAAGAGCAATAAAACCAAACATTCAATCGTAGCTTTGAGTAAGTACTGGGCAGCTTAGTGTGAGACATGTCCTAATCTGGCAATACAAAAATAAATCCGCGCGGATTTTCTCTTGCAACTTTGTGCAAACTTCTTCGACTTTACTCATAAACTTCGAACACGGTGCAGAAGATTTTTTGTCAGCAGGACACGTGCGAAACTGTGCGTGAACCGAATACGAAAGTAGATGAAAAACGGTTTTTGTCGTGAGTAGCTTTATGTCAGATCATATTTCAGTAACTTCTACAAGAAAAACGTGAATGGGCGTGTCTGACGAAAATTATCCACATGAACAATCTATTTCGAGCGCAATCATGATCGTACAAAAAGAAAATAATTTGCTTTGATACTTAATATAAGGACTCACTGACAAATAAGTAGATATATTACGTAGGCAGTACTCCTACGTAATATCATAACAACGGCCTCGTAAAAGCTATTTTAACGAACGTCTTCGCATCGGGATGGTTGTTTCAGCAAGTGAACGACTTTCAAGCAATAAAGCACAAAGAGACGTTTACGCTGGTTTTATTGAAGTTTTTTCTACGCCACATTTAAGCGACGCGACGCAACGTTGATATGTCCCGCAGGAAGGATCAACTCGTCAATTCTGTCATTTTTCCACGCGTAATTTGTCTCGTTCATGCGTCACCTTATAGCACTTCCTTAATCCTTTAGCTACTAATTTTTGACGTAATAGGTATGGCATTATGCATAATTCTCGAGCGACGATCATTAAAGCTGTCGGATGGCGAAAGCGCGCGGTAATGAACCCCGCGATCGTGCGCTGTTGTCTCTCTCAGCGCTAATTGCTGCACACTTATTAAGGTCGAGACGCTGCAACAGTTGAAAAATGCACTCAAAACACAAAGAAGTTTGCATGAGCGCTTTGAGAAAGGATTGTTCGGACGTTTGTTCACGGTACCAAAGGTTTCCAGATTAACGATTTAGGTCCACAACAATTCAACTTCCTACCCGATACATTTAGAGGAAATAAAATCGTGTTGGATGTTTAAATAGAGTGGAATCGAGGTCGAGTTAAGCCTACCAGCACGTGTTCGGAATATCGCAAATATCAGGAGCCATTCGTAAGCGAAGCCGTAGACCTCTTGTCGTTCGTTAATTCGACGAAGGTGTTTCCCCCGTTTACCGGAACTTTTGTAGGCATTCAGTAGTTTGGATATTGCGAACTGTGAGTGGAAATTTGGTTCAGTTTACTCGAAAAGGAAAATTGAGTGAAACAGTTACATTTATATCGATTTGGTTTTGGATAAAGTAAAATTACTCGCGCCAAGAAATACCTAAAGCAGAATACTAACCAGCTTGTATTGTTGTAAGAAATTAGCGAGATTTTCTCTCGGCCGTGTCGGCGCAACGTGTTGATTACTTTTTAATGAATGTTTGATGGGAAAACGGCAATTATTGGGCCTCTTTATCGAAATATTATACCGAACTTTGTACGCGAGTAACGAGAAAAACGTTTTAGTTAAGAGTTTCTACTGGAAAATGTGTTGCTTGAAGTTATTTATTGGAAAGTGTTAAATAAAATTGGTTTCATTAGAAACCAATCAAAGTAAGTACCTTACTGATATTTGGTCACGTTTACAGGTATATACGACACAACATTTGCAGCAGATCCTGTTATAGCTCCTCTCACAGTCTTTTTTACCACGCTATGATTGCTGTAAGTAGCTCATTGTAACATAGGTACATATAGATTAGTTTTGGTGAACTTTATTTAGAATTCTTGTTACTATCAGACACTAGCTGGTGTTTATTAACCAACTATATTTTACGCAGTAATTTTTTCCATAAGGTTTTGTCATGTAGTCATTTTCTTATGGTATCAATCGGGTCACATTTAGAATCTACTTCTAAAATTTACGTTTATGCTACAAATGTAGATACGATGAATATGCTATCTATTGCGTTGTTTATTGGATGACTTCGATCTTGTTCAAAGCTAAAACCATCACTCGTTGCGATAAAGATAAAACGCAAGAATTTTTCAAAACCAGAGCGTCTCGTTTAGTGGTATAGACAGCTAAAAATGTCTGTAAAAGGACGCCTCGATCCAACGCCACTCTGTCTACCGACATTTTACTTCCCACAGAAGTGGAGGCCCCATTTGAACATACTTTTAAATTCCTTTCAGGAATCATTTGAAGTTTCCGCAATATACTTCAAGTTGGAGATAAAGGGGGCACAAACAGCTGTTGAATATCATCCCCGAACAACGTACGGGACGGCAATGAGTGTGTGTGTTTTTTACATTAGTAATGATGTTATGTCGTGTTTTATTTATATGAACTTCTAAAAATACATTTATACCTACATAAAGTCCCGCCTATTTCCCAAAGGGGTAGGTAGAGACCACGGATTTAAATTTGCTACGATTCTGACATACTTTTTGTAAGCTATCAAGAAACCAAATATTTTTGTACGTCCATTAATCAAAATAAATTCCACGAAGCGTATAACGTGCTAGCATTAGATTCTGTACACATAAACAAGGTCGTTGGCCAATAGGATATCTATTGAATTATGATACCAAGTCAATATCAGCGTAAACACAAATATGTACCCGACGTAGGGCTCACACAGACCGTCGACGTTACTACCGTATCAGAACCTTTTTTGTGAATTTGTTGAAAGCTAACTACCGCGCTCGCGTTTTTAAGCTATTAATGATAGAATACCAAAAATGTTGGCTTTGTTATTATGAATATATTGTAGTACGTAGGTATTCGCATTCCAAATTACGTCGTTAGACACACCAATTAAAAAAAATATATAACTTATTTTACGATATTGATGACTTTTTCAATGAAAGATTGATACAATTAAACTAATCGTTTTTTTAATCGCTTGAAAAAATTACATTCATTTATTATAATAAAACGATGAAATAAACGCTTTCCATTAATTACAGTTGGATCAAAGCAGTTACAGCTAATATACCCAGTGGTCTAAAAAGTTCAGTTGGTGACACAATCGGCCGTCTGCGGAGTCCGTTCAGTGACAACTTTAGTTAGACCCGCCTCTCCTGGGACGGTAGTACAACTATCGTATTTGTACGTTTATACACCGGTAATATGATTACACTGGCTGCCTGTTTTTGATAGTTGGTGGAGTTTTATTTTAGTTTCTAACTTGAAATAATCCGGTTTGGTTACGTAATTTAATCGGTAGACTGTGTGTTTAATCGTGTGTGTTGATTGATTACTAACTAAACATTAATGTCGAAATTGAGCTTATTAAGTCGATAACGAGGATAGTATCGAAATTGTTTAAAGCTTTCAAATAGGTTGGTTAATTTGCATATTAGCTACAAAGACTTCTTGGAACACAACCTGATGGTAAAGAATTTCAGAACTATCTTATGGTTACGACCGAGTAAGGCTAGGTATGTGCTATTTATTTAAAGTAGTAAGCGCCTTTTATTTTAAAGTGCCTAGTGTTCGATTCAATTTGTAAGACAGTAATCTTTATTGCACACGACATCACAATCGACACGCTTTAAGCACACAATCAAACAATAAATCTATCGAGCATACCAAGAGCGACACACTAACTGACTTAACTGGTCCCTAATATAAACGTCTCCGGCCTAATATAGATTGTGATTGCGAGGTTTGTAAGCAAATCTGACAGCGCGCAACAGCAGCGCGAGGCCGGGAGCCGGCGGCTGTTTTGCAAGTCAATTTCACTTTGCATTGCATTCCTACATTCAGCATTTTTGTTTTGGAATAAACCCGAGTCAAACATTCTGGAGAGCTCTCCAACCTTCGGTTAGCTAAGAGAATGTGCAAATAAAGCCAGACAATTTCACGTATGGCTGCTTCTGTTGGTTCATTTTGGTATTATAGTAGTTATAGATTAGGTTGTTACCCTAGGGATGAGCGCAATCGTCGATAATTCTGATAGAGCAATTTATATAGGTCAATGGCAAGGTGAATGTTTAGAAAGAAAATGACCATGTTAAGAAGATAGTCATATTGTATCATACAACTATCTGTTACTAGGTACCTACCAAAACCAACCAAAACTTATTTATAAGCCCATACTGCAAATAGCTTACAGATTGTTACCAACATACTTTTAGTACAGAATAAGATGCTAAATCGCATTCATTATGTATAAAAAGGTTGCTGATCTTAGGTACGTTATTAGAAAACGACTATTTGACTACATTATTAAGAAGTATATTTAAACAAGTTTTTATTATCTTTAAAGGTTATTTAACTTTGGAACTTTCTGTTTACAGTACCCGAAGGAAATCATTGTGTTTTGTTTATTCAAGATTATGAACACTCTATTTATATCAATAAAAACTCTCCTTCTATATCCGTACAAAACTACGAAATATTCCCCGATTCTGGTACACAAAATTAAATGGATAGTGGTTGTCATTTGTTTTATTAGCACCTCCAATAGAACACTTAACATTTGAATGAAAGCATTTCCATTGGTTGTATATTATAGTCCATGGTAATACGTCATACAGTTACAATAGCCCGCATCGATGTAGGGTAGCTAGTGACAACTATTATGACAGCCAGCTGTCAAAAGTTATTGCTGCACAGTAAGTTTTGACAGGCTGAGCATAAATTGTCGCATATTCTTTGCTGACTGATATTCAATACGTCACTATTCGTATTTGTGGCACAGCATTTTGCGAAAATTTATGGAATATATTATTGTTATCACGTTTTTATGATATATGAAGACATCTGAAAAGCTTATTTTGTAAAATCTTCGACCGTTACAATTCCGTTAGTAAGGCTATAACTGAAGGCACTGGAGCTAGCTGTCTTGTCCGCACTGATTTATCTATCGGTGCAACGAGGCCACATAACAAGCACATTCTTTATAATGTATTGCTTTTTGTAGAGTACCATTGATAGTAGTGCCATAGTAACTACTAGATACATTTTTATATAAGTGACATTATTCAAACACTTCGTTAATTCTCCTTCTAATTAGTCTTGTTTAATTTCTAATGAGATGGGCATAAATTCGCATATATTTTCGCGCCGAGCCTTTACTGCGCACAATTCCAATCCTCGCGCTAATTTAAACACTTACTCCCTATAATTCCTTCCTACACACATGAACAAACGATCCCGGTAATTTAGTAGTTTCATACACACATTATAACGAACGACCGTAATTAAATTATGCAAAACACGTACTTTGGCCGGCTATTACGACGTACTAGCGGTAAATTGAGAGGATTTTGTTAAATAAAAGAATCCACAAAAGTTTTTTTAAAGGATCGCCCATCTCGCTGAATTGGTTCATTTGTTACTCGGACAATCTGCTTAGCCAGTGCCCCGCTGTGGCGTGGGCTAAGGATATTTTCATGTAAAGGGCTTTGCGCGGAAACCACAACAAGGGAGCTCTAGAATAATAGACGACCTCGTCGCTCCCCGCATATATTGTAAGTGAGACAAAATTCCGACACTCCAGTTTGTACACAAATTTTTCGTTCTTGATTTTAAGAGGATGACTATGGTAATGTAAAGTATTGGAGTTGACGGGCGGCGTTAGACCGGATTGACGTTTTGTTTTTGACCTTGGGTGGTAATAAAAGACGCGGCTTCTTGTTTACTAAGTTGTGAAGAAAAATTTATAATTATACAAGCAATTTAAAGGTTGCTGAGGTGTTTCCCAGTGTCAGACATGAACGATAGCTGAATAGATAAAGGTTACATATGCATTGTGCTATCAATTTTACAACTCAGTAGTTCGAAATAAATTATACAAGAGCGCAGGCCTAGATGGCGGGAGGCGACATTGATACTTATTCTCAGTCACATCTGATCAGACTGGACACGAACTCTGATTCATATATATAATACTAGCTGCGCCCCGCGGTGTTACCCGCTACATTTTTTCGGGATAAAAAGTAGCCTATATGTTAATCCAGGGTATAACCTATCTACATACCAAATTTCAACCAAATCGGTCCAGCCGTTTTTGCGTGAAAGAGTAACAAACATCCACACATCCATTCTCACAAACTTTCACATTTATAATATTAGTAGGAAGTAGGATAGTAGGAAGTAGGATAGGTACTAACTGACGCCCGCGACTTCGTCTGTGCGGATTTCCCCATGTGATTAACTGCCACCTTTATTATAAGTTGCGTTGTCCAATTATCATTCCAAACATAATACCTGTGCCTGCTAAAGACACCGATGCGACATAGAGCGATGCACGAACAGATCCGATGCATTCAATCATCAAAATATATAAAACGCAATGAACCATTCATTATCATTTCACCGTTCACCACCTATTGTTGAGATTTCGTGAAAGAAAATCTATTTGTCTGTAACGTTTGTCGGCCGGAGGGTTTGATTAACGAGCGCGGCTCGTGGCAACGTTTTGTCACTGATATACTAAGACAAATAGTTTTCACAGAAAAAATACGATAGAACCAAAAGTTTGTTGAAAATACGTAACAAGACAAATTGCGCATACGGTTGAAGGATATGGATGTTGAAGTTCAGATCACGTCTACTGGTTTGAGCCTGTATCGGTGATATGCGACCTAGTGCTAGTAAAGACGGAGAATAAAGAAATCTGCCCTATTACTACTGAAAAGGTTATACATATTAAGGTTTAATCACCTTTAAAAAGAAGTTGTCTCATAGCCGGTGCATGCCGCAAACCTAACTCCCGCACAAGAACATAGGGAGTAGGACTGGCTGAAAATTTATATTATATCTTATTCCTTAACCTACAACTTATATTTTTCAATTTTGTTAGTGTAAATTGGTTACATAAATTATTAAATAAAAACCTAAATATTAAAAGGGAACTTGAAATTCGATTATTGTATTTATTAATATCTAGAAATGTTGTGTAGTCGGCTTTTAGCAGTTTTCTTAAAGCGTTTCCCGTCACATTTAATGACCCCTGCAATAGCGTGTTTAGCTGAAATCAGTTACAATGTAAATTGTTACAACGTATTTTGTAAGTAGGAACAATAATGTAACTTCGGTGTTTAAAATATATTTTGTTAGTATTATGTACCTACTGTTACATTAATAAATATATAATATTTATTATAATAATAAAAAGGTACACTAAAGTTTTAAGGGCTGTTTGTAGAAAACATGTACTCTGTCAGGATTCATGCTGGACCCGCCATAGTAAATCTACGCCTATTTAATCAAGATATCTGCAGATTGACAGAAACAATACTGTTAAAGGTTATACGAGGTAAGAGTATAAATAATTTCATAAATGTCTCATATAACCTATTTTTTATTCTCTAATTTATGATTCAAATACATGATTAGTGTTAATTTAAAGCTTAAACGTGATAATAGCAAGTAATACTTCAATTTCGTATGGTAAAGGATGATAGGTTTTGCCAAGAATCGTTTAAAAGTTACTTAAGCCTTAAGCCAGCAATTGCCAAACAGCATACGTAGGTACATTTTCATCATATTAGTACAGTTCACACATTTGTTAAATAGCGTATGTGGTTACATTATCAGCACACATAATTAAGTGTTTAAATAAGGAAATAAATGTCCATACACAATTTCCGACTGTATTTATTAAATCGGTCATTTTGAAATGGGTAATTAATTGGTAATGCCACTTATGTGATGACACTACAGTAAGTAAGCTTTACATAGACCTCGTAATGGTCTGTTTTCATTTATGTCAATCTTCATTTGTTGAGAATTACTGAGAGGATCTACACGCATGCGCAGCTATTCTGTTTCTTTCTCGGTAATTATCTCGCCGATTGCGTATTTTGCGGTGAGTATTATTTTTGTATATTCCTGACCTCTTATCATGAACTCATAAAACAGGACACTCTACGAGGTGAAAGCGAGACGCTACTACCGTGCAGTGTGATGCGGTGTCTCGCTTCCACAACGTAAACTGTCCTGCTTTAAGAGTTCATGGTAAGGGGGATATAACTGCTGTAAGTCATAATACATACTCACAAATATCCTACTATCCTACTAATATTATAAATGTGAAAGTTTGTGAGAATGGATGTGTGGATGTTTGTTACTCTTTCACGCATAAACGGCTGGACCGATTTGGTTGAAATTTGGTATGTAGATAGGTTATACCCTGGATTAACATATAGGCTACTTTTTATCCCGAAAAAATGTAGCGGGTAACACCGCGGGGCGCAGCTAGTTAAATATATATATATAATGCTTTGACGGTTGTCATTACTTAACAATCCATTGGCGTAAAAATGAGAGCAATCTTTGGAGAGATTTTTATTTTATGATTTGAGACGCGATAAAACCCAGCTGTGCTTGGGCAGTAATATAAAATTAAAATGCTCTAAGGTTACCGTTGTAGAGGTCCGGGGTCATTTCTTCATTGGCTATATAATATTTTTATGACGGATTCTCAAAAGTTTCAGTAGGTAATCGGGTTAGCCTACATGCTAGAATATCTAGGAGTTAGCAAATGCTATGGATTAAAAGTAGTATAGTGTTGTTCTATCATTAATGTTGGGAATAAATACTTCGAAAATTCTTCGATAGTGAAATAAATACATTGCAAAAGAAATAAATTAATATTCAACGCCGTTGCATATTTCATTGCGAAATTAATTCTTCGAATTAATGATTTTTTATTTTGAAGTATAAAGTCTCGACAAGCCGAAGTATTGCCGAGAGGCATCAACCGCATAGTAATGTACGTTGTATATTGTATAATTTAATTTACCTTTGTTATACAGATATTACCAATGAACCTACTTTTTGTTTCGTTTATCGACCAGCCCCCTTACCACGAACCCTTAAAACAGGATAACTTACGATATGGAAGCGAGACGCCTCTACGTACAGTCTAATGCGACGTCTCGCTTCCACAACGTAAACGGTCCTGCTTGAGAGTTCATGGTACGGGGGCTAATCGAGGACCGTAATTGCCCTAACCTCATTACATTATCCGCAGTGCTAATGTGATTGTACTAACTAACACTAGTCATAACCATATTTAAAGTAACATGAATATGAATGCAATCGACGTCTAGCAATATCAATAGAGTTATGGCGAGCGTGACGGTCATTCGGGAGTGCTACGGATCAAATTGGATGGACACCGGCCTAACGTTAGCGTAATAAAAATGGCCGCCCTCTGGGAAATATCCATGATGTTTTCTATGTAAGATGTGATTTTACATATTGTCACTTTACCCGAAAATTTACAACGGTCAGTCTTGAATGCTAAATTCTACAGACATTGAAACGGGCGCGTGAATCGAGGTAAGTACATAACACAGGAACAACTATGGACCATTATCCTTATGTACAATATTGTCCTGTTAATGACCCTTAATAAGTTCAAATCCAAAGTTAATATAACCAACAAAAATTCCGTTCCCACACCTATATTTAGAAAATGGAGGAAAATATTCAAATTATATTAAACATTCAGTCAGAGCAGTGCTTTATTTGACCAGTAGTGTCATTCAACGACCGCGGCGCAGTTGGCCTGACAGGTACGTGTACCATTGGAATATTTCATTTTCTGTGGTGGCCGATAAAACTGGCAATAATTGAATATTGTCCGTGCAGGTAAACATTCTGGTTGTAGGTCGTTAATTAACGGAGATAGGTCGCGTCACAGACGACTGCTGGCCTCTATTATTTCATTAGCTCACTTTTATTCCTCTTCAGTAGCTGAGAAAGCGGACTTTGCGAAAGAAAACGATCGACGATAATTGGGTCGAAAAAAAGTTGATTGGAAATGTCAATTGGCCGGGCATCGCGGCTTTCTCACGATTGTGGGTTTATCGCCGCAATGTGCCTAGATATTTTTTCGGTTACTTCGATATTGAAGAAATAATTACTAGGTATATTGAATTCTGGTGTCTTGTATTGTGCATCACATAATACGTAGGTATTGCATTAACCAAGTAATGGTCACATCTTCTTTTATGTACCACATAGATAATAAGTCCTAATCGCAATTAACTGGGAACTATCCCATCTTAGTTGCTACTGGTTGTGTCACAAATAAAAAGGCTTAATTTCCTATACGAGTTACGTTTATAACAACGAAACGGAACAGTATTGTAATTAAATTTTGTAAATGCGAAATATTTGTTCGCAGTTAATTATACATATATTCGTTAAAATTGTATACAAATCTAGTGTATGTAACTGGGGCATGTGAAGGCTTTAACAAGTTTACAAACATCAAAACACAGACAGATCCCCCGGCACGGCATGTGTATAATAAACGTTAGCATTGCTACCCATACTTTGTAAGGATGTGATCATAAACTACTCGTTTTGCAGTAAAATGTGAAGTACTTCCACATAGATCAGATAGCACGTAGCTAGGTACACATGCTGCCACAATACTCTGTCACAATTTGGCGCGATTGTACATTTAAATGAGAAAAATGGGAATGAAAAGTAATATGCACCGTAGTTTATAAATAGAAACAGGGTGGGAAATAACTGTACAGTCGCTAACAGCAATCACAGCGGTGACAGTCGGCGCGCGGCGATACCACGTGTGTGCTGCGACCCGTCACTAACACAATATATTGAACACGTCAAGCCAGGAAATAATATAGAATATCGAGAAAGAATAACTCAGCATGTAATATTATAAGATAGGGTTATGACTTCCAATGTGAGTTGTGTGTGTTTTCTCAATGATTTACTGCAGTTATAAATAAATAATAACAGCCTATCTGTCCCACTGCAGGGCTCTTCTCTTATAGAGAAGGATTGAGCTTTGATCATCATGCTAGCTCACTGCGGTTTGACGATTTTAGATAATTCAATCCAGGTTTCCTCACGATGTTTTCCGTCACGATTAGTCAGTGGTGTCTTAGAATAACTAAGAAAGTATTTATAACATTGAAATAGTCACATTGATACTTGCCCGGATTTGAACCTGCAACCTTGTGCATGGAAATCTAGTATGTGCCTAACCACTAGGCCACCACGACATTTTCTGTATTTTTTTTTCATTTTGTTCCAGTTATTTTTTTGACTGTCAGATGTCAATGTCAGATAATCATCCATTTTAATAATACCCACGTATATAGTCCCGAAAACGTATTAAAATAAAAGCCTACTCCTAATAAATCGACGTTGGATGATAGAGCTTTGAAGTCTTTCCTTGGGTCACTATTCAATAAAAATAAGGAAACATTGGATGCAAATCCGTAACTATAAATATGACAATATAGAGACCATATATTCGCAAATTGAGTATTAAAAAATGGTATAAAAACCCACAGTAATTGCAATCTACTCCTTTCATCTTTGTGCAGTGCGGATATTCCCATAAAGCAATGAGAATTCTCGGCAAAAACAGTCATGCTTATATCAAATTTGTTGGCATATCCATTTTAAGCTATTTCTGTTGTTATTCCATTGAGATTGGAATAGCACCAGTGTGCATAGCAAGCGGATCATTCTAATGGAAAACTGCGAGTGGACCGAATGATTTGAATGTCGGCTATTCCATTATACATAAAACTAAATAAAGGAATTTTACATCAGAATACGTTTACTTTTATTTGGGAATATAATATAATAGTGGCCCTAAAACTTAAGATGATTTCCAAGTACAGTACCGCAGACCAAAGAAAACATTGCAGGAGCAATTACAAATTTATACTGTGTTTATATCGAATTGCATTGCATTATAGCTTGTGTGCTCCAACACCGAACTTAGTTAACTCGTGAAGTCAATGTTATTCCGTCGTACGGGGCAGGGAACCGTGCGTTTTATTCGTCGGCTGGTAATAACAAACATACATTTCGCTTTTTAAAGCGCTAAACAATCGGACTCGCGTGAAAGGGTCAAGGGGGCGTAAGTAGTGATAAAGAAAATATATGGGCACGCTGCCGAGAGCCGAAAACACCCGAAACACCGAGAATAGGAGCACGTTCTCCCCTCCATGCAATAAAGCCGTTTACCAATGGCCGTACTTAAACAGTGCAATCGAAAGGTCCTGTTTGTATTACAAACACGTTTCTGTGGAAAAAGAGTGAATGTTTTGTTGTTACAAATGATGACTGTCAACCACTATTTTTATTGCTCACGGGTTTTTTTGTGAGTGAATCAAATTAAGTTAACCCTGATTCGAAATGAAGTCGGCTCTGTACGCTTGAGTGAGGGCAATATGTTAATACTTTTAATTAAAATCGGGTGTATCATGAGGCTTGTTTTTTTTCACGAGTTGTAGGTCAGTAGGTAGCTTGCTGCAGCGTGCCTGACGGTATAACTTAAATCTCTTCGATAGTTGGGAAACTTAGATATTTAGGTAGGCACCTGTTTTAATCTTTAAATTAACATAAGTAATAGAAAAATAGTATATATATAGGCTTTTTATTTTTGAAAGATTAACCACGGGAGCCAATCTCGTTTATTAGATATAAACGAGATTTGATGAAGTATGTATGAGTATTTAGATGAGTCATATAAACATAAATATAGGTAGTTAAAAGTTATCCACATGACTTCTAATTTTCTGCAGCACTGAAAGAAATTTCATCAATTTTTCGAAAGGATTTTCAGTCTAGAAAACTACATTCATGACTCCTTAACATCTCGGTCAAGGTCACGAAGTTTTTTGGTAGTTGTGATCGAAAAGGGTCGGCGAGGGACCTATCAAGACGAAAGATTGAAGATTACTCGAAGTAGTAGCTAGCTGTGTCTGGCGGACGAGTTCTAAACTTTTAAAGTAGGTACGGCTTAGTATTTTGCAACTAAATTTAGATCAAGGATGCTGCATGTAATAACGATTTGACGCGACGTAATAACCGTTAACTCTTGTACAAAGATCTCTTATATTGAAAGTATTAAATAAATCCTTTTGCCCTCCTGTATTTGGAACTATTATATTGTATTTGCGTATCTCACATTAGCAATATTTTTTTTAGCAGTGTGGGGATCGAACTCGCTGCTTTAAGGAAGTAATAGTTTATCAGACAGTTGTACGATGATCCAGATTCGGACTAACTGATTGTGCTGCTGGGTAGTTGGTTGCGCCGTTTCTTGAAGCGGGGACGCGAGGGCTTTTTGGAGGCTATCTTGATGTAATTTGACATTCAATTACTTTTTTAGGTCAATTTATTTAATAAATGATTCTTATATTGAAAACCGCATATTCCTAAGGTTGTTAATTTTGTCTGACCAAAGGTTAATTGGATTGCTATTTGAGATTTATTTGGATGATAGAGCTTGCGGTGTTACCCGCTACATTTTTCGGGATAAAAAGTAGCGTATGTGTTAATCCAGGGTGTCAGCTACTTCCATATGAAATTTCATTAAAATCCATTAAGTAGTTTTTACGTGAATGATTAACAATTATCCATCCATATTTACAAACTTTTGCGTTTATAATATTAGTAGGGATCATTCGGTATGCTCAGTATAGTACTGTAAGTGCTATTCTATTCTAGTCTACCTGCGTTAGTCTTGACAACTAACACAAGTGGAGAGCTATTTTGGTCTATACAGAACTCTATCGGGAACTTCAATGCATAGAATGTGTTATACGTTGCACCTATTTTTAGAATATTGCATTCCATGTTTAGAAGCCAGTTATATTTAGCTGTGTCATAGCTAAAACTGCGAATTACGTCGCCCACGAACGTTTGACGGTTATTTTAAACTTTGATGCTCTCCGTAGAAAATTTGTTGCCTTTTTCATTTTGAAATAATTTATTAAAACAGTATTGGTTGTTGCTTTAATGAATTCTAAATACGAATAATGCCAGTAGGTTAGGGTAAACTCGAACAAAGTTCCTATAGTATCTCTTTAAACTCAAAACACTGCATTTTGGACAACATTTTCATTTTTATCTCGTTTTCGTAATAGCAGCAGCCAAGTTGTGAAATCTCTACATTTGATATGAATAGTATCCGTAAACATTGCCCATGTCCAACATAAATACTGTAAAAGAAATACTATCGGATTTCGCTGCGTATTTACTTTTTGCAGCTGACTGTTTAAACGTTACGTACACAAGTGTTTTAAGGATTTCTCTTTATTGCCTCGTATTTTAATCGGGATTGTCGTTCGATTGACAATAACGACCCACACAAATGCTGTTGCCGACAGTAATAGGTACATTCGCAATGAAAATACAAAACGTGATTTCAGTACATTCGCGCAATCACGTTTTTTCCGTTTTCAATTTGTTCTGGTGTTTGCTTGTTATTTTTATTAGATTATTCAATTTGGTATCAATAAATTGGAATTTGTTGCTTAATTTGTAATTGTGAAGCAGTGCACTGCTGAATTCCTTTAGGCTGCAAGGTACTGATTGACAACCGAGGTTTTATTTGATAATGGCTCGTCAATAATTACCATGCATCGCATTGCACGTTTTCCAATGTACCTACTATACATTGTTATACTAGTATGCTGTTGTCTTTTAGCACAAGAGAAAAAAGAGAAAACGTTTAAATATTTTCACAAGGAAGTGATTCTCTCAAATTTAATTGCGTTATTTGAGATTCTCTTTGCAAAGAGGGACAGATAAATGAGAAAACATACCTAATTAAATCAAGCGACGATTTGTTTTAAAATATAATAAAGAAACATTTTAATATGATTAATTAATTAAAAACTCTTTATAAGGTGCCTATTTAAGTATATTATACCAGTATTTTCTTATCAACAGATGTTTTATGTTTTTATTAACGTTCCAAAGTCAAGCTGGATACGCGTGATTAATTTGCTGGAGTGCATAATTTAATTTACGCGATGCTCTTAATTTAATGTTAATTTATAACTCACAAGCGACCCTCCTTGCCTCGTCCACATTAATGTTATAGAATACGGCTTTCACGGAATTTGCATCTGGATGGGATGAGCAGTAAGGGAGTAGTGCCGGCTATGTCAACTCTTTTTTTTAACTGACTTCGACATCCGGCCTGGACGAGGTTCTTAATCTATACTTAATATTATAAAGCTGAAGAGTTTGTTTGTTTGCTTGAACGCGCTAATCTCAGGAACTACTGGTCCGATTTGAAAATTTTTTTAGTGTTATATAATTTATTTATCGAGGGAGGCTATGGCGCTATAGGCGGGCGGAAGCTAGTTCGAATATAATTGAAGGAGTACACCTACTTATTAATTATTTGTATTCAATGAAAAATGACTGTTCTTTGCTGGAGGCCCAATAAATAAATAGATAAAAAATAATGACTTGTGAAACGTCCGCGCGGCAGCTCCACTTTTCGGCTATAATTATAGACGACATGTGTGATCCTTTTGAAGATAATCTATGCAATGTCAAAAGTTGGTAACTAAGGCGTGTGTCTACATGTAATCGCCCTCAGAGCTCCGTCACGTCCATTAGTCGACTGCACGGATAAGAGCGGGCATCGCTTTGAGATAATTTTGAATAAATGTTATTGCGTGCCCTTTGCTCAAGAGATAATAAAAACAAAAAGTTTGTATATTAAAAAATAAAATGCCGACCTAAACATAATTTAAGTATGAAACATTAGAGGCTGTACAATGTTTATTCCTAATATTATAAATGTGAATAGCATATTTAACACTTTTGGACTTTGAAGGATGTCAAAGTCCAAAAGGTGCTGAAATATGTAATATACTAGCTGCGTCCCGCGGTGTTACCCGCTACATATTTTCGGGATAAAAAATAGCCTATGTATATACTATGTATAGCCTATGTATATACTATGTATAGCCTATGTATTAATCCAGGGTGTCAGCTACCTCCATATGAAATTGAATTAAAGTAGTTTTTACGTGAAAGAGTAACAAACGCCCATTCATACTTACAAACTTTCGCGTTTATAATATTAGTTTAACCAAACCTAATTTTGACCGGACTTTATCGATGACACAATTATCATTTTAATACGTTACTGTATGATAAAAACATTGTTGAAAAGAAAACGCAAGAACTCCTTTGTGCGTGTGCCATAGGTAGTCGCATACAACTTTCGAGTATACTATCAATAAGTACGTTTTAGGAAAAAAAATGTATCTAATAACAAAAGCAAAAAAGATCTTTTACGGAAGAGAAACACACGCTTAATCAAACGCACGTCATGGAAGCGAATGACTGACACTCAACGTAAACACGCCGTCGTTATTAAATGCTCAAGTGCGGTTATATACCCTTTAATACGAGCCAATGTACCAGGCATACAGTCATATATTGTAGGTATTACCAAGATATTCTGTGCTACTACGTAACGATGTATATCATCGGTGTGTTTCTGTTTACAGATTTAAAAAGGCAGATAAAATAACCCGATTAGTGTGTTTTCAGTTCTTAAAAATATCCACAGCGATTCAGTTGTCATATGTAGTAGGTAGTTTGTAGTCCCGTTATGGGTTGATGTCCCTAATAATAGTTAAATAAGGAACCAACTAAACTGACAATGATGATTGAAAGCAAATTAAGACACGAATGGAAATCCATTTGCTACGATCCTGGAAAACTCCCTTTCGCAACATTCACTCTCATCTCATTCTTCGTACACACTTGTCACTGAGGAGAACCTATGAATAACACTACATATGTACTTATACGAGTATGTCACACTATTATATAGGCAAACGCGAAAGTTTGTGAGTGTGTTTGTATACTTGTTACCTCTTTTCTCTCAAACGGCTGGACCGATTTTGCTAAAATTTGGTATTGACGTAGCTGAAACACGCGACTTTGGTACTCGTGTTTTTAAAGCTAGTCTATTACATGTAGTAAATAAAATAACACATCACAAGAGATCTTTCAGAGCTACAAAAGCTTAAACGAGCGCGCGTTAAAACAGACTGACAAATATAATTATTGAGTTATTCATGCTGAATAACCTGCGTTGTTTAAAACTCTTATATTTGTATTGAAATAATGTGCCAAATACCGCTACATTATAAAATTCAACGTAGTAACGGCGTTTTGTGAAGCGTCATTATAATTTTAAATGATGAGCAACCATTTTTCGTGGTATTATTTTATAGCACGTGATTCAGATGTAGCAGCCACATTAGCATTTTGATTGGATAACTAAGGCCTGAGAAGGCTAGTTTAGGTTCGCCCTCATCAGGAATTTACTACATCTTTTTTCTGTTTGGCATAATTATGAAATTGTCTTCTTCTTATTTTAAATTTATAGATTTGACTTTGAATGCAACCTCATTTATAATAACGACGTGTGTATGGATCAGATTATTCCTAAATAATGCGATATTTCAGACACTCAATCTCACTGTTCAAATAAATTTATTAAAATATATTTTTAAAATCCCTACCTAAAATTGTTTTTCAGGACATTTTTACGTTGTTTGAAATACATACAATCATGACATTATGACAAGCTACAGGTTGATCATAAATATTATCATGTTTATTTATTTGAATGTTCACAGTCAACGTGTTTCTCTATTGTTTTTAAGAACTTTACGATTACGAGAGCCACAAAATATAAATACCGAAAAAATAAAAATGAGAATATTCCACAACACTCCAACAACAACGGGATATTTATTTACATGCCTCGGTAATGTGTCTGTATTTTTGACGTAGGGGTTTATAGAAAATATCATTTGGCGCGGTTGTTATCGGGTTAAATGTTAACGTATTATGATGGCGCAAGTCGCAACATTGAATTTTGTTTCTTTTTAAGTATTTTTGGTAAGATGCTTGTAAGCTGTAATATCATCAAAGATATACTTGTTATCAAGTTTTAATAATCTTAAATATATAAAGTAAATGTGGTTTTATACGTTACATTGTTATCTTTAAACTGCATGTAGCTAAACGTGGGTGCACAGAATCTACTTTTTTTGGAAGGTGGTAGTGTGTTTATTAGTATTATGTAATGGAAATTCTAATGAAAATTTTTGTAGGTAAGTAAACAAAACAGAACTTCAGTTTTAGCCTCGGTAAAAATCCAAACAAAAACTCTGCGCGGCGCTTGGAGTGTGCAATAACGTCGGCAGTGACGCGTGAGTCCAAATCACTTGTCTCCACAGTTCATCCCTGGAAGCCGTTCATGTGTCGCGCCTGTTGTACAGCGCTCCATTCATTGCCTCTGAGACTGAACTGCTCATGCGAAACGCATTTAACATTTGTCATTTTTACGAATCGGCCCGTTTGATGCTAGGAATTTGAGGAAAAAGAAAAAATAATTTAGGTGTATAAATATTCAGCGTCGTTAACGAAATGCGTCACGGAAGCTATTTTAATACCGTCGCATTGAATCGCCGGACTTTTGACATAAACACACTACGACCTTTCGCAGACTAACTTCTGTTATGCAATAAGCTCATGAAAGTGCAAAGTTTGTTGAGGAATCTAAAATAACGGAGTAGGTGACCAAAGTTATTCGTCAGGATGTCGTTAAAAGCTTTAACAAAGAAATTATAACTTCGACAGAAGAATTTAATAGGACAAGTTAGACTTGCGCAAGTTTACCACAAATTATTTCGAAAATGTCTTTTCCACTTAGGTCTGCGGTAGACACCGCTAATGGCATTTTTTAATGAGAACTAGTCATCAGTTGTTAATTCAGGAGTTAGGATTTCTAGTCAGGGGCATAAAGTATTCGGCAAAGTATCAGGAATATTAAATATAAGGGGTATAAAAAGGCGAAAATTTGTGAGTGTGTTTGTATATTTGTTACCTCTTCATGCTCAAACGGCTCGATCGATTTTGATTGAATTTTGTATGGAGGTAGCTGACACCCTGGATTAACACATACTTTTCGTCCCGAAAAAATGTAGTGGGTAACACCGCGGGTAGTAATTTCGTATAATAACATTAATTATACTCGAATTTTTACCTCATTTGTTTAAACGATTAAGTTGGTAAAGTAAATATGTATCTGACAGGCATGTTTGGTGACCCATGACCTTTCATCTGTACTAGGTCATGTTCAGCCGTAGTTCATGATACGTGTGCCCCAGTTACCAAGTGTCTACATATACTGCCTGAACAATAGGTAGGTATGATGTTCGTACAGTTGTCGGCTACAATATTAATTAATGTATTTCGTTCGAGAATCTTTCGGACCCACCAAATACGATTTCAGCTAAAGCGTTTTCACGCATCAAAGAATAGAGGACTTTTCTGAATATCGAATGGTATGTAGCCTCTTTGAAACCGCGGAGGACAGAAGGCTTTTACCCAAAAATCATATGGACCTTTTTTATTTACTTTTGTATTATGAGGAAAGACTGCCCTGTTTATTTTTATGTAAAACAAGCTTATGTGATAGAATTCGACGAAAGTTCTTTGTATATTACGGGTGTCGTGTTTTGATGGATGTTATTTTTATGGTTGATTTAAAGTCGAGGATTACAATTTCATGTTTGACTGAACTTTTATCTATAGGCCAGTACTGAATTAACGATCCATTTTCTAAAGGGGTGAACATCGGGTGACGAAGTTGTCACCCGATGTTCTTTGACTGTAATTTTTGATGCCTTTTGCGCCACCCAGTATAATAAGCTATGTTCAAAAAGATTACCTCTTAAATTGATTGAATCTAAAAATAAATTATTTAGGTATACGACATTTAAAGAGTAACTAAAGTACTTTGGCTCGTACTGTACTTAATTACAAATTCCTTTCACTGACAACACGTAAATAATTCAAATTTGAACCTTATGTCTGTGTCATAAAGGTCACACCACTCGTCATGATGCTACAATGTTGTATTGCCAATTGATTAAAGCTTCGCTAATCAAAATTGGAATTAGGTCAGGGTTTTAAGTCAATGAATTGGAATAAAATAGTATGATCAATCGGATCGGGAAATATTTAGAACATTACACATTCACATACAATTTATATTTAAGCCTTTTGTTTTTAAGCATTCTATTATTGAATTAAAAAGGTGTAACCTACCCTTTTGTCATTTCAGCGAGACGAGTTTATAATTTTATACATATGTACCTATACACCAAGACAGTGATATTTGACTACGCATTCCTTTACTTTCTATACCTACTTCTACGAAGAGTATCAAAATTAAGAGATGTCATCATAATAAAATGGTAAAAAGTTTTAGCATTAGACAAGGGTCCGTACAATCGTCTTCAAACCAACCTCTTGTGCGGAAATCACGCGCAGGGCAAATGGGATGAAATACAGTATGACAGTACAGACTATACAGGCTAGCGATCTCTTTACAAAATACAAACGAGTTTTAAGAATTGGGTTAAAAAGTAAACAAATTATGCGAATTAAGTACCTACCTTGAACACAATTTACGCGCAACGTAATTAAAATGAAACTTTTTCAGAATTTACTATGATTTATTTGGTATTAGCTGCGCCCCGCGGTGTTACCCGCTACATTTATTCATGTGTGTTCATCCAGGGTGTCGGCTACCTCCATATAAAATTTCATAAAAATCGGTCTAGCCGTTTGAGCGTAAAGAGGTAACAAACACACTCACAAACTTTCGCCTTTATTAGTGTATTTGTATATAGTGTATTAAAAGTTTTATTTCAAAGCCTTAGTAGTATAGTAAGAGTCAGAAATAATAATATATATAATGTAACATCATAAACGCCTTACTGCAGAAATTTGCTTGTCTGCGACCAGTTTGTTTAATCAAAGAAGTTCTGAACAAAAGCCTGAGAGAGACGCAGACGTCAATAGAATATTAAGATGTTACCCCAAGTTCAGTATTTATTATACTCTACAAAAGAGACAAAGTTGAATTCAAAATCCCACTATCTATGCCAAACATGAACTGCGAACTGTGCGTAAGTAGCGTTAAACGTCAAACAAAGTTTAAAACTACTATATTATGTATGTTAGGTATACATAGATATCTATTTACTATGTAAAACATAGCTGCGACGACCGATTAGCGCAGTGGCTAATCGATTGGACTGCTACGTTGAGGGTTGCAGGTTCGATTCCGGCACAGGGCAAGACTTTGAGTCTGGATGTTTGTGTATGTGATATTTCATGTTTGTGAAACGCACCCACGACATACGAGAATATCCTAGTGTGGGGCGAGGTTTAAAAAAAAACCTACGACGGAGATAAGTGGAATTCTAGAATTATTGTTCTTCTTTTGTTTTGGCGGCGCTATCTTGTGTCCAAAGTGTACCAATAACTTACTACAAACTTTAAATTTTGTGCAAGATTTCTTTGGATTACGACTTGCAAAAGATGGAATGAAAATATTTTTTTTTCGGTGTTTTTACTTAAGGTAATTAGCAATCAATTTAATAGAATCGGTTAGTTCCCATATACCTTGAAATCTTCAACAACTAAACCTGAATAAAACTTAGAGGTATACTTAAAACATAAGTTTAATATTGAGCCCTAGGGAAGAACATAGGCTATTTTTATTCCGGGTTAAAACTTCTGTATCGGTTAACTTTCCACGCGAAACCTCGGGCGAAAGGTACGAAGTTAATACGTAATATAATACATTAACCCTTTCACTGTCCAGTGCACTACATACTGTTAAAGAATTTCATAAACAATGTTTCCAAGTAAGTTATCCTGACTAGTATCATTCGCAGTGTCACGCAAAGTAGGCGGAAACTCAACCCTTCAAACGCTAAGTGTCGATTCTTCACTTCTCCAGTGCATTTTCTTCCCACGCTGTCTTACTGTTTGTTAAACAATAAAGTTAGTTAACCGTTCACTGTCTGAGTTCATCTTTTCGAACAAAGACCTGCTTCGTACCATTTAATAGAAATAACTTGCTATCTATTGTACGAGCGAAAGAAAAACTTTTGCTTCTAGAGCAATGGATTTTAATTATTCCCATTAACGCAATTACTTGCGCGGGTTTTGTGTATCTTCGTGACAGATGCTGCAGTAGAAAAATACGTAAAAATGTTTTATTATACATATTTTAGGAAAAAATATTAAAATGATCTAATTCTATTTTTTATTTTTTTGTTTGGGTTTCTATTATTAAAAAGATAATGTTGTGAGGTATTTAAGTATCATATTATGAGTAACTTTAAAGTATCGTATTAATAGATTTCCAAAAACCTATAGGTACGTAAAGATAGCGCATTTCGTATCCGTTGGGTTGTCGTAGCGCGTAGCTCGTAGCCCGTAGCTCAGTCAGCGAGTGCGGTCCGTGGAAGCCGGGCGTCGCCGCACCGCTGCCCGCGACACACGTCTACGCAACTTCACACCGAACATTTACGATTGATCACTTTCCACAACTCCATTAAGTGCCAGTTCACTGTTCCTTGGAATTCATTATCCCATGTGCTTAAGGCAAGTACACATTTTGAGTTTCTGAACGACATTAATAATGTATTTAATTGTCCGAATTTTTAAATTAATTTTATTTTTTTCGGGAGTTATTGCAGCTGTTGACGTAGAGAATTATGTAGTGTGGAAATAAAGCCTAAGGTTCTTCACGAAAACTTTGGGTCAACAACACATAGATTAAAGTGTACATAATCCAAAAATAGACTAACGTTAAATTCGAGTAAGCTGTAAAGCTTATACCACGAATAGGTAACTATTCGTGGTATAAGTAATTACTTGTATTTTTTTTATAATAATTCAAAATAATTTGGATAGTCTAAAATAGATGTGCATATAGTATATACTACCATACAGTAAAACGGTTTATTACCATTGACATAAATTAACTAGTTATTAAAACCATTATATTTTTACAATTTTTTCTCTTTTTGCATACGGTTACGTAATAATCGACTTTATTTATAAAAATATCTGGTTTCACGTGCTATCTGGTTCGGTGCATGCGTATACTAAAACGAATACTCAACCAAAAAAAGAAAAAAACATGAATCCGTACATTCATCACTGCAATAAAACCCAGCGCTGTTAAATATTACAAGTACCGAAACATGACGTTCATCTTTCCATAAAATATGCAAAAAATATTTTTACACAACTCCACAAAACGCGAGACTCAGCTGCGTTAAGAATTGGATGTTATAAAAAAGTAACCCAATGTTTTTACAAGGGTCCCGGGCCGTGTTCTTGCCACACACCGAACTAAAATGGTAGTTTTTGTATTCAAATCATGAATTTGAACCGACTCCTCTTTGGCTTTACTTACGGATGTACGTGGTCACGGCGTGCGCATGACTAGAGTCTCAGCAGTCTTCGAGATCGCAGTGTTTGTGTGAACATTTGTTTTACCTTGTAAAAACATTTTGTTACCTCAACAGAACCCTTTCTTTTTGGGTCATTAAGGTACTGCTGAAGACATATTGTCTGCATGTTCACATGATGATTTAATCTTGCAAATAGGTTTTACCAAAAGCACTTTTACTCGTAATTTTTTTTACTAGATGGCTTCGGCATTTTCTAACCTTTGAGAAGAAATACCGAAACAAACTTAGGGGTCAAGGTCTCTGAGTATGAGTTTTAATATCGTATAGATATAGGTAATACGATAGTGTAAGGATTAGCCAGTTAGCAAGATCTTTATTTTAACGTGACAATATTTTAACGTGGCTGAATGGCCAAGGCGCGCCTAACTTAGGTATATTATCGTGTCGCTCGAAGAGGCTTTATTAGCACCCTCTACTAGTGATAATACTTCAAACATATACATACGAATAATATATTCCGTTTTGTTCATAAACCTTGAAATTATTGTCGTAGGTCACACGCACGATAATAATTTCGTAAATTTTAATCAAATTACAATAACACTTTAATTCCCACTGTCTATATGTAGACAAAATACCTAAACACGAATTTTAGGGTTAAATTTACCTATTTTGTAGAAAGGAATATTCCTCATTTTTACTATCAAATAATGATTTCCATATTTCTAGTGTCCTCTAGTAACTTAGAAGCACGTTGTTAGTGGAAGTTTTAAGCTTCGCGAATTGTAAGTATTGCTGAAAAATTCGAGGTTTATTCGCGTAGATCTATATAATACAGGTTTTGATTTACTGTGAAATTTTGATGCAGTTTCGTCGTGGTCACGAGGAGAAATATCTTCCTTAAGTGTCCGTTTTATTATATAACAACCACATGCTTAGTAATCTTGGAGAAAATACTTTGTGGGAAAAGCTATATACGTCATTCTTTCAAAGAAATGTTACAATAACTTCATAATACATAGGTACCTATCACATATTGTAGTACATTATTTATATTACTAACCATTCAAGCAGACCGATTAGGAATAGGTCTGCTTATTATAAAGTATTATGTTCATTTTCATTATAATAATGACATAAGTAAAGATACAGCCAGTACGTAACTTTCTACTTCAGCCGTATATTCAACAAAAAGAGCTATTTACTCTTCTAGTTAGGCAAGAAGTTCATAGATGATTAATACGGTATGCTGCTTAGTTCTTAAATCCTAGATGAAAGTAAATTAAAATTAATGAAACGAAGTATTCTAAGAATTTCTCATCAACGTGGGTGGGTCGTATAGAAATGAATTATCACATAGTACGAATATTGACTTTAAACAGATGTAGATGAGAGACAAATGGCCATTGAGATTGTACAAAACAAATATACCTGCCAATAACGTGCTAAATCATTGCCCGACTTTATCCATTGCTTAGCACTACGTGTATATATGCCAAGCATGGGGATTATGGCACCCCCCCCCGTACCTAAGGGGGAGGCCTTTTTTCAACAGTGGACATCTTCCGGCTGATGATGTGACGGCTTCAACTTTTTGTGGAAGTCTACACATAACATCACGCCTGTATTCCCCAAAGGGGTAGGCAGAGGAGCACATATAGTATACCCACATTTCGCCAGCTATTGTTTTTAGGTCCCAATGTAATACGGGGCGAGCCTATCCAGCCATCCATCGGGCTCAAATTGGAAGTCTACATTCTTTTGTTTTTATAGTTTATTGGTGTGTGCGTCTAAACAGACTGTCGGTAACCGTATAGAGATCTCCTTCGAAAAGGATGTATCATTCGTACGTGTAAATCGGTTCTCACACGTACGATTGCAAGAAGGTGGTTGAAACAACTTATAGTCTGCGAAACTCAAACAGAATGGCATACCCTTTGTATGTCGTACACGCCTTTATGTGAGTTGACGTTATGTGTTTTTTACGTTTATGGGTAATATTAATGAAGCAAGAAGGCGGCAACTAAAAATACAAGATACCTAATATCATATGAGGGGTTGATAAAGGTCGCGCTTATCTTGGATGGGTACTGTACCTATTCTTATTAACCTCCCGTCGTGTGTTGAAACTACTCACCAAGTTTACAAGCTCCATTGTTATATGGATGCAAAATATCATTTTATTTACCAAAACCCTGATGTCCTATTAATTCATTGGAGAAAACCACGCACCGTTATAGACTAATTACCGAATCTATGAACCAAGTCATCCAAGCCAAAGCGATAGGTACAGAGGTCGAGTTCAAATACTATTCCGTTGAAATATAGCGCTGAACTCATTTCTAAGGCAATCATATCCAGCTTAACTGCAGGGGTTGACAGCAATTAACATTCTAATATTATGCAGCGGGTCGTGCACATTACTGCATCGTACATTGCTCGTTTTCTTCATAAATTTGTACAGCGCTGTATGTTTAGCCAGCTACTTAATGTGTGGAACGTGGCTTCATGAGCCATGATTAAAGCAGTGATTAGTAGCGCTTTTAAGTGTATGTTTCTGTACATGGTTTTTTTTAAATATAGAGTAGATATAGTTAAAATACCAGTACGACAGTCAAGTCGGCCAAGTCTCATTAGAAGTCGACTTTTTCGACTACATTACAACTAATTCCAATAAAGGTAGGTAGTAAGTAAATAGGTAAGTACCTTACAATGATGTTAAAACAATTTGCTAACATTACAATGAAATCCGATGAATGAAATAGAACGACATATTATAGGTACATACAAGCGTTATACAGCATCTCGTCCGAGTACCTCTACGGTGTGTCGTGGCTCAGTCGGGCAGAACGAACGCTGACACCACTAAACAACCGATCCTCAATCAACACTACTACATATAAACATAAATACTACGTATTACTGTTACGATATAGGTATTTCTCATTGATCTTGTTGTTATATAAACACGCAGAATTTTTCTAGTTACTTATAAGGAACCTTCTGCTAGTAGTGTGTCAAGACGTCTAAAGCTTTCTTAAGAGTAAATGTTGTTAGTTATTGATTATTTTTACCAGCAACTTCATAGTAAACTTTATTCGTTTGGCTGTTGAAAGTTTAGGTGCAGATAATAGGATCTTGTTTCAATTTACAGTTTCATTTCAAGTGTAGCAGTCCGGGGTTATGTTGGTTATGTTATTATGTGCGGGGTTTGGCAATAAACTCGCGTCCTTTATTACGTGTATCTAGTATCTACTCTCTTCGGAAAATGTGTCTGCACACATACTATTTTCAAATGCTATATCAACTTATTTTGCGTAAACGCCAGTGACTGTAATTTATCATCATGATAATCATCAGCCTATCTCAGCCTAGCCTAGCCTGTTGGACATAATAGGTATGTTGTTGAAATTTATTGACAAAAACTTAAGTTTTCAAGCAGACACAGCGTTCCTATTATCTATCAAACATGTACAATATTGACGCATAGATTTAGTATACCAAGTATACCTAGGCCTGATTTCACGATTATAAATTAATCGCGTTTAAGGCTAAATCGCGTTTAAGTTATGTCATATTCATACAAAAACTGTCAGATTAAACACGATTTAGCGTTAAATGCATTTAGCAAATGTCGATCAATCGGGCCTTAGTCTGAGATTTAATGTCTCGTCCTTGAAGATTTCTCTGTTACACAGAATACCGAGGAAATTCAAATAGGACATTGTTTAAGATAATATCCTCACACTTAATAAAGCTTCGCGCATCAATCAAAAGCGTGACGTGTACACATAAATGTAGATGACTTATTACCCAAGTTTAGTGCTGTCTCCTAAGTAGTATGTGTAAATGACAAACTGTGTTGTGGCAATAAGGAGCTTAGCGGAGCGCAGCCAGGCGCATTGAAGCTTGCAGATCAAGGAGAAGGTTGGACATTGTCTTACATACATGTTGCTACGTAATATAGTATGAAGGATCATACAAAACATCGGTGATTCTATGTAGCGGTTCGTTCAGATTAGATACGTTACTTCTATGCACCGTGCGCTATTGTCAACCACATTATTGTTTATTGTTTGGTGGTTTAGGACGAGAGAAACCGATATAACAATTAATAATGCAACAAAATAAACAGCATTTAAAAAAATATTAATACGAGCGGAATTTGAACCCATGACCTCCGTGTTCCGCTATACCTTTCTATTTAATGCGATAAATCCTTAATATAACACGCATAAGTTCACATGAAATGAATGAAATGAAAAAAGAAACTACGTATAATTTTAGACATAAAGACAAAATTCAACTAAGGAAGCCACGCACTAACTACGGAAAAAAAACTATATTATTTAAGGGAGCACAGCTGTATAATAACCTGCCGAAAGAAATAAAAGAAAGCAGCACTATGAATGTATTTAAGAATAAACTAAAAAGATATCTCAGCACACTGTAAGTGACTCGTTACACCTCGAGAGAACGCTAATTTAAGAACTGCTTACTTATTGGTTATTTAATTTTATATATTGTTATTAAATCAATACTCTGACATATTATTATTATAGAATTGTAATTTAACATGGACAACTAATTTTAAATTTTTAATTAAAAATATAATGAATATGTAATAAATAGTAATAAGCGCTAGAGATACCATACTATATTTTAATGAGTTTGTTATGCATATCTTATTTTAAATGAACTGTACAGTTTTTATAAGAAAATAAATGTCTTTAAACCGAAATAGTATAATCCACGAATTAATAGCAACTTGTACTGCTTGTGCAATAACTCTAAGTAAACTGCATCCGCAAGCGATAGCGCCTCATCGAGCATACAACTTAAAATCCATACCAGTAATAATAAACAATTTGTTTTTATATAAAGACTCTTAGGGAAAATAAAATTACTTAAATTCTGACTAATTTGATTCATATTTAAAATTAAAACTATATGTATATGTAGGTACCTACCAACAACAACGTACAAGGTGCGACTATTTTATTAAGGCAAAATTTGCATGTATGGCATGTATAAGGCATGTACCATTGTACCACTTAAAATAATTTGAGGAAGCCATTTTAACTTTGGTACATTCATAAAAGGTGTGCTCAACGCTTAAAAGAGATTGTACGTTGAAACGTCACAATAACAAAAGACTGTAATCTTTCCTCATAGATGCCAAAGCGAGCGCTCCACTGATGTTGATTTGTATCGGGGAGCGGCTTGTCTACCCCTGTCAAAATAGACCGGTTTCCACGGCATTGCGTGCGTGGCGTGTTAACCCTGAGTTACTCTCGGGGTCTTCTCCGTGGTAAGTCTATATTACCGACCATGTTAGTAGCAGCAAAGATTAATTAAGATAATAGTGATCTTACCTTAACCTCGTATTGCCGTCCTGCATACAAAGATGAAATAAAACGTACCTAATTTAGGACTCACGCATCGCTGTCAGTTATCAAACATGGTAAAAGGCACGGTTTGGCCTAGATTTCAACTCTTAAGCTTAAAGTCTCCGAAGTTAAGGAATGAAAAGGATCCAACTACAGTCACACAAATCCACATTACCTATTTTGTATCCACGAAAACCAAGATTATTAATTGCCATCGCAATATGTATGTTGTTTCCTCCGACATGATACAATCACAATAGGTGATCGTAAAACAAAGGCACTTAACGTCGTTAACGTTTCGAGAGTAATCTCAAGTACTGACGTCAGAATACTACTGGCACAACACAACTGCGTACAACAAATAGGGCTGTAACAGCTCAGAATTAGGGTACTACTAAATACTTTTTTTTTTTACTTTTTTCGAATGAACTTCGGTTTGAAATATTGTTCCTACAAACGGACTTTCAATTAGAAGTATATGTACCTACATTTATACATCCAGTTATTGCTTAATTTGGCGTATTTGACTACAGAATAAATCACCTATACACCATTAATCGCAATATGATTTGTTGTTTTGTAAGGATATTTTCTTTTTTTTTACCTTTTTGTATGTTTTAATATTTCACAGTTTGTTTAAAAGTAAGTACCTAATTGGTTGTCTTTTGTATCGTAACTCGAGTAATTACCTTCCGACGAAACTGTCCTTGGTAGCAATCGCAACGAAAAAGTTTACATTACCGCGCATGATTAATGTAGCTACAGGGAAAATGCATTATCTCTGCAACCCTTTCAAAACAGACGCAACTCTAAGAATAATGTTCAATCCGTGGAATATATTATGTCATGTTAATAATTTATTGAAGTTTGCCATGCATCGAGTCTTGGGAAACGAGCTTGATGCTGAAAAGGTTTTTGCATCATCTCTACCCATTTGATATAGCTGATCCACATTTACGAAATGATGAGAGACATAAATCTTGAAGGAGCCCGACACGATGTTTTCTTGAGTCCTTTACAAAGTACTGATAAACTAGAGAACAAATTAAGACTTTGTTATTGTTTGTTCCCGGAGAAATTATAAAGGCTTAAAATTGAAATGTTTATATTTTTAGCTAATTATAATTGCGAACGCCAACTCGAGGTAATGGAAGATTTATTGGAGAACGTTTATAAACTTTTCGATGTCTCTAGATAATTAAATATTGGAAGCTGTTTTTTTGAAGTTCCACTTGATATCTTCTATGTAATTTACGATAAAATCTTGATTGAATTTTGCTTCGGAAGAATTTTTTGTTCGTAAACTTTACTTTATGAGAACTGGGTAATTTGATGTAAAGGCATGCCCTCAAATAGCTGTACAATGAATACCCCGTGCATTAACGTATTGTTTATAATTATTCATGCGGTTAATGCTTAATTCGTTTTAACGTTATTTTGTTTCCAGCTACCGGTTTTGTACTGATATAAAAGCTCAAAGAAAAATGACCAAAAGCTTTCCGGCTAGAAATGGGTTAAAGAGGTGATTAGGTACTTCCTTGTTTATAAAGTAGAGTATAATAATTTAATTTGCCCACTTAGTGGATGAATTCACCAGTTTTTATTAAACTAATTCAGTTTCTGTGGTAATTATAATACTATATGTATATTGTAATGAAACGTAGTCGTCGGTCGTGAGTTTACGCATTGAAAAAAGACTTGTTTTCAATGTTGAATACTTAGCTAAGTTCTAGACTGGTTCGTAAAACTGGAACAAATTCTATTAAAGGCGATCCGTTTGTGTCGGCTGCTACAAAAGCACCAGATGGTGATGAACTAATTTGCATCTTCTGTCTAAACTCTCAGATACGCGCTCCGCAAAACCCCAAATGTATAAATAGAATTCCTTCCTATTTAAACACTTCACAGCAAACCAATTAAGTTAAGACTCGAAACCTTGTGCAAAATTTCGTATTTGCTGTCTTCCATGCTTTGTTAACATTTCTTTGCACCACAAAGAAATATGTATGTATGTATGTGTGAGTGTATGAAGCTAGTTAAAATGCTGGAATAAAAGACGGAGATAAACTCAATAGGTACCTGTATCACGAAGAAATTACTGGACAATTGCTCGCTTCCGAGAAAGGCATGAATTTTCGACCTAAAGATATAGCCAAGAAATTCGACAAATAAAGAGCAGAATTCGTTCCGAACTGACCGTTGTTCGATATTATCTCGTTAACAATGTAACATTTGCATAATTACAATGCTATCGCCATGATTTGAGGATAAAAGAGTAAGACTGCGACTTAATATTCTACGCATGTTATTACTTTATTAGTCTAGGGTTGGGAGGCCGGAGGGACTTATTACGACTGGATGTTCATTGTTCACTTATTGTTATTACGATATTCGAATGTAACACTTCATTTATATGATGCTATTGGAGCTCTGTTCAGCTTCTACTTTCTTTGTAATAGAAAAGTATTTGATTTATTCTTGGTTTCAATTCGTACTATGTAAGGTAACTGTTTTGTTTATATTTATATTTGGTCTACAATCACAGTTTTATAACTAATGTTCTGTTTAATAATTTTGTATCAATACAAATTGTTTACACTCATTGATATGAGATGGAACTGGTTGAAGACCAAGAGAATTGGAATAGGCTGTATACTATAATATATACACTGGCCAGCAAAACTAAGTATCACACTTTTAAAAATGCAATAATTTTTGTAAATAAAAACGACAAAAAAAAGTTAATAAATATTACTAATGTATAGTTTACTATAGTTTTAAAGAAAGCTGATAAAATTTGCTATAGATATTCAATATTTTAGAAAAATTAAATTATAAAAGTGTATTCTTAGTTTTGCAGGCCAGTGTCAGTGTAAATATAGCCTGTACTCGTAGCGGTGTACACACATCGCCTACCATTAGTTAATGGACTTTGATTGCACCCATGACAGTGAGAAAACATGACACGTCAAGTAATTAACCCTTCGCTCGCTACATTGCGTATTTCCATTATTGAAAAGCAGCTCTAAATCATCATTAGGAAGATCGTAGATAAAGGCATTTCTTTTTTGGTAACAAAAAATATTAGAGGCTTTTGCTTCGGGATTTTAGCATCCATAAACGGATATATTGTTTGATTTCGAAATTAATAGAGATGCAAAGTCATGTTATCCATACATAATTATCAACATAACATCACGCCTGTATTCCCCGAAGGGGTAGGTAGGGGTGAGTGTAGAGTACACGGTACACCCACATTTCACCAGTTAGCTATTGCTATCCACCGTGCACAAATTCAGACTCCATGCTGCTACTGAGAATTACCTAATGGAAAAACCCAGTAACACTTTGCACAACCCGGGATTTGTACCCGTGATCTCATGCTCAGCAGTTGCGGTTAGCGATCACTAGACCAACCAGGCATATAACCAATAGTAGAATACTGTCTAAACATCCCATTGCGGAGAAAATTAGCCTGACCTCGTGCAAAGATGGTTAGCATCGATCACAACGCTAACTTAAATGTTGGTACTGTCGAACTAGCCTTTGAACTCAGTAAAAAGTTTGTAGAACACACAAAGTTGCATTATGTCAGGTTTAGCATGCAACCTTGTAAATAAGTAAGTTAGTCGGTAGAGTTTCTGACTCCAACGATATTATTATTTTAGCGGAGGTACTCGACGAACAATATCCATTTCTACTAACTTTTTCCCGATATCTAGGAATTGGATCTAAGATTGCGAGGTTTCACTTGAGCCTACTACATGAATAAGGCGGTACAATTCGGTTTTAATCAAAACGTTTCTGTTTTAGACTGGCTCTTTCTGTGAAGATCTTAAATCTTCACATGTTTACAAATTGTGAATGGATGCAGTAAATACGAAATTAAAAGGGATACTAGAAAGTCTTCCACCAATTTCTTTTTTATCGGGAATTACATACGTAATACATAAGATCTAAAAGTGTCGTTAGTAATTCTCCCAAAGAAAAAACAATAATCAAAAAGCGACAGAGGGTTCGACGTTTAAAAAAAATACACAATGTTTTTCCTCTATGACTACAATACAAATAATAAAGGTAAATTTTCACAAATGTAGCAAAAATATCAACAGCAAAATACGTGAGCATGTGGTCCGTATATTTTTCCACGTTTTTCCTTCATTTACGGGGAAGAGAAGATTATGAAAGGGTGTCGTCGACAAAAACTTGTGTAAATACAAATACGTAGGTACATGTGTGAATATCACTTGAATTCGAATAAATTTTGCATTTTCAGGACAATAATCCACTTGAATTATTATGTCGTTTTAAAAACGCATTTATGGTTTGAATGTAGTTTTTTAGTGGTTATAAGTCGGCTACTAATAAAGTACCTACCTAACCAAGGAATACCTACATACAAGGGTCACGGTTCTGCCACTTTGTACTACAGAACAGATTTAATTGCTTCGACTATAACATTCAGTCTGTCCGCACACGTTCGTGTTATTGTGGCTTCTCACGGTGCTGCCCAAACGGGCCGAGCCGAGCAACGCGCCGTGAGAAGGTTTGTGACAATCGGCTCCGACCGGTACGACCCGTGTTATAACGCGCCGTGAGAAGCCACCATTAGTCGTTTGCAGAGCAACCGTATCGATTAAGAGAGACAATGTTGACCACATACGCTTTTCTCTGCTTTTTTTTGCTGGATGAGCTATTTATCTCAGTAAGTGTTTCTACTTTTGATAGGGATAATCTTTTGAAAGTTAGTTTTATTACGTAGTCTACCTTGGTCGAAATCCCTTTCATTTAACACTAAGATCGCTTACACTAAACAATTATAAGTACCGAATAGGCTAATAGGTAGTAATAGTTCCCAAAGGTATATCTGTTACTTGAGATACATCCACATCAAACACTCTGGCGCCAATCCATGAACGCCTTTTGTTTTATAAATGCATCTCTGATAAGTCACCAGTGACTCCCATTCCATTTTAAAATGAAAGGTTATTATAACCACTATCTGTCGTAGAACTATTTTCCTATTACGATCCATCTAAAAAACTTAAAAAGGATCTTTTACCTCAAAACTGGCAAGTTATTATAAGTATGTTCCTTCTCAAGTAAAATGAACTCTGCATAGCTACAAATACATACCAAAACTCAAAAGTCATAAGCATTGTATTTTAATACTAACAGTGTTAGTTGGATTCTAGTCTAAGCTTCAGACTGAAGCATGATTACCGGGAAATCTAATTATACTTATCTAGCGGGTAATTTACTTCCTAGACCTCTTCAGCGAGAGTTACTATTCAAATATAGAACCTTAATCTCTATATACAATACTCTTTATTGCATACCGTAATACAGTTTTTATAAAAGGAATCAAATAAAAAAAAAAAAAAAAAATATTTAAACAATATACTAATAGGCCTAATAATATTTTTAGGTATATTGTGTAGTGAGCATTAAAAACGATCACCTGGCTTGCTTGTTACCGTCTTTAATTGCCATTTTATTTCTCTCAGTGCTCTCAGTAATGATGAAGTAGGTACTCACAGAACAGTAAGTACACCTAGTAATATTCAATTAATATAATATGTACTTATCTAGATCTTGATTCTCTTGGAAGTTCACACATGATACAAATTAATTAATTTATGAAGCTACTGAACTTAGCTCCTTGACTCTTGAAAGCTTTATTAAAGTTTGATAAGTTTGAAATCAGTTGACTGCTTTTATGGAAAATTAACTATAAACGTTTTTGTAATGTGGAAGATGGCTAGGATCTATTTAATTTGTCATAGCTATTTTAGTTTGGATTTGTGGAGTTGTATTGTTTAAGAAGTATCTACTTACATGTCTGAATTTGAAGGGCTTGAGATTTATATTTTGAATGTCATAAGGCGTTTTTCAAATTAAAAAGTAAACTTCTAGCAAGCGAAATTACAGGAGCCTTTAATTGTATAATAATACCGGCCATGTTAACTTAAATGTTAATGTTACATAACAAACTTATAACTTTAAATGTTGCATAACATGCTCCACTGAGACACGACCCATGTGAGCTCACTTCGACGTCCCTACAACCGCAAGGTGACGCCACGTAACACCCAAAATTTGAAAATGGAATTTACTTCTCTCCACAACGCTGCTATTGGGAGGAACTTTGATCATAGAAAGCGAATGAAAAGTGCTTATTCAAATTATTACTTTTTAATTTGTTCGTTATTTGAAATATGGTTTATTTTTATTTATTCTATGGAAATTACTGGTTGGAAATGTTGGATTGCGCAGCCTTCAAATAGATCGTGTTACTTCTGTGTGATATGAGGTGACTCATATGTTATAGTAATGTCAGACAAAGTGGAAAGCATTACACTAAATAAAACAATAATAAGATGTGTTCGGTTCGACTCACATTAACGTTAATTGAGTAATAAACATTGTGCTAGTTATTATTAGCGTTCGTATGTAATAGTTACCTACTTTTCACGGAGAAGAAAAATGATCGCATAGAAGCTGTTATCAGGTAGACAACATTTTTGAAACGTTCTAGGAGAAACTGGTATTTTTATGTTTAAAAGGTGAAAGGATTTTCATATTTTTTGTATATTCAATAGAATTTAATCATTGTCCCAATGTTACTTTATCGCAGCCATTATTGTGCTACATATAACATTATTGGCATTTTAATAAATAAAACCATAGAGTCTGCCGGTCACCATAAATGCTGTAAAGGATTCGAAACGTTGGGGCCAAAAAACTAGATAGAAAATAAAATAGTTTTTATTTGTAGATCATGTTACGTTATACATATAAGACCTGTTCTTACCTCATACCATTAAACATCTGACCGCAGGGTGACGTCATAGAATTCTGCATTGTTAAAGTTAAGATGTAATAAATAAGAATGTTTAGCTACTTATGATGCTGATTGTACACATATAGGTATACTTATAGGTGTAACATCGCCTATCTTTTGATCTCTATACGTATGAAGACGAGCGGCACAGTGCGTACGGAGTGTACACTGTATATGTTACAAGGATACGTTATCTTCCCATTGACAACGTACAAGATTGGACAAGTAATACGTGTAAATAGGGCTTAGCTTAAGACCGAATTCGGGTCACAGTCACAGATAACGTTGGGTACGGGGGAAAATATACACCCTTTATGAAACTTCGGGAGCTTGAGTATCAGATTCAGTAATTTGAAATGGAATTGTGATAAGGATGTAGTAAATAACACTAAGCTACTACACTGGAGTAATGTTGAATACACGACAATTGCCATCTGATAAAGTAATATGTCCAATTTCTTGCTTTGATTTCGGTTTGTGTTAATACCCAGTTATACTTGTGTGTGAATAACCCAGTCAGGTTTGTACTGTACTACGAATATTTTAGTCGGCCATTTTTAACCGATTTGAAAAAAGGAGGAGATTCTCAATTCGTTGGATTTTTTTACAAGCTTTCATTTAGTTTCACCTGTTCTATTGTCTGAATGTAAAAAAATCTTGCAAGGTAAATTAAAAATACTTTTAATTTTTTAAAATAAGACACTTAATTCTTTTTATTGCCACAATTTTTTTCTCTTTATATGTGAATAGAGAACCTTCACGTGTGACCTGAGTACGTTTTACCGTCGCACCACGGGCGGTCAAACTAACTACCATCGTTCTTGCTAGGCTCTACCTTACGGCATGACTTGTTTCCATTCGGTGTGAGGATCATGACAAAGGAGGACTAACAACATGTATCCGTGTTGAAAACTATCGTATAGTTATCTGTTATCTCCTTAAATCACTTTCGATTTCACGTCAACTGAAAGATAATCTAAAGCTGCGAAACTTTAGAGAGAAGCTCGTATCGTAGATTGGCCATGTATCGAGTATGTCGCCTGGGAAATCTGGCGCGTGGTAAATATAAAAAACGAGATATCGGTACCTTAAAGAATAAGGTGGTGTGTTGTCAAAGAAATACATTTTATGGTCCTTTGCACAGAGATAGCATGATTGTGCACTCTCCCCTAAGCTTATGAAAATATTTAAGACGTCACTTTCGCAAGAACATGAAATGTTACACAGTCTCAGATCTTAAAAAAATCTAAAGAGGGTTTACTTAGTTGCAGACTGGCAATGTCACATTTTGTCAGTTTTTAATTGTTACCGAATGAAATTGTTTCATATTTTTTGTTGTCGAATACATTTTTTAAATAAATAGCTAACTTCTAAAAAGCGACGTTGCCAGCCCGCAATCGTATAAACCATTCTAATCGGGAATGCAAAGAACAAAACACAGTGTTAATAAATCATTTACCTATTAAGAAGTTCGAATTACTCTCTGTGTCATCTCATATTATTTACGCTAAGAACCGATATTGAGACATTGTGTTTCGATTAAGAGTTGATAAAGGAACAATAGGTCCATTCATTATCGATACTGTTCGAATAACGTTACAAAGGGTTGCGTATTGGGAGCGAGGCGGTATCGGAATTATAAATTAAGTGACACCGGTAGGCATAAAGGATAGAGGAACAATGAGGTTTCATGCCACTAGTAAGCACAGTAACAAGCAAGATACAGCAATATTTCCTTTTAACATAATCAAAATGATAAAGCAAACAAAAACAAATAATCATTTATAGTAGACAGACGAATCAGCTCTTTAATCAAACCTTTTAAAGCATACGAAACTACAAAATGAACAAGCAGCGTCTCTTTGACACAACGCGAAAGTAATTTACAAAATGCACAGTGTCGATGCTCAAAGCAAAGTTTTCGATTCGCACCTGATTCAACTCGGTGCGAAAGAGTATTCATTCACGTATAAGAAGAGCCGGCGGCTGTACTTGCAGATTTTTCTTCACACTTCGATGCTCGCCATTTTCGAGTCACGGTTACCAAAAGTACTTAAATCGCACTCCACATCTGCAACGTGTTAACTTTAAAAGCGGTTGTGAGAAATTACGTACACGTACGATGTGAAATGTAGGTTCAATACCACTAAAATAACAAATTCTTTTTAGGAGACTTTATGTATAGCAACTAGAAGTTTTGATGTTAGTATTAACTTAATTGCCACACCTTCAGGAAACGAACAATTTGGGAATGTTAATTAGAGGGATATCATCAATACACTAGTGGTACGATTAACATTATTAAGTATATGTACAATTAACTTTATTAAGTACTCATTCACAAAGTGCAGAATCGATGTTCAGCGCACTATTGTGGGTCCTGACCGATTCAGCACGACGTGATAGAATTATTCATTTATCTATGGCAAAGAGCTGAGAGTAAATACTGGCACATTTTTCGTTACACTTCGATGCTCGCCAATTTCGAGTCACGGTTCCCAAAAGTGCTTAAATTGCACTCCATATCTGCAACATATTAAAGGTTACCGGCAAAGAATCACGTACATAGTAGCTTCGGGTTGAGCTGGAATTTTAATTGGAAATTGCGAAATAAGTCATTCTTTGCCTAAAAATACTAATTTATTTTAGCATTCAGCCCACAAAGAATTTCGATGAAACAGTTGCAGATGTCTAGGGAATACGTTTAATTGTAACAAAGAATAAAAGACATGAGAAAAGTAGCTTCAAACTTGCAGTTGGCAAAGCAGTGGACCGCTTTGCCGATGCAATGAAGTTGGAAAAGACTAAACGAGATTTGTAGTTACGGAGTCTAGGGACGTATACTGATCCAACTCTTCCGTTAAAATTCTAGTTTCGATATCTATAGGATGCTTTTCTCTAGCTGCGTAAAAAAACGTATTAAGTACAGTAAAAATAATTTTGCGTTTATGTCAAGTCGGTGACCAAGATAGCTACGTTTAGTGGGTCTGTCAAGGGGCGCACTTTAAACTAGATTAATGATCGGTCGCAGCACGTTAAGCTGTCGGTTTCAGCCGACATTAGGAGGCGTTCGCCGTCAAAGTGTGTCGGGATCCGTAATGCCCGCTGATTACTTGGCCACGAGTTAGAGGGGTATTTGGGGATTACGTTTGGTTCCTGGGCAGCGATTGTGTTATATAACATCGTGGATATACTGTCCCATTTTTACGTTAAATACAGAAATATGGTAGTCAATATATTTGTGTTTTATGATACAATAAAATATGTTTGTGCTGAATGAAGTTGTTGTGAACAGTAATCGTACGTCAGCGTCGTTGGTGCTTAAACTGTCACTTTTGGACGTTAATACTTTAGTCCACGCGAGAGCCTGAGCGCTCCAAATGCTGGAGTTAAATAAACAACAAAACCTTGCTTCCAGTAAAGTTATGAATGCTAAATTTTGGACGTTGGTAATTCACATTGTACAGGTCAAGTAAAGATTAGTATCCTAAATTAGTTTAACTTAATTTGAATCCAAACCAGATGTGATGTGGGTGTAGTGTTATCGTTCTATTTTCACAGGGCTGGAGAAGCTTAATAACAATTGTGTTCATTTTATGTTCGCAGTGACAGTGTTAAAAGTATCTTACGTGAGTAACAACTCATATGTCAAGGAACATAAAGTCGGTGTGTAAAATAAATCGATCCCCTGCCGACAGGAGATTGGATTACACACTGTGCCATGTTTACCGTCCAATATTTTTATATCTCACAATTTTATTTGCTGCAAAATTTTATGCACTGTGCGCGAAATGTGTTTCCCGAAAGACGGTTTGCAGCGTTTGTGTCATTTGCAACGTTTAAGCTTAGCGGACACTACGGACTGGCTGATGACTTGCAACTTTATTACCGGATTTTTAAGTTAGCAGAACTTTAAAACGTCAGCATGTGCCCTGTAGAGTGGTGGAGTAGATGGATGAAACGGTAACATTTTTAGTAGCTAATGTCAACATTAGCTACTGAAACGTTAGGTTAGGTTGGGTTAAATTATGACTCTCTTTAAACCATTAGTCGCAATGTGAGATTGCTGTGCGTGAGATCTTGAATGCGTTTCTCGGTTCGGGCAAAGTGTTATTGGGTTCACGAAGGTTGGATGTGGGGTTAATTAAGGGCCATAGGCCCGCTTCCTTTTACACGGAGCGAAATGTTGTTCCACAACACTGTTGTCTCGGGTATATAATATATTTAAACATAGTTTTAATATTGGTAGCACCAAGCCAGTGAAAAGAAAAAGTTTTTACCAAGTTCCTGACATCCAAATATTTTTAGGAAAACTTTTAAGTAAAGCCAATTTGTGAGCAGTTAAAATTAGAATATATAAACAAAAATATGAGAAGAAGGTTGATATTATTTAAAGACCCATCGGATATTGAAAGGCTATAAAACGAGAAATATGAAGCAGATAATACTTGTACAATAAATACCTAGCTATATTTTTGTTCGTGCATGAAAACAATTATGTAAGATGAAATATGAAAAACAGCGAGGGAAATATTGGATAAGCGCCAGTCTGAACCGATAAAACTAATGGATATATTTCATTGATTACCCCTTAAGATATCAGACATTATTTGGAAGAACATTAATTAATGAGTATCGAACAGAGGTCAATAACACTGTCGACTATTTTTAAAAGCTTTTATTTAACTTGCAATGTTTGTATGTATGTGAGTTTGGCCAAATCTTGCAGTCTAAATTAGAACCACTTCTTGACATCCAATTGAAATGAAATTTTGCATAATTAAATAAGTTTGGTGGCAATACAATATCTAGTACTTTTGAGCTGATCTGATGATGGAGTCAGAAGATGGTCATAGGAACTCTGTGCAGAAATTATGCAATCCCACCGTGTTGGGCTTGTTAAATCCATCTTCACTGGTATTTTGAGCCTAGTATAATTAAGTCCGTGGTTTAAATTTGTCAGTATAGACGGGTTAGAGTGTAGAGCTTTATTCGGTCATTTGAACTACAATGCATACGAGGGTCAAACTGAAAGTTCTTAGAAAATCAAAAACTGATTACATTAGCCAGTTATTAGTTTTATTATATCTTTTAAAAATATTGTCCATTCACGTCAATACACCGCTGCATGCGATGGAACCACTGGGAAAAGCACTTTGCCCACTCGTCTTTAGGGTTCTCTTCAATGGCATCGCGATACGCAGCCACCGCTTCTTCAGCATTCATAAACCGCTTTCCTTTAAGTTTTTCTTTAATTTTTGGAAATAAATAAAAATCACAAGGGGCGAGGTCGGGGCTATACGGCGGGTGACCCAGTAATTCAACGTTTGATGTCGCCAAATAGTTGATCGTTCGCTTAGCGGTGTGCGACGAGGCGTTGTCGTGGTGAAGGAGGATCCTACTGCGAGGTCGTTTCTCTCGAACTTTTTCCAAGACAAGTGGCAAACAATTGGTAGTGTACCATTCTGCAGAAACTGTTTTTTGATCCTCTAACACAATTGTTGCGAAATGACCTATCCTTCCAAAGAACGAGGCCACCATTTTTTTTCCCGCACTTCGATCTCTCTTCACTTTAGTTGGCAACCTCTCGAAAGGAAACACCCACTGAGCAGATTGTCTTTTGGTTTCAGGATCATAACAGTAAATCCAGCTTTCGTCACCTGTTAGTATGTCGAACACAGCATTTGAGTCACCTCCGTTAAATCTTTCAATCATTTTACGGCACCAATCCACACGATGGAGTTTTTGAGCCTCAGTCAAATTATGAGGTATCCACCGGGCGCAAAGCTTCCTGACTGCTAAATGCTCGTGGAGGATTTTGTGCACTTGACTCATACCGATGCCTAAGCTTGTCCGAATCTGCTGATAGGTCACTCTTTTGTCAGTCTCTATCATACGCCGCACAACACAGATGTTATCTTCAGTCGTCGCCGTAGAAGGCCGTCCCTCACTTAAATCATCAGTGAGATTAGTGCGACCACGTTTAAACTCATTAAACCAGTTGTAAACTGTCGCACGAGATGGGGCTTCATCGTGAAAGGCCAATCGTAGTCTATCATAACTTTCTTGTTGACTTAAATGACATCGAAAGTCATAAAAAATCATTGCACGAAAATTTTCTCGTGTTAAATTCATGTTGACGTGACACAGACAATTTTCAATTTGCCGCCAAATCGTAAAACAAATGACAAATTAATGAAATATATACTCAGTAATATTGGCAAAGAGTTATATTTTCAAATTTTAGAATTATTTTTTTATTATATTGTTTATAAGTGGCCAGTTCTAAGAACTTTCAGTTTGACCCTCGTATTATCTATAAAAAATTGTACTATCGAGTATATAGATATCTTTAAATAGGTCTTATAACTATAAGCAAAGTGTGAATACATTAAATGAACGGATTTGAACATGGTTATAAACTTCGGTATAATACTGGAAACTTCGAACTCCAGATTCTTGAGTGTCTTCTATTCTCTCATACCTGTCGCGAAGAAGTACTTCAAAAATAAATAGTATTTACTTAAGAGTTCGTCTCTTTGGCTAACATTTGACATCCGTCAGTTCGAATTTGGTACGATATCCATTTTAGTTATTACGTTCATTATATTACCCGGTACTTTTAGGGCGTATTCACATACATATGCAAATAACTAGGCTAGCGCAGTATAGTCTAGGGACCTGGGTATAAAAATAAAGCAGCCTTGGTAAACGGATTACCTTAGTTTATTTTTTTAGTACTCGGGATGTTAACCACCCACGGGATGGTATTTGAACGGCAACCTTTAAGATACCTTTAGAGATTAATTTTTCATTACAATATGGATGATGTTATAAAAATGTGTTTAGGCTCATGGTGAGATGAATAATAAAACGTGGACTGTATTAACTTTATAATATTATAATAGGTAAGTAGGTAGATCGGTTCTATGTACAGTAATAATTAGGTTTCAGGAGTCTGTGCGTTCGTCGCGGTGCTGTTAGCTCACACTGTTCTTCGGCGCCAGCGGTGGCAGGGCGATCGCCCGCCCCGCACCCCGCGCCACTCTTTTCTTGTCATTCTGTGACGTGTGTTAACAAAATCCAGACTCTATGCGAGTAAGAACCTAATGTAAAAAATCAATAACTTTGCCCGACCCGGAGCTCGTACCCAGGACCTCATGCTCAGCAGTCAAGCTTAGCAACTACCACAAAAACGAGTCAGTCCAACTTTAACAAAAGTCCTCAAATATTTCAGTGGTTATTTGTTTACTAGCTACATAGCTAATTACTAGTTTTTGGCCATTCGTACAGCTAAAACGATCTTAGACTATAACCCGATACCGCACAATTGGTAAATAAACTCGTTTGTGAGAATAGCCCGATATTACTTCTCCGTAGGTATCTATAGAAATTGGAGCAGTTCACAAAGATCGGAAATCTTCCGCAACAGTTTTATCTTTTTTGGACCTTGAACGTTTTTATGGAATCACCACTCTTTTGCCGCCTGTATCGGAACAAATAAAGATTTATACAGTAATCTAAGTTACGTAACTTTGTTGAAAATGAATTCCTGGAAATATAATATAATATAAGTTAATAAAGAAGATATTAATGCAATGTTTAGGTCATGTAATCATTACCTAAATCTGCTATTTCGCCGTACTGTATAAATTATAAATATATCTAGTTTCCAAGGACTAAATTTGTCAGGCATGTGTTTCAGAAACAAATCCATAACCATAATGCAACTCGATTATTCCCGGCGACCTCTAGTAAGATATTTGCATTATCATCGGCACGGCAAGAAAACTTCTCAACCTTAAGTTTTTCCAATAATATTTATAGGTACAATCTATTTTAAGTTTTATTGTAGTGCTAGTAAGAGCTAATACGCACTATGCGGGCAACCGCACTATGCAAGCACAAATTATGTACGTAATATTAATTTCTATGCGCACTGTGATGCGGGTACCCGCAGACCGCTCCGTGCGGTTACCTGCTCAGTGCGTATGACCTCTTAGTGTTTGTTGGTCATCTTAATTAATGCTGGTCGTGAGTACCTAATCAGCTTTATAATGCATAATTTAACAAACATGTCCCATTAGCTGGTTTTCCATGAAAATGAACAATGTTTGTACTGTAGAGAATGACGTTTAAAAAATACACAATCCAATCTAAACACAAACATGAGTTACTGATCTTTTCAACGCTTGTGATAACACACCCACTAAACAATACACACAAATTAAAGCAATAAATTCGACAAGTTTGAAACATAAAATCTAGACGCCGCAAATCATAAAGTTTATCCACGAACACCGAACAAACTACGCCCACGGATTAGGAATTATCGGTTCTGGCTCGTTGAGCGTGCAATCACTGACAGCCGATAGAATACGCACGCACAACCATAATGTTAGTAAACAGATAGATCCATTATTAGCAGGACGAAGCTCATTTGGAATTGATAATAGGCGCCGCAAGCTCAAACTAACGGATGGCTGTTATCCGAGATATTAGGCGCCTCGGACGCGATACCGCGGTACTTCGGTGTTACGGTACTACGGATCGCAGTCTCGATATCGGTTTCGTCCGATAACGAGGCTCGGTGACGTTAACGTTACACGTTTTCTAAGAACGTTCATTGATAAGCCCTCTCGCTAAATCGAATGGCGGGAAATTGATGGGGAAAATGTATCGTGGAAGTGAGGTGATATGGTCAGGTAAATAAATCAGGGCGAAGGTTGGTTATATTCTGTTTTATAAAAACATTTTTTTGTGGATTATACAATGTGTTTTTGTATTCTGTGCTATGGGAGTTGGGATCTATAACATTACCGTCATGAGGATTTATTATACACCTCTGCCTATCTCGTCAGGCAGGCGTGAAGCTTATAATTTAAATCGACTATTAACAAAATATGACAAGGTTAATCTGACACTCAAAGTTTGTATGACGAAGTCTTAATTAGTTCATTAGAATTTTTGGTACTTAAAGGTTATTCAAAGTTAAGCCACTTAGAACTTACACGACGAGACGAGAGTCAGTACAACTTAGATACTTAGAGAGGGTTCTACATAAAAGGTTACATACTCAGTACACAGGTTACACACGATAGAAGATAAGACGAAATGCATCTCTGCGTTTAACAGTTGGGATCTTGGCATTTACTTTTTTATGAGCAAAATGTTTTCAGTAGTAATTAAGTTGCGGCACTGTAGCCTCTGAGAGGCCTCTTTTCAGTACTACGACATACTGATTCTACAGAAGTTAGACAAGTATACTCAAACAAAAGATACTCATGTTTTTTAGTGTTAGCACAAACTATTTTGCATTTGAATAAAGAGCAATCACATTCATGGTAGAATATCCTAAAGAATTATTATCAAGGTTACATTTCATGACGTATTTTTATTTTAGCATGACTAAAATATATTTTTTATCTTTCAAAGTCACATTACTATCATAAACTACCATTCATTTATAGATATACTTAATATAATATAAGTGTTACAAAACATAAACCCCGCTGCGGCGCGATATAGTTCTGAAACAAACATTAATAGAGAAAATCACACGCTCCAACATACATCAAAGATGTCAACGCAGTTCTCCGATTTCCGCGTTGGATATCGATGAAAGGGAAATACAGCCTTTATACAAAGCTTATCAACATCAGTTCGCAGTTTAGTTGCAGATAGGAATACCGCATTGCATCTTGTGTCGTTCGAGACGCTTACGTACTATTCAGGGGACAATTGGTACATTTTATTACGGAAGACGTTTTATATTTAATTAAATGGATAAACTTCTTATAAAATAATGTATTCTAAAGTGTCTGTAGTGGTACTCAACCGACTGATTGTCTGTGAATTTTGAAACGACTTTTTAAATTTAGCTGTTGTAGATTATACCTAATAGTCAGAAAATTTTATCAGTCTTCAAAAATGTTGTTGCTTTAAAATTATTTTTCACCATGTGGATTAGGAGGTGTACCAAAGTACCAACTGTACCTATCTATTTCTCACAAATGTCGTACTGCAATTACCCGCTTGGTAACCACGGTAATTATGCCAAATCTGTCCAATTATGAGCTAAATGTTCTGCTCAGGACGCATTCAAGCAAATAGAATGTTATCAAACGTTAGATATCCAATTTTAATGTTTCATTCGCCTTGAAACAGACCTTCATACGTATACAGAGCTGAAGAAACTAGAACGTTATGAGTACGCGTTGTAGAGCATACACAGACGTCGCCAAGCGTGTTGGAAATCAAACATTTACAGAAAACATCACGAAGTTCAAACGTTTATCAAACACGTGGTTTTGAGTGACCTGCTGTCAACTGGGCCAGTTTTGTTTCCACCTAGAACTAACGTGAACTGGTGCAGCTTATTTTACAATTAGTCATTAGAACATAATTTATCGATTAAGAAAACAACTCTTTTCTTCGGAAGTCGGATCGTTAATACACTTCGCAAATTAAAAAGTAATTTAGAGTTATACGACTGCAATATTACCATTTTAAGCGTAGTTTTTGCTGCAAGAATATTTTGCATTTTGTTGGCCCCAATTTCATAGTATCATATAAATTCAGAAGGTTGCGAAATTGTGGTGTTTCGAAATCGTATTTTAGAGAACAGCATTAGTTGTTGTGTGTAGCAACTGCGGCCACCGACCGCGAAAATTGCAGACATCCTAATTGTGTACATTCTAATTGGCCCGACTGTCGCACTGGCTAAGTGCTGGCCCCTTTGGCGCTAAAGGTCGTGGTTTTGTTGTATTGTCACGCTTTTGTCCTAAGAGTTAAGTAGAGGTTACGCTTTGCCAATGACGGTACTAAGTCAGATATGTATCTAAGGCGAACCTCCTTGGTACTAACTCCTGGCACTTACTCAAGACTTTGCGTCAATGGCCTAAATCAAAATCTTTCCTCTACATTTTTTTTTTACATCTCACTTAACAACGGCATCTGATGAACATGCAAAGGAACTCTTTAGTGTTGAAGAAATGTTTTAAGTTTGGTTTTATGCGTACACAGATCTGATAGGCAGACGATAGATTAGCAACATGTATGCGAATAATATTTGCTTTGTTTACTCATCGGATATTAACCACGCACGCGTAGTAACAAAAACATTTGTGTTAATATTATAAGCGCTAAAGTTGCGAAGTTTTGATGTGTACATATTTGGATGTTACATCATGACTTTACTAAGCTTATTTAAATATTTAGGGTACAGCGGTTGGTATATATTATTCTAATTATAAAATAAGATAAAAAAAAATTAATATTACAATATATGCCCTTTCAAAATCGCTAGTAGCGGGTAGAGACCTGGAGTACAGCTAGTATCCAGATTAATTTACTTAGTCTCTACTAGTAAATTTCGTTCGTCATTTTAATAGTTTGGTCCTTTACCTCGTCTCGGAAGGATAGTCAAGTTTATAAACCCCAATTGAATTTGGAACTAGCCTAGTCTACTAGTAACTAGTCATGTGAGCCGTGTTCTCATTTTAAATTCATATTCTATCACAAGCGTGCAGCCATTTTCATGCCTTCTAATTACAAACATGTATAGATCGTATTTCCCGATAATTTCGTTTTAAATAACTTTCCATAAATTACTAAAATAATGAATTATACCTCGAAACGTGAGCACGCGAGGTATAAATATGAATTAATAATATATTATGTCAGAGAGTGTGACGTGATTTTTATTGTAAATATGGTAATTACGCAAATACAGTTTTAATGAAACGGTAAAATATATTGTTTGTCCCGCTTTAAATTTTGTATACATTTTCTTACCTTTTTCCTCTTGGAGGACCTACATTCTACAAGGTATATAATTTTAGTCTCTTTATGGCGTTATCTGTGGCGTCCAACATTAACATTTAAGACAGCAGTGTTAATAAAACGTCTCGTGATTAATTACTATGATATCGTTTAGGATGGAATAAAACTGCAAACCGTAATGAAATATTATATTTATAACCATTTAAACGTATAAATACAATGTACTGACATCGGAAATTATGTAAAATACTTGTTCGATGTCGAATTCGTCCAATTTAATTTGTAGCGGAATTTAATATTAGGTATTCAAGTACCTATCTACTTTGTTTATCGCATCGATTCCCAGAACAGACAAATCTTATTGGGTTTTTTGATTTATAATTAGTGATTAAACGAACTTACCAAGTGAAGTTCTATCATAATTATACGAAGCACCTCGTCCGAAGAGATAAGTATCCTGGAATAAATATATTATTATACACAACATGTAGTAACGCATATTAGTTACCGTTCTTGCACTATAGTTGAGAGAAAATATTAAAATAAAATAAAAGTTCGTGTTATGATCACCCCTACTTAACCGGTCAGCCATCTTGAATCGTCATTTAGTTTAGAGTTTATGTAGGTTGAAGTGATATTCCTGACCTTCGATAGGGGTGGGATTTGGGAGGGTGATACTTATCTCTTCGGACGAGGTGCTTCGTATAATTATGATAGAACTTCACTTGGTAAGTTCGTTTAATCACTAATTATACTCGCACCTCGTCCTCGAGATAAGTATCCTGGAATAAATATATTATTATACACAACATGTAGAGGTTGAGAGTATGTTTCAGGAATTTCACTGAAACTGTCTATTGTAATAAAAAATATATGCATTTTTTTTTATAATCAAATGAATTTTTATTTGGGGAATTAGCATTAACACCACAATGGACTTCTCTCTTAATTATAATTTGATATATAATCAGTAGAAAATCACATTATACGTACTCGATTGAGTACGTAACAAAGCAATGTTACTTATTAATGAATTAATTTAGCATAGTTAGATATTAATTAATTTAAATTAAATACTGCTCTGGCGAATGTATGTGTTTGATCGTCAGCGTTTCTTATTATTCTATGATAGAATTTGCCAAAAGTCGTGGAGGTACCAGTCCATCCCGCGGTCTTTCGAATGGTGTCAATATTGACCCCCTTTTGGTAAGCCCTAGATGTGGAGGCATGCCGGGTGCTGTGTGCTGAGAACATGGAAACATCTATTCCACAATCTTTTAGGGTGTTTTTGATCCAGCGACTGATAGTTTGAGTGGTAACTGTTTTATAAGGCTTTTTAAAGGCTACAAATAGGTTTTCTTCTTGGCGAAGTGAGGTGGTTTGCCTAATATAGCATAACAAGGTGGTAGCAGGGCATATGTTTGGTTTATCACTAAAGAATGGTATGGAAAGTATAGGTTGACTATTGCCGGCTTTGGAAGTCTTAATTAAATCTGGAATTTTAATGTAAATTTGTGATGTTTGAACTTGTATGTTGCTAATAAGAATTTTCTGGAGGGTTTGGACTCTCTGCGATGTTGCCAGAGCTAGCAATGTAACACACTTTTTGGTAAGATTCTGTAAAGCCAGTTCATCGTTAGGATACCATTCACTTAGGACATCTAATACTTTGGACGTGTCCCACGTAACATCGTATTTTGGTGTGGGTGGTCTAAGCCTAAAAACTCCCTTGAAGAATCTTTTGATTCTGTCATCTGTGGAGATATGTAAACCCATTATGAGAGACAGAGCACCCCTGTAAGTGTTTAAGGTGCCGAATTGAGCACCAGAGTTAAAAAGTTGTGTTAGGAAATATATGATTGTTGGAATGGAGGTCTCAAAAATGTCACACTTGTTTTGAAGACAAAAGTTGTGCCAACGTTTTAGACAAACGTCGTATTGCTTGATGGAGTTGTTACTGAGTGATGCCAACATAATTTCTATTGACGATGGCGGCACACTTCGCCTCAGCAATGCCTTCCGCACAAAACTCCGGCAGCCAGAGTAAGGTTCTTGTGAATCGACCCTTTGCCGGAATGAGAGATTATCACATTTTCGTTAGGTTGGAATATGACTAATTCTGATATTAAGAGGCGTCTGAAGACTGGGTACCAGGGCTGTGTTGGCCACATGGGGACTACAATAATACCTTTAGCTCTGTCCGTTATTATTTTACGGAGTCCGTTATGTTTTTAAGATAATAGAAAATGGAGGGAATGCGTAGAAGAAAAAAGTTGTCCAATGCATGGTAAAAGCGTCAATAGTTAATGCGTCCGGGTCCTTTTTCCATGATACATATATGTCGCATTTTTTGTTTATGCGACTTGAAAATAAATCAATTTGGGGTAAACCAAATTTTTCTGTTAATATTATAAAAGCTGAGTCTTTTAGTTCCCACTCGATATCTGGGTGGCACCGACGGGACTCCCCATCTGCCACGTCAGTATCGCTGGATTTAATATAGGACGCAACTATGAAAATTCTTCGTTTCTCACACCACTGCCAGATACATCTCGTTATTTCCGTTAAATGAGGGAATTGAATGCCTCCCATGCGATTAATGTAGCTAATCGCTGTGGAATTGTCTATGCGCATCAATATTTTGCAGTCTGTATATTCTTTAGAAATATCTTGAGTGCTAAAAACGCGGCTAGAAGTTCTAACTGATTAATGTGACATTTACGTTCCTCATTAGACCATGGACCACTAGCAGTGTCTGCACCGCAGGCAGCCCCCCACCCCGTTGTTGAGGCGTCAGAAAAAATTTCTAGCACATGACTGTCGTCTCTTATATGTTTTACGGAGTAAGGGATGGCGTGTAACCACCATTTTAAATCCTCGTGTAATGAGGAGGGGATTGTCATGACTTTGTCGTAGTCGTTATCACCCTGTAGATTTAAGTATTTACATCGCTCTAATTGTTTCGTGTATAGCCAGCCGTATTCTACAGCGGGACAAGCAGACACCAGAAGGCCAACAAATTGTGCAAAATACCTCCTAAACTGCTAAGGAGGTTTTTAGTTGTTTCTACATTATCCCGGCAGCCTTCATAGGTGTTAGATACTAAACATAAATCATCCAAATATATTGATGATAGGTAACCCGCTGAACGCAGTAATTTTACTATGGGTTTCATTATTTTAGTAAAAATGTACGGTGCCGTATTAAGGCCAAATGGTAAGGCGTTAAATTCGTACAGGGTATTATTAAAGGTAAATCGCAAGAATTTTCTGGAATTTTCATCTATTTTTATCAAAAAGTAAGCATCCTTTAGATCTAAAGTTGCTATTAATGAATTCTTCGAAATTATTTTAAGGACTGTGCGTATGTCTTCTAATTTAAAATGGCAGGTTTCAATATGTTTGTTTAGGGTTTTTAAGTTTAATATTAAACGCGCCTTGCCATTTGGCTTTGGTCTTAAAAATATACTGGACACGAATTGACCTTGACAAGGTTCACATGTAGAAATGGCTCCGTTATTACGAAGTACTGAAATAGCTTCGTCAAATTGAGTAAATTCTTTGGATGAAAGAGCAGGAGGCTTAGGGATAGAGCGCTGTTGTACAGTACTACTAAATGTGATTCTGTACCCACGAATCCAGGACAAGATGGTCTTATCATTCGTGATACGTGACCATTGGTTATAAAATTTGGATAAGCGTCCTGCGTAATTTACCTCTTCTAACGTCGATGGTTGATCGTCTTCTGTGGTTGCGATGATGTCTTGGATGATCCGGCGTGCCGATTCTGGTTGGAGGCAGGATGATGGGTCCTCCTCGTTGTCGCAGGTGGCCTCCGGGTTGGAGCCACCTGCCCTTTCTCGTTTAAATGGCCCGCTTTAAATGTTGATGGTTGAAGTCGTTTGTCCTTTCTGATAGGAACACTTTTTATTTCGGCGCTAGATTTAGACACCGCTTTAGCTGCTTTAAGGATATCTGCTAGATTCTCGCCAAAAAGATATTTGTCGATTTTAGAATTATGGATTTAGGATTTCACATCTTTTTTAAGTACTGACGTGCTGAACATTCTTCTAGTTACCGAGTCAGAGTGTTGAATGTCACATAGAAGTTTGTTCGCGTCCATTAGTTGCTTTAGCAACTCTTTGTTTTGATTTTGTGGCTCTAATAAGTGTGACGTGGCTGATGCTATGCAAGAGATAGCAGCAGTTAGAAGTTTCTGTGTCTTTTGTAAGCCCGTTCGTTGTAATGTGTTGCAACCGGGTCACCAATTCTTTGTGAATTTCTTCGCCATATTGAACAGAACTAGAAGGGTCATCCCCAAGAAGCTCCAGGATGTCTTTGTCTAGTTGTATGTTCTCGCACTCTTTAATTATATTCTCACTTGAGATTTGTTCTGGACTAGTCAGGTCACCTTCAGGGTTTGTTTCTGAATTTGGCACGATTGGAATCGTATTAGCTATTTCCGGTAAACTTTGTTCAGATTCTAGGCCATAATCGTTAATTTCGACATCAGAGATAGGTTCTTCAAGAAGCCCAGTATCTGAAAATGTTCTTTACACATAGGTGTAAATTGTAATTGTAACTTAAAGGCCAGACCATGTTGTAAAAATGGATTTTTAATTGTACCAAGTTTTCTTGGTGGGAATTATATTTATTTGTTTGTCGAATGTAGTGGAACAGTCCAAAGAGCAGTCCGGTAACATTCTTTTGTTATATTTAAAGCTTAAATGCGATGAGACAGTCCATAGATCAGCTCGAGTTGCATTACGCTTATTATAAAAAAGAAATAATGATTTCTTTGTTGTGGGTAGTTACGACATGTTACAATGCGGTGAGACAGTCCATAGATCAGCTCGAGTTGCATTACGCTTATTATAAAAAAGAAATAATGATTTCTTTGTTGTGGGTAGTTACGACATGTTACAATGCGGTGAGACAGTCCATAGATCAGCTCGAGTTGCATTACGCTTATTATAAAAAAGAAATAATGATTTCTTTGTTGTGGGTAGTTACGACATGTTACAATGCGGTGAGACAGTCCATAGATCAGCTCGAGTTGCATTACGCTTATTATAAAAAAGAAATAATGATTTCTTTGTTGTGGGTAGTTACGACATGTTACAATGCGGTGAGACAGTCCGATGATCAGCTCGAATGCATTTAAACTTAGTCGTGTTTACTTTGTATATGTGGGTATTCTATTGTATATATTGTGGGTAGGTAGAAAACTATTTTTGTGCAGTGAGGCGGTCCGGTGATCCGCTCGATTGCATTTTTTCCTTGTAGATTAGCATGACAATGTAATCAGTGTTTTAAACTTATAATAGACGTATAGTAATAGGTGGGTACTTACCATCTGAGCTATCACTGTCTGTCGAGAACTGTTTACGTGCACGTTTTAATTTCTTTTTTAACTTTTTGATTTGATCACTTATGTAATCCAGGTCTTTACTATGTTTACGTTTCGGCATTTTAATGAGATTCGTAAAAAAAAATAATAATTAAAATATGGTGAACGTGTAGAACGGTCGAGCACTAAAATGCGAATGACGATTCAAGATGGCTGACCGGTTAAGTAGGGGTGATCATAACACGAACTTTTATTTTATTTTAATATTTTCTCTCAACTATAGTGCAAGAACGGTAACTAATATGCGTTACTACATGTTGTGTATAATAATATATTTATTCCAGGATACTTATCTCGAGGACGAGGTGCGAGTATAATATAATATCAGTTCGTGGGTAAAAATAGAGCTTAATAATGGAATTTATTGATAGTCACTTACAACATTAAAGATATGTTTCTTTGACAACAAAATAAGTGCAACTCCGCTGACCTCTCTTGTTTACCGAACTACTAAATTTTGACAAACAACCTGCGCTCTAACAACAATAAAGTAATGGTCCGTCCAACATACATCAAGATACCGTATAAAACTTTGATGAAATGCGTCAATCATATAAGCTGTTTTGCCGTGAAACGCAGAAAACTAACAGAACAATTCTCTGTTATATGATTAATTGAAAACTTGCCAAACTGCCGACAAGCATATTGGCACAGTACTGTTTTGTTTTCTATGGTAAGGCAATCGAGCAAGGTGAGGTTTCGATCTCTACACGTCGGTGTAGATAAAGTGTAGCCAACAGTATACGAGGTGTCATAATGTTGGCGTAAGGTATTGTGTGTAACCTTATTTTATTTTCACCTTGTTTCTTATGTTACGTAATATTAATAATATTGTTTATATTTGTGCGTATGTTGCTCTTAATTATTACGTACAAATATAATTGTAGTGTAACATTTTAAATTCTGGAGACTACTTGAGAAAATTATGAAATATTTATTTTTGTGTAAGATGTTGCCAAAGCAATGTTTTATTCAAATTCCGACCTTAATCTACGGAAATAGAGATTTGTAATATGCAATTATCGGCATTTGGCGTAAAATAACTACTTCCAAGTATTTTAATTTTGTCGGTGTCTTCAAACGGTCAAATAAGACCTTTACTAGACTCGTTTAAAAGTAATCAAGCGCACATACAAAGTGTTCGTCAGTCGTCAGTCATCATTTCCTTTTATATAAAGATTTATTTTCCTCAAACTGGCTGAGGTTAGCACATAAAATAAATTATACCGTTTTATAATTCACGTCACGGTGTCTTGTGGTTTTAATCAAGGCAAAAGTTTAGGGGAAGCGTTAATCTACTGACGTTGGGATAAGAAAGTTTGTGAATCCGCACACTGGTATTCAATGGGTCTTTGTAGTTGCTAATTCTTAAGGTAAATATTTGTGTTTAGGCCTCATTACATTTTCTCTCGAAAAAATGTTTCTTTGAACTGAAAAGCTAAGGTACGGAGTTTTGTAAATTAGTAAGTGGTCTATTGATTAGTGGCTCTTTGAATTTGTATCGAGTCTGTAACTTTTTGAGTTATGACTGGTTTGTACGAGTCATTTAATTAATTGGCCAACAGAAAAATCTAGATTTTTAAATCATAGCATCTTGTATTGCTTCTGATTGTTGGATTTGATGGCGTTATGGAAGGATTATCAAACTATACTATATCTACATTTATTTTATAATTCGAATAAGGTATCGTCTTATTTTAACATTGTTTGATGTTTTGCCTTTTACGTGGAAAGTGTGAAGAGTTCCGCCAAAATAGTTACTAAAACACATTTAATTTGGTTTCTGCATAACTTTCCTCTCTAACCATTAATCATTATTTACTTTACTATCACGGCAACTGATTTGCAAATCTTTACCACGCTTTTAGTAACCAGGTTCGGTGCTACACCTCGCTAACTAACAACAGGCGGAACATTACCAGCTGAGCCGAGACTTACGGCGGGAACATGAACCCGCCATCATTGCCTATTAACCTCATAATACGTTAAATATGCTAAGGAGCTCGCATTCACGAATAATAGTGGCAGTGAGAAAGCTTCGCAAAGTTAGCTGGTTACCAACTCCGACGTACACACTCGTATGTACCTAACATTCGTTTACATGGCTAATTACACAGTCTGATAACGTCAAAAATATTACACTTGGTCGAGCTTTAAGTTAAAGTTTTGGTATTCTCTTTCTCCTGCCAAAGGTTTTTCTATGATATTATAGTTAATTAAGTCGCCAACCCGCAGTGAGCTAGCGTGGTGATCAATGCTTAATCTTTCTCTATACAAGAAGAGGCGTTTGCCCTGTTTGCATTATTATTTACTATATTTTTACATATTTCTTATAAATTACATTTTTAAATAATATATCTTTAAAAACAAATATATACAATATTTATTAATATTCTTAAATTAAAAGTTTATTGCGCCCGCGTTGTGTCTAAAAATTGTTTGATGTATAATTTATTCGACAAATTTATGCTATTAAAATGTCAATGTCTTATATATTTGAACACTTGTATTTCTGACATACGTATAGAAAGCATTTTTATTATTTTAAATCTAATATCGTTAAAAAGTGTCATACCTAACGACCTACATCTAAAACTTTAGTGGGACTATAAAGCATAAAATTGCCAAAGAACTGCAATGAGCTGACATTAAACGCACCGCCACGCTTGGTCACTTTATTGAATTACCCGTTGCCCAAAAAATTGAGCAAGTTTCAAAAGGCAATATAATTCAATAAGGCTAAAAAGTGGCTTATTTATTTGATTGATTGACAGAATTGGTACTGTGAAAGGTGACACATACATAGTGCCTACTTGCATTATGAGACGAGCCTGTAAGGCAGATTGATGAGGCTACCACTGGTTGAAATATAGCTCTACTTTGTAAAGCGATGAACGTCCAAAATTCAAGAGGGATGTAATATTGGTATCCTCTTACGCGGATCATGATAAATCTTTGGTACGTATTTAAAGCTAACGGGATGTAGTGTAATTACGTTGTAAGCAGTCTCGTCTGTAACCTTTGTACTTAACTAACCTATCTATTATGTCTCGCTCGAATAAACAGAAAATCTGTCTGTAATGAATCAATCTACCCAAGACAGGTTTCACCATTCGCAAAGATATATAAGAAATGAATTGAACAGAGAGCTTATCGGGGTTTATTCTAGGACATTTTATCACTATCGGATCTTATACTAAATGGATCTATGACAGAAATTGCTAGAAGAAAGTATTCACATCGTATTTTAAATTTAAATTCCACAGACGGACATAAAACGTTGTTACTGTAGATAACTCAATAAACTAAATTGGATTAAAGTGTGAAATTATCTATCTGCCTGGTGTGCTTGGCAATATTCAAGGGGCGCTATTATTTGACCCACTTCGGACATACGAGTGCGGCGCGCTGAAAATTAAATGTTATATTTCTGCTCATTCTTTCACATCAAATATTGTTTTTATTCTTTGTAGACTTTACTTAAAGGTAATATTTGTTAAGAATTATTATAAACATACTACGTTAAAAAGAAATTATAGTGAAAAGTAATTAGATTATTACCATAAACGTCATACAAAGTTTGCAAGGTAAATTAGTTTCAGGAGAGTTAGATAAAGGCTGCCACTGGTATCTCAGAGGTAGAAAAATGAACTTTTATCACAGCATAGTTAATTACGCAAACCGTTAGTAAACAATTTAGTAATAACTTTAGCCTATGAATAAATAATCTTGAAGTACACTTCACTACCTTTTTTGCTGTAATAAAAGAGTAGTTTGTGCGCTTGTAATATAATGTTGCAGTGTGTCATAAACTCATAAGACTCATTTGCATGAACTAATCGCCATCTTGCCCCCGGCTAGAAGAGGGTTTACTTGGGTGAAGTTATTAGCGCCCTGTCTGTCTTCATTTAGTGGACTCTCGGCGCGAGACTTGGACTTGACAACCGTTTACTAACGGTCGCACGGCCGTGTTCCACAATCGAAAATTTAAAATAGAGAAGGAATTTTGTGTTTTCTTTTTAAATGCGATTTCAAATTAAAGAATTGTATAACGATTTGATCAATCGGATTATAATATAGGAACTCACTATTTCGTACGAATTTAGTAAAATAGTTATTTTGTTGTCCTAGATTTAGTTATTTTTGGATATATAATACATGCAACAACCAATCACATTCCTAAAAATGTCATCCATTAATTTTCTCGCCCATTCAAATCAGTGCTCTATCTTTTTTGGAAGGCCGTGTGTGATTGGTCTGTCTGGGCTAGTAAGAATATGAAGAATTGATGTTATCCATCACGATGACATTTTTGGAAAACTTTTGTTAAAATGATTAGTGATCCAAGCAAAAAATTTACGAATTTACTCATGAATTTAATCATTTCCAAAATGTGCAACCACTACTTATCTTTTAATATAAAAAAGCAATTATCAAAACATACACTTCGTAATTTACTATTAGTGTCCCTATTGAAATGACATTATTAGCTTTCTCCCGCGACTTCGTCCGAATGGATTTCGAATGTATAGTTTTTACCTTCCTCGATAAATCATGTGTGTCTTGCAGATCGCAGTCATCACGCTAGGTTACTGATTGCATTGAGTCATGGAGTCTTTTTCAGAGCTGTTCCGCTAGAACTAAAAATGCCTTCAAAATGTGTTATACGTGATAAAGTAGGTATTATGAAACAAATTCGCCGGTCTCAAGCCGAAAGTCATAAATTCAAGCCAACGTTTCATCGTTTTAGGGGTGCAGACGTGTTGATACTTTTTCCTATATATTTTAAGCTAGAAAAGTGTCATTTTTTAATTGGTATTATATTTTTTCTGATACGTTTTAATCTCGGTGTAGGTTGTGTCATTTAACAAATGATGTTAAACGACCGGGGGAAGTGAATAGAATGATGGGAAGCCTTTGATTAGCAGTAGCCCCGTAATAAGCTAAATAAATATTAAAAATCGTGCTAAATATGCTATTTAACGGCCTTGGTCATGATTCCATATGAAGAATGAAAATGAACGAAAACCGCGTTAGGTAACAAACTGCCCCGTATAAACTTCAAGACAAATTGAAGGCAACGTTTCATCTTAGTGCCGAAGACGTGGACAATGTTCTTTGATACTTTCGATGTGGGTACTAAAAACACACACACACATATGTGTCTGACAAATTTTAATAAGTTATGCCATGCAACCTGCTTGATAGTCCTTGATTTTGTATACCGCTACTATTAGAATGTTAACAGCATAATAAGGTAACAAACTATAAGTAATAACGGCTCATATAAGCTGCAAGACATAAATTTAAGTCAACGCTTCATCAGAGTGCTGGAGGGCGAGCTAGGCTGCCGTCGTCACGTATTTGCGCGTGTTTAATTCACGACTGTCCGTGTCCGCGGCGCGGGGTTAACGAGTGTACCTGCCAGTGATGGAGAATTCTCTCTTTCTTTTATATTATTTTCTGAATAGCTGTGCCAGTTCAGTGATAAAATATTCAAAGCCGCGCTAGTTTAAGTGCTAATGAACCGTAGAATTTTTTTGCTTTATTTTTACGCAGCATTGTATGTGATATTTGCAATCAAGCGGCAGTAATTTTAACATGGAATACAAAACAATGAGTTGGAATAAAGTAGAATATGTTTTTTGCTTTTTTATAGTGATAACTAGCTTGGGTGATGTATTTAAAAACGCAGACAGAATGTTATAAACAAAAGCTAAGCAGAATTAGTAATTTTCTCAGTAGCTTTCTTCAGAGAGTAAGTTACTATATCCTAGTTTCGACAATGTTCCCATGAATCTTCTGCTACCAAAACAAACCATTTACAGTAGTCTCTCCAAATCTTTTAATTTAATCGTACCAACAAATCTCGACCCGAATCCCTTATTCGGAAAACAGGCTGAAAACAGTATGGCGTCCAATTTCCACAGATCCGTTGCGTGGGTAGGTTTGCATTTACGTTGTGGCGGCCGCGACCTCGAAAGGCTCACCAAATGAGCTGCACGGAAGCTTTCAAACCCATTTGCCGCCTCCCAAATCCTAGAAGAAAAACTCAGTCGCCTTTTCGTAGAGGCAAACGCAACGGCCGATAAGTGCTTGTTTTATTTTATTTATTCCTCAGATAAGCACTTACGAGTAGGCCTGGTTTATGCCTTATGATGCGTGTAATTGATATCTCGGCCGTGTAAAAAAATTGCTACTGGAAGCTACGTAGGACTTCAAAATTGCTATAGACCTTTGTGAGCGATTAATTTTTATTTACACTAAAACTGAATGTATAATAAAGGCTGACTTAAAGCTACTAGGTCGTTACCGACTCGCTAAGGGCCTAATTTGTATGAAGGCAATAGGTACATACATACTACACAGTTGTGAAGCCACGCCCACTTCTTAGAACGATATGGTTTGCAGTTTAAATCTTTGTCGTATGTGTGATTGATGTAAACTTCAAGAATTTATGTGAACCGTTTTCGTTCGCAAAGCGTTCGAGATTGTGTTAAAACGTTGGCCGCTCAGTGCACTTTAGCTCAACCCTCTAGCTTAGGTTAACGCGATAAAATATATCGCATTTTATTATCGACGCCGTAAGACATGCGACATATTGTGCAACAAAATGTAATCAATAACTTTAGAATACCACGAATATAACGGTGATAATATTTTTTAATATTTTTTATATTAGTTAGGTACTGCCCCTTACCACGAACTCTTAAAACAGGAAAGTATACGTTAAAAAAGCGTAGCGGTCTGCTTCCACGTTGTAAACTATCTTGTTTATAGAGTTAATGGTAAGGGGGCTGTAATCGTTTATTCTTGTCGACTGTATCACTTTATATCTACAGCCCCCCCATATCTAGATCTCTAGACAAGTGGTAATACGCTTGACGAATAGAAATCCAGTCCAATGTTAGGAGTTTCCTCCTTTAAGAGTCTAATTACCCACATTTTGCTGCATATGTGGTGGCGAGCCTATTGCCATCCGTCAAACCTACAGTGTGTTCGTCACCCATTACAATTTGTTTGGTAGCGTTTGATGCAGCACAACTAATAGTCTCATTGTCGGTTGGTCAAACCACGGGTTACATTTATTTAAAAAACTATGTTACTAAGGATGATTAGAAATACCAAACCGCACTTGTAAATTGTAGACGAGATAACCTTACTCACAGTACTAAAATACATACGAGTACATACGTTGATGTTGTACCTTTATTCGTACTAGGTACCTACATTGTCGCTGCTTTCAAACACTGGTAATAAACCGTATTTGACGTTGGCGAAGTGTGCACGCTACCCTATGTGGTTAGTCTAATAAGCACTGGCCACTAAGCAAGTTGCTCATTGAAGCGACGAACAATGTTTTCACTAGATACGAGACGTCCATTCAATGTTGCGGTCGTTTTGAAAAAGAACCCATATCATGCTCCTGACTGGTTGACGCGAGAAAGGCGTTCGCATATGATGACCCTTATCATGCATCCGCCATTTTTTCTTTCAACTAAAACAGCTAAATATATATTATTCTGTTTGTTTCAGATATTCGTAAACACCAATACAGATAATCCAAGTTGCCGTATGTATCAAAATACCATTTTAAATATTAAATTCGTGTAATTAATGATAAGCAGACGTGAAAAATTATAGTGCCTATATTAAAAATTTATATGACATCGTCCAATTAAGTGTTGAAGCTGGGTCTAACGTTCCAGTAATTAATGGTTTAATGAAGATGTGTATTTAGCGCGTAACAAAATATAACGAGTGATGAGAATTATGTTTCGTAAAATGTGTAGTGTAAATGTAAAATGGTAGTGAGAGATTAGGGGTCGTTTTGTGTTGGTGGATATAAAAGCTGAAGAAAATGTTGCCGGTGCCTCAGGATCGTATGTCTGGTCGGCGCAGCAGTTCTATAGTCAGCCGAACGCTGCTTGGACGCCGCGCATCTGTCTACGTCACCGGCAACCACCAGGACCCTGCAAAGGTAAGTTTTAAAATTTAATTACATTTTTATAAGGATTTTTAAGTCAGGTTTCGCAGAATGCCTCAATATTATATTATAGGTAGGTTAAAATAATTTACAAATTTCTACAATGCCGTCATTATTCAAATCAGCTTTATCAAAATGCGGTGGAATCAAGTCAAATCCAGATTTCCATATTAACACTAACAACTAAATATATTCGCTCAGTTTATAGTTATCAGAACAATACCGTCGTTGCGCGAACAATAGCAGGCGCCCGCATGATTCAACATCGCGAGGGTAGTTTGCGAAACGTGAGCCACTATACCTACTATTTATTAGATCATTCGCTTCAGAGTTTTCCCAACGATCAGGCGAGATTCGGTAACAGCTGAGCGAAATTTGCATTATAAATCGTCAGTAACGCTGGTAACGCTCCCCTTACATATATTCCTCTATACGAGTCAATTAGTTCCGAACGTTTATCAATCTGGCTTATAGATCCGTCTTAATGGCCGTGTATTTATATGCTCACTGGGTTAGAACGTGTTGGTTTATTGCCTACCAAAATATTTACGTATATATTAGAATATTCCATGATATATTTTCAGCAAAATTCATCGCTGAAAAAGAACTAATATGTACCTATTATGTTGGATAAACATCTAAGAACGTAAAAGTATGATGGCAATCAAACATTAATTTCTTTATCGAAAACGTAACTTTGAATAGAGTCGAAAGGTCGAATAATAAAACTAAAGGTACGATAAGATCTTTGCCTTGAATAAGTAGCTATATAGCACTGTAAATAAACGTTTCATAAATTATGTTCGCTACATTTTTCTGTATACAACTTTTATAGGCATGTCAAAGAAGTATGTGAAACGCATGTATGAATGATAGTTCACGAAATATAAATGTTTACGAAAGCGTGTACTACATTGAAGATTTACGAGTCTTAAATACACTCTTTGTATGCCGTTAGAGCATAGTTACTAAGCGTAATCTTCCTCAACGATTTTGAGTCAACATGATCGATGGAACTAGAAATAAGCGTAGGTATATTGCCACTTCAGCAAATAAAAATATTTCTCGTTCAACGATAGGCCAATAAAAGCAGTTTACCGTATTCATAGTGCCGTATTACTGCTATATTATACCGCTCTACGATTGTGGAAATTCATTCGTCGAAATTGGTTTGCATTTATCGTGAATGCACAACCGGTTTCGCGTCAGAAATTCCATCAAACAATTTGCCTGAAGTTATGGCGTCGTAAGCAACGTATAAACGTATGAGGCCGCATACGATATGCAAACAAACACAAGATACACACGAGCGGTGTATTATAATGGGGCTCGTTGCGTACGATATTTGTTCGCTGAGTATTATAGTACACAGTTCGGCAGCGCACAAATTTGTCAACGCTCACCGCCATTCTTCTATTCATTCAACGAACAATGTCTTATTTTCAGAATATGCTAAATTAAAAAGCAAACTTTACGCTTGGTGTTTTCATTTAACGCAAATACTAAAACAAAAAAACTTTTTTAAAAATACAAATCACGTGTGTACGTGTGTATAATAATTATATGCTGGTATTAGTACATGTGAACTGTTAATAGCTTTCTTTAATAATAATTACTATTAGTAAACACAAGCTCTTACACAACACTGACAAAATTGTATCGGTATATGTAAATTGTTGAAATTATTCAGCCAAATTATTGTTACTAATGATGTCATTAAAGCTGCTAATTTTGCAATTTCAGTTATTACCTGGAGATATTTAAACTAAACTATCTATAGTACAACTGCAGTGAATAACCCTATCTGGATTAGTACATATTTATATGACTTTAGGTGTTATTTTAGCATGTTGCCTATGCTAAGTTTGAATCTAAATCTTGATCTCGTGTCCATAATTTATCAAATTTCCTCTACATATTCCCAAATGCTGTGGGTGTTGTTTAAATGTTATTGGAGTAATAATATAACGTTTCATAGCCAAAGTATTTACGGAGCCAAAATATATTCTAGGATTTAGCGCACGTAATTTTCAGATCATTTACTTATATAAAATCAAATGCTCCTGAGTAGAGCATACCAATTTTCTCAATAATACCTGCGACGAAATCACGCAGAAGTGACAGTGATTTCGCAGCCATTTTGAAAAGGGTACGAATGGGGTAGAATTAAAATACCTACTTACTTTGAATATAAACGATGTACCTGAAAATTATGGGAACGTAGAGCGGACGCTTAAGGGAAATTGAGTAGATGTACGAGTACCTAATTACGTATTGGAAGAAGTAGACGTGGCAAGTCGGATTTATTACAATGGAAGAAGCTATTTGAAGAGATCCTGAGATAATGAGACAAGTAAGTACAAATAGTAAAGATACTTACACACAAAGTTACATATCACACATATGTAACTTTACTTTTCTGTTTTACTGGAACAGATCTTCATCTTCTCATACAAGTAAGTACAAATAGTATCTTTACTATTTGTACGTATATTATACAAAAACTGTATATTATACAGTTTTCTGTACTGTGTATTTAAGTTGAGTAAGTCTATTGAAATATAAATAATATGTTGGCTCGTTAGAACTAAGTGACGCTACTTTTCAGTCTTACGGACTAAAATAACTTTTGGAGTTTTTTTGTCGGTAGTAAATCTCATTAAAACATGCATTATTAAAGATTATGTAATATGTTCTCACACACGTTTTTTTAAAACGATAATTTTCTTTGAGGGACTGTCAAATTTTTCAGGTGCAAAAAATTTCTTGCATTGACGGCAAAAAAAATGCAGTTGCCAACTTATTTTCCAGTCATGAGATAGCAAGTTTTTTAAATTTAAATCAAACAAGCTGTGGTCGCAAACTAGAAATCACCTGCAGATTTAATTTCTCAACATTTTCCTACTAGAAAACTACGTAAAATTACTAGCAAACAAATGTGTAGAAAATGAATATAAGTTGTAGGTGAAACTACAATACTAATTTAGTGTTACCATATAGGTACACTAACTATGTATATCCAGTAGCACGAAAATACATACATAGGCCTTCATTCCTATCGTGTGACTCTAAAACTTTATTTATTTTCTTATTTCTATAGTACCTATCATAGTTTTCAAGATGTTTTCTGGCAACATTTTGGTAATTTTTACACAAAAATAAATAAAACGTTGTCAAATAAGTTTTACAGAACGCTGTGGCAAAAAATTACATTGCGCGCGGTTTCCCGACCTGACCACCATTAATTAATCGCCATTACAGCGAACTTTTAACAAATACGCGAATATAAATTTTATCCCCACGTGCATTCATCCCAAAATATTTCGAATATAACTTTTGTGTGATGATTCCATTAATTAAATATAATGATACTGTTATCTATATTAATGAAGTGGTTTTATAACTTGACGTTGTTATCTAAAAGAAAAAGGTTACCATAGCAATATAAGCATACAACGTACCTACATAATATCATTGGAGATAGGTGTTGCTTCTCTGAATCATCAGTCAGATGTTTTATTACGTATTTTTCTGTAATGTTCTATAATATGAAGCATAATAATTAAACAACGCGAAACGAAAGTACTTTGTATTTAAGATTTCAAATACAGCCCAAATGCGAGTTACACCACCAAATCTTCAAAGGCATTCACCCTATGCTCTCTTTAGTAATCCAAGCTATAAATCTTCACGAAGCCTTTGTAAGGTGTAAATAGAATGGTAACCTAATTATGATATAACTGCGTCAACAAAAACATTAATTCCTTGTTACATTAATCAAAGTGTCAGTGCCTAATCTGCAAGATCCCAGTTCAGCCTTCTTCAATGTGAAGAATAATAAATAATTGCCTGTCTTTCTCGTAAAGTTTGTCCAATGTGCGAACAACGTATTTATCTGGGCGTGTAATGGATTTTGTGCTACATTATTTGTCTGTTTCACAAGATTGACCTTATTGCCTGTTACAATATGTTGAGGTTGTAATTTGGGTAGCCAATTGCAAAACTGCTCATAGCAATAGCTGGTAATAAAGATAGAGAGATCGACCAACATACCTTAACATAGCACTGACTGCCTGATCGCAAGTAACTATTACCCACCCATGACTCGTATAACGTTTCTCTTCTAGGCTGGGAAAATAAAATACTCTTCAAGCCCAACCAAAAAGAAATACCAACAGCAGAAGATATTCGTTCTTGTCAAATTAATATAAATAATAGTTTAAAAAAACTAAAAAACACGCTTTTTATCGAAAACCGAACTAAAAAATAGAAAATAAGTTTTAATCAATTTAAATTAAGAATAGTGTTAAAAATTTCAATAAATATAAATTAATAATAGTGTGAATAAAAACAAAAAATATTTTATTTAAAAAAAGCGTGGGGTGCTTTTTAAGATATTATCAAAGTGATAATCACTCTACTCGTATCTGTCAATAAAATATTTATAACTATTGACACCATGCACCCCACGCTTTTTTAAATAAAATATTTTTTGTTTTTATTCACACTATTATTAATTTATATTTATTGAAATTTTTAACACTATTCTTAATTTAAATTGATTAAAACTTATTTTCTATTTTTTAGTTCGGTTTTCGATAAAAAGCGTGTTTTTTAGTTTTTTTAAACTATTATTTATTTTCTATTTTTTATTAAGATGGTTAGCTACCACGAAGCTTTACCTTAACGCGAGCCGGTCTCGGCGCCCGCGACGGTTAGCTACCACGGAACTTTACCGTAGCGACTAGCGGCTTAGCAGAGGGCGTTGGAGTCGGGACACGCGCGCGACGCTTAGCTACCACGGAACTTTACCGTAGCGACTAGCGGCTTAGCAGAGGGCGTTGGAGTCGGGACACGCGCGCGACGCTTAGCTACCACGGAACTTTACCGTAGCGACTAGCGGCTTAGCAGAGGGCGTTGGAGTCGGGACACGCGCGCGACGCTTAGCTACCACGGAACTTTACCGTAGCGACTAGCGGCTTAGCAGAGGGCGTTGGAGTCGGGACACGCGCGCGACGCTTAGCTACCACGGAACTTTACCGTAGCGACTAGCGGCTTAGCAGAGGGCGTTTGTGTTGCGGGCTGTAATTATGCTATTTTTATTAATTAATACTTTTTATTAATTATATTATTAAATAATTTTATCAAATTAGTGTATTGTCATCGGTCCTCGATAAATCTACAAAGTTTGAACGAAATCTAGCTGTTTAAAGTGGGTCAAAATCGCGCCCAAAGAAGTCGGTTACAAACATACAAACAAACATACATACATACAAGTGAAGCTAATATAAAGCGTGTAATAATATGATCATAGTTTATAGTCGTTCAATTAATATTATAATCATCCTAAGGTTAGACCTTCATCTTCTAAGATTATCAACTATTAAAAGATAGGTTGTAGTTACCTACAATCTAACCTGACACTGGCTGTAATAAATTGGAGAGCTACAAAATAATAACAGAACTATTTACCAAATGGTAGAAATATTCCCAACGAGACATTAATCTATTTGTGTATTTCTGCTACAGTAATGTTATTTACTCCACAATAGGAACGATGTACAGGAAAAAAACAAGTTGATACAATCTACTGTAAACAAATAATCAACTGGATTTTTGGCAACGATAATATTCCGGAGTTCATAACGGTTTTTCCAGAATTATCTCGTAAATTAAAAGCTATGGTTTATGATAATCATTATTATTACTTCCGCAGAGCTTACTATAATGAATTATCGCTTACTAGTGCCTGCAATGGTTTCATTTGTATGTATCTTTAAATAATGTTATGCAATGAGCATTGCTTACCTAAATATTTTAAGAGAAAGAAGTTTTGGGACCTGTATCGGCAAAAGGTATTTACTCAAATTCATCTAATTTGCACTTCATAATATGTTTATTCAGTTTAAAATTAATTACTATCAATCTAACTTTCTATCTAGCTGATTTTTGTCAGAGAAAAAGTTAGACGTCTCGAAAAAATGCAGCTTCGCACAGAAAATAAGCTTGATAGTAATCAATTTTAAAAATGGTCCGAAGATCCCTGGCTAATAGTTCTTCTCTTAACCCGCCTTTCAATTAGTACTGGAAGATATACAACAGTACCTTAGGCACGTACATTTCATTACAAAGTTGTTCCGTTTATGTTGATTGCGACACAGTTCAGTTAAAGTCAATAAGAATTAGAAAAAATTCACCGCTGTTGTTTGTAGGTAACCAAAGAAAAACATGCTTTGGGGAACTCATTCGGTTGTACATAAACAAACAACTCTATCTGGACTTAAACCGAACGTAGATTAAATGTATTTTGTGCGGGACAAGTGTGTATAGTTGTTGTGCGGGACAAATGTGTATAGTTATACAAGTGTATAGTGAATAGAATAGTGTAAGCGAACTGACAAGGACAGCAATAGTTTGATAAGATAGTTTGATAGATATATGTTATGTTATGTTTTCATGTTTATTTTATTTTTTATAGATAGCCATAAGTAAATAGAATAAGAAAATATATAATATACCATATGTTTGTATAGTAAAAATAGGAGAAAACCGCAAAAATTGTAACGCGGCTCTCGCTATGGTAAAGTTTTGTTGTAGTTAAGCAAACTGCGTCGAACCCGCCCCTTTCTTGATTGGTCAAAATTCGTGTGCTCTGATTGGTTGACCAATCAAGGACTTTAGTTTAATTTATGAGATTTCATATAAATATGGGGCCAAAAAACGGCTTCGATGCAGTCGGCGAGCAGCAGTATTAGAAGACACACGAACAATAGTGGAAATAAAGCTTCAAGATCTTCAAGACAGTGTTTTATTCTTCACCAATCCAGTGATAGCGAATGTGTCAACCACATTTAATGGTCCTTCGAGCCGGATACCGTGAAGAATAGTGCATGAAGATAGTGCTACAGTGAAGAAATCTCGAAGAACGTACTGTACGTGTTAGTGTTTGTGCGTCATCGAATTTGAAGATCAGCTGACACCATGCCCGTTACGCGCTCCGAGGGAAAGGGCCGCAAGCCGTCGAGTGCACAGAAGCCGTCATCGTCCGAGGCCACTCCTGAGACCTCTGCGACCGGTACAAGCACGGAAGCCACATCCGAATCGACACAGACGGGGACAACTGCCACGGAGAGTTCCGAACAGACCTACACCTCCGCGACGACCGACCCCACCACCGTGACTTCCGTCGCCACCGCATCGACCGCTGCATCCGCATCAGCCGCCAGCGCGCGCCCCGCGCCGGTAGCCACCGCCCCCCCCCGTTCGGCCGCTAACGCGCCTCACGCCCCGCACGCCGGCATCGTCGCACCTTCCGTCACTCCTTCCGCCGCGACGACGCTCACCGCGGGTGCGAAATCGAAACAGCTGATGAAGTCGTCCGCCGCTGTCGCATCGAAAGAAAATCGCCGTGAGACTGACGCCTCGACTGTGAAGCAGCGAGTTGTCAAGACCACCGCCGCCGGTACGTCGAAACCAACCGGCACACAGCTCCTCCGCCCCCCTAGCAAGAAGGAGGGAAGGGAGGGATCGATTTATAGTAAGAAGAAGATGCAGAGAATCGCCAAAGCAAAGGAAGATTTGCTCCGCCTCCAAGTTGAACTAGCCGCTGCCCGCCTGGCCGCGCTAGAAACGGAGGACTCCGATAGAGAGGAAGAAGGGGACGAGGATGAAGTCTCCCTCTACTCAGAAGTCAACGCCCGTGTGGACAACTGGTTGGATAACCAGGTGACTCGTCCAGTCCTAGCCATCGCCAACGAGCCTCACCGTCCGCCAGAGCCGACGATCGTCCACGAAGAACCACCGAAGCAAGTGGAGGTTCATCGAACACCGGCGGGAGGTCAAGGGGACCTAGCCCTCCTAGCTGAAGCCATCACTCGGGCTGTCAGCAACGCCCAGCGACCCAGATTTATAGAACTACCTTTCTTCAGCGGGTCGCATCAGGAGTGGCTACCCTTCCGCGCCGCCTACTATGAGTCTGAACCAACGTTCAGCGCCGTCGAGAACATCAATAGATTAAGAAGAAACTTGAAAGGGAAAGCCAGAGAAGCCGTCGAAGGGTTACTCATCACAAATGCGCACCCTTCAGAAGTGATGAAGACTTTGGAATCAAGATTCGGAAGACCAGAGTCAATCGCAATGATAGAAATGGAAACGCTTCGAGGTCTACCACGTCTCTCTGAGTCGCCGAGGGACATTTGTATATTCGCCACGAAGATCTCCAACGTCGTAGCAACGTTGAAGACATTGGGTTGTTTCAACTACATGTACAACCCCGAACTTGCGAAGACATTGGTGGACAAGCTGACGCCGACGCTTCGGTACCGCTACTACGACTTCTCATCGACGCAACCCAAAGAAGATCCCTGCCTCATCAAACTGGAGAGATTCTTCAAGAGGGAAGCAGAACTGTGCGGGCCTTACGCGCTACCTGAACAGGTGGTAGCACCGTCGACAGCCGCACCTCCAAAGAAGACTCAGCGGGTCACCAACGTCATAGAGAAAAGCAACACACCGAAGTGCTTCGTGTGCGACGAGACAAGACACACCAGCGCAACGGAGTGCGACGCATTTAAGAAGATGGAAACCAATTCGAGATGGGATGCTGCGAAGTCCAAGCGCCTCTGCTTCAGATGCCTGCATTATAGGAGCAAGACTCACAATTGTCGAGCGAAGCCATGTGGTGTCAACGGGTGCAAATACACGCACCACAAGCTGCTTCATTACGATAAGAAAACAGAACAGGCTGAGAAGACAGACAATGAAGAGAAGCCAGAGGTCATCAATTCGGCATGGACAGTGAGAAAACAATCCTATCTCAAGATCCTCCCGGTCCAAGTAAAGGGGCCGAAAGGATCAATAAACACATTCGCGTTGATGGACGACGGGTCAACAGTGACACTCGTCGACGACGGCGTCGCTGCGAGCATCGGAGCTACAGGACCCGTAGATCCGTTGAAAATAGAGACCATCAACGAATTGAGGACCGCAGAATCGGCCTCAAGAAGAGTGACCATCGGGTTGAAAGGGGTCAACGATCGTGAAGAGCAAATTCAAGCAAGAACAGTGAAGAACTTGCAAGTCTCCTCTCAACGGGTTCCACGAGAATTAGTGGAAGGATGTCCACACCTATCGGACATCAAGGGGCATCTTGCGTACTCGAACGCGAAGCCACGCATCCTCATAGGGCAAGACAACTGGCATCTCCTGCTAACCAAAGAAACGAGAAAAGGAGACAAGGACCATCCAGTGGCATCGCTCACGCCGCTTGGATGGGTCCTGCATGGTAGCCAAGCAAAGTCCTTCAGCCAGAAGATCGACTTCGTGTCACATATGAAGGAAACTGAAGATGACCTCGAAGAAATGGTAAAAAAATACTTCGAGATGGACGCCCTCTGCATCAACCCTAGGAGACCGAAAACCGACCCAGAAGAGAAGGCACTTCGTATTCTCGAACAGAAAACGGAGAAGATCAACGCAACAAGATACCAGACCGGCCTCCTCTGGAAGAAGGAAGACATCAAGTTCCCGGACAATTACGAGAATTCACTGAAGAGGCTCTTCAATATAGAAAAGAAGATCGATCGCGACCCAGCCCTCAAGAAGAAATATGTCAAGCAAATGGAAGCTCTTATAGAAAAGGGTTACGCCGAACCCGCGCCGCCACAGAAGACTCCCGAAAAAACGTGGTACCTACCTCATTTCGCGGTCATCAACCCCATGAAACCGGACAAGCTGCGTGTAGTGCATGATGCCGCCGCCAAGACAAGAGGGGTGGCTCTCAACGACATGCTCCTCAAAGGTCCGGATTTGCTGCAGTCGCTGCCGGGTGTCGTCATGCGCTTCCGACAGCATCTCATCGGGGTCACAGCGGACATTAAAGAAATGTTCATGCAAGTCAAACTGCGCACTGAAGATAGAGACGCACTGCGGTACTTGTGGCGCGGCGATCGCCGCGACAACCGACCTCCGGAAGAATATAGGATGACATCGTTGATCTTCGGGGCATCAAGTTCGCCGTCCACAGCGATATACATTAAGAACCTGAATGCCAAACAGCACGAAGATACTCATCCGGAAGCCGCAGCAGCCATCGTGAACAAGCACTACGTTGACGATTACCTCGACAGCTTCAGAAACTTAGAAGACGCAGTGCTTGTGACAACTAGTGTGCGCGAGGTACACGAGAAGGCCAGCTTCGAGCTTAAACAGTGGAAGTCAAACTCAGCATCTCTCCTGGAGGCACTGGGAGAAGAAAACCACACAGAGGACCTAGAGCTATACAAAACAGAAGAGCAAACTGAACGAGTACTGGGTGTCATCTGGAAAATGAACTCGGACGAGCTGACATTTAACCTTAACATGGCGAGAATACCTGCAGAACTCATCGAAGGGAAACAACCGACGAAGAGAGAAGCCCTACGCATCGTGATGTCACTCTTTGACCCATTAGGATTCGCCTCGCCTGTCACCATAAGGGCGAAACAGCTACTCCAGGAAGTTTGGCGCCGAGGAACAGCGTGGGACGACCGCATCGACGAAGACCTGGCGGAGCAGTGGGAGTCGTGGATTGGACACCTGAAAAGTCTCCACGACATAGCGATTCCGCGGCAGTACCTGTACTACAGTGACGCCGCATCCCTCGAGCTTCATGTCTTCAGCGATGCCAGCGAGTCGGCCTACTCGGCGGTCCTATTCTGGAGGGCAGTAACACCGAACGGCGAAGTGGGAGTGTCCCTCATCATGGCCAAGGCAAAGGTAGCTCCGCTAAAGCTGACAAGTATACCGAGGTTAGAGCTACAAGCAGCCGTCATGGGCACCAGGCTCTCCGAAGCGGTCGTCGAAGAACACGAAAGGAAACCCGACAGAAGAGTGTTCTGGACCGACAGTAAAACAGTACTCACATGGATAAGGACCGGATCACGCTCGTACAAACCATACGTGGCTCACCGACTCGCGGCAATAGAAGAAAGCTCCAAGGTCAACGATTGGCGCTGGGTGCCGACGAAACAGAATGTCGCCGACGACGCGACAAGAGATGTACCAACCGCCTTCGACAAAAATCACCGATGGTACAGAGGGCCGGATTTCCTCTACCTAACAGAGGACTCCTGGCCAATAGAACCTGTGAAGACCATAGAAGAAGAACCCTCCGAAGAAGAGAAGACGCATCACATCATCAGTAAAAGAGGACTGAAGCTAGCAGAGGGTCTGCCTGATCCTTTGAAATTCTCCAATTGGGACCGTCTCCGGTATGCGACAGCACGTGTGCTGCAATTCATCGACCTCTGCAGAGTCACCAGCCACAAGGTCAACTACCGACGAACAAGAAAAAATAAAGAAACGGATCCTACGTGGAAGAATAATAAGCCTGTGACAGCGAAACGACAGGCACCCATACCGAAGAAGAAATCGTCACTCAACCTGCTTCCAGTCGCCGCCGAGCTCCTCAAGAAAGCCGAAGAACTCCTGATGCGATCTTCACAAGAAGAGGCCTTCACAGAAGAGATAGAAAGTTTGAACAGCGGGAAGCCGGTCGCCAAGGAGAGCCGCCTTCACCAGCTGTGCGTCGAATCAGTCAACGGCTCACTCCGACTTCGGAGCCGTATCCGAGCAGCCAACGACGTTGAAGAAAACGTCAAGAGCCCGCTAGTCGTCAACGGAGAGCATCCAACGGTGAAGCTATGGATACGGGCAGTTCATCGGCAGCTCCATCATGCCGGCGTCGAGGCAACCGTCAACGAATGTCGCCAACAGTATTGGGTATTAAGGTTGCGCCCCATCACACGCGCAATCCTTCGCCAATGCCTCTTCTGCCGCATGAAGACTCAAGCGCCACCATACCCAAGAACCGGAGACCTGCCAGCGTGTCGCCTAGCACATCATAAGCGACCCTTTACCTTCACCGGGGTCGACTACTTCGGGCCTCTCTCCGTGACCGTCGGACGCGCCAGACAGAAGAGATACGTGGCCATCTTCACGTGTCTCACGACGCGAGCCATCCACCTCGAAGTCGCCGGCTCGCTCAGCGCCGATTCAGCAGTGATGGCGGTCAGACGAATGATCGCACGACGCGGCTGCCCGGCTGAAATTTGGTCGGATAACGGCACCAACCTAAAGGCCGCCGACAAAGAATTGCGACAAGCAATCGACGCGGCAACAGCGGAAGAAGCAGCGAAGAGAACCATCTCTTGGCGTTACATCCCGCCTGGAGCTCCGTTCATGGGTGGGGCATGGGAGCGCATGGTACGCTCCGTGAAAACCGCGCTCGCAGCAACACTGCACGAGCGCCACCCCACCGAAGAAGTCCTCGCCACTCTACTAGCTGAAGTAGAATACACCGTAAACAGTCGCCCGCTGACCCACGTCTCCGTCAGCGCAGAAGATCCTGAGGCCCTGACCCCTAATCACTTCCTGTTAGGGGGTCCTGGGCGCGTGCCACAGCCAGGCACATTCTCCGAGCAAGACACTGTCTCCCGGTCCAGCTGGCGAGCTGCACAGAGGCTCGCTGACGTCTTCTGGCTCCGCTGGGTGAAGGAGTACCTTCCCGAGCTCCAACACCGGCGGGAGCCCCACGGACGAGGTCAAGAGGTCAAACTAAATGACCTCGTGCAGATCGTCGACCCGAACCTGCCCCGCAACGTGTGGATACGAGGACGAATCGTCGCGGTGTATCCTGGCCCCGACAGCATCGTGCGGACGGTGGACGTGCAGACCAAGGGAGGTGTCCTGCGCCGGCCAGTGAGGAAGCTGGTGATCCTGCCCCTGCCTACGGACGACGTGCCCGCACCGGAACAAGATGCGACGCAGTCGCACGGCGGGAGTGATGTGCGGGACAAGTGTGTATAGTTGTTGTGCGGGACAAATGTGTATAGTTATACAAGTGTATAGTGAATAGAATAGTGTAAGCGAACTGACAAGGACAGCAATAGTTTGATAAGATAGTTTGATAGATATATGTTATGTTATGTTTTCATGTTTATTTTATTTTTTATAGATAGCCATAAGTAAATAGAATAAGAAAATATATAATATACCATATGTTTGTATAGTAAAAATAGGAGAAAACCGCAAAAATTGTAACGCGGCTCTCGCTATGGTAAAGTTTTGTTGTAGTTAAGCAAACTGCGTCGAACCCGCCCCTTTCTTGATTGGTCAAAATTCGTGTGCTCTGATTGGTTGACCAATCAAGGACTTTAGTTTAATTTATGAGATTTCATATAAATATGGGGCCAAAAAACGGCTTCGATGCAGTCGGCGAGCAGCAGTATTAGAAGACACACGAACAATAGTGGAAATAAAGCTTCAAGATTTCAAGACAGTGTTTTATTCTTCACCAATCCAGTGATAGCGAATGTGTCAACCACATATTTCATGTCGGAGTAGTTTTTGCGCTGCATCTAGCCTGCTATGCCATACATTACATTAGAGACATGAATTAAACTAGCGGAATGAGATTTTTACATAATTCAGTGCGTCCCACGGAGTCACTTGACATTGCTACCTACATTATTAAACGCCCCGAATTGGCCTACACTGTTTAATAATTCATGAATATACGAACCTAACATGATATAGTAGTTTCCGAACTTAATATTACGTATGTCTAATTAATTTCACTCCTAGCGTACTTAGAATCTAGTTAGCGATGATTTATTGAAAGTTTTATAGGTAAGAGAACGTACACAAATAGGACTGTTTGTCAGAACTGATAGTAGGGCTGACAACATAACAAAATCTTGTCCGGAATATTAGTTTGGCCTCGCCGTAGTTTGTTGTATTTTATCTTTCGGGTGAATAACATTTGAAGTAAACTGTTATTTCTTCTGCATGACTGTACAGTTTGATCTGATCGGATAGGTAGCGTGTTTAGATGAAATTAAGATGAAAGGAATAGAAAACAACATAATATTTCAAATAAATGGGCGTTGGGTATTTCTTTGAAATTTGTATAATTTAATGCGAGGGTGTTGAAATAGATTTGGATGCAGCGCTATTTTTGTATGACTATACCGAGTTATACGAAGCCTCAAATTACTATAACGATGTACTAAGAAAAGTCATTTCTTTCTTTGAATTTTAAACATTTACAATCTTTTTTCAATGTTAAAGAACACTAAAACTGTAATTTCGTGGAACTACATTGAATTATACTAACCTTTTAGCTCGTGACATCTATGTTTCACTCTTTAAGAAACAAAAACGCATCACACAAACGAAAAATAGATTACTTTGACCAACAAACTTTGGAGTGACCACGGTATTTGTCTCAGAGAAAGTAGACACGTATTTATAGCTTCACTTTCCAAGCGTTTTGTCTTTCTTAGGGCTGAAATTTCCTTCAGTTTGCTTAAACTTTTGTCATTTACAAATAAAGTAATGCTCGTGATCTTTGCTAGGTGGTTGGTTGGGTTTAAAGCACGGTACGCGCGTAATTGATTTTTTTAAGCTCTTAAAGGGCGGCAATCTGTGTAACTTCTAAGAAACAAACCATCAATCTCTAGAAACTTTAGTGCTAGGCTTCCTGTTAAGCACTTTTATGAAAGTTGAAGTGAAAGGGATTCTTTCCGCAAACCGTCAGAATCGTAAGGGGTTTTAAAAGTATTAATATTTTACAACCAACCAGTAATCAGTCAAACTGAAAAGATTTGAAATGACCAAACTATTTCAAAAAGCACTCTAGGGTTGTGGTCAAGAACCATTAAACAAGCCTTATGAAAAACATCGGTCAAATCAAGTTATCATTCGCTCTAGGCACACGTTATACCTAGACTTGATACCATGTTTATGACTTGCAGCCGACCATAAACAGTAAACAAATTATTTCTATTAGCTTGTAAATTAAATTTTTCGTGTTTTTCTCAGTATCGATACTACTTAATTATGAAAACAATATCGTGGATTGATGGGTCGTCCCAAACCTTTTTTAAATTGATTTATTAACCTTTCCGTCCTAACATGGTTTTCATGCGAAAAATGTTAAACATGAATATCGATTTTAAGATAATTACACGTTGAAGGTGGAGGGTAATATCAATCATTATTAATAGGCTAAGCGGTCGGATGATTCAAAAGTACATCTTGATAAACATTTGGAACGGAAATAATTCTTATAAGTAGGTTCTGTAACGCTGGAAATATGAACCTAGACAGTATAATATCCGGATATACCTACATTAAAATTATGAATCAGACACACAGTGAGTGGTTACCAAAAAACATAACATCACGCCTGTATTCCCCGAAGGGATAGGCAGAGGTGCACATTTAGTAACACCTACATTTCGCCAATTATGTTTTAGGTCCCAATGTAATCGGGGGCGAGCCTATTGCCATCGACCGGGCACAAATCCAGACTCCGTGCTGCCACTGAGTATTACCTAATGGAAAAACCCAGTAACACTTTGCCCGACCCGGGATTCGAACCCAGGACCTCGTGCTCAGTAATTTAGGTACCTATTACATACCTACGAAGTGAATTTAAGCAAAGAAAATAAAATATTTAAGTCGCGGCAAATAAGATTTAGTGGCACGGTGTTGTAGAACTAACATGAGAAACATCTTTATCTGAAAGTTCATGTCAGACGACGGATAGGCATCGAGAATAATGGCTTCCGACTTAGGATATAAGGGCAAGTTCAACCGAAAATTGTCTGCGAACTGGATCCTAATACATGATAAGACCGTGTATAAAAGGTGTGATATAAAACTGTGTTAAGTAAAAATTGGCAAGCTGTCGTTCAGTGTGGCGTTTTAAGGGGGAGGCCTTTGTTCAACAGTGGACGTCTTCCGGCTGATGATGATGAAGTAAAAATTGTGGAGCAAAACACAATACTGGCAAGATTACATATTGATATTGTTAGAATGTGCTCGCCGCGGAATACGTGTGTGTGGTGCTCGAATGAGTTTGCTTTCGCGTTATTGTTTATGTTTGTTGTTTCAGTTTTTATTCTATTTTGTTACACGGTGTTGCAGTCTATTGTGTGTTGCTTAATAGAGTTCTGTTTTTATTTGCTTTGGGAGCTTCAACATTGTGAATTATTTCGCAATATGTTCATTCCAAACATCGTCAAAAACAGAATTACATCTTGTGTGATAAACTGGGAAATCTTAAAACAACACGAAGGGTACCTAACGAAGTAAATTGTACGTCAAAGTACAGATGCGTCCGGAAACTTAATTGGGAAGTCAAAGGAATGGGTGGACGCCGGACCTAGTGTAGGCAGACATGATCAACATCGTAGTTGTAGTTAATAAGTCTCCAGTGTGTCTCGTACGGGCGCTAAAAGCCCCACGTCGGCCCGGATACGTCGCTTATCGATATGGGGCAGACAGCGCATTGTTATGACGTGCGCCACTGTACACTGTGTGCAGCCACAAATACCGGAGTCATGAATCACTTTACTCGATAGTAGTACACTCTATTAATTTGCCGGCAATTTTCATTTTTGTAACCATAACTATTGATGGTTTTCGAATGTTGTGACGTGGTCCGCATATTGTTGTAGTAATTTGTCATTTGATGATTACTCTATTTACGAATTTAAATATAACGTGACTTTTTCTTTTGGAACCAACGAATGCCGAAACCTTAATAGTTCTCTGATAGGTAAAAATAAAATGAAAAGAGGGTCTACATTCATTCTAAAGTGGTCACTGACTTTACTTGTAATAAAATAAAAGCTAACTAGATTTCAGCCGTATTTATTTTGTAACACAACGTACACCGTACGGCAAAGTGCACTTAGTGTATGTTCGTGGAATTAATGGAGTCATAAATCTATTCACTTATTTTTATCGTTGTTCAAATCAAAGTTATACGCGCGACCTATCATCAAACAAATACTATTACTTTGAAAAAGCATATCCATAATTATGGTTACACCAATCACTGCCGTTATTCTAGGTATTTATCACGACAACACCATACTATAGATACTAACTCATTTCTCCAATATCTAGTATTGGATGTACCAAGCTACATATTTTTATTAACTACTAACTGCGCCCCGCGGTGTTACCCGCTGCACCTTTCGGGATAAAAAGAAGCCTATGTGTTAATTCAGGGTGTCACCTCCATATAAAATTTCATTAAAATCGGTCTAGCCGTTTAAACGTGAAGAGGTAACAAACATACAAACACACTCACAAACTTTCGCGTTCATAATATTAGTGTGATATAGTGTAATTTAAACAAAGCAATAACGAAAATTACATGCATTATTGTTACCATTTGTTTTCTCCTAAAAATAAGAGTATAATAAGAGTTCTCTACTGACAGCTCTTAGATTTATCACGAAAAAAGAACGAGATTTAACTGATTTCTATTGCAATAGCAATTATCTAGAGGTTACAGACAGTGTGCCGCTGGGTAGTTTGTTGCTTCTACCCAGTTATAGCACTATGAAGCGGTGACGGGTGGGCGTTTTGAGGGCTCTGTTGATGTAATTTGACGTACAAAAAGCACTAATCATCAATCTGATTTATATATTTTATCTTCTTTTATGATTAAGTAAATAAATTTAATCACGTCTGTTGTCCCAGAACGGGTAAGCGTAAAAGTTAATCAGGATTCCCTAATACATCATAAGTTGCGCTCATTGCCATGCGTTGAGATCACACCAGGCTCGTACAACTTACTCCTAGCGTCTGGCAGGCATCTAATTCTTTACCTATCTCGGATAAATAGAAAAAGTGTCATAATTACTACTAGAAATTAATATTCTTAACATGTTGTGGTCATGTTTAGCACAATTTCAATAAAGGAAGTCTCAAAAAGTGATAGGTGTGAGCAGCGGCATGGTAGCTCAGCAGGAAGAGTAGGACCACGGATCTAGAACGTCACGATCATCATGATTATCAGCTGGAAGGCGTTCACTGTTAAACAAAGGCCTCCCCCATAGGTTAAAAGCAGGGGTTGCCATAATCCTCATGCTTGGCAAGCGGCTTGGGGATCGCAGTATTGGTGGTAAAGTTATAGAAGACGCTGCTGCTTATCTTTTAGATTTTCCCTTAGACGCCTCTTACAACATCCAAAGACGAAAAGGGGGTGGTCAATTCTAGGCCGGATTCCACTCGGCACTAGAAGGTCACGGGTTCGAACTCCTGCTTGTGACTATCGTTTTTCTTACTTTATAAACGTTTTTTTAATTGTTCAGTGTCCCATTATATTACATACTTCAACATCCAATATTATGTGGGATTCAGTCTAGTTGTGTTAGCTTATCGACGTGCTGCAGTCAGCAGTCAGCATATCGGATTATGACATGCGAAGTACGGTAGTAAGGAAGTAGGGTAGATAGTGACATCGTAATATGATATTAATAGACAAAACTATTTCATTGTGGAATGTGGGTGTATAATATAGTGCATTGTTAGATGCTATTATAATTTGTTAGTTGCAGTTACACGCTGTTATAAATGTTATTGTTTTTTTATATTTATTACAAACAACCTATATGTATAACACAAAACAATATTACGCCTGTATCTCCCGATAAATCTAGTCGCATAACCTTAACGCCTTATATAGGCCTAAATACATATGAATAAAGTACGCCCATTAATATCAACGATAAAAGCAACAATGGAGTACACACCAATATTTATCAGCGTTTATAAGCTCACTATCAGAACGGCGTTAACCGATTTTAATTGAACAATTAATGGCTTTCTAAATTATAATACACATTGTTTAATTATGTTTGAGTGCGAAATAATTAGGCTCGATCCGCACCTTCACCGCAAAGTAGAGATTATCGGTGTAGATTGTATTAGGATAGGACCATCAAGAACCATTATCTACGCAGAAATATTACGCCGTAAAAGATCCTTTTCCATCTTACCTTATTAGGGATCGGTATAGACAAAAGCTTTCGATTAAATGGTAAAATAATTTAACAGGATTCTCTACTGTTGCACTTCTTGTCGTACAGTTGAACAATTTGGTGACAGAGTTTCAACCGCGTGTAGGCTTCTGTCACGGCCTTACACATCGTTGAAAAAACACCCAGGTGTGCCGGTTTCCTCACGATCGCGATGTTTTCCTTCACCGTATTTAACAACTGATAACTAATTTATAATACGCACATGAATTCAAAAAGACATTGAAGCGTGCCAGGGTTTGAACTTACAACGTTGCACTTTAGTAGGTACATACTTGTTTATTTCGACCAAAAATAGAACAAAGTTTAACAGAAATCGAAGGCTTAAAGCCAATGTCATCATTCGCTATACAAACTTAGTTTTGATAAACTGAGTTCAGCGTAATCTGGTTTATAGATTGATGTTCATCTGGGTTTACGTCAAACCGATTTCACCAGCACCATTTTACACGTTATATGAAAACTAGGGTTTATAGAGAATAATGAAATTGGCCACAAATAATAGCAGTGTTATCAATATATGATTTCGAATTTAGTCTTCGATATTATTCACTGTATCTTTTCCGTATCCTGGAAGCCTCTGAGGCGACGCTGCCTCTCCATATAATTCGCTGTTTATTTATTTCAGATATCGGATTGACGGTTTATTATGTCCGTTACCCTTTTCACGGCATCCAACAAACTCATATCTTGAGACCCTTTTTCACATTTCATCTATGAATGGACTCCTTAATATTTTCTGGGATATCATGGCGAATGTTTATTCACCTATTAAGAATGTGTAATAAAGGTTTAGGATGGTGGTGAAACGGGACCTTATCTACGCGGATAAAGAGGCGTGGACATATTTTTCTCTAAAACCCGTTAACACATAGACGAATTGGATATTCATTTATATGCCTAGATAAGGTCATTAAACCTTTATAAACACACGGCAAATGTTAAAAAAATATTTTTTTTTGTGAAACCTTGGGTCCTTTCAAGTTGAAAAATGAAAAAGTTCAGACAAGCTGAGCTATGGCTGTAGCATTATTTTTAGGCATTCAGCCTACGAAGTCATTACGTTAGACAGCCTATACGGTACACACATTGGCGTGAATTGCTGGCTTGTACGTTGAAATGAAAAAGCGGCGTTCTGAGCGCAGCCATTCATTTAACTTTCTGGCCTGATTGCAAAAAGTAAACCTTCACAGAGGTTATGACTGAATTTTCCAAAATGCATTACCAATATTAATAATGATTAATGTCATTTAATTCTGGGATCGATTTATTATTGCACTACTATTACTAATAAGCCTGTTCAAATAATGGTTGATCGATTACACAATAGAAATTAATAATTAGTTTATAAGTATTTGGTTTTTGTAATACAGTTTCAGCAGAACTATAAACATTATACATAGTTAATGCCTATGAAATATAAAGGGCTTTGTTAAATTCATTTGTTCTTTTACGAAATACGGCGAGGCCAATTAAACCAGCTTCCGGGTATCAATTAGCCGGTACAAACTTCGCCCACTTTTAATTAGTTAAAGTTTCAATAGATATCATAAGTACCTACTATGGCTGAAGTTTGGGAAATGTAACTAGATAGCCGGGACGATTGTCATCAACAGGCAACTTGGTCAAGCATCTCGTTATATAAGTAACACTGACAATTGCCCTTTTCCCAGAAATTAGTAAATTGAAACAACGAAAATTACTTCAACATTCAACAACAACATACTTAACGTGGTACCTACATCCACTAGAAATCAATAGAATATTTACTACCCTATTTCTGGCACAATCGGTTAAAAACACGACAATTGAATATTTCACTTCACACCTACATATTTATGTATTCGTCGATATGATAAGAGCGGTAGCTGAGATATTTCTATAAGATCACTGAGTCAGACGGTATGAAATCGTCGCTAAGGCCCTCGTTATGCCTTTACAACTGAACGCTTCGCCTCACATGCAGATATAAACGACTCCCACTTATTGATAATAATTTTATTCAATTCAATAACAACCACATAATATTGGCGCGCTGGCAACTTTTAAACAGGATTAAACATTCTAAAACAAACAAAGCCACAAAGTAATTAAGACTAAATCGAAAATAAAGAAAACAATCAGACGAGGCTTGGATAATTTTTAAGCTATCAAACTGTGAATAAGCCTGGAACACTGGAACTGACAGCGGCGAGTTAAATCGACGAAGTTGTCGAGACAAACTGTGGCATCCGCCATTCAAAGCCAAGCCGAACAGCGCCGCAAGTTTGAATGAAAGCATTAAAAACTTGTGCGGTCACGACTGCCTTCCGAAGCCGTCTCACAAAAAATTACTTCGTCAAATGTAAGACGTTGGTATTTCATTTACGTTTAGTCGTGGGCGTGGGAAAATATTTTTTCTAACAAAGTGAAAGTTTGCCATGGAATCCATATTGCCTGTGGACAATATGGGATTTATTACAGCGTTATTTACATGTATGTATTATATGGTATGTTGGGAGGGAAAATCGGAGAAGTTTTACTTGCTACAAACTTGACTCACCATTCATTCTCACATATCTTAGCTTTCATGTTATGCTCAAGGGTTTGGGAAACTAATGGCTATTTTTCTGAATTATTAACAATTTTTTTTTCCGAAATATTGCAATTCTTTTCACTAGTATTATTTTAGTATTCGTTGTTTTGTAGAGTTATTGTGTTTTAAATCATCCGTAAGTGACTCCAGTTAACTTATATTTTTAATTCAAATACAACCAACAAACCCAATGGCAATCCCAACCAAGTGAAGCCATTTCTTTCATCTTGAGTTAACGTCCTATCCGCACAAGTTCTTAGAAGGCGACACCTGCTTACAATTTATGATTAAAATAGTAGCGCCCGCAGCTTCGTCCCCGATAAGGGGAGTGGAGTGAATGAAAACAGCTTGACACAGATATATATTTTTTTATAAATTTCGTCCCACACTAGCCATTTCTCCTACCTATCGTGGGTGCATTTCACAAACATGAAATATCACATACACAAACAGCCAGGCTCAGGATACACATCTGTGGGTCGCACAAATGATTGTGTAAAATATTTGATTAGGTTCTACTTTATGAACTGAAATATAACGAAGACTTCGGAGGATGATAATTCAGGCGACATATTCTGATAACGACGCCATCTTTGCTGTCGTATTTTCAATTACGTCAGCAGACTTGTGTGTGGCCATTAAAATTATGTCATTGTTCGGTAACACAAGTGTTATTGAAAGACGTACGTGCCCACGAATAGTTTGACAACTATGTCTCAATTAGAGGGGACGAGGGTAGCTAACGATTCTTGATATATACAAACACATACACTAAGTTCCGCATGTTATATATATGTAGGTAGGCTATGTAGGTAGTATGCTAACTCGTTTAAAGCAGGTGTTCCGTGACAAATTAATTACCGAAGATTAGCTGGGATATTAAAGGACCATTTGCGTCTTGATTGTATTTGAAGTAACTCGCTATGCTAAAATATATTCTGACTGTTTGTGAGGTTTTTGGTCTCAGAAATTCAGTTGTAGGCGGATCCTCGTGCACTGCATCCATCAAATCGTTCAGTAATGGAAATAACTAAACCTTGCTGATAACTTAGACCACTTAGGTCCAAGTTATCATCAAATAAAGTAGCAAATAATGTAGTTATCCACAACAATCATAATAACTCCATATAAAAACCTCACAAGCATACCCTTTGTACCAAAAATGGGCTCTATTCGTGTTCTCCAAATCCCCTTTTAGGCTTTATTGAAGCGAAAACGTAGTACAAATCTCTTGGTCTGAGTATTAGGGCGGGGTTAGATTTTGACGCCCAATATCAGGAGCTCTTCACTTTGAATATACGACCGTGTCTGTGCTCCGTACTTATATTAGGATTTTGCCACAGAAAAGCGCAGCATCGAGTCGTGTTTGGCAATTTTTGATTTACCTTTTTAAGTTTCTGTTAATAGTACATAAAATATAACATCACGCCTGTATTCCCCGAAGGCAGAAGTGTACCCATCCATTGTACCTAAAACACCCACATTCGCCAGTTATGTTATAGAATCCTAATTAAAGATGGGGGGAATCAGGAATATTGCCATCAACCGGGCACAGATCCAGACTCCGGGTTGCTACTAAGAATTACCTATTGGAAAAATCCTGTAACACTTTACCCGACCCGGGATTCGAACCCAGGACCTCAGCTCAGCAGTTGCGCTAAGCGACCACTAGATCAACGAAGCAGTTGTTAATAGTACGTAGTACGAATTATAAGCGTTAATAACCATTTCAGTTTAGTTAAAAAATATATTTTTAACCGATCATCGCAGATCAAATAAAGCAATGGTTTTCATAACATAACATATGTGTATCAAATGAACCACACCAATATACCTAAAATATTCCTTCTTCATCCCAAAGTTTTTTTATATTCCAAATGTATAATAAAAACACAGCACGTTGCCTTTAGTAGTCTAATTGAAACCATCATCAAAATCTATACACCAATTCGGAAATCATTAATTTGGCAGGAAGCCTCGTTAGTCGTCAGGCGGTTATTATTATTCAGTTAGTATTGTTTGATATTCAAAGCCGTTAGCCACATCTAACCGAAAAGGCGGCTCCCATTTAAATGAACACTGCCTAATTAATACCCCAATCGCTTCCTATCATCGATAAATGTTTTTGCGGCTCAATCAAGCCGAATGTTTCAACTTACTGTAGCTTGTAGCATATTATTTTTCAACCCGGTCTATCTTGCAGAGTTTGTTGATACTATACACTAACATTATCAATACACCGAAAAGTAGTGAAATATCATAAGGTGATAATCTTCATAATAATAATATAGCATTGACATGTTTGAGATGAAGTAATTACGAAAGCGTGGTATGGAAACATGTGTATATAATGATCCGTGGACGTTATGTTGGCAATTGTTTTTTTGGAAAAAATTCTCCTTTAAAGGTCAAAAGTAAAGAAAAAAATATTTATTTTATTTCACTTCACTTTACATAAGCGAAGTGAAAGTCGGTGCCAAATCCTATTCGTTCGCTTTGTAATAGTTTTAAACTATAAATAGTACCTACACTTATAAGAGCATTCTCATAAGCACTTTTTTGTCTAAATTAGTTTACGAATGGATTTCCTCCTCCTTTTTTGAAATCGATTAAAAATCGCATTAAACTTATAGATTTTTTTATTATTTGTATATAAAGCATTAAGTATATTATGTGCTTTCTTACATCACGTCAATTAAACCTAGAAGAACCTACTGTCTAATAAAACTAACAATGTATGTGTTATGGGAATAATAAACTATAACTTGTATTTCTATTGCTTATGTAACGGCAAAGTTAGAGTGGTTATTGTAGTTACTCTTGAGATTACTCTGCACACGTATAGTGCATCTTCTTTGTAATATATGGCTAAAGTAAAGTAGATAATTATGTGCTAATTACACCGCGTACTCTAGGCGTGTAGTTCAGGCAATTTGCCTTATGTTTGCCGAGCTCAGCTACGCACACAGTAACAGTCTAAATAGATCCCTGCTGAAATAACATTTAAGTACGTATCTATAAAATACCCGTTATCCGCTAGAGGTCGTCGCAATCGACAGTTAGGCGTCGCAGAGCCCGTTCGTGACATCTTACTTGATTTGTGGATTCCGACGGTTTTAATTGTGCAAAATACCATCCAAATCTACAATTCATGTTACTCGCGAAATACTACGTCAATGTTGGTACATAACCCCTCTCTCTCGACTATTAATCTCCCGCTTTTAACGTTATCCCTGCCTAACAGTGATTTACTTTGTTTTATTTACAAAAAACTATTGAAATCGACGGCTTTCTGTTTTGTGCAGGACTTCTTTTGTTTTTTTTTTATTTAGGTACCAGTTAAAAGTGCTTTAATATTTTTAGAGTAGTCACATTCGAATTTAATTCGCTTAAATCGATCAGTAATTACTTTCACTTTGTAAACTCCATAGACGACATCGGGCCAACCACTATTATAATGATAAAATACTCAATGACCGTGGTTTGGTGAAAATCTCCAATCCGGGTAGCCATAATGGACAGCTGTTCTGTTCCATTATCGGATAAAGGATGTAAACCAATCTCCCGTAGATGGATGACCAAGTCATCCCTTATACACACATGACCTAAAACTTAGGCCGGATTAATGTAACTCAGTACGGATGAATTGCCCCGTATCAAGCTTTAATACCTACAAAAACACAAAGTTTCTGAATTTATTTCGCAGTACATTGCGCTAAATTTACATCAGCGTCAACGAATGTAATGTGAACGGCCGCAATAAAACGCAATGGAAAGCTAAGACTCCTGTCATAAATTCATAATAGATCTTAAAGCTTTTGCGGGTTCGAGGTAATCTCAGTTTAAAATAGAAATACCGCGGATGAGTAGGCATTTGTTTTGTTTGGAATCTATTTTTGTGAATTTCAAAAGGCAAGTAGGTGTGGTAATAAATAAATTTTCTCGAATGGTTGAAAGTTATGAAGATTGTGTAAACAGATCTGAACAATAAGATGGATGGGGTATTAACGCTAAAAGCGATGATGTGAGCGAAGCGAACTAATCCAGATGGATACTGGATAATACCTACGAGTAGTAATATACTATACCTACTTACGTAGGAAATTGTAACGATGCCCGACACTTACATTTTGATAATTATAAACGAACTTTTCAAAGCATAGTTTAATTTGGTGATTGGTGAAAAGATTGGTGTGATGTGATCTATCAAAAACTTATATACCTACCTAGCAATATATCTGTGAAGATTTAAGCTTATCACAAAGATAAGATTGTCGATAGCTGAGCTAAGTCTTAAGCAGTTGTCACTCAACAGAACGCTGTAATAAAAATGCATTTTTAAAAAGTTCAGCTCATTGACGTTAAGTTCTATTTTACGGACGCTGCAGGACTCAAAACGACTGACTAGTAGTGACTCGTAAAATAAGAGCAGTGTCCGACAGTGTCTACACAAACACACCTAGTACTAAACTGGTAGGTATCTACAGCTGTCCTACGTCACGTTCTTATCTACTTGTTTGGATAACTAGATAATATTGTTGATAAATATAACTAAAATAAAACAAGATAGCAATAAAACAAATTCTTAGGTATGCTTTTATCGAATATTAGGTTCTATCAACGGTTGTAAGTATATTTTACTAGCTGCACCCCGCGGTGTTACCCGCAACATTTTTTCGGGATAAAAAATATCCTATGTATTAATCCAGGCTGTTAACTATATATTTCATTAAAATTCGGTCAGTAGTTTTTACGTGGAAGAGTAACAAACATCTATCCATACTTACAAACTTCCGCGTTTATAATATTAGTAGGGATTTATCCGTTTGTTAGCGAGGAGACACACGATGTATTCGTGTGTCATTGTTAGCATGTTTACAAGTTAGCAGTATAAGCACTAAAAACAAATCGATAACATTATTATCGTGGCATTGTCTCCGTAATATCCATCTCATCGTCGTTATCACAGGCCTACGCTCCCCTCCACTAGCTAAATGCCAGGATACTGTTACGCGAGTCTTTCGTTATATAGGACAATAAATTAGGGCGCAATTAAAGTGCCCCTCAGACATTGACTGATATACAACCTCCTTGCAACGTTCACCAGATTGCGTTTACACCGACCGATCTGGAAAAAATGAGCCAGCAGTCTCGTTCCCCCACAATTTATTAGCCTATGTAACTGAAATGAACTTTTGCCTCAACAAAAATTATAATAACGTTTAAAACTCCAAAACAAAAGCAATTAGGTGGTAGGCAGCTACCTATTTCTAGATTTTTGTACTTATCAGAGTTTTACGTTATCTGCTCCGCTTTTACAAAAATCTTTCTTTTGTCTGTTTGTTTATAACTTGAGATTTATTAGTTTTACGGCAGTTGGTGGTGCTTTATTACAGCCACTTAGAGCCGTATTGTTGATAAACTAGGTCCTTAGAAAGTTTTAGAAATTTTGAATATTTCGTTCTTTTCACAAGTTAAAGTAATTTCCAAAATAACGAGTCTAAGATAAAATATTAAGGAACTCTCAAGTAGGTAAGTATAAGAGACTAGATAAGCAATCATAAAATATTAAGTTTTATTAGTTTTTCACCACCGGTTTTTATCAAATAAAACAATTCCTTCCAGTCATTTGTTGGTCTTTGTGTAAATCTGGATAAAAGTTTATTTGTATATTTTACCAAAATCTTTTGACAACACTACCTTATTTCAGTTCGTCCGGATATTGAATCTGAAATTGTGAATTGTAAGATTTCCAAACTGCACAAGCTCCAATGCACACGAGAATATTGCTTCTGCGTGATTTGATTTCGTTCTGTCCGCACAAAGTTGGCTAACCGCTGAACTGTCGATATTACACCCATATCACAGTCTGCCTGACTACGGTCGCAAGATAACTCGGTTAAATCAGGACAGAACCTAAGATTTTAATCCGGTAAAGAGCGGTATACCGGAAAAGAGAAAGTTAAATAAGTTAATATTAGAGCAGTGAGTTGCATTATTGCATTAAGCCTTTTCCAAAATGTTTAGTCTATTTAAACCAGGCAACAGTGGACGTCTTCCATGATGATCATGATGAAAAATAAAATTACAGACAAATGGAAAGACTAGCCATTAAAATTTTGAATATGTTGAACGATATGAATTCGAATTGGGGAGTATAACTTTTATGCATATCAAGCGATTGTAGAATATACAGAAACTTCACTTGCTTACTGCCACACTTCGCTATGCGTAGAGGCACTTTAACAAGAAGAATTGATATGAAATAATTATAACAATTATTATAGTAATTCCACGCATTGTGAGAAGGTTCCTCTCTATAGAGCCCTAACCGCCGGTAGCTTGGACTCTGTTCCCTTTGCTGTCAGGCCCTATATTTTATATTTTTAAACATTGTATTCTTTATATAGATATATTATATTAAAATGTAATTTATAAGAGGCATGTTAAATAAAGAAAATAATAATAATTATCTTTCGTAGAATATACATAATATTGTTGATAATATCCATTGAGGCGCGAATATTTGGCGACCTCAATGAGTTGCAACTTAGCGGGTCTGCCAACAAGACCGTTTTCAACACAATAGTTTTAGTTAACAAAGTTTACTTTTGTGTTCACATAAATTATTAAAGCGACGAGGCCATTGTTTTCGTTAAACATTCAATATATACTGCGAAACTAATTTAGTTTAATAATTAATACGTTACGGCCTGACTGTGGGTAGGTAGGTATACCTATTATGTTGAGACGGATCTTTCTTGGCAATTCACTAGTGTGGCATGCTGTTTATTGGTTCTACGTATTATTCTTTCGCCTTGTGCGATAAGACCGCCCTTTGTACATAATTTTAAGTCTGCGTTCTTTTACTCATTGTAAATTGGTGTACAATAAAGTGTATATAAATAAATAAATATAAATAAATAAATTCTTTCGTTTTGAAACCAGTCTAGTGTATATTTTATTACATTAACTGGACAGACGCAATATAGTATCTAATGCGGCAAACTGTAGTTGTAAAAGTAACTAATTTAAATCTATGATCCACCAGCGCGCCCCGTTTCACCTCGACCCCAAAAGACCAAACCAAAATATAAGAAGTTTCTTAACAAGATAGGTCAAAAACTACGCCTATAGTCTCCTAAGAAGTAGAGACAAGGGTTACTTTCTGTAGTCCATAACCCCGGTCACGCACTCCCTGAGTGAAAAAAAAACAAGTATCCATACCACCCACATTTCACCGATGATCATCATAAATCTAACACAGAAACTGCCCCTTACCATGAACTCTTAAAGCAGGACAGTTTAACATGTAGAAGCGAGATGCCACTACGTGCAGTGTAATGCGGCGTCCCGCTTCCACAACGTAAACTCTCCTGCTTTAAAAGTTCATGGTAAAGGGGCAGACTTACAGGAAAAAAATGTGTTTTAAGCCATCTCTTTAGACTTTGAAATACCTTTAGATAAAGCTTATCCATTTTCCAATGCATATGCATATACTAGGTAAGTATATCCTTCCCGTGGGTAAAAGGTGATTAAGGGATTATGTTCACTAGGATAGCAGCATCCTTCTGTGCTATTACCATAACTGTGCCATCAGCAAACTATTTGGGAAGCGTAGATTAGTGCAATGTACTTTTACGATGGCTTTGATAATCGCTCATATGGGAATATAGATGGACTAATATCATGACTGAAATATTTAGCAAAATGAGTTATAAATCAGGATATAAATAGATACAGATTAATTGATGGTGACTATGTATTTACAGTTATATACCTACGCTCCTAATAACACCTCTGCCCTCTGAGGCTTATAGACGTGATTATATTAGGCTATACCTATTTAATAGCAATTATATTCGATTGCTGTAAAATAACAATGAAAACTTCTGTTAATCTAAATTAATTTCCAAAAAAATACTGTTTAAAATGCGAACCTATAAAAGTAAACTCATACGGCTATTTATAATCTGTGATCAGATAAAAATGCGGCAAAAATTCATTCAGCCTGTATTTTACCGCCGCGCTGGTTGGGTTCGTTTACATTCAAAGAATGGACGTAAATCCTATTTGGTACACACTTATTACCATAAACGGTATATGTGCTTTATAAATGTAACGTTTGTGTATCCAAGGGTATGTGTTAATCCCATTACTTATCTACAGTTCCCAGAATTTTCCTCCTGTCTGTGGTATCATTTAGAAACACCGAATTGCTTTTAGAGCTGTTCACACAAAGCGACACTTTTTGAAAATCAACTTGATTTATCTTGTTTGATTGTACTTGGCCCTTTTTATTGTAATTTTATAATGAAAACGAAAATAAAAGCTTTTTGCATTTTGTAAACCATATAAACTCTTAGGTATTTAATTTATCATTCGTTTAGCTTTTAATTCCTCTTGCTGTCATTTTTATTGACATTAACATGGCGTCTGCAGTAATTATTAATTAATAGACCTACGAACTAGAAGTAAATAGGTTTGTTAAATTGTCTAATGTCAAGTACATATTTAAATCAAGTCTAAAATATATAAGTAAATACCAAAACTTATAGGTAAATTGTCCCAAAGTCACTCGTCTAGTTCGACAGGTCTGGCATTTAGTTCCGAGTTCTTTATTCTGGTTCGGTACACTAAAACAATCAAATAACACAACGGACTGTAGCTTCCCTTTTTTATTCAAACACAATGGAGGGTACATTTCACACACATCAAAAATCGCAGACACAAATACCCAGACTCGAAACAAACATCTACGGATCACACAATTTTTTGACCCGAGCGGGATTCACACCTACAACCCTTAGCGCAACAGTTTATTCGCTTAGCCACTGCGCCAACCGGGTCTTCAGAATTAATATGTATAGAAAATTAAATGAACATTTAATTTGCTATTTGTTACAGTGTTAACATCCGTAAATCTTCAGCTACTATGAGAACCAAACAGAGATATAACTTAAAGAATATGTATGATGTAGCACCCTATAGCAAGTACCCTTTAAAAACGTAACTTGTCGGTTGTACCTTTCATAAATCATACATACGTGTAACGCCATCTATCGGCTCTGCCAAGAGCATTAAGGAGGGTGGTTCGCTCCAGTCAGCTGACAAACGCTTTCCTCTCGTGAAACACCGGGAAAGCTTACTTCCTCAGAGAATTCACGTTTATTCACTAGGTGTCGCTTTAGCAGAATTTGGTTGAATCTTAGTATTCTTTGAAATGCGATTATACATAACACAGTTCAACAATTCAATTTTAAAACTTCTATATTAGAGTAGATAAATGTCATGATCACGTAATGTTAAAATGTTATTATAATGATTTATTTTGATTGGACTCAGGTTTAGTGTTTCTAACATATTTATAAGGCGGTATTTGTGTTAGCTTTTATTATTTGTTATTTAATTTAATTATAATGTTTATTTACACAAAGCGAATAAGGGAGTGGCAAACGCTCGATTTGAGCAGGTTTTGCACTTTTAAGAATTTCTCTAACCTCATCTTAATCATAAAAAAAAACTTCTTAAGTAATAATAATTATAATTTTTATCATTCTATGAAAGACTTAATGAAAATTTACTGCACACGAGTATAAACCATCTGTATCTCTCAAGTACCTTCTTATACTGACTCTTTTTACTGCGACTGTGATGTCTTGATAGGTTTTTTATGACGCTAATAATGCGTCAAAAATGTATTGATTACAACCATACCATTTTATAGCAACTGTAATATTGAGCGTTTGCGTGTAAGATTGCTTAATTATATGCTATAAAGTTAAAGTCATACTTTATGTTCGCAAACTAAATCGTCTAGACGACATCTACTTATAACTTTAGCGATGCTTAGAATTCTGTGCGAATTTACCCCGTGTGAATTTATTTTAGTAGTAAATATGAGTCTGAGTTTCTGTTTTCTTTTACAAAATTCAGTAAGTGGTGTTTGGAATTACCCCCGGTAAATAGAAAGAACCCTACCCCCTATTAAAAGGGATCTTCTACCGTCGTTGGTAAAACACGGGGTGAAACAATAACCTTTTACCCATCCATTCTATGGATGCATAAAACTATAATTATTACCAGTCAAATTACAACCTGGCAACACGTTTTTTTCAAATATTCATGGCTGTTTGTGAAATTCGTTTTTATCGGCTTGAATAGGTACCTAGTATTAATTATAATCGGTTGTATTCAGTACCACTTCAAGCTTATTTCGGGACATATCCGATAACCATCGGATTCTATCGAAACGCGAATAAATCGATAAAAAGCCAACAAAACTCATACAAAGATTTATTTACCCCAGTAAAAGTAAAAACACACTCTACTTAGATTCGAGTGTGAAATGTATTCTATTGCTTCCTAAATATCTAAAGACCTCTTCGGGAGTGTGAATCGCAAAGGAAGTCTCTAAATGCTACTAAATCTTGTGACAAATTTACGAGCTGATAAATAAGGTAGTACAGAGATCCGCTGGGAGACTGTCGCATCGAAAAGGGTCCCTAAAGGCGCGAGGCTACCCAAAATAATTATATGATTTTGTCGTTATACAACTAGCACACACAATACTAGAGCTCCACGGAGCTAACACTGTCATTAGCATAATAAAAGTACGATTGTTCGACAATTTCACGAAGTTCTAACAACAACATTTATGAATTACAATTCCCGGTTTAACATAAGTGTGAATATTATCTCAGAAGACTTAAACAATAAACAAAAGATTTCAGGTTTATACCATTTTCCTTAAACTCCAATGTTTTACAAAGCACAATTGTTGGTAGCTCAAGTGTATACAACTTTAAATTCAAGTGGGTACAATTTCCAAGACTCCTTTTCGGGTAAACCGAGCATTCTTGAGTAGTGCTGCCTTCAGCGAATTCAATTCAGTTTGGAGAGACCAAGTGCCGCGGACAATGCAAAGAAATACCTAAAATGTTTCGCGAACCACTCGGGGATCGGTCGTGTCGTCTGCTTTCTTAAATACGAACGTATTATGTGTTTAAATCTGAAGGAAGCCGAGGCTCCCTGTCTCCTGTGCAGTTGACACGAGTTGGCGAAAGAATTATTGCGAGCATTTAAAATAGGGGTTAAGGTCGGAATCAAGTTTATTTAAAAAACTTTACAATATTTCAAGTTTTATTTGTTTTAATTTAAATTGGTTAATGAATGAGTTCGGTTTACTTTCTTTCACGGAAAACTGAATTTTCACTTTATTTTGTTTTAGATTGCACGTGTGCTTTTTTCGGAACCAAGATTTAAATGATTTAATATATTTCGGTCGAATGTTTACTACCAGACGATTTCTAGTATTAATGAATCCACAAACCTGCGACTTTTTAATACCTCTAAAGTATTTCGTTCTTATTTTTCCTACGTAAATCCTGTTCGCATAGTCACGATATATTCCGCACTGAGTTATTCTCATACCTCGCGTTCCGGTATGAAGTATGTGGCGTCAAAATTACGGTGAAGGCTAATTAACTTCAGCCTTTGGATGTGGTTGTGCGTTGATAGCTCGTGAGCGCGGCTTTTGCGTTAACATATTCAGTTTCCAACTGACATTATGCCATGGAAATTACTCGAACCTACTCTTCTGTACGTGTGTATGACACATTTACCGCTCAGCTTTATACGTAAAATTTTTGCATGGTTTTTAAAGAAGCTTTTTAAATTTGTTTCTATAATAATATTCATTTTTCGACCATACCAAATATAAGATTTGCAGACATAAATGTTTAAGCAGCAATCTCCTTTGGGTAAATGCAAATGGAATTGGAAAAAACGGTACGTTAGTAAAAAAATACAGCATACTCGTAGTAGTCGAAGAGTAGTTTTACCAACTCGGACTTAGTAAATGTGGAATTCTAAACATCAATAAAATCTGCATACTTTGTACAGGGTGTTACACGTCAACTGTTTTAAGAGTTACAAATGAGTACAAGTGCCGTGAGTTGTAGCTAGATGATGTTTTAGTCTGAATAAAAAACCAGTGTGTTTAAAATATCCAGTCTGATTGTTTGAGCTGCTGTGTAGGTATTTCATTGTTCTCTTAACATAAATTTTGTAGCACAGCAAACGATTTGACAGCGTTTAATATCAGCAAACAGCTGGTATACCCTAATATAACAACAGATTAAACATGAACGAAGATGTCATAATGTCACACTGTTCTCCAAATATACCTACTGCCATAGTTGTTTCAGTCCGATTAACTCCAATATAAGTTTTGGCAAACTTCAACAGCGCTAGACAACCGCGGTCTAAAAAATAAATTTGGTTCTGTCTTTTGGGAGATCTGAAATGAACTTTCCGCATTTTATTCATAATGTCGTTTTGTTTGAGAAATATAGTTTTACGTTACCTCGAAATTTGGTATTCATAGTCCAGCTCGAGTGCCAGTGGTCATACATTCTTAAATAAAGTCTATATTTCAAAAGTATTAAGTAATTAAAACCACCGCTACTTATTTATTTGAAGTGCAGCCGCTGCACGCGATCCCACTTCGCCTTTCGTGACCATATTTGAAACTTATTTCACCAGCTTGCAATAAAATAAATCAGTGTAACCTATATCGGTTGAAATATGTACTGAAATTCAATCTACACGTCGTATATAAAAACTTTTAGAGCTTCGATTGCGATACCTTTTTGACGATGCAGGTTTCAAAAGAAATAAATCTGAATTTCAACTCATAAGCGTAGTAATGTTTGGTACGCAATTCTGTTTAGTACTTACATTAGGATGTTAGCATTCGGGAAATTGTTGCGTACTTTATGAGCTTATCAGCAAAACGATTGCAGACTTTCCTGTGTGACTAATTAGTAGTCTAATAATATGTTAGGACAATTTTCCTACTTGCTCCAATGAAACCTGAAATTTTATTCTAGGTATTTAAGTTTAACATAATATCACGCCTATATTCCCCGAAGGGGTAGGCAGAGGTGAATATATACACCCACATTTTGCTAGTTATGATTTTCGGTCCCAATGTAATAGAGGGTGAGCCTATTGCCATCAACCGTGTACAACTTCAGACTCCGTGCTGCTACTGAGACTTACCTAATAAAAAAACAGTAACACTTTGCCCGACCCGGAATTCGAACCCAGGACCTCGTGCTCAGCAGTCGCGCTTAGCAACCACTAGACCAACGAGGCTGTCAGCAGTATTTCAGTTTAAACAGTTTATTATTATTATTTCTTAAACTTAAATATATTATAGAGCTTTGATTAATAAATCTTCGTATAAAATGGAACTATTTGAACTTTTTCTATGGTACTTTAGCTGTCTTTTAAGACAGACGTGTTCTATTTTCAATTGCATGTTGGATGGATATTCATAAATTCACGTTGCATTTCGAACAGATACAAACAAATTGATGTTCTCCAGTCAGTCGGTGCAGTAAGGTAGGGAAGTGGGGATATTAATATGAAGCAATAAATATTACAAGCTGCACATATAAGCAATTTAAATGTTTATGCAAGGACATTTTACAGATTACTGAAGTACCTACTCATGTAGGTATAGGTTTGGTACTGAAACAGTTTTAATAACTATAAATATATTGCCACTTATACGGTACCAAATATCCCTACTAATATTATAAACGCGAAAGTTTGTAAGTACGGATGGATGTTACTCTTTCATGTAAAAACTACTGAATGGATTTTAATGAAATATGGAGGTTGCTGACACCCTGGATTAACACATAGGCTGCTTTTTATCCCGAAAATGTAGCTGGTAACACCGCGGGGCGCAGCTAGTAATTAATAATACATCAATAATACCCGTGGAAAACACGTCTTAAAATGATATAACTATTTAATTGGAGAGGTCTGCTAGGTATATACCATACTAGAAAATAGGTAAATCAATTAGCTTAGTTCTTTTTCGTTTAGGCACTTTTTCGTTGCGTTTTCTTTTGTTCAAACAAATGAAAAACGCAACCGCGGTTTTTAAGACACAACATATTTATACTACGCTAGTGGCTCTTTTATAATATGTAGTTTCGTGTTCATATGTTTAGTTGATATATAACACGGGTCGCCCGACTGTAATTGGTAGCGTAACATAAATATATGACCGTTTTTAACAGAAGTGTAAGTAATGAGGTCGCACGGTGTTGCTTAAAAAGTTTAAACATATTAAAAAAGATAACCAGCACTAGCCAAAGTTGTTTTATTACTTCGAGTCATGCAAGATAGAACAGTTGTACAATTTTTGACCTTAAGGTTGGAATTACTCTGGTTAATGTCAATTTAGTCTCCCAAGAGCTCAGTAAAACCCAATTTTCCATATAATAAAACTGAATTTGACTAAATTAAGGCGGTACAATTTTATTAACTCCTTGAAGATTGTACTTCATGATAATTTGTCTAAAACTACGTACCTATTGGTAACCTCTTTTTATACAACAGAAAAACCTGTATCTGAAAAATGCTCATAAGTCTTCTTATGTTCAAGTCACATAACAAACTATCAAACGACCAGCCAGTACTTATAATATATGGTTATAACAGTGAGCTCTAACGATATTTTACTTAATTATTTTATTCATACAGCTTTCAACTTTACAAAGGTTAAGTTTTACAATCGCCAAATCGTGATCCGTTCCTTTAGATTAGTTTAGAACTTGACATCAATGCGTTAAATTTTTCCTATGCATGGATTAAACCTGGCCACTTTTATTCGAGTATACGTGTCGCTTCCAAGGGAAGCCATTTGAATGCAATTCGAAAATAAAATTTCGTTTCCACTGTCTTTTGTTTCACTTTACCAAACCGCTTAGTATTCACATCACGACACTAGTGACTTGGAGAATGTATGTAAGTATATACATACATAGAAACATGGGTGTACATTTGAATGTCACCTTGTTTGTAATAAGGGTCAGTAGTATGACACATGAAACGATTTTAATTTAGATATAAATGCTAGAACCCTAAAAAGGATTTAGTTAGCGCTCAGGCGCGGGCAATAAATTATAAGGGTAAGTACCACAACTTATTTTACTAGACGGCTAACGCAGACTCTGATGTCCTTCATGGATGTATTTAAAAACAAATATTTGTGTGATTTAACATAGCATTACGCCTGTATTGCCCGGGGTTTGTCAAAATCTGATGTAATAAACTTAACTTTACTGCAAACTTAAGCTCTAGAGAATAGACAGCAAACCTCTTTGTTCTGGGTTTTCAATTCGTTGCGTTTTGTTTTTGCAATTTGAATACTGAATGGTTATGCCAATTGCACTTGAAACTAGTACCGCTGTACGTAAACAAGTGAAATAAGCCTGATCTAGTTAAACAAATAGCAATCAATTTCCATTTAGGTGGATGGTTGATGGGGTATATGCTCGGTTGAATAGAGAGGCGTGAGGGCGCGGGTGCAGTGGCACATGCAAAATGATTGGCCCTTGTTGTTTGATTTACCCGGCCTAGCTGCCAGCACCCGTTCCGCATCGCTAGCTCACTGCTCACTCTCTATTTGTGTTGCTTCATAATACCTAGTTTGACCTGTTTATATAGATTTCACTGCAATGGGTTCTAACCGTATTCATAAATAAAATTAAACCTTGCTTCGATATAACGCTAATTAGGTCCCATCATTCGCGGGTTCCCGTAACGGCTAATTAAGGCTGCGTAACAGGCATATTTAAACTAAAAGAAATTGGAGTTCTTGAGAAAATTTATTAAGCGAAGAATCCCTACACAGAGGTTTATACATTTTTCATGCAGTGTAAAACGAAATATCCCACCACGCCATTTATAACGTTCAAACGATTTACAAGATGGCGCAGGAAATTTCTTAATTTCCTTGTTCGGTAATATTAAAGAATACAAAGTGAGGAAGGCGCTGGAGGTGTGAGACACCAGCCTATTACCCTCGGTCTACAAAATTGGAAATAAAAGATAATGATTATTACTTTCATTGACTGCCTTTTGGTTCGGGAGCTACCGCCTAACATCTCAGATGTATCGATGATAATATACATAATTAAAAATTAATTGAAAATCTACACTTTTAACATAGATACAAAGTTTGTGTGTTATATCGATGGGTGATGCACACTTACAAACATTACAGATTTCGTTAATTACAGTTAGGTTATAGAGAAGAAAAAGGTAACCTTTATTAACATTAAACAAGTATAAACAAAGCTTCTCGGAAAGAATACCATCGTACATTGAAAGCATATACACTCCCGCTTCCTGTACCAAGTAAACATATAATTATCATATACATAGGCTGATATATAATATATATGGCTATGTATAAGATGATCCTTGACTAAATTAATTATTTTTTCGCATTCTTGTAGCCATAACGCCTAAGTTTCCTAAAGCCTTAAATTCCCGAACATACCTTTATAATATTGTACCATTAGGATAGTTCAGCCCCCTTACCATGAACTCTTACACCAGGATAGTATACGTTATGGAAGCGAGACGCCGCATTACATTTCACGTACCAGCGTCTCGCTTCCACAATGTAAACTGTCCTGTTTTAAGGGTTCATGGTAAGGGGGCTGTTTTATATCGGTAGCAAGTCATATGTACTTCCAGTGTAATTGCGTTCAGACTCCTGTGGGATCACGTTGCTTAGTGTAGGTCAGTAGCGTAATGGGTCACGTGCGAACAAGCGCAATTAGCTCAGTGTGGTATTGGCAATCCGCTGGAATGTTGTCGAACCTCAAGCCACAGAGTCGATAGTAATTGCCACTCGATATTGGTGAATTAGCCGAAAAAATTGGGGATTGGCAAAATCTTGAATTTCATGTAGGTATAATATAAAGCAATGCAATGTGGATGGCTGGATGCAATTGGTAAGCTGTCGTTCATAGTGGCGTTCTAAGGGGGAGGCCTTTACTTAACACTAGACGTCTTCAAGCTGATGATAATGATAAAGGTGATAACATCACACTTTATCGTGATTATGGTTTAATAGTACCTACTATTTGATTTCTCTATATTCTCCCGCAATGTTCAAATCATATTTATCTTTTTTGTAAATAAGAACTAAAGTCTTAATAATCATCATAAAAAGTTCAAGCATTGTTTTTTATTCGAACCATTTTCTTAGTTACTAAAAAATATTGTTGGTTACCTCTTTTCATAATGCTAGAAATACCATAACATCGCAAGGGACAGCATCACGAAGTGCACCAAATCGTGCCCTACTGCTCGCCGCTTTCCAATATCCAGACTGTACAAATTACTGTAGTATCTTATTTGGTCATATTGTAGTGACGTTCGGATAGCTTCGTTAGCAAATAAAATCGATTGTCGTGATTGAGCGGCCGTTCCATCCTGCTTGATTGGTATTAGAGTGATGTGTATGCGGTACGGTAAAACAAATGAAAGCTATAAAACGCTTTCGATACCATAGCACAATTTATTAACATGCATGAGTTTCCAAATCGATATTTCATATGAATCTGAATTTTTTGTTATTTTTTAGTTTGTTTTAAGAGCTTAAGCTTACAATAAGATCTACCCTTCTTCTTATCGTATGGTTGATGAACAACCTTGTGTCAGAGTTTAAACCGTCTATAGGCGTATCTCTTAGGTGTGCCGGTTTCTTCGACGTTTTCTTCACCGTTTTAGCAACTGATAACTAATTTATAATACGCACATGAATTCGAAAAGACATTGGTGCGTGTCAAGGTTTTAACTTGCGACCTTTGAAATCCAACGGTAATACCACTCGGCTATCACTGCTGTTCGACTATCAGAACTACACTAAAAAGCCTGTAGCCAATAGTGCAGAAGCAATTACTTAATTGGTAATAGAGATACAAACAAACAATTAGAATGCATATCGTTAGTCCTGGATTAGCAAGTCTCGCTTAATTCAGTACGTTTAGCGATTCATAGAGGGATATCTCACGAACAGGGACTATTTGCTACGTGATTCTGGTGCTGTAACTTTGAACTTTAATACGCTTGCAGCTCTTTGATAACTCCGTATAGTATGTCAAAAGATTTAACTAATCTGTAAATGTGGATTGGGATTCATTCATTAATTGCATGCTATATTATTATGGTGACAATTGACCAAGTATTATCATCAACAGTCGGAAGACGTCCACAGTTGAACAAAGCATTCCGCTTAGGTAAGAGAGGGGGAGGGTTGCCATAATCCCCACGTATTGCAAGCGGCTTGGTGATCGCAGTATTAGCGGTGAAGTTACAGAAGACATTGGTGCCTATCTTCTGGATTTTCCCTTAGTCGCCTCTTACGACACCCACGGGAGAAAAAAGGAAGGTGAATCCTAGGATACCACTCGGCACTGACCAAATATGAAGTCAATAAATCATTTATTCGAATTCTATAAAATACCCACAGTAAAAGTAGGTAACGTTTTTATACAACCTTCTTTATGGCGATAGCGATAGATAATATATAATGAGAGATAGAGTCGCCTTGTGGTATGAATGACATCTCGGCGCTGTTACCACGGTATCTTGCTTTTATGAATGGTTTTATGTTCTGCTTACATTATGTGGAAACATTTTTATGATTTCCGAAGCGTATATTTCTTAGTGAGGTGGGAATGAGGAAAACGGTGTTGCAGTGTGCACTGGTTTTAATTGAGACTACATATTTTACATAATATATCTTCTTAACATATACGACTATTGATATTTACCGACTATGTATAATTTAATCAGTAGGTACCTACCGCATAGGTTACTGAAAAATAACACAGCCAAATAAATTCCTCTCATTTCACAACGTTTCCTTCATCACCTAAAACACCCAAAAAAACACGTGCCTAGAATTGAACCTGTAAAATTACGCAGATAAATGCGGCCCTAAACTATCAACAGCTATGACGTACAAGTTCCAAACAAACTGAAACTATGATCCAAGTCAATTATAATAAAATATTTACATTTATTTAGTGTTGCACACAATAAATGTGTATTTTTGTATATTTTAAAACATCAAGTAACACACTATACATCAGAATATTTACTTTAAAAAAACATTTCGCAGTTCGTTCATTTGTTTGCACACATGTCTGTCTGCATCGGACAATAATATTGTTCGAATCTCAAACATGAGAATTTATATACGCAGTGAGAAAATTGAACTAAAACAAAATACTATCTACGAAAAAAATATCAGAAGTACAATTTATATACTGAGGAATATTACACCTTTAATCATGAAGGGATGTCTTGTCCGTACAATCATCATTGTTGGTCTTTACGTCTGTCACATACGATTTATACAGTGTGATGTAGGTAAAAGTAAAGTAAAGTATACAATCCAAAAAACTCATTAAATTAATGCTTTCGATATGACGTCAATAAAAATTCTAAACTATCCTTACACCACACAAAGAGCTGCTGACTCTGCTATATGTCTACGTATAGCGCTCTGCGTGTTTTCCTATCCAAGGTATAATAAAAATAAATTGTTTTCAAGTAGTGTCATTAGCTGCCATTACCGTTCATTCAATCACTGCTCCGAAGAAAACAGCCATTATATATACTTGTAGTACAAAGTAGTAACTAACTGTGCAGTCTTGTACACTCAAGTGCAATACGAGAATAGGCCAATTATGAGACTTCAGTATTCCTATTTTTCCATTCAGCTCTAAGTTTAAATATTAATCATTCGTAAAATCGAATATGTTAGGTGCTTGGAGTCTAATACTGTTTTAAATCTCAAACTCTTGGGCTTCATTGTCTTCGGATTTATCGCTTGTAGACGCCAAAGCCTAACCTTATAGCCCAAGACTTAGGTCATTAACAAACTAGACACGCAAAAGCACAAAGCAACTTTACTAGAATACAAAAATAATGTAATATTCATGTTACATGGAGTCTAGTTCAATGTGTCAATAGAGTCTTAAACAAATCAATAAACTACAAATGACAAACATAGTCAAGTCTTCGATTAGAAATTGCATCTGTGTGCTCATGAATCTGGTCCCTAGAACCACAACAAGGGCACCACGCAATTTAATACAAGGGTAAGTATTGCCAAATTCCGTTTTGTTTGTTTACGTGATACATATGCCTGCACGTGACTGTACCCAGTGCTGGGGTTGCGTGTTTTCTTAAGAGTTATCATGAACGTGACGTGGGCGGGCCGAGTGACGCAAATCACGATAGCGTTGCTTGCTTTACAATGTTCCTACTTATTAGAATGTGATTTTTATATTTTCATGCTGCCAACGTATGTTAATTAGAAATTATAGTATTATTATTTAGGATAAAGTTCTATTTTATAGGCACCCGTTACGTGGTGTGTAAGGATTGCTTTAGGTACTTGTGAGTGAGCATTATTTTGAAAATCACAATAATTAATTCAATATTTTAGAATTATTATTTAAAGCAAATTTAAGTCCACATTGTAAATATTGCACCGCTTCTTTACAAGAACGATTTTTAAAGGACTAGCAGGAGGATATAGCTTAATCTACTTAAGTGTGGATGTAAACTATTCAGGCTTCAGCACCGAAACTAATAGTTGCAAGCATGTGCATACATCTAAAATCAAACCCACAGAAGACTTTTTGAAGGCGGAATTGAAATGGGAGGTCTAATTAAGACCTCTCATTTCAATTCCGCCATTCTATCAAATATTTTCATCAACATTGATATTGTATATCGCTTTTATCATATTCATTGTTGCGTAAACAAAGAAACAAAATATACATCAAATAATAATACAGAGTATCTGCGAGAAATGCTTTTGTACACAATTCTATATAAATTACGTGGCAGAGCTGAATACACGTCGATTGCGAAGGAATCTTGTGTAAGATTGGTTATTAAATGGTGTGTAATCGAGCGTTTGGAGGTACCTTACTATGAGTTTGCATCACAGATAATTTTTGGTTGTAGAAACGAGACACCGCCCTATACTGCACATAGCCGTATCTCGCTTTTACAACGGAAAATGACCTGCAATGTAAGCACTTAGTAACCCTGCTGCCCCCTTTGAACTCTTAAAGCAGGACAGTTTACGTTGTGGAAGCGAAATGCCGCATAACACTGCACGTATCGGCATCACGCTTCCACAAAAAACGGACCTGGTAAGGGAGCTGGTTGTATGGAGGATTTGGATGGATTTGCACCACACACACGTTTAAAAGGGCTACATAATATTAATTAATGAGATCTAAAGTCTGACTGACTGCCTCGTTGGTCTAGTGGTTGCTAAGCGCGACTGCTGAGCACGAGGTCCTGGGTTCGAATCCTGGGTCGGGCAAAGTGTTACTGGGTTTTTCTGTTAGGTTATTCTCAGTAGCAGCACGGAGTCTGGATTTATGCCCGGTTGATGGCAATAGGCTCGCCCCCTATTACATTGGGACCTAAAACATAACCGGCGAAATGTGGGTGTATGTACTATATGTGCACCTCTGAAGTCCATATTTTACAACTATTTTGATAATTACACCTGGCTTTACTAGAATAACATAAACTCTAGCACAAATAGTAAATAATGTGATAGTTTAATGTCATGACGGAGGTATGCCCGAGTTTTTAATATTAATTAATTAAATTTACAGCTCGCCCAAGGGTGCTCTACATAATGAGATCATACGCGGCGTTCTGGGTTAATAACATATCGCTCTGTACATTACTTCTCATTTTATGAACTTTCATTAATTTTATTTTTATATGGACAGCATTAGACCACAAAAATTCTCACACTGCTTGCGATATTCAACAATATATATTTTTTAAACATCGCCCCACACTAGGAACTTCTCCTGTATCTTGGGAGCGTTTCACAAACATGAAATATCACATACACAAACATCTACAGAGCGCCGATTTTTTTTGCGGGAAATAAACCCACAACCCTAAGCGCAGCAGTCCAATCGCTTCCCAGTGCGCCAATTAGGTCGTCGACTATGCGTGTGTTTGTTTAGTATAGATACACAATATCAGTGTTAAGCTATAGGAATGCAGTTAAAGATAGAGAGAATATTATTTATTGTACACCATTAGGTAACACATCAAGTAAAAAACAACTTATAATTAAGGTCAATGGCGGGCTTATCGCTAAAAGCGATCTCTTCCAGACGACCTTTGGATAGACAGAAAGATAGGACATCGAGTTAGATTATGGTGTACTGCCGTAAAAGGAAAGCTTATATTTATATTTTCGGGGAACATTTGTTGTATTTTAAAGTTTGTAAAATAATAATTGTTTACAAGCGACAGAACTAATGAAACCTAAACTTATTCTAGTCATTTATTTACATCACACCTACACATTTCAATAACACCAACAAAAAGAACATCAATGAAAGAAAATACGCGCGCGCACCATTTTCTTCCCGCTTCCCGGGCGCGGTTGAAACGTTCTCTAATCAGATTATGTAAAGCGGGTGTTATGTTGTGATAACATCAAACAGTCTGTTTATGACGCCGAGTGTGACCGGAGGCGGTCGACGGAACCCACTGACTCACTTGTACAGCAACAGGTAGCCAGTGTCTTTACTATCACCTGGAGCGCTAGGGAAACATATTTACTTTCAGTTGTTTTGTAAATAAAAACAGGTGACTGTCGTTTTTTAAAGCTAGAGATAATACGATATAATATATTCTTAAGCGATTTGTGATATGGCTACGTTTGAAATCGGGCGATAGATAGTATATGTTTAAGTTCGTATGACGAAAAAGGACGACCTGATTGGCGCAATGGCTAAGCGATTGGACTGCTGTGCTTAGGGTTGCGGGTACAATTCCCGCACAGGACAAAAAATTGTGCGATCTGCAGATTTTTGTCCCGAGTCTGGGTGTTTGTGTATGTAATATTTCATGTTTGTAAAACGCACCCACGATACAGGAGAAATTCCAAGTGTGGGGCGAAGTTTAAAAAACAATGAAATGAATTCTTGGACGGGACAAATATTTGTAACCTATGGTCTTATATTTGCAAGACTCATAAACGTATGCAATAGAGATATAAAAAAATAATTTCTAAAAACGACAAATTCTACAGACAGGCCTTTCCATTCTACGTACGTGTATGTAGGTACTACATAAATCAAAGTGACATAAATAAATGCATATCTTTCTGTAAATACAATTACCGAACCACATTATTTACATGTTAATATAACAACAACCCCGAATATTCGACTAATACCCAATTAATAAAACCAATACACAGCTTCATTTGATTACAAATTAATGTGGAATTGACAACGAATAAACTTATATACACAAAGGTATACTGTATGGCTATATATGTCGTGTATATGTATACATAAATCGTATATAAGCGTCTATTAATGTCTCATTACAGAGCCAAGCCTCTTTCCGCTTTGAAGTTTATACAACGAGAGGAGAAACGTAATCACGTTCGAATATCGACTGAGAGTAAACAGTTCATAAGTATATTCTTAGATGATATATGTTTTGGTTTGTTGGAGCTGTCTGAAAACTAGTGATATGGATAACAAATGTAATTTAGAAACTACGCCCTTATTAGGTACAATGAGGTTGACGCATTCATGCGAATAAAAATATTCAATAGAAATCCTTATAAATAAAGAAGAATAAAAAAGGTCATTATTCGTTTGGTAGTATCATTATTCACTTACAGGTTAGTTCCTGGACCTTTTAAAAACTTCATACAGCACAAAAAGTACTATAGTTATTACAGTTTTAATATCTGCTCGCATTTTGTGCAATTATCATAATTTTTGGACGAATTATTTGTCATTATTCCTCATTCTTATTACAATTCAAATTATGATTTCAACGAAAATAATAACAACGTCAATAATTCAATCATTCAGATTACAGAACATTTCAGTCTGCAAGCGGGCAAGCCAAGCAAATTACTAGAATTTTTTTGACTTCACCACAATCGAGGTTATAGTTCTTTGCGAAACCTCTTACTGATATTTCGAAAAGCTTCCTGTTATTCACCAACCAAAAAACATAACTATATAACCGCCATCTTTTCGATATTCAAAATGTACAAGGACTCGGTTTTAATCCAATTCCGATCACATTGGGGACTCCCTGACCTTTATAAAGTTTGTATTTGCTAGACTGCGCACGGCAGAGCGGTATCTGTTTCTTCCGATCGCGTCCGCAGTTTGAAAGTGTAACAAGGACGCGCAGACGGCAACTCGCCCACTGACTCAATGCATGTTGTAAAATCACACTCCGCTGAGACAACATCCACTCACTGATTCGCAACACAAATCTCTATTAGCTACACGTACATAAAGCTTTGTAATGAACTCCAACTTATTTATTAGGTACACCTACGTTTCTTTATAGTAGAACTACCACGCCAATATACCTAGGATTACTGAGTGTAAGGACAGTGTAAGAAAGGTATAATTTTCAATGATAAGAATATTCTGCGAGGCACAAGTAACCGGAAAAAAAACTCTTTTTCGGAAGCAGTGAATATCAACAGAAAATATTAAAACATGTAAAATACGTATTCCTGAAGAGTTTAAAACTTTCGAGTAGGCACTGAAAGATGAAAACGCTCATGTGTCTCATCGAAGTTACAAATTAATTTAATTAATTTCTCTTGACGGTTATAAATATTCTATTCTTAACAACAGCTTCCAAAAGTATAAATAAATCATGAATTTTGACATCAACTCACCTGTCTTTTAAAATGAACATTGGTACGTTTCCCACAAATCTGTATTTCAAACGAACGTGTAAACAAAGTTACAATTAAAAACATTCCTAAGAATGTATTACGTTTAAATTTTAATTAAGAAGTCAGCGTTTGGATACAGAAACCGCGTTTTGTAAGTGTTTCTGTGTCTCGTACATTTTTGTACGTTGCGAACGAAAAGACGACTTGAGATTTCCCCCGGGATTGCCTGAGCTCTGATGCTCACTGCAAATATTTGACTGCTGCCGTCGATCCACCTATATCATATGTTTTGTTTGTGCAAGGATACGTTTCTAATAATAGCACCCAATATGTTAATGCCATTTTATTTACCTGTTTACGAGTATTTCCATAAACAGGATAACCAAATATTGTTATAGGCCGGATTGATGACGAAACTTAGAATTATTTGTTACTATGACCTACTTTTGCCTCGTACTGCCGATGTTATACACCTTCTGTAATGGAATACGTTGATAAAAATATTGTTTGTTCAATTTGGGCGTGTGCGATACAAGGGTGACTGAGAGGAAAAATTAAATACTTATTACATATCTTAACGGAATTGAAATAAAGACATTTGAAAGCAGGTCGGACATTGGTTATTTATAAACGTTTGAAAAACCCGGAAATTATGCGGTTTATATTCAAGTTTTTGTTGTGGGTTCATATAAATGGTGTAACTCTAATCGGGCACCAAACAAAGCTTTGAGCAGTAAATTATGTTTTTAGTGTAATTCCCTGTGGCGTTTCTATGCATTCAGTGGCGTGTGTAATTTAGTATAAGACTTAGATACCATAAATATACTTAGTTATACTGTAGCACCACTCTGGGTGCATGTAACTATTTACATAACCAGTTCGAGCAAAAAGCCTTTTGATCCAATTTACCTTTTTCAGGTAAATTCTTTAAACTACAATTTATAACACAGGTCAAAAATCACCAGTATAATTCAACATTTAAAAATACTACCTCGTTTTGAAAGCCGCAATGTTATTAAAAAGAAATAAAAAAGTCATGAACACGAACAGATCAGAAAACTACAAGTAATAGACATGTACAAAGTTTGCAACTAGAATAAGCAAAGTTGTCAAGCATTAAAACTTATTAGAAATTCGTCCTAGTTACAGTAAGCTGTTTATTTTTATTTCAATAATAGGCGTGACAAAAACATCCAACATACGAACGTCTTCATCTCTAAGTTCTTATAATAAATACCACGGGTTCACTCGTGTGTTTGGATGTCAAAGTTACTGAATTCTGCCGACACGGACCAACGCGCGACATGGCGTCTAAACGTGATCTCCTGGGCAAAGACACGTGTTAAGCAAGCATTTTATATTATTTATGAAAATAGAACCGTCATACCCGAATAGAGTGTCAGCCAGTACCATAAAATATGAGTTTAATGCGTAAGTTATATAATGCCAATCAATATTTACAAAAGTAAATGTAGATAACGTACGATGATCATTGCTTATCAGACTTATTTATACATTGATTAGTTTTTTCCTATTTATACAAATAAAAAAGGTCAGGTACTTATACATTCATACTTTTAAAAAACAAACGTAGGTACCAAAAAACGGAAATAAATTTATTTCGACTTCAACGAGACGGAATATCCCGTATTACGTGTCGAAACTAATAAGTATAATATCACGTATCGCATGGCTTTCAACAGGTAGTCCGTGCCGTGTCGACTCGCACTTACTGTACCTACTCCTGAAACACTAATGTCCATTATACGTATGAATACGTAATTGGGTAGTAGTGATTCGAACTATCGCATGCAGCATAATTATTTAGTGAACGGTATACATTGGATGGCAAGTATGATATTGTAGTTAGGAGTGTGTTTAGTGAACATGACATGTTTCGACGACCTATGAATATTGAATATATTAACTTGTAGGTTCTGTATAAGTTTAGTAACATGTTACAACAAGTCTCGCAGTACCTAGATTTCATTTATATAAGATTTTTAATTAACTAAAGAGTATTTACCTCAATTGCACTTAATGAATAAAAATATTTGTTACCTCAATAGCGACTATTGTCGACTGCGACCGTCTCACTAGTCTAGATTCTCAAACGGGTTTGTGGTTTACCTGGATTAAATATGCAGTTACAGTGGCACAGATCACGTCCCTGTTCATGACAATAGGGTTAACCCAGACCGGACTTATACAGTTAAGTACATGACTGTACCTACACATTAACCCCCTAACTTATTTAACAAAGTGCCACTTAAAAATTGAGAATGTTGAAACATTTCACATTAAATTATAGCTGTCAATGTCACTGTCACTTACATATAAAAAAAACATACAAACGAACATAGAACCTCCTTATTTTTGTAGTAGCTTAAAAAATAGATTTATAAAAAATAAGCGCAAAAAAGAATTTCGAGAAATGTTTAAATTAAGAAAGGTTTTATCATCACATCACACTAATAATATAAAGGCGAAAGTTTGTGAGTGTGTTTGTACGGTTGTTACCTCTTTACGCTCAAACGGCTGGATTGATTTCGATAAAATTTGGGATGGAGGTAGCCAACACCCTCGATTAACACATAGGCTACTTTTATCTTGCAAAAACGTAGCTGGTAACACCGCGGGGCGCAGCTAGTTCAAAAATATAAACATCAACATGAAGGACACTGTAATCTGCAATCTATAAAACAGTTACTTTAACGATTCAAGTAATTGTTCTTCACGTTTTCAATCTACACTCGTACACGTTGTATTAGTATACACTCTAGCTTATCCCTTAAGAGAAATACGAGTGAAACATAAATAGAAACACTTAAAGTAAAATGTATCGTTTTACACCTCTCCCGTTTTATTTCGCTATCTACGGACGAACGCAAGTCGCCGTATCAGCTAGCTTGCACACAATGAAAGCTATTTTTACACCCGACTGCACTCTGAATATTTACCTTTGTTAATGTTTTATACCATATAGTTTTCCTAGAATGTCAACAATGCTATAGATTTGCGTGATTGATTTAGTAACGAGAATTTAGCGGCGATATTTACATGTTTAATCTAAATCAGTTCTTGTTTGCGTGACGACATGAGCGTGTATTACAATATAAATAATTCATGCTGCAGTGTATCTAATCAGCAAGATCGTAGCGGGACTTAGGTACTACCCGGGGTGCACCGGAGATACTATCATTAAGTTTAGTACTAATCTTGCTCGAGGGATCTCCTTGCTTACACTCCAAATATCAATTATAAAAATTGTACTAATCGATTCTAGAGTAATATAATATAACAGTATACCAAGTTCTCACTTTTTTTGTTCACTATGATTTAAACGTACGATATAATTTTTCGTATTTTATAATCCCTTGCTTATGTAAACTTAAATGTGGGTGTGATCTAACTTACAGACGTGATTTAAAGAATAGGAAGAGTGGGTAGAAAAAGATGAAGAAAGTGGTTTATCTTTCGTTTTGTCATAAGTATGATAAATTCTTTAATCGAACTTAATGAAACTTAACCATTATTCTTATAAAAAATTCTTAAAATAAAATGTTATTAATCGTCAGTCTGACAAAAGTAAATGAGCTTGTTCCAACATGCACTATGTAACGAGCGAGCTCGAGCCCAGACACGAACATTCCACCATTGCACCGCTATGCCAATTGGAAAAGATGAAAACTAAGATGGATTGCAGCGGTCCATCGTCTGGCACCATTACACATTTCTCTATATTGACTCCTACGACTTGCGCGAGACGATAACCAGCTGTAGTGCTCCACATTCAGTGTATTTGTTATATTCACACTGAAACGTAGACACACGAACAGAAGATTAATTTTTATACAGTATCGAATATTTATAAAATGTTCCTTAATATAATTAAACAAGCCGTAGCGTCGGCCGTATGAAGTATTTTTAAATCTACTCACGTATAGCAGTAGCTGCACATTTTCATTAACAACAGATAAACGTGTGGCGGTCGTACTAGTTGCCAAACTTTTTACAGAGTAGTGAGCGCATCCGCAATTGATCGCGCTTTTTTCAAATATTTTCGTAATTCGTGCTCATTTAAAACTGTTTATTGCACCTTTTAGCAAAACATTTTTTTATACAATGTTTATTGTTTCGACGTGTGTTTCCTTCTGCCACTTGTTTATGCGAGCTTTCTTCTCCAAGAAAACACAGGTGAAGTATTTTGTCAATCATTACGGTGCGGAGTGCGCGGGTCGGAGCCACCGGCTTGCCGCACGCTGCGGCAGTTGAGCGCCAGCCGCTACGCCGGTACCCGCATGGCCCGTAGCCCCGTAGCGCTACGACGACTACAGCCGTAGCGTGCGACCTTAGCCGACGTAAAGTGAATAAAGTCCTACTTTGTGAGTTGTTACATTGTTGGATGTAGAAAATTTTTTAACAAACTTTTAAACCACACGCTCTGTCAACTTGCTTGTATATTTATAAGTACTTCGTGCTGTCTATTATAATAAAAAGTTTAATGTTTAAAATATTCAATTTAACTTCGATATACATTAGTAACTGGTTTGTATCATTTAAATACATTTTTAATGTTAGTTAAAATCATTACAAAAGTTGTTGGTTATAATGCATAAATAAAATTTCCCGTTTAATCTCAGTAATATACATATAATTATAATTATTGTACGATTGCCAGACTTAAGGGTTATTTTGGCACATACAATCAGAATATTAACATGCTTAGGTACTAAAAAGTAAATTTTTATTCAATACAAATAATAAAGTCAGCCGACATTTTATTCACAGCACAACCATTACTGTACAGACGTATATATTAAAACACAATCGTGTAATTAACCCGTCAATGTAACGCGCACACATTAATTATTCACATCGTAACGTGAGACAGTTGAAATTAAAGTGGACACTTATCCCGCGAAATCCTCTGTCTAAAGTCGCAAGAGGAATTAATCCGGGCGCGACATGCGTCTAAGCCTCTTGTTGCCGATATTACCTCTATACTACGATACAACCCCAAGTACCAACTAACAAAGAACTTCTAGATTAAAAAGGGTAATACATTTTGTCAATCAAAGACAAAATAAGTAACATTTTAAAAGATAAGTTAATATTAAAAATACATTTTTAACACAAGCTTTTAAATCAAAAGCAACATAATATTGTTTTGTCAACTACTGAAAGAATGCAAAATTTCATTTGAATCGGATGTCAAGATTTAACCTATACAAACTCACATACAAACATTGCAAGTTAAATAAAAGCTTGTAAAAACATTCTACTTGTATGTATTATAGTTAACGATTAAACACACATTTTCGATCAAGTATAGTTTTATATGGCAATTGGATTTAGGTTTTCTTTTATTGCAAGTTGTCGTTCATTGTGGCGTTCTAAGGGGGAGGCCTTTGTTCGACAGTGGACGTTGTCCGGCATATAATGATGATAGTTTTATATTTAAATTATTAAATATAGCTTATAATTCTGCATACCTAATTTTGCTAATAAAAGTACCTCATCATGCAATCATTTAGATCTGAATGTTAAAACAAAACTACATCTCCCACTAAAGTTCTATGTACCATTAAAATTATAACCGTAAATAAAAAATCACCTTGTATAAAAACTGATTTTAATATGCATTAAAACTTTTAGCATGAACAATCTCATAAAATATACAAGCAAGGACTACCATGGATTCTCGAAGTTTGAGAGTGAGATGATGTTAATACACTGGTGAGATGCTATTTATACACTAGTGAGATGATAAATACTAGTTAGGGTAGTTAGATGACACATGAGACAAATGTCGTGATGTGATATGTAGACAAGCGTGAAGACGGCATGGCGGGGACTATCAGACACCACTCCACTTACCACCATGAGACGGAGCCGTCCGCTAATTCGGTAAGTCAATTAAGAACTTAATGTATCGATTTCAACTAATAGTAACAACAGTGGTTATTGGCAAAAAACATGGTAATATTAACTACAACTTTTTAAAATGTTTTATTAAACTAATAAAGATGGTAGTTAAGAAACCAATTACCAATATAGGTTATCAACAGGTGAAAACTTAAATCCGTAAATTAAATTCAAATAAAACATAACATCACGCCTGTATTCCACGAAGGGGTAGGCAGAGTTGCACATATAGTACATCCACATTTCGCCAGATATTTTTAGGTCCCAATTTAAATGGGGGCGAGCCTATTGCCATCAACCGGCACAAATCCAGGCTCCGTGCTACTGAATGGAAAAACTTAATTACCTAATGGAAAAACCCAGTAACACTTTGCCCGACCCGGGATTCGAACCCAGGACCTCGTGCTCAGCATTCGCGCTTAGCAACTACTACACCAACGAGGCAGTCAAATATTTACTAATAAGTATTTCTAACACTTTTAAACACTAAATAAAGTTGCAACTACCTAAGATTGGTAGTAATTAATTAGATCCGAATTATATAATTATTTAACAAAGAAATACTTTGCGTAGCTACATAAAACAATCTTGGTACGAGAAAGTTTGAGAAACCCCTAATTTTTATAACAATAATTTGGTTATGTGAGTGACCTATAACATTTACAAGTTGCGTGAACTGTATTCAGTATTATATTAACCACCTCTTTATTTAACAGTTCGGTCTATTAGTTCGTTTTTAGTTTGACCCAGTTAAGAATATATTTTAGCAACTTTATCATTATATACCTTTTACAGCTCAACAATAATTTAATATTCTATCCCACCTACGGCTCTGAATATTGTTAACTCCGTGGTACTTAATAATGTGTTGCAATTATTAATTAATGTTGTCAAAATATCGAGTTGGTGGGAAATGGTATTGCGTATTTATGATATGAGTTTGATAAATTGAGCCGCAATATTTGTACAAACCATTTTACAAGGTAAATTATTATTTGGTTGATTTAATTAATTTTATGATATGCGCACTGAACAGATTAGTTTTCATTGGAAGGTTGTACAAGAATGTAACAAACAGACACAAGGACAGTGTTAATTTCGCAATTATGTGTGGATATATAAAACTGTTTATGTATGTGTCATTAAACTTAATAAAATAAGGTGGAGCAACACGATAGTGATTCACGCATGTCGAATACCGAGCTCACTCAAACCTTGTCACAGCCGTTCTCCAAAAACGTCTAAGACTAGATCTAGAAGTGTAGATTTCTTGGAAAATCTGCTACTAATTAATAGTTCCATAAATATAGGTTAATATGACGTATCACGTCGGAAACAACATAGTGCGTCCTTAAACACGCAAAGCCGACTAGGTGGGAAAGTCTGCTAACCTTAATAGTGACTAGGCTCGTGACTGTGGTCTGCTCCCTGAGAAAGTTGAGGCTAAGTTGGGCTAATGAAATAAGGTAGTGATACACACATGGTATGTGCTCTTGCTCACAATGTAAAAACTTCAGACTAAAATGGCAGGTCCACTTCGACGTCGCGTGGGAATGGACAATGCAGTGTTGAGATGAGATGTTCCATTTCGAGAGCTTTTATTGTCATTGTTTTTTAATCTTCAATGTGATATATGGGATGTAAAAAACCCTTCAAATTCCTTGCATCTACTTCTGTAATACACAAAAGACACGGATGGACTCGGTAGTGACGTAATTGTATTTTCGTCACTAGCTTCATTGATTTCTAACAGATTTAATAATATAAAATATCATACAGTTCATCTCATATGACTGACAAATCAAACTGACTATATGTACCTATCACACTATAACGGATAATTAATTAAACATTTTGTGTTTGTTTCCCTATGTTTAATTAGATTAAAATTAAAATACGTCCACCAACAATGTCACGAATTGTCCGCGTAATACGCGCGCATGTCAAGTGCAATGCTATTAGAATTAATAATGGCGGTTACATAACGTATGAATAATAACCACACAACCACTCAATGTCACCTCGACTAAATAACATATTCACCGGTGTTTGTTTAGTCTAATAGAACCTATAGTAATATGAAAATAATAATAGTGATTCACTAGTACTTGCACATTACCAGTAATTTATAGTTATTTGTAACACAACATAACATCACGCCTGTATTCCCCGAAGGGGTAGGCAGAGGTGCACGTATAGTACACCCACATTTCGCCAGTTATGTTTTTAGGTCCCAATGTAATAGGGGGCGAGCCTATTGCCATCAACCGGGCACAAATCCAGACTCCGTGCTGCTACTGAGAATTACCTAATGGAAAAACCCAGTAACACATTGCCCGACCCGGGATTCGAACCCAGGACCTCGTGCTCAGCAGTCACACTTAGGAACCACTAGACCAACGAGGCAGTCTTGGACCAACGAGGCGTGCATTTGTAACACGTAGTATATTATATAGTTTGAGCTTTCTGCACTCCTTCTTCATATAAACCAACTGTGTCAATGTCACACTCCTCTGGCCGTGCAATCGGTATTTAGGAAGGTGAAAAAAAAGGTATGCTTATACAAAAGTTACGACATCCTGATTGGCGTAGTGGCTAAGTCTATTTACGTATATAAAGACAATATAAATTGTAAGGCAATTTATAAACAGCTGATAAAATTCTTGGTTAAAGCGATGGCCAAATGCATAACTTAGTCTTGGGTTAGTTTTTGGTTGAGTGCTCTCTACACATCGCAACTGTTTGCCTCTGTAAGCTCCAATAGTCGTTCACTTCAATCTCTTTGACAGGTGTGACGTGCAATCTATATGATGTATTTCCTTCCTAGTAGATGAATTGTTCGCAGTACCCACTTTTGTGTGGATAATGATAATCTAAATAAATTGGCTAGTAGGGGTTAGATAACAGTACAGAAAGAGAACTTGCTGCCGTCTACAAAAATAATAACATAATTCAATTTCTCTTACTAAATCTCTCTATTCTATGCACTTTAAGTGGTCAGTAATTGCAAGGAATATAGTGGTCAGAAAAGACAAAGAGAAGGAGTTTGCACAGTGATGAGATTCGACGTAAGCTAGAAAAAAAATCTTCCCATTCTTCCGTATAGAAAACGTCAAAAGCAAAACTGCAATTCAGTTATTATAATTGCAACGGGTACTTAACTCGTTAATCAATTCAATTATATTTCACTTGTGTGTCATTAATTATTTTTAATTGCATCCAATATTGTGGGCTGACGCATTCTGATCGTTAAAGAAGAAATAATTGATTTAAAGAAATTTCGCGAACGAAATTTGTGTATGCCTTATTGACCCAGAAAGCATAATACATATATCTACTCAAAGCAGTTTCCTTCATTCAGAACTGCACTGGCACGTATGTTAGGCATCTCTTTGTATGCTCAGGTATCAAACGATATCCGACTACATCCAAGAAGCTAATATTCGAAGCTTTGAGCATTGTTATGTAACAAAAGACATTTGAACATTAACAGACTTATAGAAAATATGTACGTTTTGCTTTACGCCTGTCTTTCGCGAAGGAGTATGCAGAGGCGGGCTACTGCACACTTAACATTTCAACACATCGCATAAGTCCTATAGATGAATTACAATGAAAGCAGACTCTTTTGCAACCACACAATTATTCAGACAAGTTAGAGACTGCCTCATCCAGTAACTACATTTTGCTAAAAAAAACTTACATTGGTGGTTTGAATTTAAGCCCACAATCAAATGAGTATATAAATACAGTCCCTCAGAAACTTTGAAATACAAAATCAAATCCAATAACAAACTCAAGTTCTGAGAATCTTAGAATCAAAAACATCTGACTACGCGATGCCTGAACATGATTAAACTTGAAACCGTGAAGTCAATGAATTCAGATAACGATTCAAAACAAAATTATATTTTAATTACCCTTTGTCTTATTTCCACATCTTTTGTTTTCACTTTGAATGGTATTGAGACTGGATCTGGGAAACTTTTAAACTAATTAACACTGAATAAATACTTTAGTAGTACCGTAAATAGAATAATCGTATAATAAGCTGGCCTATCTCCTACCACTGAAACTTATTTAAATAACAACCTACGCGATATGACAGCCAGTGAGATGGAATGACTTTTTAAATTGACCTTTTACTTTGAAGATCAATTTACAATATAACTTTAACAGTGATTTCAAATGATATTCTTTGGAACATAGTTAATTTTTCTTTATGTGAAGTCATTATATAATTGATAAATAACTACCGACTTGTAGTATCGATCGCAACTATAGGTGTTAAAAAACAGACTTTAAAAAACCTGTTGATAAGTTCAGGCATTAAAACAAATTAAGCTTATACTTCGAGGAAACATAAATAATAGTCCAATATACCTACCTAGTATCAAAATATACATTAAAACAAAAGAATAATAAGGACTCTATTTCATCGTTAGTATGATCATATAACGTTACAATCACTATAAAAAAAACAGTCAAAAATTATTACAGAACAATATATCTCTGCGTCAGCATTAAGTATATCATATAAAACCTCATTTGTCGGATCCCCGTAGACTCATAATACAATACCTCCTAGTGCTAAAAGTCGTAAAATTTTTACAATGTACAAATAAAAAACCACGCGTTTTTATTGCGATCTCAAAAATGTTACAAGAAGAGTAAATAAAGCAGTCGCCGAGCTTAGAGGAGTTTCATATGTCGGCGCATTTCCGACCTTTCGCAATATAAACTGCGCTGCTTAGCGCGCAAGTTACAGAAGATTTCAATACATAGTGTAGCGAGTTTGTCTGTCTCGCGGGTCTTATATCAAGCAGCCTACTTAACGATTAAAATACAGTTTTCTGGGAACTATTGAAATGTTTTGTTGAACAAAATTCTCATGATGAATAAGGCGGCCGTCTGGGAGGGTGGCTTAGTGATTGTATAATGTGTGCTGTGGATACCTTTGCTTATATTTTGATTGACATTATTTTACTGTTTTAATTTTAAAAAGAATGTTTTCGTATTTTTAAGCAAAAACATTAAAATATGATTATTGATTATGTATGTGTTATATTGTTTATATTTGCTGATTTTCGTCTTTATTATTAGGTTAAACAAGAAACATACATTTTAAATTTTAATGTAACCTACAATGAATAACAGTCATGAAATCCTACAGCATATAACAATTCAGTATATTTATATCGGTTTCGCGTGACAGTTCAGATAGCCAGATAGCTAGCAGTTGCAACCACACAATCCACAATTGGCTTTATATGAACCGTTTTTCAAAACCTAAAACAACATGTTAACGTGGTATTAATGAAATAAATTGAATCGTCTTATTTATCTTGCTCATCTTCTCTGGAAATATCCTTTGTATTCACACGGATTTCCGATTCATTTTCGCATATGATTATACTTTCAATCAATCTTACTATTTAATTTAGTATTCACATCTACTACTATCTACAGTGCTAAAAATATAAGCTAACTTTAGCTAAAGTTTTAAAATATTGTACGTCAAAATCGGACTGATTGATGCGCCAATTTTTTACCTGAACAACTGTATGTACCTACTCAATCCGAGACAATAAAGATTACTTTATACGCCTGTATTCCCCGAAGAAGTAGGCAGAGGTGCATATTATAGTACATCCACATTTCGCCAGTTATATTTTTAGGTCCAATTTAATAGGGGGCGAGCCTGTTGCCATCAACCGGGCACAAATCCAGACTCCGCGCACTTTGCCCGACCCGGGAATCGAATCCAGAACCTCGTGCTCAGCAGTCGCGCTTAGCGGCCACTTGACCAACAAGGCAGTCTATATGTCATTTACGTAAAAAAGTAAAAACTAATTAACGCAGCGCTCACACAAAGGTAGTCTAGCATTTAATACAGTGGTTACTGGTAGAGTCAGCACAAATAGTATCCTTTGCGAGATCACAAGTCTGTTTGTGAAACTGTACATATAAGTAGATAATGCTAACCTAATGGAATATCGTCCGGGTTATCGTCGCTACGGTAGCGAAAGCGAATATCCTTTAAATCCGAATAATCCTTTAGTCCGTGTCAAACGTTCGACTATGCAATTCCCTTTTGGCAAGCACGCCTCAGCTCTGAATTTTAATTATATTCCTTTATCAAGTGTACCCATCTCACCATGTATTTATGAATTTGTCCTTTGTGTATAATTTAAGTATAATAACTTCGCGTTATTGTCACAATAAATATAAAAGTTTAAAGTTTATTATCATACTTTTTCGTGTTACAAAGATGTATGAGGCAACAGAGTCGTTTTATATGTGGTTGAGTATTTAATAGAATTGGAGTATGTATTTTGCTATAGATAGGTACCTACACAAAAGTCTTTCCTTATTGAATCTTATAACCAACTTCTTCAAATCTATTTACATTTCACTTTATAAATATGGTTGTGAATAAAGGACTGCCTCGTTGGTCTAGTGGTTGCTAATCGCGACTGCTGAGCACGAGGTCCTGCAAAGTGTTACTGGGTTTTTCCATTAGGTAATTCTCAGTAACAGCACGAAGTCTGGATCCGTGCCCGGTTGATGGCAATAGGCTCGCCCCCTATTACATTGGGACCTAAAACATAACCGGCGACATGTGGGTGTACTATATGTGCGCCTCTGCCTACCCCTTCGGGGAAAACAGGCGTGATGTTAGGTTCTATTATGTTGAATAAAGGACGCATATTTAAGTAAAATACGTGTGGATAATGAAAAGACTTTCACCTGTATACTTATAATATGACGCGGCAATATCGTGGCCTGCCTAATTGTTGCGGAGATGAGATAGCAGTCGCTTCGCTTTACATCAGAAACTCGTCAAGTCACCTACAAAGGAATCAAGCCTTGTTTAGAAACCGAACAGGTTCTTTAAACATAACCTCAACCTGAATTCCCCGAAGAGTTATAGATCCCATACAATAGGGGGCAATTCTATGATTGCCATTAATCTTGGCTCCAAGCCACTACTGAGAATTACCTAATGGACAAACGTAATCCATGAAATAAATACATAAGTATACCGTAGCGGGGTTTAGGTATAGTAAATGTTAGAATAAAGAAGATTTACATGGTAAGCCATTATTAGGCCATACAAGAATCCAGCCCTAGAGCAAGACAAATGTGACGCAATCACCGTCTTGATGTTTTAGTGAGGGACATCATATATCTCAGTCTTCAGCACAAACCACGCATAAAGCTACTCGCGGGCAGACCATTTATTATCCTTTACGCAAAATGTTCGCTACGTCTTATTAGGGTTTTAAAAACCTTAGCTTAGTCCTAATTCTATCAATTACGTCTTTAAATAGACAGATATAATGCGAGTAAAGCAGGCAAATGAAGTGCCAGGATCGCAGTAAATGGACATCCGTGATCTCTGCCTACCCCTCTGGGAAATGGCGTGACTTTATGTGTGTATTAAATAAAGGGATTTTATTGATTACTAGTCAATCTCACTAATATTCAACGCATATTTTCAAAGTATTCGTCCATTAATCATTCTCAGCAACAAGCAATATAAAGGCGTAGTCTGAATAAATATACGGCTTACTAACCGTTTGAGTTTCTTATCAAGCTGTCAAAAGCATACCACACGCGACTATCGTTTGCGTAAGAACAATAGTGTTTTCTGACAGGGATATTGAATCGGTGTGATACCTTAGACTAAGAACAACGAAAAAGTAAACAAAACGATTCGATGGGGGAACCGTGCACCGTTTGTATGTGATTGGTAAATCAATCATGTTATAGCAAATAAAGACGCTTCCTTTGAATTTTTACAGATTCGCTTTTGAAATGATAACTATCGATATAGATCGATATTATAAAACAACGCTTATATAAAAGGTAGCTTTTTAATATTCGTTTCACTACAATACACTGGACTTTAAAAGAGACCTTGACCCCTGAGTTTGTTTCGGTATTTCTTCTCAGAGGTAATCAGTTAGGAAATGCCGATGCCATCTAGTATAAAAAAATGACGTGTAAAAGTGTTTTGTAAAACCTGTTTGTAAAAATAAAATCATTTATCATTTATAGATTTCGAACGTCCATTTCACAATGGCTCTGAAGTGACACAAATCAGGGTTTCTTTTTCGTTTTGGTAATTAAGTCACTTTCGTCGTCTATTCTGCCAGATCAGGAAACTTGATGACTGTACATATTTATGCCTATAAACTCTAAAACCAGACATTTTAAAGTAAACAGTTTACTGCGAATTGTTTTAAAGTGAGATTCTACATTTTCATGTGTTCTTACCATAAAGCAGTATTTTCTCTGTTTTCGTCACAATACCCCATTAACCAACGCCACAACAAAGCCATAGCATCTGCAATTCCCAACGCCCACACTTTATCACACGCAACGCTCTCAGCCAAGGCCTCCGAGTGAGTTGAACCAAATAAAACATTTATAGTACATCTATTTACAACCTTCACCCTTCACGTTAAGCTTTTAATAAATTACATATTAGGTTACGAAATACACGCATAATTAAAGTGACACGTCAAACGGACAGCCCAGTAAAATTTATTAGGCGATCGGCCTCGCCTGTACATCGTTTTCCTATTCTTCTTTACAACTTCAGTATTTCAATAAATCTTCTGATTTTCTCACATGAAAAGATGTGTACCTACACGTGAAAAAGATTAAAAGACCTTTTCTGTTTAAGTATTGAGATGTGAGATACAAAAAGTGCGTACGTTCATCTACCTCTACGAAAATCACGAACAATTCAAAACTGAAATTAATTTTAGTAGATTAATTTTTATTTTTAATTTTGCTAAGTGAATACCTACTTATTTTCTTTCGTGACTGTACTTTACTTGCTTCCTGATTTCAGTATTTTATGTGCCGACGTTATATGGCCACTAGTGCTTTCAAGAGTCGTACTGTCAAGCACACAGTTGATTTAATCGCGCAACAATTCTTAGTGTTTACTAAATCCAATTTATTTGGACGTGAAGAAGTGTAGGAATGGAGGTCAGCTTCCCACCTGAGAAGCTCGCTCCAGTCTGTTGTCTAATATACTATCGTATTCTGTTGGTATCATAAAACTTTACTGTTGAATAATAACTCCTTGTTTCAAAACTTATAACTAATTCAGATCAAAATTGAATATTTAACTTTCGGGAAACGTGAAAATAAATTGTGGCATAAATCGTGGGGTTGTCATGGCTTGACCAGTATAAACTGTAGCCATATATATTTCTGCCCCATATCACGGTAGGCTGTAAACGTAATTCATGGCACATGGTTAGGTACATGTTAGCCTATAATAGTAAAAGGGAATAGATTTCACAATTGTCATTGATCAAGTCGTTTGTTACAAAAAAACGTATTTCCTTTTGTAAATTCGATCGCGTTAGAGATAAATTATGGAATTGATCATTGCGTGTCCGTGCCTCGAGTGCGGCTCTTTCAGCTGGTTATACCCTGTTATAAATGGCGGGCATGTGTTCCTGTCTGTCAGCTTCATATCGAGAATTATTAAATGGTAGAAACAATTTAATAATTGCTTTAACAGTTTTCCTTTGTCTGATATTTATAGGTGTTTTTATAAGAGACGCAGCTCCGTGTACTTTGTAGTAAGCCTTGAAAATGTACTTAAAATTAGTTTTGTCGTAACTTGCTCTAAATATGTAAAGATATAATCACATAGACGAACTTGAGGTTGGGTAAAAGGCAATATTTGCGATATCTAAATAGTAACAACTAAACTGAATCGATACCCGCCCACATTCCGAAGATCGAGTGACGTTAGGATCTGCGACTAACGACTGATTGAAGGTCAATTTACCACTAATTACACTAAGATTGTATTTACTACTGCCGAATTCTTTTCTCGATTTATCGCACCGAACCGAAACTGCGTCATTACATTTTGTCGCTCGATTTAGTAAATTTGGTTGTGTCCACACAACAAATTGATTGCTACATGTACAGTACATGTGCTACCGTGAACCGTATGATTGAATCTTTGAGTTTCCTTTTGTGTCTGAACCTAAAGAAAGGACAGTATTGTTTGCTCTTAGTTTTTGTATTAAATGTCTTGTCTGAAATAGGAAAACTTATTCTTTGGATATAAAACAGAGCTCATAAATCTGTAGAGAAACTAAAAGTTTTATTGGAATTTGAAGTAGATTTAATACGAGTTTAAAACTTTATATGAACATGTTTGGAATAGGTAGTAAACTAACTGATTCATTATATTAGCTGGCAGTTATTTGGCTGCCGGCCCAGTGTGTGCGGCGAGCAGCATTATTAATTTCATAACATGAATGTCAAATTTAAATCAAAAGCTAGTAAAGTGAATATTTGTATAAGCTCTTGTATTTGACCTCGTTGGACGCGAAAGCCTTGGTACTATTTTCAGTTTGCGTAGTTTTACCGTAGGATTTGATGGATTAGAATATATTTTTATTAGATTTTTTTATCGAGTCGAGTTTTTTGTTAAATTCTCAATGACATTATAAAAGCCTGCATGAGTTACGTTAGGTGCTCAATGGATCGTAGATACCGTGCAAACTGGACAGCTAACCCCACTACCGGGCTGGCTGCTGCAAATATTTTTCTATACCATGCACCTTATTGCAGAGTTTCCGTTGACACAATAAAAGAAGAAGTTATCAATAGCATGACAACATAACATAACATCACGCCTGTATTTCCTGACGGGATAGGCAGAGGTGTGCGGTACATCCATATATCGCCAGTTATGTTTAGGTGCTCTAGGTAGCATATTCCTTGCTGCTACTGAATAAGACCTAACGGAAAAACCCTGTAGCACTTTGCCATACACGGTACTCGAACCCGGGACCTCAGCAGTCGCGCTAAGCGACTACTAGACCAATGAGACAGATAGTAGCAAGACAAACTTTGTATAAATGAAATCTATACAATACAACAATAATAATAATCAGTAATATATACAACCTGCTTAATCTGCCAAGATATTAAAAAAGGTATATTTAAAAATACATTCGTACCTCTATTACAGCCAGCATCAAATGTATTGTATAAATAATACATTAGCAAACAATTTACATTATTGAGGTGTTTAGTGTTTCACATACATAAATTAGTATACGGATTAGTCTGGCGGTCTACTTAAATATGGATATGACCTCTTTACGCATCTCGACAATTATAGGAGAATTGAAGCGCACAAACAACTAATTATATATTCACTTTGTTTATTGTTTTGATCAGAAGGTATATGATATACTATGTAATGATACCTAATTATTATACTAGGTACGTAATAATATATGTATATACGCAAATAAATGATTTTATTTCTGCAAATAGGTTTTAAAAAAACACTTTTACACGTCTTCTTTTTTAAAACTAGATGGCATCGGCATTTCCTACCGACTACCTCTGAGAAGAAATACCGAAACAAACTCAGGGGTCAAGGTCTCGTCAAAGAACTATCGGTTTGAAAATATCAATATCAAGCACCCTTATACATAATACATAAAAAAAATACAATTTAAACCATGGACTAAGTAATACCCGTCACTGTCGTTTGCATTTTAAAGAATGGTGATGTCAGTAGACTTAATACGGGGTTTAGTTAATGCAGTATGATCCTTGTTTATGGATAAAAGGGAACATTTTTAGGAAACGACTAAATGATAATCCAAGAATATTGAAGACTTTTCACTGTAAAAGAAGTTGTACTTTAATTAATGGTATGTTAAAAAAATGTCTTAAAATGTCTTGCCTAACTACTTATGATGCTGTATCTACGTCCTACAAGTTCAATCTCACTGTCAGAAATTACTGTATTTTTTTTCTTATACAGTTTACATTAACATACATCTCAAAACATAATATTTTGTCCAACCAGCTGATAACTGAGATCAACGTGCAGTTGGCGCTGTTCCGAGACCTGCTGATCCACATCGGCCAACCGCACGACTGTCCCGAGCTGCGCGAGCGCGTGCGCCGACTGCGCCGCGCATGCGTAGAAGCAACCAAGCAAACCAGCCAGTTAGTACTACCTAATTGTAAAAAGTGAGTACATGTTTTTTTATTTTGGTCCGTTACACAGTACCTAGTACTTAACGATCTTACTTTAAGAAACAGTTTAATAAGCCATATTATTGGCGTTGGAATATTATTATTATATTGTCTATGGAAACGGATGATTAGCCCCTTTTATATCTTTTTATTATTACAGTATCGATGACACTGATGTATTTATATGACATTGACATCCGAAAATGTTAAACAGCCTATTTATTCATGTAAATTATGCCATTATTTTCAACTCTCAAAGGAAAAACCCTTTCCAAGAAGAAAAATTCTTGCATTATTATCTCGTCTTTCCTGTTTATATCCCATCCTTCAATTTCCATTTTCATGAGCATCGATATGAAACATAGATACGTATAGATAACGCACCCAGTTCACGTAGATATACAGGGTATTCTATTATATTGCACATAGGTACCAGCCTCTATAATATCTATCGTTGGGTACCAAGAAATCGATCACCCTGAAGATCGAGTAGAAATTTCCGATATCTCAATTTGAGAAGGGTTAGCACTGTAGTTGTTTATTTATCTGTGGGCACTCTATCTCTGACAGTGCGGCTGCTTTAAATCAATATTGAACAGCAGCTTAACCTCGTAATCTAGCAACGTAAATATTGTATAAGAAACTACATATCCATCAATACTTTGAAACCGTGACATAATCATAGCATAACGAAAGATGCGATTAAACATAAAAACATAAACATAACATTACGCCTGTATTCCTTGAAGGTGTAGGCAGAGGTGCACATATAGTACACCCACATTTCACCACTTATGTTTTTAGGTCCCAATGTAGGTAATAGGGGGTGAGCCTATTGTCATCAACCAGGCACAAATCCAGAGTCCTTGCTCTTACTGAGAATTAAATGAAGAAACCCAGTAATACTGCCCGACCCGGGATTCGAACCCAGGACCAACCACTAGATCAACGAGGCAGATACGATTATCTGCATGAAATCCACTTTGCAGCCCATATTGGTGTCTGCGAGTAGATTAATGCACGTTTTTACTAAACAAATGGCTGCCCATTTTTTACTAAAACAAAACATAACATATCGTATAATTCACTAGAACAAGTTCCGAACTGCTAGCCATTTATACAAAAGACTAGGAATTCGTTCATTTCTGAAATTTTATCTTTAAAATGGTAACTCTTTTGTTCCTGTTCGCTCAGGGATTTGAAACGGCACGGATATGCCCCCCGGAGTTACACCTCCATTATTCTACTTTATGTTATACAAAACATTCACCTTAATAGATAAATTGTGTCGTAAGCCTGCTGTGTACGGCTATACGTATAAGTATATGCCAACAGCCGGCCATTTGCATTTCAAAAGAAGAACCAAATCAGCGTCTCTGATGTCAAATCAAGAGAACTAATTACACCTACGTCAGACAAAGTTTTTCTATTTTAGAGTTATCTGAAAATGCAACAAATCTTTGTAATTTTCACAAACTAAAGAACTATCTTGTTTACCAGTTGTAGGTAACTCCTGTTCAGTTTGATTTATAATTTCATGACTTCAACTCAATGAAAAAAATTATATTACCACCTGGTTGTGGATATCGCAAAATAGTAATATATTATTTATCTGATATTATACGTGTGGTATTTTTTAACTTAAGGTAATATTCGGATACATATTATTGGTGGCGACTTTTATTTAATCCATTGCATTCCAGCATCATTTCTTAACAGCAATAGGTAGTATAAATTAGTAATTTTGTTTTCTAGATTATGAACTCTGCTTTCACAGACATTTTTGTTAACCTCTTCTTGGAATTCCAGCTACTATTTCTTGGCAACGCTACAGTATCTAGAACCTAATGAACGTGTAACTAGATAGTTTAAATAAATTAGCTGTGCAAAAACCAGATAAATAGTTAATTATTTGTAGTGCTCGTGCACACTAAGTGGATAGTTTTAAGCCACACAATGCGTACTTCATCACGATCTCAGTGACTATAACTTGTTTCAAAACATTGAACATTGTTTGAAGTACGAAGGTACTTGTTGTTGTTTTTATTAATGAAGCTTTAGAATAAACCTACACACATTTATTAAAATGGTAATGAAGTTAATTTCGCAGTACGGTGCAATAAGTAAAGAAAAACCTGTTTAAAAAGTATAGTCTCAGGTTTAATATTCGAACTGCAATATTTATACATAAATCCTGTATATTAGTAGTCACTCAGTAAGTAAAATAAATAAATATACTTTAGTACCTACATACGATTCACCTATTCAGGAAAGTGGTATTATGACAAGGTGTGTGGACGATTCTGGTCTGGTATAATCGCATTATACTCCCACGACATAGTATTTTCCCTCGCACAATAAAACACAACGCGTGTGCTTATAACTCGAGAACCACTTATCAGATTTTCTCTGGGCTGCTTCTACCTTAATCTTCTGGTCGCAAGCGCGATTGCTGAGCTATTATAAATACATAGTTCCTCGGTTATTATGGTGTAACTCACATGTACAATATAGGATTTTTCTAATTTTTTATATGTAAGTATAGACGTTTCAATGTTACAAATACTTTCTTAGTTTTTCTTAGACACCACTGACTGAACGGTGACGGAAAACATCGTGAGGAAACCTGGATTTAATTATCTGCAATCGCCAACCCGCAGTGAGCTAGCGTGGTGATCAATGCTCAAACCTTCTCTTTACGAGAAGAGGCCCTTTGCCCTGCAGTGGGACAGTTATAGGCTGTTATTATTATTATAAGTATAGTCTCTTTCTCTTGTCTGGCGATCACTTTCTTTAAAAGGCCGTCTCAGACGACCTTGTACTTATATGAGCATAGTGTAGGTTTTTCTTTATTTTTGTTTTCTTTTTATTATTTTTTCTTATAGTTGTCTGTCAGTTTGAGTATTTCGTGCGGCCTACCCAAATGTCCTTCAGATGGTACAAGGCAGGGCGTCTGGCAGGGCAGGTCGACTCAAACTCGCCATGGTTCTTTTTTCACACTCATTTCAAAGGCCTACAGGCTGTTTAAACTCTGATACCAGGTTGTTTATCAACCATACGAGAAGAAGAAGACTAGTGTCCAGTAATGGATAAACTCAAGTTTTATTTGTGTGCAGGTCAACAAGCGAAGGTTGTGCGGAGCAACCGCAGCTGGTGCTCCTGTACTTCATGTCACAGCTCCTCCTGCGGGAACTCGCCAAGTGCCACAGGCTTGTGCAACTCGTGCCAATGGACATGACCTCCTACTACGGTATGAAAACTTTATTAACTACATTATATATCAAGCCAGCTAACCCTTTAGTTAAGTTACGCAAACTTATGGACTAGACTAGATTGACTAAGCCCAATTGTGTGGCAAACATATCCGTCCAGCTACTAAAGTACCTTACTTAGTCATTTTATTGTTCATAATGTAGGTAATCCGTACTAGACCATAAAACAACACTTTAATCTTCACCACCGAACCTAACACAATAAAAACAGTATTTCGGCATACTTCTGCCGACTGGACGAATAGACCACCAAATAATTTCCCGTGGGCGTCGTAAGTGTTGAATAAAGTATTATATTAGAAGAATGGGCAGCATCCGCTTATGTATTAAAACGTACGCAGGGACCACCAATTCGTCTGTAAATTGTCAGTACAGGAATATCTACAAGAAACATTGTGGTATTCGTAGTATTTTGAGAACAATAATTTGAGTGAAGACGTCACGATGGTTATGTTGTGAAAGCCTTAGGCAATAATTACAGCGTGAGGTACACAAATCTGTATAATAAAGTTATCGAACAGTCCAGCTATTCATAGGCTGAACAATGCCTAAGATTATGAGATCCTAAGATTACGCGGCAAAGCCGTCCATCGAATCGTTTTCCATTGAATTCAATTAAGTAAGATTGTATAATTTCAAACAATCTTCTGATTTACAAAAATATAGTCCCCTAATTATTTGCCGAAAAATCAACAAAACAAACAAAAGCAAAGTTTTAAAATGTTTGCCAACATTCTCTAATTATAAATTAATTTGAAGGAAATCTTCCTTCTTCTAATTTGGGTGCGAATATTTAATGAAATTGTACTTCAGAATGATACAGCTTGTATTTTATTTTCTACTTAAATTTCCTATTTTATTTCGATACAGGTGTTTATATTCTCTCGCTTACGAGCAACTAAGGGCAATGGGGTGGCGGACAATAAGTGATTCGCCTGTCGATTAGATTGAACGAACCGTTTTGGCAACTGCTAGGGCTTTGGTAACAAAAACACCACTTAAATCATAACAAATAGCGCGTTTCTTTTCTTGTTCATATGAAAGTTTAGCATCCATATCTAATACGTAGTATAATATAATAATAGCATAATAATATACACGTTTTAATATAATAAGTGCCATTAATTCGGCTGTAGACTGCCAAAACTACCGCACTTATAATACGCCCCCCCACTCAACCCCCACCCCTTTTTAACGTTAGAGTCACAATAAAGTCTTAACACGTATAATAATTGTTATAAATTTAAAAAAATATTTGGTCGTGACTCCACAAACTCTTTTCCAGTGGAATGATAACGACTTTTATCTGACACCAAAAGCGATTTCCTTTTTTACTATTCCTACTATACTGGACAACAAAAGTCCCTTTTTAATACCGTACCGCCACGAACAATTAGTAGCGATTAATCACTGCTAGAGACACCAGCCGCTGTTCGACTTGGCCAAAATTTAGCGGAATAATGTTCGGAATTTTCCCCGATAATAATGGGGAAACATTATCGCTCCAAAGAGCAAGTAACGAGATCTTAGACATTCACTACACAATACATAAGCAGTGAACATTAACAATAGCGGTCCGTGAAGTGACGCTCTCGATTAGAACCGTGACAGTACGTGCAATTGCATTGAAACTCAGACCAGCCTCACGGGCCCGGTATATAAGTTTAATCTCGCTTTTCAAAGCCTATTCAGTTAGAATCCGATGATAATATGAAGTGAGCGGATGTGATTGGATTTCTATTTGGATTGTAATACAATGATATTTAAGACAGACTATTTCGGTACAGGTCGCGTTTGAATATCGTCCCATTGAATATGAAAGTTTATTTAGCACATTTCTATATTAATATTTTAGAGGCTGTTAAACTAAGTGGGGTACAACAATGGCAGCGCTATATATTTTGGTACAGTCTGTTTTTATCCATTTCACATTATTATTTACATTTACTACAAATATTAAAAAATAAGTAACACAGACGAAGGTCGAAGCTTTTATCGAATTGTTAACATCAAACACATATATATATAAGCAAGTTTGCTTATGTGGAGTTATATATTGGAAACTAGTTATTTGAAAATAATATTGGATATCCATATAAATGTCCTGTTGGCTTTCATTATAACATGCTTTTGACAAACGCTTGCTGGACCGTGATCGATGCGGTCTATTGTGAATTAGATTTATAGATTTATTTTTAACTTACATGCGTTGTTTTCAATGAATTGTTAGAATGTTGTCCGAGTTTGCGTAACCAAATATCACTGGCAAAATTGTATGTCCTAGTTTAAACGATTCAGACTTTGCGTTGGTAGATCAGTTATTAGAACATCTCTCTTTATATATACCCAAGATATTACATATGACGTGTAAATATGGATAAGTTACAAGGCCTATAACAGATTGTTTCCCCAGAAAACCGGGCGGGGCCATCCAACTTCGGTAACGTGATCAGTCAGATCCTGCTCTGCAAGCAGATCACCCCGGACTTCAACCAGGAGGAGCTCTGCAGCATAGCCAAGGACACGCAGGAGATCACACGAATAGTCAACGATATACAAGAGTATTTACCGCAACATGAAAACTTGAATCACTTAGGTAATTATTTTAATTATGTATATTGGACTCCTCTGTGGTGGCCTGAAACTGTTGAACAGGGATGTTTGAAACGAAGGAAGATCTTAACCCTGCAGACTGCAGTGTGAAGCAACATAGGTACAAGAAAATATAGTATGTTATTGCTGTGCAATGGAAATAATTTTGAGCTGCAAATAACACATGTAACTATATAATGATAAGGTTGAGTGAGATCGGCAACCAAACACGCGCGTATTTGGCAAGCAAAGCAAGCGTGCTGCAGGCTGCAATGGCAACCGGCTAGTTATACTAATTTTGCCACTAATTCAATAATATAGTATTATATTTTAAATGTTAGATATAGATCTATTAAAATAGTCGAAGTAACTTATCTAATGGTAGCTTTAAGATGCTCGTCAGTAACCTTACATCTAAGGGGATCTGTAATATAAATATTACCTTAAAAAAGGTTTTAACTCGTTTTACTAAATACAATATTATAGTACTAAGTTAATTTGAGTAGCATAGAAACATCAACGTATACGCCATGTGGTTAAGACACTGGGATAAATTAACAGTAAAGGAGGTTCCACGTGCAGCCCGCTATGGTCGCACGGTATCAAGGAATAGTCGCCTCTTTCCCGATTACAGAATTCTAGTGCGGTTTTATTATAAAGTAGCCATTAATATTGTATTTTATTCCTTATATCTTCTAGGTAATTATAGTGTCAAGTATAGAAATTTCTCACAAAGCATTGCAAGCTACTTATATCGACTTAATTAACAACACGTGTTGATAAGTCTATTATTTTCTGAAACAGCATCTACATAAATGTATGGTTTATTCCCGCGAATAAATGTATTATACTATAGGTATAATATTAAACGTGCACGCAAATCAAATGTGAGTTATAACTCAATGTTTAACATGCCTGTAGTGCAATACGATTTTATTCAACCATTTTACAACTTTATACAATACAAACAATGCGGTATTAATTAGTCGTTGCGGCGACAAGCTGTGCAATAAGTGTAATTCGGAGAATTTTTAGTTCAGACATAAAATACGATGCATTCGTACTTTGTATAGCCTCGTCCGTGCTTTAAATCTAAATGTAAAAGCCGGAGAGACATTTACATTATCTGCGGTATGTCTATTGTTCCAAACACAAACGGAACAATAGTTAACTCTCACTCGTGGCGACAGGTTAACGCATTATACAAAGAACAAAAAAGACCCTATTTAGGTAAAGGATTACGCGTTTTCCGTAACCTTACCGCCTCTCATTGACATTAGGAACACTCTGTAACTGAGAGCGGGAAAAACTCTCTCTTATTCTCCACCGCACTGCTAAATATCTACGTACAAATAAAGCGACTCCGTCGTAATCTATATAGTTACACACTGTTAATGTAGGGGAAGGCCTTTCCATTAAAGTTATACGCACAACTGGGAAATAATACGCGTAGTCATCGTACCGCTAAATGCGAGTGCGTAAATGGTCGATATTTGCCACAACTAAATAATTCCAAAGGAGTAACTTTGAATTGTATACATTAGGTAATACTTGGAAACATTCTCCGCAGAATAAGTATTAAAATGGTTAGAATATTAGAATATGTTCTCTTACCTATACATATAGGGTAAAATATAACTGTTTAGAGCTTCTCAAACTATGTAGACGCGTCTTCAAAACTATGCACTCCACGAGAGTAGTGATTCAATAATGTATACGCTCGAATATATTCACAAACGATGAGAACTCTCTGTCTTTTCAGAGAGCAACATCGCGCTGAAAGGTGACGAAGTAAATGGACTATGGAGGAATAAGCGAAGAGGATCCTTGTACAAAGGCATGGGAGTGCTGTGTTGTGTGTCGCGGCCCAACTACCTCTGAGGGTGACGAGTCTCGCCCACGAGGCGGCTCAGCCCAGAGCGAGCGGACACCACCTCCACGGAACGACGAGACTCACATGTTAAGTGAATACCAGTGAATGACTTGACATTAATGCGCTGGATATGAATGGGTCCATTACTTTGTTTAATTAGAAACTGATTAGCGAATTGACATGTTCAGAGTGGTTGATTTTAAATCATATTATCACGTAATCGTAGTTCAATTATGTACTTATACATAAGTAACTTTATAGTCGTGTAAGTACTGCATACATTCATGCATAGATTTAATTATTATGAATTGCCTGGAATGGGATCAATTGCGTTTAAGTAGTATGTAATATAATAATTAGTATTTATTTTGCACCATAGGTCATTGCATTTATGGCTGTGTCGTTAATAATATTATTTTGTATTTTAAGGTAAACCTTTTTTACGTGATTACTGTCGATATTCTTATTTAGTTGTATTTAGTTTAAAACCTAAGTATTATTGTATGTTTATACTAAGTATTTGACATGACTCACTACATCATTTATAATCTAGAAAATTATTGCGTATGCTATTAGATATTCAAAATAGCCTAACTTTTGAGTAAGTACATTCTAGTCGTGTAACCATTATACCGTCTTCTTATGTTTTTACCAGTTTCATTTTTATTTTATTCACATAGACCATTTACTTAGGCAGTAGCGGTACCACCTGTATATACAACATAATAATGAATTGAGGTATTATTTGCCTCTTTATACCATAATAGTATCCATTGTATTTTTATAAGAGAATGTAGCAACATTTGAGTTGTCACTAGGGAACGGTTACTTTTTATGATTAATTGATAGCCTAGTCACTGTTGCGTGCATTTTAAACTCGAATATTCTAGTCAATTATCGTAATACCATAACGTTATTTAGATTAAACAAATAACAATTATTGTTAAGGCTAAACAATACATTACAGGTATTTTCAATGAGTGCATGCTATGAGGACTCCATCCTTTATTTCCTCTCGAATAATTAATTATGTACTATTTCAAACAAATTTTGTTTATTACTTATACATAGGTATGTAGGTGTATGGAATCCTAACAAAAGGTACAACTTCTACCTACCCCTTACGGGGATTAGAGGCGTGATATGTGTGTCTGTATTAAATAGACTCGTGGATTTATTTGTGGTAAAAACGAATCCTTCTTTTGTATGCACCTTGTGTCGTGCACATAGGTCGAAAGCGCACCGGTATTCGCGTCACAGAAATCGCATAACATTGCCGACGTGTTTGCGATTCATGTTGTGAACAAAGCAAACACAATGGACTGAGATTTTATGGTGTGCACCAGATTATATATACGTTTCCTAAACTCGCCTATTTTTATTCAGTTTATTCGCCTTTGAAATAAATCCATTTAATAATGCTATTAAAATTGTACAGTCACAAACTCCATTTAATAGGAGTTTAGATTATAATAATACTTATGTATCTCAATCATTTATGAATTAGTAAAATGTTGCCTAAAATATATTATATCTATATATGTATAGTTGTTGAATAAGATGTAATACAATAAATATTATATAACAAGTGTATAACTACATAGGGAAATTTAATTTTTATGTAGTGCACTGCAAACACAGGTACCTAATAAATAATAATTTAATTAGTAAGTAGTGCTCACTACATTAGTAACACAATATCATACATTAACAATAGGCACACAACACGTAGATAACATGTTTGTTTTATATACTTTCTATATTTCAACAGTCATGTACTAGTCATTATTCATATAGCCTAATGGTTCAATTTGTGTAATACACTATTATAATAATCCACTTACTAAAGTGAAGACTGTGATATACTCGTAATATAAAATTATTATTATAGAAGAAAATAATGCATTAGTAAAAACGTAATTGAATTACAAGGCAGTTTTAATTACTTTGCGAACCCAATTTAAATTTTACAGCATAATTTTAGATGCACAGCTCGTTATGAAGCTTACGCGGGTACTTGTGTGAGCTGGGACGAGTCATATTGTACTGGCGTATTAACAAGGCTTAGTGTCGGCCACATACACGAAATTAGCGATACACATTATTTATATGTATCGTTCACTTCGTGGTTTTCTCGCTTCAAAATGCAGTTGAATATGACGTAGGAGCCGCCTTGTTTAAGAGTCTCAGGTGACATAGACTTAGCTTGAGGAGATAGGGGAAGGCCGGCTAACCTAACAGCAAAGTCTTACGCTTAGGATTTACATGCAGCCTACAAGCTTTTTGTGTATAGCGCCTACAGTCTACAAGGGCTTCTTTTAGTTCAAAAACTGATACCGAAAACTGTTCAAGCAGCAAACTTACGTGCAACTACTAACGTTTCTGGATTCTGTCTACGTCATGGACACTAAGCATTTTAAGTCAACCCGCACAATGTAAGAGTAAAAAACATGGAGCTTGCACAGCGCAAACGTGCAAACGTGCGGGCTCTCGCCAGTTACTCGTAGTTTTGACCCTGGTCACAAAAGAGCCCAAATATTTCATTTTATTTAAACTTTTACAAAAACAAACTACGCAAAATTGAGGGTTAGATTTGGATGTGGGTTACTTTGTTTAAAAGTAAGCAGGTGCACAACAAATGGATATCGGCCATATTTTACCCGGCAAGCCAAAACGGGTTTGACGGCACAACCAAAAAACCGCAGGAAAGTTTAGCGGTGCGAAATCTAATTAGAAAATAAACGAGTTAATTTTATACAACGTCATTATAGAGGTCTGCCCTGGGAAGTGTCTCGTTACGAATGAACGAGTGCCTTGAGCCCCGGCTGGATTAGCGGGGAATAAAAATGTTGACCCGGTCCTTTGTATCAGACAAAAGAAAGTAGCTGACCGTTTTCAATCGAGCGTGAGTATTCGTAGTTCCTACCTTATTTTATTTTTGTCAAGATTTTCGTTCCGTGATTCACATTACTTCAAAACATATTGGGTATTATTTTAATTATAGAATTACAATTTAATATTGAATTTATGCTTTACCACACTTTACTATTCTACTAATTGTATTTTTTTTATTTCTTTACTGACTTGTGTTTCTTCGTTTCATATAGTTCCAGAGACATCATAGTGAGATCCTGGTGTATTTCAATTTCATCAAAAATGAATACGGTAATATTTTAAAACAATCTAAAATTCATAGCAATACAAATAAGATTCTAAGAATTACGGCTGAGCATCAGCATGACTACTTCTGCCTTTTTCGGCGAATAAAGTAGCATACCTACTCACATATGCATATTATGCATACACGTGTTATAACAGCTCAAACCAATGTTATTATTGCAATATTGAGTACAACCTACAAAACTTTTACTTTCATAAATAAACAAGAAAAAAATTTATTAAAAATGCATTGACTGCCCATAATTAGCTTGTATTTTAAACATTTCATTTTTAATTTCATTTTAAATCCAATTAAATATAAATTAAAACCAAGATATCCCTTATCAGTGAGGTACCTACTGAATTGAGTTTATTTTCACGGTCTTACGCTCTGATAATTAAATCACGGGTAATGAAGTATAAATGATAAATCAAATTCGTACACACAACACGGTACATAAAAATATATTCATTTAATTCGTAAACAAACTACGTAATGCATTTAATTATCCCTCTCGTATATATCTCCTCTGTGCTTTATATACGGTATAGCAGTGTGGCCGCCGCCACCACCGCCTCCATTATTCCGCGAATGTTTCTGCTTGTAATCGTCATCCATTGAATCTCTGGGAGCAAAGACTGCAACAAAACATTAAATACATAAGTGCTTCTACTCTTTACCAATTTTCCATGTATTTTTGTTACACAAATGGGTTCAAACCCGCTGTTATTCATAATATATTTTGTATCATGCATCAGTGTCAGGTTTTATTCGATGAACACTTGCTAAAGTTATAAAACATTAATTATTACCATGTGACATGTGAAAATAACCAACGTGTGGAGGTGAACACGCAACATGCAGTATACAGGGTGGGTCGTCGCCTGCAGCGGTTCGATAAAGACATATTGCTCCATATAACCGCATCTGTTGTCATACTTACTCTCTTTGGACTCCCTCCTAGAGCGCCTAGACAGATGATCGTCCTTCACTAAAAATCCTTTGTAGCGAAGTGGCTTCTTTTTGCCTTGACTACTCTTTGATGGGGACGACAAAGCAAGTACCTTTGATACCCTGTAAACAAAAAAATCTATATGATTTAGCGTAGCATTCAAATCGGTTAACGGTCTATACTTTGTGTGTGAATATTTTGGAAGCTTTGAGTATCTAAAGTATCAAGTTATTAACCCGTTCATTAGTCAAATTAATATACGCATACTTACAAATCGTTAAGGGAATTCTTATTCTTGCTCTTTCGAACTGCTTGAGGATTTAAAACTATGTATACTTTAGAATAATCTTCCAAGCCAGTTGCGCCTGAATGCTTGTTATATTCCTTGATATCGTTTCTGGTTATTTTCGACACTAAACGATTAGGTTTTAGTCCTTTTTTATTATTTTGACGTGGCTTCCTCTTACGGTCTTCTTCATTAATACCCTCTGTCAAAAGTTGCTCCAAAATCTTTGATTGAATATTATTTGAACGCTGAGGATTATCATACTTGTCTCCGCGATTAGCAATATTTTTTTTATTGTAGTTTATTTTTTCCTTTCGATATACTTTATGGTCGTCGCTTTGGATCCTATACTTTTTATCGGATGCGACGTTTTGTAATAAATCAATTAATTTGTCTTTACGTAACCTGGCAATACGGTTATAATCTGAATCGTCAGATTCCTCAAAATCAGAAAAGTCATCATCTTCGGATTCGGAGTCAGAGTCAGAGTCGGTAGTGTCCTGACGAAGTGGTCTGCGTTGTTTATTGTTACCCGTAGTGCGCTGTTGCTGTCGTACAAGTTCTAAAATGCTATTTACATCCAAACCTGATGAAGCACTTTCAACTACAGTTAATGGAACTATTACTGCTATCGTAGCTGTAAATTTTTAGAAATATTATAACGAAATATATATAATTCAGAAACTATCTCAGAATTATTCGATTTCCCATACCTACCATACATAAAAATGTAACACTTACCTACGAAAAATATCACGAGGCTCGACATTATCAGCGGCGCTCAGTCGAAAACCTCGTGAAAAAATACATTTGAACTGTTATCAAACAACTGGACTATATAAATTTTCACGGCAATTTACAATTTTCATTTCCTCTTATCGCAGTTGGCATCACATATTTATAAATCTGTAGCACTATGGTAAGTACACGCGATCGCAAAATACTCCCCTAAAGTTACCCCTGAATACTGATAATATCGAAACCCTTCACAAACCAAATTCGATAACATTATTGACTTCTCTCTTAGTACAGCCGGAGTCTCTATAACAACTAAGGTCTCTTACCAGGAAAGTCTAAAGTCTTACGTATTCACTCACATTTTTAGAAGCAAATGAGATAGCAGCACGCGTTTGTTGACTTCGTATTATGGTGAGTCCGGTTGTGAAAAGGCTCGCATACACTTAAATTGTTTTCTTTCATTTCACGGAACTTTCTGCACTGCAGACATTTTATTTTAAATAAGAAAAACTATATTGTTCACTCGAGAGCGGCACTAAATAAAAGTTATGTGCTTGAGTGAGTTGAGAAAAATTAAAATTCACGAGGAGAATACTTAAAATGCATCTCAAATTACGGTGTTTTGGAGCGATTATTTTACTTTCATTTGTTTTGATTTGCGTAAGAAACAGAATAAATTATGCTAAACAGAAATATGACGCATTGTGCGCCGTAAATGTAACATTTGTAAGATTTACAGGGATTGTATTTGGAGGCAGGGGTGACTGTACTTGTATTACAGTTTCGTATGCAAAGTAAAACATGGGAAAGGAGCGAAGCGTTGCGCCTTGCGTGTTTGTATAATGGGTTTTAGGTAATTTGACCTAACGGCCCTTTGGCATGGAAAACTTGGTTAAAATTAATTATACATACGAATTCGTATACGTCTTGATTTCAAAGTTCTATTAATATACGAGTACCAACATAAATTTCCACGATATATTATTTATTCTCACTGGTTATGAAGTAAAATAAATCGTAATACTTAGTGTGTTTTATTAAAAATAATACTTCTTATCTGCACCTAAAACTGTCCAGTTACATGACGTCATAACTCATTACTATCAAGCAGTTGCAACTGTATAAAAAGCCTAAACCTAAAAAAATGCCTACTAGTATGTAGGAGAGCTATTAGGTAGGAGATATTAGGTACCTCAGTAATTCAGTATATAACATGTTTGCGTTGACCGTTGTAATTACAATTAGTAGGTACCTACATCTACCAGCAAATACTATATAGATTGTCCTCATTATATTGGGTAAGCCGTATGCATCAACCACGAGACTGCATGTATAATATTTAGTTATTCATGAATTATGTCAAGAGCAATGTATTGATTATTATCAGATTGGGCAGATACCTATATATGAAGCCGATTTACAAGGAGGTTCAAAAGCACCATATCTTATAGCCTAGTAAGTACCATTGTGAGTTTTTCAGCGACTTTTGTGTATTTTTTTTGTCAGACATGCGATAAGTAAATAATCTTAAAAAGCTAAGTTTTCCAAATCATTTTTGAAAGCTAAGTTTATATCTACCTTATATAGCATCCAGCATTTGAAAATGCATTTAGAGATTCTCTTTTTCGTTAAAAGGTTTCGTAAACCATTTCAATAAAAATGTTTTATTGAATTATTGTTGAAGTGCTACACGAAACCTTTATCAGCAAAAACTAAATTATTTTAATTGTATAGTTTTGATATGACTGGATCAAAATATATACTTATTTATCCGCTGGAAAAATAATGCTATGACTATCCTAAAAATACCTGTAGGTATATTTGTTCCCTAAGTACCTGTATACTATAAAGAATAAATTGCATAGTTCAATATATATTTATATATAATATTCATAGCTCAAGTCGTGCTCCGGTTAGAATGTTTTATGTGTGAGGCAAGGTAAACAAATAACATGGTACCTACATTGTTCGGCTCTCCGACCGAAATCTTACTAATTTGGTTTGCAAATGAGTTATAAATACTTACGTAGCATTAAATGTGATATTTATGAATTGTTTGTCTATTGGTTTTGATTATCATTTTCAGGTTAAAAGGTCAAATGTAAGTTACACGTAAATACCAACTTACTTTTTGAAACTTTCTTTATAAGGTATCCTTTGCGTCGAATAATCTAAGCTTGCATCTATTACAGATGATTTTAGCAGTCTCAAAATCGAGTTGAATAGTAACTTGGTATTAGTTTATTTGCGAGTTAGACAAGGTTATACCTAACATTAAAACCTTGGAAAACTTTTAAGCGAATCATTCAATGTCTCGCAAATATAGAGCACTCGACACTGAGGGGTAGACGAATGCAAAAGGAGCAAACAAATTTGGTCCTCTCCCATTTTTTTCACGATTAATTTACGATATTCATTATTATAGATAAACTAGTTGCCCCGGGGTATGGAAAATAGATGTTGGCCGATTCTCAGACCTACTCAATATGCTCACAAAATTTCATGAGAATCGGTCAAGCCGTTTCGGAGGAGTACGGGAACGAACATAGTGACACGAGAATTTTATATATAAGATTACCATCGATTATTTTTCAAATAAACAATGTTTATAAAACTAGTTGGTCCATCTAGAAGGTATAAATTATAGCTTCATAAGTATAGCATAGTCATTCGTCTTCATAATGCTCGTCGATTTGTTGGTTGCAGCGGTTTATGTAGTTAGCACACGATTGAATTGCTTTCTGCACCTTCGTAGCATTTTCCTGGCGAACGGCCAACATCCCTAATATGCTTGATTAAGTATTAAATGTTTATAGTCTGAGTTAAACTACAATTCAGATTGAAAATTGCTGGAAATGGTCCACATTAAACAAATTCGTTCAGTTCGCGAAGAGATTTGCAGTTTAGACCTTCGCAAACACATATTTTTGCTAGGTTTTATATGTATATTACAAAGTTCTAAGTTATTGTAGAAAAAAACAGTATATGTATACGCCACTAATTAAAACTTATGCAAAAGGCAGAGTAAAGATATAAAGCCGATCTTTTGCAATAAATAATTTATTTTCTTATTGGGCACCTCTTTGTTGTTTGAACCTAGACTGAATAAAAAAACAATCATTAGTAAAATTAGATTTTCTATAGTGACAACAATTATTTCGATTGTATTGGTAGAGATTAGAGATCCATTAATTGTATAACAATGCCGTAGTTATTAGTGTGCCCACACACTACTAGATAAATACATTCATATAAATAATAGATGTTTATAACTTTATACATTTATCTACCCATAGATCTCTGTCTAGAATTCTAGTACGCTTAGCCAGTAATATAGGGGCTTTTGTTTTTTTTTATACCCATCCCACCGTGACGAAGCCGGCACACTTGAGCGATTTTTCTACAGTATGTAAAACTGACACCAGGTTGTTCATCAACTATAAGATAAGAAAAAGATCGGATAGTTGTCTCTACCTATTTTTTTCATTATTTTATTAAAATATACATTTAAAAGTAACGGAAATTACCTGGCGCGATTAAAAAAACCTGAAAAACATTGGTGTAGCTTCAAAACAAAATAAAATAAAACGAATTCTTCTGCCCCCATACTATGAGTTCTAGAATGACATTTGACGTTGTTAAAGCGAGACGCCGTACTACACTGCAGGTAGCCGCGTGTCGCTGGCACAAGTTCCTGCTAAGAGTTCATGGTAAGTAGGCTGATCTTTTTACCTAAATTATATTGAAAGTTACGAACATTATTATTGAAAATTATTCTTATAGATGAAACTTTTTCTCTACGCTCATAATTATATGGTACATGTATTCTATCAAGGTATGTGTACAAAGTGGGTTACACACCTCAAGCAAACATGACTTGGTGAGTTTCCATTGGACGCGTCACAAGGTACACGAACAGTTTCAATCAAGGCTGACAAACTCGTGTGAGCAACCAACCAGGAACTGCCAACTACTTCAATACCTTTTACGTAGCAAATGTATTAAAATATGTTTTGACAAAATTAGCAATTGATAAGTAACTAAAATGGATAAAGAAGTTACAATCCTTTGTAATTTATTAAATAAATAAACAAACAAAATTTCAATTTTTTTTGGATACATCTATCTGCCATAACAAGCTTAACATCAATCTAAAACATGAAACGCTCCAAACTACGTCATAACAAGTACTAAACGAGCCTGTAGTAAAAACAAACTAAATCCTGAACGGAAATGACGCGAGCGATACAATTTTAATAAAACGTGTAAAGTAATGGCGTTTCAATTTGATTATCGCCTACTAGCACGTAATACAACTACGTCTTTATTGAGTTCAATTTTGTGAAGCGAAGCTCCGTTGGTTCACTTAATTTGTTCGGAAATAGTTTAATCAAGCGTTGCGTTGGATTTGCTGTAATTAAAGAAGGAGACATCGGGCCTTAACCCGTATATTGCTTCCTCAGATTAGCACCCAGCTTCCAGTTAATTTCCTGCGTTCAATTCCGGAGTGTTTCTATCTTAAACATCGACATCCTTCAGCACATCTTACTGAGTACTGGAACCATTTTAAATTCACAAGACATTTTCGCCGGCCTCCATCTTGTACAGAGCAGATTTTTTATTAACAACGCAACGTATGCATTTTACAGATTTTAATGCTGGTATTAATTATGCAGAAATTGAATCACGGGCCACCGCACTTTTGCTCGCATAAAATATTTAATAGAATTCTGGATATAATTTATTTTAAACGCAGAATATATTTAAACGTGTACTGCAATATTTGAGTAAAACTTAACTCTCGCAGTTCAACGCTTTGAAAAAAAAGATAAACTCGTTAAACCCCTGACATGCCTGAGAATTTATAAAGCCGTGCACTTGATGAAAAATCGAGCTCTCATAACGCAATGTATGACTGAAGCAACATGGTTAATGTAGCACTAACTCTTAGACTATTATGTATTCTATTAACACAAATAAAAGATAGATGTATATTTGTATACCAAGACAATTCTGTACACGTGAATCATAATGATAATGACACCTCTGATTTCTGTCACAACGACAACTTAGATTCTAGTGTTGGCTGCGCTCATGTGCATGCATAATAAAGCTTAAGCCATCTGCTTGTCGTCATTTCAAAGCAAAGTAATTATTTATCATACTCAAGGTTACACCTAAGAAAATGTTCGAGAAATATTATTCAGTGTCCAAAAACCGGCTGAATACAATATTCTATTATATCTCTTATACGACCCAGTCAAATTATAATACAATACAATAGTACTATTGTCTCCAGCTGTGTCTAGAAACTGCTTAGTTTGCCAACCTTATTGTCGCCGAACTATTTGCGAATAATAGTTAGTATAATATGTATTTGATTAATATAATTGGCATTTGAATATAGTTAAATTAATGTGTAAGTACTTAACCCGGTCGTACGAAAACCTGCTAAAGACGTGGAGAGTTGTTAATGACGTCTTAATGACGACCCCTGTGCGTACTACCCTTTAAATATAATTTAGACATGAATGAACCTTAAAGGCAACCCTCGTTTCTATTCAAATATTTGTCAGTAGCAATCTAATCGGCACCGGTATTAAACAATATGATATTTACGTAAAGATGTATATCTATCGAGCTTTGTTGTGTATTTAATGAAGCCTTAACTCGTGCAAACTTAACCAGGGTATTTATTATGTATCAAAACTCGTATAATTCGTCGGAAACTTTCTCTAACAAAACATAAAGCTATTTATCATCCCACACAAGTTGTAAAAGTCAAACAAGATGCTGCAAGACTACCAGACGCCGACCGACACCGGTCAGTTACGCCTATGGGATGTAGAACACTTTACGCCTCGGCAGGTGATTAAAATATTATAGAACATTGTTTAAAAATAAACCAGCTTTGCCCTTTGGTCTGCTGTCTGCATAAAAAAGTTGCACACTTCAGGCTAGAAATCGGTAAATAAATACGTTGTTTTATCTATAAAGTCAGTAAAACAGTCTTAGGAATATGTAAGGGTTTGATCTATATTTTCATCCGGACGACACGGTTGGACGAATTATTTCAATTGGAAGATTCATACAAACCGATACCAATATTCAGATTACCCAATATAGTTTCTATTGAATACGAGACCACCCCTGACCGCACATAGAATAGCCGCCTAACACCACAGCCATTGAAGCACGGCAGGCTGTACCAACATTCATTGGTGAACAGCCTATGAAAGCAATCCATTCTATCAAATCATTTCACCACTGAATAAATCATTTTATTTAAAGTGTGTACAGTTCAATTTATATCGATAAATCAAGTTCTGTGTGATATCGGGTCGTTGCGCAGCATGAAATTGAATTTTCATGAAAAAAATATTAATATAAAATCTTTAGACATCTTAATATTTTTTAGCTTTAGGTATACCATAAACGTCTTATTTTTGTTTTGTGTTCTAGGATTAACACAGATTTAACATATCAGTGGCTTGTACAATCTACAATTATATACCTTACTTTGCTAGTAGGCATAATTATAAAGATTAGATATTGGAGCTTTTCTTACTCGTAGAGTACTGTAATTTTAAATGGGTATATACTTTATGGTGTTTATCACCAATACGTTTTTTTCTCCCAATTATTTCTGTGATTTACTTTTACTTAATTGCAGACAAAAGCAATGAATAGCTAGGTTTATACATTAAAATTATTAAAAGAAAATCTTGAACACATCCATTATTAATTTGAATGTACACTTGTGTTAAAGCTCTCCTTCACGATATCAGTACCCAAGTGGTTCCCTCGCTAACGGATAATTTATTTGGCATTTAACGTGGTTGGGTGTGTGCTTTGCTAACCAAGTTTACACTGCGCAGCGTCATAGCACTTGACGTCAAGTCAATCTACACAACTGCACAGCTACCCGCTTAAAATAAAACCGCAACGAGGTAAACCCCGACGTCAACATTGTGTTGGCTAAGCCAATGAGCCTTTATGCGTATTTGATGTAATTTAACGATGAAATATAAGTATAAAATTCATAAGAAAAGCAATATTAAAACTTACTGGATTAATTTGGTAAAAATGCTCCTCGCGGGGACACAAAGTTATTTTAGGTTTTCGTTTTACCATGAAACTCGAGCCCTCTGAAATTTGAGGTTTCCTTATGAGCCTCGGTCGATAAGTTTATTGACAAAATGTAGGTGTAGACGCAACCTGTATTTGAAGAATTTACGCGTAATCACTAACGACAAGCAATACAAAACCAACAAGAAAATGTTTACTGTATTTAATATACTTAGTTTTAGATCTTTTTCAACATATAATCTCATAGTTATGAGATATGTTTAAAAAGATCTAAAGTCCTTGTAATGGGCTGCTCGTTAGTCTTCTAATAAGTCGTTATAGTAATTCAGAGAAAGGTTCGTATTTATTTGAAATGTTACTTATTACTCGTATACTTTTAAACCTTATCATTTCTAGTCGTCTAAGGCTCCTGAACTAAAGAGGGTTAGTAACAGATTTAGTGTGAAACAAAACTGGATCTCACAAAGAAACATTGATCTCTTACGTGTAAAAATTCCTTGGTTTTTATCTACACTGTGTAACAAGGTACCAATGCCAATGTAGTGAGCCTTATAAGTAGTTTACCTTAATTCGTCTACCCTAGCCACTTGCGTGCCCTATTTCGCTTACACTAGGCGGGCAGGGTAAGGGGGAGGCCTTTGTTCAACAGTAGACGTCTTCCGGCTGATGATGATGATGATGAGGCGGTCAACTTCGCAATTATTTTAATAATTGACACGCCAATCACTGCGGCGTAACAAGTAAGACAAATAACTCATCCCGATAAAAAAAGAATAATTTTAAAAAATCAATACGAATCCTGAAATATTTGCCGTGTCTAATTTTTAAAAGTGTTTTTACCCTAGCAAAATATTTCTCAGAGCCCATAAATTCATTGTAAACGAGCTTACGACCGGATACTTTATGAACCCAGTCCTGGAAACTGATAATAAAAAGGAAGTAACCCGTTCGCCAAAGTTGACACTAGCTTAATTTGCATATAATTAAAACACTTTCGCTTTGTGTTTAACCGCGTCATCAATATTCGATCGTTATTACTCTTTTTAATTACAAACAAAAGGACGTCATGATGAAAGGCGACAAAAATCTTTAAGATCCTTCTCTGAATTAAGGGATTTGTTCAAAGACAGTGGTTTAGGATGGGGCGCACCGTGAGTAGCTTCCTTTTGCCAGCTTAGGATTAAGTTCGACCACTCTACGAGCGAACGAACGGATTTTTTATTTATTATATTTTTTTCATAGAAGTCATGCACCAATGTTGTAGTAATTAGAAACTTTACCTCAAAGTAAGGCTTGTATTTATGTACATATGTAGGTACGAAAGGGAACAAAGGTTTCGTTTTGGTTTGGTGGTTCATAAACTTACTCCACTTTTGATTCTGGGAAAGCTAGTTACCCATTTCCGTGTGTTTGCAATTCCAGGATGTACTTAACGTTCCGGTCGATGAAATGACTGTGTACTGCCGTCCTACATACATTATAATGCCCATGAATATAGTAGGAATCACCTGTCAACTAGGTACTTAATTAGTAAAATGAAAGTATTTTTAAGAAAACATTTTGTTACCAAATTACTACAAGCACTGATAGCCGAGTGGTACGACCGTTGGACCGCCAAGTCAAAGGTCGCAAGTTCGACCCCGGCACGCACCAATGTCTTTTCAAATTCATGTGCTTATTACAAGTAGAAGAAGGCACAAAACGGTGAAGGAAAACATCGTGAAGAAACCGGCACGCCTGAGAATTTTCAACGGTGTGTAAAGCCATGTCAGAGGCCTACAGGCGATTTAAACTCTGACACCAGGTTGTTCATCAACCATATGATAAGAAGAAGAATTACTTTCGAAGTGGGTAAGTATTTTAGAACACAGCCTCTAATATTGTATAGATGTTTTGTAGTGTATTTGAGTTACAATAAAAAGTACAAACAACGTACCTAAATGGTTCAGTACCCGTGTTTAGTTGTTTATGTATGTAGTGTTTGACGCAGTCTCTTGGGAGAGACAATGGACAGCGACAGGTAAAATTGATCCATTGATGGAAGCAAATAATACTCACTTATAATATCAAAAGGTATATTTTGTACATTTTAAGTATGTGTAACACACTTTATTTTTAAATTTACATATAATTTTTAACATATTGCAGCTATTTGTCAATGTATAACTGTAGTAGTTAAAGACAGCTTATAATCAAAAGAATTGAGTTCTTTAGAAACTCTCTTTTGTTATTTGCTGGTGTTGAGATTTTGCACACAAGTGACGCAGTCCCATTACCATTAACTCTAAAAACAGAACAGTTTGCGATGTGCAAGCGGGACACCGCTATGTGCAGTGTATAGCGGCGTCTCGCTTTCTCAACGTAAACTACTCTGCTGTAAAAGTTCATGGTAAGGGGTAGCTGTTCACTCTTTGAAGTTTGGTAGTTTAATACACAAAGTTTTGTTCGGTGGTTTAATACAAAGTTCTGATGTTGTCTCTACGTACTTAAAGCAAGTTTTTCATTATAAATACTGTACAAATTGCACAAAGAATTAAAAATTAAAATTATTTTTAAGATTTCGTTATTTATCATCTCTCAGGAGCTATAATTTCGTCGTAGATGTGTGGGCCGCGGCATTTCTCGCACACCACTATGAAATTCTGGAAAAGAAAAATAGATAAATATTAGCAAGCACCCAATTGTAACCATTCACATATAGTTTTAATATAAGTCAATAAACAAAACGACCGTGCTATTTTATACATTCATGTCTTCACCGAGTTGTGAAAAAGGTCAGATAAAACGTAGAACGTAATGCATCGATATGTTTTGGGGCTGTGATCAATTGGTCCCTTGCCAGCAAGTGGAGCGCACAAAAACTATAAAACGTTTCTGTCAATTATTCAAACAAAAAGAAATTTGTTTGAGCCCCGTACTAAAACTCAGACTACATATTTGTAATCGCAAAGTGGAATGTAAATATTTGTTCAGGCAGATTCCCGAGGGAGTTTGAGTCCATATAATATTGTAGAGTAATAGCTGAATAATTAATATTTACAAGATTATATTGAAGTCGGAGTAAATCCATGGCCCGTTCGTAATTGTGCTCTGATTTCGGGGCGTGCTTCTCCATAACTTCAACAGTTCGTTGAGCTAAGGCTTCTAGTTCAAGGAGTCCCTTGGGTTCTGATCGTTGGCTCTCGCCGCGCCGCCCCAGTCGGACCCCCCAGTTGTGATGGCTGCGAGGTCCTCGGACACTGCCGCGCTCGCCCATCTCCCTGGCCGGCTGCTCATTCGGTTCCGTTAACTTCACCATCGTCACAATTTAAATGATAACCAAACTTCACAGACCGCTCTATTTAAGGCACCTTTACTAATTAGGTGCCAATTATTACGTGCAAGTAATTAGCAAATTAGAAGATTAGATACTAATTAACAAATTCGATAATAAACAAGTGCTTTTTTAAATATTGCAATAACAAAATATCTGGGTTGCTGCCGCAGCAGGTAATGACCGAATGTGGTGATTGTCTTAAGAAATGTTTTAAACACCACGTGCAAATAAAGGGACACGGAAACAATAGACATCCAGGTTGGTCATTTATTGTAAAAAAATACAGACAATAGCTTGAATGCGTTTGTTGTGTACTGTGGACATCCCCACCCGTCCTAGAACCAGGTAGTCATTATTGCCTGTCATTTGCTGTAAGCAATTAAGCGTGTTAACTGTGAAGGAACTAGTTAACGATGGTAAAATTACCAGAAAATGAATCGTACGTGCCTTTACCGGCTGGGGAGTTGTGGGCGAGGTACCAGAGCAATCGTAACCTGTACGTACACGGAGGTCCGTCCAGACTGATCGAGTTGGAGGAATTTGCGGATCTAGCAGCCAACTACATGAGCACTACGTCTAATTGTCCGAACATCCGACAGCTCGCTATGAATCGACTACGGCAGCTTTTTAATCTGGTAAGCGTAATCTCCTGTTATTAGTGTAAATTGTTTTTGGTAGAGTATCATTTGTTTCTATTTAGAGTAAATAAAGAACACCATGGAGCCCGGTGAAACAGTCGAATGGGACTTAAGATGTTAAAAATATTTATTTGTAATTATGTTATGAACTAGAAAATTATGTAAATTTAATTTGTCTTTACTTCTGATATTAACTTGCTTCTGACATTATTTAATCTGCACATTTGGCCCATTAAATGTAAAAACTAAGCCACTTTGACACCGCTATCAATCTTTGTGGATACGCGGATTTTTATATTTAATTACCTAACAGCTTAATACAATTGAGTATAAATTAGTAATGTAAAAATATATAGTACCAGATTCTTTAAGCACAACTTAATTTAAGATAAATTTAGTAGAAACTACATGATATTAATAGACTTTTATGGAAAAAAATATTATTGCCTGTCCAATTTGCGTCTTGGTTATGTATTGTTTTAAACCTCAAAGAGATTACCAATTAACTGTAAATAACAATGGAGTTACAAGAATCCTATCATAAACATAACTGATTTACCCTATAATAATAATAAGATTTTTGCAACTACCCTACCTATAGTAATTACGACTAAGAATATCAGCACTTTATGAGTTTTCTCTGTAAGTAATTTGTAAACCTTTTGAGAGAATAAATACCTTAAACCATAATAATATTTACACATAAACAGCCTATCCGTGTTTCATTATAACAATTCTTAGTATGCTATTGTTTTAGGAATTCAAGTTACGCTGTGATGTCTGCGGCACGGCACACCACCAAGATGAAATCACTGCTCCGGAGCGATAATACAAACGACCGCATTACTATTAGTTTTATATACATATACTACAATATTATGAGAAACAAAACGTAGTTGAACAATCCTCCTGAATATATTTGCGAAGCTCATACTTTACGGTCGCTAAGTGTGACACATTACCTCTTATTCCTAAAAGAGGTTATTACCAGTATTAATTTAAACCCATAATTGTCAAACGAAAACGAACGAATTATGGATTTAAATATAACTGCCACTGGACTGCCTCGTTGGTCTAGTGGTCGCTAAGCGCGACTGCTGAGCACGAGGTCCTGGGTTCGAACCCCGGGTCGGGCAAAGTGTTACTGAGTTTTTCCATTAGGTAATTCTTAGTAGCAGCACGGAGTCTGGATTGTGCCCGGTTGATGGCAATAGGCTCGCCCCCTATTACATTGGGACCTAAAAGCATAGCTGGCGAAATGTGGGTGTACTATATGTGCACCTCTGCCTACCCCTTCGGGGAATACAGGCGTGATGTTATGTTGTGTTATGTTATGCCACTGGGCAGTGTAATATATAGAATGAATAAATAATTTGAGACTCATGTTTTATAAAGGGAGTGAGATTCGTTTCTGATATCACATTTAGTAGCCGTGTATAATACTATTTTAATTTTGTATCTAGGTTAAAGTTTGTATCTTTTCATGTGATTATAAAAGCAGAAGGACTTTATGTATAAATACTACAGTTCTCAATCATTATTTTAATAAACGAATACCTACCAACATTTATTGCATCGAACTTTATTTGTATTCCTCATTCCACGATCATTAACTTAATTTTAATATACCTGCCTAGAAAGCATATATAGGTATCAAATGAAAATACTGCTGAATTGGACACAAAAGTTTAATATCCACTGAAAAGAGCTTTATTGTCAGTTGAATGAATACTGAAATCAACAATGACATTACATACGACATTCAATAAACAGAAAATCCTTTTATTTCGCAATCAAATCTTGAGCAGCGATAATCCTGACTATCAACAAAAATGTTTAAGAATATACTACAAAGCTTATCAAAGTTAAAAGAGACAATCAATATTCGTACATTATAGATATTGGACCCATTCAAAGCTCTCATCGAATCTTTAAGGGAAGGATACGGGAACTGGAATATCATAAATATTCACTACTTACAATAAGAAATGAAACCAGGTTTATTAAAAATACTGGTCGCAAAAAAGTGCCCGCAACGAGCGTCTAGCCACTCCACCAATCGGGTCCTCACTTCCATCAATCATACTTGTACAGTAGTGAATACGTCTTAAACAGAAGCGAGCCATTAAGCTGAAATAAAATTGTTAATGTTAAGTTTGTCACAGCCCAGATCACAAAGACGAATTTTAGCCACAAAGAGGCGGCATTACGTCGGCTCTCACAGTAATCCGGATTGAGCCAGCAATTAAAATGCTTATCCTGTTCGGTATTTCATCTCGCCACAGTAAAGTATATCCCAAAAATATCCCGGTCTCAGCCGAGGCAGATGAAAGGCGGAATATATTTTGGATAAATATAATAATGACTGCCTTAAGTTACGGCAGGTATTGGAGAACAATATTTGACATTATATATTAAGTCGATCTCAATTCTTACAAACATTTTTTTATGTACGGACCCTTAATTTTCTTCAATTTTTCATAATATACTAGTTTTTATTACATTGGAATTAGATCGAGTATGTAGGTAATATATAAGGTAGTTCACTAAACTAATAAGTTAATACTATATATTCCAGAAACACGTTATCATGATATACCTAGAGGTCAAAATTTAAGCAAAGTTGTTTACTGACAAAGTTTCTTGTTGTTAGGGCTGCTACCCTTAATAACCCTCCGTATTACTGGAACTGGCTGCACCAGACATATAAAAATAAAAACTTTAAACAAAATATGTAGCGACATTGTCACAAAAGCTCGTTGCAGTCAAATAGCAGTCTTAAACTAACATTGTGGGTTTAGCTCGGAGTATAAAGGCTTAAGCCGGAGAATTGTGGCCATACCCCGGAAATACACCCGCTGAAGCCGAACGTTCGGCTGAAACCGTACGTGTGCCAGCCCTGACTACACTGGTGTCGTTAAATATTGACATTCGCCTTTAGTTCGCCACAACATCGATACTGCGATAAGCTAATGAATTTTCCCCCAAACAACTGGCTAACGATTCCGATCAGTAATGATAAATCAAAGTTGTTGTTTATTATCTTAAAACAACTGTCAACAGAGAAGGTACACAACCAAGAAGTTGTTATTGATAAATGTTGAAGAACCATTGAAACTTAAGCCGTGGCTAGAGATATCAAGCTATCATTAATTAGTCAAGACAGAAGCTAAGTAATCTGACCTAGTCTTTAACTTTCCTTTTTATTTCAGTAATCGACTATTAACAGCGGAATAACAAACGACTGGTGGTCTATTTCCAGCCACCTCATTTTTCTCTCGCTCAGTTTGGCACTAGTAAGTATTCTTATTAGTCGGTATTTGCTTGCCTTGCCAACAAACTCCATCAATGCCCAAAGTTCAGTTAGGGAGCGCACCTTTTCGAACGGCCAAAGTTAGGAGTTAGGAGAAATTATGAAAGTACTTATAGCAGGTAGTGCTTTTCAGGAAACAGTAGCCAGTTACTTTTTATTTGCTTAGCAAAAGCAATAATAGAGGCGTCTTTTCTACCCATTCATTAGTATGCGCTGAATAACGAGTTTCGAGATGTCTGTAAAAGTTTTTACAAACACGAATGTTTTGCGCCGGTATCACCTCACCGCAGAGAATTAACCTGTTTTCAAAATCTGTGAGTATCTATAGCTACAAATAAATCGATACAGGACCCTATCAATCTCTTTGGCATGTTTTGAAAGGCCGCAACTGTGCAAGAATAAGATTTTTAGATTAGGGAGCACCGAGCTAGTGTAATTATTATTCTGATAAGCTACGAACTCATCAATCAAAGTACTTCGGCGGGCCGCCTCCAACGTCTCCACCAATCCTTAGACTGTAAGCCTTTACCCACTTATAATATATCGTCCTTTGAACATAATGCCTATCATTTTGGTGTTTCTACAATGGAGCAGATTGAATAAATTGGGCCGAGCTTCTACATAATTTATTCGACTGTTTTAGATAAAATATAAAGGTGTTATGATGTTTAAATTATAGGTTATTGTTTTTTAAATTCTATTTATGACTTCAAAGTGAAAGTCACTTTTAGCAAATTTGTAAGAATAATTTCATAAACATACTAAACGTAATAACATAGACAGGTATAATATTGCAAAATTACATTAATGATAATAATTTATTATAAGTGCAACTGCATAATAAAAACTATTTTAACACAGTAACAATGTATTTTAGTGATTCTTATCAATCAAAATAATTTATATTATATTTTTAAACTCCTCTGACCTCGGCCTAATAAACTTTTGCTTCGTTTAATTAAACCTTCATGCTTCGCAAAATGTTCAACGCTCAAGTTAAATTAAATTCACCATCGACGTTTCATATTTTGCTGAGAAATAATGTAATCACGTTAAATTCGTAGATATCTTGAACATTTACAAGTTCATTTATTAACTTCAAAATTGCGTTAGCGATTTCATTGCACTTGTTAAGTTTGGAAGTAATCACTTGAAATTTCACCAATTATTCGAAGTTTGAATGGAAATATAAACTGTTTGGTAAAACTGTTAGCTTGAAATAGAGACTGTTTTATGAATAAAACAATCGAGGTAGATATGCAAGCGTTGAAACCACGCGAGAAATTGAGAGGAAAACACTTCAGGATAACAAAAATTTGCGTAGCCGTGGTCACGGCTGGCCTAGAGCTACCAATTCATGTTGTACGAAAATGGGTGCACAGATTTATGGACGCCACCCACATCCCGCTTTATCAATTTACCTGATAAAGCCCATTCAATATAATTACTGTCCATGAAATTTGCATCGCCACTCGACAGCGCTAACTGATACTTCGCAGACCTAATTATAGGCTTGTTTAAAGCGCATTTTAGTTGCCTTCAGGCTTCAGGATATTAAGCGACTTTTGCAGTTCACCTATAACGTTACGCATGATCTATTTCGTCATAATACATTATACTTTTAAGATAGTTATCAAATAGTAGGTAACAGTGTTTACGAGGGAAGATGAGCTTTGTATCGTAAGGAATTATTTATAGTTCGAATTAGTTTTGAACAGCGGCACTTAGCCATAAAAAAACTCGTTCTTCATATTATCTACATAAATAATAACTAACACTCTATATGAATCTCTCTATAAGATTTGTAATAAAACATCTTAAAACTCTGATAAATATTTTCATGTCTCTTTTGTTATGGTACTTTTGGCACAGACCAAAATGAGATCAAACGGATTTTTAAAGGAAACCGTTTTGATAACCGTTCTTGTTTGTCATAATATTGTTCAGTTTTTAACTATTCCTTGTTGTTTTTTATTTATGTAATTTCATCTAGATAACTATAAAATAGGAAATTATAAAACTGTATCTGTAATTTTAAAAACCTCCTCAAATATCTTGAATATTACAATTGATGTTTTATAATGTCGTCAACTAGCGATGCTTTCATTGCCTTTGATGTATTGTTGATAGTTATTCGGGATTCCTAGTAGATGCTTTCGTCTCTAATAAGTCTATTTCCTAAATAAACAACCATTTCTATAGAAGCATCAAACCTTTGCGTGACCGATTGATTCGTCAACATGCTACCTTTTTACGACTTCACCTGCGTCGGATAGAAGAACTCATTATACACGTGTACAGGTAAATTATTTAACGATGCTACTAATGACTGACAAGCACGTATTATTCCCTCTCTTTTTTTCACCTTATTATACTATAACGTTATCCCACTCTTTTTTGTTTATCCCGAACCCCTTGTGTCCGGTACCATTGCTAGTTAATTGATTTGTTGTATTTATTTGTGTAAGTATGTATATAACTCGTTCATATATTGCCTTATGGTGAGTCAATTCAAAACACCTGCATAGGTAAGATCCGTTGGAGCTCGAAATATCAGGGTTGGCTTCGAGCCATATGCTTTTGTCCGGTGAAAAAGACATCCGCCACTGACTGAAAAGGTCCGTTAAAAAAGAATTTAATGGAAAATGCAACCGAAACAGTATTCCAATTTTTTTATGTCAAGTAGGCAGTTAGGTACCTTACCATAAGATTTTAATCTTTGTAGCTAATCTAAAACTACATCTTAAAAAAGCTTGTAGTACGGCTGATGTTTTTATTAGAACTTAATACACTTGTAATGTGTTGGTATATAGTATCTGTGCTTTTGTATAAGCATGAGCTTAATGTCTCCTTGTTTTCTCAACAACGTTAGTAACGAGTTATGGATTTGCCAGTCTACAAAAATGACGTGGTTGACCACTCGGGCAGGCTCATCATTAATTATGTGCAGGCTTTTTCAAAACACTACATATCCATAAAATAATTAGAAGAGCATTTTGTTTCCTCCGATAGTATGACATTGAAATTCTTTTATAACGATCATCGTTTACGCTAAACACGACTTGCAACTCACCTAATTATGATGAAGTTGCACATTCCACCCCACATGACATGTCAATCACATGGTTGACATTTGTCGCATGTCGTGACGCGCAGTTTCTTGCATATCCAGAAAAGTCGAGCATATAGCCAAACATGCTTATCCCTAGTACGAGTACCTACTTATTAATTAATTGCTTTTGATACTTCATGCACTTATACTTACCTTCACCAAGAAAAACTCAAAAGTTTTCAATGCAAAATTACAGTTCTGCTCGTAGATTTTTGATGAAGTTATTTTAATGAAACAGTTTATATTTTGTTCGTAAAACTTGAAATTTCATACCAACTTAGAAAAGTATAATAAGTATGAAATGAAAATGAAAGTATGAACTAGGTTAAAGATTATTTTAGCAAACGATACCTACTTTATATACAAATTATTAATGTATGATACTGGTTGGGGAAACGCAAAGTAGCTACCTATAAAATTCATTACTGCGTGGAGTAACACTTTATTTTATAAAGTGAAAGGGTACCTATTTAATTTGTAACAAAAGAAGGAATTACGAAAACATTCACAACTCAATTGAATGTTATATAATTTATCACAAAGTAGGTACCACAGCTTGAATAAAGAAAACGCCGCAGGCAAAAAGTTGTGTAATGGAAAACTATTATTGTTATATAATTTAAGGTCTTTCAGGCACAATCTCGTACTTTCCAATTTAGCACAAACATTCATGGACGTCGGTCGCAAGCTAGCAAATGTCACAACCAGACAAATGACCTAAAGAAAATAGCCAGGACTGACACACTGGGAGAAAGACTTTGTTTCATGACCTCGCTCACTGCGTATAATGAGAAAAAATAAGTCCCATATTTGACGAATACAAAGTGACATTAGGTACTGTGTAAGCTGGTACCTACGATGTTACTCGTGCGCTTTTTCGTGACGTTTTACGTGTATAATGGTTGCCTTATTGTAATTGATGGACGAAAAATTTCAAGCAAAAACATTTTTTAAACTAAATGATCGCGTTATTTCTTTACAGTTAGTTATGTAGCCTTTGTTTTTATGCAGCATGTTACATGCTGGTTTCGAAATGGTTATTGATATTTTTAAGAGGGCACAGTGGACGAGATGGTCTGTGGCTGATGCCATGCGGAACAACCTATTATATTTATGAAGGCTAATATTAAAAAATATAGGGGATTATAATAACGACACTCCGTCACCAAAACCCGTCAAAGTGTTTTAAAAGTCAGTGTCTCACAAGTAATGGCCCAATGGTGGTATTTACTAAGTTCACGTAAATAAATACGATTCTACTTATAACACTAACTGCTCAAGATGTCTGCACAAACCATCATAGTCATGGAGCCAAAAATTCTCAGCAACAGTCAGCATCGTGACCAATAACTAGTAACAATAAAATATCCATCAATAACCACTGCGTCACATAAAAGTGTCTATATAACAATTATCACAACATGTCAGTTTATGACAGTTATAAAATATTTAACGTCTGTCTGTGTTATGAAACATCGCAGATTCGGATTGATTGCTGACTGTTATAGCAGTCTTACAACCTTGGGGAAAAACTTAGGTAAGCCGCAGATATTTAAAGGGCTATAACATTTCCTGACTGCGCCCGCTGTGTATCCAGCCAGGAACACAAGCTATCTTTATGTCGTACACACGTACCTACACCTATTGTATACGTAGGCAAGGTTACGCACTTTTAAAGGCAACATTGCTACTTGTAAAGTTGTAACGGTCATGTTCTGTTGAGTAATAAGCGTTTATTTGTTTTAAAGTTGTTATTGGTACGTAAGTACCTATTATAGTCTGACTTAAGTGTTTTTGGCCTTTGTTCAACAGTAGACGTCTTCCGGCTGATGGTTTTTTTTATGAGTGTGTGCCTACGTATAAGTCTGAGATTTCGAGAAAAAAAAATCTAAATTTGGTTAACCCGTTCACGCTTTGTAAGTTGATTTTCGTCAGAAAGTTACGTCTTATGAGTATGATAGAAATCATAGATCATTTCGTAGCAAGCTGATCTGCGTCGTTTCGCACCTTCTACTTTAGCAAAGAATATTTTTCGTCGTATTTTCCCCAGGCATTCTTTCGTTATATCTTAACCACCGGAGCATGGCCTTTCTCATTTTCACAACAAACCACCGACCGTAAAGAAGTCATAATAAAAAAATAAAAATGGAACAAAAAAAAGCTTTGTTACATAAATCATTGGTGGCTAATGAAAAGTCTCCGGAAACGCACTTATTAATGATATAGATGCCAAGTGCCAACCAATCTATCATAACATAAATTTCATTAAATTAAAAATAATTCCACATAATAATAACGAAAGGAAAACAAAGCTTAACTGTTACTATTTACCATTTACCGGTTATACTCTTACACGTGTATATTCAGGAATGCTCGAATAGTTACTGGAACTGTAGCTGGAAGTTTATACCAACATTAATTTAATTAACGTTTTCAATAGGACAATAGCTGTTACCGCATTAATGTTTTGCAGATCCCATACATCAATGTACCTACGTCAAAAACACTAAGGCAATAGAACTATGGTGTGGTCCACTTTGTTTTTCAATTAGCTCAAAAAATTGCTGCTTTGTTTTATTTTAGAGAAACTTAATATTTCGACATCCGTAGTAAGTACGAGCAAGTCGTATTGCGTACCTAGGTTGCGCTAAATCTCAGCGTTGTGCTAAAATATTCAGCCGAGCCGTGACCCTGTCAAACCGGGCTGGTTGTTAACAAAACGAACTCATTGGAACTCTGTGGTTTCTCCATGATCGCTTTTTTACCGACCTATAGGTTGGTACAACCTAATTAATTTTTAGCTGTAAACTGCTATAAACATCTTACCTATAGCTTCATTGTATAATGCATTGTAGGTTTGTTCGATGTTTAAAAAAAGAAAAAACGTTTCTTGTTTTATGTTTTTTTTTCTTCAACGGTTTACGTAACTATACAATTAAATGCGTATACCAACCAGGCCTTTCACAAAATCTCTACACAAAGAGAAATAACGACGGCGATATATCAATACTACCCGCTACCCTTAACCTGTGTTTATGTTCCGAGTACCTAATGAGCATTTATGAACCCACACAATAGCATACAAAATGTGGGGTTTCCTAATACCAGATCAACATCTATCAATATAACCTCGTATGATAGGTAGTGATGGGTAGTGACGTCATGAGCCCGCAGCTGTAACTGTGATTGACAAGCCGCGACGCATGTTAACAAATTATGTGCACAATACAGCGCTGCAGCATTGTCCAGACAACTATGAGATGTGAATACGTACATAATGGTATGGGAGGTAGGTACATAACAATTACATGTTAGTATATAAGCTAGGTAGGTACCTACATAAAGATATTTAGTATGTCAATCAAGTCAAGTCGCAAAATTGAGCACAGTAATGACCAAATCTACCTGTCTGAAAGTTAACCGATCAATGAGACTAATTCTAAACTAAAGTTTATTCATTCCGAGAAATGCGGCCTTGGGACTGTTACAGTCCACGACACGGCAACTGACTGATGATTCAATTACCCTACGGGACGATAATAGCCCACTTTGTACCGACGACATCGCTATGTCGAAAATTAACTCTGACCCTTGCCTCATTACAAATTATCTCTACTATTTAGAACTTAGGAGACACAAATGAGGGTTTGTGAGAGTAAATTTGTTTTTACATTCATTGAAGAAACCTTTCTAGATCATTCATTTTATTTTGCCGGAGGAGTATTTCGTTGAGCTCATTTAACCACTTTATTCAATTTCTAAGAAACCGTCAAGGCAGATTTTCTTTAAATAAAACATTTACTGAGTTTCAGACTGAGACATATAAATCGTCTTTCTAATACATGATAAAAAAACTCTATTCTGCCATTCTACCTAAGTTGTAGGTATATATTATTATGTATCGTATCGGTATAATCGTCCATATCGTTTCAGATGTGTGTTTCTATTTAGTTCATACAATTATCAACAGTAGGTAAGCATACCCTATTTTAAATTTCGTAACTAATGGTCAAGGTCTCTACTTACCAAAAATTATTATTGATATTGGCCTCGTCAAATACTTAGCTAGACTAGCTTAAGTTCCAGTAGAATTATTGCTTGTACAAAATGACATGACCCCCTGCCTACCAGAGATCTTTTTATAACATTTATAATTACAAATAGATACCTGTCTATATAATATTTAAAATAAACAGAACCGAAACTACATGGAACATTAATTTACAAAATCTATCTATTTTAAACTAACCTGTTAAATTATTTAATAGCAAAAGAGAGTAATTACTTGAGTAGCTTTATTTCAGATTTGCGTGGGGACAGGTTTAACACTCAAAGGATTTTAAGAGAATTTAAATTCTATTTTTAAAATTGAATGCGATTAATCCTAAAATAGGAACTTGTGTCTGCATTTTAAAAACTTTTATACTACAGAATACATATTATATTAAGTATATAACCTATTATATATTCACCTATTATAAAATATAACTTACCTAGATATAATTCCTTATGACTTAAATCTAAGAAAGACATTTTTACGTAAAAAAGAATGGGATAGGCAGACATAACTTAGAAACCATATTACAATAATAAGTAGGTACCTACCTACATAAGAGATTTCTCAATATTTGCTAAGTTCCACAAAAACCCAGCCGGTATCCGAAGCAGACTCTCAGCCTCTATTCCCAACAACAATAAATCCTCTAGATACTAATATTAAGTTTTATCTTAATTACGTCAGTCCCATTTGAATCTTTTCCATTTCCGACAAAGTTTTTACTTGATTTACAAAAGTAGTTACGTGTTTTAAGAAGGTAGCAGAAAAATCTCAAGCAAGATTTATTTTGCTCCTATTATAAAGAGCTAAATCTTTTGTTACTGTGAGTTTTATACAAGAGTATTTAGTTTCCTTTCTCCCTGCATCAAAAATATAAAGGTTTAAATCCATTCTTAGACGTCGTCTAAGCTTTCTTTGCACAACAGAACACCGTAGATATCACTATCATATAACTAGAGTCTAGACCAACGCAGTCTACTTTTATTCACTCTAGTTCGTTTTTAATGCCTTTTGCTCTTTCTCGAACCATCATGTCATAAATAATGATCATAATAGGATCATTAAATTATATTTTATTAGTGGCAATGTCAAGTAGGGTTTAAAGATAATTTTAGTACGATATGTTATACATTATACACACTACATAGTATACTATTTAACTCATTAAGGGAACCTAAATATTGCTGTTAGAGACATCTTTTAATATGGGTAACTACAAGCATTTAGTTATCAATATTCTAACAGTAAAAGATTTAGGCGGATGTAATATGAAAACTTTTTCTTATTTCGTACTACTGCGTTTACTTTCGCTAAAGACAAGAAAGTTATACATCTACCTAACACAAGTTGTTACATTAATATTACAAAACAAAGCTAAGCCGAACAAACAAACTTCACACAATTTATTTATGAGTTGCCCGTTTTTACTACAAACCGCAATTTAAACCCAACTTTGTTAGTTAAGTAATAAATTGATTTCCACCAACTATGAAATGGACCTTAAAGTTTGCAGTAGCAAATTGTTTTCTAATATTTATGCGAATATTATAGTTTGTAATAACTAAGCAAGTCATCAAAATAAAAAATAATAAATCAGACATTTTAGAAAAAAATTAGATAAGGGTAAGTAAGTTATAAGTAATGTAAACAAGTGATCTAGTACCTACGTTTCGCCAGACTATAAGTCATATAATGTAATAGGAGATAAACCATAGCCAATCAGTATGTACAATGACAAAATTGTTTTGAGAATTCGAACTTCCTCCACTAGCATAAATTACATTTGAAATCATCCAATGTGTATGAAATTTATAGGTAACTTACTCAATAAATGTATCCCCTTGATATATCGTAATCTATACCTACAATGTAAAAAAGGCTTACCCGCTTTACGTACTTATTTATAAATAAAGTTTTAATCGACTAACTAATTATCTACCAAAAAAAGGATCTAAACATTCTTTCGCTAACTCATTCGCAACAAAATGAACAAATTCAAACAATAAAAATCTGTAGGTATGTACTTCAAACGAAACGTTTTGTATTCCACCAAAATACAGCCAACTCAGGTTTAACTACCTTTCCAAATTTTAATTGGAAAAGGGTAAATAGAAGCGTAATGGGATATCTTGCGTAACAATTTTAGAAAATTGAATAATTTGTAGCGAATTTATTGTATTATATAATAAGAAAGTAAATATGAAAGTAATATAACCTATGCAATATCTATATGTAAATAGATGTATAATATAAATAAGTAGGTAAGCACTTAAATATATAAAATCTGAAACTATATTATTGAGGAGTGTAAAGACCGTATTATAATAATTATTATTTGTGCAAAGGCTAGCACAAGAAAAATAATCTTCCTTCTTACTAGTTAGTTCTATTCTTACAAAAAAAAACTAAAACGCATTGTAGATAAAATGGTAAAATAGGAAGTTTACTTTTTGTTTGAAACCTTGAAACTTCTTCCTATTTTAGTCAAAATAAAATGAGGTCAAGTTCTAATCAATCTAAATGCAATAGGCAGTATTGGTAACTACTTGTGTTGAGTTATACAAAAAAAAGTTATTCAAACAAAACAAACGAATGTCGAATGACAGGCCTTATATCATTATTTGTTTGATTTGATGATTACCTATGAGTAGGTAGGTAAGTGTACCTACTTAAATAGCCCTTAAATATCCGATAAGATCTATACCACAGTCGATGAAAGGTTAAATCCGTTAATTTGCAAAATGGAGCAAACTGTGGTTGAGACACACTGGTGACTTTTTGCACGCACGCATTTAATATCTGGACCCTTTATTTTGTCTGAAAATTGCAATACAGGCACTTGTCGTATGCAGCGTTGCGTACGTGAGACCAGTTAGTTTGCAAGTTCGTTTATTACATTTTAAATGGGTAGTTATAATAAAGGTAAGTAATATAACTACTAGGTTAAAAAATAATTATAAGTAAAAGCAAAATGGAAACTATCTATGTACAAAAATGCACTGTGTTATTTTTATGTACAGTGCTAAACACTCACTAACATCTCACAATAAACTCGTAATTAAATCACGTCAGTTCACGTCACGTGATCCTATTAGGCCTGGCTGTCAAGTGTTATTATGATTTGCATAAGAAGACACAGATGGCGTACAGTACATAATTAGGAATCGAATAGTAGTTCTATATCATGTGTTCATCAAAATAATACAATCAAGAAATAATTGAATATTATTAAAAATTAACAAAATTAAAGAATTCCTACTAAAATTAACTGGCAATAATTATCTAATAAGAATTACTGGCTTAATCCGTTTATACTTTTGCCTCACTACTTACAGTAAACGAAACGTCGTGTGAATTAAAAAAGTAACAAATGAGCTAAAGTGATGGTCGACAGCTCATCGTTCGTTACGTTGTTTTCGATGATATTTACATAGTTTATATCTTAACAATAGTAGTGTAGTGATATAATTGAACACACCAAGATGTGGGATCCAACTCATGTTCAAGTTACTATTCAAAGAGCTCGAGGTCTTTTGATTAAAGGTAAAAACGGTACGAATAACTGTTTTGTTACGATAGCTCTCGGCAAAGATAAATTCCAAACTTCCGTCAAACACAAAGCAACTCAGAATGTCGAGTGGATAGAAGAATGTGAGTTACGAATACCTTCTCAGGGAAATACTGCTGAGATTGTGCTTAAAGTTTACGATGAAGATTTATTAAAGGACCATTTACTAGGTCAAGTATCGATTCCGTTAAAAGACCTCGATGTTTACGAGCGGCCAAGAAGCCGTTGGTACACTCTTCAGGGAAAATCTGGTAAAGAAAATGATAAGCAAAGGGGTGAGCTTGAAGTCAAAGTTTCTTTCACTGTGAAAGAAGGAAGTTTAACTGACTTAAGCAAGAAAGATAAACATAGGTCTTCTTTGTCTAGTATTGCCCAGAATGTAGGTGGCAGTCTTATGAGCATTGGCAGTATTGAAAAACGTAAGAGCATCAAAAAGTTTGCCAAAAATCTTGGTTCCAAAATGAATTTAAACAAGAAAGATAAGAAAAGTGATTCATCATCTTTAAGTGGTAGCATTGGGAACCTTAAGAGCTCAACACTTTCTACTCCTGAACATTCCACACCAAAAAGATTGCCTGGAGAAGCTGACCCTGGGGTCATCAGTGAAGATGATGATGAATTTGCATTTGATGACTTATCTCACAAAAGCTCAGGTAGCTCTCTCAATGTTCAAACTTTACCAAGGGGTCACAAATATACACCCTCACCTGTTAATGCTTCATTAGAAAATTTGGGAGGTGGGGAATTTTTAAGAAGATCTACAAGCAGTAACTTAGCTGTTCCAGAAAAGTTGGTACCACAAAAACCTGTTCGCTTGAGCCTTGATACATTCACACCACCTCAGTTACCAGCTCAGGTTATTGATAAGAATGATGAGTGGTCCCAGAAACTATATTCCAAGCGAAAATCTACCAGTCAATTAGCTATTGATAGAGAAAAATCTTCAAGTCTTGAAAGGAATAAGAAACTTGATAGTCCAAGTTCTTTGAAAGAAAAACCAAGCCCTAAGTTCTTCAAAAAATTTGGTAACAATAACAAACAAAAGAAATTACTTGAAGAACGTATTATTGTGGGTGAAGAAAACATTGCAGAAGAAGATTCCATTAATCCAGCATTTAATAATATTCCTAAATCAGTGCAGAGGGACTTTGATGGCAAATCTAAAGAAGATCTCATGGTCATGGTGTACAATTTGCAAAAGGATGTTGAGTATGAGAAAAAGAAAAATAAAGACCTGGAGAACTATCTTGATGAATTACTTCTCAGGGTAATGGAAACTACACCAAGGATCTTACAGAACCCATATGTTAGAAATAACAGCATGCATATTAGAAACAAATAACTTAATGCAATTACCTAAAAAGTCCAGTTCATTATCAATTGCATGATTGCATAAGATTAGTGTGGCATGCCTCATTCTATTCAATGATATAATTAATTGAAAAACTTGTTCTTTATGTTGCTCTAATATAATTTACAAAACTTAATTGGTTGGAAAATGATATATAATTGAGATTCTAGTTATGTCGGTTTAGTCTTATAGATAATCAGTTGTGCATCCAGTGACACTATCTAGATAAGTGGAAAGAAAAGTTTGTATGGATTATAAGAAAGTATTTTAAACACTTGTAAACTTTCACCTGTTGCATATATTATGTATTCACATACTAACTTAGTGCCTTATGTATTTCAATAAGTCTGTGATAGATAATATACTTTGATATATTTGGTTTTCATTGAAAATTTGTGAACATAATATATCTTATCTACTATCTATTTTATAAATCTCAAGAATTAAGATTTTAATCAAAATTGATTTACAAAATACATTACAATATAGCCACTCGTATTGTTATTTTTGTGTAAGGTCAAATTCAAATATTTTGTCTAACAGTCTACAAATTTAATTGAGTAATTATGTGAAAGAATGTGTAACAATTAACCACTGCCACAAGATTTTGTAGAGCTGTTTTATATTTTATTTTCATTTTTGTACAAAAAATTTATAGTTCTAAAGTTAGTGCCAAACTTTTTAAAACAAATCTCCATACTTTAAATAATATATTTCCGTATATTTTAGAAAAAAGTCCTTTAACTTATCACAAAGCAATAAGAGTAAAATAATGTCATAGCCCTATAATGCTTCATTCCTATAAAATATGTTAGTGCTCGCTTATTGCTTATCAAACAACAAACGGCTGATCTGTCTTATAATCATCATGACACATTTGTCATGTGCATGATTCATAGGTGTGTGTATGTATAATAATAAGAATGACTAAGGCATTGAATGTCTTCATTGATAACTCAAACAATTTCTTTAAGCCTTAACTAGAGTGACTCGAAACATAAGTACCTTAAGAATCCATCCAAATCTAATTGAATGAGGTTGTTCATTATTTATTTGATAGAGATAAAATATTTTTCATTTATTTATAGTGGCATTAACTCATAATATCAAGTATTTTTTTAGTGCAAATCATATTAACTTTCATGTAATTAAATCATACTTATTTTATAAGAAATGCCTTTGTGCAATAATTAAAACTTAGTAGGTAATTGTTTTTGTTGATTGATATCTATACATTTTTATGTTTAACTATATTATAGATGTATTACTTACTTATTAACATAAATGTTTATAGATATTTGTAACAATTAAATATGTTATTATTGATACATGGGATCTGAGGATTGCTTAAGATATATAATTTAACAGTGTCATAGACTTATCTATGTAAAGTAGGTAGGTTATTTTTAGAATAAAAGTTGATTAATTCCATTATTCTTCCTTGTGATATTTGTTCAAAAAACAAACGGAACAAATTAACAGTAGATCTTAACTAGTTCGTGTATGGTAAAATAAGTAAATAGAAAAGGCCTTGTATGAATTGAAAATAAATGTATTCTTTATCAATACCCCTATGTATAACTAGGTGGTTATTTATTTAATTTACCAAATAGCTAATTTATTTTTCTATGTAGATGAACTACTTACTCTTAAGTTAATTTCTTCAAAAAAGTTAAGAGAAAAGTATGTTTATATCACATTATAAAAGCTAAATGTCTACTTTTGTCCCAGAAACTAATTTTTCAATAAACATTATTCTCGAATCCTGTATTTCAATTTCCGGGTAATTCTTAATAGCACCAGTCTGGTTTATGTCTGGTTAGTGATAAGAGGTTTGCCCTCTGTAAGTATAAACTTATATGGAATAAATAAGCTATAATTTAACTGCCTACCTTACATAATATCATCTTATCAAAGCTTGTCTCTAGAACTTTCTGCTGTATCATAGCTATGAAATAACATCCCAGACTTGGAATAAATTACTAAGAATTACATTAATAAACGCCTTGCACGCAGTTTGAACAAGAAATCCGAATAAATTTCCTAGAATGTGTCTCATGATTTGCCCCAACGCCACCATATTTCTACCTTAAAATAAAAAACCAAATAATGTAAAATGATTTTAATTAAAGATAATTAAAAAAACGCATCCACTATTTCCATTTCATTTGTGACGTCGACTTTTGGCTGGTGCTGCGACAGGAGCCGCCGTCACATAAGCTTTTTGTGATAACTTGTTCATGTAATAGATAGTCATTATTGAGAAAATCAAACTGAAAAAAGAAAAAGAGTTTTGTTAGGATTCTTGTTTACATTGGGAAAGTCACTGCAGGTATAACTTATTTCATATTTATTAAATAAGTCAAAACTATTTACTTTAGTAATATAATAGATAATATTATAAGTAGGTACAGTCCACAATAAGTTTAGAAACTAGATGTTGAATAAATAATTAAAGTTATACTTATTATTATAGTATATCTCTTATTATTCTAATAATGGTAAGGTTAAACTAAATTATTAACTATTTCTGTATGCCTGATAAATATAACTTTAAAATTAAGCTTGCTAGCTAAGTAATTCCTTTCATATACCTAGTTAGTAGCCAGGCAAATGACTAGTTTACTAAAAAATATGTTTGATTTGGTGCATTGTTAGTTACAAATGATTGTAATATAAAGTGTGTAGAAATAATGTAATTTTACCTAACTACTCAACTTTATAAAAAAGGCCTGTCTAAAAGTGGACTTGGGCCAGTTTACACCTATCTATTCTAAATAATATCTATTACAAATTGTACCATACTTATTGAATTTACAATACATGCAGATTACCATGTAGTAAAGCAGATCCGGTGCACCATACCAGCAGCAATCAATGATATTGCCATGGACAGGACTACTTCTGGCAACTTCAACTGGAAGTTTTTACCAAACATTGTTGCTTCTAGATTACCAATCGCCTGTGACATCATGTTAAGGAAAATAGAAACAGTAAAATATACTATTAACCTTCCCTGTTCAGTGTACTAAAACTAAAAATATGATAATATTGTTATTATTGTGGCACAATAATGTTCAGGTATTGTTGTTGCTGTCAGCCAATATGTTAATGATTGAGGATATTTTTTCATATCACTGGGAAATTAATTTTGGAAACATATATTAGTTTTCTGAGTCTTAGGGGGTAGTAGAGATTTATACTTATACACCCACATTCTCACTAGTAACAGAAAGTATTTTGCAATAGGATAAGAGGTAAATGGATGGGAGGCAAGCCTTTTTATATTTGTTACACCCATTTTTACTCAGTACTTAATAATTAAGACAGTAACAGATCCTTGAATAAAACCCCTATCACATTCCTTCCTGTAAGCATTTGTTTAAGTAAATTGAATCAATGAACAGTGTTAAAAGTATGTATAAGCGAAAACACGTTCAATTTTTTTTATTAAATAGGGTCTCCACTACAGATAATTAATTCAACATAATATTGTAGTCATGTAAACACAAGTAGTTACCAAAGTTAGCTGTAGTTTGTCAAAAGGATACAGTAACGAAGAACATGAACATCAGGGAACCTAGATAACCACCAAATATAATAGTGATTGGTGATTTTATCAGGAATGGTTTGTACATTTGCATTCCCGAAAATATTAACAGGGTTAAGATTGATGATAACACGAAAGACGTGGCACTGTTAACCGCTGAAACAATAAATTGGTCAGTTAAAACGTGCATAACTGTTGTATAAGCTAAAGTCAATGGTTTTTGTTATAATAATACTCAACCCATTATAAAATTGTACTAATATTTAACGTTTTCCAGATATATTTCGGCAACTTTATAGTGCCGCATGCAAACACCGATTCAGTTAAAACTTGACAACTATCAGCCCTGTCAGAGCTGTTTACTGTCAAACTTTCGACTAAACTTTATTGACGTCTTGTCTTTTGAGACGTAGAGTCGTAGACTTTCAGTCTTGTTATTTTATCTTACATAATAGTTTTTCAATACAAGTAAAGTAAATCATGGGTTAATCCCAGCATTTTTTCAAGCAGAATTATTTTGAGTCTTTTAAGTCAACTCTTATGCCAGGTTTACACGCTAGGCTCGTGACTCGCTTTGCAGGCTCGCATCTCGTTGAGAGACCAAAATGATTGTGTACAAGCGTGGTCGCAGACTGCACTTGACTGCAGCTGGTTACACGCTCGTGAAACATCTCATTCTGTATTGGACTGATCACCTACTACCTCTATGGGCGAGGCTACACGAATATACCGTTTACATAATCGAGCTCCTGCTATCTCGCGTCAATTCGCATTACTTGAGCGAGTATGTAAACCTAGCATTAGGAACATAATATGTCAAAATGTTATCACCGCTTTGTCGTATCAAAACTGACAGTTGGTAATGTTTTCGTTTTTGATAACAAGTTTTAAATTAGATTAATCGTGTAGCTTTGCAGTTTAATGATAAGTTACGATAACGCATTGTTCTTCATGTCACTCTACACTTACTTAAGAATCATAAACTAACTGCTATTGTTACATAAAAGTGTAATAATGAGACACTTAAAAGCACTTAACTCCAAAGTGGTGAAGAGTTTAACTTATCGTACTCTTGTAAGTATAAACAAAATAGTTTAGATGGCTAACGACCATGTATATAACTATTCGTTGATCTTTAAAAAATTAAAGACTGACAACTGTCTTTTGTTTATTTTATTCCTAATTTAAAAATATAGCAAGCTATACATATAAGTGATAATTAACAGTGGAATATCTGAATATAATCATAATATCTTTATAACGTTCTTGCATTAAAAGAGCCTTGACATGTAATATTATATACCTAATAAGTGTAAGTGTTTGAAATTAATTAATTAATTAAACATTTAGACCATAGATTACAAATATCTTTTGACTAGTTTATATATTTCGCACTACATAATACAGTGATTTTATTGTATTTTTTAGAGTTCAACATCATCTCAGGATGTGCGAATTTATGAAGTGGGACCACGAGATGGCCTTCAAAATGAGGCTAAATTTGTTCCTACAGAAATAAAAATAGAGTTAATAAATAAACTGGTTGCAGCTGGAATTAAAGACATTGAATCTGCAAGGTATGTAATAAAACATATTGCTATACCAATACTAATAAGTTTTGCTTATTAAACTGTAAATGTTTCAAGTTCAAGAACATAATATGTAAGACTTACCACTAAATTATATTAGTAGACTTTATGGACTAAATTTCTGTATAATTTGGGTACAATTTTATTATATAATTCACATACAATTCCCCTTAGGGTCACCTGAGAAGAACAGAAGGATATTTTTTAGACACTCGAAAATAAACTTTAAAGTTATTTCTATAAAGTGTGTACTTGTTAAATTTTATCTTATATATTTTTATGAATATTGCCAATCAAGCTCTCCTATATATTTTGCATGATTTCTACAAAAATAATGTGGTAAATAAAAACTTTTACCATATTGAATCTGTAAAAATAGCATGTTGGTCTAAAACAATAATAAAAAATAAATTCTCTCTGAATTATTAAACACCAACATGATTAAATATTAATTATCAAATCTCCATCTTGTATTGTTTTAGATATTAAATCAAATTAATTGCTATGTCTAGGTAAATACAACACTTGATAAGATAACAATACTGAATTTTGTGCCTTACTCCTGGCAACAGTAATTATTTAATAAAGTGTGAGTATCCATTTTTATAAGATAATATTTTACTAAAATCATGACTATTAGGTAGCAGGTAAACCATAATCTATGGGTATTGTACAGAATACTGGTACTGTATGGAAATGACTGCTTGCATTGTAATCACTCTACTAATAGCTAAACACAACAAATTATTCAGTGATTCTATGGTGTTCCATATTAAGAATATGTAATGTAATGCACTATTCATATAATTTGTATTCATTACCCACAATGGAACAGAGGTGTTTAGGGTGAGAGGATTTTTGTTTGTATGTGTGTACAAATGATTGTTGCCTATTATTTCAAAAATGGGTTCCCCGTTTTCATGCGGTTTTCGGTAACGGGTTTATGGTTCATTAGAGATGGTTCATAGTTATCATTCATGACAATTTTTCTACTAAAACGTTTATAACCGGCGTGGGTATTTTCAAAATCCTTTTTTTTTATCTACTTGTTTTCACCTAGGTATAGAGTGTAATTTCTTGATTGAACATAAGAAAGATTCCTGGGATGAATTGGATTAGTAAGATTTTTATTCATAGACTCATAAATATAATGGAAAATGTATGTTAATTATTATTTCACCAGTTTTGTGAGCCCAAAATGGGTGAAGCAAATGAGCGACGGAGTAGACGTGATGAAGAACGTGCCGAGAGCCCCTGGAGTCAACTACCCAGTGCTTGTGCCGAATCTAAAGGGCTATGACATTGCAGTAAGTTTCCTAATTTCTTACGACTACTGCACAATTCATAATCTTCTAGTCTCATACTTTCTGTAATCTGATTTCAACTTATGAGTCTATGTTATTCAATCTTACGACTAGCACGAAGGCGACACACAAACAACTTAAGTAATCCATTCTCTGTGTCACATAGACGAGAACTAAACAGACACATGGTAGTAAATGGATAGTTACGAATCACCAGTGGACAGGCCTGCTGATTACCTAATACTTGCGTATCATATATCAATTGGATCGTATTAGTAGACGGTCCCGCTTTAGGACCAGATAAAACTAGCATAGTTCAAGGCTATGACAGGAACGCACTTGTGATGGCACTAGAAATGATCTAGTGAATCGCTGATACTATGCGCATATATCTCGCTCCAACTTCTTTAATTGATTTGTAGAAGATCGTTTTTGATCGTTGATGCCTTCATAAGTGCCTTAGTCATCGAACCTAATAAGCATTTAATTTTACTTTTACATTTTCTTAGAAATTCTTTAAAAAAATCCATACAGAAAGAATGTAACGTAGAAGAAGTAGCAATCTTCCCTGCTGGGTCAGAAGGTTTCTCTCAAAAGAACCTCAACTGTTCTGTAGAGGAAGCCCTGAAGAGGTTTAAGTTGGTGGCGGATCAGGCCGTTAAGGACGGCCTCCGAGTCAGGGGCTACGTGTCCTGCGTGGTGGGCTGTCCCTTCGACGGACCTGTACACCCGAAGGGCATTGCTAAGGTAACTGATATTGTATTTATATTAATTAAAGATACAAGTTCTAACTATAGTTTTAACTAAGAACAAAAGCACATTATCTTGTATACACTAGACGAAAAATCTTTCACATTGGACGCAGGTTTGTACATCGGATTTTCCGGTTTATTTTTTATATTATTCTATTTTATCATTAGCTTGCGTTCACTATTCATAGCTAGGATTCGAAACAACTTTTTAATAGGTACTTAAATTATTTAATCATTTTTATATTTAATTGTTTATTCGCTACTAACGACGGTAGATATATTGCGTCATAATTATACTTACCTAATCTACTCACAAAAGCCTTTCAAAATACCGTTTGATTAACTTTTATTGCTGTTATCGTACACATGACATCTTGCACTACAGTCTAAACACTCTAAACAAACACTTTTCATGAGACTTAATATTGTAACGAATATCTATACATATAATAAAATCGTAACGAAGTCAAAACTGTACATTGAAGATATTTGAAAAAAAATAAGTGCAATGGGATGTCTGAACGCTTCTGAAGCCAAAAATATAATTTTTAGAATTTTTGTCTGTTTGTCTGTATGTATGTGTTAGATTAACGTAAAAACTACTGAATAGAATCCGCTGAAAGTTTGCAAATATATTCTTTAGGGGCCGGCGCGTCGGTATGCTTAATATCATCACGGCATTTGCAAAGAGGGCTGAGCAATATTGCATTATGTCTTTGTTTTGTCTAATGTTTACCGTAGAATGATAAAAATACGAAACCAATAGTTGCATTATGCAGATTACTTACAGATGAACTTCTGAAGTAGAAATCATCACGCTATATCCACAAGGAACTGAGCAGTGAATCATGACATGTATAGAAACGTCTATTTTAAACATATTGCTATGTGTCATCGTAGCGTGGCGGTTTAACGATCGCCCTACGAGTTATGCATAGTGGGATCGATTCTTGCCGATGGTTTTTCCTTTTGCGTTAGCTTTAATTTCTTTTTGCATGTTTTTGACTTAAATATCAATAAAAAGACAATTATAATATATATTTTAACATAATATTATTACCAACAATTTCCAGTAAATTATAGTTCTAAATTTTTATTTTTTTTCTACATTAGTAAGTTTGTAAATTCACCATTTCAAATAAGTGATGTCCAAACAATTCTGAAGCCAAAAGCAGTCGCTTCACGTTGACAACAGATAGGTTGTTCCATACTCACCTGTGCTTTCTAGGACGTTTGAAACACACATCAATGTTAAATCGTGTTCCAGCGTCGAGTCAATTAAATACATTTGCAAATACGTAAACAAGGGTAGTGACCAGGCAACGTTCGTTTTGCAAAGCACTGATCGGGATGAAGTGACCAAGTACCAGTCTGGTCGCTACATTAGTACTTCAGAAGCAGTATGGCGAATGCTGGCGTTCTCTATACAAGATCGGCATCCAGAGGTCATGAATTCATGGACGTCCATTTTGAGAATGGCCAGCGCATTTTTTTTCGACCCCGCCAATGTATTAGAGCGATTGGAAAATCCCCGCTAAACAACACTCTTGGCATTTTTGAATTGATTAAGGGAAACTTGAAAAATGATGGACACCAGCGGGACTCAAACCCGCGACAGTCGCCGTTCCGTGGCGCCGCTCTGCCAACTGAGCCACCGTGTCACTGCTCCCATCCATCAAATTTCAAGTTCCCTTTTAGTATTTACGTCTTGAAGGTGACGTTAGGTATTATCTGTTGGAATCTACGATTACCAATTCAGTGTTGTACCTTTACAGCTACAAACCACTAAACCGATAATACCAACCAAAATTTATACGACTTTTGGTATTTTTATGCATGTTGCCATGCTAGGCTTAAATTTTAAATTGATTAAAGGAAACTTGAAAAATGATGGACACGAGCGGGACTCGAACCCGCGACAGTCGCCATACCGTGGTGCCGCTCTGCCAACTGAGCCACCGTGTCACTGCTCGCATCCATCAAATTTCAAGTTCCCTTTTATTATTTACGTCTTAAGGGTGACGTCAGGTATTATCTACGATTCCAACAGACGACTCTTGGCATTTTTACGTCTCTGTGAAGTTGATTTTTTTGCAAAGTCACTTACGTATGATGAGGTGCCGTCGTACTATACATACTACAAGCAGAGGTGTATTTAATCGACATCGACGTGGTCGTATTGTCGAAGGGTTTCCGGGAATCTTTATGGACACTGCATTGGGAAGGATTTACACTGTGCATCCAAATAATGCCGAGTGCTATTATTTGCGGCTTTTGCTTCACATCGTATAGGGGCCAACGTCATTTGCATTCTTAAGGACAGTTGATGGTATGGAGTATCCGACATTTCGTGCAGCCTGCGTAGCACGAAATCTTCTTGACGGTGACCAACACTGGGACAATACTCTCCTGGAGGCTAGCGTTAGTGATAGCTCAAGTGGCCTATGACATTTGTTTGCCGTCATGTTGGTATTCTGCGGTATTGCAAACCCGGTTTTGTTGCGGGAAAAATATTGGCGTCATCTCTCTGAGGATATTTCATGGGCTTTAAGACATACTATTGAAGGAGACATCCGAGAAACTGATGAACGCATTTTGAACCACTGTCTCAGTTCTCATCAAGACGTAGTCATTGCCATCGGGGGCAATCCACTGTTGGAATACGGTTTACCGGCTCCGCAACCATTAAATAATCAAGAACGTGGAAACAGGAAGTATGTCGCCGAAACAATCGTGAATGACTACGTCACTAAATTTACCTCAGAGCAAGCACAGATTTACAATATTGTCCTTGAAAGGGTTCGGCTCGGCCAGGGTAAAATGTTTTTCTTGGATGCTCCTGGTGGAACAGGGAAAATATTTATTACCACTGGCATTCTTGCAGAGGTTAGGAAACAAATAACGGTGGCAAAATTGTCTTCCGGAATTACTACCTCTCTCTCCCTTAGATGACAAAATATAAGCGCTCGCCATACTCTAGATACACATCAATTCGAAGCAATAAAATGTCTGTTTATGGAGAGTTACGCAATAGTTTTAAGAGAAATTTGCTGAAATGTAGTCATAATTACAGTAAAAATGTACAATACCACATAGTGAACGTTTTAGACAGAACTAAGCAGGAACAACAATCATGTGATGGATCGACACATTCCTGTTCGTCGGTGATTTTAGAGAAATATTTTCTGACTTAAATGCTCTGTAAAAACTTTCTTTATATATTTCACTTTATACACTGGATATACATAAATATCAATAAATAGTAATATTTAGACGGGGTATATAGAATTCTGCTCATTATTTCACGTTCTTGGATAAGTTGGTAAAGATATGATTTAATAGTGTGATTCCCGCGTTCGGCAAGATATTTGCTTATTCAAACAACATAATATTTTTAATTTTATATGTTTTAACTCTCTAGCAGAAAGTGGACTGTAGGCAACCATCGTCAAGTTAAAGGTCTGTGATCCACCTCAAAGTTATCCTTTTGTAGATAATCATCATAGACATAAATTTTCATTAACCGGGCACAAATTTAAAGTCGGTACTGCCACCGAGAATTAGTGGAAAAACCAATCACTCTTTCCGATCTGGTAAACAAACACACGGAACTCCCGCTCAGCAGTCGCATTTTACGAACACTAGACTAATAAGGCAGTCAAATTCTAAGTTCCCCACAATTATCAAAGTATTTTTGTTGCTAGGGAAATCCTCATGGACTTCCTCCACCATGAGCGGACGGAGGGTTATGCCGGTCTCTTATACTAACTAAAACCTCAGGGTCCGCCTAACAACCTTAGGTTGAGGGACTCGCGATCCGCGTATGCTACACCATCTCTTTAAACAAATTCTGACTCGCCTCTTCGCGATTGGTCGCGCTCACCACGTAGGTACGGCCTACGTGCCTTATGTCCCTTAAAACCGCCTTTTCTGTTTGAGCATCGAACTGCCCAAGTTCGTCGCCCACAGGCCCAACCTATGGGTGACGGACATGAGCAGTTCGTTTAAATTTCGGCTACAATAAATTTCAAAACAAGCGCATGGCGCATTTTGGCATACAAACTATCACCATTAGCACACGCAGAGGTAGACTTAATTAAGGCCTAGAAACCAGCTGATTTTTACACGGATTACTGTATGACGGTCGCTTCTGAGTTACCAGTCCACACTCTCTGTAAATGTTGTCTGCTGAAGACAAAACTACAACCGTAGTTCAGAGAAATGCATGCTGTCAATGTAGTACATAGATACAGTAAAATAAAGATACATTTGAAATTGAAATTCCTTATAAGACAACAAATCGTGTCAATAACTTTCCCGTTAGTCACTCAATATTTACCGATCATACAAAATCGGTATAAAAAGTAAACTAGCCCCATCTTAATTTGAAATATACCTTTATCATTAAAATACTATGTATATTCCATTCGGTAAGTAATTTGTAGTGTTTTCCACTTATTTACAAAATCTGATTATAGTCTACTGGTGTTTTTACCTGAAATTCACGCGGACGAAGTCGCGGGCAACAGCTAGTGTTAAAATAAATTTATTCTTATTCTAGATATGAAGCGCGCGAATTATTTATACACTAGTGCGACATACAGGTAGCATAACATAACCACATCTTATGTTCCCTGTGTATGAATACACACTTCAAAACAACAGTAGGAGATAATATTCTCTATCACTTAAATTCATTTCAGAAATTATACCAAAATCAACTATCGTCCTAGGTACCAGAGAGGATAGGTCCTAGACTTATTAAACCTACAAGAACGTAACATATAATTATGTGAGCAATGGAGCACATTTCCGATTTTGTATTTAGCATTTGGTCCAAACCAATGCTATCTATATCAGTACCTACTTTATATGTATCTATATATTTTTTTTCAACTAAGGAAAATAATTATGATTAAAGAGAGCAAACGTCAACAGTATACCATTGTTTTACCTGTATGGTTTTATATATAATTTACCTGTAGTGCTATGTGCGAGTATTCTAGGTCTAAAAAGAAATACCATTCAATCTAGCACTCACTAATTTACTGAAATCTAGGGGACTTTAAAGCCAAGTTCTTTATTCCCTTGTAGGTGCTGAATACTGATAATAAAAGGGGTGAAAGTAAAGTCTGGTTTTAAAATTATTGTATAAAAAAATGTATTCTGCTTTTTGGTTGAAATCGGTCTCTAAGTATCCAGTTCCAATAGATATTTAAAAGTTAGGACTACTAATATGGATGTATTATAACAGATAACGGAGCAGCTGTTAGATATGGGGTGCTATGAGATCTCGCTGGGGGACACCATCGGCGTGGGCACCGCGGGCTCGGTCCGCCGGCTGCTCCGCGAAGTTACGACGGTCGCCAAACCAGAACAACTCGCCCTTCACTTCCACGACACATACGGCCAGGCGCTCTCCAACTTGCTGGGTGGCTTGGAGGTAATGTACAAGTTATACAAGCAATTCTAACATTATAAAAATGTAATTTCAAAGTTTTTATATGAGGATCAGTAAGTCAGTATCGATAGATGCGAGCAGTGACACGATGGCTCAGTGTACGGCGAAAGTCGCGGGTACGAGTCCCGCTCGTGTCCATCATTTTTCAAGTTTCCTTTATCAATTTAGAAGTCAGTAGATATTATTTTATTCTGATGGAGAAAAATACAAAAGTACAAAAATATATACACACTACCTACCTACTGCCACTCTACTATATTCATAAAAGACGTACTCATATTATATAATCATACATCATATACACGGTTGAGTTATGCAAAAAACATGTAACCTATCAGATAAGTTATTATTATTATGTATAGGCTCAAAGTCTCATGGGGAAACTTAACGTATTATGCTTTATCAACAAAACTATATAAATATAAACTAAGAGGTCATAAAATTTTAAACTCAATATTTGACCTACATAACTGCGATATCAAATTCTCTGTGAAATAGTTGACGTAGAAATAAATTAGGGTCAGAAGTCAATATGTCCAGACTTAATGAATACAGTCACGCATAAAAAGGTACTCAAATACTTACAAATTATAAGAAGTGCAATTTACTTCAAAGATAAATGTTTTAAAGATACGTTTCATATCTCACCACTTTAATACTTGAGTGGTACTTATAGCAGAAAAAGGATTATAAACACAATGTACCTATTATTATAAAATATATATTTTGATACGCGACTGTACCAAAATTGGATGATGAAACCAGGACAAGTCGCTTTGATTACTACGATCTACATATTGAGTGGTGATTGCCCCACAGTTGCAAATGGTCTGATGCCGTGTATGTATTATATTTCCTTACGTTATAATATTAAGCATTTTATTATACCGATTTAGTTATTCTCATTTTTCCTGATAGTGCGAATATTTACAGGTTTTATGTTAGTATTATTATACTATTTAGTAGTTCTACTTGTGTGTAAGGCAATGTCAATATAACTAACGTAAAATAAAGAGTAATGTGGGTATCTTACAAAAATAACAATAATTCTAGAATGTCAATATCAGACCTCTTCAAGCCTGTAAGTACAAAGACAGCAAGATACCATGCATTGCCACTGATAAGTAGTATCAGTCCTTATCTAAACAGCTGGATAAGTTGTAAAAGTAAATAAAAATATTACAAAACTTTATTATGTTATACCAGTTTCTTAGGTAACTTCCACACGCCCTCATTAACTTTAGTTACGTCATCAGACAAGCCTCTTACACATAACTTGTTTTTGCAGTTTGGAATAAAGACTGTGGACTCGTCTGTCTCTGGGCTGGGCGGGTGTCCGTACGCGCGCGGCGCGAGCGGCAACCTCGCCACAGAGGACCTCGTCTACTTCCTATATGGCCTCGGAGTCAACACCGACATAGATCTAGTCAAACTCATAGAGGCGGGACGATACATCTCTAACTACCTCGGCAAGCCCACCGATTCGAAAGTCAACCGTGCAATAGGCGACAGGTTTAAAAATCACAATGACATCGCTAAAATTGCCTCATGCGATGTTTGACCATGAATAATTATAATCAGTTAATGTAAACATTCACAAATTGAAAACAAAGACTCGACAGCTTACATTTATAATATATAAGTAATAAGTAATTTATTTTCTGTTATTTACTTGTTTCGAGAAATGTATTTTATACTCAATAAATAAATGTTATTGAAGAGATGTCTATGTATTCCGTATCCATCAGGACGTGTTGGTGGTCATGAACGTTGTATATAGGTTTTTATCAATTATCATGCGAAGTGTGTGCGGGCCGCGTCCCGCCGGCCGGGCGGGCGCGGCGCCGCGCGGCTCGCTACACTTCCACTCGTGCGACCGCCGCGCACCGAGCTGCTCGCTTTATATTGAATTGACCTTATTTATCCGATTTGATCTTGAGCGGGAGGTCGATAAACCTTCGCTGCAGTGTCAGTGTATACCCTACGCTACGGCTACGCGCACTCGGAACCGACAACCGGTTTCGCTTTGTTTGTTTTTATGGAACGAGCGTGACAATGAACATGGTAGAAGTTAAGATAAACGACGACGTCAAAGTTGGTGGCAACAATCCGTGCTTCATCATAGCGGAAGTCGGACAGAACCACCAAGGTGACATCGAAATAGCAAAAAAGTTAATAAAAGCCGCTAAGGTAAGCTACCTTTCATTTCTACAAATTGGTACGGCAGGAAAACATTTGTTCGCTTTGTTTACGATTGAAAACAAAACAAAGAAAACGGATGTTCTCGTCAATGGACTTTGAATACCTTCCTATATAATACTGTTGCGCGATACTTCATAATAGCTATCAGGAAATAAACCTTGATTGATTCTTTATCTAAGCTCCTAACTTACATGTTGTTCAGATGCTTGTGATGTGATGAACACAACATGTTATCTAACAATTAGGTGCTAAGCTAGGAAAGTTTTATTAGTACCTATGTTGTTATGCTATGTTTTTATTACCTACCCACATAATAAACAGCTTACCCTAATCTGACTTGAAGTTTTTGGAGTGTATTATCGTGGTACTGTTAAAAGTGTTCAAACTACGTAAACAGATGATGTCATCTTAACAATAATAAGATGATATTAACTCGGTTTAACATGATTTGCATCTTTATCATTATTTTGTATGAAATTATGTTACAATGCATGCAATCCATCGATTTCAATAGCTAAGTACCTACATATATTATACGTTTTATATTTAACATTACAGGATGCAGGTGCCAACTGTGTCAAGTTTCAAAAGACTTGTCTCAAAGAGAAATTCACAAAGAAATATTTGGAGCGGCCGTATGACAATCCCAATTCTTGGGGCAAAACTTATGGCGATCACAAGAGGCACTTGGAGTTCTCCGAGAGTCAGTACAGAGAGTTGTTCAAATATGCACACGAAGTAGGCATATTATGTACGGCGTCTGCTATGGACATGGTAAGTTATATGTATGTAGCTAGTTTTAATCAGCCTTGGTGCGCTGTACGTCCATTATTAAAGCAATATGGTATAGTTCATTGACCACGATAATCATTAAATGCCAAGCTTGAATTACAATCGACAAATCTTTTAAACCTATGCCATAAAGACACTGTTAAACACACTTTTTTATTATTAGGTACTCGATATTAGAATTTTATTTCGGTATAAGATTTGTAGAGTTTAAACTGTGTAGGTATAAAGTGTGCAGAATAAACCACTTTCACGCTTCATGGTCCCTAATCCATTATTAAGCAGTCAAGAGATATTGCCAATAGTTCGTGCAAGTATCGTATTATGGTTTAATTTCTGGATATAATATAAAATCTGAATTACTAATAAGTAATTCAATACCTAAAACTTACATAAAGTCACGCCTATTTCCCAGAGGGGTAGGCAGAGACCACGGATTTCTATTTGCTACGATCCTGACATACTTCTTTCGCCTCATTCACTCGCATCACTTTGAAATATCCTTCCTCTAAAGTCTCTTAATCAGATAACTAAATCAAGCGTTGATTTGTGTCATGCACCCTTTTCCATTCTCGGTTTTTCTATGTTTTCAGTGCCTACACTTTTTAGGGATTGGTAAATACGTGTAATGCTCACTTTGTCTTTTCCCTGCGTTAAAACTTTATTCAAAAATTCCGTATAACGTTCATACCAGTAAGTAGCTATTTATATTTTTCTTTACTATATTACAGGTTTCCTTCGACTTCTTAGTCAACATAAAGGCACCATTCATCAAAATAGGATCGGGCGACTCAAACAACTTGCTATTCCTGAAGTATGCAGCATCCAAGAAGGTTCCCCTTATTATATCTACGGGCATGGTCGACAAATCAGCAGTCAAGACGATATACGACATAATATCGGATCAGCATAAGAACTTCTGTCTGCTGCACTGCATATCGGCGTACCCTGTGCCCTACGAGGACTGCAACTTGACAGTGATACAGGACTACATGAACACTTTCGACATACCTATTGGGTACTCCGGCCAGGAGCAGGGTACTGCTGTTGCCTTGGCTGCGGTCGCTTTGGGGGCTAAGGTAAATATATATTATTGTACCTATTTTACGCAATGCGAAAAATGCCATCGCCGTGCTTTATTTTATGTTACCTTAACGCGTAAGTTCTAAATGTCTGGATGTTACCCGCAGGTACTTAAGATTAGGAATCAAATCAGAGTAGTAGAATGCCAAATACACTTCGTGTATAAGAGAAATATGTTTTGTTTGTGATTGTTTACTTTATTGTTGCATAGATAGCGTTTTTAGATAAATTAATATAATGCGGTTTATCAAAGTCAAAATTACTCACACCGGCGATAGTATTCTGATACTTCAGATAAACCAAATAGGAGTACCTACTAACTTTACCTTACTATCTACTTTTATTGCTTTTTAAGGAAAGAAAGAAATAATTTATTTGTCAGGATATTGTACAATGTGGGTTAGTACAAGCAAATTCATTTGTATAGTTTCAAATTATATTCAACAAATTCTTATAACCTTTTAAACAGACCCATTTTAGATGGCTCCACCTAATAGTAGGTAGGTGTATGTTACGTTACCAGGTGCGCGCGCATGTTATGTAGAGATTGTATGGTGCTACATTAGTAAATGGATTGCCGAGCTCAGATTGCAGTCGCTCCGATAACATACAATACAACATTAATTTTACATTAAAATTTGTCCTTAACATTCAATTAAACCATGTAAGTTACAAAGGCTTATAGCTACTGCGAGATCATGCGATCATCAAGCTTGTATGGGATTGACTCTCTTTGACTGAGTGTAAGGAAATAGTCGGATCTGTATGCACTTGTACACTATGGTCCTGTAAGGCTACTGTGCCCAACATTTGGTCGAGGGCATTATTAGAGTAGCAGTTATGTACGGATCTTGGTCTGCGCATAGGGTTCTAGTTAGGGTTCAGTTTGTGCATGTATTTCATCATCATCATTAACCAGAAGAGGTCCACTGTCGAATACACAGGCCTCCCCCTCATGGGGGCAGGGTTGTCATAATCCCCACGCTTGGCAAGCGGCTTGAGGACTGCAGAATTGGTGGCCAAGATATAGAAAATGCTACTGCTCATCTTCTGGATTTCCCTTAGTCGACACATACGGACGGCATTACGGCATGGCATTTACATGTATTTATAATATTTCATGTCCGCAAAAGGCTCCCCGGATACGCATAGTGCTTCAACTTTACCTTACTTTTTTACCTTTATTTATGATTCTTCTCTTGCCTAGGTGTTGGAGAAGCATATAACCCTGGAGAAGACGATGAAGGGCACGGACCACGTGTGCTCGCTGACGCCGACGGAGTTCCAGCAGCTGGTGCGGGACGTGCGCGTTATTGAGAACGCACTGGGCACGCCCATCAAGAAGGTCGTCACTTCAGGTGAGTAGAATAGAAGAGAACATGCTTTGTACACTATGGGAACACATAACTGAACTTTTTATATTATCGTTAATGTAGAGTATGGTATAAAGATCCTTGGCGATAGCAGCCTGCTTTTGAGACGGGAAAATGTCATAATATAAAGACTTGTGTACGTATTAATCACATCTGTTGTATCAAAACGTTTGTGTAGATCATAGATTTAGTATACCAAGTACTGAGGTGTAGATGTTGCATATAACCAACAAGCGCGTATTATATAAATTGTAGTAATTATGAGCGGTAAAATTGTAAACCTCATTCACCAATATTCACTTCTGAGAAGAAATAACTTAAAAATGTGTAAGTAGGTGGTTAAAACAAAACATCATAATATTACATTAGAAATCGACGTGTCAGTCAGAACAGGTTTATAATGACATACATTAGCAAACTACAGTTGCATAGACTCGGTACCTAAAGCAAGCCTCTCGACACAGAAAATTCTAGGCCCTAGTAACAACCTGTGTGTAATGTTACGCTAGTAAATATTTGTATCGTCTCGGTAAATAAGCAAGAACTGTACAAAGGAGTAAGCTACTTGTCGATAACGAAATAGTACAAAGTACATAATGTAAATACCTAACGTGCTTCACAGCTGATATGACAGTGTACACTTGATTTACTTTAATCGTAATAAAGTAAATCTAGCACGTATAATAAAACAATATTTTAACCTTTTAAAAACGGTTACTATTCTTTATGCTTAAGTAACTAACTTCCAGTATCAGCATTATCATTCACATCATCATAAGAAATGATAGCCGAGTGGTATGACCGTTGGACTGCAAAGTCAGAGGTTGCAAGTTCAAATCCCGGCACGCAATGTCTTTTCGAATTCATGTGCGTACTGTAAATTAGTTATCAGTTACTAAAAACTGTGAAGGAAAACATCAAAAGGAAACCGGCACACCTGAGAGATTTTTCAACGGTGTGTAAAACCATGTCAGAGGCTTGCAGGCGGTTAAAACTCTGACACCAGATTGTTCATCAACCATACGATAAGACGAAGATAATCATCCTCAGCCTGACTTTACCCACTGTTTTAAGAGGCTCTTCTTAATTTATTTGAATCGCTTCTCGCACTTCTCTCGAGTGAAAGCGGCGATCAATGAAACCAAAAATTTAAACTTGTGTACCTGTTAATTCCCGTGTTGTGATTTAAATTGATAGTATTGATATCTATAAACATCCGTAACGAAGTGTATTTTTTTTTAAATATTTTGTCAGTTTTGACTGTTACTGGTTAAGATGCTGAGGGCCTTAACCTACTCTCAAACATTAAATAACTAATCCTCCACGTGTTTCTCTCAACTATGGATCGCTCACGATTGTAGTACACCTATGAGTAAAAGCCTTAAATTAGTAGCCCTTATATTAAGCTATTTAGCATCCTGTATTCATTCGAATGTAGGTAGGCTTTAAGCTAGAACTGGATTAGGTACCTATTTAAAGAATCACAAATTAATATCTAAATATCTTACTTAATTCCTTACAAAGCGACCTGATTAGCGCAGTGGCTAAGCGATTGGACTGCTGCGCTAAGGGTTGCGGGTTCGATTCCCGCACGGGGCAAAACTTTGTGCGAACCGCAGATGTTTGTCCCGAGTCTGGGTGTTTGTGTATGTGATATTTCATGTTTGTAAAACGCACCCACGACACAGGAGAAATTCCTAGTGTGGGGCGACGTTTTTTTTAAAAAATAAATAAATAAATAAAGCCTATGTATTTTAATTAATTATACTAATGGAAACTAAATTACATTACAGAGATTCCTTGTATCGACAAACTTCAAAAGTCTCTCGTGATGGGCTGCACTAAGAACAAGGGTGAGATTCTATACCCCGGTGATGTCAAGATCAAAGTGGCCGAGCCCAAGGGCTTGAACGCGCTACACTTCGAAGAAGTCATCTACAAAACGCTGGTGTACGACAAGAAAGAAGATGAACCACTCAATAAGGGAGACTTCTGCTAAATGATGCTCAAAGTACATTAGATAAAAAGTGACCAATAATTCTATCACGACATATCATTGTATTGTAGATTCGTAGGTACTTACTTATATTTCTGTCAGACATACGTGCCTTATCCATCTATCCAAGAAAAAAATACCTACCCATATTATAAGCCTAATGTATCTATTAATTTTAAGTGAACTAAAGGATAACAGGGAAATCATTTATCAATTTGTCACCACTGTGTTCTAAGATATGTATTATTATGTGACCTTAAAATAATATTATCGCAAGCGCAATGACAGCATAATGATTGGATTAAAATAAACGTCTCAAAGTGTAAATTTTGTGAATACATCTAGCTTTTAAGTTTAGTTACGAAATAATAATTATGTAAAAAAACCTAATCCCCGCAGTTAGACATATTACAAATATTTTTCTTTACATATACGAATTTTATTAAAGTTTTACTATGATTTACTGCGTTTCTTTTACGAGAATAGCTTTAGAGATGTATGGATAAGTATAAACCTACCTACGCAATAAAAAAATACGCGCATGACGTCAACACCCATTCATAAAGTTATTATTGAATCGCAGAACAATATTTAGCAGAGTCAGGAAGATTTCGCTCACAATTCATTTAAATATATTTTCAACACTGACATTTTTAAGGCGGTAGTTTGAATGTCCACCATCTGATTACGACGTGCATTGTCTGATGCGCCGGCGCACATTATGCAGGTCGGAGCGACACCGCTGCGCACAGATCCGGCTGCGATGCGACGAGATACTCCCCTGACGAGTTTTATTAGCAACTCGTGTTTTATTTTTATAGACGGTCAGAAGGCGAGCAGTGGTTCAGCGGTGTGTGGTGTAATAGAACATAAGTGGCGCAGCGGGCGCGCTAAGCGTTGGCTCAGTGCCCGAGCTCCCGCCAGTCCCCGGAGCGCCGGCTCCACCGCCGCCTGCGCCGCGATTGCTGACCATGCGCGCCCATCACTAAAACTTACCCGAGAATCCTTTTCTAGTGCGTGTTACACTATCATAGCTGCGCGAGCGACGACTGGCGCGATTCTTTACAAACCAGCCTGCACTCACAGAGCTTACGCCGCGATACGTGAAGTCAGAATACACGAATATTGATAAAACCGAGTTTGTGTTTACGCGCCTAGAAAGTCTGAGAATTGTAGCGAGTTCAGAGCAGCCGATTTAGGTCGCCCGGTTCAGTGCTAGCAGCGAGATATTTTTATTGCCACTGTTGGGTGCAGACGTACGAGCGCCTGAACACGTTGCTGGTTAAATAATATATTATTTATAGAGTAAAATCGTAAAGTTCATTCCATAAACATTTGCGTGTGTATGTGGTTATTCCTAGTTCCCTTTGTATCGGGTGCAATCTTGTGTTTCGGGACGTGGCATTGACTGCGTGAAAGAGGAGGAATGTGACGAACTGTTTCGTTAATTGAGCGGCATTTAGGTGAAATCTTTGACATTTGTTAAGTGCATTTGTGTGTGGTGTTTGTGTGAGAATGCATCACTTGTATCCTCTGGCGAAGGGCGACCCGCTGTGTCCGCTGGGCTTCCACCCGCAAGTGCGGTGGCCGACGCGCTGCAAGCGTTGCTTCCGCGATTACAAGGAGCACGGCGGGGTGCGCAAGAAGGAGGATGACTTTACCGTGTCTACGCCCAGCCTCTCTACTTGGAACACGCCGTCGTCACGGTTAGTTTGGTACCTTAATACTTCATACATTTTAATGCAACATTCACATTTCATTTTACAGATACAAATGTCTTACACACAATATACCTATCTGAGGGTAATAAAATTCTATACAAGACGAGCGACGTCTAGCACGTATGTACAGTCACACTCTTAGTTACTATGTATATCATCCTAATAAGTTGGGTAGTATGGTACGAACTACGATTGTAATAATTATATTATATTAAGGGTAAAACCACCAAAACCTTCTTCCTGTCACAGAAAGCTCACGTATACTTCGATAAAGGACGCAGATTTTATACATACAATTTAAAAACAATTACCTACTAAGTAGATACCTACCGAGTCCAAATAATTGTTATCATGCTATCAGAATATATGTAAGCGAGTGGGTTGTAAAAACCATCTTATGGTAAAACATCTAGTCTTCGATAACTTACTTGCATATGCTGCACTTTGGTACTGACCTACGGAGGGATACGTTCCCCAGACTAGTCTTTGCTAATTATGACTAACTCTTAGGAACCTACCAGTGTCGAACATTATGGTATTCTAATGACGTGGTTGCACATAATTTGGACGACACTTTTACGGCTATATACCGGACAGTGGATGCGGACGAGCATTATTTAAGGATCAATGTCATCTCTACATCATGTTAGTTTAAGTTGGGTGTAGCTACATTTTGGACCAGCCTGTAAACTTGAGTGTAGACGGTCGAAAAAAATTGATCTAGTTTTTAAAATGTCAGAGTCCGAATTTCGAACAAAATGCTTGTTACCTTTTTTTTTTTTTTAATGTGAGTGAAATGCATGCAATGGCAGGCGACGGGGGTATGTGGGACTCTCCCCCGTGAACCCAATAAGATCCACAGGGGCATACCCACTAAAAACCTCACAATTGCCTGCTTCAGCGCATAATTGGCGGGGAGGCGGGGTCGCTATAGCATTCTACCGCCAAAAAAAAAAATTCTTGTTACCTACCTTGCGTTAAGGGCCCCCTTAGGGTTAAATTAGGTGTATAATGAAAAGGATTTTCACTAACGTCTGAAATAAGCACATGTAGGTATGTATATGTTTTTACTTTTTACAATTAGGTCACAGCATACAAATGTTGATAATGATAGATAGGCAAATATCTACCTAGGTACTGAAAACTTTGTAGTTAACGTGAAAATAAAATTTAGGACACTTAAAAACTACCTGCGGAGAAATATAGTCTTAGTTAAGACTTAAGCATAAGTATTTGTTATGCCGTAATAATAACTTCGTACGTTACATTTATTAGGCTATGGGCAATATTCAACAAATTGCTGTAAGGCAATCAACTAGCTGCCATAAAATTAGTATGTTAGTATGCAATAAAATAACACGGCGGAGATTATGAGCGAGCATTCGTTTGCTGTGCTTACATAATCTGTAAATAATCTTGATCCGTTAATGTTTCAGGAAAGCTAGTTGTAGACTATATAAGTACGATTTTAAAGTAACCATGACCTATAAGTATTTACAGTTTTGACCGTTCTAATTCACTACCTGTCCCTAATTATTTCTCATTTTTAAACAAAAAACTATGGCACTATTCCAAATTCCAGAACCATTTTGTGATTGTTTGTTCTGCGCCCGGTTGGTGAAGTTTGACGCAAGCCGCCTCCGTGTGTACGTGCACCCAGTCATTATAGATAGTACGTACACAGTTTATGAACTAATCAGAGTAGTAATGCATGGCAACATATTCACAAATCACTCGAGCCTAATCGTTAATCGTACTACTGCTGCAAGGTGCACCGAATCATGACTCAATTCTATCTATAGGATGAAATCCCCGTTAGAAGCCTAAATAAAAGCTTTAAGGTAAATTCAAGCTTTTAACGGGGATTTCATCCTATTTGAAATATTCGCTGCCTTCGAGGAATGAGTTATTTATTATTAACGATGAACTTTAGAAGTCGTAACGAACATACAAACTAGGTAGGACATGCAATCATAAACATTGGCTAGACTGGATGGTAGAGATACATCTGCCTACGTTTGCTCTATATTCAGTGTCGAGTTTGTCAACATTTATAAACAAAATACGAGTAGTGTATTTATTAAACAACTCTTTATTGCCGTAAACGATTACTTGGCTCTGATTTTCGAGATCAAACACATGTATGCCCATCTCTCATACAGAGTGAGTACATTTCATGCATCATTTTAACAGCGGAAATTTAACATATAAACCAATACACACGTCAGACCTGCGCAGGATTAAGACTTAAGGTTTGGTAGCCAATTTAATTTCAGAATTATGGCAATTACATAGAAATGTAATCTCACAGTCTCCTAATGGTAATATTCCACCGTTGGTAGCAGAGTGGTGGTACTAGTCCTCCTAGCCTTTCACTTGTTACATTTTGCAGACACAATAATAAAACAATGGCCATAAGCCTATAGAAGGCGTCTTGAGTGACAGATGAGGGACTAGATCCTCTATGTCCAACTATGATTTGTTCGGGGGCAGATGATGAGCCGGTAAAATTGTATAATAAGCTAGTAAAGGATTGGGATGGTACTTTGTCAATATTTAAGCTACTCTATTTCATAACGTGGGTGTTTCAAGTACTCTTAAGAGCAGGTAGACGGCTAATGCATCATACTAATAGAATGTATCTAAAAATAATGCTACTGCATTCACTGATCCACCTGCCAAGCGTAACATGCACTGACCAACACTCCCAGGACCATTGAATTCTGCATGTGAATACGGAAAATGTACTTATTCGTAATTAATATTGCAATTTGAAACGAGTGAAAGGAACTTTTGCCCTTATCTAACCTTTTAATGCAACGCATCTAGCCGGAAAATTATAAAAAATACATTCTATTAGGTACAACATATTATAGTACATACCTAATAGAAATTCAGACTAGGTATATTAGTCTTTTTGTCTAAAGAAAAGTTTAGTATATTTGTCCAAAAGCGCCACTCTGTATAGCTTATCCAGATCAAACTTCTTGACCTCGTTAAAGATTAGGGTGATGACCTTCAGAAATTACTCTTATTTGTAAACAATATTAAGCACTGCATTCTGTGTATGCTAATCAGATATCATTTGCAAACGGAAGCCATAAATACTTATTTAAAATAACGGTCAAATAGTATGGACGGTGAAAGTTGATAAAACTGTAGACACATTACAGTACACCCATATTTCGCGAGTTATGTTATAGGGGACAAGCCATTAACCGGGCGCAAATCCAGACTCCGTGGTGCTATTGAGAAATATCGAATGCATAAAACCCAGAAACACACTGCCCCACCCGGTATTTAAGCCCTGACCTGCTCAGTAGTCGTAACCACTAGATCAACGAGGCGGTCATAGTTATTTAATTTTTTTTTTATATTCTTTCTGCAACCAGTGGTGTACAGAATATCCTTTGATATTGTCTTATAAATCAAAACCTTTACCTAATAGACTAACATCTATCATGTAGTTTCGTACTCAGATCATAACAAACAAAGTGAGTCATTCTTAAACATAATATTTATAGAGATTTTTTCTTTACACAGGAGTCGTGATGAAGATAATGGCGTGGAAGTGGAGAAGGTGGGGCGAGGCTGGGCCTCCAGTACAAACCTCAGTTCAATCGACCCTCCCAAGAAAGACGCCTTCTCCACGGGTAACTAACCTTATAATATTAACATTTGAATGTTAATAAACCAGTATAATAAGAACATCGATAGAAATGTGATTATTATCTATTTACCATTTTATCAATTGCTCTTATATCTTGGCATTCTTCTTTGGTTCTTTGGCCACGATGATCGTCACAAACAAGACCAAAAATCAAGTCAGTACAGACTCGCAGAAGCGACTGCCATCCGACATTAGCGACCTATTTACTCTCGAGTAACTAGGAAGTAGGTACCTAGTATGTGAATGATAACTTACATCCTATTATCTTTTTCTTCGTATCGGCATGAGCCAATAACCACATGGAATAGGTCGTGATGTACAGATGTGTCAGTCAACAAGATTTATAGCGAGGTTGACCGTCCAGGGTGCGCTGGATGTACTTAAGTATCGTCACTCGTAGGCTACATACTTGCACCCCTATGTACATCCTTTGTATAGGAATTATTGTTTTCCTTTATCTTCGCAATCAGATACCTACTTATATCTAGTAGCTACTCTGAATAAAACATAGGCATACAATCACAAAACATAATGAGACTGACAACGCTGCTGTAGCGTATCTAATGATATTGTGACATTGCTGTTCTATTCATGGTGCATAATTATAAAAGGATGGTACACACATCACCGGAACAGTTATTTGCAGGTAAAACTTAAAACTGGGCTGACCGTGTGATATTAAAGTGTAGGTATGCATATAAAGCACATCTCGTGAAAAGTTATATTTATGATTTAAACGAAAGTAACAAATTATTTATTATAAGCTGGAAGGTTCAGTCAAAAGTGTTTTATTTCGAAAGGAGTCCATAATTAACAATTTAACGTTAAATTTAAGTCTCAAGTTATATGAAGGACGAGCTTATCGCAAAAGTTCATCGCCTCTAACGATTCTATTGTTCAACAATGAGAAGAATTGTATTATTACTCCGCTCCCCTGACAGAACACCACTTTATGAAAGTTTTGAAACACTTAAACATAAATGCCAGCTGCCCTTCTCTTTGGTTCGCTACTATAACAAGAAAACATTACATCTCGAACGTATGCGAACTTGAGCCAAGATCATAATGATACCTGTATGAGTCATACATTGTGGATCCTAATTTAAACGTCTTACGCCCACATACACGCATTTTAATGGTCTCAATCTAATTTAGCCATTTACATTTTATCTGCCATGGGTATTTTTATAAGTAGGTACATATTTTTGCTGTTATTGTCGCCATATCTACAATGGCGCATACTTCCACCTACGGCTTACTTTTAAAATTGTAAGACAATCTAAATATTAAAAAGGGCTTTCATCAGGTTAAAAATGTTTTCTACTGGTCTAAAGAGGTAATGAATCAATTACCTAAGACACGTTTTGCCCGGCGTTTGTGCCATGTTTTTATTTCTGGTATGACATGGCCCCAAAAAGCTGGGTCTGTTAGATTGTAGATCAGAAACTTCGATATGATGTAGCTATACCATGTTTTACGCGAATACATATATTTTATTACATTGTATTCTATTCGTGTAAAGTCGATGACCGGTGAAAAAAGCTTGATAATAAAAACCGCTGAGCAAAAGTCTAACTTGCAATGCAATCTTTCAAAAATGAAAGATTTTTGAATGTCTTTCAAAAGGCGATGAAATGCTGAACCAATTACTAAAACTCATTGTTTTTTGATGTCATATTTGCACCTACTATACATCAAACATGCATTCAGCATATCTTCGCGGTTTTTAAAGACATTCAAACCATTATAAATCTTTGATTTTGCTTAGGTACCTACTTCGTGTAAGTATTAGGTAGGTACCTTAACTTCATAGTTATTAAGCTTTACCTAATGTATCTACTATCTAGTTGTATTTCTCATATTTTGATTTCCAAAAAGTCCTAACACCATTTCATTCTACTAGCCATACTTCTTACTGTCAAGGTTATTTGTAATCCCTCGGTTGTTCAGGGTTCACAAGAACCAGTGCATCGTGGACGTCGACGCCGGACCTGGGGACCAACGAGTCCGAGAGCACGAACGCTGTCACCGTCAGTCTGAAGCTGCCCAAGAGGAAGCTTACAGGACCGCTACCGTCCTTGGATACCGGGCAGAATAATAATGCTGGTATGTATGTTTTACACCTCTTTGTATTATACAATACAATGAAGTAAATCGTGGCTTTGTGGCACCAAATCATAATTCGCCGAAGGACTCAAAGAAAGTCATGCTGGACCCTATAATGCGCATTATTCGGCGAAACTTTTGGAAACGAATATGGACTCCTAAAACTTAGCGCTTGAAATCATCTTCCGTAAACATTTAATTATGTTCTCTAAAAATATACTTTGTCCTAAAACAACACCTATATAAGTAGATAATATAAAGCTTGTAATATATTGTGAAACAAAACTTTTTACATCATTGATCGTTACAAAATCGCACCTAATCCGTGATTCAGGATCTTATTATGCAATGTATTTGTCCCCCCAGACACGGTGACACTGCGACGACCGTCGCCGTCTCCTCCGCCGTCGACCGCGGTGCAGACACAAATTACTATAAGCAAAAACGACTCGCTAGCTGAACGCGTGCGAAAGGTAAACACGAGCGCATACTATTATACCAACGTGTATAGTGTACGTTCACTGCACTAATAAATCCATCCATAATGTAACCTCAATTCTCCCGATTCTATAGAATGTTGTCCCTTCCCCGAATAGCTCATGTGCCAAATTATGTGAGCGTATTTTTACCATGGTTGTAGATTATAAATGTATAGAGCAGGGCTTTAAACGAGATAAAAGTGCATTGGTGCATTTTATATAACGCCAAATGAATCATAACTAAAAAAATGTTAGGCACAATACAAGAAAAAAAATCGAAATTCGATGCTTACCTTATTATTTGTAGCGAATTTTATCCTTATTAAACGCTAAAGCTACTTTAGTGAGTAACGGCCGTAGATAGGTATAAAAATATAACTGACATTCTCAAAGCCAGCTTTCTGGACTTACTTATTTGAATTAGAAAGAAGGTTATTCAAATGTAACATGCTTGAAACATTTGTAAAAAAAAAACGGGAGCTCCCACAACTGATCTTAACCTTGATCAATACAGGATAAATAAAAAGAGCGATATAAATAAAACAGGCACACCAGTCACCACACATGTGTAAATCTCTCAGCAATATTTTTCCTTAATATTCTCATAGTTCAATAAACACATTTTTAAATAATGAAAAGTAACGCTACCTATTGTCTTCACCTTGGATTCATATACGACGTGTGAAGTATAAGTGGGTCAAAGCGATAGAACAGTCTACGCTGATAGCTCTCAACCTGAACAGTTTGCGATGCGTTGCTCGAAATAGACACAAAAGGTCACCATGGAACTTAGTGCTTGGCAATGCGCAAGCTTTATAATTAATTGAGGAAATGACCTATTATCTGTTTTCTCTACTTCAAAATATAGGGTTCTAAATATAGAGTATTACAAAACAGCAAAGGCAAGGCAAGGCAAATGTTTTGTAACAGGCAGGTCCAATAAATCACAGATTTCAAATCGATTGTACAATCGTTTATCAAGACGTAATGTTTATTTTCTGTACGTAAACCGAGAAACTACTGAACGGACTGAAAACATCTCTCTTTCTGAAAAACCTCTAAAAACAAAACACGGTAAAAATATCCACCGTTAATTCTTTACAGATGCAGTTAATCAAATCTCAAAATAGTTTTGAGAAAGAATCAAGTATAGAAAAAGAAAGAGAAAGGCGAAGTTTATCCAAAAGTAAAGAAGTACATCAAGAAGAGAAGCCAGCCAAGCCTAAAGAAGACAGAAGTTCTACAAGAGACGATGTTAATTTTATGATGCAGGTGACAATATTTCAACCATAACTATTGTGATAATAATATGGTTTAATACATTTCCGCTATTATTACATCATAACATAGAATTATGTAATTACTTTCCTAATTAACATTGAATTAAGACATAATAATAAGCAGAATCAATGTGGGACTAATATTTAGTAAGCTTGTTAAGACCAAACTAATTGTATCCAATAATTAAAATAAAAAGATAGAAAACCCTTGGGAAGACCTAGATAAATAACGAAAATATTAATTTCCAGGTGAAGAGTTCTCGCAACAACACATCGGCGAGCTCGAAGCCTCCCGTGCGGGGTGGGCCCTCGCGGGACAAAGAGGAGTCAGATGATGACACTAGCACGGCCGGCACCGTCACTACAGAAAACACACTAGTCGACGTCAACGTTAAGGAGTATCAGGTAAGAGAAGACATCAATCGTACTAGACTTTAAAGTACCTTTCATAAATATTAGCTACTATTATCCCGGTTATACTCACGTCGATATTCGGGAATGCCCGACTAGTTTCGGACTCTAACGGAGCGCTTATTCATGAGCAGGTGACGCGGCGGGGTCGCGAGCCGAAAGTTCTCACTCACGAAAGTTATTATAGTAACTTTTATAAAGTTATGAATGCAGGAACGACGACCAAGCATAGTAACTATTCTCGTGTTGTTTGGCGTCATTTATGGATTAATTATGGAAATGGAACAGACTTGGAGTCCCAATAAAATGTGCGGCAACAAAGATGTAGTTTCGCTTATTAACTTGGTCATCCGATTTCATATAATTAATTTTTAATTAAGATTGTTTTATCTTATCAAGTTTATTTTTACTACTATACAATATATATTTATGTATGTATAAGCACAACAATAAGGGATATTACTTATAGAATTAATATTAGATTTTTATTTACACCCACAACGACGAACTACTGCTATCTGGTAAAAGCCAGAGGAATATATCTTTCGTGACCATTTACCAAAATCGCCATAGATAATGCTACATGCGCAGTGTTTAGTACAAATATACTAACCTGGAGTATTGTTTACGCTGTTAAAACAGGCGTAAACATTACACCCATATCTTACACACCACACATAATTACATAAAAATTTCAAGGTTCTGTAATCGCAATTAATTAAAATTTATGCTTATAGTTTAATAAGCAATTGTATATTTTAGGAGCAGATAGAGAGCTTAAAACATGAGATGGACACGCTGAAGAAACGCTGCGAGAGAGTAGAGAAAGAGAAGAGTGATATACTGTTGCGAAGACTTGCGAACATTGACTCTGTGAACAAGTACAGCTCAGGAAGGTCCTCGGAGGTGCTAAAACTGCAGCAAAAGGTTAACGAACTCACATCGCAGAACGAAGATTTGAAGGACGAGAAGAAACACCTCACGTTGAAGATCAGGGAGATCGAAGGTGAACTGGAGGTAAGCATTGTTTACTTCTGTACCTGCCTAATTGTAATGCGATAACTGGTTCCTTTCTACTTTCTTCTTCTTATAACCAAACTAATCCGTGGTCTCTGCCTACCCCTCAGGGAAACAGGCGTGACTTTATGTATGTATGTACAACCAAACTAATTAAAACGCATAAAGTTTCTTGCCCATCACCAAAAAGGTTCGTACTATCTTTAATACTCGTAGTAGCTATATTTCAGTCAAAATTTCACTAGCATTGATCTTTTTTTCCAGTCTCGACCGTCTGTAGAAGCGCAAACCCGTCAAATAGAACAGCTTCGCGCGAAACTGCTGGCTGCGGAGACTCTGTGCGAGGAGCTGATGGATGAGAACGAGGACATGAAGAAAGAATTGCGAGATCTGGAGGAGGAGATTGAAGAGATGCAGGACAACTTCAGGTATGTACAGCTTGTCATGGAAATGGAAGTCACTTTCATTCAAGTTCGACTGTGGTTTTGTCATTATTTCTACGTAGAAAGATGATATATCTGTCTCTAAAAGAACGGAGAATTTTGTTATTTTGAAATTCTTTAACCTCAAACTGTTAAATATTTAGAAGCATAATATAACAGAAGGTACACGCAGATCGCAATTCAAAACTGTCCCCATTATAATTAATTGATCAGAAAAGCTAGTTAAAGCTTCCCACCCACTCTCACACGTGTAAGACCAACTGGCCTAATTTCAGCAAACCATGTCGAACATGAGTTCGTGTGACGAATATAAGTAAAAGCATAGACCACATGGTAAAAGTAAAAATACTATTCCTGTCTGCTCCGGAAATGTGTTTCTAATATCTTACCAATGCCATTGTATGCCTTTGCCAATACGTGTGGTAATTATGTCACTTTTGATATATCAAAAAAACAAGTTCGTTGGACTATCGTTAATGAGCTGTAGCCAAATAGTTTGTAGTCGCTGCACATGACTGAGTGATTATCTAGTCATATTTTATGAGGTACTTGTACTTCGAACATCGTAAAACCTTATTCAATCTTAGTCAACAGTAGAGAACATACCTATAACATTAATACAATACTTAACTTTGTTTCCAGGGAAGATCAAGCAGATGAATACTCGTCTCTCAGAAGAGAATTGGAGCAGACAATAAAGAATTGTAGAGTTTTATCATTTAAGTTAAAAAAGACTGAACGAAAAGCTGAACAGCTTGAACAGGAGAAAGCGGAGCACGAGAAAAAACTGTTAGAGGTAATAATAACCATCCTAATGATAAGTAATAATGAAGGAGAAAGCAAGACTGTACCTATTTCCCATGACATAGAGATCTCTCGCGCTATTTCTAGAGAAGAAATGATTTTACACAAATCACATAGTACCATTTTCTAGAATTTGTTTAAACTTATCATCTGGCTCCAACACTTCAAAGTTTTTTTTCGTTATCTACTTATTGTGTCTCAGATTCTTGTCTGGTACTATGTATCTTCAATAAACGTACCTATCTCTATTTGTTGGCTTGTATTACTAGCATCAATGTTTATCAGAATAATGTCATCAAATTTGTATGACAAATATTTCAGTAATTAATATTCTATCTCTACACCTAGCAACCGCTATGTATTGCTCACCAACTAAGAATATTGTTAACTTCTAAATTGTTAAAAATATTGTTTACAGATAGTCGGTGGCCAAGAGGGTCTCAAACGGGAGAACCGTATCAAAGAGCTGGAACAAGATGTGGCGCGGTCTACTGAGGTAGCGCTAAGACTGCAACGAGAGCTGGCCGATGCTAACACCAAGCTAGCATCAGCATCAGGCGCCCAGCCAGCTAATCAAAAGAAAAACCAACTTACTGATGTGGTCAGTACACTGTATCACTATAACCAATTTTACGTGATTACGCATTAAACATACATAATACACATGCATGTTTGTCAAAATTATCCAATTTTTATATAAAGATCTGGAATCTCTAATCGTTTGAATGATTTTTATAAAACTTCAAAATCAATTGGGCCAAAATAAAACTGTTTTGATGCAAAAGATTCAAATCACCCAATACTATTTTTTATCGTCTACCAGCTGGTACCTTTTCTGGTTTTTCTACAAACCAACTTGTTGACATGTTCAGAAAGTTTCGCGATCGTCGCTGACCCGCGGCGGCAGCCAGGAGGACCCGGCGCAGTTGCTTCGAGACCTTCAGGACTCGCTGGAGCGCGAGGCTGACCTCCGAGAACAATTGCGTAACGCTGAAGAGGAGGTACCTTTGCTAATCAATGTTTACTCAACATTTCAAAATATTACACGCCGGCCTTTGTTCTTGCGATTCGTACATCAATAAAACGTAGGTAGTATAAGTTAGCCTTTCAAATTGAATCTGTTTGTTTGTGCAATCACATTAGGTACACCGCAAATAACTCGGTAATCTCTGCACATGGCAGCTTCAACAAATGTGCCTATGCTTTGCCCGTGTTTACAGCCGAGCTTGGAATGCAGTAAACACATGCATAAATAGTTAGTTTTGCGATAACTCATCTCTTGTTAACAGTTAAATGCCATTACAACCACTTATTTCTCCGATCATTTAGTTCCACTAGAAAAACAACGCGTTCATTAGGGCATTAGCTCTCGTTCAACGAATGCCAGCTGGCGCGTTGCCAACACATGTCTGACTCAACACCGCGACACTTATATGTATTATTGTGTACCACATTGTTATTCTCTAATCTTTATAAGCAAAATGTTGCTTTATTACAAGTATCTAAAAAATGAAGGAATGTTATGTTCAAACAGGCTAGTCGGTATCGACACCGCTCCGAAGGCAGAAGGATACGTCCACAACTAATTCCGCAGTCTCCTCGCTCAGATCCAATTTCGCCTCCAACACCAGTTATCGATAGCGAAAAGCTAGAGCCAAAAACAATTCAAAGAATACTTGAAATGCAACTAGCTTTAGAGAAAAGTTTATCGTGTCTAGATAGTAGTCCATCATCTATTGGTGTTAATCAAATCACACAGTCTCCTCAAGATCATATTGCTAGTTATTCTGAAGGTTGTCAAACTGACACTGTTTTAGTGCATGATGTGATGACTGATACTAGAAAGATAACTCTTGACTCTATCGTACAAAGTACTATAGATATTTTAGAAATGTATACCCAAACAGAGGTAGCATTTATGAAAAATAAATATATGCAAACCGAATTTATGGGAATTAACAATTTTGTTCAAACTGAAAGACAGAAACTAAGAAATGCTAGTGTGCAGACAGCAGCTAAACTTTACAGTGATAAAAGTCTACAGGCTGTTAATAATTATAAAGAGTATGTCGACGCTAGCACAGAAACTCTTATCAATAATGACGAAGATGAAATACTTGAAAAATATCTAGAAATGGATACAATTAAAGTCATTGGATCCTTTAGTAAAGATAAATCTGAAAGTCCTCCTCTGACTCCAGACAAAACACCTGAACCCCGATCCTCCTACAATTCGCCCTTCATATCATTGTTCAGTCCGTTTGCTGTAAGAATTCCAAATATAGGTACTTATTATGAATTTGTCCATTTTAAATGTTGTTTTCTCCATCCTGTATTTTGTCCATAACAGAATATTGAACAGTTTTGGTTTTTACAGTAATGTAGATTAGTTATTCAATAATTATAACTAACGACTATTTACAGGCAAATAACTTACGTAAAACTGCGTCACGCGTCGAGGACGACAATGAGTCCTTGCTTCTACAGCTGAAGAAAATGGCTACCAAAGCCAGAAGTACGTCAAACTACTTATATTGTGGAAAATCAAATGTGTTTTTCTAACTCAACACCCATTCCAAAAACCACCGCACACCAGACTCCGGTTGTGACTCATCATTTTCATTGTGTACTATACTTGCATAACCATAATATACATAACATATAACCTTTGTTCCTTGATGTTTACTAATACGCTTGCTAGTGAATTAAATTACACGGCGTATCGATGGTAGCCATTTTCTCCAGTCAGAAATAGACCTTGTTGAATCTTTTACAATGTTTGGGTTAATAACTTCATCCACTACATTGTTAAACCAACGTCCGTATCCGGAAACTTTGACTCAGTTCCATTAAATTGTACTAATTTTTCATCAAAGTTCCTTTGCATAATATACTAAAAAAGATTTACAAAGCTTTATATTTTGAATCAAATCATCCATCCATTTTTAAATAACACAGAAGTAATTATTTGTAGGTCGTAAGCTGTCGCCAACTCCTCCGTCAAATAAACTTAGTATTGATATTAATGAAAAAGACGGCAAAACAGATGAAGATGATCCAGCTGAACTACGACTTTTACTTGAACTTAATGAACAGGTGCCTAAACGAATCTATTTAAAACAGATTACACATCATACAAGAAAAAATTATGACATACATTAACATTTATAGGAAGCGGCAGTTTTGCGGCGAAAAGTTGAACAAATGGAACAAGACAAGGATTCTTTGAAGAAACAAGTCAAAGAACTTACCGATAAAATTGCTAACCAGCCCAAAACTAATTCAACAGTAACGCTTCGTCGAACTACTAACACCAAGAGTAATAATTTAGCAGAAGAAAAAGTTAAAGTAAGTAAACAATAGTATATTATTTTGATCATAACATACTTTATTAATACACTATCTAAAATACAATATTTTTTGTAGGTATTAGAAGATGAGATAGATGAACTACGAAAAAAAGTTATTGAGAAAGAAAGGGACTGCGAACGGTTACACGCTGAACTCAGTCTAGCACAAAAGAAGCCCAAAGCTTCTCTTATTAAGAGCAAGTAAGTATAGTTCACAGTTATCTATTAACTAATCCTTATTTGTCCCAAGGTTTAGACGTCAAAAAGTAGGAATTTGACTTTTTCACTGCTATAAGCATAAAGCCTAATGATCTGTCGGCAAATAATATTAAGGACCAACAAAAATAATAAATTCCAGATCGCTCGACGGTGATCAACAAAATGTCGATCTAAAGAGGCAACTCCAAGTAATAGAACAAGAAGCTAATGTTCTTCGCACTAAGACACAGAGTTTAGAAGCTGACAACGAAAAGCTACAGGCAGAAAACAAAAAATTACAGGTACATCATCACAATACGGTCATTTTTATCTTCATACAATCACAAGGATACTATTAGTTATAGGTCTAAATATTATTTTATGAATAATGGGATATTTTTGTTTTGCAGTTATTGAAACACGCCAAGTCATTGAAATCCGATAAATCTATTGAGCAAAGCACAAATAAAATTAACCAGTTAGAAAGTGAATTAAAAGAAGCAATGTCTAAACTCAAAGATTTAGAGAACAATAAAGATGATAAGACCGAAAAGAAAGTTAGATTTGGCGGTGAAATCAATAATAAAAAAGATGCTGATGCTTTAAAAACTAAACAGGAAGAACTAGATAAATTAAAAGTCAATTTCAATAAGGTATTTGTATAACATAATCACAAAGCTGTGTTTTCGGGTTATGAATTTATTAAATCTAATGATATTTTTTATACTAGCTGGAGAAAGAAAAAGCCCAACTGCAAGTAGCTTTAAAATCATTAAAAGAAGATGCTATCAAATCGTTCAAACCAAGAATTCCTAAGAAACCAACAGATTTAACAACGAAACTTCAAATGAAAAGAATGGTCGAAGAACTGGAAAATGAAATTGGTAAAACTATTTTACACCGTAACGTTAACTTATAGTATATTATACCTACGGTTAAATTGTCATATAATTGTACTATGTTTGCAGGTGAAATGTATGTAATAATGAAAAACGCCGGACTCTCTGGAACAGAAATTAACACTAGAACACAAATGGAAAAAGATATAGAAGATATTAGATCAAAATTATCCAAAAATGATTCTGAGTTCAAAAATGAGAAAAATCGATTGCAAACTGAAATAGCTAAATTAAAGGATCTTAATACTAAACTAGAAACAGATAAAACTGATATCAATAACAAATTAAAACTACTAGAAAAAGATAATAACAGTATATCTAGTCAATTCAAAACTCTGCAAGAAGACAAGAAAAATCTCGAGACTCAAATTAGTAAACTAAATACTGACATAAGTATGTACACAGCCTTTATTTCTTTTGCTTAACCACAGGTATATTTAATAAAGTACGAATCAATCTGATAACCTGTTATACAATAACGTGTTACACATTTTTTGCAGAGAATTCCACTTCGCTGCAGACAACTATGTCTGACTGTATGAAGAAAATAGAGGAACTTAAGCAGGAGATGGATGTTAAAGATAGGGAAATTGATAAGTTAAAAAAACAAGTAGAAATTGTAAATAAATTAGAACAAGATAAACATAAATTGCTCAAAGAGGTAAGCAAACATACAAGATGCAATTGCATTAGCAAATTTAGAATTAATATATTAAATACTTATATGGCATTATTTTAGATTGGAGATAAGGCTAAAAAGATAGGTGAGTTAGAAAAGAAATTGAAAGAGGCCGAAGACAAATGCAAGCGAGTAGAAAAGCAGTTAGCCTTACGTAAAGACAAAATTACTAAATTAGAAAAAGAGGTAAACAAATACTTTTACTTATCCATTATTAATCTGAGTAATGTATTACGTGATGTACATTTAGTAATGTTGATGTTCAATTAATAATAGCTCTCGCAAGAAAAGGAACAAGCCGAAGTATTAGCCAACAGTCATCGACGTATATCAGTAGATTTCACTAGCGAGAAAGATCAAATGCAAACCCAACTTATTAAAACTGAAAGCAAACTTATAACACTAGAAACAGATCTGAGGGAAATGAAAGCCGATTACGAGAGTAAAATTACTAACTTGGAATCAACGATAGCGGCTAAAGATATTCATATTAAACAACTGGTATTTTAATAAACATTTTGGTTGGCCCGCACCAACGCATGTTCCCTAGACGTTTCTACCCTTTGAGTGCGCGAAATTTCGAAAAAAAGGCTTCTTTTGTTTTATTTACCCACGACGGAACAATTTAGATGCGCATGAATTTCCCCCGGTGCCTCGTAGTTATTCCTATGAAATATTTAGTATCGATTTAAAAACTTAGTACTTAGATAGTGAAATTGGCAGTTAAAAACAAAATATCTTACATCTTTTATGTACGGTTGTAGGAAGATGCTTTACGAGATACGTCAAATCAGAAATACGACGAAGCTATCTCATCCGTCGAAATGGCACAAATGCAAGACAAATTAGAAAGAACAATAAAAGAGCTTGAAGAAAAACAAAAAGAATTGACAGATGCTAAACAAGATGTTGATAAGACTGAGAAAGAGCTATCGACTGTTACATCAGAAATTTCCCAATTGAAATCAAGCATATCAAAGTTGGAGATTGATAAAAAGGAACTAGAGAACAAATTGCAAACCGAAAAGAAAGAATCTAGTTATTGGGAAAGCAAAGCATCAGAATTGGAAACAGATCTACAGGTAACCACAATGATCAAATCAAAATTAATTTCCAGAGGACGCCTTCAGCTAAGCTTATAATTTTTTTTATTATACAAATGGAATCTTTGTTTCAAATAGCAACATTTTTATATGCGTGTGAGGTATATGTCTGTAAATGTTATTTTTAGGCCGAACGCAAGAAACTAGAACGCATGCGAACAGCTCACGACAGAGACACCAAGAACAAAGAAGCCGAACTAGCTACTCTAAAGGGTAAACTAAAGCTTCTTGAGCAATCATCAGGAGCAGGCATAAAGAAGATTACTGATCTCAAACAGGAGTATGAAGAAACTATCAAAAGTTAGTATATTCTTCAATGTTTTGACAATATTATAAAGTTTTCACATGGATCTATAAAATAATTTAATTTTTTTAGAATTAGAGCACTCTCTTGCTGTGGAAAAGGCAGAATATGAAGAGTTGACGGGTAAATACGAAATATTAGAGGAGGAACATGTAGTAACAAAAGCGAGGCTTACAGTAGAAAAGGAGCAAGCACAGGGGTAATACAACACTTTCTCTGCAACTGGCATCATAATATTCAAATTGTCTATACTATTACAATATTACTTTTCTCTTATTTTCAGTGAACTAATACACGTCCAGAAAGAGCTAAGTGCAGCATTAGCAGAAATAAAAACACTCCAAGACAACTATGACACGCAGTCCTCGGCGTGGACCAAAGAAAAGACTGAACTACAGGTTAAATTTCTTACATCCCAAAAATGTTGAACTTTAAGTCTACTAACTTAAAGTATTTCGAATATTTTTGTGCACACAGAGCTCAATATCGTCTCTACAAGACCGACTATGCGGCGGCGGATGGGAAGTGGAACGAGCGCGACTTAACGCCAAGCTTGAACAGCGAGAGCGAGAACTGCGCACTGCAAACGATCAACGCGACGTTCTCCAGCATCACCACGACTTAACGAAAAAAGAAGTAAGTCGCTAACAATAAAGAGAATATGTTTAAATCCAGAATCAAGCGCCAAGATTTTTCATTTATTTTCATTTGTTGTAATTGTAGACTTTTTGATTTTAAAAGTACGGTCATATATGGAAATAAGTAGAAAGGCACCAACATTTTTTTTTAATTATTTAGCTGGAGGAAGCTAGAAAGAAATATGAAGACTACGAAAGAGTATCCAAAGTTCAGAGGACGCTGACCACTGAAAACGCAGAACTAGAACGAGAATTGTCTTCTATGAATACAAGACTTGAACAAGCGGACGTGGCGAGGAAGAATGAACTCGCAGAAATGAAGCTGAGATACGAAGGACAAATGAGCTCCATGAGAGATGAACTTAAATCATTACACAACCAGGTAAAGCATATTGCAAACAAAATCCGAAATTAAGGTAAAGGTTAATTTATAAGAGACCCTAATGTACTAATATCTTCTGAATTTAATTTTAAGGTATCGAGGTTCAGGCGAGAGAGAGACAACTACAAGCAAATGTTGGATGCTGCTCAAAAGACAATGGCAGAAATCAAAAATGGAGACAAAAATGCCAGAACACCCAGACACTCAATATCTAGCACTGATGAAGTAAGTTTTAACTAAAACTAGTCATTTTCTCTAGATGTTATAATGTTTGACTAGCCTGGACCGTTTATTTCTAGACTATACATCAAATACCTAACACTTTTAATTCTAGAAATAATCTTGGGATTTTTACTTTTCAAATAGAATAGCATTTAGCAAGCCAAAGAAATATTAGTCTGACTTTCCGTACATAAACAGGAATGTTGAACAATCAACGACTATTTTACAGGAGGAGTATCGTAACAAAGTGGCGACCCTGGAGCAGCAGACAGCGTGCCTAGAGGACGAGCTGTGTGAAGCGCGCCTACTGGCATCCAAGCTCAACACAGAACTAGTCAGCGAACGCTCTGCTGCGGAAGTACGATTCTCCGAAATGCAGTCTAGACTTAACGAGGTATAGTACTTCAACTTTTCGAACTGAACCCCACAATTTTGAAGATTGTAGTCATCATCATATTGAGATATGTAGGTTCGCAAATCATTTTTAATTGACCATTTCAACAGTATGAAGAAGAACGGTTGCTAACGTCTGGAAGAGCGCGAGTTGCTGGATTGGCGAGTCGAATGGAACTTGCTTGGCACAAGGAACGTGACGAGCAGCAGCGGCTACTGCAGGAAACCTCTACACTCGCTAGGGACCTCCGACAGACGCTCTTTGAGGTACTTAAACATTCCGTTTCCTATAGTACATTTAGACGTACTAAAAAACCGTCATTCAATTTCGAAAGATTCAATTGTGGTGGGTAGGCTTTTAAACTAAGCATATAAACACATAATATCCACTTTTCAAGAATGGTAAAATTTCACATGCTATGCATTATAATTCACAGATCGAACGAGAAAGAGAAAAGGAGAGATTAGACATGAAGAGAAGAATAGACCAACTAAAGAGGACCACCGAGGAGGAGACAGAAGAAGCTAAGAAGAAGGTAGTTATAATTTATTTAACTGGTAACGACAAATTGAAAAAGTTTTAAATGCTAGTTTATATTTAAATGTGATATATTTTTTTCAGGTCACTGAACTACAGTGTGATTTGTTGGAGTTAAGAGACGCACATGCCAAGTTGCGCACGGCGAATGAAAAGCTACGTCGCGACAAAGACAGACACGATAGGGATCGCGACCAAAACAAACTTCTTGTTGGCTCGCTGAAACGTGCACAACAGGTAAATATGGTTGTAAACACATCATTAGAAAGCATCTTAATGTGAAACATTGGAAGCCTATTTAATAAAATACATACACAATATTTATAAAAAAGCAATAGTTTTTGTGTGTGCACTATTTATTCCATATCTAAAATGCTGATCATATTTTAGGAGGACGATAGAATAATAACACAGCTTCTAGAAACTATAGACGACCTAATGAAGCAGAGCCCAGACTTGTTCCGTAATGAAACGCCCGTCAAACCTGAGAAGAACTTGGTGACGCCCACGCCCCCACGAAGGAACAGGGTATGATATTATTAGTTATGTTTCGATTATAAATTACGTGAAAAACATAATACAATTTTAATTTGCTGTACCTAACTGTGTTATGTATATTTTAAGTGTGTTTTATATATTATTTGCTAAATACCAATACATACATTTCTTTTACTAATATTATTTTTCCATGTCTAATTAATGTTTATATGCTAACGTATTGTGTGTTTAGTCGTCCAAGTCTAGGTCACGCTCGGCCACACCCGAGAGCGGGACGACAGGCGCCGAGGCAGCGTCCACTGCAGCGCGCCTGCGCCGCCTCACGGACGAGCTGCGAGCCTCCCGCATCGCTGAGCGACAAAGACGACACCAGGCTACTGCCAGAAGGTTGGTACTTTCAAAAAGATATCACGTTCTACTTTATATACCTACGGTCTGCCCAGTCGACGAGCAGAATATGTGTACTTTCATATTCCAGTCCCAATCTATGTTATACTCCTTGCTATTAACTCAGTATTGAGTATGATTCGCTCATGTACCCAGAGCGATGTCAACGGAGCCTCGGGACACGTTATCAGTCTCGCCAGCTACGCGCACGCCCTCTCGCGCACCATCACTCAAGAAACGCTCTATATCACTCGAACAAACCACTAAGGACCAGGTTCGTATTCAATACACGATTAAATAATCTATTTAAATAATTCTCGTAACGTAAGACCACAGTTATACAATGTGTATTATGGTAAACAGAGCCTAATATGGAAATCGGTGGACGAGAGCAGCGTGTCATCGATGCAGTCGCTGGACGGAGATGCAGATAACCGTCTGTTTACGATGCAACGTGACGCTAGCCTCGACAGGTATTCATATTTTATAGAATTAGAACTCTGTGGCTAGGTACTTTCAAATACCCCAATGCGTTTAATTTCAGCTTGCCCATACACAATTATATTAACCGCCATGCGTGGGGCTAAATAGTAAATTGTACTTTTTATTTTGTCCAGTAAAGGGAAAATATTTTTCTGAAAAAAACACTTTAAAGTCATCTTCTATTGCAGTCGATTATCCGGTGGATCAGTCCAAAGCGAGGTGCTTCCCTCAGAGAAGAAGAAAAAGAAAAGCATATTCGGCAAATTAAAAAAACTAACCAAATCCCGGTCTATTGACGACCAAGTGGACAGCACGGAACACGTGGAGTTCAGACCTATTGGTACCGTTTCACAGGTAAGCTAATTAAGCTCTTATGATTATTAGAATAAGAATGACAATAGACTATGTTGTTATCATGATTAGATTGTTACGTCAGCTGACCATGCTCATAAGCCCCAAACTATACTAATATATCATAATAAACCATTAACAGGGTTCGGACTCGGATATGAGCGCGGCTGGAAGTAAACGAGATCTGCGCGGTCGTCTGTCAGACATGTTCAGCAGGAGAGGACAAATATCTCGCGCTAACAGGTATGTAAACTTTTAACAACACTAGGATGACTAGCACTTTTCACGTCTATAAGTCTATACCAACTATATTAGACGCAATACGTCAAATTTTCATCACCCATTATAGTCATCTATAACTTCTACAATAAAGGATGCATAGCTTTGCATCTCATTCTCTACAATTCTCGGTGACACATAAATTCGACTCATAGTTACCAAATAGTGTATTTGAAAAGCACCTTACTTCCAGCAAAGAGCTGAGTCCGGAGCGTCCGGCGAGTGCGATGGGCAACATGGTGAGCGCGGCATCGCGGCCGCCGCTGAGGAACGCCAGCAGCACTACACTGACACGGGCATCGCCCGCTAAACCGGTACTTACTCCGATAAACCATGTTTTGAAACCATTGCGTAAATGCTTCCGATTGCGGTTTGCATATTTTTAAAGGGTTTTATGAAAAAAAAAATTGTTCGATATTTAATATAAAATGACGATTTACTAAAAAAAAAACAACAACTGAACACTCGTTAAGAGCAACGTATTTACCGATTGTTTTATGTTTGCACCCCTCAGAATGAAGTACCAAGACCAGCGAGCGCAACGCCTGCGGCGAAGAGGAAAGGGAAATAACTGATACTATAAAGATTTCGCTTCATTATAGTGTATTTATCCATTTTCCTATGATTTTTCCACATAGCTTGTAATATCACAATACATATCAATAAAATAAATTATTCTGTATAACTATCGATACAACACTATTACACCACCAATCTATCAGCATGGATCATTGAGTACTGTCAGAAGCATAAGATAAGTTCAACCAGGTTATCGATAGTTATGCAAGTGATTTCCGCCGTCACGGTATAATAACGCGAACCGTGACGAGACCTTAATTCCTAACGTCCCTAGTTCCCTGGTAAGCATCACGACAGTCGCTTCCTGACGCGTGTTACTTGACGTCAAGAATTCGATTAGCAGTGCTAATGTTTTAGTTATGTACTTTGTAACTTTATAATAAAGCTGTTGAATCAAAACATACGCTTTGTAATTTCGACCTCAATAAAAAGCGAAATTAAAATATCGTATTTAACTAAACTTCTATTCAATTTCAATCATTTTTACATTTGACATGAATGAAAATAATATGCATTCTTACAAAAACGAAACAACAAAATAGACCAAAATAAAATAGAACCTCGTGCTGTTGGTCGCAATGTGGGAGAATAAATGCGAAGTACAGAAGTGTCAGGGCAGCTAGCTTTGGTCCATGAGATTGGAGTCCACGCCCGAGCCGCCCGTGGAGTCCTTGAGGATCGACTCGAAGATGGGCTGCAGGTCGGGGAACGACTTGATTTGGGTCACGAAGTCCATCAAATGAGGATTCTTTTCTGTAAAAAGTAAACATTCCATGAGTCCAAATCTGCTAATACTTCGGTAAAAATATTTGTATAATAACATTTCTAATAGGTGATCAGTTACTTTATATCTTTAGTTGTTCTCAGAGTACTTACAATTATTTATAACAGACAAAGTTTCATCAACATTACTGCATCACTACCAAAGAGTTTCCATAGTAACAATAGTTTACCTGCTTCCGGTATTTGTAGCAGTGCAGCGGCGGCTCTGAGCGCAGATCTCTTCAGTTCATCTTGTTTCTCGTACTCTTGTTTCACTGAGTTGGCCTTCACCTTCATCGTGCACGTAGCTCTGAGTGGCTCCACTAAACTTTCTAACCCTAAACAAAAAACAAAAATTATTGTAATCAATTGGCAATACTCATTTGCGGTCTTAAATTGAATTGTGGTAAGGCTCATTAAGCCAAAATGTGGGTGTAGGTCTTCTTCTTATCTTTTGGTTGATGAACAACCTGGCGAGTTTAAACCGCCTTGCTGTAGACCTCTAACATGGATTTACACACCGTTGAAAAATCTCTCAGGTGTACCGGTTTCCTTACAATGTTTTCCTTCACCGTTTTTAGCAACTGATAACTAATTTATAATACGCACATGAATTCGGAAAGACATTAGAGCGTGCTGGGATTTTAATTTGCGAAATTTGACTTGGCAGTCCAATGGTTATGGTTCAGTGTCATCATGGGTGTAGGTAATAGGTGCTATTCACCTAAGGACGCGGCGTGACGTGATGTATGTAGTAGTACTTACTCTGCAGCACGACCGTGGGGCACAGCTGCGCGAGCCGCGCGCACATGAGGTAGGTGAGCATCTTGATGTCGTAGTGGTCGCGCAGCCCGTCCTCCACGTGCCGCAGGAACTCGAACACGTCCAGGCGGTCGAGGCACGTGCCCAGCAGCGTGTACATGCACTCGAACGCCGCCTTCCGTAGGTCCAGCCCGTCGTCCACCGAATGCTTGAAGGGACCCATTTCTACCTCGCGGATTAACTCTTTCTGTAAATAATAAACACATTATTTTTAAGGATCGTAAATGCCAAAAAAAATATTTTACCAATTTTATTTAAATAAATAATCTATTAATTCTATATATTATAAAAAAGTTAGTTTCGTTACGTCCGTGCTCGACCAATATAAATATATAAAGAATGGAGGTATTCTAATAGTGGATCGTTCTTGATATCGGTATATAGATATAGATCACCTTGACTTTGGTCTCGCTGTAGATGGTGGGCAGCACGTGCGGCAGCAGGTCGCGGATGAGCGAGGGCTTGTTGTGCGCGGCGGAGTTGAAGGCCACGAGGGCCACGCGCCGCACGCCCAGCTCGGGGTCGCGCAGCGGCAGCAGCAGCTCCGACATGCAGCCGCGCAGCAGCGGGTCGATGGCTTGCGGCTGGAAGGACACCCGCTATTTAACAACTCTCCTACTATTATTAAAGCTATATTTTATTTTATATAGCGTTTATGTTACTATAATTATAAAATCTGCAAAAAGAGAAATTTAAAAGATAACTACAAAATAACACGACGTTAATTGCGCAAGTTTTTTGTAATGGTGACACAAACATCCGAGTCAATATTTGCTGAATCTGAATCTGAGTTAAATTAGTAGCTACAAACCACACAAAAAACATATCAGAAAACTTAAAAAATCACTGATATAAATTATTACAATTTAAAAAAAATCTATGTTACACTAACCTGATCTGATATAGTGAATTTAACAGCAGTGACAGCAGTTGTCCTTGTGAGAGGCTCGGGAGATTTGAGGAATTCTTTCAGATGTGGGAGTAAGTCTTGTGGCTCAAGTAAACATAGCTTCCCTAAGCATTCGGCGACTACATTACGAGATCCTTCCTCCGCACACTGGCAGTGTTTTGATAGTTGCACCCATATTTCTGGTATGAATGGCCTTAAAGCTTCTACACCCTCAGGGGTGCATGATTCACATGAGATTATCTGTGAATAAATATATTATTAGGCTTATTTCAAACAACTACTGGGTTATGGATTCGTGTGGCCATTAGGTGGCAGGAAACGAAGATGCATTAAAGGCAATCTTTCAAGTAGTAAACTAAATGAATTAAATCAATTTTTATTTGAACATTACTCAAAAACAGTTCATAAATCTTACCTCTCGTAGCGAGTGTAGCAATAGGTATTGTCGTTTGGGTTGCGCTTCGATCTCCCCGAGTATGAATGGCAGGAACTCGGGGAGGTTGCCCACGGCGACGGAACCGAGGGCGTAACTAGCTGCCGATTTCACTTCCTCCGATGACGGTGTGAACGACCCCAGAAGTACTTCTTTCAAGTTTGGAATAGAGCTTAAGTCTCTGCAAGTAAACAAATTAAACATTAATCTAGACAGGAGATTAAAATGGTTGAGTTCTATTGATTTTCTTATGAATACGTCACAATTTGTTGCATTAAAATATAGGCCTGTAGTATTATCCGTGTAGCTAATCGAAAGTTAAGCAGTAAGGACTCAATAGCCAATATCAAAACTCCAAGATGGGACCAATTTATGACCTGATTAAAATAAAAAATACAGAAAAACTGTATGAATGGGCACAGAAGATAATATTATGTATATTATGTAGGGTGGTACTCACAGATGTCGTCCGATCTCGGCGAGCGCGAGCAGCGCGAACATGTGGTGCGCGTCGGAGGCGGGCTGCGCCGCGTCGCGCAGGAAGCCGCGCACCACCTCCAGCGCGTCCGAGCCGCCCTCCACCACCACCGCCGCCACGCATTTCGCCAGGGAGTGGAATGCCTATAATCATCATAAATACAGTAGGTAAATCAACTACTGACGCTGCGATCTCAGTTAGGAAGTTAGTAAATTCTTCTGAACTAAAGTACGTGTTAGGTATCTTTCTAGACATTTCCGGTGCCTTCGATAATGCATGGTGGCCAATGCTACTACTCAAGTTAAGGGTGCGTGGGTGTTACAACAACATCTATAGTATTATTTACTCGTACTTTTCACATGGATCAGCTAAACTAAAACTTGGCCATCATTCGCTGTCGAAGGAACTGACAATGGGATGTCCTCAGGGATCAGTTCTAGGTCCATATTTATGGAATATAGGATTTGATGACTTTCTCGCGATACCACTTCCTTGCGGCTGTTCACTTACAGGCTATGCGGACGATGGCCTTCTGCTCATACAATCTAATACAAGAGCCGGACTTGAAAATCTAGCCGATACGTGTTTACGATTAGTTTCTCAATGGGGTGAGCGGAATCGTCTTAATTTTGCTCCACATAAAACCTTTCAATTACTTTTAAAAGGAAATCTCAAATCGTCACCCTCTATTAAGTTTAATAACGTAACTATTAAAAAAAGGGAATCCGTGTGTTATCTTGGTCTTGTGCTAGAGAGAAATTTTACTTTTATCGAACATATTAAAACCGTCGGTGAAAAAGCAAAAAAGAACTTTTATGCCTTAACACGAATATCAACGTCAACTTGGGGTCTCTCGTTTAACACTCTAAAAACCATCTACGGGGCAACTTACTTAGGATGCATATGCTACGGTTCACCAGTTTGGGCTGATAGAGCCACAATAGGCGCGGCGCGGCGTAAGTTGCTTCAAAGTCAACGGTTAGCGTTGATATTCTTATGTAAAGCCTATCGGACGGTCAGTACTGAAGCTCTGCCGGTACTAGCGGGCATGCTACCTGTCGATCTCGAAATACAAAGACGTGCCGCGATGTACTTCTCCACTCGAGAGGGTATGAACACCGAATTTCTAACACAACGGGACCGCATTAAAATTATCAGGTTATTTAAATCCCAAATCGAGGTGTATAACGAGCTATTGGACGAATGGCAATCTAGGTGGGATACATCTATCAAGGGCCGCCACCTTTACCAGTATTTTCCATCCGTTCGTGAGCGCCTGGAAAAGACTTGGTTGGAGGTGGATCATTGCGTGGCTCAGTTCTTGACGGGTCATGGTAACTTTAAGGGTAAGCTCTTCTCTTTCAAGCTTGTTGCTTCACCTCTGTGCCACTGCTCAACGCCAGATTGTGAATACGAGCAAACAGCACATCATATCCTGTGGGAGTGTGGTCTATGGCAGAATGAACGTAATACCTTGTTAGACAGCATATATGTTACATCCGGTGTAATTTATTATGAGGACCTTGTTGCGACCAGATCAAATTTCCGTGCTTTCAGACGTTTTTGCCATACCTACTATTGGAATCAAAATAACAATTAGGACCCAGTAGTTTTTAACTTTTATACCCGTGGTGCTTAGCGACTGGGCTTATCTCAGTTGTGGATCCCATATTTATTATGCTTTTGGCATATTAATCTTTGTGTCTCCCGCTTGCTATGGAGGGAAGTCGGACTAAATTTATATTCCTACTCCTCCTATATATTCTTTTATGATTAATTTCGTTGCGGGTTCCAAGACAGTCGAGTCATTTCTCTGGGACGCCTCGAGCTTCATTGCCTCGATGGTTCTCAACGGTTATCATTGTAGATCCTGGCTTACAGGAGTTGCAATGATGGGCATGAGTGGTGGGCTTGTCCCAAAAAAAAAAAAAAAAAAATCATCATAAAGTTATTTCCAACTCCGAGTAGAAAATGTCACCGTGTCTTTTCCACGATAAAAATCTATGCGTTAATCCGAATTATAAAATCTGTATGCCAAATTTCATCTAATCACAAAACAAAACATCCAAGTCCTGAAATATATAAACTTTTTATCATTATAACCAACGATATAACTACTAGGTACACGTGGACAGAAACCGTGAAGGATAGAGCGGTTTCAATAAAGGTGTTTATGTTAGTGGAATATAAACAACAGAAACTGAGCTTAAAGAGCAATTTAATCTTAGTAATACCTGTTTGATGTGGTGTGCCGAGGCGTTGTGCTCGTGCAGGCGATGGACAGGCGCCACCAGCAGCGCCAACAACTCGCGGCGAGAACACCCGGCCACGTCGGCTGCTACCAGGGCGCTGAGTACACCCAGCATCGCTTTCAATGCACCACCTGTATAACAATTTAGTTTTTATCATCATGTAGGTAATTTTTTGCTACTACATTGGTCTGAGCATGAGGACAACGGTTCTGCGTCATGTCGGGGAGTCCAGATTTGTACGCACGTTCCGTCTGCGCACAGTGCAGGTCCGCCTCGCACACCAGCGCCGGGACTTCCATCACCAGCAGCGCACGTACCTTGCAGCAGCGGCGACTTGGCGAGCGCGAGTATGTTGGGCGTGAGCGCGTGGCGCGCCTCGGGCGTGAGCGCGGCGGGGCAGCGCAGGCACGCGCCGCGCACCAGCGTCAGCGCCGTCTGCGCACAGTGCAGGTCCGCCTCGCACACCAGCGCCGGGACTTCCATCACCAGCAGCGCACGTACCTTGCAGCAGCGGCGACTTGGCGAGCGCGAGTATGTTGGGCGTGAGCGCGTGGCGCGCCTCGGGCGTGAGCGCGGCGGGGCAGCGCAGGCACGCGCCGCGCACCAGCGTCAGCGCCGTCTGCGCACAGTGCAGGTCCGCCTCGCACACCAGCGCCGGGACTTCCATCACCAGCAGCGCACGTACCTTGCAGCAGCGGCGACTTGGCGAGCGCGAGTATGTTGGGCGTGAGCGCGTGGCGCGCCTCGGGCGTGAGCGCGGCGGGGCAGCGCAGGCACGCGCCGCGCACCAGCGTCAGCGCCGTCTGCGCACAGTGCAGGTCCGCCTCGCACACCAGCGCCGGGACTTCCATCACCAGCAGCGCACGTACCTTGCAGCAGCGGCGACTTGGCGAGCGCGAGTATGTTGGGCGTGAGCGCGTGGCGCGCCTCGGGCGTGAGCGCGGCGGGGCAGCGCAGGCACGCGCCGCGCACCAGCGTCAGCGCCGTCTGCGCACAGTGCAGGTCCGCCTCGCACACCAGCGCCGGGACTTCCATCACCAGCAGCGCACGTACCTTGCAGCAGCGGCGACTTGGCGAGCGCGAGTATGTTGGGCGTGAGCGCGTGGCGCGCCTCGGGCGTGAGCGCGGCGGGGCAGCGCAGGCACGCGCCGCGCACCAGCGTCAGCGCCGTCTGCGCACAGTGCAGGTCCGCCTCGCACACCAGCGCCGGGACTTCCATCACCAGCAGCGCACGTACCTTGCAGCAGCGGCGACTTGGCGAGCGCGAGTATGTTGGGCGTGAGCGCGTGGCGCGCCTCGGGCGTGAGCGCGGCGGGGCAGCGCAGGCACGCGCCGCGCACCAGCGTCAGCGCCGTCTGCGCACAGTGCAGGTCCGCCTCGCACACCAGCGCCGGGACTTCCATCACCAGCAGCGCACGTACCTTGCAGCAGCGGCGACTTGGCGAGCGCGAGTATGTTGGGCGTGAGCGCGTGGCGCGCCTCGGGCGTGAGCGCGGCGGGGCAGCGCAGGCACGCGCCGCGCACCAGCGTCAGCGCCGTCTGCGCACAGTGCAGGTCCGCCTCGCACACCAGCGCCGGGACTTCCATCACCAGCAGCGCACGTACCTTGCAGCAGCGGCGACTTGGCGAGCGCGAGTATGTTGGGCGTGAGCGCGTGGCGCGCCTCGGGCGTGAGCGCGGCGGGGCAGCGCAGGCACGCGCCGCGCACCAGCGTCAGCGCCGTCTGCGCACAGTGCAGGTCCGCCTCGCACACCAGCGCCGGGACTTCCATCACCAGCAGCGCACGTACCTTGCAGCAGCGGCGACTTGGCGAGCGCGAGTATGTTGGGCGTGAGCGCGTGGCGCGCCTCGGGCGTGAGCGCGGCGGGGCAGCGCAGGCACGCGCCGCGCACCAGCGTCAGCGCCGTCTGCGCACAGTGCAGGTCCGCCTCGCACACCAGCGCCGGGACTTCCATCACCAGCAGCGCACGTACCTTGCAGCAGCGGCGACTTGGCGAGCGCGAGTATGTTGGGCGTGAGCGCGTGGCGCGCCTCGGGCGTGAGCGCGGCGGGGCAGCGCAGGCACGCGCCGCGCACCAGCGTCAGCGCCGTCTGCGCACAGTGCAGGTCCGCCTCGCACACCAGCGCCGGGACTTCCATCACCAGCAGCGCACGTACCTTGCAGCAGCGGCGACTTGGCGAGCGCGAGTATGTTGGGCGTGAGCGCGTGGCGCGCCTCGGGCGTGAGCGCGGCGGGGCAGCGCAGGCACGCGCCGCGCACCAGCGTCAGCGCCGTCTGCGCACAGTGCAGGTCCGCCTCGCACACCAGCGCCGGGACTTCCATCACCAGCAGCGCACGTACCTTGCAGCAGCGGCGACTTGGCGAGCGCGAGTATGTTGGGCGTGAGCGCGTGGCGCGCCTCGGGCGTGAGCGCGGCGGGGCAGCGCAGGCACGCGCCGCGCACCAGCGTCAGCGCCGTCTGCGCACAGTGCAGGTCCGCCTCGCACACCAGCGCCGGGACTTCCATCACCAGCAGCGCACGTACCTTGCAGCAGCGGCGACTTGGCGAGCGCGAGTATGTTGGGCGTGAGCGCGTGGCGCGCCTCGGGCGTGAGCGCGGCGGGGCAGCGCAGGCACGCGCCGCGCACCAGCGTCAGCGCCGTCTGCGCACAGTGCAGGTCCGCCTCGCACACCAGCGCCGGGACTTCCATCACCAGCAGCGCACGTACCTTGCAGCAGCGGCGACTTGGCGAGCGCGAGTATGTTGGGCGTGAGCGCGTGGCGCGCCTCGGGCGTGAGCGCGGCGGGGCAGCGCAGGCACGCGCCGCGCACCAGCGTCAGCGCCGTCTGCGCACAGTGCAGGTCCGCCTCGCACACCAGCGCCGGGACTTCCATCACCAGCAGCGCACGTACCTTGCAGCAGCGGCGACTTGGCGAGCGCGAGTATGTTGGGCGTGAGCGCGTGGCGCGCCTCGGGCGTGAGCGCGGCGGGGCAGCGCAGGCACGCGCCGCGCACCAGCGTCAGCGCCGTCTGCGCACAGTGCAGGTCCGCCTCGCACACCAGCGCCGGGACTTCCATCACCAGCAGCGCACGTACCTTGCAGCAGCGGCGACTTGGCGAGCGCGAGTATGTTGGGCGTGAGCGCGTGGCGCGCCTCGGGCGTGAGCGCGGCGGGGCAGCGCAGGCACGCGCCGCGCACCAGCGTCAGCGCCGTCTGCGCACAGTGCAGGTCCGCCTCGCACACCAGCGCCGGGACTTCCATCACCAGCAGCGCACGTACCTTGCAGCAGCGGCGACTTGGCGAGCGCGAGTATGTTGGGCGTGAGCGCGTGGCGCGCCTCGGGCGTGAGCGCGGCGGGGCAGCGCAGGCACGCGCCGCGCACCAGCGTCAGCGCCGTCTGCGCACAGTGCAGGTCCGCCTCGCACACCAGCGCCGGGACTTCCATCACCAGCAGCGCACGTACCTTGCAGCAGCGGCGACTTGGCGAGCGCGAGTATGTTGGGCGTGAGCGCGTGGCGCGCCTCGGGCGTGAGCGCGGCGGGGCAGCGCAGGCACGCGCCGCGCACCAGCGTCAGCGCCGTCTGCGCACAGTGCAGGTCCGCCTCGCACACCAGCGCCGGGACTTCCATCACCAGCAGCGCACGTACCTTGCAGCAGCGGCGACTTGGCGAGCGCGAGTATGTTGGGCGTGAGCGCGTGGCGCGCCTCGGGCGTGAGCGCGGCGGGGCAGCGCAGGCACGCGCCGCGCACCAGCGTCAGCGCCGTCTGCGCACAGTGCAGGTCCGCCTCGCACACCAGCGCCGGGACTTCCATCAACACCTGCGCATGCGCACCACGTTACTCACACGCTATATTCATATCGGACCACTAATATAGATAATACAGTAGGTACTTATTACAACAAAATTACAGCATCCGCCCCTGGATGAGGAAGAGTAAGAGTAGCAGTAGTGGAGAAGTGTGAAAGGATCCTTCAAAAAACCAATACTATGACTAAGTTTTAATGATCAGAATATGATAGTACATACCTTACTCAACAGCTCTATGCTAATAGCATTGCTGTAATTCTGTACAAGAGTGTCCAAAAGAACCAAAGTGGACAACTTTAGGGCTCTTTGATTTTTTCTCAAGAAAGATCCGAGAATTGGCACCGCATCCGCCTTAAATACAATAAAACATCATTAGTAAGAAACTAAATAACATATACTTAAAAATAGGTTAAAATTATTGATACTTACTAAAATAGGAGTCAGATCAATTCTGAGTGGAGATGAGGCCACTTTAGTCAGGGCTTTAACTGTAGTTAGGCGTGTAATTTCATTACGCAGTCGTTCTAAGAATATTGGGAGACAGACGAGTAGCTCATGCTGCAAAAGAAATGTATTGTTACAGGTTGATGAAGCTTAAATTTACATTTTCTTGAATGTGCCTTTTAGGAATATCCCACTGTCCCGATTCTCGTTTTCTTCTAAGCATAATTTATTCGGCTTATTTATGAAGCAAGTGAATCATTTGCTATAGTACGAAATACCCAAAGGATACATAAAAACAACGAATAGGTATATAATGTATCGCTGTCAGAGATAAGACTGCCCATTACACATTTTTTTTGTTATATACTCTCGTTAGTGTTTAATAAAGGAATATTTTGTTACAATGATTTACGTACTTGCAAATAATCACCGAAATGGCATAATAGTTGTCCGCAGGCTGCGATAGCCCGTTCCTTGACCTCTTGGTCCATGTCGGTGGCCCGCAGTCGAACTAACGTGCACTCGTACATCGCGGGGATGAACTGTTGCAGCTCCTCCGGTGGGGGCTCCACTTGGGCCGCGCCTTCGGTATCACCCTTCACTGTTTGATCTGGATAATAACATATAATATAACCAATATGATTTTTAGAAAACTTTTTCTTTTTTTAAAAAAAAACGTCGCCCCACACTAGGAATTTCTCCTGTGTCGTGGGTGCGTTTCACAAACATGGAATGTCACATACACAAACACCCAGACACGGGACAAATATCTGTGGTTCGCACAAAGTTTTGCCCCGTGCGGGAATCGAACCCGCAACCGTTAGCGCAGCAGTCCGATCGCTTAGCCCCTGCGCTAATCAGGTCGTCTAAACTCGTACTTTCGTCGTACTTTCTTCAAGGTTCAAGAAACGTACCTTTGTACGTACGTACGTACCTAAACCTACATTGAATTTGTAATTCGTAAAAAAGCTCAGTTTTAAAATACACATATATTTTACAGTTTGTTAAGTTCGTTTATATAAATACAGACTGCATGAAACATAAAACAATAAATTTTTCAAAACATCTCACCAAGCGGACGCATGACTTTGACGAGCGTCTGCAGCACGCGCAGGGCCTCGGCCGTGACCTTGTAGAAGGGGTCGTGCACGCAGCCCAGCACGGCCGGCAGCAGCGCCGCCACGTGCGCCCGCATGCTGCCCGCCGGGTGCCCGCGGACCAGGCACACCACGAACACCAGCGTCTCGATCTTCATCGACGACGCCGTGCTCTTGTCGCTGGCGTAACCAAACTATTTGTTAACATCGTACCCTTCAAGTGAAGATTGACGTTTGTTGATTTGACAATAGAGCTGCCAATTTACTCAAATATGAATACTAAAAATACGCGTATTTATAGTGGAGTGATGCAGTTTATCATGGAGTTTAAAGCTCGTTCTACCATTTGAATGACTTTCGGAATGGGCACTTAAGACTATTCATAACTAACACCACAAGACTTACGTGAGCGCAGGTGTGAGCGCCCGGATGACCCTGGCGGCGTGCTCGGCGAGGCAGCCGGGGGCGGCGGCCAGCAGCTCGCGGAGTAACGCTAGTGCACAGCCGCGCGCGCGCACACTTCGCCCGCGAATCACACGCAGCGCGCCGCGCACTACGCCCGTCACCTAAGTACATAAGGTGATAGAATTATAAAACTGGAAAAATGTATAATAATATTTGAATCAGATTAAACTCTTTACTGTTAACCGTTTTTTTTATTTTTAAATATTACATAGTAATATGCTAAAAGTATTGCAATATAATATCAGACAAAATTACCCTTTGCAACAGCAAAGCTTGTGGTGAATTGTCGGCAGGTGCCATAGTCATTTGGAGAGACGGTGGAGGTCGAGTAGCTCTCAATAAAGCGGTGTATGCGCTCAGAATATCACACTTCACATTCTCCTCGCGTTCTAAACAGGTAAAAATAGACAATAATATAAAGAATATTACAGTGACCAAGTAGGCATTAAAAATGTTTTAAATTACCTTTAAATCTGGCAATTAAAGCAGGTGATACAGTTTGGTACATTTCTGCAAGGAGTTCGTGACGCGTTGCAATAACTGACTCTAAGCACTTCGCTGCCGCACGACGTACCTGAAATTATATTTATTTTATAATACATTAATTTTAAACTATTGTGTAATTTATGATTATTTATTGTGTAACTATCCTCTATTAAAACGAAGCCCAACAGGTATCATTTAGTTTCCTTATGTGATGAAAGCTGAAGAACCTATTTTTATTAGTGTTTCATACCTTCCATGACATATCATCATCATCGGAATACTCTTCAGAATCCGACTCTGGTTCAGCATCAGGTGTAAAGGACTCATCTTCCATTTCTTCATCCTCACCACCGCCATCTTCCTCTTCATCCTCGTAATTATAGTTAGGATCGTATGTGATCATTTTCAGACAGAGGTCAATTATCTGTAGAAATAAACATATTATAGCAACAATAAATAGAAAGTTCAAAAGGTTTGAATTAAAGTTAAGCCTTTATCATTAAATTCATGATGACTAGCAAAAATTTCGTGTGAGTCAACATGTTTATGACAAACAAAGTGTACTGTGCCAAAAATCTGCATAATGCCTATATGTATAACTATACTTACAGTAGGGATGTGAGGTTGCACTTCCTTAGGACACTTAAGTACAAATGCTTCGAGGGCCTGAAGACAATGTTCACGGAGTTCTTCATCCGCATCTGTTGAGTATTCAAGAACTTGCGGTGCCACACGCCACAACTGCTCACCAAACCTATGGCCAGCTTGGCGGCTAAAAACATACACTATTATATACAACAAGAACATAAATACAACCCAAGTAATTTTAAAAGACATATATTGGTGTTTAGTATGTTATAAATACATTTACACATGTTCTAGCCTTACTAAACATTATAATAATATAGTAAATAATGATAAGATTATTACAATATAGGATACATAAGATTAATGATATACAGTAACTTACCATATAGATGCAATACACTGTATATGAGTGCGGCTGACGCTTGAAGATGTGGAAGAGCTTAATCCCTCCAGGAGATGGTCAATGAGTTTGTTGTAGAGAGACGCATTGCAAGACATTACCAAGTGTGACAGTGCAACTATGGTGCGTTTGCGGACAGCCTGCACAAATGATTTTGTTATAAATGCCCGCCTAACAGGAATAATTATTTTAGTAACAAGTTTATGCCCTTAAAATGGATATTACACTGTACGGTTATCAAATAAAATCAATATTAAACACATTAATACATTTGGTTAGTTTATCTGGAACAATAATGATACATTCAAAAATAATCTTGGTGTACTACAATAATCATGAAGTTTTTAAAATATATAGATGAGTAAAATATACAAATGACAATTGTAAAATCTATACCTGACGTGGCGAGGCCAATTGTGGCAGTAGTGAATTTAACAACATTGGGTGAAAAGATATGAGCAGTCCACCAAACCTGCTCAACAAGTCTGCCAATATATCTAGAGCCTCAAGTTGAACAGAGACATCTTCTTGCTGAAATATAACATATTTATAATAATATCATCCACCCTTACTAACAATGGAGCATAAATTACAGATATCTTATTTTTTATAATATTTCATCCAGCATACCAGCTGCAATTCTGATCAATTGTAAGTATAAGATATCAATAAAATATGCATTTTTTTTTGTCATAGTTATGTTTGGTGAGGGCTAAAGTATTTTACCTATAACTTATGTACATTACATTAATATGTAAAGGAAAAACTTTAAATTCCTTTTTAGGAAACAACATTCCACAACAGAATATGAAGATGAGTAAAATCATTTTTTTTATCATAATTATGGCCAAATGTTGGCCTCAGTGTGACCTCTACTCTTAATAATAATGTTATTATTGCAGAAAGAGGTTATGGTAAAGGTATACAACAGGCAAATAGTTACGACCTGGTAGATATTGGAAGAAGGAATAATGAGTGCAAAGTAATTATGGAATATAATTAGAGGTTAATCACCAAAAATTAATTCAAATTATAGGACAGTTATAAAATAAAATGAATAAATTTCTGGTGATATTAAATAAAATTACCTTTTCAATAGCACTGCTAAGTTTTCCAGTTATTTTCTTACATACATTTGCAGCCAATGTATTGGAACCCAATGGAAGTTCAGATATGACAGTCTTCAAGCCAATGCTGCTGATATCTCTGAGTTGTTCTGTGTCTGAGAGCATGTTAGCACACAGTGTGTCAACAATACCCTCAACTTGATATTCTTTAACTTTGTTCACAAGTGGACCAAGACTGCAAATATTTTTTATCATTAATATTAGATACATTCCTAACACAAGTGATGAATTATTATGTTTATTGTATGACATACCATTTTACAGCTAAATTTTGCACTTCACCGTTCTTGTCTTCGAGCAAACGGAGGAGCATTTTTACGACTTTTCTTTCAGAATCATCATCAAGCTTTATACTGTCTTTTTGTAACTCAGTCATCAAATCATTAGTAGCCATAAATCTGAAGTCTTTATCGTTAGACGTCATCTGAAGACATATTCAACAATAATGTTTTATATAAATAAACAATTACGGAGCTATTCTGTTCTTTGTTGCCGTAAGAGAACGCCGGCTTACCTTCTCAAGAAGATTTGCAATTTGATAGGATACACTAGCCATTTTGTAATGTGTTCAGTGTCTGAAATCACAATAGAAAACTACAAAAGCCAAATAAAGATTCTGTTATCAATTTATCATGTGTATTTGGTGAAGAAAAAACATTTGAATGATTATTCGGGAAATAAAAGCGACGAATCGAAAACTTGCTTCGTGGTGCTTCGCTAAAATTGTGCCTATAGACAAAATAGGACAAAGAGAGGATTGACTTGTCAAATAGTGATCGATAACAATAAAAAGTTCATAAAATCGATATTATATACCAAACGCATTTATAATTATATTGTATATAAAAATACATTTTCGTAGTAATTCAATACTACATATTTTATTGTTTTATACGGTATAAGTTTAAAGACATGAAATACCATTATATTAAAGATGTGATACCAGCCTATAAAATTATTGTAGTACTTTGTGTAGGGCATATCCTTTCTGATTATAAGATAATATTAGGAGGCCTTCTCTTAATATTAAGAAAGGATCAATGGAACAAGGATTAATCACAAGTTCACGACATTGCCCTGTCTGTGAGTTGATTATTATTAATTTTTGACCACCGACCACAGACAATTATTTAGTACAAAATACATGTTATTCTATGGTTCAAGAGTCTAGGGCACACATTTAGAGAAGAGCTGAAAAGCCTTCTACCTACATATATGAACTCTGGTTCTGGGAATCTGGGTGTCTTTTAAACTTTTGAATGAGAGAGGTTATGTTAAATGTTGTGTTTGTGCCTTGTGGTTATGTTTTAGCAGTGAACTTGTATAAATAGTTTTGAAGTAAAATTCTTGATAAGAAATAAATTTTCTCTCAACATTATTGTAATTACTTGATTAATTCCAAATGGATCTCTTTGTAATTAACAGGTATGTAATTTATTTATAAGTAATATAAATTATTAGGTTTTTTAAATTAAAGAATTATATTTCTACATGTCTGTTCATTTGCAGATATAGAGATACGAACGAAGATGTAGATTTAGCTGAACAAGAAGCCAAACATTTAGAAAAGTTAAAAAAAAGAATTGCTGAACGACAATCAGCATATTCCACCAAGAAAACTTCAAGTGTGATAACTCTTAAACCACAGAAACCTGATGAGAAAATTGAAATAGATCACACTGAAAGTAAAGAAGATGTAACTGAAAAAGAACAAGAGCCTTTATTAGAAACAAAGAAAGAGAAAATTCAGAAACAAGTCAGTAAAAAAGAAAAACCATCTCATGAATTCAAGGTGCTAGGAGTTAGTGACTTTGAAAAAAAGACAAAGGTAAAAAATGTTAAAATTATTTTGGTGAATAATCTCATGATTACTAAATTAAATTTTGCTCATGCCTATTAATGTATGTTATTTAAAATTTTAGGTATCCAGAGTATTGCCTTTTTGGCTTTCACATCCACTGAATATATCAACTAGTTTGAAAATCTCGTCATGTCCTGTAGAAGAACAAGATTGGTTACACAGCACCCTGAAAGCAACATTAGTAGGTGAAGGTGTCACACATTTGTTCCCAGTACAAGAAAAAGTAGTACCTTTTATTTTAGATGAGCATAAGTCAACATATCCATTCTGGCCACATGATATTTGTGTATCTGCTCCAACTGGAAGTGGTAAAACATTATCCTTTGTTTTGCCTATAGTTCAGGTATTATATCCTTCAAATTATTATTCAATTTTGCTAAATGTTTTCATATTGCAGCATCTACAGTCAAGTTATTATTAAATTTGTGATTTTATGTAATTTGCAGATTCTTATGAATGATATTGGTTGCCATGTAAGAGCTCTAGTTGTTTTGCCAGTCCAAGAATTGGCAGCACAAGTTGCCAAAGTATTTAAAAAGTATTGTATGAAGACAAGGCTAAAAGTAGCATTATTAGGCGGTTCAATACCTTTGCAACAAGAACAACAAAATATTGTTAGATACAGTATGTATGATTTAAACTTTTGTAATGATACATAAGTAATGATTTTATTGTCAGTTCATGTATATTATAATTTTCAGCTGAAACATTGGGGTGGGTTAGTGAAGTGGATATAATTGTATGTACAGCTGGACGTTTAGTAGAACATCTACAAAACACAGAAGGATTTACCCTAAGACATTTAAAATTCTTAGTAATTGACGAAGCTGATCGTATCATGGATCATATACAAAATGACTGGCTATACCATGTGGATAAACACATAAAACTGGAAAATGAACTTATGACTGGACGCCATTGTAGCTTAACATGGAATAGTCTTGTAGAACAAAAACCACCTCCTCATAAATTGCTTTTTTCTGCAACATTATCTCAGGATCCTGAAAAATTAGAACAATGGGGATTGTTTCAACCAAAATTATTCTCTGCATCAAAGTCCAATAACTATGAAGATGAAGATCAAATTAGACTATATGCTACACCAGAAGAATTAACTGAGCAATATGTTACTTGTGATGCTGAGCATAAACCACTTATTTTGTATAACTTCCTAGTTAATGAAAAATGGGATAAAGTTCTCTGCTTTACTAATGCCGCAGAGGCAGCACATAGGTTAGCTGTTCTTCTCAATACTTGGGGCTGTGGAAAATTTAAAGTGGCAGAACTATCTTCAGCATTAGACAAATCAACAAGAGAGAATGTGTTGAAAAAATTCACACAATCGGAAATTAATGTGTGAGTATAACATTTTAATATTATATCCTATGTAATAAAATCAATTCATTCTAGATTCGTAATATAATAAACATTATGACATAAATCGAAAAAAAACTACCTATATAATTCAATATCTAAAATATGTTGTTTTGTTTTAGGTTAATTGGGACTGATGCATTAGCAAGAGGTATAGATATCCCTGACTGTAACTACGTTGTTTCCTATGACCCTCCTAGAAACATAAAGACATACATACATAGAGTCGGGCGCACGGGGCGAGCAGGGCGATTAGGTCACGCAGTCACTATCCTGTTACAAAATCAAATTAACCAATTTAAGGTACATACTGTAAATAAATACTCAAGCATGTTTCATATTAGTTTTAATAATTTCAATATTAATTGCAGTATACTGTGAGTATAATTACTTTTTTCTTGTTATTATATTTTTAGGAGATTATTCAATCTGGTGGAAAAGCTGAGCTACCACAAATTAAAGTAGAAGAAAATATTCTAGAAAGCTTGTCCAACAGCTACCAACAAGCAATGAGTGAAACTAAGAAGCAAATTCATGCTGAGATTGATTCAAAAGTGCAGAAGTCTCTGGGAATCAAAAGAAGATTGAAGTCCAAACCACAAAAAAGAAAATTTGGAAAATGATTTAGTGCAAATTATAATTATGTTACATTATATCTAATGAATTATGGTACGTTATGTTTTCATATATAAAGTCTCCCACTAAATGGCTTATCCCTTATTTCCAGTAAGTGACTCTAAAGTTTTCTGTGGAGTGACTTAAAAAGACGGCGAAACCTGTAGCTAGGACTGCTTATCAACAGTGCTTTAGCTGCGTAATAAACTCAGTGACTTCCTGAGAATATTGTATTTATTATTACTACCTGTTCTACCCTTCGTGTGCTAAGCGCGACCTCCAGGCATGTGTTAGAATTTCTTGAACTCAAGTGGATAAAACTAGTAATACGTTAACTATCTAGTATTATCGAATTCTTAGTGAAGAAAGTAAGGAGGGCTACTATTTAAACCACACCTGTATGTATGTCACTCAATCAACAATCTATTTTGAACCAAACTTCATGATGAGAAAAAGCTGTATCTAGTTCTAGTTTAAACTATAAGTCATATTATACATATATAACTATGACCCCCAACTCCGATAAAAACTGAATTATTATTATTAAAGTTATATGGAACGAAAAATTAAATAATGTACGTTATTAGTCGATTAGTTATAATGAGACCAATCTAAAAATAAATTTAGACTGTATTGAATTTGTCGTAGTATCTTTAAATAGTCTATGGTGACTGGTCTGGTGTGGTTTGACGTAACTTTACGTTACCTACGAAATTATGAAGTTTCAAATTCTTAACGATAAACGTACTTGATATTGGCTAAAATATTTTAAAAACCTAGAAGGAGAAATAAATAAGTATGGCAATTACACTATCGCAAGTAAGAAAAATAAATACTCTTTGTAATGTTTCGAACATCGAAAGTCGTCTATTTTATCCCAAGTTAATACTTTTTGAAAATAATAAAAGTGTTCGTGTCGTGGATTTATTGGAAAATAATGAAGACGTTGAAAGACAAAACATACACAGCTTAAGTCAAGAAATTGCAGATAAATTGTTACTTGAACATTATGTTTGGATTGTTTTTACATCTGGAGATATAGCAGTAATTGATGTGTTAAAGGGCACACAAGTTAAAGTCACTAATGATACTAATACCAGCTTGAAACTCTGTCAGATTGGAAGATATCAGAATCGGCTATATTTTACTAGTGAAAGTGGCGACTCTTTTGAAATTCCAATCCATGCTAATGAATTGGTTGCCTTATTAAGTGAGAGTTCAGGTGAACTCTCTGTCCCTTTCAAGAAAACTCATATTTCTCACTCAAGTATTCAAAGGAAGCATACCAAATCTGTATGTGGCATGGATATTTTTGTTGATGGAGGATCATTGATGGTTAAATGTCCAATTACTGGCTTATTGGAAGTCTTAACTACAAAGTTTATTATAAGTCATGTTGAATCATGGAAAGAAATGGCAATATTTGCCAATGACTCAAATATGTGGATTGTCGACTTAAGGGAATGTGAAATCATTTATGAATTTGAAACAACCGAAGCAAAATATTATCCTGTGTTAACTCATAATGATCTGTTTTACTATATTTTGTGGGGCAAAGATGAGGTGAGGTTCTTTATAATATTATTTGGGCATGTTAATTTTACATACATAAAAGTCACACCTGTTTCCTAGAGAGGTAGGCAGAGACCTTGAGTTTGTCATGGTAGTGTTGTCTCCTATTACATTGGGACTTACAACTTAACTGGCAAAATGTGGGTGTACTACTATATATACACATCTGCCTACCCCTTCAGGGAATGCATGTGTGATGACATGATACATGTTTATGTATGTATATTTTATCTACAACTACATATAAGAGTGCATGCATACAAACAATTGTAATTAATACCTGAAGTGAAGGCTAGAGGCTTTTCTTCCTTAGTGTGAGTCTATTTACCAAAATTTTACTGCTTGCTGCTGGGTGTAGACCAGTGCTATCATGTAGCTTTTTATTTATCATCATTATCAGCCAGAAGACATATATTACTGAACAAAAGCCTCACTCTTAAAATGCAACAATGAACAACAATTTGCCATTGTATCCACTGTGCATTCAGTTGGCTGCAAGTATGACACTTTTGTCGGTTTACCTCGTGGAAGGCCTGCAATGCTGCATCTTCTGGTTCATTAGGCCAACAACAATACTTTTTTATAAAATTAAAATACAACATTGTCTATAATTTTATGTATATATTGCATATTTAATCTAATTACACTATATACTTACCTATTTAAGTATTAGACCAAGATTTTTATCGCTGAGTAGTAGTGTGATTGTAGCACAATATGACTGGATTAATGTCAGAAGTTAAATCAATCAATTATTGTTATAATTTCAGGTGCAGATTTGTTATGCAGGATTTGCCCAAACATCTCTCAAACCTTCAGGATGTAATGACCACTCTGCAAGTTTTAATCAGACACTGACATCTCAAGAGACCCTTAAGACTCAGTTGAAAGCCTTAACTGATTCCATAACATCTGCTTCAAAACCAGGGAGTATATTACCTCAGATACAGACACTATTTGATGCAATTGATGATTACAGTTTTCTCATTGAAACCACACAAAAACTATGTCAAAACAATATTGCATATAAATCATTGTTATACCCACTTCAGAAGAGAATATGTACAACAAATGATACTGACCTAATTAACATGGTTAGTGACTTATCAATTAAAATTGATTTGATTGAGTATATCCATTTCACAGGCAATAATTCCTATGAAAATATTAATTTATTTGAACAAAACTTTAAAGAACTTTGTATTACATTTATAATAAAGTTTGATTTTGATATTGCATCTATTTGTTGGTTAAAATATTCTCAGTTGAAGTTGACTGTTGCCCCTGATGATGTGGTAAACATTCTAAATGCAATAAGTAATAGTACAAAATTAGCTTCAATTATTATTTGGTTAAAAAACTTTACTCCATCACTGTTGGAACAAAATCCATTTTACATAGACTTATTTGTAAGGTGGGCTAGTGAGAGAGTTTTTACATTGGAACAGTCTGCATTTTGGCCAAAAATAGGTTTGAAATTTGTAGAAGAAATTATAGTTATATTAGAAACTTCTTTAAAATCGATTTCTTTAAGACCTATATCAATGGATCATCTTGATTTGCTCAAAACCAGAATAATTTATATTATGGAGTTAAAAGATAATTATAAAATTAATATGTTACTTAGTGAGTTAAGCTCACAAAGTCCTAATGAAGTTGCCTTGATAATGTTGCGTCGATGTTACACAGAAGATCTACAATCTTTTTTAAACAATTATTTGCCATCTTATGCAATGCAACACTTGTTTGATTTAGATGACATTCTTAGTAAATACATAGAGAGTGAAGCAGCTAGTAGTGGTGGTGGTATAGATGGGATCCGTTTAAAAATGCTACTGGAATCATTTCATTCCTATAACAATAAATTAGAATGTTTACTTCAAGTTCTAAAAGTATTAGATGTTCCATGGAATTCAACTGTGCTTGAATTAGCAGTAGCTACTGTTGCCAATACTACGAAAATGTTTACTATTTCTGATTCAGAGAGACTACTCTCCACTGAAATACAAAAGGAAATAAATTATGCAAATGTAAAAGTCGTACTAAAAAAATATAATTTTCCAATGAGTTGTACAGATTATATGTTAGTACTTCATAAAATCATCAGTGTATCTGTGATTGAATTGAATGACTTAAAAGTTATAACAAGTGTTATGCCACTTTATTCAAATTATGGTAATGCTTTATATATTGAAAGATGTCTTAAAGATAATGAAACTAGAACAGCATTAAATTATTTTAATAATCTATCATCTAAAGAAAAATCATTGTTACTAAAAGCTGTTGTAGCAAAGTATGATCAAATAATTTGTGGATCTATAAATAATATGACCATTGAAAGAAATTATATTGATTTTATCAAAGGAACACAGCTTGTCAATGAAATTGAAATGAATAACATTATAACAAGGTATAACTTTAAAAATTCATACAATTTACCATTAAGCATGAATGAAATGTATAACGAAAAAGCTTGCGAAAATGCAGTAAATTCTTGGATATTACAAGATGGAGCCACTGCCAGTTCTGGTCGCGGTGGAAATGTTATTCAGTTGAAGCATGCATCACAGTCCCAACATGCTGTTCTCATGGCCTTGTTACGGAGTACTTCTACGTGTCATAGAGTGCGGAAACTTGTTGAATATCTAATAAGATCATTTTCAACAAATGATGATGTATCAGTAGATGACTTTATGGGAGTTTTATCTCAATTTCAAAATGGTGAGAATTGTAATCTATTGTTAAGTGCCTATGATGTCCTAATAGAACTTGCTGCCAATTGCAGTGAAGAGTATCTTCACAATTTACTAAAGCAATTGTCATTATTAAACAATCTTATAAATGCAAGTATAGTTGTGAAGAATTTATCAATAGCATGGAAGTTTCATTACATATTTTTACCCATTTCATCAAGCACTGCTGTTAATGAAATAATTAATTTATATAAAATTTTACAATATCCGGGCACTTTCGAAATCAAAATACCAAATATTCACGGCAAATGTGATTTTACGTCTCTTAGGATGGTCTCAAATTTTTTAGTGCACTCGGAAACCACAAGACCATTGTGGCAAGATGATTTGTCAGAAATAGTAAGAAGAATATTGGGAAAGCTTGTTGCTAACCAGGAGCTTGATGAATTATTAATGACAAGTCTATTACTTGTATTGAGAACTTACGAAGAAGGCAATATTTGCCTTCTCGAGGTACTAAGAGGACAAAATGAATTTTTACCTCCTAGCATTTTCGGTTATCTTTCATCGCCACCAATACGACGCACATTTGTTTTCGATAATAATTCGTTAAGCAAAGAAATAGGAAATTCTGTTTCTTATCCGCCTCAGTACATACTCAAGTCGAAATTCAACATTAATTTGGCAGATGTTGCTTTACCTGAGAATAGTGAAGAAACTTGGGATGTTAAGGTGATATTGTTTTTTGTGTTATTACAATATCCAGATACTTGTTTTGAACGGTTAATTGAACTGTGTCGTGTTTTAAACATTTCGACTAACGATGGCTTATCACTTCAGTTGATAGCTTTGCTATCAACTTGGGAATTGAAATATAAAATATTTACTGACGATTTGGGTCACCGACAAATTTTCTTAGATAATGACGAAACATACTTAAATAAATGTTTTGTTGTTTGGGACAGTATAGATAACAGAGAATTTCTAAAAGATATATTAAATGATTTTTGGAAAAATGGAGAAGTTTCTTTACATGGTCGTACAGTATCTATAAATCCGTATTATTATGAAGTATTTCTATGTATTTATCGTCTGATATTTGGTACTACGATTGAGGTAAAAAATACAAAAGAATACTTTTTATTACATTTTCTGAAAGAATATAAACGTAAAAGCACCCCAAAACAGTATGAATACGAACTATTCTCAGTAAAAGGGATGTTTCCTGAAATTGGCCATTTTAGATTACCATTCCATCTATTTATGAGAGATGATATGTGGTCAAATTTAAAATCTGAAATAACTCTAGACACATACGAACGTTGGATACCTGCAGTTGCTTTGCTTGCTCTAGACTCAGATTCGCAAACTGCAAGAGATATGATTTGTAGTAATGCTGTCAAGCAAACAATGACATCACGAAAGCGCAATGACGATGCAGATTTAGATACCAAGAACGAGCCATGGCGTTTAACAAGTCAAGAAGAACCTTTACTTCGTGCTGCACATCGATGTGTAAGACATATAGCCAATATGGAATGGGCTGGTGCGTGTCTTTTCTATGTGCTTCAAGGATGTGCCCGTGGAGCAGATCAAGTCGCCGCAGCCCATCTCTGCTACCAATTTGCTCAACGCTGGGCCGCCCTGCAACCTGGAAATCGTGCTGTACGACAAATGGAACGTCTACATGCTACTTTATCTACACGTCACGCTTTGTACAAAATCGATTGGGCATGCGATGAACTCGTCAGACTTTCTACAGAGCCAGCTCAACTTATCCGTTCATTATATCTACATCCAGACTTCGTTACAAAAATGAGCCGACATGATGTAAATCGAGCCGTTAATGAAATAGCTGACAAAAATTGCATAAATGTCAGCTCAATAAGAATTCAAATTTTAGAAAATATCCTTGAAAAATGTAATGTCGATAATAAAAATATTACCGTTTTAAATATAAAAGAACTAATGACTGCAAAATATATATTAAAAGCAACTTGCCCTAAGATGGGTGCAATTTACCTATCTCGCATTGCATTTGATGATGAGAGTGACAACAACAAGTCTAAAAAACTAAGAGCTCTTCAATGCCTGATGAGTGTAGTTGACTCTGACACTGCTATCAAAGTAGCTAATCGCGAAAGAGATGCCCTTTGGATGTCACTTATAGAGTTGTTAAGCGTTGTTAATTTGGAGAGTATCGATATGCCATGGATAGCTGCTACATTCATGCACGACAAAATTCGTGGTCTAGAACAGCTACTTCAAGCTACTGAAGGCAACACAGATGGTCTTAAGACAGCCACCGAACTTGCGTGCAAATTTGGCTCGACGCAAATAATACGCAGTCTGGTTCCTCTTCTATTACGAGCTGGTCTATATGAGGATATGATTCCGTTATTACTTAAACTAACATCTCAGCTTGATAACGTTATTATTACTGCATGGAGAGCTGTTATTTTATCTCCATTCCAACGCGCAGACTACCCTATAACAGAACGTCAGAGAATAAAATGTTTAAATGCTATTAATCTTTTACCGATTTGTCCTATCATCAAAGATGAAGATTTAGTAGAAATTTGGAAAAACTGTGTACGATGCAAAGTTCTTGGTCTAGGTTGTTTAGTTTTACCATACATGACCTCTCAAACAAGACAATCACTCACAGAACTACAAAAAATTGATAGAAGAAATCTCATTGCAAGTTTAAAAAATTTGCATGCTGACACTTACCTGGTATCTGGAGCAATGCACGTTATTGAAAGAATGGCATCGAGAGGATACCGGTAAAAATACTTAGGCTTAAATTATTATGTGTATTGGTACAATAATACCCCTTGTATTCTTTTAAAACGTGAAATCCGGGTATTGTTTGTTAACCTTGCGTAAACACAGCGTACAACCTAGTCTGCTAAATAAGTGACCATTTTGTGTGTAGTAATTGAATACTCAATAATAATTTAAGTTATGTACTCTTGGATTGGATTATTGTTTTACTTACAAAGTACAAACATCCTATATAAATAGATACACTAGCACGATATTTGCTATGTTGTCATTATTCTAAATACCTTGTTTTGTAATGTTAATTGAAAGCTTGCCCTGTTGTTAAAAATTGGTATACTGTACTATATTTTTTGATAAATAAATTATATTCTATATATATTCTATATACGTACCTGCTACACTCTGAAATTCGAGACACATATCTGTTCTGAGCATTAATTGTAGTACGTGTTTTGTTATTGGCTGGCGTAAATCGTACATACTACTGTTGTATGGTTCATATAAATATTAAATTATAAATGTATATAAACTTTCATGAACCGCACGACAGCCACCGGTCAATAGGACCCTAAGATTACTGATATTATGAAACTAATGTTGCGGTGTATTCGGTACGATTTAAATCTAGTAAAAATCAATATGTACTATAATACCACCTGCATTACTACTAAAAAATATTTTGATTCGCTAGAGGTTAACACTATTTTACAGTTGAATAAATTAAGAATATAATATTAATTTTATAATTATTTAGAATAAAGTCTACCTATAGTTTTAAGTCCTATTCACTTTTAGACTTTGCCACTTCATACCTATACCTAGATTATGTAACTAACAATAATTATTTAGCTAAGTCAATAATAAAAAATGTTTTTTAATTCATATTTCTTTTATTTGTTTTCCACACTTACAGGTTTTTGCCTTAGATAGGGACTAAAAGTAAAGGCTAAAGAACGAATGTATGACACTTCTGGACAGAGCATTTCAAATAAAGGAGCATAAATTCCATGTCCCTGGGCCAGCTTCTCTGGAGTTTCGCCTGCATTATTGACTTTAGAGGCAATTTCTACAGTGTCATCTTTTAAAAATAAAATTAATAAAGTAGACTTACAATGACTTATTGCGGCTGCTAGATGCAACGGGGTCTGACCTAGAACAATGATTATTCAGGTTAAAATAAATATTCTTCATTTAAATGTGGAAGGTACCAAAGAAGAGTAAAAAATGTGTTCACATGGTATTTACATCAGTATAGGTACAAGTTATAACAAAGTAATTAATTCCTACCTCCATCAGAAACAGCCCTTGCATCAGCACCAGCAGCCAACAATCTGGCAGCAGCCACATAGTTATTCCATTTACAAGCCGAATGTAGAGCTGTCCATCCAAGTTGTGTTTTTGTATTAACATTGGCATTCATGCTCAACAAGTATGATATAGCATCTAAATGATTACTGTATGCTGCACGATGAAGTGGTGTATATCCATCAGAATCTTGTGAATGCACAAGACCAGGCTGTTTTGACAATAACTCCTTCAAAACATCAATTTCACCATGTTCTGCAGCCCATAGCACATGGTCAATACAGTTTGCTATAAACAAAATAAATTAAATCAACTTAGGTCTAAATTCTAATAATAATAAACTTAATTTGCTTATGTCCACAGCTTCACATCCATTGTGTATCTTACAGTAAATTAATATTGCTAGGAAAGTACAATATTAATAAATATGGAAAAACATTAGAATTTTGTTTCAAAAAGCCCAACATGGGATTGTCTCATTTCGTCACAGAGTTCCTATGATCTTCTGACTCCATAATCAGATCAGCTGAAAAGTACCCTAATATTGTATTTTCACAAAACCTACTTAGGTTTAAAATTGAATTCCAATTGGATGTCAAAAAGTGGTTATAATTTAGATTGCAAGATTTTACCTAAACAAACTCACATACATACAAACATTGCAAGTTAAATAAAAGCTTGTAAAAACAAAAATGATTGTGCCTATATTTCCCAAAGGTGTGTAATACACCCACATTTTACCAGATATATTGAAGGTCTCAAAAAAATAGGGGGCGCGCCTATTGCCATTAATGTAATGTAATTATAAATTATCAGGTACACGAGCAAATATTCAGAGCAGCACCTTTAGGGTCCTTGACCACATCGACGTCTTGATCTGCATCATCCCATCCAGATACAAACATTCCAGACGTCTCTGGATTTTTTTTATACTTCTCTATTTCTTTATGCACTTCTGCAAAGCTTTTTATTTTCGTTTCTTCGTCCTCGGAATCCGACATATTTTTTTAAGTTATTTCGTGATACGCTATCAAAAACTAGTAATTAAGACCAATCGTTGTAAAATCTTTATTCAGGCTTCCAGAAATTTCAGGACAACACAAATTATCGACTCATTGCCGATCTCAGAATTTTTTGAGTCAATAATTACCAGTTACCTTAGAATTACAAACTGGAAACTGGTTCTTACTCTAGTTCTGTCAATCTGACAGTTTCTGTGCCCCAGAAAATCCATACAGTACAAATTACCATTAGTCGATGAGCCTTAAAATATAGTTGTTCTAAATATAATATAATTATGTATATAACTGACTCTTAAGTTTAGGATGATAGTCGAGCGATGATATTCTACTCTGCGCGGTATCAGTGTCTTAAAAAGTGTAAGTACCCACACCCCGAACATGCACATACGTAGGATAATAATATTCTTTATAAAGTATCTACATACATATAAAAATAGTATTGTTAAACTCTTGCTGAGTTTTATAAGGGCAGAAACAAATAATTAAAACTTTTACAAAATACTTTAATTGTGATAGACTTCATGTCTTAGCAAGGCGTTGTTTTATTTTTTGTGCGACAATACCATTTCATGTATTTTTATAGTAACAACACCAACTGTCGGCCATGATTGGAATTTAGAAATAATTTCAACATGGCGCCCGGTTGTTCAGAGTGTGTGTGTGTGAAAGTGCAGTGAAATTATGTTATTATCTAGAATTTTTAGTGATTATTTTAGTGTTTAAGTGAAAAGTGTGTGCTTTAATGCAGTGGTTTTCTTATCATGGCTTTGGATTTACGCCTGCATTCTCCTGCAGGCGCGGAACCTGTTGTTTATACATGGCCCCTCACTTCAGGTCATGGCTCGGTAAGGAAATCGTATATTTTATTATCGTGTAGTTAGGTACTGTGACGGTAGGAGAACCTGTAAGTTTCTATTTTCTAGTTTTCCACGGAGTTGTATATAATCATTGGTGATGTAACTGAATTGTTTAGGGAGGCTCTAATGTACAACAAGTGACTATCCGTACAAAGTACTTGCTCGTGTTTAGTTGAATTATAGAGTGACCGTTTAAACTATACAACGATATCAATGAAAGTTTATCAATGTATCATTAGTGATTGGATCATTACTGTGGTATTTATCAATAATCTAGACATGGGTAAGTTCTTCTTCACGTCACATGGGTATTGCAGTAGAGTGTATTGACCTCGTGTTTTGTCAAGGTGTCGGCTTTTTTTAGATATGTACACACTGTTGCGTAGTTTTCATTCGTCATTTATTTACATTTTATACGAATATAGCAATGTAAGTTTCAGCAATTTGATAGACAAAGAACTCAAAGCTGATTTTGCTTGTGAATGTGTACATTTCTCATTAACAGATCATAATATAGTTACTTAATAAATGTAGATACCTGAAATTAAACAACTTTTGTTTGGGTCTTTACTCTATATTGTAGCTTACCTATTTATAAAAACATTTATGCCTGTGCATACTTTACTTGAAATACCATTAAAGATATCTGACTTGTGACACTATGTGCTATTCAACTTGTATGTTTATGTATATCTGTTTAAGTAAACATTTAGACCCTACCACAGCTGCCTAATATAAATGTATAATGAAAGAATTCATATTTAATAGTATTTCAGGGGATCATTGCCATGTAGTAGCTATAATAAAAATAAAAATTATTTTTGTTCCTAAAAATAACCATACCTATATTATTATAATGCCTCTGTATCTGCTTCAAATCTAGTATTTGATTATAATACAGAAAGATTAAAGTGGTGGTGTGGTTTTTTTAGACTTGTTTGTTATTGATAAGATTTATTATCAAAACCATCTACATACATAAACTTTATAACACACCTAAGATTATATAACATATAGTGTCATAAATGCTAATGTTACATGTGATGCTATATAAATCTACTAACTATGTAATTAACTTTTGTAGTTGCCAATACTTACTTAAATACATAAATGTACCACTCAATTGTTCTGTCTTATTTATCAGATTAAATAATTTCTTGTGAGCTAAGGTAGTGTTTTAAACAAACTAGATCTTCAAAGAAATTAAAATAAACATACTTATTATTTTTCATTTCATACACATTTTATTTAAATACAGGTCATTGTACATCTACATATTTTTTTAAATTAATATGAGTTTATTAAGCAATGCTTGAGCTTGAGTTAGAAATAATCTTGCTTGAATTACTTTACATGAAGATATTAATTCCAAAATACACTATTTGGTTGCCATAAAATAATTTTTAGTCTGATACCTAAAAAATATAGTTTACTTTCCAAAATTCATAAAAATATATATATTATTTAGTTAATGTTGGCTTACTTAATTTTAGGGTTTGCTTAATGTATACATAATTAATGTTGTTAATTGTTTACATCATTGCAAGAAAATTCAAAACATGTTTTATTTGTTTCAGGACAAACACGATGGGGCCTTGGAGATAGTAGAAACTATAAGGTATTATTGTTTGATAATTAATTAGCTTAAGCACTTTTATTTATTATAGCTTACTATATTTATGTAATGATAAAATAAAATAAGAAATAATAAACAACATACCTTCCTACAACACCCCTTCATAGCAAAAAATATTATGATTAAATATTAAGATAATATTTGATCAAGTAATGTGAAAACTCCATTGGTACATGAAATCCATCATTTAACTGTGGAGTGTGTGTAGTATACATCACTGCCTACCCATTCAGGGAATACAGATGGGAGGTTATGGTATACTAATGATACAATGTATTACTATAGTGGTCTTTCAAACAGCTATGCTCATGATATAAAAAACAAATACTATTAATATTGGTTTTTCAAATCATACTATTAAAAAATACTATTTTTCTAAAATTATGTAAAATGTTTAATTACTATGCTCTGCTGCCATCCCACACTACAAAGAAGTTATATAAGTATTTTATAATATCACTAGCATAAAACGGCGGCATAAGAATGTATTGCGTGAAAGCCTGTAGGATACACGTGTGCGTTGTTTTGAGATCGGAGATAGTATCAACACCTGTCCTGTCAGAAACAACACGACCCACTGACGCAACCGCGACGTGTGTATACAGTATCAGTATCGATGGTACGAATAATGATTCGGTCGATTAATGATTTTATTAACCACTTAAAAACATTTCAATTCTTCGATAGGCACAATAGATTGCGGCAGTTCATTTTATTTATTTATTAATGAGATAATGATCTAGTACAATTTTTGTTTCTCTTTACTATGTGGGCAATTCCAAACTGACGTGGTATATTCGTTGCTTGAGCCAATACCCAATAGGGAATATGCATGTATTTTTATACGATACTTTACATAATTATTATTTAAACAAAAATCAGCCCCAAATAACAAAAAATTACGGAGGAAAAAAATGTTATAAATACTAACTAAATACGGGCACTATAAACGCTCGCCATTTCGGCGCGCTTGGCCGGCTTGGCGTAACGTAAAAGTCTTGAGTATCAAACAACTAGTAAATAGCTATAAAATTGTTGAGCTCTGTAATTTATCAATGTTTTGTATTTTACAACTATAATAACACGAAAAATAACATAAAACCAACTTATAAGTACTGTTTTAATACCTAATTGTAAAATACACTTTCGATATCGTATAATTTGACGTCACATTACATGTGACTGCTAGCGTTGAGTTTCAACTACTCATTTGTGGCACTTTCAATAATTTATTTATGAAATCAAATCGAAATTACATAAAATAGTATTGATATCGGTATAATTCTTAAGCAAAAGAGGTTATTAAAAGATATATATATATATATATCTCATATTTGCATCACATGCATATTCCCTATTCCTTTAAAAAATATATTTGTGTGGACTCCTGTCTGTATTACGAACCCTATAAACTCTTACATAATTTGTAGTGAATTAAATGACAATGGATTTATAGGTCTTTTATTATTACGTATAACACGTAGATTTAGGAATGTGAATGTTTATTTTGTTACGAATAATAAAAAAGCCTTAACCTTAGTTTTTACACTAACTTAAAATCCTAATAAGCAAAACATTTAAATAAAATAATAGCATAGCATCACACATACATGAATATTGTGCAAAATGTAAACAAAAATATCTATCAGTACGTTTACGTGTAGAAAATTCACCTACTTAAGTTTGTCTTAAATTAGGATTAAAACGAGAACGAGCGAGTCTCACAGATCGATTCAGGCTCGAGTAGTCGGGAGCGCAAGAACCTTCACTATGACCTCTTTTTGTCCGGACGCGCTCATTCACCCGTTCGTAACCTTGAAATCGATCCCTATTATGTTTGAAATAAGGGCGCGCCTTTACTTAAATGTTTGATATTTCTCCGTCTTACGATGGTATGCTAATTAAATTTATTTTACCTATTATGTTTTTGTATTGCGCGAGTATTTTAAAGTGTGTTCAATTTGTCCTTAATGCAGTATTAGCTTAATAATAAACATTTGATACGGTTTTGTAAATGATACGAATCAGTTGATAAGACCACGTTAATCATTACAATATGACCTCTTTCTATATTGTAACAGAAGTTCGTTACTCCCTAAAGTAATACAATGGGGCTCTCAAATTTTGATAAACTAGTAGATTCTTTGTTATAATAATATTTTATAAACAGAAATTGCTTGTATATTTGAGAAATAATGTAAACCCAACAGTTATTCTGAGCATAGCGCGTTTTTAGTTTGATGTTATTTGCTAGATATTGGATTGAATTGGTGACCACAATAGTTGGTGTTTGATTAGGCTTTATAGCTAGTTATTATGACATAACCTTAAGAAAAAATAACCTGTTTAGTTTAGTTTTTTCCCATGCTATAGCTCGTCATGCCAGTTGGCATTAATCAAGGTTTATGATTTTCTGGTAATATGTCATTAGGTTTAACCCTATATATTTTCTTGACTATACTTTATCCAGGTAAAATTGGTATTGGTGTCAATCTTTTGTAAGGTCAACCTAGTAGCCCAATTAAGTATGATGCTAAGGTTGTATTAAAATGGAGAACACAAAGTATGGCTCGACAATTATCTAATTTCATGGTATACATTACATCTGGGATACCACGTATATTGTTTTTGTATATCCGCGTTATAATTGGCGTGGCAGCATCTTAGTACCTAACTAGTGTAGGTTCGTTAGTGTCGCTTTTATTAGGGAACTATTCATTTATGCGATGTGGTGTTTTTGATTACTATGACTCGTTTTCGACAATACTTACGAATACGTAGGTAGGCACATCTCGATCAGATTACCAAACACCTTGCTAAACTAGATTTCTTTGTTGCAGGTGGGTGTGCGACGACCTACCAGAGATGAAGGCGGCTTTAGAGAACAACATCTTGTGCGATTACGACACCCACTCCTACGAGAGTATGAGAGCCCTGTGCGACCGTTTCAACCGCGCCATCGACTCCGTCGTCGCTCTGGTAAGATATAAAATGTTTATAGTTTTGAATAAAGAGCTCTTAGATTGTACAGATTTAAGTGAATCCTTTATTGTTGAAACTATGTTACAACCTCATTAATTTTCAATGCCTTTAATTCGATCACCAAGTCTCAGTTCCCATAAAACGTGATTGATTTTGCAATTTTGTGTTGATGGGGCAACAGACAATAGTTAAATAACTATTTCTAAATGTAATATTGTGATAGTGGTAACTGCATCAAATGAGACTAACAAGCTCCATTCATCGCAGTTCACAATATTTATTGCGGTACGTGGTATCATGACAACGAATTGCTACTCGCGTACGTTATAACAACGGACGTAACTGGCACAAACGATGTAGTGACTGAACATTGCTATCATGTACATAATTACAATAGTAAACCGCGACATAAAGTCGTCCTATCATGTTATTGACTAATACGTAATGCATGTCTGGTTTACATATCTGGAAGAATTACGGACCGGTCAGGCAACTTGTTTCTCAGAACAGTAATGCAGTATCGCAAAAAGGTTCCGTCCCTACAAAAATATACGTATGGGAACTTTTATTTTTGCCAGATATATGCAACCGGATTGTGAAAATATAAAGTGCCGTTCTCTACAGTGTCTTATTGATAAATAAGCAGGCACGATAAAATACTCTGTATTACATCATTATGAATAATCAATATCATTCAGGTAGAACAAGTTACCAACAGAGATAAAAATAAACACAATCTGTGTCGAATAAATAACTCCCTTGACATTGAACTTAAACTCAGATTGAAACTTTTTACTTTATAGGTCTTCTTGAGTAATGTAATGATATTCAACTTGAACCCGATATATTTTTAGACTTCTTTAATATTTATTATGAAAGTATATGTAATAAGAGGAAATGCGGTAATAAATAATAGGTATTTTATTTGTGTGATGAAACAAATATATATATTTTATTATAATGCGCTAAAAACCGTTTTGTCTTATACTCCCAGGACAATGTACTTAATAAAATAATAAAAATAGGGTTTCTTTTAGTTGTACTTTAAAAAAAGTAAGTATGTAACGCGAACCAAAACACATTTTACTTTTACGGTGTCCCAATAAATATGAATGAGACTCTAAACAACTATTTTAATAGTTATTTTGTTTCATTTAAGATGTATTGTGTTGTATTCAGGTAACATTTAAAACCATTATGTAACGGTCAATAACGTTTTATTATTATACTTAAAAAACGTAAAAAAAGATGCTGCGTGCATTAGTCAACCGTCTTATTGCTCCGTTATTTGGCGTATTAGACTTATTTAATGTTGATATTATTTTATTTACTGACTGTAGGTAATTCATTGCACACTTGCCGTAATTTTCTATTGCGGAAGCGCCGCCATCGCCAATGTCACCTTACGCTATTTATAGGATAATGGGCTTCGTCTGATACATTTAGTTTACGTTAATTACCTTAATGCTGTAAAGTAAATAATATTTGTTTATAATATTCTGGGTAATACGATCATCAGCTGGTTGCAGTCCACAGCTGGACATAGGCCTCTCCCAATGTACACCACAAAGCCCGGTCTGCTGCTTTATGCATCCAGTCGGTAATACAATGAAGTGGCGGAACTTGTAGGTGTAATTTTAGGAAATACCAAGATGTTAATCTAAACTTTCATTGAATTGGCATATTTCCTACATTAATATTTTCCTTATAAAAATATCTCTTCAAATTCAATGAATTATTTTTTACATGACATCGTTAAAATTACTCCGTACGTTTTGTATATTGCAGCCCAATATATTATATTGCAATAATTGGTCTGGTGAAAGTAACATAATATATCCCTATTTTCTGTACCATTTACATAACTGTTATCATTGTTAACTTAGGGCCAATATTGTAATTAATAACTAATTGTAACTTTTTAATACACACTATTTCGGTAAAAACTTATACTTTTTAATAGTTGAAAATTGCAAACTTTAATGTTTACAATAGTAAACGTGTATTTAACTAAAAGTAAATGAACCGGTCCGATTTTCGAATTCATTCTGTACCAATAGTACATAGGTATATAAGTTATATTTTGACGTATCACGTATTATGTACTGATAACAAAACTGCTTCCGTCTCATGCCAAGGGTGCAGATAATATGGAAATGTTCTGCACTTTTTCAGTGATAAATTTTTGGGGTTATCATTTTTGTACATGTGAAAATAAATATTGCACCTTTCTGCTATTAGTGTTTATTTTTAAACAGATCAATATTACAATATATTTCACTATTAAGCTAACAAATAAAGGAGCCCTAATTAAATTAATTAGTAAACACGGAAATCAATTACCTCCTAGAAGATGTTTATTTTTATAGAACTGCAAATAATCTGCCCAATGTTGAGTCAGCTAGCTAGAAACAGCGGACATACCGCGTCGTGTAGCATGTGCGAAACGGTGCGGTGAATGTGGGGCAGTGAGGGGCAATACAGGCGAGTGGGGCGCGGGCTGCAGGAGGGAGACACGAGGGCCAAGATGGCGGCGAGGACGCAACGATCGATGTCCGCAGACGCCGCGCGAGGCTAACTCTATTTATACACGTTGCATACCGTTTTCACTATGACACGGAGGATTGCCTACTTGATTATCTTTTCAAAACAAATATTTATGGTACATATAATATATTTTTAAATTAATTAATTCAATTACAATATATGAACATTTCAATACTTAGGTACCTTTTCTTAGTAGGTTAGTACCTATATTTAGATTTAAATAAATGAAAAAATCTCTTTGTTATTGTAATACAAAGGGACATTATTAGATACATTAGAATCGAAACATGTGCACAGAAATACATTTATATGCTTGTTGCCTAACGGCAAGCAAATATTGCATATATAGACATAACTTTTCAATAAAAGTTAAAATCAAAATTCGGCTATTATTCAGTAAAGTAGTTAACATAAGTTATAAACCTGTATCGAATATAATTACGACAGTTTGATTAATTTATATTATAAAAGAAAATTAATTATATTTCACACATTTATGAATACCTACATAATATTATGGTCACTAAAGAAATTCTTGAATGAGCAATATTTTATCAAAACTATTATTAAAAATAAATATTTTTTTCTGGAGACCATTTAGATCGCTCTTCCTCGCTCCCTCGTTCATCCTAGTTACGTAAGTAATACAAAATACGAAAACTGCTCGCATTTGATTTCAGACTTGATAATTATAAATTAATATCTCAGATGTCAGAAATATTATTTTTAGAATAACAATATTGTTTAAATGTTTTTAAAATAATCTTTAAGATACGAGCTTGGACAATATAACTTTTTAATTAAGATAACATTTTGTTTTACCTAACATTCTGTACATTTTAGTATTAGGTACATAGCCTTGCCAATAATTCTCTAGAACGACTGTGTCGTAATAATTAAATTATCCTTTGAGTAATGGCAGTGATGTCATTTGTGTTACTTGGTTCGAGGACCGGGCAGGCGGCAAGCAGATATATAAGTGTTACAACCACATCATAATATTAAGTTCTGCCATAATTTTCAAACACGGTGCGATGCCTGGACCCTATAAAAACTGCCATAATTATACTATAGTGGACTATTTTATTATTCTATACAGCAGGGTTTGCAAAGTTTAGGATACAATTCATTGCAGCTCATGAAAAAAATATTTCTATAGAACATTTAATAACACGTTGAAACAGTTTTGCCACTTATTTATTTCACTTAAGACATGAAGTAGATCGCAGAATGTCTAATTTTAGTATTTATTTTATAAGTTAGATTTTGCCATCAACTAGTTGTTAGCTATGGACAAACTAAATAAAATATAGAGGGACAGGGAAATAAATAGAGTAGCCAAACTCAAAATACGGCCCTGATATGGACCTGGCGAGAAAAAGAAAAGGAGAGTATAGATGCTCTTGAGATGTAGTGCTGTAGAAAAATGTTAGGAATATCATGGACGGAGTTCCGCACCAATAAGTCCATTCTTGAAGAACTCAACATCAAGCAGCGTCTATCCTCCGTAGTTTATTTACGGATACAACGTTCTTCGGTCATGTATCACGGTGCAATGAAGAGTCCATAGAAAGCCTAGTTGTCGAGGGCAAATTCGAAGGCGCCAGACACATCGAGTCCGTCATAGACACATCCCTGCACAAATGTACACCGCCTGGTGAAGCGAGCTACTGCTAAATGTCGACCACGACCGCTCTGACAAGAGAGATACGAAGAAGAAGTTGTGTGCAGTGTCGGGACTGTCGGGTCGCAAAGGCCTATGGTTTTAAAGTCAAATGAAAGCCTAGAAAGTAATCACTTTTTCAATGTCATCGTTTGACAAAACGTAAATACGCTTTATCATCGGTAGGTCTGACTTATACATCGGGCAATACAAGGGTGTTAATTGTAAATAAATTAACAGTTTTTTTCAATATGCGTACATGTTTTTCATGAAACAACAAATAATTTGATGACTTAAAAATCGTTATTAGGTATTTGTAATCTGCGGTTTTATACTACATAAAGTTACATTTAAAATATTTTTCTTAAATTGCTTTTCGCTTATCAATGAGTTTGTTGTTAGACCAGTTCCAGTAAAAAAATATACTCACATGAACGTATTTAGCGTCGTGACTCTTGACATATTGTGTAGGTCATTTTAAATATGAACGAACTCTAGTCGTGTGCATAGAGAGCAGACACCTTTAAGTTCAGTGTAGTGACCTTGGACATGGTTATATTTAACTCTGATATCATTATTTTTATAATACTATTTAGTTCTATATCAACTACGATATACCTATTATAATTCAAATTAGAATTTACTGACTTGCTGACTACGTATATTTTCAAGATTAATTTGATAAATAGTATATTTTTGTTAATTTACGAATTATAAGCAATATTTTAAAAACTACATTGAAACTGGTGGGGTGTAACTGTCTGCGTTATTTTTTTACATACAATATGGTAGGGTCAAAAATTAGGTTTTACTCGCTTAACATAAAGAATGGACTGCAAATCACATTGTTATGTTATAGTGAGTGGCTCAGTGCGGACCACTCGCGGGGGCGTTGACCGCAATATTGAGCGAACGCGAATGTCTCGCGTAGTGTTAATGACCTTTTTTTTTCGGCTGCGCCAGCGTCTTTATTCTGGCTATGAATTAATACATTTTATAGCTTTAATAGTAATACTCGTAATAATTATGTACTTATTTTTTTGAATTGTAATACGTTAGTATATTACAATTAAAAAAATAGTATAATATTAATTTACATCCTATATGCAGCTATATTTCGATGAAGACTTACCTTTTTATATTAGTTTAGAAAAAACTATTTTCGGGTTACATTAAATTCATTTTATTATATTATTTAGAATGTTTTGATTTTTTACGGATAAAATTACTATTACCCGCTGCCTAATATGTAACATATAATAATCGGTATGTTACTGCATGCATAGCGCTGAATTAACGTGAGGCCGCTTTCTAATTTTCACCGAGTAAGTAGATACTGAATGACGCAATGCTTTAGCGCCGTATGGACTGTTTGGGCAACGGGCTGACCTGTGAGAACTGATTGCACCACTGGCTCAAGATGCAACGCCTTCTACATGATAGATCTGTGTACATTGTAATCTGTTTGACTGATTTCTTTTGTTACGACAAACAGTAGACTACCAAAGTCGAAGTTGTTATATCATACCAGGTTTTATTCTATTTATCTAAGTAACCTTTCATTTAAAAACCATCTCACCGTAGAAAAGTTAACAAAAAATTATCTCGTTTATTACGTTTTGATTAAAAAAAAACATACATATAAATAGTCTGGATTCTTATAAACTACTCGTATCTTACTCAGCGCACACGTATAATAGAACCAACCCGGATTTAATCTGGTAGAACTACAGTCTATTTATTATAAAACAGCCGAGAAAAGATTGTTTACATTCAGAGCTGGTATTGATTTCTTGAACACGCCTGCCTTCCCTGACCCCATTACCTCTTTGAATTTAACGGGAGCAAATTGTATGGGGACGCACGCTATTTCGTTTGCACATTATTAATATCAGTGACACTCAACTTATAACTATTTATACTATGCATATCGTGTGGGTGGGTAACAAGTATTTACTGCGTCGTGTAGTAAGTACTTATAAGTATATGTGTACCACGTAATGAGATAACATTGCAAGTATATAAACAACCTACGTAATATGACCCTTATATGTTCTTTTGCTACTTACTTTATAGTAAGATTAAATATATTATTGCATTATTCATTGCAAAACAACTAAATCTACACAAACTCCATTGTATACTGTGTAATATTATAATGGTTCCGATACATCGGTTTAAATAATTTATGAATGAATGCATCGGAACATAAACAAATACGTAATAAAAGATTCGACGGCAAGGCCATGCCCGCATTCAGCACCTCCTTATTCCTAATAATGTAAAGCGGCAGCGACGAAAATGGAAAATGCAGCACAAACAAACCACAAAATAACTTAATTATGTGCTTATACAACGAAAAATATGCTAAGTTCAGTGCAAAGGTATTACAAAATTAGAATATATTCTTTTATTGTAATGTGGAGTGTATTTTTTGTACCTCAGCGCTTGTGTGCTGTGCACCCAATGCCACATAATTTATTTTAAATACGAAAAGTTATTGACCTCGTGCTTTAAGTTCAAATCGGCAGGTACTCTTATGTTGCTACATTTATGGAACCTTGAACCGTAAATCGGACTCAAGGCCATCGACATTGCTCTTAAATGACGCATTTGCCTGTATCGATCTATAATTTTACCATGTTCGCAATGTCAAGGCTTACAGCAAGCCGCAACTTACGATTGTAATGAGCTATACAGGATTAGCTTGATACACAGTTGCATGTATTGATCAGGATTTTGGGACAGTAAAAATAATGCGTGTATATTCTATCAATACATCAATGCACGTAAATAAAATTGAAAAGTCTGTTTATAAGATTAAAATAACAACTTTTTAATCAATGCATATGATAGACGATATGACGATATAATATAATATTATAGATATTGTCTGTTTGTCAGCCGGTCGGTCTGTCTGTCTATTTGTTCCGTTTAATCTCTGACTGGAGCGATTTTTATGGGACTACACTGGCAAATAGCTGATAGTTCAAGGTCTTTGAATATCGAAAATATTTAAGATTCCGCGGGAAAAAAGAACAACGCGGGAAATTCTCGAGTTACAGCTACTCCGCTACGGCTGGCTGAACTTTCACTGGCAAATAGCTGATGTTATAAGGAGTGACTTAGGCTACATTTAATTTAGAAAATATGTTAAAATTAGATTCAAATACTAGAGTTGCGGGCATAAGCAAGTAACGAATAACTTTAACATCCCGGGGCGTTTTGATGATGGATTGAAACAATTATATTGATAACACTATTAGTACTCAAATAATTTGTCACTTAAATAATACAATAAATGTTTTCTGATCAAATAGAACTATTTTGAAAAGATTGATGGATTGAACAATTGAACATTGAACTCGTCAACATCATTTAATAAATAGGTTCGGGAGATGAATGTGGGAACATGCAGTTTTATATAATGTAATGTATGTAATGTTTATCTGTTTTGGCTAGGCTGTCTCATTGTCAAACTGTGTTGCATTTAACGATATTTTTTTTATCGACGGTTTGTAAATAACGTAATTTTTTTTTTCAGGAAAAAGGCACTTCATTACCAGCCCAAAGGTTAAACAAGTATCCGTCGAGGGGTTTGTTAAAACACATATTACAGCAGACATACAACCAAGCAGTTTCTGACCCGGATAAACTCAACCAGTATGAACCCTTCTCACCCGAGGTTAGTGCTATAACGGTTATGTATTGTGTAATACGTATTGTTTATAGCGGCCGGTCATAATGTCGTGTTGTTAAAATTGACCTGGGCTATTCTTAGTTATAATAAAGTACGTAGGTATTATACCTAATTGTGGTTTTAGGTCAGGTAAGAAAGTAGGTACTCTTGAATACATGGTATAATGTAGAAAATAAAACTACTAGTTATTATTACTGTATTGTTAAAAGAAGCAATTGCATTCGGCATAAAATCACGCCTCGAATACCCAAAGTGATAGGCATAGATGTTCTCCTTTAACACAGTCTTCACACCCACATTTTGCTGCCGATCATTGGTCCCATGTTGCAATTCATTAGTCTCACACCAGTTTGAACTTGGTTTCTTAGCGACTGAAGAGAATTTTATTCATCAACTGGCCCTTCACATATACAGAATTAAATTATAAAGAGGGAGGGATATAAAATACAAAACTGTGTTCATAGCTGTACTTTATATATCGACAGGTATATGGTGAAACATCTTACGAGTTGGTGTGCCAGATGATAGATCAAATAGACATAACAGCAGAAGATGTTTTCGTCGACTTGGGATCGGGCGTTGGGCAGGTGGTTTTACAAATGGCGGCCGCTACACCATGCCGCGTCTGTCTCGGAGTTGAAAAAGCAGAAGTTCCTAGCAAATACGCTGAGGTGAATATTACTTTATACACTGGCTCATATAAAAATTGTTTACGTTTATTGGATAAATACACCCTATTAATCAAAAACGTAATATTTTCAGAGTATGGATATGAACTTTAGAACGTGGATGAGATGGTATGGGAAAAAATTCGGAGAGTATAAATTAATAAAGGGTGATTTCTTACTGGACGAACACAGAGAAAAGATTAATGCAGCGACGATAGTTTTTGTTAACAACTTTGCATTCGGCCCTCATGTAGACCACCAGCTAAAAGAAAGATTTGCTGATTTAAAAGATGGTGCTAAAATTGTGTCATCAAAGAGTTTTTGCCCGCTAAACTTCAGGATAACGGACAGAAACCTAAGCGACATCGGGACCATCATGCACGTGAGCGAGATGTCTCCGCTAAAAGGATCCGTCTCGTGGACGGGGAAGCCAGTCTCTTACTATTTACACATTATAGATAGGACCAAATTGGAGAGATATTTTCAAAGACTGAAAAATCCGAAACTCAAGGTCAGCAAAAGGGTCTGTTCCAATCACTATATATTTTTATAAGATAATTTAGATAATTTGTATTGTAACATGATGATTTGACTGTGAAAATAATTTGTGTCCTAAGTATTTACTGACCAGTAAAATCTTGTACATAGTGCAATATCAAAATATATAAATAATATCCGTATTATTGCAATTAAATGCAAAGCAAATTTCAAAATTAACATTAATAATAAAAGGGATATATTTGATGATAATGTACCTACTACTTAGTATTATTTATTTATACAACCAATTGTCATGTTTTTATACGTAATAATGCAATTGCTGATTAAATAGGATCGTTAAAATGCAAAATTAATACGTAAAGCCGTGTAATTTATAATTAAAACAAATAAGGTAGCTTAAATATTGTTATTTAGGCCTGTTGACCCATTTACTTTGTTAGCAGATTTCGATTATCTGGTCACCAGTATAAAATAGAACAGCAACCGGTTTTTACGTTTTATAACGTTACTTATATGGATGTAGTATCAAACTTTTATTCTGATGATATCCAGATTTACAGGTATCCTAATTAAAATTTCCCATATATTTAAAATGTAAGCAAACATTTTTAAATATTTGCGAGCCTACTCAGTTTACTAAGATGCTTTGCCATTGCTTTTAGTTTGCTACTAATATTTTTTATGACTATATCTATAACATTTTATTTGTGCATGCATGCATAATCTGTTTAAATAAATCGAGTGCTTCGATAAAAAAAAAATTAGAATGTTATACATATTTCGACTTGAAGGTAGAGTAGAGTAGATGTCATTTGTAACGTGAATATGATGTACATTATGACTTTGTTATGTGTACCTACTAATAGTAAACATTAATCCCCTTACTTATAAAAATTACAGTGTTGAACAATTGAATAAATTATATCTGTCGCTATCATTTGGATGTCAAAGAATAAAGATGTCAATAGACTTAAGAAGTAGTTATCTTAAAACACATGTTAGCATCGTTTATAAATAAGGGGGTATATGCCAGCGTTTAACTAGGCACGCAGCCTAATTGGATAAGAGGGTCGCAAATGTCAACTGTTATCTGTATTTCTGCAATTTAGATTTTATCCATGTATGGATATAGTTATAAACACGTGTGGACAATTTAGACAATTATTTTACTGTTTTTATTTTTGTTAGGGTTCGCATAACGGATGTGAAGAGGGTGAAGGCAGTGGTAAGCGTCACTTAAGCGCTCCTCCGACGAGGCAGCCGACGCCTGACTTGCTAAACGGTAACAGCAACCACAGTACTGCTTCGCTACCCGAGCGACGCAGGAAGGTGGCGCGACCAAGAGCTGTCAGGTAGGTCTTATCCTAACTTATAGTCCAGGACCATTTTAAAAAATAAATACGACAAATTTTTCGTGAGTAACTTCATTTTGATGAGATGCCCTACGTTTTCTCTTACAAAAATTCTCGATTTTAGTCTCTTCGATAAAATATGTCGATATGATGGTTCTCAAAAATGTATTACTGAAAACTTTATTGAAAGTTGCCCAGGTTGGGCATCTCACTAAATTAAAGCTACTTACAGGAAATCAGCTTAATAATAAATAATCAATTGTAAAAATGGATTGTTGATCCTGGACTATTACTTATACCAGTAAATATAAAAATAAATATTGTAATATGACCAGACAATGGAATCTCGCTAATATTGACTTTTTATCTTTCATCTTATCAAGTTTTCAGGTTATATGACGCCTATGTGTTCTGGACGTGTTTATCTAGAGCCTTCAGTATCGGCATAAATGTACATTTGTATGACCAACCAAAAATACATTTGGCAGACAAATTGTAATGTAGGATTATTTACAGTAATGAATGTGTGTTAACTTGTGCAGGGGCGAGAACGGGCGGACTCGTGCGCGCGCCGCCGTGGCCAAGCGGCGCGTGGTGCGGCGCTCCAGCGACGACAGCGACGAGGAGTCCAGCGGCACGGACGACGCGCCGCCCGGGCCCGAGCCCGCGCCGCGCGAGTGGGGCGCGCCCTGGGCCTCCTCCTCCGACTCCAGTCAGTACCGCTGCCCATTTATTTTTATCTCCTTATTCAAATTTCTGTAATTATATAGACTGGCTTATTATATAGACTGGCTTATTGGTCTAGTGTTGAGGATGAAATCCTGGGTTCAATCTCGGATCGGAACTAGTATTATTGTTTGGTTTTTATCGTGAAATTACTTTAGAAAACATACAAGTTCACATGTGTTAGAATCTATTAACATAATTTTGAGGCTCTGGTGCTGGTGTAACAGACATATGCTTTGTATATTTACGTGTGGGCAAAACAATACTTGCACAGGAATGTTGGTAAAAATATTATAAACTTATATTTTAGTTCCATCGTTTATTCAAGTTCAGCGTTAAAACGTAATCGATAAACAGATCGCAGCCGGCGGCCCGCCAGCAAGCGCAGCGCGAGCGCGGGCGGAGCGCGGCGGCGAGCGGCGCGGGCCAAGCGGCGCCGCGCCGCGCCCGCCGCCATCGCCGGCCTCGACCTGCTGCACTCCACCACGCTGGCCTCCACGCTACACAACGGCGCCGTGAGTATACCGAGACCGTGGGGAAACAGACCGCAGATAGAGCTTTTTATCATTTGGTAAAATATATCTGTTGCGGCTCAAATTACGACATATCTGTTTTGACGTTTGTTGATTCGGCACGCGGTTTGTTAAACGCAAACTAAAATTTGATAACATTTCTTTATTTCTTATGGACTTCTGTCCGAACTCGAATTATAATTTATGAAAAGTACGGTGGCAAATAGTCGGTAGTCGTTGATCGGAGGGCGTGCGTGCGCAGGTGACGGCGCCGCCGCCGGGCTGCGTGGAGCAGCGGCTGTCGGCGCTGGGCGTGGCGCAGCAGCCGGCCGAGCGCCTGCACTCGGAGCTGGACATCCCGCGCTCGCCGCACACGCCCTACAGCCTGCAGCTGCTGCTGGACATGTTCCGCGACCAGTACCTCTCCTTCATCACGCGCATGAACACTCCGGACTACGCCAATGAAATACGACACCAAATTGATAAAGAAAGGGTACGCTCCGCATTTTATAATTTTTGCATTTAAGCATGTTTTTATTTTTAAACACTGTCTTTCGAGTGGTCTTACAACCTGCATTATGCTTTCTCTATGTTCATCATCAAAGTGATTAGTGTTATCGGACCTGTACAACATGCCATCTTAACCTTTGCCAGAAGTTCGTTCTAAAATAGTAACAATTTTTTTTCTAAGAACAATAAATATTATTAATATAATTTAAATAAAACTCGAGTGTCTGTTTGTAACAAAATTATTAATAATGCGCGACGCAAAGAAAGGTAATGTGTTGATCAGCCTATGTATGTATATATGTATGTTTACACCTTTGTTGCACTCTGGAGACCAAACGCGTCAACCGATTTTGATGATTCTTACATCTATCGATGTCTTAATCTTGCGAGTATCATTATAGACAACAATAATCAAAATTTAATATGGCGACCACCGGACGACATATTGTCAAAAACCAAAAAATTCAAGTCTTCAAACTAGGTATGTCGAATGAGGTATCTCTGAATTAGGTACTTAAAAATATTTTTTAGGTTTCTTTATCATTTTTCAATTCAAATGATCATTTAGAATCTATAACGATTTAAAGTTGGACTTTAAATAGATATTTTCAATAAATAAATCCTAATTAATAATTAAAAAAGTAAATCTGCTTACTGCTGCTACTACGTACAAGATTTTTAATCGAAATCCACGGGGATGAAGTCGCGGGCATAAACTAGTCGGTTAATATAAAACAAAAACATTTTTTCGTTAAAATAAATGTGATTTAAAGTTCGCATTTAGAACACGACCAAACTGCCTCATAGTGCAATCGCTTAACTAGTTTACCGCTAAGAACTGTTTTTAAAAGTATTAGTATAATTTAGCATTGTCATTTAATAAATAGCACATCATTGAATATTATGATCCTATCGTCCCCCTATGTAGGGGGTGTCTCACGGTTCACCTCATGCTCTCTTTTCTGCGGTGTATTGTTCAGGTGCCAACCTTGGCCAGTGTCGCTAATCGCCCAACTCTCATGTAATGCTATCATTGTATGCCCTAATCCGATCTATAAATGATCATCTCATAAAAAATACTTGAACATGCTTTTCCTAATACAATGTTTGCCATTTAAGTTTCTTGAGTATGACATAGTTTATAAAACCATTTTCACTTAAACAGAAAACCTGCAGCATAGTGACAATATAGAAGTGATATTATACTGACGTATAATTTAGGCCGATAATAAATGGTGATGTCCTAGGTCCTCTTTACTTTATATCTATTATGTACTTAAAATCATCTCACTGCAATTTACTATACTTAAAATTTAAAAATGTTTACCAGTTACTGAGAGCATTCATACTAAATAGAATAACTCTCTCGTTATTGTAAGACCACTTAAAAAGTTACTGTGTAATAAATATAAAATTAAATTAAGTATTTAATACAGGAGAGAAACCAGAAACTGAAGTCGCGCGCGTCTCAGTTAGATAAACAGATCAACGTGCTCATCAGCGACAGTGTTGCTCTGTTAAAGGCGCGAATGAGCGAGCTGGGTATACACGCGAATAACACGGTGGATCTGTTGGCGAAAGCTAAGGAAATCGTAGGCAGACACAAAGAGTTGCAGAGCAAAGCTAGCAAATTGCAAGCGCAGGTATATAACATTTTATTAATTTGTTTGTGCCATAGTATCGTGCATTGAAAACAAACAGTTTATATTGTAACGTAAAAGATTATAGTGACCGGATGCCACCCTGCTTCTGTCCCTAGGTACTTTCGCTCTTATAGCTCTCTATCTCTCGGTCACGCACCAGATAGATAGTACGATCTTGCTATCGCGAGGACTTAAAAGTCATTTTCGAAGAGTACGTACGTCACTACGGTTGATAAAACGGTACTCCTCATTTAATTATTACATTCAGTTTTTTTTTCATATAATTTGTCATTTATTTTTATCGGATACCTACTATACGTATTATATTTTACCATTTATCTGGTAACTTGATTTTTTTATTATTTACATTTATATAAATTGATGTTTTTAGCTAATTGTTTTATTGAATGTCATTTTAATTTTCTATGTACGATATTATGTCAATGGTTTTTTGTTTAAATTATATATTAAGGTACTTATGTATATGTATTTCTAACAATGTAGTGAAGTAAATATGGATGTAATTTCATTATACTATTGTTTCTTTTAGGTGAATAATATTGAAGCTGAACAAGCTATGCTCGTTAAGCAAAGAACGTTTGAGATAACTGAAAAATATCGTCAGTTAGGACATATACCTCCGGACGTTGAGATTACCCAAAGTGTAGCTCATGATTGTATTTTGAAAGAAATATCGGCTACATTAGCACACAGAAAAAGATTGCATGCACAGGTAGGCCATCTTCAAAACGAAATTATTCAAATGGAAAGAGCTAGTGAACAAAAAGTAGTGCCTCCATCAGTACCAGTTGCCACTGTAAAGCCGCACACAGTTAATGCAAAACCTAGGAAATCGAGAGAGCATAGATCGCGGTCACAAGAGTGGCCGGACGTACCGGAAATTGGAAAAATTGAGGAGCAGAATCCAGAGCTCCTTGCTCAAAAGATATTAGAGACCGGCCGACAGATTGAAGCAGGCAAGATCACTAAGCCGAATGTGATAGTTAACGGGTATGTAAGAGATTCTGAAAGGCATGACCATCATAGGCACCCGAAGGCGGTCACTCCCATACACAGGACACAACCGCAGCGGCCGGGCCAGCCCCCGCCTCCCAACCTCGCACACAGGCAGTCGCCTATCAAACCTCAGAAACCCCTCAATGTAGTCGCCAAGGTGCAGGAATCGCCAAAAGTGATTAATTTTGAAGACAGACTTAAGAGTATTATAACATCGGTACTAAACGAGGATCAAGAGCAGCGAAAGTCGTCGCGGCCGGTGCAGAGCCACGCCTACAGCAACGGCTACGTGCGGGCGGGCGCGCCGCTCGCCTTCCGCGCGGGCGCGCCGTCGGCGCAGGCGCAGGCCGGGGCCGCGCAGGCCTACGCGCGGGCGGCGCGCGACTTCCGGCGCGAGCGCTACCCCTACGAGCGCCGCGAGCCGCCGCGCCTGCCGCTGCTGGCCGTGCCGCAGCCCGACTACACGCAGGTGAGCCGGCCGCCGCCCCCGCAGCGCCGCGGGCGCCGCGTGCGCCGCGCGCGCGCCGGGGTGCTAAGTCGTGTGTCGCCTGCAGGTGTCCCCGGCCAAGCTGGCGCTGCGCCGCCACCTGTCGCAGGAGCGGCTGGGCGCGCCCGGCGCCCGGACCATCGGCGACCTCGTCAATGGGGAGATTGAGCGCACGCTCGAGATCTCCAATCAGAGCATAATCAACGCGGCCGTCAACATGAGCGCTCGCTACCAAGAGCCCGCGGCTACGAATCAGCCACTAGAAGGTCAGTATTAGTACTTGTGCACTATACATATATAAAATATTATCAAAGTCACACACCTCGGGTCGTAATTGTACAGTCTACATTTGGTTAAATCCTTCTTGACAATTTTTCTATCCTAATATAACGACTGTATTCATCGAAGGTTTAGGCAGTTAGTTAAGCAGTTAAGTCCCAGTAGCACAAATCCGACACAGTACGGTGTCGAATTTGTGCTACTGGGAATTATCAAAAAAAAAATTACTATATCCAGGACCTCATGAACAGCAATCGCGCTTAGCGACCACTAGACCAACGAGGCAATCTTACTTATTGCTAAGATATTACGATATTACGGAACTGTTCTGTTTGTAGAAATTGTATATATATAAATAAAAATAAAAAAAACTATTATCTATTATACTATTTTTTTTTTAATAATATGTAATGAATATTATTATTTTTTAAATAAAATATTTAAAGAGAATGTAATGGTTGGCAGGTCTAGCAGCTTGCCTGCAGGCTCGTGTGTTGGCTTCGGAATATTGGCGCGGGCGTAACGGAGCGGGCGCGGCTAGCGGGCCGGGCGACGCGGACGACGCGGGCCGCCGCCGCTCGCCGCCGCCCGACCCGCACTCCAACACCTCCACGCCGCTCGTGGACGAGCTGCCCGACGGCGCGCGCCCGCCAGGTAACGCCCGCGCCGAGCCCGCGCCCGCCGCGCCCCCCGCGCCCGCGCGGCCCGACCCACTCACCACCCGCTCCGTTACAGAGGGCGAGGGCGGCGAGGAGGTGGACGAGAGCAAGTGGCAAGACCGGATAGCGTTCCGGTTCGACCAGATCATATCGTTCGCGTCCACGGCCATGGAAGACAAGCGGCGGCGCTCGGACGAGGCGTGCAACACGTCGCCGGACTCGGGCATCGGCCACGGCGACGCAGGCGCGGCGGCGGCGGCCGGCGCGGCGCGGGCCCCGGGCTCGCCGCCCGCCGCGCACTTCAAGAAGCGCTTCTTCCGGCGGGAGCGCTGGGGCGCGTGGGGCGGCGCCGCGCCCGCCGTGGACTGGGAGCGCCCGCCCATGTGACGCCGCAAGCCCTAGCGCCGCCGCTCGCGCCCGCCGCGCCCGCCGCGCGAGCCTCGGGAGCCGCGCGAGTCTCGGGAGCCGCGCGAGCCTCGTGAGCCGCGCGAGCTTCGTGAGCTGCGGGAAACGCGGGAGTGGCGTGAGCTGCGGGAGTGGCGTGAATGGCGTGAGCCGCGTGAATGGCGTGAGTCGCGTGAGTGGCGTGAGACACGTAAGTGGCGTGAGCCGCGAGAATTTCGTGAGCCGCATGAATTTCGTGAGCCGCGTGAATTTCGTGAGCCGCGTGAATTTCGTGAGCCGCGTGAATTTCGTGAGCCGCGTGAGTGGCGTGAGCCGCGCTCGTCGCATTCGTCACGAACATCGCGCTCGTGGCGACCGTCCCGATCAACGCGCTCGTCGCGCTCGCGGCGCCGGTCGCGCCCGTCGCACTCCCAGCGCCGCACGCACTAGCGCAATTGTAACTAGCACTGCCGACAGGGGACGCTTGCTCGATTGTATTCTATGTAAATAGGGTCAGTTCCGCCCCGCTCGACTCCCCCTTCGGATGTTGACTGTCGATTTTTGTTATTTTTTTCGAATATATAATGTAATTATGTATATTATTGAGTTTATTTTACTTTTAAGATGTGTAATTATTTAATGGTAGTTTATGACACCGTTCCAATCGGTGTTGTCGAGACGTTTGTGCCGTGGCGGATTGTATTTCATGTGTTCATTTAGGTCTTAGTCTGAAATACATGATTCGGTGGCGTTGCAGCGGATCATTCTTGCGCCGGTCGTTTGATGAATGTTTGTTGTTTTATGTGTTTTGTTTGTCGATGTTACGAAAGCTCTTGTCTGAATAATGTAAATCATTTCTTTGGGAAATCTTAATTTTTTAATATTGTACTTATATCGAGTTTGTATAGAATAGATCATTTTGAATTTTCTTACGTATCAAATCGGCAAAGTATTGCATTAGAAACTTATAGTAAATTATAGCGCAATTATCAGTATAATGTAACGAGAACTATCTCTTAATGTCATATTTAAAGCAATGAGGTCGTCAATCGTCCTGTGATACATAAAGCACCATTATTGTTATCTTTTCAGTATCTGTGAGATTACAATAACTAATTCGTATATTTAGGAACAGTACTGTGTTGGCGAAGACCATACTAGGTAGTTCATTTAGATTGTAATCAGAAAAAAAAAAAAAATTAGTAAAGCCAGTAACTAAAGTGTATAGTGTACGAAATGCTTAATTTTTTGTAAAATATAGTATTACTCAATTTTTAAAGTTTTCCCAGAGAAACATCAATGGTGCAAGACAACAGTAGATATTGCATAGTATAAATTGACACGCTATTTTTATACGGAATTATTTTAGATAAGGTTATGTCTCATATCCAAATCGAGTGTTACAAATGTTAATAATATGAAACTTGTGCGTGTGTTGTGTGCTGCCCTCCATATTTTTTAACGAGCGGGAGTATACGTGCACAAATATAGTAAGTCGTGTCTTTTTATAATAATCAATCTCTATAAATCGTTACTTATGAAATACCTGACTACTCATGGTATGCTTTGAATATTAATTGTCTCCCAAAAATCAATTTAACCACTCTGCGCTGCTTCTTAAGAAACAATATTCAATATTTATTTTTCGTACAATACCACATTGTATGTATTTTAAACCTAGACACTGCATTATTTTGGATGGTGTGTACAGCCTATGAATAATAATGTAATTTTAAAATTAAAAAACCGTAATGTTTATGCTGTATTAAAAGCCCAAGTAACAACGTTATTATGACATGAAGTCTTGACATTGACACATTATTTGTGACGGTTTTACCATGCATAATTTTTAACCAACATTATCCAAATCTACTTATTTGTTTTGTTTCTAATTATTAACAAAAAAGAGCAATAGTTTTTTTAGACTAAATATGCGCAAATAATGTAGATATACTTCGTTAGACACGTTATAGCTATAATCATAGAACCAAAGAGTTTCTGGCAACGTGCCTAATTGTATAAATTTCCTCCACATACCCAATAATCAATATTAATTTATTACTATGTTAACATTGCCACTTTTGGCCCGGTTTATGCTACACGGAGATTATAGTCGAGAATGCGGCAAACGCGTCTATTTGATTAGTTACATACTTTGTACACTTATTATAGATATAACTATGTACTGACTTTCGACGATGTCAATTGCAAATTTGGCTTTTATTTATATTTTTTAAATCGCACTGTTGAAATTGTGTATTTGACAATGTAAGAGGAAGTGGCATAGAGGTGCCAGACTTATATTATGAAAAGTATAAACTATATATCTATGTAATTTTAACAAATTACTTTCGTTTAACTCTTATGGCACTCACCTCTACTTTGTATCTATACGCTTAACATTTATTAACATATCTGCGTTCCTTTGGGGTTTATAAACCAGTTACTTTAAATTTATTGGTATGGGTGACGAGCCACAAGTAACTTAGGAATAAACTTTTTTTCGCTCATGACGATTATCCGCCTCTTAGGAATAAGATTAAACAAAAATAAGCAATTTGTTACGTAATGGAGTTTCTGAAGTCATTGTTGATATTCGAAAATAGGGAATACGATTTTTTACTTGCAGTCGATAAAGCACTTAATTAAATAATTGTGTGTAATAGCGTTTGTAATTCGAAATGTAAAAATGTGATTGTATCGTTAAAGTTTAAGAACCGACTTGTTTTTTAACTAATCCATTGAGCGTTGTTATTTTGACCATAACGTCAGAGCATGTATATTCTAGTAAAAAGTATTTGAAAGTGTTCCTAAAAACGTACATACCTTATATTTGGTATATTGTAAAATGTAATTGTAAATACGAATCTTAATATGCAGTTAATCTTTGCGTTGGTTGTAGTTGTTTCTATAGCATGACGTGACGACCCGATTGGTGCACCATATAAGGGTTAAATTAATTTCCCGCAATAAAAATGATTGTATACCATGCACATCTTGGGAGATATTGGCTTGTGCGTATAATTAATATGTCTGTAAAAGTAACTACGATGAACCTACATAAAACTGAACCTAGGATAAGTCGATAATTATTAGATACAGATTTAAAAAAAATAGCATCGCTCAATTGGTAATACTGCCTTATATTGTTTAAATAGGACGCGTAACATATAAACACGGAAATATTAGATATTATATTCATTTCGGAATTATTAATAGGTAATTAGATCGTATTTAAAACGAAATAAATATAAGACTTTTGTTGATTATTTATAAAGTTATGCGTATCTTAACCTGCACTGACGTAAGTAACTGAATTCTAGAAAGTTATGAATACAATCCAAATTCAATCTAAACTCACAAAAACATTACATGAAATCAAAACTATTAATGAATCAAGATTTTTGGATGACGGTTTGGGAAAATCCATAAATACTTTTTGTTTTGTTTAATATTACGGCCGTGGCCAGTAAGAGTGATGATAATGAAGTCGGTTCTAATATTTTAAGTTATTTTGTACAGTATATTTACTTACTGTGCGTGGTGTACTGTTTTATTATTAGATAAGATATTGACGAAAAAGAAAAATGTATGAATGTAATAGTATAATATTTGAGCAATTTTAATAATTTGAGATCGATGAATATTACATTCAGTAAATGCGAATTTCCAGATATGTTTATAATACATGTACGACTCTTATATTGTAAAATCTAATTAAATGGAACAGATTTTTATATGAAATGTGTGTCCCAAAGAGTGTCGTATCGTGTATTTTAAACATTGGGGTGCACTGGTTTGATTGTGCCTGAAAAACTCATCAATGCCGCTCCAAACCTCAAAATTATGTATTTGTATATTGATAAGTAAGCTTAAAATCTAATCTGAAGTAGGTACCAATAGTAATATAGTGTAATGTCGGCAATAAAACATCTATTTTGGTCGGATTAACTCGAAGAGTGATTACATTATTCAGTTATAATTAATTTTTATTTTTTGATGGGGAATAATGAGCTAATATGTGTGACGTTATAGTGTCTAAAATAGTACAAATGAGAAGACTTATCGTCGTAAGCCTCGGACTATTCAACATGCAAATGCTAGGTTTGAGATGTATCCCTGTGTACTAGTTTTATTTTGTACTAAAAGTTAAAAATAAACGAATAATTATATTTCTGATTATTATTTTATGCAGTGTAACTTTCCCCACAATAATATGTCAGTAAGTAACTACACAAGTTTTACTTATATGTTAATTGTTCTGGGCGTTATGTCTGGTAATGCTAGATGCGCTGTGATCTTGTGAAAGATGGTGAAACTAAAAATGGTGAAAAATTATAAAACATCTTTCTTCATTATACCTACCGAACCGAAAAATAAAGCTGTGCCATTTGACGTCATGGCACAAGCAAACTATTTACACCTTAGTAGTCTTAGTACTTTGTCTTTAGTCGTTAATCGAAGCGTTACTGTGAATGCTCCCAGACTAAACGTCGGCGTTGTTCCTAGTATCCATGATCGTACTTTGAATAAAACAAAAGTGATAGAGAGTGATAAATATAATTATCATTCAATGCACGTTACTACTAATTTGTAATGGTAACGACAATCCGGAACAAACGCATTATGTACGCAATGTTGTCGCTCGATTGGGTATGAAAATCTATACAATAGACTATTTTTCTCCACGGCAATAGAAACCTATGATCTACTAATTATGATAGTCATACGTCTTGACTCTTGTATGCAATGTTGTTTAGTTTGTCTCTACCTTCATTCATTAGATTGACTGTGATATATATTATCTGTGAGTAAAGTCATTGTCACTTGTCAGAAGCGGTAAAATGTCATCCGTCATAACTTCTAGACAAAATGTCAAACGCAGCGAGCGAAACAGAATGTAATTGAGTGACATGAGTCTTTTCTATTGGCAATTTGACAATAATTTTTACGTATTCCTTCCTCGGTGCGAAATTTGTGTTGATTACGTTTGGACTAAAAATTTGTAATAATACATGCCATAATTTAATTTGTTTTGTACCATTCGTTGGTGACAAAGGTTCATAATTAATGTTTTTATTTTAGTTGTATACACTTTGCATGTACAAATGAAATGCAATATTCGTGAACTTGCTCAACTGAGCGATCAGCCTTGTGTAATAGAAGGAAGATTAAACTATAAAAAGATTTCTAATGGCGGTTATCGTAATCAGTCAGGTTAGTGTACAATATGGTTAAATAACATATTTTATCAAGCTTAGCAGCATTTATACAATTTAACTTACCCGATTAATATACTCTTTTAATATACTTACCTGAAATGTGCTATGATGTAGAGATTATAAATATCTTTAAGAATCACTAAGTACAGTAAATGGTGATTGTTTCATTATCATTTTGCTTTTACACACTTGTAATTACATAGCATTGTATATTCTTCAAACTCTCATTTATGTTTTTTTTTAATGTGTTATCACACTGTATGTGGTATGTACTTAGTTAAAACAGCCATATATTGTATATTACAATATTTAATGTAAATCTCTTTGGTGGGTAGCATGGTGATTGGTAACACAGGTTTTACCTATCACAGACACCAGTCTCTATTTAAGTTGTCATTTTTAGTACTATGTTCCCATGTGAGAAGATGAGAAAATTAATATTTTTATTATTTATTTGAACATGTAGGAATTAACCTTGTGACTAAGAAGGTACTCAACACACTTTACTGTTTAGTTAATAACATACCTGAACTTTTTAGTGTGCTTATTTTTCAGTGTTTAAGGAGAGATGGTTTCGGCTAATAAATAATTATTTATTCTATTTTAAAATAAGTGAGATGGGAAAGTTTGATACAAAAATTCCAGCCGGGTTATTTGTATTGGAAAATTCTTCAATACAAATGGAACATGGGCAAAGTATACCATTCTCATTTTCAATATCATTTATGTGAGTTTCTTTTGTTTAATTCAATCATTTGTTTTTAATTCATATTACAATAATTTGTGTCTTCAGTTCTATACCTAATTTGATAACATAAATAAATTATTATGGTTTTGTTTTCATTAAATGAGTTCATAAAATATGTTTTTATAAAACTGTTTCTTGTATTATTCAAAAACCATATAATAACTCATTTACCTTCTAATACTATACAACAGTATAACTGTTGTATGACAATTTATTATAAGTATATTAGTAGATTAAATGCAAATTGTAATTACAGAGATGAACCTGAAAAACGCCATGTATTTGCGGCACGAGCTGAAGATAATGTGGTTCAATGGGTGATGAAATTAAGGGAGAGCTCATATGAATATCTGCGCAATAGACTTCATGCACTGCAATCAAGAATTTATGCAATCACAGGAAAGGTAAATAAAATACAAAAATAAATACTTATGGTTTGCTATTATTGGGAATGATAGTATGTAGTTACTAAATGATACATTATTAATACATAACATAACATCACGCCTGTATTCCCCGAAGGGGTAAGCAGAGGTGCACATATAGTACACCCACATTTCGCCAGTTATGATTTTTAGGTCCCAATGTAATAGGGCGAGCCTATTGCCATCAACCGGGCACAAATCCAGACTCCCTGCTGCTACTGAGAATTACCTAATGGAAAAACCCAGTAACACTTTGCCCGACCCAGGATTCGAACCCAGGACCATGTGCTTAGCAGTCGCGCTTAGCGACCACTAGACCAACGAGGCAGTCACTATACTTTATTAATGTTATTTAAAATAACAGGTTGTAATAGGGTGTCTTTAGGCTACATTATAGTGAAGATGATACAAATAAATAACTTTCTGGTTCTTTCTGCCCATACTTCAACTCAAAAGGCCATGCACATGAATTCCATCTTTTTTAGTGAATAATACATAATAGGAATCTTTAAAGTCAGTGATTGCCTCAGGTATAACTGCTGGGCCTATCGGGCCTTCTACCTTTTATTCATTTTTAGAAATATGACAATGTAGCCATTAGTAATTTACCTCAACCTATTTTATTTTACCCTGTGACAAACTCGTTGTCATGTTTGTAAATGTATATTAGTCGCAGCTACCTGCTAATATACATTTACTTCTAATTTTACATTTTTTTGCATCCAAATTTTACTACATGCAATAGACATCCTTATGTTAGACTTAAGTATGGACTGACTCGCCATATCTTTAGCTATATCCCACATTCAATTTCGTTTCCTGCCTTTACAAATGGAAATGTTTATACATGTGATAAAAAGTCCTTATTTAAGATAATGATACGGTGAACGTATATTATTATGTTCGTAATTCGTTATCATTATGCATAACATAATATAGACTGATACCTATATTATTATTTTAGCGATAAGATACAGTTTAGTTACAAAGCCTATATCAAATATTTCTACAGATAAATTGACATATTACTTTTTATATTATTTTACAGGACCCTCTTCTGCTAGTACCAAGGAATGAAGGAGCATGTTTGTGGGCGCCGGCAGTGCCTTTCTCGACGGCTCCTGCATGCACAGTGAATACTAGCTCATTCAGTTGTCATCTACATACAAATGGTGCATTTAGCCTTGAAAGAAGCAAATCAGATGTACAAGCTCACAGACATTTCCGCGCAGAGTATTCAAAAAAGGCTACTTTTTATACAGATGATAACAAATCAAATACTGATGAAAAGGAACAAATATCAAGTGAAGCTTTTTGCCTCGAGAGGAGTAAAACAGCGGCTCTTTTGCCTGGGAGTATGAATCCAATTGATACATCGATATTTGACAATCGGCCGCCGTATTCCCGGGCGGCACCGAGTCCACCCGTCAGGACGAAACTGTCTCCGAGCAGTCGCCGAACTGACGTTAGCCAAGAAGTGAAATATTTTGCCGAACAAGGACGACATTTAGGAACGACGGGTATTTTAGATGAAGCACCAATACCGCCTAGAAGAAAAGTGTCACCAAAACATTTAGAGGTCCAAAACCCAACAATAGAGATTACTGAAAATCATTTCGGCCGAGACGACGAAGAACCGTGTGATGATCTGATTAAATTTTAGAAAGTAGGTACTCTAGGTTTTTGATAGAAGTCCCACCTATTAATTAAAGTATTTAATGATTTAGTTGCTTGCCGATAATTGATTGCGTAGTAAGTAAAAACAAAAAGAAATATAGATATCAATCTGCGTCTAATCTTTTAGTAGTCATCAAAATGTGATTTGTTAATCATTTAATTTAGTGTACCTATAGTCGTAATAATAAAAATATGTATGTAACACACTCATAAATGAGAAGCTCCTTCTTCCATAAGCTTTGTTTTATAGACGTTAGTATGAAAAATGTATGCGCGTCCATCTTCAAATTATACTAACGTCATAATTAATAAACTTCTGTAATATTATCATGCTTTGTGTATAAATATATTTGCTTATGAATGTACCCTACGAAGTCATTAGGCTACTAGACAGGAATGTCTGCACTGAGGACAGTAGAATATGTATACATACATACATTAGTATGGTATGTAATAAAATGAACATCGAGATTTTTTTATAATTTAGAATATATAGCTTTTGTAAGTTTTATAAGTGCTGCGGAAAATTGAGAAGAAAATGAACGGATTGTTGTGGATATAATAGAAGGTATATCTTGGCACTAATGTGGTAAAAATATAAGATCCCTATAATTTGGTCTAGACTTGATAAAATCATTGTCTTATTCGGATTCTGAAAATTGTTTATCATAATCTGCGCAATGATCCTTTATTTTCTATCATCTACGATACAATATATGACACCAAAAACCTTTTTAGATATTATGTTATACAAGATTGCATTTTTTATACTTATAAACATTTTGTTATTTTTTAAGATTAAATAGTACACATAATAATAATATGTTGTATTATGTAAAATAGTCCGACCTAGCTTCAGAATACTGCTATACAAGTTATAATTGTAGTATTCTCAGTAAAATTGTTTATACTTTATGGTGCTGTATGCTTTTAAGCGTCCAATAAATTCAATTTTATATACACTCATAAATTGTTTTCATTAATTTTTTTATCACATGTATATACGCCTATTAGTCCAGTCCCGTTAGCATTTAAAAGGCCAAGACCTCGGACTAAGTAATTTGAAAGTAATAATATAAAACCTTTAATGTTTATAGATACAATAATCAAAAGATTATTATTTTTGTCGCTGCTTTTATTTTTTTTATTATTTCGTTGTCCGCTTTATTAAACATAATGGAAAAGGTTTTATATGAATACATTTAAAGTAATTGGGTCCCGAGGGTAATCGCTAAAGGGACTGCACTATATTATATCTAACGTATTTATTTTATCGCTATTAGTAATTGCGACTTGTAATGTATATAATCAAGGCTCTATAAGGGTAGGATAACCTAGTAAAACAATCTGGTTGGTGATAATGATTAATATATAAATAACTTCGCGTCTAAAATGTACCAGCTTCATGCTAGATTCCCTAATATAAGTAGGTCATTAGTGTTGGTTGCAAGGCTATACAGGCTCAAGTACCACTCGCACTTAAGACAAGTTAGTATGTCTACCGTTATTAGTAAAAAGTTAAAGCATTGCATCTCGATCTAATAGCAATTCTTAACAGATTTGCCTCGTTTTATTACCCAGTTTTCCGGTACGTAAACAAATCCTTATGCAGGATGCCCGGTAATTGCAGTTGTAGTAAAATGTATTCTTTGGATCAATACAAAGGTGAACTATAACAAATACCTCATGTAATAGATATACTTTTTAAAATTAACTTATCACCTATTTCAAATCTTTATGTACTTATACTTATCTTGAATATTGGTTTAAAAAAAATTCGTACTCTGGTAGTATAAACCTAGTAATTTATAAACATATTTTTAGATAGTCGTTAGGCACTTACCGTACCTATATTCACGTAGTTGTGATAGCCCACGTCGCACGGCGCTTATTCTATCAAATATTTTCCTCAACATATTATTTTCCTATCAAATTAGGTTGAAAAATAAACCACAAAATTATTTAAAACTATGTTTATTGTGTACATTGCTTTAAGCTTCATCAACACCTTACCTTATTAACATAAATTACATTAAAACTTATCGTATGACGTCCCAGTTAACATAACTATGACGTGGACATACATTTGAGGCACTCTTGTTTTAAGGTACATACAATACTTAACTTATTACGTATTATGTAAGTTGTTCAGTCAAGACACTGCACTGCTTTGACTATAATAACACCGTATATTAGTGACATTATGAACATTATCCAGCTCATTTACTTCGACACCCTGTTGCTGCCAGAGTCAAAAGATAGAGATCAGTGACCTAACAATAAATTGTGATTTGTTTAGACCGTGTATTTCATTGATAAAAAAGAATGAATACCCTTTTTACGTGAAGTTGTATGCTTCGTAAATAAAGGTATCAATTATATAAAGTTATGGTTAACTATGTATGCAGTTTTCATATAAATTGCTTATGTGGGGCAAGTTGCAACCCTAATTTTATAACATCTCGACTTATTGCAATTAAACCCATGTAGACGGTATTTGTAGACGATAGGTATTTTTGTTTATATGGTCTAACACGATTAAGCGCAACTGCGAAATATTATTGTATGTAAATTATAACCATACAAAACTTATGTAACTACATAGTTACTTTATAATAATATCTAATGTAAAATTATGTCGTATGAATTTCATACATATTAAAAATATATTCGTTTTGGGGCGCGTATTATATGGCCCGTTAAGAGTAATGTTTAATGTAAATTTTAATACAAATAACATTCAATGTTTAAAAGTGTAGGCACTTTATTGTTTTGTCTACGTAAGCTACATCCTCATAAACATTCTCAATTCCCATATATTTATCTACATACTATACCTTGATTAACATGATAAATGCAATGTGTTTAACCAAGTAAGACGAACGACGACATAACAAATCTCTCTGATGATATAGAACAAACATAGTCTAGCTATTTATCTTTACATTGTATTTAAACGAGACTAAAGAACCTACGTATTTGGGATAGAGATTTTTAGAACTTAAATTAGACACTACATACAAAGGTATGACGAGATTCGTTTTATACGGAACATAGGTAGGTACTACATTGGTTAGGCACCATTCATAGAATAACGTAGGTAGCCCATTGTCATCTGATAGATTAGCCTGCCGGAGCGCGAATAGAGGCACTAGTTTCAAAAGTGACTGCGCAATTCGCACCTCAGTGTGTGATTGTATCTGGATACCGCTTGTGGTAGCACATCACTTGTGATGTGGCCGTGGTCGGTGGTCACGTGCCGCCGCTGTTAGTTGCCGCCGTAGTCGCGCAGCTCGCGGTTGCCGAGAGGCAGCGTCGGCCTGTAGTTGTGGAGGACCTCCATGGCCTCCGATCCGCATGACGCCTCACCGCACTTTAACTTCCGCATTGAAGCCAACTGCAATTCAATCAATCGGATAATTAATTACCTACTTATGTTTTTTACTTTGACTCCTAAGCATGAAGACTTCAAAAGAAGTTGATTTAAAAGATACATGTAATAATGTGCTTTTGAATTGTAAACAGAAACAGTGAACATAGATATTTTTTAATATGTAGCAAGGTATATGATTTGCAAACACTTGAATGAATTTGGAAAGTGGTAAATGGAAGCTAAGTAGGTCGTGAACGGACGTCTGCTATTATTTAGTCCGTGGATACTTGAACGCGGTGTGCATCGAAAACCGGTGGCCAACGTTTCGTTTCTGTTGCGTCATGAACTATTTGTAATTCGGTAAAAAATTACATAATATTACGCCTGTATTCGACGAAGGGGTATGCAGAGGTGTGTAATACACTCACATTTCGTCAGTTAAGTATGAAGGTCCCCATGTAATAGGAGGCGAGGTTATTGCTATCAACCTGACACAAATCCAGACTGAATCATACACTGACATTAATCGACAATGTTTATTTATATAGGAACTTCTATTAAATTTGTCTACGTCAGTTTATGTATAACTGTAAATGCTTCAGATTGCTTATCAGATCACTAATCATCGATGATAATAATTAACTGTTATCAGTAATGCACCACCATCACCATGGCCCGCAGTGATGTTGATTATTTCCAACAAGCCAACAAAACCCTTACGTTTATTGTTATTTTAGTTATGTAGTAGCGTGAACGTTTAATAACATATATACGTTATCTAATAAAAATTACCAGACTATTACATAAAGTGACGGGGCATAATTATCGTCTAATATGCTCTAGGTACCTAAATATATTTCAATAGCTTACAATTTAAAGTTACTCTGACGGCTAATGTATGTAAATTGAACTCACTTGATCGGCGGAAACTTGAACAGGCTCCTTGAAAAGTATCCAGGTGACAGACTCGGTGCAGGGCGGGGTGGTCAGCGAGCCCGGGTACGTCCAGTACGCGTTGTGTGGCGGCAGCAGCTTCACCGGGTCCAGCGAGTCAGACAGCGTGACCTTGTCGTTCTTGTGTTGAATAAACGGAAGCAACCGAATCACTTTGTCCAATTCATGATGTTTTGAACCAACCTGCATGGAAAACGATACAATGATCAATGTTGCACAGCGTTTGACTATATAAAGTTACAAATATTCAGGCTACCTCGATGGGTTTCAGACTCATTGTTTGTGTTAATTCGCTACGCCTATAGTGGCATTGTCGTAGAACGTGTTTATGAAGTGAAATTCAAATGAGACTTATTGTATTCAGATGGCGACCTATTACAGCGTATTACAATAAAAACAATTCAAGTACTTAACTATTTACTTATTGAATACTAAAATTATTAGTATACCTACCAGTAAAATTGGTTAAAACTTGAATTGTATCCACCTACTATACTTTTATTTTCTACTTATAGGTACGCATAACGCATGCAATTTATTGACATGTGCACTACATTACGGAGAAGGTACAGTGCAGTTAAAAGGATTTTGTTGTAAGGCTTCTGTAACATTATCGCCTTTGCACGAAGTGCAAAATTAACTTAGCAAAACATTTTATATACATATGTATAGGTGAATACATACGTACTATTTATTTAATTATAATAGCCTGATACGGATGCGTATCCTCGACGAATTCTAATCTGAACGTTTAATTTATGAATGTAAGTTACCAAGTGGGAAAGGAACTGTAATTATTAATTTTTTAAAATATATTTTTCTTACAATTGTTCAATGGATAAAATTTCAACGTAAAGAGTGTGTTCGCATTACTATGTATCTGTAAGTTATTTTAAAAGTGTGGTAAATGTATTTGTTGAGTCAGAGATCGATACGCATTAGATTTATAATAAGTTATGGCCGAGATTTCTTACAAGTGTACATGTGCGTAACGATGCGCACGTAATTCACCATCTGGATAGCTTCTAAGATTCAATAGAGTTACCCACTAGACCAAGAAAGCGACAAGAAATGTTTCAAAAGAAATCTTCAAATTGTCTTATTGTCGTAGTTGTAATGCTGTACGCGTTGCAGAGTGAAAGTTGCTCTACACAGTCAGGCGAAAGAGCGGCTTGTTATCGCACTCATCTCTTACTTTTATTCATCGTAACCGCGTATGAAATCAATCCACTTTATGTATTTTAATCTGCGATATTTGAACACCTTACAACACGGATTTGCCTTTACTTACAATAGTAAAACAACGGAAAGACTTTATTCACGTAAATTTTTCGCGTCTATGTTAGATTCGTTTTGTCTGTGTTGCTTTCGCTACTGTGAATTTCATTAACATCTCATTGAAACGTCTCTAATAATAAACCTTTCCAGCTACTGCTTCGGTGGATTTTTGCAACTTAACTGAATCCTATTGAGCTAATATTAAACAGATACCTACGCTTGTATTTATTACTATTTATCAAGAGTATAAACACGTAATCATCTCCCATACTTCGCTGTTTATGTCATAATACTGTATTAAGTACAGGTGGTGAGTGTATGTTGTTATTTATGGGGCTCACACCACAGGGTTGTCCACCTCTTAAGACTCCTTTACTACAGCGGCTGAAGGAAATTGTAAGCTACATCGTGCCGGACAAACAATAAAATTTTAACAAAAGCTTGTAATTGCTTTTAAGGTTTGATTTTCTATTTATTTAGTATCATTCATAACAATCCTTGCAATGAATGTCATAAGCTGATTCTAAACTTACGTCAACTGTAAACAACAGTTTGGCTGAGTCATTACTTTGTAATATACCTCCTGTACGTATATAGCTTGTTCTGATTGGTCGCTCTTGTTCGCCGCGGTTTAGTTTTGGATGAATTAACATAAAACTGAAGGATAAAGGACGTGTAAATTTCTGTATTGTTTTTTACGCGCATAATTATGGTGATAATGTAGAGCTCAGAGTGTTTGTGTTACAAGCGCATTTGTAGCTGATATGCTGGTCATATCCTTTAAAATGTAAGGGGAAAGGGTAGGATATATCTTAATAAAGACTTTGTTTTATGATAATAACCAGGATAGCTGGACATCTTACCATTAAGAGCACGCCAAGTACGGCCAGGCCATCGGGCTGCCCCGCGGCTTCAGAGAAGCTGTTGTATTTGGTGGTGTTCCAGTGCACGAGATGCAGTTCTCCAGAGAAGGAGCGCCCGTCCACGGTGTGCTCCGAGCCTTCGCCGTTCACGGCGCCCCAGTGGCAGTGCCACTGCTGCAGCTTGTACACATCCGAGCCAAGCGGTCCACCTCGCAGCTCTGCAAAGAAAATTTACGTTTTGAGTAATACTTTAATATATGTATATAGTAATAACCCACATAGTTCAACAAGGAACCCTTATAAGGACTAAATTTTTAAAAGAACGATTTTTACACAAGAATTCATGTATGAATTTCATAACATCTGGGTATCTTCACGGTTTGGGGTGCAATCTGACGTCATAGCCAAACCCGAAATTTCCTGGAATAATTTAGGGGTTAACCCTGAATATATTAGGATAATTCGTGTGCACGTGCTATAGGTGTTATTGCGTGGGACAGGAACGCGTGATACAGTGAGTCATCGTGAGGGGTACGCCGTGTCGATGGAAATGCAAATTGACCCTCACTTTGCACGAGGACTTGCAACTTCCTTTGACACGTTCATAACAAACGAGTTGTTTCAATTCCCATTATAGTTTATGCGTTGATGTTTTATATGTCTAGATGAACGTTGATAGGCATACGTATCTGTTTACGTAAATCTCTATACGATGTCATTTAAATCGACTTATTGCATTACAAATTGAATTATTTGAGACAACAAATTTAACTTCCCTGTAGTTCGTTGATATATGAGTAATTTTTGATGATAACCTTGGACAAGTAGTAGATATCTGTAATTACATACCAAGTTTTTGTAAGAGTCCTTGTGTTCTCAATTGATACTCGTACTACCTACTTAATTTGTTAAGATATTAGTGTTTCCTGTGTCATTTAGGTAGGTACTGGTTGGTCAAATGTTATTTTTTTACTTTTATTTTCCTGTACCAACTTCTCGCGTTACGTGTACAAAAGGGGAAACCCAGTTTATAAGGGTTTACACAGCAATAGGCTGTTCATGACCGTTGAGGCATCAGAAGAATAGAATGAATAGTAACTGTTGTAAGGCTTTATATAGGTAAATTGTTTATCAGGAGGCTTTCTTACTAATAAATGGACGTAACTAGTAAGCAAACATACCAGAGTCATATCCGTTCTCGTCGACGCGCCAGCAGTAGCCCGGGTTGACGACAGAGCGGGGATGGTTGACGGAGTAGCGCCACTTGAGTGGCGGGGCGCTGCCCCCGCTGCTGATCCGCGACGTGTCGATGTCCACGGGGCTCTGACGGGCGCCGCGCGCTTCTGGGAACTTCTCTGTCCATGTCGCTGGACCTGCAACCAATGAACGTACAAATACAACCTCCTTTCACATACAGGTTTGCGGTCATAATATTATGGTTTTTCCATAACGACGAGAGCATGCGGAAACAGGCGACAGATTTTCCTATAAGTGTCTGTTACACAGTGACACGACAAAGTAGAGGTCTGGTTCAGGGACGGTGTTACCTCGTCAGGTAATAGTTTGACCGCAAATTACATGGCTATATAATATACGTATATTTGTATAACAGTTTAGTCAATGTTTAACATCTACGGTAGCTCTACACATACGATGTATTCAGTTAACTGTTGTTGTTTATTTGCCGTTCATTGACACACATAACAACATTAGGTCTATTGTCGGCTGGAGCCCTGAAGTGGAGAGATGCTGACACACTATTTTAATAACTAACGATAGTCATACTAGTCATATTTTTTTGTGATGATGCTGCTAGGCCATCATGACGTTTGCAAGAAGAATGCAAGGATAAGCCCTATTGCCTAATCAAATCAAAAACATTACGTTAATTTTTCCAACTGTAATACAAAAAATGCTGTTACATGGAAAAATGGGACTTGATGATGAGCGGTGAAATATAGTGTTCACTAAGAAAGGAGAACACCTCTATCTATTCGGAGATCATGGCGTTATATTTGTGTGTATAATATTGGGTAATTTGGGTACCTATGTAAATATTCGTAGTATTATGGTTGAAAGTTTAGTCATCCGCTAAAGAATTTCGTAGTTTAAAATCGCTCAATTCCTGTCATCATCATTAACATAATTTTATTCAAGTCATCAACATTAATAATAAATAATAGGATTTAAATTTATAATTGCATAATGCCTGACATTGAAAAAATATTATTTTGATCGAATCGTTATGAATTTGAGTTTACGGCGCACACACTAATATCTTATCGTGTGTTTTAAAATTAAAAACTAGCTTCGTTGAGAGGAAACATCGTAACACCACCCACAAATTAGTATTGAAATTAAAAGTGTGTGGGAACGTCGACCTAGCGTCACTTGCCGCGTCAATCTTTACGTGTTATCTCACATACTGCCAAAGGGGCGTGGTCCCACCCAGTGAAACTATTTACCACAAATAATACATATTTAGGAAACATTTTGTCACTGTAGTATTGGTACCTGAAGATAAAAACTGGTTGGGTATATAATACATAGACTGAAAATATTGTCAAGGAGAGATTAACAAGAATGTAGTGAGAGACAAGTCGGACAACATAATCATTTACTTTTGTGATCTTAATTTGCACATGACTGTCACAGTGTCAACGTGAGAGATGAGTGAATACTTATCCACACACAAGTGAGGCTGACGAATTGTTAAACACAACACATTAAGTGTTATCTTATCAGGAACTACCTCCTGCGCGCTGGTCTACCGAGAAATACTTACACTAAACATTTTTATAATGATGAATCCTTGTCTTATTTATCACCATTAGGACATTGTACGTTTTATCGGTTTTTTATGGAAGTTGTCGGAAAAAAAAATGTTAAGTATGCTAATGGCTGGTGGCACTATTCTATTAGAAGTCGATAAGTTAGATAACCGACTATGAGTCATGTGCGTTATCATGTTTTAGCTCAAAATCTACTGAACGCCTTCTCGAAGGCAGAAGCATCAATTTCTTGGAAATTATTTTGTTACTGACTGCCGACGGCTGATGGTCGCCCCACGCATTGCTTCCGATTGTGGCGACGCCGACGTAATCAAGTATTTCCTGACGTGTCGAGACTCTCAAACGAAGAGTATTCACCAACTTCTTTGTTATTGTATCAATAATATATAACGCTAAGTTTATGCCGCCAATCATATTAAGATTTTCTGGCTAGGTATTTGTGTGTGTTTTGCCAAATAGTATTCTTATTCTAAGTTATTATTAGCAGTAACGGCAAAAAAATATTTCAAACAATCACATGTTTCTTGTGACTTTCCCATATTTAATTGGCTTTGTTAGTATTCTATGTGACGAACATTTAAGGTCAACGGAACTCTTTTTAAACATAAAACTTAAAAAAACTGTGGCAAAATCCTAAAATAAATAGTAAGTATATCATTCCGTTAGATTTCCAACAGGTGAGGCAGAAATAATTGTGAAGGTTATGTACACAACCTATCTATCGATAATTTAGTCCACATTGACGGCAGAATTTATGAAAATAAATATGTGCCGGCAATTGAGCCGTTCGAGGGCCGGATGCGCGTGTGTCAATAACAATCGCCAACACTAATATTGATCATATTTATTTACATATACACACATGGTATCTATACCATGGTGTTATCTTTTCATTTTAGCTCCACGCTAGAAATTTCTCCAGTTGCGGCAATCGTTTCAAAATTCTACATGAAGTATATGGAGTGTCATTCGCAGTAGAGTCAATTGTTGTAGGGTTCAGTGCACGGACGACATCTATCTGCATTGGGACAGTAGGAATATTGCAGGCGATCCATTAGCAACACCTATCATTTTGTAACCTTCCTAGTTTAGGATTATGTTTTATTTGAATGTCCAGGAAATGTAGAACGCAATGACGTTTTTAGAATTAAGCTTGTCAAGTTGTTATGTAGTTCTTTACAAACTTACCTAAAAAAAGTGTCCAAAGAGATTGAACATATGTAGAGATTTAGAAAACTAAAAGATAATTTGTAAATGTAATTACTAAAGAATTCCGTTCCGTAGGTAATTGATTTTAAAAAGAGTTTAGATAAACCTTTTAGAAAGAAAGCAAGTGTACTTACATTAAAAATCTTGAGAATAATTGTTTAAAGTTTTAATGTATATAGAGCACATATAGACAGTGAGTTGGTGGAAGGTTTGTGGAATAAGTGTTGCGTGTGCGCAGTGCTGACAGGTTGCCTGTTTTATAAAAACCAAACACCTGCTTCATTCATTACGTTAAATTGTAGGTGCTGATTAAATTACTGTAGATTAGTAAAAAAAGCCGCTTTACACAAATCTGTAAAGCGGCTTGTTAAATTCTAATCTACAAATATTTAATGTTTGTATAATAGAATTGTATGATTAGAATTTAGATACAAGCCTTTGCGTGGTTGAAATCCCGTGGTATGGGTTACAGCGACCGTGGTTATTTTGTGAAAATAAATAAGTAGCCTTGAGTAGCAGTACAGCGTCTATATCACTCTCTGGTCAGTACACTTGCCTTGCAAAAACACGTAAATATAAAACAGCAATAAAAATACGAATCACCTTTTTTTCTTCACATTTTTCTCAAAGTGCAGATGTTAATGACATGACAATGTATCCACCTACCGGTCGTGAATCCCATGCACTGACCTATCACACAAGTTATTCCTATCTACTTATTAACCCAGTAACACATTATAAACTATTCCTAATGCTCTCTGTTTACGTACAACGTGTTCACGATGTCATGGGTTAAATGGATTATTAATATAGGTAGGTATCATAACGGTAGAGCGTTCACACTTTTAGAAATTCGACTGAGCGTGCAAGTGTGCTACAAACATGATGTTTGCAAACCATGCTTGCTAACGTATCGTGTTGATTTAAAATAAAATGTTTTCATTAATAGCACTCGGTGTGTATGTAATTATCACGTGCGTAACCGTATCCGATAATAGTAGTGTTTTTGTAGAGTATACCTAGGAATAAGATAAATGTAGAGTTTCCTGTTAACGCGGTGTTTATTTAAGTAGCATACATTCATAACTATTTTCATTACAACATTATAAAAAAATCTTAAGTACAAGTAGTCTTTGTTTACGCTTTATATTTTTACAAAGACAACTGTTTTTCACGGGTTTTATTAATATGAAATACGTTATTTCTAAAGGTATGTTACTGTTAGTAACCTATACTTTTCGGCTTATCGTTGTTTATGTCCACAAAAGGTTTGTATGGGTAATTAAATAATGATTAATCATTTTGTCAGCGATCGGCTCAAGTAGCGCTGTGAACTGTGACGTCGACGTCACGATGCGTGCAGTGCCGATGCCGGTCGCCTCCGACCTCGGGCGAACTTATCTTAAACAGATTTATTGATCTTTATCCACTTTAACAAGTGCCCTCGTGTTGACAGTGATACTGACTGACTGTGCTCTCTCCCTTACGTCTAAGTACGTGTATAATTTATATTCGGAAAAGTTTGCTTACTTTTCATTGTTACTGTTCCCTGTAATACCTACTTGTATCTTCGAAAAAGCTAATTCTTTTTCTTATCGACTTATCATAATAATATATATTACCTATCGAAAAAAAATTTTAAATAAGGAATTCGTTTGAAACTTTGTAGCTAATGCAATAAATAAAACTGAATGCATAATATATTTATATATTCGTTGATCATTTTGACTTAATTAAACATCTGTGCCATTATTGGTAGGAACGGAAGTGTTTTTAATCTCTAGAATTTAAGATTCATATTTAGCGACTAAAAAGGAATAATGAGAAACTGTTTGAGTAGGTAATCTTTTGCAGTGTGTTCAATCTCTGCCAGTTACATTGTCTCTATGGTTGCACGGTTGGCCATAAACTTTATCTTTTGCAGTCTCACGCCAACTGCGATATCGTACTATACTACAAAGCCTAAGTAATCTGTATAAGCTAACAAATTTTTCAAACGTATAATAATACAAACAATTACAAAATGATTTATGTTTTAATAATTGAAATATTTATATATAAACATATGTATTGATATTTTTTTTATTTTTTTGTTAAGATAATAATTATTTGCAGTACAGTAAATGTAAGTTTGTTTGACGTGTTCTCATACATAAATCAATGACCCATATCACTAATATGTCCTTACGCCGTTCTGACCCCGTAGCGCGCGCAACACTCATATCATTGTAAGTAAATTGCAAGTGCAAGGTTTAGAATTTTGTAGTTATTTAACACGACAGTATAAGATTTTATAATTATTTCCTTATTGAGTTAACAGTTGATAGAAGATATTAACTGTTCGTTGTGCGATTAACCTTCATTTCCGTAATGGAGCGACGCGGACGAGGTCGTCAGAGTCCGGCAACTCGGATGGAGGTGCAAAAACGCCCACAAGTATTTTAATGAAAAGAAACATTTAACAAAAGCATTAATTTATATTGTTAATTAATCACGCATGTCTTTAGAGAGGCCGTTAATTATTGTTGTGGTAGAACACGAGATGAGACAGTCTCAACAGTAACACGTATTTAGTGACAATTGGCTGAGGGTCGACTACGCCTCCAGTCTCATCATTGTTCAATAATGGCTGCTCTGAACTCTAATAACCTAACATTAGCTACACGCCATCAGCACTACCTATGCACGTTCATATAATTTATTATCTACTATAGACGTATAGCATCTAGTTACGTCCTGCAATTTTTTCTTGTTGTTTTTTAAGGCAGTGTGTCAGTCAGCCAGTAAGATCTTATGACATAATGATGATGAGATGAATAATTTAAGAATGGATCTAGTACAATATTGTTATTTGTCTTTGTAATGATTGTTGACATGAACTTTTGAAGTCTAATTGAAATCATTTCGCTGCAATAGCCCTAAGTAAGAAACGGAGAAGGGTCTAGTCCGGTCTCTTTCTTATATAGTTCTGTAGGGATTATTTAAGTTTGAAAAACGCTTGACCAAAGAAAAGTGTTCAGTAACAAAAGTGTTTTTTTTTATTATTTTCAATCTTGTTTTAGTGCATAAGAAACTCTCCCGGTTGACGAGCCCAGCCAGCCTGCGTCATGACCTCAAGACCAAAAACAAACATTATGTAAACGTCCACTGACATTCATTTTCTGCTTATTTCAACAACTGTCATTAGTGGCGTGCTTTAATATTAATTATATGTTCTGAAGACTTTATGTAGAGCTAGAGAGTGAGTGAGGTGAAAGAGGTATGGGGATCGTAGCAATTGGAAATCTATGGTCTCTGTACACTCCCTCTCTCCTCATATAGACTGGCAGATATTATAATTACCTTTTCACTGACTAAGCTATTAGCGTACTCGACTGACGTAAGTAGATCTACCCAGTATTAATAATAATCATTTGTCGATCATGTAACTGGTACAAATATTTTTTAATGTAATACACGATAAATTGTTAGTATCATTTATTAGCTGGGGAATGAAAATTGATGAATAAATAACTTTTATTGACTTGCTTATAATGTGCTATTTACTAGTTGTATATATATATATAGCGTTAGTTTTTGCTCAGGTTTTATAGAATGTGTTTCAAGCTTTCTAGCGCACTAAGTTACTTGTTTTATCACCCAACTAAAAACCAAAGTAGTAACTATAGAATAAGGTAGATACGTAATTACCCAGACCACATATTTTCCTTTTTGAACATAAAGAAACCACAACATACGTGTTTTTGTTAAAAATGTTGATCTTGAATTGAAGGTAAGATCAAGCAAGAACTCACTGTCGCATACAAAGTAAAGTAAAAGACTTAAGTTTATTCTGTAGTTTTGTCTGCGAAATACAGAATCCACCTAACATTGACATAACTATTGAATGTTCCTAAGCTCTACATGAGCCTTACTAGGGACAAAGAGAAGATATTGTATTGACATCGTCTGCGCCAAATTGTCACGTTTCTCGTTATAGTAATCGTTTTTATATGAACATGGCCAATTACTTAGCAATACATGAGACTGAGCGCTTAGGTAATGAAGGCTCATACAGATGAGATGGATTGCATATTTATTAAATGTATTATTCATTTGGTATTATGATGAACCCGATGTCTACAATTGATTGGATGAGAACGATATACCCGCTTCGTCTTTAGATACTCTTAAATTTGTTTAAGACGTTTGCGAATACTTGAAAACAAATCTAAAACTGCAGCAAGTCGTTCACACGTGGTATTTTACATATTACATAACTTTTGCATATTAGATGGGTGGAGTTCCCACTTTGCCAGCGCTTAGACTAGCTATAAGGACGCTTGCGTTCATGCCAAAGTATAAAAGCAGTCGCCGGGACATATTTAAAGGGTGTTTTAATTAAGTTTTCTTATCATTTTGGATGTTAGTACCTAAAAAAACTTTGTTTGCAAAAATATTGATTTACTACAATCTATAAACTAGATCTCAGCAAATCTATTTCAGTTAGCTTAACCGCGTAGTAGAACAATAATATTCTAGGTAATAGCCATCCAATAAAATAATCTGTCTAGTGTCCTTAATTACTCAATGATTCGAACTTCTTTCGTCTAAAGCATCATTAAGAGCAATTAAAAATATAAATACATTAAACTAGCCATTAGAAGGGCAATTGTTCTCTATTGATAATATAATATAATTGTCATGAAGCAATGCAATTGTGATCAGACTAAATATCCTCGTTCCAACAGCCTGCGCAATTTTATTAAATACAGGAAATAAAATCGTTATTCAAGTTATAAGTGAATAACACACGACTTCAGCTTTTTAAGGCACAGAACTGCAATGCCTTGTGCAAAAAACAATGCGCACTTTCGTGCTTGTGCATAATGCACCATTACAGTTTATGGTGAGTTTTACAGAGATAAGATGTTTATGGCGTTGAAACATGTCTTATTGCAATCGTATATTAACGATCGATATTGTTTAAGACCCGTTTATTACAGGTAAATAATATTTATTACAAGAAAAACGACTCGGATTTTCTAAGCAACAGTAGGAAAATGGCGTATGGAAAATAATATTTATTACAGGGAAAACGGAAAACGACATGGATTTTCATAGCGACAGTAATAAATTTAAAAAAAAATAAAACAAATACTTAGTCATTATCTTCATAGCTGTTCCTACTTCCAGTCTCATATGATAAGTCTGGATTATATGGAGAGTATTCTAGTGACAAGTTTGCCAATCTGACCTCTACAGTCTAGCTTATTAGTAATAGGTACGATCCCTTAGTTATTAGTGCTGAAAGGTTTTTGTATGAAAATAGATGGTTACAATCCTCGGGCCGACGGCGGCAAGCGATGCTTTTCCTAGATACAATTCTGGAGGCGCGGTTACTTCGTCGCAAGAGTCCTTGTAGTATAATTTACAATATATTCTATAGACTTTCGACTACATTTTCCAGGTCAGTTTTTGGTCGGTAAATGAACTGGCTATGTGCAATATTATCGGTAAGGAAGACAGTGCCGTGTAACGGTTGCTTAATTATTAGCATCACATTACAAAATCCGGTGCGTCCGTCGTCGTAGAAAGCAGAAATGCCGCACGTTTAAAATGGTGATTAATTCTCTTATTACACTAGTTTTGGCGTTGTGTCGTACCATTTTAATGGTCCGGGATACATTAAGTTTTTGTAAACTAATGAGCTGGTTTTTGGTTTGTCCTAAGTAAAGGTTTTCGACGGTACTGTCTACATTTATCTAATTCCTGTGACCTATTGAATCCTGATTAATAATTGCAGGATTCAAATGTTGATTTTTAATGTTATCTCGTTTTTTTTTTAATGTAACTAAATCAACGTATTCATTTGTAATTTTCAGCTTTGCTTAATTTAGGTTTGTACTTATTTGTACAGCCGTAAAAGATAATAGAAACGTGCAATACAATAGAGTCGCATTGATGTCTGTCATTAAAAAATAAATTAACGTACGTGTGACTAGTTACAAACTAATTTGTATTTCAAAATTGTCTTTAAATGTACAAAGTAACGCCACTGACAGTTTAAGAATAAAATCGTATGAGTACCTACCTATAGATGTTTTGGAAAAAATGAGACATTAGTCACGGTTGGCAAAACAACAAGCGTGAAGTTGACTCTTTCATGACTTAAACTCTAGACAATATCCAGGTAATTACAAAGTAAAATATAATTACTTATGTTAACTAAATATAATTAGTAATTGTAAGAAAACCCACATTGTATAGCGGCAAAGCAAAGTACTCGCACTATTAATGAGTGACTCGACAGACATCGTTACCCACTTGCTGCCTCAATGGCTTTGATTGCAACTCATTTGAAATATTTCTGTAATCATTGTGTCTCAGTAGTAACAATACAATCTTTGATATAATTACAGCACACGTGGCCGGTGCAGATTTTATGCCTTTTAATGTTTGAAATATGAAAGTTGCATTACCTTTCATATTTTAAGCTACGAAAGAAAGAGAACCTGTATGCAAGCCTTGAGATAAATATCAATACTGATAAACGCTGTAATTTTTTAACGTTTTTCCTCAACTGCCCCGTTCAGCTCTGAACAATCGAGGTTTACCTTTTTTGTCTGAATGAATTTTTGCATCTTTTTAGCTGCAAACTGGTTTACCTTATATCCTTTTGCGATAATGTCGTTAATACAAAGAAGGCGGTTGTATCGTACCAGTACAGAAGAAGTTTCATTTGTGGAACCGGCTTACAGATTAAAGTAGGCCAGCCATCGCCTCACGCAACACGACGCTAACTCTTGGCACTAATATTCGGCTTTACGTAAAAATATATATTTTTTGTTTTACTATTACTAATATTTATACTTATCGCTTTTAGAAAATACACTTAACATGCAAATACTTTGTTCTTGAACGTACGTATAATATGACTTATCAATGTCAACAAACGCGTAATAAATGTTTTCAGTATTTACCTAATTCGCATTAGATTTAAGGATGGTAAAAGAAATGTGTATGCGGCTGATATAATCTGTAGGTAAAGTTAACGAAGGTAATCAACGACCAGATACCCATAGTAATTTTCATTCATTAACTATTAAATTATACAAACACTGTAATCGTATTCCAAATAATTGCCGTGTCTGAAATCAACAGGTGTAATAATGTGTATGAATGAAACGAATTTAGATAAATTATGAAAGAACGCTGAATCAAGTCAATGACGAAGTTATTTAGTTATTCACTGTCAAGTTTTATCTTTTCACGTTAACGTACTGATAAGTGATACCTACTACCGCTTTTGCTCTGATTGCATGTAAGTAAGTGCATGGCGAAAGTATCTATGTCTAATGTCAGCTTGTCTCTTATCAAAGTAAACAAGCTACTAGTATGGTACTTATTTGATTACATCGACCAATCATTTAGAGGCTGCTTCATTTTTAGAACTCTACCACCCGGAATTCCAAGTAAATACAAGATAAAAAAGGCACTTTAATTTCGTTTTAATTTGATTCTGCGAAATAGAAGTAGCCCGCAATATTACAGATATTTTTTTTGAGTTTTATTTACATGGGGAGTCACGTGCCTCGATGTAAACAAACCGGTCCGCGGCGCTCGCTGCACTTAACATTGAAGGCGGACTCACCGTTCTCACAGCTGTAGCCCCAGTCGTTTTCTGCCATCGCTGCTGAGATGTAATCACTGGTGATGATTACTTCCTTCCTTGAGCCGAGTTGCGGGTAAAGTGTTTCGCGGGTTAGTGTATGTCGCGTGTCAGTGGAGTGCACGAGTGAACGTGGTTGGGTCGTGACTGCGTGCGACTGTTCGCGGCGACTTGTCTTTATAGAAAGGTGCGACGCTGAGCGGACGCGGGCGCGGGCGCGGGATCTGGCGCGCTTCGCGGGACGAGAGGCACTGGCACGCGCGCGCTCCGCCGGCCCACTGCGCGCGCGCTTCGCGCATGCCGCGCTCCGCCCCACCGATGCGATGGCTTTCTACTACTATTCGTAATTACACTATTTACTCATCAAATGCCTACAACACACATCTCAATGTCAATAATAAGCCGCATTACCATGCACATGCGTTTATTGTTAAAAGGTTGTTGTTTACTTTTAGAGCCTTCAGTGTCGTGTCCTAAAGCCGGAATAGCCGCAGGTTTTGGTGCCACAAAATTTTAATTACGTTACGTGTTCGATTTAAATGTGTATAAGATGCACGATTTTGTTTAAATTGTTTATTACATTGTTGTAAAACTGAAGGACGTCGTATCTTGTAAGTACAAAACACATCATATATACGCATTAGTAAGATTTTTTCACTTATTTTTTTTGGCTAGGGTCTTTGATAAGCATTAAATCTCCTATAGTAGAGCTGCGGAGGGTCACGAAAAATAATAACCATAATAATGTTATATTCAATGAACTAGAGTTATTCAGGTAAGAGGTATAATGCTTGCAGAAAAAAACAAAGTTTAAAAAAAATAACACAATAAAATTGACGAGTGAACAAGGTAAAAAGTTTTAATACATTATATTGTAACATAATATTATGTATTTATTAAATATGCACGTCATGAAAATGTTATGAGAAGTCTGTTATCTATTACAATACGTTGGTACATAGTTGTTGTTGTATGTTCTCAAATAGCCTGCAACAACTCTGCTGGAATTTTCAGACGGACTAAGGTATAGATTGGTGGAGCCTACAATAGATCGCCGCGCCTGTCGCACCGTACTGAAAATAGCAGTTTTAAATAATACATTAATTTTAAATAATAAAATTAAATACAAATATTGTCAACGTTAGTGTTCAAAGTAAATATTACCGTACTTTGTTAACCCTTATTTATGTATTGTACTAGCTGCGCCCCGCGGTGTTACCCGCTACATTTTTTGGGATAAAAAGTAGCCTATGTGTTAATCCAGGGTGTCAGCTACCTCCGTATGAAATTTCATTAAAATCCATTCTGTAGTTTTTACGTGAAAGGGTAACAAACATCCATCCATACTTACAAACTTTCGAGTTAATAATATAAGTAGGGGCTGTAGTGAAAAGTGATAACTAATTTGTTAATTTTCTTCATTCTTAAAATGTACGGTCTACGAAACAGATGATTGTACTTAAAATTGGTGCTTGTTCTATTATAATATTAATGTTATGGAACTCTATGTCTGTATGTATCTAATTGTACTGTAATCATTTGTTTGTAAGAGACTGTTTGTTTTCTAAATAAAACTAAATCAATTTTAATAATGTAAGTCTCTGTGTATGTATAATATAAGTAGGTATGTTAGTATATATTGAAGCTGTTTTAAACTATAAATATTTGTAACATACTAATTATAAGATAAGCATAATTAGAGTTTCTGTCTAATTAGATAGTTACAACATTTTATCATCAATAAAAATGTCTCTCGTATCGAATATCGTTAGTTTAAAATTTTGGAAATCGAACATGTTATTATGTTTTTAATTAATATTTCTAAGTTTATTTTCATGTATATGTATGATTCCAATTGCTATATCATTGTGTGACAAATAAAATCTTAATTTATGAATCCTGCGTGATATATATTATTTTACTTATTTGTTCATACATATAAATCAACTAAAGGCTATTAAAACTTAATCATAGGCTTAGAGTTATGTAATAAAGTCATAAATTAGAAGCTCTATGTACGCTGCTCTATGCGTTTAATTCTTTTATATTGGACGCTACTAATTGATGCACAACGAATTACTTTCAGTGTCTTTTAATTTCTTTATATATTTTGTATTGTGACTTGACAATCAGTTTGTATAATTATATAGTATACCTGTAACTTATAAATGTGTTAGTGTAAGTTGTTTAATAAATAAATAACATAAACATAACATCACGCCTGTATTCCCCTAAGGGGTAGGCAGAGGTGCATAAATAGTACACCCACATTTCGCCAGTTATGTTTTTAGGTCCCAATGTAATAGGGGGCGAGCCTATTGCCATCAACCGGGTACAAATCTAGACTCCGTGCTGCTAATAAGAATTACCTAAAGGAAAAACCCAGTAACACTATGCCCGACCCGGGATTCGAACCCAGGACCTCGTGCTCAGCAGTCGCGCTTAGCAACCACTAGACCAACGAGGCAGTCAAATAAATAAATAATTATTATAAACATTTCAAAAAATATATTTTAGTTGTTAGGTGTAAGGAAATAAAATTAGAGATTACTGAACAATTAATATTAATTTATAACTTATAGGTACATTGTTGTTAACTAATTAAATATATCGATTTAATTTGAAGTGTATGTTTTATTTTGAAACCCATCTTTATATAAAATATCAGTAATTTATCAGCAGTCAAATACCATGGAATATATAAACTTCAAACCCAAGGTGAAACATGATAGAGTCTGAAAATCTTATTAGAAAAAAATTACCAGTGTCAACATATGCAGCGGATTATTTACGAAGGTCAAACATGATACAAGGTCCTACCCCTTTACCATGAACTCTTAATGCAGGACAGTTAACGATGTGGAAGCGTGACGCCGCGCGCCGCTACATGCAGTATAAGGTTGCGTCTCGCTTCCAGAACGTAAATTGTCCTGCTATAAGAGTTCATAGTAAGGAGGCTGCTCTTAAGTTACTACACGTCATTTATTGGTGGTATAATATCTACTCCCTGCCCGCCTGCGGTTTACCGAGTGACGTCGTGTTTATTTATGAAGTTCATTGAATTATGTTTCCTTTGAAAACATTTCAACAATCGCACTGATATACTTTGGACAGCAATATTGTACATTGATTTACATTTGCAATTAAGTGACCTCAGTGATAACCTGTGGTCTAGTTCGCTTGGCGCGTCGCGACAATACAAGTAGCTATAGGTGTTGTTGACCAAAGTATCGTACCTATACGTTGATACTCATTATTATAAAAATCATTAACTACATGTTAATTTTCTTTGTTTTCATTTAATACCCTAAAATATGTATGAGTGAGGTTTGTTTGTGTGTGTATGTGAATTTTGTTGTGTTGGTTTTATTATAGGCAATATTTTTGAGTAGGTCTTACTTTGTAGTTAAAGTATGGACCAAGAAAAGGGAAGATATTTTTACCATTACAAATAATGCCACGTGCGCTCCAACGTGTGCGGTTTGAAGATCACACTTCACAGCTGTAAATAATAGGATGAAATCGGTGTTATGCTCCAATTGATTAATCTTATTTTTCATGATGCATTTAAGAGAAAGGCCAAAAAGATTGAACAGGATTTTCAAATCCGATACAAAGTAAACAATTTTAACATTAGTATGTTAGCCGCATCTGCTATTTTTGGAATGCCCAAGATTTTGAATACGTAAATAGGTACCTTAAGAACGTACGATTCTGAACCCTCCACACTTGGTTTGAAAGAGAGAGAAGACAGCACTGTACACTTGAACAGCGCTGTAAATAAATGTAAATAAAACAACATGAACTTACGCGTTAAAAACACGTCCCAAAAGTGGGTTGAGTGGAGACATGCTTAAAATACCCAGTCAGGCCAACTTGAAAAAATCTGGTACACACGTCGTTGTGTGATCGAAGAATTCGGCGCACGATGTACGCATGAAACGATATCGCACCATTACATAAAGCCAATAATCGTCTGAATCGAATGAGGATTACAGGTTTAATCTTAGCAAAGCGTTATGCATGTATTGTATAGACGTTATGAACTTCAAAAGGGTGAGGTTCTCATTTTTCTTCGAATGCTCAAGCAAAATCTTCGCCAATAGTAAACTGATTAAGAATTTTTTGTTTTAATGAGTATTCTTCTGAAATTAGTCTCTATTTGTTCATTTTAAACCATTAAAAAAAAATTATACTAATAACACAACAATATTTAAACTATGGAAAAGTGTAACATCAGCATTCACAGGACCAAATGACTAAGTCACCAGGTCCTTTTATGAGCATTCACATGACCAAATCACTATGTCACCAGGTCCTTATATTTGTGTCCAATGATTAACTCCTTACAACGTAGGATTGTAACCTTGCCATAATGTAGAGCACAAATCGTTAAAAATAACATTCTGACATAATTTACTGTAAAGCATTTGTACCGAAATAATGTGTCCTTTGTACCTAAACATAACTTATGAACGGTGAGTCACTACTCAGTAGGTATCATATGCGTCGTGGGTCGATGCGGGTTCACGTCCAGACAAGTAACAATGTGACTTAGGTTGTCAGTTCCTACCCTAGTCTTAAAAAGTGGTTACGCAAATTGAATTCTACCTGAAATGGCAATAAATCCATCCCCTATAATTTAGGACTAATACCATTGCTTCATTATCAGCAGCCGGAAGAAGTCCACTGTAGAAAAAAGGCCTCTCCCCTTTTGCCACAATCTCTAAGCTTGGCAAGTGGCTTCGGGATCACAGTATTTGTGGTGTAGTTACAGAAGACGCTGCTGCCAATCTTCTGGATATTCTCTTAGACGCTTCCTACACCCACAATATGAAATGAGGTGCTGCCCTGGCACTCCACGGGATACCATTGCTTACCTTTGGCAAGATACAAGTGTGATGGCTAAATAAGGTAGGTATGTGACACAACAACGTAAACATTTTGTCAAATTGAAGAATTAGCGTTTGCAATCGTCGCTCTACAGAATATTCAAAACATGTGGGTAGGTAGGTACCCAGTTCGTCGATTGATTTGGGTTTACCATTTTAGGTATCATAAGAAATTGTATGCATTTTACGGGTTGATATGATACTACCTGTATATAAAAAGGAAGTAGTTCACAATATAAGTAAATTGTGACATAGTTTTCGTAGACCTTCACTCTTTCATCTCTAAACCTACCTTTTATCGATCCTCTGCTGCTCTACATTGCTCAACATAATCATAATGATATGGGCTTAAGATAGCATCACTTGTGTTGGCAATTATTCTTTTACAACCATTATAAAGTGTATAAAAAATCTTGAAAAGTGTATGTAGAACAAACTACTAATCTTAAAACTCGAATGCTAATCTCGAAATGGTTATCAATGTTTGCACTAGGTAGAGCATGATTCGAATAACGAAGTTCATTACAAAACGTTTACATAATCATAGATCTGCAGTGTTAAATCATATCCTTATCAATAAATCAAATTACAGGTTTTCCTTAAGTCATAATAAAACATGTCCAATGTCCAATCATCCATAAACCAATAGCGGTAAGTAATATCAATTCATTTTCCTAATGTCGCTAAGCCTTTATTTTCTTGGACTAAGTAAGTCAAGATGTTATTTACCCTTCACCTATTGTTACGAATATTCACGCAAGTAACTGCGTCATAATCAATACTTATTGTTTTTCGTGCATTCAATCTTAACAAACAGGCAAACTATGAAATAAGGGTATTGTTTAGGAAAATAGTATTGTTTCCTCAAGAAATATTTGCACGTTCGTCACTTAGAAATTACTTTCGCTGCGATCACATGACCGGACGTCGACGGATGTTATAAACCTAGGGTGACTCTACGTCATGTTTGGGAAGACTGAGTTTTACATTACGAGTTGATGGTCAAAACTTGCATGAGAATGTTTGCATGAGCTTATTTACCGAGTAAAAATATTTATCGTTAGTTAATACTAGGTATAATATCTCTTCTTACTTGCTTGACAGCATTTGTTGTGAGATGCAGCAAAGAATTAAAGAATAGGTTCTTTAATTCTTTGCTTTCTTTAATTGAGGCTTGTGGTAGGCCGCAAGCCTCTAATCCTCTTACTTATTAACGATCCTAAAATGTATTTTAAGTTAACCACTTAAGTCTATTGACATCTCTATTCTTTGGCATGCAAACGACAGTAACAAGTACCTATAATTGAATCCATTTTTAAATATTGTCAATTTTTATAAGTAAGGAGGTAAATACGACATAACAACGTAGTATCGACCTAGTAGGAAAATGATTTACGTTTACCATTTCACAATGTTGACCGTGAATTTCGCTAGGGTCGGATTTTCCGCCACATAATACACAATATGCACGGTCATCGACGTCGTCACAACTTACGAGAAGCGTACTCTCCAAATTCCGAGGCACTTCAGTTAGTTTTCGATGCACGCTGTATGACCCGACATTGACACGTAATTGAAGATTATTAATGTGATGTAACCAACAATCAATATGAAAGGCGAATTAAATAGCTATCGAATATTCGACGGTTTATGTTTCCGAGTTTTAAGTTTTCACACCGTCATACCAGCTACGACAGGTTGGATCGTTTTTTACGACTGCGCGCGATAAAATTGCTTTCAGTCCATTTACAATCGCATTTGAAGAACGATAAAAATAATGCGTTAGGTTTTAAATATAAAATGTGCCTAACTAAGCCTGCCCCTGACGACATTTGGAAAAAAATCCAAACTGTTGCTCATCCTACCACATTTGTAAACCACCTGAACTGGAAGGAAAAGCCCTTGTTTTCCTTGGTTTGTTCATAGCAATTTACAGTAATCATTATAAAATGCAGAATTGTTTATTTTATTACTTACTCAAATTGGTAATAAGGTCTTCATGTCTGTCTATCAAGTATCAGTATAGACAAGTAGATATTTATTCAAAATTAGGCTTGAGCGTAATAACAACCTAGGCTAGATGAACATTGTGCCAACACTCTGATCACACGACGAATAAAATGAAATAATGTTCAAACATAAACATCTAGATTCTTCTATAGATTTGAATCTGATATTCTCGAATATAAGTAATGTTCATCGCTAATGACCCGAGCTGCAAGCTTCTAATACAGGTAATAATAATTCCGTGTAATGTTGTTAGATTTCTTCCCGGAGACATGCGCATGACTTTCACTCGCTTAAGCGGCTTAACATGACACTGCTATTGCATCTTGACGTTAAAATATCAGATAGTTTATTCTAATAAAAAGCTGAGCAGCAAAAACATGAACGGATAAACTAACGGGACTACACCAACAATTATTTATGTAAGTACGAGGGTCAAACTGAAAGTTCTTAGAACTGGCCACTTATAAACAATATAATAAAAAAAAAAATCTAAAATTTGAAAATAGAACTCTTTGCCAATATTACTGAGTATATATTTCATTAATTTGTCTTTTGTTTTACGATTTGGCGGCAAATTGAAAATTGTCTGTGTCACGTCAACATGAATTTAACACGAGAAAATTTTCGTGCAATGATTTTTTATGACTTTCGATGTCATTTAAGTCAACAAGAAAGTTATGATAGACTACGATTGGCCTTTCACGATGAAGCCCCATCTCGTGCGACAGTTTACAACTGGTTTAATGAGTTTAAACGTGGTCGCACTAATCTCACTGATGATTTACATGAGGGACGGCCTTCTACGGCGACGACTGAAGATAACATCTGTGTTGTGCGGCGTATGATAGAGACTGACAAAAGAGTGACCTATCAGCAGATTCGGACAAGCTTAGGCATCGGTATGAGTCAAGTGCACAAAATCCTCCACGAACATTTAGCAGTCAGGAAGCTTTGCGCCCGGTGGATACCTCATAATTTGACTGAGGCTCAAAAACTCCATCGTGTGGATTGGTGCCGTAAAATGATTGAAAGATTTAACGGAGGTGACTCAAATGCTGTGTTCGACATACTAACAGGTGACGAAAGCTGGATTTACTGTTATGATCCTGAAACCAAAAGACAATCTGCTCAGTGGGTGTTTCCTTTCGAGAGGTTGCCAACTAAAGTGAAGAGAGATCGAAGTGCGGGAAAAAAAATGGTGGCCTCGTTCTTTGGAAGGATAGGTCATTTCGCAACAATTGTGTTAGAGGATCAAAAAACAGTTTCTGCAGAATGGTACACTACCAATTGTTTGCCACTTGTCTTGGAAAAAGTTCGAGAGAAACGACCTCGCAGTAGGATCCTCCTTCACCACGACAACGCCTCGTCGCACACCGCTAAGCGAACGATCGACTATTTGGCGACATCAAACGTTGAATTACTGGGTCACCCGCCGTATAGCCCCGACCTCGCCCCTTGTGATTTTTATTTATTTCCAAAAATTAAAGAAAAACTTAAAGGAAAGCGGTTTATGAATGCTGAAGAAGCGGTGGCTGCGTATCGCGATGCCATTGAAGAGAACCCTAAAGACGAGTGGGCAAAGTGCTTTTCCCAGTGGTTCCATCACATGCAGCGGTGTATTGACGTGAATGGACAATATTTTGAAAAGATATAATAAAACTAATAACTGGCTAATGTAATCAGTTTTTGATTTTCTAAGAACTTTCAGTTTGACCCTCGTATCTGTATTGTATAAAGGCATTCACTTGTCTCCTATAAGTACCTAGTTATCGCATTTAGAAGATGCTATGTTACGACGCAATATACTGCATAGATAGGGAGGTTCTACTATTGAGTGAGGTTGTCTGTATCTTACTGGGTAGTCAGCTAGGTACGATATCTTAAAAACTACATGTCGACCAAATTCTTTCACGAAATAATTATTTTCTAACCAGAAAACAATAGAGAAGTTGTCTTGTCACTGACGGGCACCGACTTAATATTCGTCAAGTAAAACAATTGTAACAGATAAATTATTTCTATTTGCATGTGAGTAGTGGAATAATAAATGCATTAGTCGGTAACAATTGTTTTTGTTTCACCGTCCAGAAAATCTTGGAGTTTGCATAGGTTTACATAAAATGAATAGTCTTCAATTGTAACATACTTGTCCACCTCCAAATGATAACATTTTATTTAGAGCGTTTTTAGGGTGTTCTTTAGATCATTTACAAAGGAAAATAAAGATGGTGTTATGTTTTCTAGTAGACTTTTATCTGCCGCCATGATTTTCGTCTTGTTTGTTTGCTTCTGTTAATTTACCGCCTTTAATTTTATTGTTTCCCGTGGCGGAGTCGGAAACACTATTTATAACTTTTAATCTATTTTAAGAAATGCTCGTGTTTTATCTATTTGACCCTCACTTCTCTCTGAAATGAGGAAAATTGCCATAATAATACCTTGCATAGTAATAGTAACGCAATGCAAAACATCATCAACCATCATGCCGCATGCATATTTAACATTTATATCTCGAGAAATATTTTACTGTTTGTGAACGAGGAGAGTCTGAAACCTTCACGCCTATTAAAGCATGAAGGTCGTCAAATTTAACTTATGTGACAATACTTTGCATACTGTCTATCTAAATATTATTTTTGGTGTAGAGAAAACCGTCAAAAATATGCTTTGTAAATGTTGGATCCCTTGTTTCTGAAAGTTTTGCATCGGATGTAGCGTGAACAGGGTAATCCGAGTTGTAGCAACAATTAACTTGGTTAGCGAATAATGAGTTTCATTACCTACTTCACTTGTTTTCTACGCCACTGTTAGGTTCTAACAATTGATCGATCGGTTCGCACGGATTGGTAATTAGGAGTTAGGCTATGTTTTTATTCACGTCTATAATGCCTGAGGGCGTAAGTAGAAGGTTCCTCTCTTTTCTGGACATCACATTTAGTTGTCAATTGCAGTTAAGTCGAATTCGATTCGATATAGAATTTAAAGGAAGGATCCGGTCCACTGCATTCTGAGTCGACTTAAGGACGTCGTAGTGACTGATATATTTTATAAAAAAACTTATCAACTCATCCGGTAGCTAATCTCGGGAGACTGACTTCCTTTACCGGATGGTGTGATACATAAACAATACTTGCTTTAATTACTTCATTATCTCCTTTTTTCTTTAAATAAATAACAAGTCTAGTTTATTTATAGCGTGTGTACAAAACTGTTTTATCTCAAACAAAGGGTAATTTTGTTCCAAAGCGGCGTAAACTTTCCTTGTACTAATGAACGATTGTGATATCAATATTATTTATATTGAACCTATAAATTAAAAGGAAATGATGGCACCTACGTCCATTAAATTAGACATGTTGTGTTAAATAAATTATTTGTAAAGCAATTATTATGAACGTGGAAATCATAGAGTGCATTATATTATATATTTAATCTTTACTACTTTAGTTAAAAACAAACATGGTTGATTGAAAATGCATAAGCTTTATTATTACATTATGTATTATTTATATTCCTTCATCCTTAAAGCTAATTCTAAGTGGTATTAAGTCTACAAACTTGAACTGTCTGACGCTTTGAACATAAATAAGGGGATTTCCCTGTTACATTCGTGTGCGAGATTAAGGTAAATTTTTTATTTTGTTATATTTTTCATAGGAAGATACAAAGATTCGTATAACCGGATCTTTCTAATTTTAATCTATCACTCAACATATTCACTCTCAAATGTATTAGAAGTGGTTTATTGACCGACTTGCTGACAAGATGAAGTTATGATGGTAGGTATATAAAATGTACCGTTTATTCCTCGTCCAATCCAGTGCAGGAATATTTCGCAACTTGCGCTGAATCACCGGGATGGTGTTGTCTATATAATTTGACAATATTGTCTATTACTGAAATTATACCTGTCAATTTCGTTTGCATGTGTCAAAATCAAAATATATGACAATAGACAAGAAGTGTTGTCTCAGATTTCGTCACCGTTTATAAGTAAGATAGCATATTATTAAGATGTTCTGGTTCACCTTTTTAGTGACTCATCCAATCTGCTCCAGGGCAAATACGATGTCTCGCGAGACGGGTTTTCAGAACTTGTCTTTTCGATTAAATTGGACAATTCATTTACTTTTTCCTGGGTCATTCTTTCCTTATTGCGTATTTTTTATTCAGTAGGTAGGTAGGTCAATGCTGCTAGAAAAGGTTAAGGCTTTACACAGTGCACACTTGGCTTGAAGATACTGAGGTATATCCAATGCGTGTAGTATACATACATATATCTATACCTGCTTATATCAAAAGAAATATCTCAATACCAAAGATTTAACACAGCATAAACGACTTTTTAAAATTTTTGTTCTGAATTTCTCAAAACTTCCTATCATTCCAACATCAAACAAGTACCTACCTATTTAGTAATTTTATTGCGTAATCAAATTTTAATATGGCGGTTGATATCTACTAAGTATGCTTGTCGTATCCAAACAAATTTATATGCTCACCGCCGGAATAGTAAAGTGGCGTTTGAACTTAAAGCTCTAAGATTTATGCACAATCACAATGTCACGGACAAAACATAAATCAATCGACGCGTCCATTACCTAAGTATATAGATATATCCTATGTACACATAAATTAGCTCTTTAATAATTTAAAAACATATAACAGCGTGGTAGCATAAAAAGTTCCTGTCAATACTAATTCGACTCTACTTTTATAGAGAATTTATAAAAATTAATGTGTAAGGTATAATTCCCGATCCTAATTCAAATATATTATTGTGGTAGCAAGAACACCTAATAAGGCACAGGTAAATAAGAAAGAGAGTGGTTAATGGGGTAAATACCCTTTTTAACAGACGTCACCACACGCATTATACAAGACGTAATTTACGTAAACTAGATTGAGAACTAAACTACGACGTAACGGTACTACCAGTTTGCGTTGGGGCAAAGGAAAAACAAAATAAATAAGTAACATTTTAAGTAGATTTGGTAAACATCTTCCACAGCTATTGTAATACCAATATTGTATAGCCTAGCGTCATAGCAATAAGCCTCAGAGATACGAAATTAAAATAAGAGTTTCATTAAATCAGGCACCTTCCATTCAGATAATTAATTCTAATAGATATTTAAATACTATTGACGTGTGAGGCTCGTAGTTTCGTGGCTACCGCGTAGATGTGTCAATTAGCCAGGTAAAGCCGTGCTCGCCGAGGTAAGTCTTGTGATGGGTGACCGTTTTCACATGTTGAGCTTCTCCGTGCTTCGGAAGGCACGTTAAACCGTTGGTCCTGCACCTGGTCTCTCTCGGGTTGTGTCGGTCTGCCGTCCCATCGGACTATGGGGGTGAGGGAATAGGGAGTGCACCTGTGTTTAGCGCATATTTGTTAATCTTTATAAAATATCTGCAACGTAGATTGCTCGTCAGCTGAGATAGGTTGCCGTAACCGAAATTCGGTCAGGAGAACATGTTTTCCAAACAAATAACACAAAATTTGCGGTTTAAACTCGTTTACAACTCACCTCTCATAGCTCTATTTTTTGGCTTAATATGTTCTAAGTTAAGACTTAGAGTATTTTAAATGTAGAGTAAAACTAAGTTAGGAATAATACATCCCTATGTCTAATAGGTGGTAAAACGTATATATCCTAGACAATTAAAAGAAGATTAAGGTAATAAAACTCAAGAAGAATAAATAGTTTTTCCCACATTACAATGTAAAATGGCATTAATAATAATTAATAAATCAAGGTGGAACGAGTAATAAAGTATAAAAACCTTGATTCTCACGACAATAATTTTGGCATTGTTCCTATCAGCAATAATAACAGAAATCTTTCAGGTTTTTTTTCAAATTCTTTTTTGTGTGTCCCAAGTGTAGAACTCTATGTCTATATCGTTTGAATCAAGTGGAATTATAAAACTTATCATTTCCTTCACGAAACGCTGTAAGTAATAACATAGGCTAGATAAATGTTGTCTTAAGGTTTACCAAAAATATTTGACTGGGAATCGAACTCGCAACCCCGACCGTCAATCAGTCACAGCCCGACTTTATACAGTTGTGTGTGCTTAAAGAGGTCATGGATAGGGCCTTGTAGTTTTGATTTTAACTGGCTTGGAATTTTAATTACACGGTTAGTATTATGGTGTTTAATGAATAGGATCATATAAATTCTTGTTTCCGTAAATTGTAAGAAAAAAATCCGAATTGAATACAAATTTGACAAAATGCAAAGAAGCCTTGGCCAATCCGTTTCATGGAACATGTAACATGAAATGCCAATAGTCACCTACTGGCATTTTTCATTCCTTTTCATTGGAATTTTTTGATTATGACTAATTACCATAGACCACTTAAAATCTATTGAATTAAATAAGTGGTGGTAAGCTCCCTCGGCCGTCAGAGATTTTCAACCTGTCTGATCAACTATACTCGTACCTTTTCCTTCTTGCCACAGATCAAACGATTCAGAAAGTTCATTCTATACATATTTTAAATATGTATATGTATGTTATTATGCCTAGTGGTATCCGGCCTAGAATAGGTCACCCCTTTCCTCCCGTAGGTGTCATAAGAGGCAACTTAGGGAAAATCTAGAACTTCTGAAACTTCACCACCTATTCGTGCGGCTTGGGGATCGCAGAGTACTGCGCTTGCCACGCGTGGGGATTATGGCTACCGCCCCTCTTGGGAGTGAGGCCTGTGTTCAACAGTGGACGTCTTCCGGCCAATGATGATGATATGCATGTTAGTATGTCATCAACTCAATTAGTACCTAATATTCATTTATTTGTATAAAAATGCAACTTTCTTATCAAACACAAACAAAATTAATGAGTCCACCAGATAAACAACCACTCGTATCATTAGGTAAGTTAATTATGGAAGTCTAACTATAAATAAACAAGAATTCGATTTATTTTCCAATATTAGTCATATTATATTCTTAATTAGGAACAGTATAATTATGATAACTTCGGTGACTCTAGTAGAATAAATAAAATAATCATCACCTCTTCAAATAGCTAGTTTAAAGGTTGGACGACACCGTAACTGACGTCTACGTTCTCTTAGTCCCACCCCAATTCCAATATTTGGTATTCTTACTGATATTATCCTGTACACCATCTATGTTTCTATATCTTCTTTGGTCTTACTAACTGTGCTTCTGGATACTCTAACAGGTCGAACAGTTTCCGCTCTACTTTCCTTTTACCGTAGCTTATTTTAAACTTCGTTTATTACACTCCTCGGTGACCAGACAATAATCCACTCTACATAAGCATGTACATCACGGTTGCAATGCATAATATGCCTAATTTCATCAATTTCCTTCTCTGTCTCTCACTCCCAATATACTCTATTATTCACAACAGGTTTCATACATATTTCTCATCTGATTCTTTAAGAAGCAAAGGCCTTTAGCGTCTGTTTGGCACTTGGTATAATCAGGGGGATGTTATTACCCAGAACAACACAAACACCGGTTTAATAAACATAATAGGTAGTAATGGTGACAGTTTTACAAGAACATTGGTAACGATAATGACTGACACCATTAATAATTTAATCATAAAAGCAAGCGATAAGCAGTATATTCTTCCTAATTTGAAATAACATTTCACGTTGTCAGGTAGTTCACGTCTTGCAAAGATTACCTATAGCAATGAAGTATTATAGGTTACTGCTTATAGAGTATAAAACAATAATAATAGCTTATTTCTACTTAAAAGTTAATATTATGGCGGCTTTTTATTGTAAAAACAGGTGGCTTTTGTAAGCACCTTTTTGGTATAAAAATACGCTTTTATCTTTACCGAGTTGCAGATAATACCCCTGTACTGAATAGCAATAAAGTCTAGAAGTAAATAGACAAACAAATACATTTCGGCTTCTATAATAAAAATTCTAAAACTGTTACAGTAAGTGATAATAAAAACTCTAACAAATCTGCCAGATGTAGGTTGGTGTATACTGAAACCTATTTATTTAGTATCAACAAAACAATTCAAATGTTTTGCTATTATTTCATGGACATAAATAAAGGATCATTTCGATATTCAGTTGAACAATCCTCGAAGTAATAGGCAGAGGTGCTTCATACAGTCTACAGACACGCTCAACATTGGTCCCATAAAAAAATTTAGCGTTGCTTTTGCCATTAGTTACTACTTAATCAGAATTTATAAGACGGTAAAACTTTATTACAACCAACGAGGTACATTCAATCCTCATCCTGCGGCAGTTAAGGTACTAGCAGCACGTCTAATTGTCACGTGGCTTAAATATTAATGTGTTTTGTCAACGAGCCTATATAAATTTACACAAAAATACGGGCACATATTGTGTGTAAATTTTTCATCCGTTGTACGAAGCCTTTGTCACATTGTTTTCATCCTTTAGCCACTTACCGAATGGTATACCTTAGTGTTTCGTTTATTAGGTACACTCAACACCAAAACTGGATGATGGACTACCAGAATTCACCGGTATTACTTCTTCAATAAGATCAGAGATCTTTTTTTTTATTCAGAAGACGTTACGCCTGTAAACTGCCTAACATATAATTTATTTTGTGTTGGTGTTTATGATTTGTTGTCGTTGATTGTACACGATGTATTACAGGGAACGCCCATCGTTTCGTCTTCGTTTCACGTTAATAACATAATAACCTAGCTAAGTAAATACATATTACAGCCACCCCATGATTACCTTTGATGACACTCATGTTTATGAGCCGACTGGTCATGGTGAGTGTTTTATTACTATGATAGTCCCATTACCAGTCTATTGTATGTTGTTTATATAATGTACAACTATAATTATATAAGAAGATTTATATAAACAGGTTTTTTTATATGTAAGTATGGGTGTAGTAAACGAATCGCACAAAAGGCATACAGAGTATGCATTGAAAGTGCAACAAACCGATTGTATGCATTTCAATGAATTATTTATTTTGTAGTCTGTGTTTACGTTCTCAGTTGATGGGGTAATAAGATAAAGTATAGTTAGATCTAGATACCTCGCCTTGTGTTATTCGCATACAATAAACTGTGCACGTTTGTACCTATGATTGTTATGACCATGATTTATCGGTTATTGGCTAATATATCTAATAAAAGTTGAGTATCAAGCCTTAAGCTTCATTAGCATCTATTACAATAGACACTTCGCATCGCGCATGCGTTACCTGATGCCAATTAATCACGAAGTAAGCACTTGTACTTTACGTATGTCGCGCTGTCATCTAAAACTAATGTATGAGAAACGTACCAGCGTTAACTTAACATTCAATGTGTTCCTTAGTCTAATGTCTAAGAAACAACGCTATAAACTGTCAATCTTAATGCCCGAAGTGAAGTAGAATATATTAAAAGGCTATGCGAAAAAAATCATTAACTAAACTTGAAGCGTACGAATCTTTGTTTAAAAGACATACATTATAGTCGTAGACGGACACTGATCGATACCTTAATTCAAGCAATGTTCCGAAAGCCTCAAATAGGATAACAAACACATGAAAAATAGCCAAATAAATTTATTGCAATGTAGCAAAATATTACTACTTTTTCAGGATATCCTATAGTCGTAATAATAAAGTTATTTTTATTGAGAGAGAAAGTGATTATTTGTATGGAATGGTTTCATACTTTTTGAAACGTAGGTAATCAGACTTGCCGTGTGTACGTAGCGTTGCCATCTAGGCTATTCTCAAACCAAAGATACGCTGAAAAATATCTTAGAATCACGTTTGGTTTCCCGAATGGAGTCCAAAGCAGAAAGCCAGTTCCTTAGTTACTGCGCCTGGCTCCAGTCGCTATGGCATTAACAAGTGAAAAACGCATAAATAGAATAAAGTATTTTATTTGATGAAAACATATGCAATAAAAATACCACGTTCCATACACACTGGAGTAAGTAGCGAGGGATATAAAGTTTATGGAGGCATAAAACTAAAACATCTTACTCGTACGATTAAAAAAAACCACAAAACAGTTGTTCTATTTGTGTAATATTAATAGAAGACTAGTATTTGATTTATTAGTTTACTAAGATTATTTTCATGTAACATTTATCTATACCTTTAATGCTGTAATATTTTTACAACCCTTCGGTTATGGCTGACTGACGTGTGTATCAGTATTACACAACTGAAACTCTATTATTACATTATTTCGTTAAATTGTACTTCTTACATGGTTAAAGTCCTTTATATCACTTTTATCTGTTTATAGAAGTATAAAATGTAAAAAATACCTCACATTTTGCTTTTTACTATAACTACGTAATCTAGAAATAAATATATCTAATACTTGCATTAATACTGTGACAATAATAAATAATCACTTATTTCTAATAAATGCGGCTGTAAGGCACTGGTCGCACCGAATTACAACTTACAAGTACCCCTAAGGTTATATTTTGGCAAGATTTTGCTTCTTATAACTAAATACTTAAAATATATGGAAGATATTTTTAGGACGGAACCAATAATACTTATAATAAAAACTGTTTACTTAACACTAGTTATCGAACAATATTACCTACGATGCTATTAGTGGAGGTAGAGTCACTTAGTTAGTATATTATCGCCTCTACCCAGGTTCAAGTCCTCCACAAGAAGGAACCCTAACTCAGTCACTGTTATATTTATTCAGTAATTTTTATTTTATAATACTTCAGAAGAACTGTTTAAAAATCCTGTATCAGGATTTCTGCAGTAACATGTTAAGCGTGTCGAGTCTCTGCATTGCGCGCGGTTACCCTAGGGTTTCTCTTTCTCTGTTGCTTTTCCGCAGGTATATCTACATAGTCTACGACTTCCCAATTCTCTTCTGGTTCGTCCAGCATCTGCGGAGGCAGCGCGGACCTGACTAAAGGCACCCCGGACTTGTCTAGGGTGTGGTACGCTCGTATGGCAGCTGCCGCCGCCTCGTCGTCAGGGGTGTTTAGAGCACGCGCATTGAACGGCCCACCCACGTCTTCATCGGGCAGCTCCCAGATATGCCACTGCGCTGTCATCTTGAAGTTCTGTGTACAAAAACCAAGTTCTATAGTTACGCTTCTGTAAAGAAGTTTAATTTCCACAGTATACAGCCCGTTGACATGACGTGTTTATCGCGTAGCGTAGCGTTTATATATTTAACTAGGAATTTAGTTATTAGAATCATAAACTAATCTTTTGTATTTCCGCACGTAGGTTTGAGTTATTACCAAGATTATAGAAAATGTTATCTGCAATCCTTATTTTAATTTAGGTATTACGTTTTCTAGAGACTAAGAGAGTGTTTGTAGTGCTTTCAACAAGCAATGGTTTTCATTTAAAATACGGCCGGGCTGACGTTAGGAACAGCTTCGGAATTCGACTGATTGCTACAATTATATAATTGATCCAATTAACTAAATTGCAGACGTATGTTTATTTGTTTTACGTATAACAAAAGAATCGGTGTAATAACATAATGTCAACTGAAACGGAATTTCCTTACTAGTATAATTATGGCATGACAATTGATAAGTAAAAAGCTAAAATTAAACTCCTTTCGCAATAAAAAGTTAGTGATAAATCATGTATTTGAATAAACAATCTGACATGACTTAGTACCACTCAAAGACTCCGTGATTTCTTATCCAAATACCACATGTCTGTTGCGCTGTAAAAATCTGGCGTGACTTAGCAATAGACAGCAAAAAACAAGAAACAAAGAACCGTAGGTCCGTAGCCGATGTCTAAATGATACAATTAAATCATTAGTCTAATATTATTTTATCATCTACGTAAATCTATTTATAAGCTTTTAATTTCTATACAACGATCAGACAAAAATAAAACACGAGACGATTAACACGTTGAAGCCAGATGTGCATATAGACTTGTTTATCTTTTTTATAATCCTTGAAATGTGAAAATTATATGAATTATGTTAGCAGCATTCTGTAAATCACGGCTTAATATATTTTATTAAATTATATTTAAGTGTTATATATACTTTTACAATTATTTAGATTCGTGTAAAGCTTAATTTTACGTGGCTTAACTTGCACGTCGCCCGTCTTTTCGTGATCTCTGCATTACTTTTTTTGTTACTAGCCTTCAATAAAATCAATATAGGTAGGTACTATTAGGTAAGAGTTGCATCACTTTTACATGACGTATTAAGAGGAAAATATTAAAAAAAATAACAACCCTGAAACTTTTCAAGAAACTCTAGATACTAAGTCGTTGTTTGAAAAGCGGCACATATTAACCGTCTGCATAAGATTATTTTATCAATAATACTACTTTAAACAAAGTTGGGATCAGAAGCTTCCAAGAAAGCAACTGAAACGATTACCTAACGCTTGAATTAAGCGAAGAAAGGCAACCATTGAGCTGTGCACTCGCCCTCTACTGAAAACAGTGTCAAATCTAAAGGCGAGGTTATACAGTGCGAGGTGCTGACTTGACAGTAGACAGCTAGTGCTGTCGTGTACTCGCATGGCAAAAAATGTTGTACTACCTCGGATGACAAACGACAGTGACTCGAAGGATACATGATATAAATGATGATAATTAACACAGGACACATCGTAAACTGTCATGTTTCAGGAGTTCATGATAAGGGGGCTAATTATGGTAATAAACTGACACTATCTGCGCAGGCGTAGAGTGCAGCGAAGTCTGTTTGAAATTGTAGGCCAGAATTCCCCTTAGTGTCCAATGTCAACTATGTATATTATCGGTCATAGACATTGTACCTTTACGCTAGCATAATACTGTCTATGTTATTAGAAGTAATTACGTCTGCGTAACCACTTATTTCTGGTATACTTTAGCGATAACAATTATTGTTGTACAAAAATTACACTAAGTAGTTTCAATTGAATGAGATTGTCACAAAAATAATTATTATAATAAGGCAATTTTGGGTACAGTTGAAATACTAAACTATGTAGGTATTTAGTTGTGCTTGTTAGTTTTTTTTTTAATGACCGTGTTTACATGTACTTCTGGGAAATTATCGACAGTAGAGAGAATATAATAATATTAACGCACAGGTAACGTAAACTGTTGTCAATTAACATTAACCTTGATAGAGTACAATACATGCCCTTGTCTGCTTCCGTTTGAGGCTTATCTAGGTTCTACTGCAAGTGCGTGTGATGCGAGCCGAGTATGCGACGACAACATGGGACTTTGAAATATTGTGCCGTGGAACATCTTGATGTATTGTAGCTATAATTCGGTGATATCAAGTACCTTTACTTACTGTACCAGCGTACATCGTTAGTCAACTTCTACGTAGAGCAATGAGTATTTATTCGATATTTCAGAAGGTATGGAAAAAACCGTCGAATTATTTTAAATGTTTCTGTGTCTATAGGTACCTACTGTTGTAAGTTAGTGTTCAATGGGGAAATAAGTTGAAATACAGTTTCGTGGAAAAAGACCATATGCCTACTGATAAAGATGACCAAACTAGTCACACATGGATTCCACGAACTACACCAAACGAGAGGATCAAGAGCGTGTTTATTTGTCATATTTCTAAACGTCAGATGATACAAAGTGTGATAGGTTCTTGGTAATTCATCACGGCCCAATTTAAACGTCTAGATAAGTTGTGACGAATTGGGTCAATAATTCACCTAAAATAAACAAATAACTTAGAAAATCTATGACGCACGGAAGATAGAATGAGGCATATGTTTGACTGCTAAACAAAACTGTTAATCAACTGCAGAACTACACAATCAGCTGTCGTGTGACGCAGGCACACTCTAAATATTATCTCATTATAAATTCAGACTCTTACTATGATAACGCGTGCATGACTGCATGTATCAGATTAGGCTTGATATTTTCTCTTAACTGTGCGTAAGCAAAGTCTAATGAATTGCGGCACTAAGATGCGGCGATTCCGATATGAATCAATAAATGAGTTTCATTCAAATTATTTTGTGTAGTTACTAGAATTTAGAACAGAACCTCATTATTTTAATACATTGCTGTTTATTTAACTATCATGTGACTGCTTTTTGCGACTGTACAAATTAATTACGGAAGCGATAAACAATTGCGTAGCGAACGAATATCCACTACTTATATGTAGGTATTGATACTATAAAATATGACGTTAATACTTTTCAATGTTAAAATAATAGTTTCTAAGGTTTATTGAACCGTCAAAGCGGAATGTTCGTCAATTGAATTTAAATTAGTTATTCAATTTAAGTGTAAATCAAAATTCTAAATATGACGTCGAATTCGTCAAGAATACAAAGTCTTAACTAACAAAGGAAAAATACTATTCCAAATCTCAGTATTTATTTTGTGAGTTTACCGTAATCACCCTGTTCATATAGTAATGTAAGTAATAGTATAATAATGAAGTCGTTTCCTAGCGAGATCGAATCATGTGAGATGACGCGGCACTGTTGACAAACAACGAGATTAGACTGCCATTTGTGCGGTTATTAGCCTATTTATATCAAGACAATGCTCTATAAAGGTAACTAGATGTTCTTTACCATTTATAGACAGCTAATGTACTGTAACAATCTTTTAGGGCCTTGTACAGTGTAGTTGTAGCAGGTTACTAATGACGCTGCCTCATGGCTCATAATCATCGACGAGTATGGGTAAGACAGTACTGAAGATAACACTTCTGTACTTAAGAGTCCTCGTTTCTGTTTAATGTATGAATTTTTAATATAAGTACACTCGATGACAGAAATTGTAGTAGGAACCTATAGTATGCCGATATTTTTGAAATTGCTTAAATGTTTTTTAATTCAATTCCCACTTCGACTTTAATATAGACAGTTTTATTTAAATAATGCTCACAGTTGCATTGGAAATGCAGAGTAAATAAATGTCAAGATTGGTTTATTTGAGAAAGCCTTGAAATAATGATAAAATAAAGAAAGGATTATGTCGTAATTCAGCTATTACTAGTGTAAATAGATGTAGTTCAAGTGATTGTTTTGCGTACTTTGGGGAGTCAGACTCCACTAACGATCTACAAACTAATATTTGTTCTACGATTGACTTCGGACTTCCACTGTACTATCTACTCATTTGTACACACAATAGAATAGGACTGAAATGACATATTGTTATCTAGCAATACCGATTGCATTTATTAGTGTTGAGGTACTTTTCAGTATGACATGTCATTATGTTAATTTCAAGTTGTAATGAAAGTAAACTTCATCACTGAGGCTCATTCATACTATAGACAGCGTAGAGCCTTAATGAAAAATGTCATGAAAATATATATAACATCACGCCTGTACTCCTTGAAAGGGGTAGAAAGTGGTGCACATATAGTACACCCACATTTCGCCAGTTATGTTTTTAGGTCCCAATGTAATAGGGGGCGAGCCCATTGCCATCCACCGGGCACTAGTCTCCGTGCTGCTACTGAGAATTACCTAATGGAAAAACCCAGTAACACTTTTCCCGACCGGGGATTCGAACCCGAGGACCTCTCCCTAGCTCAGCAGTCGCGCTTAACAACAACAAGACCAACGAAGCAGCCATATAAAGACATGAAACTTAATAATGAAAATGGGATTTACCAGGATCGTAGCATATAATATAAGAAATCAGTGGTCAGGCTGTATATTTACGTTTCGTAACATTAAAAATCAATGCTACGTTTTTTAAGTTACGGGAGAAACAAACTAGTATACCCAGCCTTATTTCAAACAAACGCAAACTCTCACAATCTACGTCGTTCAGCGCCATCTGTGTTATTACCCGTGACTCACAAGACCAGGTGAGTCGGCCAAGACAAGCAAGGTATCGAGTCTCGAGTATTTACGATACGATACTGTCACGGCCCACCGTGCGGGGGCGTGAAGATCTCCATGACTCATAATACTTACATACAGGTAGAATATGTACTAATGACACTTGTACTAATGACTTGCGGTCGGGTGACGATAACTCATGATTATTTTAAACAATTAGTTGTTCTTGTTATCTCTCCCTATTATCACGCACGTTGTCATATAGCTACTACGTGAAAACGAGAACATACTTAGTTTGACTGAGAACTTAAGAATTTTAACAGGTGAGTTAAAGCGTTGATACTTTAGGTTGGCCTTGAGCGGCTCATTTGTTTAGAGATACCAACGCAAGTACCGGTAATGAGGTTATGAGTTTTCGGAATAATGCTAAACTGAATTGTGTTAAAAGATTACAAGAAAGAAGAAATAGATAGAGCCCGCAGCCAGATTCTTATAAAATTCATTTTCACCAGAATTTGGTAAGGGCTCAATGGTCTTTTTCTTCGTATTGGCATGAACTAATTGTCTCAAGAAAAAAACATGGCGCAAAAACTGACAAATTATACTTACTGTGGGGTAAGGATTAGCTTTTTAATAAAGGTTTATGGGACGGGCATTAACCTGAATTGGTTAGAAATCTCTAATAAATAAAGTGAAAATAAAAACAAATTGGTAACGAGATAGCCTGCACGTAGTCAATATGCATCGTCACTAGTGGAGGCTACCTATTTGTCAGTATGTCGCTAAAGTCAATATAGCTAGGTAGTCAGAAGGAGCCTGGGGGCTCACCTCGGGCAGGCAGTGGTGCTGCAGGCAGTAGTAGTCCTGGCGGCCGTCGTGGTGGCACCAGGAGCCGTCGGGCAGGTAGGGGTCGCGGCCGGCCGCGTGAAGCTCCACGCGCGGCGCGTAGAACCCGCCGCCCGCCGCTCGCCGGCAGAACACCGCGCAGCCCATCCACATGCGGCCTGCGAGCTCCACACACTTAACAACGCCACGATAACAGACTCACAGGTGGCCAACCACACACGGAATAGGTGAACAACTATACATTTTCGCCAAAACGGAGTAGAATGTATAAAAGACGGTAATGAACATTGGTACACCTACTACTACATTAAACAAGCGAATAATGAGTGACTTATTTACATTAAATTTCTAATTATGTAGGTTTATTAGTACTGCATAGTTTTATATGCTCTCTGTTGCACGATGGCTGTACGTGCTACGTGCACAGAGCTACGCTTAGGTATTTATTTTTATTTGCTATTGCTATGTTACCATAACTCTAATTAAAGCATGCCTTTGGAATTACCATATTCACTTCGTTTTATTATATATGTATTTATGGTTTCCAATTATGCTAAGCAGTGAGCAATGAGCGTAGTACCTACCAATCAACATATATGTATAAATAAATATTTTTTACTATTTGAAGTATGTAAAAAATATATGTTATTCTCAAAACTTAATTTGAAATTAAAAGTGCCGATCTCTAGTAATAGTAACGAGTCTCACTGGGGTCGTGCGGCGCCTGCAGCCCCGCGCCGCGCGCGTCCAGCTCGGGCAGCAGCGCGGCGAACTCCGCACACTTGCGCGACGCCAGCTCGCTCGCCGACACGCGTGTCTTCTTGCCGCACACCTGGGACAACACAGACATTCATTAAGAAAATCCCTTCAGGGTTAATAGGTTTGTTTATTACTTAATGCTTGGTGTCTCGTGTAAATATGTTATTTTATTATTATTATTATATTCATAAATGTAAATGGTAGGGAGTAAACCTTAGTGTCATCGCATAGAACGACATCGTAGGCCGTCCCCGGACAGGCGTCAGCGTTGGTGGAGCTGCAGGAGCGGCGCCGCTCGCTGTACCCGCGGCCGCGCGCCGAGCAGCCCGAGCGGCACGCCGCCGCCCGCCACGGGCCCCAGCCCCCGCCCGCGCCCCCACCCGCACCCGCGCTTGGCGGGGCGGACGTGCTGCTCGTGGCTACGGCACTCGCGGGGACGCACTCGCCTCCTTGACACCACTGAAGTGACGGTCAGTAACTTTACAGTATCAATTTCATTCATGAGCGAATAGAAGTTGCAATCATTTATTCGCCGTTTACACAATACATATTGTAACACATTCTCGATAAGTACCTGTGTCAGATTTAAAAAGTTTCTTAAAAGTACCACGTTGGGCGCCAAGTCTTAGTTTGGACAAATACAGACTTGGCACCCAACGTGGTACTCTATATTATTAAAACTCATTCGAACAAACGGGTTACCCAACTCTTGACAGATGATAATAGACAGATAGAGCGTCTCACCATGTCCTGGCCGCAGGGCGTGCCGGGCAGCGCGGGCCCGGCGTAGTAGTAGCCGGCGCGGTGCGGCGTGCGGCAAGCCAGCTGCGCGCACAACTCGGGCGCCGCACCGCCTGGGGACGGCGCTGCGTCCACGTCACGCAGCAGGACCTGCACACACCATGTGGTTGTTGATATTAACCTATATATTAGCATTTTTATAGCTTTCCCGGCCCCGGGCAAGCCACCACCATTCATATTTGGGATTTCCATTCGCTAAACATACACACTACGTTTACATATATGTACATTGCATATCAAAATATTTTTTTATCAAATAGAAATCGGAAAAATTACGTACAGATATGTCTATGGGTATGTCATGGTTATTGGGCCATTGTAAAGTAGATTATTTAAACCTATATTGAGCATTAGTATATTCGTGATACGTGACGATGATCATAAATATTAACAACTAGCTGCGCCCCGCGGTGTTACCCGCTACAGTTTTTCGGGATAAAAAGTAGCCTATATGTTAATCCAGGGTATAACCTATCTACATACCAAATTTCAACCAAATCGGTCCAGCCGTTTATGCGTGAAAGAGTAACAAACATCCACACATCCACACATCCATTCTCACAAACTTTCACATTTATAATATTATATAGTAGGATTGTATTAGTACACAGATACAATTTTTCACAAAAGTGTAAAGACTTCACATTTTATTTAAGCAAGTTCTCAAGTGACACTTACTTCACATTGTTTCTTCGCACTCCAGACAGCCCCGGGCGCTCCACCAAACCTTTCGTGCTGCAGTTCAACCGGTGCGTCCAAATCATCGCCCCCATCAAACAAGCACGTGGCCCACCTAAAGTACACAAACAAACAGTCATTCCAAGATCAAGATGAACAACAAAACTCTGGCTAATTAAATTTGACAGTTCTTAACGGATTACGTAGATAATGCTCGTTATTATAGTACGACTTTGTCGCATGAAGCATGTGACTAACTGTATCGAGATAAGGCGGGTGTATGATAAGAGAGCCTAGTTTTAATTGCCGGAATTAAGAGTTAAGATACACGTATTGAAGTGATAACTTGCTTGCTTAATCTTAATCGTTGCCAGAAGTCTATGAACTCTAAACATATAAGGCTGCTTCAAAGCCAGGCAAGTAATAATGTAACTGTAAATGTACTTATATGTGCTTTCTAAGTAAGGATAAGACACCGCTGACTAATAAAAGAAGTAAAATTACCAACAATTAATCATATAATATCTATACTAATAAATAAAGGCATAAATTCAATAGGATCTGCCCTTCGACATCGGTACTAATATTGTCCGACGAAAGGTGTAACGAGGGTGAATAAAGTGTACCTCTCGTCTGCTTACCCCCTCCGAGAATACATACATTATGCACCTACTATATCGTGTAACTTTCCTTAGCCGAATACAATAACAACATATTTGTGTCGCAAATAATCATGACACAACCACGTGTTGTTTAATATGTCTGTGTGTGTCGCGACCAAATAATGATTAGCGCCTCACGTCATAAACTAAAACATTATAACGAAACAAACATACAGTGCACATATTAATCTTGCTTGTGTAACTACTTAAACTAACGACAGTTATTAATACAAGCTATGGACTTAATAATCACATCCGACTTTGGGTAGCGTCGTAATTTGTGGCGTATTGTTTTGACACTCAAAGCAAAGTTCAAAAAATACTTATCTAGTTCTGACACAAATCTTTGTACCAATTAGTTAAAATTTTAAAGTCATATACTTTGTTATAAATATGTAACCTGTATTTTGAGTCAGATAAATTATTATTTTTATAAAAGGTTGCTGAAGTATCTGACTAGGTGTCTGTTTGAAAACAGCCCTTCACGATCCTTCTCATTGCATTAGGCAGCTAAATGTAAGTTCACTTAGGTTTCAAACTACTTAAGACCCCATACACCTCCACGCAGTTACAACATAAAACCCAGATATTTTCTTCTAATTGATGTATAAAAGACCGAAAGAAAAACAATAGAAAAATATTTCATTTCCTACTAAGTAGGTATATAAAAAAACATTAAGATGCTAAATGGACTATACTGCAAATCGGCAACGACTCGTGCGCTGCAGGTGGACCAGGAAGCCTCGCCGTTGGTGCCGCGCGACGGGGACATGATGTAGCCGTCGCGTGCGCACGTGTTACCCGTGCCGTCGTGGTGCATGCCCAGGCTGGAAAATAACCAATCATCTATTGACTTCTCATCTACAACTAATTTTTACAACACGAAATTTAATGATTTGCTTAAAGATTGTTTTGTCTTCAGGATCTCGACAAAGGCCATCTCGATCTTAAACTTTTCTCTTTATAACTCAATTCTCAACCCTATTAGTTATAAGATACTCAAGCAATGCGAGCTTCTTCATTATTTATTAGAATAGGTTTATATTTTAAAACACCCGCATTACTACCATGTACAGCAATGTCATCGATTTAAAGTTATTGACCTTAAGCAGTCTTCAACAAAATCTAGCACAATATGCTATGGCTGAGAAGCCATAACAAGAAAGTAATTAAAAAGAAACTCTTGAGGTATCCCAAAAGCAGATAACTGCCTTGAATAGATCGTGGGCCAAAGTAGTAAAAAAAAGAGTTATGACCGACTTGTGTCCGATCTCGTGCGCGAGGATATACACGGAGGTGAAACCGGCGGAAGGGTAGGGCCGGCCCAGCAGGTCGGCTGTGCCGAACTCCGACACCACGCACGCATGCGCCGGCAGGCACACGCCACCCACGGGCGCCAGCCCCATGGTCACGCCGTTGCGCTGCCCACCGTCCAGCGAGTAGAAGTCCAGCCTGACACGGAATAAAGCCCGCTTTATCTTTACACACACTACTTTTATATAATTCGATATTTAAGTATGACTGTTTATATATGACTGTTGGTGGTTGAATGCTGCCAAATTTGCACTGCGCAGGCATTATCGGGTTCCACATTACTCCGTCGTCTCCTAACGGCGGGGTAGGCATATAGCATTTTCCTCAAATTATAAAAAAAGTATATGGATCTGGCCACACCACAACTCTGCTGCGCTAAGGGCTTCGACCTCCTACAAGACGTCTATTTGTGTAATCAGTAGCGGACTACTGATGATTACGAGTGCGAATGCCGGGTGAGATTTTCTTATACAAAAGTTAAAACCTGTTAAATCCAAATAAGATGGGATGTAGATGTCACTTTCTTAGTACAAGACGTTTATTACTCTGGTGTGTTATTATTATTAAACAAACATAAACTTCACTGTTAGTACCCAATACACAATATTTGTATTGCACAACAAACCTACATATTTTTTGTCCAAATTATGACTCACCGAGTTATTGCTAATACAAAATTCGAGATTCTGTCAAACACACCACAAGTATGTGTACAAAACCGCAAACCGAAAATTTTAAAACCACTAACTTTTATTTGCATATTCTGACTGATGTCGAAGCACTCATGTTTGATTACTTACCAATCTAGAGTAGGCTACTAAGTATGCCATTATATCAGACTATGTAAGTAGGTTATTTACATGCTTCTAAGAGTACTCCTTGTTATTATAAATAATAATAATTTTCACAAGTTATTTTTAAAACATTAGGTCCAGATACCAGTATTTCGTTTGTAGTTACCCAGAAAGCAGTAATGCCATATCCCAGTGTTGCGGGTCCTCGTCATCTTCTACATTTAAGGACCGTTGGTACGCACAAAAAGAGTCGAGAAGGCGGCCGCGCTCCGCGTGCGCGGGCAGGCCTGACGGCTGCGTGCGCAGCAAGGTCAAGCGCACCAGGGACAGCTGGATGCGGGTCCCCAGCGACGAGTGCTGGTACAGCGCCTGCACCTGGAACATGCACGAACATTTTTACAGTAAGATATTCTACAAATTATATATATATATATATTTGGCGTTTAACTATTTTCTGATATTATATCAGTAATACTTACACCATTTATGTATGCCAAAAGCATATCTCGTAAGTCAGTCTCGCTATAGTTGAGGAAAGGATAGAAAATTTTGTAGGCAGCCTCATCGAGGAATAGCGCTATTTCGATGGTGTAGTTGGGCGGGCCAGGTTTTTGGCGCGATGGATGGGCGCGCGGCCGACGCACGCGCGGTCTCAACGGGCGCGCATCATCGCCGGGCGGCGCAGGCGGCGGTGCGCGACGAATCACATGCGCTGTACGACCGCTGCCGTTTTCCGCCCGCCCGGCTCCCGAAGGCAGTGGGCGCACTTCGTAGGTTGAATTGTCGACGACAATCAAACCGTGCTGAAAATATGGATCAAATTGCGCTTATTTATTTATCTGGGTAAGACGGACGTGTACAATGTACATAACTTATGTTCCTGACTTTGTGATACTTACAAGTGAGTGATCCCTGCATGCTGAGAACGCCGCTACAGAATTGTGTCCGGTGTGCAGAAAGTGGCACGACGGATCAACTGACGAAAGACTGGCTTCCTGGCCTTTGTCAGACCACACCCGAAACTCGGGAGAAACCAACCGACGATTTGGAACCAACTGTAGCTCAAAATTTCTAAAAATAAATTAAGTTAAGATTCACACATTTGATTGGGATTTTGATATAAAAATCTGCCTTTCATCTTATCCCTTGATATCGATATAGTTATATACATTCATACCCTCTTATTCATAAACGAGGACAATACCTGTATTAACTAAAACCTGTCTTTATACATTTCTATTCTCTGACTGCTAACGACGGTGTAAATAATTTAATGCGTGGTTTGATTTTTTTTTTTATAAATAAGGAGGTTCATGCCCCCGCCCTCCATTTGACGTTAAACAAATAAGCATCACTTACTTTCCGAAAGCATCGAAGCTGTAGGGGACTGGGACGTCATCGTTGGCCTTGTCAGCTGCGAGCTGCGCCTCTCGCGGAATGAGAGCTGGCAGGTACACCACCTGGACGTCCGCACTGTCCTGCCCGTGCTCCGTATTCGTCCACCAGCCATGCAGCGAGAAAAAATCCTGAAATAACACCAGAATAACATTGATACTACGAACTCTTCACAGTTTTATTTTTTCGGGTTCTCGTAACGTACAAATATTGCAAAAACCGCATTGAATAAGGACGTGTCTTTTATTTACTTTACGTTTCTTGAACCATTGTCAAATATTCCTCAAAAAGTATTCAAATTATGCTTTTTAAAATTTCCAACAAGCATTTTTTCTCAGGTCAGGACGTCAAAATCTCTTTGATCGAATAGAAATAAGCAAAGTAACAAATATCTAGTCACATATCATTAATAATTCGTTTTTATGTTAATAATTGCGGGTTGCACGTGGTCAGAAACGAAAAGGATATTGTAGGTTTTGAAGAAAAAAGGGGAGCCCTCTGCCCCGTAGTGGGAAAAATCACATGCTATTAACAAAATAATATATAATTCATTTCAAAATTCGTTAAGAAACTGTTGAGACCCGTGGTACCAAAACAAACAATAAATCAAATTGAGAGCCTCCTCTTGTTAAAAAGTCGGTAACAAAGGTCGTTTGCATTCCGTGCACTGCGCCGTAGCGGGTGAAGATACATACAAAGATGTGCTAAATAAATACTAAGGCAACCCTGAACCCTCCACATTCTTTCTCCCAAAACATGCATTTTTTATAACAGGTACAATTCCCCGATTCTTTCTGAGAAACAACGTCTGCGAAGTACCACGGACCATCTTATTTAATCACATTCACAATATGGATTTTGCTTAAAAATATACAAATTAGGAACTGCACAGACGCTACGCAGTTCTCCTACGTAATATTTTTGGCATAGAGCGGAAACATTTATTGATTTTTCGTTAGATTCTGCAGCGATAGAGACTTCCGCTAGTGGAATAATTGATTGATACCCACTCACCTAGCTATAGGTATATAGTTTAAAACCATTACGCTCAGGCACGCATTGGCGATAATCCTTGGGAGCATTGTGACATAATCCACGTACGTGTATTGTGTGGATGTAACTACATACCTACGACTACTTAGATATGTTGTTTTGTTGATGCGAATCCTGAATGCGACAAGATTATACAATAGCATCAGATTACGGAGGTCGGTACTGACGATGACGTGTTGCCGCTATTCATCACATCATGCAATAGCGCAAGGCGGGCTAATACTAAATATTTTCTTACTGCAGTTTTAGTTATAAAAATCCCTAACATTAAATAAAGCTGGATTTACTTAGGTACCAGCGTTTACTGCTTATTTATTCAGAACGTCTCATCAAATAAAGACTAATCTGCAGGTATACTTAGAAAGAAGTCCGTTAAAGACCCCAAAGTAGATAGCAGTGCATTATTTGTAGATACATAACTAATAAATAGGTTAAATACCTATTTATAGCATCATTTTGATTGAATATAGAATTTCCAGTAAATTAAGGTGTCTATACTATATTAAAATCACGTGTTAGTTTTTAACATGCTATTTTTTAAAGTGAGTGTTAAAACAAGTAAATATAATTATGTATGTTGGTTATAATTTAATACTAAATCATACTGTATCATTGTGCATCGAGTGATCAACACTTCTAGCTAGACACGACCTTCAGCAATGAAGATAACGACTTGGAAGAAGAAGAAGATACTGTATTACCCCATGCTACCGGCTTATAGAGCAATGGCTAGGGAAACAATCCGTCACATCGATCAGTCCTAGTGTGAGTCATATTATAAAAATTATTGTATGAGCCCCGGCGATCGACAGGCAGTTATCTACTATTATGCAATATATGGCGATCACAAACAAAGGTTATTGTTAATCCACATAGTGATTACATTTTATAGCTTAACGTGGATACGTCGCACTAACGAATACCGATTAGAACACGGAAACATTAATTATATTTAATTGTGACTTAAATTGACCATAATGACATTCTCACAACTCTATAAGTAAAGTTTTGCTAATGTTATAAGCACAATACTTGAATCTTGCTCAGCTAATAGAGTCATAAATAAAAAAGGCAATTTAAGCAAGAACATTTTTTGATCTAGTTGTGGCATTGAAACATTGCGATTAAAGATTAATAATTACTAAGTAAAACAATAGACACCCTGACAATCTAAAGTGACACGATCACAAGACCCATAATGAATTAAAGATTGACTCAGCTTCCTAACTATAAGCAGATTTCAATTCTAACAATACAATCAATGTAGGTATCAGGAACACCGAAATAATTCGTGTAAGGCGATGATAAATCCTATATCTAACGAACGAGGTCGGCCGGGCCAGGGTGACGAGGAGCGACCGTCTAGTGGGCGCCCTCGCACCATTGTCACGACCATGTCGTCTGCATTGCGTTCACACACTACTTTTATTGCTCTCATTAACAAATAGACTACACTTTTATTAGCCTTGTTAAATAATCGCAATTATAATACGCCGCAAAGCTGGCCTTGAGAACATGTCTCGTAGACTGTACCCGTAAAATGTTAAGCTAATACATTACAACTACAAGTCACGCAGTACGTTATGGTTAATCATTTAAACTATGTCCGCTTTCAATACACCAACGTATGTATATTGATCCGTCAGTTCACACTAAGTAGGTCAACGATCTCTACTAATTATCCCGTTTACACTTGTTGCCTGCGGCTGAAAATTACTGTAGGAATCTATTATAATGTCATTAGATATTCAAGATGAAACAAAATAAAAACATATCCGACACGCATTAACACAACGTTGTGGTTCCGTACAATATCAGCTAACAATTTTCAAAAGTCATAAGCTGAGTAATCAGTGAAAAAGTTTCGTTAAGTAGGAGGTGCTTTGAATTCATTGTTTTCGCAATTTAAATGATTGATGATAGCTGTCTAACAGACGGCCAGCTCAATGAAAATGTAAGTGATTGCTGTAGTTTATTGTTATGTATATAAGAAGCGCCGGTATTATCATGTCAGTCAGACGACAGAGACCAGTGAAACCGAAATTAAGTCCACATGAGTCAGCTAAGTGTAGGCTCGACATTAGCGGATGCGAGAAGTAAAGGGGAAAGTTAAGCTATTTGTTTTTCCTATTCCTTATTTTCGCGAGACAATGCTACTTCCAATAAATAATTAGCGGCTGTAAATAAGTGGAATGGTATAATGGAGTCGTGATTACTTTAATTTTGGCATTCAATAGCGAGTGTTACGTCGGCGTCGGTATGTGCCAATGATGAAAGTTACTGGTATCGATCTCAATTACACGGAGGCTGCAAGCACGTCGCCGCGTCGCGTCGCGCGCCCCACAACAAAGCCTCACCATGAATCATCGAGAGCGATTGAAAAACTCTACGACGACGTTAGCGTTGTGTAACTTTGTACGTGATCCAGTGCGCGAAACACCTGCATTCTTGTTACGTAATATAATTGTCAAAATAAAATCGTAACGCAAGGCGTTGTTAATGTACCATAATTTGGTGAAAGTTTTAATAGTAAGTATCGGGAAAATGTGCATTGTAGGTAACCCGTTATAGACGTAACATTGCATAATCGAGAGCTTTAAGTAGCGTAGGAACTAAAAGCACTTTAAGCATACTGTATCCAAATTACTTGAATGTTACAAAAGAAAGCACATTGATGTACATTATCCCTTTCTTACTACTTTGCAAACTAAAAGCTATTGTAGAGATCTAGTCGCCTACCAAGGCAAGCTATCGTATTTCAAAACAAGCACTCTAACGCATTTTGATCAATATTGAAAGTACCTACTTGAAACATACATCTAATGGCTATCTGTCATCAAACATATTTGAAAACGAAACCCCGTACGTACAAAATATAATAAGGAAATAAAAAGATTCCCTTGTCATGTTATAATGAAGGATTGTACTCCATTAATCAATTTGGTATCCATTCACTCCCGCCGCCTACGAACTTATAAATCAGCCCCCTTACCATGAACTCATAAAGCAGGGCAGGTTACGTTGTGGAAGCGGGACGCCCCATAACTGAACTTAGCGGCGTCTCGCTTCCACAACGTAATCTTTCCTGCTTTAAGAGTTCTTGGAAAGTGGGCAGGACCGTATGGCGAGGCCCGACGAATATTAATACAGCGAATTTTCCCTTATGTAATAATATATCTTCAAGGTGAGGGTTGGTACAATGAGATTTACGTGTACCTACATACTACACTGTCATATATTTTGATTAGACGCAAGGAATCCTTCTTAACGCTTTAGTTCTCGTGTATCTAAATCTTATTTTCTGCCTGATTGAAATAATACTTGTTCAGATAAGTCGTGAAATGGATGCCTTATCGACTGTAAATAATACTTTCCTCTACAATAGGACGAAAGAGTTTTGTTTATGATATTACCTATACAGTAATTAACGTTTGTGTCGTAGCGCTACGACGGAATTATAAATTAATCAAACATTAATTTATTGTATCTTATAAATCCTTCTCTTGTATTTCGCGTCTCCTACAGAAAGCAGTCGATTAAAACCATAGTACCAAGCTGGCATTGACTTCGCACAAGAGTGGTAATAATAAAAACTAACAAAAGCGTGTCAAGCACACTGCAGTGGCTCGGCACCGCTACTACGGAGCCGAGCGCAGCTTGTATATTTTTAAAACTAATTATCATACATGCCTGTGAAAATCGTTGAAAGTAAGCAATTTTACTAATATTCTCACTTTTCTAATCGTTGGACATCAACTGGAGAGTGCCACATTATTAAATGGAACGAAAACACCAAATATAACTAATAGTTATTTACGAAAACATTAAACAAACGATATTCTACCTTTTTAGCGTATACGATACGATAGTATATGTTACAGTTGAAGCTATAGGTACCTATACTTAAGTTATACATCACTAGGGTAGTAGGGTGCATCCGCGAGTTACAATATTCAATTGATCGCACGGCGCGCCCCGGGCAGCCAGCCGCGCTACCACCCTACTAGACTAGCTTATATTTTATAGAGGCGTGAGCTGTTCTACTTTACGGATCATATCAATACGATGAAAGACAATATAACTAGTTACAACCGAACTATTTGAGCTAATTTTGAGGCTTATACTGAGAGAAAACGGGGTATTTCATATTAACTGACCGCCAAGAAAGAGTTATGTTTCTCACTCTTGTAATTTAACTATATTAATTCCAAAACTGGCTTATTTTGAGCAAGATGCCCTTTTAAATTTTATGAAAATAAAAAAAAGTCGCTAGTTTAAGTATAAATACATAATTAAAAATTCATTTCAATGGTTTAGATTGGTTAAGTACTTGTTTACATATACCTCATTTTAATGAGAATAAATTGTGTTACAATAAGTAAGCCTTTATTTTACAATGGACTATGAATAGATTCTTTGGTCTTAAAAACCTATGGTTACTTAGGTAATAATTACTAAAGTACCTGCTTACTAACATATTGTAATTAGTTAACATATTTCCAAACCATTTAAAATGTATGTACCTTACAAGTAACAACATATTTGTACGTAAGTATCTACTTTATAAACTGGAAACAAGCAAGCCCCGTCCGTAGTAATGAAAAAATAAGTACACGGTAGCGTAATAAATCAATAATATAAGATATGAAGGCGGCCGCCCGCCCTCGTAGTAAAGCTTACTCACGGGAAACCGCGCAGGCGCACCGCCTCGTAGCACACACAGCAGCGCTACAATCACTAAGACACTCCTCGATGCCATGACAGCCTCTCATCGCTCGCCAGCAACACCACTATAAGTTACTTCTTTGCACCCAGCACACTCCTTATAAACTGTAACTCGGAAGTCTCATGCAGGTGCTTTGAATATCTGAAGCACGCGCGTTGCACCGTGTGCCGCGAGGGACCGACCGTCGTTGCGCGCGTTTAGAGCGCGTACACTTATGAGGCGCCAGCTACCGAATAAGCATTGCGAGCCCCCGAATGAAGTGAACACCTTTCGCACCTCCAAGAGAAAGTCGAAGGAAAGTGCAGATTTTGGCTGTCAAGACACCGCCCACACGCGTCCCCTGAGGAGCATTGTCGCGAGTCATCCATCACTCGACCTCGCCGACAGTCATCGGCTTCCGCTAATCAAAACAAATGAACAATATCGAGTGAGGGCCGCGGCCAGTCGGTCGTGCTGTGCGCCCGCCGCGCGGAGCCGCCCGACACTAGTCGCATTCACTCTTATGATATAATACGAAATAGCGAACATGTCAATACTCCCAGACAATTATTTATAGTATAAACATATTTATTGTTTTTCGTTTTATACATACATCGGAGTCGTGTGACCTGCCCTTTATTCAACTCAACATAAGGTTTCCGGTATATCTTATCATCTTGTGGAAGACAGCCCGCATTCTCGTTTATCAAGAAAGGTTTGAATGAGTTACGGCGATATTGATCGGTGTGTGTTTATGTGAATATTACTGCCAAGTAGGTAACGTAAGTACGTTATTTCAACTTCATTTAAATCGTCATTCTGTCATTGAACTACACTGAAAAATAAGATGCAAGTAATAAGTACTTATGCTCTCGACCGGATAGCCTGTTTTATTTATCTGGGTCCCTAAAACTTGAGAAAAAAAGAGTTAATAAGAACTATAAGAACAAACCATATAGGTAATAGAAAAAATACAATTTAAACGATAAAATATTTCTCAATTAGTAGATGTAACATCTTCTGGGACTTTATCCCGTCCCCGGTGAAATGAGGGTTATACCTCTGTCTACCCCTCCGGGGTGGTTTCAGGTGCGAGGCCGCCCCCCGCCCGGTCTCGCTCGTCTCTCCACAACTATAGCTGTAGTTATCTTTATTTATAATTAATCAGTTGCAGTCTCTACTTATATGAATAGGTACCAGTACTATCAGTTGTTACAGAAATTCTTGAGTTGATGATGACGGTTGTTAAAATCATTCATCATAAAGGCAAAACCTTATTAAAATATTAAAACAGCAATCAAGGGATTGTCGAAAAACAAAATTGAATTTTCGAACACAAACAAAAGAGTAATAATTTCGCGTACCGTAGATACCGTTATTTTGAACAAAGGTTTTAATATTTGGATTGACAGAATCACATCCAATCCCATACAGTACAAACATTACGTTGTGGCCATTTAGCATGCCTTAAATTTATAACGGCTATGGTATTAAATACTCATTACTTATTATAATTAGCGCCGCTATTCGTGCACGATGTCGTCGCCTCGTGGGGACTATTATGACATGTAAAATAAAATCTACACACTTCATCCGCCTTCTACATGTAGGTGTATACAACTGGGAAAGTAATACGTGGTAGTAGCACACGCTGAATTTAGATTGATAAGAACCATTAAAGAATTGGACAGATTTGGGACTAGAGATTAGACTAATAAAGAAGGAGGTTGACAAATTTGGGACCATCGATTTTTACCAAGTATTCATGATACTAACCATGCACAAATGTATTACATATTGCATAAAGGTCATAATTATACTTATTTTAGAGTAATGTGTAACGTATGTACTATGCATGTAGTTGGGTAAATCTATGGTTATGTTAGAAAATAATCGTATCAAGTGAACTAAGCTTTTAATACAGTCGGTTTATGCAGACATGCCAACAGGTTGCTTGGTACAGGCCGGCAAGACAAAGGACCTTGCGGAAATGCCGAGGAAGGTTACACGGTTACGCATTTATTAGCCCGAGGCAGGGTTTAGAAGTTTAGACCCACCGAATATTAGACGTTATGCATTCGGCACTACCTTAGTATGTAATATTAAATTTGCAATTGTCTAGTTATTGTTTCATCAAATCAACTCAATATTTTTGGTCTTTTATGACCTCTCCTCTCCGATCTTCCAACTAGGTCTAATGAGCTGAGATTGTAGTTCGATTTTCTAAAATCAGTTTCTACTTCTCAGTAGCCAAGCCTACCTAGTTATAAAGGACTGCCATATAGCATATAAACAAATATTGTTACATTCCATTATAATTTATTAAGGCCGTAGAATACATTTTAGCATGATAGTCAGGACAACTGACTCTCAGACGCGCCGCGCCCGCCGGTAGTGGTCTGCGAACGCAGAATAATAATGAACGTAAAGCAATACGCAGCCCTTTTATTACGTTATTTGCACACTCGATCGGCGAGAACGTTCTCGTAGCTACAGGCTACTTTGTTGTGTGAGCTTTCCATAAAGTGAAGAATAGTGCATCGATGTCAGTCGAATCAGGAACAATTTATGAATTGTCCTAACGACTCGAGGTATGCCTCGAGTCGTTAGAAATTTCGCGCGCCCTCGTGTGCTGCACATGGTGGGACAGCGGTGATTCACCACTGAAAAAAAAACAACGAGGGACGGCGGAGAACGCGGGTGACGCAGCGGCCGCAAGGCGCGAGTCATTGATCCCGATACAGTCCCGGACGGCCGACGCCATGTCGGAGCTCGCGCACTCGCCCGCGCCGCTCCTCCCGCCGCTCGTGCTCGCCGCGTACGTCGCGTGTGTCGCCGGCGCTGCCGCTCTCGCCAACTGCTCGGTCCTGGCTGCGCTCTTGAAAACATCACGGAGTGGTAAACAAAACTTGTTTGATAATAATGGGTATTTTGCATGCATCTTGGAATTATCAGTAGACATAAGTACTTACCAACTTATAAGAACATTTTTAGTCTAACAACTTTTCTTTTGCATAAGTAGGTACTGAATTCGATTTTTAACACCAACTAAGTAGTTACACAAAAAGTTAATTTTATGCCGTATTAAGTAAAACGACAATATACTACCATCCTATCTTATGGAAAAAAAAGTGGCGTAAGAGCCTGGTATGCGTCCTAGATGAAAAAAAGGAATACAACGCAAATATTTTTTTACAGGTTTATTGACCATCATTCTTCAGTTGGCCCTCGCCGATCTTATACTGGGAGCTGCAATAGGTCCGGAGTTGTGGTCATACAACACCAGATCGTGGCCTTTCGGTAGTCATGCCTGTGTAGCATACCGGGGGCTAAACGTGTTTGCCTCGACTGCGTCGTCTTATTTGGTGGCTACCATCGCACTACATTCACTCGCTACCATAAACATTGAAGAAAAGGCTATAGCAAAAAGAATTAAACGAAACGAACAAGATGAAGATGAAGAAATAAGATCTTCGCGTCACAGTTTAGTGACCAGTAGCGACTCGTCCACTCCGCCGAGAACTATGAATCTGGATTACAGACTGGCAGACCATAGGATCTCGGTCACGCAACCTTCAGTCTTCGTATGGGTGTTGGCTATATCATTAAGCGTCCCAGAGTTTGTCCTAGCTACAACAGTGCACGTCGATGAAAACGTATTATTATGCACAATTGTCGACGCTAGTCATCGGCTACACATGTACTCAATTCTTGCAGTGTTCAACTTATTTTTACCACTCATTATAATGAGTATTGCTGGTGTTCTAGTCATCATTAAGTTGAAGATTAAGAAAATATTATCTCAGATAGAGTGCTTCGAATCAATCGCAGCTTTAAAATTATCTCTGTGGCTAATAGTGGTATACATTGTATTGTGTACTCCCCGATCGATAGTCACCGCCTATAATATTTATTCCAAGTCAATGCAAGGCAATGAAACTTCTCTGGTCCAGAATGATAATATGACAACTGTGAACTTGGTTACCAGTAGTATTTACATAGTTTCCACTTTAGTTCGACCTCTACTTAGTATAACTTTACTGCCACATGTAAGGAAGTCGTTTTCTTTTGGATCTTATACACACTCGGACAATGTGTAGGGAATAGAATTATTGAACTAATTCCAAATATGAACTGAAGTGATAGCTAAGATAATTATTTTAAGCGATGTGTCCTTATATTCCTAGCATTTAATTAAGGCTACGTGTAAATTGTTCTTAATTGGAATGGGAGTGCAAGGAGGAATAACATACTCTGCTTTTGAGTCACAGTAGTAAACGGGAGTCAATAAATCGTCGCTTAAAAATATAATTTCGCATTTATACGTGTTTATTATTATCCGACGAAAATTGTAAAATTTGCATTAAGTAATAAGTAGTAACATAAAATGAGGATTTCACGCCAGTGTCTTTGTAGAAACATGTATTGCAGAAGAATGAAAGTGTTTAAGTGAGTAGGTAGTAAGTATAATGGGTTGCAAACCAATGAACCACCCCTAAGGATACCAAATACTTATAAAAGACAATATTAGATATTGTAATGTATTAAATATCATAGTATTAGGTAATATTGAAATGATTCTCACGCACTTGAGAGTCCACGTAAAATATTTTTGTACCATTTTATAATAAACATTTATATCTATGTAACCATTGTATCCTTTCTCATCCTGTGATTGTTTACAATTATTTAATTAAACAAAATTATAGATGTATGCAGAACATAGACGGCATGAACTAGGTATTTACATAACCTAACGTATTAAACACTTAAACGACTCGACGGATCAATAGTAAATTTAATAAATCTATACCATAGTATGTAGTGCCTGCCAACCAGACAACGTAATGCACTGCGCAAATAAACGCAACTGGAGTGTAGAGGGAGAGTTGGGTGGGCCTGTCTCGCTCCCTTCAAAACCTCCCCAGAACTGGGTGATGTCATGCAACAAACACTAAGTAGCCATATTGCGGACACACATTGTGCTGCCATAGCTTTATTGATTTTCACGCGATTCTGACAACATGCATCTCAAACCAAATTATTTCTTGCTTTGACACTAGGTAAGAGACCACGCCGCGCGATACAATGAGTTATTAATTTATATTCAGTATTAGTGGATGCAATTACCCAAACCTTCTCAAAAAAGAAAGAATATATTAAAGAAAGAAAGGGATTAGACATTTAATTAACTAAATAGATACTTCGTTATACAAAAATAATATTAAAAACCACAAGCTTTTAAAATAACTTCTTATGTGACCAGAATCAGGTCAACTTATTTTAAGCATTTTATGTGTCAATAAGCACTCCTTATTAATGCTGACGCCATATAGGCACTATATTATATTGGTAAGGCTTTTCACGCCTTGTTCTGTATTATTCTCATTACGTCACTATAATTGGCTTTAATCTGTATGATTGAACAGGACTCAATTAATAAATAACGTAACATTTAGAACTCTTGATAAGAGTGGGCGTGTAACATTCTAGTGCCTTTCCTATTTATAGACTAAATGTGTAACCTTCCGTTTATGAACAACGTTATAGGAACCTATCTGTTATAGGTACTTAACTGTAGACGTTGAGGGGGTCATGTGTGCCTACGTACCTATAAAAATATATCCATGTATGTTACGAATGACTGTATGTACTAAACCGGGTACGTATCTTGAAATATAAAACAAACTGCTGCTGTGGGGAAAATCATAAAAATACAATTCAGTATCTGGTAACCATAATTATGAGTGGGCATGTAAATGTTCTTGATTTACCTATTACAATACTGTCGTGAATCTATAGGTACTGGTCATAATATTATATACCTGGAATGATAGGTAAGATTTTATCCCACAACCACGTGGAACCGATCAGATACTCATAGTTACCACACCAACTAAATAAGCGCTTGAATAGGTAGAATCTGTGCTGTAGGCGGAAAAGAGTGCATTGATTTGAGAACGCATTTGTGTATATTGCATGCCAAAAAAAACTACCTTTTTTGCAGTCAAAGTTGAGGTTATATTGGTATAGAAATTTGAAGAAACTAGTTTGATAATGTAAGTATACCGCGGACGGACCAACCAAGGTCATCAAGAAATGCGGAAAATGCTGAGAATGTGCACCTGCCGGTTAGCGAAATTGCAAGGTACTTCGCAAGCGTGCAACAAGGGCCTGTTTCTTTTCTCCTGTACATAGTAGGTACCTCAGAATACAGAACAAACAGTGGTAAGCACATAACAAGATACTTAGTTACTGCTAGTGCAAGAAGTTAATACACGCAAAACATATGATTGTTTTGGGTCCCTATCTAAATTCAAATTTTCTCATTGATGATATTGAAATTAAGCAACACTGGCGTTAGGGAGTCAATAAATCCAAAAAGAAGTATATGAATCGTTTCAATTCACTTGTATTTTTTTTTATATGTATATATTTATTTTATAAATTAAAGACAACTAAGTACATTGTGATAAAAGCTATGGGTAAAGAGTAAAATGGTCAGCGTAAAGGGCCCCATATACGGGACTATGGGTCGCAACGGTCGCAAGTTGGCAAGAAAAACTTTACGATTGACCGCTTCAAAATTCCCACCCAAGACCTCCATACAATCAGTCGTTGCGATCTGTAATTTCTTTCCCCTGTGGTAGTTGAGTCGAGTAACAAACTACTCTGCCAGGGTCGAGTTATGAACTTACTAGCTGCGCCTAGTGGTGTTACCCGCTAATTTGTTTTAGGGACAAAAAGTAGCCTATGTGTTAATCCAGCTACCTCCATATGACATTTCATCAAAATCGGTCCAGCCGTTTGAGCATGAAGAGGTAACACCAACACACTCACAAACTTTCGCCTTTATAATGTTAGTGTGATAGTGTGATGTCGGCAACATTAGAAGTTGAGCATTTAGGTAAAACTGTTTCTGATTAGACGTTCAAAAAACCATACGCAAGTATTTCCTAGTTTGGAGCGAAACTTAAATTAACGTTCAATCCTAGGATAGGCTTGTGCAGGGTACATAACGTCGATGAAGTACCAATACCTCCTAAGTATTGGTAAAGAAATGTTGGATAGGAGTTTATTCAATCTATGCGAATATGAGTTTTATGTCTATTGTAATAAAAAAGTAATTTTGGACTAAAATGTCAGTTAGGAGGTATTGGTACTTCATCGACGATAATATATTCTGTGCGATTGTGTTGCGATCTCAGAGTAATTACTAATTGCTTTAGTCATTACTCTGAGTACTAGAGTGACATCATGTCAGAATGTTTTAGACATTTGAAGAACAGATTAAAAAGGACGATTTTAAATATATAATCATATAATTTAAAATTTAAATTGAGTTTTCATGAAAAAATACCGACGTTTCAAGTTTTAACCAAATCTATCATAAACATGCATTTTTATACGGTGTAAAATTCCATATTACGGTCGGTTTCTTAAGAATGTTGAGATGGGCCCTTCACACACATCAAGTATAGGTCGTTAGTATCTGCATGTATCTGTCATTGAATATATGGAGCGAAACGAAATAAATGTGTATTAATTAAAAAAGAATTCATAATTCGGTTAATTAAACGCTATAAATACAAAAATAATAGCTATAAATTCAATACATTCGGGAACCGGGGGATTTGTAATATCAAAATCGGTTTAGCCTTCTTTCGTTTCGCTTCTAAAAGAAAATGACAGATCGTTACAATCGATCATCCTCGTGTGTGATCATCAATTTTAACTTAGGGGCCCGTATAAGGATGTTTTTGTATACCCATCTGTGTTGCAGCACCAGTCGTTGGTCGTTAACGAGATCAAGATGTCGGCACTAGAGTGGCAATATACATTCGGCAATGTGTATAATATAATCTAATAAAATTTAGGTATTCTATACGCCTTATTCCTATATAAAAAGGCGTTTTTTAGATGGGAGCCCCCCTTAATTGCTTATTTATTTAGTTTTAGTAGTTGTTGTTATAGCGGCAACAGAAATTCATAATTTGTAAAAAACACAACTGTCTAGCTATCGCGGTTTTTGAGATACAGGCCGGTGACAGACTGACGAACAGACAGCGAATCTTAGTAATAGGGTCCCGTTTTTACCCTTTGGGTACGGAACCCTAAAAACAAAGAACCAGCCGATTGTTTCATATAACTTGCATCTTCTAAAGCAGCCAAACCACGTTCAGCTAGATAATCATTTACTGTACTGCAGGAATATGAAAATAAAGTCAGAACTGATCACTGCAACCCCACGAGACAAACAAGCGGGCGGAACCGGCCGGCAAAGGCCAGAAATGATATTGATTCAATAACAATCTCTTCCCTGTTCTCGTCTTGTGCACTCATTTCAAGCTGCGTATTAGGTAGTGTGTAGGAATGCTAAGGCAGTGTAAAATAGATAGTTCATACGAACGTTTTAGACATATTTTTTTAAATTGCCTAGGCATTGTATAGAATACCGGATTATACACATTGCCAGTAAAATATACCTACCATAATTTACTATGGCCGTGTTCACCGCACGCGGTCTCCCAAGCTGCAATTATCCCGGCCACCGTTATTAGTACGAAGGAACCTAGTTTGCTCGTTTAGCTAGGATTCGACTGCAGATGATGACCAAAAAAGGTGTATATAAAATATTTATTCATGAACAATACTTAGTACCACACTATGCAGCTTATTACATATTTTGTATTTACAAAGAACTGGCTCTCTACTTTGACGCTGTTACTAAAATTTACATGGGGATGTACAAGGCTAAGTAAATACATGGCTACAGATAACTGCCTACTGCATAATTACTCACCGTACTTTTTGAAAAGCAGGTATAGTGAAAATAGATTCGTATAGAAATTGCGACGCTTACTAAATACTATAGTCAAATATTTTGTGGTACGTTATGAAGTATCAGCGAATAAGTCATTAGAAATGTTGAGTACCTATCACTACCACAAATGAATCCTTTGGTGCGTATTCAGCATATAAAATAAATCATCTTACATATTGATTAGCTCTGTAGGTATATCAAATTATTATTTAAAATAAATTAAAGCTTCAAGTTTATAGGTAACTATGAATTATGATATTACGCCTAAAGAAAGCTGGTTCTTAGATGAAAACCCAATTTTACTCGATGCCATTTGTAAGTGTGGTGTACCTATATAAATCTAATGATTGAGACGCCAATAGTACCTCTGCGACCTACTAAAAAAATCTTCATTTCATAAAATCCTAATTTTTATACCAATAACTTTCGGATTCGTCTAGTTAAAATTAGTTTTAGGCAAACATATTTCTGGGGTTGTAGGTGTCGGTTTATTTAAATATTGGTTCTAAAACTAAAAATTGTATTTAATACAAAAGTTTATTGGTGAAAACATGAAAAATATAATAGATTAATGGCTGATAAAATGCAGCAGAAATGTTACAATATTGGCCATCACAAACTATTTTGCTAATAAATGCCTGAAAATTCAGAATGCTATTATTAATTAGTGATGGGCACAACAAAATGGTTAATGTCAACGATAAAACACTTCCCTTTGGTAATATTAATTTTTTTAGAGGACATCACAAAGCCACTATAGACACTAACAAGTTTTTTGTGCCCTAATTTGATACAGCCATTATACAGGTGGATTTATTATTTTATGAATATTTAGATTTCAATGGGTCAATTTTGGGAGCACTTCAACAAATTTAAAATAACGAATAGCATAATCTTTAAAACAACATTCACCATCATGATCTCCATTTCACTGCGGACATGCGGCGAAAGGAATGTTAATTTGGGGCCGACCAGGCTGTTAACTTTTAGTCTATAAGAAAGGAAAACACTTTTAACTTAAGAAACCGTAATTTTAATAACTTAAGTTATAAATATTTATATTCATCGGGTCAGCTCGATATCTGTAATCCAGTGTAAATACAGAAATACAAAACCGTCAAAGATGACACATAACATTTAATTTTAGACGGAACGTGAAGGTCCGCTGCGAACGACATTTTTAACATTTTTTTACAAGCGACGGCTCGCATCAGCGGCGGAGGACCCGCGCCGCGCGGCGTTCTCGAATGTTACTCGTTTTCTTATAAAACACCAATGAGAACAAATGCGTGTGCTGGGGGTGAGCGCGGCGCGAGATTAGTTGTCGCCGCCCTCGGCAGGCTCGTCACCATCGCCCTGCGTGTCTGACGTCCACAGCGTCAGGTTGTCTCGCAGCAGCTGCATGATTAGTGTAGAGTCTTTGTACGAGTCTTCGTTCAGTGTGTCTAATTCGGCGATCGCATCATCGAAAGCCTGCAAAAATAATAAGACAAATTAGATTTTCATTACCAGAATTAAACACATAAAAAATATAAAAACTTTTTAATTGTACTATCATTCCCTATACAGGAATGATTAAATTTGTATATAAGAATTACAAATAAATTAACACTCTGATGCTGGCTGGATCGAGGATTAAAAGGTTAATTGCTTTACACAAAGCCATGCTAATCAATTTATTAGTGAATTTAAAAATCGAACGGATTATTTGAAATTTTGAAGTAACTTTATATCTTCATGCACACTTATCGAGAATGCACTAACACGAAACCTAACAGTTAGTAAAGTTACAATACTGTGTCATCACACAATAATTTTCTCTTTAAAAAACCTGTTTAGCTAAGTGGCACGCTCGCGCAGGAGAGTTGATTATCTCGTAATAAAACACGGAAAAGTTGAGCGCAAGGCCGAGTCTGATGGGGTGGGTTGGTTGCATTTTGGCTTTAGCAATGTCGAACGCCTCCTGGTAGGCCTTCTGCGAGTCCTCCACGACGGCTGGGGACAAGCGAGTACATTAATATGCCTAGCCTGCACTTCCCTCTCGTGCCAGCCAGCACAGAGCCTATGCATAACTGACACAAATAATGACCTGTTTGGCGAGCTGACACGCTTTGTCTGGTGAATTTAATATCTCATAATAGAAGACGGAGAAATTTAACGCCAGACCCAGCCTTATTGGGTGTGTGGGCTGCATTTTCGCCTTGCTGATCTCGAAAGCGTCTTGGTATGCTTTCTGTGAATCCTCTACAACAGCTGGAATGTAAAGTGATGTTAACTAACTGAATCATTTTCATAAAATTTGGTTTATTAAAACCTCCATAATAATTAATATGCTTCATTACAGGTAAAAACTGTATTACTAAGTACTTACAATTTCTGGTTTCTCCTGTGGCCACTTCTGCAAGGTACCTATAGTAGTCACCCTTCATTTTAAGGTAAAATACTTTACTTTCTGGATTACTAGCTTTAGGAATAAGGTGCTTGTCAAGTAAACCCTGAAACAATAATATTAATGAATAAGCTTTACACTATTAAATTAAATGAAAACAATAATTCAATATATAATGATTTGCCTTTGTATGTGCTGGCTGTATCTATGTATTTAAAATTTATAGCACACTATTAAAAAATATCAGATCAGATACATAAGTTTTAAAGGACAGGGCAACGAACGAAAACGGGATAGCAGCGCGCGCAATGACGCGGCGCAATACGTCACCCCACCCTCCCCACCCGCGAAAACTCCGCACCGCGCCCTGCATGCTCTCACGTGCTAACCAACATTATAACGCCCATGATTAACAAAAACGTTATGACTGCGGAGGAAATGACCACGGCTACTGGCCGCTTGCATCACCCCTTAAATTGGCGAAGCACAGATATCATGACGTCATTCGCGTAGGATGGCGGCAACTGACGTTATCTAGCTTACTTTGGATTAAATGCCCCATTAACGGGCAAAACTTAAAAAGGGATTACATTAAAAAGCCTGAAAAAATCTTACCAAAACGTCATAGCAGATTTCTCTCAGCTCCTTTTCTACTTTAACCCTATATTCTTTTGCCATCTGTTGTTTTCTTTCCGAACCTTCGGTTTTCTGTTCAATGGAGGAGATGACGCGCCATGACGACCGCCGAGCGCCCACCACGTTTTTGTAAGCAACAGAAAGCAGGTTTCTTTCTTCGTTGCTTAGCTCGACCCCGGTTTCCGTGACTTCTTTCATCGCGGCCGCCATGTCGTCATATCGTTCAGCCTGCTCCGCCAGCTTGGCGCGTTGCACCAGTTCCTCCTTGTCGACGGACATCGTGGACGATGGGAGAGGATTATTTCACTGATGCCCCTGCAATAAAATATGAATCACGAATAAACTATTTGAATCGACATCAAAGGACGATTCACTGTGAGATCTATTTTATCAGAAAGACTAATCGTTAGGCGTCACTTTCACCGAAGCGAATCGCTTATTGGGTATATTAGTCATCATGGATGAATGGAAGTCGCACCTTAGGTAGAGGCTCGCGAGCGCACTAGCGCAATATGAAAATTGAACGAAGCTCAAAGAGCGGCTCTCACGACAAACGCGACATCGACGCGGCGACCGCTCGGTTTGACAGCATCTCACAGACTCAAGCAACTAGCAGGCTAGGCACGCGCCGTGTCGCCGCGCCGCCGCTTGGTCACCGCCACTGCGCCAACAGTATTGATCCGGCGACGCGGGATAAACACTCCAGACGAAATACGACTAGCGCGACGATTGCACACACCCCTCACCCTCGCCGTACGCCCCTCGTGCACCGCGCCCGTCCGACCGAGCACCCGCCCGCCCCCGCCCGCTCGGCGCCTACCTCATGCTACCCTTAGCTAGCTATATGTATGTATAGCTTTTACGAGAATCTCCAGTTACTATGCTATACCTTGGACACCTAAACCATTATAAAATTAATAACGATTTAACGAAGATACAAATTGTTAGGTACTTTTTAAACAAATTAAATTATATTCCTGTGAATATGCGAATTTGTCAGACAATGACTTGGATCAACAATATACTACTGGGTAAATTTTGTATCTTATGTTGGTTACTATAATTATAAGAAGAACTAACCCACCATTAACTGTATTGATATTTAAATGTACATATAATAAGAGTTGCAGCAGTCTCATGTTAGATACTATTTTATTAATTTATTATACTATTGATCAACTATTATCAATATGGATTTGAAAGGTTTTGATAGGACAAGTTACATATTATATAGTATACATAACTTTGTGACAGCAATTTAAAAAAATGCTATATGTTAACAGCAATACCTTATCAATTTATTATTATCTATTCATTTTACATAGGGAAATTTGTATTAACAATATTATTACCTAAATTAAACATGACGCATAAAGTTTAATGTATAACTCAGTCCTGGAATTTAAAATATTTTACTGGATTTCTTGTTGATTTTCTGATTACATGAATGTAAGTTTATGTCAAGCAAATTGTTAACATAGAGCAAGGGGTGTAGAGGTCATGACCCCTGGGACTCTCCCCCCCACTGGTTCTATGCCAAGATAAAAACCTATCATAAATTTTCCAATAACTAACTAATGTTTTATGATTTTTGGTTGTTATGATCGTGTAAAATCTATTTATTTTGGATTTGGGACTAAAACTATAATTAATATATTATTATACAACATATTTCATTGATAATAAATTATAATTTTACATGAACATACAGAATTAGTGTATCCATCCATGTCATAACAATATTAATTTAATACCCATTTGAGAAGTTGATTCATTAATTTACTGATTGAATATGATGTGAATGTTTGAAGGGCAATGTGTCATGACAAGCATGGCATTACCGCAGACTTTTTACTATAGGTTAATAGAAATGTATGATAATACAGATTTAGAATTGGCATGGTGAAATCACAAGAAGACCGATTTCTAAACATTTTGAGCTATAGATAAAACCTATACAATCTCTAAGTTGCCAAGTTATGTCCGAGACTAGCCAAATGATGCACTTAGGTATGGAATAAGAAGCTAGGACTATGATAGTGATTGATGTTTCTATTATTTCTTTCTTTAATTGTCATTTTGATACAGATTGTAAACCAGAAATGCAGTATTATTTTTTTCTTCTGGGTAAGTTAAAGTGTAGAAATAACAAGTAGTTAAGAGTCAACTTTAGAAAACTCAATCACTTGCCTCACAAGACTTAAATAGACGAATGAGGAAAACTGTTAAATTTATGGGTAACCAAGCCTTGTAGTAATAAAAGATATTATATCTAGTATAACATACACGAGAGCATTGTGCTGTCGACTCAATGTCACGCACGTGCCCATCTGAAAAGCGATTTAAGTAAATAAATTAACATTAGATCAAATACTTACCTACCTAATTACAACCTATGCCAAGTTACACAACGGAATTCACAAATGATATCATCACACGCGAGATGAGGTGAAAGGAATGTCGTCGTTATTTAGATTGATTTTTAAAGCACCTTTAAATACACACTTCAGAGTAACTCCAATGACATTACATAGTTATTGAATTGACCAAGATAACGGCGTGACTACGAACGGCGAAATTACGACGCACTAGTGTGATCGCTCGTTACCTCTATGAATACGCCAACGTTCGACATACCCACGCATGCCAAACGGAACTATGCTATTTATTCATATTAAATATTTAACACAGCATTAATTATTAATCAATATCCTTGATCCTGCACAATAATCCAAAAATATAATTTCAGTCACGTATGAAGAACTGTAATAAGAGCCAAAAAACCAACTTACGCGCTGAATCTTGTAGTTAGAAACGTCCTAATATAACTAATGAATATACTACAGCGTACAAATTAAAAGTAAATACGTCGAGTAGAACGTAAATTCCGATTACAAAAATTTAGAATTATATCTAACCGCACCGCGAAATCGTGTCGCCGGTTCGGGCAAAATGGCTGCTGCAAGGGGCACTCCTTCTATGCGTCACAGTCACAGATTTGTGAGAAAACGACTTTTAATCATAGACACTTTGTGTTAAACACATAAAATTACATTCACTTAATATAATTTCAAAACACTTACTTGTTGGAAGGGAAAAAAAGTAATTAAACCAGCAAATTACAACACAATATCGGTTTTTGTCTTGCGGTGAACGATATACTACACTGACGGCAGCGGGGCCAGAGGGGAAACAAAAACGGAACAGGGTTCACATTACGAGCCGGCCATCTTGGATTACTATGGAGGAAGCGTACCACGATGCCAGCTATTCACGTTCACGAAGTTACCATCAAATCTATTGCGCACTCTTTCTTTTGTACAATAAATAAAAGAGATAGATAAATAATTTAATATGAGAAAAATGTGTGTTTGATCACTTAGTAAGGTAACAGGAAGTCAGTATTCTGGCGCGCACTTTTAAAATGTTAAAGTTATATATTTGTGATGAATATTTAACATTAAAATTTTAGATATATTAGAAAACATATTCAGCCTAGCGACCGACACTGTAATGAACATTGTAGTAAGTTTACCACCCATGAGTGGGTAAAAACAATAGAGGAACCATTTTTCAATCAAAAGTAGGATACTTAAATTATAATAAAGACTGGCCCGGAACTTCATCCTCGCAGAATTCGATTTAAAAATCTGTACGTAGCAGCAGTAAGCAGATTTACTTAATTGAATCCGATTTCGTTAACAATTTTATGGAATTTGATTTTTTTCCCACGGAACTCTAAATATTCTCAGAGTTAAAAGGAGCCTTAGACGCTCATTATAACATAACCGATTTGTCAGTGAAAGTCCGGTCAAAATCTGTCCAGCTGTCGCAGAGAAGCAGTATCCTGCTAATTTTCCTAATTTTCCTTGATAGCCCTAAATATTTTTAAAATTCGAAGTAGCTTTTATTACATCTACATAATGTAATATTATGACCTTATTACATCAGCTATCTGCCAGGGAAAGTCCGTCAAATTCCGTCCAGCCTTTGCGGAGAACCTGTATCCAGCGTTTTTCTAATTTTCCCGCTGAACGCTAATTGTTTTTGACATTCAAAGTAGCATTTATTAGACCCAGGGCTATCAGCTATCTCCCAGAAAGTCCCGTCAAAAAAGATCCAGTTTCGGAGATTAGCTGGAAGAAACAGATCGCCAAATAAAATACATTTTTGTTGTGCGTATCTAGTATACTAGGTATTTGCATTATTTTGATTTTACAAATAGACACTCCAATTTTATTCATGTGTATTGATAATAATAAAATTGAATTTTGATTAATGACATGTTTTTAGACGAATTTTTGTTTTATAAGATGAAATTTCGTATTTTTCACATTTGGCATGACATGATGTTCTTTGGTGGTAGAAATTTTAAAATACCTTCCTGCTCTTGGTGTAACACATTAACAACAGATTATAGCAAATTAATATTTACATTTCAGTTATATTGCCGTTTTGATTACTCTTGACTTATAGTTGCAACGAAGTGTCCGAAAGTGCAGTATTTTTACAATAGTATGTTTATGTAAAGTTAAATAGTACATAATAATTCACAGACTTGATACACCTGAAACTGACACAAATAATTGTTTTAAATATGTTTTCTGTGGTTACTTTATGGTTTCTTCGACATTTATATTCACAACAACTAAAAACTCACGTGTGTCAAATTGTCAATTTATCAAGTGTCAAATGATTAAATCCGAACATTTAAACGTATCACGTTATAATTTTTAAGGTTATCAATTCAGTTGCACAACATTTACTAGTTTAATTAAGTTCTCAGTGTATTTATTATACTCACTTCAACTAATAGTTTACTATCTTAATTAAATTCCAAAATGCCGAAATCAAAAAGAGACAAGAAAGGTAACTAACCTAAAACTACTTCTATTTAAATTTTAAAGCAAACATCTACGTTGTTTTATTAAATATTCTTACGTATTACACGTTATTATTATTGTCCTTGGGGTTTCTCAGAGACGAGTGGAACGAAGTATTCAGGAGTTAAACTTGTAGACAGAATCAGAATTACTGTAATTCGTTCCAAAACTAGTTTCTGATGCCACTCGAAAAGCTGCTGGGCTGGGTATGTCTGTCGTATGGCAGACGAACAATGGGCCAACTAACATGTAATTGAACCCCTCAACAAGGGAGACAACAGCACGGAAGACCCAGACAGAGATGGCGGGACAAACTCAACTTGTTTATTTTGCAAAACTGGTCATTGACATTGGCAACAGGGAGATGTGGAAAGAGAGTGGGGAGGCCTGTGCCCAGCAGTGGACTTAAAGGGTAATAATAATAATTACAGGCAGCTATAACCCTGTTCCAGTGCCAGTTGGTGACAATTTTCCAAATTTGTCACTATATTTTATATATTTTCACCTCTAATATTTTAAGTTATTGGTTGTTGATAGCAGATTAAGGTTCATATTATAAACACACTACCTTAAATTTGACCACCTCAGAAGTAATGTACACGGCAAAAAAAATCTTTTTACATTTTTTAAGTAAACTTATTTTTTTATTTTAGTTTCTTTAACAAAGACAAACAAAAAAGGATTATTACTTAAACAAAAAATTATTGAAGAAATAAGGAACTCCCTGTCTAAATATGAACATATATTTTTGTTCACTGTTGATAACATGCGCAACACAAAGCTAAAGGACTTGCGTAATGAATGGAAAGACTCACGATTTTTTTTTGGAAAGAATAAAGTTATGGCAGTTGCACTTGGGAGGACTAAGAGTGATGAGGTTGAAGACCAGTTAAATTTGGTAAGTTGTCACTAAAACAAGTAATTTATTTAATAATTCAATGCCAATTTGCTAAACAATTGATTACCCCTCATAATTTGTGTTTGTGAATGGTTTTTTCTACACAAATAATTTACTTTTGTTTACCTTAACAATTTATTCACAACCGTTTAGTTATTTTTTTTAACTTGCTTAATTGTTTTGAATGTTTTTATTTTTACTGTTTGTTTAATTTGTTTGCATTGTGGTCTCCTGTAATTGGAGGAGCACACAGACCAAAAACATGTAGTTTTTAAGCATTTTAGTTTACATTTAAGGTTCTGTTGGAGGCCTTCAATATAAATAAATAAATGGCAGAAACTTTTTCCCTAGTCTTGGTGTTAGTGTAAACATTTGTATTTGTACTTTTTTATTAACACATGGGTTATTTACAGCTGTCTAAAAAATTAAAGGGTCAATGTGGATTATTGATGACAAATAAGAATGTGCCCGATGTTCTGGAATGGTTCAAAGATTTCCGTGATGCAGAATATGCACGTGCTGGATTTGTAGCAACTAAAGATGTAATTCTTCCTCAAGGCCCACTTGCTGACTTCTCACATACAATTGAACCACATTTAAGACGACTAGGACTTCCCACATCACTAGAAAGGGGCGTTATAAATCTTGTCAAAGAGTATCAGGTATGTAGTTTCTGGCATATTATACCACACTATCTTCTTTCTTCAACTGCAGGTAGGTTCTTCTCATTAATTTAGATTTAAAAATTAATGTTATACAATTTTGTGTCATTTAAGCATTAAAACTAGACTAAACTTTACTGATAAATTACTCCACTACTGGTGTTATGGTGGTTTAGTTAGATTTTAGAAAAGAAAAGTACTCATGGATCATTAGTAATAGATGTACAGGCCAATGATTATGACAATGGTCAGACAATCACTAGATTATCATATTATCTCATTGTAATATTTCAGGTTTGTAAAAATGGTGCTCCACTAACACCAGAACAAGCAAGCATATTGAAACTGCTGGGTATTCAAATGGCTAAGTTTAAAGTAGTTATTAAATGCCACTGGACCAAAGGAAAAGGTTTCCACAAGGATCTAGATGTACCAAGTGATGATGAGGGTGATGATAATGATGATGCTGAGGAGGAAGATGCCATGGAAGCAGAGGAAGCAGATGAAACATAGTTAATAAGTTACAATATACTTTTTAAAATTAGACTTGCCTTTTTTATTCAAAGTTGAATTCCTGTTTCCTATAATTCACTGGTTTTTCTATTAAGAATTACTTTTGTTATCAAACTATCACCAATTATAACTGGTCTAATTTGTGCAGTTCAGCAACTAAATGATTAAGTTTTGTGAGCAGCTTTTACATACCGTAACTTTTGTGGTGTATACCAAGTGGTTGAGAGATGGGATTTCCAAGACCAAGGTTGCAGAGTTAAACCTAGGCAAGTTTCAATGTGACTATTACTTATATTGGCAAAATATATGTATTTTCCGAGTAATTTTACACCACTGACTTTTTAGTTCGGTTTGGAGACTACAGTCAGGGTCAAGTCCATCATCAAGCTAATTTTTGTGAGTAGCTTCATTTTGATGAGACATCCAACTTTTCTCTTACAAAAATTCTTGATTGTGGTAGCTAACAGGGGAAGCGCATCACTGATCATGCAATTATGTTGCACGTTGTAGTATTTATCTAAACAGGAAATTGAACAACAAATAAAGTAATATATAGTTATTTCTGAAAATATTTATTGAAACAATCACAGAAACAACAATAAATTATTTTAAAAAATATACCAAATTCTAATTAGACATAATATTTAGCTATTACAAATCAATGTTTCTAAATCATTAAAGAGGTGTTGATTACAAAGAATATAATAAATCTATCAGAAGCTAAGCCTCCGCATATTACGAATGTGTATTGCTTTAACACAAATATAACTTAGCACGTACAAATAGGTAATCACAGTATAAAAATAAAGCATCGTTATCAGTCGACGACATCACAGCTTACATAATCGACGAAATCAAAACTCAACTTGATTCCTTTGTAACCTACATCTGCAAACCATTTACCATCATGTATGCACAGTCTTCGCAGAGAATAAATTGTAAATAATGTTAATCACCTTCATCAAGTCATACATTTTAGCGAAAATTAATAGACTTTTTTGAAAATAATATAATTTTCCGCTAATCACATCACAGGACAACAATCAAACTTACATTACACACACGAGATACTACAAGTTAAGCATTTCATATTGTTTTTGGTATTCTCTACATCCTTAATAAATCTATATTTTAACTACGGCGTAGTAAACTAAACATCCTATTATCTAAAGCAGCCTAGATGAATCTATCATTCCAGCAACTTCTACGTATCTCGAAACTCTACATAAATAATGGAATAACCCATGTTTAGGTATTTGCTTCGTTCCAATAATAACATTTTGGATCAAGCTAAGCCAAATTAGGCACGATGATATAATTCATTCTTATGTTCAAAGTAGGAATTAAAGAAGCTATATAGTTTAGAGTAGGAAAAGTTATTACAGATATAATATGTAAAGTACGTAATAATGCGTTCAATGATGCTTAGGTGGCGGTGGGGATATGGGAGGCAACTCGATCTCGGCTAAGGGCTGCCGCCAGAACACGGTCTGCGAGAACTCGTCGCTCGGCTCGCACTGCGCCGGCGGGAACACCTGGTCCACCAGCACGGACATGTGGGAGTACCTGACGAGAAACAAATTAACTTATATCACTAACTGCTTAAGATAACCGTTAGGTGCACAGTTCAACTCATATAACTTATATGAAATAACGACGAACATGCAACAGATATAACGCAATACTTCACTCCCAGATATGATTAATTAATCCATACGCATGGCAATGCACTGGCCAAATATACAAATATTTTTATATTCCACTATATAAAAATTCTCATATTCAACAACGGTCTCCATATATTCTGTCACATAATATATTATGTCCATTATCTATCTTGTTGATATAACTTTTTGGATAGTTATATATATCCTTTGATTTGACTGCCTCGTGTCAAACAGAAGCATCTTATTTTTTAAATAAATATTCTATAAGTACCTAGTTCTGTATTCATGCTAGTTTTAGTATAAGTGTGAAATTTACGACAAATAGGAAAGTTGAGACAGAAATATTATCATTTCATATCATTCACATACAAAGTGGTACACAGACACGATGATCTCGTAATAGTCATGTTTTATAATGATGAAACGTTAATGTAGCAGAGAGTAAGTGCACCAAGAAAATAAAGAAAAATCCCATAAGAGTCCATATTATAGTGATCAATAACAACACATTAAAAACTAAAACCCGAAGACAAACACCAACACAACAAGAGACAGACAGATGACAAGTCGATGATTGTAAGTTATTTTATCGATAATATTTTTAGTATTTAGCTAGTTATGACGTTTTAGAAAATTTTGGTTAAATGGTATTATTATTTTTGTTTTCGAAATGTATGATGTGCGGCCGCAAACGTGATCAAGCCTTACAAGTCATTCCATTAGGCTTACCGGCTAAATATCGTGTTGCTAATCTCTCAAAGATAAGTTTTATAATTTTGACACCTAAACCTCGCGCTAGCTTATTATTTTATCAGTTTTCTGTGGTGGGAAGAAATCATCGACCATGTCACTTTGCACGTTGTAACTGAAATAAAAATATAGTACTCAATACAATGAGTAAAATATGGTGTTAGTGACTGCTGACTGGGTAGTGATACGAAAGGTGACGTTAATAAAAGCCGATAATTAATTGATAATACTCACGTGGATTGGAATGTCTGAGTCAGTTCATGTTTTAGTTCGCCCTTATAATTGATAGTGAAAATTCTCACGATCGGAATGCCAACAGTTTGGTATGCGCATACATCCTGCGGAAAGAAGAGCACATTAATAGAAATTTTAAAAATATTTATACCATAGCATTGACCGTGTCACTTTGTTGAAACTCATAGTTTCCATTCAATACTTACATTGACTCTGTTGCCATAGCCCGCGTAGAAGGGGTTCGAGCCGTGAGGGAAGAGCGCCTTGATGTCAGCGAGGCACTGGATCTTGAACTCTTCTGGTTTTTTCTCGATGACCTCGCGGTGGAACGCGCGCAGCAGTGACGTGGGGTTGAGCAGCAGCGGCCCGTCGGGCAGGCACACCTCGCCCTGTCTGATGGAGCGCAGGTACTCGCGCGTTACCTGCGCATACCAAACAAGTTGTTAACATTTGGCCTTGCTATGTATAAGTCGAGCTTTGTTCACTAAACCATGAATCTATTAACCATTTAAATACCCACGCGCCAGTAAGCAAGTAAGCAGGCATTAAGTTGTTATCTAAAAAGTTCTACCAACATGTTCAATATTAGAACATAACATAACATAACATCACGCCTGTATTCCCCGAAGGGGTAGGCAGAGGTGCACATACAGTACACCCACATTTCGCCAGTTATGTTTTTGGTCCCAATGTAATAGGGGGCGAGCCTATTGCCATCAACCGGGCACAAATCCAGACTCCGTGCTGCTACTAAGAATTACCTAATGGAAAAACCCAGTAACACTTTGCCCGACCCAGGATTCGAACCCAGGACCTCGTGCTCAGCAGTCGCGCTTAGCAACCACTAGACCAACGAGGCAGTTCAATATTAGAATATTACATTTGAAATGGAAATATTGTATATTGGCTGGTTGACCTTGTTTACTATTCAATACTAGCCAGCCGAGATTTGCGACAAAAATAAATGCCAATTAATCAACATCGAAAAAAAAATCATTTGATTAAAACACTGACTGCCTCGTTGGTCTAGTGGTTGCTAAGCGCGACTGCTGAGCACGAGGTCCTGGGTTCGAATCCCGGGTCAGGCAAAGTGTTACTGGGTTTTTCCATTAGGTAATTCTTAGTAGCAGCACGGAGTCTGGATTTGTGCCCGGTTGATGGCAATAGGCTCGCCCCCTATTACATTAGGACCTAAAACATAACTGGCGAAATGTGGGTGTACTAAATGTGCACCTCTGCCTGCCCTTCGGGGTATACAGGCGTGATGTTATGTTTATGTTATGATTAAAACAATGTTTATAATCTTGACCTGTATTTTCATGAAGTAATGTCTGGTGTTAAAATAACTGGTGTTTTCAGTCCACTCACCCTAGCTTGTCCGATGGCTCGTGCGGATAAGTATAACAGCTGGTAGCCATTATTCTTGATCTTAGTGAATAGCTGAGCCACACCGGACTGCGCCCAATCTTTCCCTACCAGTGGGAAGATGTGTCCTAGGACATCAGACCTGAATAATAAAACAAATAATTAATTACACTGTTTTAATTTGAAGCACGTTAGACTATTTCGGTCGTTTCTTGTAGTAGTCTTCAGTTTTATTAAGAAAGGGAATCATATTGAGCAGTGGACGATTACATGACATGGTGTGATGTGCACATGAGGCAAATAGTCGACAAAAACCAGCTTAATTCCAGCAGTGGAACAAAGTATAATTATAGGTATATTTATGATAGCATTGTGTTTCAATGAATTATTTTATGTTCGCATTAAAATAGTTAAGGAATGCGTCATACTTGGTGATTGTTCCGTCGATATCGGAGATGACAATCTTGTCGTCGTACCGCCATCGGAATACGTTACACTTGCACCTCGTCGTGCCTTGGTATGCAGTCGTCACACTGAACACCATCTCGTTCATGCCCTCGCGAAGATTGAGATTTTTCTACAGGAAGAAGAAACACGTTAGAATTTCGTTTTGTGAAGAGATATTTGGACTTATGTTCTAGTGAAGGATGACTCACAATTTGTTCTGAAGAGAGCCGGAGAGTTTTTCTAAAGGACGAGTGTCTGCGATTAGGCCTCTTTACTTGTCCATCTTGATCCGAATCAGACGAACTGTGGTCATGGCGGTCCACTACAAAAGAAAAAAATATTATTTTTATTACGATTAGAAAATTTGACCAGAAGGTATAAAATAAATAAAATAATATTATTATTTATTTACAAATTAATTTTGATCAGTATACATTACCTTGGTCAGGAGATTCATTAATTTGCGGCAGTTGTTCAGGAACATCTTCGAGGAAATCTCTGGGATCAATCTCTTCAACAATGTCTAACTCTCTAGCCTCTTCTGACGTCTCCTCAATGAGGATCGGCTTTTCTTCATGAGGTTCACAAATGGTAACAGTTTTTGGCTCCGAACCCGTTTCAATGTGAGCTACCGTTTCTTTTACAATGTCATCTTTGGGGGGCGACGCCTCAGTACTGTAATATAATTTGTCAATGATATTTAAAAGTATACAAAAGAGTTGGAGCTAATTTTAAACATATTACAATAGTTGTATCCTTTCCAAATTTTGTTATTTGATATTGACTGTGCTAAATAGCTTTCAAGGTAATCTGAGTTTTGGGTTCCATGGAAGGGAAAAATGTGGGTCTGTGAATGTTAGTAGGTGAGGTGAAAAGTGATAAAAATTAATAATTGTAAATAAGAAGCTAGCTAAAGGTGTGTCTCACCGCTGTGCTTCCGCGTTGGATCTCCGCCAGCTCCACCATGAGTAGCCGCGCGGCTTGCTCGTGCTGTCCGACGCTCGCGTCTGAGACTCGTCCTTCTCTGAGCTCTTCTCTAGGGACTCTAGTACGCGCTGGAAATTAAAGGAAAATGTTCTTAAAAACTATCCTGGGTCAATCGCGCTAGAGGGCCTGTTATGTTATGCACATAGAAGAGGTAAGGTAGTGTAGTATAGGAAGCTAGTTACGTTGGGCAGCGGGCGGCGGTAGGCCAGCAGCGACAGCAGCAGCGGGCCGGCGGCGCGCCAGGGCATGGCGCGGCCCCCCAGGCGCACCACCAGCGTGCCGTCGGCCGCCAGCGCCGCGCCGCGCGCGCAGAACTCCTCGAACGACAGCGCGCGCGACACGCACGCCTCCTGCACGTACACGCCCACCTGACCCCTGCGACACACAACTCATTTTACTATTTGTCTTCTTGACACCCTAACCGAGACCAGTGTCTCTCTTCTCCTCATCGTTTTATTAAAATTTAATTCCTATGAACTCTTACTTGGCGAGAAGTTTTTCATCGTCATCGGAGTCTAATGTAGGCGGCTCTAGGGATGCGGGCGACTGTGGCAGCGACGGACCGTTGCCAGACTCGTACTCCTCCTCGGTGGGCCCGGTCGTGGGGTGCGTCACACCGGCTGCACCTAACACATACACCGAACATTATAGACATCATTCATTTTTACATAGTGGGTTAAAACTCTGTAAATATCAAATAGCCATACCAAATGTTTTATTTTGTGACTCGGGTCAAGAGCTTGTATTAAATGATTTCATAGCACATTCTTTAAATAATGTAACAAATTGTATCTCCTAAAAACGCACGATACAAATAATTTTATGCTAAAAATGACTTAAGCACGTCCTGTTCCAAGCCACAGATTTAGAACTTACAAATGATCTCACCAGATCGGTATCTGTCGGCGTGGTGCTTCGGGAAATAGAGATCAGGGTCGACCTGGCCTCGGTCCAGATCGTCTAGGTACACGCCCTCGGCCGGCACGTCGGTGTCACGCGGTGACATGAAGCGGAACATGCCGCTGAGGACCCCGCGGCGGCTGGGCCGCTCCTCGTCCGAGCTGAGCGGCTCGGCGGGCGAGGCGGGCGAGGCCGGGGACGCGGGCGACGCGGGCAGCGCGCCGCCCGGCGGGTCGCCGCGCGGGGGCGGCTCGGGCAGCTCGCCCCAGCGCCACGACTGCGACGACTTGTCACCCCCCACGCGCCCCGCCAGCTCCACCTCCGTGTCCGACTGCACTGGAGTGCCGCTCCGCGAACCCCTGCTATTACAAAACCGAAGCCATCAATATAAGTTTCGGGATTTCAACAACCCGATTGCTGAGTGGGGTGACAATCAGTTATTTATAAAAAAAGGATTATATTCTCTTTTCTGTGTATAAGTAGATGCATAAATACAATAAAATGCTTGTTTTAAACTTCTCGTTCAATTTTTTGAGAAAAATAAAATATTTGTCTTTGCTTGAAGCAACTAAAATTTGGTAGAAGGACCATATTTAAAAAAATCATGAATTACCAAATCAACAGTTTGAAGCTCTATGTAACTGAGCCGTAACAGTTTCATTAACTTTTGAATGAATAAAAAAAATGAAAGAGGTTATTTATCATATCAAAGTTCAGCAGTAGACGTCAACAAACCTATATGATATACGTGGCTAGTATATGACTACAGTGAACACAGAATTGTACTTTAGACTTGAAGATTCTCAATTAGTGTCGAATGTCTTGAGTCACTACAGATAATCCGTTATGACTCATATCTTAAATTAAATCTGTTGACAATCGTAGGTAATGTGTTCTATGCTATAAAAACGACCTGTTGAAATATATTGACAAAAAAAAAAACGTCCTTGAATTACTATGCATAACTAGATAAATATGATGTGTTTTACCAACTCATATTTATTAATTCAGTTAGCCATAGCAATAAAATTCGGGTTATGTTATTACAAAAAAATATTTGTACACGAATTAATAAGTGCAAAATGGTCCAACTTCAAATCTACTGTGGTGGCGGGAAAGGTAAGCACGACACGACACAAATGCTAATGTATTGTCTAAAACAAAATTAAAAATAACATCAAACGTGATAGATATTATGCTAAGTTCTCAGTGCAGCATAACACAACCTAAAATAAATAATTACTTAAAATCAAGCTTGATTGCGTGCGACTAACAAAACTAGGGTTAACATTTAAGATACGTATTTCGAACTTAACATGAACTACAACGCAACGGTACAACTAATTGAGTCGTGTTTATCGAAAGCGAGTGAATTAACGGATGTTATTTATAATTGTTTTATTACGCGTTTCTGGAGGCGGCGTGCACCTCAAACGCTGTGTCCGACAACGCCAGGGGGATGCGGTTGTCACCGTTCAGCTTGAGGTTGGACATCTCTTCACTGAAATGATGCGACTCGCTCAACAACATGCACATAGATATACGTTACGTTTCTGTTACTAGACTCATTCACACAGAAATATTCCCACTCAAGTACCAACAGTCGATTTATGACCAACTGTAACATCGTGAGGTAGTTACCTGAGTGATGCAGCATTGACTTCGGAGTCACTGAAGAAGTTGATGTCAGCGACGTTAGGGATGGGGGCGGGCTGCGTGGCGCGCTGCTCGGAGCCCGCGCGGTCCGACTGGCTGGAGATTGAACTGGTCGACGACTTTCTTTGGTGCTTCTTTGAACTTGATTTCCTTGTTTTCTTCTTTTTCTTTCCATTGCCGTTTGGTTTCACTTCATCCTGGTTCGCTGGGGCGGCATCAATAGGCCTGAAGTCGTTGTGAGCACTGATCTTTTGGACCACTTGATGAGCCGCGCTCTCAGCCCCGCCGAGTTGCGTAGCCGCAAATGTCCTAGGTGCTCTACCGTCTGTCTTATCCGTAGCTTCGTCGAGGCCGTCCATTTCAAACAAAGCTTCATTGTCATTATTTGTATTGTCCTCTTTGGTAGATTTTTTAGTTATCTTACTTAGGTCAGGTTTCTGCATTGATTGTCCGTCAGCTGTGTATCTGTAAGATAAAAGTAACATAAAAATGCTTTCATTATCGCTAGAGAATTATGTAGTGGAACAGATAAGTGTGTAATTTTATGTTGTACTTGCCATTACCATAATCGTTTGTGTGAATAATGCAAATATATTTGGAAAATCGCTTTCGATCAGTGTAAACACGCAAGGTAAGTGTGGTATTATAGCTTAGTCGTTTTCTTTCCACCCATGATGGTTGATATCTATAATTTTATTACGAAGTAGAAGTAAGTGCTTTCATATGTTTTGATTGAGTATTTTTTTTGTTTTTATTCGTTTAATTACCTTCTCTTAGTGTAATCGGAGGCCTGTCCGTGGTCGGGTTCGACGGCTGAAAGCGAGTTTCGTCGGCGAGGCTCGTACAGGTCTTCAAAGCGTGCGGCGGGGATGGGCGAGGTAGCCAGGTGGGCGGAGCACTCCGCCTCGTCTTCACCAACTTCCTCCACGAAGAAAGCCTCGCCAGACTCACCGAGCTTCATGTGGATGTTCAACGGCTCACCGTTTAGTTCAAGATCAACCTGCACAAGAACGATGGTCTTTACTTTCTTTCTTAAAATGTACTCAGAAAATGGATCTGTCAAGTCAGTATATATTTGCGGCGGTCAATATAAATCTGCAGCGTACTGAAGTGTGTACAATTAGATTTGAAACCTAGTTTTTGAGTAAGATCTAACTCATAGCAGTGAAAATATAGCTGAAACTAATTGCGTTTAAAGAAACCGAACTATCGAGTCTGAAATATTATTTTTATGACGAGAAAGATTTATAAACTTTGTACGTATGAATGTCTTGAATACCGTTGGCTAAGAATAAAACCATTCGTAATTTCCCTCCCGTGGGTGTCGTAAAAGGTGTCAAATATGTTGTGATATGTAACAGCGTAACATAGTTATTACTAATACCTATGGCATTCCAGCACGATGATTGGTGATCTCTAGGCGCACCTTATGACATTAAGTTAAAATACAGCGATCTATGGATTCTCTTATCTATATGAGAGACAATTAATGTGAAACACGCTACATCCATTCTTACAATTGGATGATTGTACTTGCTAAGGTAATACATAATTATTCAATAATTTTATAGATAGGCTTGACACCGAAAAAAAAATAGATTGTAAGTGCTATGCTAGTTTCAAGATCTATTTGATTTAACTAAAATAACTGAAACTACTCAATATAATATAGCGAAGCGTAATAGACTATTGTTTTAATCAGATAAACATTAACAGGTGGCCGGATGAAGAAAATATTTGTGCCAATTTTTTTTTCAAACTCTCAGTGAGAATTGTATCCTACTTTGGCATTGTTCCAATTTTCACTCGGTGTGAAGACGCAGATTCTTCGTCTCATTTTGGCAATGTACCCTAATATACTACTAAACAATGTACTAAAATTATTACAATTATACCTACGAGTGTCTTGAATGTCTGGTGTTGTACATTCACTAAAGCAAAATATACAATTATAATGCGAAACATCACAAAATCGTTACAAAATCTTTTTGGATGGCGGAATATCTATGCAATCACTTCCGTGTCTGTTGTGAACGTAGTATGTGTAATTACAATTTAATTTATTTTAGGTAGGTAGGTATCTATTTTCTATTTAGAGTATTATGAGTCAGTATAAAAAACAAAAAAGCACGTGGCGTTCTACAACAATTGTAAGTTCCACCTAACCCACGAGGTGACTTATAACAAGAATACTTAATACAATTTCAAGTAGAAATGTGATAGTGTGACTACTAATGGTAACACCACTAATTAATACTAATTGCTTAATGATAAATCCATTTATTATCTAGTTCTTTATCATGTGTAGTTTTAAAGTCATTATTTACCTCTCAATAACAAGTTGTTTACAAGAACTATGCATGATTATATTTTTTAAATTAAATTATAACAGTACGTTGTACCTACATGTACCTACATCTGAGAATAATCTAGACGCGTGCATTGAGCGTAAACTAAGAGAGCATCATGAAAGAATGTGGACGGGCGGCTCCGTCTACTCGCTCGATTAAAATAAAATTAGTACAAACATTATTATGTGGACGAATGTGGCGGGGTTACATTTTTGGAAGCTAATTATGTCTATTATGTTTTCAGCCATGATTCATTTTGGTTATTGCCAAGTTATGAAACATAGTTTCGAATCCGATTCACGTTCCAGAAATTTAAACGACTGTTGCTATAGCACTAATGACATCCAGACGGCCAATTAAAAAAAATTAAAAAAAAACGTGTACTTAAGTAAATATATCATTAAAAACCTAAACATTTATAACCTTGTCTCCTTCAAATAACCGAGTTGTACCAGCACTAATGATATTATTAATTTAAAATTAATATTGCTTTGACACAGCAAATGATTGACGACATCAAAGACAATTTTGCCTGTCAAGTTTTTGTCGCGAATTTCAACATCTTGCGAACAGAAAAGAAACGTTTATTTTGCAATTAGGACTAGACAGGCACACTTACACTTCACATTAAAGTAACAGAGCGGGATTTCATTAATTAAAAAATTGTAAGGTGAAAACACTGTTTCTAAAAGTTGTATTAATTTGATTTAGATACACCAAGGTGTACCTACATGTAACATCTTTATATTATTACGAGTATTAAACATTTCTCTAAGCACATTGATGATCCAACACACTTCTGAGTACAAGTAAAAAATATAGTTACTTGTCATTATGAAAGACTTGTCTACTTTTTGTATAAGTATGTTGCTGTACTCTGATATCATCTTTCGATTCGTTTACTTAGAGCAGTCATTAGTCCCATACGTGACTAGACAGAAATCTTACAATTCTCAGAGCTTGAACGTGTGCATGTTATATGTAATATTAATTGTTACAAACATAGAGTTAGAGATATTGGTCGTTTTATTATGCGTCTCGCGGAACACACTATTTAAACAAACACAAGCTTACGTATGATAAGGCATACATAGCCTTACGTAAATGCAAATGAGATTGAAACCAACAGAGACATATTGCAAAAAACCATCAGTTACGACTTGCGTGCCTCAAATGAAAAGAATATACACAGGCGTGGCGTGTCGCAAGTATTGGAGATGTTTTAGTTGGGTGACTGATTTGAAGGCCAAACAAGTCTTCAACTCTTCGCGTGGGTATTAATATTAACATAGCTGTAGCTATGTGCAACGTGACGTAAACAACTATCCAAATAGTCATTGCCTAATATAGAGCTGCATAGCATAACCACATTGAAATGAATTTACTATTGTTAATTAACATAATATTAATTACTTACTCTAATTTAATAATAAGGTAAATTACGCTTACGACCGTGAAAAACCAAAAAGCACAACTCATTGACGACCCAGATGTTATTTATTTACAATATTTGTGCGCCACATACATATTTGTAGTCTTCACTTGAATCAATAAGAAGTAAAAAAAAACTGGTAATGACGCAGAACCCAGACCTGCATGGTTCACAAATTCAAAAGAACGGGAAGTCTTAAAGAATCAAAAGAAATTCAAAGAGAAAAAAACTAAGTTTCACTTCCTGCGATTTTTTACATTTCAATCGACAGAATAGTAAACACCAGCATTCTTACGGTGACTTCAGATTATATAAATCGTTATTCTACTATATTTATGCGGATGCGAATGCCTACAGCCACATGAATTATGGGCCTGACGTAACGTTACGTAAATTAATGAAATGGTCTTACCACTTTGAACCTGGAGCGCAGCACACCCAGCTTCCCAAAGCGAACATGGAAGGGTGAGCATGTGAAACTTCCATCTGGCTGTTCGACCACGACCACGTCGATGGCGCCTGTCAGCGTCGCCCCATTGATCTCGTTGTAAAACTCGCGGAAGTTCGCAATGAACTTGCCAATATAGTTCATAGAATACATGGCTGCTGATTTGTCAAACTCTTCTTTATACTATATCTAATCGTCACTTCACTCAATAAACACGGTATCTAAACTACTTATAGTCTTATAAATTACCCCATCTTGGGTCCGAAAATAAAAAACAACATTAGGTTTCCTGAAACAAAAGAAATAATAATTATTGTCGTTAATGAAACAAGATATATAGCCTAATAAATAATAGCATTATGATACATATTAGGTATTTACTTTCAGACTTATCAAATGGTAGTGAAAGGAAAACACTGTCTTAGCAAAAAGTAAAATATGGATTGATACTCAGTAAGGTGTGATAAAGATTCATATGTCTGATTGTGATTACCACGCAAGTACGAATGACGCGAAATTTAATCATAAACATTGAATTAAAATTCTTGTATTTTGTACTAGATTATAAGAAACTTGTATCCGGTCCACAAACACGTAATTGTTTATCTGTATAAATCCGTTATGACTCTATAAGTTATCGAAGCTGTACTTTAAATCATCTTCTATAGATAAGAATGTCAGTTCGATTGTGAAACGACTACAAACATGAACTACCTACGTCTGTAATTGATCTTTTATAGTCCCACTATCAAAACACAACGCTCACTCCAGATTTAGAACGCATAAAGCCAAACATTCTCGACACAATTCTATATACATAATATGTAGTACTTCCCCAAGTATAAATCTTAATGTAACTGCAATGGTTTGAAACGAATTTAGTTCATAAATGGACATAAATAGCGCAAGTATTCATTACTATAACAGTCGAGTGCCTGGGTCGACGTGCAGTATTAACAAGGCACTACTGCACACGCAGGATGTTGCTCAATATTGCATGGTCGAGAATCAAGATACAAAATTACTAAAACTTCATGTATGTATAATAAAGTATTCGTAGAAACTATTGAGGTCGGTCATGACTGACACGATATTATTCGCTTATCGAAACAGTAGTTCAGTAAATAAATTTCAGAGTCGCGGGCCATGTGAATTGAGAAAACCTGATTTAGATTTAGCAAAATATCCATCATATCATTCACCGCGCCAACAAGTTTCCCAACGGTAGAGTTACGTTGAGGAAATATCTATTTGCTTCTCGTTGATGGAAACAGAAGGCACGCGATGACAGCGTGCTGGACAAAACTGATGGATGCTGAGGCAAGTCTAGCGACTACACGCGGGGGACGTTGGCCTCAGTATAGGTACTTACAATGACTAATTATTAAGAATAACGAGACAATCGTCATAACAATATAACTATGTACTGAAGGAAAACTTGGCAAGAATAATGTAATCTCATAATGAAAGTAAATACATAAAATTTGTCTCATTATAGCTTTCAACGTTTCAACATACATGATCGATAGGACATCGACAAAAAAAATGGCTGAAAAAAGCTAGTGGCAGAAAAGTTATATTTATCAGTACATACTAATTTGGGTTAATTTCAGGGAACAAAGACTATTATTTTTTGTCATGTTTGCAGATTTTGCGGTACAGCTGAGCCAATTTTCTTTTCGGTCTATACCCTACAACTAGGTAAAACTTATCGGTCAGTCTTCTGGAATTGGTTTTAGTAATTCAAACATGGCGTCAATGACCTTTTAGAAGTGATATTTTATATTATTTTCTATGTAAGGAGATTAGTTAGGTCAAGTAACTTAGGTTTAGGTCACAGAAAAAAAAAATAGGTATGTTTAGGTTTTAATTTGAGAGGGATAAACCCGACTTAAACTCTGTCTTTTATTCTTCGTGATGAAGATGATACATGATTATTGTTTGCCTGTGATGAAAATAGTAATTTAATATGATCAAGTAAGTTTTGGAACTCATGACGTATTTATAATTTTAGAAAACTAAATGGCTTCTTTTATCTGCATTTTGACAATTCATTAAGTAAATTGTTTTTGTTTTGGGCATAGTAAAAAATGTGTTGTAATTGTGTAGTGTTTTGTTTCATAATATTTAAATGCATTACCGCCTTTGTCATGCATCAACATTATGTTTACCTATACTACAATAATATGCGACAACGACTTTTAAATTCGTAAGGCGTGGACTTTGTACAGCACTATAGCACAGTGTGAGGTTGTGATCAGCGGCTGATACCTGGTTGATATAAATAGTGGATTCAGAGTGACTTCGACAAACAGCCAAAGTAGATTAGATTACTGTCTGGGTAAAATGTAAAGAATTGTCCTCATAAAAGGTCAAAGGAAGTATATAAATACGTGATCGGTCACCTAAATGGGAATTACTTCCTTATTGAAATGGAAAGATGAGTGTAGTCAAGAACAGTTCACTTGAATGTAAATAATACAAATAAATATACGTGTAGAGATATTCATTTATTCAAAATGTGTTATAGAATGAGGTGATTACCTTGAAAATAGCAACAACGTGAATAAATTATTGTATGGTGCTAAAATATATTTTCAACAAGAATATTTCCATCATGTTCAAACTCGGTAGCATGGTAAACGAAAATACATTTTTAATATGTACACCACTAATGTACGAGACATAGTGGCAGGTGTCCAAGGAGACCTGAATGACAGCTGGCTGAACTTATTTTAGTTCCAAGGGCTTCAAGTTCAATGTCTACAGAGATAAACTGGCTCCTGTTGTAGCTTGGGTCACGCACCTCAAATGCAAGGCGGAACTTGTTACCGATTTGATTCGTCAGACTATATTTTCAGAGAGAGAGAAATCAACTATATTTTCAGTGATCCTGGTATAAAAGTTCATTGCTACCGAACTACAAGTGCAAAAACATAAGTAGCTATGTACTTAGTAAAAAAATGTTTTTTTGTATCTAGTAGAGTTAGTACAAAAAGTTATATGATCGCCACTAAGGCAACGGACTTGTTAAATCCTTGATTGAATACCTAATCAATATTCAAGTAAATATATTTTTGGTTGTTTATTAATATTGAGGTGAATGCCTACGAATATGTATAGATAATGTTGTCGGTTTGTTCTGTATTCTGACTGTATGTTACCGTTTGGAGCAACATTGTCGCGTCGTAAACAGGACAATTATTATCTTACTTTTATTGGGTTACATCCAACCAATGTCATAATTTCCGCAATATGTAGTTTAGATCTTGTCGTGGTGTCATTACAGTTCAACACTTTAGGTAGGGATATCAGTATAAATACCTTATAAATATGCGCACAAATTGTGTTCATCAATATAAAAGTAGAAGTCTTTTGTTTAGCATACAAGTAAAATTGTCACTTTAGTGTCTATATTACTTTGTATTTGTTTCACATCTATCTGTTTTATGTATTCTATAAACCCAATTACGTTAAATATTGCGAGCGTCATTGGCGGGGCATGGGTTATTAATATTGACCTGTAGGTTAGTCAGTTATAAGCCAATATCTCACGTGAACGCGTTGCAAACGGAACCAAGTACACAAGTGAGAAACAAACAACTGTTTATGAAACCTTATCTGTTAGCCAGTCGAGCGAACCGCAGCTCTTCACGTGTACAGACACTGTATTCAGCAGGACCACTAACTTATTAATAACATTAATATATACTAGGGCATAATTATCATACAAACAGGTCAACTTTCGTTATATAGACAGCCAACAATACCGTTCAAACTCTGATCGGCATTGTATTTCTTCTCTCTCTGGCGAATATCGATTAGTTCAATGTTGAAAACGATGTTTTGCAATCGGTTTAATGACTGAATTTTATCGTACCTGAACTGTGTTTCTGACTGATATGTGTCAGATAGTGATAAGACAAAATAACATTAGCCGTTATATCTATGTAAATCTATTTCAGAATGGTATTATATTATATAACAGATCAACAAGGCCATCACGCCATATCTGATTGAGCCACCCGGTGAACTAGAACCACGCGTTACGAAAATATAGATATGAGAAGAGTAGCTTCCATCTTCTTGCAGGACAACTTTTATTCAATAAGTCCAATAATAAAGTATATAATCTAATTAAGTTAGCAATGTGAATTACCAAGAAAGGTAAGAATCGAATATTATTCCATTGCAAATGTCAAGCTAATTAACCATACAAGCACTCGGGCTAGGCACTTACCTTCGTTTATTTTTGCGCTACCATTGTTAGCAAAAAAAGGCATTAGTACGTGTTGAAACTAGACAAAGAAATAGAAAATGAAAATCGTTGCTGCAAAAATATCGACAGCTGGCAAGAAAAGGTATTAAAAGTTTGTGATAAGTGCGATAATTTAATTATCAATAGACGCACACGTAACATAATACGTCTTATTTATATGGTGTGATCGAACCTGCAAATTAGATTTAGTATTATATAACGTTAAAAGTAAATATATACGCTGCGCATTTGTGTTTACCTTTTTTAATCTGTTATAACACGCTATATAAATTTAGCGTACGAGATAGTAAACCATATTATAAGTGAGTGAGGACAATACTCGAAAATGAAAACTATTGTTGTAATAAAATAAGATCTAGTTTATATTACTGAGCCTCATAAACCCGCATAGGTCATTTATTAAAATGTTGTCAGGAAACCAGTTTATAAGTCAACAACATGTAAGTCGAAATCGATGCATGGAGATGAGAAAACCATTAGGTTTAGCTGGACCCACAACAACACAGGTCATAACTATGTGAAGGGTAACATTCCATTCTAGGTAAATATGACTCACATAATAAATAATGATGTGCCTACAATAAATGTAACTTCAAAGAACAAAAAATTGTCGATATAACCACTGTCATTATGTTCCTTTGCTATATTTTATTATAATTGACAATAATTGAACTGTCGTTTACAGAAAGCTGTTGTTTTTACTTTGTTTAAAATTACTAAGTGTACTGTAATTAAACAATTAAGAACTTAATGACAGATATTATGACATGTTACAAACAAGTCTCAACTTTAAGTTAAAAAAGAAGTAATTCGCATCTCACAACTTATATGATAAATTGAATAATCTATGTACCGAAGTGCTAAGGTTAATACCAGAGTATTAATAAAATAAAACAAACAGGATCTATTAATTAGATAAGAGAAAAACATCGGCGATACTATAAGGACAAACAAAGCAGTTTTACGTAAGAATTTCATGACTGCACGAAAGTGTAAAAATATTTGTTTAAGCAATAAATTCTAATTAAATTAAAATAGTGTAATGTTTCTAATTTTGTGCTAGGATTGTAGACCTAACGAACACAATAAATCCAACGTTCATACAAAGATTTCATCACAAAATCTAACAAACACATAATCAGCAAAAAAAATACCTTAGATTGGCAGAAGCGTGGATTTCAATATTTCACTGTCAACTTTCTAAGGCACAAAATGTTTTCGACGATTCAAAACAATATACAGTCAGCTGTAGTTTTCGTACACAATTCCGAACACAGGTAAGATTTCGACACGTGTTGCACGCGCCGACTCTACCAGTAAACTGTACGTGCGTGGTTGGTGTAGGTGGGCCGATACACACGAGAGCGGCCAAGCACCAAGTGGCATCGTCCATGGGCTGACGTCGCGTGACGTAGCTAGACCGAGCGTTGATATGCCACCGCTGAATGTCAGTCATACAACTCTACCGCCGCGCTGATGCCATGTGCTCCGTACGTTCGTCGGTGCTGCACTAACCTCTGGGTCGATCGCGCGACATCACGCCATGTCGCGCCACACCACCGTTACGAAAGTATCTTTGCCTTACCAAGTTTACCAACACGCAATGCAAAAGGAAATTAATTGTAGATCTTGCCGACTTGAACACACCCAATATGGTTGCGCTTAATGAGAAAGCTACTCAGAAATGAGAGAGACTTACACAGCATTTAATAAAAACGTTGTGTCATCATGACTTTGTATGAGAGTTAATGAATGAAAAACCTGAAAACTTGAAGAAAAAGTTTTTCTATAGTAGACATGGTATTACTTTATAGCCAAGTAAATAAGAAACTGTCAAAAATAGTTTCTCCTAACCCAAGTTATGTCACGAGACGGAGAGAATTTCAGTAAGAGAACGACATATTTTATTCATGGCCTTGATATCTATACTTATAATAAATCTGTAGAAGTGAAAATTCTGTACATTGAAAATATTAAAAAAATAAATGGCAGGGGGTGTTACTAGAACGAGACTGAACCCAACACGGTGATTAAAAAAATTTTTGTCTGTCTGTCTGTCTGTTTGTTCAGGCATCACGCAAAAACTACCGGTTCGATTACGATGAAACTTGGTATACTTATTCTTTAATATCCTGGGCACCACACTGGGTACTTTTTATCCCGGAAAAGTATATACGATATAAAACAAACTTAATTTTGCGTTTCGATCCCTAGGCCCGATTACTGTACCAACCGCAAATGATAAGTTTGTCGTAGGTTACGTCGCCCGGCCGCAGTGGAGTTCACTAAGAGGCGCTGCGCCCCAATTTATGCTTTAAATGTGGAATTGAAGGTTGAATTTTGCTTGCACCGTTCGCAGCACACGCGTGGCGCGCGGCTGTCATGTTGGATCGCTATTTTAAAGTACTTATAGGTAGTATATTTGATAGTGTACGTTATTTTATGTGTGACTGTAGGTTATTTAATTTTTGTAATACTGTTAGGTAAGATTAGTCATTATATATATTTTATAAATTTTGAGGGATTTTACTTATTTATTAAGTTTAGATTTGTTATCGGTAGGTAGTTTATTCTCTGTTATAGAGTTTTTTTAACTATTCTATACTTATAATATTATAAATATTATTATTTTATTTTATTTTTATTTATATTATTTTATATTTTTATATTATAATTATAATATATATATATATATAATTATAATTATTATATATATATATATTATATATAATATTATAAAGCTGAAGAGTTTGTTTGTTTGTTTACTTGAACGCGCTAATCTCAGGAACTACTGGTCCGATTTGAAAAATTATTTCGGTGTTAGATAGCCCGTTTATCGAGGAAAGCTATAGGCTATATATCATTACGCTACGGTCAATAAGAGCGGAGCACCAATGAAGAATGTTCCAAAATCGGGTTGTTTTTTTTCACGTTGTTTTTTAAACGGTTTAAGATTCGCCAAAATCATGTACGACAGAATTGTTCTTCCTTAATAGTTCTAAAAAAAAATCCGCGACAGCATATGTCTATCTTTTAAGGTTGGCTCACTATAACCTTTTTTATGCTAACCAAATTTGATAAAAAATAATGCGTTATTTGCAAAGGTGTTTTTATAAACATGAATATAAATCCATATCTAAATAAATACGTTATTCATCACAAGTGTTTAATTAAAAACAAAATTGCCCCTTACATCTATATCTATACTATAATATTATAAAGCTGAAGAGTTTGATTGTTTGTTTACTTGAACGCGCTAATCTCAGGAACTACTGGTCCGATTTAAAAAAATATTTCAGTGTCAGATACATTTATTGAGGAAGGCTATAACACATTCGAAATTCACGCGGACGGAGTCGCGGGCGGAAGCTAGTCTAAAATAAGTGTGTAAAGTATGTTGCACGATACAGTAGGTCTCCGTGTTACAGAATTTGATTTCAGATTAGTTATCAGTAGATATCTAGTTAGAAAAATAATGTTTGTTTACAAGATTGAAAGTCCTAACTTTAGGAATGTACAAAACAATACGTCGTTTATCTGTCATAGCAGTTCAATTTGCATTTGTATTAGTGTACACTCTAGCTAGATGTTAGTCACACATGTGACTACTGTCGTAAACAAAAACAACGCTTGTTTATCTGCCACGAAACGCATATCGTTAGCCAACACGATCCCACTGTTGTTTCTTGTTATTGTCCTATATTTTGCTCTTGATTATTTAGCAATCTTTAAAAGGCCGTACAGTTTTGCGGCATTGAAAAAGTCCTCATTGAAAACAACCGGTTTTAACATCTTTTAGCAAACATATATATTCAGGAAGTTATACAAATCTATAAAATCATTCATTATAATCCTTTAACATGTTTTCTTTTTATAGAAACGCGTGTAGGTACCTAATAAGATCATAGTTTATTGTGTTTTAAGCTTTATTTGAAGAAGCATTACCTTATTGAAACTTATCAAGTGAGCACTTGAAACGATTTAATATATTCTTGTAATTTAAGTAGGTAGGTACGTACTTAGTGTTAGGTAGTAAGTGAAAGTAGTAGGTTAGCAACCTATTCACGAGACCCATAATTGACAATCTTTAAAATTATAAACTTCTACTAAACAAATTTTATTTTTTTCTCTATCAAATCAAAATTTTTAATATATCTGTAGAGTTGTCATAATTAACAGAAAAATATTATAATATTATGTTTAAGCTATCTATGCATGAATAGCCTTCACTTGCTTCATCTGTCTAAAATTAAATTCGATATATTTTTTCATTCTATAATTAGTTCTTCTACGAGGAATATTACTTCAAAGGTCACTTGACTGGAGGTGTGTCTGAGATGTAAGAAGTTATTTAATGTCATTTTATTTATCGACAAGCGAGTGAGCTTAATAAACAATTTTTTTTTTCGTTTCATTTAATAAGTACAAAGGATCAAATAGTAATAATTATAATTATCGGTGCCAGCTATTTGTCCCAATGCAAGGGACTCGTCTATTTTTTACATAATGAGAAGGGACAGGAATTGATCACTACAATTATTAATAGAAAGCAAAAAGTATACCTACTTATTAAATATAAGTTGTACTTATATAAAATGAAGTGTATTATAGCTACGTAACCAAATACAGCCACCTTATTAGTCTAGGAATGGGTGTGTCATGACGTGTGTTTACGACTAGCGAGAGGACTGATGGCGCCATTCGATGCCTGTTGCGTATTATTTAAGCCACAAGGTCGGAATAACACGAGGTTTAAAAAACACTAACTGATACGAGGCACTTTCAACCGTATGTCTAGAACTCTAAATAATATATTCGCTATTGCAAATTTGCGAAAACGACTTCAACTCACGAACATTATCGCGCTGATGGCCTTCGACTTCTTGTAATGCGCATGCTAGTGATATTGTTCGGCGTAATATGCGGAAAAACAACATGTTTTTTTCAAAATAAGCTTACTTATCGAGATACTAAGATACAGCTATCCACGCCCCCGAGTAACTTATTTTGATACTTACGTACCTAATGGTATCGTGTGATCGATATAATTATATAATGTTATTTATTTTAAAATATTTGACAAGATAACGATAATGAGGTAATCTGTATAGAATCGTTCAACGGACCGGTTATATAATTCTAGAACAAAACAATTAGCTAATGCGTGACTTTATATTTGGTACAATAATTAAGATTCGCGAAATAAATAATTAACGCACACGAACAACAGAACATTAGGTCAAATATTTTAACTATTAGATACGAGATGGTAAATATATAGTTCACTGCCACTGATACAAAACAGGATACTATTCGATTAGAATGTAGGCGAGACTTTCCTCTGCCAGAATCAGCAACATTATTGAGAGCTAATTAGGCAAAGACATAGACAGATACAGTGGAGAAGTAAACTTCTTCTATTATATCGTGATTGTCCCGAATGACACAAATATTGCAAAAACCCGAGGACCAGAAGTCTTTTGCAACTTCAAAGGAAGTTCATAGTAGGGCACCAGATAACTACCAAACGCCTTGAAAAGGTCACCACCGTGAGGCTGACGTTAGATGTCTTACGTTGATGGGGGAAAGTAAACTTGATTTTTGGGTCTTAGGTAATACATTCCTAAAGACTTACTGAAACGGAACGTGAATCTAATAAACATAATATTAATTAAATATGTCTAACACGGGACTAGGTCAATAGGTCTTGTTGGCGGCTGCTTAATATAATCACTATCGTAGTTTGTACTCGTGTGTTGTCGATACCCGGTAATTCCCTGACATTCCAACTACTACTTGGTTGCAATTTTTTTGTCATACGTACCTACCAAATCTTCATCCTACCAGCCAGACATATAAATGTGAAAGTGTGTTTGTTAGTTGGATCTTGTTTTACGCAACAAGAGAGTTACTACGAGACGTGACTTTTTGTCTAAAAGAATATTTATAGATCAGATAGTAGACTTGTTTCTGAGTTAACCGGGAGTTAAGCTGTGGGTTAAAAATAATGTTATCTAAATAAAATTCAATCATTTTGATTAAGATCTTTGCTATTATTTTTTTAAAAAGGAAGACAACGTGTTGCATTTTATATAAAAGATATTGAGTTAAGCAGTGTCATGTGGGGGAAGGTACTTTAATACACATAAAATATACATATTATATTATCCCAAAATATATAATGTATAATTTACGAGTAGGTCTCCTTTATACAAAGACGTCCCCTTTTGCTTAATCTCAATCACACAAACAACATGATGAAATCTTAGAATTGCATGTACTACAATATTTCTTGCACTGCCTGGCGTTAGAATGTCGGGTTTTGCCCATAGTAACGTGATGCAACAAGCAACACTATCAATGTTCATGTACGATATAATTACATTAATTACATCACATGCATGGGTAGGTACTCTATAAAATTAAATCTAACTCACTTATTTGAACATTGCGCAAAGAAATGTAAAATGTATTACTATACTTTTCCCCTTTGGCCATTCGTACAGGTAACACTGAGTCCATTAATTTCGGAAAAGAGGGACTTATTTAAGAGGTATCGCGACTATAAGTCGTTTAGAGATATGCGCGACCTTCAGTTCTACCTAGGACTGCAAAATAGGATGTAAGCAAAATATTTACTGTTAGTAAGCACCATAGATAATATACTATAATACAAGATAGATGTGCAACTGAGGTTTTCGTTTTAAAAACAGTGTACCCAAACTGCTAGATGGCGCTACACTTGTCTCAACGTGCGCTCCGCTTACTCTATCGCTCACTAGATGGCGCTACACTTGTCTCAACGTGCGCTCCGCTTACGCTATCGTTCACCAGACGGCGCTTTTTTTGAGAATGAATTCCTTTTATTGAAGAATGATCGTTATTTTTTTTGTGGAATTAATGAATTCTTATGTGTATAAAATAACAATTTCATAATTATTTGTCGTATAGAATCTAGACTTCGAAACGTTAACATAAGAATTTACTGGCTTCACAAAATAAATAACAATGATTCGGCAATAAAAGGAAAATCATTCTTCAAAATCTTAAACTAGAAAAGACATCATTAGCCATATCAATTAATGAATGGAATGGATAGAAATGACAAAATACTTAGTTTCTTTCAGAATTTATTTCCTTTTTTTACAATGTGTGTTAAAATAATTTAATTTAGTCGAAGTACAGTAACCACGGCGTTAGGTCAATCGTATCACAGGGTCCAGAGGAGAAGCAGGGTCAAACGTTTTAAAGCAGATATCAAGAAAACAAGCACAGTATTAGGTCGTAAAAGAGCACAAAACAGATCACCAGATAACACCACGAAACAACAAACGTAATCGAAAAAATATTTAAATCTACCTTCTGTTTGTGACGTGTGGCACGTTTCGTTTTTCTAAATATACTATTTGAAGTGAAAATGTGTTTTTCATTTTGCTATAATATTTAAAAACGATTTGTATTGTAAAACATGTTGAAATCATAATAATTAATAAAACTTATTTATTAATATTTAGTTTTACATATAATAATGTATCTACTAGCTCTATCTATTGGCGAATAGATGAAACTATGACCAAAGTTAGCGTACCTAAACACACAGATGGCAGCACTTTCTTATGAAAAATTTGTTTGAAGCAAATGTATGGAAGTTTCACCCCCCTGGTAAGCACTGTGAGTTTCAAGAAGGAAGCTAGGTTTGTTACAACCCAGTAACTTTGTTTGGTTTTGGAATCTGGCTAGTTATTATTACAGTTAGGAAACAAATCGTTTAATAAATGATACCTAACAAGTAATATTCGTTAATGTCTGCTTACCAAAAAATAAATTCTCACACGAAGAATATAAAAATAATTTTAAATAAAATAGCAAACAATTAAACTGAATTAAACATCTTAGTAAATTAACTACATACTTAAAATTAAGTAGGTAGGTATTTAAAGAACAAAGAAATATTGTGGATACAGCTTGCGTGTTGCAAGTACATACTGTGCTGAATGGGACATTTGTGAATCACAAAGCAATTTGCAAAACAAGGAAGGTGTGTGACACTTGTCACAAGTGGAGGAAGTTCTTTATTGAGAACAACGTTTATGGTATATTATATAGTTATAAATTTTACATTTAAATTACTATTCAAAGTGCAAACCGCTAGATAATTCCACAGTTTTTACATGCAGCTGAATGCTAAATATTTCCTTTAAACATAGAGAGAAAAGATGTTATAATAGCTACAAAAAAAAATGCTGACCATATTTCAAATAACTGCAATTATTTTATACCTACTGGGCGTAAAATATGAAAACAGGCCACCCACTTAAATAGGTAGTTTGCCATAGTGTGATAGAAAACCAGCAACCATTTTTATAATACCTACAATTATGTGTTCTGTGCAACATTTTGTATTAATCTTGTTGTAATATGTCAAGTGAATAAATTTAAATTTTCATATGTTTTAATTGTGGGAAAAAGAGTAAAGTAATTATAACTAGCAATTAAGTAACTAGACATGGCTTTTGGCTCTAACACAGTCTTTGAAACCATCAATAAAAAAGAAAAAACAAAGAAATACTTAATAATACAAGCCTTTAAAACACTATTCCCCTATTATATTTTATTAAACAAAAACTCTAATAAAATAAAAACCTAATTTTTATTCATTTTAGTTAATTAAAATTTTATGAGGTTTTCAGGGCTAAAAAAATTTAACTTGCAAGATTTTATAACAGACAACAGGACAGGTGAAACTAAATAAAACCATGTAATAAAGCAAGTTTCATAGAAAGAGTCTTGGAATGATTGGTTAATGTTGTTAAATACACAGGTAAACATTAACATAACATCACAACAGTTTTTTTCTGTAGGGAATGGAGGCAGAGCTGTATACTACATCCATTTCACAAATTATGGTATTGGTCCCCCTAAGTAATAGGGCATTTTGCCCAAATGTTGCATAAAAACTGTCAGAGTAAGTATTTATCCACATATTTACTAAACTAAACAGCTGTTTATTGCTGCCGGTGTCATCAATAAGTGTGGTAGTTTGAATTTATAATTATTTTTTCGTCCATAGATGTAATATTATGTAATAGTCAATTACAGGTTCTTAGAATATAAAAAAAATATTGTGAGAATGAATATTCAAAAAAGTTTTAAGTCATCGGGGTTTAGTTCTACGTTGGTGATAAATTTTATTGCTTAAACAAATAATAAATCAACTGATTGTATTTGCAAGAAATTGCAGACTAAAAGAAAATTCACACATAGCAGTGTTGATTTATTTTGTTTGTATTATGAAAACACAAAAGCAAAATTATTAAAATAATAAGTACTTAGTTTTCTTATTCAAACTAAAATTGTTTAGTTAAAAGCATACTAAAATAAGTATGTAAGCCTGGTGCTTGCAGTACTGTGTTCATATACCATTCAAAGCAAACAGTTAATTAGGAAGTGAAAGTGGCATTCCATGATTAAGGTATAAATAAATATTTAATTTTACACAGTGTTATAATTTGTAGACAGTGTTATTATTAGTGGGAAAGCTGAGACTAAATAAGCAGGAAAATAGATTTCTTGTTATTATCCTGCATACCTAAATCTAATTAAGTCTTTGATCATTTAGATAAAGGCAAAACTAAACGGAAATAAAATTGCGGGTAAAATGTATATGATACTCTTCCTTTGTTTGATCGAATGAATCTGCACTTGCGCGTAGAGTACGAACGATATAATAACCCCATGCTTAGTAGACTCTTTAACATTTAACAGTATTCACATTACTAAACATCAGACCATTGAAAGTAAATAAGATTTCACAATTTCTATATGTTTATGCTATGTTTTCTCTGAGAACATTAGATTGTATCATATTGCTATGGGCGAAATTCAAATGAGTAAATTAATTGAATATTTTAGCACTTACCAAATTCCTGTTATATCGAAAAATACGTTGTACAGTAAAAGGATCAATAACACAACGTAGGGTGGTTGTACTGCAGAGAAAATAATTATTTTCAAAGAACAACCATAAGCTCAATAGAATAGTAAAGCACAAACAAAAGATACCTACAAAGTGTTATTTACCCGTAATGACGTCCAGTACGACGTCTAAATGTCATTGCTTAGTGACGATAGTTATGGGCAAAATCACAAAAAAAAATATTTTAGTCGATTATTAAAATATGTTCTAAAATGATATTAGTATAATAGTTGAGTTGATGATAAGTTGTATCTATAATATCTCAATGGTATTATTGTAACTATATTCCACAAGTGAGACTCTGCTTAGTAAATTTGTACTTAACACAGTACAGCTACGTTTCTGCTGATAAAGAGAGAGCTCCACGTCTGCAGATTTCAACGACGGAATCTTTTTATACCCTAAATATTATATGCAATCCGAAGTTTTTACAATCACACCACTCACCTAGGTGTACGATGATATACCAACATAGATACATCAAGAGAAATAACATCACGCCTGTCTTCCCCGAAGGGGAGCTTGTAATGTACATCCACATTTCGCCAGTTATGTTATCGGTCCTAATGTACAAGAGGCGAGCTTACTGCAATAACAAGACGGAAGACATGATTAAAACAGCGAAATAACATAATTATGCTCTTTTATTCACATGTTATTAAAAAATATAGATACACATATTATGATATATAAGGTTTAAAACAATAAGTGTTGGGGTGATATGCTATGGTAAATTAGTTTGAGAACGATCGGAAGCACTTTCCGTCGAGTCTGCTGCGCCGTTCGCTACGGGCTCTGGCGTGCCAGATGTCGTCCTCGATGCAATGGCATTCTGGCACTTATTGCGCAGCTCAAACACCTGTGTTATAGCGTCACGGAAGCATAGGAAATTGTAGTCGATCACTCCTGAAATACATAAAACAGGCATAATTAAATTTGAATAAATACAACCATCTCTATTGTCATTACAGATGTAGAGTGCTTCACTATTCGATTTGCCAAGTAGCTTAGTGCTTGCTTTTCGTAAAAAGATCATGGTCTCGCAGCCCTCTTGGAGCAGTTGTATGTTTTTCAGGTTCTGTGTATATTTAGCACACACAATGGAACCAGGTTACATACAATCGATAGGCGACCACAGTACTTCCTTACCTTGTTTTTGGAAATTTTCTTCGCGCAAAATACAAACGAGGGCCAGAAATTTGTTGACCTCACGTAAGTATAAAACGGTGCCATTGTTCAACTTAATTAGACTTGAGCTTTGACTGTTGAATGTATTTACTTCTGTCTCATCCACCATGCTAAAATTAATACATATTTATTAAGCAAGAGCTATAAAACTATAGCATAGAAAATTATACATTTTAATATATCAACATAAGTTAGATTTACATAATAATATATCTTGTTCTAACATAAGCTGCAATTTTTTAATTTAAAAAGTTTAGGTCCACTAATTATACATACAATTACTACTAGTAATCTTACAGTATGAAATAAATTTCTTACCCATATATACAAGAAATATCAATGACAACATCAATCATGTCACAGCACAATTCATAACTTTGCATATCCACCGGAGAACTGTCTGTTGCTATGTAGATTTTGGATACTACATCAAAAAGGAATGCTTTCTCTATGCCTGAGTTCTAAAACATAAGATATTGTTTATTAAGGTACAATCAAATTGCTTAGTATAAAAAATAAGGGTAATTCACTTAACTTCCCAAGAAGCAATACCTGGGCCTTTCATGTTGACATGCTAATTACAACACTACAGCATGACCTTATATCTCAGTTCATAATATGCAAAAGTCAATAATTCATCAGATCAGTATATTGTGTTGTGCACAATTTAACACAAACTTCAAGTTCATAACAAAAAATACTGTTTTAATAATAGTTTGACTCACAGATATAAGAATGTTCAGAAGGTTTTCTAAAGTAGGTAGTTGTGGGATTAGCTTTTGAACTACTTTACTGAATGCTTCAAATATGGAGTGGTCGTATATGGAGGTCAGGTGAAATGATAGATGTACATGTTCCAATCCTGCTTCTGCCAGATCTTCTGTTGCTCTGTGGTGAATATCTCTTTGGGACTCCATCTTGTAATCATCATTAAGACCATCAACCTAGTAATAAGGAACATAGTGTTATTTATACGGGGAATATAATACATGAATAAAAATTAACTTAATGTATTGAGTGAAGAATGAAGACGTTAATTTTAGTTACTTTTAAAAAGCTTTTAGTCTTGCTACTAGATTGCATAATATCTAAATTGAGAGAAGTACCAATGTACTTTTTAGGGTTCTGTACCTCAAAAAAGAAAAATTGTGTTACGGCAAAAAGGAAAAAAATTGAAAACTGTAAATTTGTAGCTACGTCACACAAAAAATAAGAAGTACTTATTTGCAGTTTGTATACCAACCGCTACCTATATCAATATATTAGGGCAACAGTTTTCCAACAGCAAAGTTAAGTTTGTTTATCAATCAAGTTTATCTTTTTGTTAATGTTATTATCAAATAATTACAATTTAAAGTCTACAGAACCCTCGATGCGAGAGTCAAACTCGCAACTTGACTGGTTTTTTTAAATATTACTTCCATAAGCCCTTTTCATTATTTAAAGCATACATATAAATCATGACTAACCACATCAAATTAAAATATTGTGTGACCCAGATAAGTCTCATAAATGCAGATGTTTAGGTTACAGATAAAATACAATGTTGTTAAATGTTATCTTAAAGCTCAAAACAAAATTAGCAGTCCTCACCTTGTGTATAAATACTTCAAACTTTATGTTACTATTTACTCTGTACGCTTTAGTTACTGTAAGCTGTAACTTATCCAAGGCATCTTGATAATCATCCTGAAACAGTTAAGATAGTTATTAGGTAAGTTTATTAAAAAAAACAGTCTGTTGTGGGATGGGATGCACAGTTAGAAATAACAAAGGATAGAGTGGTTTGAAAGACGAAAGGGAAGGCCTTTGTCCAGCAGTAGTAAACAAAATAGGCGATGAGAAAAAATTCGCAATAATTCTTATGTTGTAATTCAATTTTGTTACAATCATGCAGCAAAATAGATAAAATGTTAAAAAGGATGAATAAGACACAACACATGTTATGTTTCTGTAAGCTATAAATAAATAAAGCATCTTTAATACTAACTGGCTTTGAATCGGCTTAACATGATGAATGTCCGCTAAGTAGACAATAGTTAAATAATCTGTGTGTACCATATGTAGAGCACTGGACAGCGAAAGGGTTAATAAACTAGTGACAAGTACCTGAGCATCAATCACAAACACCAAGGCACCACATCCACCAAATATTGTGTCAGAGTCAAAAGTTGCATCAAAGAAATCAATCTGGCCTGGGAAGTCCCATATTTGAAACTGTACAAAACTACTGTTGTTTATATCATCTTTTACTATTTTATTTGTTGACTCCAAAAACAATGTTTCATTTGGTGACATTTTATGAAATACCACTTTCTGAATAGATGATTTTCCAGATCTGAAAAAATACATTGTAATGTTAACAATTGTTTTATCTTTTCTTGTTATATTTGTAATGTAGTTGTGTATCCTCTGTAGTAGTCCTATTCTATTATAAATAGATAAACACACTGATAAGATTCTTGTTAGAATATACAAGTAAGTAACAGTAATAAACATTACTAATATAATAATATTAGTCCTAGAGTATGCAGGTATAATTAGATGTAGTGTTAATTTCATTTCCAAGAGCCATAGTATAACTCATGAGTAAGCTGATTTAAGCTCTAAGTTTGCGCTATAATTTAATGATCATGATTGTGTAAGTCTGCATAAACAAATCTACCTTCTAAGTCCCATTAACAGGATTCGAGGCTTGTGGTCTTCTTGTAATGAAATATTGTCACCCTCTCCATTTTGTTCGAAAGGCCCATAACTAAAGTCCTTGGGGAAGGACCCCACGTAACAACTGGGATCGTCTTGATAACTCTGAATCATAAAGTTGATAAAAGCTAATTTGTATGCTTGTTATTCCAATAGGTAAAATTGTAGAAACTAAATTACCACTTACCATTATAGTATTTATATTACAGGAAAATTATATACAATTATTTATAAATAATAGAATATAATATTTAATTTTGTTACACTTTTAACATCTTATAAAACACTGCGTATTTTTAATGAACAAAACATGTAGATGCCCATTAATCAGACAGAATACAGATTGACAATTGACATTATAATGTGACATGACAGAAAGACATGACTAATGACAGATAGTGAGGTAAAATTAACTTAATGCATTAGTCGATATCTTATTCAAAATGTAATAAGAAAATTTGTATAAACATGACCGACCAAGACGAAAACCAGCGTAACCACTTAGCTCTTGGGCTTTGTGTTTGTTTATAATCATAAACAACTTGACAAGGTTATAACAAAAATGTAATAAGTATCAGTTTGCTAAATTCAAGATTGAAATTGAGGTTTTTAGATAAATGATACACGTATAGCTAGATATAATATTTATTGTGAACTGCCCGTATTTTACCACAGGCACACAGATTATTCTAATAGTTACCTCTAATTAAAAACAAAAATAAACAAAATAGTGCGCCTACTTATGACACAAAAAGTTTAAAACTAAAATTATAGAATAGAAAGTACTCATCGTAGGGACTAAGAAAATTTAAATACTTATATCTACTGATAAAATCAAAGTTAAAGGCATAGGTATACATAGCATAGGTAGGCATAGGTAGTATCTTATCTTATCTTATTGCTAATTAATTACTATACTTAGATCGTGTTTAGGTGGGTCATTTAAGTGCGTAAGCTACAACGCATCCCTAAACAGGTCACTACTCGCCTCCCTCCGGTGGGTCCGGCTCACTGCGTACGGCGTACGTGCCGCACGTCCCTTCTTGACAGGCGCGCGCGACGCCACCCACCGGCGCGGAAGGGCAGGGAAGTTGACCGTTCCCTCTCACTTTCGACTACGTCCTTCACGTGCATCACCTTCTCGCAAAAGGAGGAGACGACATTACAGGCGCTCTCGCACTATACCATGGTTACCCTCCGGAAGTGAGAAAACACCGATCGCCGCTATTTCCTCGGCGCAGCTCTCACAGTGGTGACAACCGGGCGAGTGCTCCCGGCCTATGCGACACAGATACCTCTCGAAACATCTATGTCCGGTGAGGATCTGCGTCAGCCGGAAGGTGACCGCGCCATGGTGCCGCACAAACCACTCCTCCATGGCTGGCCTTATCGCAGCTTTAACGGTGTGCACTGCGCTGGGTTGCGGTTGGGTGTCTTTCGCTGCATTCCACCCTTAGGACCCGTCGCAGCTCTGTCCTGTGTGCCTCGATTTACCGAGGCACCAGAGTGATGACCCTGGAAACTTCCTCATCCTTAAAGCTTGTATTGGATCCTTCACCTTCCACAGTAACTTCATCCTTGCTACGGGAAGGGTTTTTCTATTATTTGGCTAGAGTGTGCTGACCACGAACACAAAGCAGGACCATAATTATATCGTTGTGGTAGCGAGATGCCGCTGCTACGAAAGTTTTTGTTTTCCTTCCGTAACGCAATACCGTCAAATATACACCAAACTTCTAAGAAATAAAATTTGTACCAATTTTCTAGGCTTCTGCTATTAAATTTTCTTATTAATTACACACATATATGTGACACCAATTGTGAAACCGGTATTAAGTGTCAATTTTTACTAAGTATAATCTTCAAAATCCCATTAATATTATATAAGCTTACCGTCTGCAAGCCATAGGATCTGATTTAGATCGCACTCAAATTTTGATATTGACTTTTCGTCCACAGGTGGTGAATTATAGTCTCCTGATAAATCCATCTCACTCCAAAGTTAAGGTTTCCGGCCTACACGTGCGCACGTGTTTACTTCACTAGTGCTCCTTGTGTTCACAACGGGCACAACCGAACAACCCTGCGTAGGTGAGCTCGTTGTCTACATCTGCCACATATATGAACGATTGTCACTATATATTTATACTCGTCAGTCTGATGATCAAAGATACCACAGGCCATAAAAAAGAATCCACGTTGTGCCACCACGAACCACTACCGCGGCTGTGATACCACCGGCCTTACGTCCCCGTGACCGCACCTCACCACTACCAGAGGCTCCGCGCCCGTCTGCACCTTTCCATAACCTACCTCTTTCTACATTATATAATAACTTATGTTTTAATATGAATTAAACGTATTTTTTTGGGTTTTTAATGGATTTAGATTCCTTCAGCCCATACTACATAATTTTAGTCCCTTCGCCCCTTTCCACATATAGGGTCAATGAGTAAGTCCATAATTAAGGGTTTGGTTAAGACCAAATAACTTAAGGATTTCCAACAATATATTAGCTCACGCTCATAATTTAAAAACGATTGCATAATAGCATACAAAATTATAATTAGGTAGGCACCTAGGTATATTTTTGTCCAAATAATAACTTATACCTGTAAATGTAATAAATTTATTTTAAAGGCTATGTCAAAAAATTATAATATAATTATACTAATAATTAATTAAAACACTAATTTATTTTAGCAATATGCAAATTAAACAACGATAAAAATAATATTTTTAACAAGTACAAGTACATAACTCAAAGAAGTCTAGTATTGTAATATAAATTATTTGTAGGTTTTCTGCACGTACAAGTCCCATCGCTGACTGTAGAGCCAGTAGGCACTGTTCTCAAAGGCGGTCTCAGAGGAGCAGAGGCTGCAGCAGTAAGCTGATCAGCACTTCCACATGGCTCAGGAGGTCTTAACCTGCGCTCACGCTCCGTGCGAGTTCTTTCGTACCGCTGTGCGTATGCTACACTTCGCTGCAAAGCAGCAAGACTATCGGTGCGAGCTGGGAACCGTTCTAGATTATTTGACACTTCTCCTACTTCAGCAGTATCAGTATCCACGATTTCTTGATGGTCTAAGATCATGCCGATATTGAGTTTTAAATTAGTAGATCCATCTCTAAAAATGAGATATACTGTAGCTTGGTCTAACACTTTCAATGAAAAATGTTCATTGATTTTAAGCGCTTTCATTTTTATTTGGAACGGTTTAAATTTCTGAGATAGCTTCTTGCTCTTTTCCTTTATAAAATTGTCGAACTCTATAGCTAACATTTCTTCATTATCAGGTCGCGTTTTATTGTCAGCTGGTGTTCCAAGCTTAATTATTTGAGGATCCTTATGCGCCATTTGGGTATCAATCATAACCTGTTGCAGGACTGGAGGATCGTTGAGTGTATGCCATTTCCAGTGTGAAACAGGACCGATCCCGCGATCTAATACCACTCCTTCAGTCTGATTGTATTTTAGGCTGAGGAAGATTTGTTCATAAATTATAACATGATTAAATTATAAAATACCTTCAATTTACACATAATGTATAATTGTACTTTTGTTTTCTCTGAAGTATAACGTAGTATAAGTAGGAAATATAATAGGTACAAGGATAACTTTAAACAATTTACCGTATCTTGCCAGAATGATCGAAAACGATACCATTTCCTAAATAGTCAAAAGTGGCAAGTATCGTAATTGGGTGAGAACGGCCACGTTCATCGGGTTCACCACTGCTGTAGATAACAAAACGCTGTTGGGCATTTGTTTCTGTAATTAAAATTTTACAGCATATGAGGCAACATGTATCTGCACAAGAACTGCTTGGAATTCTCCAGGCAGCTTGCTAATCGTTTCACGTTCATATTTTCATAAAAGACAACCAAGGGTACAGAATAAAGGTAGTGTAAAGAATTTAAAAATGCTAATGAAATTAATTTTGGATGGATTTGGCTATAATCCGAATAACCTTCAGCATCGTAATAGTCCAGGGCCAATCGTCCATTTCTGTAAAACCATCTTCCGCGTCCGTTATCATCAAACTCCGCGAGTTTTTCGCCGCCGTCATAAGTCATCAATCGTTTATTTTTGTTGTGTTCAAACCAGTCAAACTCTGGATGGGCAGGACGCATGCGGTAAACATTCATCTGTAAACCAAAATGAAACCTAAATACATGGTCAACGGAAAATGCGTACTAACTTCATCTTTAGCAAATTCGCTCACTAGCCAAGAAGGTAATGATTGGCTGTTTTAGTTTTGGAAATAATATAACAGTAACGATTTACATAATAAAATTATATCCGATTAATTACCTTCCGAACAACTTTTTCTGTAGGCAGCATGGTCCAACCCTTGTCAATAAATGTACGATCGGATAGAGCGTAACGTATTATACCTTTTGCTGGTTCTGGTTCCACCTGAAACACTCTTTCGTTAATTGATACTGTACTATTCTCCCACGCGTAACTTTTATTCTTAATTCGCCTATCTTTATTTCAATCGCCAATCTTTAATTTTAGATTTGTATATTATTAAGGATATTAGTAAAAACGGGATTTTTATTCTGCCACCTCGGATATGAGGGTTTAATTGTGTTATTTGAACGATTTGAGATTTGATGTGGTATTATGAGTGCACAAACTATGATCTGGATTTTTTTTGGTTGTGTTCTGTTCATGATTCTAATAGACTTTTAAGCTTTCGGCTAAAAATGACTCGGAAAACATTTAATGCTACTTTGTATAGCTATATTATAATTGCCTAAGCCAGATAGAAGCCTAGGTAATAAGGGAAAATCCAGAAGATTGGTAGCAGCGTCTTTTGTAACCACACCACTATACTGCGCAATACTGCGATTCCTAATCTGCTAACCGAGAGTGGGGATTATGGCAATCCACCCTCCAAGGGCGTCTCGTTACGTTTTCCGACTGAAGATAAACATGGTCGAAATAACTGGCGAACTTGTACATATCGGGAGATGGGTAAAATTAACCTGTGTTTCTTAAACTGATTTCTTTCAGTCGAATCACTTTAGATGTGATGTTTCTTCAGGATATTGAGATGAGAATAACCTTAAGATATGGAGTCACTTTTTGCGAAGACCTTACTTTGAAACTCTTTAATTGTAAATCTTAAAAAAGTCACTTCGGAATCCGTTTATAACGTCACTGAATTGTACAACGCAAGTTGTTTAAAGATTTAGTATTTTATTAAAATAAAATAATAAATGAGTTTGTCATTTTTTTTATCTACGAAAATATTAGAACAGCAGCCGCCATTCAACTACTTACTGGTTCGGGTTTTTTGTTTCTAGACATAGTGATTACAAAATAAGCCTTGATTCTAAACCTCTTTGACGGGGTAAAATAATAAACTATATTAATAAAATAAAAAATATCACAAAACACCTATCAAAACTACGGACGAGTTTATGTAGAAACATGACATATTTCTTGTCAATTTTTAACTAAATAATTTAAACATAATATGAGGCCAGTATTTTCTAGCACTATGAAACTCGTGCGAAATTTGGCTATAAAGGTGCGTCCCCACTGTAACATTTCAGAGAATATTCTTCCGTAACCGTAAAAAAGTGGCGTAACAAAAGTGGTTCCCATACCATACCCTCGAAGAAACTGAGTTACAGGAAAGTTCGGGAAAATTTTACAATTGTGGACGGTCAATCGATATTTCTAATAAAAGATATTCGGCAGAATGTTTCGTGGCCACGTGATTTTCCAATCCATATGGATAATACCAAAGGATGTCCGCCATTTTCACCGTAATATTCCGGCGAACATACCGTCCACACTTGTAAAATGTTAAGCGCCCTGTAAACGATCAAACTGTTCGTTATATTTACGTGTTTAACAAATTTATTTGATGTATGGACGCTGGCCTACAAACCAATTACAACATGCGGTATATCATTGGAAAGGATTTTTGTGTACTTTAATTACTATTATAGCGGTCAAGAAATGGTACAATAAAGCCAAACTTCATTAATAATAATATGATCCTAGGCTTTATAGTATCATAATTTTTCTCACTTAACGATTTAGTACTTCCCGCCAGAATAAAGTTTGTATGATAATTATATCCCATGTTGTTATTGGTTCTTAGTCCAAAACGCCGATCCTCCTTTAATCGGTTACAGGGCGGTTTACGTGAACAACGTGAAAAAGCCCGCTACCCCTCTCCTCAAACCCGTCCCCCGCATCGCGTATCATTCTATTACAGGACGTTAGCTGCTTAGTGTATTTTTAGGTTTACAAAAAATACAGTACGAATTTAGAAGAAAAAAAATCTTGCCTTTTCTGAAAATAAACTTTATTATAAAAATGGAGTTGGGCAGGACACAGCTAGACGAGGTGACGACAGGTGGAGTAAGGCGCTGTCAGAATGGTGGCCAAGAACGAGCAAGCAAAGCGTAGGTCGTCCGGCAGCGAGATGGGTTGACGACATAATAAAGATTGCGGGGCGCACCTGTACAAGATTGACACAGGACCGCGGCGGATGGCATTGTTTAAGGAAGGCTTATACCTAACAGTGGGATATTAAAGGCTGTGGATGATGATGATGATGATACATATTAAGTACTATAAACTTTATTATTATAATTCGAATTATGAACGAAATTGTTCACACGTCTACACTGAGCTTAACAATGAAGAGAACAACGGAGTTGTTGTAACGGAGGCCTTTTTAGCGCAGGCGGGTGGAGGATAAGGAGCCGAGATTTCTGCCTCGTCAAAAGACGCTAATTAATAAACTTTACTGGTAATCAAATTTAAAAAGATAAATTATATTATTTCACGAACAGTAGTTTTGCGGCTTGGTCACCTTCGACCTCGATTTCCTAGATAAATTAAACTAACTCCATAAAATATTGAGGTTCCTCTCGCATTTTACGTAAACGCAAATGAGCCGTCGTTACAACTTCGCAAAAAAAATACGGAGACCGATGCGGAGGCGGAGGTATGATTTTTCCGCACTTAAAACGGAGGCGGAAGATAAGTTCCATTACAACCTTATACATACATAGCAGTCGGATTAATATGGCCAAATCGGTCTAACCGTTCTCAAGTGATGATCATAGTACTGGCGGCAGTAGGCACATATTTTTTTAAAATTTTTCACCCTGTGCCCTGTACCTTACGTCGTTATATGTATATTCGTAAAAAAAATAACCAAATAATTAAAATATAGGAAGACAAACATGATAATAGCATCCTAAAGGCTAGCACACATTATGGGGGGCCGCTACGCACCACATAACATAAACCTTCCTAAAACACTTTCGCGCAATTTATCTTGTGAACTATCACACACTACAGGCGGCCATTACGTTTCGATGCGGCCCGGTGTGGCCCGCCTGTAGCAATAGCTAGCATTAAGAGTCTATTTATCAAACCGTTAAGGCCAGGCCAGTTTAGCTTGTAGATACTATAGGGGTAGAGAGCCAAGATAAATCTCATCTCATTTTGTTTGTACTGTACTTATACTTATGTTATTATATTTTTTTTTTAATCCTGTGTATGTCACTTTTTAACCGACGAAACAACACGGAGGAAGTTCTCAAGTTGACGCGTATATATAGTTATTTTTTTATGTATGACCAGTGACCACGCATAACTTTTTACAGACTAGTCCAATTTTGATTTCATTCTTTTTTATTAAATAATGTATACCTTGGTCCCGTATAAATTTCGAAAAAATCCTGCCCTTAGGGTGGGAAAATAGGGGTGATTTATTGTTCACTCACAGATTTCAATACCGAGTTGCGTATTATAATTAAAATAATGTCATTTTACTTAATTACTAAGTTCTTAAACTAATGTCAGTAATTTATAGTCGACGCCAATGAAGAAAAAGAGATAAATATAACATTATTCATTAATTATACAGTTTTGTCCGCGGTTTAATTTTTTTATAAAAAGTATTTTCCAAAATTTAGCTTGTTGATAAAAAGTAGTGTTTCATATAATTATATATTAAGTATTATTATTTTATTTTTACCGATTAGTATTCTTTCTGTTTGTTCTCTACTGAGAATACTAATTTACGTAATTTACATTGGACTCAGTTTCCACGGACTTGCTTTCATAAGCATTTAACATGAAAAACAAAAGTCACGTTTTACTTACTTTTGGATCCTTTACAAATGAAAAAGGTTTCTTTTCCGGTTCGGGTAATGCTGGAATTGCTTGTACAATCGGTTGTGCAATTGATTTCTTTGGAGACTGTACTGGATCTATGCGAAACGTTGATTGGAATAATAAGGGTACTACTTCCGCACTTTTCTCAGTAACTGAAGGTCTTTGTTTGTATATATGTTCACCAATTATAATTTCTGTTTCTGTATCAGGCTTAAAATGCACTTTGTTTTCAAAACTTTCTACGTCCATTTCTAATTCGGAATTTTTACAAAGATCACAGCTCGAAGAATCTTGCCCACTTTTATGGTGGCATTTATGAGCCTTAATGATTGAAGGATCTAGTCCAAAAGGTAGTTCCTGTTGTTTTTTTTCTAAAGGCGTTTGCTTTATTTGAACTAATCGCAAGATCAAATCATCAGCTGATGGATTGTACACTTTTACTTGATTCATTTTCAAATCTTTCATCACCGAAACTTCCTTCTTTTTTTCTACTTTTTGAGGTCGCACTGGTTCAGGTTTTATAGTGGCCTTCGCTTCTCTAAAAGGTGTTACTTTACTTTCCGCTTCTTTAGCTTTTTTCTCTGCTAACTCCCTTATCTTTTTTATCTCGGCTTCTTCCTGTCTTTGTCTTTTTAGCGTTGCTTCCTTTTCCTTTGCAAGTTCAGCTTGTAATTTTCTAAATTGAGCCTCTTCCGCAGCGCCTTCTTTAGTTTTACGTGATGTTCCTGAAACAGTTTTTTCCTCTCTAGATTCTTCGTTTCCTCGAGGTGGTTTATCCTTTGCAGATTTATCCTTCGGTGGTTTATCTTTAAGAGAACTATCCTTTGGAGATCTCTCTCTTTTGAGCTTGGCACTCTCCTCCGTTTCTTTAGATGGTTTCTGTTTTTCTGTTTCTTTAGGAAGCTGGCCAATCATCTTTACAGACACTTCTTCAGAAGCACTCATTCCTTTCTTTTGGCCATCTTTTTGTACTAGTGAAATTTGTTTTAATCTTTCTTTTTCTTCTTGATCTCTCTGCTTCTGATCTTGCTTTGCCTTTTCTTTTTCCGATTTTTCGTCGCTCTTACTAACTAATTTTCCTGATTCAGATTTCGATTTTTCTTTTAAAGTCTTTGCTGACACTTCATCAGTTTGATCTTTAGTTTCTGATTTTTCCTTTAAACCTTTTTTACCTTTCTCAATTTCTTTCTCAACTGCATCTTTTCTTTCAGGTTTCTCCTTTAAATCTTTTTTGCCTTTCGCAGTTTCTTTCTCAACTGCATCTTTTCTATCAGGTTTTACTTTTAAATCCTTTTCTTTCTCACTTTCTTTTCCGCTGTACTTTCCACTATCCTTTCCACTGTCTATTCCACTTTCTATTCCGCTTTCTTTCCCACTGTCTTTTCCACTTTCAGATTTAGCTCTTGGTGCCAATTTTGCCTTCTTGTCTTGTTTTGATTTTTGAATTTCTTCCGCTTTATCTTTTTGATCAGATGAAGGTTTCGATTCAGGTTTTTCCCTTAAATCTTTTTTTGCTTTTTCCGTTTCTTCTACTTTACCTTTAATACCAGGTGTATCTTTTGATTCAGATTTACCCTTCAAATCTTTTTTCGCTTTCTCCGTTTCTTCAATTTTACCTTTAATATCAGGTGTATCTTTTGATTCAGATTTTGCCTTTAAATCTCTTTTTGCTTTGTCTATTTCTTCAACTTTACTTGTAAGATCACTTGTATCTTTTGATTCTGGTTTTGCCTTTAGGTCTTTTTTAGCCTTCTCCATCTCTTCCGCTTTGCTTTTAAGATCAGTTTCATCTTTTGATTCGGGCTTTGCCTTTAGGTCTTTTTTGGCTTTCTCTATTTCATCAACTTTACTTTTAAGATCAGTTGCATCTTTTGATTCGGTCTTTGCCTTTAGGTCTTTTTTAGCTTTCTCCATCTCTTCCACTTTACTTTTAAGATCAGCTGTATCTTTTGATTCTGGTTTTGCCTTTAGGTCTTTTTTAGCTTTCTCTATCTCTTCCACTTTACTTTTAAGATCAGTTGTATCTTTAGATTCGGGTTTTGACTTTAGGTCTTTTTTAGCTTTCTCCATCTCATCCACTTTACTTTTAATTGTATCTTTGGATTCGGATTTTGCCTTTAGGTCTTTTTTAGCTTTCTCCATTTCTTCCACTTTACTTTCAAGATCAGTTGTATCTTTAGATTCGGGTTTTGACTTTAGGTCTTTTTTAGCTTTCTCCATCTCATCCACTTTACTTTTAAGATCAGTTGTATCTTTGGATTCGGGTTTTGACTTTAGGTCTTTTTTAGCTTTCTCCATCTCATCCACTTTACTTTTAAGATCACTTGTATCTTTAGATTCAGGTTTTGCCTTTAGGTCTTTTTTAGCTTTCTCCATCTCATCCACTTTACTTTTAAGATCAGTTGTATCTTTAGATTCGGGTTTTGACTTTAGATCTTTTTTAGCTTTCTCCATCTCTTCCACTTTATCTTTAAGATCAGATGTAGCTTTAGACACTGACTTCGCGTCTTTTGTGGCTTTCTGAATTACTTCTGCTTTATCTTTTAGATTAGATGTAACTGTTGATTCAGGTTTCGCCATCAAATCCTTTTTTGTTTTCACAGTTGCTGACGCTTTATCTTTGTCTGGTGTCACTTTTGACTCTGATTTTGATTTAATGTCTTGTTTTGCTTTACCAATTCCTTCCACTTTATCTTTCTGAAGGTCGGATGTTATTTTAGGTGCTGACTTTGCCTTGGCATCTAGTTTAGCTTTCTCAGTATCTTCGAGTTTAGTTTTTACCTCTGATTTAGCCTTCACATCTTTTTTTGTCTTTTCAGTTTCCTCAATTTTATTTTTTACATCAGGTTTAACTTTTGGTTCTGATTTCACCTTAGAATCTTTTTTTCCTTTTTCCGTATCTTCGATTTTTTCTTTTAGTTCAGGTTTTGCCTTTGGTTCCGGTTTTGTTTTTGGTTCCGCTTTTGCACTTAACTCACTTTTAGCCTTTTCTGTATCATCAACTCTGTCTTTAGCCTTTGTTTCAGGTTTAACTTTTAAGCCTTTTTTGACTTTTTCTGTTTCTTCACTTTTGTCTTTTAGTTCGGGCTTTGCTTTCGGGGCTTTTTTTTCTTTTTCCATTTCTTTAGCTATTTTACCTTTTGGTTCAGTTTGAACTGTAATATCTTTCTTAGAGCCTTCAATTATTTTTTCCTTCAGATCAGGTTTTGACGTCTCCTCATCTGTTTTACTTTTTCTTTCACTTTTCTTTCTCTCCTCTTCACTCTGTAATTTTTTTTCTGATTCCTCTTCAGCCGTCTTTTTCATATGTCTTTTTTCTGCAAGCTTTTTTTGTTCATCATCATGTTTTTTCTGTTCTTCAGCAATCTTTTTTTTTTCTTCTGATTTTTTCTTTTTTTCTTCAGCCAGACGTCTTTTTTCTTCCCGTTCAAGATTCATTCTTTCGGTCTCTTCATGTTTTTTTCTTTCTCTTTCTAGTTTTTCTTTCTCGGCTTGTTGGCGTAACTTCTCCTGTGTGTTTTTTATAAGCTGCGAAGATCTCGCTGCCAGTTTAGTTTGTTTCTTTTCCTTACTTTTTGGAAAAAAGTAACTGAATTGCTTCTGAAGAATATTTTCTACAGTATCCTCTTCATATTTAATTGTCTTTCTGCTCTTAACTGATGTTTTTCTTGTTAGCTTTCCAGGTTTTTCCTTTTCGTGACTTAATGTCGGTACACTATGTAAATCATCATCAGTTATGTGACCCTCTTCTCGTTTCATCAACTTTTTTGGTAGTTCTTCGGTATCTCGTGCTGCCTTTCTCAATTTAGAATATTCCTCTTTTTCGAGTCTGTATTGTTCAGAATATGGATGTTCAGGTTCTACTACTCTCTCCATCATATGTTTCGAGCCGAGATCACGTTTTCTTTTAGTTGCACCTTTTACATCTGTGGCAGATTCTTTGAATTCTGCAATCATTTCTTTTTTTCGCCTTGACTCTTTAAGTTCTCTTTGCGAAGTTCTCGAGGTAGTGTGTTTGTGTAAAGGGTAAAGTCCTCGGGGTTCACTTCCAGTTCTTATGCTAGGGTCGTGTTTTCTAGCTTGTTTTATATCAATAGCCGAATCATCGTGATATTCCGCAATATCTACTTTTTTTACAACTTTTTGGGAGGTTTTCGACGGAGTTAAGCTATGATCACTTTTCACTTTCAGAACTACCTCCCTAATATTTGTTTCCGATTCATCTTGCTCGTCTTGAGGTACCTGTTGTTCCCATGGCGCTATTTTAGCAATTTCATAAATAATATGTTTCTGTGATTCCCTTCTTTTCATGGAATCTTTCACATCTATTACCGAATTATCGTCCGTTTTACTTTTCACCGTCATCGGTTCAGCAATAGTTACATCGGAATCCGTATACGGGGGATATTGTCTCATTGTGCTTATTATTCCTTGCTCGTACGGTGCACCAGGATAAGGCGCTTCTAACGGTTCTACGGCATTATTAAAAATAACATATTTACTCTGTTTATGCTCCCTTTCGTTAACATCTCTTATTTCTGAATGTAAATTCGTGTCTGATTTATGTGTTTCTGGATGAAACATTTGTTTAACTTCAGGCTGACGTATCGATAAAGGCGAGAACTGGCATAATCGTTCAATTTGTAATTCTGAAGACGCACGAGCTTTAATTTTTTTTGGTTTGTCGACTGTGTCTTGTATTAAGGCTTTCATTTTAGATAGCCATAATTTAACACATTTTTTAGTTTCATCTGTTTGATCATCTTTAGATGATAAAAATTTCTTTAAAATTTCGTTACAATCAGTACATGGTTTTCTTTTAGATTGTGCTTTTCTAAGGCAATGGTCACATACACCCATTACGTTCTTCTTATCTATGGATTTGACATTTTGCAATAGTTCTTGGGCGTGTTCAAAAATTTTTTTACATCGAGGGCAACTTATTTCATTTTTTTCTGAAATCAAAACAACAAAATTTTCTAAAAAATCTCAAAGGCATCAAAGTAGCATTTACTAATTAAAATGTAATTATATCATAACATCACGCCTGTATTCCCGAAAGGGGAAGGCAAAGGTACACTTTTCCAGTTATATTATATAGGTCCCAATGTAATGGGGGCGAGCTTATAACCACAAACCGGGCAAAAATCCAAACACCGTGCTGCTATTAAAAAAATATGTAAGTAATAAAAAACCCAATGACACTGTACTTGAGCCGGGTTTCGAACCCACCTCGTGCTCAGAAGTAGTTCTTACCGACCATTAGATCATCGAAGCAGACTGTCCTAATCTACTACTAGTAAAGTCATGTAACTAGTTTGTGCCGGATAAAAATTATTCTACTTGGGTCTGTGTAAAATCCAGTTTGTTTGGTAAAATTAGAATTTCTGTGACCTACTTAAAATGAACCTATTGGGGCATAAAAGGTTTTTTTTGTTCGTTTTTCATTACCTACGTTTAGAAATTAAATAAAATAGTAATAAATTAAATAGCTATTCTAAGTTTGAATTAAAACATTGCTAAAGTACACGAAATACCTAATGCAGCAGTTGCAGACCTCCGCAGCTATTTAGTTTCATTGATAGTGCATACACTATTATCTACTATATATACCGGTTAAACTCACGTTGATATTCGGGAAGAGACCGGTTAGAGTCCGAAACTAGTCGGGCATTCCCGAATTATCAACGTCAGTATAACCGGTGTATATAGTAGATAATATGGATAACACTCACGAAAGTTATTATAGTAAATTAGTGCATACACTGCCTAGCTGTACCAGTTCTAATATCTCAGGTTACCACAGCAATATAGCGTGCAGTCTATGTATATGTCCTTTATTTGTGGGATAAGATAATGCATGTTCAGGGTAATCGCTGACGTAGAAACATTACTAGACTAACGTATATCAACAGTTTTACCTAAAGCTGGTATGAAGTCTGCAGGTGTTATTTTCACGTTTTTTGTGTTGTGCAAAATAAACACATCTTGGGATGTGTTTACAGCGGACCCAACCATTCCCCCTTGGACAACCTGCTGAAAAATATTTAAATACGTTAGCGTCATTTTCTATCGTTACAGTTAAAACAAAACATTTACGAAAATCGGTCCAGGCGTTTCGGAGTAATTGCACTTTTTGTTATGTAGGTTAGGTACCTATCGTGTATAGTATTAGATTCGTCCGTCATCCATTTATCATTTCGACGTGCCACTGTGACCTAGGGATTCGCATGACACCGGGATCACCTAGTTATCGTGCTTTCTGACATAGATAGAAGATATATTAGGCTACATTAGGTACCTAGTACCCATAGGTAAGATAAGATACATTAAAAAAGAGAACATTTTGCAGGTTAGGTACTTAAAACAATCTAAATGCTAAAATCTACTTACATCTTCTCTGCATGTTGTATGACAATAAACGACCAAGCCGGCGTCTTTAAGATCTACGATTTTATGAAACTCTTGACGTTCTTTATAGCAGCAACATAGCCTCTGATCTCTAAACATAAAAATTTAATTAAGTACCTATTATTGTAACAATTTGTATAAAACGCCCATATTTTAATTACACTTATTTACACTTACGTTACACCCATGATGCATCTAATTCAAATAGTTATATAAAATCCTACGTAGATACAGAAAACGCAACAAATATAAAAGTTGTTCCATTTGTCAATTTGACAATGAATTATTTGTTGCATTACAAACGAGAAAACGACTTCGGAGTTTCCCACAGATTTGAAACGCCGGTGGACTATAACCTAAACTGCTTGCATACATAGATACTTGCTTAAATTCATACCGTATAAATTATTATTGCAGCGTAACCGTTAATGGCAATAGGCTCCCCGCTCGGCCCCTATTGCATTGGGAATTTGGGACCCATAGGTAAGAGAACTGGCGAAATAATAATAACTTAGGACAGCTCGCACAAGTTCATCAAATGTGGGGGTACTACAGTGCCTACACCTTCAAGGATTAGGTGCAGAGGTGATGTTATGTTATGAAACAGTTAATAGTTGTTATGAAATAGTAGCGTTCGATTCAGTACGTAGAATGTACTCTGTAGGTTCGGAGTACTCCGACAGTGCAAAGGGAAGACTGCGTAGGTGTACCCCACGTTTGTCTTGTACTTTACTGTTGCCATCACGGACACTTTGGAAGGTAAGGTTACACCAAAAATTTTAAATAACAAATAGTTCACAGATGTCTAAGGGCATGTACACTAATGAGTTTTATCAGAATTTTGTATTCATATTTCACCATTTTATCATTAGTCTTATATGACGAGCTTATTGCAACTAACCAAACCCGGTTTATGTTAAGTTTCATAAACTTTACTTTAGGATTATATTATATATAGGAATATATTAGCCTGTAGAATACAAATCCTACAGCAATACCAACTCAAAATAAATTAATTACAAAAATCCAATTATAACAATACTGTTATTAATTTATTTAGGCAAATACTTAATATTTACACATGCATATAATAATAAATAAATAACATTTTTGGCTAATCTCTCTTCTTCTTAAATAAGTTCAGAAGTTTTTGGGTTAATGACACAGGTGTCCCTAGAGGTTTGAGAACTAGCTCTTTGGTGCAGATGTTGTGAAGTGGCCCAAAAGCTAGCGCCACAACTGTGCAGGCAAGACAAATGACGTTATATGGCATACTGAAGTCTGGAGTAGGCAGAGAGACCATTGCACCATTTGTTCTAAACACAATTGGGTACCCTGAAAAAAAAAAAACGTTTAATGAAAGCAAAAATAGATTATTTACATAATTAATAGCAGTTACAATATGTGTAGTGCCAATTTAGGTGTATTTGTTTTTAAACTCTGCTATTATAGTTGAAATTTACTTCTCTATGGTATTTTTACCGGCTTGCATAATTTTATAAGCCAAGATTGGGTACAAACAAACGATATTTAAGCAACTTAAATATGCATAAATAAATTGTATACTCACATTGTTTTGATGCATTAACTATAGAATCAAATGTAGAACCCGTAATTGGTAGACTTGTGTAGTTTCTGGCTGTTGGTAAATTTGCAGAAATTAACGCTGAGCCCACATAGAAGCCATGATTGGCATCAGGAGGGTATTCTTGCCATTTTAAGAAGACAAATTCAAAGTCAATTGTAATAGTAGTGGTTGATCTTGGAGGCAATGTTAATAAGAGTTCCAAGTGGTATGGTTTTTGTCTGCTGCGTCCAGGTGAATAGTATTGAGACATTACTAGACTACTTTCAGCCTGACCATTGATTCTGAGGGTACTTAGTTGTATCGGCAACCACCATGGTGCATTCTCCAGCACAACAACATGAATAGAAGTCCAGCAGTTGTTTGTTAACTCCGTGACAATACCTCCAAACTCTTTACCGTAACCAAGTATGTATCGATTGAAATGTAGAGGTGGGGCAATTGAAACAGGTAAGTCAGACTTGGAACTTTGTTTCACACCAATATTGATCATTTGACCATCAGGTTTTATATTATATACTGCTAATTTTGTGTCACTTCCACCTCTTTGCGATACAATAACATTGTCTGGTGGTGGGGTCAATGTAAAGGCTTGAGTGTCATTTGTAGTAATGTCTACATATATCTTGCTCTCAGATGACAGAGGACATGCCCCAGGTAGACCCTGCCCAAACAGTTTTCTAAATGACCAATCATTACTATTAATTATATCATAATCATAAACAAGAGCCACTGTCTGTTTAATTTCTAGTTGTGTTTCAGAACAATCATTAGATTTACATATTCTTCTAACATGCACACCAATGGAATGGTAGTTAGTATTGTGTATCATTCTAGAATTAAGCAGTGATGAAAATCCACGATTTGATTCACAAGGTAGTAGTTTTTTCCAAGGAGTTAAATTTTCTGTACATACAATCTCTCTTGGTAGAGAAGCATATCTCAATTGCGAGGTTACATTTTGACCAGATTTTACTGCACCCATAGGCCACAGAGCTAGCTGAGGCGTCACCGTGTTGAAGGTGTCAATAAAATTGAGAGAAGCACAAAATAAGCCAGATAATGTAGCAGTCAACTTCTTCCATTGGCTATCTACATCTATAACATCAGGTGAAAACCAAGCATAGAGCTCTGCTCCAGGCGCCGCATCCATCACAGGATATCCCCATTGGTTATGTCTCCACTGCCCTTCGGTTAAAGTAAGATGTAACTCTTCCACTTGAAAGCGAGATATCACTTCAGTTAACGATCGAGGTGCCAAATGAGAGTGGACTGGAAAACAAACATATTCTGTTAAATATAAATCAAATAAGAAAAAATTAGAAAACGTTTTCAATACGATTCTTTAATAACTTACATGAAGATGTTTTACTATCCACTAAGGTTACAAATTGAAAGTAGCCATAAAGATGGTTCGGTGGTAGGGGTTTAAGGAATATTTCTTCTTTAAAATCATCACAAAATACGCTCAGATATAATATAAGAAAAATACAGTAACTTAACAGTTTACGAAATGACTCCATTTATTATTCTACCGGTGTTGTTATTTTACTCGCAATAATAGAGCCATGAGTAATATTTTTAGCTATTGACACAATTGACAGCTCAGTCTAACAATTGACATTGACTTTTGTGACTAGTGAAGCCATTACACCAAAAAAACAACCATGTTTCAGAGGTTTTTAAAGAAGTTTTGTAAAAATATCATTGATATTCTAATAGTAGAGCCTTATCACTGAGCCTCTCACAATTTTTAATTAAAGCTATGACTATACAAACCGTTTATTAAAAAAAAATTAAAAATGAAAGAATAGAATAGTCGAGTTAGCAGTTCTTCACTATTAAAAAAAAGATGTGTGGACTGAAAGTCAAATGTCAAAGGGATGTCAACAATATTACAAATCTCAAATCTGACTTCTGAACAGGAGCCTGGAGCACTGAGTAGTGAGTAGTGAGAATTTACCAAAAGTTTCACAATTTGTACAATTTATAAAAATACAAAAAGTTTTTTTTTTGTTATTACGAGTGAATGCTGACATTATAGTTAAGTGTCGACTTTTTTGTGTAGTTGATTAAAACTTTATTAGCGAACTTAGGTGGTCATTCAATGTTTATGTGTGTGGTTCTGAGGCATATATACAAAAGAATAAACTATTTTAACAAATGATTAAAAAATTGTGAACTGCTTATATTTCAAAAATGGATACTGAATTTGTGCACATATCTACCAGCTTCAGGCTACAACTTGCCTATGGAATTGGTCATGTACTGAATGATGTTTGTGCAAGTTTATGGTTTACATATTTTTTAGTGTTTTTTCATTTAGTACTTGAATTTAGTGCTTCACAATCGGGTAATTTGATGTTAATAGGTCAAGTAGTAGATGCTTTAGCAACACCGTTCGTTGGGTATCATTCAGACCATACAGACAATCACATTAGTGCTAAATATGGAAGGAGGAAATTGTGGCATTTATTTGGTAAGTTGTGAACTAATCTACAGTAATTTACTTGTGGTCCAGAAACAAAGTGATTATATTATTTTTATATTAGTTATTTATTTGTTTTCAAATACATTAAAAAAAGAAAACATTTGCAGAATATGTTGCGTGTATATCTTTTTAAAAACCTTGCATCAGCAATTTCTTTGCCTAATATAGCATTATTGCAATTAGAATACATGTTGTAATATAATATCCAGGTGTCAGTCCTTAAGTTATTAGATAGTATGATGATTTATTTGTAGTTTATTTATACTTTGTTTTAAATAAAGTCTTTGTTCCTTTATATTTATATAAGACAATGTGTTTTGCAGGTACTGTCTGTGTTCTGGCATCATTCCCATTCATATTCTCAGAATGTATTGGATGTTCATTGACACACAAATGGGCACAAATGTATTATTTTGCTGCCTTCATAGTTATATTTCAAATTGGATGGGCTGCGGTTCAGATATCACACTTAAGTTTAATACCAGAGTTATCTGAAGATGATCATACTAGGACACACCTTACTGCCATCAGGTAATCTGCTTTTTAGAAAAAACGTTGCCTCACACATGGACTTTCTCCAGTGTTAAGGGTGCAGATTTTGTCCCCTGCAAGAACCCGTAACACTTAGCACAGCAGTAAAACTGTCATTTCTGGATTTCTCTATGAAAAATATACACCATTTCTTAAAGCGTGTTACTTAGTATAAATTGTTTATTAGCTATTTTAATGTTTCAGATATGGATTCACAGTGTTTTCTAATCTATTTGTCTACATTATCACTTGGATTATATTACATTTGACCGGGGAATGTGATAAACATGTGAGTTGATTTAATTAATAAAATCCTTATCAGACCACTATTTTCATGCATAGATAGGCAGAGTGCAAGTGGCGTGGGTTTAGCAGCCAGGGACCAATTGGAAATCAGTACAGTTAACCTTCATACAATATGAGCTGGATCCCTTGCCACACATGTGTACCTATATTTTTTTTTGTATTATAGATTTAATTCTATATTTTGTGGCAAAATAAATATTTTCCACCATCAGGGCCGATTGGATATTCTCCGTCAGCCCGCCACCCTGTTTAATTATTCGTTTTTTATAGTTTAAATATTTCATTCAATAGACCTAACGTAGGTACATCGTACTTTTTCGGTAAACTACCACTGCTTCAGAATGAACATACATCTATGAGAAGCAATGGCGCAAGAAACCCACAGGAATTATATCTTCAACATGTCTCAAGTCTCAACATTAGCTTTAGGTTTTAGCGTTACGTAGATACGACAATTTATCTTCTATAATATATTTATTTATAAATGAATCCCTGTTTCCCTTGGTCACTTGGTAACTTGAACGGCTGAACCAATTTAGTAAATTTTGGTTTTGTAATATTTTGAGGTAGCCCAGGGAAGGTTTTAATGTGAGAAGGCGGTACAAAGTTCGCCGGGTCAGCTAATAAATAATAATAACTTAAAAAAATATTATAATACTATTATGTAAAGTATTTATTTGCTAATTGAGTGTAGACTTTAGTTTTTAAAGCTCTTTTTTACAGTAGTATTGCGCCCTCATATTAGAACGCTTCTTCTTCTGTATTTATGTCCCGAGGAGCTAGACCTTGGTTAAGTTCTTCCGAGCCCAGCATTACTGCATGTGTCTGCAGGTATTAAAAAGGAATATTTCGATCACGAATTGCAGCAGTTACTATGCCTACTGAAGTGAAGTGTTCGCTTCAGTCTGTTCTCGTACGGTAACCCAACATCTTCATTTCCCTCAAAAATAGAGCTCGGTCTACAAGTCCTCTCGTTTTTTTTTTATACGGTCTGTAAAGCATTTATTTTCTGAGCACACTGATGTATATGCAGTCCTTCTGTTTGCAAATACATTTGAGTATTTTAACTAAATTGGAATAAGGAGATATTATTTTTTTATTCCAGTTGAAAAAAATGTGACGCTTGCCACCGCGCCCGCCGCCCCCTTTCGCGTATGCCGCCCGGAGCCACGGCCTCTTTTTAAATAATTTCTATAATTATATATTTCATATTCTTACAGCAAGTGGGTCCCTCAGATGCATGGAAGTTCAGACATATTGTGTACATAGTGTTGGGCATTGGAACATTGACTTCGATTATATTTCATGTATCTGTTACTGAAAAGAACAACTACCGGCGTCATGAGCAGCTGCTCTCTGAAGGAGAAAGTGGGGCCCACTATAATTTCATGCGAGAACCGCGCCTGTATCAGGTAAATTTTAATATGAATATATAGGTACATACTTTAATATGTGTAATGATGTAAATTACATAAGTTTGTATCAATGTTGTTATCAGTCACTTGAGCCCTCATTGAAGTAGATATCACTGTAATTAATTTAAATGTTTCAACTATTTAAACGAATAACATTGTTTGTAGGTCGCCGGTGTATACATGTGTACCAGGCTGGTAGTGAACATCTCCCAGGTACTGATACCCTTGTATCTCCACCGAACGTTGGGTTTGGCTGCACGTGCCCTTGCCGTTGTCCCCCTAGCCATGTACCTAGGCAGTCTAGCGGCCGCTGGACTCCAGCGATTGGCCCCGAGGTCATTCACACGAAAACTTCATTACCTAACCGGAGCTGCATGCACCATCGCTGGCTTTGTGTGGATTTACCTCGGATCAGATGATGATTACAAAGTTTATTTCATTTATGTAGTTGCCGTGTTAATAGGTTAGTAACCCTGTCCGTAACTAGAGATAGCAGCATTGTAGTAACTTTTACTACAATGTAATTATGTGTTATTCATTCAATTAGTGTCCCATTTAAACACAGTCATATCTTTGGTTTGAATTTGTGGTCGCAGTTTGTTTTGAATACCTAACTAACTAACAAATAATAAAGTTATTGTACTACTATGTTTACGTAAATAAAGTATTGAAACGAACTTCTTTCGTTGTTTATGTCCAGGTTCTGATAGATAGTAGGTTCTGATTGTAAGTAAATAAAGAACAAATTTTTTATGAAGCTTGGTACTCCTTAGTAGGTACCAGTTCATCATGATATCTACTTGTTATTGTTGTCTCTATACCTATGTGTGTACCAATGCCCTACAGATTTAACAGGATTAAAAAATATAACATTTATTTTTATTCTTTCATCAGGGTTTGGTGGTGCTGTGATGTTAGTAACAAGCCTGGCTCTAACAGCTGACCTAGTTGGCGCCAAAACTGAAGCTTCTGCCTTTGTCTATGGCCTCATGAGCTTTACTGATAAGCTCGCGTGTGGGATTGCGATAGCCCTCATACAAGCATAGTGAGTTCATCGATGATTCATTGTTCCAGACTATTCTAATATTATAATGACATGGTAAAGTTGTATTTGATTGGGTTTAATGAGTCCAATCCAAATATTATTATTATTCATATTTTAAATCACATATCTTGCATAGTTGCATCCCGTTATTTTAATATGACTATGCAATTGGTCCAGAATTTGCCATTAATCCCTTTTTAAGGCAACTGGCGAATAAGTATGAGTGATTCAGTTATATTATTATCACCCAGTAGGGAATATGCCTAGTATTCAAATATAAGCCAAATATTTTTTTCAATATTTATGTACTTTAGACTGGTATTCGATTAAGCCGTAATGATTGTTCGTTTTCAGCGCAGACAACGCTGGGCCTACGTACTATGGGAATGCGCTTGTGTGGGTGTGCGGCACGGCAGCGATCATAGGACTGATACTCACGATGCTGCTACCGCGGTTGAGACCTGAAGCTCTATCAATAAATGGTACGTACTAAGTGAGCTGTAGTTCTAGCAAACTCGATATTCTGGAACCTACACAGTTTTTAGCTATAAAGTAATACTTGAGGCAATAATCCTACATTAGATAACTTAAACCCGATTTTGACTTAGTTTTGGCATATTACGCTTATTCTACACGAACAAGGTAGACACGAGGCGGACGCTTTAGATTATTCTAATCGTCTATGGACTAATTAGTTATACTTAGATCTTCTTTCTGAAACCTTACATTAGTTCGTAATCTACTTTACACTAACTAATCAACAAAAAGGTTTTATAATGTATAAGTAAGGATTATTTTTGTTGTATTATATACATAATGGGTACCTACCATACTAATATAATACCAGTTTTATAAATGTTTGTATGTTTATGTTGCAGATGACTCATCATTAAACAATTCAGATATGAATTCACAAGATCAAGTACCTGCACCAATAGAAAGTATATGAAAAGCATTTTAGTTCTTTAGGAAAGTTATTTATTCCTATACCTAAGGCCAGCGACAATTAGATAATATATAAAATTATTTAAAAACGCCAAGTAAAAGCTGCAGCTGCACTATTGGTAACTATCCCAAATGACCAGTTATTTGGCACAAAATGACAAGATACAATGCATTCCATTGATGTTGTGAAAATAAGGATAAATTTATGGAATTTACTATATGATATTTGTAATTAATTTATTAAGATTATGTCTGTGTTATTAATGTAAAATATAGGTGCTACAGCTTTATTTTAAGTCATATTGATCTTAAGATATTTATTAAAACTATTACAGACTTTTAATAAAACCTCAATCAAGTTGATATATTGTAGTGTGTTGTCTTACAATACTTTATTTACTGTAATTATGTACTTATATTACTACTAGAAATATTTATTAGTGAGGAAATTTCAAATATAAATGCGTAAGCACTCTTAAATTTTTAAAGGATGTTTGTAAATTTGTATCATGTTTTATAAAAGTAATAGACATAAAAGTGAAAATAAAATTAAATCAATCTGCATATCCTCGAATATTAGTTTCTCTTGTATATTATTCTTACCTATAAATTAGTGACAGATTCTACTACCAGTACTACACACATAATATGGTTAATCCACACAAAACCCAGTATACTATACTTTTTAAAACATTGTCATTGTCTTTCACCATAGTCTTGCCGAATGCAGATAAGCCGTGGTTGCATATAAGAGGCAGACGATACATCAAGTTTGCTGTCCCACACCTTTTTTCTCAAGTCTTATCTCAACCAAATCCTTAGCTAGATCTTCACACATACCTTTAAAAGATAAAAAAGCCCATGCCTATTATAATTATTAGAAATAATCTAAATGTGGCGGTGTAAACTTGCAATTCAATTATAAATCACTAGTAATTTATAAATAATAGCACAATATATTATCACGTCTGGTTTCCAAGTAAATGACACAAGCCAATGAGTCACATCCTAATTTCCTTCTCACCACCTTGATGCTATTACAGCTTTTTCTTACTAACAATAAGTCATAAATAAAGGATTTGTAATAAAAATTAATTTAAGCCAATTTATTGAAAAATTTATTATCAACTCTATGTCAAAATAAATACTTTATATTAAGTATCACAAAAGCTTGCATTGCACCTTTTAGTATCAAACATGAGAATATTATTAAGCTTGAATATGAAGCACAGCTCAATATAAACTACAGCCTGCAAACTGCTGTAGTGTGCTCAAAATTCTAAATATTGACACATTAGTCGGAAGCTGCCAGTGCAATCACTGTGAAACGAACTTCATTAGGATCACGAGCCATGAATTCCTTGCACACCTTAGCAGCATCTTCTAATAGTGAATCTGGTGTAGTAGGGCCATGATTGATGGGAAAAGCTTTACTACCATCCAACTCATACAAAATGCCATCCTTGTGCACAAAAGTTATGAAGTGATGATTCACAGGTTCTTCAGCACTTGGTGTTTTAGTTTGGCCTTCTTGAGCTAATTCTTTATGAGCTTTGATAATGCCTTCACACTTTTCTAATAACTTGCCTCGGGCAGGGGCATCCAGTCCTTTAGCTTCATCAACAAAAGACTTCATGTAACCATCAGAAAGCTGAATCTTGTCAGTATTATTAGCAACACTGTGCACAAGAGCTACAGTACCACATGCATTACTAATATACTGTTTCATATAGAAAATTTCGCTAGTAACTTCTTGACCTTTAGACAAAATATCGCTTTCTTCTCTTTGCTTATGCTGCTCATAAGTCTCAGAAATAGGGAATAGAAGCATAACCGAGAGCACAGGACGCGGCACCCATGATAGCATTTCAGGTTCTAAACCCATAACATCGACAATGCCCCACTGACTCGGTACACCTAATTTCTGCAGAAATTTATTCATAACTTCAGGGTTTGACTCTAATGGAATTAACGTTTCAGTCGCCATTTCGTGTTTTTCTGAAAATAATATCGAGCTAGGTTACCGGTAATTTAATAAAACCTTTAATTTGTAATCAGACTCCTATATCGAGTTGGATTTTAAATTTAATTATACGTACCAGTTGCTTCTCTTCACAATAAATAAACTGAGGACTCGAAGTTCGAGAAATTCAAATTATGATGAGTAAGTAAACTCGATCAATACAATCCTCCTGAATTTCTGATGTGATTATTAACATAGGGATGTCCATTTTCGTTAAATAGATACTAAACAGTGTTATTACAAATCGACTATCTGTAATAACTCTCAGGTCTCTAACTATAAACATTCCTTAATTATTTAATGATTATTGATTGAATAATAAATGATCATTAAATAATTAAGGAAATTCTACTCACTCATGTAGATTTTACAATTCTCTGTCTACATGATAAAAGCCAATAAAATAGGATCAAATTGCTCATAAATAAATTAGTAAAGTCTGCTGTGCCTGTTGATAAAATCGTATTAATTGGAGCCTGAGGCATATACAGGGCATAATGGTATCGATATGGGCAATAATAAGCTAAGGCACTTATGGGACAAGTAGGAAAATCACCGTGGTGGATGGCGGTTGTAGCCAAATGTTGCCAAATGCCGATACGAGTGCCAACTACCACTCAGCAGTGCTGTGTGATAGTTGGTGCCGGGTCTGCACCCAAGGGCTGAGGTTTTATTTACATGAGAAGTAGAATAATGATTAATTGTAATGTTTTCTTGCTTTTTACCCGCGACGGAACGGATAAGGTATATGCGTTTAGAGTTACAGGTTGTTTGTGCACAAATTATTGTTGCCAATTTTCACCGAAACGGCTTAGCCGATTTTAATGCGGTTTTCAGTAACGGGTATAGGAGAGAGTAGTTCATTAGAGATGGTTGTTAGCTGTCATTCATGAAAATTTGTTAGAGTTTTCGGTAACGAGTATATGGTTCATCGGCAATGGATATTAGCTATAATTTATGAAAATTTGTTCAGCCATTTAAAGACTATCAGCTCTATATAATTGATAAACGGATGTGGTGAACTTTCAAAGGTTTGATCAATTTGTTCTGTTTATTCGAGCTTGCGTAAATTACTTTGGAAACACTGCAATGTTATGGTACTGTGGTCTTATGATGGAGCTCTGGACTGAAACTTTTAGACGAAAACTGTAAAGATACTCGAGCTTGGGTTCGTTTGTTTATTTGTCACGAGTATTTAACCGGTGGATGGAATTGGCAAGCTGTCGTTCTTTGTGGCGTTCTAAGGGGGAAGCTTTTGTTCAGCAGTGGACATCTTCCGGCTGATGATGATGATGATTTACCATTGCATATAATGACTGAGGTTTGATGATGGAGCTGGAAGACTGCCACTGGAACTCTCAGGTGGAAATTACGAAGCTAGTCGAGTTTGAGTTCGATTGTTTAATTGACGAGGGTCTGACTATGGAATATATATATAATATACTGTATTGTTCACAAATAGCAATGTCATTTTTCCATCTTTTTCAATCGAACATAACTTAACATCACGCCTGTATTATCCGTATGGGTAGGCAGAGGTGCACAAATAGCACATCCATATTTTGTCAGATTTTTATTTATTTTTGTGAATTACCTACTGAAAATCCAAGAAATACTTTGCCCGACCCGAGATTCAAATCTAATACTCTCAGCAGTCGCGCTCAGCGATCACACTAGACTTAAGAGAAACAGTTCAGTTTTTCAATCAATAAATCGCCTCAAATATTTTAATTCATCTGTATTAACCTGTGGTAAAAGTTGAGATCGCCTGACAGACAGAGCCTGACACTATTTTAATTTGAATGCATGACTAATGACGTAGTACAACACTAAACTTGGTCAAACTAACAAACTTTTGGTAGACGTTTATAATATTAATTTGTTTATTTATTAGTTAGTTGAATTAGTTACCATGACATAAATATGATTACAATTAAATGTGCGCATATATTTTATGAAAAGTTAAAACAAATATTAGTTTTCAGTTAAATTAGTATCGCGAAATGGCTGTTTGTGGTTTAAGGACGTTATTGTTGATCGTCTGTATTTTGGAATTGGTAAGATTAATGTATTCTTTATTCTATTTGCTTAAAATGTTTTATCTTATATATATTTGTAGATTGTTAGATTCGTTATTTCAGTATTATTTCTATCATTCTGGATGTCTTAGGGTTAAGTTACTTTGGATCTCACATACTGGGGATGATGACCTCCACCTATTACTGGCAGATGTAATGATTCATGAATGATGAACTCATTATCAACATTTGCTTCTTAGTTATAATTAATAGCATTGTTATTATTACAGATCATCACAATACAGCGGCAAGTTTTTGACTTTCTGGGTTATATGTGGCTGCCTATAATAGCAAACTTCACAAATATACTTTTAATTATATTTGGATCATTCGGAGCAGTCCAGTATATTACAAAGTATCTCTTAGCGGTAAGTCAGTCAGCCTTATGGTGGTTTTGATGTTGTAGTGACCTACTTTGTTTTCGCTTTCACCATGTGTATAAACAATGTTATGTAACCAATTAAGTGGAACAAATAACACACCTTATCATTTCTCTAAAACAACCATAAAAGTGCTCACACTGTGCATTTTCTTGTTATCATTAAACAGTGCCTGATTTTCATTGAATAAAAACTTATTGCATTATGTATGGATAAAAGAAAACAAAGCAACAGTTACTGTTTATGTATCATACAATTGCTGATGTTCCATTGATTCATTTAATTTACCCTGGACAGAAAAACAAATTCTTCATATCTAATTAAGCCTGAAGTTATGGTCTTTTAGGAAGCTTAAACAGTTTACTTATTCATTTAGATAAAAACGAAATAAGATAAACTTATGGAGAGAAATATTTACATCTAGCCCCTTTAAAATCCTAAATTATGTCCTCATACATGTTATGATAATATATTTGAAGACTCAAAACACTCTTGTTTACAGTTATGAGAAAAAACAATATTCTCTGGGGAATTGTGTATTGCCATCAGTCATTCAATGACCACATAATTTAGGTATCTTAAACAATCATTTCGGCCTACATCCATGCATCAACATTCTTATTCCCCAGCCCTGTTTCTAATTACTTGGGTTTGAAGGAATTGAAGCAATGAGTATAATTTTCCATCCAAGTTATATCTACTCTTTGGTTTGTTTAGCTTGCTGCAGAGTAAAATAATGTAATTTACTTACCTTAAGTAATGTATGTGTACAGAATAAATAGCCTAGGAGAAAGTGATCTATGTTCTAAAGCAGTAGTTTGTTATTTTAATACAATTTTTAAGTATGTAGTAATGTTATCAGTTACTATAATTTGCTTTTTTTATTTCAGTATGCAATATGGAGTTTTATGTGGCTAGTGTGGAATGCCTTCTTAATATGTTACTACCTAAATTTAGGTACTTTAAACAGGGTATGTATTTCAAATGTGTATTGTATTTTTTTAAATCCATCTACGTCATTTCACTTGATATTTTTCTAATAAGATTTATTTATAATGTATGTGTTTTATTGCAGGACAGTGGTCTGCTGTCCTTAAGTACTGGAAGTGTAAGTTGGTGGGAGAGTAATGGTTGGGGATGTCAGCCAGTCTGGGACGAGGTGGACGGACCCGGTACCTGGCGGCCCACGCGGGTCGAGGGCTGCTTCATGCAGTGGGATCATGTGGAGCTCGGACAGTCGGCGGTCGCTGCTACACTCGCGGCCACTGCATTACCACTCGCGGTAGTTTTAGCCTATAGATCGTTTAAGAAGCAAAAACCGTCAGCAGGTAAATAATAAACTGTTATATATTCGACATTAAATTACCTATTCTTAATGACAGATGAATGCTCACGCACACAACATTTTTGCAGATAAGGGGACAATGTCGCGAAGGCCAGTGTATACGATAGAACTGAGTCCCACAGAAACAAATATAAGTGAAACTTCTATGAAGCCGATGACTCCCCGCAGAGTCAAAAGACGTTCAGGTTCTCGAGGAAACAACTCCTCAGTTCGCAGATCACGTCGCTCTTACAGAAATGCAGGGTATTTGTCGTCTAATGCTTCTTTGCCGCGTGAGTCAAGAGTGTCGCGGCCTACTTCAGCACACTCGTCCTATTCTAATTTCCACGCGGCCCGCCCTGCTTCCTATCACACATCAGAAAGAGAAAACATTCCTTGCGTAGAAGACTCTTACGACCCACCGCCGCCTGCTGAATCTGTTCCTATCGTAACCAACAATAGATATAATACTATTGGACGCAGCAGTATGAAATCTGGCTACGACGTCGTCGGGCCATACAACGAACCGAATCCACCGCGAAAATACGAGTCGAACATTGCGTCCTACGACAACATCGAACGTAGTTATGAGGTAGCGCCGACTTATGATAGCAGGGCGGACAACATAAGTCCGTGTGAGTCCCCGTCGTACGTGTACGGTGGGGCGTACGGGGACGGCGCGTGGCAGGCGCCGCCGCCGCCCGCGCCCCCCTACAGCGCCCGCGCGCCGCCGCCGCCCGGCCAGCCCGGCCCGCCCGCCTACCAGCCCACCACCGACCACTACAACATGAACATAGCGGCCTGACTGCCCCGCGCCACTACTTAAGTGCCTTACTCCAGTGATGTTCTCTAGCTCGAACACGGAGCCTTTATACTTTAGTTATAAGTTCCGATTTATATTATAAGAAATTATCGAAAACGTATTTGCCATCGTGGTGTGTGTTTTTAAAAAGAAAGAGTGTAATGTGAATGTGATTTTATACGAATTACTCTACTAGTTTTGAAATTGTTTCAAACGAATTATTTTTAATTTGGGTACTTAGGCGAGGATATTTTAAGTCATTGTTATTATATTTTATCAAGATGTTAGCTTTAACGAAACTGTTAGTTTAAGTTTTTGCCAGAATAACTTAGTTAATTTATAATTAAGTTGTCGTATCATGAAAATTGTTATGATTCATATTGTTGGAAATATTGTTTGGTAAAGTTTAGCACTCTCAGTATGATGTTAACGATGCCCAGCACAAGCAATGCCTAGTGACTAACTGATATGTTGTTATAAGTTTGTAATGCACAATGTTTACATTCCGTATACATTTATAAACATTCCAGTGATCACATTCCTTGAGGACACTTAAAATCTCAATCATGTTATTATTAAAATGAATGACAAGTTGTGAGGACAAAAGTTTCTTAGATGCAATACCATCAGCTATGTGATATTATCACAGAATACTTAGTATATCTCATTGTCTTTGGCGACCGTTACAGAATAACTCCTCTTTAGAATATAAGCTCCTAGGTCACTATATTAAGTATGAGTCCAGTTATGATTGAAATAATGTCATGTGAATTAGGTAAAAGCTCTATGATGGTAATGAGAAAGTACTATTCATTACTGTAATAAAATTATACTGTTCTGAGAATTTATAAGTATTATACTTCCGTCCAATTTTGTAATAAACTAGAATCTCATGATCTAAAGATACGAACCTCGTATTCTTGGCCTTAATAGCATGTAATATAATTGGTGTAATTAGGACTACGTAGAATCCAGTCTTGATAATAACTATGGACCAATTTTGTACCTAGCACTTAATGTAGATTAAAACGAGCTTTATTAGGTTTAAGTGAAGTAAGTTATAGGTTATATTTGAGCCAGACTGTCTGGTAATTTTTATACCAAATATACACCTACTAAGCATATTGCATTTTCATTTTATATAACAATTTTAGTGGTTTAAATGCTATTTGAAGTCGCTTTTCCTATCAATCCTTTACGATATGCTGAGTTCGAGTCACGCAGAGATTGATTAATTAATAAACAATATGATTCATCATCATCAGCCGGAAGACGTCCACTGTTGAACAAAGGCCTCCTCCTTTGAAGGCTAATATCATTAATACTTGAAAATTCCCTGAATTGATCGACCGTTACATTGGTCGTGCTCACGAGATGACTTAAGTGAATAGGTGTCATGGCCTGAGCAACGGGTATTATTTAGCTCTATACTTAGCAATATTGATTTTATATCTACTCCATTTCATTTCATTGTAAATAACAAATCTTTGATATCGGAATAACTTTACAGATAATTGACAATTTAACTTGTCTTTTTTATAATAAGATAAAAAAGAAAGTAAAATAGTAGGTAACTATACTGTTTTCTCAATATTTTTCTTTTAATTGCCATGATTTATTTGACGTTAATAAGCGGGTACCAAATCACTGGTATGTGAATCCGACATGAATTATTACCTACTACAAAGTACCCACATGCGGAGGAAAATGTATACACATAATAATATTATTATCTTGGTAAACAAACAATCGATTTCGAGCATTGTAATTTTATTCTTAACATTAATCTTAAAACTGACACAAAAATATATCACAAGGTTGTACATCTAAATACTGGTCACAAATCTAGTCAAAAAATGTTTAGAATAAGTCACTTTTATTATTAGATTATATAAAATATGCCAATTATATACAGAAATATATTAGAAACATTAGTTGACTACATTACATATTTTAATCATAATTAATGAATCATGATACTGGATTTGTTAGTAATAAAATAACATTTAATACAAATGCACAGAATCGACTAATCCACTTCACAAAGAAAAACATGGCGTATACCTCAACTATACACAGAATACATAGTATATGTACGTACGGAGAGATTCTTTTAAAGAAATTCAACGTTACTTGTGCGGAACCGATATGACATAAATGCATAACGCTAACGTGTTTATCGTGATATAAATCATGTAAATTGACTAGTTTCTTTACAACAACTTTTAGTGTTCGTCTTCTACATGTAAAATATTCCTTTACGCTTCACCAGATTAATTGATGTTAATACGTATAAGTGAATGGAAATAAGCCTGGTTGGTTAATGAAGGAGTACGCGTGTTGTGTGTGCTGGCATCAGATGGGAGGCAGTGTGCGTCGCTCTGCGGCCGTGAGCGCGGGGTGCCACAGGTCTACGATCAGCACGAGGCGCGGGCCCGTGCCGTTGTGCCACACCTCGTGCTCGAAACTGTCGTCAAACAATAACGTTTTGCCGACTTGCCATTGCCTGAAAATATTAAGGTTATTAGTAAAATGTCAGACAGACAAAGAATAACAGGCCTGACGAGTCTTTAGCAACAGACGCGTAGGCCTCTCTAAGTTTTCCGGAATTTAAGTATGTAGATATATATTTCTGGTATCATAGTTACAGTTCTGGCGTCAAAAATAAATAGGTACGAACATAAATACTTCTTAGGTCTATGGTCAATATCTCATGTGTAATATGTAATCAAAGGGAAGTTTTACCTAGTTTCTTTATCCACTCTTAGGTAAGTGTCTTTGGTATTGCTGAGACCTAAATGCATGCGCAGCCGGCAGTTAGTGGGGCCGACGTGTGGTCTGACGTGGGTGCCGGCCTCCATAGCACTAAACTTCACCTGCCCACGACGACAGCCAGTCGCGGCGACTTCTGAACGTACTATAGAACACGTGACCGGTGCTCTCTTACATCGGTTCGGAATTTCTTGACCTCGAACAAATAGGTCAAGTTGCGACCATTCTCCCCTCTCCTTCAAACCTTCCTTTTCCTGCTCATATGACGCTTTCGCCGCTTCGCCCTCCTTTAACATTTCTTTCCATGACTTTTCTAGGGCTCGAGCCAATTTGACATACGGCGTCTTCTCTATATCCCACCACGGTTGACTTTTAAGTCGATCTACATTATAGAGCGACCGTTGGGCGGGCGATAAGAAATGTCCATGTGCTGCTCCTCGCTTGTGGACTTCGTGGGCCTCCGCGTGCCGTCCTAGCAAGAGGAGAGAGTCGCCCAGGTGGTAGTAGAACCGTGCCTCCGTGGCTGGCCCTACATCTCCTTCCAGAGCTTTCTGGAATGCAACAACAGCCTCTTCGTTACGGTTATGTTGAGTTTTTAGTACGAAGCCGTAGTGGGCCAAAGCGTAGCGATCATCCGGCCACTTCTGTAGAGTTTCTTCTATGACTAATTCAGCAAGATCAGCCCTAAAAATTAAAGATTTTTAATTAAAAATTCAGTTATTTACTTTCTTATATATTTCGTTTATAATATAATGCCGTCTCTATCTGACCAACCTGTTTGCCATGAGGAAGGAAACTGTTAAGTTGTTATAGAAGTCAGACACGTCAGGAAATCGACGAATGAGCAATCTGTAGACAGGTTCCGCACTCAAGTAATTACCTGTAATGAAACAGACGCTTGTAATAATTGCTACATGCAAACAAAGACATAGATAAAGTCGAATAATAAAAATTTCAAAATGTTCTAAAATAGAGTAACAGTCACCTCTAAATCGTATTCTTTCTAGTGTTTTATTGGCGACCTCAAGTAGCTTGGCGTCGGAGAGCCGCTCGTTCATCTTGAGCACGTCGAGGTAGGAGGTGATGGCGCGCGTCAGCAGGCGGTTGTCGCGCCGCGCCTCGGCCTCGGCGTCGAGCGCGCGGGCCAGCAGCCAGCGAGCCCGCGCGCTCCCTCGCAGCTGGTCAGCGGCCACGCGACGACTCGCCGCACTCCAGTCGCCCTCCGCACGTTAGTACACAACACACTCACACACGCAGCACACTCGAGCGTCACTAACTCACTTCCATCATTATCACAAAATAGTGAAATAGGTATTATTTACTCCGTGATAAAAACGGAGACGAGTGAGCAACCGCTCCTAAGGGTAGGGGAGGATTCGATGTCGTCGGGGGAGACGGGGGCGAGCCGCGCGGGGTGCGGGCGAGGCGCGCTGCCCGTCATGTCCGCCGACGACTCGGTAGGAAAATGGCACAACGAGCAAAGTATGATAGATGCGAATTTAGGATGCAAAAATTAAAAAAGTTAGTCGAGCCACTCCTGAAATAGTATTCGATGATTCATAAGAATTGCGTAAATTGAAATAACATTGCTTGGTATAAAAATAAAAGCTAAATATTGTTGGTGTATTCGTTATAATATTAAAGAATGGAATAAAAGCAAAGCGACAAGTTCTCGGGAAAATGTGTTTGTACTTTAGAACACCATGCTAGTTATAAAAACACATTAACGTGCATTCGTTTGTGTTAAAGTCAGACGAGTATTTCGATAGTAAAACATTACAATGATAGCTAGAATACACCAACAAAATATTTGGATTTATAGCTAAGTGCTAAGTGTCACAAATAAATTTGTCGTTTCCTGTATATTTAATAAGGCAATACTATATAATAATAATATATTTAATCAATACAATTTTTGACATGTGTGAATTTATCTCACCTGTCGTAGCTCTCGTTCGGCTTGGTCCAGCTCCTGGCGCCAATACTGGTCGCTGGGCTCTCCTGGCCAGTCGTCTTCTATACTGTTACCACCATCCTCTGAAAATGAAGAAATATATATTATATTTGTACTATTGTCGAAGGTTTATCAACATTTTTTTTTACTAAATGGTAAACGATTGAATATCCTCGGTCTGTGATGCATAATTGTGATCAGATATTTCTGGGTCAGGCTACTTTTGTAGAACATATTAATACTTAACATATCATACTTACATACACAATTCCATCGAATGACGTATCTATTCTAAGAACATAAACGCTTAATTATGTAATGAGCAAAGAAATTAAAATTATGTATTCATCCACTCACATTACTGTTAGTCATGCCAAGGTATGTTATTTGGTTAGAATGATGAAGCCAACAGCGAATCTACACGAGCAAGCGGTCACACGCATACAGTCGTGTTTACTGTGTTTTTGTCCAGGTCGTTCGGGTTCCGGCAGACGTCCGTATTTAGCTTCCAGCCGAGTCAAGAGCTCCGCGTCGTCTACATCAGATATTTCTTCCTCATCATCTTCTTCTTCCTCTAATTCTTCTTCAAGTTGTTCTTCGTCGATTATTTCCACGTCATCAGGTACATCTTCGTCTGCTTCAGGTTCAGGTGTAACTGCTTTCTGCACGGCCACACTTTGCTTGGGAGCTTGGACCTCCTCAACAACTTCTTCCTCCACCTCATCTTCATCTTCCTCTTCATCGCTGTACAATTCTTTATCTTCTGTTTCTTCTTCTTTTGCAGATTTCTCCGAAGTTAAATTCTGTGGGTAATTTTCTTTGATTATGATATTTTAGAACCACTATTTGTTTATAAATAACAGTTACAGTTCTTACCTTAGTGTCAATTATTTCTTCATCATCGATTTCTTCTTCTTCCTCTTCGAGTTCTTCTTTAGGAGGTGGAGAAGATTTAACAACAGAGGAAACTTTCTCAATTATTTTTTCTTCTACTATTGGTTGTACAATTTCTTCTACTATTTGTTTTGGAGTTGCTAAAGAACGTAAAATAATATAATTATTATAAGAGGACTTTCGGTTATAAGTGTAATGTACTGATATTGTAACAATTCCTACCAGCTGTTGCTCTTTCTTCAGGAATAAGAGTCATACGGCGGTCAGTCACGGGGGTCTCCTCCCTACTAGAATGGTCGTCACTTGCTGGTGTATCATCTGTCATGAGAATTACATTTCAAGATCTGATTGTAAGCATCTCCATCGTTTCGAAAATAAATGAAAGGGACTATGTATACGTCATTATAAAATATGTTCCATTATAAGATTAAACTTGGATAGAAAAATAACGAAAACAAAATGTTAAACTGAATTCCAATCAATCTATTTCCTAATTGCTGTTAATTTGTTACTCGCTTCAAATATAACTATTGGTAAACTTTTTGGAGTGAAGCCAAGTAATAAGGATTGAATGTTAATAGGGCTCTTAACATTTTTAAAATCGTGGTTTAGTTTCTTTTAATAGTAACCGTAATAAGTGTGTTGCTACCCAAATGTTTAACTAGAAAACAACGCGTTCTAAATCCTACGTTATCATTAGTCAAAGGAATTATCTAGAAATGTGAGCATAAACTGCTTCATTGATTCAGATTGCAACCGGGCCCGAGGTAATAATAATAAATTATTAAGTTAATACTAAAACAATACTGTTTTGTAATTAAGATGCAGGCTTACGGCCTTTTAGTTATACTGCGGTGGTATTGTAGAGTTATTAATACAGTTAGCTATTAGTTCTAGTTGTACGCACCGCGCGGGGCAATGGCGCGGCGCACGACTGCGTGAGTGGCCACGAGCAGCGCGCCACCCACCGCCAGCTTCAGCCACACTGCAACACACGCGGCACACGCGTTACATACGGACTTCTCCAACGAATCAGCTTCACACACAGCTTTGAGTGAAACCTTCCGCTTCTATTAACTTGGTCTCTTGCTGTTAATTCTAAGGCTCCATATCTGATACACCTCTATAGCTGCTATATCTTAAGTACAATGAGTATCCAGGCAAACATTACGCGTGTGTTGCATTAATAAGTGCATTTTACTGAACAAAATACTTATGGATTTAATATTTTTTAACGTATTAACATTGCCTCTCTACCTAAAGGTGGATTCAAGAACAATGATGTAAATTTCTTCAAATATGGAGAAGTTTGAGAAGAGAGGGCAAAAATCGTGGTTAACTTCTCAACACAAATATTTTTAAGTCCGGATTAGTAAAAATATTCGCGACTTATATGAAAAACAGTATACGATCAACTCCTAATCCTCCAAATTCTGACTTGTTAAATCTTTCTGACATCATGACGTAAAAACAGCGTAAAAGTAATATTTTAAGTAGTAGAAACTAAGAGTAGTGGATAACATTTCAATGTTTATTTTATGTGTGGATTCAAACAAGGCTTCCTAAGCTTAAAATTACAAATGGACTTAAAATCGTGAACAAATTATTAAATTAAATTATTTCAAAAAAGCCCTACAAGTTTTATGGTCAAAGATTGGTATAATTTATAAGACCAACATTTCTTTTTATATAGGAAAAATCATTCGTCGGTTTTAAACTTCAATTTCTTTTACGAAAAAAAATCAAAAAATTATATTTTTCGCGTTTTGGCTATAAAACTATTTTAAAATTGCTCAAAAGTAAAAGCATATATTTAACAAATGTAGAGTATCACATTTAATATTGACTTACATAAAAAGCAATACGATAAAGAAACAACAAGTATACAGCGAAGAAATTTTTAAACTAAAAAGAAAATGAAAGTCTACGAGGGTCAAACTGAAAGTTCTTAGAACTGGCCACTTATAAACAATATAATAAAAAAATAATTCTAAAATTTGAAAATAGAACTCTTTGCCAATATTACTGAGTATATATTTCATTAATTTGTCATTTGTTTTACGATTTGGCGGCAAATTGAAAATTGTCTGTGTCACGTCAACATGAATTTAACACGAGAAAATTTTCGTGCAATGATTTTTTATGACTTTCGATGTCATTTAAGTCAACAAGAAAGTTATGATAGACTACGATTGGCCTTTCACGATGAAGCCCCATCTCGTGCGACAGTTTACAACTGGTTTAATGAGTTTAAACGTGGTCGCACTAATCTCACTGATGATTTACGTGAAGGACGGCCTTCTACGGCGACGACTGAAGATAACATCTGTGTTGTGCGGCGTATGATAGAGACTGACAAAAGAGTGACCTATCAGCAGATTCGGACAAGCTTAGGCATCGGTATGAGTCAAGTGCACAAAATCCTCCACGAACATTTAGCAGTCAGGAAGCTTTGCGCCCGGTGGATACCTCATAATTTGACTGAGGCTCAAAAACTCCATCGTGTGGATTGGTGCCGTAAAATGATTGAAAGATTTAACGGAGGTGACTCAAATGCTGTGTTCGACATACTAACAGGTGACGAAAGCTGGATTTACTGTTATGATCCTGAAACCAAAAGACAATCTGCTCAGTGGGTGTTTCCTTTCGAGAGGTTGCCAACTAAAGTGAAGAGAGATCGAAGTGCGGGAAAAAAAATGGTGGCCTCGTTCTTTGGAAGGATAGGTCATTTCGCAACAATTGTGTTAGAGGATCAAAAAACAGTTTCTGCAGAATGGTACACTACCAATTGTTTGCCACTTGTCTTGGAAAAAGTTCGAGAGAAACGACCTCGCAGTAGGATCCTCCTTCACCACGACAACGCCTCGTCGCACACCGCTAAGCGAACGATCGACTATTTGGCGACATCAAACGTTGAATTACTGGGTCACCAGCCGTATAGCCCCGACCTCGCCCCTTGTGATTTTTATTTATTTCCAAAAATTAAAGAAAAACTTAAAGGAAAGCGGTTTATGAATGCTGAAGAAGCGGTGGCTGCGTATCGCGATGCCATTGAAGAGAACCCTAAAGACGAGTGGGCAAAGTGCTTTTCCCAGTGGTTCCATCGGATGCAGCGGTGTATTGACGTGAATGGACAATATTTTGAAAAGATATAATAAAACTAATAACTGGCTAATGTAATCAGTTTTTGATTTTCTAAGAACTTTCAGTTTGACCCTCGTACGACACAGGATAAGCACCGGGTCATTATAATATAAACCTTAAACTTAGCACAACTAAAGCAAATAGGGCGAAATAAAAGAAATTAATTTTAACAACATTTATTTTTACATAGTTTTTTATTGAAACAAATCCTTTTTAGAATGTTATAATGAAAGTGGCTTTCTATTAGATGTAAAAATGTACTGTTTAAAATTAGAATTACTATTCGATAGCTAAATAGTGAAACAAGGTAAATCTGGAGCACTAAAAAGCTAAAATAAGGCAAATGATTTCAGGTTACAAGTTAATGTGAAAGCATGCAAACAACTAAGAACTAAGAATTAATTGAGGGTAATTAGAAGGCATGCATACGATTTAATAACATTAATAAAATCACTTACTGTGAGAAGCTTGTTCCTGCTCTCGTCTTAATTCTTCTTGCTGTTTCTCGTATTCTTCTTCATCGGCGAGAGTATCTGCAGGTTTGGTAGTTGTAGGTTCTTCTTCTACCTGATAAATATTTACAGAATCATTATAATTTTCTTGTTTACGATTTCTTTTAGAAAGATTATAATGAGTAAGGAAAGTATATTACAAGTCACACTATGAAGTTATATAGGTAAAGAAAATTGTACATGAAAACCATAATATATTTTGAGATAAATACTTGTGTGAAACTTGTAAAAAAGCTTCTAGTAAAAATGTTTTTTTAAACCGCTCAAACGGCGTAGGCTAGATCTAGCCAGCTTCGGGAGAAAATAAAATTACCTCATCTAAAGGTTTCCCTTGAGGTGCGACGATTTGTTCGACGACAGGAAGATCCTCGTCAATGTCGTCCGGCTCTAGAAACTCTTCGTCTTCAGCAACTTCGTCGGCATCATCTTCGTCTTCAGGTAATAGTTCTCGTGAAATCTCTACATAAATAAAAATAAAGGTTTATGTAAACATTGTTACATTTAACATGAAAATAAACTCTCAATCATGAAAATCAAGTGAGAAGTAACATTTATTTTTTTATTATGCTTGAAACACTAATACTTTCTATGAGAAACTAACACTATCAATGCCTGCACTACTATTTGATACATAAAAATTGTCATATAGAAAAATTTACATTTTATACAAGATTTTGTAGAAGATTTATTTTTCACTAGCTTTTGCCCGCGGCTTTGCTAGCGCTAAGTACCTTTTTACATGCCAATTTTCATCAAAATCCGTTCAGCGGTTTAGTCGTCAAGGCGTAACAGACAGAGTTACTTTCAAATTTATAATATTAGTAGTATTGATTAAAAAGCAATTTTCCCAATTAAAGAAAATACTTATTTAATTACATACATACATAAAGTCACGTCTGTTTCCCTGAGGGGTAGACAGAGACCACGGATTTCCATTTGCTACAATCCTGGCATACTTCTTTTGGTTCATTCACACGCATCACATTATTTACTTACCTTTACTAAATAATAATTATATCTTATTAAAATTTAGTCAGTGATTTAAATTACACCTCGTATAGTTGATGATTATTTCTACAAACCTTCACTATTTTCGTCATCCTCGGCTGCCGTGGTAGGCTCTTCTAATAAAGCGTCTTCATCAGAAACCTCTTTCTCGAGCGTTTCTACTTCTACTGCTAAATCTTCTTCTGGTTCTTCATCATGTTCTTCTTCGTCCTGTAATGTTACGTTATTTAGCAATTTGGTTTTGAACCAGCAAAAACGGTCCGTACATCGAAGTAGTTCTTATAACTTAGACAAAGAAGGATATTATTATTCTCCGCACGAGTAAAAAAGCTGATTTCAAAATCCGTTTAATGCGAGTTTTTAACTTTTATGCGACCATCGCACGAGGCAAAATTTGTGGTTTAGTTATTTTTACGAGTTATCAGCTCTGCATGTTTCTTGCTTCAATTCGAAGTTCCTAGCGCGGGCCAACATTAAGAGAAATATTAACTTAATTATAAACAAACGATATTATTATCAAAAATTAAAGACGCCGTTGCTTTGCGCAATATTATGATCCGTTACAAATCTAAAATATCAGTAAAAGCCATACAGTGTTTTGCGATACAATTTCAATATTGTAAGTGGCTATACAATACATGGTTAGGTAATTACAACATTATGCACGGCAACATTCGTGCTTTGATGAAGAATTTTGAAAATTAAAGCTTAAGATGTTAGTGCCAATCAAATCACAAGTTTCATATTTTATTAATTTTTGTCAAGCGTCACACTTTGCACCTCGTCTGCACGCATTTCACGATCATCCTTCTGTTCATTTTCGTCGCTATCGTCTTCGTCATTGGCGTCATCACCGTCTTTGTCATCATCATCTTCTACACTGCGATCATTCGGCTCATCGTCACGCTCATTGGTATTGTCATTTTCTTCTACAGAATCCGGTTCATCTACATTCTGTAGGTCGTCATCATCTCCGTCATCACCATCTTCATCGTCTTTATCTTCATTCTTTTCATCATATTTCTGATAATCATGTTCCACACTGTCATCCTCCTGTAGACAGTTTTGATTAATACAAGAAATAATGGGCTAAAATGATAACAAGCAATAACTGAAACAATTAATCACACCTCATTAGAATCTTCTAGGTTTTGTTCTTCACTGTGTTCATCATTATCCTGTTCATCATCGTTGTCATCATCTTCTTGCTCACTATCATTTTCGTCGTCATCCTCGTCATGATCAGTTTCGTCTTCTTCATCATCATCTTCATCATCGTCGTGATCATCAGCTTCTTCGTGTTCATCATCTTCATCATCATGATCAACTTCTGGGCTATGATCTTGATCACCATCAAGATCCTAGGTTACATAGGGTTCATGAAAATTGCCTTTAAATATTAAACCTTATTGAATAACATTCCAAAAAACGGATGGTAAATTATGAAGTAGACTATTGAATATTTTTCACCCTTAAAAGTACCTAATTACAAAATTTAATTTTTCATGTACTTTGTCATAATATTAATTATACAAATTTAATAAATATATTTGGTATAGGTAACTTAAATGATATAAATCACATTTTCAATCATAAACTGAAGAATATTATGACACACATAATGTTATAGTAATCATCTGATATAAGAAGGGAACCAGTAAAGAGATTCACATCATTTTAACAGTTTAGGCCACAACCCCAGCCTACTGAAATATGAAATTAAACCATAATTTTATAACAATAAGGTTTAAAATAGTTGATTGTTGCTGGAGTCCATGAGTTCTAGTTGGGATTTAATGGTCTAGGTACAGTTTCAGTCTAGTCTCTTGTCCTAATTACATTAGATATGACAATAAATATAGTGAATCAAGACTAAAACTTGGTTTCATGATTTTTTTTATAGAATTATGATTGAATTATAACTAAGTTTCATTGTTACAAAGTTAAATACTCACATGGTGCTTCAGTTCCAAGGTATGTTCATCGTGGTGATCATCATCAGGTGCATCTTCTAACCAACCTTCTAGGATTCCAGAGTACTGGGTTTCCACTGAATTTGCTTCCACTGTAAGTATGAGTATACTAGCTTACTAAGATGTTTTCACATGAAAGTTACATAGAGCTGTACTAAAATAACTATAGAGATTTAGTTTCTATAATTGAGTAGTTAATTATTTATAATTGAACAAAAGGTAGCTAAATTTAGAGATCATATTTAACAAATGACATATTATCATGTTATACAGTTTACTTACATTCCGTTAAGCCTCTGTTTTCCAATATGATCAGTCCTATAAGAGTTATGAGTACACCAAGTAATGAGAAAAATATAATCTTGGCACACCAATGTCCACCAGTCCCATGTTCGTGGTAAGAGTGCATGAACACATCGCCTTCCCCGAGCGCTGCCGCCGTACCACGAGGTTCTTCTACGCCTAAATCATCTGTAATAAAGTTAAATTGGAAATTAGAAGCTCATTTGTATGCATATCACATTCAATTTCTTTACTCATGTTTCTTACCTTTCTTCCTTTTCTTATCTTTACGTTTTCTTGGCTGCACGTCGCCTGACATGGTTCACAAAGACTGGCGCTCCCGAGGCGACAGAGATCCACTCTATTGTTTCATAACCCTGAGTAAACAATGATCATACAATGAACTTGCATATAATATCTGACACGCTTTAAACAATTATCCAAATGCGCAATTTTCATTTATAAAGAAAATGTTTGGCGCACGTAAAATTTTAAAATAACCTACATAGAAAAGTATGTACCACCGCAGCTTTCTTCAATTTATTTTAGAATTTTAACCTAAAAATAACCGGCTAGACAGCTGAGGAGGGAGACAGGGATAGATAAGAATAACAGTTCAGAAGTTTTGTTTTTACTTGATATGGGAATTCATGAGCTCCTCTCAGTTTTTTGCAATAAAACTTTGTTATATTTTAAGATTTATCAATTACTATTAGTGTTATGATATCCTAACTATATTTTCGATAGTAGAAATACGTAGTTATGGTTGATAAATTCGCTTTTGCTTCCCATCACTTTAATTTAGACAGCTGATGTTTAAGAACGAATAGTTTATTGTCATCTATGTGCGACGTTTCAGGTTCTGGAAATGTACTTTACGATTTTTACATAAAAAAATATCACTGTCCTCTTCCTACACACATCGACCGCGTTCATTGTCTCCTTTCTATCACATAGTTTGAAGTATAAGGGCTCTTCTTTATGTCAAGTGTAACAACAAAAAGTACAGCGTACTTCTTGAGCAGTTCCAGAACAATAAATATCAGTCTTTCTATTTTCTAGGTTCTTGAATCTACATCTTGGTGGTCAGAGACGAGTAAGTGCCTTAGTGAGAGGGCAAGAGTCATAATGAGTGATGTTATAGTTCTATATGAAGGCTATTCGGAGATGACTGGTAAAGATAGGATGTCCGCGAATTGTAGTTGTACACTCATAAAAGGGGTCAATAATATTATTGTAGATACAATGACTTCTTGGGATGGCCAGAAAATAATTTCTGGTACAAATCAAGTAAATCAAATATTTTTGCAATGTGTGAAATATTATTTATTATTGTTTTAACTCTCTTTACAGCGTTAAAAAAATATGATGTTAGACCAGAAAACATTAATTATGTTATTTCGACACATGGGCATTCAGATCATATAGGAAATAATAATCTTTTCTTGAAGGCAAAGCACATAGTTGGCTTCAGTGTATCTTTTGAAGATAAATATTATATGCATCCCTTTGACAAAGGTAGGCTATGTGTGTTCTGTGTGTGGGTGTATTAAAAAAAGTTATCATAGCAAAATAATTCTACTACCTACTTAAAAAACAAGCAAGATTCCATGAAATAATAATCATTTCATTATAACTTTTTAAATGTTGCCGGGTGTGGTTTAATATCAACCCTTCTGCCCATTTTGATATGTTTTTTTTATATTAATATTTCAGGTGAGGAATACAAAATCGATGATAATGTGAAAGTAATCCCTACACCAGGGCACACACTTTCTGATGTTTCTGTGATTGTTAAATCATCAAAAGATGTAACTATAGCTGTTGCTGGTTAGTATATTTATGTTATTTTACTTGCTCAATAAAATTAAAACTTGGTTGCTATCTACAGGATTCAATATGGCTAAATAAGTGACAAAAAAAAATATTATTTCTAGGAGACCTTTTTGAAAAATTTGAAGATATAAAAAGCCCAAACATATGGCTAGAGGCTGGGAGTGAGGATCCAGTACAGCAAATGAAGAACAGATCCAAAGTTGCAGATATGGCAGATTGGATTGTGCCTGGTCATGGTCCAATGTTTGAAATCACTGAAAATATAAGGCAATCGCTTAAAAAACATTAAGGGGCAGAAAACATTGTATGAAAATATAAAAATAATGTACATTTTTAAACTTTGCTATGTGAATAAATATCAAACTAATCTGAAAATAATTATATCTATTTATTTAACCACTTTACCTGTTGATCAATAACTTCTGTGTAATCTGTGGGTGTGGGCACACCCTGATAACTACAGAAGCCCTTCATAAAGTGAGGGTTGAGAGGTGAGACATTATGGCACTATACCTTAAGTACCTACCAACCGGGTCAATGATGATTCAAGAGTTATCTGTGTAGCATTGTTCGCGGGAACACGCGTTGTTGCCTCTTGCTCCAAAAATGCAGAATGCAGTGTGGGCAGGGCATAGCAGCTTCCAGATGTTGCAGAATTTATTGAGCTCTCCCTTCCAATAGTAGGTATCTTCGGTAAGCTTACTCTCCAATTTAATTCCGACCAAATTGGATTGAAATTGAAGTTTCGGACTCTTGAAATTAATATTGGCGCCAAAATATTTCAATATTATGGGCAATTTTTGTATTATGTGTAATTTTTTTCAGTATAACTAAGTCATGTTTTCGTTATATGATTATTAATTTTGCATTAGAATTGAAATTTAATTGGAGAGTAGGCCACCAGGTTGGACCCGAGAGCTTATGTCAGAATTTTCTCGACGCAATGACGAGGTGTTGGATAGACGAGATGCGACCAGCATAATTTTGCTCACAAGCTAGGCTTACCCGATGGACTGCAGCCGGCCTAAAGGTCACAGCACACATATCAACTCGAAAAGGGATAGTCACCTTATCGTCTTTCACCTCGCCGTCAGCCTAACGTAAGTACGTAACCAAAACGGATCAGCTGCTCCGATATGTCAACTCAGCCACGGCTAGGCGACGCAGCGCTTACGGCTCCTCGACCGCGAGCTTGTCCCATAGCGAGGCGACTACGTTACGACTCCGATTAGTGTGCGTCACAGTAGCGAGTTTCATACAAGTACTTACTGCACGGCTCAAGTTGACGATCCCTTTCGGGGTTGATATGTGTGCCCTTTAATAATATGTTGCCTAATTAGTACACGTTGGAAATTTAACACAATTAATTAAGAGCATTATTTCATATATTACTTACCTAAAATTTAAGTTGCATGTGGGAATATTAAATGAAAATCAAGAATTTTAAAGTCTGATTTTAATACACATAAAGAATTCAATATGCTAAGTTTTTTAAACCAAGCAGATTTAAATTTTCACAAAACAACTAATGAAGAAATATTAACATCAAGTATAAACTTTTGAAAAGTACCTATTAAATTCTTCAATACATTATCGTGACAATATGAGATCAAATTATTTTAATTAGTTATGTCTATTTTAATTTCATGTAATCAGGATATTAATGCGCTATTTAGGAAAATATATAGGTAGGTATTGAAATATGCAAAGAAAATGTATAATTATGATGAAAACTTAAGTTGTACCTCTTCATTCTAAATAAGAATTATTATTATAAATAATAGGTTAGGTTTTAGAAACCTTTCTACTAGTAATAATTTCACTTCGTCAATAAAATCATAGACGCGTACAAAAAACAATAAGTCAAACAAAAACAAGTAATTTAATAGTCTAATAACCCTTAACCAGCAACTTAAACAAGACTACAGTTTTTTTACTCGAGCCCGTCTGTAATACTCAAAAATAGGTACATTAAAGTAGACTAGATAGTGAAGGTGAGCATATAAAAGTGAAATTTTATATCGTAGAGGAGAAACTGAAGCGACTACCATGATCTCCAAATATAGGTGATTTTTTGATAAGGAACAATAACCTAGTGTTATAAAAATCTGTGTTGATAAGATCGCAGTTGTTGATTTATTTATATGTCTAGGACGGGATCGCGCTGTGGCATCCTTAAAACAGGCACATGTTGAACAGCTACAGTGATAAGTAGGTATATTACAGTCGTGCTAGCTGTTTCTATAGTTTTATACAACTTTTTACAGGCGAATTCGTTATAGGTAACTGAAATAAGACTGACTTTAAATTGCCTGAGACTTACATATAGCTTTATCACTTTTATCTTTGATTTGAAGAGACAATCTATGGACTTTTCAGCAAAGCTAAATAATACGTAGAATATTGCGTGTAAAACACGATTTGAAACAATTAACACGATGTACGAAATTCACCGTCTTATCACCTTACGAAGTAGGTACGTACTATTTATTTAATAGGGGTTACCATATTTTACCGTCTTTCAAGACATGTAGGAGAAGCTCACAACACCTCTCTTGCAACAAAAAATCTTTAAATATAGCTTTAATTAACATTTCCGCTTATAGAGACAATACAGAAATAAAAAAAACTTGCTACAATCGCGGAAATGAAATATTGCATTATCTATTTCGGGAGTGCTTTGTATACGACTCCCGAACATACTACGTCCTTAAAATTATTTGCATTGCAGCTATGGATTCGTAATTACTGTCATTATGATCAGATCTTACATTCTCGTGTCATATCACATTAAAAATATATATTAATTTAAAATTCAGATAAGAAATTTGCATTAACATTATGGTTTAAGCACACACTGGCAATAACAACATTAAAAACAAGCGTTTTAACTGTTTTACACTTTAAATAATTCTTAAGGCTTCGTGAGAAATATACATTAGACAGAAAGCCTATTTATTTGATTAAAGTTTGTAATAAACAGTTAAAACGGTATGCTTTGCACAGACGACGTTATTACACATATAATATTTATACAAAACTGGCACATTTTTTAAATATTTTGTTATATCAAATGATGTCATATAGGTACAAATATTATTCAGATGTTACTTCCAGTAATACCTTCTACAGAAATCCTTGTGTCCACCAGTCCTGGCCATAATTGCTGCGTGCAATAATTAAAAAGGAATTTCCTATTAATCATAAACTTTTCTATATATGCTATTAGAGCAAATTTTATATCACAGCCGTGGATCACTAACGCTACAAAGCTCAAACATGCCCATATCCATTCCGAACGTTAATCGATAGCTGCAACCAAAAAAAGGAAATATATGAAATATTAAACAAATATGTAAGAGTATATAAAATATATGTAAAATAAATAAAAGTACATAGTATGTATTGTATATATAACTCAAAATCGAAGTTTAACAAAATCAATGTTGATAACAGCATGTTTTATAAAATAACATTTTTACATTATGTTCGTATAAAATAACATTTCGTGTAGTCGTTATATAATTAAACATGCCAGTAAACATATGAAGCTACGTATATCGTAGAAGCCGCGAACAAAACTTTAGCCGACACTCATAGGGCGAAGAGTTCAAAATATGAAGTTTACCTGCGGGTCAATACTGGTAGGAACTGGGTGCTGCTCATCGATGCACAAGTCGGAATCAGAGTCGGTTCTGCGCAAGCTATTGTCCTGCAGGCAAGGAGAAACCTACTTAATATTACATTTAGATTTCTAGACTTTACGAAATGTAAGTATTAAAATATGCATGTATTATCCGCGGAGATTATATTTAAGTGGTATCGTCTGGGTAAATGAGCCGAGAAGGCTTGTACGTGTAGTGTTGCCAGTTTCCAAACATGCCTTGGGAGTACTTACTATGAAGAATCTAACCCTACTTGGAATATTTTACATAAAATATCGATCTTAATTAATGAGTCGATTGGTTAAATGATTAGACTGATCCAGTTGTTGCGGTTTCAATCCCGGTACGGGACAAAGGTTAATGTGACCCAGAAGTATTAACCTCACGTCTGGTAGTTAGTGCATCATTATTATTTTATGTCTTTAACAAAATTCACGATCCAGAACCAATTTAAATTTATAGATAAGAAAAAAAGATTAGAAAAAAATAAAATAAAATGGTCCGTTACATACAATTTCACTTACCCCCTGCGTGTACTGATGAGTGGTAGTGAGTACTCTCGCTAAGGGCCTAAGGAAGCCGGGTAGAGTCTCGGTGAGTGGCGGACGCGCATGCGTCAGCAGCGGCTTCAGCAGTTTGGAGTCGACAGCGCCCCAGAGGCGCGCGAGACGAGCCTTCTGCCCGCTGACACCGTCACCGCGGTCATGTTGCGCGTCCTGATACCGACAGAAGCAAGTCATTAATCATTTGAGTCATATTGAACGTTCATTTATAATAAATATCAGAATAATATAATATAATATATGATTTGCTAGAAAGTTAACACAAATTAGAAAATAGATAAAATGTTATTAAATAAAAATATAAGAAATATAGATAGTTAACAGATTATAAACTTGACTGATTAAGATAGTTGTGTTCAATTATATTTCTTTAATGGACAGCTTTTAATATATCTAAAATAATATTATGTACTGTTAACCTACAGCAAATATTTTTAAATATTTAGTGTTAATACACTCATTAAAATAAAAATATATTGTTAGTTAAAAAAATCACTCAAAATATAATTATAATTACGTAATAGTTAATATTTAAGCGTCACTCGTGTGTTTAGAGTAAATAGATCTATGAAAATTATAATATAGTAAATTAAATAAAAGTATTAAAACTCAAATAAAATAAATAATTTTGTAGACAACGATAAATTAGTTAGTTTCGTCTCCAACTATTTTTTTAAATCCTATAATAATAATCACAATCAGACTTGGACAAATGAGAAATACTAATCTGGCTACAATATCCCAATTTAATTAAATACTAAATGATCTCTCTGCTGCTGAGTTTTGAGACAGTTGAATAATAAGAATCGATTAGGAATTGAGCGTCAAAAATATGAGAAAAGTTTCCCATTCATTCAAGTTATTTTAAAATAATTATTGTATTAAAAATATTTACATCAACCAGAAACATGCATGGATGTTGTTATCTGCACAATGCTTTCATGCATGTGAGTGGTAAATAAATATTACTTCTATATGTACTTAAATAATATTATAGTTAAAATAATTTACATACTTCGATACCGTTTAGTTCCCAAGGCATAATCACTTCCTTCGCTCCATTAGCCCACTTAACTACCATGCGGCCTCTCTAGATATTAAAAGAAAACCAAACAAAGCCATAAAGTAAAAGTAATATTTCATGCACACAACACTACATTTACTTTTTCATATGCATTTTATTTTTACTTGTCACATTAGTGCAATATTTTAAAAGAATAAAGTTATGATATAAGTGTAGTTAAAAAGTTAATTGAAAATCAAATTCGATAAATAAGCATATTTTCCATTCACTGTGAACTCTATACGATACTCAATAACTTCAAACCCCCGTATATATTGGTTTTATAGAATAATTAAGAATGTGATTTTATTATTAATAATTATTTATAATATATTAGTAATAAATATGTGGCATGAAAACATTGTGTGGTGATTAAACCCAGCCAATTGGTTAGTATAAGATTGTAATGTAAGACTCGTGCAGTATTTGTAATGCGTGCATTTATTTTTATTAGTCTTACTGCTGCCCTGTCGCAACTGGCCGGTTGCGTTGAGTCCATGTTACGTAGGCCGAAACCTATGTCAGCGGGCTGAACAACAAAACAGTAACGTGTTAATGAAACGCAAGGCCAGAACAATAGAGCCTTTGCTGAAGGGGAAACTCGTGGTGTCAGGGAGGAAGTTCCATGAGATTACATATCTTAGTACAGGGCTTGTCTAAAAGCAATTATATATAGAATCTGGGTTCTAAATAGCATAAACAGTGTTTTTGCTATGTAATTTCATAGTCGACCTCCCATTTTGTGACCTAGACACATATATAAATAAACATCAATAGTTCATGTAACATTTATCGAATGACATGTAAGTCCTTCAACTATAGATCTTCAAAAAGTTGCTTTTACAAATGAGTCGAGCTAATTGACGGCGTACACTGTTTAAAAGGCACGGTGTTAGCGGGCATAGCAATTTTTTTGGAAGATTTACGTATAAGACCATAGTTTCTCTACCTGTAGTCGCGAAATCATGCAATATAAGCATGAAATTTTATTAATTTTAATGGGAATCTTATGTCCGCGACACTTGAGATTGAGAAGCCATGTATGAGATGATAGAAAGCGCGATGTATGAACATCCAAAGCTCCAGTAATGTGCAAACGTAGCGCTATGTATACGTACCGGTCCAGCAACGTCCGTGGCCTGGTACAGCTGCCACAATAATGTCTGATTAATCACATGCTTGCCGTACCACACGCTTCTAACGTGCCTTATGTACAAACCAATAGTTATGTGCGCGCCCACGACTGCCTACTGTGCAGGTTTCATGTTCTCCTTGTATGTATGACCTCTCTTATACAAAATATTACTGATTGTCAAGACAAAGGAAATATTAGCTTGTGCATTTCAATGTTGTCAATATCGTTTTGCGGAGATGTGATATGCATGGCTGTTTATGACTCTACTTTTTGGTCCATAATTTCTAAGTAATATTTTGTATAAAGGTAATGATTACGAAAAAATTCTTCATAAAATCATGACGACAAGATACAATCGGGACATATTAATGTTTGCAGGTAAAATAATGTTTATTTTATAGAATCAACGCGTACTTACGTAAATAACATTTCAAAATTATTTGATAAGTTAAAAGGAATAGCAAAAAACATTGAAGATTAGAACAGTGAAAAAAAAGGCACACTGAAAGCAGCTGTGAAAATAAGGAGAAATACGAAGGAGGGCAACATATAACTTTCATTGTTAATAAGCTAGTAGACGCAGTAGTAGACGTAGGTACTCATTTCAACTAAAAATCTTGTCTTTGTACTGTTTATTCCCTTTGCTTGCTGCATAATGTTTAAGAAGAAATAATTTAAAATTTCGTTTAACAAATACAAATGAAAGCATATCTGTTCGCCAATCGAGTGTAAGTGAATGATTGTATCTACTTCTAGTAGAAAAGTGTAAAATTTAGCGCTACATTACTAAGTGTTTGAATTTATATTTCTTATGCAACCCAAAGTGAAATTTACAGTAGTTTATACAGAGTGATAAAAAACGTACACTTCTGACATCTCGGTAGGGCAGGGCGTCGCTCTCATCGTTTCCTCCTTCTCTGTAAACACATACCAATCGTTTAGTTTAACTGAAATTTACGATAATAATATGGCAACACTAACTTTTGATCTCACGTTTTTGTCACGAAGCTGTTAAAAAAGCTTGTTTGATCAAAGGGTAATGTTTAATATTAAAGTGTATAAAAGCTAATCTGTTGCTAACAACCTGTTCTATTGATTCTTAATAATTTTATCGACTTAACTGTACAAAAAACGGATATAGGGTACCTTGAAAAAAGTCTTCTCCCGAAGGTAAGAACTATTGGTAGCATGCGATGGTCACAATTGCTTTAGCCTGCTCAATATCGCCACTTGTCATAAATACTGATTTAAATATAACGCGCGTGAAACGAAATATTAAATAAATACAATGACGACATTTCATCACTATTCAACCTGCACCCAGTTTTTTCTCTACAACAGCTACAAAGTTACATACCCAGTAGGTATACGAAGATAGGCGAGCGCATGCGTGGCGGCGCCCCCCTGCAGTACGACGGTCGCGATCACTATCATAGAGGTCGTCGTCAACATGGCCTGTCGCGCCTCCGACACTGTGTTACGGATGGCCAGCGCGAACGACATTGCTCCTCGCAAACCTAAGAAACAAGTAGGTATATAATTTGTATAGGTGGTAATGAAACCAAAATAAAGGTAAATTATATTCTTTAAACGTCGTAAAATATCGTTTCAATAATAAAAAATTGCAATTGCATTTTATGTTTCTTGATGGGGACAACCCCACTTCTGATGTAAATTACTCAAACTCATGCAAGCTAGATTAGGAAGAACGACCAGAAAACCTATGAGGTGACGAATAACGATGTGTCCCAAGGAAAACAAGATTTGAATGTCTTCCTTCATAATTCTCAATATAATTTTTACATCATATGTAATATTTATTTTTAATCTGCACTGTCACATGTATATTAAAACCAGTATTTACCTGAGAAGAACAGCATGTGCTGGAAGTTCATTGGTATCGGCGGCTTGCGTCCTAGATTGAGGAGGAACGACAGCGGGTAGATATTGACTGCGCGCCCCAGAGTTGATGTTACCTGTAGGTACTTGGCTAAGGAATATTACATTTGTATACAACTAAAATAGTATAGTACATAGATACTTTTCACGTTTATAAACTTTCCATTGGTTTGTGAAAACGTGTGTACATTTCACTTTACGAAAGTAAATAGTTACAATGTATAACGAATTGACAAACCAACTCAACTTCAGGCAACCTTTTTTTTTAGAATTTTTTATAGCGCTTCTTCTGTTTACGTTATGTGTGTGATAGTGTTTTAAACGTGTTTACAAAAAAAGTATAGATATTAAATTGTTTCCATATCAACATATAAGAAGAGACTGATGATGTAACTCCATAGAAGTTAAGATCATTTGAAAAGGATACAAAGCCAGCGATAATAAACCATGGGTCGAAGTGGTGCTTAGGGAATGTGAACATAGAGACGCCGATGTAGGTGAAGATAAAGTTCTCAGCCAGGAAGTTGAGCAGCTCGAACAGCTGCTTGGTGCGGTTGCGCGAGTCGGACGACAGGTTGTTGTACGTGTAGTGAGCCTGGCATATGCCGCAGAATAGCACCGCCACCACACCTGGTATGATGGAGACAATAGTTTACAATAGAACCTAATACTTATACGAGACATACACATAATAATTGCATTCAGAGTAGTATCGAATCTTTTTTTTATGGGAGCAATATACCTAGTACTTTTGAAAGTGCTAGAAAAAGTATACAAATTAACTTAAATTTCTGTACTCATAATATCCGCGGATTTCTATAAAAAAAACAATTTTATGAATACGTAATTATTATTTAAAAAAATAAATTAGGCATATTATCTCCCGGCCCTTTACAAATATCTGCGTTCGCGATATAATTAACTTGCGTTAACCGCAGCATTTGATAACTCGACCACAGAAAGGAAAGGCATATTTCTATAATGACACCGGCATTATTACCCAATGATCTAGTTTACAGGATGTTTTAAATTGTTCCTTACTGTTGTTTCACGTGTTTATTGAAGCGATCAGACCAAACGAATAAAGCTTAGTTCTTGAACTACTTATTTTGCTTATAATACAAACAGCTGCTTACCTACGAGCGAAAGTTTTTTCAACCGAATTAAATTTTCCTAATATGGGACTGTTAAATAGCTACATAAGAAACTGCCATGCTTGTAGTTGCAAGATCAAACATAAGGTAAAACAACATAACGTACGGCCTGTAAAAAATATTAAGGGATATCCGAACAATCTTTTTATTGAGACTTAAGGCCAGGGGGAAGTAGGGTGAGTCTAATACGACCAAGACCTTACCTGTTAGCTCGCATACTTCAGCGATGAGGAAGGCTGCGTACGACATGAGCACGAAGAGCGCAGACTCCAGCAGCGGCCACTCGCGCACGTGAGTGAATTTTGTCATGTACACAGTGGTTAAGGAAAAATGTATATTATAGCTTTGAACTGAAAAGTACATGTGAAATATAAGTCGCGTTCTTTGGTATTTATAAAAAGATTCAAGTCACCATGGTGGTTTAATAATTAAAGTTATACCATACCATATTATAATAATAATCAACAAAACTAACTATAATGTATTCTGGAGTAAATTACATTTTATATAAGTATCACAAGGGACAAGTATAGACATATATGATTGCGGTTGGGGTAAACTAATATACAGCTAAATACATGTAGGACCGTAGGTATAACAAAATGTTGTAATATGTACATTTACAGTGCTTGAACATCAGACCAACCAAAAATCATACTATCTTTTCCTTTTACGCGATAGAGACGCAACTTTTCATATATTTATGCAAATTACAAATGGACATTGGATCAAATTACGCAGACACAACATTCTACATTAGGTATACCTATACAGTTGTAGCCATCAATCCACTCGTGCAATTAGAAGAAATTAAGGCCTTGAATGAAATGATAATTACGCACATCAAAACTTGATGACGTCATTTGAGTATAGCTGTTCTATATTATTCCGCCAGTAAGCAACTTTGGTCGACATTTTACATCTCTTATTTAGTAGACCCTTATTAATATTTAACAATAATAATGAAAATATTAAAAAGGATATCAATGCCGTCAAGCAGCCTATAAGAGCGCCAACCAGTAGGGACAGACTGAAGATTCCTATGAAGTCACCTATGGCCCCCAAGAACGCTGTGATTTCGAATCCTCCATCATTTGAGTACCTCAATTCATAGTTTTGTATAGCTCTGTAATACAGAAAACAGACAGGCTATGTTAACTTACAATATAAATGCGACTATTAAAATGTTTAATGTATATTACAATACACGTATTTATCAAAGTAAGAATGTATGTATGTAATTTAAATCAGAATAAAAACCATTGTAGTGCAGTCTATAGGTCTCCCGCATGCTTCGCATGATGAGGAAAAATATACGCTTATATTTATCTACTTATGTAGTTTCATTATGAAAGGTTTATGGTAAAATAAACCTATAGGTTCGCTGATAGCAACCAATATTGATTTCAAGAGTTAATTAAATGCCTTGTCATTCATACAAAAACATCTGTTACTGTAGGTACCTATTATTAAATTACACATTTCATTAATATTGCTGATTAAAAACTTATGAGGCAGCAGACATTACTTAGATTGGTGTTAAAACCCAAAATTATATTCCATACATTGACACGGAAAATTTAAAATGTACCTAATACAATAGACTGGTAGAAATGTCGAATAAGTACCACTATTTTATTGTTTTGCATAATTTAGTGTAACATCTAATATATAACTAATTTGTGTGATAAAGTTAATCGCTAGCATAGTTACCCGCTCAGTACTAAAGCCACCGCGTCATTGAGGACACTTTCGCCGAATATCATTGCGTATAAATTCACGTCCACCTGTAACAATATTGACATATTTGTGTTGATTGCGTGACAATAAGAGACACATTGGTCAAAATTACAACGTGAATCAGCAGATCATGTGCGGCCGACAATGTCTACACATGTCTGTGGCATTGGGTGTTAACATTAATTACGGTTATTTTACAGGAAATACGATATAGAAAATCATGTGAATTTATTGAATTCTATATTACATGCATGACTTTAATACGTATAGGGGCAGGCAGAGTATTTTATTAGGAGCCAGTACATTCACGTTTCGACACTCCATAAACTCATGTGATAGACGATCTGTTTACTCTCATTTGAGAGAAATATAACGGTTTAGTCACCTTTTAAAACTCGATTTCCCGGAGGGGAAATAATCTTTATCTGTCCTCTCACGGACACTCAATAATTAAGTGCTGATAAAATAAAGTGCCGTGTGATTTACAGCCTAAAATAGACCACCCCCTTCCTCCCGTGAGTGTCGTAAGAGGCGTCTGAGGGATATTCCAGGAAGATAGGTAGCAGAATTCTCCTGTGTAGGTATCGTTTACCATACTACAGTTGTCAACCCGCTTGCCAAGCGTGGTGACTATGGGCAAAACGTCTCATGAAGAGTAGCCAAAGAAAACGGCCCCCAGTTCATGGCCGCCCCATTATTACCGGTAACTGGTACGGAGTGGGCGGTTTCCCCTGAGGGTGACCTACGTCCTATCCAATCCAATAGGCTGATGCGATGTGACGTTAAAATAAGGCTACTTATTTGCAAAAAATGACGATGGCGTATTTTGCGTAGCTGAAGGTTGTTATACAATGTCAGTGTAGATTCCACGTCGTAATTGCAAGGTAAACCATTGACTGCACTAAAAATAAGCACACAAGAGATGCAGTAACGACTGATGACAATGTTTACAGTATTTATCATGTGAAAATAACAAGTTGTTACTGATAACGTAGGTATGCGATTACGTTGAAATATAGGCACAAAATATGTCCCTTTATCTTGATAATTACCAGCGATCGCTGGGCATACTCTTGTCATTCATCCGACCAAGTAGGTTTTTATTTATAATTTGTTATTACATAGGCGATTTGGAGTATTCAAATGCGAGAAATTAAATATTTAGTTGGTGCAATTTTATAAGAATTTCCAATTAAGGACGGACAAAAATATTTTTGTAAAAGCATCGCATTGCCTGGTATATAGCTATTACATAAACATAATTATTTTCCCTTGATTCTTTTCAACATACCTACAGTACATTAATTACATAGATACATAACATTATTTGTAACTTAACATAAGTTTAACATAAATTATGTTTACTCCAATTGCTTGCAATTTCATCGACTTTGTTTTAGATTTTCCATATTAAGTTAATCAGCCTCAAACATAGCTTAAACTGGTCTACTCTAAAAGTGCAATTAATTCATATTAAGTAAATTTACAATACCTTTAGTTGTGAGAATATGGCGAGGACAGTCAACGGGTCTGTGGGCGAGATAAGAGCACCAAAGTACAGGGTGTCTAGGAAGGTGAAGCTCGTGGCGAGGGACTCCGGCATTAATTGTACGCAACCGTACATAAGAGACCCAATCACAAGGGCTGACAGCGCCGTGCCTACCATCGCAAACGTCAGTATGGCGCCCAGATTGCGGAAGAAATATTTCTGCAAAAAAAGTTTTTGTTACTCTGGAATCTAGAATTGGGTTAGTTAGTGAAAAAAAGTGCCTACTGATACTATTTAAATTGTCTGTAATAGACGTAAAGGCCAAAGATGAGACGATGACTCTGGAAATTACATTAATCTCTACATGTTTTCTAAAAAACATATTTAGAGTTATTACTGATTGTATAGGGAAATTATTGCTAAACTTTGAATATCTTCTCGTGTAGGTACAGGAAAACTCAATCATTAGTGATATTTACAGATTGATAAACTATAAACTGTTTTACCTATAGTTGTATTACGCTATGATAATTTACAGGCAAAATAATAATTTTCAAACCTAACATCACTTACCCTTTTGAGGCAATATCCAGCATGAAATATAATAGGTGGTAAAATTATGTTAAAAAATATCTCAGGATCAAATGTTGCTTTCAGATCTATCTCATTTTGTTCCACATTCACTATTTCACCTCTAAAGCTATAAGCATATGTCTTGTTTGGTACTGGAGCATCTGTACAATGATAGAAAGTATGTATTATTAAGTAATTATAATAAACATAATATCAAGGTAAACCTAACAAACAAGTGCTCAAAATATTAGGTGCAAATTAATAAAATAATTTAATACAGGTTCTTCTAAATTTTGCATCTAGTAAAATATTGATGTCAGTTTCTAGGTCAGTCATGTTTCTAGGGTCAATTGTCAAGTTGTGCTCATATGACCATGACTTATAATTGACCCCATAATATAGTGCTAGTAATTCTAAAGGCAATTTCGGAATCTTTTAAGTTTCTACTTCTCTGCTCAGCAGGTTAATTCTATCAATTAATTGTCATCAAATCTTTTAAATATCATTGACAGTAAATTTTTTACTAGGGATTCAGTAGGCATAAAAACAAACAAGGCCAGTGTCTACCTACAAGTTTGTTCATACTGAACCTATGAGATAAAAAGTTCAAATAAAAACACTCAATGAATGAATGTTTGTAAGCCATCACAGTATTCTTTCTTATAAGATAACTAAGGAGAGATAAATGTTTTTATTACTTGATTTAGGACACTGGTTGCTTCATTTTTTAGATGTATGTATGTTTGTACTGGATTAGGAAATTTATTAATAAGCTTAGTGTAGGTATATAATTTATTATGTACACTAAGTTTATTTATTAATCAAACTTTTTATTTATTTGCCATTTGAAGTATTTAAAGTCTATCACTATTAAAGTTAATCTTTATTACCTCTAATACCTTAGTGGATTAAGCTTAATTTCAGTTTTAAATTAAATAACAAATATTATAATCTAATGTGTTTTATAATTAGGTTGCTAATAAATATATATTTATAATAATATACTGGACAGGTAAAGGGTTAAAGGAAACTATTTGCTTTATCCTGAACATCATAATATGCTTTATCAGTATTACATGACCATTACAAAAGTACAACAACAACTCACCTCCAGAGGAGACTTGCATTTTGTCCGGAAAGTGGAGACGCAGCATGTCTGGTGGGACCGATAAGTTGTACTTTGTTTCTGGTGCTGGGTGCACATTGATGTAGGTGACTTGATTTGTACTGCCCGCATAGCGAATTATTGCCCCTACTATCAAACCTAATAAAGCATAAAATGTTATGTTAATATAAAATTTATAATTAATATTGTAAGAGTAGGAATAACATTAACAATGAAGAAATATTTTAGGTCTATTTATGAGGGAAATAACCTCAGTTTGTTCATCTGCATTACTGACTTTTCAATGGATGAATGCACAATTAAAATGTTATGTAAACAACACTAGAAACTGCAAACCAGTTAACTTCACACTACTCGTTTGAAATGTTTTAATGTTATGATTTCAAATATTTTGTTTTCAAAACAAGGTTTTCTGAGTTACAGTTTTGATGACTTCTAAAGATTTTTGACATTTGATTTTACTAATCACACACATCTAGCAGATGATATCTAATTAAATTTAAATTGTTAATGCACCATGACACTTAACTGAATTATTCTAATGCCAGGGTCAACTAGTTATATTGATGAATACTGTTAACAGATAGCATACATTAGGATACTAAAAGAGTAATTTAGTAGCGGATATTATTGTGTCTACAGAGGTAGAAAACTCCGTCAAGGTCTTGAGCATCAATTGTTAGATGATCACATGACCAAACAGACATTTGTAAAGTAATTACGTTTTGTAAGGAAATACATTTACCATATATAACAGCGAGTCCAGTCTCGTGAAGCCAGCTCACACGGCGATGTTTAAATACCCATATAGTAAGCACAGTCAGCGTTAATAGACAGGTGTATATTAAAAGATTTAAGCTGTCTATTCGATGTAGAAGTGTTGCTTTTGCGTCCAGCGCAATATCTGTCCCAGAAGCTTGACATACTGCCACCAAATATAAAAGAAAAGACACGAAACTCGGAAGTATACTCATAATTTTAGTGCAATAAAAATAACGTCGTCACATCACAAATATGCACGCTAAATTTACACGAATCGCTCCGTTTAATGGTGTTAAATCTTTAACAAGAAATTACAATCTGTACGGTAATCTTTTTACGTATTAAAACCTTATAATTTAACGTTACGGAAAATAGTCAATACATTTCCAACAAGAATTAAACGGTACAGACAACCGTGAGAGAGATTTCGAAATAGCGACTGTCATTAATGTCAGACGTCAGTGTTGTCAGTCGGTCGATAAAATGTCAAACAATGCGTTTGAGTAAAGATTTGTACATTCTTTAGCATTGCTATTGACTATTAAAAATTTAACCAATTTATTTATTTGAAAATAAATAACCATAGTTTTTTGCGTACAGTTTTCGATGGCCATATTCAAATTCAGAAATACATATACGTAATATATATATTATTTATTTCTTAGACGAAATACCGATTAAAATCAGTCTCGTTGGATCGCAAACTGCAAGGTCCTTGATTCTATTTCCAGTTTGGGAAAAGTGTTACTATCATTTAATTACGTTTGTAATATAATTAGTGGACTGCTGAAGATGATAAATGGTATTGGGCTCGCCCTCTCGCATCTCTATATATAGACTGGTGTTTTCTATTGACAGACGCTTAATTGAACTGAATAAGTATAGCTGTTAGTCTTTATATCGTAAGATATTATACAAACAATAATAAACTTATAGGGACGAATTCTAAACAAATATACTAATGTATCTCATACATGCAGTTGTTTTTTTAAAGATTTACCAACCAGTCGGGTGAAAAGCTACGTTACTCTCTCTTGCGAAGGTCATTGGCTACTTTTTAACCGACTTTAAAATAAGCGTGTACTGGTCACCTCTGCCTACACTTTCGGCCAGGAGGAAATAAACGGCACAAGATTATGTTATTAAAAAAAAGAGGAGGTTTATGTATTCAGAGACTGAATACTGGCGATACGTAGGTAGTAAGACCCGGACAAAATCGTGGACAGATGCTAGTACAGTTGATGCTCGTAAAAATGTAGGTACTATCGAGAAAAATATACTTATTATACAAAATCGCGTTTACCTAATCTATTAATCTTTATACCTCTGTATGCATATTAATTTTGTGTAAGTACAACAGTGTCGATTGATTGTCTATTATAGCATAGTTACGTTAATTCCACCGCATTGTTACTATGTTAGGTAGATACATAAGTACTTGTTACTACATTGTTGCAACGGGAAATACATAGCATAGTATCAATTGTGTTTGTTGTCTATATAGGTAAATGTATCTAGTTACCATTACATCATTCAAGTTTATGGGTCAAGAGAACCTAATAATTAAGTTTCCTGCTCGTTCTTCCTTATAGAAATAACATTTTGTACGTAGAAGTGCTTTTACGTCTAGGCCTTCATTAGCGCCTGTGAATACTTTTGTGGCAATAAAAATACACAGGCCAGCATCACGAAGCGGGGAGGAGGTGTTTTTGCCTAGCAAAAAGGAATACCTTATAGAGATATTCATCACTAAAAAAGTGGTCTGTTAAGTCATTAGTGCTATATACTTAAAGTTACGTTTTTGCTATTTAGAGCAATGAGAATAATTACTTATTGCAAAATATTCAAATTGGTTCAACAATTAATTGGTGGAAATGGTAGAGTTGGGAGCAGTAAAATTGAAGGCTACATTGAAAATGTCGTATTTAATTACAGGCAGAATTACAAGCAAAGTTAGAACTATTATAAAATAATGTTAAGCATTAGATAAGACCTAGTTTAAACCTTACAACCCAACTATTATTCAAGAGATTACGTTTTCTAAAAAAAATCTAGTTACGATTTCTATGATTTAGGTAGGCTCCCAGTAGTTACTATTGGTTACTAAGATATTGTAAAACAAGCTCTTAGGATTGTAATCAAGCATTGGCGTAATCATGCGGAAAGTTGTCTGTCGGTTGTGTGAACTTGTGTGATGTTTGGATTTACCCCGTAGATGGACTTTCCCGCTCTAACCATATCTAATTTTCTAACTCTATTTATGTAGAACATAGTGGCTACGCTGCAAAGAGTATATAATCAGTACGTTATATGCTATGCAGTGGCTGAAATCCGCGTGCCGATCTATACATAGGTATAGTAGAAACGTGTGTTGGCACTTAGACAAAATTTCAAAATAATAAAAAAAGTTTTTAACTTTTAACTGCCTCGTTTGTCTAATGGTCGCTAAACACGACTGCTGAGCACGAGGTCCTGGATTCCAATCTCGGGTCAGGCAAAGTGTTACTGGGTTTTTCTAATAGGTAGGTAATTCTCGGTACCACCACGGAGTTTGGATTTATGCCCGGTTGATAGTAATTGTCTCACTCCCTATTACATTGGATTCTCTAACATAACTGGCGAAATGTGGGTTTATAGTTGTATACTATAGGTACACCTCTGACTACCTGTGTGTGTTTTTAAGGGTCGAGGACAAAAACGATACTTTTATTTATGTTTTAAGAAGCATTAAAGATACAGGACGCTCTTTTGTATTAGTTTATATTTCTCAAGAATAAAGTTTGCATGTAATAATGTCATGTAGTTAGTACAAATATCAACACAACAACATATTTTTTATGGAGCGCGTATAATTGATACCTACCTAAGTAACTCGGTCTCGAATAAGCGTGACGCGTTTAACTGTTAATTGCTTTTAGTATGTAAATATATGTTCAGATTTCATTGTATCATAATAAAAACCGGATGTAGACCACCTTAATAAATAATACAATAACATAGGCTATTGGCATGTTATGGAGCTGCTAAGTTTTACTTTTTTTTGTTATTAGTTTGACTACGGATGGTGTCCTGAGACCGAATGACGTCCAAGAAAAGGAAACAGAGTGGCGGTGGCGAGATGGGAAGATGACATCGTACCCACTCGTATTCATCGCGGGTGGAACTGCTGCTGCTGTGCTGCTAAAATAATGTGGCGTACAAAAAAGAGGGGCCTATTATGTATAATAAAGTCAGTAATTCGAACCTAAACTCCTTCCTCCAGATTGTATCATGCAAATTCAAATATTTATCGATAGAACACGATAAAAATATTTAAATTTATTGCTACTATTAAGGTCGACCAGTCACGGTGTCGGTACCTACCGAGTAATTTCGCAAAGGTAACTGGGTAGGCAGTATTGTTTTGATTATGCTGATTTTAATTTTTGTTTATCATACATATTGCGGCGTATAGTATCGGTAGTACTGACTACAAGACAACAAAGACTGATTTATAAATACTTTTATAATATTTAACATTCTTACGGTTCCGTAGCTCCAAAAGGAAAAACGGAACCCTTATATCATCATCATCGTTGTCCATCTGTCAACCCTATTTTCGCAAGAACGCATAAAGGTATAAAGATGAAATTATTAACAAATACTCAAGTTAGCAGTTCCTTGGAGCTGGGAAGAAATGGAACTTATAATGTCTTACAGCATAAGTAACGGAAAAACTATAAATTTGTAGTTATATCACGTAAAAAAAATAATAACTTATTTGCTGTTGGTAAATTAATCGCTACTTATATTAATGTATTGGGGCAACCATTTTCCGACGGCAAAGTTGAGTTTGTTTATCTAACGGATGTATCTTATTGTTAGAGCAAAGTTGTTATTATAATTATAAACAATTTAAAATCTGCACGGAACCCTCGGCGCGCGAGTCCAACTCGCACCGTTACCGGTTTTTTTTTCATATACACCTTCATTATAGCGATTATTATAAACCAGCTTTTCAACAAGGTAGCGAGTTCAAAGTCTGGCCTGGTTCAGGACCATTTTCAATGTCATATTTGTATGTGTACGGTAACACTCGATCGGGTTATATTATGGGCCCAAAATAATAGATTTCACCTATGCACCGTGCGCTGTTGGTATTCCTGCTTGCTATTGCAATCTTAAGAGTTCTTATGTTGGTCATGTCCCCTGATAATAATATCTGCAAGACAGTGTAAAGTTAAAGTATTTTAGAAACAGTTTCAAAGTCAAATGTTGTACCGTAAGGCTTATATTCTTTACTCTGTTTGGTTCGAGTAATCAGGTGTGAAACCTACCTATTTATTACTACTAACAGTCTAACATGTTTTACGACGGCAAGTTAAATTAATAATCGCAATAATAAATACCTACGTTATTGACCTTAAGTTTATTACTTTTTTGACGTAAAAACTTTAAGTGCATTTAGTAAACAGAATACAATTTTAATTTGTTACTTCGCAGAAAGGCCTGCGTCTAATTGCTTGTGTCGCGTGACAACTGGAATGTTGCATCATCTCTACTTCTTAAAGATGCATTATTCTTAAGGAAGGGGGATACTAAACTGCATTTTGTACACCAATCCCGAGTTGGGCAAAGTGTTTCTGGGTATTTCCATTAGGTAATTGTCAGTAGCAGTACGGAGTTTGGATTTCTTCTCGGATGATGTATAGGTCACCATCCGGGAACATAACTGGCGAAATGTTGAGTGTATTACACTCGTCCGTCTACCACATCGGGAATACAGGCGTTATTTTATGTTACAACCATATACTCTTGATTGTAATTAAAGTCTGACAGACAACAGACCGTTACCCATATTTGGAAATTAGTCAAGATTAGGTACCTTTGATTTTCGATTTGTTTGTAAAATACGCAGCTTTTAAAGTTAGTCAGCGGTAAATATTAAGGAAACCGTTCTTACCTGTACTTTAAAATTGATAAATCTGCGTTGCAACATATTCTGCATATGGTGTAAAATGAGGAAAGTACTAGGACTAGTTGTTATTCAAATGTATATATTATTCATAATTACTGGTAAAATTTATGCATCCAGGGACCGGGATATTTTGTTTACGATTCTTTTATTTACCTGTATACAGAAATACACAATTTGCAAAATGAATGATCCTGATTGTAAAAAAATTGTTAAGTAAATTAATAATTGTGGAAAAATGAGAAGAATTTCGAGTTAATGTGAGCTCATTAAGAAGATGGAGAAAGGTTCTAGGTATTACTTTTCCTGTAGCTGGGTTTTCCAGGAAGCGCAGACGACGTCTACTAGATTTGCGGACGGTTTTGAACGTTGTGTTAAACATTTTTTTATGATTTTAATAATAGATATGGTACAAAAACATAAAAAACAAGTAGAAATAGATCGAGAATGACTAAAGTAGGTAGAATTTTAGTAGTGCTTATAAACAAAGCAGTCGTCTACATTATTCATTGGAATTTCGTGTAACAATTAGAAGTGTTTTTATAAGCGATATTTTTTACAAGGTAAATAATATTATGTTCGTTTGTAATTAGTAGGTAATATCAACAGAGCCAAATTATAATTTAAACTTTAAAATATGCGTTAGTAGTTATTATAGTATAGTAGCTTTTCTGTATGTTTTATTTTGCCAAACTTGTTTTACACTAAAGGTGATTATGCTAATAACCTTCTAGGTATCGACTGCCTATGTAAATGGTTCTATAGTGTAAGACAGTTGGCAATTATTTTATATTACAAGTGTCCGATCGAAACTAGTTTTACAACCGAAACCTTAATATAAAATGATACCAACTTAATGCAATACCTTGATTATATCTGAAACCGAAATCAAATATTTATTTTGATTTAATAAATTTGCCCTGCAGTGGGACTACACAGGATGACAAAAACAATTGAATTGAACCCGTGGCTACTTACAGACTTAGAGATTAGAGATCACTACTTTTATGTTATAAAAACAATTTTGAAGAGTTGTTTGACTCTACCTTTAGGAAAAAATTGCAGCCCAGTTGAAATTGTTACCGCCACTTAGGACTTAGATAGACGTCTTCGTTTACTTGTTTTCTATAGCATGCATTACATTTGTTACGTAGTTAACGCTTTCCGATTTCGCTTGTAGACACAATGTGAGCTAGAGGAAGTCGTTACGAGTTCATTGAGCATGATGACTTTAACCTTATAGTGGTTGAAAAGATGTCACACGATACGATCCTTCAGTACCTACGTAACCCTCATTGAAACAATCGAACATCAGTCCAGTTCTTCAAATTGGTTCTATCTTTGGGCTCCAAAGACTTGATGACGTCACTACAAAATGGTTTGTCTCAGGCACCAGCACCACTTAAAGTGGAGGCGGTCAGCTTCGTAGCGCTACAAAATGCGCCTGCGCAGTCAGTGCGCGTTGGTTTTTGGCGCGCATTGCACGTAACTACATCGACTAGTATATTTATTTACGTTAACTAATTGTCATGTTAATATTTAAATAAGAAATGTTAAAAACTATTTATTAATTATTTTTCTCGCAGTGTCGACTAAGTGATATTTTTTATTTATTAAAATAATATTTTAGTGGTATATATTAGAAAATGGAGTTCTACAAACTTATGGTGATATTTGCAGTTTTGTGTGGAGGGTAAGCGACTAATTCCATTATTTTTAATTTTTCCAATGTTGTATCATAAACGACAACAACAATAATAAAATCTAAAATAAAATTGTTATAATTATGATGTAGAGTCAAGTTACGATAGACGAAGTGGACTGATATCTTATTTTTTGAGAATATTTATTCGATACCACTTTATAATCTAAAAGATAAAATTATATTTCTACAATAGTAAATCTCAAAATCGATCCGATATCTCTCCGTATGAGTGATAGCTACTATGAGCCTATTACTATGTCCAACACACAAAGTCAACTCATCGTTAGATAGAACATAACATGGTCAGTTAACACTGGATGTATAGACACCTGATAAACTGACACCCCTGCCCACCCCTCCAGGAATTAAAGGCATGATGGCATATTTAAATAAAAAGAATACCCGTAGCAGAAGTCTTAAGCGATTTGAATAAACAGTTAGGTATTATAATAATAATTATAAGAAATCTCAAGTTAATGAATTTGTTTATAAATTTTATTTATGACCGTCTATTGTTTTGATATCCATGAATAACTCAAGATACTTTAATTACATAATTGTTTAGTAGTTATTGTCTTAAATGAATTACTAATACGACTATAATTCTCTAATGATGCTTTACGACTTAATTACAGTTCCAAAGTCAACACATCAATACCCGATAAACAATTGAGTTGACTCTCCCAGAAATTAGTTCTCTTATGAAGCTATTCGAAAATAAGAATAGAATCAAATTAAACTAATCTACTAGATACAAATTACTATTGGAACAAATAGGGGTTAGAATTGTGACTATATTTTATGACACAACTCACACAACTTAGTAATATTACTTTGATATGAACCAAGTTATTGGCGTTCCACAATACAATTGTACCGTATTTGAATTTGGAGAATTTTATCAGTGTTTATTCGTTCTAGGCATTGTTCGAAACAAATATCGTACAACGTAAGAGTTACGCACCAATGAGGTTTTACTCCTTTCATCTATTCTACTCTACCAAACAAAATACCAGACCTGCCTTGAGGTTCCCTAAGGTACTTTTTAGTCCCTGGTTTACTCTGTAGTCCTTTTGTATTGTAAGTTTTGGTTTGCATCTATGTTTTGCAAGGTAAAACTTAACTTAGCTTCTTGGATTTGTTTTTAATTGATTCGTAGTGTATGTCCTTCAGATTATACTATTTCACCTTTTCATATAATAGAGCGAGACTACCTTATCGGTAATTCTTATGTTTAGATAATATTTATGTCATTTGCACCTAGTAATACGTCCTTAAAACAATAAAAGGATTCCTTATCGCTCGTAAAACAATTACTATAATAGTTGCATAAGTAGTGAAGCACCTAATTAATTAAAGAGTATTTAACTCTGACTTATTTTAATCAGCGGTTTTAATGCTTTAAATAGTATAAACGTATATATATATATAGTTTTTCTTGCACATACATAAAGAAAACTTGTTTTTATGAAGAAAAAAAAAACAAGTGGTAAACGTTAAAACGAATTTTCAATATTCGATTGTTTTCATCTTATCATAGCGTATTTTATTATATTTATGTATGTTTAGTATTGCTTTTTTAACTGTTTATGCACCAACCTTGTTACTAGTATCTGCTCTACCTGAAGGATTAACTGGTGCAAAATGCCTACGGCATTAAGTCCGTACTGAATAATTAAACAAATTACTGCAATTTTTGCCTTTGAACTCGACTTAACAGTAAACGATTCGGTGTTCCTCGGTCAAAATATATTTATTAACGGCGTTATGCTTCATATATTTTTACAATAATCTAGGTAATTTTAATATAATTCCGTAACGATTAGTAAATTGACTCCATACCTAATGAACTGGTTTAAATTCCTAGTTATTTTCCCTTTCCCTAACTTGTAGTAACGAAAGAAATTTAAGCGGTTTTAGAATTGTTCGGTAATTTTGTTCGATAGTACCTAACCTAACCTTTACATTTGACTTTGATATTCAACACTTCAATATATGACAGCTATTCAAACTTTATCCGTATTAGCTCTAGTCAACAGATCGTTGATATCAGAATAGTATCAGATAAGATAAAAGGTGTTAAGTGAAGCGGTACAACATTGCACAACCATGCAATTTTCGACGTTTTTGTAAATATTAGGTTAAGTTTTAGCTAGATTAGGTAGCAGTCGAAAATACAGACGTTGCCTTTTTGCGTAAGACTACACTCACGCTGTCGTAATATTGTCATTAGCTCATTAAATAACAAGACAAACTAGCCAGACTATTTGTTTTAGATACGCCAGTGCTAATTAAATGCTTTTAGGAAAATATACCAGATGAAATACTTTACGGTATCTTAATAACGATAGCGCGTTCGTAGAATTGATATAACTAGAATTAGGACTAAACCATTTTGATGGAGAACTGGTTATGAATTTATAACTTATCTCGCGCTTAGAAAATAACGCATATTCGCATTTTTTTATCAAATTATTTCCGTAAAGTTTAGATACTTAGCTGTCAACATATAGCACATTAGACCCTCTAAACCTGCAATATGACCATCTTTCCTACTAATGTGTCAAACTATTATTGTATACCTACTAATAAGTAGAGTAATCGTTGATGCATTGCATGAAATAAGTATACTTAGAACTTATTTGCTGATGATGGATGTGCGATACGTAATAATGTCACGTATTCAATTAATTATTTCAAATAACATTAAACCACTTAATAGTTAGCACGCTTCTAGTTTCTATGAACCGGTAAGCCTAATGTCCACTTTACTGAATTCTAATTTAATCCATTATTGGATTAGATGGTATCACTATTTATCTAATGCGATGCGACGAACGCTCATTAAACTAATTTGGGCATAGTGTGCCGGTACTTAATATTAAAGTATTTCTTCTCATCGCTGTCGACTGGTAGGGTGCCCAAAAGGCTGGCGGCATTGCCACGTTGAATGGCAATGCTAATTCTTTGGCCGAAAAACAAGCCAGCCTTTTGATCACGTGAAGCGTCAACCAGATTATTATTGCGATGTGGAGGAATACTTTGATGCATAATTTTTAGTTTTAATTTTTTCTTTTGTGTATATTTATATTAAAGTACTGAGTATTATCGAATGACCATACTCCATAAAATTACATTGTAAGTACATATTGACAAGTAATTGTATAATAACGTCAAAATTTTAATTCTGAGTGTGAGAATAATGTAGTATTTTTTTATTGTTTTCTCTCTAACATTATTATGTGTGACAGTTTGAGTATCTTACACGCCGCACCGAAATGACCTGCAGATGGTACGAGGCGGTTTATCAAGACAGGTCAACTTAGGCCTAGTTTTGTTTAAAAAAAAACGATCTCGGACGACCTATATTGTTCGCACACAAACTTACGTTAGTCTAGACATAAGAGACGTTGACCCCTGAGTTTGTTTCGGCATTTCTTCTCAGAGGTAGTCAGTTACGATATGCCAACGCCATTAAGTTTCTTGTATATTGAAATCTGACATGTATGTTTGTGAAAACCTATTTATGAATACAGAAATAATTTCAAAGAAATAAAATCGTATTTTTTTGAATGCTCAAAGATTAGAAGTTTACCGATATGGGATAATGGGAGTTTTGTCCCGGCATGCAAACTTGTCCTTCCCGTGGATTTGATCATCTCTACTATTACCTAACTAATCGAGCAGTTTAGCTGTGAAAGCGTAACAATGTGTTTATTCATGCATGCTTCAGCAGCGCCGTTTAGCCCTGTAGATTACCGGATCGCATCTTACCGGCTCAAGGGCCAAGGGCCGTCAGTTTTAGCTAATTAACTTAGGTGCTTACGCAGTCATGTAATTAAAAGATGTATTACTGTCTAACCTGGACATGTTTTAAGACCCTCACTTTGAATAAGTACCTGTAAACTAAGCAAGTTCGGGTAAATGGACCTGTTAACTACGTCACCTTGAATTAACTGCGACGCGTTTGCGCGTTAATCACATACATAATATCGCATAAATAGGGGTCACTGAGCATTTTACAGCAATTATACCTATAACCAAATACAAATATTAAGTTTTCTTGCACAAACCTGGCTTAATGGTATAATTTGTTAAATAATTACCTTTCGAAACCTTGCTGTTTTTATCACTTCGCATTAAGTTGATATTGAGTGGCTGTCAGGTATTTGTTGTAGTAGGTTACTTGGTAATATTAAATGTATTTAGTGTTCCGCAAAATCTCGATACGGTATGCACGAAGGTTTTCCTCGCGGAAACATTCTATAGGTATCAACTTCACATTGACAATGACATAGTTCTACAACATTTTAATAATTCAAGAAAGGGCCTTACATTAAAGGCCTTACGCAACTAGCTTACCGAAAGGCATTGAACAAAAGGGAAAGTAAAGTCTTTATTTAATTCAAAAACAATTAATTGTATTAAGTGCGATACAATAAGAGCCATGATATAGGTAAGCAATTCATTTATACTGTCAAGTTTTTATTTAATACCTTTCATTGTAAACTTGTTTCTAATTAGTTTTATCAAGTGGACTCGAAACGAATCACCTCTAGCTGTAAATAAAATATTTTAGAGCTGGTTTTTGTTATAACCAGACTGAACATAATTAAAACAATCTAACTAGTAGGTACGTTCTTAATCAATGCCATTATTTAGTCTGCAATTTTAGACAATCTTTTATACTGTACCTAATACCTATCATTCTGTTTTCAATGTCAAGTCGCTATACACCTATAATAGGTACATAATTGGAAGATCGGTATGGATCCTTTTATGCAAACTTTATTACGTATTATTGTCCATTCATTTCTCTCATGGTGTGTACACTGTACTGCCAATAGCAAAATTTGTGTACCTACATGTAACCAATTTGAAAAAGTTTTATGAAATACTCGGTCTTATGCAGATATTTATAATTTGCTCCACCTTAATAATCATGGGTGTCAATGTATGCACATTGTCTGTAGCAACAGACAAAGTGCGTTTGTCTGTTGCTTTGTTAGGTCTTAGTAAATAAACTGCTAAACCGCATTATCATATTTTTATAAAAACTATACTATAAAACCATAACATAAAACTATGTTTACTTCATGATTATGAGATACGGACGGCAGGTGACTTCGTTCGCTTAAAAACGGCCAAGTGCGAGTCGGACTTGGGCAGGATGGGTTCCGTACCATCTTTGAAAACGGCAAAACAATCTCGTTTGTTGTATGGGAACCCCCTAAAATATTTATTGTATTCTTTTATATTTTTGTATTCGTTATTTTAGCGGCAACAGAACTACATCATCTATCTCAAAGTATTGTCATGTATTTTTTTTTGTTTCATAAGGTTAATCTGAATTTGAAATGCGCTAAAGTATCTTAACATCTTCGTCTTGTTGATACCATGACTGATCAGAAGACAGATTGTTTACAGTTTCAACATGCCATCGAAGTATAAGGTTCGGCTAATCGGTTTCGAGGAGACTTAGAGCACGAAACTGGATTAGATCTAACTAATGAATTATTCACGGGTCGCTCATAGAAACTTCTCAAAGCAACTGAATTCCGGAATTAACGAAACTCGAATATTGATCGATATAATATATTACAAATAACAATCTACTGTGACGAATTTAAAATAATAGAGCTCATTAAATTTTCTTTGAGAATCATAAGTACTTATTTTTGCAGCTCAATGTACGCATTGTCTGGTCCGTTTGAGTACTGCATTACAAAAGGAAGTGCCGTTGTGCTTGCCATGTTTTAATGCAGTAATCTTCTGAGCCGATGAACGAACTTTGACGATTCTGGTCTTGTAAATAAAAAGTGGTATAGCCGCTGCATTCTTAAAAATACATTTTATAAGTATTGTTTTAAAGTTTACATTCAAATGAAGTCTTATAAGTAATAACAATTTCGTTCAGAAATGATGTTCGGTTGCGGTAATAATGGGTATTTTGTATTCAAATAAAACGAACAGATGTAAAAACAGACGTAGCTATACTATATGTATAAAGCTTTGAAGTATTCAGGTAACAATACCCTGAAACAATAACGTTAGAATTTATAAATAACAGCAGTTGTTCATTTACCGTATTAAATGCAAAAAATATACCTTCTCCGTTTTACTTATTAACATTGCGAGCAAACAGACCAAAGGGCGACTTGCAAAAGTAACTTTTGTATTAGAAGGCATGAGTCAAGTTAGCCGAGCCTGTCGCGTGTTTACGAAATGTCTATGTAGTTCAATGCTTTTCTTCGCTAACATTGGCTATATACCTATAGCAATAGTTAGTTTCTTTTTTAATTTATTTATATAGCTTTAGAGTTTTGCTTATCTAAATTCAAAAACATGTTTGTTAACTTTTGTCATTCTAATAATCCACTTCAGCGAAGAACAAATAAAGGCGTATAGCTCAAACTGCATACATTGCTAGTACACATTTCCAAATTGTATGTTGGTTTTCTATTAAATTGACAGGCTCTGATAGCTAGAAAACTAAATATAACTTCAAATTACCTTATTGGCAGAAGAATATGCAAATCAGGGTCAATCTCAATGATTGCTAGTGTCTCCGGAAATAACGAAGATACAAGTGCGTCACCAGCGGACGCACTGTGCACAAAACAAATGCAAATAGGTAACCAAAGTAGCTCCACGTCATAATTAGATAGTTCAAAAGCCTTCCTAGTTAGAGACCTTACACTACGATCTAGTTCTAGGTCTCATTATTTGTCTTTATTACGTTATTGTTATTAATAATCCGTGTTCTTTGATGTTGAATTATCCGATGCTTAAATAATCGTTTATTTCTCGCTTTAGATATGAAAACTAGTACGTTCTTTTTTACGAAAATACATTCCCGTTTATCTCCCATTTTAGCAAAAACAAAATTCGAGTACCTACCATACGTCGAACATAGACATTTTAGACAAAACGTATTTTAAACAATATATTTGAGTGATGATTTATATGAGTAGATGCATCCTTTTGTTTATAGAGATGGCCTTGTTCTCACACAGACTAGGTACCTACTTTATCATGACGATGATGTAAAAGAATGCTATTAAAAACCTCCTAATGTTAGAAAAAGGTGGTAGGTATTAAGAAGGTTACAAAAAGTCAACGTTACAATGTCATTGGATTATATTTGCATGAACTTGCAAATTCGTGGTCAAGGTTGTGGTGGCTGAAGTTTACGGACCGGATTCATAACACAGCTGCAAATACAACTTGTTATAAGTCGCCACAAACAAATAATAGTATCCGATAAATAGAAATATGCTCGCCCGTTTTGGTTGGGCCTGATACCTTCTCGCGAAGAGCACTTCGCGGCATGTTCTTTAAAATTAAAGTTTCATATTTATTAAGTTTAAGACCAACTTCGGAATACAAAAAAACAGGATGACATATTATAATATATTAAAAATTCTTATTTGTATTTCGACTGCATTTCTTTTTTAACTTTTTCGTGTCGACAATATCTACCTACAGATAAAATTATAATACGAGTATGTAGGTGAAGGATTAACCTAGCCGGTCACTATTAATCTTCCGGGCACTTAGTCTACAGAAGAGGAAATAAAACTTAAAAACATTCCAAATACAGACAGCTTTAAATTAAATTTATAACTGATTGATTGAATGTGTCTATATAATAATATATATTGTTATTATCGTTCATAATTATGATTGCAGTCTAGACTAGGTCACGGTTAGTGCGTTTTTAATGCCGTGATACCTGTGTTTTGTGTCTGACCATTAAGCAGTAATTACGATGAGTTGAATATCATTGTCTTGTCATTTGCAGTAGGGATGTTAACGTTGCTAATGCACGTAGAGATTTTTTAACATCCCGTACTTGGAATTTCCTTCTAAAATATCGTATGGGATTACCCAGACTCGGGACTGATATCTACGGATCGCACTAATATTTGTACTTTCCATGCAGGGATCAAACCCTGAGCATAAAAGTTAATTTGTTACTGCGATAGCCAGGTATTGATAGTCCTTTTCCGTTGCCACTTTTGAAAAGAGAAAAAAAACATTTTATATTATTTGATTTGTGACCACGTGACTAGGCGTACCCGCGGAACTTATTTAATCGTGGACAAGATACTTGTCTTATTATATTTATTTCCGCTTCCTAGCTAACTGGCAGTTCATGCGTCAATGGACCACTTTGTATCCGTATGTACTTGTAGCCAATCTAATAAAAATATTATAATATATTAAGTATAATTAAGGCAGTTTAGTTAAAGCGTTCCCAAATTAAGCGACCTCTAAGTTTTATCCGTATGTAAATAAAATTCACTGATAGGCACAAAAGACGTCAGACATTATAATTAATTTAAAAAAATAAATTTACAGACATGCCGAGATACTGAACTTCTCCGGAGGATTGAAATCGGATTATACGTTTCCTAAAGACTTTTTGTTTGGGGTGTCCACGGCTGCTTTCCAAATTGAAGGAGCATGGAACGAAGATGGTAAGTTAATTTGACTAGTATTATTATACTAAACGTAAAAAATGTATACTAATAATAGATGAGAATAATAATATATATAGATTTGCCCACATGGGAAAAATACTACTTGTATGTCACCTTGACCACTTTTTGTTATTTTTTCTGGTGTTTCTAGTTCTTAATAAGTAATAACAGTGTTTAATGTTGCGGACAGAGATCTTTAATTGTATTTTGCTAACGTTTTGGTTTGAATTCTAGTTTTATTTAAAAGGTATTTCAGTCCTTTAACATCAGTTTTGTTTTATTAAATTTCAGGTAAATCTGAAAGCATATGGGATCACCTGGTACACACCAACAAAACTTTCGTGAAAGATGGATCTAACGCAGACGTCGCTGCCGACTCTTACCACCTATACAAGAGAGATGCTGAGATGGTCCATGAACTTGGTGTCGACATCTACAGATTTTCCATTTCGTGGCCGCGCATCTTGCCGACTGGGCTCACAAACGAGATTAACCCTTTAGGCATCCAGTATTACAGCAATCTTATTGATGAGCTCCTGAAGTACAACATTACTCCGATGGTGACGATATACCATTGGGACCTCCCTCAGAGACTGCAGAACTTAGGAGGTTGGCCCAACGCTCACATTGTAGACTATTATACGGATTATGCTAAAGTTCTGTTCGACAATTTCGCTAGCAGAGTGAAGTATTGGGTGACTTTCAATGAGCCGATGCAGACGTGTTTGGAAGGCTACGGCGGCACGTACAGAGCACCGGCATTGAACCGGCACGGCATTGCCGAATACCTTTGTGCACACAACGTTTTGAAGGCACACGCGAGCGTCTATCACCTATTTAACGACAACTATCGCCATATCAATCAAGGTATTGATTTCGTTTGTCTACCTTAATATGTTCAATAAATATAATAGTTTTATGGGAAAGTTAATCAACGTTATTTTTTCTAGGAAAAATTGGCATGTCTTTGGACTCCAACTGGGCTGAACCAAAAACGGATACCCCTCAAGATAGAGAAGCAGCTGAATTGTACTTAAAAACAACCGTTAGTATTGTTTGTTCATCTAATGTAGGGTACAAACCATTGCACACAATGTGGATAATCTGGATATTTATTTCCACCATTGATGGTAATAATACTCATTAAGTGACCATTCTACATTGTATGTTACAAATTACTTACGTCAGCTCGCACTGTTATTTTAAAGGCCTTTTCAAGGTCACTACACTGAAATGTCGGTGCACTTCTGGCTGTACCTAACAAAAAATTGCATCAACATGGTATTTTAATTAAAATTACCTACCTACCTATATTATTATATAAAAACCTGTATTCGACGACGAAATTCGGAATAAAGTAATTTATTGTGATTTTGCACCCGCAGACGTTCTAAAGTCAAAAAGTCGGATGCTTCAATAACTTCTCCTTGTAGTTATTTACGTATGTTTCGTAATATCTAAGCTGAGAAACTAAGTTAGTTAATGCAGAACAACATTCACCTATCCAGATACACATTATACAGTTACGAGGAAAGACATTTTAAGCACGTAGCGAATTGTAAGGAGCAGTGTAGAAATCATGTGAGCTAATTGTAAATATGCAAACTAAGTTGAGAAGCGTCCAAAGTAAAATATAATAATTACTGTGAACACATTGTTTTTCCTAATAGGTACCTACTGCAGAGTTTAAAGGTTTGGATGACACTTACTTATAACAAAAAAATCGCAATGGTTTACGATAATGTTAGTCATGTCTTATATGAAAAATAGTAATTCTGCCAAATTAACTTACAACATTTCTTTCCCAGCTTGGGTGGTACGCGCATCCAGTCTACTCCAAAGAGGGCAACTACCCCGCAGAACTTAGAAAAATGGTTGACGAAAAGAGTTTACTGCAAAACTATACTCGATCACGACTCCCGATATTCTCTCCTGAAGAAGCGAACTACATAAGAGGAACAGCAGACTTCTTCGGCCTGAACCACTACACCACGTACCTTCTTTCTATGGCTGATAAAGAAGTGGGGGCTATACCTTCGCACGAGAACGATATTGGTATCGTCAGGGTCCAAGATGCGAAATGGCCCTCTGATTCATCTTCTTCTTGGCTTAAGGTAACTTGCGTATTTAATTCTAAGTTATATAGAGAGACAGATAATATCAAAATTCGCTTAAGGTCGATTGTCTAGACGTTAGAAAATAGATTTTGCAAGGTGTACTATTTTCAAGAGAATAATTTGAAGTAATAATAACTTTTTAAGTGGGTTCTTCTGAATATGGATGTTTTCCAAATTTCCGATATTTAGTATCGAATACATCTAAGGGCCCTATATAGCCTTTGTTAAGCAGTGGATGTCTTCCAACTGATGATGATGATGAGTATCAAATAAAAAAACTATTTTTAGAAATAATGTAAACTAAATGTAAGACAATACAATAGCAACATTTTCTATTGTCTAGGTGGTGCCTTTCGGATTCAGGCGTTTGCTGAATTGGATAACGAAGACCTACAACAACGTTCCTATAATAGTCACGGAGAATGGTTACGCTGACTACAGCGGGCTTGAAGACAAGGCTAGGGTGTCCTACTACAGCCACTACCTCAACGCATTGCTTCACGCCATCCACGAGGACCACAGCAGCGTCCAAGGATACTTCGCTTGGAGTTTAATGGACAACTTCGAATGGGATGACGGTTACGTGTAAGTATACTTTCTTATATTTCATGAAATAAGACTCATATCTAAAAAAAATTATGTTCGGAAAATGGGTCAGATTTGGGCATATGACTATTTCGAAGTCATAATGACTTCGGTTAGAGCAACACATAACTAGAAACGAATTATTTATGAATTATGTTCTGCAATAGGGTATATACATACGTATATATATATATATATGGCAATATGCTCACCCATTAATAGGCCTATGGGCCTTACACAGTCTGGCGAATAGCGATATCTGGGTCTGCGATAAAGATGACAGTCTGCCCCATCGAGGAGTATAGCCTAATGATATGCCTATGATAACAAATTCGTTCGGATTCCAAAAAAGGCCTTCTACAGTGATAACTAAAATGTAACAGCAATAACAACCAATAAAACTCCTGGCAATACTTCGCCACATAAAAACCGTATATTCGACGAGCCATTAAAAAAGGATCGATAAAAGTAAATTGTATTACAAAGTCATTTAAATAACTGTTTAGTATGTGTTTTATCTATACATATAAACATTGCACTACCGGAGGATTTAATTATGAACTATGTATCAATCTCAAGGTCTTTGCGACCAAGATTAGATTGTTTTTTAGCTGCAGTTGTGTTGTCGTAGGTCAGGTAGACTATGTTTAAAGCGCTGGACTATAAGGCAATCGACTTATCTGAGAGGAATGCCCGAGGTTTTTAGAATTGATCTTGTTTATTTTGGGACCGACGTTCTATCCTCTTTGCCTAAAGAAGTATAACATAGATATTCCCATGATATTAAAAGCTCGAAATGACTACATGGAAGTATAACATAGAGTATTCGTATTAGGTATTATCGTAGTGCCTTGTGTCTGTTGATAGTGCAATTTTAGTTTTATGGTAATATGAAGCCTCTTGCAAAACAGAAATATAATAGGTATTTTGAAGTTATCTGAATCAATCCTACAAGTGATCATAATAATTATGTAATTTATGGCCCTTTAAATATTGACAAATAAAAGTCTCATATTCAGGGCAGATACATTTTCCCGCATATTCTCATAAACTAACGTAAAGCCTTGGGTTGATAATGATGAGAATAACATGATGGCACATTCTACTTATGAGACTAAATGAAGGTTACCGCATAATTACAATGTATTCATATAATAACGACGGGAATAGTCTGAGCCTAAATGCGACATCTGTCGAATGTAGGTATAACTAAAAGCAGTCTAAGTCTACCTTAAGTGAAGAAACAAAGCTCTCAACAGCCTGTGATCTTGTTTAGTCTCACTAGGTGTCACTACTGGATCCAATGAATAACGAACACTATCTACGGACTAGTTATTTTCATACAGCGTTTTGCTATCAAGATAGAAGTATAAAATGTAGCAAAGTATCAATGATATGTATAGATACGTCATACATAAAGTCACGCCTGTTTCCCAGAGGGAAAGGTACAGACCGCAGATTTCCATTTGCTACGATCCTGGCGTACTTCTTTTGCCTTATTCACACGCATCACATTCCTCACACAGGCTCGTCCGTTAAGGCACTGCTCACTGGGCCTTTTTGCACGAAGATACGTCTTATGCCAACAAAATGAACAAGAAAAATATTCTGAAGTCTGAGTTCGAACTGTTGTAGTCTTATGTCAAATCGGACAACAATTGTATTAACCAAGAGTCCCCTTTTCGAGTCTTCAAAATGAGCGCGCTAGTGACGTCATATCTGTACTTTTTTGAAGAATCATTGCAAAGTTAAATATTGTTTTATAATCCGCTGCGTGTGGTCCTCAGGAAGATATGTTATCGTTCTATCTTATCCTTGAGATATATAAGGGGGGACGGTCAATCACATATTATACGTAAAAACAAACGTTGCTGTATGACGCATGGCGTAAATATAGAAGAAAGATTTTCTTATACTTCTACATAATTGAAGGAATTGTGTTAAGAGAATAGCTAGCAACATTAAACGTTTATGTGTTAGGTAGAAACAAAACATTGCGATCCCTAATCGTGACAATGATTACAGCAATATTTGACACCTTAACTGCGTACACTATTGCATTGTCTATTATTGGATTAATTTTAATGTACTAAAAATTTCTCAGGTGCTCCGGTTTCTATAACTAAAGTATAGTACGCACATGAATTCGAAAATACATAAGTACGGGCCGAGGTTCGAACTTTGACTTCGCATTTCAACAGTCATACCACTCGGCTATTAGTTATAATGATAATTCAGGATGAACTCTACCTCTGTATTATTCCACGGCCAATTTCATTCTCATCGTTTTAGCCAAAACTTCATCTGTTGGACATAGGCTTCTTCTCTTTACTCGATGACTCACACACATTATATGATGTAGCCATCTACATAGAAATGTATAAAGCAGTGATTTTTATACTATAATATATTTATTTATACTGAATGCACATTTTCTCACAAATGCGGACTTAATGCCATTAGTCATTTTCTACCAGTCAACCTTGGAATGTATTTATTCTTCCATAAAAATCCCCCTTCGTAGCGAGTCTATAATATAATAATGTAAATTCTACCAGCCCAGAAATGAGCTACACCAACAGGGAAAACTCTTGGTCGAAGAGGAAAACCTTACAAATCCGTCATTCCTTGACACCTTAATAACCAATTAGTTGAGCAGCGCCTCGAACAGTTTATCAGCGTAAATCTTAAAAAATAATTTCGATATTAGTCTGCACATATTTAAACACTAGCTGCGCCCCGCGGTGTTACCCGCTGCATTTTTTCGGTATAGAAAGTAGCCTATGTGTTAATCCAGGGTGTCAGCTACCTGCATATGAAATTTCATCAAAATCGGTCCAGGTGTTCGAGCGTAAAGAACAAACATACAAACACACTCACAAACTTTCGCCTTTATAATATTAGTGTGATAATGTCTCAATTACGCATGTTTGTTTCACAATAATTAAATTGTAAAACGTTCATCATTGTATCTTTATCCGCTTTTCCACGTTCCCTTTATCATACCTTTGCCAATAATTATATATTTAATCCTTTGAAGGCTAATTAAGAATTATACCTAAATCCGGTAGGTATATAATTCATAATACCTAATAATCGTTGTATTTGCTATTGTTATCTGTTCTTTAATAGGTGAATTTAGCAGAACAAAAAGTTACTAAGTTTTGTTTCTTGAGACCCTGTTTATTTCTTATGTCAGGCACCATCTCCTTAATCAGTCTTCTTCTCATTTCACTTTCCGGGCGAGGTTAAGGAATGGTATTCTTAATCCTTCTTTCTCCCCACGGGTAGTATTGAGGTATCAGCCCCCTTACCAGGAACTCTTAAAGTAGGACAGTTTACGATGTGGAAGCGAGACGCCGCTACGTGCAGTATATTGCGGTGTCTCGCTCTCTTATGAGTTCATGGTAAACTGTACTGTTTTAAGAGTTCATGGTAACGGGGCTGGAAAGTGATCATACATACATAACATCACGCCTGTATTCCCCGAAGAGGTAGGCAGAGGTGCACATATAGTACACCCACATTTCGCCAGTTATGTTTAGGTCCCAATGTAATAGGGGGCGAGCCTATTGCCATCAACCGGGCACAAATCCAGACTCCGTGCTGCTACTGAAAATTACCCAATGGAAAAGACCCAGTAACACTTTGCCCGACCCGGGATTCGAACCCAGGACCTCGTGCACAGCATCGCGCTTAGCAACCACTAGACCAACGAGGCAGTCATACATACATATTATCATTAACATTAATCTAAGTACGTCAGTAAATTATATCCTTCGAAAGACCATTCTGAGTTATTGGCATTAATCTGGCAAAGATTGATCGATTTTTATTTGCCTTATAGGTAATATAAAATTTCCAGATTTAAATCTTATAAAATACTGATTTTTATTAGATTTCAATCTGGTTTATAAATCTGGAAATGGAATCCTTATCTCAATAAAACAGATTGAGATCTCTAATTAATTATGTTTTCTATAACTAAGATGTTGGTGCCGATAGAGAAGTTATATTTGGTATTTTAATCTTATATTTTCTGTACTTAATTTGTTTTATAAGATTTATTTAGTAAGATAAATTCTTTGGCGGTTTTTAATCACAAATCTTATTATAGATATTTCTACAACATTCAGAAAAAGAAATTAGGTAGTTAGCAAAGGAAAGGAGAGTGACCATACCGGTCTAGAAATTAAGTTCCACCCCCAAGTTTACCACATTGTTCATTTGAAAGAGGGTTTTAAATAAAACATTTTCGTCTATCGAACCAAAAAATCTAACCTACAGAAACATAGATAATAGCAAAAATTTCTCTATTTTTACATAGGTAGCAGCAGATAGCATCCTTTTTAAATCAGGAGAACCTTCCGTGCTTCGAAAGTAGCTTAAGCCGCTGTTCCTGCGCCTGGTCTCTCTCTGGTTATGACGGTATACTGTCCCATCGGACTATGAGAGTGACGGAATAGTATAGTAGAATTCGTAATTTTTTTTTTTGTTTTCATGCGAAAGTTTAAGACGCTCTTTAGGCACATTGTAATGCCTATCTAATGGTCATTCAGCACAGTTTTTAGACAGTATCATAATTGTTGAAAATGATTAACTCACTTCATAATAGTATGTAGAGAATGCTCCACTTTATTTATTACTTATCCTATTAATTAGTGCCTAATTTTTTTGAAACGAAATCTAGAACTAACAAGGATTATTACAAGAATTGGTTGGCAGAAAAAGTGTATCTTTTCACTATTAAATGACATCGAATTACTCTACAACTGTGGTCAAATTCTATTGATACGCAATTGCAGGCATAGTTAGTTGAGCATTATAAACTCACCAATAATAACGTCCACTATGGGGCGCACATTTTTTTTTAACCAGAGCCCATACAAATTTGTTCATTCTCCTATATATATATATTATATTCTCCTTCATATTCGGAACTAAGTAAATTTCCACAAGGTCTGGTGATAACATTTTTCTAATCAATCGGTGTTGAAGGCCAATAACTTTTTCTAATTAAGTAATAGGTTTGAAACAAGAGCACGCGGTTTTAATTTAATTAACACGGCGACTTGCGGCGATATAGAAAAAATATTCAATTTTATTATTTTTAAGAATATCGACAAACTATAAAGTAAAATACTACAGAATCTCTAGAAGCTAAATATTTTATTGTCCTACTACTAACTACTTGAATGTTATTTCATAGGCAGGGTATATAATAAACTAATAATTTTGATATGCTGTCCAAAGTTGGCGATCAATTCATTATGGGTGCAAAATAAAACGCATGCATCAGTCAGAAATGTCTAATTTCACTCAATTCACAGTTGTAAATGCATTTGCAGGTCCCGCTTCGGTCTGTATCTGGTTGATTTCCAAAGTCCGAACAAGACGAGGACGGCGAAGGACTCCGCCAAGCTGTACGCGAACGTGGTCAGCTCGCGCGCCCTGCCCGCCGACTACGACCCTGAGGATTTCACCGCCTTCTCTGGCACCTCCCTCCTGGCCCCTTCCATTCTCCCTCTAATGTGCCTACATAGGCTACTCTTGTAATAGTGTCTACAATACTTTATAGAAAACTGTACGTTGTTACACTATACTATGCTAAAGTATATTAAACTTTAAGTATCAATATCCTTAACTGTCATTCCAACTTGCTTGATCCCTTAAAACACATTAAAGTAAAGCTTATGCTAAACTAGTGAGAAGTAATCCGGACGGTGAGCTCCGGGGCTCAGTACTCCACGGTGGCCAGTTTCTTGGCGTTGTCGCGCGCGACCTCCCGCTTCAGCTGCGCCTGGATGCATGCGAACGACTTGCCCTTCGTCTCCGGCAGCACGATCAGCATGAACACCAAGCCCATCAGGGAGAACGTGGCGAAGCCCCAGAATACTGTGTAAATTTGGTAGGCATCTTTCACCACCTGTAATGAACGAATAATTATGTATTAGTGACAAGTTTAGCAACTAAATATGAATTATCCTATGATTTATTCATGGTACAAAATATATCTTTATAGGTATATAGTTTGTACATTATTTTTATAAAGAAAAGTGTTTTTAATTTACTTGTAAATAATTAATATAATATCGTTTCGTATTTATTACAATTACTGTTTGTACAAAAAGTATTTTTTAAATAAAATTAAATGGGACTCTGTTAGAATATTTCTTTGTTTAATTTTTTTGTCATTGTAAACCATTACTTACTTCATTCAGATATAAGAAATAAAGGACACTCACCTGAAATAGTTTTTGAACTGCGAACATTGAGATGCCAGTATAGATGTGAGCAATACAGGAAGCATATAACTTGACGTTGGTCGGGAACATCTCTCCTATGATGACGTAAGGCACCGTCGATAACCCGATGGCATAGCACACGATGTAGAAGAGGAGAGCAGCTAGGGGCAGCCAGTAAAGTTGTTCTACTGAAGCTTTGTTTACATGTTCAAAGTAGAAATATGTGCCGATGGTGCCATTCATAAGTCCCACTCCTAGAGCTGATAGTAACAAAAGTGGTTTCCTTCCAACACGGTCAACGAGTATTACTGACAGGACGCAAGTTGCAACTTGTACGCATCCTAGTATGATAGACTCTTGGTAAGGCTCTATGGGACCCATGCCGCCAGCTACCGTATTTTCTAATACTGTGCCGTTAGGTAGCACTGTGCTTGTAATCGTTGGATTGGCGGTGCAGTTGAATATGACCTGAGCGTATGCTACCACAGCGGCACTACCACACAGCTGTTGTATCGTGAAAACTCCCAGCGTAATCCACATCGCCTTTCGATTGGTAGCTTCAGATATCAAGTCACCCCAAGTTCCACGGTTCTTCATATCTTCTTGAACATTCAATTCTATACTTTTAAGTTCAGTTCTAATGTCACCACTACGTAGATTTCTGAGGGAGCGTTCAGCTCTCTCGCTTCGTTCAAACTTTAAGTAGTAGTAAGGAGATTCCGGCAGAAAGATGAAAGTGATAACAAACGTGATTGGCAGGATCAAGTTGATGGCGGCTAGCGTCTGCATTGACACGAAAGGACCGATGCAGTACTGGGCAAGAATTCCGACCTGGAAGAGAGAGAAAGAGATATATTAATACACGATAACGATAACTTACATGATATTGTCGAATGATGTTTTAAGATTGGTCCTTTTGTATCCATAAACAATGGGGTTACATCATTATTTGTAATGATAACGTAATTGTACGTACGACTTTGTATGAAGATAAAAATCATTAAAATAAGCCATTTAAATTTCATACATTTGGCAATCAAAACTACAGTAAGAAAAACTACAAATTGGGAATTCGTTTGAAGTTTAAAGATTACGAGAGTTGCGTCAGCTCATTAAGAAGCATACACATTAAATGTTTTATAAACATGATTGCAGACGTATCAAGCTTTATATGAATTGCGGGAAACCATGCGCACTGCGTAATTGTGGTAATGAGTCACGTTTCATGTCGGAGGCTCGTGTGCACGTTGCCTTAATTACGTGCAAATAGAACACACAATGGTAAATAAATTGTTGTCATATAAGATCATGGTGAATAGCTTTTGATTAAGCGCATGAGCGCTGACGTTGCAAGCGCCAGGATTCAGGAAATGACTCTTCAATGTAATTTCTCTGGGATGTTGTGTGGCATTCTCGCGAACAATTTAATTTTCTGTAACTAATAGCGACGGCACCAGTGTTCGTGTAATGTGTTTTATGGTAATATCAGTCTTATCACGTGGACATTGTAGCACTTGATAATACGATATTATAACGTTTGTTTTTTGCTGAAAGATTGGTAAAAACATGAGTAATCCGTAAGTGCGTTGTTGTCGTAATTAGTATTGATACAAAAGCGATTAACATGATAATTATCTTTAATTAAAAGAAGAATCCCGAATCATATACCTATTTATTCGTTATCTATACCTACCTACTAATTATGAAGATTGATTGATGTTTTCATTCATAGAGTCCAAGTTCCTTTTTGTTTATTTAAAATAAGTACATTCAGCAGAAACTATGCATAATATGATGTAACTAAAGTATCAAGTAATGACATCGTCGATATAGCAAGATGAACCTTATGTATGTAGTGCAATGTACTGACAAAGGAAACCGTACACCTGTTGGTTACACAAGTACGTCCACGCCGTACGATTCTACGAATATCATTTAGAAATCGCATATCTAACTCTGAAAGCAGAAAGCGAGCTTATGAAACAGGCAACAGAGCATGGAATATGTAAATACGCGGAGATAAGGCAGAGTAGGCTCCACGAGAAATAATTTATAATTGGAATTGCTTGTTACGTTGCGAAGGATATCGTCCATTAGTCGAACTTATCCCGAGTGAATAATTGCAATGAGATGGAATTACTCAATTATTTCATTGAACTTGATCAATTGCTGCGTTATTATAGCAGACATTGATCTATTACTCAAAGACGAACGTTCTTATAGCATGACATTTAAATTTTCCTCAATCAATATTCATATTAGTCTTTTTATAAAATAATTAAGTGTTTCTTAATTTTAAGCGTTCGGCGTTCGAACTGAACTAACCCATTAAGGTAATGAATTATTTATTAACACCTGACTGGCATTGGCTCATGTTTTTTAATGTGTCTCTAGGTTGAATACGATTCGATTTACTGGTAAGATAATATCATATTCTCGCCAAACATGACATTCTGAGGAATATACCTAAAACCAAGATTCTCCGTTGTACTTACTTTATTCATTAACGTGATGAGTGTAGAGAGAGCGCCTCGAACTTGATTGGTAGCGATTTCCCCCGTGTACATAGGGGCAACTGTGTAGACAATTCCGTAGCCCAGACCGGAGAACATGCGTGCAACGTACAGGACCGCTACAGACTTGGCCACGATCACCAGCACCCAGCCGAGGATGAAGGGCACCGCTCCGAGGAGAAGCGTCGTCTTGCGGCCGAACCGGTCGGCGAAGTACGCGGAGGGGATCGGCGTCAGCGCTGAGCACAGGATCATTATCGAGACTATCCATGATCCCTCGTCGGGTGAAGTTGGTATCGTACTCTCAGGTGACTGTAGGTACGGTAATGTAGGTGAGGGCCATCCGTAGCAGGTACCCGCAGTAGCGGTGATAAGCGTTGCTGAAATAGAAGAGAAAACACAGTTAATTATTATAAGCAACATTGTCGATTAAAATGGATCAATGTTAATGGAATCTATTAAAAAAAAAATTGTTTGAATTCGATATAGAAAATCAACTATTATTATAGTTATTGATGATTACATTTCTTATGAAAAGTGCATTGCCCTCGACGAGGTGTTAGAGTAGCCGTTTATCTGTGTACGTTGAGAAATATAAATGTGAAAATGTTTACATGTGTAGATAATTGTCGGTGTAAACTATTCACACCGCTATGTGCTTAGTTGTTAAAACGTGCGTCTGTGTGTACGTTGTACGTCTACGATTTGTGCTGAAACCTTGACGTTAATTATCGTGTTGAATAAATTCCGGGCATCGATAATATCAAGACAATTTTAATTAAACTACATTGTAACTGTACTGTTGTTGTAGAGCTACATTTGTTTATCAATGCGGAAAACACAATACAGGATAACTATACGTGGAAAATACATAAATACACTATACATGTATATTAAATACGGTATTACTTATAAGCCAAATTGGCTATTCCTGATATTATGATGAACATTATGTATTTTCAAACTTGACTGTACATTAGTAGGTATATTTGCATTGCAATATTACTAAAGATAGTCCTCAAAACGCTTAGGTACCTCACCCTCGAAATTTGGTCAATATGCCTATATAATATGCTACTGGGAAGATGACATGGCGAAAATAAATTATTGCCAGTTATAGCGTCATTTATCATGGATCTAAAATGCAACTATATGTAGACTTTTCAATCTGTGCAACTAACGTAAACTATCCACACTACCGGTATCTTCAAAATACAGGGTACATGTAAAATATCTGAGAATGTACAAAGAGAGATGTCCAAGAAACTGGACTCAGACATGCTAATGCACGCACGACCTTCCTTCAAGCAAAGCGGAACCTGGCAATAGTCCAGAAACACATTGGAATAAGAAAAAGAAAATGCACACTTTACCTGTTACTGTAAACCTATCATTGAAATAATGGTACGAGAACAGACTTTCACAGAATATATTGAATACTCTGAAGATCTAGTTTCAGACTGTAAACACATGCCATTAAAATAAAACGAGATTCGCTTGCAGATGTGCATTTTCTAACATTTATATCGTCTCGGGACGAAGCGAATTCGAATGATATATATTTTATACCTCTATAACACAACGGTATATACCACTTGGCCGAACCTGCAGCAATTATCTCAATAATTGCTTTTCCTTTAAGAACTTAATCGTAATTCTTGTAATTCCTATGGATTATCCTTTCGTGATTCTCATTAGCCCGATAAAAGTCCTTACTTAAATAAAGATTACAAAAACTAATTAGCTGAGATTTTATATTACATGGATGTTAATCTTTTAATTTTGTCCTAATAATCTTAAGTAGTACCAAAACGGACCATCGCATGTTATAGGGGAATGAAAGTAAACAGTTATAAAATTAAGTTTGTAAATTGTTCATCTTTTAATAAGTCATTAAAATATATAATTTATCGAGTTTCAGACGTTAAACCATAATGCATGCATAAAATCTCGTTTATGATGCCTTCAGGGTGTAATAGAATTTCAATTAGTGCCAAATAATTATTAAATCGAGACTTTCGAGTATCATAAAAGTTCGTCAAGTCGTATTGTAATGATCAGTTTTTTGTCAGTTTGAAATCTGTCATTACATTCATTTACCAGTTTACCTAACTTGAATCTTCAAGTTCCACTTTTAAAATATGTCTGTTCCTCATGCATTTTATGCAAGCGGGTTTTTTCTGAGATTCGTGTAATCGTTAACGCCTTGCTCATAATTATTATAGACTATAGATGATTGAGGCGGCGGGAAAACCGTATTAAAAGTCACGAGTTCACAATATGATAGGTTTAAAGATCACAGTATGCGGAGCTTTAATACATTGATGTGTCGGACTGGGAATAACAGTTAATGTGCGTACGTATATTGTAACAAACTTCCTGTCAATGTAAAAACAAGTTTGGGAGTGGCGACACTATCATGTCTTATCGCTCGTGGAAACTTCTGACCACTCCAATATACTCGACGTGTTTCTCGACCCTGTATCTGATAATAATTATGACAGATGCCTCAGTTTCATGACAATACTCGTATGAGATTAGAAAGTTACCACGCTTATTTGCCACTCAAACAATATAGTTTTACTATACCATTTCGTTTAAGAAATTGGTGTGGTAATGTTTTATCTCGAAAGATGTGTTAAAGAGACATTGTTTTCGCAGTTATCAGATGATATTTGGATTATGTTTATAACTGTTAATTATTGAAGCTGAGAACTCAAGATTTTAAAAAGCAGAAACAGTTTTTAGAGATCCTATGAAGCCGAGAGAAACTTATGTATCTGTTATAAGTTTTATGACACGGCTCTCTAAAAACTTATTTTGATTGGATCACTAACTAAGCTAGAACGAAAAATTAGTGCCCTATATTTAGTTAGATAATATTAGATTTGGTAAACTGTTCATTCAAGTGCGGTTCCGTTTGTAAGTTTTATCAGAGAACTCTCATAACACGTAGGTACTTGAGTGGGCATCGAACCGAGCGGCCAGTTGAAACTGCTTAATATTTCAGTATATCTGGCGTACGTGCCGTATTCCAAATGTAGTACCTAGCGTCTTTGAGTCTGCATCTAACTTTAATAACAAACACGTACATAGTTAGTGGGGAACAGAATCAAACTGAAAGCTGAAGTTTACACGCTAGCCGTGTTGTGTTAGTTACGAGATAGAGGACGCCACGCCCACCACTACACGTAAATATCTCGTGCTCGCACATGATGTGAAGCTTTACAAGAAATACAACAAACACGTGAGTCACATAGAGTGACTTGAGGAAGTTGAGGTTACAAAAAAATGGTTTTTATGAGCTTATTAATGCGTTGAATAGTTCAATAGCCACAGTTGAAACAAATGCGTTGACTAGTTCAATAGTCACAGTTGAAACAAATGACTAGAAAACAAGCGTTGTCCTCACGATAACTCACGAGACCAAACATACGAGTATAATTTTTCTCGCTGACCGCGGAAAGACAGTTGCGTCTGTGAGCGCGTCCGAAATTGTTTCGACGTCAGCTGTAAACACAGAAGCTGTATAATTTATATAGCAACAGATACAAGGAACGAATGCCGAATGCCAGTTGGCTGGCACTATCAGCAAGTCGTCAATTTATAGTTAGGTATCGACTACACCGTGCGGGTGTCTGCCTCTCGACTTTAAAATCACGTGAACATAATGAGGTACATATTTTTTAAGATTTCTCGGTCAAGGGATTATCGTATATTACGAAACAATTGATATATCGTCGTGTATGAAATGTTTTCTTTATTATTTTTGGCAAGGCACCATTTATTTATACGTTACATTTTATGGGATATTTTAGTGTTTGTAAAAATTAGATCTAACAGTTTTATATTGGAAAATGTCTTAAATAATTATACCTAAGAATAAAGTAGTAATAGCCTTTAAATAGTTTTTGTAACAGACTTAAAAGAAAAGGCAACCTAGTTTTGGCACGCTAGACTATTATTAACAATTTTATTTATCCTTATTAGGGTGAATATTTATTAGTGTTTTTTGCTTTGATCATTGTGAACAAAATTGAAACTAATGTGTTAGTTGACCTAAAATTCGTGCAATTCATTTGTTTTGATAGGCAGAGCCCATCATGCGTCTGGTGTCATGCTGTGTCTGGGTATATCTCCCAAATATCTAGTCGTACTCGCATAATTTAATCTAGTGATCAATCAGGCAATAACTTCATGAAGAATGAGTACAGCTGACAATGAAAAATTGGTCTGGGAATATGAAAAATCGCTTTTACTTGCAGCGTTAGGATAGGTAGAGTTTAAATTAAACCGAACGGTAGACTGAAATATAATACTGTTTTATTTAAAAGTCTAGTTATTTATTTAATAAACTAAATTCATACCAAACGCAGAAAGTTTTTATAAAGTTAATCTGAAGGACGTTTGAGGAATGTGGGCGCTTTTTATCTCAAAAAGCTAATGAATTATCATGCGGGTGGACTCGCCAGCACACCTAGAATTAAATTAGACCGTATAAATCTGGTTAAATGTATAATTTTAAAAGAGACTAGTAGAATTGTTTTAAAATATGATGCTGTGGAAATATATTTGGACATAAACTACCGTTAATTGTGTGCATCTCCTGAATATAAAAACAGTAACCATAGTGTTTTGCTCGTTCTTTTTCAATAACTTTACAAGTAGAGACTACCAAAAAGAGCTGAAACAACTTTATGGAAACGGTTTGACGCACCCCTACTAATTATTAAGATTAAAAACAATGTGAAGAAAGATTATTATAATAATATCATATGTATAATAAAATCACCGTCTGTAAATAAATTTTAAAATCAATTGTACGTTACCATTACTTCACCGATGATGTAAATAGCATCATTATACATTGTCTTATGACATTATCGTGATGTTACAATACCTATAGCACTATAGATTATTTATATTATCAGATAAGACGCCCTTTAACACTATAGCAACAACAACACGAATTAGTTCTTAATAACATTCGTTTATACCTGTTTGCATAATTATGCAATATGCTGTATAAATAATTATGTAAAATTCTGTATTTATATCGGCCTCACTAACGGGCCTTGTGTATCGGGAGTTCTACGCCGATTTCTCTCTTTTTATCTTCAGTCATTTTCATTTGTAGTAGTATTAGTACTGTGAATTAGTGGTTTTAAAAATTGTTTTTTTTTTAAATACTAATGACTGATATTTACACACATTAAAGAAAAACTGATAAGTTTTTTTATTACTCATAAAGTTATGGTCCAAAGATATATACCCTGTACCTAACTGTACAAGCATTACTCGTGAGCGTAGTAGGCAAGTTCCAAGTTGCTAACTAACCATTAATTTATCTCAATAAACATAATGAACCTAATTAAAGTGATACTTAAGGTATAATTTCAATAAGTGTGGTATAATGTGAGGTGGACGCGAGGTCGCGGATCGTGCGGTGCGGGGCGCCGGCCGGCCGTGCCCTCCGCTCACCGCGCTGCGCCCGCACGCCGCCGGCGCCGCGCCCGGCCCGCCCGCACCGCCCGCCGACGACGGTGGCGCGCCGCGCCGGTGACGCAACACATCGTCACACAAAGGGTGCGTTTAACCACACATCAACATTTATGTATTACAAATAACGAGAAAATACATCCAACTATACCTAAATAGATACCTAACAAACGTTTTTACATAACAATGAGCAACGTGAAAAGGATATTTGGTTATTAACATAGCATTTAGAGTATGATCTTATGTCTTGACATGTTCCGGAAAATTGTACCTGTTTAAGATAATCTAGCAAAGCTATACATAATTCACGCTCGCGTGTACAAACAGTTGAAAAAGATTTTTTTAAATAACGTAGACGTAGGCACATTTATATGGCTGCCAAGGCAGATTCGTTTGAGGCGTGCGGGCACGCCTCAAACGAATCTTCTCTAAGTGTGATCGTGTCCTAAGTCATCTTAGAATAACAATAATTGTGACTGTGATATTGTTGAATTGCGCGACAATGTGCCCGTTGCTAAAGTTGTACAAATAGCACGTGTATGTGTGTGAGCAACTAAGTAGAACAATGGATAAATTTGGCTCCTTTTAAATTGTAAAAAAAATCGGGACGTGTATCAATGAGTGGAACGAGCGTGTATGTCACTTAAACAACGTAGGTATTGTATTTATAGCCAGTGACAATTACGTTCAATGTTGAAGCAAAATAGATATGATGTGAATTATGACCGTGGTCAATGTTTTTTTTATCAATCTCTGTAGCAAGCGTAATTGAATTGTGGACATATTTACCGTCGCACTTCGTACTACGTAAATAGGCAACATAAGTAAAGATTTAGTTTTTATAGCAATTTGATCCGGTAAATACCATATAATCGATTGTAAATGGAAGCAGAAAGGAGCTTGTTGGATAAATGTGCGCAATGTTAAGTGTAGTAATCAAATATGGAGTGTGGTTTGAACTCTCCTTGATCACGGCAATCCTACAGATAATATATTCTGCCCTACCTTGAGACTAGTCCTGTACCAAACAGAGAAGCTTTGTTTGTTTGTTTGATTTATAGTTCTGAAGTGGTGACAGAGCTATCAATCTATAAGTAACTAGCGACCCGTTCCGCCTTCGCACGAGTGCAATGCTTTTACAAAATTAGCATGTATTATACATTATGAACCTTTCTCTTGAATCACTCTATCTATTAAAAAAAACCGCATCAAAATCCGTTGTGTAGTTTTAAAGATCCAAGCATACATAGGGACAGACAGACAGCGGGAAGTGACTTTGTTTTATACTATGCAGTGATAAGCTTGAAAGTGAATTGCTTCAGTCAATTGACATTTACGCCTTGTCTCAGTCGAACTAAGTCTTGTTCAGACAAACAGCTGACACTCTCAAAGTTATTCTTCAGTCCTATAATAAACAGTGAAGTGTGAATGTCAAAATCTAAACTCTAATCATGAAGCATGCAAGTCGCAAGTATTACTGTTTTCTGGGACTGAACCTAGATTCTAGTGATATTCGATAAGATATGAATCCTGACATGGAAATTAGACCTGCTTTGTGAAATTGTATTTTATTTATTGAAAAATCCAATACATCGAACGGTATCTTGTTGTAGATAAACATATAGGTCAAACCGATATTGTTGCTGTTTATATTGACGCGTCGCTTATTGTACTACAGCAAGGAGTTGACATTCTGGAACAAGTACTTCTTTTTGCCTGAATACTATTTACAAAATTGCTGCTGAATAGTGGAAAGCTATGGAATTGTTGGTTACTCAATCCCAGGGATAAAAAAGACTGAGTGAGGGACCTTGAGCAGGGAAGCAGACCAACGCAACAAAGAGGACATAACTCCATAAAGACGGTCTAGATTCTAGAACAATAATCACATAAGATAAAGCACCAAACGTTTATTTGATTCATCGCATTCTCACCGCACAAGATCCTTGTAACGTTACAATGTTATTATGCCACTCCGTCCTGAATGCTGCGATCGATATCGACAAACAGAATCGCTGTACCTATGCTTAATAACAGCAGCATATATATGTATATTGTAGCCATAAGTAAGACTTCGTGATTGGTCCGCAATATCGATAAGGGAAAACACCGCAATACACATAAACGTCCGTCAGAGCGTGAAAATAATTGTATTTTCATAGAACAATAAATGAATAAAATTATCATAAGTATAAGACGGGAAAGGGAGCGAGACTGGAAGTGGCCATTATTCAGTTCACAAAGACTGAGAATTTCAATTTCCGATTCCATCGGGGACTGTAGTTATATTAGATCAATTAATTCCTCGATCTGATACAGTCTTGGAATGGAAATATTATAGCTTACTAGGTATAGTATTGTTGTATTATGTCTGCACCACTCTGGTAATCAATTCTTGTTTTTTTCTCAGAACGAGAAGAGGCCTTTGCAAGGTTGTACGATTGAATAGGGTGGTAATAATATGAACTAAATATGTTATTTTGTTGAAAATTGTTTTTGCCCATGATGTTTTGTCGGAAATTGTGCATTAGTTTACATAATTTTGACGACGGCCTTTCCGTCTGCATGTTTGATTAAAGGTCAGGCACTTTGAGATAAGAATAGAATATGCTTGGTTGGATAGCATAAATATTTTTATGTAAATTATTCATTATACCTTATTTGATTCTAATGCTTGATTGAAGAGGTTCCGTTTCTATCGATAGATAGTAATAAGTAGTGCGCACGTGTCGTAAGCACGTGGTGCCCGAACACTAGCACACTTATAGATCTAGGTTCAAGACCTCGTGACGTCAATCTGTTGGTATAACGAACCTACTCAGTGTGTCATACTACAGATATTATACAATGAATAACTGCACTTCAGTTCCTAGAGTGTGAATTAGGCAAGCTGAAAAGAGCGCCAATTAAGACGCTTGTTGGCACCTTTCCGGCGCTAAAACTTGGAAGCAGCCAACAGTGATATTCAGAAATTCCATATCCGCGTATGTTGCATTCTTTTTTAAAGTTGAGTGTAATTAATTTCATTGCAAAAATGAATTTTAAATCACGATACATAAATAAGGCATGGGGATCGCACATGTGCGCCAGTACACTTAAGAATAAAAACTGTGAGCTTCCATTTGAATACATCTGTGTCACGATTTACAAATGGAAGAAATACAGTGCATTAAGTTTGTTTACCTTCCGTGTTTATTGAAACAACCTACAGGGAGAAATTCGTTGGAATTGTTTTAACAGGTTAATATCGAGAAACAAGCATTCGACTAAACAGTTTCATCGATAGCGTGAGCTGCGTCGACTGTTGTATGTGATTTTCCATCTTATTTATCAATACTGTAATCAATAATATTGTAAATGAGAATTAAGTTTTATTTTATACCTATTACTTATTATACAAAAATTATTTGTTTTGGTTATAGAGTCTTCAAGGATATTATTATGTTCTGCTAATTAAAAGCTTTAGAGTTTTATAATATAAGTTTATTAGTATATTTTCCTTTATAATAAATCTATGTTTTAAATGTAATTTTGGATTGATTACTGCTATAACATTGTTCAGTTCGGTCCCAAATATTATGCGCATAGCCAAAATCCGTCGGCGAGATCAAATGAATTGCATAGACAATAAGTCTGAATAAATTGATAGGAATTCGAATAGTATATGCGGAAGACTGGCAACATCTAAATTCTTTCACGATAATCGTTAAAGACGTTAATTAAAAATATATGAGATTCTACAAAGAGTTTACATTTAGACGATCCCGGCGAGCCATTTTGACGGACAGAATTTATTTTACATTAACTTCGTTAGTAATGGTTCGTTGAAGTATTTACCGTGGCAAGATAAAAAATAATTGTCCACGATAAAAAATAAGTGTATTTAGGTACTTAAGTAATAACGAGACTATTTCATAGTAATATTAGTGTTTTACTTCGTGGAAAGTTTTATGAGATAGTATACCAAGTCCGTATGTTAATGTATGAGAAATTCAACATGACCGCTCTGCAATTATCCCGTAAGGTAGATTCTATTCAAGTCCGTCATTAAGATTAGTACAATTTTTCAGGCATTCATAATCCATCTCATACGTCCAAATGTGGGACGAAAATGTAAAAAGTCAATTTATACCTCTTGAATCATTTAGATTTGCGTTTAGGCTAGCAAGGCTAAGTGTCTCAATTAGTTCGTCATCATAAAATGACTGCCAGACGTAAAAACCTTTGTTAAGCTTGTGGCTTATCAAAGATTACAATTGTTATCCAATACAGCATGACATTTCTGTTGCTATGTCAAGAAATGATTCGCTTTGACAGTTTGACTACATTTCTACTAAGGTAGTAGAAATGACATGCTATACATATTTAGATTGTTTCAGACAGTGCGATGAGGTCTCCAAATAGACTGCTTCCTTTGGAATGCATAAGCGATGTCAGCATTCACCTGTGTTCCAATACGAGTAACATCGTATTGCGAACGTCAATGCGCCTGAGTATTTGGCATTAACCCACCAGACGCGTTATAGCAATCAATGTCGTGTACAGTCGCATGTTCAGGCATTGGATATGATGGTAAAGACGGATATATTAATAGGTGGAAGACTGCGCGTTTGTAGTTTAATCAGGTCTTATTTGAAGCAGGGGTGGACCATACCCGTAATATTCTACTCTATGGGATTTCAAGTATTTAATAATCATAACATCACGCCTGTATTCCCCGCAGGGGTATGCAGAGGTGCACATATAGTCCACCCACATTTCGCCAGTTTCGTTTTAGGTCCCAATGTAATAGGGGGCGAGTATATATTTAAAGTATTTATTAGCACTGAATAGTTTTAAAATTGTGTATAATGCCTATCAATCAAGAGTGTTTAAGCTTTATTTTACTCTGACTAATGCTTATATTAGCCTAGAATTTTTTGTTAGTAGGTCCAAGTTGTTGATTGATCTTTAAAGCTAAGTAAAAAAGATAGAGAGTGGTTACAATATCCGTCATTAGCTTAAAGTTTCAGAAATAAGGTTCTATTCTCATTATTTTTCTTTATAGTTTTACACTGTGTTAAATCGAATTCAAATTCTTTATCTCCTCACATTTCAAGTTTTATGCATGTTATTGTTTGAATACAATGACTGTACGTAATTTGCAATGTTAGATAATCACATTATACCTTTAAGGTAGTTATTTGGTTGCCTTATTGCGTTATTATAGTGATGTAATATGTATTATTAACAACGTAACTAAATTTTTAATGACCTTATTTTCCGGTATTATTTTTGTTTCTATAAAAACATTTTGTTTTATTTAGATTTGTTGCTAGGCCTTCAGTGAGTTTCTCTATGGCTAATTAATGATATTTATATTTTATCTGTAGTTTATGTCCATATCTATCAAAATTTGTTTTATTTACGCGTAATTTATTTATCTCGACATGATGGAAACTTTTGACAAATTGTTCTTACCTAAATCTTACGTATCTAATTTATCGGAAACTTTAAAGAGTGGGTGTTTTTTCTTTGATAGCACATACTTGATTTGCGACTACAAGTCTTAAAAAATATTAGGTACTATCTGTATATAAATTTAAGAGGACAAGGACGAGTTAAATACACAATTCTTGTAAATAACTTGTTTGTAAATTATTTATTTGCCGGAATAGTAAACGGTATTCAACCAAAGTACCTACAAAATGAATGGAGGGCTCTTTCATTACCGATTCTGCATGTTATCTTTTAGTTTGTTATGACATCAAATTACGCATTGCAAAATTGGTAGCGAATTCATTACACAATCGTCATCATTCATGAGTCACCATTTCAAGTATAGTCCTGACGTCAGTGCAGACGCCGTCTATAATATGATCTCTCTAAGTAAAAAAGGAGGACACTGAACATTTATCGCTTAACATTATTACGTATCACCATTTCCAAGAAGCTGTCTTTGAAGTGGAACAAACGATGGCAGGCTATTGTTTATAAACATGGACCGTCGCCGCATCGTTTCCACCGCACTCTCTCCGCGAGTGCGAATCCCAGAAAATCGCAACACAACTGTAAACTATCGGATGTCAATGACATTCCCGTTTAACTGGGTATGTGGAACCGAATACCTGGCTTTTATAGTAAAAGTCCACTGTTTTCTAGAAGAACGAGTATCGCAGATATCTATTTACGTATGTATTTGTATATTCTAACAGTTTTGCGTGTTTAAGTCTCATAAACGTAAGGTAGGGGTACGAAACTAATACGAATTTTATAATGAGAAGGGGAAGAGAAAGACGGCGGTAATGTATTAGCATATGATGATTCACAAGGAATGACGTGGCAAATCGTGCGTGTTTATTTGAGTACTTAGTCGAAAAGTTACATTAACTAATCACCACATAGGTTGTATAAACACTAGCAGGATTCATTTACTTAATGCTGTAGCGCTACGTAATTTCCTCTGAAAATAAACACCCAAATTGGTACATCAGCAAGTAAATCCTCTATTCTAATAAAATGTGAACAATTACACATCATATACCTACATATATTACTTGAGAACAATGTAGAGTCGCAGCGGATTCAAGTGGGCTTATCTGAAGAATGGTCCGAGTTTGGATCAATCATTTCGTGATTCTCATAAATAACATTAGCATTGAATTTCTATTTACTATAAATATTTTCATAACTAGTTCTGCGAAATTGAGCGATCGATTCCATTTCACTAGGCCATAACTTTATTTATTTCTAAATATCATTCTAGCACTAGACAGTTTCTCCGGGCATAATCACCTGATACGCATTTGAATTTATATGATAACAATTATGCGTTCAAAGTTTATAAATAATAAAATGCGGTAGAGAACTTGCTCGAGCGTTATCAAATGCTCGCAAATGATCGACGAAGCAATTGATAAAATCTTATTCTGAACATTCTTGAACGGCAACTAATAAAGTCAACGTGACTTCGGTTTACAGGCTTTTTCAGAACACCAATGTGTACTGAAAATCCTGGCAAGTATCAATATCAATGTACCTTAACGTCAAAGATATCGAGATGTCGAGTAAACCTTGGCTGAATGTTCGTGACGCTCGCTCACTGCAAGCTCGCCATTTCAGATCAAGGAACGTCCTTAATCAATAATCTACTTTGTAACAGAGATGGCCTTAGTTCTCCAATATGACAGTAAATCGAAACAGTAATTACGCTTGTACTATTGTTATTTGAAACATTTTAATTCAGTGGTCGGTAAATCAAAATTTTGCTAAATGCAACGAATTATAAATGTTGCAAAACACAATTGTCTGTACTGTTTAAACCGGTTGTCAAACTTTTTTGGTCTTCCAGCTGTCAGTCACCACTTAAAAACTGACAGCCGTGACTGACAGCGCAACTTGTTCCTAGAGGCCGTAGAGGTCAAATGATATGTGTATAACGATCACCTAGCCAAAACATGATCGCAGCAAGCTCGCCCGATCTTATTTAGATGATTATTATGATACAATTTTGTAATTATTTACAGCTAAAATTATCAGGTCACATGACAAATGTTCACTACTTCTCCTAGAGATATGGAGATGACCTGTACCTTGAATATCTCGTGTCGGGTTTATTAATGATAAGAAGCTTGGAAATTCAACCAAATGAGTTAACTTCGGGAAGCTTAGAGCAAATAATGACGACGTCGATACTTTAAATGTTCGTGTACTTACTATCCATAAAGTGTAAGAAACTGTATCCTAAAGTTGTGGACCTACTTCAGAGTTCAATCTCTAAAGATAACAGTGATATAAATATTTCCACGTATGTAAGGAGAAATATGGTAACAAAACATTGAACTGTTATTAAACAGTTAACTACATAACAATTGAATATATTTTTTCAACAATTGGCACGTGTTTTATGTTTGGTAACGAAAGTTAGTGTGGGTTATAAGATCATATTTCTAGTAGGTGTATATTTTTGTTAATGACCGCGCCAAAGCAGTTTACATCAAGACAATCACAAGATCAGCACAGTTCGCTTGTATTAAGGTATTGTTTTGGCTTTTTGTCAACACCTTTCTTTGACTGAATGTAATTCGGAACGTTCTCGTTAACGTAATGCGGCGTCTCGCTTCCACAACGTAAACTGACCTGCATTTAGAGTTCATGGTAAGGGGCCAGATTTATATTGATTCGTAAATAAAGATAAAACATACTTTGTAATGACCAATCTACAGTGAGTAAGTTTCAAAGGAGATTTGAATGTAATATGGCACGCAATACTTATTTTGAAAGAGGTTGTTTGGTGGTCATCGTCACAGAGTTTCCGAAATTTGGCTGCATCAAACAGGTTATCGTATTGGTTGGGTTATAATTGCCGGGAACTCCAGTTATAAAAGTGATGATACATTTTATTGAATTTACGATGATATATTATATTTCTTGCTCTTTTTCACTTTTTGTTTTTCGTTTATGAAAGTCTCACTTCATTAAGGCTCTGTAGAGGTTTTTAGACTCTCTTCTACTTTGGAAATGTCTTTTACTTCTACAGGATCTAGGGAATCGATACCCTTTGTGCGGGAAATTCATCCTTTATTGATGCAGCACCTGCGTCAATAGTCGTCAATCATGATTGGTTAAATATCGATATCTCGGCTCATCACTTTTATCTGTCCCTTCAAAGTTATCTTCATAGATCTTGGAGGAGTGGACACATTGTCATGTGAGCACCTATCCAAGATAAACCCAGTGGTAAGAAAGTATGTTTTTGCTATAATATTCAAGCTCGTCTTTATACGATATATGGTATTGCTTTAAATTTAATAAATTGATCATTTAATTCTCTCTAGTTTTTACTTTATAAAAATTTCTGTCTGTCTTGAATAGTTGGAAATTTTTTATTTCTGCTAACCAGAGAATATATTGGTTTTTATTCAAAGAACTCTATAATGTTCGTCCAGGATGCCTACGGTTATTTTGTGAATCGAATGATATTCTGATTGCTTTAAGTGCTAAAACAATAGAGAATCTAATATTACCTATAATTATAGTTATGTATAAAATTATGTTCAGAAAGCGTAGGTATAGATTGAAATCATCGCGATAGAAAAACAATTGTTATGATAAAATTGTTAAAAGATAAATCTAGAACATGAAATTAATAAGATTGATTTTACATATCTCCGCTTTGTATTTACAAGCAAAACAACATGAATTAAACTTATCTACTGACGCACATCAACCTGCCGCATATTATCTATTTAATAATATGTTAGCATGTGCTATGTGATTTGAATTTGATAATTGAATATTTACTAAGTATTATAAATGCGAAAGTGTCTTTGTATATCTATTTATTACTTCATCACGTGATTAGACTTTCATAGACTGCAATCACAAAAGTGTTGGTTAAGTTGTTAAAATTAAATTGTGGAATTGCGCTTTTAAAATGTACCTTTCACGGACTTTCTAATCAGATAAACAAATTAAAAATGTAATATACACCTGCGTGGGAAGTGAAATTATATTTTTGGTCTAGTATAGCAGGATTTTTAACAATTATAATTTCATTCTTGGAAAAATATCTTAATTTTAATGGCTAACTCTAAAATCCTTATTCAAATAAATTAGTTTTATGTAAATAAGGTAAGATTAGAACCTCTACATCTACAAGGAAAAAATCTATATGTTGTCGTGGGTATTTCACAGATATTATGTAACAGTTTGACAAATTAAAACTTCTTTACCGCATGCGCTGGCGCATTGCGCTTTTCGTCATGTAATATTTTCTTAAACAATGCCAAATTAATATGTAGGTAGAAGTTCTATAAATATATGTATCGGCATTGTTAGATCTGAAAGTTATCCCAGACATATTCAACGGCTAATATACGTATCATTTTTTTTACGTACGTAACGTATCTTTTAACTGTACACTTAAGACTAGTTTCCTTTTAGTGACTTGTTTTATTACTCTCTTAGCATAAATTGCGGTAGAGGTAATTTTAAGGAAACTAATTGAAATACGTTTAGGTTGCGTTAGTGCATCAAGTTTTATACATGATTGAGTATTACAGCATTATTGGGAATTTATACATACAAGGCCTCTAATATGTGTCAATTTCACGTTAATAACAAAAGTTCGTTTATCAATAACGGTGGAGTCCGCCACAACCCAGCGTGGGTAAGCCCCTTTAATTCCTTTTACCTGATACCAGCCGCATTCTTGGAATGAATGGAATCCTCTACAAACGGTAGACAACAAAGCTATGGGCTGTAAAGTTACTTGAAGTAAATATTGGCGTAACTGACCAAAACATTTGTTATTAAATTGTTACAAATATGTTTTGAAATATCAACCTGACTTGTTTGAGCCATGTTTGTTTAAACAATATTTATGTAGCCGATATTTGGTCGGTTCCCTTTATTACACGAATATCCACATTCTTTGCGGTAGGTATTCATTTAACTTATAGCTTCATTCATCACCAACTAGCAGCTTCATGTTTTATGAAATTAAAATTCATAATGTTATTTAATAACTACGTCTTTTAGAAATTCATTTTATAATCCCATTTAAAAGGAGTATATTGAATAAAAGGTCTATTGAAGGAATAAGGTCTATAGTTACGAGTACATTACATTTTAATGAGTAATAAATCATTCGCTGGCGAGAAGTAACAGTGTGTTTGGCACCGCTTTCACGATTTCACGACGCACTAGTAAGAAACTTACAATGGAGTAGAATCAAATATGATAAAAATATTATTTCGTTATAGTATTTGTACAATTTTCAAAACATTCGGAAGGTTAATAACCCGGTACATACATAAATATCTTCGTTCTCTAAATGTTATTCCAGATTTATATTTTTCAGAATCGTTACCAAAATAATAAGAATCCCGAAATGACGAGTGATGAGTAACATATATTTCAATTATTTATATTTTTCTTTTATTTTGGGACAAAATCTTTATATGATTACGCGGACGTGCGTTGATAATGGATTGGTAAATACCCCATGTTCAATAGGTAGATAATGTTATAATTTAACGAACGTCAATTTATCCTGTTGTAAGAGCATATTGATAACCCATTAACCTTCGATTTTGTTGCGGCGAATTAGCGTTCAAGTGGCCCACTCGATCTTACTTATAAAAATATAATTATCAATAAATGTATATTATATTTCTATAAGTAAACAACGTGTTACAAATGTAGTTTGTATCAAATAAACCATGGATCTATGGTTCGTAAGCCACGCTTTAGTAGTAATATTTTTTATTGTAGATACTAATCAGCTAGATGGTAATATAAAATGCTTGGTGTAGTACGTGTTTTGCTTTACTTCATTAGTAAGTGGCCAGGTATAAACATAACGAGTAGAGTAAGTACAGGATGTGAGGAAATATGTAAAGTTGTCTAAACGTATCATGCAACCCTTACATGTAAATTGGTGTTGGTGTTTCTTAATGCAATTTAATTGCATAATATACAGTGTATCAACACAGTTAATTCATGTTTTCCTTCGCTCTTGTTGGAACTGCGCAAACAGATGCATTTCAATGTTTCCACTCGAAAGGTTACTATTCGAAGGAATGTTAATACTAAAAACTTCACGCTATATTCACAGAATTTTGAGAAGAGCACGTAACACGTGCGACTATATAGCTACTTGTGCAAACTGTCCTCGAGCAAAATCCGCGTCGTATTGCTAGGTCTGGTTTTAAATAAAAGGCAATACAGGTTACAAAATAATATATGCTACGTGGAATGTAGTAACACATGAAATTGTTTTATAATCTAACCGCAGTCATGATAATGACATGTTTGACAGCGATATGACATTTGTTACAGTCATTGTTGTCACTGTGAAACGGGATAGGGTGGAATTGATTGAACATGTTTGTCAAAGTAGAAAACTGTATTAGTTCAAAATTATGTGGGTTTTGGTGGAATCACGCATCGGTTGCTTTCACAATGAGTAAAAAGACTTGAAATATAAAGCCGACATCTGGTTGTCCTGACGTTAGGCGGAAAACCAAAATGGCAGGGATTTACATTGTATTTTGGTGTTTTTAAATATACTTAATACGTGTTAATGACAACGCGGCGGGTTAAGTCGCCGCCACTGGTGGACACATGGCTGATGGCCGACGCATGCGATAATGATAGGTTAGAAAACGAACTCACCACATAGTGCTGTTCCATATTCCTTCCAATGTGAACGAGTTTTTGCTGTCATCGCAATTCTTGTAGCAAGACTTCTATTTAATTACTGCGTGACTTTGGAATGAGATTATCTTGAGCACTGAATTTATTTTAATTATTAAAAATAAGAATATTAAATAAAGTAAATTGAATTCATCGTAACGATTATAAATATTAAAAATACAGAAGAACTAACTAAATATCACAATAATTATATATATTCGATCTAATATTAAAAATTGGGTTTGTTAACAAGACGTTATAACCGATTAGGCTTCATTTTGATGGTTTATGTGTTGTTGGCTGGCTGGTTCATTGCGCGAGAAGGACGCGTGCGAGTCGTGGTAGCGCGACGGCGACGAGTGAGCAACTGAACGAAACGCGACGATAAAGAGTAAGGAGGCGAACGAACTAATCGCACGGCACCAAGTGGGATGGAATGAGGCAAAACGGCGCGGGCGCACGCTTTTGCTCCTTGTTTATCGGTCGGTGGAGTAGTTCTTGTTGAGATAAGAAGAAGGTCGATAACGGCGCGGGTGACGCCGCGTGCGTGGACAGCCACCACGCCGCAGACCAGACACTGCCGTACACTACCGACACCGAATATTTTTTAAAGACTAATTTATTAATAGACTTTATAGTACAAAAATAACACTGACAAACGTTAGATGCGTTAGCGATGCACGAGACTAGTTTAAATAGAATAGGTTTACACCACAGAGGTCTAGATGACGTGATTGTGGAAACCTCATTACTTTTTTAATAATAGGTCATTATATTTTTTATTCATGGTACAGTGCTTTTTATGATTCTGGCTGAAACTTTTGAAATGAATGCTACATTCAACGGAAAAGAAATAATTAATGGTGCTAATCGATTGTTTCACATACTAACTTACTTTGTACGTACTTATAAATATAACATGAGAATATTGCCGGCAAATGGATCAAAGAGTGAATCGTATTTGATACAATCAAGAATGTAATCTAGATGAGCTAGTTCTGTATCTACTTTTTTATTAGAGGCAGAGATAGGGTTAAGCAGTCGGCCCCGGCTGTCATTCATATTCATAGATCTTCGACAGATGTTCCGGGTAGGCAGAAACCTGAAAGTAAACGACCTTTCTTGCCCAGTTATTGGGTTGTGGTGGTAATATAAGTCGTCACTCTATAGCTACTTCGCTGCCAACTAGTATTCAGCTGTATAGTTGGATTGGAAGCCTACCCCAACGGTTGGGAAAAGGCTAGACAGATGATAGAACGCTAAGGCAGAGTCAAATATTTATTTTCCAAGCGTGAGGGATGTATATAAAAAGGGTAAACACATATGTAGATGTGAATGCTGCTGGTATTTTCTACAATTGTATAAAAATGACGCATAGCAATACGCATTCGCTGTATCTGAACAATAGTGAAAGATTTCTATCACTATTCTCTATTATTTAATTTGAATATTGTTAGATGTATATTGAACTCTTTTTTGTTCCGACGGCTGAATTACGATTGTAAATGATTTAGAATGTTCATGAATTTTTAAAGGTACGGCAATTCAGAGTTTGTAATATCTTCTTTGCCGAGTGGTATCCGGCCTAGAATTAACCACCCGCTTTCCTCCCGTGGGTGTCGTAAGAGGTGACTTAGGGAAAATCCAGAAGATGTTACCCTAAGGCTACCCCACGCTTGGCCAAGCGTGGCCTATGTTCAACAGGGGACGTGTTGCGGCTGATGATGATGATATTATTCTAACTTTCCCTCATCCATAGCCGCTAGAAATGCTAGCATGCAACATAAACTTGTTAATATTAAAATGAAGCGTAGAGGTTAAGTTTTCATGTTTTTATCTGATTCCCTTAGATAGAGTCATGTTTTTAATGAGGTCAAACCCTTGTTTTTAAAAAAATGGACTTTGATTAAGGTTTTACGCAAGCTTACCGACTTTATTTATCAAGCAGCAACTCACGCTTCCGTGGTTAGTCATATTGTTTTTTTTTTCAGAAAACTAGATATAAGTAATCAACTCCACGTGACTTAGGTAATAATAATAATATTTCTAAAGTCATTTATTGCTAATAATATAACTGATATCTACTGGTTGAAATTAATAATCTCTACATTTCATTATTTATGATCATAATATAATCTAGAGTAAATAATCGAATGTAATCGGTGGTTTTTATTGTATTATTATTATTATAAATAAATAATTAAGTAGAGGGTGTTTGAAGGTATACTTTATTGGTACACTTACCTTATAAAAACGTCAGGATAAGATTTTAATCATACAATAACAATCAGTCTCCAGTTCTTAATACCGTTTTACTGCTGGTCTGTCTGTCTCGTCGAAGACTATCTAAACTTGGGAAAGATTACCTGTTGTACGAAAACTGGATAATAAGTCTCTTGACTATAAGTATATATATTTGTGTACCTATGTTGATGCTACACGTAGAGTCTACATCAACTACCAATACTATTGATCTTGGTTCCTGTCACTGGAAGTATGGTATGGTACAATTTCTAGAAATTACTTCCAAACAAAAAATTGCGATTTGAATTAGTTCCTTTAATAATATTTCCGTGTCGTTTAAACTATAGTCCAGAACACAAGTCAATGCTAAGTATATCCACGTCGCGTCGTACTGCCTCAAGGATACACCCGCGTCCGATTTGTCTTTTGCGTTGCACCGAATATAGAAGTTCGCGTAACATCTAAATGTTGGTAAAAGTACAAATCTTAAGGTCAGTATTCAAGGTTAGATATAATAAAAGTGATACATTGTTAAAATTAGATGTGAATGAGCATGGTTATATCTAAACAGCTCACTTTTACTCTCACTTAAACTTTTAGTGCGTTGTACCGCTTTGCACTGCTAAAATAAGACTGCTCGACAAGGCTGGAACGCTGCGCAGGGACATGGAGGTTGTAGCGCTCCGTTCTTGAAGGATATTTGACTTTTGAGTTAAGAATTGATCGAGTTTTGGTTTATGCATGTTTGTTAAGGAAATGGAAGGAAGGTAGAAGAAATATGCACAACTCCGTAATCATTACTGGGAATAGGCAGGAACAAGAACAAGATTTCTCTTTGTTTATTAAAATTTTAAACATCAGCATGATCATAAAATATTTATTGACATAGGTAGTACTAAAACACTACACGATAAGCGTCATCTCTGATGTCACAAATAACCGTTATCGCATCTACCCAAAATAACAATAAAACATTCATAAAGATTAGTGAGATTGCCTTACTCTAACCCTGAATTCTAACACAAGGTCTACATTCACTAAGACGTTCTAATGAATCATTGTCTGTATTTACATTTTGATGCAATTATGTTGAAGGGTTATGACAATTGAAAATAGCAGTATATTTTTGACTTTACTGCGTACTTGGTAGCATTTGGCTGTATTCCATTGATTAAATATACTGATTCGACATAGAAGTATAAGTGGAGAGATGCGAGGGCTATACTCAGCGTTCGCGTCTTGTTGTGAAGTGTTTCCGTAAATAAAGACAATACTGTAGAACTTTATTAACAACAATTCAGAATTACGTACTTAATCAGTGGCGTAGTGTGCTTTAGGCGGGCCCTGTATGAAAATTTATTAGATGCCCAAATGAAGAGTAAAGATTTTTCTTAAAAGGAACAAAAACGCTTAGACCGGTAGCGATCATTCTATTGTCAGTGGTACACAAGATTCCATATTTGAATTTTATAATTTTTGAAGTGAAAATCTCTTTCGGCACGTTGAGCATTTTTTATGATACGATTTTTTTCTTACATTCGTTCGGGGGCCCTGTAGCCCGGGGGACCCGTATCATTAATACGGTAGTAGCTACGCCCCCGCTTATAAGGATGGTTTAATTTTTCTTAGAAATGACAATCGCCACAAATTATTTCATTAGCTATTTGCCTATACATACCTATATTTCTATAATGTTTATGTTGAATAGTGTAATTGGCTAGCCGTTCTATTTAAATAAATAAATATTTAAAGAGAAATATGTAAAGTATGTCATCAAATAATAAACAGAGGTTTCTATTAATGATGTAGGTAACATGACTTATGGGAAACTCAGGTGGCAACAAAAGAGACTTGTCATTCCTTCTCTTAAGTATAATTAGAACGTTTGTCACATTTTCCTGTTTACAATATACGCTTGATTTTTATGTTTTAAGTGAAAACTTAATTCTGGTTATTCCTCATTAAGAAACCGTAGCTATAAATTATGCATGACAGGAAAATAATCTATTACAAAACTCGAAGCCACATACCGACACAGATTTTTCTACCTCTATAATTATTTACCAACAAACCTTCTACTACTTTGTAAGGAAGCAAAAGCATGCCATCAATGTTATACTATCTTTTAACAATCAAAGAATGTCCTATGCAATCGTATACGACTTATAAAATCCAGAATTGTATGAAGGACTAGATGTCAGACTTAGCATCCATTAAATAAATTATGAAATAACGAATCACTCATAAGGCAAAAGTGAAAGTACTAAACTCAAACGATAAGAGAAAATATGAGTCGGATATGGTAACTAGTCAGTCATGTCCGATGCTCTTTCTATACGTACAACTTTTACCTTTTAATGACTGCAATCAAACAGTTCTCCTTTAAAGACGTTACATATTTTATTCAACTTAATATAATTATTAGAGCGTTTTTCTACGGGTGTCTTCTATATTCCTAATTTTTACCTGAAATGAAACTGAATAATTGGTACGATACATTGGTCGAGATAGCGCCTGAACCTTGTGTGCTTAGATAAAGGGTTTATTTTCGCATTGGTTATATCTAAGTATAGTTGGTGTATGTTATATCCGCAGCTTTCAAATATCTATGAAATGAGTAACGTGTCCTTCAAAATTCAAGTTATTTCTACAAATCGACGGTGTGGTCCTGGTCTAAAGAGAGTTCCACATCTTACAGATAAAAGATTTCTTATCCTCTTAACTTGTACGTTCACTTAAACAATGATGTAACTGTTCTGATGTTACACGTCGGACCATGCTGATTTCCACGCAGCTGATTTAGTCAAGAGATACGTGATGTTACACGAGGACTCCAGCATTTCAGTGAATGATGTAAAATGAGATTTGGGTGGTGCAATTGTTTTATTTTATCTGTTGTTGTAATGTGTCAGCGTTATTGCGGGAACATAAGCAGAGCTATGATGTTCGACGATGATTCATACTTCACTTGGCGTATTTGCCCAAATATTTGTGGCATCTTAGTAATGCAAAATTCACCGTAATTTGAATGCAGTAAGGTTCATTTTTGTACTCGTGAATATCGCAAATATATATTTGTACAAATACGCCAAGTGTAATGCCACCATCACATATTATCCTTATGCACGTGTAATTGGCACTATATGTTTTACATTGTTGTTAATGTAGCTTTTAGTTTTATTAATATACAATATAAAAAGTATGTTATTTTGTAAGTTGTAGATTCTTTGAATATCTCAAAGAATCTGCAAGATATTGGTATAGTCGCAAGGCATCTTAAATGTGTGAAAAAATATTGACTATAGATACCAATTCTTGAATTACTATTTATATATTTATATAAACCTATATACACGAGTATCAACCTGTTGCCTCCAGGTACTAATAGTAGACAAATTGAACGCAGAACTTAGGTTTCATTATATTTTAAGTACACTGTTCTCAAACTCAGTTTATTCTTTATACAACTAACATAATATGTTATGATAGAAAAATAATTAATTAATCAATTCACCCTGTATTAAATCCACTTACTAGGTAAAGAACAAAAGATTTAAAAATAATAAATTATTTATGGTAGTCTCAGAGCAGGACAGACCTCTTATATAAAGAAACAAGCGTTGATTACCAAGTTTGTGCTCTGGCTGTTGGTGTCTACAGATTTTTTTTTTAATCTATTAAAATTAGTATTACATAGTCAAAATAGTGACGTAGTGGTGTTGTCTACTACAATCGAGCTCACCGCACACATTGATTGCCATATTTATTAATACATGGGCACAATTCAAACGATCCGGTTAATTCACGTGGGAAGATTCCTTATCGTAAAATCTATTTCTTGATAGTATGCTAGGATCTCGATAAGTGTCTACTTAAAATATATTATGTCTAATAATAGTTCGCAGCATTGTTATTTCTGGCGTCTCTAAGTGTTAATAAATATTCATGTAGGTTTGATTCACAAGTTGTTTAACTGGACCTCCATTTATTGTGAGTCATTTTGTGTAGGTTTGGGCATTGCCATGTTAGACTCGCATTATGACTTTATGTGTCCGCGTTTAAGTAATGTAGCCACAACGACTTATAAGTCTAAGGAACATAAAAGAGAGTTTTCGGTCATCAAAAAAAAGTTTGTGTAGATCGCATTTTATACTCACTTTTATGCAGTTTATGTGATGGATAATGGATTAGGAATTCAGCTAAAATCGGTTCCATAAATATAATTATCGCATAAATGACAAATATTAATCTAATCTAAAGGTATTGAATTTAATACAATTGAAATCTTTTGAGTGTCGAAGACGTTGAGATAAAATCTATTTACGCGGAAATTGTGTCGAGGCCGCAATTCTGCGTAAACCAAAATATAATCTGAAAGTTACACGAGTTTTATAATGTTTTTACCGAAGCTTAGACCTACATGTACTTTGTTGACTATTAGGAAAAGGTAAATCTATCTGCAGTTCAACTTACATAATATGCAGAGTAGGTGCGTAAGATTGTGAAAAATAGGAGAAGCTATTCAGTCTGTCAATTCAATATTTTGGCACCGGTTCTGTGCGCTGTCTCGGGTGCTTACTATACTTGTATCTATACAGATTTAGTGCGTGGGCATTAAGTGATGATAGCTCCAACATGAAGGAAATGAAGAATTTAAGAATGAAATGATAAATCTTCGCAACATGTTCAACTGCATCCAACGTGTACAAACTGGATGTTAATAAAGCCTGGATTGGCTGCTTCCTACGAAGATATGGGCAATTTGCTTGGCCACAAGTTTTAGAAGAAATTTCGTTTAAAATTGGAACTGTTTGCCTGCTGAATGCGCGACCGAATAGCTTTTTCTCTTAAATGAAAACAATTGGATACTGGGTTATAAAATGTGACCTTTTTGCTTAGAATAAGAAAACAATTGCTACGTTAATGTAATAAAATGTGATGTAACACCGATACGTCGTTATTTTCTGGTACCAGTTGTTTAAATAAAGGCACGATAGTGATCCACTTAAGCTTGATATTTGCTGATATAAGTCAAGTCTTAAATAAATAATCATGTAATATTCCATTAAACTTTCCATAATCCACTGGTAGTCAATGAAAAATATAATCAGCTGTAAGCAAGTTACAAGAGTTAATTGAAAAAAAACTGGTTCGTCTCCTATTTCGTGGCTGTAGTGTTATACGATGTCTATATCGGTATAGTAAATGTATCGATACATCGGTACTCGCATGACCCCTGAAGGATGATTCGATTAAGGTAAATAAAAGAATCGAGAGTAGGGATGCGACAGATACGATATGGGAAGTCGGTTGAATTAGATTTTCTCACCGTCAAGAATGTACCTACCATAAATTGGATGGAAGATTTTTATACCATATTGTTTTTAGTGGATTAGTCTGTCGTGGTCTGACCTTTTGTTCGTAATATTTGGAATATTGCCCACCTTACAATAGACAAACAAACGATTTATTTATATTTTTTTCCGGGCTGGAAGGAATCCACGTGGAATAGTGGTTACATTCTTTTTGATATATTAGCGTAAAAAGGTACATTCGGAAGTGTGACCTAAGTTTGGTGGTGGTTGGTTCTTATAGTAAGAGATCATTACTACTACCTATATAATAGTCATGCATTTTATTTGTACGCCTTAATGGCTAAGCAAAACGCACTATTTTAATGAAACACAGACCTCTGTAACCTTCATTTCTCCTGATTCTAAGATACGAGCCATAACAAAAGTTCCTCTTTTTTGGGTAACTAAAATGAAGCAGATCTGTGAATCGAAGAACAAAATATACAAAATTCAAATGTAAATTTCTTTAAGTATCTGATGTAAACCAAATAATTGGTGAAGAAGGCAAGTCTACTTGTGTCAACTAGCGCAGCACTAGTTTCTTTAAGCAAATCCGGCCCTGGCACTAGGCCAGAAAACAATAACATGAAGAAGAAGCTAGCCAGCATACTAACGATTTGTAAACGATGGTACGTGTTTATTCGGTAGTTGTTCATCAGTTATGACAAAAAAGATAATTACCAATTAGTTACATTTCATTTGCAATAAAATACCATACACGTACCGACAGTCAAGTAAAAACCTAATATAATCGTAGAACAAAACAAGCATAAAACACAAATTAAATACGCCCTCTAGAGGTCGATAAGGAATGAAAGAAAAACATGAAATGGAATGGTAAGAAAAAATGCAATTACGTTGGTTCGTTCCACGAAAATTTATAAAAAATCTATGACACATACACATCATAATATTTTTTAGACGAGCAATATGGCGATGTGAAGTCTTTATACTCATGCGGAAGCTAGTTTGGACCATGTAAACATAAAAACCCATTACAATTGAGCATTATAATCAAACGTGGGTGCCGACACGAAAATCGTATGAAGCATGTATTACAACTGTCAACTTTAAACGCGTGTGCCCCACGCCCCACCACGTGATACGTAATCAGAAGACTTGAAATATAAAGATCAAAGTTCGGTATTATTTTCACGTTTTCTGATTTCTTGGCTACCGTGTAACACTAATGGAAACATTTTCACAACAATGTGGACTAGTGTACATGTTGTCGTCAAAAATGCATGTAGTGTGCTTTTGCACAGTGGTTCCAAGCACGTTGGAATGTGAACATTGATCACGCGTCCAGCACGTGAAGTCTGCATACGCACACAGACGAACACTCACATGTGCGCCAAATGCCAATGTATGCATTGTTGGCAGCTGTGCGTGTGTGTATACTGTTTGTGGAAGTAACACTGACACATACATACCGAGAGCCGGCCATATATTTTCAAATTCGCAAGATACTGTAATTCGGGTCAACTTGATACTATAGGGAATTGAAAATTTTGTGCAAGTGCTCAATGCGGATATTGACATATTTCTGATACCTACCCATCATCTTGCGCGTCTTTTTGTGCCGAACGTAAAATTGCTCAGGAAGGACATTGACCTGTCCTTTCCAGCTGACGTCATTGTTCGGCACGGAGACTGGTCAGTAGCCATTTCACTGATACAAGTATAATTTGGGCTTTGTTTCAGTTCAGATGGTTTCGATAACCCGTGTCTCTACATTGTAACGATATCAACTCCAGTTAGGTACTCTTAATTATAAATAGGTACGTTTGTGAGCATAACCTTTGCAGAATTGTTTATTAAGTGTGATTCCTGAATACATATTGTTGAATGTAGATTTCACTTCCGTTATACGTGTGTTTACTGAAATAGTCACCTTCATGCAAGAGCAGCTAATTGTGAATAGGCATCGTTCCATGCATCTGATATAAACTGACAAACCGTACTCATGTTTTCTAACGTGCACAATATGAGTCAGTGTACACTATGACGTGAACCGAACACACCCACACTGATAATGTCAAATTAATTTACTTATATTATGTTATCGCTTTCATTATTTCGTTTGGTTGTATGCTAATGTTCACTCTCGTGTTAATTTTAATATAGTAAGCTGGTTAGATGTGTCAAAAGATAAATAATGTAACAAACTGCATTATAAACACGTAGCTGACGTCGTGCGTCATCGCGGTTGAGTTTGCGTTGAGTTGTATAGTCTGTGATGTCAATATTGTACAGAGATAAGTTAACTTCATCAAACCTACTAAGCTTACAATGTAACCAGTAGGTGAGGCTTGTGTCAAAAGGAATTAACATTATAAGAATTAATTTAAGGATAAAAAGAGTCTAAATATGCATATATAAGCTTAACCAATTTATTGCAGTTAATTGTTTTGGAGAATTTCAATCCATTCTTGTGGATAGAATGGATTGGAATTGGACTATGATATTGTGAAGTAGTTTGCGGTTTTCCATGTGTTTACAGAGGAATGTACTAGCAATATTAAGTGCCTAGATTGTTGTAGAAAAACCTAATAGCTTAGTCATCTTAATGCATTCTGGTTACGTGTATGTACCTATTCAAAATAAATTTAAATGAAAGTATTCCTGCCTCAATTCTGTTTTGATGAATTTTTAATACATGTGGGTGTTTATAAAAACATTTGACGATATGAAATATTTCAACAAACTTAGAATAATATTTGTCTCATATCTTTTTAAATTCTGAGCTGCACTAAGTATCTGATATGTTCGGTTTTCATGTAGCGTCCTGATTTGCAGAATGTTATGTACCCAAACGTTCGATTCACAGACAGTAAGTTTCGATTTATGTCCATTTCGTACAACCTTGATACATACAACGTTAAGTTTATATTGATGTCTGGGAATTGTTTTTTTCCTATTCGTTTTGTTGTCTCTAATTCTGCTGATAATTTTTTAGGCAATAGTGTATGTTTTGGGACGATCTAGCTATGAATCACACAAGGTAGTATGTCAACGAAAGGCAATTTTATTAGCAATTTTGAGTAGGGTCATTAACCGACGGAAAATCTTAACACCGCCATTCAGAGGTTGGTGATTTTGGTACAGCGCCATCTATCAAAAAAAACATGTGAACTAACTAAAAACACCATCTATCAAAAAACATGTAAACTAACTTCAAACATACCGCCCACCAAGGACCTTGTCCTTAAAAATAACCGCCCACCGTGGCAAACACAATGAAAATACAACAAAATAATACAAATTTACCCTTGGTGGGGAAGTCCCTAGATACAATAACTAAGCAATTACATTTTACCATAACAGGAACTGGCACTGTACGCAGTAACAAACAAATGTTGTAAATCTAACAACTGTTCTTAATAACTAAATAACATGAATACAATTTTTAATCTGTGACAGGCAGAATACACAGTTTTGAAGTGGGTCTTTTTACATAAGTATTCCTACATTTTAATGTAACCACTCGAGTAAGGTTATCACTGCCTGGGTGTTTTTCTACGACTTTACCAAGAAGCCACTTCGCGGGAGGCAAATCATCCTCCTTTACCAAAACAACATCTCCTACTTGGGGTTCAGGTATCTGATGAGTCCATTTATATCTATGGAGGAAATGTGACAAGTATTCATTAGCCCACCTGCGCCAAAAATTTTGCAACATACGTTGCACTAGATGCCATCTTTTCAGGCTGCTAATAGGACTTGCTTGATAATCTAAATCAGGTACGGTAAGTATTGGCTCTCCTATTAAAAAATGACCAGGAGTCAAAGGTGTGCACTCATCTGGATCTGTGCCATATGCCACTGACAATGGCCTGGAGTTCAGACACGCCTCAATCTGTGTCAGGAGAGTGGTCATCTCTTCAAAGGTCAGTGTATAGTTACCTATGACCCGCTTTAAATGAAACTTGGTGGATTTTACTCCAGCCTCCCACAATCCACCGAAATTGGGAGCGTGTGCAGGAATGAAATGCCACGTTGTGCCGATGAGAGCTAAACTCTTTGCGACTTCCTCAGTCAGGTTGGACTTTTGAGCTATCATTAACTTTCTTAACTCTTTGGACGCTCCAATGAAATTGGTTCCATTGTCGCTCCATAAATCCGTGCAATGCCCTCTACGAGATACAAATCGTCTGAAGGCTGCTAAAAAGCCTAGCGAAGTTAAATCGCTAACCATTTCTAAATGTATAGCTCTTGTTGCCATACATATAAAAAGACAGATGTAGCCTTTATAAGACCGATGACCTCGTCCCTTTGACGTTCTAACATTTATCGGGCCAGCGTAATCCACTCCACTGTGTAAAAACGCTCTGGACGGTGTCCCGCGAACTGATGGTAGAGAACCCATCATTTGAGTCTTTACTGTCGCACGACCTTTCACGCAAGGAACACATTTACGGACATGATATTTCACTAAATTTTTCACGCCAATAATCCAGTATGCTGACCGTATGTAAGTTAGCATGAGTTGTGGTCCCCCATGTAAAGTTTTAATATGTGCATCTTTGATGATTAACTGTGTGAAATGGGATCGGTGGGGCAATACAATTGGATGCTTTGTTTTCTCTTCTAGTTGAGTCTTGTGAAGCCGTCCACCTACTCTCATTATACCTTTCTGATCTATATACGGATTAAGTGTTCTTATTTTACTTCCCTTTGTTTTAACTTCGCCTTCCTGGTTTAATTCTGTGAGCTCTACTTCAAACTCCTGCGTTTGACATTGGCGAATGCAACAATTCAACGCCTCATCGATCTCCCATTTACGTAAATGAGTAGTCCGATCAGTATCTGCTCTATAATTTCTAAATCGTCTACAATATGCCACAATACATAGCAACTTAGAGAGAGAAGAATATCTATCCCATATAAAATTATTGACCGTTGAACAATGTGCTACTACTGACCTATCTAAATCGACTTCTAGATCCTTTGGCCTCGGGTAATTTATATGTGTTTTTTGTAATATCTCTGGACCTTGCAGCCACAGAATATTATTTATAAGTTCTACAGGTCGTATTCCTCTGGAAGCACAATCTGCAGGGTTCTGATTAGAGGGTATGTGTGCCCATTGAGATGCGTCTAATGTTGTCAGAATTTCAGAAACTCTATTTGCTACAAATGTTTTCCAATGACTTGGATGTTTATTAAGCCACGAGAGTACGACCGTGGAATCAGTCCATGCTCGCAAGTTTGTTTTGGCAACATTTAAAACTTCTGCCATCTCAGTGAGCAAACGTGTCACCAATACTGCGCCACACAACTCTAGACGCGGTATGCTTATTTGTTTTATAGGTGCGACTCGGGTTTTAGCCGCAACTAGGGAAACGTGAACGTTTCCCGTGACATCAACTCTACGTAGGTAGACTGCTGCCGAGTATGCCACCTTAGAAGCATCGGAAAATCCGTGCAAGTCTACTGCGATATCACTCGCCTTTGTTCCTAGCCATCTAGGAATTTTGAACTGCGTGAGTTGTGACAACTCACTACAGTAAGTACGCCATTCATCTAATAATTGGTTTGGAATTTCTTGATCCCAGCTTATCCCCGCTAACCACAGCTTTTGAATAAATACCTTTGCTGTAATCAACGCCGGTGCCAACCATCCTAATGGATCAAACAACCTTGATATATTAGAAATAACTGTTCTTTTTGTTTCAGGTCCTGCGGTCTTCGTAAGCTTTACAGAGTATTGGAAGATATCATCTCTACGGTTCCAGGTAAGTCCTAAAATCTTTATTATAGAGTCTATTTTAATTTCCAAACTTTGGTTTAAATCTTGTTCCTTTACTATGTCTTGTTCTTTAGTTTCTAAATTAATTTCCTTTATTATCCTGTCATCATTGCTTGTCCATTTTTGCAACTTAAATCCACCTTTGCTTAGTAACATGTTGATATCTTTGAATAATTTAATGCCGTCTTCCACCGTTTCACAACCACTCATAAGGTCATCCATATAAAAGTCTTCAAGAACCTTTCTTGCAGCTTCTGGAAACTCATCTCCGTCATCAAGCGCTACCTGTTGAAGTGCCTTGACTGCTGAATATGGGGCTGAAGCTGTTCCAAATGTTACAGTGACCAGTTGGTATTCTTGCACCGCATCTTCAGGGTTGTCTCTCCACAATATTCGCTGAAACATTGCATCATCATCATGAACTCGCACTTGGCGATACATTTTTATAATATCAGCCACTAAGCAAATAGGATGTACTCTCCATCGTATAATTAGATGTCGTAACTCAGGTTGTAATCGTGGACCAATCAGTAAGGTGTCGTTTAGAGATACGCCATTTATGCCCTGGCACGACGCATCGAAGACCACTCTTACCTTCGTGGTGGACTTATCTTCCCGTACAACCGCATGATGGGGAAGATAAACAGATTCAGACTTATCATCATTTTCTGGTACCGGAATCATGTGACTTAAATGTAAGTATTCCTTGATAACGTCTGTATATCTTTGTCTCATTTCTTTATTCTTATGTAACTTTCTTTCTAACGATTTTAATCTATTTTCAGCTATCTCCCGAAATCTACCATATTTACACGCAGGATCAGCGTCGCGAAAAGGTAATCGGACGACGTAACGTCCATCAGGTGCTCTACGCGTTGTACTATTAAAATGCTCTTCACACTTCTGTTGTTCTTCAGTTAGCATTTTGTGTGAAATTGAAGAATGGTCTGACTCCAATTCCCAAAATCTTTTCAGAACTTCGTCCTCATTAACGGTAGCATTCATAACTACAAGTTTAGTTTCTGTATTATTAGGTTGTTTATTAGATACCAATCCAGATAGTATCCAGCCGAGAGAGGTGCATTGAGCTACTGGAGTACCAGTAGGTCCTTTCAAGAGTCCTTGTTGAATGATCTGACAGTAAACTTCAGCACCTAATAAAATATTAATTTTATTAGGCCTATTGTACTGGGGATCAGCTAATGTAATCGTATGTAAATCTAACTCTTGCAACTCACTTATTTTCATAGCTGGAAGAATAGTTGTTATTGACTTTAGAACATACGCTCTGACTATAATTACAAAGGACGGATCAACTCTCGATTGAATCTTCAAAGAAACTATTGATGATGATGTTATGGTGCTATCTCCAACTCCTGAAATAACCCCACTTGTGTGGACCTTTTTTAAGCCCAACATTTGAACCGTGGCCTCTGATATAAAAGAAGCCTGTGAACCTTGATCGATTAAAGCCCTGATGATCTGTTTGCCTCCGTATCTCGACTCAGCATTGATTAGCGCGGTGGCTAACAACACTTGAACTCTATTCCGCGTCGAAACACATGCGACAATTGGTGAACTTGAATGAACTTCCACTGGTGTGGACGGGTTGACCTTTGAAGTTTGATTATACTGCTGTGCAACAGTAGTTGCTGAGCTGTTGTTTGGGTGAAGAAGTGAGTGGTGACGACGATTACAAAGACGACAATTAGTGGTATTTTGGCATTGTTTGACTGAATGATTACCACCTAAGCAGTTAAAACACATGCGCCTTTTCATAACAAAGTCATGTCTTTTATCATAATCCATTTTTGCAAACGTTTTACAAAAACATAATTTATGATTTTCGGAACAATATTCACATGCAATAGGTTGGTTTGAAACATGAAATACCTTTGGTTTATTAAAGTTAACTTTGTTTTGAAAATTACTTGGCCGAACTGATTTTGATTTAGGCTCAATAAACTCTAATGCTCGGAAACGACTTTCTAAGAATTTTGAAAACTGACTAAAAGTTGGCAACTCATTGGAGTTGTCACTTGTAACATGTAGTTCCCATTGTTTCCTCGTATCTGGATCTAATTTATAAGTAATAATGTGAATAATAATTATGTCCCATGAGCCCACATCAATTTCTAAATTTTTCAAAGCATGTAGACACTCCGTTGTTGTGTCCAACAACTCTTTCAACGCTGCAGACGACTCTACATTGGAATTATGTTGACTAAATAGTCTTTTCAAAATACAATTTGACAAATATCGTTTGTTATTATATCTAGATTCCAACTGTAACCAACACTGATTATAATTGGCTGCCGCTATAGGTACAAACCTTATCAATTGTTCTGCCTCTCCTGTAAGATGAGCCTTTAAATAATGTAATTTTTGTACTGAATCTAAAGATTGGTTACTGTGCACCAAGGAAATAAATAAGTCACGAAAAGATGTCCATTCAGAATATTCCCCGGAGAAAGTAGGAATAGTTATTTTAGGTAATCTTACAAAAGAACCAGGCGACATAGGTACCGAAACATTATGGGTACTCTTACAAACTGGTATGTCCTTAACTGGCGCGGGATAATTACATAACGCAATTTTTAGTTCCGACTTATAAGAAATGTAAATTTCCTCTGTCGCCTCATAGACATCACTCGTAATATACTCTAAGGAATCAACAGTTGCCATGTCTAATTCTAATATTTCATAGTGATTTTTGCAAAATGCTTCCCAATCTCCTTCCAATTTCTCTAATCTTGCATCAATGTACTGATAAGAGAAACGATCCTTAGGTGTCTTCTTAAAATTAGACCTTGACCTTTCAATCGTGGTCTTTAAGTTTGTTTGTAAATTGCCGTATTTTTCCATAATGAAGTTTAAATGAACTTAGAATAATTTGCACTGGTTTTCTAATCAGTAATTTTCGAAATTTTTACAAGTGTTTGGCAAGTTCTAAGTGAAATCGGGCATAGATTTCACGTTCCCCCGTTTTTCACTTACTGTACTAAGTCCTAAAATGTTATGCACTGATTTTTCTAAGTCCTTAAATTTTACTATAATTTTGAAAAGTATTTGAACTACGTATTTTTCACAGATTATCACACAAATGTACTTACAGTTTATCAGTCACTCACAACACAACACAGAATTCCTCTGGTTCTTCGGACCTTCCGCGCAGCACTCCACCACTGACGTCACGATGTGCTGTTGACGACTGTGCTGCTGGACAGTACTTCCGCTTCTCAGGGCTGGCTGATGACGTCACGCTCCCGGCGCCACCTGTTGTTGTCTTCCTCTTCGGGAACCCTTCCAACACCTGAGTTGCGATCCACAACTCCTCCAGTGTACCCTAACAACTGCCGCGGTGTACTAAGGCAAAAACTCCACCGCAACAGTATACCCTAGCTAGTTCGGAAATTATCCGGACTCGACGGACCAAAATGTTTTGGGATGATCTAGCTATGAATCACACAAGGTAGTATGTCAACGAAAGGCAATTTTATTAGCAATTTTGAGTAGGGTCATTAACCGACGGAAAATCTTAACACCGCCATTCAGAGGTTGGGTGATTTTGGTACAGCGCCATCTATCAAAAAAACATGTGAACTAACTAAAAACACCATCTATCAAAAAACATGTAAACTAACTTCAAACAGTGTATTAGCCAAAGAACTAGAGTCACCGACATAGCTCGAAGAATATGCAAGTTGAAGTGGCAATGGGCAGGCCATATCGCTCGAAGAACCGATAACCGCTGAAGAAGAAAGGATCTTGAGTGGCGACCACGAACCGAAAGACGCAGCCTTGGCAGGCCTCGCACCAGGTGCACCGAAGATATCGTCAGAATTGCAGGCAACCGGTGTATGCAATTAGCAAGCTGTCCTTCATTGTGGCTTTCTAAGGGGGAGGCCTTTATTCAACAGTGGACGTCTTCCGGCGGATGATGATGATGATGATGGATGTGTTAGTGTGCTGGACATGCATTTTTGTTCCATATTTAAAGAGGTTTAGAAAGTTATAGTATTAACTCTGACGAACCGGCCTCAGTAACAGACTAAGTTTAGTCTGAGTTAATTATGTAAAACCCTAAACAATACTTCTCTAAAAAATACTCTATTTTAGCCCTAAACACACGTTTATAATTAACTTAACATTCGATTTTTATTTACTTTGAAATCAATAAATAGCAAGTCAATTGAGTTTGCGAGCTAGTGACGTCACAGGTTCCTATTGCAATGCAAAATCGATGGACGAATAACGTTTTGACAACTCATAAAAAGTATGTCAATTGATTGGTAGTGTCAACTACCTTATTGTTACCGCAAAGTACAGTTTATTTTTTAGTCACAAATAATACTGGCCTGTAGGCTGTATGTCTATAATTCTAAATTCAATGTTAGACAATACCGGTGTCATCGTGCAGTATTTTATTTATACTCTGTTGGTTTCGTTTTTACCTGTGCCTATAAATTGTCCGAAGCTTTTTGTTCTCCCGACAATGTAGCGCAACAAATAGGAGCTGGGATGCGGGCAACAACGCTTTGTCCCGCCAAAAATATGACATCGCTCATTTTTAAAGCAATTTTGTTAGAGCTAGTTTCAAACATTTAAAACAATAGAATATTTTTATCATTATATAATACCACACACAACGTTTCTGAAGGGCTTGGCTGAGGGGAACAGTACGATGAGTTTGTTGTAAACATGGTTGGAAGTGCATTGAGACGCATGTTAGGAGTTTAGTAGAAATGGTTAGAGGACATAATTATTACTGGATTAGCTCTCCTACCATGAACTCTTAAAGCATGACAGGTTATGTTGTGTAAGCGAGACACCGCTATATGAAGTATAATGAATCTCGCTTCCACAACGTAAACCGTCCTGCTTTAAGAGTTATGGTAAGGGGGCAGAACTGGTCTATTCAATTACGAGAATTCGCTTTAAAAATTAACTACGTGCCTGTTTACAGGTAGGTACTGCTGCAAACTAGAATACCCCTAGATAGTAGATACAGAATGCAGACGGCTAATCCTGCTTGTAAAGTCTGCTGCTATCTCATAATCTGCGTCTAACATATTATCAGCTGATAATGAACCATTTCTCACGTATACAATCATAATACGTTAGATACAGTTTATTATTTAAACTACCTTTATAAGCAATAAATTATTTATACGATAAAGTTTAAGATTACATTTATATCTAGTAAAATGCAATGTCCGCCTACCATTACATAGTTTACCAGTACCTATTCTCGCCATTCGTTACTGCTGTGGAGCAGGTCTCTTTATAATATCTACGTGTGCAATATTTGCAGCCTACACAAATCCTCATGAAATAGCTATAGCGTAGGTACTTACTGTACCTAGATAGGTACTATTTCAACTAAGTGTTTTTTGTCAACATGAGATGATTACCATTATTTACCGCGACCATCTGTCTTCCCTTCATCGCTTTGTAGTTTTCTATGTTCTAGAACTGCGACAGTACTACAACTTTCCACTTTATCAGATATTATAACCACGCCAGAACTTTGTACCGTTCAACAATGTCTTTCCTAGGAATAGTTTATTTTAATTTGCTTGAAATATTAAGTCAACACTGCTGTCTGTTGCAGTAATATCCTCGTTTATGGATTTCGCTGGGAAAATAGAGGTTCTATTAAAATGGAGGGTCGCGGTAGATGTAAAAATAACAAAAAGTCGATTGGGTCAGGTTAGAATAGCGACCAGGTGCTTTACTATGAACTTGTATTTTATTTTTCGTTGTGATAGAGCGACGCTGCTACGTAGGTATAGTGCAGTCTCGCTTACACAACGGAAAATGTCCTGCAATGCATGCTCATTGCCTTGCATAACCCCGTAGAAAAGAAAAGATATTTAATATTATTTTTAGTATAAATATGATAGGGGTGACCAGTGGTAAACATAAACATAACTCACGCCTGTATTCCCCGAAGGGTTAGGCAGAAGTGCACATATAGCACCCACATTTCGCCAGTTATGTTTTTAGGTTCCAATGTAATAGGGGCGAGCCTATTGCCACCAATAGGGCACAAATCCAGACTCCGTGCTGCTACTGAGAATTACCTAATGGAAAAACCCAGTAACACTTTGCCCGACCTGGGATTCGAACCCAGGACCTCGTGCTCAGCAGTCGCGCTTAGCGACTACTAGACCAACAAGGCAGACCAGTGGTTATAATAATATTAGATTTGTTAGAACTTATAAAATTTCCATGTAAACACGAAGTCTTTATCAATTTTTTCACCTTCCGACATGCTTACCGAAATTAAAATATATTATAAAGTGACGCTTTTTAAAGCAGGTTATAAGAGAATGACCTCATACATAAATCTTCAAATGGCCAGATCCGTCACCCAGAAAACAGACATCTAGAAAATACTCGTTTTAAAGTGGATACCTCTTATTGGCGATGTGTGGGATTCACCAGGCCGATCATTTCGAGAATTGGACGCTCAATTTTGTTTCATGACGTCACCAATATGGGAGTTCTCAAAATGACTGGGTTTTATGGGGATATTTCAATTAACGAAATATGTATAATGTTCTACCTTAGACTTGTTTTATACCATACCTAGATGATAATATTATAGTGAAAAACCCACACTTTTCTTCTGCACACCTACACGCGCATCTTTAAGACTGTTACAGGTAGATAGTATGTATCTATAGATATAGCAAGCAATATTAGCGTTTTCTTTTCACGGACATCTGTTTATAATTTCAATAAAAACGGTCAGCGATTTATAAAATGCTACATTAATAAGGAAAATAACAATAGAAGAACGAGCATATATTATATTATGATACAATCATCTATTTGTTAGAAAGTCATCAATTGTATGTCTGAGTCTACAAATAATTGTATGCGGAAGTTGCTTCAGTAATAATTGCTTGGATGAAGACTTAATAAACATTTAGCGCTATAACAGGATTTACAATATTATGTAGTTAAAACAATTATTGTATTTCTGTCAATTGTTCCAGTCGGTTGGGTGGAGATATATGTTTTCAAAACAGATTACGAGAGTTGCAGTGATGACCAACTACAGGATGACTAAAAAAATTGTATAGTGTAATGTAAAGCGGTAAACAATTCAGTGCGTCATACTGACTGCCATTTCTTTTCTGTGTGTTAACGAGTCAGTCTCGTTGTCATTCTCCGCATAAAAGTGAGATTTTGGCGATGAAGTAGTATTCATCTCCTATCCTTTATCACGCTGTGTGTTATCCGGCATAGAACTGACCACCCCTTTTCCACCCGTGGGTGTCGTGAGAGGCGGATAAGGGAAAATCTAGAATATAGGCAGCAGCGTCTTTTGTAACTTCACCACCAATACTGCGCTCCCCAAGCTGTTTGCCAAGCGTGGGGATTATGGCACTCCACTTTATGGGAGAGGAGTTTGTTCAACAGTGGATGTCTTCCAGCTTTATGATGATGATCCCTTGTTAGTACTTCCATTTCTCTAAATATCTGTATATTAGTTTATTATTATTTCATTTTTCAATTACCTCTTTCACTTCTATCAAGTTAACGAATAAGCTTAGAATAAAACATTCAAATGGCATTCAGTAGGCACGCGCGACCGTGCGTCTGTAAGTAAATAAAAGCATTATGTTATACATATAGCTATTTAAATTATAATAAATCTTATTCATTATATCTTATCGTGTAATAGGTACTTGTAAGTAAAAGATCAACATACTTCATGGTCCATAAAGCTTGATTACGACCGGCAAGTTTTATGTCTACAGATATCATTGTTTTAAGTCTGCAGTCTAGATGCTTGTGACCTAATTGTAAGCCCTGCGATGCCACGTAATTGTCTGGCTTCCCGCTTCCCTGAAAACTTGAAAAAAGGGCTCATTATACTAGTTACCATTAGTATGATTGTAGCATAAGGTAGCAATTTAAATGTGTAGCTTCTTAGAAATAACAGCGACTATCACGTTACTTCATATTCTGTAAACGTTAAAAAAGGATGACAATGCATTAGGAACGATTTATACTGTGGATGCTTTCGGGGTTGCAGTTAGGAAATAAAACAATCGACGTCTACACTAAAACTTTATTACAACCAATGGAAATATTACAATTAATTATATTTAACATAAACGTATTTTTACCACAACATCGTGGAAGTGGTGATCAATCAATGCTTCAGCCTTAAGCACTCTGTCATAAATTGTCCCCTTTCACTAGCAGACACATCATAATACACTCTCACAATTAAAATCCAGGAATAGGTTTATCAATGTATACTGCGTGGTAAATACAAGTTGTTATTGAATTAAATACGTATAATCAATATTAAGTCGTGTTTGCAATAGACATTTGAGAAAAGAAATAATCGACTCCAATACCATTCGTTTCTTCACCAAATATTCTCAGTACCACCTGTGAAGAGTCTTTTGGCAGAGATAACACTGAATGTACAGACATAAAGTTATAGTAGAATTGTTGAAGGAAGACAGTCAGTTTAATCAGCCAGTCAGTATAATATGTACGTGATTTACGGTCAAAGTTAATAAGACAACAAGTAAATAAATTATACTGTTTACGGTGCTTATTATTAAAAGTTAAATGATCAATTGTGTAAGTGTGAAAATACTCAAGTTACTGGACTGAAAAGTAGGTATAATGGTATTGTTATGATTTTTCGATAATATACAAGCACATTTTTGAATACACACTGCCCAGATAGATTCGTGAAATGGTATCAAATTTTCAACAGTCAACAACTGATCATTATGTCAATATGAACTTTACAACAACAAACAATATTATTTTATTCAGTATAGTAATAATATTATATGTAATTTAATATTTATGTTGTACCTACAGTTTATAAATAGATATTAAATTTATGTATTAACACGATACATGTTGTTATAAGGAAGGCATGATTAATTAACTTTCCATTCAGGAAAGTATTTAATACACAAATGCATTATTAAAATTAAAGATACAGATTTTAATTATCATTTTCTGAGATATCCATAATATACACATTTAAATTCAATCTACTATTTATTGCAACTTAAAAACCAAAAATGCATAGAAAACTGTCTAAAATTTTATATTTATATATATCTATTTATTATTATTAATTATTATTATAAATAAAGTGTAATTAAAAATCAACAAAGATTTTAATTGATCATTTCTTCTGAACCGGTAGAGTTGATCTTACCACATCAGCGACATTGAAGCATAATGACTTGTATGACCCATCACTAGTTTACACCAGTATATCACATCCAGTTACGACAAGCCAAATAAACATACTTATTTCGATAATTTCAATGACACAAACAAATATTTGTAGTTCGTAGGACCAATATGTAAACAACAAATATACCTAATGATAAGCGGATCAAACTTAAGAAATTTTCCAGTAATACGTATTTGTTTTGATAGCAACAACACCGGCCTTTCATAAAATATAACCTAAATTTCTATTGTATAAAGTAATGCCAGTACGTACCTAGATTTCCATGTGGAGTATTAATTATAATGCCACTTGATCTGTTTATCTAGTTCATTTATGCGGTGTTGACATTCATTGTTAAATACGTACGTACCTACGCAACACGCAATCAGCAAAATGTATTAACGTGTACATTTCTAATTTTAGATACTGTGTTATAAATATGTTAAAATATGGGCACTACATTCAGTATTCTGAAAACAAATGACGTTGGAGTCTACTAGCTGTAGTTTTACTGTTGACTATACTATTGAGTTTGCGTTTTTTAGGCATAGTATAAAAAGGGAATCGCTAAGCCGCGAGAACCATTTATAACAAGAGGCTTATGGTTAGCGAAATGTGTGAATTCTTATAAAACATAAATCCTTTGTACCTCTATTTATAGATAAATAACACAAAAACCTGAAAGCGGTTATTTATTTAATAGCGAACGAAACTTGCTCTTGAGCAAAATACTATGAGGCTATTTCGATTAGTCCTACATCATAGTCTAAGCCTACATCAATATCAAACAGAAACTGACTAAAGGTAACTCCGAAATCATAATACGAAACTGTTTTGGTTCCTCTGTAAATGTTGTGCAACACAAAGGATCGGTCATCCGAAACCTTGTATTACGTTCCTCTCTCTACTTCTGTTTCAATAAACAACAACCCACAAAATACCTATGTAGGATGTAGCTTCGATTCTTCTTCATAACACAATCTCTATGAAACATAAAACTTAGCATGCAGCCGCATTTCGCCAGTTATGTTTTAGGTCCGATGCCCGACATGGGAATTGACCTCATGCTTAGCAGTCTCGCTTAGCCAAATAATGACCACTAGACTAACAGTTATATAATCTTTTCGACGCGAATTCAATTTGGAATGAAGGAGCTATAGAGGTATAATATAGCTAATAGCAACTAACGATAAAAAGAGTGTTACAAAGTGCAAACTAGAAATATCTTTTTCCTTTGTACCGTTCGTTAAAATAAAAGATCTTCTGTAAATATTGCTTTCTGTACAAAGCAACGGGCGCCGACAGCCCACTATTTCTTCTTACTGAAGGCAAGTGAAAAGTTATGCAAGAATTTTCAATTACCTAATGAATTAAATACTCTCTTTTTAACAATAGTAGTGATAGCCGAGTGGTATCACCGTTGAACTGCCAAGTCAAAGGTCTCGTAATATATATTAGTTATCAGTTGCTAAAAACCATGAAGGAAAACATCACAAGGAAACAGGCACATTTGAGAGATTTTTCAACGGTGAGTAAAGCCATGTCAGAGGCCTACCGGGCGGTTTAAGCTCTGACACCAATAGTTCCCACTTCCAGTATATTAAAAATGTTTCAGTAGGTACGCCGATCTATAAATGAAAATCAATGGAAATCACAACAATCCTTTGTTCTGAAAAGCACTCAGTGGAAACAAGTGAGCATTCTCTATAAACAGTACAAGCATATGCATCCCAAGCCGATAATTTGGATACCTAACGACTTCGGAGAATGCAAATGGCAAACACTAACAGGAAGCAACACAATGAACCCACTTCAGCCTGTTTACGGTTGCACTTGTATCTATAGGCGAAGGTTTAAGAAAACAATCCCTTTCGTAATATTAATTAATCGGAAAAGCTTGTCAAAGAAGGCCCAGAACTCAGTTGGGGTCCAATTAATGACAATTGAGGTTCGCCACTAGTTTAGGAATTGTGATGATGAAATGTGGGTTGAAATTCGAATGTTTGTTTACTAGAATGTAGTATTGACTCTTAATAAAGCAGAACATTATTACTTAACTTTTTGGGGATTATCGGCGTTATTGTAATGATCGTTTAATACTCTTAGCCTTGCAAAGGACGCAGAAGTAGATAGGCAATAGTTTTTAAGCCTACGCAATCTACACGTTCAGGGATTGGCATGTTATCGTTGTTTTTCCAAACATCCTCAATGTTCTGTCAATTCAGAGATATCAAAATGTAAACAAAATAAAATAAAAAGCATTTAAGGTTATCACAATAGATTTTAATTACAAATATGAAGAATTCACAAACATTGCATTCCGACGTAACAAAATAATTTATATACCTAATCTGTATAAATGGCACGAGAATGCGAGAGACATTAGGAATGTTGCATCATCACAATTTATTTCATTATCGTATAATAAATGTAATTTGGCCTGTATTGTACAAATCACATCTGCCACCGAAAGTTCATAACTTAAAGTACCTAAGTAGTGAATGAGCTAATGTAAAAGAATTTCGAGGTAACTCCTTATTCATTGAAAAAAATTGTCACTAAGTTTTACTAGTTTCGTCATCGGATGATGGACGTCCCTACACACTATATGAAGAGCTATGCAAAAAAGAGAATAACCCTCCTGCTGGCGAAATCAGTTAAAATGCAACCTTCCTTAAATCGTCCGTCTAATTATTTACTTGTAGGCTTCTATTGATCGAAGCTTGTAAATTTTTTTTGTGGCAGATGTGATTTAAGCATATGTAGTCAGTCACGAAAGTAGCTAAACACTCAAGTTTTAATTGAATGAAGATCAATTTGACGCATGAGAACTTAGCTATTGTTAGAATTTCATTTAAATCATTTAATATTTGAAAAGAACTAACATTGATTGATGTATACTTTAAGTATTAATGATTAAGTTTCTCAAGTTGTTAAGCTACTTATGTTGCTGACTGTACGAAACACTATTTGCGCCGAAAAAGAATGCGCGTCTTTTACTGTACATATTCAATGCGCATTAAGTATTTCCAAGCACTTTCGCCCTATGGAATTGTTTTGTAAGGCACACCATTTCTATTATTTAACTTATATTAAATGCTGTGCGGCCTAAGTACGAAAATCTTATCTAAAATTATTATATTAGTATCTATGCTTTATTAATAAATATATATTATTTGTTAGTACATAACATAACGCCGAATCCTGACAAGGCACAAATACATGGCATAATAATACAATCCTGCTCAATTTGACACAAATTGACAGCCTGTATGGTGACGTCATTTCTAGAGTACTCGAACTCAAATATACCTGTAATGTAATTTTGACGTCACACGGCACAACGCTTTTTTCGAGAACAGGCCTTGTTTTATTAAGCCATGGCACTTTGTTTGTATTTAAAAATAATTTAACTAAATAATATTCACGTTTCTGTAGCTACCCACATTTTATAAATGTCTTCATAGTGGTCCTTATTCAAGGTATAAAATAACAGGATGTTTCCTCGTTTTCATAGATCATAAGGCTCTGTAGTTTACCATCACCTATAGGTAGCATTATTTTACCGATGCAGCTTAGTTTTCTGTACCGCTTATTTGTTCGCTTTATTGATGCCACGGTACTAAATTGTGACTAAATTCAGTTTCGGAAATTAATTTAGACGTAATGGTAAGCAACCTGGTACTCAGACATGTTATAAAGATTTTTTATTCCAAAATACAGCACAATTCAGTTGTATTTACCAATGACACCTATCTCTGTAGATTGATATGTAGATGAATTACCTACAGCTAAGCGCTATAAAGAGAGCAACCTGCTAAGTTCATAGGTGTTATATTTTAGCAATATATTTTTAGGTAGTGTAAACGCTAGACAATTTTACGATAAACAATTAGTTGAATATTACAAATAGTATACATCACCAGTATTAAAATTTAGAAAATCGTTTTACTTTTGTTTGACTTTCTTTTTGCAACCTGAGCAGAATCTGTGTATTTTACAACGAGCAATGTCCCAGCAAAGCGTAAACAAGCTCCGTAGATTTTAGCGTGCCAATATAATCCTGACAATATTGGCTTAAAATCCTCTCAAATGTGGCGGTCTTAACAAGCAAACAAGTTTCGTAGTGGAGTTAGTGCAAGTTGGCTGCAAAAATGTTGCAGAGAGTCGTAATGAAGTGCAATTGCGTTGTACACTACCAAACTGAAACTGTCTCACCAAACTCTGAACAAGGAAAATAATACCTAACCCCAGTCACCGGTCTGCATCTATTCCAGACAAATACGAAAACTCCTAAACTAGAATTGTCCTACAACTCATTTATAATATTATCACTCACGATTCTCGGATCCATTCAAAGAGCAAGAGATTCGATAAAATCATTTATCTGTTTTCTGTAGCATTGAAGCGTAAATTCTTTTCTAAACATCTTCTGAGAGTTTACGCGAACAACTTACATTACAGTAGCTTATATTACATTTGTACTTGTTGAAGTTATACAGCAGTTGATTGTTCAAGGCACTTTTATATCATGACAATGATAAAACTGAATGCCAGACATTGTTACATTTGTATACAATATTATAAAATACTTTGCATTATATCGCAACTTTATTAAAAGCAATTGATACTTTTTATGCAATAATCCATCACAGATAGACTCAAATATATATTTAAGTAGATGCTCCATGTATATTGTTGGCACATGTAATACTCATAACAAACTTAATACGAAAACGAATACGAAATAATGGATCAAGTCTTCTGTTTCGTACACAATTTAGCTGTAGATTAAATGGAAGACCATTTTCTTATAGTTCATACTATAGCAATTACGTAACGGAATGAGAAAACCGAAATTTGTCTCATAACACTAAAAAAGTGAATTCTTTGGTCTTAATAGCTCCCGCTGTAACTATAAACAACTGGGAACAAAATAACATGAACGAAGGAGACAGGCACGACAAATTAGGTTCTCTTACGGAATGTCGCCACGTAGCGCGGACGGAAAATTAAGTACTGAATAATATTAAAGTACGTTAACAGACATCTTAATGTGTACAATTGTTAAATTTCTTAGAAAATACATATATTTTAAATATAATGTACTTCGTCACAAGGTTATCTTAACACTAGCCATGTGATCTTCTCCCTTTTCGTACAGGACTTTATCTGTGGAATACAACTTCTCTTGTATCGCCGCAAACGACTGTCCTTTAGTTTCTGGAAGTTGTAATAATATAAATATCACACCAAGCACCGAGAGTACACCAAATCCCCAGAAGGCGACATAGTTCCCTAAATTATCGGCGACCACTTGATACAACTTCGTTACTGCGAACGTCATTAAAGCCACAAATATCTGTATCACACAAGTCGCCTTTGATTTAATGTTCGTGGGGAATATTTCGGAAGTTATGGCGAAAGGCACTGTAGCTAAACCTATAGTGTACGAAAATATAAATATGGGTATCACAACATTAGGAATAAATTTTAAACTGACTATGTAGTCACTTTGCTGATGTTTCATGTAGAAGTAGGCTCCTATTACGACGTTTGATAGCCCGACACCACACGACGATATGAGCAACAGGGGTTTCCTTCCTAATCTGTCGACCAGTTGGGACGACATCGCTGACGTCAGTAACTGCACAGTACCAAATAGAATGCACGACTCTTCTGCCCCCATTCCACCCTCAGCTGCTCCGAATATTTGCTGAGCGTAGGAAATAATGGCTGTGCTGCCGCAAAACTGTTGCGTAAAATATATGCCCATCAAAATGATAAGGCCTTTTCTATATCCTCCGACGGTAAACAAGTCTTTCCATCGACTTTTTTCTTTCATATTTTCTGTGACCAAATTGCTCATGCTTTCTAATTCTTCTCTAACGTAGCTCTTGCCTCGCAGTTTCTTTAGTGATGATTCTGCTTCTTGTTTCTGACCGGATTTAATATAGTAGTAGGGTGATTCCGGCATAGTACTAAATGTCACCACGAAGAGAATTGGTATAGCGATGTTGAAACTCGCCAAACCAAGCATCGACACGTAGGGCCCGATGCAATACTGAGACAGGATACCAAACTGGAACAGAAGAATTATAACGTTAATTTAAAGATCATGGCAAAATGTAAAGAGTACCAAAACTCTATTATTAACTTAAAATCATATCAAACATCTCAGAATGAGAAAAAGCCAAATCGAACCTTAATTACTTTTAAGATAATTAAAATATTATGTAGTGATATTGACCTTTTGCAGAAAAATAAACTTTTGTTGTCCGTTGGCGTGTGTGAAAATAAAAAGAAAATTCCTACTAAAGGTCGATTCTAATACTTACAAATGCGATATCGTTAGTTTAAATAAAGCTTTATACGTTCAGCTCCCTTGAAAGCCAATGAAGTGAAGCTTGGGTTACAGTAAACATTGTGTTTGTCTGTTGTCATTGTAGTTGTAGTGTAAATATTTACAATACAAGTTTTCGATTATAGCCAATATTATAATGATAAGCGATTAAGACGAACGGTTTTAGTTGGAATTTTTTCAAATACATTATAAAGAAGGTAGTTTTTCACTTTCCACAAAAGTCATACTATTATGAGTATGACTGACAGAGTATGACTTTTGTGGAAAGTGAAAAATTGTTTCACGAAACATAAAGCCACCTGAAGTCCTCGATAAATCAGAAGTTAGGTGTGGCGTACCTTTTAATGACATAGAATGTGTGTTGGTGACGTCATTCTGAAGTTGCGGGAGCTAATAGGAAAACTCTGACCTCATCGCGTAGTTCTCCCAAAAACTACATTATACTTAGTTGCTGAAAGTAAAAGCTAGGGAGGCTATTTGGTTTTTTTGTTTCGAACAATCTACGCCTTCTTAAGGCCTTTTTTCTAATCAGGGCCTAGACTGTACTGAATTTAGCAATAACAGGTAACAAGGGCTACAATAGGGGCACACACAGCGTCACCATTGGAACTTGACTTGCTTTGTTATTAGTACCCGTGATTTTATTTCGAAATATACTTTTTTCATACCAACGAAGAGACTATAAGGGCCGAGGTAGAGTGGTCATACAAAATCAGCCTGACTACCTATACTCTCTTCAACAAGAAATTATTCGGAACAAAGTAACTCAAAATTGGGAACAATTGATAAAGGTTTTCGAAAAAATGTTTATGTGTTTTTAAAATAAAGTCATGATTTAATACACATAGGTATAGTCTATTTTTTCTTACTTGTCTTATTATGTTAACAAACAGAGCTCGGCTCTGTCACAGAATCACGACTTAAAAGGCAACTAACAAGAAAATACTCATGCAAAGACATCATTTCAAAAAAGATGTTTCCATGTTTGTTGTGCAGCGCAGATCAGACAAGGTTGATATAAAATTAATTCGATAGCGTACCTACTTCTATTTATTAACGACTGCATACAAAGTGTCTTTAGATCTTCAGATTATTAGTCAAGGTTGATCAGACTTGTTTTGTGGCGGACTAGAATCTAGAACGAGATCAGTGTCGGTGACGAGTATTATTACTCAGTTATATTTATTTATCGGACTATCTGTTTAATGAGGCGGCTATTATTAAAAAGATTTTATCGTTTATTACTGTATAAATAGATGCAATGTACAAATGTATGCTAAATCACTCACTTCTCTGTGCTTTTCCGAAGTTTTTGCTTCTCGTGTTAATATACTCCTAAATAGGTACTTATATACTCCCATCAGGAATTCTTTGCCCACCCATAACATCAAGTAGGTACTCGGGCTTACCCTGTAAACTTTAAATAGCTAATTCTAGAAACATCACGGATTTCCCAACAGAACGTAATATTTAACTAAGCCTCAGTTCAAGCCTTTGTAACATTAAGGTGCGATAAACCACCGATGTACCTATAACAATGTTGTTCAGTATTTCCCAGAAAAAAATTCTCCATAGGCAATTGTATTTATTTTTCATCAAAGATGCTAAATAGTGGTAATTTTACACATTATGTTAGTTACACGTTATTAATGTAAACCTAAAATATTACTGTAATGTGGTCAAAATGTGGCCTACTCATCAATTTCATTAGGTACCTACATTAAGGCCGGAAATTTTATATCTACCATAAAAAACAATAAACCACAAACATAAAAACCGACAACCACAATACTTAGATATTTCGTCAGTACTGATATGGTTATCAAACAGAAATTATCCGTCTGTAATTCTCAAGATAAGCGACATAAACGTCAAAATAACGTAGGTGTATGACCTAATTACTTATTTGAGCTTATTGACCTTGCTGGTGTAATCGTGGCTCGGGTAGCAGACTGACCTTCGACATGACAGTGATTAGCGTCGCCATGGCTCCCCTGACGTCATCCGACGCGATCTCGCCGAGGTACATGGGCGCGGTGGTGTAGGCTATGCCGTAGCCGAGGCCGGAGATGAGGCGGGACGCGTATATTGTGGGCACGTTGCCTGCAAACATCACCAGTATCCATCCTATGATGTACGGCACCGAAGCGAGGAGCAACGTCTTCTTTGTGCCGATCCTGTCTGACAGATATGATGCAGGGATGGGACTTGCGGCTGAAATTAGAAAACAATACAATGAGTAACGCATCAGTGAATCATGATCTCTTTGTTTCGTCTAGACAAAACATATAGGTACTACAATCCTACAATGCAGTTAATACCTTCTTTTTGTAATATTGTAAATACGTTCTTATTTTTTTTTTAACATTCATTAACAGTTATGAAACGATTACTTATCGGTTTAAAGTTCTGAAAATCCAATTGATATGATACCCACGTACAATGTACATTCGTACAAAGTACAATCCGTCATTTACTGACTTTAATGGATTTTCCACATTTGTGTTAATTTTATAGTTAACATAACTGATATACATATTGGATCCCGCGTTATGTTCCCTTGTACGTAAATTCTTAGAATTAAACACATATTTATGATTCATAAGAAAATATAGATTTTAAGCCAACACTGAAAAAAATACATTTTATAATTATGTATCTTGCAAATATTGTCTATAATATCACGCGTGATATTTTTATGTTAAAATTGCGATCAAGTTACTAAAGCCGACCCCATCATTTGAGATTAGCGGGCGGGATGAGAGAGAATCGCGATCAAGTTACGACTTAGATTAATGTTGCGACTAAATATGTAATGCCTTGGGAAAGTCAATTTATCGTGTAATTTCAACGCTAACAATTTCTACTTTACTAGTACCGAGCGTAATTCTAATAGTTAGACTAGTATGGCTGGCATGCCTAATAAGTCCGTGTACTTCTTAATAAGCGTGGACTGATTTGTCACATCACTCAAGCAAATCACATGTCGACTAGCTTCGGTTGCAATCGATCTCGTTTAGGCACAATGCATTCATTGTTATTACTCTTGCACGGAGTGATTGACCTGCCAATGGAGAGATACAGGCATCACTTCTAATCAGTCCGTAGCTATATGTGTCCAATATTTGTGGATTGATATTTATGGTGTCTTGCAACACCGCAGATGACTGTTATAGACATTACGGGTTGGTGTTTTAGTTTCTATACAGATGTGAGATCGCATGATGTCACTAGTCAGACTAATTAATTCTGGTTTGTGACGATAGTAGCTTAAAAGAGCATTAGTTCTTCAGACTCTAACCTTGGTGCAAGATATACATACATTTCATTTTAATAAGTTGTGAACACACGGTGAGCTAAAAAACACTAAAACTGTTTTAGAAGACTCGTACCAAAACGATAGAGTTGACAGGTAACTTTATGTCGCACTAGCCGCGGTGTTACCCGCTACATCCTTTCGGGATAAAAAGTCTGTGTGTTAATCCAAGGTGTCAGCTACCTCCATATGAAATCCATTCAGTAGTTTTTACGTGAAAATGTAAAAAACATCCATCCATACTTACAAAGTTTCGCGTTTATAATATTAGTAGGGATAGGGATTACAATTTTCACAAATCGTTGAGCTGATCTTTGTATTTAGTAGACGAATATAACTACAATAAGACTTAAATATCCGGCAGTTTTCAAGGCTTGGTATAATGGAATGGGAAATCAATACCTGAACATAGAATCATAAGTGAAGCAATCCATGAGCTTTGATCCGCTGACGTCTGGATGGGTGAGTCTGGAGCTAGGAGGATGGGCAGAGTGGGCGACGTCCAGCCCACGGTGGTGCCCGCAGCCGCCGTGATCAGGGTCGCTGGAATTTACGACAATACATTTTAAACTTCTAGTGCACAACTTGGCTTTTGCGGTTAAACAATGCTAAACTTAAAACTAAATAATGCCGAATCGAAGAAAACCACTGTCATGCGTTTTTCGGTCTTTGCCTAGTAGGTAACATTATAGTATGTGTCGATAATAATATTAATGGGTCAATTTCAGCAGTTATTTAGGAATCAGTTAATATGTCAACTCAAAGTACAAATAATACAAAAAAATACTTGCTAAATTATTTTTTTTACATTAATTTGTGTGTCCGAGGATTTCCGCTATTTAAACACGTTTTTAAGTATGATGACGCAAACAGATAAGTGAGAAGGAATTTCGTGGCAATTTTCATACGTTTTCATGACCAGAAAATGTTAGGTGTTAATGTACCTAGATGTAAAATTAGATTACACAATTTACCGACTGTTAAGTGTTAATTGCCGCTTAATAGGTACTATTAATTATTTCCTTCAGTCAAGTTTAACGACATATAGAATGATAAGCACTTAAGACGGTTTAATGGTTGCACATTACAATGAGACTTTAATAACATAGTTATAAGGCTCAAATTAAAAAGATAAGTATCTAAATGGTACGTTTAAAACGGATTAGTGGCTTAGTGAAGAAATTCTAGACAGGAATTTAACCCTAAATATTTATGATGGGTTATAAATTCCTAAAAAAGTTAAGACTTTTTGGCTATTATGTATAAATCTATTATCATTTTTTAGAAGAGACTCAAGCTATCTCCATAGGATTTTTTTCACTGATTTTCTTTCTTAATAGAAAGCGGATGATGGTACTATGAGTACCTAGTCAAAATAGCCAGCTTCAAGACTGAAACAGCTGTCCGATCAAAGTGTTAGCGCCTAACAATCGGTTCCATTCAAGCAGCCTATATTGATGTTACTGTTTAAGTTATTTTCATAATAACATAAAATTGTAGTAGTCAGTTCCATTCTGGCCATGCCAATAGGTACCCATATGAAATGAAGTAGGTACATATTTTAATTTTATGTTTGCACATTGTAAGAGTCAAATTTCCAGTCAATTTCGTAACCACTTGTTCTCTCAGCCTCGGTCTAGTTTTGTTCAATCAGTACACTCTATTATTCTTTTATAAAATCAGAATCAAAAGATGTTTTATTTAGAATAGGCAGCAAACTTTATCAAAGCAAAGAAAAACCTTCAAGGCTGGGTTTTTCGATCACTAGTTCAAATAATTATTTGTAAATATTAAACAACAAAAGCAAATAGCTATTGGTATCAAATTTTAATAAATAATTACTTGTAAAAGTAAATATAAGATGAAAGTTCATGGTACTACGTTAGGCTCAAGACCTATTTTCTTGTAAATATAATTTATATCTTGTGGACAAGGAAGAGTTTTAAAATGTCTAAATATGGGGTAATTACTATAAGTACACTGCTGTTTATAATAAACGTAAGCGCCAAAATGATAATTGTGATAATGTTTAGCGAAAAATTCAAAGAGCCCATATTTGTATCAATTCCAACCGGCTCTTATTTTAAACATAGCAATTTAGTATTTAGTTCCTAGTTCTTGTAATATTTCACTTTCGTGGCATTTTTCGGTCTAGTTAATAAAAATCTCCTCTGTTACCCAGAAAAAGAAAAATAGTTCGCCCGTTACGAATCGCCAGAATTCAGTTAATCAAAACAACATGATTTTCAAAAATCGCGGCCGGAATATGAAAAATTCCGATAAACCAAATAAAAAGTTGGGAGTTGGCTGTTACTGGTTAATGAGTGAACCTCAAGCTCGTTGCTAGGTAGATGATTAATTATCTTTTCTTCATTAGACTCACAGTTTTACCATTAATCATATTTTTGTGCTAATCGGATATCAACGTTATATTCTAGGGAAAATAAAATATTTTTGCCAGACTACTGGTTAGGTTATGACGAAATTTGAGTTTACGTAGTTGTCTTTTGTTAATTCTATTTTCAAACATTAAGTATAATGGGTATTCATAGACAGGCGTTGTCTAGACGTCTGCTCAAGTGTTAATGTTGCTGTTATACTTTAATGTGTATAAATAACGATTATGGGTCAGGTTAGGGAAATGGGTTAAATAGATATTAATAATTCGACAGGAGTAGATTTAAGCCGTTAAGCCAATGACCTTAGAGACTGTCGTCAGACGCATTGAGATGTTTGAAGTCTAAACACAGGAAACGTTAGAATAAACCACTTCAATTGAGTTTAAGAACCTCGATATGCTAGGTCGGCTATTGATACATAGGACATATTTTTTTAAACATCCATGTCTTGATATATACCGGTGCCCTCTTAGTATACGTGTCGTACAGTATATTAAAGACTTGAATCAGACCAAACGATCCGTTGACAGGCTACCAGATAGAAGAGGTGACGACATCGAAACTATAGCGGGAAAGACCTGGATGTGATTAGCGCAAATGAAGTTCTTATTAAGTATTGTTTACAAGACGTACCTACCAATGTAAAGACGTCACAATGGATCGATACGGGCTGTTATGATGATACGCCCAATCTTGTGCCTACCTGGAAAATAGCACTTCCAGTCAGGAAGCTCCTGTTCACAATTACGTTTCTGGAGCCTATCCTATTATTAGAAATATATTTGGCTGTAATAACTTGTGATATACTTCTAATAAAGATTTATTATTATTACAGTTGAAAACTATGATTAAAGACCCGAATAGCGCAATATGTGAACGATTTCGTTTACAGACCAGTTTCGTCTAAAGTTGATAACCTAAATCCTATCCCATACGTTAAATTGAGACATAAAAATTGAAATAGGTAGGTACATAAATATCAACAAGTTAATACTCAAAGCATCGTAGTATAATTCTGAGAACAAAATATTTACTTGCAGCACATTCATAACACAGGGCTAATAGTGGGTTCGTGTCTGCTGTTCTAAACATTGAAATACAAATACAAACAATGTTTAGATACGCTTTATTGGATGTTTTGACAAAACGATTGTCGTGTTATCTATGCATAACATAAGAAAATTCTTGCATTTCAAACACGAGCCATGGCTTTTTCCAACTGTATCGGTACTCTCGAATACATTTACACTATGAATACTGTTTCTATACCTATGGACGCGTTGTTACTTGGTTTTTAGTATTGTTACCATGTTTACAAGTAAATGTATAAGGAGTTGAATGGTAACAATAGATTGAAAAGCTTTTTAGTTTGCAATAAAACACAAAGTTTCTATTGAACTGGCAAATTACATTTCAATATAAATAGACTCAATAATACATGAATGTATTGTGAAATAATTGCATTTGAACGGAACCTATTTTGTTTTCTTTTTATTGCAGAAAGTATTTTATAATGTTCGTTGTCGGGACTGACTATTCATTGGTGTGATATTCTCTTACCATGATCACTTTCCACTGTAAATGGGATACTGTCAGTAGCAGATTTTGAGAGGTTTCAGAGTTCTATAAAAACTACAGGTGTAGTAAATATCATTCACAAAATTGATTAAAGTCGATACCTACAAAAACGAAAGAGTTTTGTCTAAAGGATATATCATAATGTGATGATACTTATTATCGCATTGCACAAAGGATTTATATGCAAAGAGAATACATACTTATGAAATACTAAAAGCAGAGTTCACCTGATCAGACAATTTTATCAAGACTGGTTAATCCTCTTTCCTTTCTAGTTTCATTTTATGAGTGAGCTTTTCTACCTATAAAACCAAGCCAGACAGGCCAGAATTAGCTTAATTCGCATTAAGTTTTCATGTGACTCGATAGTTCCAATAAAACATTAAATTTGTGACACTAATTCGCTGCGTTGTTGATTTGGTGACTTTTGTATTCGTATCAAATTACCCGAATCCCCGAAAAGCCAGCTATACACACAGTCAATAATCGGAAAAGGGAATACCTACGTTCCTGATGTAAAAAAAAAACAATAAAGTAATAAGTAAATAACATGTAGGTGTTTATCAGTGGTGTAGTTTATTAACTGATATAGCCTTTATTCTACTTGGTATCTATAGCAATCCATGCGAAATAGATCACCACAGAAGCCAATGCTTTTCATCTGGTCGAGTACCGGTATGAAATGCAATTGTCGAGCGTGATTCTTAAATCGAGCAGAGGGTTTATCGATTTTTCTGCTGGAACTTCTGGTCATGACTGGGGTATAGAATTATATGTCAGGTAAATGATATTGTAATTACTCTGGCATAATTTGATACCCCAGTCTTAGCTTATTGAGCTTGCTCTCTTATAGGAAGTTTTATCACCTGGTGTACTGTGGGTAACTTTACACATTTTTTCAGGGACAACATTTAGGTATATCAAATTAATTCACAGAACAGACATACAAAAACAGGAATTCGATATTTTGCCCATACCTACAGACGAGGGATGTTGGTGGCTCCTAATGAAGTTGAAGTGACAGACGCGTCAGCTTTAAGAGCGAAAAATGTCCATTATCTGTCCCTCGTTCACTGACAAAGCTTATAACACTGTAGATTGTATTGTAATAACAACATGTGATGATAAAAAAATAAGGTGTATACAAAGGTTTTTATTTAAGAATCGGTTCGGAATCTGATACAAATTTAAATTAAATTAACCTTTTCTTCGTTCTAACCGTTCTTCGGAATTTTAGGACTGTGACGAATAAATAAATAAATTACTTGTAAATAGTGTTTGTAAACATCTATCACAAAGTTTGTAATAAACATCTAGAACTAAAATAAATGTCACCAAAACTGATAGCCTGTTTTGTTAGCAACAAAGTTGTAAAATTGTTTATCAATAACAAACGCAACGAAGAACGAAGTTTATGCGTCATTCAATACTATTTAAAACAAAACGATAAATGTGCAGGACGCACGAATCAAAGGTTATAACTTAAGTCTAGAGGAGATCTGTCTTAGATTTGTCTTTTTTATTTATTGTAACAATGTCAATGACAAAAAGTTATTTAAGCCATTTACAGGCACTCTGCACAGCTAGGTTTTCCTCAATGTTATTTATGTGCAGAAAATCATTAATGTTATAAAATATATTTAGAGATTTTATACTAGCATTGTGATCGCAGATGAGATTTGCGATATGGCTTTTCAGATAAATCACTAAAAAAATATTGTTACGGTGCACAAACTAATTGAACAAACGCTCATGCCAAGTTGTCTAAAATGGATGGTATACTATCTTTATATAAATTAGGTACTATGATTTTTTTCAATCAAACGATAAGTATGCATTTATAAAGTGGTTACTATTTAAACTGTTGATAAAATCAATAAACGTGAACCGTGCATATTAGTAGTGATTTAGGCCACACATCTGGAGGGTCATTGCACCCGTCTACGGAGATGAACGCTTTTCAAATGTTTGAGTTTTATGCGGGCATCAACGGTCTATAACGTAATCGATGCAGAGTAAATAGAACGTCACTCGAGCTGATGAAGTGGGAAGCAGCGTTGCTATAAGAAAATCAGATGTGAAAAGGGGGAAATAATCCATAGAATTATGAAAGGCTTATCAAACTAAAATAGGACTTGAGCGAATACTCACTGAACAAAAGATGAGTTGTTTTCGTTTCTTAAACAGCGGCAACTATAATTTATGTATGGTAAACGAACAGCAAATGAACCGGGCCAAGGATAAAGTAAGGAAAGAGTGAAATAACTTTTTTTACTTAACGTACTGTTACTCGTTTTGTATAAATAAGTATGTGATTTTGTTATACCTACTTTGTGTCATTAACATGTGCATATTTCAATTTCATATGTATTTTATATAGGTACGAATAAATTGAATACAAGTTTCTTACATTAAAAAACACATCAATATTTAGCCTGTTATCCTCGAAGGGGTAGGCTGAGAATTTCTTTTTTATCAGTCAATACATCCACGTTACGTCAACATTATAAGTTCCATGTTACAAGTGACGAGCTTATTTTATTGTATTTAATCGGGCCCACGTTAAATAAAAAACAGTTTCCTTATGAACGCCCCTAATAAATCTGTTTTTTATTTGTCTATGGGAATTGGTCCCATTAGTAAGCACCCATCGATCAAATAATTACTGAACCAAGACCAATATAGGACCGGCACAGCAACAATGTGAGTTTTTTTTTATATCTAAGTTTCAATGTTTCTATATCATGTTCATGCCACTGTCACTGATAGTTGTTTATTGCAAAAAATACTGAACAAAAAAGCATGTTATTCTGGGGCCTCTTGAGTCAACGTTTGGCATTGAACACAAATAAATTGATATACATGTACAAGTACATTGTCACTATGATAATGATTTTGTCTTGTGTTCCTGGTAAAGTTTCGAGAAAAAAGGTATACTTATCAGGGATTTGATTTATGATTTTAATTTTTCTTTAACTTAATCGCAAAAGTAAGACAATCCACAAAACAGTTACCGCCAAATACAAAATATGATTATAGTAATAGAAATACCCACCCACGTAGGAAAAGCGGTAAAATCTCTTCGACTTGACAAGAATATTCATTTGTTTTAAGAAATGTCTGTTATCTTTATTTCCCTGCCGCATATTCATGTGCGTCTGATACTATCATAAAGGAAAAGGCAGGGCAATTGTAAACTCACGGCTGAGATCATACTTTATCATCCATGAAGCATGTGCCAGGCGAGGGATAGTACATTTACTAAATATCGTGCTTACTTAGCTTTATTTCATGATTTGCAATGCACTGTACTGCCAAATGTACTCTATACTCTGAAATGGTATTGCAAATACATCTGCACTTTAGATAATTTCGGCCAAGTGTCTATGAGAAGTGTAAAATACACTTTATATATATGATAGACATATAGTATCGAAAACAAAGCAGTAAGTACCTATACCAACATACTTTATTTTTTGAAAGTAGGTACCTACTTCATAAGATTTCTCTTTTCAATACAAAGTAAGAAACATTTTTTACTAGTAAATACTCATAAAACCTTGACAGTTGTTTTGTTTAAAAAACAAAACGAAATCTGCTAATTTAAAAAGTGACTAAGCAGAACAGAATCAAGATACTCATTTTGTAAACAGTAGTTTTTAATTTAGCTAATGGTACAGCAACAGTCCAACAGATTATCAACGGACGTACGCTTTCAGAATAAAAGTCGCTTTATACAAGAATAGTTATATTTAATAACATTTTTTTACTACATTCTATTAACGATGATTATTATTTACTTAGTATTTCTATGAAAAAAAAAATTAAAAAGTGTTACCTTTTGGTAAAACTCATATTGTTCACCTTGTTGAATATGTATACAGAAACTGACTTTACCTACTTATAATTGAATGGACATTATAATCAGTGTGAATATCGTATAAGGCGCGAAGTTAACGACAAAGTAATTTTAATGGAACGAATCGTTTAAGACACGCTAATAAACATAACAAAAATATAATTTGCTTGCTGTTTATATTCACTTGTTTAGTACAGGTTATTAAGGGTGCTTGGTAGGGGTGTTCGCCTGTAATGTTACCTACAATGCCAGTGCAGATTTCGGTTTTGAGGATTATGTTACAAGCGCTAGTTTGGCGTTCTGACTTAGCACTCGACGTTGGTATTCACTGGTGTTGTGTTTAAAACAAGAAGCAAAACGCTTGATAAATAGAAATTGAATAGAATGAAAAATATGGGTTTGACGTATGTCAACGATAGTATAGTCGAAACATTGGGTCATCCCCAAACATTTATTGTTCTATTCGTCTAGCGTTTTGCCTCTTGTCTAGGACTGTTACAATACACGCGAATGCTTGCGTTGTACACAAACCTTATCTATCTGAAGAGACAAACTTACATGAATTTTAAGCTTGATTCAGCTCTTATTTATAGAAAACTAGCTGCGCTCCGCGGTGTTAACCGCTACATTTTTTCGGGATAAAAAGTAGCCTGTGTTAATCCAGGATGTTAGCTACCTCCATATGAACTTTCATTAAAATCCATTCAGCAGTTTTTATATGAAAGAGTAACAAACATTCATCCATACTTATAAACTTTCGCGTTTATAATATTAAATTTATTATTTTTGTGGATATTAGTTTTGTGGCATTATGTATAGGTAGGTAGGTACGTATTCTTTCAGCCTTTCGAAACTGAACGTTCGGTACGCAGCATACTGCAAAACTGATGTTTTCTATGGACAAAAAGTGAAATGATCAGCTGAATAAGTTATTTTAGTCCCTTTATCATACATTCGAGAAATTCTGATTTCATGCAAGCAACTTAGTTTATTGTTTTTGCAGAATAATAATAAGACTCTGTCTGGAGTTAATTTGAATATAATAGAGTCTTTCGGAAATGTATCAGTAAACAACGCATGCATACATTTTTAATGTTATTGTTTTGTTTTATGAATACACGAATATGATACGAACATAGTACCAAAGGCACGAAAGCATATAAGTTTTTTAAACATAAATAAATTTTTATACCGGTTTGGCAGTCAAGAAATCACGGCGATTGGAATTTCAATGCGAAAATGGCGAAAAAATATTAGGTCAGTAGTTAATTAAATTTTTTTTTAATATGTTGTTAGGGCTAATTAATTAAAACTAAACCTCGCCAGGAACAAAAATAAATATTCAAAGCTGATGTCCGACCTCTAGCAGTTGGAGAGGAACAAAAAAAGAAGAAACCTAACATAACAGGAGAATATTTTTAGTTATCATGCAAAAGTTCTTCATCAACATGAATAATTATAATGGAAAAGAACCAATTCTCTCTATAATCGGAATCTTATTAGGACTTAAGCAGCCAAAACAAATAAACTGAATACTATTTCGTACATTTCCACTCGCCTCTTCAGATGGTACAAACTCGTGCGTGATAAACACGAACAGAGCACGGTTTGGTGGCATCACACGATAGTCCAAAAGCGTGCGAATTTCACGTATCTGTTGTCTTTAGATTAACACGAAGTGATATCTATTTATTATCCTTAGGTAAAACTTCATTCGATACTTCCGCAATATTTAAATGCGATAAGCGTACCTTGTAGTATGAAGTACGAATTCTAATTAGATTAAAACGTATGTTACTAACGGTGTGGAGTTAATGGAATTGGTATAAAATATTTTCCTTCTTCTATTTATATTTGATCAACACGAAATATAAAACGTATTTTGACGTAGGTACCTACCGAGAAATAAATTCAACTAGCTGCGCCCAGCGGTGTTACACGCTATATTATAGCTATATACAGTAGCCTACGTTTTAATCAGGTGTTAGCTACCTCCATACCAAATTTTATCAAAATTGGTCCAGCCGTTTGAACGTGAAGAAGCAACAAATATACAAACTCACAAAGTTGCGTGCTTTTAAAATTAGGGTGGTATATGATGATAAGTTGATATTTGATGTGTTCCCACAAATACGAGAAATTAACACGCTATACCTAATGCCCTAATCCATTTGAATAAGATTCATTAAAAATTCATAGGATCGTGTAATCAGTATGAACAGCAGAACCCTGCCTACTCTTTCGAGGATTACTGGCTTCATATGGCGAAGACATTATCTATATATTTCCCATGGGAGTCATTATGTAGTCAGTCGTGCATAACGACATGTTTATTACTTTATAACATAACATCACACCCGTATTCCCCGAAGAGGTAGACACTGCTGTATCTACATCCTGTCAAAGTGGTGATTATGTATTGGTAGCTAATTATTGAACAGCCCAGTTTATCCCAAACTTTTGCAATCAAATGGAAATTTGGCAGTTAGATAGCACTCAGATAAGAGCGCTAGGAATTACTAGACCTGTTGGGCTTAATATTAGGTCGAGCGTAAATCGTAGAAGAGAGGAATCACAGCAGAACTTAACTTCAATAATACCTCAGTTATAAATTCTAATAAAAGTCATCAATGATGGCCGAGTGGTATAACCGTTAGTCCACCAAGTCAAAGGACCGAAGTTCCATCCCCGGCACGCACCAATGTGTTTTCGAATTCATGTGCGTATTATAAATTAGTTATCAGTTGATAAAAACGGAGGAAAACATCGTGAGGAAACCGTATACCTGAGATTTTTCAACGATGTGGAAAGCCAAGTCAGAGGCCTACAGACGGCTTAAACTCTGACACCAGGTTCATCAACCATACGATAAGAAGAAGAAGACAAAATATTCGCACAATAAACATATCACAAAATACAACATGGGTCCGATAATAGGTGATAGGCGTGCCACCTATTCGTTAAAACATATCATGTTTTAACGAATTATTTTTAGGAAGCGAAATATGGCTGTACAGATATCAGATAGAGAAGAACACATTTGCAAATTCCTGAGGACAGATCCTACACGACTTCACAGGTCAACAATTTTGTTATGATAACTAGCCATTTAGGAGACTTAGCGTCAGTAGGGAACTGATAGGCTTCTAATGCTTCTATTAGACTAGCTTTAAAGATCAAACTATTTCCACGAAGGCCACTGTAGTCTACTTTCAATGAAACTTTACTTACTAAGAAAAATCTCTTTGTTTGTGCAGGTGTAAAGTCTGGAACTAAACTTCGGAGAACCACAGAATTTGTAGAAACACCATAATACTTTTTCGTAGATGTAGAAACATAATTCTTTAGCTTCATTTGAATCCGAGTAAATTATACTTACCTAGTATCGATTGTATTCTTCAATACGAAAATATAGGCAACCTACATTAGTATTATGTTAGTCTAAAAAACTAACTTGTCACGGTGATTTTATTTATCAATTAAAAAGATTAAAATAAAAACTGATTAGCAATTCGTTTTTTTATTGTACAAATTACTAGGTAGTTTTTTTATTCAAAACCGATTTCACCGACCAGCATGGCGGCATTGCAGTTTTTATCCTCTTAAGATGTTTTGTATTTTTATTCAAAGCAAAACGACTTGTCCGAACTTGTTGCTACTTGTATACATAATACCTTTTTGAAATAAGTATACACCGACTTAAATGGGACTACCTCGGAAGAATATTTTTATAATCCGTAGAATAATGGTAAAGATTGGCTTATTGGCGAACCGCGCAGGTATTGCTAGGAATACATAAAAAATTTACTCTCTAAGAGTTATTTTTCTAAGGTCGCGAGATTATTATTGTATTGTTATAATATTTAACTATAATTGTTGTTTTATCCAAGTGGAGTCAATGATTAATCGTGTCGACTATGACCTATGTGCAGAAAATTAATATTATATTAGTCCTATAAATAGCATTGGGTTAAGATAAGCCCAATCTGTTTTCAGTAAATCCCCTTATTATTATATTTAAGCGCGAACGACTAAGCTAAATTTTATATTGGAACTTGAGTGAATTTAATTGTTAATATATAAAGGAAGAACAAACAGGCATACCTAAATATAAATATACATATATACTTAAAAGAGCTGCTTTGCTATTTAATTATAGATTCTTATTTTTTATATTATGTCAACAATCAATATAATATATAAATCAGTGTTTGCCAATAGTTATATAATATTGTTAGCAATAAAGTATTTTGTATATTTGACACATCATAAACCATTTAATGCCTATACCTATAGTATTAAAATAATCTTTGTCCAGATAGGCGGAAGATGATTGTTAAACTATGAATTATTCCATTTCCTCAAGAGTGCGAATACAAAATTAATAATTTATGAACGTTTTAAGGTGTTTGTCATAGTCCAAAGTTGTTCATTATTATGGACAATACATTTTTATACGTTCAGTTATCGGATAGATTATCGTAGAGCAACGTTTGCTGATAATTATCAGAAGCCCATCACTGATAAGCGTCACGCTGAGTCGTATTGGAATGCTCACACGATTGTCCGAAATGTGACGACCTAATGCCTATCGCGTACTGCGCTATTGATTTTCCTTATTGTACTTATAAATATGTATACTATCATACTATGTGTGTGTATTATGTGAGAAAAAATGCGAAAGATTAATGTAGGTACAGTCGAGTTTTCTTCAGTCAAACTTTGGTGAAACATGAATCCAAATAAGGCATTTATTTTAAAGTACCTAACAACATACTGCTAAAATTGATTTATTTGTGGTTTAATATAAAATAAATGTTAATGTTTTTCTAAGAATAGGTCACATGCTACATACTGTAATAAAAATACAGTAAATAATCTTTATAGTTTCAGCCATTACGATGCGATTGAGAAACTAGCCAAACTTTATATTGTAGAAAGAATAAATAAACAAAATGGGCAAAGTAGTCCAGTCTGGTCTGAAACTGGATCGATTCTCATTGAACTTGAATGGAACTGACTCATACGTTAATAAAACTCATTAGCCGAAGTTTGTATGGATGGTAATGTCTAGACAGAAAGAGCGGGAAGGAATGCGGGAGCCTGAACCGAGATAAAACCTTCTGCAAAACATCTTAAATATGTAGGTAATGTCTATTATATCTTTAAGTTGTACCAATTTAGTGTAGTGTAGGTGGAAAAAACGAAGTCAACAAAACTTCTCCATAAAGGCTGGACTTTGGCCCGAGTCCGATAGAAAGAGAAAGAACTAAATAATTTAAAGGTATAAGAAGCCTATAAGTCTTTCATAACTAAGAATTTTAATCATTTCTTTATTTATTAAGAAACTCTTTAACGCTGCTATCAATTTAATGTTGTAAAACACAAATTTAAAAAAAAACAAGCACGTAGCTTTACTTAAATGAATTAAATTATAATTACCTCATTGATACGTATAGAATAGTAATAGTAGTCTTAGTTGATCACGTCGATATTGCTATATCTATCTTTCAGTAGCCAGTCTACTTGGGGATTTGAATAATGTGTTACCTATAACTTAATATCATCGGTGTAATGTGAACGGTATAAAACTGCGTGATTTGTTTTTGACATTTTTTTTAGGATTTCTCTGATATCTGTATCATGTAGTTTTGATTGACCATTGAAGTACACACAAAAATCAGAAGGTAGGATCAATCATTATCATTGACTTACATCTACAGACGAATTTTGCAGTGTCATGTGGGGGTAGGCACTTTTTCTGGCAGCTACATGTTTTTATAATACTTATACGTTTATGTAAATTGGTTTGTTAATTTAAATTAGTCCAATAATATAAACATTCTTCCGCGTATTAACTACAAGTACTGATACACTAAGATACGGGCTTAAAACTCAAAATTACGACATGTAAACACACACAATACACGTGCAACAATGAACATTATTTGTGTTAGTTGTGACTTCAGTATATGAATGAAGAATGCATATGATTTACTTGCAATCGTTTCCGTGTTATATTACTCGGTAAATTAATCGATTACAATATACACAATTGTTTATCGAGGAAGTAAATTAGGTGTAGATTTAACGTCATTGGAGTTGACAGCGTTTGATAGTACATACGCACCTACTATGATAATAATTTCACTAATTTTACATACATACGTAACAAATCTAATTTAATAAATGACATATCATTCTCTGTATTCAAAATCAGTACATGTAAGAACTCTATATTCGTTCGGAAATCATTTCATAATATTGTCTAATATTTCACCAATTTTACAAATTTTGCTACACCTACAATCACATAGTAACAACTATAAAAGTTAATTAATGACATTACTGATGTGCGAGTGCGTGAGTGTGCACAGTTGTGTAAAAGCCGCAGTGTTGCCGGCTACAGCTCGCGCCGCGCCGCAATGCAAGTGCACGAAAACATAAATAAAACTACTTTTAAAACGTACGCACTGAACACATTAAAAATAAAAATAAAATTACGAACCACTGAGCGCTGTGACATATTCCCTCCACTTGCGGTTGTTGCTCATTGTCGGTGTTCACACACACTTTGGGTACTAAGTCTAACATTTATGTTCTGTGCCAGCCCGTGGAGTACACATGTGGGTACACTGTGTCGTGCTGTGTCGCGGACTGGAGCGGGCGTGCGGTGTAGCATGCCGCGACCGCTCTAATATTAGTGCGCCACGTGTTGTCCGCGATTCGTCGTAAGCGTGAATGGTTAGCTGAACGTTTTCGTGCAGACAAGACAATAATATTCCCGTTTTGTTGACGGTTTCAGCTGTCAATGTACTACTCGCACTCGTCTGCTGTGGCGTGCCTCCGCCGCACCGTGCCTGTGTACTGTGTTGCCTTCATAGCTTCAGATAGTGATGTGTTATTTGCTTTATCGTTCATTGGTGTGTGGGACAGATAACGTCATATGCTTGTGTAAAACTTCAGACCGTTAGTTTTTGTTGTTTTATTTTTGCGACTCCGCCACCGCTTTTTAAAATGTTAGACCCGTATTTATAATATTCGTGTACCTGTGTTTAACGTAAAACATTTGATGAATACACCTTAATGAAGAAAACGTGGAAGTTTTATAAAATATAATATCATTTTTAATTACTTTATTATGCATTGTGTAGCACACAATTAATATAAAATAATGGTGACATCCTATTAGCAACAGAGTACGGAAAAACAATAATCTAATGGATCATAGCTGTACTTATTAAAAAGAGTAATTATAAGCTTACCGATCTATGTTTTACACAAGGTCATGACAGAGTTATAGGTGACCGTTCTAAAAATAGTGTTATCGCCTAGTTTTTGCTACCGGGAAATACTAGTGTGGTATTATTATTAGCTACTTATGAAAATGAATGTATTCATCACGAGTTCGGCGCCTGATACACCAACTATTATATAGAACAATCTAGACTTTAGGTATATTTATCTCTGAATTGACTGACTCACTGCCGGCGTTTATTGGACATGCGACATTCTGACGTTTATGTGTTGTCATGGCAACATAAAACCTATTTATCAGATATCAGGCACAAGTCAAAATATAAAGGGCCTGAAGCTGATATGCAAAATAAAAAGTAATATGTAATGCAAAGGATAATATAATTAATTAAAGGGTATGTGGCAATTTAGTGCAGTATATATGTATAGATAGTAGACTATTATCGCATGCACACATAATTATAGTCTATGATAGACTATTTGTGAACATATACCACCTCATTTTTAGTTAGACATTTTGGGATATAGCTGGGTCATTGTGCCGAATCTGGCCAAATAATAATACGAACCTTTTATGAAATTAAAACAATGAAAATAATTTTCATTTATGTCGCGTTTTTACTAGGGGACATGGCACGGAGATTTGTCGCCCAACATTCACGTGGAATGGTATTTACGATTTTCTGGGAAAAATCAGGCAACTGTAGAGGGACGCGGATGTCGCGCAAGTCGATGCTCGCGAATCCTCAGCTAGCGACAAGTCCCGAGACTCGTAGATGTCGCAGGCGACGTCGGGTGACATCGCGCGGGATACGTAAATATCGTGTCGAGCAACAGGGTCGCGGGACAAAAGTCGCCTAGTGAATACGCAGCTTTACCAACGATTTAACTGTACAACAACAAACAACTATAGGTACCAATAGAAATGAATGTCTTTATTTATTTGCAAGTGTAAAAATACCATAATTCTTTATTTTTGTTTACGTTGAACAGCAGCTATTGTTTTTAAAGGCGCAGCCTTCACACATTATAAAATATAAAAGAACCCGCATGGTAATGAGAAAAAAAAACAGAATAAAGAGAATTTCCATTGGAATCATAGGGTTTAAGTGTATTGTGCACTAATCCAGCCATAAACGGCATTGTTTGATAAAGTAATGTAATTGTTAACATTTTTGTTATGTTAAGAAACAATTACTAGGTGTTTTTTTTACGGTTTTCGGTACAACAAAGATGTAGGTACGTATATTGAAGCTAAGTAATAGTAGTCAAATGTCAGCGGAAATCATCCTGTATTTTGTACTTTAACTTCATTTTTCAGGAATTAAAATCATTAATGGCTTGACTACGACAGAATAAAAAAATCGTATGTAACATACCAATTTTTTGTCGTCGTGAAAGAAGAACACAAATAATTTTAAGTTAGAGAACCATTGATAATTTTAGTAGTGAAGAAACATTTAGGAACTAAGTAATTGCCGCGAGCTTTTGTAAAGAAACTTTACCTAAAATTATAATGTAATGCTAAAGGTTATTTACCTAGGGATTCGTGTTCAACATTAGCAGTATAACAAGCATACATTTTTATGTTAACAGTCAACTAATTTACTAAAAATACTAAATAAATCAGTGTGCGTGTACTTACCGAAGTATTTGTAGGTTAGGCCGGTCCCACCTCGCCTCGCCTAATTTATAAGTCAATTATATGACTCGAAGTGGCAATGCTTATTGCCTTCGCATCGATCTAAATTAAATTAGGTGGTGGTGTGATCTGCAAACATTTGTTGCCAGAGTAGGTACTAATGAATATTGTTTTTTTAAATAATTTACATGTAACATCATCATCATCAGCCGGGAGACGTCCTCTGTTGAATAAAGGCCTCCCCGTCAGGACATTTGCATCCACAGGTTGCCCGCAACTCTAACGATATCGTCGGTCCACCTGTTCTATCGGTCCTGTGTGAACCCGGTCTATCGGTTCGTGGTCGCCACTTGAGATCCTTTCTTCCCCAGCGGTTATCGGTTCTTCAAGCAATATAGGCTGCACATGAAACATACATGCTTGATATAAAAATGTCTGGGAGTGATATTGGTAGGTTTCGCAGAATGAGCATCGCAGCAGGATTTCAAAACGATTTTTTTTATTTCAATAGGAGAGTTTGCCTCGTTGGTCTAGTGCTCGCTAAGCGCAACCTCTGAGCATGAGTCTTGGATTCGAATCCCAGGTAAGGCAAAGTGCGTATTTAATCGTTCTAAGACTAGTATCTTGGCACAATACTGTAATTGTAAAACAGCAATGTACAAATGTATTATGCAAAGGCTCTTGCAGATATTTTAAAAATCGCTCGACCCCAATACTTAGGCTTTAGTTACTAAGAAGGTAAGCAAAGCTGGCTTTACGTAAGTCACTTACTTCGAAAGCCACTCTGTGTACGTCAAGCAGATTGAAACTAACATTTGTTTAAAATATACCCGATACATAGTACTCTATCTAAGTATGTTATTTAAACATTTCTAAAAGGCCAATTCTGCCCCTTACCATGAACTCTTAAAGCAGGACAGTTTCCGTCAAAGAAGTTAGATGCGAAACTTCATTGAACGTAATGGCGGCGGCGGCGTCTCGTTTTCACAACGGACAATGTCCTGCCTTAGGAGATCATGGTAAGAATGGCCTTTTAGACGTTTTTTAATAACATACTAAAATAGAGTACAATGTATCGGGCATATTTTAAACAAATGTTAGTTTTAAACTTTGAAAAGGTTGGGCAATTCCCCAGTTACATATCAAAGTAAGTTGTCAATCATTAATAATTGATTAAAATAATATCTGTCCCTTTTGTTTATTTGTCAAAGAATAAAGATGTCAATAAACCTAAGAGGTGTTTTTAATTAAAAGAAGTTTTATCATCACGACATTATTATTGACTGATATTACAACATAAATGCCTCAGCCAAGTTCAGATTAAACGTAGTATTATTGCGCCTTGTAAAATAAAATTGTATTCTGTAGGCATTGATCAATTAGGACACAGCAACACACACACACTCAATTTCTCTCTCTCACTCACATACACACACACATAATCTATAACCAGAGGCTACGTAGTAGTTTTTAATTGTTTTGTGGCGTTTATTTGTCTTTTTTCTGTAGTGTTTTTTTCTAATTAATTAACACTGTGTACGTCTTTACAAGTACTACCGACGTATGTTTATAGTGTGCGCGAGAATGTTGGTACCCTAAACACAAGTTGAATTTAATTTCTGGGTACCAGTTTTATCGTAAATACAAAATAACGTGTTTGTTAAGCTGTTTATGTATTTTTGTGCACTTTTGAAGAACCAATAAGAATCTTATGAGTTCAGATTATTAGTGACGGGTAAATCAACTCATGAGATTCTAGTTTGGTTATCAACTTGTTAGTATCTAATAGAGCAAGCCTGTCGCCAGTCATACGGCCCGCAAGGGTTAGGCTTCTTACGTAAATATATATCCTGCACAGGATTCATGAGGAATGAAATGTAAGGGGCTAAAATACTTCTGTCTAATATTATATGTACCTAGTGGTTTCCTAAACTACGTATTTTAGAATGAAAACATTTATAAATAAAGCTGCGCGTAAATCATCAAAGAAACAATATAGAATGTTACTGGCATAACAAAGGTACTTAAATGAATTCGATACTTAAAATTAATTTAATAGTACGAAACAAAGAGTTAATTTGCGAGTGTGATTGTGTATTTAATGCATGAAATTACGATTTTCTCCAAATCCCATCAAACTGCTATGACTCACGTCACATACACGTCACATGTCCCCTATGTACTTTTACGTATGTACATTCGCAAGGCCAATATTTATTGCAGTCCGCTGTTTATGTACGGTTTGTTATTGTACGCATTTCAATTGTTCTATAGTAGATTACAGCTTATCAATCACTTTTCATAGAAGTGATCATTTGATGAATTATGGGCTCGTGTTACTGTGGTACTGCGTTGGTAACGTGTTTGGGTAACGCGTGGATGAATATATTTAAAAATGTTTGCTGGAATGAATGCTGAATTTATCCTTGCGTGTATAATTATAAAAATATAAGTTAATATTAAGGATATATTTTTAACACAAGCTTTTAAATCAAAAGTGCAATAAGTATCCAAACCTATTTAAGTAATCAAAGTTTCATTTCAATCAGATGTCAAAAAGTGGTCCTTATTTAGATTGCAAGATTTGACTGGATTTGACCTAAACAAACTCACATACATTCATACATGATACAAACATTGCAAGTTAAATAGTTGTTATCCACTGCAGACCTTTCATACAGAGATTCAACAATGTTCGCCTTCTGTAGTGAAGTCGTTGTGGAGAATTATTTAAAATCTTATATTGAAGAGCAAGGCTATGAACCCGCTGCCCTGCGGCCGCGCGCCGTGACCGCACCTTAATTACAGGTCCCTTAACCTCAAAAGTTAACTTTTTTAACATTTGGTATTGCAACGTTAATACGGCGAAATTGTTATGTTGATTAATTATTACTGTGTCATTAATTGCCGTACTGTAATCAATCTCATCGCTAAAATTTCATTTTAATTAACACAATGTAATGTGTGTTTGATGTGCATAATGTAGTGTAGTACACCCACGTTCAGGAAACGTCCATAAAGAAATAGGGTTACAATTGTGCCATCATAGAATAACCAAGATAATGTATATTATAAATATGACATTTAAAAATTATATCGGTACTAGCTTGGGTTTGACTATTTGAATCTAGAATCTTTTGCATTGCAATTTGGCGCGCGGACCTTACGAGCCACCAAGAACTTAGTTTATTCATAAAAACTATAAGCATTGGCTAAAAATATAAAACTATATAGCTAATAAATATAGAGTTGACTAATTGTTTGAGTAATAAATTCACACCTACACTAACAACATCCACATACATCAAATAATTACGTTCAACGAACAAGTATGCACGCTTATCAAGTTTACTTTAGCATTTAAATTGCGAACAATCATTTAAGATAACATTAAATTTAAATATTTAACATTATTACTGTATGTATGTAAGTCTTCCATAGGTACACATCTTCCTTATACGCCATCAAACAATTTCACAAGTAAATCACAGTGAGTACAATTATCGCCTGACATAACATGTTGTCAAGTATCAATAAATCCGTAGACTCACGCTCAACCGGCCTTGCCGATTATGGACTCAACCCTGAACGATGTTTTATAAGAAACACAAACTGGCAAAAGATGTAATGCATTAAATACACAGGAAGTGTTCAAACCGCCTGTATTTATATACATGGTGTAGCCGGCTTGTATAAACAAGGTTCACCATATTGAGTTAAAATTGCATTGTAATGCTCGATTGTGTATTTATGTAGCGAATTTATTCTGTTAAATACGATCACATTTATTAATTAGAGTACGAAAACCGAGATCGACTGTTTACTGATAGGAAATGTATATTTACTATTGGCAGTTCAGCTTTTTACCAGTAAATCAGAGTATATTTTATACATTCTGACCCCAAACATTTACGAATATGGGATATTATATTTTGAGTACACTTAATGTTCAAAACATTCATACAATCTCGCCAGCAATGTTATCGTTCATCGGCTGTTTGTCATTACTTCAAGTTCGTCGCTCATTAGAAGTCCTTTATATGGTGTCCATACTGACCACCCATGTGCCACGGACGTGGTAACGGTTTCGAATAGACTACAGCTTATCAATCACTTTTTATAGAATTAATGTATGTAGAGAAACAAAAAGTTATAATTCTCAAATAAGTCCTTATTAAATACTTAAGTAATCTAATAAGGACTTCGGCGAATTATTATTTTATGTCTGGCTTGACATGAGTAATTATCTGTGCGCGAATCTTAACCTCGACCCCATGAAAAAACAGTAATTTTCTTAACAACCTCGCCAATTGGGTCGTCATACCTTTATAATTAATATTTTTCATAATAAGAAAGGTGACCATGCCCCAATTACAGCTTATAGTCTTTATATTTTAAAAGTCACCCTACACTAGGACTTTCTCTTGTGTTGTAGGTGCGTTTTACAAACATGATCACATACGCAAACACCCAGACTCGAGACAAACATCTGCGGATCGCACAAATTTTTATCTCGAGGATCGAACAAGCAACTTTTAACGCTGTTGTCCAATCACCTGGCCACTGCACCAATCGGGTCGTCAATAAATGTTATATACATTATATAAATAATGTTAAAAACAGTGTTTTTATTATAATGTAGGTACCTAATGACAGCATAGACCCTATTCCCTGATTCCATATTTCTCTAATAGACTTTAATTCCAATCACCATCCAGACATTTTCTTACCGTTCTTAGAAATCTAAGTATCTTGGCTCGCTCCACTATACTGTCGTTATTTGCGACGAAGTAAATTCCAAGAAATCGTTAGGTATATTCTTTAAACCCACTAAGCGTTTGATTAAAGTTGACGTTGAGTCTCCGACGGAGCGAGCTAGCTGTATCATAATGTGTTATGAAAGGCACTGAACATTGATAAAACAAAATACTGGCATAAAATAAACAACGTTTTCACATTAACAAGTATATATAAATAAGAAAAAAATATGTATGTCCAAGGATTTGATAAGAAAGCAATTCTTTACGTAGCTCTTAAACGACTTATCTATTAAACTTATTCCATTATATAGTGTAATTTAAAAGTTTACGATGGCTTTCAATAAAATAACTGCAACTTCGCGTCTCATAAATTTTAGGGACGTCGCAATACCCGATCCCTGGTTTTTATCGGCTGACGTATATCTAAGTAAAGCTTGAAGGATTTTATATATATTCATGACCATTTTCGTTGTACTGTGAGAAGAATTTTTGCAATTATTCCCCCTATTGGCTTTTTAGTTATCACATTTAGGTGACAGTTTAGAAAGCTCTTGTTTGTATTTGTAATTGAGTAGAAAATTATTCCTTGTATTTAACAAAACATATCAGCACGCCTATATTTTCTGCAGGGGTTAAGCAGAAGTGTACCAATAGTAAACCCACATTTAACCAGTTATAATGTTATAAGTACCAACGTAATAAGGGGCGAGCTTATTGCCCTCAACCAGGCACAAATCCAGACTATGTGCTGCTACCGAGAAAAACATAATGGAAAAATCCAATAACACTTAGTGCGACCCGGGATTTGAACCCAGGACCTAGTGCTCAGCAGTCGCGCTTACCAACCACTGGACCGACAAGCCAGGTATATAAAATTAAAATAAATAAAACTAGAAGACCGTAATATCCCGGTCCAAGGTTTTACAAGATCATAAACGGTAACCCTGATACCAGTCCAATTTAAGGTAAGTAGGTAGGTAGGTAGGTACCAACCCAATGCAAAGAAAAAACAAAACAAAACTTTTTCGATTTAAAGCTGTTATCAAAGTTACAAGCAAACAAGATGGGGCACCAATAGAATTTTTATTAGATACCTACTCCAATAAGCATCAAAGGCAGAGTTATTTTTACGTTTTGGATTTACGAGTACTAAAGATATAGACGACCAGGTTACGCAGACATCTAGCATAGACGTCCATTTTGAATAGAAGACCCTCTTGTACCTGAGTCAAACCTACATACTCAGGGTTCAAATTGAATGACTCACATTACTTACATTAGGTACTTATCGACTGCTTTTGAGTGAATAGAGCAAAGCGAAGTGACTTATCTTTAAATAGCTTTTGCCAGAAGCTTCGATAAGTAGCCTATGTCCTTTCTCGGGTTTTAAACTTTCTACATGCCAAATTTCATCAAAATCCGTCCAGCGGTTTAGTCGTGAATGCGTATCAGACCGGCAGTTTTTTTCACATTTATATTATCAGTATGGATATGGATTTCAGTTAGTTCCTAAGTTAAACGGGTGGTAAACGCCAATACATTATTAAAACAATAACGTTCCAATTGATTGTAAGTATAGTATAAAGATTTTGTTACGAACAGTCTTGAAGATACAACAGAAAAATAAATTGAGGTTAATGTAAGTAAATAATGCAATGTATGTTTCTACTATCGTATTATTTACAAGATCTATCAGGTACGTTTAGATTGATATTGCAGATATAGGAGTTACAAATAAAGTAAAAAGTAGGTAGGTACTGTATTATAAATTAAGTTATCATAATAGAATCACACGATTTGGAAACCTATACCTAAGATAATGATATTATGGTTATTTTGTTTCTTTTTTGAACTTCGCCCCACACTAGGAATTTCTCCTGTATCGTGGGTGCGTTCCACAAACAAACACCCAGTCTCGGGTCAATCATCTGCGGATCGCATAAAAAATTGTCCTGTGCGGAAATCGAACCCGCATCCCTTAGCGCAGCAGTCCAATCGCTTAGCCACTGCGCCAAACAGGTAGTGTGTGATTAGGTTTTGACACAGAAAAAAATTAAGTAAATTAATACAGACGTGGCTTTCTACATTCTGGTATATTGTACTATTGCCTCGTTTGTCTAGTGGTAGCTAAGCGCGACTGCTGAGCACGAGGTCCTAGGTTCGAATCCCGGGTCGGGCAAAGTGTTACTGGGTTTTTCCATTAGGTAATTCTCAGTAGCAGCACGGAGTCTGGATTTGTGCCCGGTTGATGGCAATAGGCTCGCCCCCTATTACATTGGGACCTAAAACATAACTGGCGAAATGTGGGTGTACTAAATGTGCTCCTCTGCCTATCCCTTCGGGGAATACAGGCGTGATGTTATGTTATGTGTATATTGTAGGTCTGTCTATTATTTCGAACAACTCCATCAATGAATAAGCTGATAAAACAAGATGATGATAATACGCTTATTAGTAATTCAAATAGTTCATTCTTCCTTCATATTTTTCTGTCTTCCTTTATAGTATTCAAAGTTATAACTGGCAAAGAAAATATTGCTGCTTTGTAAATAATTAAGAAGACGTGGGATAGTTTGGGCGAGTCCACAAGTTTGTTGACGGCAAGTTAGTTACCCTCGTAGCGGGGAACTGGCAGCTGAATATTAATTTAGCCACAGCTTTCTCTTTAAGAAGGAAGTTATTTAACTACTATTACTGAGTGAGATCTCGGGGTAATAAGGTGACCTAAAAGACGGTTGACATGAGGACCAACAAAAGATCTACGGTTGTAAGACTTCTATGCAGCTGACTACTTCATCTAGTACTGAAACCTATAAGTACGTTGGTACTGATTTCCATGGAAATTTGCATTTTTTTAATGGTAACCCTCTCTAGGTCTCACCCCTGTGTATCACTTAAACAAACACCCAGACTACTCGAGACAAATATCTGCGGATAACACAAAATTTTGTCCGTGCGGAACAAGCGCTTAACCATTGCGCCAATTAGGTTGTCATTGTAGACGTAGCTGGCCATATTCATAATGCAAAATATTATTATTATTAAATGTGTGTGTCAAAGTTGGATGTTGTGAGTTATGAACCTTGATAGGACATAGGTTTTTTACAAAAGTACACAAAGTATTCTGCGTAGTATGCGAGTGAAACAAGGGTACCACGGTACATAATACATATTGTCATGTACAGAGATCTAACCACATTTTACAATTAGAAGGCGACTTTTGTTAGAAAAAAGTAGCTAAAACACAAACACGTTACAATTTCTGGGTCAGTGTAATATTTCAAACCTTTCTCGGCAATAACAGTCGTAAGGTTTCGTATCAAACTATCGGACTCCAAAGTAATACTGCACTTTCTTTAATTTCAGTCTGAATGGGAAAAGTTCTTGAGAAAATGTTGTAACAGCGCCATCTCGCGGCGCATAAACTGATCAAATGCGCTCTGGTTTGCGAGAGTCAAACGTATGCAAATGTTTGAATTGCTGTTTATAATGATCCACCGACTGAATGAATATGTATCTTACGTCGTAGAAACATACTCTATCTTATCTCGCAAGTTAGAAAATAGTGGCTTCAGTAATAGAAACTGGTTTCTAAGAGTATTTAGAAACACACTAAGGTAAACTTACTTTACTTAGTTCATAATATTATGAATATATGCGTTGTAAATCTTGCAAGTAAACTGGCCCAGATGTTTTTTTAATGCACATCATAATAACAAGAGCGCATCTTTGTTCCGTGAACAAGTCCCTTACTTTATGTTTGGCGACCTCCACGATGCTATCTCGCATTTTTCAGCTCACAAACACGGCTTCTCCTTTGGGTATTTTTTGTGAATGTTTAAGTAGCTACTTTGTAGCTTATTAAAATGTTTTATTTTTATGGAAAACGCTAGCTCAGCAAACAAAGCAATCCTTGCAATAAACAAGAGTGCTGTCTCTTATTGTGTCTTAAAAAATAATGTTTCTAAAGCATCAAAGCTTTCAACGTATAAAAATTGCATGCTTTAAGATTTTACGAACACAATAGCTGCAAAGTCATCTTATAATATTTTCACACGACGAAAGTATTTTGTGAGGCTTTTCCACGAGCTCTCGGCTCGGGGAGATCACAAAGCCGCGAAGCAGCTCGCTTGGGATGCATTAGAATTTATTTTGCGCTCTAACGCCGACTCAAGCTTGTTCTATCTCGTTAGATTATACTCAATCACATGTTGTTCAAGAACTTATCATAATCATTTTGAATAATGTCGCCGAGATTGTTCTCTGCGGAGAGATTGCTTGATGATTAGGTTTTCGTAACGATGGTTTGAGATGTTTCTTCAGTTTAACATTTATGTGATGTTGTTTAAAGATAGTTGTATAACGCTTTATTTCATCATCATCAGCCGGAAGATGTCCACTATTAAACAAAGGCCTCCCCCCTGCGCTTTATTTATTAATAGATAATTTATGAAGAGAACCCATATATTTTTTCAATATCATGTAGTTCGAGAAAACCTATGACTAGAGTATTTTTTGTCAATTGACTGCCTCGTTGGTCTAGCGGTCGCTAAGCGCGACTGCTGAGCACGAGGTCCTGGGTTCGAATCCCGGGTCGGGCAAAGTGTTATTGGGTTTTTCTATTAGGTAATTCTCAGTAGCAGCACGGAGTCTGGATTTGTGCCCGGTTGATGGCAATAGGCTCGCCCCCTATTACATTGGGACCTAAAACATAACTGGCGAAATGTGGGTGTACTATATGTGCACCTCTCTGCCTACCCCTTCGGGGAATACAGGCGTGATGTTATGTTTATGTTTTTTGTCAAATTATGTGCTTTAACCTATTTCAGAGATTTTAGTTACTTTTTACAACTTCAGTTATTTGGCATGATACTATGGCTGAAACATCGTGATAAAATCAAATTTGAAAGACTATGAAGCCAAATAAAAAATTAAGTATTGCTGAAATGTTTATTCATACAGTTTTTAATTAAAAATGGAAAATAATACAGTGAGTAAACATTGAATTCATCTTGAGGTATTATAAATATTCAATTTTCTAACCAGTTTAACTTATTCAACCTTTAGAGAGGCGGTGGAAATTTCTTGTAATACAAGGATATCGTCGGATGTGTCAACGTCATTAGTCTGCTATATGATATTTTACTTTAATCCCAAGTCTAACATTTTTGTCTTTAAGTATTTTTACCGTCATACGGATTTTCACAAAAAAAAAATCTCGCCCCACAATAGACATTTCTCTTGTATCGTAAGTGCGTTACACAAACATAAATTATCACATACACAAACACCTAGACTCCGACCAAACATCTGCGGACAAATTTTTGTCCCGGGCGGAAATCGCTTACATCGATTGTACGCACACATAAAAATGGCTCAGTATAATAATTTTATACTAATTGCAATTGCTACGATATAAAAAATTACTTAATAAATGATATAAATGAAGTCACATACATAAAAGTGTAGTACAGACATGTATCGTGACTAATACAGAAGAAACAAAATTCTACATTTTTTAATCTTCTTTATGTTTGATCATCATCAGCCGTAAGACGCCTCAGCTCACTGTTTAACTAAGACCTGTTACCGTAATCCCCATCCTTGGCAAACGGTTTGGGGATCTCAGTATTCGTGGTAAAGTTATGGAAGACGCTGCTGCCCATCTTTTGGAATCACCCCTAGTCACCTCAACGTCACCCACGAGACGACATGGGGGCAAATCTGGCCCGGTAGACCAAGTTTATGGACTAAAATCACTCCCACACATAACAACAAAAGTGGTCCTTTAAAACGCTTGATCTAAATTTCAAGTTTGAAGTGACATCACCATAACGAGGCCATCGAAACGCTGATTAGTTTACCATAATGTTGATGATACTAACAGTGCAGTTTCACTTTGCTAAATTAATCTAAATGGACATCAACTTATCAAGGAAGCTCTTTTTATTGGTTAAAGAATAAACACAACAAAAGCGTGAATCTAAACTTCAATAGCGTAAAATAACATCATAAAAATAACCCAATATAGATTCAATCGTCTTGTTGCAAGTGGTATAATTTTATGTTCATTGGAATAGAACTGCTTGCTTATAAATAATAATTTAATGTAGAGAGTAGAGTACAGAGTAGTTAACAATGAACATTATCACGATTACATAAAAGCCAAAGACTTTAAAACGTAATGAAACACAATAAACGTTTAGGTGCTTTATCATTTTCACGTATTTTATTGATCCTACGTTATGGTATTATACCGAGTTTATTCTAGCCATAAGTGTACAAACATCTGCTTATCTCTTCTAATTCTTACCAAATCTGTATATTCGCTTCCAGTTCAACAAACGCGTCTGATATCGAAGAAACTTTTTTTATGCTCGAAATAACATCAAAACACTAATTGCCCATAACGTCCAAGTTCGCGTTTGATTTTAACCACGTTTCTGCGTAAATGAATATCTAAAATCCTCCAGCTATTGAATGAGTTCATTAGATCGTCATTTAACACATCAACGCACGATTTGACGATCAATGTCCTAATTGGAACAAATCCTGGTTCAGTAGCTTCATTCAGATAGGCACTGCCTATTCATTTGGGAGTGATCATTATCTTCATTTATAACTGAGTTGCCGGTGTGTGAATATGTTGACAGACATTTCTAATTTGGAATGGTTGCAATTAGATCGTCAATTGTTTAAGTATAAAGAACTTATTAGAAAAATCATTATGAGGAACACCGCATCGTAAAATACAGTTCCGTCTCAAAAAAAAAATGGTTATGAAAATGACAAGTTTTGTATATATTTATTTATAAAAAAATAGGTACACTTTAACTAATTTGAAGCATAATTATGTAGACAGACCTACGACTTAAGAGCATAATATTAAATTCCGCTAGTACCTAAAGGTAGCGAACGCTTATAAAAGCCTTTACAAACAAAGTAAAAAATATTATTTTTACAGCAGAGAATAAGCATAAGTACTACGTTGAAATGAAATAACGAAGGAGACTTCTTTTGTATGAATGATTGTTGTATGCAATATACACTTACAGTAAAGTAGACACTTGAGTGGCCTTAGTTCAGCAGTGGAACATGATATAAGTAAGTGTATAACTACGAGCTGGTAAACATGGAGAGCGATAGTAAGTAGGTCAGGTATCTATAGGATTTTCTATTGATGATAAGATTTTTTTTCAAGACTACAATTCGTAAACCGCGTGTAAAGAACTAAACAACCTTTTCTACTCATTACATTATTTTGTGATTAACTTTGTTGCGGGTGCCAAGACAGTAAAATCTTCGCTCCGATAGTTCTTAATGGTTATCATAGTAGATCCTGATTAATAGCAGTTACTATTATGGACCCGAGTGGTCAGCTTGTCCCAAATAAGGAAACTGAAGCATGTAACGAATTTAACTTTGGAAATTATAGATGGCGTTAGTTGTCAGTTGATATTCGCTATCGGTTGGTATATTTGCAATTTATGAGGAGTTCGCTCCCAGGGTTTTAATTAAAGTTCACTCTGTCTTTCGGCCGGCCTGGCCTGCATTCATTCTCTTATTTTGCCCTCCCTCGGTCTAACTCAATTAAGTTACTTTTTTCAAGCAAGCCGGCCGGCATAATGGAGTTTGGAATAGTGTTTTTTTTAAGGATTTCATATATTTTTGCTGTGAATAGTAATATTTTTTCAGGGCTGCGCATAAATTAATGGAATAATTTAACTTGTGAATTTATAGTATTTTAAACAGGTTGTAGTGTTACGAAGCTTTATTCTAAGGTATATCAGACCTTAGCGTTAATTAAATTTAGGAATTTATACAATAACATGAACATTATCTTCAATGGAGGTAGACGTTGATAGGACTGGAGGCGTATTACGTTATTCATACTTCTTTTGTTTCCATCACCTTGCAAATTGAGCCGTGAAGTACGCAGTAATTATTTTAAATTGGTGCCAGAAGATAGATGTAAACCTGTGATAAAATATAAACATATTTTTGTTTATTTATCTAACAATACCAACAAAACTTATCGGCCCATCTAGTTTGGAGTCATTGTCGTGTTAGAAAAGTCAATAATTAATCAGTTTCGTAAACAATCCTACTATCCTATCCTACTAATATTATAAATGTGAAAGTTTGTGAGAATGGATGTGTGGATGTTTGTTACTCTTTCACGCATAAACGGCTGGACCGATTTGGTTGAAATTTGGTATGTAGATAGGTTATACCCTGGATTAACATATAGGCTACTTTTTATCCCGAAAAAATGTAGCGGGTAACACCGCGGGGCGCAGCTAGTATATCCATAATAAATAACGTAGGTATGTTATGTGCATCAGATTTTAGGTTTTATCACAGCAGATAACATCAACATTGTTTTTGTGTTTTACTTTAGTGCGCGATAGTATTTGTTTGGTTTGATTCGATCATATAAGAGCCTAAATAGCTCCACTGCGATTGATCCGATAATTGATCGGTAGATAAATGTGCGCCGCGTGCGGGCTGCTATTGAAATTCATGAGGGTGGAATAAATACTCTCCATATTCTATGAATGGGTATTCAAGAGAAACAATACGGCGTAATCATATTACTGCACGATAATTACTCTGTGAACACGTGTAACATTGAATATTCAGTGTACAAAGCTTGTATGGAAATACTGTTTCTCCAAACCTCTATGATTTATCGTGAATTAAAACTTAATCTGTAAGTTCCAGTGTAATTCCGTGCAAGCGAAATTAAACAGACAATACTGGCCGCTGTTTCAGTTGCCTTTTTTAGGCAATAATGGAGCTCGAAATGGTAGGGGAGAATACAAACGAGAGGCGGCGTGGCCTGACGTGACACTTAATTTTGTTGCTTGTTGTGTTACCCAAAGGAATGCACGTTGGTAGGAACATTTGGAAAACTATTGTCTATATCCATGACGTTAATGTTATTGAAAAATAAAATGTTATCTACAGTTCTGTGTATACTAAATAAGTTAATATTAAGTGCATTTTTAACACAAGCTTTTAAATTACAATTACCATAATATTGTATTGTCACTAAACCTATTTAAGTATGCAAAATTTCATTTCAATCGGATGTCAGAAAGAGGTTCTAATATAGATTGCAAGATTTGAACTAAACTAACTCACATACATACATACAAACATTGCAAGTTAAATAAAAGCTTGTAATAAAGAGTTCACTCCTATTCTTGTTCTCTCTTGTGGACACTGCAGATGTCGAAAAACTGGCCGAAAAGAATGATGTTATTTGTCCTTATGAGACAATGCATAATTAAGATGATAGTCTTTCTGCTGATGATGTTGATGATGAATCCAGTATTATGCCATTTGCGAACGAATAACTTATTTACAATAGGCAGCGATAAGTTACTCTTCATAATACAAGACAATATTCAAAGAAAACCTAATATAAGCTATTATTATACTATTGGATCCCTACTAGAATTAGTATTGGTATTACTTCTCTGTCCTATCTACAAGTAAATCCGTGCTCCTTTATCTAGAACAAAATACCTCTCAAGGTAACCAATGCATAAATTACAGTAGAGCAGCGGTATCTGGAAATGGAGTTTACATGCACGGTCGCTGTCAAAATTTACGTGTAAATAAACCAACAACAACATGGCGGATGGAAGCTTACAAATCATGCCCCACTATTTGTGAGTGCGGTAAATTTGAGCTTATCTGTCGGCTGTAGCCACGTCATACTGTTCCAGGCTAATTTAACATCGTGCCACGACTAAACTTATACGATACAAAGCTATAAAACTATTTACAAAGCCCGTAGCCTTCAATTAAAATAATGGTTTTGGTACCAACATGTTCTGAACATTTCAATGAACGTTAACTTGAACCTGCAAATCGTGAAGTCAAGTGCTGTCTTTCAAATGTTTTGCTCAATAAAATAGATTTACACAGAAGCATTCCCAGAAAATGTATGATTCGATCCAAATCCAATAGTCAGAGTAAATGCAAGACGGGCTCCTAGACTACATCGCTTTCGGCATCTAACTTCGTTTGAGCAAACACTCCGGCTAAGAACTCTTTGCCCACTTGGCTCTCGCTTCCACTTGGTTTGCAGAACCTACTGAGTTCTCTGTAAGAATATTCGCTGCCGTTTTAGTGCTCTCAAGCTTAATTAAAAACTTCGACTTCGAGATGCCTTTTCAATTACCGTTAATTATTTTAATCTCTGAGTATCTATAGAGTACCGTAGTCCATTTTTGTTGGACAACTTGCAACTTTTTCTCGAGTCGATTCGATCGCAATTATGTCTGAAATAATGTGCTAAGTGGTTTTAAATTGAGTCCTAGATGTTGAATTGAAATCATTGGTGAAGATAATTATATTGTATGTTGAACCTTCGTAGTAGATTTTAGGTACCTATAACCAGAAGTCGAGTTAAGTCCTTTTTTCAGGTATCTTTCAATAGCGACACTGTATTTCTATGTGTTGCACGGTGACTGACGAGAACCGGACCTTATATACAGGTACTCTTTTATGAAAGGGTGGGCACAAAAAGTAAGATACTCATATGATGAGATTAGCAAGTTACTGATTAGATGCTGGGTGTATATTGACTATTTCTACTCTTTTTATCATGGCGTGTCGTAACTGCACTTTGGTGTATGGACTTAACAAAATTTATATGCAATCTAGAGCCACTGCAACTTGAAGTTTAGCCAAAGGACGAGGGCTCTAAGTTTGTTAATTTCACATAGTGGTTGGCATGCGACAAACTTTATCAATCTATGCGTCGCTAACTTTATAATTCGACTGCGGTTACTTCGTGTGGCTTTAAGCAGCAAGATAACATGAAAAATTGTTCAAACTTTTATATTGACGCTATCGTCTGCTCAATAAAAATCCTGAATAAAATTTTTCTCTGGAACCATTTTAAATCTCTTTTCAGCGCCAGTTTTCTGTAGTGAAAGGCAATCAAAAGGCTAACTGCTCCTTTTTGAATGCACGTACTTAGGTGCTGAAATCGGATAAAATAAAATACTTCAAATGCTTCAAGACTCTGGAATAGACGCTCGTTACATAAATTGTATTGCAGCCTTCTCAGATAATAATTAGAGAGGAATATTAAAATTAAATGAAATATTAAGAAACCATGTATAATATTCATTATTGCGGCTTATACCGAAACATTGGTTTAACTGGAGTTTCATAAATGGCTATGAGAAATGTTTTTATATTACTAGTAAGTATTGTGAGTCTGTTTTTTTCAAGTAGGTATTTAAAAATGGAAATACCTTATAGATAAGAATATAGTAAATATATTTATGATGATACAGACATAACAGGAGGAACAGGGCACTACTAAGTAGATGTTACGTATGGAATTTAATTTCCTAGTTTTACATCTAATACGGTACTTGTACCGACTGTTCACGGCGCGGCGCTGGCTCTACTCGGTGAACTGCTACAAGCCACGGTTGTAAATCTAAGGCCACTTAACTCTAAACTATTGCTCACATTGAAGTTAAGTCTGACTGATTCCTTGTATCAAGTACACAGTATAGATACCCAAGACCAGCATACTATAAGACACTGCCTAATTGTTAATGAACCGAAAGGCGAACTACATTGTTTAAATATTTTTTTAAGGGTAGGTGTAACTTACTTTTAGAAATTGATAATGTTGAACCATTGAGTAAATTATACCCGTCACTGTCGTTCGCATATCAACGAATAGAGATGCCAATGGACATATGACCTTGTTTATAAGTAAAACTTCCGATCTTCATAATAAGATAGCTGCTGATTTTCTTAGAAAGCAATTATTATTCATTGTTCCCGTTACACCAGATTTATAATGTTAAATAATATATTCCATACATAATTGAAAGCGGTGGTTTGTTTACACATTCACGTACCTGCTAAATGGCGACGAAAAAGAACGCAGTAAAGGCGAGATTTACGATAGGAACATCTTTACATACGATACCGAATCTGCTTACGAAAATGGAGTAGGTAGCATATTTGCATAATATTCCTTATACGAAGCCGACGAAGTATCCCTTTTCCACGTGTGTGCTTGGAATATTATGACCTTCGCCTTAAAACCTACCTATAGGCGTTCACATCAACACAAAAAGGTACGACGATCCCGCACTTGTGGGAATACCGGGATTAGATTAGGCGAGATACGTGATGTGATTAGTTGTTAAGATTATTTTCTGTTTAATACTGTTGTACATGGGTCGGGTATGGTTTATCTTATATCGGTTTGGTGCTCGCAGGGGCGCGGCAAGGGGTTCCCGATGTCAGATTTTAGTTGTATCACAAGTAGGGTAGTTATTGGTGTTTCTGTGAGGGAATATAATGAGATTTAATACTGTAATCAGCGAGCAAGGTGTGCCAACACGGGTACGTGACGTGTGACGGTAATGGTAGGTGTTATGTACGAGGGTAAGTTGCGGCGTGGCTTGCACTGGTGTCAACAGAAGGTAGCGTGCGCAGGTAGCGCCCGACGTCCATTCCGCCACCCTCGGGACTTATTCTCACAATTTATTTCTCCCCGTGACGTCGGAACTTTCATTCTGAATAGTTTTGCCTTTCGCCAATCCCATTTGTATCGTGTGAAGCGTAAACTTTATTCCCTTACCAAAACTGAGTAGTCAGTCAACAAAACGCGCGAAGATTAAAAATGTGTCATTATTACAAGCTTTTATTATTTATCAGCTTGCAATGTATGTATGTATGTATTTGAGTTTGTTTAGGTCAAATCTTGCAATCTAAATTAGAACAACTTTTTGACATCCTGAAATGAAATTTTGCATACTTAATAGGTTTGGTGACAATACAATGTTATGGTAATTTTGAAAATATGTTTTTAATATAAACTTATTTCTTTTTAGGCTATGTAGCTGTAAGCTATATTTTTTCTAATTGTTTATTCCATATTTAAGACTAATTAGGTGTTTTGATTTACATGATTAAAGATGATGACAATGATTGCGGTACAATGCAATGGTACCTAATGTTGCTATATTTCCACCTTCGTATCTTATCCTACAGTCCCATCCACACCATACACTATTTCACGGTAAACGACGAGGCAGCAACGTAACAAAGGCGCTTAGGAAGGGAACATTAACACAAGGACACGGATAATTGCAATACGCAAGTGTGATAAAGGGTATAATACTACAAAAGACCACTCCAAAACACAATAAACATACATCCATTGCGTGCATCATACTGGAGAAAAATGATATTAAAATGAAACGTACAATTTGTACATTCAATTAATACCCAATGTACAATATTAAATACCAATAAAATCGACTCACACGTTCCAGCGTTGCTGTGTTATAAAAAATCTACTGACATAAATAACAATAAATCTAATAAACCGCTAAGCCGGCCTTTGGTATACAGCTGGCCGTAGGTAAAAGCCTCCGCCGTGTGATGGACGACCCGCATTCGTTTCCCTAGCACACAGATAAGCCTCGGGCGGGATTTGCCCACCATCTGCTTGCTAGATTGCCTTTGTCAGTCGAGGCTTGTGAACATTGAGAGCATACGAATACACTAGAGGTAACTTATCTGTCTGACGCAAGTTAGTTTACGGTGAGTTTAACGCCGCTAGAACATAGTTGTGTTATAATCAAGTGAGACCACACTGGAACAAAGGCGCCACCTGCCCGCGAACTGCTTTCAACTTGTCTAACTAATTCGAAATGCCGTATTGTGTCGAAGTTTCGGCTTTCAGGTATCAAGTTTCTGCGATTACTCAGCGGGAAACTATCTTTTAGTTCGTTTTGATTCTGATACTTTGTTGTACTTACTTTTGCTAAATACTTTATTTAATACCAAGTTTTACAAGTTAATTTACTAAAGTAATAACTCCGACACTAAAGATTTTTTTAGAGCAAGCGTGGTGATTAATTTTCTGCATTGGGGCAGACATAAGTTGGTATGACGATATGCAGCCATTAAATTAAAAGTGCTAAACAAGATCTCTGCCTACCTCTTCACAGAATACAGACTGCATCGATAACTGGAATGATAAACAAACTTACATTACGAAAGACTAAAATATACCTACCTGTCAAAGTCATACAAGTACAAAGTGCACTATTCCAGGGAAAGAGAAAAAAGGTTTCATTAATTTATCAATGTAGATAGTCTGGTATCAGAAAGGCAGGTACATATTTCTTGCCGAGACAGTATTATATTGTTTGTGTGATCAGATAATTCGGAAGTGTTTGCTGGGCGGCCGGCCGTCCACTCGTAAATTTAACCTTTTATGAGCCATTATATTGGCGATAATTCCGGCGAGCGGGACCGTTACACGATATTTTCGAATGAAAACCATTTTATTTTGTATCTAAAAACATGATTATTTCAATGCAGAAAGAACGTACGAAAGCCTATATTTAATCATGGACATTTTCGTGAAAATATACCTAACGTTACCCGCAAAAACATTTAAATCTACAAGACTAGTAGCTCAGTAATCGGCTTATTCCCAGTAAAACAAGACATACAAAAAGAAATACAAATACAACGTATTTGTGATGTTTATTTATATAATCGAGATAACGACGCAGTTCCACGTTGACCTATATTTCTATCAAAGAGCAGACCCCTGTCACTATTTTATTTACTTGAGAAATAGACAGCTATTAAAACCAGTTCTTAACAGCGTGGTACTGAAAAATATTTCCTTGTTGAGGCCATTATTTGAGGCAAAGTGAGGCCAGTAAATTGTAGTCTTAAGGGCGACCATCAACTGCCTAGCTTTTGATGTTTGCCATTTGAGAACTTAACCGAGCAGAATCTATTAAAATACATAATGTATCTTGTTACAGATAGCGTGTTGCTGGGAAGTTTGATGCCGTTTCTCCTTCTTTGAGTAGCGGTGGGTGGATTGGGGAGTTGTTTTATGATGTTGACATCCATAAAGTAGATAGGTACTATAAGGCAGTCGGTTTAATTTTAATGGAGTTTTGAGGTTTATCTTTGAAAATATAAAAAGCGTTTTACAAAGAGCCATTCGCATCTGATGATAGCGACCACGAAATTGAAATGCGGAATTACTTTTTGTTAATGTCTACGTCATTAATGGTTTTACGTAATCCTCACTTACTTCATTTACAAAGTTTACTCGTCGGACTGAACAAAAGGCGGAGATGGAGAGGTCAGAGCTCAATAGACATCACTAATGGTTCGAGTCGGTACATATACCTAAAGCCTGCTAAGTCTATTGCGTGCCTAGACTACTTAATAACAATGTATACTGGAGGTACAATAATAGATGGTACTGAACCGTTAGAAGTCTAACGGCAGAACGGTATGGTAATGAGAAAACAGTCGCGGCCCCAGCGATTACTCGAAGATCCGATAATGCCGTCGTTTTTCTTCTATAATCCTGAAAAAGTGATGCAGCCCGAGCATTACGAGAATGGCTACAAAAACGATTCCCTGACTAATATAAATAAAACCTTTCGGATTCCTGTTTTAAATCCAATTGTTAAAGCTTGGGAGAATTCGGTATTGGATAAATTTATTATACTTATAGCTCAGACCTGCGCTACGTTTTGAATAAAATATAACGTGTATTATTGGGAACAGATTTTAATATTGTTTATTTATAATAAAAAACTGTATGCTAACATTACTGTTGTATAAAAAAGCAAATATTTATTAATTGTATCTTATTATCTTGACTTGATGGCACAAACTAGATAAACTCAAGAGACTACTCAAGTGGCTTCCAATGATTCCAACATAATTACAAATCCATACAGTACCTCTACCTTGAATCCGCATTTTATAAAAACAACCTTTTTATCAACGTTCAGAATTCATAGAACATCGTAGAATTTAAAACTAGATGCCAATGCATTCAACAAAGATTTATGATAAATCCTTTATAGAGTGAATGCATTGTTTGACTCTTGATATTGGTATTTACTACCTCTATTATTTTATTTTTACTTTGCGAACTGAACTCCTATTTCAAATACTGGCGTCAAGTAGCTGTAGACAGAGACAAGTGGACGGAGAAAAGGGAGTTTTGTGCCTTGCAGTGGGAAAAGACTGACGGTGGTTTTGCCATCGTCAGCTACAAGATGTCCAATGTTGAACGAAGACCTCTCCCTTATGGGGAGGAGGGGGGGTTGCCAATCCCCCGCTTGGGGCGTCGGGCTTGGGGCTTCGGGAATCGGTTTGGGGATCGCAGTATTGGTGATGAAGATATAGAAGACGCAGTTGGCCATCTTACAGATTTTTGCTTAGTCACCTCCTACGACACCCACGGGATGAAATGGGGAGGTATCTGACAAACTGTGAACCGTATGTATATAAGTAGCCGTAAAGTCCGTACAATTTTTGGCGAATCCCTAAGTCAAGTATAACGTTTTACAAGTCTTTGGACTCGTTTATAATTCACCAGATTTTGTGAACAATTTGACGTTTATTATGAAATGCAGTATAGACAGCAGTGAATCTAACTAGTTTTCGACCACAGGCGTATAATAATATGCAGATCTCCGCATATACGTAATATTGGCACATACGTTCACGTCGTAATCAAGGGATATTAGCATAAACGGAATTGACAAAGGCCGTCTAACTAGTCTCATCAGCGAGCTGATCTCATTTGTACATCAATAATGAACTCGCTATTACGTTTGTTTGAAGTTAGCTCATGAAAATTAAACACGACATCATTAAATTTGAATTAAAAAATAAATTTTCTATATATATAAAAATGAATTGCTGGTCGCGTTAGCCTTGCTAAAACTCGAGAACGGCTGGATGATTTGGCAAATCTTGGTCTTCAAATAGTAGTTCAGGGAAGGTTTAAATGGTAAGAAGGCGGTACGAAGTTCGCCGGGTCAGCTAGATACATCTTTATTTTTGCCTTAAAATATTTGTTGATTTGTTCAAGTTACATTTTCTGAAATGTATCCTGAACACTTGGGACTGTTCTGACTGAAAAACAGAGACGTGACGTCGCGAATAAAAATAATGGAGACTTCTGTTTGATTCCTTAGCTTAGGTCATCCAAAGTTCAAAGTAATTTGAATATTCTCGGTAGCAGCACAGACAACTTTACCACACACATTTAAATTATATAATGAACCATTGGCCTGCAGGAATAACCATTGGCCGTCAGAACTCAATGTAATTCTCATGTAGTATAGATTTCCAGGAATCCGCTTTCCAGAGTTCGTTTACATACAAGAGCCCTGAGCTTTCAATAGATTAGCTTTTGAGGCTTTGTAGCTTTGTACACCTAAGCGTTTCTGAATAATAAAGATAATGTCAGACATAACTAATAAGACTATATTACTTTTGTTATTGGATTTGTTTAGTCATTTATAACTCAATTCGTTTTACGAAATAATGAGCCAGTTCCATCCCTTTTATTGAGCTGAACGCGCTGAGAGCTCTCTCATCCGCCCCAAAACTCAACGTTGTAGTGGTTATAGAGATTTCTAGTTAGTTAAACTCCCGAGTTTGCATTCACAAATCAATCTTAACAGCTAAATAAATTTAAGGAAATCTGAGGTTCGAAACGATTGCTTAGCAAAACAAAGGTTTACCTTAATAAAGGCCCCTATTATAAGCTGTTCTAAATAATGAATAAACAATGTAATTTGTCCATAGGATGGAACGGGTCGGACCGCAGTGGTCTACCTAATGACCAGCGCAAGCGTTCCGCTTCAATGTACCGCCACAAACCAATTTATATTTTGTCCTTAAAATAAATTGTTAAATAAATGAATTCAGCATTCGAGTTTACATGCTTTAGTTAATTGAACAATGAAAATTGTACATCATCTAGTCTACCTTGTTTGATTTTATTGCAGCTTTACCGTGACCCCGCACAATCGGTGTTTTAAGTTCGAAAAATGTTTACCATGGGATCGGACTTCCCAAAACTCTATTAAAGCCTCTACTATGGATGACTCATCTCGCGGGCGGTTCTGGTATTTCAAGCAGAACTTTTTGGTCCACGTTGTGCTAGGCCGAGGTTAGTCTCGGGGGAAAACAAATTGCCTCCTCCTAGAGTCCCTTGGTGGTCACGGCGACTGGTGACAACGTAAAGCCGTCGTCCTTTTCGGGAATAATTAATGGACTCAACCGTTTCCCACAACTTAGGAGTTGCTTTGTGATCTCTTGCGGACGTGAGCATCAACTAAGATTAAAGGAAGTTTTAGAATGTTATGAGTTTTCTGTACAACCCTCAATGGTGTAGCGTACTCCGATGATGCTTCTAGCTCAAATCCTCAGACTTGAAGCAGTGTTTTAAAACTTTGCTCCAAAGAGTCTGCAAAGCCTCACAACAACAAACATTAGTTTTTCCGAACCTAACTTAATATCACGCTTGTCTTCCCCGAAGGGTTAGACAGCGGTGCGCAGACAGTATACCCACATTTCGCCAGTTATGTTAATGTAATAGAGGGTGAGCCTATTGCCATCAACCGTGTACAAGTCCAGACTCTGCGCTGTTACTGAGAATTACCTAATGGAAAATACAGAAACACTTTAACCGACCAGCGACCCGAACCAGGCACCTCATGCTCAGCTGTAGCGCTCAACGACTACCAGACCAACGCGGCTGTCATTAGTTGGTCAGTAGTTGTTTTAGTTTACCGAAACAAAACATCAGAATAGTTACAGGTTCTATTTTTTGTCGTTTGTAGAAGACAAAGGCCTTATTTAGGTTAATCATCGGCTCTCTCACACCATTATACACTTAAATATTTTTTTACAAATCATTTTTTTTCTAAGACATGTAATTTCATTTTTTATGTATTATATGTATTAATGTGTAGGTATGTGTCTTTACCGCAAAGGGATGTAATTTTGATCTCATTGATTTTCATGTACGAAAACTAACTTGTTACAGGAATACCGTATCATCATCAGCCAGAGGACGTCCACTGTTGAGCAAAGCCCTTTAAAGGGAGGGTGGAGCCACAATCCCTACGCTTGTCAAAATGGAAAAGGAATACCACCTAGTGAAGTAGTGAGGTATTCCTCCCGTGGAGTGCCGGACCAGAAAAGCACCTGCCCATTTCGTCCCGTGCGTGTCGTAGGAGGCGACTAAGGGAAACTCCAGAAGATAGCAGTGTCTTCTGTTCTCAACTTGCAACTGCAACTGTCTTGTGTGTTCAACTTCAACACCAATACTGCACTCCCCAGCCACTTTTATATAATAGTCTAACAAAGGTCAGCCAGTTGAGTGACTTCTTATTGTACAAATATTTACCCTATTGTGTTAAACCTATTGTTCTTTCTTAGAATAACAATATTGTTCCCCGATTTTACAACTCTCTGCTTTGCACAAGTTTTTCTGGTTATATTTGTGTTGTAACTTGTAATATAATTAGTTTTGTACTTATTAAATACTGCGAATTCGCTTGTGTGTGTTTTTATATCAAGAATACTAGGAATTCCGGCTTTCAATGTTACTCTAAACTCTAAACGGTAAATGCGATTTGTTCTTCAGTGAGACACTGATAGGCTGGTATTACTGTTGTTTATTTTATTTGATAAAACTAACAATCGTACATTATGTTTTACGTGTGATAATAAATAGTTTAATGTACGTCTCCACAGGTTGCTTTAGGGAATTTCGTAAAGTAGGAACATAAAGTCCTTGTTTTATGTATCTACCTACCTTATACATGAATATTATAGAAATTTGTCTTACACACGTCAACGTCTCCAAATAGATAGATACCAATGAATATAGCTGTTATCAGAAAAAACTTTCATTAGATGAAGATTTTACTAAGAAATTAAATTGTCCTTAAAATATTTTAACGATTCCCAGTAAACGGCGTGGGTAATTCGTAAAGTATCTGGTCAAGTGGGAATACTGGCTGACGCAATTAATGCCTCATTTCGTTGAGTGCTTCAGGCAATTTAAGGCCCTCAATAAATTAATAATAATTTTTTCCTGAATTATCTATGAATAATGTTATATTCGAATTTGGTCAAGCATTTCAAGGTTTTCCACGGTGCTGGAATATTATAATATTTTGAATTAATATTTACTGTTTATTATTTTCGCTTTATCTCGGTATATATTGTTACTATTATATTATGTACGAGTAGATAGATAGATTTCTCTTTATTGTACACTATCTTGTTTAATATTTAATTTTGTGAGTTATGTGCTAAGCTTGGATCAGAATAGTTATATTATACTATATACATTATATTAGTTCGAAGGTATTATTCCTTAATTCCAAAGGACCTCCGACACAAAGAACCAGCATATTTTATCGCGAACCTTAAACCATTTCGTCGCAAATGTTAAAAAAATTATATTGATTCATATTTTTCTTTAATGTATCTTTAACCATAAGTAGACACGTGCGGGTAAAAGAGTGAAAAATGATAAATAAAGCGTGGACGGAAAAGGAGACATTTAGCAAAAAGGCTCAGAAGTTCCATTTAACATAAAAGGAACTGGTACTCAGTTTTAGTTTACATTTTGTTAGTAACAGAGACCAAGCCCTTCAAAACCTTCCTTCGGTTAATAGCTTTCTTTGCCGCATACCTACTTAAGAAAAGTTCCTGTACCACTAAACTAAACTACTTTCCCGAGAAAATGGTTTGACGAGAACGAGAACATAAGTGCTTTGTTAATAGTTTTAATATTATAACTATTGCGGCGACTTTAATGACGCTTATGTAAAGTGAAGCGAATAAAATATTATTTTTCAATTTTGAATTCGATTTTTGAAAGCGATTTTTACGCATAGAGATAAGAGTGGACCTTCTTAACATTATCCTCTGTGCAAAAAGGTTTACAATGTCTGGAAGTCTCGTCATAAATTTGGCGCCTCGGACAGGCGGTTTCCTTCCGTTGGCGCATGCGCACAGTACTCAACCGCCTCAAGTTTTTATTTTAGACTTCCGCAAACCGATGCTGTAGTTTTGAACTAACAAATAAATAATCCAGCTTTATACCTGGCAACTTCTAGGTTTGTTATTAAAATTGAAGTAATATATTGTCTAGTATTCCGTTGTCTGCATTTAATGGTAGGTTTTATTTACTCTCTAGAGTTTTCTAAATCTGCGAGGATAACCAATGCTTGCTGTGGCTAGCTCTTAGATTGATGACTTTTCTGAATATCACGTGCAATAATGTGTGTAGACACTCAGAATTTCCGAACAGATCAATTTTATTATTATTATAATTTAGGCCGCCATGGGAATCAAAGTCCACTCGTTCGGAAACCCCATTTATGTCCTCTAAACCAACCAACTAATCTGTCAGAAATAATAACTGAATTAGAGCTAAATACGTAACAATAGTTACTGCATACACTAACTAGGTGCCTCACAACTTCTAACAATAGTCGACGCGTAATGAGTAAAATAGCTCATTACGTCCCTCGTTGGGCTACATTAGTTGCAGTTGTAGTTGAAAGTTTATTGTACACAGGATAATAATATAACTCGTGTTAAACTACTTACTCTATTCTGTGCGCTCAGTGTACTCTTCCACCGCGTTGAATGTTTTCCTTGTCAGTTTATATTATTAATGCTGTTTACTGTGTGAGAATAACTTAAAAGAGTTTTGAGAAACCTATCAAAACGGTTAGTAGACTTCACACGACGAAAGGGCTAGCTTGTTTTTCGGCCAAATAATTGATTAGCATTGCCATTCAATGTGGCAATGCCGCCAGCCTTTTGCATGACCCTACCGGTCAACAGCGATGAGAAAGAATACTTCGGTGCATAATTATTAGTATTTTAATTTCTATTTTTTTAACGTAGCTTAGTGTAAGTAATTTTATGTATAAATCGTTTAAAATAATAAATAGTTAGGTAAAGAGTTTTGGATATCAGATGCCGTTGCCTTGTTTTGTGGACCTACTGAGCGACCTTCAGAGGATCGAGAACGCTCAAGCTTAGAATAATTACAATAAGCATAGCCTAAAACTGTCATAATGCAGAGCAAAAACTTCAGAACAAAAATGATAAAGCATTATTATCACGCTTGCTCACTGCAGAATTGTGATTTCCGATTCTGTGAAACCTTGCGTTCAATTTGAAGTTTTTCTTCATCATGTTTTTTTATAAATGCACGGCATATGAGAACACCAATTAAATTAATTTTGAAGTAGGACTTTAAAGTCATTTTCTTCGATTAGTACCCGATCTTTGAGGACTTAAGGTAAAAACAATTTAATATTTTCGTTATAATTTTACTGTTACAGGAATAAATTGGCATTCAGCTGTTGGTACCTCATTTGTAGCCAGCAACTAGTCACTTAGCGTATTATGTCGGTGAAACAGCATCGTTGCCAGCCCCACTGCATGCGCAGGAAACATCCATTAAAAGTTGCAATTGACTTGAACATTGGCACTAGAGTTGGGATTAGTTTCATGAACTAAATCATTTATCTTTCAAAAGTATGCTCTTGTACGTTCTTAGAGGGTAGAATAGTGACGTGCTAGAGACTGCCGGAACAGCTCCTTAGGTACATACTAACGTATTCTAGGTTTTACGTAACCGAGTCCCGTAATGACGTGGGTTACTCGGATTATATGAAATAGAAACTCTTTTGTTTTATGATTTGAAATTCGAAACATGTATCTTGGCCGGCTGGAATATAAATGGTTTCTTTTATTACATGAACAATTTTTTGAATTCTTTGTCCATTTTTCACATAACTCTACTGCTTACCTGTAGGTACCTATTGAATAATAGAAAAAGATAAATCAGCTCTTCAAAAATATACACTTACCTTTAATTTGTCGTCAGTTTTGTTCAGAATAGGTTATAATTAGAGTCACTGTCATATATTTTAATAATAAAGTGTGTATTTCTTAACAAAATTAAAAAAGCTAAAAAGTAACATTTTTTGTTATAAAATCAAACTAATAGTTTTTTTTATCATCCGAAATTTCTTGGTCAATCATTAGTGCATGCCTTGCATTGTTCTAGTTTTGAATTTGGTTACGAACTCACACTTGGAACATACATTTTGCATACACTGTATGCTTTATAACCCTCACCTGTAGAACGTTTATAAGGGATAACTGAGAATAACATTCCCTATTGTACGTTTATGTATTTTGCGATAAATTCGAAATACACACACACATACATACATTATTTGATGGATTTGCTTAAGTGATTGAAGACGCTATTAAATTAATTGTTCTTTAGAAGTCCTTTGAGTCGTAAAGAAACTTATTTAAAGCTCCTGTGATTTAGTTGAAAATCTTTAGTGAGGTCAAGGTTAGGTGAAACAAAGTCAAATACTACATCAATTAGGAGAATAGTCAGACACACAAACACCTAGACTCGGGACAAACATCTGCGGATTGCACAAATATTTGTCCTGTGCTGGAATCGAACTCGCAAACCGCAGCAGTACAATTGCTTAGACGTTGCGCCAATCAGGTCGGTGAGATCGGCAGGCAGGTAAATTTTAAGTTACATTTCCACAGGTTAAAATTACCTGCCTTATCTCATACACGGAATACCAGAAAGTATAAAATAATTATCTGGATAAAACTTAAAAGTAAGTAAATATTTAAGGGTTAGGTACTTAATTAATATTCACAGACAAAAATACACAGTAAGAAAAGTCAACCTCTTTACTTGGATACCTTTTCACTAGCTCAAATTAAAAAAATACTCAACGTTTAGTAGGGGCTGTAAAATACTGGACTAATTGGGTCTTAGAAAAGGAATAAAATTGTTTGAAGTTTTTAAATACACTGGCCTGCAAAAAAGTATCACCCATTTTAAATTGCAATAACTTCTTAAGTAAAAAAAAAGTAAAAAGGACTAAAATAGTAAAAAGTTTAAAATGTTATTAATGTATAGTTTGGTGAGATGATGGACTCCTTTATGGAGGACTGGTCAGTAGCCCTTGACAGGGACAAATAGAAAGAGAGTAGGGACGCCTTTGCCCTGCATTGGGTCACTACAGGCTCCTTAAAAAAATTATAGTTTTACTAGATTTTAAAAGCAACCTAATAAAATTTGCTAAAACGTTTTTTTATTTAAATCTCTAACTTCTATAGTATAGAAAAAAAGTTAGGTGTAGTTCTTAGTTGTTCAGAATTAATTAGTTTATTACAAGTTTGTGTTTTTTTACATGTTATTAATATAATATAGGTATACTTTTGTACAAAAATGTATATACCTTGGTATAATATTATTATTCCATGCTGATCCTATGAGCTTGGTTCCTGTATTTATTAAAAGTAACAGTAAGTAGTAAGTCAACAAACAATATATTTATAAGGTAGCTCTTAAGAGGGATCAATGCGTGCGTTCTCCTTGATTGGATCAACTTTGAAACGCTTCAGAAAGCTCGTGAGCCATAACGCGCACAAAATGATCCCGTCATGACGTAACGCCAAAGTTAAGTAAAATAAATTCAAATTGGTTTACGTCATCAGCAAGTATTTATATAACCGGGCCTGTTATTCTCAAGGGGTTGTCGCTTATCAGGATTCAATAGCAATCTTAATAGGTCCTTTTGTGTATCGAGCCTTTTTTTTGTTTTCGGGGGGAAACCTTCAAAAGGCACCTGGCCCCTGTGGGGTAGGGACCGGGGATTGCGGGATCTCTACCTCACTAAAACCACACCGGTGGTCACCATATGCACAAACAAGAGATGTCTCGGGTACCTACTCTAACAAGACCAACTCCGGAACCCCCCCATGCAACGCCTATGTGGCACATCCCTGGGGTTTTGTATCGAGCCTAGGCCTATTGGCAATTATTAAAACTCAGACCAGTTTAACCTCACCACCGGTTACTAGCTCTCTTTTTAATTTCCTTACGTATTATCAGCGTAGACTTATAACACCATTCGATTCGATGACCGCATGATGGCGCAGTCGCTAAGCGATTGGACTGCTAAGCTAAGAGTTCGATTCACGTACGGGACAAAAGTTTGGGCAATGCGGAGATGTATGTCCCGAGTCTGGGTGTTTGTGTATGTGATATTTTATGTTAGTGAACCGCACCCACGCTACTAGAGAAACTACTATTGTGGGGCGACAGGTTTACAAGAAACTTTACGGCCCTTTGAATTTCTAAAAGACTAACTACTGAAGTATTCCGTAAATAAACAATACCTATAACATAATCACTAGTTTCCTTCAAAGTAGAAGTTCTAATTCCTGACGATACAGCGTCACTTCCCAGTGAACTTGCTAATGCACTCGATTATTTATGTTCTTCCCAAGTTTTTGTTGCGAGCGCTTGTTAAGCCAGTCTACTACTCGTTCAGCCTTTTACTGTTATTTACATACATTTCAATATCAATTTTGCAAAGAGCAGCGCGAAAAGTGTGCAAGTTAAAAATGTGGAGCAGGTAACAATATTGGTAAAAGTAAACAGTTTTCAAGTACTGCATTAAATTTGTGGAGTTTAGCGATGTTGTTGAAGGTGAAAAGAAGTCCTTATGGTGCAATTACGCTGTCGCTAAATTATGACTGCCGTAACAGTTTTGTTTTAGTAGGAAATTGTCAGTTCAGTTCACAAAGCGATCCTATTTTACTGTGAAGAGTGAACACTGAAGTCAGTAGCCCATCTACATTCGCTCTGATGGTTTATAGATGCAGTGTTCATTGAAGATGCTTGCATTCACATTTAAAGGTAATTTAAGTTAGTGTTGGGTAATGCTTAAACGTAAGTTATGGTAAAACAACTTTATACGAAGATTAAAGAGTACATAATTACACAAACTCAGTGGTATAGTAAAAGGCCACCAACTTAGAACGCCACAGTGAACGATAACCGGCTGATGATTACGATGGTGATATAGTAAAATACCACATTAGAGCATAAACTAGTGTTTCAGAACGACTATTTTCTCATTTATCAGCACTAATTTGAAGGTATTCGTATGGGCCCGGGTCCACTTCTTTAAGTGCTTTTCACGAAAAAGGAAGAAATGATATGAGAAGAATGATCTGTGGTCACCCATCTAAACCGGATCCAAGCAATGACTGACCTACTGGCGGCTACTTAACTCAGAGACCCTAAAAACAAATTCTCAAAGTATTATTAATGGACACAATAATAAATTAAAATTAAAAGTTTGCAAGCTTTGAATAAACCATGCGATGTTAATTCTGCCATAACAAACAACGCCACAAGTTTTTAACCCACTGGTTTTAGATTACAGAACAGCCCATTCAATGTTCCCCATGGGGGTCGTAAAGGTTGAACAGGGGATCTACGTCATGGCGTCTACCTGTAATTTAATACAGCATGGCGTGATCGTCTACCTTGTTTAGCTGGCTTGATAGAGGATAGTTAAAAAAATACTGAAACTAACGTAGAAGTCTTAGGTCTTAGTAAAATTAAAGAAGAATAAAAACAAAAGCGTATTCAATAATAAAAATATTACATAAATCTTCTACGACGTCAACAAAACTAATATAAATGCGGTATACACCGGCTCGCTTGTCAAACACAAGTTTAATACCTTTCTCATAGAACGGAAATTGTACGAGTCTTAAGGCTATATTATTCAGGGCAATACGTAATAAAAGAGCTTAAACATCATATAAGCCTCTTGGAGTAATGAATAAGAGCGGCAGTAAACTGCCGGTTATCGTTCTTCGCCGTCTGTCACAAAGAAAATCAAATGAAAAGCAAACATTAAATCAACTGGGACGAGTGCACAGAATGCCTTTTGATACTTGAATACTTTTGTATTTATTTGTTTTAAACGAGTATGTACTGGTTGGCTGTTTTTTGAATGATAGGTAAGGTAGATAGGTAGGACCACAAAAAATAAGTGTAAAGGATCATGAAACAATTTATAAACAAATGTAATGGGAAAAATGTAATGTAAGGGTGCTTAGTATCTGCAGGGTTTAAAAAGCTACTTATTATAGCCATCTAATCTAACAAGAGATTATACAATTTGTACATTGTACCTACACAAGAAACTGTCTTCCGGGAGAGTTTTGATTTACCCAACCCGACTTTTCATACTAAAATGTAATAAAAGATGTAATATTTCAAAAATACGATAGCATTTTGTTATTGTTTGTAGCACTAATATCTAAGAAAATGTCAGCTCAACACAATTTACAGTGGCCCGCGTTCCAACCCGCCACAGACAACCAATATTTTCGTTCACGAAAATGTCAAAGAAAATGTTATCGTCCCATAAATGCATGGAATTTTTATAAGGAAATATTGACTTTGGTACCTACATAACACAGTTAGCTTATCACAGAGTTCAATAAACAAAGATGAGCTGATATTTTTCCGGAACTGGGTGATTCGTATCAATTTAAGTTAAACTGTTTGTCACCTATATAATACTAGCTGGGCCCCGCGTTGTCACCCACTACATTTTTTCGGGATAAAAGTAGCCTATGTGTTCATCCAGCGTGTCAGCTACCTCCATATAAAATTTCATCAAAATCGGTCTAGCCGTTTGAGCGTGAAGAGGTAACAAACATAAACACACACAAATTTTCGCCTTTATAATATTAGTGTGATTATTTTCATGAAGAAATGAATTAAGATATATAATGACGCGGATTCAAATTTGAATGTTTTTCATCATAAGTACAATAAATGATTACGTTTGGATTAAAGTTTTTAACTGTTGATAAAACAATGGTTAAAATGAGAAGGTTTTCGTTTCTCGCACAAAAATATATTAAGTAATTAAATTTACACGTAAAGTACATTTCAATTGTAAAATAAAGCTTAGAGACTCAAAAGCCGTGTAATTAACAATTGTGACAATATTGAGTTGTAATTTTTTTCACGTTTTCCACCTCGAGTAACAAATATAATGAGACGGGCGGAGAGTCCTTTGTTCCAAAAATCCATACACTTTTCTTTTTGAGATTAGAACGTAATAAACCCGACTTATGTACCAGGCTACTTAAATTCTGTTTATAAGTCATACTCCATATTTCCAATGTCCGTAGTTGGTCAAAAATAGGTAAGATCGTAAATCAAAAGTTAGCGCAGCGGAGCTCGGCGGCTATTCTTCAATACTTCCCCGGGGGGCACGCTCACTACATAAGTAATTCCTGTCTGAATATTTCCTGTGTTTCGGTAACAAAAAAATGGCGTGCCCCCGAGGCAAAAGTTTCCGTGAAAACGTCGTTTTGAAGATATTGGATTTTTTGGTTACCCGGAGACTTATAACCGACGAACGCCCCAAGGTCTTATCTGTTTGCGATGAAAGTGATACAGCATACGTATATCGGCATTATTTAAATTTTGCTGTTTTATAACTCAACGACGGAGAAACTCATGCACACAAGTACAGGAATAAACGGTATGACATTGTCCGGGTAGCAAACTGTCTGGTCTGAATTGAAGTCTTAAACAAGTATTTTCACAAGTTAACTGAAGAGCAAAGGTGCCTATTAGTACAAAGGTTTCGAGACAATAGAACTAACGACCGTCGCTGCGGTAATTAATGAATTCATTACCTTTTTAATTTCACCTCGAGGTATTAATGGATTCGGTACCTGTTTCAAATAAATTTTGCTAAAACGCCATCGCTAACTCTTTCAGGTGTCAAGACAACTTCGTTAATAGATGATCGATGGACTGTCGCGATTCAGATTTTATCGCGAAAATCGAGCTTCAACGGGAACACATATTTAAAACGTTAGCGATTGAAGCCTCCTTCTTCCTCGTCAGTTATTTAAAAAGCCATTACATTTTGCGTTACTTCATACTTTAACATAGGAAATCATGTTATTAACTTAAGGTATGTTTCTATTATCTAATGGTTGGCTTAGATAAATTCCTACATATGAGCGGACAACTATGGATTAAATATACCTACGTATATCGCAATTTCATGCTTGACACATCTTCACTGTGCAATTTATAAAAAGGCGTGCGGTATTACACAATACGCATTCGCCAGAACGTGACAAAAAGCAATAACTTTAATAAAAAATACTCATTTTTCCTGGAAAAGTCATATTATCCGAAATTATGAATGCTTTTCAGGAAGAATGTAGAATCTCCTTCCTCCGCGACTCGTATATTAAAACGATATGTGTTCACATTACCAGTAAAACGAGCTACGAATTTCATTTAAAGAAGCCATTGATTTGATTTGATTCGTTCACCAATCGCTCGCTGCCCGTTTGCCAGCGCAGAGAGCACTAGATTTTAACGAGTTTTGCTCCAAGAGCAATCATTATTATCCGCTTTTAACTTCTGTTAAGTGAAATTCCACTTATAAGTTTTAATTGTTCATTTTAAAACTATTGTAAGAAATACGTAGGTATTTAGACAATCTATTGACAGAGACAGAAGTAAGTGAGACTGAAATGCCTTTTGTACTTAACGCCATCAATTCTCAAGTATTTTCGAATTCTTTCGAAGAAACGAGTCGGTGGTCGCCGTGAGTTTGTCGGGAAAGTTTTCCGATGCGCTGGCCTAGTGGAATATTCAACTTCTTAGCGACTCGTAAGGAATAAAGAGAAAAGAATTAATAAGTCGGTTGATTTACCATGATACCGTCATGTTTTCACTGATGGCCAGCGAGAACACTAACAGCTATGTCTTCATATCGCCAGTTTTGTCTTTCCTAAAGTGTAGTTTAACTCCATTTTTTTCACTAGCATAAAGTCTAGTTATTGCGCATCGAAACAAGACATAATGAAAGGGTGGAAAGGAATGAGAAAATATTTCCTTATTGCTCAGTAAAAACGGCGGGCGGGCCATATTTATTCATTGTTATTTGCCTCTAAAGAGCTGTAAACAAAACACGATATTGCAGCGAAAATTGGCAAAATAAAAATTGATTTTTATGTTTTGTTGGTTTCTTTTCTTATTTACGTTCGAGCAGCGTTTTCAATCCATGTTCAATCAATTTGCATGTGGCCTCCATGGTCGCGCTTCAGTGGCAAACTTCCGAAGGGCTACCCTTTTTATTCTCGAGTTATGTGATTGAGCTCATCGGTATTCCACCCACAGCTTCTCAAGTTTTATACTTAATAAAAGACACGCACACGGTACAAATAATGCGAAGGCTATTTTGTTCTTTAATAACGGCCTTTATTCCAACTAAATAAGTTTACCAGCGAGGAAAGAGGACGTTCATCTAAATGAGCGTCACGTAATAATTTTTATAAGGTTTATACGTTTTTATCGCGTGGAAGAATAATTTCAGAACCTAAAAGTATTATATAGATGGGAAATGTGCATTTATATCAAAGGAATGGTAAGCCTTTAAGCGATGTGGACTGGTCTCAAAGGATCGCCATGAAAGGGAATATTAGCCTGATTCATATATGATATTATGATGGAAGTGATGGACTCAAGTTAGCGTAATGACTAACTCGTACATTGTGAAGGTAATTCTGCTAGTATATGTATTTTTGTTTATTCTTCACGTAGTTAGTATGAAATCGCTATTGAAAAATCGTGTGGAACAAAATATCTAAGGCAGTTTCCTCGAAAATCAAACGGCTCGATACGATTGGAAATATTGTTTATTTACAATCATCGTTCAAATGAAACGCGGCAAGAAGAATACATGCCTTTGTTGGCATTTCATCGGTAGAATAATAACAAAACTTAAGCAGCTTAATTGAAGCTGGTCTATGAAAACAAATTTTGCGGTTTCAAAAATAAACCTGCCAACAATGGATCGATCAAAGAGAATAAGTTTACTCGCCTCGCGCTTCCCAACTCTAAGCCAGCTTAGGCAATTCAAATACTTGGAGTGTAGAGAGAAACAGTCCGTAAAGGTACAGAGCGCTCACCTAATAATATTTCGACTAGGTACATAAACCGCGTACAATTTACAAAATGGAAAACGAGCCAATTTAAATTTTACGCAACGCTCGCGCTCAGAAACGTTTCTACGGACACGAGTTCCCTTTCTGCGAACGTCATACGAATGAGCGTAAAAGGGAATTACATAGTAAAGCGATGCTTACTCTTTTACGGCCGAAAGATCGGGAAAATAAAGTTCTTTTTATTGCCCTCGGTTTTACAGCCCTGGTAATAGGTGAATTCGGTAAACTCAGCGTTTGGCGTTCGTGGTCAGTGCAGGCCGTCGCGATGCACGCTACTTTCTTACGGGTGTATTATTGGCTACACTTGTTACGGTTCGTGGGGGAAATAGTAGTAAGACCAAGTATAGTCGGTTTTATCTGGGTTGCGAACTGTTCTTTCCATTCTTTTATTAACGCCTGCAACTCTTGACCCGTGGCCTCAATACTTCGCTATCGCTTTTCGTTCAAGAATTGACGTGTTTTATTTGTATTGGGAATTTTATTCCATTACCTCGCAAGTGGAAAACTTAGCGTCAGTATACAAGTACAAACATAAGTGATGTGTAGGTAAGTGTTACATAAAATTATAGGGATTATCAAAGTTAGAATGAGCATCAAAGTGTATTGTCACATGTCTTGGTCTGTTTAACGTAATTAAGACTTACATGTCTATTGTGATATACAGGCACGCCAGGCACATTAAAACGGGTGTACCTATGATAATACAAGGAAATGAGACATTATTCTGCATGCGAGGCAGGAAGTCGGCATTAATTACTTCACGCTACTCTTACAAATGTAACATCATTCAAGTTAATAGACAGTCGTACATCGGTATTTACAGACGGAACACAGGACGTTACGTATTTAATAACATTTATTTATTTTTTATTTATTTATTTATCACAAACACAGCTGCTATCATAACAGGTACATAACTTTCCCAATGCGGTAGTGTGGTAACAAATTTCTCTTCTATCATCATCTTTCAATGTAACATAATAATTACAATGTAGTTTTTGTGAACTCGTTCCACCATCCCAAACATCATGATTTCCATAGATGAAGTGTTAAGATTTGAAAGATCCAGAAATCTGCAAGACGATAGTAAATAATAAAATAATAGCCTGTATCAAGTATCAACAGATTATTAAAAAAAATACATCGTGAATATGAATGAATATGATTAATGATCGAAACCTTAAAAACTGTCGATTCATGAAGTTAGTAAGATATCCGTTATTACCAAATAAAGATAGAAAGGTAAGAAATAGGCATACAATACTAATTATAGACAAGAAAATCATAAACTTCAAAAGATCCCCGTAATCGATGATCCACAGCAAACATCTGTGGACTTAAACATCCAACAAACAAACAGTTGTTGACTCTCAAATATCTAATATATTATCTTAACTCAGTTGGATTTGCGGACAGTACATAAACACAGTGGTAATACAACAATGTTATTCCAAATTATCACAGCAACTATACCGACAGCCTGAAGCGTAATACTGAAATTAAATTCCAATACTCATTGCCTCCAACGAGACCCGTCATAATCAATACAAGAGGAAATAACTTTAGCCCCGAGTCGCAGTTAACAGGTCAAAGTTCGTTACTTTCTTCCAACATAGTTTTATTCCAGTTATTTTAGTGTTAAAACATCGGCAGCAGTTATATTTTTAAAGTTGTTTAGTTGTTGTTGACTTCCTAAGGGGTTTCACGATATATTTACTACTGCGGAGGGTTAATCTTCTTCCTTTCTTTAAGCTTGCTGTTCATCAGGTGACTTAAAGAGATTATAATAAAAACCGTTATATCTAGGTACGTAATAATAACTAAAAAAAATAGTTACTAGCTTTTGCCCGCGGCTTCGCCCGCATTAAGTAGCCTACGTCCTTTCTCGGGTCTTAAACGTTCTACATGCCAAATTTTATCAAAGTCCGGCCCGGAGGTTAATCATGAAGGCGTAACAAACAGACAGAGTAACGTTCACATTTATAATATTAAGTATAAATAGATAGAGTAGCTATATATATACATCATTAGTATAATTTTAAGTTAGATGTAAACAAAGAGGACCATGATAAATCTGTCGCAGTAAAAGGAAACAATTACAAAATATTTTAAATGAAAACCTTTTTGTCCTAATTAAGCCCAACCTTGGAACATTTGAGTTTATTCTCTCATAATGCTAAAACTAATTTGGAATTAAATTATTCTATTAGATCTATGAAGTACTCGTAGTGTCGCAAAATAAACAATACATAAAATACTTAAGTTGAGAATAATGAAGCGTAGTAGCCCTATTAGAAGTTGCCTTCCGAACAAAGTGGTTTGCGGCATCCACGTGACGTAGGGTTGTCAAGCGTGGGTTTATTGCGTCTCCTGCGGTGCTCGCGGTTATAATTAACCCATGGAAGTGTGTAAAACTCATTTCAAGCATGACATTTGTGCGCATGCGATGTGACAGTGCGCGTGCTTCGTCGACCTTATTGTAAACATCACAGAGATACCTATATTAAGTTATGTCTTTAAACTAAATACATATTTGTTGTCTTACCGTGATCAACACATGAACAATATGTGTCATTTAAATATTTTAGTTTAGCTTCAACGTGAAAAAATTCACATACTAATTATATGTTTATAGTGTTAAGTGGTATTAATTATGTGGTACATAATATTATTATAATAATGATTAGATATTTAAGTAAGTAGGTACCATTAGGCCTGTGTAACATAAAGGGTAACGGTTACAAGGGTGTATTGAATACTTAACAACATAAAAGGCAAATATTTTATCACTGCCTCGTTGGTCTAGTGGTTGCTAAGCGCGACTGTTGAGCACGAGGTTCTGGGTTCGAATCCCGGGTTGGGCAAATTGTTAGTGGGTTTTTCCATTAGGTCATTCTCAGTAGCAGCACGGAGTCTGCATTTGTGCCCGGTTGATGGCAATAGGCTCGCCCCCTATTACATTGGGACTTAAAACATAACTGGCGAAATGAGGGTGTACTATATTATGTACACCTCTGCCTACCCCTTCGGGAAATATAGGCGTGATGTTATGTTATGTATTTTATCAGGCACAATTCTAAATTAGTCGGTAAAATAACATTAAATAAGTCACTGTATTTCTTAGCCGGAATTAAGACAACATGTCTATATCTCAATAATTCTATATCAACTAAACTCCTGCTCGCGACTTCGTCCGAGTCCTGAATGTTTTATAGCCTTCGTTTCTCAACAAAAATATTATTTCAATTCGGGATTGAAAATCCTGAGATTAGCGTGTTCAAGTAAATAAACTCTAGTATAGATAATATATAAGTATAGATATATAAATAATAAATATGAGTTACGGTTTTACTGTGTCACAAAGTGAGACATTCATCCAAGGAAACATAGCTCGAGTTGATTGTGCCACTATTGAGGTCGGAAGCATGCTTCACAATTTACCTTAATCTGATCACCGGCAAACAAAGTTACTTAGTTGCCGTGCTCAAGTTATAGGAAACACATCTTAGGGTAATAGCTATCAATAAAGCTCAAAGGAAACGCTGGTAATTCATTGCAAGCGAATGTTGTGAGGGAAAGTAGTTCCGTAGCCATAGCTGAGTAAGTGGTTTATGTTGATGTGGGGGAAATGTTGAGTTGCCACGTGTAAAAGGATAGATGTAGATTGTGGAAGGTCATGGTAAGATTTAGAGTAAATGATCGGAGAAATAGCGAATGGAAGCTTGAGATATTGATTTAAATAATTATGAAGCCGACGATATCGTTCAAAACACTAAGGTGTTCCAAAAAGGTTTAAACTAAAGAGGACAAAAACCTACTGATCGAGGACTTTTCCAGACCATGGCCATAACACATTTTTTTTTTTGAACTTACATACCATCACGCCTGTATTACCCGAAGGGATAGGCAAAGGTGACTGAAGGGTACACCCACATATCGCCAGTTATGGATCCCAATGTAGATAATAAGGGGCGAGATGATGTTACACATTTTTTTTTTATATAAATATATATATATATAATATATAAAAAAAAGGAAACTTACCAACATTTACCTGACCCAGATATTGTATACAAACCTTTAGGCAAACAGTCTCTTTGGTGATACTTTGATATAAAGGTTGGTGATGAACACCAATTTTATTCCTTACTGTCTTTCTCAACTAAATGAAATTATTATACTTCTTTTATTTTATGTCTTCGGTGTGTGGTCTCGGATATAGATATGGTGACGTAACATATAAAACTAAATCAGATTTGAGCTGATAATAATTCAATATTCATACGCGGCATTTTCATTGGGTTCGTAAAATTTTTATGTTTTTTTATCCGAAGCTTTCGGAATATATGTAGGTAGGCTTCGTCGCCATGTTGTATCTGATGTCAAGGGATTATAGCTGCTTTTATGAATTCCACAGTAAAAATTTAACAACGCTACTGAATATATTTCAATTTATTTATATGTGTCAAAAGTACGGCCTTACTTCTTATAGGCACTGTTATGGCCGACGCAAGGTCGTGCTTTGATTTCAATAGAACAGTTTTTTTGACAGAACATGCTTAGTTGTTTGAAGAAAGTAAAGAATACAATTGAAATCTAGAAACACCTTAATTTATTAATACAAGCTTTTATTTAACTTGCAATGTTTACCTATATGTATGGAAGTATGTATGTGAGTTTGTTTAGGTCAAATCTTGCAAACAAAATTAGAACCACTTTTTGTAATCTTGTTGAAATTTTGCATACTTAAAGTTGGTGACAATACAATATTATGGTACTTATGATTTAAAAGCTTGTGCTAAAAATTTATATTTTAATATGAACATAAATGTCTACTAAAAAGTATAAACGCTACTCAAACAAACCTAAAATTATAGTCTCTAATATTAAATGAACACGACCTGATTAGCGCAGTGGCTAAGCGATTAGACTGCTGCGCTAAGGGTTGCGGGTTCGATTCCCGCACGGGGCAAAACTTTGTGCGAACCACAGATGTTTGTCCCGAGTCTGGGTGTTTGTGTTTGTGATATTTCATGTTTGTGAAACGCACCCACGATACAGGAGAAATTCCTAGTGAGGGCGACGTTTTTTTAAAAAACAAAAAAAAAAAAAAAAAAACAGCTTTAATTTTCTGTGAAATCCCAAGTTCAAACAAATGCTTACATTTCACAAAAGCTTATTAATATTATTTTACCAGTTGCATGACTCCAGGAATTCCAATTACCAGTAACGTCGAACACAACTCTGTTCTATCATAAATAGTGCTCGGTTTTAATATTGGTATGCATTATTAATGATTTACCGTGGGAGACTTTTCTGATTTGATTTACTTTGGAGACATTAGTATAAGTCAAACATAAAAATCAACTTACATAGTGGAATTCATGTGTTTACTTGTCATATTAGCTAAGTGTAACCATCAGCCGGAAGGCGTCTACTGCTGAACAAAGACCTCCACCTTAAAGGGTTACAGAAGACGCTGTTGCCCATCTTCTGAATTTGCCCTTAGTCGCCTCCTTCGACACCCACGCGACGAATTAGGGAGCTCGTCTGCCAGCACTCCACAGTAATGCATAATAATAACATATTCGCAATAAACAACCAACACAACCATAAAAATGTGTGTAAAAGAAGATAAATAAAGAATTTCATTAAAATACCATGCCTACTGGAATAACTAGTGCGTGTCGAGCAACAAATGAAATATCCAACATCTGATATCACAAAACTGAAATAGTAAAACACGCATTTGTAAAAGAAAATGCGTCGAAGTGGAAACGGATTGAGTATCAAAAGATGGAGTCGAATGCTTTACGCTCTCTTTCAAGTATTTTCCTTTAAGATTTAATCAATTGGAAAACATACGAGGGTCAAAATATTTGTGATTGCCCATACAAATTCTAATAAAAGATTTGCTAGATACATTTAATATCGAATACGTACTTATAACTTATTTATAATCTGAACCCAAAAGATTTAATGCTACGGTCAACGTTATTTTAAATCTAAAGTAAATAACAAATCTCTTAATTCTCTGAGAGTTTATCTTCTGTAATCTTTCTGAACAAAATTCAGTTCAAACAAGTCCCTTTAAGCAGCAACTTAGTTAAGAGACAAGATCCAATACTAAAAGGGTTTACTTTGTGACTTCTCGCTTTGTGAGTTCGCGACAAAATTTGATGTAATTTTAAATGAACATCAAAATATTGTGTGTTATGTTTTGATGATATGATTTAAGAATTAAACTTTGTGTGAGACAATATTTCGTCCTTGATATAAAATTAACTGCCTTAATATGACAATGTGGTATAAAATTGTAAGGACAAGAGAATAAACACCTGCACCCTTACCACGGATTCTTATGACAGGAGAGTTTACGATATACGATTACGAACTGTCCTGGTATAGGGGCTGAAATAATCAATTTCGAAATCACTATCACAAATATCCGTTTGCGAAGTAGATGTTATTGAAATGGAATTAATAACGACCGCTTATTGTATCAGTACTTACACTATTTATTATGTATTTAAAATAAGATAACAACGCATACTCATAAGTGAACCTGGCACATACAAGAAATACATAATGTCCTCACAGCCGACTCAGCAAGAGTATTCAAATATAACATAACATAACATCACGCCTGTATTCCCCGAAGGGGTAGGCAAAGGTGCACATATAGTACACCCACATTTCGCCAGTTATGTTTTTAGGTCCCAATGTAATAGGGGGCGAGCCTATTGCCATCAATCGGGCACATCCAGACTCCGTGCTGCTACTGAGAATTATCTAATGAAAAAACCCAGTAACACTTTGCCCGACCCGGGATTCGAACCCAGGACCTCGTGCTCAGCAGTCGCGCTTAGCAACCACTAGACCAACGAGGCAGTCAGTATATTATTAAGTATATATTATATTTAAAACTTATTATATTAAATTAAATAAGTATTATATTAAGTATATATTATATTAAAACATAACCGGCGAAATGTGGGTGTACTATATGTGCACCTCTGCCTACCCCTTCGGGGAATACAGGCGTGATGTTATGTTGTTGTTGTTGTTGTAATAATATACAAGAGTTTTTTGTGCTGTTTTCTTTAAGTCATAATTATATTAGCTGATAGGTGAACAGATGAAGGCGTCTACTAGAACACGAATAGGTATCAACAGGAGTTCAGAAGCTTGATTTAGTTAGTTTAATTTTAAAGAACGTTCGGCAACACGCCTCCTTTGATTTCCCAAGAGTGTGAAGTTACAAGAACCTGACGGTTTGTTATGAGTTCTCATACGGAAAGTCTGCTGACTTTAATACGGTGCCACTTCGATATTGTTTAAGTTGTAACTCTGGTGTGGAGTGAATCTAAATGTACTGGCCAAAATTGAGGACAGCATGATTCGAAGGTATAGAAGGTATACTAGAAAGAAGAAACAAATGTAAAAACAAGTATTTACTGAAAGAGGAAGTCCTCGGTGAACATATTATAGCCAGATTAAAAAAAAGGAGTACCCTTATTTGGCAACTGTTTTTTGTCTTTGTCTTTCAATTAACTGACGGCTCTAGTTTTATTGTTCCGTACTATCTTAAACAGTGGACGTCTTCCGGCTGATGATGATGATGACTATCTTAAACCAGATAATAATACATACTATGTTCTGTGTGGCTGCACCTATTAAACCTACGAAAGATTGTATGTTAAACTGATGATATAAAGATACACATTTCCGCTTTAACACCTATTTATGGATTCCTATGAATTATGGTAAGTACTGCAAACGCAGAAGTTAGGTTTAATTTTGAAAAACTAAAATCCCTTTCTGTAAGGGGAGACGAGAGCTAGTTGAGTTGATGAACGTCGTTAAGGTGAATTAGATATTACACAACAACATGTCTGCATTCCCCGAAAGGGTGCTTTAGTATCTACGCCCACATTTCGCCATTAACAGCCTCGTTAATCGCAATACACGAGGTTACAATACGAGTCCACGCTGCTACTTATGATAATCTAATAAAAAAGTCTAAAAATAATGCCTATTTGAAAACCAAACCTGTCCTGGGTTCGTTTTCCAAAGCTTGCGGTAACCAGTCGCGCTAGGTATGCGATCACTTGTCCAACAATGCAGTCAAGTTTGAATTGGATATTGTTAATAACAGAAGCGTCTCCGAATATTGTAGGTATTATGTGTGTATATTGTATATACTGTTACGTCCATCGCAGCCTCGGCGATTAGGAAGTCTCATGGAGACCTGCATACCTATAGTACCTAATCCTTCCAAAACAATGGACAGCCAAATTACCTACCAGCCTAGCCAGCCTGTATTTTAGGCTGCCAGAAGCCTTCAACGAGCGAGAATACTGTTCCAAGTACTTAATTGTTTTACAAGAGCAAGATTTTATTGCTACTACAAATCATAGTCTGCAAACATTTTGCTATAACAATTTCTTCAGGATATAATTTTAGTGAATAATTAAAATTGATATGAATGTACGTTTCGTATACGATTCGTAGTTAAAGACATGCCCAAAAAACTTAGGAAGTATCCCAAGGTGCTAGGTACAAATAATATGTAAGAATGATCATACAATAGAATAAGACTATAGTCGGTATATAAACTGTCTTAATATCCCGTAGTTACGACACCACAATGCTTAATAATCTAAAACAGGGGCATTATAGTCTTAAACAATTGCCTGAAAGTGATGTTCACATAACGCTAGTTTCTCCCAAATCAATGTCTCTAAGCCGAATAATTGGAGCTTTAGAAAATCAAAGATGAAAAGTGAAATAGGTCAAGGATTCACAAAAGCCTGAGCTGAACGAGCTTTACGGAGACTGATAAAGAGCACTCCAACCAAAGCGGCTTAAAACAAATGAAGTTTTGATACACGTGCTCAAATCACTTTGATTTATTATTTTGGTATTTGCTTTTGCGAATTATATAGATTATCAACGATATGGATGGTCTTATTCTTAATCAAGGGCTTTAATGATTTTTCGATTATGTTGCATTAATCGAGAGAAAGTTAAACTATTCTATTGAATGTTATTGTGTCCTGTACGAACATAACATAGCAACTTAAGTATATTTTATGAACAGTTCAAAATATAATCCGCGAATTAATCCTTAATCCCATTTCTCCAAACAAATATTCAGAAGACAACATTAAACCTTTCTCGTAAAACTACTGATCAAAATGAAGGCTTAAAAGTCTTTATAATATTTAATTTAAACTTGGGCAAACTTATGAAAGGGGTTCTAAGAAGCCCTTTGCCTAGAAGTTATTACATACGCTTTGACTAACCCTCTGGCGGGCCGGGTAGAGCTTATCCTGCAAGGTGTCGGGGTCCCAACAACCCCCGCTAATTGCGCCGTTTCCTTAGATTACATCAATTAAAATATGAACATGGAGTTGCTTAAAACCATTGCTAATGTAATGCGAGTAATAAGCGATGCTCTAGCGAGTAGGGTGAGTATTCATGTATATTTTAATGAACCCGGAAAGTAGCCCTACTCATTTTAAAACTGCTAATTTGTTTAATTTGATGGAGTTACTTACTCGTTTATGGGCATTTTCTTACGACGTTTTTTAACTTAAATTGGTTTTGACGTGATTTAAAACTCAATGTTTGTAGAACTCAATGTATTATAGATTAAGGTTTTCAAAGACACATTGGACTGTGCATGGCGAATCAATTTCATTGGCAGTTTAACTGTTAGATGACTTCAACACAGAACTTAGAATATAAATGGAAATTACGATTGTGAAGACACCTATTTCGCCTTCTGTGTAGACTGTGACTTTAACTAAGTATTCAATAAGGCAATAATAAACATTCACACCTACATTTTATTCGGAATATAGATAACAGAATTGCCCAAGTTGTTACCTTTTTGTTTTCGGTGCCGTTCTACGAAGCGTACAATTTGTGCCGTCACCCATGATAACCGGGACTAAACGACATTACGTGGAGACCACAGTGAATTGCCTGCAGGCTAGGCGACGAAACTGAATGGTGGTGACGATGTTTTATTTACTTCTAATGTTATAGGTACAATGGAACTCCGCTCTTTAGCAACCATTTTGTGGATTTAGAAGGATAAAGTTGCATTTTGCATTTTTAACTTAGGCACCCTGCAATAAGATATTAATACAGAACCTGCTCTCTTAGACAAGTGGCAAAAGGCTTGAAGAATAGAAATCGAATAGAATTAAAAATTTATGACCTGAGTCATCGATAACACAGCCAATTCATCGACGGTAATTTTGCCATTGGCCTAGCGGGGCTGGCTTGAAACAAATATTTGAATAAAGTAAGCATCACCGTCATCGTCATCATCATCAGCCGGAAAGCGTCCACTGTTGATCAAAGGCCTCGTCCTTAGAACGCCACAATGAACGACAGCTTGCCAATTGCATCCACCGGGCACCGGTTGGCCGCAACGATAAAACACATAAATTACAAAAATATAAGCTAAAGTGCTCACAACAGATATAGGTACAGCATTCGCATGTAGGTACACAAAAAACAAACAGTACATGATGACGAGTCTAGTTATAATCACGTAACGGCTTAGGCTTCAGACAGACTAATAAGGGTCCTACGCTTCAATCCCATTACCAAAAAGGGCTTGTGTTTAAATATTTAACGACCAATTTGTTTATAATAATAAAGTGTTTGTTTAGTATTCAGGTATTTAAAAAGGACTTAAGTTGTTATGTGTTGTAATGGTTTTTGTATTCCTTATTTACACTACTTCCAATATTCTGTCTAAAATTATTTTTACTGTGTTGTAGGAAGAGAAGCCTGACACACTGGCAGGGTGAAACCCCATATGGCTATTTTAAAAAGTAGGTGGACATTTAACTGGCAATCCATTAATTTCCTGTTCGTTCATCCTTTTGTGACAAATGTGGGGTTGTTTGATTAATTTGCCGCAGGAAGTATGCAAAGGCGCAAAAACGTGATATCGTTCGGTATTCTTTTAACCCATACGTTACGGATCTATACCTCTATAATATAAATAGGTACATATTTTAGGACATATTATATCGAATGGAGACTTACAGTTCATAATATTAATGACCTTACCGTTGCTGTTTAAGCCGTAATTGAATGTCGTAATATTTCCATTAACATTTACCTACGCACTGAGTAATTTTACAGTATGAAAAATGTCCCATTACCTTATTATGTGTAATGATAATGTTATCCACCGCTACCACATATCTATCTGATTTCTTATAATAAACGTAGTTCATGAGCTTTAGTGTTCGAATGGACATTTCACGTTTGATTTACGGAACACGACTTAACATGTTAGCATCTGGCTGAACCTTGACCTGTAGTTGGTACTACCTATAATTAAATCTAAGTAGGGTAAAGCAGGGATTCACAGACCTCTGATAGCAAGTAATAAACCCTAAACTAAGATCATTTTACTGTGAAACTCCTCTAATCCGAGATTACCGACATCGATTAATCGTTCAAACTTAATGTCAGATCAAGCTGGAATAATGCATTTTGTGGGATTAAATCCTGATGTAACAGGGATTTTCTGTGTACGTCGGTATGTGTAATTCGAATAAAATCTCTTTTACAGAACATTAATTATACTTATTAGCGTGACGGCCATTTAAATCTCATACGATTATTAAAATTAAGGTGTATACATGTTAAGCTTACTAATTGATCATTATTTTAAGCTTATTTTACTTCTGGTACTGATTGAAGGCTAAAGGTATTGAGAAATTTCCAAATCTAGGAAAAGAAAACGTATATTATATTGGTATACGAGAGACATCTTGTTCATTATTTATGATTTAAGAATGATTTGTTCACAAGTGCTCGGTTCGTATTATCAAACGAAGTATAAATTCTTTGTAATTCTAAAAATGCCAAAATCGAAACTAGATTTCGTTTGAAATCGATGGGAGATAAATCAGTATCTCTAATTACGCAGCGGCCTTAAAGACAGGCTTCGCATACACTGCTCGTTCAGCACTATGATTCAGGGTCTTTTGTGCTGGCAGCAATTATCTGGAGCCACCATAATTACAGGTGAATCGGTGCCCGGAATCCTTGCGGACTCAGCTTTGGTTCAAACTAGGTTTAAAAGCGCCGCCCAACGTGCAGGTAAAAGTGAAATCATTTTTCGTTTTAATTTTACTTGGAATAGTAGTTATTTTTGCGCACGTGTTAAAGCATTGCGTTTAATAATATAGCATTTTTATAGCACCACGGGTGGGTGAGGTTATAAGTCTGTATTGTGTTATGGGGGCCTTTGTTCAACAGTGGACGTATTCCGGCTGATGATGATGAAATGTTATTATCTAGTGATAGGTACCTACTTACTGTAACAGCCATCTTACAATGAACCTTCAAAGCAGGACAGTTATAAGTTGTTGTTGTGTAAAAACTGAAACCGCATTAAACTGGACTGCCTCGCTGGTCTAGTGGTTGCTAAGCGCAACTGCTGAGCACGAGGTCCTGGGTTCGAATCCCGGGTCGGGTAAAGTGTTACTGGGTTTTTCCATTAGGTAATTCTCAGTAGCAGCACGGAGTCTGGATTTGTGCCCGGTAGATGGCAATAGGCTCGCCCCCTATTACATTGGGACCTAAAACATAACTGGCGAAATGTGGGTGTACTATATGTGCACCTCTGCCTACCCCTTCGGGGAATACAGGCGTGATGTTATGTTTACCGCATTAAAACATTACTTGAGTTGACAAGGTTTGTAGGATAAGCTAACCCGAGCATTATCACAACCATGACATAAAAATGTATTACCTAAGAAAATATTATATTATTTGTAAAGCACTGCCTCTAATAAATCCCTCAAACTATAAGAAAATAAGATTATGATAATATGTACCTATTGTGCCAAGTTCTCATGATTTCCACTCACTGATCTCTTTGTGACACTTCTCTTTGTGACTTCGATCGCATTTCAAGATTAAAATTGAGGTAAATTTTATGAGATTATTCTGCTCACTTTCATGTGCTCGTGCTTAGTGCATATTTACGCTCCGATACGTCTTCTGTTATGTCTTATATTATTCTACTGATATCTCATGTTTTTTAGTTCTTGGTATATGAATGCATTATATATTATGTGAGTTTGTTTAGGTCAAATCTTGCAATATAAATTAGAACCACTTTCTGACGTCAGACTAAAATTAAATTTTGCATAGTTAAATAGGTTTGATGACAATTCAATATTATGGTAGGTATTTTTGTTTTCAAAGCGGGTTAAAGAAATATATTTTTAATATCAACTCATTTTAACTCGTCCATTTATTGAAGCCGACCAAACATAACAAAACAATTTATCAGAGCTGAATTAAAAAATTGTAGGTGTAATATGATTCCGTATCACAATTCTACAATTCTCCGAAGAGGAACGTATTGTCAGTTTCCCAGAAAATTCAGCAGCAGAATGTTGGTTGTCTGCGCTGAAACTTTGACCTTCATTACTCGTGTGTCAGTTTGCCTCCTCTTTGTAGTTGTGTTCAAAGTGTCATCCCTGCGTTACGCCGCAGACTATATTATAAGCTTTGTCCTAATACCGTACAGGCTGGGTATTCAAAGTGCCTAAGAGGTAGATACATTACCCTGTCTTTATAAGGATTAATAGACATGGATTTGAGGACGTCGATATAACGCCTCGCTGGTTTAATTGCGAATGAGGTCATGTTCGGTATTCGCGCCAAGTATAGCGTGTCTGAGGTTTCTGAACACGGTTTGATTTGTGATCGCTTGTATCCATTTGGTTTGATTAAGCTGACAATTAGGCATAATGAGTTTCCTAATGAAAAGTGGCTTTGGTAGCTAGATGGCTACCGCCGCGCGCTGCTCCATTTCTTGATTGGTTGACTCTACGTTTAGTCATTCGTAGTTATATGTAGTGACTTTGTACTCCTCTCTCCATTTCTTACTAAACGCGAACCCACTATGTAACTTACCAAAAATGTACAAATGATTGATGCTCAACGCTCAACACACAGTCTAATTCTAAGGGCGTGGTAAACAAGTTCACATCGCCTAATAAAATATATAGGTACCTACCGCTTATAAATAAAACACAATGCTATAATGCCAATTCCAATAAACAAATATAGTAATTCCTACTTCACATTTAGCAATCGGCTTCAAATAATTGCAACAAGAAATCCACAATAACAAAATTGCACCCAATTAACAAAGATGGCGAAATAGTTTAATAATAGTTTGTTAGAGGAACAATAGCAGGTCTGGTATCTCGGTGAGATGAGAGATAGAGTAAGTTATAGCGCTTACTTGACTTCACACAAACTAACTAGGCGACTAATCTTTGAGTTGTGTTAGCAAAGGCAATAAAACAAGCCCGCGTTCGTTGTTCTGAGCAATCGGAATTAAGTTCTGCAGATATCTATATGCATAGCTGTTCATTCTCTTAAATTGAGTTCATTCAAGAACATGGGATAAAACAACTCATTGACAAGGACGATAAATCAGTGTGTTTGACAACAGATTGAACAGGGATAATGGAAGTTTACTTTTAAAAGATCCATTTCACTGAATTTACAATCGACATTCGATAGTTGATGCATTTACTGATTCTGTCGAACCTTTGGATGGAAAATGTTGCTTGCTAAAATCGAAAATCACAGAATTGTTAATAATAGTATAGTATAAAGAATAATGTTTAAACCACTGCTGTGGTTTTAGGTGATTAGAGTCCAGAATAACGTAGGAGCTACTTGGCATTTTAAATCTATGAGCATAACCCTTAATTCGCCTGACAACAGGTCCACGAAAATAACATGGCAACCTTGATTGTCGACGGGGCCTGACCGCGCAACGATCTGTGGGTGGAGATCAAAATACAGAGGATCAGAATAATACGTTATACTTAACATATGACATGAAATTGTCTTATCACACATTTTACAATTGGGTTATTAAAAAATATGATATTGTATTATACTTCATTATAAATGTATTAGTTACTTAAATTTCTTGGTACATAATCACCATCAGCCCGAAGATCATACATACGACGCCTGATTAGTGCAGTGGCTAAGCGATTGGAATGGTCGCGGGTTCGATTCCCGCACGGGGCAAAACTTTGTGCGAACCACAGATGTTTGTCCCGAGTCTGGGTGTTTGTGTATGTCATATTTCATGTTTGTAAAACGCACCCGCGATAGGAGAAATTCCTAGTGTGGGGCGACGTTTTTTAACAAATATTTATTTATTTATTTATACATATGATTTACTATAATAACTTTTATGAGTGTTATCTATATTATTTACTATGTACGCCGGTTTCACTTACGTATATATTCGGGAATTCCAGACTAGTTTCGAACTCGAACAGAGCCCTTATTCATGAGCTGGTTACGCGGCAGAGTCGCGATTCCCGAAAACACACATGAGTAAAACCGGCGTTTATCTCTACTAATATTATAAACGCGAAAGTTTGTAAGTATAGATGGATGTTTGTTACTCTTTCACGTAAAAACTACTTAATGGATTTTAATGAAATTTCATATGGAAGTAGCTGACACCCTGGATTAACACATAGGCATTTTTATTCCGAAAAAATGTAGCGGGTAACACCGCGGGGCGCAGCTAGTAGTAAATAAATCCACATTTAGGTATGGGTTATTTTGATGCATTTATTATAACTTGTAAAACGGGAAGTAGATTAGCGTTATCGTTTTTTTACTATAAATTCTACATTATATTGTTTTATTCCGAAGTGTCAGTGTGGACATGTGTGGTGTGTTGTTTAGGACTGTGTATTTGTGTATTTTTGTTGTGGCTGTAAAAGGTCAGTAACTAATAATTAATATTTAATTACATGGACAATCATCTTCAGCTATCATTTGGATGTTAAATATCAAGTTCTCTTTATTTGCTCGCTTTATTTTAAAATAGGTAATGAACATGTGACTGAAAATTATATTTTGTTACGTATCCTCAACTGACTATAAAAACTTCAATAGCTTTCCATTACGTCTAATTCAATAAAAAAACGGTTTTACACTAGTCTTTGATTCAAATTACGCGCATTGTTATATTCCTTCGATACCAATTCATTTAGTATATTTCCAAACGATTTAATTTTATATACAGCTACAATTTTCATTAGATCTGTTCGCCATTCAAATTGGTCAGTAACAATAACAGTGCGAAGATAAGTAAAACAATTCCATTCGGACCCTAGCATAAAATCCGCTGGGCAATAAATAATGGTCCGTCAGTTTACGGGTCAGATCGTAACTGCATTTTAATGTGACCACATGTCTGTGGGACCCTACGTTTTATTGTTATATCCTCGTTTTGTCTATACTTATGTGCGTTTGGTCACGAGTGACATTTAGTTGATGCTATCTGAAATTAATTCAATTTCGGAGTACACTGTTCGACTTTACGAGTCTTTAAGTGCAGTTTTACCGTTGTACGTGTTTATAGATTATGTATTCAACTATTCATAGTGTCTTATACGAAAGTAATGGAACTTAGAACGATACGAATAGAAATGAGGTAGATATTCAATGCAACAAATATTAAAACTTTTGCCTATTAGGTAGGTATATAATATGTATCTATCTAAGTTTAAAGTTTCGGGCTAGAATAGCACTTGTCCATTTCATCGTTGGGTATCGAAGGAGGCGACTAAGGTAAAATTCAGAGGATAGGCAGTATCGTCTTCTGTTACTCACTCTGTCCACAACTAATGCGATCCCCAAGCCGCTTGCCAAGCGTAGGGATTATGACAACTCGCTCCCTCCTTTTTCAGTGGACATATTCCGGCTGATGATGAAGAAGTATAAAGTCTATTTTATAACCCATACGTAGTCTTATGGAACCTTTTTGTGTCTGTTGTATATCTCATAAAACCATATAGATATATACCAACAACGAATACTATAACAATTATGTTAAATTGTACATGTACAACAATAGGTGTGGTTGTTGAATTATGCGCATGTTGGTAATTAACGCAAACACTAGTCCTCGACCATTGTAGTCAAATGGTTCTTGTTTGTGTTCACTTGCTATATACGACTTAAATATGCGTCAAGTCTACTAAAGCCTAAGTATTAAATTATTCTCATAAGTCATAAAAGGCTGGGACAAAGTTCAGCAATTGAATAAGACAATATCATCAAAAGATGTGTACTTAATAAACGTTGCTTTGCACAAGTCTTGTGACAACTATAAAATATTATAAAAAAAGTGCCTATAAGAAATTCATTATACCTACCAGTATACTACCCCTTCAGGGAATCTAGAGTGATACTGTTATATAATAATATGTTGAACCGAGTGGCTTGTAGCTACGTGGCTATTGCGCATCTCGCTCATCAGTCGATCTGCGAGGTTAAGCCGTGCTCGCTGGGGTCAGTCTTGTGATCGGTGACCGTTTTCACAAGATGAACCCCTCTGTGCTTCCGAAAGCACGTGAAACCGTTGGTCCTGAGCCTGATCCCTCTTCGGTCGTGTCAGTCTACCGTCCCATCGGACTACGATAATGCATTTTTGTGTGCGCATACTTGTGCATTAGGTATAACATCGTCTGGATAGTTGGCTAGTCTCAAATGAGATAGGCCGCCGTGACCGAAATTCGGTCAGGAGAACATTATGTTTCCGCTCATGTAAGTTCATTAATTATGCCCAATTACTCTGCTTGTAGTATTGGCGAAATGAGCCGAAATTATATTGATAAAGCATATACCATTTCGCAGAAACACGTCGCATCCAATTGGTAACTGTGCTACTTAAAGTTCTGATGGTAGATTTCCAGATAACCACATGCACTAGTTTAGAAACGATTAATTCACTTGTAACATAAAGAAGAATAAATGGCAGTAGTATCTATCTACATTGTAGATACATGTGCCATGAGAGCATGACGCTATATGTCCACTTCTCACAATGTCAAAGTCGCATCATAACTCCATGTAAAAATGTCGATTTCTCTCAATAAAACATTCGCACACAAACGTGAAAAACTCACAATATCAATTTCTTATAGTGGCAGCTTCGCGTAATTACCAACAAATTTACATGTATACCTGAGTCAAGATATCACTTACGAACTCACTTCTAAATCCGCGGTGAGATTTGACACTAAAATATAAGTAGCAAGTTGACGTGCGAAATGACTTTCGAGATGATTTTAGTATTTCAGAATATCATATTTGATCAAGGCGTACGACAAGCTAGACTGATTGCTCTTGACTTACCACAATGACCTGAAAGACCAAAACATCGGGAAGTCTATATTAATTGAGAAAAAGGCCTCAGCTGGATAAATCAGCTTTTTAGCTATATTGATACGAGTTACTCCTAAAGATACATTAGTTGTCATTCAATTCAAACCATGCTCTCAACACAAGCTTCGTAGTGCCATTTTATTACTGTATTTAAGATTTATGTTGCCATAGTTAGACAATAGCTACCTACAATCTTTTTTTATTTATTCCAAACACAATCAGTCGATCAGCCTGGCACATTTTTAATTAAAATTATTACATTACAAGCATTATTTGTGATTGGACCAAAGAAAAAGCCAAGCTATGCCAAGTACTTCAATAAGTGATTTTTCCGCTAAATAAGTTGTAAATGATAATGTCCTTATTGGTAACAATAGACGCTATGCAGCTTCGAAATTGATTAAAATGATAAATTATTAATAATATAGGTACTTTGTATATACATAACTCGATTTATTAAAACTTACATTATCCTGTTATATTACCATTATATTGGCTGATTTAGCTGTCTATGTATACCAATTACCAACTAATGAGGAAAGATATATGAATATTTTCATTAACTATAGCTTAATTATTGACAATTGGGGTTATTTCCGGGACAAGAATTTGTATGACCTACAGATACTCGGTTTGTCCTGGATTTAGGAATATAGATACAAGCATTTTTGTATTAAACACAATGTTTGTAACCTGGTTTACAAATCGATCTTCTTCTAATCGTATGGTTGGACAACAACTTGGTATCAGAGTTTAAACCGTTTGTAGGCCTTTGACATTCGATGCTCTCTCTATTCTGATTGTTTAAATTCGATGGCTCCTAAATGTTGACTTAGTATACTGAGTCAACATTTAGACTTATTAATGATATCTTTATCTAGAGAGATTTTATGTAGAGAGGGAGACGGAGGGAGGTTTTAGGAGTATACTCAGGAGCCATCAAATTAAAGAGGAAGGCAAGGTCAAACTAAGACATTTTCCTGGCTTAGCAACCAAAAAAAATAATCAAAATAGTTTTATTTACTACAAATTTATTCGAATAGAATCACCGACTTTGAAGTTAAAAGCTAAATTTAAAATGAGGGGTTCTTTATAAGGATTTTATATTTTGTGAGGTATGATAAAATCTCTGCTTTTTCATTGAAAGTGTTCATTGAACATGCTACAGATTACTGAATCAGTGAACATGAGAACATCACTACATTTGTTAACAAAAGGTTCGATAGAATGTGGAACAGCCAATAGAAATCAAAATAAACTGCCAATAGCAAACCGTAAGTTTAAATATGTGAGATTTATTTATTAGACTTTTACATGTTATTATAGTTCAATATAATCTTCTTTTATAACTATGTGATAAATAGGTACATGAGGATTCCGACTTAAAAATGATATCAGGTTTTTTTTAAGTATAAAAAAAATTAAAATCTGTTTTGTGCGACTTTAGTTCCTAAAGCTTTGAGAACGATTGTGTCTTCTCCGAATTCTTCTGGTAGCGGTTTGCAGACGTTTCAAGTTAACAAACATACCAGAAGAGAAGTTTCTATACGAATCACGTGCGCCAATGTTACGGCACGTATCTGGCTAACTTCATAATTTTTATCAATATTCCTACTTAGTATTCTGCCGCGTTGTATATTTGTTATTGCTTTATTACTTTTCTTTGTTTAACCTGTTTGGTGAATAAAAAATGTCGTGGCAATCACGTTCGGCTAATTTGGCTTCTGCGCACGTTTTACCTGTAATGTTTTATTGAGTAACCTCCGCCCACGTTTCAGCCGCTTTTTGAAAAATCGCATCTACGCCCGCCGGACTGCGATGACCCAGAATTTTGGGATGTTCAGTGTTAAAGCAATTTAGAATGACCCTATTTAGAAGGTGAGAGCTAAGAAGTATTATTTTACGTTAAAAATAATCTATGAAATATTGCGCTAAATTAAAAAGCTACATAAAGCTTTTCAACGACAGTGCCTGATGGAACTGGTTGAAATAGGAAGAATTAAAACTGATTTGGTTATTTTCGAGATAAATTAAAAAATTATCAAAAGCGTTAATTAAGTAAAATATTCCTAGGAACACGGAGACAGAAATCCTTTTGCTTAGCACTAAAAAATCTCAATACAAAATGGCTTATTAATCATTGTATGATTTAGGATGCAAATAGATACTACTATTGACCATCTGGCGTAACGTTTATAGAATTCTAATGACGTAAACGATGCGTGTGGTCAGTCTTGTTTTGCTGACTTAAATTGAAATATTATTATTTTGTCAACGAAATCTATTTTTCGCCATACTAAACAACATTGCAAGTTGTATATAAAATGAGATATTACAAACCCTAATGAATAACAATTTACGTAGGTACCTACTGAAATTAAACATTAGTATTTTCCAAATAACTCAATTTCATGGCATAAACAAATAACATTATCAGTTATCCTGTTATAAAATTTATTTTGTTGTTCCTCGCAAAACCTATGCTTAATAACTGAATAGGTATTTAATTATATTATTTAATACTTTACCGGCTTCTTATCAAGACAAATGGCCATGTAGCGCGGTATATTAGCTATACAGGAAAAATATTAATATTATATTGAATCCTCTCTTAGATTTAATGGTTCACGTCAAAAGCCGTTCCGTTATTCAGCCGCTGTAAAAGAGGACACTTTAGCGGGTTTCTTATTCATATAAACCTGACGAATTGCGGAGTCCGCTCCGTATTTATCGGTAGAGACAGAAAGAGCTGTGATAACGCGGCTGCTTGAATTTATGCCGGTTAAACGACAGACAAAACTTCTATTTACGTCTTCAGAATCGCGCACGCACACATACAAATCTTTCATGTACACGAAATTCAGCGGAAAATAAGGGGACTGTAGCAACGGTTGTGAGCGTTTCGCGCCGTGTCAGGGAGGTGTGTGAGTATGCGTGCGGCAGTGGCGGTTGTGCGAAGTTTGCTATCTCGGTGGTCTGTTATCTGCCGAGAGTGTTATCGTGGCGTTGCGTACTGGCGTATGTGCGTAACGACTGAACGCCACGCCCCCCAACGTCTTCCCAGCACGGCACTTTTAAGATGCGCGCGCATTCCATTACGGGCGTTAGGGCGAGTTCACATTCGTTCGTCTCTGCGTACATCTTTTTAACAGGCGGTAAAAACGGTGTCCTGTTTAATATTGAATTTTCGTTTTGGCTCAAAGGCACTATTATTTAAATATAAATGATACGTTATCATTATAATTGTACTTAAAATATTTAATTGTTGATTGACTTAGAAAAAAGTAGCTTCCTATATTAGTAATAAATAGTAATATAGATAGCTAATTTTTTCTAAGTAATATTACGTAGGCATATTGTGATTTGTGCTGTACCTACCTATTTAATAAAACTCCAAAAACTCTTTAATATAGACTTCTGTATTTAATATTGTACATCCAACTATTACTCAACGTCGCAGGATCGCAATATCACCGGTATTAGATTTTTAGCTATAACAGACGCGTTTTCGTGTAATAAAGAAGCTAAGTCATAAAAACTAATGGTGCACCCTCCGCCGTCGTAAATAGTCGTTTGTACTTGAGATCGCATGTGAGCGCGACTTAACATTGTGTCGTTCGCGTGATGCGTTGGAAAAATCTGTAGCTAGAATCAGCAGCGCAGCGCCGCCGTTCGGTCGCCGAAACTAAACGTAGCTACGTCACGCGTCCGACGCCGGCGCCATCTAGCGGCCCGCGGCGAGCGCCGCAGCGAGCTCCTCACCTGCCTCGCACGACATTTCTCCGTCGCGCTCGCACCAGTGCACGTACGAATAACCTCAAAATTCTCGCGTACCAACCAATCACCAAAATATTGCTCCTCGCACTAATAATAACAGTGACTAGTATCCGTAAGACGGTTAACAGTGTTATGAATGTGACGTAATCCCGTCACGGCTCTGGATTATCCCTGCAGTGTTGCTTCATAGTGATTTTGGCGAAATCGAAAGTTTACAGGACGAATGTTCCTTTTGGTGGGCTGTCGTCGGGCAGCCCCAAAATTTAGTGCCATAATGTGGTGGTTTATATTTGTCTGTGTTATAAACATCAAAACATTGGCAGTATTCGCGTCGAATAGCAGTGGAACCGTATCTGAATGTAAGTAACGTTGTTATTTTTTGTGTTGTTGATCAATTAGTGTGAATTACTAAAAAAGTTACTTAATTGTGTAGTTGAATGACACAGTATGGATAATATCTGAAGATAGTGTTAGGTAAACAAATTGGTTTGGTATGTATGTAAATGTTAGATCGCGCGATCTTTTTAACAGCTGGGAACACCTTGTCAGCGCTCGGTAAACGCGCTAACTAGCTTATTCATAGCACAAACAGGTTTGTTACGTAGGGCACTACCTGACGTAAACACGTGTTTTACTTTTTTACTAGATAATTGTTTATTATTTTGCAGAAAGGACAGATAACAAAATCAAATAAACAAGATAAGATAACTCCCAGAATGTCACGCCATACCTTGTGATGACTTAAATTATATAAACACACCCATTACTGGAACGAATTACGAGTTTGTTCCATTGATATCTACTTATCTTGTATAGTAAATTACTTCAAATGGTTGTAAAATTAAACGTAAATGCATAAATTATAAAGAATTCGATATAGGTCTACGCGCTATTCGTTATTGAACTGGTTCTATGATCTCTTCCGTTGCTAATGTTATTTATCAGAAGTATTGCTGAACAAGTGATATGCATTATAAACATACGTTCTTATAGTCTTATTTCAAGGTTAATACAGGTAGAAATACAGTCGATGAGAAATAAATGTATCGGTCGAATTGCCTACTAAGTAGTTTTATAATAGGTATGTAATATTCATTATTGGAACTGTTGTTTTGCAACTTAGTACCTGATAATGTAATGTTCCTAGGTATCTAACACATATAAATAAGCCTTCCCATTCAAGACTAGCTCATATTAACCACTACTGCGTCTCAATTTTGGTAGTCTAATAAACCATGAATAGTTGTCATCATTACCGAATCATATTTCGTGTTCACTTCCCATTGGTTTTCAGGCAGCCATGTTAACCATCTGTTCGTAATTATGTTTTAATGGGTATCTGTACTTACCATGAAAAAAATATGACCAAAGATTCGCGAATGATGAGATATCCACCTCCACTTGGCTCGTTGGTCTAGTGGTCGCTAAGCGCGGGCTCGAATCCTGGGTCCCGGATATTCCGTTAGGCCAATTCTCGGTATCAGCCCGGAGTATGGATTTCGCTTGTGGATGATGGCAGTAGGCTCGCCCCATATTACATTGGAACCTACAACAGAACTGGCGAGATGTAGGTGTAATATGAGTGCACCACTGCCTACCCTTTCGGGGAATAAAGGCGTGGTGTTATGTTATATTTATCCATCCATATACCATAGTACGTATGTACTAGGTAGGTACCTCTGTAGAGATTTTACTAAAAAACAGTGACGCATCATCAACGCATTCTCTATATAGTTTAGTCAACACACATCCGTAAGGAACAATTGTATTCTGAGGTAAAACCGTAGGATCGAAACAGCACCGGCCAGATCATATTGTCCTCTTCAGGGTCGCTTGATGAATAGACATTGTAACGCTGCCATAAAACAATAATTCATTAGAATAGTTCTTTTTTTCAGTCTCTTATTCCCAGCTATTGTTTCGGAAGCTAAATACCTGGTCCTATTGAAATATACCTACTTAGTTTAACGGACTAGATGTAATCTTATTGTACTAGCCTTTGATTCTGGCCAGTCACAACGAATTTTATTCAATCTTACAGACGCAAAAACAGAAAATTAACTATACATTTAGATTGCGACCCCTTCCTTATCACAATATTGAAACAATACGTCTTATATTTTGACTATTTCCTTCTATTGCCAATCAATAATTAAGTATAATATGCAAACAAAAAACTGTCATCACTGTTTAACAAGTACACAATCTAATTCGACTCATTGAACAACATTGAACTATAATTCGACTCATTGAACAACATTGAACTGTATTGTATTGTGCGTAGTACATATTTCCTTAATTTCGTCCACATAAGTTTGGCAATGTACCACACATTACTCAAACATAATTTAAGCAGTCGAATTGAAGAATTGATACAAAAGAGGAACTAGGCGAAACATTATAAAATCGATGACGTGTGAAACGGCTCGTAGTTCCAGAAGAACCCAAAATGTCGGTACTAGAGACGAAATAAATAGATTGTTTGATTATTGGTTGACAAGACGTAAAACAACGCTTGTACTTAGTAGTTACTTGTTTAAACAAGCGATTCAAGGCCTCGTGCGGTTGATCTGTCTCGACGGGTAAAGTGATGTATCGACTTATTCATGCACCTTGCAATTGATACTAGCGTATCTCAACGTTTACCGCAGATACGATCATAATATTCAAGCAGGCACTCATGAATTCATCACATTGTTATACTGTTGATGTCAACTGAAGATGATATTATCAGATATCCGAGGAGAATATGATATCTATGTTTGCTGATGTTATCTATAATTAATTTGTTATTCCATAGCATACCTATAATGAGTATAAAATTTCACACAAACCTCATAAACAATACTTCCCTATGCACGTCATGTACGGTATCATTTTGCTTGATATATGCATTTTGTAGTGGAAATGTGCCAAAAGCCAAAAATAGATATGTATAAACAGACGAAAGTGGCCGTAGACACTATGTTTTCCTGAATCAGTACAAAGTTCAATAGTTGTGGCATATAGCCAATGTCCCAAACATATTTTCGCGTCAATGTTTACTATTTTTTGTACATTTAACCTTCCCGACATGTCCACATACTCAACATTAACGCTACAACAGCGGTCAGTTAATGTGACACAGCAACAGCTAAATGAGTGGTCGAGCGAAAGTAGTTATACCGTCTCAATTTTGGCACCCCACAGTACAGCTGACGCGACGACCATAAAAGTCTCTGTGATGAAAGAGCACAATCCCATTGTGATAGCTATGAAACGGGCTTTGTGCCCGGGGAGGTGTCATTATATCAAAAATGAAAAACGAATCGCACTTGTCTTATTCAGCATGATTTTATTAGTAGAGTATCAGACTCGCTACAGATGACTGATGCTTCGAGAATTGACAATTATTGTTACCTTTCAATTAGTAAACGTTACAAATATTGATTATACTACCATTCCTTTGGAAGCTGACTTTGTAACGAGTCGTGCATTTCTATTTGGCACCAATAATTATCTTCGTACATAAATTTGGAGTTTGTGATATCAGCATTTATTTTATGCCCTTCTCACTAGATGTAGGTACTATGAATAGTGTGTGCGTCAATAAGGATGGCGGAATAACGAGGCGTGATTTGATTGGTCAATGAGCGCAATAAAATGCATATAAAGTGACGTCGGAGTACCCCAGCTCGTAAGCAGATGATTTACAGTTCACTAAACGTGTCCAATGTGGTGTTCTCACCGTAAATAATAACATTTTATTCTCAGCAATCTTCTTTTGATGGCCGTTTAGAACATTATACACATGCTATGAACGTATGGCACAATAGAAAAGAAAAATAAAAAATAAATAATACGGCATAACAACGTCGTTGAGCGTTTAGAAGAAAATGTGAAGCCGAGATAACAAAGTTAGTTGATTATCTGAGCAATAAAATATTAGAACACGATCTGCAATATAATATGTTGTGCTAACTGCCACTAATAAACTCAAATGAAGTTTATTCTAAGACAGTTAACGTTATTTCTTAAGTAATATTTTTAATCTACTTGTTCTGATTCTATAAGCGCCGTGGGAGTCCTTCATTAACTTGATAACATACGGGATAATAAAAGCTGATACATTCCCCTTTCAATCTAAGAAACAATCCAATTTTCGGTAACTATTTTTTTTTTGTAATTTATTCGGCTAGTACTAGATGAAATTGGGGTCAAGTACATTCTCGGTACGGTGTCAGCTGCAAAGCTGGAAGGGACAACAGCAGATTAGATAAGAACCCACTTTTTGCCTTCGAGTTTAATGAAGGGCGCACGATCTGCAAACGCAGCAAACGTTGGCCCAACGGTTTTAGGGAGAAACTATTTGTATGTGATCTTAGGAGGAGAAAGGGAGGGTTTTATTTTTTGCCTATTAGAAGATTCTTTAGCATCATTATTGTCTAAGTTTTGTGGTATTTTTGATATAAAACATAAGCATCCCGTGCAGTAATGCAAACATTTTTCTTGCATATGATTATTGAAAGACAGATTCGCGCCGTTTTATAATCAAATATTATAATGTTTATATTGATATAGGTAGATAACTTAAGGAATTGAATTCATTTAATTTGCTAATCTTGATAAAATGACCAAAACCCGCCGGCTTAGAAAAAATATACCGCTATCGGGCTTCCTCGACCTGAATAAGAATTAAATTTTATCACACAACGATAACTAGCTTTAAAAATGAAATTTAGATCAACACAGACCAGGAGAGGTTAAAATGATAAAAAAGGGACTAAAGTAAAGTTTGTACGTTCTTACTTCAAGTTCAATCAAATCATGGTTGTTAGTGTTTCAGCCTTTAAACAAGAGCGTCAGTGATATTTATAGCAAATACCTATATTGAATTAGGATTTGTCCATAACAAAAAAAATTACAATAGTGAAACCGCGTCAAAAAGCTCGTAGATTCGCCTATAAATATCATGATTAGGTAGGAATTAAAAATCTTATAAATATATTTATTTGTCGGCAAGATAAGAATCTGATGTACCTATTTGTGCAAAGAAAAATGGTACGAAGCTTGTGTAAGACAGGTATCCTCCAAGGGACTGTGTAATGGATGAAGCGAGCACTTCCAAAACTGTTGGCTTTTTTATATTTGAAGAAGAATAATGTAATTCTTCTTCAAATATAAAAAGCCAGGAGTTTCAGTACTTAACAATTAAATAGCTTTTACAATGTTTCTGTTAAAAATTATTTCATTGTTTAGTTTGGCTTCCGTTGAGTAATTGTTACATTACGTTACAGCTATTTTGGGCACGATCTTATTTCATTATTACCATTGAATATGGTAGCTCTTGCTTACACATAAATCGATAGTTCAGATAACTGTAAACTTCCTTTTAGGTACCTAGGTAATATTACTCTGCGAAAATCACTACATGTATTTTGGTGTTTCTTACATGTGAAATTCAGGGTAATAGCGAAATATAATTTTTTCCCCGTCCAATATCACCGCAACAGTGAGCCCAGAGCCATCCATTACTTTGTGACGCGCGATGAGGGTCCCCAAATTGGTTATTTTAGCGACGGCGTACCAACGCTCTGGTCCAACAAATTCACCGAAGACTCACACGATACCGAAAATTCTCTTTTAAATGGAAGGGATTTCCTTATTTACGTTGAAATGAATCAAATCAATTCAACCTAATGATGGATGATCGCGATAAGCGCCCTAATTTTTATAACGATGATAAATGAAAATTTTGTTCCCTGACCTTAATTACAGGTGTGTCGGATTAGCAGGGTTAAATGGTTCGAAGGAAATATTACGGTTTAGCTCATTATGCTTCAGATTCATATGTAATCCTGACGATTATTTTATCCCAGCAAAAAGTAAATTTTTGCTTGTTATAATTGAACTGAAAAGGCTATTAAAAATTCTTTAATCTTTCGCGCCATAATTCGACTATGTAGTTTTTGAGTATATTCTATGAGTATAATGACTTATTTTTGTAGATCTGATAAGAATTATTTTAATTGTGTCTTCTTCTTATCAACTTAACATGCCTGTAGGTCTCTGACAAGGCTTCACACACCGTCGAAAAATCTCTCAAGTGCCGGAACACATCAATTCGAAAATACTGGTGCGTGACGGGGTTTGAACTTTCGATCATTGACTTGGCAGTCCAACAGCCATATCACTAGGCTATCACTACTATTTATTATGAAGTGTGTGCAAAGTGCAAAGCAAATAATGGTTCTAATTTATGTTCGCATGCAATAAAAAAAAACATTTAACGCCAAGCAGACACTCGGATCAAGTACTCGATTAAATGAAAGATTGATCGAGCATTCCCTGAATCCTACCGATCATCACCGAACCGATATGCATAATATGTGTTAGGTTTAATTTCGTTACATTTAGCCTCTGCGACAACGTTGACTTATTAAGAACTAGCGTTTCCCGCGTTAAGTAGCCAATGTCCTTTTTTAGGTCTTAAACTTTTTACATGCCAAATTTCATCATAATCCGTCCAGCGGTTTAGTCGTGAAGGCGTAACAGACAGACAGTCAGACAGAGTTGCTTTCACATTTATAATATTAGTATGGATTTTACGGATCCCTAACTAGAAACACAGCTATAGATTTACAAAGATCAATTGTAATTTGGTTGGTATTCCTTTGACCTTTTCCTAACAAAATGTCCGTAAAGGTTTGAGGTGTTGTCTTTCGATTAACCTTTTCTTCCTGGAAACGAGTCGTTAAAAAGTTACACAAAAACGTTATTAAAAGACCCTTAGAATTGTAATGGGTTGCCATGGTTATCCGTTGACTCCGGTCAATTATACACCTACCTAAATGTAGCACATTATACAACAAACATATCATAACATCGCATTCCCCGAAGGGGTAAGCAGAGGTGCACATATAGTACACCCACATTTCGCCAGTTATATTTTTTTTTAAGTCCCAATGTAATAGGGGGCGAGCCTATTCCCATCAACTGGGTACAAATCCAGACTCCGTGGTGCTACTGGTAATAACCTAATGGAAAAACCCAGTAACACTTTGCAAAAATGGAAACTGAATGGATTTTAATGAAATATCATATGGAGGTAGCTAACCTGGATTAACACTTAAGCTACTTTTTATCCTGAAAAAAATTTGCGGGTAACACCGCGGGGCGCAGCTAGTATGTGAATATATTAGTGAATCTCCTAGATAAGTGAACAGCTTGAATCTAGTCGTAACAGAGTTAGTCCCGAGTCTACTCAACTCTTCCATTAATTGCAGGCAAGTTGTATCTGTACAAGTTTCGTTAAACATATGTGCTACATAGTTCTTGTTCGTGTTTTGTTCTATTAACTTATATTGCGGGAGAATGTTTGATTTAGTACTAGCTACTTCATTACTGTAGATTTCTTATTGCCCGTTTTATATTTACAAATGAATAATATGAATGTATCTATTTGCATACATATCTCCACGCTTGTATATCACGAAGAGGTAGGCAGAAGTGTACATGTTTGGTACACCCACATTATGCCAGTTATGTTATGGGTTCCAATGTAAAGGGTGAGCCTATTGCTAATAACCGGGCACAAAGCCTGATTCCGTTTTGCTGAAAAACCAAACCCAAATATCCCGATCTGGGAATAGAATTCAGGACCCCACGCTCAGTAGTCGCGCTTCGTAATTGCTTGACAGTCGAGGCAGACTTTTTATTTTATACATGACTTCGTTCATTTCATTCTAAGAGGGAGGCCTTTGTTCCACAGTGGACGTCTTCCGGCATAAATACGGTGCTATATTATTATTTCTGCAAAGCAATGCTCGTGGTAATTCTAACAAGCATAACAGTTTAACACTTCCATTATGCAAAGATCGTGTCTCTTAGATATTGTTTCTGTTATTTGTTTAGTGTTTATTGTCTTAGAAGTTGCTTTGTTTCAAATTACGTTGTATTCTGCTTGCACCATACATATTTGATTGCATTAAATGCCGTAATTCCCCTTATTCGGAATATTTACCATCGATTTCCGTGGTATTACCCAATCCGATAAGGGCGAGTCAATTGCGATAAACTAGTTACAAATCAAACCATTTTTTATAGATAAACTATTTTAAACGACCATTCATTAAAATAATTAACGAAATATTGAATAATGACGGAAATTATAATTAATCTACATTAACATAGGTAATGCTTTGTTATTCTGATTCACAAACATCGAAACCTCGAAAGTCATTTCGCAAGTCACCTTGCCACTTATCTCGACTGTCATACTCGACATTTGATTCAAAATATCAAACTCTATAGATAAAAATCAATATTCTCATTTCATTCTCACTGTGCATGATTCATCTCAATATCGTCAACACTTAGTGGCGCTAGTCGAATCTCACCGCGGAATTGGAAGTGAGTTGGTAAGTGAAAATTAAAAAACTGGGCAGTGGTATAGTGGCTGCGTGGTGGCCTACAAAGTGAAGTCATTAGAATAGCACGGCTGGTGTTCCACTAAGTCATCTGGTTGCGTATGTTACCTTTTTATTACATTCCTATAGTATAGCACCAATATTGCCTTTCCGATATTTTAACTATTTTATTCGACGTTCCGTTTCTGACCATACGATAACCGCTCAATTAAGGGTCCGTGCCAAGTCCAATGCGACACTTAACGTTGACCTCGATTCTGTATTGGTCCGTTGTCATTAAGCTTCAATGCCGCTGCCCTTTGCTATGTCGATGATACACATAGACGATTCTATAACAGGGGTTAGATCGGAAGCTGTCCCCAAATTCTCCATTTGATTTTAAACCTTTTTCTGTTTATGATAAGTTCTAGTTTTGGTTGACCATTACCGCAGTTAAAGCTATTTCATTCTAAGGCAACCATTTGGTTCCAAGCATGTATTAATTGTGACCAACTCGGGCGAACAGTACATTTCCAATCAATGGTTTATTTTTGTTGCTCGCCAATTGTATGGATCTACTAATGGAGCCCCTTCAGAATTGTTGGACTATTATCGGTTTAGATATTTGTCGTCTTTTCAGAAAAATCCAATTCTATGTTCAATTAAGTTATAAGATGTGTTATATTTTGATTTCAAAACCAAGGAATACTTGGTTGTTGCTAGACCTACCGGTTAAAGTATTCCAAATAATTTTATGCGAATAATTATTTTGGCTTAATAATTCCTTTGGTTGTAAAGTCAACACATCACAAGACGCCTGAAATTACTACAAACGATACTCATTGCGTGCTGCAAATAATCTGTACTAAAATAGGTTTTAATTTGGCAGTCCCAGAATTTAAAATGTTGATCAACAATTGACGTCATGCAAGTCAAAGATAAAACGATTTTACGCCTTGAAAGCTTGTTTAAATTTACATCTTTGTAGGCTGGTACCGCCTTTACCGCCAAGTTGTTGTTACAATGCTCTACGATGACTTTGTAAGGTCGTTTCAGAACTATAGTTAATAAAGTTCTGAACAAGTTATTCGTACTCCCTAATGAGCCAACTCATACTAGATTTCTCTCGGCATGTTCTCAATTACGCAGATTCAATGTAGTGACGCAAGCCGTTTCTATTACTTAATAATGTCGGAGCTCAGAAATTCTCGAAATGTGAATAATTGTCTGAGTTTCATAGAACACAAGCCACGTGGACTCAAGGCAGTAAATGTTTCACAAGTTTCTTTTATCATTTTCATCGGTCATGGAGCACAAGTTTAAACTGAAGTAGTAAAACAGCTCTCAATAAAACCAAGCTTCATAAATATTTCAACTATTCACCAATGTATTTAAATACTCGAACGCTAGGACGTTTTTCATTAAAATGATTAAAAAGCTGCGACTATAGAATTGCATATGAAATGTTCGTTACAATCGTATGGCTCCGCGGAATGGGCCCCCGGTTGCTAATAGAAGTGAGATAGAAAAAGTAACGCGTCTATCACAGATGCAGACAGAATGATGATAAGATATACACATTATGTTGACGCTATGAGCGAACACATATTGCAGCATTATTGGGTTCTGAGTCGAGTGATAAAGGATAACGATGTGTAGTTATATTTCATTCATATGGCTATATTCTGATATTATCAATGAGGAAATTGGATTATTCTTGATGGTAATGCTTACGCTTTGCGGTTGCCTTTATGAAATCATGTTGAAAGCTTCTGAGTACGGTCTCTCATTTTGTGTGCGTCTATAGTTTGTGTTTGTAGTTACAAGATTGGATTAAGAGTTGTTTTCTACATTAGTGTTGTTCTCAAAAAGAGTCTAAGAATCTGACTTAAGATGTTACACTTATTGTTTTAGTCCTTTTGAGTTAATTATGGTTTTTAGAGGATTTCTTTCCTTTTATATTACTGTCGATGGATACTTGATACTGCTGTACAGTTAAGCTAGCTACTTTTTCGTGGACTTTCATGAAATTTTGAACAAGCCACTTCGCAAGGCGTGTCGGCGTATCTGAAGGAAAGTTTGCGCATTAGCGGAACCGGAAAAAGGGGATGAAAAAGTTGACGACAACTTTCCGCAGAAAGACACTAAAATTGCTAGGCGATTGCAAAAGTTACGCCTAAAGTTAATAGCAAAATCTGATGGTCGGTTTTAAGATATTTATAGATGTCAGGGATCTGTCAACAAACCAATGTGTGTAGGTCCTATTCATTGTCCTTTTATGTTAGGGACTGTATTACATAACACTTTGAATGTGGGCGAAGTAGACACAATAGTTAAACAATAGCCATGCCCCATATGTGGGTCATTGCACTGGGAAAGGATTGAATAAATAAAAAAAATAGTAGTTAGGTATCCTGAACATTGTGGTGGAATTGCTTACTCGGAAAGATGCCGACTTTTCTTTCAGTTCAAATTAAGGATATTAGTCATTGGAACAATGAAAAGGATTATATTTTCGTCAAACTGAAAATGCAGACGTTCCGAAAATGAGCAACTAACGAGAATAGTTAAACGGACTGTAATTTGCATACAGATTGGCTTTCAGGGATAAACGCTCCATTTGTATTCAAACGCAGGAACCCAGCTCAGTGGCCGACGAGCATTTATCCAGTTTAGGATTTAAATCGGCCGCAGTATCGTCTGCTTATCGATATCATGAACTTCTAAGCTCTTTCGTCACTCCACTGCCGCTGAATATATTCCCTACTTAACCTCATTCTGGCCGCTTGCCAGTTCCAGTTTTTTAGGCAGCGAATTTGGCAGGCAGTTGTTTTCTAGATTTGTTTAAAAACTTATAGACGGTAAGTTTCTATTTGATTTTAAAACTACGACGCGATGTTTTGTTTTTTGTAATTTCTGTGACTAGTAAAAAACTTGCTTCCGACTTGTTAATTATATTCGAATTTGCATATAACCCATGTTACTGGCCCTAAGCCAGAATGTGAATTAATATTTTGTAATATGTAAATAGGTACTTACTTTGACTTCTGTTACATGATCACTTGAAATTCTGTATTTGTGTATACCGAACATATTGGAAAATGATATATTATACGTAGTTAAGTATTTATAGAATCATTGAGATAGCATTACGCTCGGAAGATTTTCAAGTATTGGAAATTCTACTATGTTTGTTATTTCTTTGCTTCACAATTGATCCCTATTTGTAATACCTACGATGATAATAGCCTTAACAGAAATAAATTGTTTACTATGTACTTCAGTAGACTTAGTAGTACCTTTATTCGTATTAAAGCTGGCAGTGTGCTTATTTAGTAGATTCCTGAGGAATGTTTGACCTAATGTTGTGGGCGGAGACCACAGTACCGCTAGGTCATACTGCCCCTTGTATTGTGTGCCGGCTTTTTGCAGAACCATGTCACAACTTCACAGGTGAACGCTGCCAGTTCACCCGATATAATCCTCTTACCTTGTCGTGTCTACGGAAACAGATTAAGTGGCTCTTAGTCAGGGAAACAAGGCGCATTTGCTAAACCTTGCACAGTATGTCTTTTTATTTTCGACCTAGATGTGGATATGAGTTTAAATGTTTTGAAAAGCAAATAAATGCTTGAATTCATGTTTAATTGGAGGAACTTACTAGGTATGACGCTTTTGGTGATATTATTTGAGTATCTACCTACTTCATTTTTTATCATAATTTCTGGCTCCAGGCGTACAGGCTTTTTGACTATATAGCTCTAATAGTTATAATCATAAGCAAAGTCTTAAGGGATCATGTCAAGAGAATAAGCAGAATAGACAGATCTTGTGCGCGCTAATTAGAACTTATCCCGTGGCAACGTATTGTGATTGTGACAACCAATCAGTTTACATAGACCGTTGATTATATAACTTTGACTGTTTGCGAGTTGCTAATAATATAATATGCTGATTTCATCTTAAACAAAGATAAGACCAGTAACTGCGGCTGTTTAAACACCGATATTTGTTTTAGAAAAGAACGAAGTCTTGTTGGCTTCTTTTTGAAGGGCATACAACTCGATGGTGTTTTGTTTGATGACTTTTTTGACAGTGTTTGTTTTATTTCCGCAATATTTGTCTTAACATGACCTCATCATAATTTTAACGTGCGACATTTATACATTCTATAGACCATTATCATGCTTTAAATAAATTTGCTCGATCAAATCAGTCTTTGAGCTAAGTCGCTAAGTCAACATGCTCTTTTTCTTTTGCGTTTACTTTGTTAAAAATACTGCTACGTTACAAATATTTATACAAGCTGTTATTGATCTGAGCTTAACCATAATAAAATGATCTAGCCATTGTGGAAACATAATAGCTACGTATGAGGTGAATGACATACGACTGGACCGAGACAGACAATTCTGACGTCGAGGGGAGCTCGCAAAATAGACAGAATTGATGAATAAACTCAATATGGGCGTTAACCTTGCCAATTTTTCCAATACTAAGCCATTTCAGATAGCAAGCTAGATACGTTTTTATAGTTGAAATATGACATGTGAAAAGGCTATTCGCGCGCCATTGTTAGCGCGTGTGGAAATAATTTCAATAGAATACATTTGCATCACTTGTCGGCTACAGTAGGTGTAGAGAAATGTACTTGTACTACATAACACATAGACACGAGGGAAGTACCTTACCCAAGAAAGGGACAGTAAAGGTTTGCATTTGCTGCTAGTAAGACCATCGTTAAACTCAAAGGTTATCGTTGTACGTGCCTCCGATGAATCTTACGGTACCAGTCTGAATGTTCCCACCCTTAAAATGTAGAACGGGGCACTATGTAGGTACCTACTTTTATATAAAGGTATACGAAGTCATAAAATCTTTGTGTGATTTCCATTTATCACATCTGTCAGTAGCGTTGTATCACTTTATATTACATAAACATATTCTACGTGTAATTCTATTGCGTCTGAAACAAGATAAATGATTTGTGTCACGAAATAAAGGTGTCTTCAACATGTTTTGTTGAGAATGTTTCTACGTTTTTGTTTGTATTTTTGTATAATTTTACGTTGAAACGTTTACGTATGAATTCAGTTGATATTCTGTCAACTAGTATTTATTATCTCATTGTGCAGAATGCAGTGCTTGTCTTCAACAACATTTATCATTGATCCGAATAAGTTAACTTGAAACAAGTACCTCTATCTATAAATCGAACTAACTAATAATGTCATCATAGTTATTAACAATGTGTTAATATTATCCAAAAGGAGAATGATAAAATCAGAAACTAGACAAAAAGTTTAATGCAACTTCTGTCATACAGACCTATAATTATCTACACAAAACCTAAATGTTTCTTAATGATATTTGATTAAAAACTCGATAAAAATATAAAAATTCCTGTTATAGCCTCACCCGCTACTGTGCTGCTGTAAACTCCAACAAACTGGGGTACAGTCGAGATAAATTCCTTCTGAAGTTTAGACAGGAGAGCAAGTCACGCTTACGTTACACCTCTAACTATATTTACCACACTTCTCCCTTGTTTTAAAGTAGGTGCTACTCCTACTAACAACAATAACACACTTATTCATAACTTGAGTTCTGCTCAAATATAATTTGATTAAACTGTGCCAAGCAATGAGATGGGCCCACTCTGGAAGCCTACTCAGTTTTTTAATTAAAGTAATTTTTATTAAGCTTGTTCAAATTCTTGGTCGGGTAGCAATGAAAATTTCTCTTAAATGTTGGCAAATAATGTCTTAAAAATTTCTCGGAATAGTATTCTAATTAACTTACACAAAGTTTTGAGGATATAAATTTCGATGTGGTTTGTAAGTTGGATTTAAGTTATTTTAACTAGAACTAGACATTGATTAACTAGGTACACTGTAGATACAAGGAATAATGTAGGTTGGCAGATATGTAAAATTGAAAAACTATGAATTGGCTTTTTACATAACTAGATTTAAAAGATTACATAAGATCAGGTCTAGGCACTTGATATTTAGGCTGATGGACTAAAAAAATAAACTTAAAACTCCAACGTTGAAAGAGACCGAAGGGAAAGGGATAATTGAATGGACACTAGAAATAACAGGGACAGAAGGGTCCGCCGAACCTAAAATTGCGACAAACCCTTGTCTGAACCGAGAGTCAAATCGAATAACAAATAAATGTATTAGTTCTAGTTGGGATCGCAAGTTTCGAACGCAGTAAATTCTAATTGGGATATTCGAATATATTCAATTGGTGCTAAATAAGGGTTAATTTTGGCAGCAAGTTTAAACGTTCATGTTCGTAATTTCGAGGTACATGATTAGGTACCTACACTATTTACCTGAATGAGTGGAGTGACACGATTAAGACAAATGACGGTCTGTGCGGTGTTGGAGCACATCATTACATTATTTCACATAGCTTCACTAAAAGCTTGTGGCAGGTTAATATAAATAAATTGATATGAAACTTTTCAACTGTTGTGAATTTGTTCGTCGTCTCTTATTTAAAACCAAATACGGTTGCCCACATGGACCGGGTCAACTCAATTATAATAAACCACTGTGGTCTATAGGACGTATATTAATAATGTGCTAGTGTGTCAATTAAACAATGGATACAAATGAACACAGCTGTGTCACGAAACAGATCACAGCAATAAAGTCCACACGTGTATCGAGCCGCAACACATAAATCTAAGGTAAATAATTACGCCAAAGATTAAACGACCTGATTTAATCGAATGCTGGACAATCGCACGCTGGCCTAGTCATCACGTAGATTGAAAGCCACTGGGACGCGGGATTTTAGTCCCTAAAACAACATCCAGTGACGGTAACCGTAATGTACAAATTTGTCGGACCAGTCCCCCCAGGCTCGAGCGATTTGCTCTCAATGAGACAGACATGAGGGCTCTCCACGCAGATTGGATGTCAGGCGAACGTGCGCCGCGCCTCACTAGCCGCCACACGACTCGCTTTTAGTACAACAACCCTCTACCTAAAGTAATGAAATTAAATTAGAGTCCCTCTCAGACCACTTAGACTATGAATGATATTACATATGCCATTAAAATTAAATGCGTTTTGACTCGTAGGTACATACTTCTTAGCTCGATTCATTTATGATACGTTGATTTTTAATAGCCTGCTGAAAGTAGTGGTGTAAACCATCACTGTATTTAAGCTAGCTACAGTTACCTACCTTTGTAATTTTTGTAAATGTAGATTTAAAAGCATTTTAGTTCTAATTAGGTAGTACCGAGAACCGATATGATACCTTGAGCTACAAGCTCAAAAACGACGATTGAACTTCCCTATAATTCTAATAAGATTTAAATTAATTTTGGTAGATACCTACTAAGAAGGAAAAACGTGTACGAATCTACTTTATGGTTAAGGATGTGACATCATCTTGACATGTTTCACAAATCTATATTGGTATAAAATATAACGTCCTTACAAAACACTAGGTTTTACTATTATGAGGAAAACGTTCCAATATAAGACCAGATGAACTATTTATTCACACTATCTACGTACCAGAGGAATCTTATATGTATAGGTAGGTATATACCTACAATCAGCTTTTCGATCCATCACCCACTTCTGGGTATAGGCTTCCTTTAATCCTTATCTTAAGGATTACCAACGATTTTTTTCTATTAGCAAATACAAATCCACTGTTATGATAGTTCATTGGCGCTGTAGAACCCTTATTTTTCTAGCAAAAAAATATTTATCATTTCAGCGGTTAAAAATCGCAAAATTTCCCAATCACATAAAAGAGGCTTTTGTTAAAAGTGAAAATAATGCAATGTGTTCCGTTTCGCTATAAATCAATAGCGCGTATGTAAATCATTGATTGCAATATTCCGCGAACCATACATTGGAATGGAATCGCCCTACTCGAAAATATTACCGCATAAATCAACTCCGCCGGACAACGAAGATAGTCTCACCGATTGTATTGGCCGCCTGATTCCTTGCGTCCATTACATAATGGACTTATAAAGACTGTTTAGGATCATGGAAATGTACAGCCATATATTGTGGCTATAGGCACTTGAGTTATATGCCAAGTTATAATAGGCCATTTTCCTGTATTGTGTGTTTTGAAATGTGAGTTGGGTGTGCCGTTGTGAATGAATCTTTTTGTAGCAACACGTAATTGTGATGTTAACAGAAATAGTTTTGGAATTGCGTATTATTTTTCTTGTGCACACGTACTCTGGAGGCTAATACCACATATACTGCGGCCAAATTCACTCTGAACTTGGTTAAATTATTGACTTAATTTACCTTTATTCTCTATTATTATAAAAATGACGTTCTGTACGTTAGTTTCGTTAAAACTCGTTTAAGTTTTGGTCTTGAAAAATTCGTAGAAGTCCAGGGAAAGTTTAAACGGGGAGAAGGCGGTACGAAGTTCCATGGGTCAGCTAGTCATTAAATACGTTACATACCCACTACCGAGACGCATGATACTTCAACTGTAGAAACAGCGTATTATACTTACCACACATGCTTCCAGTTAATTTCGAATGACTAATTAATAGAATACATAAATCATAAACGTAGGTATCTAATCTACGTTTATGATTGCTTATCTGTGATTTATTTTGCAATCTACAATTCGCCATTTATATGGATTACGGTTCAAATCATGATACAATCAATAAAGCTTTATTTTCCTCTATCTAATTAATAAACGACGTGTAATAAGTCGGTATCATCGAGATAATTCAATCGTAAGTATAATGAATAATGTTACCGACATTCTGTTATCAGTCGCACGTCTATTAGTCAACAATTATGTTATCTTATCATTCAAGTTGAACGTTTTATTGTTTTCGTTAAATCGAACAGGGAACGATTGTATTCTTGTTCAATGGAACCTTGAAGATCTTTGTTGAAGGCTTCCTCTATTATGGAGATCTACGTTCGAGAGAATGAATTAAATACCTACCCGTGCCATGCGTTGGTAAGCCTTTTCTTGGTCAGATTTTCGCGGGGCTCCCAACAGATTCTGAAAGCTTTATGGTAAACTAGCTGCGCCCCGCGTTGCTACCCGCTACGTTTTTACGGAATAAAAAGCCTATGTGTTAATCCAGAGTGTCAGCTAACTGCATATAAAATTACATCAAAATCGATCTAGCCGTTTGAGCGTGAAGAGGTAACAAACATACAAACACACTCACAAACTTTCGCCTTTATAATATTAGTGTGAAGTGTAATAGATGGTACAGGAACAAAGCTGACAAACAGATTTATAATGTCATATAAATATATATTCATGTAGATAATAGACAGGAACAGAAGATCGACTATCTTTATCCTATAAGGTAGAATTTATGAATTTTCATAAAAACCCAAACGCGGAACCTTTAACTTTGCTAAGGAAAATCAATCTATCTTTATATGTCACTACAAAATCATTGACATATCTATTTAGTATTACCCCAGGATGTAATAAAAACAGGATACTCAATTTTATCAGTAAATTAACATTGACTTTAAATTTACAGTTTAGTATTTTCCTTATGCTAACTCACACACACATAAAGTCACGCCTGTTTCCGTGAGGGGTAGGCAGAGACCACGGATTTCCATTTGCTAACTCAAATATATAACATTAAAAAACTAAGACATATAAGTAAATTATTATATTTAACAAGCAGTGATAGCCGAGTGGTATGACCGCTGGACTGCCCAGTCAAAGGTTGCTAGTTCGAACTCGGCACGCACCAATGTCTTCGAATTCATGTGCGTACTATAAGTTAGTTATCAGTTGCTAAAAGCGGCGAAGAAAAGGAAAACATCGTGAGGAAACCGGCACACCTGAGAGATTTCAACTGTGTGTAAAGCCATGTTAGAGGCCTACAGGCGATTTAAACTCTGACACCAGGTTGTTCATCAACCATAAGATAAGAGAAAACATTAGGTAAATAATACCTAAATGGTTTATAATGTATTATAGAAAACCCACTTTGAACTAGCTATAGCGGAAAAAGCTTTTAGTTTTGAGTGATAAAAAGTATCTAAGTGCTAATCCAACATACTATTTTGCCTCTGAGCGAAACTTCATTCAAATCCTTTAAGCTGCTTTAGCGTGATGGAGTAGCAAACATCCAACTCTACCAACATCCAAACTTTTGTATATAAAATACTAGCTGCGCCCCGCGGTGTTACCTGCTACATTTTTTCGGGATAAAAAGTAGCCTGTGTTAATCCAGGGTGTCTGCTACCTCCATATGAAATTTCATTAAAATCCATTCAATAGTTTTTACAAAATAGTGTAATGTAGTAAATATGAATGGATGCATTCATATTTACAAACTTTCGCGTTTATAATATAAGTAGGGTATTAGTAGCAAGAACAAAATATGTACCTCAGTAGGTACGTAACATTGTTATGTGGCAATGTTAACAACTGCTTCAAGTAAGTACCTACTTAATACTAGGTATTTAATTTTATTCAATAGGCGCTGATAACAGATTTATATAATACAAAGAACGGTCTTTTATCTTGTCCTTGATGTCATATGAACATAATGACATAGCTAATTAATGTAATATTTACGCTAAGCTTTATTAAAGTGTTAAATAGGTAGGTACATAATATAAAAGTATGCGTTAGCTGATTTCCGTTTAAGACATGCCTAACTACTACTAACATACGATGGAGGAAAATTTTTAATAAAACTGGATTTTATTATCTAAAGTGGTTAATACATAGTTTAGGAAAAACCTTTGTCCAGAAGCGTAACAATGAGCCTTACTAACCTATTTCGATACATAATTAAACATAAATTATAATTGACGGAGAAGGCACCTCCTTATTGTTTTTAAAAAGTGTGACGTCAGCAATGCTGACGTCACAGTTGTTGTCTTCTTGATGACCACTCATTTTCAAAGAAAACTACTCACACTTTATAAACTTCGTTTATTCAATGGGCAGCGTAACGACATCCCAGAGGTCCGTACTGTACGGCGGTTCGAGTGCGACTCACCCGATCGCCTACCGTGCGGCCGTATTTATAGGGTTCGGCACACGTGCGCGTGTTTACAAGTTTTTAGGTTAAGTATTGAAATTACAATGATAACATTAATTTTACATCGTAATAAACTCAAAGTAATCAACTGATGGTTTATAAACTAATTTAAGGACAATCAAATGATTAAACTTAATTATTCTAGTTGGTCGCGCCGATACGGCCATACTGACAGGCGGTGCGCGCTCTGCACCAGCCTCGTTGCTTCTCGTAGATTGTTAAGGGTTCTCGTAGACACTGAAGTTTCTCGGAGTTTTTATTGAAGGGCTCTCGTAGAGTTCTCGGAGGATCTCGTAGAGTTCTCGGAGGATCTCGTGGAGTTCTCGGAGGATCTCGTAGAGTTCTCGGAGGATCTCGTAGAGTTCTCGGAGGATCTCGTAGAGTTCTCGGAGGATCTCGTAGAGTTCTCGGAGGATCTCGTAGACTTCTCGGAGGATCTCGTAGACTTCTCGGAGGATCTCGTAGACTTCTCGGAGGATCTCGTAGACTTCTCGGAGGATCTCGTAGACTTCTCGGAGGATCTCGTAGAGGTCTCGGAGGTTCTCGTAGAGGTCCCGGAGGTTCTCGTAGAGGTCCCGGAGGTTCTCGAAGACTTTTATGATTCTCGAAGATTCTCGAAGATTTTATAATTCTCGAAGACTCGTAGTGGAAGGTGTGATGCTGTGCTCTGGGCGGTTTTATACGCCGTGGTACACAGAGGCTCTAAGGAAAGTAGGGGAAGGTCGATGCTGTGCTATGCACAGGGGCTCTAAACGTATTTCAGGACGTCATCGGAGGTTCTCGTAGAGTTCTCGGAGGTTCTCGAAGACTTTTATGATTCTCGAAGATTTTATAATTCTCGAAGACTCGTAGTGGAAGGTGTGATGCTGTGCTCTGGGCGGTCTTGTACGCCGTGGTACACAGAGGCTCTAAGGAAAGTAGGGGAAGGTCGATGCTGTGCTATGCACAGGGGCTCTAAACGTATTTCAGGATATGATTCTCGAAGATTCTCGAAGACTTTATAATTCTCGAAGACTCGTAGTGGAAGGTGTGATGCTGTGCTCTGGGCGGTCTTGTTCGCCGTGGTACACAGAGGCTCTAAGGAAAGAAGGGGAAGGTCGATACTGTGCTATGCACAGGGGCTCTAAAATGGTTTTAGTCAGCTGGTTGATCTTCCTCGTTTTGATCTGTGCTTGTTGTTGACCTGGTTCAGCGCGTGATGTACTTGGTAAAGGTTCTCTGGCCATCTCAAATGGTGGAGATTGTTCAATTTCTGCCGATACGGTCACCGGATTGTCAGGTTGTGGTGCGCGTTGAAAATGATGGATTTTGGCCTTATGTAGGTTGAAGCGTTGTCTGTCTTGTTCGCTTGAACGAATCATTTTCTGTTGGACTTCGAGAAAGCGTCAATGGTGACTATGACGTACTGCTGATCATCTGGAGTGCCCAGCTTCCCTGTTATGTCCATGTGAATAACTTGGAAGGCAGCCGTCGGTTTTTGTATAGGGTGTAATTGGGCTTGAACGGCCCCGGATCTTCCTTTGGATGTTCGGCATATAACGCAGTTATCCACAAATCTTCGAACAGTAGAACTCATTTTGTTAAACCAATAAGTTTCTCTGATCTTCTGTAGAGTCTTTTCCCAGCCGGGGTGTTTCAGCGCGGTATGAAAAGAGTTTATAATGCTCCATTGAAACGACTTGGGGACGACCGTACTGAGTTGCTGACCGAAGACAGGATCATTGACGTTCTTCTTTAAGACATTGTCTTCCAAGACATAGTCTTCTACTGGGTTATTGTCACTGAGGCTGTCCATTATTGGTCGCAGTTTATCATCCCGTCGCTGTTCAATTTTGAGCGAGTTCAAGTCTCTTGTCATAACATTGACTGCAAACTCAGCTGGGTTTCTACAGCGATGAATCCTTGGCAGGAGATCCTTTTTATGTTTTGACGCTTTTAACGCATTGCAGTCAGTTATCACGGTAAATTTTCGTCCATATAGATACTGGCAAAAGTGTTTTATAGCGCGTACCACTGCCAGTGTCTCCAACTCATAGGAGTGGTAGCAACTTTCAACCTCCGTGGTTATGGTGCGAACCTTCTCTCGTTCCACTGGGCTGAGGCGATATGGTCTTCTTTCCACGAATTTATCAGAGTTTTTCAATCTGATTTCTAGCTCGCCGGTGTTCACCCGAGTCTTAGGATATCCACGGATAAACAGGTGTTCGTATTTGTACAGAAGTCGTCGTAGTTGCATAATTTCATCTTCATTGGTTAGGTCACAGTCGTAAGTTTGGTTAACGATAGTGCGGGGAATTGACCAATTCCTTTCAAATAGTTAACTACTGGTCTCCTTTGACCAGGTAAGGCTGTAGCAACCGATTCTCTGACGATTGAACACTCTGCCCCGCTGTCAAAGACGGCTTGCAAAGACCTTTCACCTATTTCGATGGTGGTAGGAGCCAGCTTAGCGCTTGCTACGCAGTTAACGTTTGAAGTCAACGAACGTTCGCGTTTGAAGCAAGTTTCGTAAGTGTGGCCTGGTCTCTTGCAATAGGTACAAGCAGTTGTTTCGTTTCGTTTTTCGTTTGTTGTGTTTGCGGCTGTTGTTTTCGAATCCTTATTGCTAGCTTCAGGTTTAGACTCCGAAGGTTTGAATCTGCAGTCATTAGTGGAGTGGTTTGTCTTCTTACATATACGGCAGCTTGTTGTTGACGGCGTATTGTCCGAAAATCGTGAACGTTTGTTAAATGTTGTGGAACTGGAGCTTGGATGACTCCGCTTCTTCCGTATGGATGTTGCAATTGAGATGAGCTCAGGGACAGTGGTTGCCCTGGCATTCATCAGTTCGATACGCAAGCGCTCGTCATTTACGCATCCAATCACAGCTTCCACAGCGTGTTCGTCGCCCAGTTTGTCTTTGGTGACCCTTCGCCATAGGATCCAGGCACGTGATAAGAACTCAGCAATATCTTTAGTTGCGTCGTAAACATGTTCTCTAAACATGATGACGTCCCGGGAGTACCTATTTTCGGGTTCAAATGTGGTGATGAGATTTTTCCGCAACTCCTCCCACGTTGTAGTAGTCACCATCCAATCATCAGGCTGCAGACTTTCATGCGTACATCGAAATCATCAAGCTTGTACGCTTCAATCGCTTGATCTATATGCTGGCACCATTCTCGTACACCGATGTGAGTGTCCGGATCGAATGATGGTAAATAGACGTCCTTGATCCTTATTTTTGCTTCGGTAGGTGGAGCACATAAGCGCTCCGACATTTTCTGCATCGTCTCCATCATTTGCATCAGGAATTGTGGTGGTATCCCACCCAACTGCATTCCATGGTGACGATACGCTTGTGGTCTTGATTGCAGTACGGCTTCCAATGGTGCATTGGTAACCAACACAGGTTCTTCCTGCTGGATGTTGGTTTGTTCCAATTGATCAGGTGGTAGAGCTGATGAAGAAGCGGGTTGGGTAAGAGCATCTTGCAATCCCACTTCTGATGACGGAGAAGGCACCTCCTTATTGTTTTTAAAAAGTGTGACGTCAGCAATGCTGACGTCACAGTTGTTGTCTTCTTGATGACCACTCATTTTCAAAGAAAACTACTCACACTTTATAAACTTCGTTTATTCAATGGGCAGCGTAACGACATCCCAGAGGTCCGTACTGTACGGCGGTTCGAGTGCGACTCACCCGATCGCCTACCGTGCGGCCGTATTTATAGGGTTCGGCACACGTGCGCGTGTTTACAAGTTTTTAGGTTAAGTATTGAAATTACAATGATAACATTAATTTTACATCGTAATAAACTCAAAGTAATCAACTGATGGTTTATAAACTAATTTAAGGACAATCAAATGATTAAACTTAATTATTCTAGTTGGTCGCGCCGATATAATTATATTGTATATAGGTATGTAATATATTATTGTTTGTTACAGCGATATGTTCCCTGAAACAGTTCCAGTGCACCAACGGCAAGTGTATACCGGTCATGTGGGTGTGCGACCTGGAAAAAGACTGCGAAGACAACTCCGACGAAGAAATTGATGAATGCAAAAAAGGTTAGTTCTTATTGATTGCAGATTAAGAACGATTCTGAAGTTTATTTAAGCATCAACAGTATTGATGAATTATGTTTCAAATAAGAAACGATACATTTCGGTTCTTCTTCATCTTCTTTTCATATAAAACGAACCTACCTAATTATATGTTTTTTGGGCCCAGTAAGGGTTTGTCGATAACGGCAATAGATGCGTTCTTGAGATCATATAGTGTGCAAAGTGGAAGTTCAGCCGTAGCTGGTTTTTTGTACCTATGTAAGTCATCATGAGGCCTAGACTCATTTTAACTCTTTGCAACACCTAAACCGTCACATCGTAGAGACTTAACATTAGGTACCTATTAAAATTGTAAAACAATCTCACAGATCAATGAGCAGATTTGAGAGAAGTACCTATAATTTTGTCGAGTTTAGTATAATCTGTGCCAAGTGGTATCCGGCGTAGAATAGACCACCCCTTTTCCTCCCGTGGGTGTCGTAAGGGGCGACTAAGGCAAAATCCAGAAGACAGAAGCGGCTTCTGTAACTTCACCACCACGATCCCCAAGCGGCTTGCCAAGCCTAGGGATTATGGCAACCCCCCCCTCCCCATTGAGAAGGGGGGTTTGTTCAGGATATCTTCCGGCTGATAATGATGATAAAAATTCCGTCAGTCAAACACATGTTCACTGTTGCGATATAATCCCTAGCACAGCTTTCCAATAACTTAGTATTTCCAATCAAATTGTAACAGATCGTATTAATGCCTAGTTGCATCATAACACGCGCGTATTTTGGGATTACCTAATTAGTTTGGACGCATACAGAGGCAGATACAAAACTAATCAGATATTTAAGCGTTGTATCGGCAGCGCGCTCTTCAATCAAACTAACTGGGCAAATCCGAAATAAGCGATTTAGTAAACATGATTATTACCAATACAGTTAGGAAGAACTTCTATTAGTCAGAATATCTAAATATGAATAAAAATGTATCTATTAGCTCGTAAAATTATCATCATCGTCCACTGTTGACCAAAGGCCTCCTCTTACGATCGCAGTTTTGGTGGTGAAGTTATAGTAGACGCTGCTGCCCATCTTCTGGAACCTCGAAAAATATACATTCATAAAGTTTAGACTTCAATACAAAGTGTTTCTATAACTATTCTAACTAAGTGTATACTTAGTTCGGGTCTTATTCTCGCACGGATAATTCTCAAAATATAAGTATTCTTTCTTTACATCATGAGAAATTATTGCGATATATAAATAAATTAAACCGTTGTTAAACCTATGCATTCATTATAATTTAAAATTACAATTTTAAACCCAGGATTAAATTATACCTGTCACTGTCGTTCATCTGTCAAATAGAGATATGGATGGTCTTAATACTGTTGTAGTTGCATGTATTATTCTCGTATATGAATTAATAAAAGGGAAAGAGTTATAACAAATTATTATTTCACATACATAGTTTAAAAAAAGGTCCCAGCCGCTTTCTTAAATTCGAGTGTAAACAAATAGCATTAATAATAATAGGCACAGTTACCTCTACCTATATTCATCGGGCATCCTTTATCACTGTAATATCCATCATTTTAATTAACGTTAGTGTTGTCTTTATGCACGTGAAACTATTTGTGGTCACCAAATTAGTTCGATATAGATTGTGTGACTCATTATGAAGCAATTTAAACAGAAGACTAATTATAATTAATACATTATGAGGCGTATCTGCCTAGTGCCTGCGTTTGTTTACAATGTTGTGACGTCACGTCCACACAAATCACGGTGGCTGACGTTTCGGTGATACATTATTACCGCAATGCATTGTACATAAACCTACTATTCTACAGATACCTAATATTATGTGTAGAGAAATTGTTTAAGTGTATTGCGTTCACAGATTTGGTAAAGTTAGGTTGTATATATGAAAGATTTTTCAACAGTATGTAAAGCTTTGGTATACAGGCGGTTAAAACTTAGACTCCAGGTTGTTCATCAACCATACGGCAAGAAGAAGTGTATGAAGGAGGCGTGCAAAAAGTTAAAATGTAGATATACTTACGGTTGAATTGCGACCATTGGGCGAAAGTGTAATATTTTTTAAATCTTCTTAATTCAAAAATAAATTGGTTAAAAAAAGCTACGTTGAAATACAATTTATCATGCAAACGCTAGAGCACGCGAGCAATGCTTCCCAATAATACAAGTACCTAACTACAGTATGATTGATGACATTTACATTTAAAAATATAAAAATGGCGTATCACCAGTGATCGAAAGACACCCAAATGTAGTATAGTTAATAACTGGCTTGTATCACCATTCAGGAGTACAATTTAACGATTGTTAGGACGTCCAAGATGAGTTACGTTCGATATCGGTCGCCAGTCTCGCGTCGCCACTGACAAAGACATCTTGTATTGACGGGCTATTAATATTTATTGGGGAAATAGCTTCGGTAACTTGACGGCCTCCCCCTAATTTTAGATCAATTGGCCCCTCTCAAGTTTATTCAATTTAATTTCCAGAACCAATTTGCGGAGATGGCAAAATCAATACTTTGCAGATTTGCCTGGGGGCTGTTGTATAATTTTATCATTAATATAATTAGTAACTGTATTATTTGATGTGTACTGTAGACCGGAGCGTATATACAAGTAAATAAAGCTATCATAAAAGCTCGGTCATAAGTTTTACTGTTAGCATTACGACTAGGCGTTAGGTTAAGTCGCACAACTATTATTTTAACGCTGTAAGCTGTAATTTTTTCTCATTTCTTGCCTCTATTGTCCTTATTTATTACACAAATCTTTGTTATATCTTTGTAAAGCTTAGTAATATTTTTATGAGTAAAAATATAAAGCTTGGATTTTCATGAATGTTTCAGGTACCTGAGCACTGATATTAAATTTTTAGTTAGTTGACATTTATATACGGGCCATGAGATCTTGATTTTAAACCTACTTTTATGTCGGGCAAAGTGATTAAGTTTTTGTGATGAACCATAGTTTAGAATTAAAGCAAAGTTATCTTTATTGTCTTTGATAGAGTAGGTAGGTACGTACTGTTGTTTATGGAAAAAGGTGTCACATCAATTAGCCCGTTTTGGACAATATTTAAAACGTATAGCTAAAGTTAAATTTCTAATTTCACATACATTATGCCCGGTAGATGATAAGGAGCACCATATTTCATCAATTATATAATTAAATCTCATGACTTGTTGGGCGCAGTGGCTAAGCGATTGGACTGGCTGCGCCAAGGGTTGCGGGTTCGACTCCTGCGCGGAACAAAATTTTTAGTAATATATGCTTTACCGAGTCTGTGTGTTTGTGTATGTGATGTCCCATGTTTGTGGAACGCACCCACATTTCAGGACAAATTCCTAACGTGGCGCGACCTTTAAAAAATATCTTACTATCATATATATTGGTGGTAAACGTAGTAGACGGTGGTACTATAGGTGGTAGAAGTAGCCAATTACTGAGCGCAAAAACAAACACCCCTAATATAACGTCGACACGAAAAGAAGAAGAATTTATTGGTGGAAATACAACCATTCTATTCATTATAACTTGTTACGCATGAGTAAATATACCGTCTTACGAGTCCCATATAATGTACTATAGTTCAATAATGTCAGTTGTTTCATAAGTCGACCCTGAATCTCGGTACCTTGTATCAATCTGTAACAATTTATTAGCGACTGATTGCATGCGCCCAGTTGATTGCTATTGAGCTTCCTTTATTGACGGGAGATGACTTGCCCCGTCTCACTGGCGCCTTACCACACTTTGTACTGCGCATGCGTTGGCCCTTAAACTATGACCAATTATAACTTCTTCGCTATGATGACAATTTGAATCTCTTTGTCTTAGATCTTTTTACTGCGTGTTGCGGTTAGATGATCTTTAGTTGACGCAACATTTTCTGTTTAAGACTGTGGGAATTTCAAACTTATTTGGTGACTTATATATTCGATCGGATCCGACCGATCAGACCCGTATCGTTAGGGAAATAAGCATTAAAACAAAATTGGAGTGTTGCATTTGTTTTCATAATACTAGATGCGTCTTACAAAAAATATATTGATTGTTATGACGAAAACATCTGTTTATACAACATCCTTACAATCCATACTAATATTATAAATGTAAAAGTAACTGTCTGTCTGTTACGCCTCCACGACTGAACCGCTGGACGGATTTTGATGAAATTTGGCATGTAGAAAGTTCAAGACCCGAGAAAGGACATAGGCTTCTAAACGCGGGCGAAAGCTTGTCTAGTATAAATTGATTTGTGACGAGGCAAAGACATAAATATTCAAGGACTGTGTTTTGCTTTTAGCGAACAATTTAATTTAACAAGACATACCAAATCAGCTAACAACAAAATCACACAAGAACGGCATTTGGGCAATTACATTTCCTAAACACATAACATTTACAGAGCCAAGCCATAAGGGTAACATTAGGTGTCTAACAATCCTTGTGTATACAGTTTAAAAGTTCTCTCAGGGTTGCTGTTACGGGTTTTTGTGATGTAAGTGGTTTTTAGATATTGATATTAGCGGATACTGATGCTGAACTTTCATTAAATCCATATTATACTGGTTTTCAACATATAATGAATATAACGCCTGTTTTGTCTCTTTAAATTGCAAATGAAACTAGAAACGAAACGTTTAGTTTCTATTAATTTGAAGTCCGAGAAATTGCGTGGAATCCCACATCACTTTTGGGCAACCCCTTTAATCCCTGTCCTCAAAAATGCATACAATGTTGATGCTGGCCCTGATGCTAATGTTAAAAATGCTTCTGCATCTGCGGATATACGGCGTCATCACGGCAAACCCAGGCGGCGGTGGCATGACGAGCTGCTTGCAGACAGGAAAGACTGGTCCACTTTAGCACACGACCGAGTAAAGTCGAAGAATGAAAGGGAGGCCTTTGTACTGCAGTGGGACAACACAGGCTGTTAAAAAAAACAGCTGAAGGTGATCTGCGACAACCCTAGCCCAAAACACAGCTCTCCAGTTTCCTTTCTCGTTATCTTTATTCAAAGTAATTTGCGGCTCCAAGCTCAAATGCGTTCCAACGAATCTTTGTTCTTTGTAGTCTGTAATTTTATCTATAACTGCAAATACTCTTTTGTGGTGTTTGCTAAAAATGGAGTCTGACTGGGTTTGAATTTGTTTTTTTAGTAGTAGTACTCCTTATGAATGTTGGCTTGTAGACTTTGTATTAGATAGTGTACGTAATCCCGAACAGAAATAGGTTTTAATGGACTAAAACATAAGGTTATGTAGGGTCGATGGATTTAATTATGGTTTCCCTTCGATACTGGGTAGGTACTTCTATACATCTACAATTAACTTATGAACATTAACAAGTACCTACTTATTCCCTATGTTTATTACGGTTTAAATAGTTAGTTAGATACTTTCCCAGCTCAGTGTTACCACATGCGCACTGCGATAGTTCAAGTATTGTGTTTGCTTTGTGGCCTGTCAGTGTCAAAATATCGCGTTTTTATCAAAGGCTAATAAATACACATACAAAACATACAAACACGTAGCAACGTGCACATATAAAAATGATATAGGAATACTTGAACAGAAAGGTTTTGAATAAACAATTCGTTCACCAAGCCTGCGGCAGAAGATTAAGATTGAATAAGTTGGGGCTGTGTGAAATAGTGGCAGGATAAGAACATAAAGGCATACACACGATATCAACTAAAGTTGTATACTCACAAACAAAATGAAGTAGTACATAGGTGTATATTGTATTACACTCAAGTCTTTTACTTATATTAATTTGTTTCGAGTAACTTGCACCGTCAATAGTATTAGAATATCTTCATTTAGCGCTTGTAGTATTCTATTCACTTTACGAGGCACCCTTTTCAACCTTCAGGTAGAAACATATTTCACTTGGCCCTCACCAGGCTCTCAGATTTCCCAAAGAACCGATTGTCTTATTATTACAAAGAAAATCATTAATCATTCTACAACCAATTTTCTCCACTCTCATTGATGTTAATTTATATTTTCAGTGGATCAGTTTGTTTATGTTGTACATCTTTGCGATTCCCTAAAGTAATCTACTAACTTATCAAACAACTGGTAAATCAAAGTAGACTTATGATTAAGTGGATAGGTGCTCACTTTAATTCTTTGGTATATCGAATGATGCTTTCATAAATAGTTTAGTATTTTTATAGTTCTGTGACGTGGGTCAGCTCACTTCAGATAGTAGTGACTTGTCATAAAATCTAATTTATTATTAAAGGCCTTGACAATTACTGATTCAGAGCTCCAGATTTGTTTCTTCTTATCGTATGGTTGATGAATAGCCAAATGTCAGAGTTTAAACCGCCTGTAGGCCTCTGATATGGCTTTACACACCGTTTAAAGATCTCTCAGTTGTGCTGGTTTCCTCACGATGTAGAATTTAGAAAGAATAACAAAATTTATATTTATACAACAAAATTGTGGCTACAAGATGATTGGGTAAATAGGTGTGAAAATAGTTGAAACCGCCCGAAAGTCAAACACGGGAAGAACCGCCGGAATTTGCGATTGTTGTTTCCAGAACTGAAATTGTAGCGCTGGTTACTAGGTCAGCGTTCAACTTTAGTATTTCTTCTTGCTGATATTCTTGGGAAAGTAAAATGATACTGAATAGTTTCATATTTCTAAAATAGTTTGTTACGAAGTAGCAGTAAGCATGCTAACTTGTTTGAATAAATTGTAAGCAGTACTTGTTCAGTACTAACAGCATATATAGCTCATAGTGACGGTAAAATAACGATTAATAAATATGTTTTGTAAAAAATTAAGTGATTGCAAAAGGTTGGCAAAGAAGATACTTCATCCTATACTAGTGGCAGAATCCATTACTCAACCATCGACACCCTTATATAGTGGCATCGATTGGTTGACAAGGTAAAGAACAATAAGAATCTTACTGTTTCTTTTTGCCTTCTTAAATAACTAAAGCATTATCGTATTTGCGATCTAGAAGTAGGCTTCGCAATATGTAGCATAGCTTTTCTTCAGCAGTTTTCTTACCAGTTTAAGTATTCCAGAAAACGTTATTCAAAACATGTCATATCTGATCCATAATTTATGTATTGGTTATCCATTTAGATTCAAAATCGTACTATTCAAATCAAAGACAGAAACGTGTTAGGGATTTATATTCGTTTGCTAGAGGTTTATATAAAATGGTTTATTTATTCAAACATTCACTATCTGAAACCTTACTGTGTATTTTCATATTTATGATATCTAAAATCCAAGAATTAAAGTCCTCGAGGGTGATTAGTCTGATATAATTTTGTAAGAAACTTTTAGTAACTTGTCTACTTAAATGTTCTTCGTATTTGACTCAACTTCGCTTATGTGAGTATTTCAAATTAGTCGAGATGTCAATGAATATTTATTAACTTGTTTTGATGTAATTACGTGTCAAGCCAACTTAACAAGATTTCTGAGAAACAGAGATTTTGAGTTTTTGAATTTCACTCGAGGTATTCGTTATGAAAATATCTTCACAATTTCGTTTTAAAAGTTGCTGAGTTAGCAGTTTCAGTTAATTGTCATTATTTTGGCGAGAGTTTGAGGGAGACTCGTCAGTTCGCGATCCGACGTTACATTTTTCCTGAAAATCTTTTCTGACAGAAGCATTATAAAAGTTTTTTTTATCATTTTATCTTATTCCGCTTGTCAAGTGTAATTACTGTAGAAATCTTTTACATTTTTTAAGAGCATTTAGCTTCGTTTAGTATGTACTCGATTAAAATTTTTGAAATATAGTCATTGTCACTGCTTTCAAACGCGACTACCGATTTTGAAGTGATTGACGAGCCGGGCGTTATTGTTTAGTGAACTTAGTATTTGGATGGAAAAACCGAATCCATTTAGTTTCACAAGATGTACATCATGTAAGTTTTCGGACATGAGAAAAAATGCAGTGTCTGTGATCCGTGGTATGACTTAAAACTACAAATTAAATTATACATTATTAATTTTTTCTCACGGCATTTAAACAATGAAACTACTTGAAAGAAACTAGACTTTCAAGAAAATATCCTAAGACAAATATAGAATTCTACGGTAATTTAATCTCTGTAAAATCGTTGATTCAGATGGCCTACCCTCACCTAAGGCCTTGCGACAGATGGTTACATATTTGCTGGTATTCGAAAATTTCTAGTTCATTTTAGTGATAGGTATAGTGTAATATGTTTGCGTAGACTCTGAAATCTGGTCACGCACGTCCTTCAATAGCCCCGGCGGCAGAAAATTGTGCGTACTTCTAGACTATTCATGAATAACTGGATTCCATTCGGCTGCTACCTGATATTTTGTAAGAACATTTTGTTACATCATACTCAAAATATGGAAAGCTAAGTTTTTAGGCTTTTTCCATATTTGCATATATAAAGAATTCTACGAAATATAAACCTCTTTTTTAAGGACTCCTCACGTGCATAACTGAATTTGTTTTTTTAGTCTTCTAATTCTGGACCATATTTCAAACTCTCAGAATATCAATATAAAAAAATCGTTGTCATCATCCCTATAGGTATAATATATTAGACTACAGTGACTAGAGTGTTAGGTCCTTTGTGTGTGAATACGTGAATCGTATTTCAAACGGGCTTGTAAAGAGTGTTGATCGTAGAATTTGTATTATCTAGCATCCTTTGATGTACTTAATTTTGATGGCCCTTAAGCAATGTTGCATCGCATGAATCTTTACTTCGTTATTCTCAATTTATGACGAATGTTAATCAATTACTAAATGTTCAATGATCGTAAAAGCCGTCTTACTGAATAAAGTCTACAACAAAACAAGTAATCCTTTGTTAGATATGCCAAAGACAAAATATAATACACGAGACTTCTATGAAGGGCAGAGGAAACTGAAATTTCGGTGGCAGGTAGTCAAAGGGCGAGGGTAAACCTCAAAGAGGCAGGCAGTATCTCGGACCAGATTGCTAATAAACTTGAGTGAGGTACCCATTGATTTAGTTAGATGACAACGTTGTATACTCCCGTACAATCTCTGAGACGTAGGCTGTGTCTGTGTCACACACAATAACGTGAACGGTAGGGGTACATTGATTCGATTCCAAACCACGCGCATCATACGAAGATAGATTTGTTTACTTTTCATAAAATGGGGGAAATTGGGTGTTGAACGACGATGGAAACGCAGTTGTTGCAGAGTATTCTGTGTTTATACTCGTATTTAGATAGGATAAAATGTTTTGAGTAATTATTAAGCGCTGTACGTGTAGGTAATGGTTAAATAAAATTGACTTGCTTTGTTTTGAAGGAAACTTTAAATCATAAATTAAAATACAGTTTTCAACTGTGCCTTAAAGATTTTAGTAGGGAACTGTAGACATATATTTACCACCCTTTATTGCATAGGTAGGTACCGATACAAAAAGATCACGTAATTACCCAAAGTATGAACAAAGGCAAACATATTACAACACTAGTTGCGCCCCGCGGTGTAACCCGCTACATTTATTCGGTATAAATAACCTATATGTTGGTATGGTATTGCTGGGCATTTTCCGCACTTAGCCTCTTTAGTGGGCCATTGTGCTAATCCGCGGTGTCGGCTACCTCCATCTGAAATTTGATTAATTTCCATTCAGTAGTTGTTACGTGAAAGAGTCAAAAACCATCCGTACATACAAACTTTCGCGTTTCTAATATAAGTAAGGATTGAGTTTTCTACCAGCAATCCTAAAAAGCGTAAGGTAGGAGAAAATGGGCACTAACTAATATAACAAAGTAACGTCGGAAATATTTTTAAAATATCTTAGCCATCACACTACATTATCCCCGAAGCACAAGCAAGTAACTGAATTAAAAGTAACAAGTTTAAGAGTGTTACTGGATTAGAGAACTGTTACTGCGCGACCCACATTGTAAGATTATTTATTAAAACTGCTAACATTTGACCTCAATATGTCGTTTGAAGTTTCTTTTTAGATGTAGGAATAAAACCACTGTGCTACAATTTACTTAAGGTATTATTTGCAATGTTGATGAGCCGTCATGTAAGAAAACACAGGCTTATAAAGCTTTATGCCCTTTTGTATCTAGTTCTATTTAGCTGCATTAAGATTTTACCAACTTTATCTTAATATGTCTCTTTGAATCTCCCTGCAAGTGAGAAAAACTTTTGATAAGTAATTTTTCGTATCCGTTTTGATTCTTACATATGATTATGACTGAATACCATAATATTAATTGGTAGTAGGTATTTTCGATGCGTCGGTACCTAAAATAATATCCATATAAATCCTGACTCATTTTATCACTCCTAAATGAATTTCTGTGTACCTACATCAGAAGATAAGAAATGGTAGACGTGTATTTCTATACATAAATACCTGAAATTACAGTACCGTAAAATGATTATACTGTGTCAGGCTTACTGTGAATTTTATGCGCCATTAACTGTCGTTTGCGGCCACGTCAGCTTTATATAAAGTGACAACCCTTTCCGAGGAGAACCCCCTGAATGGCATGCAACATTACCCCCTATATAATATGTAATAAGAGCGAATTTTCTTCTAAATGTACCGTTTAAATATATGAGTTGCTTCCTTCCAATACAGCTTTGGCGAGGTTAGGGACCTACAAATAATGAGGCAGAAAGGAAGCATTTCTGTAGATGATACGGTCAACAATTACGTGATACAAAAAACATCTTTAAAAGGTATCTTATTTGAACGTTCTCAAGTTTTGTTTACTCCCTGTCTGCTTGGGCAGGTGCAAAGGGAAAACAGGAAAACTGTAGTTCAATAGAATGGATACCTAACAGCCCTCCAAGACAAGTGAAAAATCGCTTGAAGAACTGTAAATGGTTTGCTACTTGTCTTGTTTAGGAAGGCTGGTTGTCATACTGAGTTAACTGAAGATAGTGTAACGCCGTCCCCCTTTATAAGGGGGGTTTGCCATAATCCCCACGCTTGGGTGTAGCAGTATTGGTGGTTAACATACAGAAGACGCTGCTGCCCATCTTCTGGATTTTTCCCTTAGTCGCCTCTTATGACACCCACGGGTGGAAAGGGGGTGGTCAATTCTAAGCCGGATACCACACGGCGGGATATTTTTGGTAATGTCATAGGCAAACTGGCGCATTCACAAGTAAAAGTGAGTTAATGTATATAATCTGCTAATTGCTAAATAAAGCGATATGGTATGGAACAAATTCCGAAACATAGTGTACACTGTTGGACTAAAAAGTGTTAAATGAATGTGCACTAATAACTTTGGACTACAATATCCCTGCCAATCAAATCCACTTAGGTTAAAATTTAAACCAACATTGTTTTTGTTTTATTATCTTAATAAGGTATCCGAATTTAAACCTGCGCAACACCGTGTTTGTTCTTGGAATCGAATGTTATTGTACTCCTTATTGTTTGATCTTCTTTTGTTTGCCTCGAATCCTTGAAACATTATCTTGTTGTAGGTATGATTCTAAGAATTTCATGACGTCATAAATAAGTTCGCGTGTAACATGCTAGGTACTGTTTTCTACCTTTCTACTAATGCTAGGTACTAGTCTGTGCCAGCATAGACCGTGGTACCAGTTGAAGGTATAGTACTTGGAACTTGGTACCCAAAAGTTTGTTATAGAAATACATCATTATGTAAATAAGTACCATCGAATGTTAAAGTATGAAAGAGTATATTAAAATGGTAGTCATTGAATCAATATCGGGATATGGGCTGGTCGTAATTTTCGTACGCAATACGTCGGAAGATATATACCTAATACCTTTGCACTGAAATAGGTCATGCATCATTATAAACTTTCAATAAAGGCATCTAAACTCATGAGTTTAGTTTCCCATATTAATAGTTTTAATGAACAGATTTCATCTGCAATCATTAGTCCTAACAGTTAGGTTAGACTTTCAATGTTACCTACATTCACAATTTGCCTTGTGTCTGAATTATTTCAAAATTAGAACCCACGATGTAAATAAAATGCTCATTAGGCACCTATGTATATAAAAGGATAAGACTGCCTCGTTGGCCTAGTGGTTGCTAAACGCGACTACTGAGCACGAGGTCCTGGGTTCAAATCCCGGGTCGGGCAAAGTGTTACTGGGTTTTTCGCCACTATTACATTGGGACCTAAAAACACAACTGGCGAAATGTGGGTGTACTGTATGTGCACCTCTGCCTACCCCTTCGGGGAATACAGGCGTAATGTTATGTTATGTTATAAAAGGATAATTCAACAGAGGTATACAAAACAATTGCTTACGTAGGATAAATCAAGCGCGGCTAGTTTCGACTCTATAAAATAGTGCCATAACAAACCTACCAGTATTAACCCAATCGACAATGTAAGGAGCCTCCCGGGATTGCTCCATCCAGTCTCGTTTTATGCCTTTCGGAGTTTTCTGATTTGTTGTCAGGTTTAACTCCAAAATTATTGGAGCACTATAAAGAAGTTGGAATATGCACTGCAATAACCCAGATTCCCGAAAACCTATAAAAGACAAACCAATCTACGACATTTCAAAGATGAAGGGTAGTAATTGCCGCTATAAAGTGTGGTCTCCGCAGAACTGCTAGCGGCCGGTATTAAATTTTAGTGCTTTCCCAAGTTTTTGGCCTTAAATCCTTATCGATTCGTCTGTCCTTTACATTTAGGTATTTAAAAACTCTATTTCTCGTGCCCGAAGCTATTAAAAAGATTAACGACGGAAGCCTACAATAAAGCAGGGGTAATAACTCTGTCTATCGATACTGAATATACTGGATATCAATTAAGCAACAAATTATTCATACCTCTTTTGTTTTCAATTAAATAAAGCTTTTAAATTACAGTATTATCTCGTACGCGTACCCTTTGCGACTTTGAAGTTAATAATTGACCTGTCATAAATAATTAAAGAGCGTTCCCAACGTTTTATTTCGATAAACTTAACAAACGTTAATGAAAATCGCTCGAATAATCGAGCCAACTAAATTGAATAGCCTTCATTAGTATTACCATGAATATTGCTGAAATTACACCAATAATAGGGTGGCTTAAAAGCTTTTTGTGTTTTGTGTACCTAATGTCTTTGTAAATTAGATCTTCAAATAGATTTTCTCTTTGTATCAACTTGTTATTTCTTTTTGTACCTAATTATTATTTTCTTTGGCTATTTCATAATCTAGTCTTATTGTTTTCAATATAACAACATTCTCTTTTTTAATATATTAAAATCTCCTATGACATTATAATATGAAGATTTGAAACATTATCTTGATTTAATAATATTTCTTATATTAATCTTGTCTGTCTGATGTTCTTGAATGATTTAGACATAAATATTATGCCATTACTGAACAAATATAACATTTTCTATGATGAAAACCTGAATTCGTTGTAACATCGTTGTTTACGTAGAGTAATGAAAAATGACACTTGTAGACATGTGCTATGTCCCGTAAGTACTCATGTTACAAGAATGGAAGTAACATAAGGCGCTGTGTCGCTCATTGTCGCTCCGGTCACGTCTCGTGGCCGCCGCGCCGTGCTGTAAAATGTACGCAGGGCTGGGTTCACGATACCGACCCAATTTTGACCTATTCTGACGTCACAATCGAACCACAGCACTGACCGAGGTCTGTGGGTGGTAGGTAATAGTTATTGGAAATTAAATTAACATCGATTCCGATTCAAACGGACATATTTGGATGACCTACAAAGTTAGTTAGCACTTGTTTGAATATTCGGTTTTGCTGTGCTCATGTAGCGGAAAAATATTAGGAAAAATGAATGGTAAACATATCCCCTGTAGAAGTAATTGCCTAGTAAGTAAAGGGCTAAGGGCTAGTTATGTTATCTAGAATAGTTCGGATTACAAGCTTGAATTATTTTACTTCTTATTCTCGTGCGCAACTTGATTTATTCTGACACTGACATGAAGTTTTATTTTATTTCATCGAGTAGGTATAATAAATATTTAAATCTTTTAATTTTTGCCTACTTGGCAGCATGAACCTAATAAAAAGCAACAGATTCTTCGTTATTTTTTTTTACTAGCCTGGAATGTCCCGCTGCTGGGCAAAGGCCTCCCTACTCTCTTTCCAAATCTTCGTTATTTAAAAAAATTAAAATAATATGAGTGATGACACTCCGATTGGACTTGCCTACCTGTTATCAGACTCTATAACAAACACTGCCTGTAAAAAAATGAAACGAAAACTCCTAATACTAAAAATTTCATGAATAATAACAAATCGCGACTAACCTTACCCGGTGACAGATCGCCGCGACTGCAATCACAATAAAATCGTAAGTACAACGAAATTTTAAGAAAGCAAGAGACGCGTACTTCACCCAATTTACATGAAATTTCCGTCATGGCGAATATTTCTTTCTTTTTTCTGCGCCTTCAAATGGTAATGAGGGTCGGTTGGAAAATTTCAGAAGCAGATTAGATTTCCCCAGTTCTATATTGTCTGTTCAAATGAACGGCATTGGAACTTGTTCACTTTACCCAATATATTTGTAGGCATTGTGATTGCGTACCTAATAATTCGTTAAACCCGCAAATTATATGAAATGGCTACCCGGAATGTGATTTCATATAACATTTTGTTTTAATTACACGTTAAATCCAGTAGGGACACAAATAAGTGATGAAAATTAACCGAAAATGGGTACAATGTTTATGTGATTGTTACATTTATTAGTGTTCTAAACAATGTTTTAATATCGGTGTAACAATGTTTTCCGAAGTTTAGTGGTTGTTATTTTAATAATATACATATCTGTTATGGTACGTTATAAATAACAAACTTTATTATACACGATAAATTTGGAAATGTTTGCTCTATTTATAATTGGAATAAACTCTCATTCGAAAACTAAGGACAACTATTTTATCTATCTGGAGTGAAACACACAAAACGATAAAGAATACATGATCATAACACACCTACATCTAGTAACCTATTGGATAAATAAAAACTACAAGCTTGCACAACTGGGACTTGCCGTTTAACTAGAACCACAGACAGAGTTAACAGAAGCAAATAATTCATTTAACACTGCACGAAAAATCAATTAGTTCTGGCACTTGCCGGCAACTGCCGCGGCACCACGGAACGCTTTGCTTGCTCGGCTCGCGCTGTCAATTACTACCTAACCAAACTGAAAACAGCCTGAAAGCATTTAGAAGAAATAAATTTATGTACAGGTTTTACGCGTAATCACTAGAGTGGATGGAACGCTTCGACAGTCATGCTCGTATCATCTGCAGATATTTCTTCGAACTCGAGCAGTATTGTTTATCAGAAAAATGCTTTTGATAACTTTTGCCTAGTTCGAAGAACCTGAAATATTCCACTTCTATAACCAACTACTATACCTACTCATAATAGGTATAATTCTAAATAAATAAGCAACAAAATATATTACAGTAAGAAAATGTCATATGAAAGGAATGCTTTAAAAAATACTAGATTTAATATCACAAACATTCGCTATCGAGTTTCATTGCTCGCTCCTTGTTAGGTAGGTATTAAAACTAGCCGTCAAACTGGATAGAGGGATTTTAAGACCACATCGAGGAACGCTGCCTTGGCGCTTTAAGATCCGCTACGAAAACTAACGGGGGAAGGAAGACGAGGATTAAGCATAAACCGAGGCCTCGGACGTCGACTGTATAATCTAAAGTTGAATTTTGTCTATTAAGGAACTTGCACTTAAGAAGAAACTATTCTGCACGTAGGCATATTACAGGAGTTAGCGCGAGTTTAGGAAAGTTCACTAGGCTACGACGTTTAACCTCGTTTATTAACTTGCTCGTTCATTCTTTGTAAACAAAAATATTTTTCAATTTTCACTTCATTACTTCATCTTGAGCTAATGGCTTTTCTTCGCACTTAGGTCAAAATGGTTCGAATCAACTTCATGCGTGTTGTGGTGTTGTTGACAAAATAATAGTTTGCACAAACAAATTTGTTTGTTCACATTTTACTACACGAGGCGAGTTTTATTTGCTTTTACGGACTTTCTCTACGCTCTTGTGTGCCATTTGTACATAGACTAGCCGCAGCATAGTGCTTCTATCTAAAATACGACTGCAAGGAAATGATGCAACAATTCTGCTAAACTAACATTCATAACAACGCAATGAAAAATATTTGAATAACGAAACACTAACAGCATAATACAAAGTCCGCATCTAACGCGCCAAATACCAGCACGAATGACACCAGTACATATTTTATTTCAGTATTATTTCTGTGCGCGTTTTGGCGAGTAATTCGACGGTGTCAAGAAGCTTTGTCGTGAGTTGTAATAATGTTACGGTGCATAATCCAGCGTTTCGGTGGCCGCACGGTCCTGCGCCTGGAAATTTTCCGTATCATTAAACATGGCTGGCGTTCGAGGCAGCCAAGATAACGAAATAAACGCAGCCAAGCTTGTTTCATAGTTCTATGGAGCCAGTGCACCTGTTTGTGCGGACATCCCAACGTTTGGATTAAAACAACGAATAATATGACGCTGTACAGATTTGTGGGCTTAGTGCTGGATAACTTAGTTCTGTTTGTGTCGGCTTTTACCGACGTAAAATGTTTACACGCCATGCTATCAATCCTTTTTATAGTGACCAAACAATCAAATGAAACTTGAAATCAAAGTGGTTACCAGAATTCACTTATTTAGAGTCGTAAGCAGATCAATTTAAAAATGAAAACCGACTATTAAATACATATAAACATTATCAATTTTTGTTAGAATTTGAAAAAATGCTAAAGGTTTTTTTTACATAAAAAACCGAGGATCAAAAACTGCTAAAGGATTTTTTAAAATTGGATCCTGATTCGTCAGGTAGAAAAGATAACTATAAAGATTCGACTTCATACTTATGTTTACTATCTGACGAATCATACTTTAAGCTATATTGGGATTGATAATATTTGACATCTCCGAATACTAATTATTAATAAACTTTGTATTTGATCGTTCTATTTAAGGAAGGCAAATATAAACTATATTCGGGTTTTTGTCGTCAGGTTCAACTTTCTCCTAAAATAGAACGATGAGACACCAATAATAATCGTTTCTTGAGAGTCACAAGAAGTAGGTCACCTTACATTAGTATAATTAGCTCAGGATATGGTTGAAATGTAATCAAATTAACTCAACCAATTAGCACCTGTTTAACTTATTCAAAGCAACTCGACTGCTCACAGTAGTGCGGCTGAAATCGATTAAGTTAATTGGTTTGATTGCCAAACGATAAGGAGATTCACATCACTAGTGATTCTCGTATTTGGAGCAAGGACTGATAATTACTTAAGCCTTTACTTGTCTCTGCCAGGACAGGGCCCTATCAAAGGATTGATAATATTTCTTGTATAAATAATCTTGAATAAATATCAAATCGAAAAATGACTGTAAGTTTAAACAGTACGTCAAAACCATCTATTGCTTTCTTCAACAAATCGCAAGTCAAGTAATTTTGGAAAAGCATACAGAAGAATTGAAAACCTCCTCCATTTTTGAAGCCGATGAAAGTTTTGATTAGGAAATACAAACTTCAGTAGTGAGCCTGTTTTATTTTTTGTTACTGTTGAGGTTGTTGGTTATTTTTTGTTAATCTTCTAAACTCAGTACCTATTACACTTTAAAATTTCATTTTTTTCTGTACTAAGTAGGTATAGAAATTTAAAATAAAAAACGCATATAGCCAATTTTATCAGCTTTGAGGCTATAGTAAACCCTTTTCGAGTCCATTTTATTTCCATATTTTTTATTTAGTTTTCAGTTTTAAAAGTGTGATACTTTATTTTGCAGGTCAATGTAATAGCGTAGTTTTTGTTATTCTAAGTAATAACATTATTCAACCTACATTCTACCTACGCTCGATATCTTGCCGACGTTCGTCGCGCTATAAAAATCTTTTCCTCTACGTACAAATTTCCGCAAACACCGCGGCCCGTCGCCGCGATTGGCCCAGGACGCGTCTAAATTAAGTTACATCTACCTGACTAAGTTTGCGCTACCTATTTATAAGTCTAGGGGCATGTAGTGCAATTTAGTTGAAACGATATTTATGTTTCATCTTTTCCAATCTTTCTGGGCTCATTTGAATCTCTTCTTGGGTCACACTGAAAGTTCACCTTTTACTCGTCAGCTGTCGTATCCAGATATTTGCAAGGGCCATAAGAAGCATGGGGTTTGACATTTTACCCCCATTGTCTTGGTCGTCCTTCCATCAGGATTTTCCTTTACCTTTATCTTTTAACAATGCCTCTGCCCTTTTCCCTTGATAACACTGTGTGGCTTTATTGTGTCAGAGATGGTCTTTAAATTCAACTGTTTCGAACGTTTCATGTACATTTATGCCATTTGAGTTGTATGTACTTGCTAAATAAATAATTTTAAAGCGATTATAATGCGCGTCATTGTTATATTATATATTTTTTTAAGTTTTTCTTGTCCTCGACTCTCAAAGTCCTACATATAGTTTTGGTTTTCGCATTTGTTATTGCAATTTCAACTTAAAAGACAACCTGTTATATAAGCTCTTTCACTGCAATTTTCGAGGCAAGAATTGTCAAAGAATGTCATTACTCGAGCTGTTTTCCGTAAAAGTAGTTTCTATTCCAGCCTGTGTTAAAAATGGCGTGTCTACTTAAATGAAATATGATAAAAACTCGCTGATGGCAAAGATTTCCATAAAGTATACGAAAAAGCCTCCAAAATTACCTGACGTTGAGCCAGCTGAATTCAAAATCAGTCAAAACGTTCACAATGACAGCCTTACTACGCGAAATGTTCGTAATTTCACGTGGAGAGGCGAAAAAAATGGTTCGACTAAGCTGAAAAACTGCGCTAGACTTTTAACCTTTATTTCTTGGAAAAAATTGTTTCATTCATACAATTTATGTTAGGGCCACGTCAAAATATGCCGCGAAATTTGTGTTTCTGTTACGTTTTGCTACATAATTTATAAGCGGATGAGCCGTGCACTCGTGTTTCAATGGCGACCAGCGAGTAGTCTTTTCACGATCCCTATTTTTCAGCTTTTAGAACGCTATCGTATGCTAATAAGCCTGCCGCTGAATAGCATGGAGCATAAAAATGTATTTATTCTTTTACTGTGTGGAAATTTGTATAAAATGAGAGTTAATTGGACTTTCACTACTGTTGCAGTAACCTATTTATTTTAGGTATCTACTTTCCTGCAAACTCAACGGAAATCTATAGAATGTCGGCTTCTCTCCTATCGTATACATACTTATTTTCAAGGAACCATTCTTTTTTTAGTGATAAAAACTATACGTCACTCTCTGGCCCATAAACATCTTATACATGAGCATATCTCTCCTTTTCCTCATTGCTGTAAGAAGGAAAAATAAAACAAAAACCATAGTGTTCAACTGTTCACATTTCAAATTTTATATTTGGAAGTAAAAAAAGTTAGTCTCTAGTAATTGCTAAAAATATATAGCCAGTCACTTACAACCAATCTCTTTATATTGCTTGTCTGTTAGGACGAAGACTGTTACTTATAGTTTTATTTGTTCGGCATCTTCTTGACAGTGATCGAAGACTTTAATGGCGTGTTTGTATACTTAACTAAACGTAGCTGTGGGTAGTAATCATTTTAAAGGGAGAATGAGGAAGAGTGAGACGTCAGATATGAGGTAGAAGTTGGAAAAATTAAGGAAGTAAGTAATGCAGTGATGTTTGTCGCGTAATAGGACTTATTTTGTCACATTCGTGTCGCATAAACGTGACGGAGCGAGCACAATAACGCGTAGGCTATGCTGTAATGGCGGACGCCTCTGATTTATACTTTTTTCTTTTATGTGCCAACCAAATGGCTTTCTTTATAGAATGTTTCTTTTTTGGGAGCAGCCACAAGTCAGTGTCGCGGTTGGCCGTCTCTAAGTGAGTTACGATGGCGGCAATGCTTTTAGATTAAATTAAGTTTAGCCTAAGCAGAGCTCATGCCGTAGGTAATAATGTCGACGTTTGATGTGTTCATGAAATTGTATCTTTGTTATGATTTGATGTTGGTTTTAATAAAATTACTTTCTTATGTAATACGCGACACGTAGTGTTTTTGTTTTGTTGTACAAGACTTAGCCGTGTCTTTTTCATTTGGCTTAAAGCCTAAACTAACTTTTTATCTATAATAAAACCCAGTTTAATTGGCTAGAAATCAGAAAATAAACAAAAACACAGTGACAAGAATTAGTAAGAATAAGTACGTACCAACAAATGTGTTGATAAAAAGTTCATATTAGTTGCTAGAAATGAAATAAACTAATATATTAATAAAAATGTGTCCGCATGTAGAAAACAAAGGCCCGTTTCATGGAACCTTAAAAGAATTGTACAGTTTGCCATTACGGAATGAATTTTAAATAATAATACCAGAGCTTACATAGTTTTTTTAAGGTTAATTAATTAAGATAGCCTACAAGAGAAACATTTTCAACGGAACTCTGCTTCGTGTATTTTTCGAACATTGAATTTTATACAATTACTTCTTTTCTGTTTTATGCTTTTGTATGATTATAAAATCGCTAAGCCATACAATTATTTTTTTAAATTGTTGTTTCTAATAGAATTAATTAGCTAGACTAAATTTTTCTTTAAATTTCATACTTACCTTTATCGAAGAGCGATTTATCATAAAAGGAATGTCACATGCAAACAAGTACCACCGAACTCCGTCATCGTTAACAAAAACCTCCACAGCATAAACAGGTTACCAAAACCCGCACATAACTCCCCAAACCAGAATAATAGATAGGCTTCATATTCTTTCGACACGGTGACACAATATATCAGGGATGAATAGCAAGCTCACGCGACGTAGATAACAGTCGTGGAACAAAAGGGTACCATAAATCGTTATTAACTACAGTCTCGTGGTCCCTTGTTCAGCTGGAGAGTGCCGATAGTATGCCGGTGGGGTCACATGCCTGTAAATTAAATAAGTTGCAAATTGTTGCAAATTGCGCCAACTTGTTCTACCTTAGTGCGCGTCATTTATATCGGATGCATGAGAGTATGTAAGGTATTAAACAATTTTAACAAAAAAAAAACCGACTTCAAAACAAAACTATTTCACAAAAAATTAAAAAGCACTAAAAAGTAAAAAAAGGTTCATAAAAACCGCAGAAATCGGAGAACAATCATAGAAAAAAAATGTAGTAGAGAACGTGAAAAAAACAGCATTATTAAGAATTACTGAAAAAGTACTACTACTCGGATCTTAATCAAATTGCAATGGGACCAAACGGGAGGCACCAGCTTTCAAATAAGTAAAAAATCATCAAAATCGGTTCACCCAAGCGAAAGTTATGAGGTAACAAACATAAAAAAAAAATACAGTGGAATTGAGAACCTCCTCCTTTTTTGAAGTCGGTTAATAATAATGTAGTGATGAGCAAAACAACCTACAAAATGTTAATTTAATCAAAATGTTCTATTTCTGTACTGATTTAATTATGTAAACAACCTTATTTTGCACTCTCATTTCCGCATGCCGCACAAGGCAAAATGTGCGGAATCTATTGAAATTTTGGAACCATCTGTCTGTACCCATGTTTTAAGCGAAATATATATGATTTGATTGGACGTTAGTGGCTGGCTCTTGAATGAATTTGACATTGAGGTGTTGAATTACACATAAATGTTTGTTAAAGACGGATTGGAACAATTCTCTATTGTCGCTGGAGAAGTGAATCGTAAAACACTTAACAGGCAAACACGTAAATGTGATTAATCTTGACATGGACTTATGATAATACGGCTAAATGTGTGTGAATAAGGAGAACACCTCTGGCTAGAACTTTGGGAGTTACAGGCCTATATGAATGCATGAGTACACGAATATAGTTAAATAAAAGCACGTCAAGGCAAAAAGGTATAGCAGAAAATCGTCCATAAAATATAAGACTAAGATTAAAATTGTATACCAAAAAAATATTTAATTTATTTATTTGATCTAAAAGATTGGCATAAAAATACAACGAAACATCACATAAACCTTAGATAGGTATGTCCGGATGTTGAGAACTTGATAAATGTAAAGATATGTCTAAGTAGTACATATCACATGGCGGTATGGTATGGCCTTTATTTAAACATTTTTATATATCGTAGATACAAACAAATGCCATACAAAACCATTCGAACGGTTTGACTGTTGGAACTAAAGTCACTAACTTAAATAGAGGTATACCTAAGTCATCTAAAAATTATTGCATCAATCTCCCCTAGATCGAGTAACTTATACTCAATTTGCTTTGAGACTGGCCCATTATTCATGCAACATTCTCGTCAGTGTACGGTGGTCTTGACCTGGCATACCTCCAGAACGTCTTAATTAGTGAACTACACTGGATAGTGCATTATGGTTCGTCAGATTTATAACATTGATTTCGTACTAAGCTATGACTGGTATTCAAACCTTCGTTATATGATATTAAATGACTTTCTTTGAGTATCTACCTACTTATAGCGAAATCTTTATTTTATCTACGTTGAGGTTATTATGTATGTTGCGTCATTATAATAGGTAGGTAGGTACCTTATTTAATTATTTTATAGTCAATTTACAAAAATGTTTCGATTATCATCAAAATATTACTTCAATGAAAACGGTTATTTGCGGTTGAATTTAAAAAACCCTACGTGGCTTAAAACCCAATTTAAAGTAAACGCAAAAAACGATATCAATTTGAAGATAACGATAACGCTCTATATTCTCGAATAAATGATGTAAAAACAGGGTATGAGGGGAGCGTAACATAATTCTGTGTGTTCCGACGTCGGTGGTGCCGCGATAAATCTAATGTAAACACCATCGCGCTCAGATAAGATATAAGAAACAAACGAGGAAATGAATCACTATTTATTACATTTTAATATATCGTAGCCGCGAAGGGGAGCCTTCGTCGTCACATAAAAAATGGCGATCGCGTGATATGAGAAATAAAATTCAGATATCTCGGTTCGGTATCTATATGGAGTCACATTACCGCGCTTGTACTTTTTGGAACCAGGTTTGAAGGTACTTACGTTAGGTTGAACATTGTTAACGACAGGTGCTTATACAAACCATCTTGGGCCGCGATCAGGCACAATTGGCATGCTCGCAATGCTCGCGATTGCGTTATTCGTTTATTTAATGACTAATAAACAAAAGAAATTGGTAAATACGGCATTCATTGGTAAAGCTAGCTTAGACTTTGAAAATTTTTGGCTTGAAGTTTCGACCGAGTTACGCCGGCCGTGGTCGCAAGGAGACCTGTGTTCCCGTGTTGCAATTTAATTTTTATCATAATCATGCAACGCGATAGATTAAAAGTTAGCTATAAAGAAACATTTACCTATTTATTATAACACTTAATAACCACTCCAGTCTCTGATATTTATAATTCACATTACTGCTTCTACGTGTAACGCTCATATTAATATTTTATCATTCGTAACGTATCAAGTCGAGCACCAATTGATGCATGCCGCACACAGCGGTAGAATGACAAATACGTACGGATGAATACTTCAGTGTGGCTTAATTGCTGCGACTTGTGTACGGGAATACGTTTTCAATGACAGCGTTTATCGATGAGGTACGATATATTGTTGTTACTTATACAGGCACACGGTATAACAGCACAATTAGAATAATATAATAATATACGCAATATATGATGACTTAATTGGCGCAGTGGCTTAGGGATTAGACTGCTGCGCTAAGGATAGCTTGTTCGATTCCCGCACGAGACAAAAATTTGTCTGGTCCGCAGAAGTTTGTCCCGGGTTTGGATGTTTGTGTATATGATATTTCATGTTTGAGAAACGCACCCACGCATGAGTAAGAAAGAACTGGTGTCATTAAAAAAGGTTTATGATGTTCCATTGCAAGGCGAAGGCCTCTTCTCATACACAGAAAGTACCAGCATTGATCACTCCGCTTGCGTGTTGATTCTCGATTTCAAGCTACTATCAAACCCAGACGTCATCACAATTTTTCCCTCTATCGTTAGTCAGTCTTTGAGGATAAAAAGTTACATTATATGACATTTTGATGTGTCTGTTTGGATCTACTATAATGCATGCGATCCTAGTCCGTCAACCTATAGTTACAAAGAATGTATATTCATTTCATTGCATCATTGAAAAGCTCACATCAATACGGTAGAAGAAGCCATTTATCGCTGCACCGTGTTCAACAAAAAGAGTACCTAGATATTTACCAGTGGTTGCTGCTGTTCTACTCACAAATGAGAATTTCTAAAGCAAAGTAAAACTACAACGCTTGCCGAGGTATTTCCCCGAGCACGGAGTTTGGAATACACGCTGGCGTCTATCCCGAGTGAGATAGGCAGATATAATTATCGGATGTCAGAGCTGTGCTAAGGCTCGCCACTCAAGGCAGGTATGTCAGGGATTTGCTGCATTGCATTGGCGGAAAATGGCAGTACACTACAGATTTCTGCAGTTTGTAGAGACATTTCCAAGAAATATGTACCTAGTGTCGTTCTGGGAAATCTGTTATTATCTCATAGTTTTTTATCATAAACGAAATTATATTTTCTCAATAGGTTTACAGGAAACACGTCTTTTTTTTAAACTCATGGCGTCGGTATTTTCCTTCTCTGTAGATATTCTTTGAATGTTTTATCATAAACGGTGTTTTGCTGGTTTGATTGGTAATATTAGGATAGCTTAGTAAACCCAGTTGTTAGGTTTTGTTGCGTGTGAAACGTCTAATTACTTCCATCTAATGATTGGATTTAAAATATTCCCAGAGGTATGATATGTAATTAAGTTTTATAAAATTCTCGGATATTTTTATGTAAATCTTATATGTCTAATTGACGTCTTAATTAGGTTAATTAACTCTAAGACTAATTAACTAAGTGTAAATAAGGAAAGCTAAATATTTTCCTTGTTCGAAATATTAATGTTTTTACCATGATATAATTATTTCGACGTAGAAATTTGACATATTACAAATTTATAGGCATATAGTCCTCAGGCTATAAAATGATATTTACAGCACTCTTGAGAACAAATAATAACGTTAAATAACAACTAAGTTATGCAAAAGTATATTCATGACTACATCAGAAATGAAAGGCATTATAAAAAAATCGTATTGAGTTGTTGAATACTTAATTTGTCCCCATTGTCGAGCCGAGCTTTACAGATTCCGCGTGAAAACAAATGTTGCCGTGATTTTCCGTGCCTCAAAAGCTGCTTTAAGAAACAAAACACTGCCGCTATTTCATGTACAACTAGCGCCGATTGTTGTCGGGACATTGCTACACACACAAGCTTTTTGTTACTTAAAATGAGGGTTTCACAATGTTCTCATTGTTGACACCAAATTGCGCTGTAATAATTAAGTTGTTTTCATAACTTAAATACTTTGGTTTCGCTAGGTTTGGATACAGATTTTTATTAAATATATTTCCGATATAAACTTAGGTTAAAAATTGACTTTTTTCGATTACCTTTATATTTGAATGATTTGTATTAAAATCAGTGGTCCAATTCTTAATGTGTATTTTTTTGTTTTATACCTTAGTAATGTAAAATTTTCAATAATATGTTACGATTTATTTTTGCATAATTTGTTCCTACAGTTCATTCCTAATACCGGAAAAATATTATTAAAGTATATAATATTATGCTGTAAATACAGATTTCTCTACCAATATTGTGAATAGAACTCTTGATTATAATTCCTGGGAGAATCTCTGATTTCTATAGTAGGTAATTGGTAAAATTATTTGTTATATTATTTTCCGATTGAACATTCAAGATATTGTCTTAGTTCATAATACCTACAACAATATTCAGTTTCCATACATAATTGTGACTAATAGTAGGTAAAGGTACATACTAATGATAAATTCAAAGGTAAATCGAAATTGTATATAAAACATCATTGATCGAGATACATTATATAGCAACCCACAGAACATCGTAGGTTTAAAGCAGTGCTTTCAATAAAGATGTTTATATAATATAATATAGGTAGATACCTGAGTTTTGAAGCGCTAGCAGTTCATTAGACAGACCCTGTAAACTGCAAAGTGGCTTGATTACTGACGAACTAAACACGGGAATTTTGGAACCAAGTCAAGCGTTTATTCTAAAAGCTGTATATACAACTTATCTTTTATAATAATATTCAATATTTTAATGGTTCACATGCTATTTTCACTACCTATAATAATAAAAAAAGCTTAGCCAAATAAATACCTATATAGTTGTACAGCACGACCGATCATATTGAAATTAGTTAGGCCTTAGTTCAAACCCTAAGGAAGGATATATCGCTGTGCATACGCAAGCAATCGGAAAATAGGCACGAAATTTTTTCACGTGGACGAATTGCGAGAGGTAACTTGTACCTACAACGATATCTGATTTTTATAATATTGTATACTATTATGATATGGCGTTATAAATATACCTCCGAACATACCTTTATACTGACACACTTTCACAGATATTTATTACTAGATTGCTCCCGGCCATTTCTGTTGTCGCCCGAGAAATCACTTGATTTACCCGAACCAATATTTTATGTACTCGTAGGTCGAAATCTAATTTGAATTCAGTCAATTCGCGAAAGTGAAAGAAAATAAGCATCCTTTCTAGTATCTATTCGCAATGTGTAAAGAATATTTGGGTTAAAAACGGCGAGGGATTCTCAATGCCATGGTCGGTATGTATTTATAATTTTATTTCAGCAAAAGTTTTTAATGTTGATTTACGAGTATCTATTTGTAGCATGTGTAATTAGTCTGACAAAAGAAAAAAATATTAATGAACATCATCGTATTTTCGTATGACTCAAGTTGGAGGTATATAATTGTCAACTGGTGTGATAAACTTAATATTATAATAACAATATATATTTACCAGACGATTCGACAGTAACGTAAGGTAGCCGTAGCCTATCTGATAATGTAAGATCACATAGATAGCGTAAGATAAACTTATATAACGTAGGTACATTCACAGCACAATAAAATTTAGACTTTGATCTTGTACGATGATCAACAATGTCAAAATAATCTTATCATTTTAAATTAATGTACCTACTTACATTTATTTACCATTTAGTCTGTGTAATGGTAGCTGTTTAAATGAACCGAATCGCGTTGTTAACGTTATGTAGGTACCATGTAAATGTAGCCATGTATGATAATTGTAACGAAGCAGTTAATTAAAATTATCAAACAATGCGCTACTAATTTTCAATAGTGTTTGGAAGTAGAATGAGAGTAATTTATATATTTTCAGAATAACGTAATGATGTGTCGTTATGAATTAGCATTGTAGAATAAATTTGCAGTTCTGTTTAGTCCGTTTCAAAACATCGAAGTAGGTACGTAAAATTTTTATTGAAGCCTAAAAACAGCGCAGCTTAAACAGTCTTTTACATCAAGGACGATTGTTATTTTGTAACTGTCATCACGACTGTATTATGTTAAGGGACAGACAGAAGACTGCGTCTGGTAACTCATTATGAGAGACGATTATTACTCGTAGCTGTTGGTTTAGTATGTGGGCTATATAGCTGCCAGGCTTACCGCCGGCTGTGACAGCCAGAATAGTGTATATGAAGCTTGACATGATCAACCACAACGTCGATATCAGCGACCATAATATACAACCGTATTTAGTTTTAATTATAACACCGCTAGCGCTTACCTGTGAGTTATTGTCAGTATTACCGACGCGGGGTAATTGAAGCATTACTTTGAGGTAGGCAGGTTTACTAAGCAGCTTAATCAGTGTCGGCAGTTTGTTATTATGGTTAATGACTCGTTCTAATTCTCTCGGCACACGCCCCAGGAGTAAGTTCCCGTTCGCAGAGGGAGCCGACTGCATCCATAATGAAACTTTAATATATAAGATTGTAAAAGTTTTCTTAATGGTGCCACGGTCGTCCAAAGATGTGCTATTGAGTAGAATGGCTTGTAGTTAAAGTAATTTTGTTGGATGAGTTAACTTTTCATAAATTTATGGCTGACGGTGCTTTTATAGTGAACTGTCACTGCGTATCGATTATGGTGAGGCTAAGACTCGGATGCTAATCAGTGGAGCGTTTAATATGTTTTGGAGGTCACGATGTGGTCTTATTTTTCTTGTGGTTTCAAAACTGTTAAACGAGTAATGAGTGACAGCTGTTGACGTTTTTCTAATAAGAAATTCTTAGTAGCACCCTGGTATCTTGAATAGTCGCACTTTCCTTATAAATATCCCAATTTTAGAAGATTCAATTACGATTGAAATCACGCTCAGTAAGGTAAGTAAAAAAATTTCGCCTATCACTTTTAAGGTAGGTAAAAAAGTTTCGCCTACCACTTTTACACGGGTTCTAAATGTGTGAACAGCCTGTTACGAATTATTAATCCTAAATATAATTACGTGCTTTTAATTATTGTAACTAATACATGAATAATTTCGAAAGTGAATATTTTCCGACTGTTATTTGTTAATTGTCCAACATTTACGTCCGAGCCATCGTTATTTACCCAACAAGTAACATCTCCATATTTCCATGTCCATATAATCCGCAAAATAATGTGCCGCCGTGTTACATACGACGCGTTATCTTTAAATGAACGTTGTATCATTCTAAATGAATTACACCAAATGTTAACATGATACCCCGCCTGAAGGTTTGTTAATTTTATTTTAGCTGCGGCGCCCAATTCGCTCGACCTTGTTTTATTCAAATTTGATAGCAGAACATATTTCATGCCGAAACTGAGCTTTCTAGGTCAGCCGATATAAGCCAGATGATGGTGCTGTTCTCAAAAGGAATGGACGAGAAAAGTAGAATTCTGTAATAAAACTAGAATTAACAAAAACCTTGGGCTGCTTCGTTGGTCCTATGTTCGATTCCCGGGTAGCGCAAAGTGTTTTTGGGTTTCCTCATTGGGTGATTCTCGTTATAAAAAAATTAAGTACTACACACTTTCCCAAGCCGCTTGCCAAGCGTGGGGATTATGACGACCCCCCCTATACCTAAAGGGGAGGCATTGTTCAACAGTGGACGTCTTCCAGCTGATGATGACGACACACTTCTTTCTACACCTTCGAAGAGTACAGCCGTGAAGTTATGGGTTATAATAATGCTTAAGTATTACAGTAAACCCCTAACTTTTATATATATTACTAGCTGCCCGCGGTGTTACACCAGAGTGTCAGCTACCATATAAAATTTCATTAAAATCCATTCAGTAGTGTTTATGTGAAAGAGTAACAAACATTCATCCATACTCACAAACTTTCATGTTTATAATATTAGTAGGGATTGGTATAATGCTTGATATTTATTATACCAATACAAATGCATGGTTTATACTACGTCCTAAGATGATGACGCACAAAAAAAACAATTATTTCAACGTTTTAAGCAATTGATTGAAATCCGGGATCGGATAAACACTTGGTGATAGGTTAAAATGGAGATTTCTTCTTATAATCCTCCTGCTTGCAAATTGGAAGTCGGATAAGAGGAGGCGTATTTATAAAGGGAACCTTTGTAATGTTGCTTTCATGTCGAGCCTCGAGTAAATTTCCTGTACACACAAATATTTGCCTACTTTACGTTACTTCGTCACTTTAAAGCTTGTTCGCAAAAATAACAGGTATAAAAATGTTTGTGACAACTATATTTTTTTAGCTGGAATTTGTTCCGAAATTCACCCTATACAGCAGGAATTGTAAACATTCATGACAATAGAATTAAAAAATACCTTGTTTAAAAACGTATTCAAACAATAAAACCTAACATTGTATACATAACATACGGAGGCTAAATTTGAAATCCGGTTCAAATCTTATAAAATAGCGGCTACATTTGAAAGCGACTCAAACTGCCTCCCTTTATCCGGCTACCTAATGGTACGTAAAATTTGTAACCGTTTTGAGTACTACGGCTACGACCGCGCTGCTACGAGCGTAGTACTTTTGTAGACCGTAGCGCTACGTTGAGTGGGGTTACTCGTTACGCCGAATGTAAGCTACGTGTAATAAAATCGGTCGTTTGTAGCAGTTTAGTAGACGTAACTAGCATCGCTACGGATATTGACACAGTTGCAGAAGGTGGTTCAGAAAAGTTTTGAATATTAAAATAAAGTGTTTTTCTCTAACGTTGGTGGACTCGCAAGATAATAATAACGATAAGATATTAGAGCGAAAAAATATAACTTGTTTTTTAACAAAAGACCAGCTTGTGTCAATGAATTATTCATATTCATTTATTATTTCATAAATTTAATATCAATGTTAAAAATATGAAGTACTAATGCAAAAAAATATTGTTAGAAATATTATTATATTGCTATAGTTCACTACAATAACAAAATACAATACATTTAATAACCACGCCCACAAAAAAAAAGAAAAATTCATTGAACAGCGAGCCTTTGCTACTTATAAACCGGGCGAAACTGACAATGAGCTAGGAAATCGCTCGAATGAAGAAGAATAGGAGCACTACACTTTGATTACCCTACTTGCTCACGAAGAAGTCACGCGGGCACAGCGGGGTAATCAAAGAGTAAGCATTCTTATAGACAGGCAGAAATCCTACTAAATATGTGAAAGTTATGTGTTAGGAGGTTTGTTGCTCAATTGCGCCAAAACGGCTGAACGGATTTTGATGAAATTTGGCACACAGATAGTTTATAACCTAAATTAATACGTTGCATTAATAAATATCTATCCCGGTATGGCATAGTTTAACGAACGACTGTTATTCATCATCATCAGCCTGAAGACGTCCACTGTTGAACAAAGGCCTCCCCCCTAGAACGCCACAATGAACCCCTTATTAATTTCTGTGAAATACTTACACATTTTTTATTTAGCTCTGAACCCAATTCCGAATTCGACAAAGTCGATGCAGATGCTAGTATCTGATATTTATAGAACTATGAATTTCCTTAGTGTAACTTCACTTTACAGTGTTCTTATTCAGCAGGTATAATAAAATTCAATATAAAAGCGTCTGCAGTCATTTCTGGAACGTTCCATGACTTGTAAATAACTACAGAATTAATATTAGTCCTTTTTGTAAGTCCGACATAAATTACAATATTATGAGTTATAATTAACGTCGAGTGTTTCGCCTTTATAGTTTCTTATACCGATAAAAGTGGTCGGCAATTTAATAATAATAATATCTTAGGACAGCTCACACAAGGTCATCTCCCACACTAGGCATATCCTGTGTTATGGCAACCAGACAACTGATAAACACATATATTTCTAAATACATACATATTATAGATAAATTACACCCAAACACAAAACAAATACTTGTGCTCATCGCACAAGAAAATGTCCTGGGTGGAAATCGAACTCACGACCTCCGGTTTTAGCAGTCAGGGTCACTAACCACTAGACCAACAGGCCAGTCATGTATTATGTGCTCCGCTTTTGACATGTTCATGTAACACAATTTAATTGATATTAACCCTTCAGACAAAGTTAGTTAGAAACGTGTGACCCAATTACATTTTACATAAGGGAAAGTTTTGTTTTTTATGAATAATATGTTGATCATGAAGTTGAAATTATGAATACGTGTTTAAAGGCGACTTTATTATCGCAAATTAACGAACAATATGTATTATTTTTATAATTATATAGAACAAAGTCTCTTTTGTTAGAATACTTATAACTCGAGAACTGCTTTACCGATATTTATGGTTTTTGATTGGTTTTAAAAGGTCGAAAAAATTTATATTTATTAAACAATTATATTTGGTACTCCGCCATCTTTTGCAATTGACAGCTCACGTCACGCTGCTTTTCTGGCAGGACGACGTCTGCCGGGTCTGCTACTCGCTAGTACTCTCATAGAACTTCAATCATTTCTTTAATTACGTAATACACGTAGGTATAAAAACAAAAGAAATCCAGTGTTCTTTAAAAAAAAAGAAATTTAGAACAACTACCACTTAGGTACTTTATTTCTATATTGCCTTTTTAACTTTCTAGCTCTTTTACTATATCAAGGAATATAGAACCGATCATCATTATTAAGACAACCGCTTCAGTAGAACTAATTGTTATTTTGAATTTATTTAACAATTACGAATATGTGATTTCCAATTTAATTTAAAAAAAGAAGTTATCAATTAGGTACGTGGTACGTGTGAAATAAGATCACACTTATTTATCTGTTCCCTCAGTTCCTATTACTAATACATATTATGTAGATCCATACACACGCGTCCTATTTTACTGTACTAGTATCATATCCCCAGAGGAACAGCTACGATTACTTGTGCCACTCCATTTTTCCCTAAAGTATTTAGGTCCTCCGTGCTATCAGATTTCCTCGCCGTAACAGTATTTGTCACCGTAGCGAGCTATCGCGTCGGATCTCATTTGGATTTCAAAGTTTGCATAGCTATCTACAGCCCTCCCATTTAATCCCATCGGGTTGACTCTTGAACCTCTACTCGTAATTAACAGTGCCTACTGCGTGACGTTCATTTAGATACGCCCGATTCAATAACAAGGCGGCCGAGTATCCGTTCAATTATGTGTTTTGCCTAATTATATCTGATTGCTGATACTGCTGAACTAATTTGAACTGATAGTACGATAACGTATTTCAACTATGATGAAGGAATATATAGTGTAGGTATAGTGTGGCTTTCTATCTGTATAATTTTACTGCATGACCTAAAACCACTTAGTCATTTTATACAGACGTGTATGAAGACATAAAATAACATCGCTCAAATACAAACTTAATTAGTTGAAAGCCAACGTTTGTTTTTCAAAGTTTACTCGAACAAATCCAATTAGGTCTAATTACACTTATTTTGCGTTCACTGGAATATAAAACGACAAATTATAATCCCTTTGCCGCGATTATGTTTCTCTACCTGTTACGGAGACATGCATTGTTTGTTCAACAAAAGAATTTTTGGAATTGAGGGAAAGAACGTTCGCGAAAACCGAGAATCTGCTGTGGCTTTTACGTTTAAAACACGTTGTAAAGAAAAGGTTCGTTTACACTTAGTTTTACAGCGGTTATACCAAGATTTTTCCTCTTCACTTAAAAACTATAGATATATAAGCTTAGGCACGATATGGAAGGGATAAATGTTATGTGTCCTTTATAAAAAGAAAATAAAACACGAACTTATTTTTTGTGTTCAAAGTAATACGTAAAAAATACAAATACACGCCACAGTATAAAAATATTGTTTATTGGATGTCAGTCCGCCGAAATCCAATATAATGTAGCTATTATAAAAATGAACTGCGCGTAAAAAAGAGGTTATTCCCAGCAGGGGGACGACAAAGGCTATGGATGATGATTAAAACGAAGTGGGTTATTATTTTTAGAACAACGAAGATCAAGACAACGTCAATGTTGTGCTCGTACTAAACAAAAGTTTGCATTCCTCACAAAGTCGTCGGAAAAATTCAGGTTGCACAGTTTTTGTTCCGACAAAATAATGTGTTCATAACAAGAGTTTTGACATTGTTATGGAAAATGACACGGAAACGCGAATTTACGGACCTGCTCCACCCTCCTGCAGAAAACAAGTTTCCGACTTTTAACATTTCTTGTAAACTGCGTCCATGTTTAACTTACATTACGAACATTTGCGACACAAAAATTACTTTTAATTATGCCTTCTTTTCAAGTTTCTAAACTTTGTTACATTAAGCTGCAGAAGCTTATCTATTTGGATTTAAATTGGGTATACGAAGATGACGTGTCTCGTTACTTTATCGTAATTAGTTTCAGTCTGTTTACATTCGTTCACAGAATAAACCCTGGCCTACGTTATCAGGCACCCGCGTAGGATTAGATGTCCGTCGTCTGCATAATAAATTAGAATCAATACCCTATCTCTATCGGACTCACTGCCTTGTTCATTATTCGGCTTTAGTTATCTCTGGTTTGATATATTCGGTATTTAATCAGAACCGTGTCTTCCTGCCCGCCTATTGTTTCCTCGAGTATGTTTATGAAGGGATCGGAAGTGAAAGATTGAGCTATCAAGAGGTTACAAGTCGGGTAATCAATATTTCATAAGGTAATCAAGTTCCGTAGTCATTTTCAGTGTACACTTAGAGCTTAGAATCTTAATTGATAATTAGGTGTAATTGTCAATTAAGAGACTAAGAATGGAAATATAAAGTAATTGACTAGAGCTGAATTGGGTAAAATAACAACCATAGATATAGGATCCAAGTAGTAACAGACTAGATTTCATGTTTTAAAAGAAAATGACTTGAATCTTTTCAGTTGTCTTAAATTTGAATTCCTGTTCAGGGGATAGATGTTCTTCTAACAAGAACGTCTTTCCGGTCTCCCGTCTTCTTCGTAGATTCTACACAGACCGAATTGATTTGTATAAACACTATGAATGTTACTTTCTTTCACGTGTCTTATACATTTTCCCGAACAAAGCGAGACAATGTTAAAACACGAGCTTCTGAAAAAGTTTATTTTAACCTGCTTACGCTCGTGTTCACTCTTGGGACAAAGAGGAAGTTTTTTCGAAAGGTTTCCGCGGATTTTATTTCAAATACCCTGATTACTTACCATCGCGCTTCACTATGAATACATTTCAATATTTTCACAACTGTTTGCTTGGGGGCTTTGTTACCGAGTATTGTAACTCTATTTATACTACCGAAAGGTTTTTCAACTTTTCGGCCGTTTCATTTCAAAATATTTTTTTGATACAGTATTAAAATTCGCTGTGTAAAAATAATGATACAGAGTTGTTATTACCTCCGATACGCATAGGTACATACTCCATAATATTATTATAGTTGTCAAATTGAAAATTGGGATATAATATACTCATTATATTATAATATTGTACGTTCCCTAATTTCTTTATAACACTCCTATAATTAGAATACAATAAATAATGACTTATGATAATAATATAGGTGTTGTTTTAATTCTGATGCTCTCTTTTACTTTTGACGTTGGCTGAAGGGACGTAAATGGAAATTTGAGGCTTCATAATTTAAGTTATTCACATTATATCACAAGTTGTAGAAATTTGTGAGTGTATTTGTGTGGGTGTATTTTTGTTACCTCTACGCTCATCTTGATAAAATTTCGTACGGAGGTAGGTGACCCTATTTTAACACATAGGCTTTTTATCCAAAAAAATGTAGAGGAACACCGCAGGGCGCAGTTAGTCCAAAATAAATTATTAATTATTGTTCCTTTTAATTAGATTAAAGCCAATTGAATAAAAATGAAATACGGATTCGTGAAGTATAAATATGTAGGTGCTTACGCCACCGAACCAGTGAGTTTGCCTTCGCTAAATTGAGGTAATTTTAATCCTTTCATTGAGGTTCAATCATTATTTAATTTTTACTAATTAGGCACTCTACACCAAACGGATTTAATATCAGCCAGTTTATTGGAATATGATCATTGAATTAAATCATAATCTGTATCTATATTCTCGTTTCGTACAAACCCAACCTGCTTCTGTCAAGAAAAATACCTTAGGATCAGAATTAATTTTGCTTCTAGAACCTCACAAAAACCATTGTTGTTTTTGATTTTAGCGCGATGTACCATCTGGAAATAATAATATAATTATATCCAAAGAATAATAAAACACATAAGTACCTACTATAGTAACAAAAATGATGAAAATTAAGGCCGTGAGATTTTTTCGCCTCACGAGTATCTTCGATGCTACGTGACGTGGTAACGTAAGTTCATAAAGGGACCGAGGTGTTCGCACGTAGAATATGTCTGAGGCATAACAAAACTCACTTAACGTGCGGCCCACGCCTATTTTCGACCTCAACTTTCGGACTCAATTAAAAAAGTATACGACGTCACGGTATCAAGACGACATTTTTATTCCAGCCTTAGTAATAATCAAAATAATTGGATTCCAAGAAAATTGGATTCCATACTAACCTGAGTTGAATTATTAATCGATTGTTGTCTCCGACTTGTATTGACGAGCGTCGACAGTGCGGCGTTTGTTCGTTAAGAGTGAAAACAAATCGACAAAAGCTGAAGTCGTTTCTCAATGCCCAATGACGTATGAAATGGGGCTTACCGACCAAAAGACAGTTTTCCTTTCATTTGAAATGCGTTTGCATCTGTATACAGATGAGGGTTATTGTTCCAACTCGGTGATGCGGGTGGGTCGGCGCTCGGTTTAAACCCCGACAGTGATAAATGTTTCATTTATTCCCTAGTATGCACGCTGCCGTATTCCAAATCTGCCGTTCGAATTTTATTGTTTAATTATTTGATGATATCCGCTTGAGTTTTTCTTTACATTGGACTTTTGGTGGACAATACATTTGATTTACCAGACCGTTAAAGGAAAGGTTTATTCACAAGAGAACCTTTTATAAAATAAATCTGCTTTAACTTTTTAATTGCATCCGATCGTTGAATATAAATATTTGAATAGCTGATGGCAGATTTATATTTTAACTTTTATAAGAAAATTGTTAAGTTTTACAACTTTATGTATATTTAAAACCCATATTTACTTTTTAAAGCGATGCCTATTGTTCAAGGCGGGTTTCTTATACTCCAGATCCACTGACTACCATTTATGACATATCCATTTGTGCTTAATGTACTGTAATCACATTCGTCTTTTTATAAGCTCAGTATATCAAAGCAGACAATAGTTAAATAGTCACCTTACTTGATGTAGGTCACTGTAGCAGACAATGGGTTATGGTGTTCTTAACCTCTCCTAACAAAAATATCTTATTACTGCGTCATTCATTCTTAAACACGCCTAAAATATTAATACCTTCCTTCCATATTCTCGTAACTAAATCTTCATTGGCTTCACACCGTTTTCTTAACTCAACGTAAATCTCTCTGTCACAACGCAAACAAATTGTAGATATAATTTAGTATTTATTTTAAGCCCACAAGTGTTTAATTTATATTTTTTGTTTCAGGTAAGTGTCTGACCTGCGGTTGTAGTTAAGAGGTCAACAAAAGGTTAGTAAATTATGATGAGAAAAACAAAATTCTTGGAACGTAAATCAAACAAAGTAGGTAAAAATTGTCTCGAGTGTTATATCATATTTTATCGTAAATGTAATTGCAAAATAGAGGCTCTAGCTGTAAATTATGTGCGAACAGCTAAAATAAAATACGCAGCGCAATGTGAGTGGCCACCGGGGACATATTGAGACACCGAGCCCTCCTCACGGGTTATTTATTGTTTATTTTTACTGTTCATGCACGCGAACCTTATTACATACAGCCATGCCGACGTAGGTGTAGGTAATAGAAATGGCCCGACTGGGATTTTGTGAAAAAACATAATTAGAATTGACGTCAATGGGTTGACATTTGCACGAATTCAAATTGACTGAGTAAATATTTTATTCGCAGGCAAATTCGTAAGATAAATCTTTTAAGTCAGAAAAATAATAAAGAAGACCCTAAGGTTTTGAACAAAAAAGAAACTGTGTTCCAAAAGAAAGCATCTAATCTTCATTACGACGGTGGGGTTTTAAGTAACAAATCTCTAAATGCGTCTTGGTCTGGCACGTTTAATCAAAATGAAGTGGTGATCCCAGCACGTCACTGGATACATAATGGTTTTTCCATTTTGCTTTATAATTTGAAAGCCGGGTCGGCTGGGCGCACTCGATACAATAACCCACGTCAACGTAGCGTTACCCGGTCGTCGCTAGAATGGAAATAAATAAGTAACTATACGAAAGGATTAGCCCGCCATAAATACAGATTAATAAGGTTTAATCATATAGCCTTTATACTTGTATTCCGTGGGGTTTGCTTTATATTTCGGAGCACGTTCGGGGCAGTGCGGTCGCTCTCCGCGCAACAAATGAAACCTCCAACTCTGGTCAAACTTCCGGCCATCGATTATACCTAATCTATTCCGCTTGTTTACTTATCTCTCATAAAGTGCCACAATTCAATAATAGACAGCTGGACGGTGGCCAACTACGTCCTATCTCAATAGTAGCCGTACGGTACAATGCTCTCGCTTTACTTGTAAGTTTGCAAGTCTACTCTGTTTGATTACAAACACTTTTAGAATAACTGTTCGGATTGATTGTTATAAGTTTAACCGTTCAGTTGTTATTTGATAATAAATCCTACTTCCTGCAATATAATAATATCAATGTAAAAGTTCGTGAGTAGATAGTTGTTAATCGATCACGTCTTATCGAGGAAACGGATTCCGATGAAATATCGCATTCCGATTGACCTGGATTAATGCTAAGGATATGTTTTAATCCGGGCGTATGATGTAGTTCCTGGAGAATGTGATTGAAATTAAGATTTTTATTCAGATCGCCTCGTTTGTTACTCCTTCGTAAAGTTTTAAGTATCGGTCGGGTTTGACTTAAAGCTGGAAAAAGTGCAGTTATGTCTACTCTTTTCAAAATTAGGATAGATTTTGATATATCTAGAAAAGTCATATCATTCACGACAAAGCTACAACTATATTACTTATTATAATTCTGTTATAAAAGTAGGTACATTCAAATAATAATTCGGTGTAAATTGTTCTACGATACAAATTGTTAGTCTAATTGCTTGTAGATTTCTAAGACCGAAATTAACGCTTCATAAGCAAATACAATTTCTAAGTGAAATCAACCGTTGTCTTACAATTTAGTAGTCGTTGAAATTAACATTGACATTATATTGATATTAACGTTTATTGTCTGGCCTCGCTTTAGGCAGTAATTACGAGGGTCAAACTGAAAGTTCTTAGAAAATCAAAAACTGATTACATTAGCCAGTTATTAGTTTTATTATATCTTTTCAAAATATTGTCCATTCACGTCAATACACCGCTGCATGCGATGGAACCACTGGGAAAAGCACTTTGCCCACTCGTCTTTAGGGTTCTCTTCAATGGCATCGCGATACGCAGCCACCGCTTCTTCAGCATTCATAAACCGCTTTCCTTTAAGTTTTTCTTTAATTTTTGGAAATAAATAAAAATCACAAGGGGCGAGGTCAGGGCTATACGGCGGGTGACCCAGTAATTCAACGTTTGATGTCGCCAAATAGTCGATCGTTCGCTTAGCGGTGTGCGACGAGGCGTTGTCGTGGTGAAGGAGGATCCTACTGCGAGGTCGTTTCTCTCGAACTTTTTCCAAGACAAGTGGCAAACAATTGGTAGTGTACCATTCTGCAGAAACTGTTGTTTGATCCTCTAACACAATTGTTGCGAAATGACCTATCCTTCCAAAGAACGAGGCCACCATTTTTTTTCCCGCACTTCGATCTCTCTTCACTTTAGTTGGCAACCTCTCGAAAGGAAACACCCACTGAGCAGATTGTCTTTTGGTTTCAGGATCATAACAGTAAATCCAGCTTTCGTCACCTGTTAGTATGTCGAACACAGCATTTGAGTCACCTCCGTTAAATCTTTCAATCATTTTACGGCACCAATCCACACGATGGAGTTTTTGAGCCTCAGTCAAATTATGAGGTATCCACCGGGCGCAAAGCTTCCTGACTGCTAAATGTTCGTGGAGGATTTTGTGCACTTGACTCATACCGATGCCTAAGCTTGTCCGAATCTGCTGATAGGTCACTCTTTTGTCAGTCTCTATCATACGCCGCACAACACAGATGTTATCTTCAGTCGTCGCCGTAGAAGGCCGTCCCTCACGTAAATCATCAGTGAGATTAGTGCGACCACGTTTAAACTCATTAAACCAGTTGTAAACTGTCGCACGAGATGGGGCTTCATCGTGAAAGGCCAATCGTAGTCTATCATAACTTTCTTGTTGACTTAAATGACATCGAAAGTCATAAAAAATCATTGCACGAAAATTTTCTCGTGTTAAATTCATGTTGACGTGACACAGACAATTTTCAATTTGCCGCCAAATCGTAAAACAAATGACAAATTAATGAAATATATACTCAGTAATATTGGCAAAGAGTTCTATTTTCAAATTTTAGAATTATTTTTTTATTATATTGTTTATAAGTGGCCAGTTCTAAGAACTTTCAGTTTGACCCTCGTACTATTGATCGCTTTCAATAACAGTCTTGGAAAGAGACTGGGATAGTCAAAAAATCTGTTTACCTCCGAATAAAATTTGCATCTAAGTGACCCAGATTGACTTACAATACGCTGTATCCTTTATTTATTAATAGACAATATTGTGTTATCTTTCCTAGAATTGGTTTCCGGCCTAGAATAGGCCACGTCGTTTCCTCCCGTGGGTGTCGTAAGAGGCAACTAAGCGATACTTCCGGGGGGTGACTATGGGTATGGCTCAATTGAAGAGTAACGAAAAAAAGACTAGGTGGCGAAAACGAGAGAGTAGAACTTGTGGCGTACCCTGGAGTATTCTTAATTTTCAAATCAGGTCTGCAACTGAAAATCTGCAAATCGTCATTAGCCTGAGTCTGGATTAACCGTCCCTCTCGTTCACAAACGTCCTCGAGCCCAAAGCTTACGTCACCAAATGCCAAAACTTTATTATTTATATTTTAGATATGCAATGTTATAGGTACTTAGTGTTGGTTAAAAGTGATAACGAAATTGCCCCTTATAAAATGACGTCCTATTTTCTGTACCTACATAAAATGGGACTGGCCAACCTGCGCGAAAGTGGATATTAAGGATTCTGTTAAACCAGCTTTCATAAACGTGAGCAAAATGATTAAAACACGATGGTGGGGCGACTATCAATAACCGCCGAAATTCAACCTCATATTTCGTATCCCCTTACCAGGGCTTATTGTGTTTCACGTAAATATTCCTCGTTGAATGAAAAGTGTGTGGGCCTGGGTGAAGCTTTCAATGCTAGCTAGGAACTCGACTAAGAAATTCAATTATGTTACATCAAATCGAGGGATCGCTCCTAAGTGTAGCACACATTCAATGTACTTCAATTCAATGTACCTACCGATGAAAAGCTTATTTTGGACTCGCATGTTCCTTGTATTTTTATTATAAGCTTTTATTTTACTTGCAATGTATGCTTGTTTGTGAGTTAGTGTAGGTCAAATCTTGCAATCTAAATTAAAACCACTTTTTGACATCCGATTGAAATTAAATTTTGGATATTTATATAGGTTTGGTGACAATACAATATTATGGTACTTTTGATTTAAAAGCTTTTGTAAAAAATACATTTTCATACTAACTTATTACATTTAAAATATTTCCAGTAAGCGTGAATTACATTTATGTTATTATCGCTCTTATTGTTTCATGAAATATGTACATATTAATGCTTTGTTTTTCTCCACTGTATTCTTTTGTAGCACGGTAAATGACCCATAAGCTATCAAATGGGCGCCTAGATCCAAAAGATAATTAACCGCGAGGAATAACTAGTGATTTATGTGTTTTGTATGAGAATAAAAGGTTTTTATTGCGGTTCTATTAGTTTTAATAATCTATATTCTTGTTTGTTCTGTAGAACTCTATAAAAGTTAGTTGCTAACCGGTCTTTAATGAATTATTACACCACATTTATTTTTATCTACAAAAGATTCCCAGAAAAGATTTTTATTATGTTGCTACATTTATTAGTCCACCATAATACGTTTGAATGACGCACAGAGGTTTGAACTAATCTACAAAATTGCATCGATTTTTTTAAATTTTTACCTAAAAAGAATACAATAAAACATTTGTATCGCGTCACATATTTGGTGTAAATTAAACGACAGCTGGGGTCTTATCGCGCAGAATAAATATGAGTCTCCCAAACTGTTGGGTTTTATGAATAAAACTTTATTTCTTACTGTCAACCTTTTGATACAACTATTTCAGTGTGAAATTGCTTTTTTCTTAGCGTCACTGGCGAAACTCCAAAGAAAGGATGACATAGTATGGTAGGTAACATTAAGCTGAAACTCGGTGAGAACATTCAACTTGTGTATAATGTGTTTCCAGGTGTAATTTTTATGAAAAATAGGTGCCTATTAACGGAACTTCACGACGTTAAAAAGGTACATTACTTATAATTTAAAGGAGAAGTTATTTTCTCGTTAATAACAGGCTTGGTGATATACTGTTAACTCTTTTGTTGATCAACAGCTTTAAGACGTCGCCATTAACCTTATTGACCTCCAGTTAGATTGACTATTTCGTTGGAGAGGGCTAAAGAGATTTAATGTGACATTTACGAAGGTGTTAACAGTTTAATGTTATTAAATGTTGGAACTTTGTGAAATAATGGCCCGGAAAACGTCTGCTTATCAGTAACACTTCCAAATAAGGGTTTATACGACTTCACCAACGCGTACTTGTTAGCCCGGAACTAATCAGATCATTATCAGACCCTTGCCACATTAATCATGCCCGTAAGTCGAGTCATAAACGTTCGTGAAGCGGTCAAACCCGTGACCGCTGTAACGAAATTCTTCTGCGGCCAGTTGGCCGTAGAGATTGTAAGTGGTCTAACTAAAGCTAAACTTTGCGGCCAACCCTTATATTTTACACGAATGGCCCAATAATAATATCACAAAGCGACGTGATAACACTTGAAGAAAAGATTACGTTCTGCGTGAGTAGAGCTTTGACGCTCAGCAACTTTTTTACGATGATTTTGAAAAACGAACTAGGTCATAGTGTTTTAGTAGCTCTATGTGTAAATTCGAGATTTAAATATTTAGTTTTCGCCGCAAGAAATAATGTTGTCAGACATACGAGGGTCAAACTGAAAGTTCTTAGAAAATCAAAAACTGATTACATTAGCCAGTTATTAGTTTTATTATATCTTTTCAAAATATTGTCCATTCACGTCAATACACCGCTGCATGCGATGGAACCACTGGGAAAAGCACTTTGCCCACTCGTCTTTAGGGTTCTCTTCAATGGCATCACGATACGCAGCCACCGCTTCTTCAGCATTCATAAACCGCTTTCCTTTAAGTTTTTCTTTAATTTTTGGAAATAAATAAAAATCACAAGGGGCGAGGTCGGGGCTATACGGCGGGTGACCCAGTAATTCAACGTTTGATGTCGCCAAATAGTCGATCGTTCGCTTAGCGGTGTGCGACGAGGCGTTGTCGTGGTGAAGGAGGATCCTACTGCGAGGTCGTTTCTCTCGAACTTTTTCCAAGACAAGTGGCAAACAATTGGTAGTGTACCATTCTGCAGAAACTGTTTTTTGATCCTCTAACATAATTGTTGCGAAATGACCTATCCTTCCAAAGAACGAGGCCACCATTTTTTTTCCCGCACTTCGATCTCTCTTCACTTTAGTTGGCAACCTCTCGAAAGGAAACACCCACTGAGCAGATTGTCTTTTGGTTTCAGGATCATAACAGTAAATCCAGCTTTCGTCACCTGTTAGTATGTCGAACACAGCATTTGAGTCACCTCCGTTAAATCTTTCAATCATTTTACGGCACCAATCCACACGATGGAGTTTTTGAGCCTCAGTCAAATTATGAGGTATCCACCGGGCGCAAAGCTTCCTGACTGCTAAATGTTCGTGGAGGATTTTGTGCACTTGACTCATACCGATGCCTAAGCTTGTCCGAATCTGCTGATAGGTCACTCTTTTGTCAGTCTCTATCATACGCCGCACAACACAGATGTTATCTTCAGTCGTCGCCGTAGAAGGCCGTCCCTCACATAAATCATCAGTGAGATTAGTGCGACCACGTTTAAACTGATTAAACCAGTTGTAAACTGTCGCACGAGATGGGGCTTCATCGTGAAAGGCCAATCGTAGTCTATCATAACTTTCTTGTTGACTTAAATGACATCGAAAGTCATAAAAAATCATTGCACGAAAATTTTCTCGTGTTAAATTCATGTTGACGTGACACAGATAATTTTCAATTTGCCGCCAAATCGTAAAACAAATGACAAATTAATGAAATATATACTCAGTAATATTGGCAAAGAGTTCTATTTTCAAATTTTAGAATTATTTTTTTATTATATTGTTTATAAGTGGCCAGTTCTAAGAACTTTCAGTTTGACCCTCGTACATAAACTCTTTTTTTTATTTTATAGCCAGCCAGCACTTTGCCACAATATGAACGACTGAATTCAAATGTTTTTTAAATTCAGTCAGCCTTATTCTTATCGCGTAGCAACAGGATTTTAATACCATAAAATACGTCGACTTAAAAATCATAATGTTATGCTAATATCGGGCATGCTCGACGACAGACTTGATTGATATCTTGTGAGGAATGACAAGTTGCTAACATATTACGTGTAGGCGCTTTCAACATGATGAAATGTAACGTGTGTTCAATTAAATCGATTTATAGGTCTTTCTATAAAGTACCTTTTTATGAACTAAATATAAAATATAGATAGACACCGTGATTCATATAATCTTAACTAGGTCAAGTAAAGATATTTATTATATTTACATGGGTACGGCAAACACGAATGATCAAGGAAAAGGTCTCTGTACTACACGATGCATGCCTAAGCAAATCGTTTCGATTAACTGGAAACAACCCTTTTTATTAAGAAAAGGTCTTTGATACTAGCTAGAGCTTTGAACAGTAATTTCGTAGGTATTGTTTTGATATAATTTACAAGAATCAATGGATCCGAGACGCTAAGAATATGTAGACAATTTTCTTCTTATTCCAATATATTTTATGGTACAGAAGCAATCGCCAAGTTGTTTTGAAAACTAAATTGAAAATGTGGGACGAGGCCTCCGTATGAAGGTTTTTATAAATTAGCTTTTGTGACTCTAGTCAAAATATAGGTTAAGATTTTTGTGAACCATAATTGTATATTGTTGTATGTCGTATTATTTGTGAATAATTAAGTTGCAGTGAATTGTAGAGCGTGTAACCTACGTAGTACACGCATACATAGATCGTGAAACAGTCCGTAGTTAGTGATTGGCCACCACTAAGAGCCCAGAATTCTGCGGGCCACCAACGCTATTACAGGAATGTCCCTCGTAACCAGGAATGTTACCACATGCTTACTACACACCATCTGTTTAATGCTATCCACACCTACTACTATAAGCGTGTATAAACATCATATTCACTCTAACTTTGTATTTAATCTTCTTTCCTAAAAGCTCGATGCCATAAATTTATCGTTAGTCTGTTACATATAAAAATCTCTTCAAGAGTTCAGCGTCTCCAACCTGATCCAGAAAAACAAAAACTTTTAAATTAGGGGAATTGGAAACGCGTGGAATATTTATATTTGAATTTACAAAAAGAACAAAGGAACATATAATTTATTTTCATGCATACGCATTGCTTGTTTTTTTTGTTTGCCAGTGTCTTTTTTACTCCAAACTTCGTTTGCTTATTATGTGATCAATTGACGATTTTCGAATAATGCTTGATTTTAGGTTTTTATTTATATAGGATTTGGGGTATGATATCATCATCATCAGCCGGAAGACGTCCATTGTTGATCAAAGGCCATCCCCCGTAATAAGGGGGGGAGGTCCCCATAATCCCCATGCTTGGTAGGCTTGGGGATCGCAGTATTAGTGGTAAAGTTACAGAAGACGCTGCCCATCTAGGGTATACCTGTATACTATATAGCACGCTTTTTCTAAGATAAAGAGTGCCATGCTATTGGGACAGGGTCTTATTTCCCACCCTTTCCTTAAAATCGAATAGAATCGAGAGATCAAGTTTAATGAGGCAGCCGGTTGAGTAAATATGTCGGTGCCTGTATAATGAATGTGCCTTGAGATTCTGTTATCTCTTCATGTAAGTGAATCCGTCGCTACACGATGTATATGGGCGCTCTCTGGACCTTACGATCTCCCTTTGCATGCATAATACGTAAACTCAGTGAATTTCCTCCTCAGCGAATACAAAGTTACGACACCAGACCGAGTTACACCGCCTTAAAGTCTGATTGAACGTCTTCCAATGAAATATACTTCGCGTTTGTTTAGATTATCCCCAAGTAATGGCGGCATAAACTTACCGGCTTCCAGAAATTGGTCGTATAAGTAGTTTATTATTTGTTTCCCCTTTATTTACTGGAACAAACTGAAATGGATGTTGTCGATATATATTCAAATATATTTTATTGGCTATGTTTATCACATTACTTTTCCATGAATGACAATTAGGTATGACATACTCCATGAAATATCTTTTTCTGGATAGTTGCATTGCATCAATCACATGTTAATAGTAAAAAAGCAGAAAAAAATCGATCATTACATTTTCTTCAAAGCTAGATCACTGAGTAAGTACATCGATAGCGATCAAACTTGTAAAGCCTGGCATTATCTCGCCATTCTAGCCAAATGGTGGATGTTAGTGAATGTGTGGGACGTGGGTACAGTCTATAAATCAAAAAGTTGAGAAAAACGACGACTTCCTTAACAACCCGAGTTGGGAAATGGCTGCTGTTTAGAAAATAACGGAAAAAAAATTTGATATTTCCTCGCCCTCTAGCAACGACTGAATTAGAATTTTATTTTTTGGACAAATTGGACGAAACTCTATTTCCAGTTAAACAATGGAAATGTTATTCACAAGAAAAAAACATTCTATTTCATCTAGTTAATTACGTTTTGGAATTATTTCGCATGAAACTGTTGTTTACAGCTTTTTACAGGGTAATAACGTTGAGTCTTAGTAGTTCCGCTGACACAAAGGACGGACTCCTATCTATAGTATTAAATTATAAATCCGCTCTAGTCCTCACATCACGCTCGGCGGCCATGTTTAAGTTAGCGCTTTGTAGTTGTTTGCATTGACGTTCGTACAACCGATGCTAGACCACCTCACAGTTAGCGCACGAAAACCTAAACTATGTACCCTGACCATATAGTAGATATCCGAAATTTCGATAACGTGTAAACGAAATACGTGACATATCACTGGCTTGTAACATTTCACGTATCACACAAAATTTACTGAAACAACCTCGCAATGTTACATTGTTAAATAATATCTAAACATCAGGTACATCGCAGGTATCAAGGGACACGTAAAGTGTACAATGTACGGACCAAACCACGTTCCCAAAAGGATGTCCTGAGGATTAGGAGAGCAGACAGATGGAGTAATTTGAACTAAGGATTTGTGCTCGCTTCTTTGTTAATAACTTAGGCAGTGTTCCGTTACAATATGCAAGTTTATTGTATTGTTTCAAATTCAACACAGGTAGTAAACATGCTCTATGTTAACATTTATCTGGCAGTATTATGTAAACTGAGATGCAACAAATGCACGTATAACCGTCTTGGTTGCCGAGCTACGTGTAGTGCCGTAGATCCGGCGGCGCGCGGCGTGGCACCTCAAATAAATCTTGCTTTGTCCAAGGACATTATGTATGCTAACGTCGGCCATTCCTTTGCTCGCTGAACTGAGCGTTGTGGCATCATTGTCTCTTAACTGAGGACTGTGTTCAACGCAGAGATTAATTCGAAACAGTTGAGCATGCGCGGACTTTATAAAAATGTTCCAAATCGGTGTCCTTTTTCAGAGCATTCATTTGTATGCATGTAGTATGTTATGTTTACGTGTAGATACCTGTATTCACTGTGTTCAGCGTAATGTACTCCCCAGGGCGGTATGTTTGAGATCAATGTTCTGTGTGCACGTTTGCCGAGCGCCATGATGATAACTTTGTAAAACCGAAACCAATTTTGTCGATGAATGTATTGCTCAGTTTATCATGTCGTTGTAGATGTAATGTTTCAGTACCTTATATTATCCTATTAATAGGTACTTGCATTTACTAAGAGCTAAGAAGAGATACCAGCTATTCCTCTACTTAGTAAGTACCTAATGACTTACAAGTGTAGGAACTGCTGACAAGCTCTACTTCACAAAATCTTTGTCACACCTAGGTATAGAAATCTTAAGAATATCTACAATACATACATCTACATATAACCACTACATACCCAAAGGTTTGACTGGTAGAAAATGCCTAAGGCATTTTTACACAAAATTGTACAAGGGGAGGACCCCCTTGTACAATTTTGTGTAAAGAATAAATAAAGACATAATAGGTATATTAAGTAGGATATACAAGTTTAACATTTACAATAACTGTGTATTATGTTTTTTTTTTAAATCAAACGAAAGCTTTCTTATGGCTGCTGTAACAGGGTGACTACATATTTAGAAAAAGAAAACGTACTATTTTTCCATTAAAAAATATTTAGCCAAGAGTTATTTAGTAGAGTAGGTATTGAATCTCTTTCTATATTTGAGTTAGAAGACTTCATTACCCCGCAGTTGAAAGGTTACAGGCTGATACGAGACAATGATTTAACCTTAGTAAAACAAAATTAAGAAAAGTTTTATAATTAAACATCTTTAGCTATCCAAGATCAGCTTTCACAAAAATCTAGAAGTCAAAAGTGTCAAAGCGATTTTTCTTTTGTGCTTCAAAACCACATTAATAACTTGGTACACAACTTTCGCGACGTATTAGACGCTAAACAACTTTGCTGTTGAATACATAATACAATTAAAACCGAATTGTTTGTGCAGAACTAAGTTCGCACTTATCGATGTTAATTATCTGAGTGAGATTTAAATCTTGTGCCGTACGTTCGACGGTATTTCAGATATCAGTTAGTCGAATCTTTGAAGAAGTTCAGTATGTAGCGGGCTTTTAGAATAATTAGAATGGTTTAGAACTTATTTGAATATACCTATCTAGTATCCATTTATGTCTGTGGATAAGTTATCTATACTGCTAAGTATATTACCTATAGATAACATTTTAAATTTTCTCTTGTATATTACAGTTAGAATTTTTTTAGTTATAAATTTATTTGTCCTTGTCCTAAATATAAGTCCTTGTGCAAATCTTGAGAAAATCATGAAAGAAGATATTCTTTTAGTAACAATTTTTTAATTTACCTTTCAATCTCAATAAAGAGTTACTCGCACCTCTTATACTAGCTCTCTACACTTTACTGCCTATCTAAAACAGTTCCAAAGTCCTACAACACAAAGTTATCGCCGCAGCATCGAACGAGCCAAAGGAGCGTGTCCTAGATAATTCTCGTGGAGTGGTTAATGTGGTAATAGTGCGGACGGGCGCGCGGTCCGTCGGCTCGCGACATTTATTGGTGCCGCCGTACGACAGCCGAACGGCCGACATTGACGGACGATCGCGCCGAATGCGAAACGAGACTTATTGGCGACAATTTTTCAATGTCGCCCGATGCACGCTTGATACGGCTTCCTCATTTAACTAGTTCTACGAGTTTGTAACTTTGCCTCCGACTTTGGGAAGGTCGATATGCCCTTGTTTTGTTTTTGGAGGCTTCGGTTCGGTAGGTTGGCTATGATTATTTTTATCAAGGCAGTCAAGTACCATGCCGTGGTAGAGTGCAAATCTATGGTTATGTACGTGTGTTGTGTATGTATGTATGTGGTTAGGCACTCGTTCATTACAGAGAATTTCTGAAGAAAAACCCGACATCACATTTCGAGCTGGAATATTGTAGCTAGGTACCTAGTCCAGACTCCATACTTCATGCTTGGTTTTATTTGCGGGATGAGACCAGCATTCAACAAGCTGACATTTACTTTAATAATAAAAAAATACAGACAATCATAATAGTTGGAAGTCCATGTAATATAATAATATAGGTTGACAAAAATACCGACCCATTTTCGGACTACCGTCGATTCATCATCTCTTTGTCTCACTTTCCTTAAGTCAATGTTATTTTACGTGCCCTAACGGTTTTCCTTTATTTGTAAAAACTGTAATATGGAATGAAATCGGTTGTTCACTCATGCGAGAAAGAAAATGATGATGGTAATGATTCGGAATGAATTGAATAATCGTTAATCGACCAGAATTCAGTATTTCTCCTTTGTTTGTAGAAAAAACATGATTTATCAGCGACGTGCTAAGTAGGCCTATGATGAAATACCATTTTAGCAAAATGGTAAAATATTTTTTTTGTTTACTAGGTGAGTACGTGAAAAGGACTTTGATTATATCTACTGTTCACTAAAAATGAATTATTTTTAGAGATACCTATGGTTAAAAAAAAGAAGTTTTTTTAAAATTCATTTTTTTATTTTGTACAATTAAAATAACGAATCACCATTTTTATGCGTAGCAGTCGATATTGTGTGCAATTGTATGCTCGATGGCGCCTGTAATGTAAATCTTCATCTATTTAACAATGCAAAACTTACCTATACCTATTCGTCTATGAATGTTCACAGAAAGCAATAAAAGCATATTTTTAATATAGACGATTTAGACAAAGGAAAGTATTTACTATAGAACACATTTTAGTTTGACCTAATAACTTAAAACACATTCCCGAATATATAGGATGTTATTATTGTGCGATCTATACTGTAAATGTGATAAGAAATAATATAGGTTGTATAAGTAGTATTTAGTTACACATTAAGATTAAGTTTTATTATTTCAACCCACAATTTAACAGCAAAATTAGAACAAGGATAACAAGGAACAGACTGTTGTAACTAATTACGAAGGTAAACTAAGGTCTATTTTATTAGAATCTCAATTTAAATAGTGTACAAACAAATACTGATTCCATGTAAATGCCTCAGGATAACATTAATTAACGCGAACCCAAGGTTGAATTTCCGCGGTGCTTACAAAAGCTGTTAGTTTTTTTCGGGTCCTAAATGGAACGGAAATGTTTTCAGATTAACGCGAACAAAAATACAGCGTTTATATAAAAAACGTAAAACATTACCAATTTTCAACAGACGCAAAAATAGATGTGTACGTTAAAACGGGATTTCGGTCTACCGAACGTACCATTATCCTGTTTCGGGGATTACCTTTTACTATCCAATTTTTTTTGTACGCCGTAAACATTATTATGTTATTTCCGTGTTTGATTGTGTTGGCTTAAAAGACATAAATAAAACTGTCCCAATAAAAAACAAAACGTATTCGAAACTCAATAATTTTATTTATATTCATAAATTAACTATTCAGGCACCATTGACAGATGCACTTTTGGCCACTAACAAAAAATTGAATTTCGAAAGTAACACAAAAGCGTTAAATTTAAAAATGGATTCTTTTAATGGTGGCAGGTAGTCGGTTGGTGAAAATATTGTAACTTCTCAATTTTTGTAATCGGATCTTCTTAAAATGCAATAAATATAATATTGGTAGCATGCATAATAGGTAGGTTATATATTATATCTGCAGTATTACTTTTGCAACAGTAATATGTACTTGCTTTTAAAAAGTAAACTTAATTAATTAAGCTCTGTGAGGCGCTGGTTCGTTGAATTAAAAAACAACTTACAGAACTCGTATAAAATGAAACATATTAATTATACTTATTATGCATTAATTTGAACAGTTTAATTTTTTTATGAGACCATTTCTGTTATAACAATAGCAATAATACATCCGTAATTACAACATGGTAGGATACGGATGTGGTGTAACTAGCTTTTTATTGTTCTGAATCCGATTCCGGAATGATATTGGTTAAACAAAGCCCGGTAATTACTGGCGTAACAAATAAACGTTTTGATTACAGTTATTGATGCTTTTGATATTCCGCCAATGCTTATAAGTACCTACTGTACCTATAGTTTAAATACCTACTGACTGCAGCACAGCTTGAATCTTCTTATCGTATGTTTGATGGACACCCGGTGTCAGAGTTTGAACCGCCTGTAGGCCTCTGACATGGCTTTACATGGTGCCGGCTTCCTCACGATGTTTTCTTTAACTTGTAAGTGCTATACAGCTTTAATAGAATATCATTTATTTCCAAGTTATCTTTTATACCTTGTATCGAAAGCTCACATTACTGTTTCGGCTATTCTTTTTCTTTATTCAGTTGTAACGGATTAGATGTATTTTACGCCCGTGGAGTGCCGGGTGAAAAAGCATTTTGTATCGCTGGTGTCGCAGCAGGCGATTCAGGGAAAATTTCAGAAGATGGGCAATAGCGTCTTTTGGGACTTCACCTCCAATACTGCAATCCGCAAACCGCTTGCTAGGCGTAGAGATTATGACAAACCCACCTTTCTAAGGGAGAGACCTTTGTAGATGTCTTCCGACTGATGATGAGGTACCCCTATCTCTTACTACGCTACGTTTTTCAATTAGTAATAGATAACTTACATAAATAATGAAACAAAACGCTTCAACTTCCCAAGTCTAACTCTCTACTTAACAAACACATCACGTAAAACCAACGTCAAGTAACAATAACCGCTCCGCACAAAGAAAACAGTAGAAAACTGTAAAAGTAAAATACAAGCACCTTGTATTTCCTTCGGTAAGTGGGTTAAGGGTGCTTCAAAGCAATGGGCGTTACAACTGAATGCATTAAACCATATTCACAAGCCTTTATTGCAGTTTCGGAAAACTTCGGAAGGAATCGCTTTATTATTCTCAAAACTCTATACATGTTGGACAGTTGGGGCGTGTTATTTGAATAGTACGCGCTTAAAAGATAGCCCTACCTTTTTTTCTTTTTAGCGTTATCTTTTATTGCTGGGTTCGGTCTTTGATATAATTACCATACTTTATTTTTATTCTTATTTTTATTTCTGTGTTCTTGCATAAGCTTAGAACCTAACAGGCATCAAGTAGGTATTTTATGAATGTATTTTCATAATCATAACAACTGGCAGTTGAATAATTTCTATGTAGCATGTGTAGCTAATACGGGTCCCTTATTTTTAGTATCTTCATGAGTCAATAGCTATATGGAATAGGTCATGCCATGTTGTGAAGATTGGTCAGTCAACAAGGATGGTAGCGAGGTAGACCGTCCATGGTGCGCCACACGTATTGCACTGGCTCTACTTGCACTCCAATATAGGGAGATTTTAAGCAATTCAAACATTACAAACAAATTATACCTATATCGAATTATATTAATAAACAGTACTTAATGTCTACAATCAACGCGCCTTATATTTGTGTTGTATTTTAGTAGAAGTTATATATTCAAATGTTCACTAACACAAACATTTAAACGGAAACAAATGCCTGCGGCCGCACAAATATTTGCCCCTACGAGAACTAAGTCAGCCGGTACCCACTGTGTTTATCGGGTCGTCAAATTATATCTCATACGGCTTCTACTTCAGCCCGCTTGGGTTACTTAATCCTCAAGTTACTTCGGATGCCGCTAAGTCAATACATACATTGCCTTCAAAATCTCTGGGCCCTTACCTAAAGATTACGCTTTGACGGTTCTGATCGATCGCGATTTATGAAAGGTTGAAGTCATATGACTACAACTTGCTAACTATGTGATGCTGAGTACCGTATAAATTGGGGTGCGCCCGCCTCCCTCAACCAGAACCAGTAATTAAACTGTAAATTACCGCTAAGTGCAGACCCGGCCTGAAGGTCGTATCGGCACTCTCTCCCAAGAATACCAATGAACCTAAGACCGTAATCAAAAATTTATTCAGCAGCCTATAGGTTACGTATAGGGCGTAGATATATATGTATAACGATAACTTATATATAACAATTTATGGGGGCTTATCTTTTAAGGAACATTAGTTAGTAATGTTTGCGTTATCCTCGGGAGACGTAATATTTATCTCCTTTTTTAATTTCTTTGAACCAACTTTCTAAATTGAACTCTTGCAACTTTTAATTTAAATTAAAAGTGCTTAATCTTAATTAAACACAAAAGTGTTTTAAGTTTTAGAACATCTTTGTGATTATGTTTTCGAGCCAAACCTACCTCAATATAAATTTGTATGATACTTATCTACACAGTTTTTCGTACGAATTGGCTACTCGTATTTTACGAGTATTTTCAGTGGTGGTATTATGACAATGATAAATGAGGACTTCCAGCAGAGGGCGGAATTTCACGCCACAATTTGTCATCTATTGCTATGTTGCTATTGCCTTTACAATTTTTTATTCGGTGTCGTTATCAAATATGAATACGCAATTTATGTGGTGAAACTTATCGAGTGGTTGACTGTATCATCCAACAACATTTTGGTATAGGTAAACTACTAAGACAACAAAATATTTGTGCCCTCCTGTGTGTACACAGTTTTAGAAATTGATCCAATCACGCGGGTCGTTTGATATACGTCGTGACTACACAAATGGACCCTTTATAATCCCTAGAGGCGAAAGGTTTTGAAATGGCATTGTGGTGAATTGATGAAACCTCAAATATAGTAGGTACAGAAAGATATTATTATAATATAGTTTAGTAAACATCAGCTATAGAAAAAATCTCATGCATAATAATTTCATATTCAAGCAAAGTGTATGAGGTAAGTACGCAAAGAACGTTCAGTATCTAAAACTACGTTGAGATAGCTAGGGGCTATATAAATACAAGAACCGTAACCATGTTACTTCATGTAAGTAGAGTAGGTACTCGAGTATCTAAGTCATTACTCATACAAAGCAGCTTGCTTATCATCTGTGGTACGTATGTACTCAAAAGGAAATAAGTTTTAGATTTTCTAAGGCATGCGTATTCTTGCTGCCCTTAATTCGAGTGTATAAACCGAGTACATAAGTTAGCTACCTAGTGACGGTGACGGGTAAGCCGAGTGGCATCATTATCTCGACTTGTGGAAGTTACACACGTTAAACACAGATTGTGTGCTTCTGTTGTCGGTGAACAATTAAGTCGGTTCAAAATGTTCTTTAAGATATTAACAAAGTTGCGACAAGGAAGAGCGCGATGCGATCCCGCGACCGAACTTCTCCGGTGCCGTTTAGCTCGTAAAAGAACGTAACTGCCGCTGTGAATAGATAATAAGGATTTTATTAAAATTCCTTGTCCTTGTTTTGCCATTCGTAGGGTTCGCTCCGGCGGACGTCTTTTGTTCTGGTGGCATGCGAGTCTAAAGCCTTGCCAAATTCTCCCATCGTCGACTTCAATGAAATTTCAATGCCACATTTATAGCCCCTTTTGTGTTCGTTTTTATATCAAGTCTATTTGTGATGATAACACAGAATTTAAACACGTTTATCTCGCTACTATAAACCACGTTTTGTAAATGATGAGAATAGTTTTAGAAATGAGACGTTCAACTTTTGGGTTGAAATATAATGGGTTATGGCAAGAGAATTTAATGATTTCATAACAAACCGTTTACCGGGTACATGTTCGTAACGTAATATAAATTTAAATACGAATCAATGTTGCACAACACGCGCGTTGGAAGTTTATAATGGGTAGGTATATGAATTACAACATTGGCGATCGCCGTTTTAATTAATCTCCCTCTACGCGAAATAACAACGAGGATTCAATTTTCTGGTCAAGTGGATTGCTGCAGCCAAACGTGCGGCCCTGTGTGGTCGTAGTGTTCGTTTTTATTCTTCATACCATCCGTCCATTTGTGTGAGTCAATACATTCATTTTGTGAAAGATCACTATTTGTCTGATGGGTATATTTGGCCAGCTAGGTTTCATTATAAATTCCAATTGAGTTTTTGATTGGAAGGTACCTATTACGTGTACAATTATCACGTTAAAATATTTGATCAATATATAGGTGTCGTGTGCTTCTACAGAAAGCAGTGAATGTTTATCATAAATCATTTCAGCGGGAGTCTCTCCTATGGGAGTCGTTGGGAGAAAATTACTTTCTCATTCTCATGGTTTTGGTGGTCGGTATTTTATTGCTCCATCTCAATGAATAATGTTCGTTATACAGAGCATTCACGAAAAAATTGAGCGCTAACAACTGTTCCGAACTTTAAATTGGCGCTCTGTTTTCTGGTTTCATAAAATCTCGACGCTGATTCGCTAAAAACATTTTCACAACTAGGTTTTTAATAAAAATGCAAAGTTTATTGTTTTGTTTTTATTCAGTATGTATCACCGCGAACCGCTTCAATGCATGCTCGTATCTCAATGAACAACAACCGAGAAAGCCGTAACTTTGGCTTGCGGTCCTACGACTTAAACTCATGCATACATTTTAACAGCTCGCGATAACGTTAGATGGAAACCATAGTAATAATGAATGTAGGTAGAAACGTGTAGATAAAACCTCCTTGCAATGCTATATGTACCTACTTCATTCAATACCTAATAATTATGTACTTATATATTACATTTAGTTTATTAGGTTGGTACCTACACTTGCTCTTTTGCAACCTACGTGTGGGTGATGCAAGTTTTTACTGACCCTAGATTTTGAATCAATTCAGTAGCCAAATGCCGTAGTCTTTGTACCTAACATTGTCAGGCGTAAAACTTATTATCTTATTCAATTGTACGAATACAGCAAATAACGTATAATAAAACATAATTGTTCTAAAGTAAAATTTCCGTGACGTAATTGTATTGTTGGTTGTATTATAAAAGCAATATGCGTATCCAATTCCGTTAAATGGACGCGGTCGCATCACCTGTCACGATCCAACTCGCTTGTCAGCTGTTTTACATGCTCCCTGATCTACTAAACATGACTACACAACCCTTAGTTTTGTTGAATAAATTCACTAAATGATCGTGAATGTATTATTTTATTTGAATAGATACTATGTATGAGGCTGGATGCTACGGTTAACTGAACTTAATGAGTATCTACTGAAGAGAGACTAGATTATTTATTATATGGGAGTTGCGGTATGGCTTTGATATTTTGAAGGATACCCACTTTTGGTTTTTTTATTTGATAGGTGCCTATTATATTCTACGTAGCTTGCAAGTCGTCTATTATGAATCCTCAGATCGAAGGTAAAGTTAATTGATTGTTCCTTAAATGTATCTAATGTTTATTCTTATAACTATTTAATAAAAAAACATTTCATTTTATAGTTTATATTTATTTTACGCAGACAGATCCACAGGCAATTCTTGTAGCGAATATATACATAACTGAATATTATAATACCGTTAATAAGTTCTGTCATGTGAACAAGGAGGTAATAAAATTGAGTTCCTCACGTTGGTTTCCTTCAAACGCTTTCTTTGATGTTCAGCTCCTACTGCTGAACGCTACCGACATTCTGTTTGTTTATTTACTCTGTAGGTAAGTATATGAGGTTTATTGGCCTGAGAAATTTTAGTTAAATGTTCACAAATAAGGTAAACACGAATAAAGGCGAGTAAAGAAACCGTTACGTTTACTAAAAAGCTTCTTCTTGTTTTTGAAGAGTCGCTTTATATGGAGTAAAAGTGCCTGTCTGTTTGCGTTACGAATTGAAGTATCGAATCTTGATCAAAAATACATTATTATTACCTACAGACGTATATTTTGAGCATAGTGTGTAGCGCTTATAAATGAACGCAATAGAGAATAAGGTACTACTTTTATGCAAGGTAGCGGTTTGTTTAGAAATCACCTTCTGTGATCTAAGTAAATAGAACAAAATATAATTTTCCTCTGGTCTATTTTAGATGCATTCTACCTTAATATACTATACTTAAGGTACTACTATTAGGAAACTTCATTCCGATATCACCATATCCGTTGCTATCAATATACCTATCGATAGCAACAAAATATGTTCAGTTGATTATGGCACTGACCCCAATGAAGCCTTAGCCACCACCCTGTAACTGAACCCTTTCTAAATGTATATTTGATCGATTCAAAAGTTATTTTATTGAATAGAACTCGAACATCTGAAGTCGTTCCAAAACTATGTTATGAATGCCCTTAAGTGCGTTATGTTGAAAAGCCGCTAAGTTTCGGATTAATCGATTACATTGCGGGTTAGATTGGGCAAGTTTAACAGGCGCTTGGACGGGCCAAGTTAACCCATTTGTCTGAAACATGCCTGACTTGAGCCGTAACTTGACGTGAACCCTTGGCAAGAAAGACTTTGACAGGACCTCTACAGCCTTACCGATATACTGGGCCATCGATATTTCGCATCAATAAGTTGTTTGTAGTGAAAACTTTAGACAATGTGCAAGTTCTTCTATGGTGTCTACTGCGTGACAGTTAACGGCTTAAATGACAGTGTTGTTTAAAGAAACAGGACTATCCAGAATTGGTGAACCTATTTCTTTTATGTTGAAATATGTGTTGCCTTTGACCTCTTACAGATGTTTAAATAACACTCAAATCTTTACTAAAAGTTAGGTACAAAAATTAATTAAGTCTGAGCGCCAATCCGAATGAATATTAAATAATTAAAATAATCCTTGTCTTTATAATTTTATCTGACTGCGGCTTTGGCTGACGTCATTAATCTTCATAAATGAAAATGATATGTGCAGCAGGAAATCAATTTTACGGTTGGCTACATTGCATCGAGTATTCGGTGGTCCGTGTTTGCCATTTGACATTTAATATTCCTCAATGGAACGAACATTTTTTGCACGATCGCCGTTTTTAGGCGGTCGTAGATATTCGAGCGATTTTTTTATTCTAATAGGAATTTTTAAGTGAATATTTTCCCGCTAAAAGGGCTCCGCTTGTATGTATTTTTAAACGAAATGTTAATTTAGTTTTGTTCGTCCATTTGTCTATTTTATTTATAGAATTATATCGTTACTGGTTAGCCTTAAAATATTACTTCATACGTCAACCGAGGGCAGTATCATTCGGCGATTAATCATACCAACATGTTAAACTAATAAATAATACTTAGTTAACTTGTTGGTTAACGAAGTATTATTTTAAACAAACCGTTAATTGAAGACCAACTTCTTACATAGTAAAAAGTTTTAAATATTTTCCGACCATCATCATTTGGACGCTTGATTTTTATTTTATTGAAAAATATTATTTGGCTAAATGTTTCTTATCATGTTAAGCAACTTATGCTACTGACTGTACCTATTTATTAGAATTACGCAAACAATCGAAAAGGTAACAAAAACCTGTGTACCGTGATTAATAGAACTGTCAATTCGTTTACCTATCACAGACCGTTACATACTGTTTTGGACACTCATTATTATAGTATAGTATACAACTACGGCTTAATTAAAATGAATTAAACCTGTCCGTATACAGCGTGTAACAAAGGTCCGCGTATCGCGTTACAATAAAGGATGGGAATATGTTTATGAAATGAGAATTTTGGTCAGAAACAAAACTAGTTTCTCACTATTGATTTAATGTAGCAATTAGACTAATGTATATTTTCGAACGATTGTACAGTCAGATTATAAGTAACTGAACGTTTAATTTTTTTAGCATACCATTAATTATAGAACAATCTCGGATCGGATCATCTTTTGGACGTTTATATAACTTGAATTGATGATTGTTTTTTTTTGTCATAAGGCTTTTTGACATGTTAAGCTACTTATGATGCTGACTGTACCATGAATAAAGCACAGTTTGAAGCCATGAAGTCCAGGGTTTATCGATGATTCCAAACAATAACTCAACCAGAAAAACTTATTTAGAATAGTGAAATACGACAAGCAGATATAACACTAAGATTCTTACCTAAACTATTTACATAAATTAGAAAACTTTGTTACTTTATCTACAAAAGCTAAAAGAATCGTAAACAAAAAAAATATTTTTCGTATAAGCGAAAACGACCTCATAGACAAAGTTTCAGGCGCTTACGCATTGTCGAAAATGACTGCCAGTTCTACATAAATGTCCTAATGGAGAAGAACAAGTAAAAAGTTCAATAGAATAGATTTACTCACGTTCTTATACACATATACTTCTACAAGGCAGCTTATACGTCATCTTCTTTAGCCGGAATACGTCCACTGTTGGACAAAAGCCTCCTTAGAACGCCACAATGAACGACAACGTGCCATTTGCATCCACCGATTTCACCGCAATCTCGTATTACGTATTAATTATTCAATGATAATAATCTGATAAATCGTATATGATAAAGCTTATCGTATTATAGACCCAGCATTTTTTTATTTAGTCTGCTTATCAGTATCAATGAGCAATAATTATTTCAGATTGGTCAATAGGCTTACTAACATTCAAATTACTCATAATTTAACTTTATACCTATACATGAGCACGATGAATGGTCAATGATGAGTTCAATGACTTTCTTGATGGCTTCTTTTTCTACGTATGTTTAATAAATATATTTTTTTGAAACTAATACCTAAATAGATCATATTTAGGTATAAGTTTAAGTATACACCTTTGCCCAGCAGTGGGATATTCCAGGCTAGCAAAAAAAAGAAAATATTTGATTACGAAGTGAAGTTCGCTGAATAGCTAACAACTATGCCAACTTTTAACTTTCTGTGACAAACGATTTCGGAGATTCGCCTGCCGGTGACGGACAGATAGACATCGACGTAATTCTATAAACGTCCCCTTTACCAATTCTAAATGAAATGGTGTTTCCGAGAAAAGTTTTAAATTTATGATTTTTTTTATTTTTTGAGTGCCTCTCCGCTATTGAGGAATTAAACGTTTTTGATTCGTCTGTCAGGTTTTTTATACTTGCCTACTCGTGTGCTTAATTAAAACCTTTTTTATAAGAGGATGTTTGCAAAGGATTTTTATTTAAAATATTTATGTGCAAAAACGATCTTTACCTATAGGTTTAAATTGAATATTCTTTATTGGTTACTTTTATTCTTAATTAACGGTCTATAGAAATGCGTTCAAGCTACATTATTTCTCTAACTCAATTTTTATCAATAATTTACACACGAATAATTTTGTAACCCTGAAGGAGTAGGCTGAGAGAATTTTCCATGATTTTATACACCCACATAAAATCGCAAGGCCCATTTAATACGTGGCGAAACTGTTACGATTCCTCAGGATCACACCGGGTTTAATAGACTCACTTGGCAACTCCCCCATTCGATATTGTACACAGGTTTGGTGGTATTCATCGATTATTGCGTCTTCCTAACTTAGTAACGTTTAAAACGGTGCTTGTTTAGTATAATCGATTATTAATCGCTTAAAAACAGTATCTATCTTACGAATAGTATCGTTGCGTTTTACAAAATAACCGTTTTTCACATTTATAAGCTCGACACGTCGCGTTACCATCTGAGAAGGGTTAGAAATGACAACAAGCGATGGAGGTCGCCCTATATACGCGATTCTAAAGGATTTTTATCACCACATTTGCCATGTCACTATTAGAACCAATATAAAGCTTTTATGGTATATATCGATAACTATTTTCTTTTACAGAAATCACGCTGATTAAAAAAAATAACCATGGAATTCTTGTCTTTTTTTTTTAGTTGCTTAGTTGCCATCTCGAATAGGCTTGAGTCTTGATGGTATAGCTTGAGTTATCACATCAGTCTTTTGCAGTCCTTTTCTGGAAGTAGGACTCGCCCAGGGCACGTCGCGAGGCCCGCTCTCCGTTTCTACCAGTTACCTGAAATAGTAGGGCGGCCGGGAACTGCGGGGCGTTTTCTTTGCCTATAGTCACCATGCTGGGTAGTCGGGTTGGCTACCGCAGTGTGGTAAACGATACCTTTGCTTCCTTTTATAAAACAAGATACGATAATTTAATTAGAAATGCTTAAATGTTTGTATCAAAATCAGACATGATAATTATATACTTGTTAAAACAAATACCTAACTATTGACTACTCTCAGATAACTACCTCTCTATTTTGAGAGTACTTAAGCTTGATACCGACGGGAACATCTATTCTTAGAAACTGTGAAAAGGTCAAAATCTATATCACTCGCTTATTTGTTGTGAGAAAATAATGTATTTTTACATTGTTACAATTATTGTTACAGACTTAAAGATGTACATAAAAGATTTTTCTGTCATTTTTGCTCTTATATCAAACTCTGAAAATAATGAAATACTCCAAAACAATTTGACGTCTCCTTATAATTTTTATTAATAAAATGGTGGTGATTGCCTTTTGTACTGCAGGTTTTTCTTCTAACTGGCATACCTTTTATAATACCTAAGTCCGCTCCAAGAATAGAGAGAGTTCGCAGTTGAGACTTAGTTTCTAGCCTCACAAAAACTAGTCAACATCTAAACAAACAGTCAAGTATCGGGTCCACTTAAAATATTCAGACCATCCTTCACCCTGAGCATGTTTGCCCTAGATGTAGGTAACTCAGATAAATGTAGTTAGACTATATCTGGGTGCCTATTATATGACGTAGACAATCTATGTATCAACGCGCAAAGTTTATAATATTATATTTCTTAATGTGATTGGCCGCTGGCAATGGCTCGCCCCATCTTACATTGTGATTAATAACATAACTGACGAAGTGTGGGTGTACTATATGTACAATGTACACCTCTACCTACCCCTTTGGGGAGATACAGGCGTGATGTTATGTTTAAATGTAAGACTATACGTCTTGCGAAATCACTGAATTTTTTATGTTATTTTTTCCAACGTTTGTCCGCATAATATTACTGGTTTTTCTAAATGCTAGCACACTCGAATTTTGTATGCAAAAGCACTGAGAATTGCAGGCCTTTCGAATATTTGATCTATTCGGGGATTATCCTGCGAACAGTGGTGCAAAAAACAAAATGTTTGGCCACTGCACCACTTACATGATACGCATTTATTATCATAGACGTCATAACAGTAAAAGCTATTTTAACATGCAAAAGGTTCAGACAAATTGAAAATGTGTGTATTTAAATTTTCAGAATAAAATTACTTTATGAAAAATTCAATCAAAAATTTAATTTTCTCCTTCGACAGATCTATTTTTTGTTTTCATATTTAAAGCTGTACCTATAGGTACTTACAGTGTGTTTATAAAAATGCTAGCAGCTTTGAAAAAGCGAAATACGTGATCGTAACTTGTTTTTGTTTTTAAGTTCTTTTAAATTTAAAACAGTTTTTACTTAGCGTTTGAATAATATAGGAGAATGTTGAGAATTATAACACCCTATAAAACTATCGTTTGTGCTACATCACGGGTAGGTTGTTGAAACTAAGCTGAAACTAGTTTCAGAATTGAAGACAGTTTACAAGTACGCAAGTAACAAACTGTGTAAATACATTTCAAAGTCATATTGAACTCGATTCTCTTCGGATATTAGTTTTACGTGTTTAAGGAGCACTTTATAATGTATTAAGTGTTTAAAGTCCTAAACCAAAAAAGTAATATAGATACAGTTCTGAGAAACAATGCATATACACTCTCGATCTAAGGCCATATAGTTCTACATTTAAAAGACCACGACACCAAACGTTCATAAGACACTGAGTATAATTATTTACTATATAATAATAATAACAGCTTATTACTGCCCTACTACAGGGCAAGGGCCTATTCCCATATAAAGAAAGATTGAGCAGTGATCTTCACGCTAGCTCACTGCGGGTTGGCTCAGATTATTTCAGATAAAGAAATCCAGGTTCCAATGTTTTCCGTCACCATTAGTCAGTGGTGTCTTAAAATATCTAAGAAAGTATTTACGACATTGAAAAAGTCACATTGATACTTGCCTGGGATTGAATTTTAAACATTGTGCAAACAAATCCGGTATGTCAACCACGAGTGCAAAATTACATTTTGTATACTTAATGTACCTATTGTAATCTAAATAAGCGTAACTTAAAAACTCCTGTCCTACAACCCTATTTTAAAACACAATACTTTGTATACCTACATCAAACACGTATCACATATACAAAAATAAATACGCATAGCGTTAAGTACGTATATAATTAATGAGGTATGTACCCGCCTCAGACGTTTACGTAACACAACTCTGCGGTGGACCACACATTAATATTTGGTACGAGGCTCACTTTAAAGCTTGCTATTTTTGTATCAAACAAATAAAACGTAGGTTAACAAACAGGCAGGTAAATGTTTTGATATATGCCTTACAACGAGCGATACTGTACTTGTGAGGTCTCCCAAGGGACGCGAACGGTATTCGGCGCTCAGGCCTTTGGGTCTAAGGGCGGCGATTTCGACTCCAACATGTTTACATACAAAATCTCATAGGTACAGGAATTTGCTAAATCACATAGGCATAAACCAACATTATATTACATTCTAGGCGTGCGTCAACTGTTTATGCTTGAAAGGATTTCTTTACTAAGCAAATAACTAGTGAGCTATGACAATTATTCACACTCTGTACGTGGGTTGGACGCAGTAAGCCGTTATGACAGTTAAAGCGGTCCCTACTATTCAAATTGATACTGAAATTATCCTAGGTAGCAAATACATTTTAAAGTAATACCTACGATATAATTTCCCCTTCAGACTCGTAACAAAATCGATTCTATATACGAAAATACGACGACTAAATTGTGTCGCATTCACGCTACGAACGTTCTAAAAGCGATAACGATGAATAAATGTGACCTTGTTGTAAATTTAGATTCGTTTATTTACGTTGTTTACATTATGACACTGAAAATGAGTTTGTATCAACATATTCCTTCGTTGTTGTACCTACTGTTTCTAGGTCGTTTTGATTTTTCCAACCACTTTCACTGAATAAGATTCTCGCACTACTAAAGTTGAGTAAGCATCAACAACGTTTTAGGTAGACATTCTAACAAATAACTTTGTTGTGGAGGATAAACGGACGGCGGGAACTTAGGACCCCCGGAGGCCACTTAAAACTTATGTGGCTTCGTTAACCATAGCCCTCTATTCCTACTGTTGTTACGGCCTTCCAGAAATATAACAAGAGCCGACTTGTTCAAATGTAGTGTCTCGTCTCATCATTGTGGTTTCGTTGAATTTAATCAGTATATCACTGCGTCCCCAGTTATTTGGCCGGATCGAGCCCGACGACGGAATATGGTGGAATATTCAGTATGAAACATAAAAAAGCCAAATCAAAACTGCAGATGGCTTTGTGGGATTCGGATGATTCGATTTGATTGACGAAATCTATGCAGATGTTACGTTATGGAGGTCGAATATATTTTTTCCAATACGCATAGTCAGCCAAATATAAGTCAATATTGTTCAGATAATAACAACCTTGTTTGCGTTTGATATAAAGGCTTTGATATCAGAATGGGGTTCACATCTTAGATAGCAACGATGTATGTAACTAAAGTGATCTATCCGAGGTGCTTATCATCGAATCCTCGGAGAATATCTTAGCTCCAACCCCTGATATATTCTATAATTTTTTCAACACTTAATACTTATTGAATATCGTTAGTACTGTTATCTATGTTAGTACTTTCGCAATTAACAAAAATAATAACAAATTTTCCATCTCAAAGCAATCAAATGTAACGAATACTTTTTAAAAGATGTTGTCGACAGAAATTACAAAATTGGTTTTTAATGTTAGAACCATAAGTCTGATATTGTCATAAATTAAAAATGTACAGATTTATTTATCTTAAATCCTCTGACTTAAAGATTACGAGACAAAGCGCTACGGAGAATAAGCTTTTAGAGGATATTCGATTAATTATTACCATTGTGGAGTGTCTTCAACATTTTGTGAGTCTGTTTATGTTTCTATTATTAAAGTATTGTTGTTAATGGGAACCAATTGATAGCAATGAGTTATATTGATTTATTTGTACTGAGCCATGTGCTTTATTAGTTGCATTTACGATGAAACAATGTACTGGTGTCTTCATTCGATAAACGAGGCATCACATAGCAATTGGTAATATTGATTTTGATTACATTATTGAAGATCAGAATGCCGTAATATATAACTGAGATGGTAATATCAAATGAAAGAGAATGGCTTCATCAAAATAAAATATAATTGATTTCAGTTTCTCTTCTCTAAAAATAAATGACATTTCATTTATTTTTGAATATTGATTTCTTAATTCATTATTCAACTGTTATTTGATTTCTTCTTTAAACATTGAATTATGATGTCGTGGTTTGCAATAAAGAGTATTGTATTGTATTTTGTAAGACTCATAAATAATTTGCACATAAGGATACATAAAATAAATCCTCTATCAAACAGAAAGCCGGCTAATATTAATACTATGACATCTATTCTGCAATGCGTTTCTATCGTATACTAAAGAAGAGCTATGCCATTTGGTCAAAGCCACGTATTTATCGACGCTGGACGTACAAGCACCTAGTAGCCCACAGCACGGGTCTTGCATATTTTAGAAATCGGTATGCGCCGACAATCTGCAGATTCCTCCGAGCACGAGAGCCGCGCAAACATAGCACAGAACGTAGCTCCAATGTTTGTCTATTGATCGAAAGCTAACGAACTTACCAGTAGCTTCACGTCTAATAGTTTCTCAGATGGATTCCACTCGTTTCGAAAACCAATATAGGTAAGTTGAGAACTCGCTTAAAATTTTCTTAACAGAAGAGGAAGCATTACCTTCTAGCTTGCTGGTTTTATTACACAAGTATTTATAAGATTTATTACTCAAGCAGAATTATGAAGGTAATATGTTACCTTTAATGAAATTTTCCACAATATTCACATACAACGCTCCCATTAAATATGAATCTTAGACGCTTTCATAATAATCGTAATCGTACCTTTGCCCATAAAAATGTTTGATACACGGTGTCACGAACATAGATAAGAGCTTATGCTAATGTTTAAGAAAAATAAACCAATTTTATTAGTCTGAGAATCTTAGTGGCGTGATATAAAAGCGAATACTACAGACCGTCTACACAGAGAAATTAATTTGATGGCTGTTCTGTTTCGCTATTAAATTCGTAGCGGCCAACAACGCCTGGTTAGAACGGTTGTGATATTTACTTACGGCAAGAATACAACCTCACTGCAAAACTGCAGGCGTTTAGTGTACTCGCACGATTGCAGCGCTATGTTGGCGCTTTTGTTATGTAATTATAAGAAACTTGGTGACGCCCGGGCTTCGTTTCTACAGGAATTAAATAAACGGCTTAAAAATAATTTCTTGTTGCGGTCTTAGGAAAATACTCTACGGGGAAAAATGTAGTAGGTACGTAACTACGTTCGTAAGTATAATGTAGTATAAGTAAGGTCTATTAACGTTGGGGAGGGTTCGGAACACGTAGGTACTACACGACCCCTAAAAGTATTTTACTATAACAGTTAACAATGGATATAGTATGTACTACTTTTATTTATTTCAATGGTGTATGCGTGTGGAGTGTATCATGCACATGTATTTTTGTACAAAAATAGTTACATACATTTTGTATGATTGTGTATTGAAAATTATCATCTCTTGTATGTGCCTACTACGTTATTCCTATAGAAAATTATTCCATCATATTTATTTACTTCTAAAAGTATGCTAGAATTTGAATAGGTACAGGCTACAAACCAACTTGAACTTAGCAAACGAGCGAAATGCTAAAATATGTAAACATTATATAAGTTAAGAAAACATGTATGTTATTTGAATTCCCTTTGATTTCCCAGGCGGTGTTCTACAAAATTGTTCAGACTATGAATAACAAGAATATTGAATAAACAAATTTATCTATGCCGCACTCACGACGCAAAATTTCACTTTTCCTCAACAATTTAATTTAAGATATTCCGTAATTAGCAATTATTGTGAGGTTCTTAAAAGGGAGCCTTCGTTTATACAGAACACGAGCTTTGTATAAAAATATTGTACAACATTGAAAATTGTTAACATTCTTTAAAAAACTTCAACATTTTTTAATTAACTTTGCGATCTAGAGTAATTAAGACCACTTCGCTAAAGGTAATTTGATGTAATAGCTATATCAGATGCATACCTTACCTACCTTTTAGAGTATGTAGGTACCTTGATTCACATTTATACTGTAGATCGTAGAGGTACATTATATTAACCTTATATTACTTACATTTACGTTATGTGTTAATGTACATAACCCTTCCCTGTCCACTGTATCATATAATATACGATACATAGCTATTGTTTAACTATTGCGTCTATCGTCTGGACAGACAACCTGTTATCTGAATTTAATTAGTCTTTTGGACTACCTTTGGTTTTGATATGTGAATAATAGGGATATACCTAATTTCTAACAGACGTATTAATGAAGGGTTAAACATGTACTACTGTATGCGGTTTATTTCAACCTATCTACTAATCAAAACGTAATACTAAAATAATTAAAATTTCATATCATGACCACCTATTAATTAAATTCAAAACATCATTTGTTTGCATGTAAAATTATTATTCATTCGTCCATATTATGTTACAATTAATTTTAATGCAGCACTAGAATTTAGTTTACTGAAAACGAGCGTAAATAACATTTCTACGTAGAACTTGAATAAGCATAGCAACCAGCATTTCTCTAGCACTTTGTATTGTTAGTAGTATTTGCCAGACTTTGAAGTAATACCGAATTCGGTGCCGGGATACCTCGTCTATTGGCAAAACGCTATTAATATCTGTAGGACTGACCTATTACGGGTCTGAATCGAAGATGGCTTAGTGCAGAATGGCAGATAGACTACTGTTATTTAATATTCAGTTAAACTTAGAATAAAGCGAACATTATTCTAAGATAACTTCTGTTTTATTAATGTTCTTTTTGGATTGTATTATTTAAACTCTTTTGTATCTTTTTGGATTGTATTATTTAAGCTGTACCTGTAGTTTATTTAGGCTTTTCGGTGACTGATGGGTCCTTAAGCGGCAATAGAGATGATGGAAAACGGAACATTCACCTTTTTAAGAATTTGTAAGCATTGAAGCATTTATAATGAAATTGACTGCCTCGTTGTTCCGGACTCAAGTGGGTGCTAGCGCGACTGCTGTGCACGTGGTCCTGGGTTCGAATCCCGGCTTGAGCAAAGTGGTTCTGGGTTTTTCCATTCGGTAATTTCCAGTAGCAGCACGGAGTCTGGATTTGTGCCCGGTTGATGGCAATAGGCTCGCCCGCTATTACATTGGGACCTAAAAATATAAGTGGCGAAATGTGGGTGTACTATATGTGCACCTCTGCCTACCCCGGGAATACAGGCGTGAAGTTATGTTGTTTAAAACGGTCTATATCTATAACATACATAGCTTTTATTAAAGAAATAAACATGCCAATCACCTGTAGGCTTTTCGCTAGCAATTTTATAAATTACAAGTAGGTAGGCACTACCAACATAAACTAACCCAAATTCAAACGTACTACGTGATGATCCTTACAATATATTCATCTGCTTATTCCACATTCATTTCTTTTCAAGTAATAACATAATAAAGGTATATCTTTCCATCTTCAAAGCTGGGCATAAACTAAGAGATCGTGTATACTCAGACACATTTAGGCACAAAAATAACATAATTTAAATAATTAACTTTCGTCTGCCTCTCTGGACAAAGAGAATTATTCTCAACGCAAACAGCGTAGGTATTCCTTACCCGACTCTAATTAGGTCCAAATATTTAGCGTGTCTCTGAAACGGATGGTTATAAAATAGGGAAGGTAAACTCAGTGCAGACTGCGGTCTTAAAGTTAGTCGGCTGACGCAAATTGAGCAAAGGCATTCATCCTCTTTCAACTTCGAAGAATTCCTAAAGATTATAAAAAAGGGGGCCTGAAAAAACTTTGCTAGTTCTGGGAATTTGTCTGCGGCATGAGTGCGTTGGTGAACAACCTCGTATCAGAGTTTAAACCGCCTTGTAAGCGTCTGACATGGCTTCACAAACCGTTAAAAATCTATCAAATGTGCCGGCTACCTCACAATGTTTTCCTTCACCGATTTTTGGCAACTGATAACTAATTAATAATGCGCACTTGCATTCGAAGAGACATTGGTGCGTACCGGGGTTTGAACTTGCGACCTTTGACTTGGCAGTTCAACGGTCAAATCAGTCGGCTGTCAGGGTTGCTTTTTTAAACTTTAAAACGAGCTTAATATAAGCTTCGTTCCGAGCTTGAAAGTCGAAGCTTTTGTTTGGGTTTCTATTCCCTAAGGCATTAAGACCGCAAGCCAGATCTAAATCTTACAACAGAGTTAAGTAAACGTGATTTATTTTTTGAGTTTTACCTAGGTCTCGCTGGCAGCATTATGTCAGGTTCTGTCAAGTGCCTAAGCAATTGGAAATGGCGGTCGCGACTCTCCAAGATAGGTACAGACGCGGGAGACAGGCGATAACAATGAGCTTGAATTTTATCGATTTCGTCAAGCAAGGTGACATCTACGAAAGGTTAATATACTGAAATGCAAATTAGTGATCTTTCTTGCAGCAATGGTCTTGCAATTAAACTGCAGTATTTCTTTTTGTTCTAATAAATAGTCGTTTTAATCAAAAGTGGTTTCTAGAAATTTCTCTACTAGATGCCAGTGTGTTTACTGACATCGAACTCACCTGTCCGATGTCCATACTATGGAGCAAACATTGCCAGCCATGCAAATATTTGTACGAGCTGAAATCAATACCATGACCATTAACCCTGAAAGACACACGTATTTGACTTACGACCTTATTGGTCCTTTATACCTGTATTTAGAGATTAGCTATTTAGTGACACATGGTGAGCAACGATTTTAAATAGCACATCACTGGAGTTTTATTCCGTGACGTCACTAGACACGTGAGTAGGAGAGCTTCTGCACACAACACCCTTTGATGGTCTCACTTCACCGTTCATTGCCCCATTTGTTTGCCAGACGTCTATATAAGTTGTTAGTACCCACACAATGTAGGTAGAAATCGATTATTGCCTTCTGATATTTGAGGGATACTTCTATAATAAATACCAATGATTGACTTTTATTCTGTAGGTCGTAAAATATTTGCGGGATTACTTTTATAGTTCACTAATGGAACGTTTATTTATTGGTTGTTGTAAATGTTCGTGTAAAAGTAGGAGAAATATAGGTATTGCTTTGGGGTCGCTGGGTGACTTTAGATTAATTTATAGGCAGGTCCACCCAATAACTATGTCAAAAGAAATCATTCACTAATAATAACTTTTCATTTTATCGGTACGCCGCGCGCCGTTGATTTCCTGTACCTCACCTAATTTTATTACTCATAATATTCGAAACTAGAAATAGATTTCGTAAATAAAGCGCTACACGTTGTTTTTGAAATAACATTTGAGTATGGTAAACCTAACAGTATATTTTAGTAGGTACCCATTATTTGAAAACACTGGAAATGTACATCCTACACACGTTAACAACAAACATCCATTTAAACAAATTGATTTACTACTAATAAAATAATAGATGAAATATGTAACTGTGCCGTTACATTCGAATACAAAGATAATATAATGATGCCTCTTGAAATTTCTGACGTCATCGAAAATAATACATGCGTCCGATTTTCGGCTAGACACGACAGGTCATTTAATTTTAATAATATGAACTCGAATCAATGTCGCACGTACCACCGGCCCACCGCTTGGATAAAACCGTCAACCACACACGTTCGTCTGCCATTAAAATGCTGCGTGACAATCCCGGCCGCTACATTTGGGCAGGGGCTCAAAAGTTTTAAGCGATGATAAACGCTATAATAAGCTCGTAAATCGAGTCCATTACGGTAACTCGTGGCAAACTCGTAATTTATGAGTGTAACTTCAAACTACCCACACAACCCCAAGGATTAAGGTGTCAGCGAGCTGTTTAATTGTACACGCAGCCACGGATTATAATTGTGCCGGTTGACTAAGTTTTCTCTCATCTGGTTTTTCCATATTACTTACTTGGGACAGAGACTGGCCGCTATTTCAGCCGCTGATGATACCTCTGAGCAATCTCTTGTGCTGTGGAGTTAAAAAAAAACATCTATGATGAATATTGTAACAGGTGAAACTGAATTATTGTGATACTTTGATCGTGTATTGTGTACCAATTAACTTATTGCAATTAAATTTAAACCCTTAAGTTTCAAAGACTATTTAACATTAATGAGACATTGAAGGGTCAATTGGTGTAAAATGATACAATTGTGAATTTAGAACACTTTTTCTAGAGATTTTGTTTTATTAAACACATTTTGAACTCTCACTTTTCAGTGAACCATAAATTCGGTATTCATACTTTTCAAAGCTAATTTAAATGGCAAAAGAAAGTCTTAAAGATTTATTTTGGGTACTTTATCTAAGTCTTAATTGCAAGAGACTTTTTATAATATATATGTAAGAAATATTAATGAGCTTTCTTGAAGTTTCTCAGACTGGCTTGTAAGCAATAAAGGTTTTTTCCAACTTCTGTTCAAAGTATTTACTTAAGTAGTAAAACTTTCAACAGTTCAGTTTTAAATACTCGTAAATTGCGAAGAAGAGTTATATAAACATGGAATTTTGCAAACACAAATATAGTAAAAACACAGGTCAAATTTACCTACGAGGTTTCAATAAAAAAGCGTCTACCATTTTTGATTCTTAATAAATAAACAAGCCGTGTAATAGGCTTTTCGTATCTATCAAATAGAATCCTCCATCACACTCTATCAATACAGTTAGCCAAATATCACAACAATATTTCTAGTTTTTGACAGCTCCCAGGTAAGTTTGTTCCAGTGAATATTAACGGAGTCGTGCAGTAGCAGTTTGTGTGTTCAAACATAGCGCACGTTAGCAAATTCATAACATATATGCATAATGGGTGCATAAAATACGAAGCTGCGACGAAGGCAGACAGCGGACAGCGTCGCGTTATTGAATTTCAATGTAAATTGTCGTTTACAAAAGGCCTTCGGAAAAATGTCAAGGGAAGGTAAACATTCGGCTATTTATATTTTGATATCGTTATATTTTGATGTTGTCCTATTGGTTGATTGCCTGGAGGTTTAGGAACAGACTTTTATATTACGAGGGTCAAACTGAAAGTTCTTAGAAAATCAAAAACTGATTACATTAGCCAGTTATTAGTTTTATTATATCTTTTCAAAATATTGTCCATTCACGTCAAAACACCGCTGCATGCGATGGAACCACTGGGAAAAGCACTTTGCCCACTCGTCTTTAGGGTTCTCTTCAATGGCATCGCGATACGCAGCCACCGCTTCTTCAGCATTCATAAACCGCTTTCCTTTAAGTTTTTCTTTAATTTTTGGAAATAAATAAAAATCACAAGGGGCGAGGTCGGGGCTATACGGCGGGTGACCCAGTAATTCAACGTTTGATGTCGCCAAATAGTCGATCGTTCGCTTAGCGGTGTGCGACGAGGCGTTGTCGTGGTGAAGGAGGATCCTACTGCGAGGTCGTTTCTCTCGAACTTTTTCCAAGACAAGTGGCAAACAATTGGTAGTGTACCATTCTGCAGAAACTGTTTTTTGATCCTCTAACACAATTGTTGCGAAATGACCTATCCTTCCAAAGAACGAGGCCACCATTTTTTTTCCCGCACTTCGATCTCTCTTCACTTTAGTTGGCAACCTCTCGAAAGGAAACACCCACTGAGCAGATTGTCTTTTGGTTTCAGGATCATAACAGTAAATCCAGCTTTCGTCACCTGTTAGTATGTCGAACACAGCATTTGAGTCACCTCCGTTAAATCTTTCAATCATTTTACGGCACCAATCCACACGATGGAGTTTTTGAGCCTCAGTCAAATTATGAGGTATCCACCGGGCGCAAAGCTTCCTGACTGCTAAATGTTCGTGGAGGATTTTGTGCACTTGACTCATACCGATGCCTAAGCTTGTCCGAATCTGCTGATAGGTCACTCTTTTGTCAGTCTCTATCATACGCCGCACAACACAGATGTTATCTTCAGTCGTCGCCGTAGAAGGCCGTCCTTCACGTAAATCATCAGTGAGATTAGTGCGACCACGTTTAAACTCATTAAACCAGTTGTAAACTGTCGCACGAGATGGGGCTTCATCGTGAAAGGCCAATCGTAGTCTATCATAACTTTCTTGTTGACTTAAATGACATCGAAAGTCATAAAAAATCATTGCACGAAAATTTTCTCGTGTTAAATTCATGTTGACGTGACACAGACAATTTTCAATTTGCCGCCAAATCGTAAAACAAATGACAAATTAATGAAATATATACTCAGTAATATTGGCAAAGAGTTCTATTTTCAAATTTTAGAATTATTTTTTTATTATATTGTTTATAAGTGGCCAGTTCTAAGAACTTTCAGTTTGACCCTCGTAAGACTACATACCTTACGAATACTACCTTTTATCTGTGATTCTAAATAAATAAAAATCTCTCTCTAAATGAATAAAAGACAGCTGAAAGCTACATGACAAAACTCAGCGACAAAGCAAGTGTATGATCAATTTAAAAATTAAATTCAAATCTTCAATATCTGAACAGAACTCGGCAACTGGTCGTTAAAAAAAGTCTGGCAATAGGCCAGACACCGCAGTCAAAAGAATAAAGTCTACTTTTTAAAATTTTCCATTTACACTTCATACTTTTATTAGCCATATTGTTGCGTGCCTCGTATGAAAGTAACTAGTAAAGTTGTTCCAAGTTAGCAAGACTTCTATCTTGGAACAAACAAATATTCTGAAAGCTATGAGAGTTATGTATATGTCTAGAGTTTTACTTTTAACGCCGAACTCTTTGCTGTTTTCTTTTTAACGATTTTATTACGTCTTCATTACGCATGATGAAAGTACATCTCAGTAGGTACCATCAAAAATAACTTATCTAACTTAATTTGAAAGTGTATCCAAAAGTTCTAGCTGTATTCATTCTAGTTGTGGTTAATATTTATTTATAGTTCGAGAACGGAACGCAGTTCTCACGAAAAATTAACATACTTAATTTTATTTACAATGTATTTTATACTTAACATCAATTTATACCAATATCCTCTTACCGGTCAATCCAGTCAATAATTAATCAATTAAATTTATAAAATTAAAATATAATATTCTACGGTAAAATATAAATGCTTTACACAGTTAAATTCTAATGAACTGAATAAAACTCCTTTAGTCTCCGAATAGCAACCAGTGTTATGAACGTAGCATCATTGTTAGTTTTGCGCGATGGACGCAGTCAATGCATATAAATATTGGAAATTGCGTGTTTCTAAGAACATGTTTACAGTAGCCACGTGACAGCTGAATATAGGCATTTAAAATGTCGACCCAATTCCCAGAGGTCATAGTTATAGTGGTCAGTGTATATCTGTATAATTCGTTCAATCTGTGGATGTGGTATTTTAACTGTAATGGTTGGGAAATTCGCTCCTAAATTTATAGTTATTCCTAGTATTGCAGGATTGTTAGTCAGTTTATTATTTGTTTTATATTATCTACTGAAATATCATGTGCTTAGTGCTGGTATTATTCTTCCGTGTCAGATTTATCGATCTTCTTCCATTACACTGGAAGTAGTTTTATAAAGCGATAATAAGCAGTGCCATTTCCAATCATCCCTACGGAAATGGGGAGTATTTACATAAATACAAATGGAAAATATGTCCACATTCAGACTACAGTGTAACACTTAATTTAAGTTACGCTTGATATTCTCAGAATAACGGGAAACTAAAACAATACTTATCTAATTGGTGATACGGCACACAACATTCGGCTGACATTAATCCAGGAAATTTTTATTCAAGTTACATTTTGCACATATTATTATATTCTGGGAGAATGTATAAACATTTTCTCGTACCCTCATTATACGGTATTCACATCATTAACGAGCTCGACTTCAATATTTATTAACGATAAACGAGTCTCGTTAAATTTAACAATGTTTAAAAATGTAGGCACAAGTTCATGTTAAAAGTTACCTTTAATACGTATCACGCATGTTTTTCCGTTATTAAACTTTCGCCGCTCAAACGGTCGCGTAAGTGCTTGTTTCATACAGAATTCTGTATCATTACCCATGAAATGGTAGGGAAATTACATTATTGTATCCTTTATTATGTACAATATAGCTTTATATTTTTCCTTTTACCTAAATCGAAACAATAGGAATACAAAGAAGATACCAATTGTAGAGATCACAAAGCTAACTAATTCGGAATAATTTGCCAAAGAAATCTGATATCGATGCGAAGCACACAGAGAGTGGAGGTTTCGAGAACACGTAATTAGATAATAATGACATCAGTCAATGGGCCAATTATGGAGCGGAGCGAGCGTAGAATGGCGACCAAAAGCACTGACGAACAATAACTTCGTTATGACTACTCCCCCCTCGTAAATAAACAAACAACATGGAAAACAAACATTTTCAATTATAGTCTCGCTTTCATCCGACTCGTGATTTTCAACTACCTACGTTTTTTGTTGCCGACAAATTGTGTATTTTACTTCAAAGATAGGAAATAAATATCACTGCTCTTCTAAACTTTCCAAATTATGAAACTCTTAAGCGTTTGTATTGCGTTCTAAGAAGATTTAAGTGTCTTTGGACTCTTAACTCTGATTATGATTATTTACCCAATTTTAAGAAAGTTGTAAATTGTAGAGAAACACATATCATTGTAAGAAAAATAAAAACACTTCAAAACTTCATTTCCATTCAATGGGAACTATGAATGTATTAGTCGCAAGTGTAAAGTCTATCTTGACATGTCTTCTTGCGGATGCTGGATCGTAGCCAGACTCAGACAATGTTGTTATGAGGTTGTACTAGCCCAGAATCACCGCGACAACACCGGTATATTAATGGCGGCACACCGAACAATTCACACGACTCACTTAATCTTCACTACCATGCGTCTTTATTGAGACATTCGATTTGGTGTGCCGTTTGCTTGTGGGTTGGTTTAAGATCAAGTCGAGTTGGTAGAACAAAATCAGTACGTGTGTGTTCCGATCCGAACTGGGTGTTTCACAAAGAAGTACTATAATTCTGTGGAACAGATGCGTGATCATCGACAAATATGTAGCTACTCAACATACTTATTCTTCCAATCCGGTTATGAGATGTGAAGCTTATACCTAGATAGGTACCTACGGAGAAGTGAACTTCACTTTACCTCTCTCCTACAAACTTGATTTACTGCTTCCTTGTATTTACATCAATTTGCTTAGACTCGGTTGATGGTAGTTTTACTTGTCTTTCCCCTTTAAAGACTAATACAAATTCTCGTATTCTATAAACTCCACAAGTGCCTTTTACTCCCACAAACATATCCCAGGATGAATATTATTATAACAGGTATTCTGCAGAGTACAAAAATATTTTGTAATAAATATGTATATTTTCTAAATTAAACACGAAATATGTACATAAATCTGTTTATCTGTACCATAATTTTTACAAGTCACATCCGAATTCGTAAAAGCATCGAGCGGTTTTATCCCTAACTTTTTTTAATACATTGGCTTTGCCGACCAATTCGAATCCAATTTACATTTCAATCGGGAGCTTCATGTAAAAACATGAGCCTCACGGAGCATGCCGCTGCGCTGTAGAGGGCTTATGAAATAATGTTACATCGCGCAAATAGTCGTATATTATGTATGTACAGTACATCTACGCCACATTATATTTTGTGCGCATTCACCAAAATATTCCCTCGTAATTCATCGGAGACATAGGAGGTGAGAGCTATAAATATTTCTCAGCATAATTCCCGCTTACAGAGCAGAGTACCTCTGATATGTTGCTGACGTTCATGAGATTTTCGCCGTTTAGACTTATCTGTTTGAAGAGTTGCTGGATTTGGTGTACAATTTAATGCTTCGTATTCTAATGCAGCGTTATGAGAATATAGGAGACTGAATTTTCGTAGATTGTGTACCTACGTATAGTGGGCATTTAAAAAAGAAAGCTTGTTTTTTAATTCAAATCAATCACTAATTAATTGTTATTGATAGCTCGACCCAAGGGAGAGACGGAGGAAATAACATATAATAAAAAAATGAGTCTATCATAATGTATTTCAGCTTTACCCGTATATCGATTTAATACCCGAAGTATTATTTAGAAATAACTGTAAAACAAATAAAGTTCCAAAAGAAGTTGGCATCACCGACGGTTTCTCTTCACTTAAACATGCATGAAAGAAAATACGTGGCGTGTTTCTCAGAATATACATATTTTCAGTGCACATGAACCGCTGCATCGGTGAGTTTAGGGTTGCTACATACGAACTATTATTTTAAATATAAAAATCTATTAGTTTCTATCGCGTTCGAAATATAACTGTATTCAGTGCCGGATTTAAGAATGGTATTTTTATGTAGAATCAAGCTGGTTTCCGCGTATTAGAGCATGTGAAGTTCTAATAAAGACAAGATAGCTGGTAGCAGAGAATTAAAGTTTTAGATTTGGAGTCTCGGAAATGCACGATAATTATTTACTGTTAGGACTGCATCTCAAAGGTGACAGCCCTAGTCGCAGATAAAGTTGCTAAGCGCGCAGCCCGAGTGCGCGTTGTAAACTAGTTTTATTCGGCCATAACAATGGTCCCGCGGGATGCCAGAACATGTCTCGTATAGTCTCCAGCTTTACGCTTTTCTTCTTTTTCGTGTAATTTGCGACGAAGCGATGGCTTTTATATGTCGTTAATGCAGAGTTGTTGATGGTAACGTTCTTGATGCAAGAGCAATTGTGTTTGCATTTACGAGTTCCTGAATTTGTGGGTACTTAAAACAAAATATAAGTTTTATTGACTTATTTACTTAAGTATCCAATTGCCTTTACCGTAAGTCGTAGAAGCGTTGCAAAGAAGTACGAACATCATTAAAATGAATTTGAACATTTCCCAGACTACATTGTTATCCGTGTGATTCCGCGAAGCGTACGTTCTGAAATTACTGTTCGCAGAATCATGGCAGTACTAGCTAGCGCTATTTGGGAATAATAACATAAAAGAAAACACATTTTGTTATTCTAACTTCCAACCAACATTATACTCAGTTGAGTATTTTTTTTCATGGATTATGTTAACGTTCAACCTCAAAATTTAAATAATCTGAAAAATGATAAAATTTGCACTAGCTTCTCGTAAATATTCACAGTTAGCTTATCACGTCAACACCCACCAAGCTACATTATATTATTCTTTTGTTATTATACACCAAGAAGGATTTAATATCCATTTGAGTCTTTGAATGTAAGAGCACAAGTACCTAAACGAAAGCCAAGTTTCTAGCTATTTTGTTGTCATTAATACAAACGAGAATAGAACTTTCTAGAAGCCAGGATAGATGTAGGTATGCCGTACAAGTTAATGGGTAGAAAAAGGAATAAAAAGCCTACACGCTTGGCGATGGACTGTTAATTAGTTTGTATTTGCTCTGCACTTGATGGCACCAGCGATTCCAGGTAAGCTTAGATAGACAAAACCTCTATCATTAACTTTCTCACATTATTTATTGACACTATATTGCCCGTATAACTATTATAATAAAATCTATGAGAACTAGAAGGTAGTGGTATCATAAAACATAACCCAATAATTAGGTAGGTAGCTACCACCATCATAAGTAGCTGAAAGTTTAACATTAGACATTCCATTAATTAAAGAACAACTTCTTATATAGTAAAACGTATTAAATATTCTTCGATCACCATTTGGAAGTTTCTATCATTTGTTTTTTTCGATTATTTGACACAAAGGCACTTAACATGTTAATTTACTTATGATGCTGACTGTACTACCATTAACTAAAGTACCTCGTGAATTTAGACAATTGATATACACACATTATTGTTGGTAAGTGTTGGTATTCCATGTTGCATGTCTTCCAATATAAATAAACAAAATTCTGAAGAATATATCAGCTACAATCTCACCAGTATATATTTAGATGCAGACAAGGTTGTTCAGAATATTGTTTGTTGTCTCATATATAAAAAAACGTTTCAATATTATAGTAAAAGCTATTGGTAACAGTTACAACATAGGAATACTTGTAAGGTTTCATTTCTAGGTAAAATACCTTTGTGTGTATTATATTACAAAAGAATTCTTTGTACCTATTGGCTTTTTTTGTTAACTGGTAAAGCGAATAGGTATAGGTCATATTAGCTTGCGTAGGTTGAACTAGATCAGTAACAATGTGATTCTTCTTCTAGATATCGCATGGTTAATGAACAACCTGATGTCAGAGTTTAAACCGCCTGTAGGCCTCTGACATGGCGTTACATACCGTTGAAATATCTCTCAGTGAAGGAAGACATCTTGAGGAAACCAGCACACCTGGTTTCCTCAAGATGTCTTCCTTCACTGTTTCTTAATCTATCGGAGTTTAAACCAATAACAGGCGCTTAAAAACAACAAGATACTAGTTGTACTGTTCCAAAAATGACATTCCTATGGAGAAGAACCGACGAGGAAGTTAAAAAACCGAACTTAGAGCTTAAGTTAGCCTTAAGCTTCAAACAAGATCAAACAAAAGGTACGAGGAAACAGCTTTGAAGAAATGAATTATTTTCTTGTTTGTCATTTCGACAACAAACAACGAATCCCTTTTTATTATGTCTCTTATTGGTTGATTTTAACATGATAATGTTACGTAAAAAACCTAATTAAAACAAATTATGTTTTTTGATTCTTATTGCAACTGGTTTTCAGTCAAAAATCTCAACATTATGATGAGAAGTTTTTCAATTAAAACAACCATAGTCATTTATAGAAATGCCTGATATTATCCATTCATATAGCTAATTATATCAGTGAAGCACTAACTGGATTATCTGAAAGTTAGAAACTTCATGCCAAGTGGTGTAGCTTGACATAATTCTGAAAACGTTTGGAGTTGGCTATGAAAATTCAAATGAAACGGATTAACTGTTTTAATTAAATGATATGCGCTCTAAAATGATATAATAATTGTAATAAAACTTACCGATATGATTTTAACACTAAGCTGAAGCTTAATAAAATTGCTTTAATCAAATCTTTATGGACCCAATAAAGACTGTCCCCAGTGTGCGCATTTGCAGTAAAATAAAGTTTATCGTTGAACACAAACACCAACCTGCCAATTTTAAAAAGCTAACTTTTAGAATATTGCTCTTGTAATATCCTACTGCATCTCGTAACCTGGTCAGGTATTTCCACAAGTACGAATTCAAGTATTCCTCACTAAGATATGTTTGTAATTTTGTAGAAGTCTACAATTTCATTTCCTAATTTCGGAAATCCTCTTTAGTGGCTCTTTTCGTAATGGAACCCGGAATTTCATATCGCCAAGTCCGAGTTAGGACTTAGGCGATTTTGTGTACTTACGAATTCTCGGCAGCAACTTGTGATAAATAATCCTCCGAGAGGCTAACGTAGTGTAGGTATGCACAAAAAAGGTTATACCGTCTAAAATGGCGGCATCCAAAATTTATACGCACGCTGGCTAGAGGTGCTTTGTTTTCACATGTCAGCTCGAGGAGCGCTTGAGGAGTTATTGTTTTCGCATGTCATACAGAAGATATATCGTTTCTCCGAAGAAATGAAACTGCTCAAATTGTATCGTAGAGTTTGGGTCCCAAGTTTTCATTTACATGTTGATTTTATTTGCCGCGAATGTACAGTCTGCACGAGTGTGGAATATCAATGTGACAATTTAAATGTATATGCTGATATCCCATCCATATAAATCACATCCCTAAATATTCCGGCTTAACTCCTGTTTATTTTTGCACGACAATTTCGTGATAAAGTGGGCTTGTGTTTGTATATCTTATTTAAGGGCACGTGCGAGAACTGCCCTTACCATGAACTCTTAAAGCAGGTCAGTTTTCATTGTCAAAGCGCGATGCCATACAACACGTAGCGGTGTCTCGCTTACACAACAGAAATTGTCCTGCTTCAAGACTTCATGGTAGAGTGGTAGTAGACAATGATAATCCGGTTAGCATCCAAATTAGGAGTGTCGCAATATATTGCCCTAATGTAACTAGCAAGCGAGGGTACACGGCTCCACTGTTGCCTTCATTTTGCGAGTGGTGAGTGCGTTCAAATGTCCATATTTTAACTTGAGCACTACATCTATTGTGGTGCCCGCTTACACATGGTGTAATTGAAGCAACAACGAACCACTTCTAACGTACGTATATAATAAAAATAAATGAATATTGTTTTGGACGATGATGACGGCAGAGAAAAACCGAGGACTGTACCCAGCAATGGGTGATACTGGGCTGAAATGATGATGTTGACGCAGATAGTATTAGGTATATTATAGTAGGTGCGTTGTATGTATGTAAAGGTTTAGACTTAATCCAATCATAGCATAATAATTGTCGATTATATTGCATTTTACTCTAGTAAAACATAACTTACCCTAGACCAACTACCTACATTTTACGAAAATTTTAAACTCAAGTCGTACCCACCTGAAACGCAAGCTTTGGAACTGTAACTCAAATGAATACTAAGCAGTAACTTGGACTTTGATAACCAAACGTTCTAGTTCATATCGTAGAAACTTTGTTCGAAAACGAAAAGCAATGAATTCGACAATGTTTCAAGCACTTGTACCGAATACGTTGTTACATTTCGTTATTGCTACATAGCACCCCTGTTTATGCCTTAGCGAATAACCGCGTCATAAATTTTACGAACTTGGGGTAATATTGTTTGCTTATTACAACGCGTTTCGTTGGTAACGTTGCGTATTAACTGCTCACTACCGCTCGCTGAGAGTTATTTGCATAATTTTAATTTTGTTATGTATGATATTAAGTCTCTGCACGTACACGTGCCCAGAAGTACCTCCGTGACGACTACGTAAATCAAATATACTTTTCCGAGCCAGTAACTACAAAAAGTATCCAAGAACTCCAACCAGTAACTATAGACATGAAAACAAGCACATAAACATAGTTAACATTGAAACCTTTCAGCTCGGTAGACATAGCGAAAATATGACGGAATATTCAGGTAAAAAAACAGCAATACAATAAAGAAAACTTAAAATATTCACAAGGAACACGAATAACAAACAGAGCCTCTGAATCGCAAACTTAGGTAGGCTTCAGTGAAGTAAACCAGAGCTTGTGGCAAATGGTCGGGCGGGCCGCGACTTGGCCGACAGCCAAACACACGTTTAGTGGCCACACACGTATATAAAAACTACGGCGTTTAACATGCCCTATCTGTTCGGGGCACTTCTGGGACGTTTAGTGCGACTTACGGCGTGCATTAAATAACGATTTAATCTTAATTATGCCAGTGTAAATATGTATTTTGTGCGCCAACCATATTTACATTCCATCCTTAATGTTTTGTTAGTAACATAAACACAACTTCACGTAGAACCTTCTAAGTAATAAATAAATCATAAATGTTTGTCTCTCATGAAAGATACCGGGTAAAATGTGGTGATCGAAATTCAAGGGTGAATAGGGACAAAACTTTTAAACTTATTAGGTACTATACCTATACTATAAATTGTGTTATAAACAACAATCTAGAGTCCTTGTTGACAACTGTTGTAAATTAATGTTAACGATAATTTTAAATTTAAAGTCTCTATTCACCCTTATGTTTCGATTCACCCTATTTTACTTCGCTTCTAATTTTTGTTATCATCATGATTTTTTTAGAGGAAACAAAATAATTCAGTATTCATAATTAATGCAAATTCGACAAAAATTATACCTGTATGGCAGCCAGTGGATGCGTAAAATGTGACTTTTTAATAGGTTCGTACCCTTCTCCTTACCCCTCTTATGAATACATAACGAATACAGAAGAGGACATTAACTATGTAGTCAGATTTTTATAAAAGCACTCAGCGCTAAGTAGGTAGATACTCGTAGTTGATATAATTCCCATCATAAAAACTTATCAGAAGGATCCTCAATAATTAAATACCGCCCGGTTAAGGGAAGCGCCAATGCCGCCAACGCTTCACGGAAAGAATTTTTAATTATTTTCTTATAAGTGTGATACATATAGGCGACGCATAGCAACAAATAACGGTGAAGCGAGCCAGACGAAAATATTGATCAAACATTCAACGTGTATTCAGTAATGTAATTTAAATAACGCGAACCGTCAGACATGCAAATTGATGCTTATTGTTTGATTGATCAAGAAAATACCTAATGATTTATGTGATGGAAGAAATGAACTCAATGTAGCATATTTTTAATATTTATTGTGAAATCTACTTTGTTATTGAGCAGAAACTAAAATCTCTACATCATATATTTTATACGTGTTGGTGCTCTGCTAATATCTGGTGCTACTTAACCAACTCGCATGCTAGAATGAAGCCGGTCGAACTTCGCCATTACCTACTTATCTGCCACTTCACATGTACTTTGGTACTTACATACAATATACATTCTCATTTGACGTTGGATTCTTGATATAGTTTAAGTTTATATACAAAATATTTAAAAGTAACAAGTTATTTGCCAGTTGCAATTTCTCATCTCTGTCTTAATCGGAAAAAATTGCATGAATATTTGCAACTTCTTGCCGAAGAATTAAAGTATCAACAATCAGAGTTTCAAAGAGTTTAATTCTTTTAAATTTAATTAAAATACCTTTGTCTTATGAAATTATTATGAAAATATCTTACGGCTTCAGATTACGACTTTCTAATTAGTTGGTAGCTACAAATTTCTAAATTAAGTGACGATTTCATTCGGGTTTTCAAAATTACCAAACTCAATAACAGTAATTTCAGTAACAATAAACTTATTTTTGTATGTAGAATCCAACCATTCATATTCTAATCTTCGTAGCCGATTGATTGCCATTAAAATAGCTCTTGCATTTGTTAGAACAACGTATAAACCACAAAAAGTTGATCTATGTAAAGCTGACTGGCCAAAGAGAAATTCGTAATGAAACATTACAAAGGAGATCCTGTCAAAGACCGACTTAAACTAGGTAACCGACAGAATTGGTAGACAAAAAGTCTCTCGTCTGTGGTCACTCTAACACTTAAGTACCTTTTACGCAAGTATTAACTACCTGAGTTCGAGAAAAGCCTTTGAATTAAGAGGATTCGTTCTGTCTAAGTTATATAAGCACCTAACTTTTGACGCGTAGAACGAATAGTTGCTACATCTATATTAGGAGTGAAATCATTTCTCCAACGTTATGAAGGCGACATTTACGTAGAACAGAAAGTTTTATTTAATGATCATTACGTACGAATGAAAGATTTGAAACATTGAAAAGGAAGAATGTATGCAGTATGCTAGTTTTTTGTATTCATTACCATTTTTACACGCTTTATATTAGCTTCACTTGTATGTATGTATGTTTGTTTGTATGTTTGTAACCGACTTCTTTGGGCGCGATTTTGACCCACTTTAAACGGCTAGATTTCGTTCAAACTTTGTAGATTTATCGAGGACCGATGACAATACACTAATTTGATAAAATTATTTAATAATATAATTAATAAAAAGTATTAATTAATAAAAATAGCATAATTACAGCCCGCAACACAAACGCCCTCTGCTAAGCCGCTAGTCGCTACGGTAAAGTTCCGTGGTAGCTAAGCGTCGCGCGCGTGTCCCGACTCCAACGCCCTCTGCTAAGCCGCTAGTCGCTACGGTAAAGTTCCGTGGTAGCTAAGCGTCGCGCGCGTGTCCCGACTCCAACGCCCTCTGCTAAGCCGCTAGTCGCTACGGTAAAGTTCCGTGGTAGCTAAGCGTCGCGCGCGTGTCCCGACTCCAACGCCCTCTGCTAAGCCGCTAGTCGCTACGGTAAAGTTCCGTGGTAGCTAACCGTCGCGGGCGCCGAGACCGGCTCGCGTTAAGGTAAAGCTTCGTGGTAGCTAACCATCTTAATAAAAAATAGAAAATAAATAATAGTTTAAAAAAACTAAAAAACACGCTTTTTATCGAAAACCGAACTAAAAAATAGAAAATAAGTTTTAATCAATTTAAATTAAGAATAGTGTTAAAAATTTCAATAAATATAAATTAATAATAGTGTGAATAAAAACAAAAAATATTTTATTTAAAAAAGCGTGGGGTGCATGGTGTCAATAGTTATAAATATTTTATTGACAGATACGAGTAGAGTGATTATCACTTTGATAATATCTTAAAAAGCACCCCACGCTTTTTTTAAATAAAATATTTTTTGTTTTTATTCACACTATTATTAATTTATTACTAAAAATATCGCCCGAAAATCTATGCTTCGGCAAAACTTTTAACTTCAGTTTAAGTTAATATTGCTGAAGTCGGGGATTTGTCTTTTATTTTTTTTGGCCACATTTTTGCGGGAGTGAGGTTTTAAATAGGTCTATGTGAGTCCGTTTAGCATATAGTTAGAGCGGCTCAGTTATAATCTACCTCATTTGACTCGCAACAGGCTTGTATTTTCTCGTCCAATTTAAATTTGGCAACTTCTTGGGTTCTGCGTAATCTACGTCGGTAAGCTTAGTATTTCAGAGAAGTCGGTATGAGGGACTTTTTTGATGGGTGGGTCAGGTTCCTAAGTATGATAAGTACGACTTAATTGATTCTGGAGCCTCTCAGCTTGTCTGATAGCAGATATGGTAGGATAACACAGTATAGAAATATTTACGCGAAAAATAAGTGAAATCTATTAAAAACTAGCAAGACAATACAATTTTGAGTATAAAAATTGCCATTTTCAGTTTTATTGGTGTTACGTACTTAAGTAAAATCGTTAAAGAAATAAAAATAAAAGGCAGTAAAAATTTGCTAATTCTCAAGAGTTTACAAAGACTTGCTTACATTTCAGTATTACAGTGATCTTTAGGTATCCGCACCCCATGTGTCGGTACGAGTACTTTGCACTGCATGTGGTTTTAAACATTGCCAATGTACAAGGCTGTGGTGTCGTTTGGATTTCAGCCTAAATGCCAAGCGGGAGGATCGTAAGCGTTGTCAACCAGATTGTCAAGTGTATCCGCTGGCTCAATAGAACATTGTGGCTTGCTAGTTAATTAAATTAAAGTCTGACATAATTGAAGTGCTGCCTAAGCCAAAAGGCGATCCGAGTAACTTAAGGCCTCTTTAAAAATGTTTGTTGTCTGGAAGTGCTTGTATTGCCAGCGAATAATTTTGTTTTGGGTGTTTATTTTTTGGTGCGCCCCTCGTTGGACGTAGGCGGGCAATCGTGACGTAGGTCGACATACAATTTCCTGTCTATGGGCGCTCTGACCGCTGCTCTTTCCCGAGAGATTTAGTCTCGTCTGACAACCTGGAAATGTTCGCCGGATATAGGATGTCAAGTAGCCAACCTTTGCTTCAGGGCCGCAGATATTGCTTCCGACAAACGCTAGCCTTTGTTCACAGTTTACTAGAGTTGCATCATTGTTGGATGTTGAACAAATTTGAATTTAGAACTGTTATTTTCGTTAGCGGAAAGCCGAAGGACGAGCTCAGTGGCGTGCTATAAAGGCCTATGTCTAGCAGTGGACTAAAATAGGCTGATGATCACACTAATATTGTAAAGGTGAAAGTTTGTGAGTGTGTTTGTATGTTTGTTACCTCTTCACGCTCAAACGGCTTGACCGATTTTGATGAAATTTCATATAGAGGTAGCTGACACTCTGGATAACCACATAGGCTATAATATAACCTTTTATCCCAAAAAAATGTAGCGGGTAAAACGGAGGGGCGCAGCTAGTAGTTAATACTGCTGACAACGCTTTACGTCATGGCAGGTCAGAATACCTGCTAACGAGCTTAAGGACGAAGCTTTGTAAATCTTATGTTTAATACATTCATTTTATTTGATTTGTGTCTACTGTTACTGACAGACTTTGTTATAATGTGTAGTACGTAGTATAAATATTACTGGCACGATATTAAATTGTATTCATAGTTTCGTGTCAGTTGCAGTGAGTGTATTCAATTCTATGCTGCCTCTTCTACTAGGACCACACAGATAAATTGAAGTATGTAGGTATTTTGGTGGACAAGACATTACCCATATGTCTTCGTTATTTTTAATTTCGGTAGGTACATAGCATTATTTTTCATTACCGGCAAATTAAAGCCGTTTATGAGCTGGTTACGCGGCACGCGGCTCCGTTTGAGTTCGACACTAGTCGGGAATTCCAGAATACACACGTTAGTAAAACCGGAATATGTGTCTAGTAAATAATATATTATTAACACAATATATTTAAAATGTATCTGTGTAGAATGGTTTTCGATTAAAATGTTTTTTTTTTTATTTCAAAACATTATTACAGTGGTCTTATATGCTAGATATCCTCGCCAATCTTTGACGTTTGATGGCGAATGTGAATTGTTATAATACTAATTTAAGTATGTAATCGTAGACATGCCCGACTACTTTACCTGACAGGCTGTTACACGTCACGATCCAAAGCTTCTATTACATAAAATAAAACTTGACTGCTTCAAAAGCTTTCTTCTTTTTTCAATTACTTCAGTGAACGTAACTGTTTAACTTAGTAATTATAAAAGAGTTTCCCAGGTAGCGTACTTTTTGCTTACATAACATCACGCCGGTATTTCTCTCAGAGGTAAACATATCTTCAGCTACATTTCGCCAGTTATGTTGTAATTCCCAATGTAATAGGGGGCGAGCCTATTGCCAACAATCAGGCACAAATCCAGATTCCGTGCTGTTACTGAAATTTACATAATGGAAAACCTCAATAACACTTTGCCCGACCTAGGATTCGAACCCAGGACTTCATGTTCAGCAATCGTGTTTAGCGACCAGTAGACCAACGGCAGTCTATGCTACGTTCTACTAAGGATATTTATCCTTAACTATAAATATTTCTGGGTTCTGTAAAGTAGGTACCTACAATAGTACATAAAGTCACAATCGTTTCCCAAATCTGACTAATAGAAATTCTTAATGTTTTGATTGTCAATTTGTTGGCAGACCATCCACCAGGTGGACCGACGATATCATCAGAATTGCAGGCAACCGGTGGATGCAATTAGCAAGCTGCCGTTCATTGTGGCGTTCTAAGGGGGACGACTTTGTTCAACAGTGGACGTCTTCCGGCTGATGATGATGATGATTGTCAAAGCTGTCTAACGTAATTTTCCTCTGTCTGTTCCGTGTCGGTAATAATATCCTCCGAATTGTCCGAATTTTAATAACGGCAGACGATCTTAAACAGGACCTAATTACCTAATTAATCAAAAAAATCACAAGTGTATGCACAAACACAGGTGCTATTTCTTTCTCTCTTGTCTAATGGGACAGAAAACCAATGAGCTGAGAAAACTGACCGTGGCAGAGGGCTGCTTAACCTCCTAAATTAACACAAATCTGATGCTATTAGCAATGTAACTACGAGTCCCTAAATCAACAAAGGGTATAGCAACAATAAATCGATAATAATATACCGATTAATAGCTCGGATTACTCGGTTAACATTAAAATCGCCGAATACGCACATTTGTTGTTAATCCATGGATAAACACCACTCCATAAATTATATCAATTACTTACGGAAACAACCCATAATATTTGTTTGTTTATAGAGGTACACACACAACATTGAAGCGATATTTTCTTTTCCGCTTTCCTGTGTTGTTCCTACTAACTGCGGTCTCATAAAGTGCTTTCTTATGTTACATAGAACGTTTTCACAGAGAACGTTTGCGCTTCCGATAGGCAAACGCATCAGCGCAATGCGACATAAATAATTCAGTGGGAAGGCTGTCAGATACCGTGATCCTGGGCGGCTGGCACAACCACACCAATACAGACACCTTAGTACCGAAATTACTTACCTATGACGTCACTTTGAAGACTCCACAACGTTCTTTAGTTAAAATGTAGCGTACATGGTGAGTTGAATCTCTTCCCGAATTCGCTGTGGAACTGATGTTTCGCAATAAGTTCTCCACCTATCACATGAGATTAATGATAAGCAGTGACAGTGGGCATAAAGACTGCTGTCTAGTTATATGCGTGATTATTTGTTTTCATTTCACATTGTACTCCAAAATTGGGAATAGTTAGTGCTTTCACTACAACAAAGTCAAATTCATGAAAGCAATCAAGCCAATTATGCGAATTCAATTACAGTTATATTGCAGTAACGTCTATGTAACTTCTAGGGGTTAGCCAATTGACAAATTCAACCCTAATCGTTGGACAAACGATAATTACAAGTCATCAAGTAGTTTGGGTCCTAGTATTCAGAGGGTTAAGCAAGATTTAGGGATAGCGAGGAAACTAGTAGATTACCTCCATATTCCAAAACGAACGAGGAGAAAACGGAGGTAACAGCGGGTCGCAAGCGTCACAAATGCATTTTAGATGGGGTTAAATGTTCTCCTTCACATAATATTTAGGTATCTGTATCTTAATCCTAATACTAATTTGAAAATGAAAGCAGTAGTAGTAGTTTATTTTTATTGTCTAATTAAACTCTTAGGTATTTTAAATAGCTTAAAATTTCATTTAAATAGCAGATCTATGATCTAAATATTATCTCGCTTAACTCCAAAAGGTCGTACTTTCATGTCGGTAATAAGTACATAATATATTATACTTAACACAAAGACATAGCACATTATAAGGTTGTTAAGTTGGTATCTATATCTTTAAAAATACTAAAATATTAATGGATAATGTACGTAGGTACTGCCTCGTTGGTCTAGTTGTCGCTAAGCGTGACTGCTGGAGGTCCTGGGACCTCATGTTCTCAGGACCATGCTCCCAGGACATTAAATCCCAGTTCGGGTAAAGTGGTATTAGGTTTTCCATTAGGTAATTTTTAGTAGCAGCACTGAGTCTAGATTTGTGCCCGATTGATGGCAATAGGCTCGCCTCATATTACATTGAGACCCTATAGCATAACTGGCGAAATGTGAGTGTACTATAGGCACCTTCATGATGCCTACCTGTTTCCAAATATTTGAGAGCTTTTATGAAACGATTTTTGTTTTAACCGCGAAAGTTGACTTAATATAAAATTAGTTTACAAAGCCGTAACACGAACTGATTGCTTTACTATTTACACATGGTATGGTGTGCAATAGTTGGTATTTAATTAGAGCGATGGGCAAAGTTTATTTTGCCGATTCAGTATTTATTTGGTACGTAATAAATAAAGTTTAGCGTTCGCAAACATGATATGTAACAAGCTTTATAAATTATATCATTCATCAATATTGACAGTACCTATACTTAATGTTGATTAACATTATTGTTGTTTTAATTGAGTTTAAAAAATATGTTATTTGTTTGATGCGTTTTACGTACTTAGCTAATGTATCTACAGATTATATTGTAACTGTACTGCGCCCCGCAGTGTTACCCGTTACATTGCTTCTCGATATGTGTGCCTATGTATTGATCTAGGGTGTCAGCTACCTACATACCAAATTTTATTAAAATTGGTCCCGCCATTTGAGCCCGAAAAGTTAACAAACACACTCACAAACTTTCGCCTTTATAATAATTATTAGTGTGATACTTATAATACAATTTCAGATATATATCTTACGGTAAAATAGATGAATAAAGTCGATGGACGCTCTTTAAGAAAGCGTACTTACATAAAGCGTTTGAATTATCTATTAAACATAAAAAACAAAAGCACATTGCTTATTGATCTTCAACACAATATCAAATTCTGAGACAAGTGCCAATTCTAAAACGTTAGGCAGTATTTACTTTTCCGACGTCCTTCGATTCTGGAGACATTCCGAGACTACTCGAACGTTCGGGTGTCAACCTAAAATGGACGTCGCAACTTGTTTGCTATTTACCTCTCATCGTCCTCAGTGGACGATGACAGATAAATATGTATTTAGAATGTTAGTTTAATGTATTGGACATTAAACTTAATAAGAGAATTACTTCTAAGTAAGTATACTTAGTAATAGGTACCTACTAATTTATCATAGTTTTTTAAATTGATTAATAGAAATTTAAGCCTAGCATGGCAACATGCATAAAAAAAATACAAAAAGTCATAGTTTTTTAAGTTCTAGGTAGGTACAGTCGGCAACATAAATAGCCGAACATGATAAGAAACCTTATGTCAAATAATTTAGAATTAAGCATAATTAAGTTATTGTTTCAAATTATAGAAGCGTCCAAATGATCTGATAATATTTAAGACTTTATATAAGAAGTTGTAATTTTTATAATGTTCAGCTACTTATGTCGCTGGCTGTACCTACCTTTTAAATTAAACCTTTACCCATGAACGTTTTTTTAGTAGTTATTAACAAAAAGTTTATTCATAAATTATCTGAAGGGTCATTACCCCAATATTATTTTGAAAAGCAGATAATAATTATTCAAAATTACTTAATCTCGAGAAAATACCAGTTTTAAAAAACATAATCTTCGTAGCTACTAACAAAGGTCGGACCCCGATGTAATAATAAATGACCTTTGATCTCGAACAAAGCAGACCGCAGAGATTAGCTAACCTAATAACGTGCTAACGTTATGTGCAATCACAGTCAGGTTTTAATAAGAAGTAAAGGTCAGACGTACGATATTAAATTATGATAACAATTAACATCGCAATAAGAGGAAATAGTTCGAGACGTAATAGTTTTAATTTTATTCACAGCTGAAGGCGTACTCGTGTGGGGCAATTTTGTCTACACATTACCTGTACTGCCTTCGAGGGGTTATATAGACAGAATTACCCCACCTAGGTAGCATTGTGTTAAATTAGAATAAAAAAACGGACGTCACCTTGAAAATTGTGTCGATAAAGTTTTACTTCCTTACCATTAACTCTTAAAGCAGGACAGTTTACGTTGTAGACGCGAGACGCCGTATTACATCACACGTATTAGCGTCTCGCTTCCACATCGAAAACTGTCTTGTTGTAAGAATTCATGGTAAGGGGGCTGGTGCCTTAGTATGAGCTTGCATTGCAGGTAATTCGCCGTTGTGGAAGCGAGACCCCGCACTACACTACACATAGCGGAGCCTCGCTTCCACAGCGGAATATAAACTGCAATGCAAGCTCGTAAAAAGGCACCTGTTCGTTAGAGTTAATAAATCATAACATAACATCACGCCTGTATTCCCCGAAGGGGTAGGCAGAGGTGCACATATAGTACACCCACATTTCGCCAGTTATGTTTTAGGTCCCAATGTAATAGGGGGCGAGCCTATTGCCATCAACCGGGCACAAATCCAGACTCCGTGCTGCTACTGAGAATTACCTAATGGAAAAACCCAATAACACTTTGCCCGACCCGGGATTCGAACCCAGGACCTCGTGCTCAGCAGTCGCGCTTAGCAACCGCTAGACCAACGAGGCAGTCAGTAGAGTTAATAGTTGTTGCTAAATAACACGCGGTCAGTCAGATATCCGTTTGTTAAGCTTGGTTATTTTGGTAAATACGAAAACATTGCTGAAAAGCTGTTTACTGTAACTATTTGGAGAATCATTTAGCATGACACCAGCCAGTATGAATATGATGTTAAAATAGAGAAAAAAAAGATTCGCTATTCAATGTATCGAAATCGACGTGAAAGCGAAAGGCCATGTCGTGTGTACAAACTCAAACAACAAATTTATTACTGCACCTAATATTTGTGCCAAACTGTGACTTTTGGTTCAAGCGTCAAAGAGCCACACTTCTTTCGTTTCATTTAAAATAAAATGCGCTGAAGTTCTGAATTATTATCCAGCACGAGATATCTTTGAAAGCTACAAAAATAAACTACAAGCAGTTGCAGAAAAGGTGTTTCTGGTGAGGTAGTCGACTGTGTTTTTTTCTTCCCCGCTTGCTTCCGTTTCTTTAGATATATAAAGAAAAGGCATCCGTCGCAGTCCGCGCTGTTGGGAACAAGTCGTAACTTTTGTTGTTGTTTTTGAGCCAATACTTAATGGAACTTTACAGTTTTTCAAGTGTCGTCAGCTCAACATGCTAACACAGAACTCGGATTTCATTTACTTATGTAATCATTTTGTAATGCTCATATATACTACGATCACATACTTACAAGTGGTAGGTATATGAACTGAAAAACTTCTCCAAAAAAATAGGCCGGAAATCTCGGCCTACTAATATGATTGCAAATTAAGTTACATTAAGAACACATATACCATAATACCTATACTAAAACTACTTACAATAAAAGCTCCAGAATATACACAGAACTAAATGTTAAAATGATTCACTACGTTTATATTTATCCACAGAGCTCGTATGTAACAATAGATACAAACTCTATTTGCCCAACGGATACAAAGCCACTGTTGAAATCCCGTTCGATCCCTTCGAATACACATTTGAAAACATGGTTTTGACTGGGATTCAGCCACGCTTGAGTTAATCTGGCAGGCTTTGACGCGATCACTATCAAATCACATCACATGTTCCAGCCTGCTACGACCAGCTGCTCATCTACTTTTATGTACCTATCTGTTTTATTTCTTGTCTACTTTTTTATTCAATCATAACTTTTTTGCAAATTCTCTCTGAAACATTCTGCAGTCCCGATGGATTTGTGCATGCAGACAGAATAAAAAGGTGTCAAAAAACCCTGAAATACTTTCGATCGAAATACGCGTTCAATATTAAATCCTGTCACGAGTCACAATAAACTAACTAGTCACTATTCTCCCGAAGCCCAATAATCCGCGTGGTTTGGAGCGCAATACCAATGGCAATATGCCGAATCTGTATCGAACAATTGAATTGGCACTGATCAATTTTTTCGACACACCCAATTTTTATTAAAGAGATATTCCGCCTGTGGAATTTCAAATATGTGAAATTCAATTATTTGTTTTACTCGGGATCATATTTGGGGAATTCTGTTATTTTTACGCAAGCATTCTAGTTCGAAACATCATGCACAGACAGTACCAATTTCGTTAAATCCGAATTGCAATCAAACCTAGCTGTAGTATGTATGCTGGGTACGAAAGTAAAATCGTGTCCCGAATACAGACTATTGGCGTAATCGAGCTGGGCTTTTTAACTTGAATCCAAATGGATTTTTTACTTCATTGTGTTTGCACACATGCTACCATTTCGTTCTGAAGCAAAGAAATTTATTTTCAATTCAGTCTTCATTTGACAGGCTCCATGGACACTGTACAAAATTTAGCGAATTGAATAATCGCCTCTGTGAACATGGATGCATTGTCATGTTGAAAGGCCCGGGTGTCTCTTCTCTATTGTACATCTGACGTCCCCGTCCGACCTTATTTGAATTGCGAACACCTTTGAGCGAATTCAGAATGGGAGCAAAAACGATTTTTTCTCCTTCATGAATGAGATCAGCGAGATCGGAACATCGTGTTCATGGCACTTAAAAAGTCATAAATTAACGTTGGTCGGCCGCAAGCGGGCGAGGTGGGCTTTTACGTGAATAATGGCCCTAAAGCAGTCAGCTGAAGTTATTTGAGTGCCACCTTAATTTTTTTTGTGTGTCTGCAAATTTGTAACAAAAAACATGCCATAAACCAACATTTTAAGGAGTAGGCTAATAACGGTTCGCCGGACAGTAAAAAATATCTGAAAAATATAAGGTTTAAAAGCTTTACGACTTTAATAAACGAGTAAATGGCAAAATATGTTGAATTACTTATTTGTCAACAATAATATCTACACCTGCCTGAAAGTAGCGAGTATCGTTTTAATGGAAGGTCGTGGTTTGTTCCTAGCTTTCGTCCCAATTGCCGCGGTTCTCCATGTCGGAGGCACTTAAAGGGCCATAAATTAGTGGTTGCTGCCCACAAACGGCAAGGTGGGTGGTTTGCTCGTGAATAATGGCCTCGGCAATACCCACCGAGGCACGAAATGTAAAAAATCTGCAATAAACATTATTCGTGAATAATTTTCAATGAGTGCCAGAAATAACTCCATTAATTTTGTACGTTTGTCATCGCCCTGTTATTTTAATGACAGCACCATTGGATACTGTTAAATAAAACAAACTATACAATTATGAAATCGGCGAAGTACTTATTCGGCTGTCGGCTTTAATTTGAATGTAATATTTCTGCTGAAGTTTTCTGCATTCTGATGCTTATCAATTTGGATTTCAATTAGCCTTGTGCTAAAACGAATTTCGGGAGCACTTTTCACTGTAAATAAAATGTCAGAACGAATAACAAGTATTAAAGTTTGACGCAAACATTCATCTTGTGCGTATTCTTCCATACGAACGTCATTTATGTCTAATAAACACGCGAATTATAAACAAACTTATAAACTGTCATTCTGAAAAACAAGTAACGTAAATTTAAAGCTAGGTATGATACAAAACGCTGTGTTATAATACTAATTAATTTGTTTTTGTTTCAGGTAAGCTTTGTTTGGACAGACGACTCCGCACTGCGTTTGCAGCATATAAAGGTAGTAAGATAGCATGTACAAAGGTAGTCATAAATTTCAGAAACACTTGGAAAAGAAGATAAAATGAATTGTGTATGTTTTTAAACAAAGCATACGCCTCAATCGTATCCAGCAATATGGGTGCCAAGGTCATGTTTTCACCAAAACAATCGCTTTAATATCAAAACAAAGAGGAGCGAGTGTGTCTTGGAAGATAACTAATTAGGTCAGACGAGGGTCAAGTCTGGTCACAGCGATCTGCTGATAACCCAGCACGCGTTATGTTGCGACGTCACATCTTAATTCCGAACACGTATCTGTGTTATTATATCGAACTGTCGTATCAAGACGTGGCTGAATACTTACTACAAATTAGATTTGGCAGAATGTGCATACGCTTCTTTATAGACTGACTGTATTTATGGAGAATCAATTCTCCCTCTCCCTCAATTCTCTCAGAATCAAGTCTAATTTAGTGCTATGTTTTTTGGCCAGGAAAGTAAAAAATATTTATTAGAAAAAGAAAACTACTACTAAATATCTGCTTCAATACAACTCCATTAACAATGGCCACACATGGGCACGTTGCATACAATGCAGTACCCAGTACCACTAGGACTTGACCTGTGTTACGGACACTAGGGGATTCCTCCATCACAGCATAAGAACAAAAGATTTAAAATAAATACTGTACATACAGATACCGTGATCTCGCAATCTTTGACGCTGTATAAATTTACTCGTGGCATTCTCCTACTTAAACTGCGACACGATAACCTTATTTATTTCCTTATGAGTTTGATATGTAATCAATATCAGTGTTAATGACACCTTTTCCATTAATATTTTAATGCATATTTTAATGCGTAAAGATTATTTAGGTTATGATCTAGAAGTCTAGCCATTCATTGATCCTAATACTAGGTCTAACTTCCCAATATTCAATATATAGTTTCATGCTTCAGGACAATTTTCAAATGCAGCAACAATGAAAACAGTAGGTATATCTGTCTCAAACGTTTTGAAGCGAACTTTTTTATCGAAACTATTCGACCAGAAATATGTGGTCTTTTTTTTTATATACGGGACATTTGCCCTGCGGTTCTGTACGCGTTTTGTGCCTTTAAACTAGACCCGTGCGTTATTTCTAGTTTACTACAAGAATTTATCTCAGTACCTAAACCATTCCACACTTGACTTTCTATTTCCGGTGGATCGCGCCGGTATCCTGCGGGATCTTCGTTGCGATAAATGAGGAAACTTACTTCCCTTCGGCTTTGTCTTAGCTAAGTGGGATACTCGCCGATTGAGAGTTCATTCCGCACTTGCGCTCACAGATCGAATGAACGTCCGCGCGATAATAGACATACTTGGTTATTAACATCTTAATAAGCCGTAATACTTAGCTGTTAGATTAATGGTGAGAAGGGTTCCGTTATTTACTACTTCATCGATTATGGGAACAGTGATTTGCCGTTCTGCGACGGGATTTGGGAAGCCATTTCGGGAAATTCACGGTTGTCATTCTTTTACGATGACAATAGTTTTTTTCTGTGAAAATGTTAGTAGATTTTGTAAGGCATTGAGATTATAGATACATGTGAAGTTATATAATGTTAGAAGAAAACTTCAAATGATATCATTTAAATTTCAAATTGGTATTCCGTCAAGCCCTCGGCCCTCGTCGTCTTTGTTTGTAAGACAAGCAAAATATGTATCTCGTTAGAATACCTCAAAGCCTTGAGGTTCTAAGACAACATAACTTGCCTTATCCAATGCGCTAGTTTCTCAAAACAGCAAACGCAGGTATATGAGAATACCTCTAAAATTGTACGATTTATCGAACGTTCACATTCGTCCGCACTATTCCCGTCTCACACGATTAATATTCAGCAGTTATTAACATGATTTATAGGCTTACTTCACGCCATCAATGTACCACTTCTGAGTACTCAGACCCTTCACTCGAGCATGTAAGTGAGTCTCCTCACTTGTGTGCCTACTTAAATTAATCTCTAACACTCAAACGAGAAATTAACTAATTAAATTTTACCACATAGACATGGGTCAAGAGCGTTACCATTTCAGTGAATGACTATTGTATGAAAACACTTAAGGATGATTTATGTGAGTGAACTAGACTGGGGCCCTGGATAAGTGGCCAAACGAATAGAAAAAGCATAAATTAAAAATATACGGAAAAAATTACAGGATTTATGTGATAGATTACATAGTCGAAATATTATGTTTATAATGTCATTCCGTTTTTCATTATTTTTCTATTTCTATTCGACTAGTGTTTTGCCACTTGGATACCCCTGTGATGATAAGAAACTATAAATGAAAACAAAAACATATCGAATTATGAATACCTACTAATATTTTCTAGACAATACTTACACAAATATTTTTTCCCCACCTGTAGGTATACCTACTCAGTAAATATCTCAAATGAAGTCTACTAAGCTCGAAAAAACAGTACGTACTTATACGTCGTTGGCGTAGATCGTACAACAAAGGCATGTTTAGAAATAATAGTATTGTAGACTTAACAACGACACAGGAAACTATTTTATTTATATTCTTTATAGTTCTATGTAACTCACCCGTAGGTATAACGAACACAGTTTCCATCGAATCCAAGTTGTACCATAAATATGTCATTTTCAAAAAACGAAAAGTGTTTTATATGTTTTAATATTTTAAGTTATCACAACGTACGTTGCGAGAAAAGCAATATTGTATTGTGTTCAAAGAAAATATTGCGATGCCTTTCGCGCGCAATTTCGCGGCCATTGCTATTTCATACGGTGCATATTCCGTTCATTTGTTCTGGTTTTTTGTAGATGCTTTCATAGCGTGAATATTCATGTTCGCCGGTCGTCATAAATATGTAAACACTTTTCAACACTTCGCTTAGGAGTAGGTCGAGTTTAAAGTCTAGAAAATCTCACGTATGCTGCACGTAAATTCGGTTCTGCACGTTTCTCGTGACTATATTCTGTATATTAAACACAAACTTAGTTTATCGCTGATTCCTTCTCAATTTAATTGGCAACAATCATTGATGTCCTCATTAGATAAATCACATACTTCTACGCTGCGTTTTGGCGCCAAATTAGGTGCTTTGTCTAATACGCAGTTACTAAATGAAATAATACTGACAACGAAAGTGGGTTATTATAACAGTAATATAATATTCATTAACTTGAAATTTTGATAATGTAGTCCGTAGATTGTGATTACATAATTATAATACAATAAGGCACGTAAAAATCCTACATAATTAAACATCAAACGAAATCTGTGTGATTACGTCACAATCATTTCATTATCACATAAAGAAGAATGGAGCGCGCTTGGCAACTTTAAATAATGAAAGTTTCAGCATAAATTGAGAGTTTCCAAAATAGGGGCGCGCTAACGGCAACTCTATCAGACCACCTGCGTCCAAGATCTGAGAATTTAGATTAGTGCATCACGAGTTGGCGTGTTCGCGGAAAGGCAACCGTCTCTCGAAGTTTTCTCCCGCGGAAATCGTATAAATGTTAATGAAAGTCAGACGTCTCTAATGAGATTACCGTTCCCGTGAAATTGGATTCGCGTGGGACTTCTTTAATTTTCATTCAACGCGAAAATTAGGTATATTTGAGCGCGACTCGCTCGCCATCTGACTGATTCACATTGAAGCCTTATAGGCTAATTATATCTGTTAAAAAGCTTTATTCTCTTGGTATTTGTCTTTGTGTACTTACCTAAAATGATATTTGAAAAATCTGATATTAAATGAATATCGAAGATTTGTAAGTGACAGTTGAATGATTGGGAATAAAAATCGTCCAATAAAAGAATGCATAGAGCAAGCCTATATCTCTTATCTTTAAATTTATAAAGACTCAGTCAACATATACGCCGGTTCAATCAGTCAGGAGTCGCGGCACACGTCATGAATATCACAGGGCAGGCCGTGCAATATTCACACCTATCTGGCGCTCAGTAGACAGTATGTATCTGAATACCTACTTCTTCAAGGCACATTTTTCTGAATGATAAATACTCATATTTAAGAGTTTCCTCCCATTCCAAGTTATACATTTTTTATATTTCACCTAGTAAACTTTGATATTAACCGTCTTAAGTTGTTGGTTTTCTTTTGTATCTCACGCCTGAACATAACTGTTTCAAAGAAGTAATAACTTATTTACGTTCACATTGAAGTAATGTTCAAAGTAAAATAAACTTTTGAAGTTACTTGGCTGTTTTCGCAAATTATCTCGTCGTAGAAAAACGTAGACGTCAGTATCAGGATAAGGCGGTAGAAATTAATATGTGGATACAGTAGGCGCGGAGGCGCTTGGTCGTTGCGGCGGCGTCGTGCATCGTTGGGCGATCGCTCCGTGTGCCGCAAATTGAGAGGCTATCGGCTCAGTGCAAATTGAAAGCGCTCCCAAATTGCAGCAGACCTTTGTATTTGTAACCAGAGCCGGAGCGTCGAGAATCAATCAAGGTAATGGGGGTTTGTTCGAATCTGCCAGGATTAGTCGCGGTGAACAACCCTCGGCCACTACGACAACAGACTTTCCAGTCGTCCGATGGCCGCCCTTTGTAGAATTGATTGAATAGTCTTTATCTACACCCTCATTTGAATTTTGAGTCGTGACTGTAATATAAATCAAATAAATACATTTTAGATATGCTGCAGATTTCACTGAAAATTATGTTTAATAGAACTTCATTTTAATTTGAAATTCTGCTCACGAACTATAAATTTTGGTGATTTTATATTCAGTTATTAAAGTGAATAGTGAGGTCTTGCACACCTGAGTTAGGAATATTTTGACTGAAATCTGTTTATTTTACTAAATTATTGCTATAAATACCTTTCATTGCCAGAATTTATTACATTATTATAATTTAAACACGGCATGAATTTCGTTAATATTGCTCGTATTTAAATGGTCATCAGAGAACAAAGCTTTGGCACCCTTGACACTAGAGATAGCAGCAAACATCAAGCATCAATGATATCATTAGTTTCAAGCACAGAGGACAGTGTCGACCATTGATCTTCTCACATTCGCATCTAAATCGAAATGTAAATGTAGTTTATTAAGTTCAGTTTCCATGTACCTACATTCACGGTGGTGGAAATTTAGTTTATATCTTATTATCCAGTAGCCTTTGTTTTGGTCACGCTATCAATATATTTAAGTAAGAGGATAAGTTAGGCATGCAAGCTGCAGCTTAGTGTAGCTTATTTGTACACAATGGTAGCAGTGGCCACGTAAGCCCATAACGTGACCTCTACAAAGCATTTACAGATTGCGAGCGAAGCTGCGGTGTGCCGCAGCGGGGCACAAAGCTTTGGGAAATGTTCGTAGCCACCGGGCCTAACAATTAGCGTAATAGACGTTTGACCGACCACCGCTCTAGCCTCTACTGTTGTAAATCACTGTATGCACCGCATGTGCGCTCATTTCGTCTTATAAATACACGACTCGTTAATAACTTGCTTTGATTGTTTTTCTTAGCTGTAAGTCGTCCATGAACTAAATAAATAAATAAATAACCTGTAGGTAAGTAAGTCAATTGCCATGAGTGAAAAATAAAAATAATCTGAAGGTAAACCCATCGTGTGAGCTCAAACTTAATTCTGTAAGCTAAGGAGAAGTAGGAGCCAAGCTAACAGCCTCAATGTTGTAACGAAGTAGATACATAATTGTGTGCTACGTAGCCGAAGTTTCCTTTGTCTGAAACAATGAGTTTCAGGGAGGCAGCTCGCGTCTGTCTAGACTAGACTAGGGACAGTTGGTATTGGGGACAGGGTAGAGCCGGCATACGAATGAAGAATGGTGAACTAGGGACAACACGTACGTATCGCTTTGTCACGTCACCACTGCTCCGCTTAACGGTAACCGACGATATTTTACACTAGGAAATCTTTCCACTTGCTCGTGGAACTGTTGAACATTACGAGAAATATATCACGAGGGACATTTTAAAACAGAAGCAAGTACCTACGCGGACAAATAAATGTTTTAACAAAAATGTACATTACAGAAACAATAATCTGTGATTTCAAAAGTAAAATAAAAGCAGGACATAAGCTTCCGAGCTCATGCATCAAAAGCAATAACTTTTGATGAAAATAAGCAGGTACGTTTTTCAAAGAGATTAAATGTGACTAAAAGCAACATTAAGCCTAACCCTCTCCCTCATTAAAAAACTGGACGTTCCGCCTTTGAAACATATCGCATTGCGAGCAACCCTCCGCTGAGGGTCCTTTTAAATACCACGATAGTGCTAATTAAGTGTGAAGTGTTCAACTAATTACCCCGTTACAGGAACAAAGAGCTTGTGTACTCCTTTATTAAACGGAGATGTTAGATTGCATCTAATTTGTTGCTAACGTTCTGGTCCCGATTTATAGCGAAGTTTAGTTGTACACTAAAAACGGTTGAAGTTAAAGGATCTGGCTCGCATTAGCTTGGCTGCGTTGCCCAGTTAGAAATTGCGAGACTAATACAGCGGCAACTGTAAACGGCGACGGTCGGTGAAAGTTTATAATCAATTCAATCCCGTGACGTCACGTGTTTGTTCGGTTCGTTGTTTAACAACAAGAAAAGTTTTCTGTTGCCGTTTTCGTTCCCCACAAAAATGTTGGTAAATGTTTTTAATAAACAGCAAGAGCATACGAAATTCTAATCCAGCTCATTCATTCGAAATATGGCTGGCTGTAAATGTCTGTGGGAATCCTCCGTTTTTGGAAATACTAAAACACGAAATCTTTGAATTCCTTAGCTCGGTCATATTACGCTTTGTGCTGACAAAGGTATGTCGGATTCTAAGTGGAGAGAATTGCAATTACTTGTTGATCTAATGTAGCTTTATATATCACAATTGGTTGCGTAATACAAATCATCCCGGTAAGTTGATTCTCTGGAGTTGTCCAGGCAAACTTTTGATTCCATTAAACAAGTCCAGTAGTTGTATCCAATAGTTTTGAAGTTATGGACGTGCGGACAAATAATATGAAGAAGTTTTCCGTCTCCCGTGTCTACTAATGGTAACGTGGTTCTTTGTTTTCGCACACATACACAATGTAGTCTCACGATTCCTTTAATAAATACGTTGGACGCGCGTTGATCAGCCACTGCCGTTCATTCCGTGGCGAACTTATTGATTGATTCGGTTAAGTCGAAACAAAACTCAATTTATCTTATCCCTCGCTTATCTTGGTGATATTATTTTTTGTTTCATAAGCTTTTCTGGCAGTTTTCGTTAACTCAGCAGGTAGTTACGATATTCAAAATGAGTTTTATTTTACATTCACGGTTGTTTTGTGGTAGCCTGCTTCTAAACACGAAAATGTTTTCAATCTTGTTATTGGATTAAGTATACAAAGGTTAATAAAGTGCGCAAGTGGCAGCCACAGGCGCGGCGTCGATTTTGTTGTCTTTAAAGGCAAAACTTTAGATAAATAAGAAGCAATTTTTATAGAGCTGCTATCCTAATGGAAACAAGTTTCTGACGTAAGAAGTAGCTTTACGAACGTGCTGAGGATTATTCCCGCCTTATTCCCTACAGCCGAAACTTTGTACAGGGAAAAAGGCAATTGTTCCTGCACGCTGCCGCTCCACACATTTTTACGTTTTCAAAATCAACTCGCTCCTTCCCTACGGGTTAGTCGCTGGAACTTAATATTTCTGCTGAAATTCGAGCGACCCGAGAACAAAGGACTGTCATAACAAACCCAGCTGGACCTTACATTTTATATGCACCCTATCAAATTCCAATAGCATAGGAAATTGGTGCTTGTGTACCTATTTTCGCAATGGCTATATAATATTTGTCAGCCATTGTGAAAATAGGTGTAGGTATTATATTAAATTCAAATTCCGAATTATGCTAGTTTCGATCACTTAGGATCTAAATATTCTAGTTAAGTTTCTTGTACCTACCTAAACTGAATTAAGTTTAAATTGGGTTCGAAAATTTTAATACTAAAGGTAGTTGTATTTCGTGATAGGCGTGCTAAGTAATTCACAATTCACTTCAATTCACCTCGAATTAATTCTTACCAATAGGTACCTACGTACTGGGAGCTTGTCTAAAATATTTTCTAAATGAATACCTTAACTGAAATCCTATTCAGTTCCTCGTTTCTACAGTAATTAAATTTTCTCGTATCTTGAGTACGAGTGACATGAAGTGTTAATCAATTAATTAATGTTCAAAGTTCTTGAAAAGACGATAGACACGTTCCAACATTTCGAATTAGTATCTATTAGTAAGAGTTAGTAACTAAGATATGAGTGAGAACAATATGTATTGCATCTCGTTTTCTAAGAATTATAATCTAGTGCTTATAGCTAATACCTATGAACGTTAGTACACATACATGTTTCAGAAGATGACGTTGATAGATATTTGATTTGAACTTTTTTTAATATCATGTGTCTCAGCGCATGCGTCGAAAGAAGAGCCTGTCGAATCACACACAAAATGTCGAAATATTTTAAATCCCTGCGATCTGTTATGTGTAAGTGATAAGTAATAAAATAAAGGCTGTCAGTTGTCAGAATTACAATACAATTTGCTGCTCAAAATTTATTTGAATTTAGAAATAAATTGGCCCTAACAATTCAATAAAACTTTGTTGCTGAGTACCAGTACGTACCAGTCCGTACCACTTAACTCATTGTCACGATATGAAACCTTATTTATGTTTTCATCTATACTAAATAGCAAACAAAGGAGATTAGTACGTATAAATTTCATGTAACAGGAAATCCATTAAATATTTTAATTTGTGGTAAAACAGAGTTGTAGAAGATAAGCGCACCGATTCACAATCAGGATACCATAATAATTAATCACTGCTAGCTATAATACCAACAGTAACATTATCTATATAGTACAGTCATTAATGCTTCACTCTTGATTAATTTCGGCAAATCCTAGCCTTAATTATGCAAGGTTTGGATAGCACTTGAGGCCACGTCAGACAACAATAACATAATTGCTTCTGCTTACTAAGCACCAATCAATAGTGCAAGGAACAATAGTTGCTTGGATTTTGCGGTCGGTGTTATTGCAGTATTTTCAATAGTATTTATTACAATAATGGACTATTGTCGATATTAAGATAGGTATAGGGAACTTAGAGTTTACCGATAACCAATGAAGATACAAATAGAAGTTTTAAGTGTATATCATAATTGCACACAATAAAAGGATGGTTGATAACTATAAACGACAACAAAGAAGTATTGCGCACGAAGGAAACGAACCCAAACAGCGCGGTTCACGTGGAACTGGCCAATTTATTTGTGGTTAAGTGCACACAATAAATTTCTCAAATGGCCCGTGCTTACACCGACGAAGGCTGTCTGCTATTTATTTCCTAAGTCCGTGGTTTATCGTCGAACCTACGGACGCATTGTACTAGACAATGGGGCTTAGATTTGTCGCGTGATGTGATAATAAAAACCATGTATTACGCTCCATTTGTCGCTGCAATATACGCTTTTATAGCGTTTTTATAGTCGCGCGTAAACGTAAGCCACTGAGAACGAAATACTGTTACCTTTGACCTTTATAAATAAAAAGAACACACTTCACGGAGGAAGTACGTTTCATAAAAATACATTGCCGGTCGAACACTCCGAAAAAATATAAGCAAAACAATTTTTGAAGATAGATTTTTTCATTTAAATCATAATTGTTTTGACGTCGGACCCAATCAATGAGTTTAGTAAACAATTAGGGGTTCAATAGTAAACAAGGGAACGGCGGATCTACGAACAACGTTTCCCGTGAACGTTTTACAAAACCAAAACGGCGGTCAAGAATTCATGAAGCAACTCGTAATAGTTTGGAGTAGGTATGAGATACGCCACCAAGTCACTGAAAGTATTCCGTTCGAATAATGTTTTCTGACGTCTACGTGGAAAGTTATTCGATTCGAGAAAATGGAATAAAAACTGAATAAGTTAGAGAATAACACCTGCAGCGTTGGGTTTCTATGACGCCACTGGATGTCGAGCTATCAAACTGTCACGACTGTTGCTCTGGTGGTTTTAGCTTTAAACCCGCAACGAAGAAATGTGAGGCATTAAGAACGAAATATTTCACAAGTATAATGTTATATTTGGATTTTTCCACTTGCGAAAGAATCCATATTTTAATGTTTTATAAGGATGGTTATGTTTAACGGGTTTTGGATAGATGGTTTGAAATATATTTAGCTACAGAGGTTATCAGACAAATAGCAAATTGATTGTTTACAGTAATATTATAGTGTATTAATATGACATGATATCATAATATAGGTACGTTTCCAATTAAATTGTGCTAATTTAATTGGAAACGTACCTATACATCTTGAGCAAATTATAAAACAACAACAAACAAACAAGACACTAAACAGAAAAAAGGGTTCAACAAAAATTGTAACATAAAAGTATGGCCATTAATTTTAAATATTCAGTTTCTTCTTATTACCTGCTGGTAATAAAAATAAGGGGGGGTTCACAAAACGTTAATGGCCAGTGTTAACGTCCGTATTTATGCACCGGCACGTTAACAAGACAACATTACACTGCAGTGCAAACTTCGTGTCTCAAACTTTATAATTAATGCCCTGTTTTATAATTTGCCCACCGTGCGCAGTATTAAAGTTGTGAGGTGATATTTCGGCCACACGGTGTACGAAGCGCCGCCGTAGTTACTAGATTAGGATGAACTTTTTGAACTAGCGCAACATGCCGTAGTTACCAGAATCAATATTAGTACTAATACAGTTTTCTACGGGGAGACATTATATTAGCAATACCTACAATTCCTTGTTGTTGCCGTTGTACGTAAAAGGAATAAGTGGCCCTAAGTTTGGTGTGGGCCCAAAATCTAAACGTCGATTTGCCACTTATTATATCCCGCTGAAATGTGGGTGAACTTATGTTTACGGGCTAAGTTATTTCTCAAGCTTCTAGGAACCAAATAAAAAACAATATTGTCCCTACTTGCCATTTATATTACACTAGTAAAGAATTACTTACTGCATTTGATTGGCGTTATTTGCACTCAAAGAGTACTCAGAAATACAAACAGCAAAAATACATATCCTATAAAACTGTCGGTACAGAAAGGAGCAAACATGAATCCTAGTGCTTGCTAAAAAAACAACACTCAATAAAATAAACAAAAGGCTCTCAAATTGGAAGTGTAAAGCTTTGAGCCGCCAAACTGGGCCAAAATTGCCCGTAACTCGGCTTCTTTTTGTGTTCCTACCGAAAAAATCCTATATCTGTGTTAATTTGCTCTTGAAGCTGACCGTAACTACGCCAGTTTAGTCGGCTAACTAACACTACTAAATGCTGTAAACACGGTCGCGAATTTGAAAGTTTTTTTCACACTTTGTTTTTACCTGTTTAAAGTTAAATTCATCCACACATTTGTCATTGGTTTGCAAAAAAGAGTACCTACGCTGTAGGTACTAAACAGAAAAATAAGAAGTTATGTAAGTTGCTAAAACCTGAATTTTTAGTAGAAACAAACGCCTTCAATATTTTTTTAGAACTGCCATATTCTTGCTACAATTCCCGTCATTGTATTAAGTTACTGGTTTTCTCCATAGAAATACATAGTTCTCAGAAAACAATTTTGTTGCAGTATAATAATAGGCAAATGGGAATTAAAAAATACACATAGAAAAAAAAATTGTTCATCGCGTCCTAAACTGTAAACTGTTCTAGCATGTGGAGTCATATTTTAGTGTTGGTTAACGCAAAAATAACATTATTTCAATATAATATCAATTTACTTCTTCGTACAAGTCACAGGGCAATGAGACTGAAATAACGTAGCATTAATTTTATCTTTATCCCAATCGTCTTTAAATCCTGGCATATTTTACACAATCCAATATTTTCTTAACCACTTAACCCACACGCCATTTGCGTAAGCTTATTCTTAGGGTAAGGTATACCTACGTAATTTTATTTAAATAAGCCGTTTTTCACAATGTCTAATGGTACGTGAGGGTGCAATTTACAAATCCTAATAAGTGACGTCATGTGAAAGCGCACTCCACTTTCCCGCAGTTGGATACGAGGGTCCGCCATTTTGAGGCCCACGGGAGTCTTTTGGACGGCAAATTGCTTCAGATGACTATTCAATGCGGTGTGCCTCCGGCTCGAAACTGCCTGTCAGGAACTTACATAAAGCTTCCATTCTGTGAGAGTTGCGAGCGACTTGTGTAAGAGTTGAGACATGTTCGTGTTACATACAGGCCTACACAACACACAACTTTCAAGATGAAGACGTCCTTTTTAGCAATAGACTTTGTAGACAGCTATCTATATTTTGGTACACAAATACAATCAAGCTTATCAAACGGGTTAGACATCCAAGTTGTTATTTATAAATTTCGGAAAAGTTGCCAATCCGAGGAGGATTCCGAAATTATCTGCAATCTGAACATAATGATGCCCAACCACATGGCACCGTCGGGATATTAATCATAAAATCAGGCGTCTTTTTACCGAACAAATAACTTTTGAAGCCCTAATTGCCGTAATTTGGTGAGGTTCCCCAAGTTTTTATTTACTGAAGAAATCATAACCAAACTGTCGTTTTCATAAATTGACGTCGATTTACAAACAACTGCCGCGAATCCGGCCAAGTAAATAATAACTTTTTATTCGATTCTCTTTATTGTTTTGAATTAATTAATTGGTCAAAGTTTGAAACGGTTAGCGGCCGCGACATTTTGTAAATGACTCTCAGTTACATGAAATACGCGGCAAGTTTTTGGATCCTAATTGGAAATCAACTATGTACGTGAAACAACAGCACTTAACCGATGTTCCAAAGTTTTGAACTACATGCCTCGTAATTTATAAAACAAATTTTATTATTTTCTCATTACGTGTATTCAACAACAACACGCGTTAAGCCTGAAAATGTCGGAAACTGACTTTGAAATGGGTTTCTTTAATTTCGCTTAAGGCTATTTTTAAGATAGCTTCAATATGCCTGTTGTTTGTAAAATACATTAAGTAGTTATCTATATCCCAATGGATAAAACTATTTTTAAAATCTCATATGAATCAAACGAGAAAGAAAATGGTTGTGTTCGTATGGATATCTAAATATTAAACGTTTTACACAAAATCAGTCTATCTGCAACTGTTACCATAATATCTCTCAAAGAATCTCAAACAATTTTCGAATAGAGACCAATAAGTCTAAAGTTTAGTGATCAAAGTAGTTAATATCTCTTAGTGACTTTTGGAAATATACGTGTGTGAGTTTCGCAAGTTACGGAGTAATCAGCTGCCACACAAAAGCCAGACTACATCGAGAAAATTCGGTCCAATTAGCATAAAACATCTGGCAAAGAATTTAGAGTTGGCTAGTTACGAACGGGATTGGAGACAAATGAAGCGAGGACAGCACTCGACTGGGGTGCTGCGCCCCCGGCACACGGATTCACTGATGAAATTACACAAATGCTAATGAAAGTCGAGCTGCTCGGGCGAGATTAGCGTCGTCGCTGTGAAATTGGACCTGTTTAGAGGCCAATTTCACTCCGATCCGGGAATTTGTTTCAACGTTTTTATTCTCAGAAACCAGTTTGCAGTCTTCACACGTCTATACTTAATCATTGTCTTCAATATAACTTAGGTTTAATAAACAAACTCATTAACCGTCCGTTTTATTGTTATACGAAGAGTTGACGGGATTAATGAGCTCTCGATAATTTACGGCGTAATGTTATATTTTACTAGCATAGTTATTAAACAACACAGTAATTATGTTTACTTTACCTTTTGACTTGTAGGTACGTCGCGACGCTAACTAAGCCCAGCGTATCTCGTGTATAATTACATGCCGAAATAAATTATCTCCTACATAAATAAGGTTATATTATATAAACATGATTATGCTTATAATAATCGTACTAGTCTTCGCCAGGCACCGACAGTTCAAAGTGTTTTGATTAAAGTGACGACACATATAGAAGTCCTTAGAATTATGGTTTTCCTATGACAGAAGAGTTACTTGTGGTTTGTGAATATGTTACCAAAAATATTACATGTTATAAAATATTATGTACTCTCGGTATATTACTGCCACATCTCATTTTATTCGTGCGAATAATATGTAATATAATTTTAAGTTATAATGTAAGTAATAACATGTCAAAATCAATTCAATGACGCGACGAAAAATATTTGTGGACGTATATTAGTGAGTTACAAAAGTGAAATTCTCCGAAAATGTTTCATCATTTAATACTGAAATATTAATCTTTTAGTACTGGAAAGCTGTAGATAAATGTGTACTATAAAAATTATTCATCCGTGATACAGGCGAGTCTGTGAATTACAATGCATGCGGCGAATGTGCTCGAGTCTTCACGCGAAATTAAACATTTCGTGACATTCCCCGCTAGGCGTAAACGATACATACCATTACATACAGCCTGATGGTGTCCCCGTCTAATCTCCCATCCCGGGATCCCGCGTCCCGCGTCCTAATCCAACTCTATGAGCGTTTATTTCATATTTATCCACGCTGTCCCCGCCCGCGCTAATGAAACTTTTCTTCCCTTTGTTTTCATTACACTTGTATTTACCCATTATTATGAATATTAGAATTTATGTGGGTGTATTATGATGGGGTTTGCCTAGCGTGTAATTTGTTTACTGAGGCTTCGATCAAAAGTTTTGTGGGTGGATAATGAGGAGACATAGATATCTGTATAACGAGAACAGTAAAGTTATCGATTTTTTGCGTACTTTAATCGGTATAGATTTAAATGTTATTAAAACATTTTGATATCAATTTTTAATAGAATATTCATATTAAGTATATATTTATTCTGGTTTCTATTGTACCTACTACACCAAGTTTTCAACAAAATATTGATTTTCATTAAAACGCCCATCTTTTCCTGACAATATCAATATCTTTGTTTACAGAGCCTAAAGGCAACAAACGCAATGTTGTTTTTGTCGACGACTCCTAGTCTCTTTAAACTACTGATGCCGACGCGAAGCCTAAGACTAACAAAGATTATTGAGTGAGCTTTGTCTCTGTAGGCTTTAAGGTACTCAAAGAATGTCATAGTACGGGATACACGTCACAGAATTCGTGAAATATCGTGGAAGAATGTGGTACTTTCTGTACCTATCTACCGGGAAGAATGCTGTCCGACTTCTACTGCTGGGTATAAGGCTCTGTACCAATCTTAATGATTCAGTGGAAGCATTATCCAGGGTCAAATAATAAAACATAAGTCACAAATGTGTCTTTAAATATATAGCAATAGAAATAATAGTACTGTACCTAGTTATATTTGTACCTAGCTCTTAGTTGTATGGTGGTTTTAGTACATGTTTCGAGTTAAAAGGCCATTAACAATTTTAAAGAATAATAAAAGAAAAACACCTTTTATTCAGCCGTGATTTGGCATAATTTACGAGTACAAAAAATAGCAATAAATCTTAACTGCAGTTTGTTAAGGAATGCCGTTCGCAGTAGGTACTCTTCGAAGTTCGCTATGTAGGCAAGCGCGGGAAAGCAAACGCGGTACGTGTTGGCTCTAGTTTTTTTACTTTCTTTAACAAGTGTAGCTCCAGGCAATTCAGCTTTAAAACTAGTCCCAGGTACTTTAAATATTGTAGTAACTCATATAATTTTCAAAGGAAGTTAATTGAAAATTGGTAGAGACTTCATTACATATTTTGCAAGTTTATACCTTATGTGTCTAAGAGTATGGTTCTAAATTGGTTAAATTTTATGATGCAGGTTATTGAAGTGAATAATCGATACAGCGACAAGGGTTTATTCTTTGTAAAGGAGCTCTCATCTGTCTAGTACTTTGTCATAAATTACCTTTCAACTTAGGTACTATGTTTTGTTGTAGATTTATACGTAGGTTTAATAAGTTTAGGACAATAAAGTAAAACAACTTATATCGTTAATTAAAAATAAATTAACGTAAACTTACGCCTTTTTCAATTAAAATTATTTCATTTTAAGTTTGGGAAAAATGTTTTGAACTTAAACGCGTAGGCTACATTAAGGGGGAGGGCTTTGTTCAACAGTGGACGTCTGCCGGTTGCTGATTTGTATAGAAGCTGAAGAAAAATCAAACATCTGACCATTTCACTTTCCATAAAGCTGTTAAACTATATATAGTATAAACCAAATACATTAAATAATTATACATGCGTAGGTGCCTTAAAGATAAACCTGAACATGACTGCGTTTTATTATCTTTATTAACAGTGGGTTGCTCCATAATTTACTGTAATTTCTTTTAACGAACGTTAATCCTCGGTTTTGTGACGAGTTAGTTACGAGTTGCTAAAGGTTGACGAACGACATTGAGTGTAGGTGAAAGATTAGAAATTGTCTGTCTAGCTGAAATACTAGGCTTCTAGCAGCTAATAAAATATGTGACGTCAAGTCTAGATTAAAGACGAGACACCTTATAACAATAAGAGGCGGGTAGATAGAAAATAAATGCTCGAGAAAATTATATTATATTTACTAGATATTTTGATTGTCATCCCGATGTGATTAATGAATTATATACTTATTACAAACCTATTTTTTCAAAGTGAATAGAATTTCAATAGTAGCTTTTTGATCTGAGTTGTTGATCCATTGTATACCTTTGACCGAGTATAGAAATAACATGATGGTTAAAAGCTCGCTAGAATCTTTTACTGGAAATACAATTTATCTTCTTAACTTGAGACTACTCCAACATAATATACAAGTTGACTGAGAGAAAAATGTTAGTACACTCAGTATTGTGCGCTAAGCGGTGTGCTTACCGACCCGTCACTATTTTTACACAATTCCAACTACGTTATTATTCTACACGTCCCTCTAAATGGGGTCTTAGAAGTCGACAACGTTGCATTTATATTGCTATCTGTACATAAGGATCTTGTTCAATTCGTGTCTGTTGTTTGTGGCACGCGGCACCGAGCCTGAACAAAAGTGTTACTGCCGGCGAAGCCACAGACTTGCCTGCGAACGCACGTCGTGACGTCACCAAATAAAACCCCTCAACTTAAAAGACAAACGTGTATGATTTCCCCGCCTTTTATTTCTCTCTCTATTCACGAGGGAAAACGATCTGTATGGTTTGAAATATGAACCTCCAGCTGCCTTTGTGCTCTGTTTTTAACGCGAGCAATGTTACCTAACGTGCTACGTGAGTGTTTATAGTTTCTAATACGAGATATCTACGTCATGTCATTGTCATTCCGAACAATTTGAGTCTAATAGGGAAGCACCTATTTAACAAACTATGACGGCTAGGTCAGACAGCTTAATCCAGATTTCGCTCAATTAGATTAATTCAACATGAGATCAAATGATCTAAATATTTGACAGCGCTTATAATTTTAGGTACGTCAGCTTTACCAATTTATTATAGGTTAAACCGCTCTCCCTTTCTGTCTATAACATGTGTATGGAATGGATTATTGAAGCGACGACGACGGTTCAATGACGGTTCTTATATAATGAAAGGTTAATGGATTAAAATGAGTGTGTTGACACTTGGACAGACTAGTACACAAACGATACTTCTCAATGGGCCATTGCGTTGATTTATTACGACTTGAGAACTTTGTTTTCTAAAATAAGATAAAAATGTCATGAATCTCATATCTCACAGAGTTATTGCCCGGCAACGCGGTACACTTTTATCGAAAACCGTTCAGTATTGCAAGTTACGTGCATAAATTCAAGCTTAATGATTGCAATATGCATGTAATTAAAAATTAATAGTTTCCATAAATCAATATAAATGTTTATTTTGTCGGTTTCGCTGCAAATAGGATCATTCAATAATATGAGTTATCGTACCGACCTATAAATTATTCATTACGGTTTATTGCATTACTTTATCTTATTACAACAATAAATGATATTGCTCTCGTGGGTGTGAAACAAACGCTTATTGAAAAGGAATGGAACACGGAGTTGAAACGGGTACATTTGAGACACTACTCTGAAAATTGTCTTCTCTAGTAAGACCGAGTTACTTCTGTACTAACAGTAAATGATGTTTCGTAACCCGAGAGGTCAAACATCCCTTTCAACTGTTTGTCATTATTAAAATGAGTAAACACCTACTAGAGAGTGAGACAAATAAATTCATTTGTGGCAACAAAGGGCGTCCAGGCTTGGCTAATGAAGAAGGACGTCTTGTTTAATTACCTTTTGTAATTTTTCTCCTAAGCGGGCCAACGTATAAATTAATTTTCTTTCAGTGGCCCGTCCATGAGCACCATTATGAGGCACTAAGTGAGCCCTCCTTTGTCTGATATAACCTGGCGGGCTTGTTGAAAAGTCTTTAAAAATCTTGCTAACAAGGCCAATTTAAGAAGAAGCACACTATTATTCTAAAGCCAACAATTTATGTTTTTAATTTTGAATTGGAAATTACATGTAATATACAACAATAACAAGTAAATTTGTGGGTAATATACAGATATTTTTTATGTTTATGGGTAGGACTATCATAACTTAATTATCCTAATAGTTATATAGGTATAATTAGGTTAGTATAAGTAGCTTAATAATTGTTAAAAAACCCTATGTCCAATAATTGACAGAAACAAACATCAATTCAAGTTATAGTTTCAAATTAAAGAAACTTCCAAATGATGATCTAAGAATATTTAAGACGTTTTACTGTATAGGAAGATGTTCTTTAATTATTGGTATGTTAAAAAAATTGAAAGTTCACTTACTCATGATGCTGACAGTACAATACGTGTCATCGAGTATTATCGATATAAAAATAGGAAGTGCTTTTGATAAGACATTCGTTGTCAACAAATTATTTTTTAAACGCATTTGTTGGAACTAAACATAATCTTTATTAGGCATGCTACTTGCATGCAATATACATGACTAACACATTAAACTAACATGCGTAGTTATATAAAGTGGGCGCCTACTCAATAATGCTCTAAGGGGGCTTATCACTGTTTGTGTACCATCACCCAAATCTCTCCGAACATCATAGGCTTCGTTTTAAGAGCTCTCGTAGCCAACTTTTCCAATATTTTTTTCATCACGTTTGTCAACTTTCACGGGCCCGTCTCACGTCAACAAACAAACAATATTTCTAGCGGTGACACGAGTTTTTCGAACTCATTTCCATTCGGGAGCGTGTTGTGGAGAATTTATTGGCTTCTGCAACGGAACTTGTCAGGAATACACGGGGAGCTAATATTTTGCAGGACTTTTTCTATTGTGACCTCGCTCTGTCTTCGTTAGTAGGGCATCGCTTTTCATTAGCCGTTAACAGTGACAAGCAAACTTCTGTAGTCGTAGTACTGTCACTGTCCACAGTCCTAAGTTATCTTGAAACTTTTTGTGTGTGGCACCTAATCGATGCGACGTCACTTGGGAGTTTTATTATTAAGATCAGAAAACAATCTCTTAATTTATTTTTAGCCGAATATTTCCAAAGTCTTACACTAGCTATTGTATTATAAAGCTTCTATAGTTTGATAACCCTACAATGCGTACGCCTAACTTAATAATTGACCGAATTCTTGGCAGTTTTGTTATGTACCTACCAACTGTTTAGCATAAAGTATGTCATCGTTTTAGTTATAATTAAAGTCGGTCAACTGTCTACTCTAGGGCTCGTAGAACGAGTGTCGACTATCGCCGGCGCATTTGATAGACACAGATATAGATAGGCAGTCTGTAAGTGGGTCGTGCGTATCCGGAGGGTCGCTATCGGCAGATATTGTCGCTATTAGTGCATTAAACTGTTACTGTTATTGCACTCTAGCGCTATTACAAAACCTTTATTAAAGCGAATTGTACGACTCGATTGTCAATTGTCTTTTATTGAATTCCAAAATGAGGACGAAACGTTTGAGAATAAGCTTGTTAACTATGTTTATGCCAGCGATCCCATAATCATTTCCAAAACTCCTTATTTAAATAAATGTTGAGTTTACCGTTTACGTAACTAGATGCATTACTCTCCAAGTCAATCTAAATGTAATCACGAACAAAAGTTCTCAAGTAGTTTTAAAGCCGATGTATACAAACGATGAAATCGCTTAAAACTTTTATCCGCCGCGATGCCAACAATAAAATTAAGGTTTTATGTCCCATTTAAGGTTGAACTTTGAACGCATTACATATATATTTCACTGGGAATAAAAGTCTTGCGACGTTTCTGTACAATGTGGAGGTTCGAGGGAGCCTTAATAGTTCTCATCTTCTATTCGGAGGTCTGTGCAAATCTTTGGGGAGCAAGCGGCGCTGCCGACAGCGGCTGTCCTTAAAATATTAGCGTGTTACTGGATGTGACGGGCCGGGCCTCGTCTATTGAGCGCATTCATTAATGATTCATGTGTAGATGACAGGCTGCCATCGATTTTATAACTTGAAATTGGCGTTGGGATACCACAAACTTGATCTTCAGATTTGGGTGGGTACATAAATCTGCATAAGATTGTCTGTTTATTAAGATGTTTATTATTCACAGTGTGTTTTGCACATATACCTAGTAGCGAGTTTACTTGGGTACCTAACTATTTATTAAAAGCTAATGTAACGTATTACGGTTATTAACCTTTTATTACTAAACAGGTAGAAATTTAAAAGATTTTAGTATTGTTACACCATGTAGGTACCTTAAGGTATGAAATGCAAGATTTAGCCTTAACAAAGCTTCAGATTTTTGTTTCTATGCGGACAATGTCTTGAATAGAAAATATAGGTATAAATCATAGTTCTGACTTAACGTACCTAAATGTTTTTGTTCCCCTAGAATCCTTCACAGAGCTTCGAGGAACGACTAAACGAGAAAGCTGAAAAGGGCTCACAAACCTCGTAGTTCCCGCGCATAATTTCGTCTGTCACATCTAGTTAGAATAAATCTGCGTTACTGTCATACCAGACGTTTTTATCTCAAACGTAAACTCCGAGCAATAACCGTACAGTTCAGGAATTGTGCGGCGCAATTTCGACTTGCTTCTCCAATTGCGGTTCGTAGTTTATTCGCTTACGGTAGGATATAGGATTTCTGTTACAAATTAACGAGGGAGTCACTCAAGTGTCACGTCGTCGAGCCTCATTGCTCCAGAGTGACATTACACGTATGCGGCTGACACCTACGCTCAGTCTGATCGGTGTAAACACCACATTTGCGTCACGCTTGTACTAGAACTGTCGAATTACCAGTTAAAGGCTTTGACAGCTCGTTGGTAATTAAGTTTAGATGCGAATAATAAATAACAATTATATCCAGTTATAACGAAAATGGGGATAAGGCAATTTTCTTATGTTAATTGAAACCCGTGTAACCTAATTACGAAAGTCCTACGAACTTACTTAAAAAAACTTTCTGATTGGGTTAATAATACGAGGCTTTATAAGTCTAAGTACTACTTCACAATCAGTCAATATTATTTTATTATTACCTACTAGCTGCGCCCCGCGGTGTTACCCGCGACATTTTTTCGGGATAAAAAGTAGCCTATATGTTAATCCAGGGTATAACCTATCTACATACCAAATTTCAACCAAATCGGTCCAGCCGTTTATGCGTGAAAGAGTAACAAACATCCACACATCTATACATCCATACTCACATACTCACAAACTTTGACATTTATAATATTAGTAGGATGTACTAGAACTGTCGAATTACCAGTTAAAGGCTTTGACAGCTCGTTGGTAATTAAGTTTAGATGCGAATAATAAATAACAATTATATCCAGTTATAACGAAAATGGGGATAAGGCAATTTTCTTATGTTAATTGAAACCCGTGTAACCTAATTACGAAAGTCCTACGAACTTACTTAAAAAAACTTTCTGATTGGGTTAATAATACGAGGCTTTATAAGTCTAAGTACTACTTCACAATCAGTCAATATTATTTTATTATTACCTACTAGCTGCGCCCCGCGGTGTTACCCGCGACATTTTTTCGGGATAAAAAGTAGCCTATATGTTAATCCAGGGTATAACCTATCTACATACCAAATTTCAACCAAATCGGTCCAGCCGTTTATGCGTGAAAGAGTAACAAACATCCACACATCTATACATCCATACTCACATACTCACAAACTTTGACATTTATAATATTAGTAGGATAGTAGGATAGTAGGAAGTAGGATAGTAGGATAATCTGTGCGCGATTATACCTATGGAAAATATACACTAATTTGCTGTAGGTATTCTATCTTATCACTTTAATTCCAAAATATACATTCAAAACTTGAGTTTATGTACGGTGATGTTATAATTGTAGGTCTGTGTGTCTCAGATTTGCGAGCCAAACATAATTTCGGTTTACAAATACGCGAGACGTAATAACATCGAGGGATATCGTTCGGTGGCTATTTCCCCGATGCAATTTTCCGCCGACATCGATAAGATACCGGTTATTATTTAGACGCAGTAAAATACAGACAGATGTTCATCCTGTTTGTATTTATAGACGTTTGTGACGACTTATTTTATTATCATTTCATATCAACATCATTTGATTGTTGTTACAAGTCGATGTTAGTGAATTCATTTTGCGCATCGAATTCGATAATAATAATTAGGTATTTGTAATATGAATTGTGAGTTAGTTAGTTAGATGATAGTGTAGAAAAATGTATTCACAAACATTTGTGTTCATAAAACAGTACCTAATACCCAAGTCTATAGACTGGATATTTCACCCTGGCCCGAAGATTTTGCCAAGCCAATTTTTGCACACAGTACCTATGAGATATTTTTGCGACAAAACAATAGACAACTAAGTTTGTATATTAATCTAATGTTTAAATTAAGTTATGAAAGAAGGTCTAACTAGCTATAAACCCTTTCTTTTACAAACAAAACTTATAGAAATAATAAAAAAAATATTTTAAATTATGAATTTATATTAGTTCCAATTTCGAAATGGTTGTACTTATACCTCTATCTACCGTTTAACACTTAATTTTGTAATAAAAACAAATGAACTACTTACTATGTATCTACTGTCACAAAGTAAACAAACTATGTACTGTGACTAAGTCAATTGATACTACATTGAACTATAAATCGTACAACAGTGTAACGTGTTACTCATTTCCCGCGCACATAATGATACGTGTGCGGAAAAATCCGCTCATTATCTAGTGTCCTACCACAAATAACCTATAATATTCCAATCGTTGATATATGTTCCTCTAGCTACGCCCCGCGGTGTTACCCGCTACATTTTTTCGGGATAAAAAGTACCCTAAATTATTAATCCAGGGTGTCAGCTACCTTCATATAAATTTCATCAAAATCGGTCCAGCCGTTTGAGCGTGAAGAGGTAACAAACATACAAATACACTCAGAAACTTTCGTCTTTATAATATTAGTGTGAAGTGTGATAGTAAACATGCGCTACGCATCAAAGAGATCGTTAACTTAGTGTAGGTACGGTCTGCAACAGACGCAACTGAATAGTGTTAGAAACTTAATGAGAACTAACCTATAAGAGAGTCAAATGATGATCTGAGAATATTCAAGACTTCTATGTAACAAAATGTTCTTCAATTATTTGTATGTTTAAAAATGATGATGTTCAAACACTTTTCATGTTGACTGTACCCCGTCGATCGTGTGATCGAAATCATGTCAGCATATTACGTCACAGACAGCGCTTTCGTCAGCTATCAACTGTTCCTTTTGTGAAGTCACTATCCCTAATTGCCAATAATTTTGGCATTTGTGTCGATAACGTGTAAAATTGGTTATGTGTACATTATTATAATCGTTTGCTTGAATTTATATACCAGGTACTTCAGTACGAAACTAATTTAGCTGAAAACACTAACATGTAAATTAAAATATATTCGTTTCAATTTCAAATACCCCAATTGTTCGAAAACTACGCAAAACTCTCAGTCTATGGTGGCCATCCTTGATATACGACGTGTGAAAAAGTTAAGTAGCCCAAAAAAATACGAGTTCTTACAAAAACTATATTGGAAATGTTGGCACCATATTGTTCGTTAACTTCAGTTTGGCTGGGGAAACTTGCTATCGCGATTCTTTTTCGAATTTTAAAAATCTCCAATGATGTTTTGATGATGTTACTTTTTCTTTTTTCCTAATTCCAGTTAGATTAGGTTTTTTGTGCCTGTTATCCAAAATTTCATTGCTCAATATCCAGCAAATTATTATGCATTAAAATGTTTGATTTTCCCTGGTTTTTCTAGAGATGAAGATTTGAAATAAACATCGATAGGCAGGTTCTGTCAATATTGTCGGACCTGTATCAAATTTTACGAGAAGACTGCAGCATTGCGAGATAGTCGTAAATGTCAACCATCCGTGTTAAACGGCCGGCATTAGGGATAACCGTTTTTATCATATCTTTGTTTATACACGCCTTTGCGGGCTTTTCTTCGGGTGGCCTAACGATGTTTTCCTTCACAAGAGAGCAATACAATAAATATATTTTGTATACGTTTGGAAACAGCCCACTTTCGGTTTGATCGTTAATCAACGTTACGTTTTTACTGGTTCGGCCGTTCACAGCAAGTTTACATTTTCACTTTAAATTTATTTTTCACTAAGTCATTAATTTCACAACAGAGAAGGATATATTTAATTTAATATATATCGGCGCGACCAACTAGAATAATTAAGTTTAATCATTTGATTGTCCTTAAATTAGTTTATAAACCATCAGTTGATTACTTTGAGTTTATGACGATGTAAAATTAATGTTATCATTGTAATTTCAATACTTAACCTAAAAACTTGTAAACACGCGCACGTGTGCCGAGCCCTATAAATACGGCCGCACGGTAGGCGATCGAGTCAGTCGCACTCGAACCACCGTACAGTACGGACCTCTGGGATGTCGTTACGCTGCCCATTGAATAAACGAAGTTTATAAAGTGTGAGTAGTTTTCTTTGAAAATGAGTGGTCATCAAGAAGACAACAACTGTGACGTCAGCATTGCTGACGTCACACTTTTTAAAAACAATAAGGAGGTTTCTTCTCCGTCATCAGAAGTGGGATTGCAAGATGCTCTTACCCAACCCGCTTCCTCATCAGCTCTACCACCTGATCAATTGGAACAAACCAACATCCAGCAGGAAGAACCTGTGTTGGTTACCATTGCACCATTGGAAGCCGTACTGCAATCAAGACCACAAGTGTATCGTCACCATGGAATGCAGTTGGGTGGGATACCACCACAATTCCTGATGCAAATGATGGAAACAATGCAGAAAATGTCGGAGCGCTTATGTGCTCCACCTACCGAAGCAAAAATAAGGATCAAGGACGTCTATTTACCATCATTCGATCCGGACACTCACATCGGTGTACGAGAATGGTGCCAGCATATAGATCAAGCGATTGAAGCGTACAAGCTTGATGATTTCGATGTACGCATGAAAGTCTGCAGCCTGATGATTGGATGGTGACTACTACAACGTGGGAGAAGTTGCGGAAAAATCTCATCACCACATTTGAACCCGAAAATAGGTACTCCCGGGACGTCATCATGTTTAGAGAACATGTTTACGACGCAACTAAAGATATTGCTGAGTTCTTATCACGTGCCTGGATCCTATGGCGAAGGGTCACCAAAGACAAACTGGGCGACGAACACGCTGTGGAAGCTGTGATTGGATGCGTAAATGACGAGCGCTTGCGTATCGAACTGATGAATGCCAGGGCAACCACTGTCCCTGAGCTCATCTCAATTGCAACATCCATACGGAAGAAGCGGAGTCATCCAAGTTCCAGTTCCACAACATTTAACAAACGTTCACGTTTTTCGGACAATACGCCGTCAACAACAAGCTGCCGTATATGTAAGAAGACAAACCACTCCACTAATGACTGCAGATTCAAACCTTCGGAGTCTAAACCTGAAGCTAGCAATAAGGATTCGAAAACAACAGCCGCAAACACTACAAACAAAAAACGAAACGAAACAACTGCTTGTACCTATTGCAAGAGACCAGGCCACACTTACGAAACTTGCTTCAAACTCGAACGTTAACTGCGTAGCAAGCGCTAAGCTGGCTCCTATCACCATCAAAATAGGTGAAAGGTCTTTGCAAGCCGTCTTTGACAGCGGGGCAGAGTGTTCAATCGTCAGAGAATCGGTTGCTACAGCCTTACCTGGTCAAAGGAGACCAGTAGTTAACTATTTGAAAGGAATTGGTCAATTCCCCGCACTATCGTTAACCAAACTTACGACTATGACCTAACCAATGAAGATGAAATTATGCAACTACGACGACTTCTGAACAAATACGAACACCTGTTTATCCGTGGATATCCTAAGACTCGGGTGAACACCGGCGAGCTAGAAATCAGATTGAAAAACTCTGATAAATTCGTGGAAAGAAGACCATATCGCCTCAACCCAGTGGAACGAGAGAAGGTTCGCACCATAACCACGGAGGTTGAAAGTCGCTACCACTCCTATGAGTTGGAGACACTGGCAGTGGTACGCGCTATAAAACACTTTTGCCAGTATCTATATGGACGAAAATTTACCGTGATAACTGACTGCAATGCGTTAAAAGCGTCAAAACATAAAAAGGATCTCCTGCCAAGGATTCATCGCTGTAGAAACCCAGCTGAGTTTGCAGTTAATGTTATGACAAGAGACTTGAACTCGCTCAAAATTGAACAGCGACGGGACGATGAACTGCGACCAATAATGGACAGCCTCAGTGACAATAACCCAGTAGAAGACTATGTCTTGGAGGACAATGTCTTAAAGAAGAACGTCAATGATCCTGTCTTCGGTCAGCAACTCAGTACGGTCGTCCCCAAGTCGTTTCAATGGAGCATTATAAACTCTTTTCATACCGCGCTGAAACACCCCGGCTGGGAAAAGACTCTACAGAAGATCAGAGAAACTTATTGGTTTAACAAAATGAGTTCTACTGTTCGAAGATTTGTGGAACACTGCGTTATATGCCGAACATCCAAAGGAAGATCCGGGGCCGTTCAAGCCCAATTACACCCTATACAAAAACCGACGGCTGCCTTCCAAGTTATTCACATGGACATAACAGGAAAGCTGGGCACTCCAGATGATCAGCAGTACGTCATAGTCACCATTGACGTTTTCTCGAAGTCCAACAGAAAATGATTCGTTCAAGCGAACAAGACAGACAACGCTTCAACCTACATAAGGCCAAAATCCATCATTTTCAACGCGTACCACAACCTGACAATCCGGTGACCGTATCGGCGGAAATTGAACAATCTCCACCATTTGAGATGGCCAGAGAACCTTTACCAAGTACATCACGCGCTGAACCAGGTCAACAACAAACACAGATCAAAACGAGGAAGATCAACCAGCTGACTAAAACCATTTTAGAGCCCCTGTGCATAGCACAGCATCGACCTTCCCCTACTTTCCTTAGAGCCTCTGTGTACCACGGCGTACAAGACCGCCCAGAGCACAGCATCACACCTTCCACTACGAGTCTTCGAGAATTATAAAATCTTCGAGAATTATAAAGTCTTCGAGAATCTTCGAGAATCATATCCTGAAATACGTTTAGAGCCCCTGTGCATAGCACAGCATCGACCTTCCCCTACTTTCCTTAGAGCCTCTGTGTACCACGGCGTACAAGACCGCCCAGAGCACAGCATCACACCTTCCACTACGAGTCTTCGAGAATTATAAAATCTTCGAGAATTATAAAGTCTTCGAGAATCTTCGAGAATCATATCCTGAAATACGTTTAGAGCCCCTGTGCATAGCACAGCATCGACCTTCCCCTACTTTCCTTAGAGCCTCTGTACCACGGCGTACAAGACCGCCCAGAGCACAGCATCACACCTTCCACTACGAGTCTTCGAGAATTATAAAATCTTCGAGAATCATAAAAGTCTTCGAGAACCTCCGAGAACTCTACGAGAACCTCCGAGAACTCTACGAGAACCTCCGAGAACTCTACGAGAACCTCCGAGAACTCTACGAGAACCTCCGAGACCTCTACGAGAACCTCCGAGACCTCTACGAGAACCTCCGAGACCTCTACGTGAACCTCCGAGACCTCTACGTGAACCTCCGAGAAGTCTACGAGAACCTCCGAGAAGTCTACGAGAACCTCCGAGAAGTCTACGAGAACCTCCGAGAAGTCTACGAGATCCTCCGAGAAGTCTACGAGATCCTCCGAGAAGTCTACGAGATCCTCCGAGAAGTCTACGAGATCCTCCGAGAAGTCTACGAGATCCTCCGAGAAGTCTACGAGATCCTCCGAGAAGTCTACGAGATCCTCCGAGAAGTCTACGAGATCCTCCGAGAAGTCTACGAGATCCTCCGAGAAGTCTACGAGATCCTCCGAGAACTCTACGAGAGCCCTTCAATAAAATCTCCGAGAAACTTCAGTGTCTACGAGAACCCTTAACAATCTACGAGAAGCAACGAGGCTGGTGCAGAGCGCGCACCGCCTGTCAGTATGGCCGTATCGGCGCGACCAACTAGAATAATTAAGTTTAATCATTTGATTGTCCTTAAATTAGTTTATAAACCATCAGTTGATTACTTTGAGTTTATGACGATGTAAAATTAATGTTATCATTGTAATTTCAATACTTAACCTAAAAACTTGTAAACACGCGCACGTGTGCCGAGCCCTATAAATACGGCCGCACGGTAGGCGATCGAGTCAGTCGCACTCGAACCACCGTACAGTACGGACCTCTGGGATGTCGTTACGCTGCCCATTGAATAAACGAAGTTTATAAAGTGTGAGTAGTTTTCTTTGAAAATGAGTGGTCATCAAGAAGACAACAACTGTGACGTCAGCATTGCTGACGTCACACTTTTTAAAAACAATAAGGAGATTTCTTCTCCGTCATATACAACTTTAATAATAATAAATTGCTGTTATTAAAAGTTCCTTGTGCGTTTAACATAATCTTAAAATAAACTGGTTTCAGAAGATTCGATCCCATGATTACAGTTCTCCTATCACTACGGTAATTAGAGAAGGTTAAGCTCTCATTCTAATTACGCTAAATACTGTTGTTTAGCCGGTTATTAGCTCGGAGACGCTGCTACCCAGACCGATACGAACGCAGTGGCAAAAGATAGAAAACAACGAACTTTGTTTGGACAAACTCCGAGCTTTGAAAAAACCTCTCAGTTTACGTGAAAATCTCGGAATTTTTGCGAGTATATTCTCATATGCACGTTCAGGTAACACTAAGGATAAATCTGACGCAATGAAAAATAAAGCTAACTAAGCATTGCCGAGGTTTTGCCGGCTCTGTTTGGGGTGACGAAAAGCCGGTTTTTACTTCCTATACAGACCTCTCTGTGGGTAAAACGAAGAATTCAAGAACATGCCATCGTATTGGATGTTACGGAAAAAGCCGCCTCTGGCATTTTACGAATGAAACTTCTCTGTGGAGTACGACAAGATGATTAAATTTAGACAGAATACCTAAGTTAGTATGTTTTACTTGATCTGAGTGTCATAATTTGTCAAATGTCGTCTTTTTTTACTAAAATAAAAACCCAGAGTAGGTATTTATTATTATTTCGCAAATATTTGACACATGTTGTCTAATCTCTACGCCAATCGGGTCATTAGACTTATACGATAATTTAAAGAACGAAATATTAAAAAATCTTAAATAAGGTCACTTAAATAAGTTACTATGTCACACGCTTTCTGCAAAATGCGTGTAAAGATTACATTACGTAGGTTCTAGTATCGATATTATTTAGTGATATGAATACAGGATTGGAGTCACGTGACATTGGCTCTCTTTTGGCGATTTTATTTTATAGGTTTACCAACATTGTTACATGAATGCATGAGTTAAATACATAGATTAGACGTAAAATATTAGGCAGTAAACAGTACATGCTATGAAATTAACTATAATACACTTATCTCACTCATATTACAAAAAACGCATGGGTTTTGGACGCCATTACTTGTTTATCGACCTCTACCACAATACTCAGCCAAAAAAGAATGGAATCAAAATCGATTCTTTATTATGTCTACTCTTTGTCTTTTCTATGTATATTTAAGATTCCGATTATTGGAAATATAATTAGTTTAGACTTTAATAATATTAGGTAAAACTGTTTTGTCTAGTCACAAACGAAAAATATCAGCTATTCAGTTTTGTTCTGTAGACCTTAGCTATCTTTACTTGACTTTAAAAATATATTTTTTTTTTTAAGTCAATTTATACAGCTTTAGGTGTAAGTACCTGGTAGGATGTAATTATTCCGTTAGTGCTTATCATTTTTTATTTTTCTAAGTGTTTTTGAATGAAATAAGATGTAGCTTCTATCTAACCTGTAGTTTTATAGGTAAAGCTAACAAAATTATTTAAAAACTTTTTGGAATGCCTTATTGGAATAACTTAAAACTTAGGAACTTGTACTAATTTAGTTCATCTAGTGTACCTGTACCTAGACTACAGTGTAATTCTTTATTGTACACATAACATATACTCCATTTGAAATAACATAAGACGACAAGACAACCTTTATATGCAATCCATTCAAATGATTTTGAATTCTATTTCATTAGTGTCAAGACATATGACAGCTGCAGTTAGCAGTTGGCGTTGGGATTAAGTTTTTGCTTCTAATACCATCCTTATGCGTCCAGAATAGTCTAGTCCAATTCGCTTGAATAAACTAAAAATAGATTTGTTGGTTTTTCTAATCGTACTTTAAATGGAGTATTTAAACTATTTACGGAAAATGAAATTTGATGTACAGAGGCCAACTCACTATTGAGTTATCTTATAATCATATATAGTGTCGATTACCTGATTTTCTTGACTTCAAAGTTAACACGTATATACCATGATAGTAAAATGTCATAAGATCGTAATTGAGTTCATTGGAAAGGACCTGACAGGTGTCTGCATTGACTGATGCAATTTAAGCGGCGCTGCGGTAAGCACTGCGCGTGCGCCGAGCTTCGGGCGAATTGCGCGGCCAATAATTATGGGAAAGGGGAACGACTGGCTGACGTAATAAGTCATTAAATCGTATGAGGTGATGAGATGTTTTTGTGTGTACATTGCATCAGATGCATGCAGCACTCATTTGAAGCTTTTGTATGCATTCTTTACCCGTCTGCAGCGAAGCCAAAAAAGGAGGGTTGTGTGTGTATATTTATATCATATTTTTCTGTCTTCCGCAAGGGCTAGAGTGAGGTTTAGGAGATTTGCTCTCTCATTGTAAGTCTAGTATAATATAAGTAATGTATTTAATAGGTTTAGTTCTCAACAAGCTGCAAGTTTAAGTATTATTAACAGGACTTACCCAAATTATTCTGCGGTGTTAGAATAACGTCATATTCCAATATCAAATTCCAAGGCAAATAAACTTAATGGTTTCCTTTTGTACATAACGATTAAATATTTAGACTTTACTTAAGGAGAAAAAAAAAGTAAGAGTTTTCTTAAAATTTCTTAAAATCTCTTCGTGCGACCGAAAATTGAACCTTAAATATTCCACTTATCGGCCACGTTGACAGACAAAAACTCCATCTAACCTATACCCCCTACTTCTATATCTATATCTCAGGCCCTAACTGAAAGTCAACGCTGCAATTACACAGCAGCATGCTTAGGTGGGGACCTATTTTTAGTTTGCATCCTTGTTATTTTCTTTCTTTTTATGTTATATTTTTTCATGTTATAATTACGTACCTACTGGTTGGATCAACAATAGAGTATATTATTTATTTCTTTCTATACTTATGGACTAGTACCTAAGCTACAAACTTTCATCCCGGAGAACTACGAAAAAGAATCCGAGACAGACGAAGTCGCGGGGATTTCTAGTAGGTACTCATATAACCTTGGCCCTGACTTATCATTGTCGTGAGTGGCCGCGAGCAATGTCGATGTATTTAATGTTAAACGCAACTGGGGAATTAGGCTCATTAGCTTAACATCGACACGCGATTTACTTAGGTATTTATATTTAGGTACACACAATCGTGTTAGGAGTCTCCGGTCGGTCAAGCTATGGAGTTTTCTATACCTAGTAGGTACGTTTCGGTGCTCCATGTTCTATGAAACTGGACGAGTCTATTGCCATTTATTTATGGTCAATTAGATTGATCCGTCATCTATTATGATGTGCCTTTTCGGAGAAACAATGAGTTTATTTTTAAACCAAACGAGGAGAATCGTACACAGAGGTAAACTTAGCTACAGAATAATTAAGTAAATAATTACTGAAGATCAAAATATTTAATTTCAAGCGGAGTTTCAGATAATTTGCCTACATTACGACTCTTGCAATGTGTGGGTTTCTTTTCCTCGTGCTGTATTTCCGTGAAAAAAATAGATTCCACGGCGTCTCCAAATTATTTCATCTAATTGAAGTGGTCTATTTCAAAAATGGAACGCTAGACCCGCACTGAAGATAATATATTATTACAACACAGGGTTTCCTTTACAAAGCTTTTAGTGGCGAGTGCCGTGAACATTCTCGGCCGCGACACAAGTTGATTTCGTAACACCTAATAGGCGATAAAGCATCGATTTTCACACAAAGAGAGGTTAGTGGCGCAACATCGACCCCTTTTCAATAAAATTCACATTTTCTTTCACAAGTCGGGTGTTGATGCCTGGGTAACATTCATGACGGAGTTTAGTGACTTCCGAAGTAGCAGGTTATCAGACGTGGGGGTGCGGGGGCGGTGTGTTCGCGCGGGAGGGGGAGGGTAAAGCTGGATGCTGGTGGTGGATTCGCGCCCCCGCATTCAAGTCCCTGCGCTCGGCGCGCTCGCTCGCGCCTCCCGTCCGCGCTGCCCCGCTTGTTACCGATTACGCGTCGGCTTCTTATTTTTATTTACTTACGCATCGCCTGATCGCCTTCCTATAACGTGTGCCGGAGGTTTGTTGTGACTATTGAAGTGACGGAGTGATTTTTACGGTTCCTTTTGTCATACATACGTTTAGTATTTTGGAATTTCGTCTGGTTACTTTCATATCTGATTATTATGATAATTAAATTAGTTATAGTCCGTATAATTACGTAGGTAGACGTTACTTTACACAAATATTTATCGTCTCTATTTAAAGCTGTTTATGTTGGTAAAAAGTGTTATTGTGTGAACAATTTCGATATCTATTTATAAAATAACCACAGCGTCGGTTGTCCACGCTATCTCGACGTCATTAAGCAATTTCCTACAAATTATTAAACTATTATAATTGCAGTTTATAAACATGAGTCTAGCCGATATTAAAGCGATATGCCGCGTACAATCCGGCTGGGTCAGTTTGCTTGAAATGAAACGCCCTTGATCGGCCACTGCCTATTAATACACATTTATGAATAATATTCATATAAATAAGCCTTTGTAAATTGACACCCAATAGTTTTTTTCGGAGCGTTCCGATTTGTATTCATTGCAAACAAAATGAAACGGCCGTCGTCAATGTATTCTGTAGGCCTACAGTGCGAAAAATAAACACAAACAAAAACTAAATTACGTTTCCAATGAAAACGGGAATATATTGAACAATGACGTCAGGACAAAGAAATTCGTATAACGTTTTAGTAGTTCCAGTACCTCCCTATGTAATTGATGAATTTAGGTTTACTTCTAACAAGCCATAATTACGGTGAAATAGTTGATTAAAAACGCTCACGGCATACAACATTGTTGGAATTTGGTTGGTTCTAACAATGGCACAATGTAAAACAAGTGAAATAATTAATTTTCAACCTAAACAAAATATGTAGGTCGGGCCGATGAGTTAAACATACTAAAGATTTATTGTTCGAAGATGTAAATTAGGCGAACAGTAGCTACTTAGGTACTTACGAACAAACAACGATTGATGCAAACGACGAACGAAACAATTGATGCAAACCGCACATAATAATTTATTAAGAATAAAATAAGTTAACATTAAAAATATATTTTAACACAAGCTTTTCAATCAAAAGTACCATAACATTGTATTGTCACCAAACCTATTGAAGTATGCAAAATTTCATTGCAATCGGATGTAAAAAAGTGGTTCTTATTTAGATCGCAAGATTGGACCTAAACAAACTCACATACATATATACAAATATTACCAGTTAAATTAAAGCTTGTAAAAACTATTTGCTTTGATAAAGAGACAAAGGTATAATAGGTAGGAGAATTACATTTAGGTACAGAATGCTTTCGTTGACTGATTCTGAAATAATTATAATACTGTATTTTAAACCTTCAGATATTTAGTCCTAGTCATATTTTCATGAATTAATTTAAAATATTATTAATATAATAATATAAACTATGAACCTTAAGCTTATCAAACTTCAAACATAAACAGGAATAGCCAATATTATTACTGGCAACATCGTCAACATAAAATCAAAATAAGCAACAATCCGAGTGTTTGTAATGTAAACCATATGTGTGAAACCTACAATCAAAGACATTGAAAGAGGAAATAAATTTGTAAAATTCGTAACACCATAACACAAGTTGTACGGGAAGACATAACACAGATTCCTAAGTGTGTATGTTCCCGTCCTACTCTACTTGACCGGCACTCACGCAATGAGGCCTCACACGCAGTAAAAACCGTAAAAACGCGCTTTCAATCCGGACCCGCGAGCGGGTTTCTATCTGGGATGACAGCAGTACATTCGCGTGCAAAACCCTATGGCCCTTTATGACACCGAGGTTTCATTCAGTACGATATTTATTTCTTAACGAACGATGGCGCTGTTATATTATTTTAACATAAACATACACAGTTCGCCTAGAATAGTAGAAAAAAAGAAATACACACACGATAAAGAAGTAATTCTGGTTATCTGGGATTGTTTGACAGATATACTGCAAGGTACGATCTACATTCAAATATATTAGTAGGTTTTAATGGGTACGAATTTAAACTAAGTATGTACGTATTTAAACTATGTCCTTTCTCGGGTCTTAAACTTTCTACATGCCAAATTTCATCAAAATCCGTCCAGCCGTTTAGTCGTGAAGGCATAACAGACAGACAGAGTTACTTTCATATAATATTACTCTGGATAAACCTACATTTTATATTTAAAAGCGAGTTCAATGAATTATCGTCACTATTCCAGCGTTATTGTTCATGTCAAATCTAATTAAGCCCAACATCATTGCAAAATGTAATTAGTTGTGAGTGGGCGTTAAGAATTGTTTGGATAAATTCTATTTGTTTTCGTCTTTAGTTTTTATTTTGTTTGCAAAAGGAAGCGGGTCAAGGACCCTGTTTCCGAACAGTTGGCTGTTTACACCGGTCTCGTTAATATTTACATCGCCCGATAGACGCCTCATTAAAAATGATCATCAAAAGAACAACTTAATCGGGGTGTTAACTGGGACTTAGTACATTGTATTTTGATTACCTTTATTATAATTAAGTACTGCTAGCTTATAAAAAGAATTACGAACCTTTTAAATAAAATATGATTTCTTTTAAAGCAAAAGGTGAAGTTAGGATATTTTAAAGTTTAAGACGTGACAAAAATTATAAAGCGGTCCTCTTGGAAACTAGATAAATCGTTGCTACAGTACTTTAAATTTCAACTTCTATCTTAATGGCGCACATCAAAGATTCTTGCGAAATTTGATAAGCGTTGTAAAGTTTCTCTTCAATTTTATTATTAAAGCGACCGCATTACTAAATTCTCAAATTGCAAATGAGTTTCGAGTGCGACGTTACGAATCCATCATAGCGCCAGAGAACCTACCTATTGATATTATTCAAAAGAAAAGTTCTTCTATGAACTACGCCATTGCAAACCTAAGCTGGATAAACAACTTTCTTAATACGTCCTTACACTCCTATAGCTCTTGGGGCCTAGTCTGGCCACTTACCTAGGAATACATTATAGAAAATAACTCACAGGCTAATAACCGGCGCGGCGGGCGTACCAGACAGTCTATCTAATAACTTTTTAATAACTATGTGGTACCCCTTTATATTGAGATAAGAGCAAAATATCATTATTTAATTACCCATTTGTTTTTACAGCAAAACCATTATACCTAAACTAAATTAATCCAAGAAGGGGTGTCAGAATATCGTCTTATTTTAGTATTATGTTTAGTAAAGCTGTGAGGGATAGAATTCTAATCAATTTCCACGAGGCGTGTCCAAGTAATCTGATTGTAGATAGCACGAAATTTTCTACCTAAATAGATTAGGTACTACGACTTCGTATATTTACTTTGCAAATATTATAAAATTTGGGTATATCATAAAGATTTTCATTATAAATTGGATTACCAATAACTTTTCGAGAGCTAACGGTCGTGGCTTAGAAAGGTAAACAAAATGTAAGATCTAATGATATCCATTTTGACTCTGTTCTTTTGTACAGTGAATCGATATCATAAGCGTTATTTCTGCACGAATACTCTTTGTTTATTTTGAATATTAAAGGGAATTTTAACTCTAGAATAGTAAAAGTTTTAATTTCTAGTGTGGGAAGGTTTGTTTAACCTAGAATGTTATTTTTACTTAAACATTGCCGTTCTACCAATATTCAGATCAATTAAATTTTCTTATGTACCTACCTACTGTTCATACATTTTAAATTACAAATCTCTAGAAATAACTGCGTATATTAATTAGTAATCACCACCATCATCATCATCAGCTTTTAAGTGACCCACTGCTGGGCATAAACTTCCTCCTTTAATTACCTACCCATTAGTATAATCATTATGATATTGCTTTTAATACGATTACGACTTAGTTAGTACATAGCTGCACACAAAGCAACTATGCGTACCTAGCAATTGTATGATTAATTAGCAAGTACATGTACGCAAATATTGCTATTCATGTATGCACACAAGATGCGCTACCTACCATTCTACGTATAGGCACCAAATCGAACTTGGATTCGGGACCGACTCGAGGAATGCGACGTTCTTTGACAGAGTGAGTGAAGCCTTATATTAAAATATTTTCATTAAGCAAAGGAAGTTTACCATCGACATGTAACCTTGACATTTCTGATTTTCGTTCTGTTGGGATAATGTATAATCTATGTAGGTGTTAGGAACCTCGGCAATATCCGGCATTCGGAGAGAAACGGGCTTTCGTATAAGGTAAAACAAAACAACAAAAACGTTCAAAGAGTATGGAGGTTATATCAGAAAGGTTTTTGAGTAATACCCAATTGCCTAATCATACTTCTGTAAGTTTTCTAAAAAAATAAAATAAATAAATAAATACGTGATTATCGGTTACATTTTGGATATAGTGCAGATAATAGGTCATTAACACGTACATATGAAATAGACGATTAATTGGGACTTGTCAGTAAATCAGAGATGTTTCCGCCCATTCTCTGGAGACGCTCTGTCAGTATTCTGTAAGTCACATTTCACGAAATCGGCAGCCTCGTTTTTATGAAACTAAAATGGATTTAGTAAACTCCTACGTTAACAAATAAATGATTTTTTCAAGTAAGTTTGATGTTTGTGCTCGTATTTCGTGTATGACTACACCTACCCACCTATGTACACCTACATACCTATATACCCCTATTTTTTTGTACAAAAACTTTAAGGGCTCGTTGGGACAAATATTGGTATCATACACGTGAACTGTGAAGTCATATAAAAAAAACATTAAGAGCCAAGTTATTCACGGGAAAACGAAGTGGCCGTAAACGAATAAATGAATACTACGTGTACTATTTTCTGGTAGCAATTGTAATTCATACTGATTCAGTAACGATTCTACTAATTATTACTAATTTTGGTAGAAAATTTTGAGATGTCGTGTTTTATCATTTGACTGCGTAAATATGATCAGTAACGGATACTGAGAGACCCATTTTATTTATTGTATTAATTAAAAAATAGCCGTGTATATTATACGTAATTAGTGACGGTAATATTCATAATTTCTTATACTTTATTACGTTGTGCATGCGCCCGCGGCGTGATTGATTTCAAAGTAGAGCTGACTTTAGGTTAGTTATCAGGTTACGAGCCCATGGATCAAATTTCGCCACTATTAGATTGCTCCTCAGCGTTTAAGAGTTAACAAAGAGACAGACATGATTTTTTGACAATTATACCTATATTTTGTAGGTAAGCTTCGCATTATACTCCTGAAGTTTCATTTTAAAACGCGATAACATATCTCATGTGACAGATTAAGTCGTGTAGAACTAAGCAGTTTACTTTTCGCTATTTATATTCCATATACACATGCCCCTACTCGCCGCCAATGTTGCGTTACAGGTCGCAAGTTTAAACGTTTTCTGAACTTTGACATTGACACAGTCATAGACTATAATATATACAGAGTCACTGTCTACAACAGTTTCGAGAAACCAAACTTGACTTTTGAGGTATACAATACAAAATAATAATTTATAGTCAGTTGGTAGGTATTAAATAATTTATCTTTGTACATAAATGCAATAACGCCGAATTCCTTGAAGGGATAGACTCAGGTGTTCTACTTTAGGCATTTATTTACATTTTGCCACTCATTATGAGGCCTAGCAATACGTTACTCGCTTACCTATACTATTTATCGGACTCACACAGTACCTTACCTTTAAATCGAAATTTTATCTAGATTTATTTCATCAATATGAGGAAAATATAAGGAAAGCCGACTGAATTTCAACGGTACCATATTGTAAATTTAAATGAAAAGAAATAGTAAAGTTCCCTCAAAACCAATCGGACAACCAATATGATATCCGATGCAAATGAATGCACGAGTGATTTGCATACTGTAAATGGGATTGAATGGTGACCAACTGACCTCCGACCTGAAATTCTTCTTTTTAATTGAAAACGACTATATCGAACGTCATACGTGTCGTTTATTGTCGCTTAAAGACTTAAAAATAATTCATCACATGAAGATGAATGTTTACTTAGGTTGAATTACCTATTAAAAAAGGTTTGAGACCAACTTCGGTATCTATAATTTTTTGTACCGAGTCGGTAATGTTAACCCTTTCACCGTGCACCACACACATCCATTGTTTAACTATTGTGTCTACTTAGCGGACAGTCAACGTGTTAAACAAATTGTTGGTATTATCGACCATTTGTTTAACATATGGTTTAGGTATACTTCTATAGGTTGCACAAAAAGGTTTTTTTCTCGAAAAAAAAAACCGTTGACGAAAAATGAAGAAGTATGTCGCTCTTGCCAGCTAAAGCCGCCATGTTCGCCTTGCCAGACTAGAACTTAATCAAACCAAGTCGTTTAAAAACTTAGAAAATTGCCTCTAAATTCGAATATAAAGGCGTAATTCACACTTAATCATCATAACTTCTCGTCTTAAATTTTTCTAGGCGATCTTAAGCCGACTGTAAATGACACCCAGTCTGTTCCATTCAAATGAGTGAAGGGGGCGTGGTCAAGGGGGGCGAATGGGTGTGAATTTGACAGAGGTTGTTAATTATATGGTCGTCAGTGTCGATCGGGTAGTACTTGCGGTTTCAGGGAAAATTACGGCTCACGTGCATGGCTCGTTTAACACGCGCACAATTTAATGAAGTCGTAAAAAAGGAATTTAAAGGTTAGCCTTGAAGATTTCTTTCTCGCTGTTATATTTGTAGGAATTTGGTTACCCTTTTATATTTTATCAATGTTTTATGAATTTATGTTTGTACGTCTATGTGTTGTGAAACGAGCTGTATGTATAACAAATGTGAGGAGCAATGCGCTGCTGGTTTAAACTCTGACGCAGAACATGACACGTTTAGAAATGATTGCAAACTATTCCCCACATTTAGAAAACTACATCAGAACTAAGGTGTACTTAGTGAAGAAATAAAAAGAGATTTAGAAATAGAAAGAATTATAAGAAATAAGTTTTAAGTGTCTGAACAAAACGCGCCATGTCTAGAAACTTCATACAATTTTTACACGAAACTTTATAAGAAAAACTTGTGAAAGCGGTTTGTAGCGTTCATTCATTTTATTTTACACTTGTACTCGTCAAGTAGGTACCACCGTATAATACAATTCCAATTAATTGTCTGCGAAGTTCGAGTTAATGCGTTTTGTTCGATAACTCATTTTTCTCCAGCTTTTTATAGCAGTACCGTAAACATTGTATAATGAGCAATATAACTTTGAGGCATTACTCGAAAATACTATGAGTCTAAATTAAATAACAGCTCATTCTGGACAAACGTGATTTATTTAACTGTGTTTATCCTTTATTTATTCAAGTTTTTTATATACATAAGTAGTAAGCATAAAGAAAAATGCCCTTTGATATGAAAATATACAAAGTGCCGATTGGTATCCGGCCTAGAATTGACCACCCCTGTCCTCCCGTGAGTGTCGTACGAGGCGACTGAGGGAAAGTCCATATGGTGGGCAGCAGCGTCTTCTGTAACTTCACCACCAGTACTGCGATCCCCAAGCCGCTTGCCAAGCGTGGGCATTATGCCCCACCCTTACCTAACAAAAAAAAACGAACTCTTGACTTGAAACAAATGTTCTTGAATTAAATAAATTTTATTTTGTTTGAGGTTTGAACTCTTTCTCAGAAGGCCAAAGCCTATAGACACGACACTAACTAAATAAGTCATCTTAACCAAATATGCAACACAGATTCTAGTTGGTCATCATTTGTGCGATGAAACTCGTTTAGACACCGCTCCCGCAACGTGGGGAGAGCCCAAATAGAATAATGGTGCGGTGTAATTGACGGGTCCCTGAAGTTCGTGGTAATTAATTTTCGACTCGCTCCGATCTATCAGAGTTTACATGGAATTAATAAGGATTTGAAAAGGGAGATAAGCGTGCCTTTTTAGGTGGCGCCTACACTTGCGCTAGAGGTTTCGACAGGGGGGCCCATTTCTCAGAAGATTCTTTAGGTAGGTAGATAGGCCCTTTCATACAGAACTTTTTATTAAGGTTCTGATATTAGTTCCTATCTATATACAGAGTATTGACATCAAGGCGGACTAATCACTTCTTGGTATTACCTAAATTGTGTATTACGTTTCATTAAGCAATGATTACGTACATGTTTAATGATAGGTTTGAGCGGGAAATGGTAACTGTTTTGGTCTACTTATGATTTTACTCAACGGCTAATTAAGTGACAAATTAAAGTCTTAATGTGATTTGATATCTTGATAAGATTGTCTTGTGGAAGTAAAAGGCCGAAGATCGGACTTAGTAGCGTGCCATAGGAGGGGCATATGCCCAGCAGTGGAAAGGTCTTCAAAATATCAACCACTACATTGATTGTTGGTACCTGTGTATCTGTATATATAATCTATATTGAATTTAGTTCAAACGCAATTAAAACACAAGCCTTATTTACGTACTCATTATTTATATTTATAACGGTATTTAACACCTGGGTAATTTAAATACTGCTACTACAAGACCGGTGTCGGTAAAACAGTAGTCCTTATCAATGTGATTAGCCAATCATATAACGGTACGCAACCGGTACGGAATTCCAGGAATGATTTATGCAGTAGTTAGCTCTGCAATTAAGGTGTGCGAACCTTAATTGTAACTAAATGTGGTTGTCGGATCGCATTTCACCTACGTTATTAGCTAGTATGTTATACTAAAAGGTTAGGGATCAATGTTTGTGTAGGTTCAACATACCGCCTGAAAACATGAAATCTCATAAACCAACATCCAGACTCGGCACAAACATCTGGCAGAAAGTCTCCTAAATCTAACTTCTGAAGCCATAATAACCAACAGTGCAATACATACATTAGCTTAATGTATTCTCAATCTACTGTAGTGTATTAGAAGTTAGAACCTATTCATTTCAAAGAGAAAAAACCACCTGAATGTTGTTTAAGTCGTTTGCGGTCACGAGGGACTGTAGAGTGCACTCAGACTATTCAAGTCTACGATTGTCGGAACACATTTACTTATCTAGCTCTTGCATTACTAAAGGAAAAGCCGGTCAAGTGTGCCCTAACTTAAGTTCCGTGGTTAAAACCAAACCGGTAAGTCGGGCACTCTCTTATTACTTCTATTTTACTATACCTACTACTTAGTAGGTACAGCCCTACCATGAACTGTTATAGTAGGACAGTTTACGTTATGGAAGCAAGACGCCACATTACACACCCCGTAGCGGCGTCTCGCTTTTAACTTGTTAACTGCCCTGCTTTAAGAGTTCATGGGGAACTGTGTGTCTATAAGTAGCCAGCTCAACATGTTAAGAAACCTTATTTCAAATAATTATTGAAAGATACAAACACCAATTGAAGTTATTGTTTTAAATTATAGAAATGTCTAAATAATGATCTGAGAATACTTAAGACTTTTTGCTATATAAGAAGTTGTTCTTTTAGTAGTATGTGTAAAAAATGTTTAGCTATTTATGATGCTGAATGTATATGTATAAAGAAGGTCCAAACTTAGAAAGTATCTTTGTATAGATGCATTTGATGGTAGGACGCCATTTGATACTTTAAATTGAATAGCAGTAGGTGTTATTAAGTTATCAGTACCTAAGCACACTTTTTATGTTATGACATCAAATATCTATCAAAATATACTTAGGTACCTTCTTCTTATTAACGTATGGTTGATGAACAACCTGGTGCCAAGTTTAAACCGCCTGTAGGCCTCTGACATAATTTTACAAACCGTTGAAAATCTCTCAGCTGTGCCGGATTTCTCACGATGTATTTCCCTCATCTTTTTTGCACATGAATTCAAAAAGACATTGGTGCGTGCCGGGGTTTGAAGTTGCGACCTTTGATTTGGCAGTCCAATGGTCAAACCACTCGCCTATCAGTGCTACTATATACCTTAATTTAAGAGAGACATCTAGCAGAAACATATTCCGCCAGAACATGCATGGTTCTATTTATATCAAAAGTATAAATAGAATAGTTCATAAATCAATAGGTTAGGTAGGTAATAGTAATACCTACCTATCCTATGCTACGTTACGAGACATCATAAATAAAGTAGGTAATATAATAGAATTTGTACCTAAATATAATAGATATCGTACATACGCTAGAATTTCCCGTAGGAGTAAGCAAAGGTATATTGTTGTTTTGTATAGTGACACCAATAACGATTTCAAAGTCCCGCGAGACGAGCCTATTGCCAATTGCCGGGACCAATTCTAAACCTGGGATTGCTACTTCAATAATTGGTTTAGGTGTGTTATTCACGTCACGTGGTTAATAAATATGTTAGCAGTTACTATTTTTATACATTTTGTGCAAAAATGAATGCATATTCACTAGACGACAGTTTAAGAATAATATTTTATTTCCTGTTAAAGACATTAATGAACACTTTAATGTCAAGAAGTGTTTTTATTGCACTGAGCAATGCATGGTAGAATAGCATTTTCGCAAAAAAGTTTCGACGTGTTCCGTCAACGGCGAATCTTGTCAATCTTGGTGATTAGCGCGAATATGGCCGGCACATCCAAATGTAGTCTTAAAAACACTGTTGCATGGCACACAGTGCAACTGGCCAGTTGTATTGTAGGTATAGATGTACGAGGTCTTTAGACAGTTCTTTCAAAAAATACTTTTTTTCTTTTTTCGAAATGGATTAGTGTCGACGACCCCGAGAGGGGTCTTATTTTTTTTTTTTTTTTTTTTGTTTTTAAATTAATTATTGGACGTAACCGGACAAAGGCGAGACTGCATGAGCCTCCAGCCAGTTTTGCATTGAGATTTTGTAGCTCTTCAAATGTTGTCCCATCATTAAGTGCGAAATTATGGGTAAAAATATCACATACTTACAACTATAAAATCACTATGGTACTAAATAGTCCCATCGCTAAATTATATCTACTAGATAAGCATCATAACTATACTCACATCTAGCTATGCACATATACCGAGGCCTTATATACAAATTCCTTGAGGAATGCGTCCTTTTTTTTGTTAAGTACTTAATTAGGAATCTGTGTAAGTAAACCACTCCCATGATATATCTTATTATAACACTTAATTTTAGACAGACATCTAGCAGAAACATATTCCGCCAGAACATGCATGGTTTTATTTATATCACAAATGTAAATGGAGTAGTTGTTAAATCAAAAACTGAAGCGAACTTTGTCGTGTCGTTGTAAAACAAACTATTTCATACATAATCACTGACCTATTTCGGCGAGCCACCCTCGAATCGTAAATAACAAGGTATCACGTGGTTCGAAATCACGACGTGAATGAGGAAATTTATAGCAGTCACATAGAAAAATAAGAGCGTCATTATGGTTAGAAAGAAATACGCGATGTATGATCACTTGTAAATGAGAACTTTTACATTCTGATATATTGTAGGTACGTACCTACTTGTATTTCGCCATTTAAAAATTAGGCACTATAAGTAGTAGGTATAGCTACCTACCTATGGCCAGATAACTCTGTCCACGTCTCTACATATATATTATTATACAGTATATTATTTTGTCGGGACGAAGTGTTAAATATAAAATAATATGAACACACCTATTTACCTAAAATACCTGCCTTTTTTAAGGAATTTTATCACAAGACTTAAGGCAAATTATGTTTGAGTCCTTACTCTCGTGTCAAACAACCCCTTCGAATCCTGGCTTTGTGAATGAAAGCTACTGTGCATATTTCATCAGTCTGCCTAAAGAATCAGATAGTCCAGATTCCCTTTTATATATATGGGGGGATTATATCCAACATTTTTGACTAGGTTACATGAAATAGACTCAAGATAGGCTCGCCACCAGCGACTATAGATACAATCCTGTCTCTATTAGAAAGTTTTTTTTAAGTTTCATCTTCATAACCTGTTAGGTATAGTTCGAAACATTCCATCCATCCTAGCACTACATTACTTAGTATATACCTAACATAAAACGTTTTGAACCGAAGAATCTCGTCTGTTTCTCAATGTTCCTCACAAATTGAGAGACTATCTTACACTTTAACGTCAGTATATTTTTACGATACATCCCACTAGATACCAAACAAAGCATTAAGCGCTTCCACGTTTACATAATACGGCTTTTAGCGAACATACGTGTTTAGTATGTCCGTTCTGTATCTGAAAGTAGTCTGATTGTAATGAAATCGCCCATTGTTCTAGATTTTCACAAACTAATTGTAGAAAGTTGACATTAGTAGGATTATCTAACAGGGTTATTTGGTTATGACTCAGTTATCCAACAGCTTTGTAAGTTATCTTTAGTCTGGTCTGGTCTATTCGGATATTGCCTGAAATATTTATCATTTTCAACAAAATTAATTGTGAAACAATATAATATCTGTTCTTCTGTAACCTAGTTGTTAACGTGAAACATATCAACGCAATAGATCAGGTGTGCGCCAGTTACAATTAAAACACGTGAATATCGCCACGAGTGTTACCCGATAACTAACCCTCAGAACAAGCAAGGTCTAGTATCAAACAGCGTATAAATACCTTAGCGACACTCACATGGGAGTCGAGTGCCTCGTTGATTTTTAAACGGGTTGTAAGCTAGTTATCTCAACACGCGTAGGGTTGGTAACGACTTCAAAAGGAACCGTAAAAATCACTGAATTTCACACGACAACGTGTTTTTGCAATTCTAATTCGCTTCTCGTGTTTACATGTACGCCTTTTACATTTTAGTGTATTCTGTGGTACAAATACTTGACGGTGAAGAGTATGGCGTACTCTTGGATCCTTTGGGTCGTAGCCCTAGCTGTGACCGTGGACGCCACGCTGTACGACGACGACTACGACACCTACACAAAAGCTTACGACTACAAAAGTGCAGGTAATAAGAATGATTCACTGTATACCGAACTGTAACTGTATTGCGGCCAATTTGATTCCCACCGTTATGTCTCTCAATCGGACCGAATGGCGTCCCCTCAAATTGAGTTTTGTAACGAAGCCTTTAAGGCAATATTCGCTAGCCGCTAACTAGATTTCCACAACCGCCTAGAGAGGATAGATTTGAACAATGCTATATTAAGTTCACGTTTTATACTTAACTACTTTAAACAAATGTAAATACATGATTCACAACACTTTCTACCTATTTGGACGCAAAATTCCTAATTCGGAGTAGAGCAGGTTTGAATAATACATGTCCCCGAGTTGTCTCGTTAGACTAAAACACTAATACACTGTTAAAACGGAGCTCTGGCAGATTGTTTTAATACGATTTACTTCAAACATCCCTCCATTAACATACATACATAATATAATAAGTGTGTTTATTAGTAGGGTATAGAGTGGTAGTATATACAGTGAAAACCCTTGTTATTAAATAAATGTTTTAAATATTCACTACTAAACTCTACATGTCAGTATTTTTATTTATTTAGGAATATATGCCAACACGTAACATTCTGCACATTATTCATAAATCCAATATCGCAACAACACGTCGACAATAAGACAGAACAAGCAGTAAAATTCGTAAGCGATTCGCGTCGTAGCACCATGTGACGCTCACCCCGTTTCCGTAGCAGTAACGTAGCGCTACGCATGTAGAAACCCAATCTCCAAGTTATCACCAACTTCGTTACGAGCATGAACTATAATAGTAGATTTCATCTCGGATGGGTCAACAAGGTGTCGATAACAGTTGTCGCTTAGTTGTTCACCTTAATGCGGTCGACATAGCAGCTCGCAATATGTGGACCGAGAGGCGAGTAACATATGCAAGTGCGCTCGAAAACTCCCAGTTACGGCGGTAACGAATGCACTCATCGCTGTTGGCTGCAAGTAAGGCCCGGTAATACAATTTCCCGCTGCTCTCGCTATTGCCATCTTGGGGACAATTTGGCCTAATGCTTGTGCATCTCGCGTTCGCAACGAACATTGTTTAAAATATGTCGCGGAAATAACTATAGTCGGCGGCAAGTTTTAAGGAAATTGAAACTTTAATACGCTTTTTAATTCGACTACTAACACAATGAAAGTAGATTCTCAACTTGTGGTTGATAAAACTTTATCTCATTAACAACTGTTCGGAATGCGTGTATATAAAACACGTGCGTAGTATAGTCAAAGAAATTTTATAGCGACAGAAAAAATAGGAACTGCGTACCCGTTTTGAATACATGTTGGTACCTACCTACACAGTTTGATACAAAGCTCTTTTGAAACATAAAACCCTTGTTCATTCACCTTTATTCTTTTGAAGCTTGCTCGTGTGATATTCTGGCGTCAAACAGGTAAAAAATCGTAAGATCAATATACAAAGCATTGTTTTAATTAGTGTGTTTATATTTATTCACATGTATATAATTATATTCTGTTTTTACATAAACATAGGTATTTGTTTTAACTCAGTTAAACACAATTATTTATTTTTGTCAATCAGGATTTTGCTTATTCCAAACAGTTTATTTCATCGTCGTCGAGGTCGACCACAGCGAAGGTGGTGTGATGATCTGGTCACATATGCGGGACGCACGTGGTCAGATATTGCAAAGGATAGAACGGTTTGGAAGAAGAAAGGGGAGGCCTTTGCCCAGCGGTGGGAAACTAATTAGGCTATGAAAAAAAAACAGTTCATTAATTTTTTATTTAATGATTTTAATCAGCCTAACAAGAAATTCACACTAATGTTGGAAGAGTGTGGCTTAATAATAGCCACAAATATGTTGTGTTCTTAACCAGAGAAGTACATAACGTCCGCTCGACAAGTCCAACCACAATTGTTATCGGTGAAACGAAACATGGACACCGAGTGTCGGGACACGATACGTCATCACATCAATGAGGATCAAAGATACCGAAGGCTTCAGAAGCAATTTCGCGGACAGGAATTTTTGTCGCCATTTCGCGTTAGAGTGATTTCATTTCGAGAGACAAGCCCGTCGAACTAGCTTATCGGACCGGCGCAGCTCAACATATCTTCGATTTACCTACTTGTAGGATGGAGAGCTCAATAAAAGACATTTCAGCCGTTTCTTGTGAACCCGATTAGTGATTCACATCTCTATCGGCGGTACAACTACTGCCTAAATTGCGTCTGACAGGACCGTTCGGCTAATGGGACCGTACCCAGCGGATTAATTAACTGTACACTGTCGAATAATCTCTTTGTTCTCTAGTAACGACTTGTATGGATACTTACATAAAGGTTAATCAACAAAATTAACTGCGATAATTGCCTATTACGTGTTCAAGGTATATTACAGTAAGCTTTTTGAATTGGTTCGTTTAATTATTTGCCTATATGCAGACATTTAAGTTCGATAAAAAACAAAAGTAGTAAAACGTAAGTTAATTCGACCAGTGGTACCTACTATCGCTAATTACCCAACAGTTGGGAATCCCACGTAAAACATTAATGAGAAAGTTGGCGCGATAACCGCGCTTCGAACAAGGTTTGAAGCAAGACCGTTGAGAAGAAGCTGCCATTAACATTCCAGCGTGGAGGAGGTAATAATGTGGGTGTTACACGGTGAACGTTTCACTCGAGCAAATGGCCGTGCTCCCTCGGGATATGGGTATTCTGTTACGAATAGAAGGAGAATGCCGCGCTTCGGTTACTGCTATCGCGGGTGCTAAAACTCTGTACTATGTACCTCGGTTATACTTTCCACATATTGAACAAACATCACAATAAAAAAATGTTGGTAATAAATCTTTTTGTTAGAACATACCTACCTATATTTACGTCTAGATTCACCTTAAATCAAGGTTACGACCTACGGTTATGATTGATTGAACAAGTTACCTACCTACGAATACAAACTAGATATTTAAAATGAAGAAATATTTGCTCGCAATACGACACTTTAAGGCCTTAGTTTGTTTAATATTCATTACTTACTTCGAGTTAAGATAGTTATGAATATTATATGTAATCCTGAACCTTGAAGTACGTCATCTGAAGGTAACGGTCGGTTAAAATACAACACAAATATAAAAAGAATGTTCCAACGACTGCGGTTTCAAGAATGTTTATATACAATATAACATCATAATTAATAAGTTAACATTCATTACACGTAAGTACTTTATACATCGTAGAACAAAGATATCACGCAAAGTTGAATACTTAACATTCAACGTGAAAAGATTATAAAGACTGAATGCGAAGGGTAATGAGAAGACTTCTGTAACGCCGTTTCTGTACTGCATACAAACGTACCAAGTTATAATCTAATACTGCCGACGTAACACATAAAGGTAACAGTAAATTCTAAGATAAAATTAGTCAGCAGTTTGTAACTGAAGTGAATACTTGTTAGTGAAGTTTTTTACGCGGAGTACGGTGCGAAATACCGCTTTATACGTTCCAACAATCTCTGATGGTACACTTGAATTTATCGCGCGGGTTACAGTAAAAGGGCTACGTACTCGTCGGCAGGGCGCTATTATTCGGCGGGGGTGCGTTTTGTTTACAAATTGCTTGGCGGCGCGTGCCCGCTCCGCCTCGCCTCGAATCACCTCGAGATAAAGCGGCTGCTGCTACCCGCCGATAATTTTCTTCAACCTTGTTTTATACGCACGTTGAACGGTGATTTCAGCCGTAAATGGATTGATCCAGTTTACGGCATCCCCCTGGCTAAGGAAAATTAGTACGATGCTGTATTACAGATACAACGGAATTTCCACAAAAAATATTGGTTTATTAACGTCGTTGTTTTATTAAAATACAATTTATGCAAGCTGATGAAAAATATTGCTTCAATTAAGTAGGTACTACACTTTTTAAGATGATCAATAGAAAGTAATTTGGTATACTTTCTATTGATCAATTATAAATATTTAAGTTCGTACATAACTTAAATATTTATAATTTGGTAGCTTTTCGCATCGATATAATAATATTGTTAAGAAAGATACAACAAGGTAACTCTTGGCAAATTGCGGTCGTTTCAGACGCGATTTCTTACTGCTTTATGAGTTGAATGACCTACCTTAGTTCAATATAAGTGGAGATTAAAGTCCCTCGGAAGCGTCAACATGTTCCCCGTCACATCTTCCAAATAAATTAAAAAGGAGTGGGATCCATCCCGTGGTGTCACCACATTAAATATTAACATCTATAAATGTTTACTTAAGGTTCACTTTACTGTGACTTTTAAGAGTTACGAAAATATTTATCAGCAAAATTGCGGTTGGCCGAGAAGTAATGAAAAATTCACCCTTGACGCGACCTGTATAACTAAACCCTTAACGATATTGCTGGATACTTTTGTATTCTATTTGATTATATAGGTACACCGTACTATGTTGCTTTCTCTATTCAATTTGTTTAATGTTTCATTACAGAGAGTCGCACTTGCACGCAGTCCGAGTTCCGTTGCAAGACAGGAAGATGTATCCCGCTGTCCTGGCACTGCGACAATGAAAAAGATTGCCCTGATGGCTCCGACGAGGAGCCCGGCACGTGCAGTCAGTATCAACCTTTATTATTACCCTCACTAACGTGACAAGAACTTGATGTTCGAATGAGTAAACTTACTGAATACCATACTCTTTTATCCCCTTTACTGTGCTTCGTTCCAGAAATGCGGCACAAATATTCAGGAATTTAATATCAAACTTACTTCTGGCTGAGTAAACATAAATTAATTAAAGTATCACGAAACCGTAAGGAAAATAACGATGTAAAGTACACATGTTTGTAAGTAAATTCTAATAATGAATATAAAGTTTTCTTAGGAACATGAAGCGACTTTGCCTAGTCGTTTATTTAGTATTTGTATGTAGAAAATAAAGCAAACACTGTTATTTTAGCAAATTTACTTTACTTATTTAGGGTCGAGTTGGCAGTCACTCGCTTATTGTTTAGACGTAGAACAATGAAAAAACAAGGTCGCCAAATGACAAAGCCAGCGAGGGTATGAAAACTGGACGATCCTGTGATCCCAACCCGAGTTATCCCTTGTTAATAGAAACCGAAAAAGTTTTTATTCACCACAATTCTGATTTTAACCATCTGTGCCCTGTAGGAACGACAATTGACATTTTCATTTGTTTTTTGAATAACAAGCTACATGCAGTTGTGTGTTACAAAGGATGTTTGTGAGTAGATAAATGAAAATGTAGGTTGGTGTTATGTGTTGTCATCAAATAACAATACTTAATCAATAAAAAATGATCTTGTCATTGGTAGGAATCACAAAAATGTAGTCAAGCAGGTAACGATTTCAAATAGGTAGGTACTGCCATGATTTGCCGAATGTAATAACTATATATTTGGCGCCAGGCGGTCAACCTAATAGCATGCATCAATTCAAAAACTGAAACCGTAAAAAATTATAATCTAACAATTTATGAGGAAACTTTTGAAATACGCGTATTTTGTCCTTCGCAAGACTTCCAAGGTAGATTAAAATCTTAATTACGACCAAGTTTTCAGGATTAATTTTATAATCTTTGCCCCCCGCTCACCTTTCTACGAAGATTCAAAACTTGGAATCACGTTTCAATTACCTACCTAAATTGTTTCCATAATATGAAACAAAACATTATTTAATCAAATGCCTAAATATTTTTTAGATTTACGAGAACTCGTATCTTTTATGTAAAAGTCATTACACAAATGTAAATATGGGCTCTTAAGTAAGTCGGTAAACGTAATGTGAAAAATGCGAATATTCAAGAAGACACGAGGGTCGCTCCAAATGAATTTTTGCCGAGAGCCTGTGGTATTTAAATAAAACACGTAATACGAATTTAACCATTCCACGGGGTGCGTAGGATCGCGTTAATTTATTTATGGTTGACACATGAGATAACGGACGTGAAAGGGAATGTACGGACGCAAATTGGAGTGTTCGTGTCGAGCGTAACATTGGACTACACTATACTAATAGGTATGTTTGTCCATCATTATCTTCATGTGGAAAATATTGAATGATATTATTTATTTTACGCTAGTCTACAGACACTACGTTAAATCGTTCCACCTCGTGTAGGATTACAGTAATCAGTAGGGATGAAAAGCCTAAAAAACTTGCTGGAATATTTAATCAACTAGAGTACCTAGATACTTCTTATTTTGCTTAAATTTCGAAAGCTTTAACCTAACACGTGCCGGTATAAAAGTTGTCTATGTCTACCCACCTATTCTTTGAAAGTTATCATGCACTATAATTAACTCAAATCTACTAGCTTAAAATGTCTACACATGTTTGAAAATGAAAACGTGCCCAAAAAAGGACAATGTATGATATAAACGACTGCCCACCCCATTATTCAAATGTGAAACGAGTAGAAAATTACGCGTTTGCCTTTTTTTCGTTTGTCGATCCATAGGAGGGTCACGCTATAAATCGCGATTTTTATCACCGACACTTTTCAATATAAGTGACCCGTAAAATTAACATGCCTTTTTACGATTTACGATAGATATATATGTTCGGTTTGTAGGTACCTATGTACCATTATTGCGATGACTCACTGTTCACCTTGTCGATAGATTTGTTATAAGTAGAACAATAAGCAATATCTACCTGTTTCATGATCTGCAATATTTATTTGTGTAACAGGTAAGAGAAATTTTTAATTATAAGGGAGATACTTTCTATAAATTCGTTTGAATCATTAAGTCTGTGATGCAGCTTTAAATCAACGTGATAATGTAATACAAACAAGCATTGTTAACAAAAGTACTTATAAAAGAGTTCATCCAGCGTCAAAGGGACTTTTAATTCCTTGTTTTCCTCCAACTGCAACGGTGTGTATAAAAAGCTTGCAAAAGTTTGGCAAGGTTTTATTCGAGCGGAGGTGGGGTTATGGCTACCGCGGGCGCGTAACTTTGTACACTTAGAGCCACTGTAAGTCGTCCCACATAATGGAAAATCCTTTTTTATTTGGCAGAGACACGCAATGTTTTGTAGGCGACAATGTGGATGGTGGTTATATATATCAAGTTTATATAGGTAATCTGGTTTTGCTGTCCCTGTTGACAAATATATTTATCACCCAGGCTTTAATGTTATTTTTCGGGATAAGTAGGGTTTATGATGTCATGTCTCTCATAGAGTAGTCCTAAGCTTGTGAAAGTAAGCCTACTGTATAAATCTTTGTCACTGATTGTTATTTACCTGCATTTTTAGAGATAGTCATAAATAGAACCGACATCAATGATGTGCGGAATTGATTATCTATCATGAAATAATCTGCTGCGCATTGTCTAAAAACAGAACTATTATCGAATAGTTTTTATAATTATTATATTCTTAATCGTTAGGCAAAAAGGTTAGTAACGAACAGTACATACACGTCACGCTTGTTTTCCAGAGGGGTAGGCAGAGACCGCGGATTTCTATTTGCTACGATCCTGACATACGTACTATTTTGGCCTCGTTCACACGCATCACATTTTTATTAATTATCCCATAGTAGCAACGTTTGGTGCTTATATCAGTAAATACCTAAAGTCAATACCTTAACCAACGTGCATGTGAAGAATGTAATGAGTTTAAACATGTTCTCTGCCTATCTTTCTGGCACTCATGCGTGACTTTATGTATGTAATACCCAAGTTAATATTAAATATGTTACGTAGCATATATAACCGCATCTAACCTAATATTCAACTGACGAATTCCCTGCAAACTTTCAGCGCGAGTTGGTAAAGCTTTCTCAATTTGCGTCTGTTGAATTTCGTTAGCACCGTCGCAAAACAACATTACACTCTAATAAGGGGACTGTTTAGAATCATTAATTACATTTTAGTCGTGCTGTGCTTAGCATTACCATTTATTATTTTGCCGAAATACTTGGCATTTTATACGTGTTTGCTTTGTCAACTTAAGTTGCTACTGATAGCCTCGTTCCAAGTCAGTTCATTTGCCAAGATTAATTACATCACCGTTCATTGTTTATATTGCTAACCCGCTCATTTATTTGTGTCGGTTCGCAGATAGTTAGAATACTATTAAATTGTTTGTTTTTGAACCAAACTCTATACTAAATAGTTTTCAAGTATCTAGTGCGCTGAAGCGTCGGTGTTTAATATTGCCAAGCCTCTCAGACGGCTGAAGCAGTTAATTCGATATCATAAAATCGCCGCTACTAAAAAGGGTAACAGATAAAACCGAGGATTAGGTATTGTTATGGCCGAAAATCGATATGAATCAAAATTTGTACCTATACAGCTACGCAAAGGCGTTGTCCGGAGCACAAATTTGTGTGCACAACTGGACAGTGCATACCGCTATCGTGGAAATGTGACGATGTGGCCGACTGTCCCGACGGCTCAGACGAACACCAGTGCGGTAAGGGCATGGTACTCGTAGGGTGGAAAGCATGGCACCTACAGCAACAATTGGCATGTCGGATACCCGGGTCATCATACATAATTATAAGTATTCAGGGACGTTAAATATCGTTGTTATAAAAACCTGAGCATGTGAGGATAAAGACGTTTTTTACGAGCGCTACAGCATCGTTAATTCATGATTACCAAATATTTTAATAGATCTCTTATTTAATATAAAATTTACTTGACCGGTAAATTCATAACTACGTAAGAAAATTATACCTTTAAACAATAGTAAGACGACAAGAAAAAATACGCAATTACGGTAAGGTTAGTTTAAGACTTACGATTAATAGGGACAAAAATAAATACTCATCTAAATTATTTTTTACAAGGACCTCAAAGTAATTGGTGTCCCAGGTTCCAAGTATTTCGTGGTATATTTTTACAATAAATAAATGTTATTAAAACTAAAGGGTCTTAAAAGTAGGCAGACCTAGTAAAATATTATTAAAGAAGAAAATCAAAATATCCCAGAAGAATCATTGTTGACCTTATTTTGTCAGTTTAATTCGCATCGTACTTAGCATGTGCATGAATGGGTTGACAGAGGTGAAGTCGTGCGGGCCAGAAGAGTTCACTTGCCGAGGGAGAGATGGCGAGTGTGTGCCTCTCACCTGGATGTGCGACGACAATGCGGACTGCTCCGACGGATCGGATGAGAAAGCATGCAGTAAGGGATAAAACTTTCAATACAACAGTAATTATGTAAGCTGGAAAAACGAACCAGCTCCAAACTTGTCACAAGACTGCAATATCAATTGTGTATTTCGTTTTTTATTCTCGTTGTCCTTTATATCGGTATACAAGAATGAAAAAGCGAAATACATTAACACAAAAGTAATTAATTAATTTGGGCAGCGGCTATCGTTTCAGCGGTGTCACTTTTCGGAGTAAACAACATGTTCCACGTACATAATTACTCTGTTATTGTTTATTCTGTCATGTTACATTACATTTTATACCTGGGTCAGCATTTGCGATACACACATGTTCAAAATTATCATCAGAACATTTTCAATCTCATTGGTGACATCAATGTGGTATCTATCTAAATTACGAAATCGGCTACTATGTTACGTAGTGGAAATTGCATGATGCCGACCTAAATGTATTATCTTCTATTTTAAGTTAAGATAATGTAGTACAAAGAGCACATGTTAATTTATTCCTAGAGTTCTCAGATGCTTAATTAATTATTTAACCGACAGTGTAAACGTCAAACAAAATGAGTACAGTTAAATGAGGCTTCGTAATTACACTGCGTCGTTCGTTGTTAGAAATGTAGTTAGGCTAACACATCGTGTCTTACAGCCATTCGTATTTGGAAGCAGTCTAGTGTTATCCATCAATCACGAAGGTCAGACCTGAAGTAAACTCTGTATATTCTATCAACGCTCTCCTCATCCATCTATAAATTCTTATCTACCCACACCGGACCCTCCCAGTAGCGTGAGCGATGACGTTGCGTGTGTACTTCAATACACGTGAAGCTTCTTACGTTCGCAGAAATACTCATCACGATTATGTCATCGTTTATCTTATTACTTTATCGTAATTCTGAGACAACACAGACAACGCGTAGTATTCACGTCTCAGATTATTAGGGTAATAAATATTTTTTTGGTATTCGTAAAAATAAAATAGTCTGGATGTTTCCTTGTTTGGAAAAACTTCACTCTAAATTATTCACGGCGTAAATACGGTCATAGTAGGAAGAAGGTATTCTCATGCCTTTGCGACTTTTGCCGCATCAATTTATAGCATGGCATTTTGAAATTGCAACAAAACAATTAAAGGACCCCTCACACATAGACTGTTAAATACATATACTCTCCTCCGGCTTTCTTGCCGTAATCGGGTAAAAAATGAGATTGGTCTTTAGACCATTTTTCCTTGTCTAGTCAAACTAAATATATGTGTACTATAAAGACGAACACACGTTTATTAGCGTTCATTATTAATGAATCTTAGCAGGAACTTCATTAGATAAACTTAAATGTTAAATATACAGAAAGAATTTTAATTAGGTCGGTAAGCCTGCATTTTATGCTGTACTCATTTTAATTACATGTGCTCTTGGTGCTCATTGTGACTCTACATAAGAATTATACTTTTGCAATGTAACAGCGAATTGGAAACATTTTTCTTTCATGCACACGTAGAAATATGAATAAAATTTTCATAATATCACTTTGAAAATGTTTGTTAACAATTTACTGAAAATGTTTTCTTTGAAATCAATTTTTAGATAAATTCAAATTCTAAAATATTAAGCATGTCTGTTATCTTGATTTTAATGGAGATTATATAAAAAGGTTTAATTTAAGTATATTTTTTGTAATAATACCTACGTTGCCAAATTTAACTTAAGATTCTTAAACCTTAAATTAATATCTAATATCCGGATTTTTTGAAGAGAATGAATCCTTTTTCGCTGTTACAACCTTTTATTTTGTTGATATTCTATTTACTATGAGTTAATTTAATTTGAACTATATACATATGTACAGTGTACACGAGGCCCTTAGGTAGGAAACTCTTTAGACCTATCTACTCGTCATTTCTACCTATTGGCCTAACACAAAACATGGTTCAAATTGAAAACCTAAACCTACATGAAATATATGTCTCGGCCTGTGTATCAGATGAGACATGTCGCTCGGACGAGTTTACCTGCGGCAACGGCAAGTGCATCCAATTACGATGGGTGTGCGACGGCGACGACGATTGTGGAGATGACAGCGATGAAGTCAAATGCCCTGCGCCTACCTGCCACCCTCAGACACACTTCTCCTGCGGGAACGGACACTGCATATCAGCGTGGTGGCGATGTGATGGCACTGAGGACTGCCCCGATGGAAGTGATGAAGTGGTAAGTTGAGAAGAAGAAATTGTTGATAGAGAAGATTTATATAAATACGCATACACACCTAATATTATTATTGTTTTTTTTCCTTTTATTTTTAAAAATGTCGTCCCACACTAGTAATTTCTCCTGTGTCGTGGGTGCGTTTCACAAACATGAAATATCACATACACAAACACTCAGACGTGGGACAAAATTCTGCGGTTCACACGAATTTTTGTCCCGTGCGTAGTAGTAGTCACAGTTGAGTGATTTTTGAATGGTGTGTAGAGACACGTCAGAGACCTACGAAGATTTAGTACTACGTTTAGCCAAAAAGATTGACTATTCCATTTAGAAAGGCACAAGGGAATAACACTGAAAATAAGATAAAAATATCCTGTTTCTTCACTCTAACAATATTTCTTCTAAGAATTAATTTAACATAAAATCCCCGATACCGAAAAGTCACCAATAAATAATTTTAGCAACTCTTATCTAACAAAGCCAATTATATTTCCAGGGTTGTTCAGCGACGCCTAAAGTTCGATCACCGTGTATATCATCTGAGTTCGAGTGTAAGGACCGAATGACTTGCGTACACAAGGCTTGGGTTTGTGATGGTGACCGTGACTGTCCTGACGGTGGAGACGAGGACCCGCAGCTGTGCCGCGGCAACGTCACCTGCAGACTCGACCAGTTCCAGTGCAAGGATCACAGTTGTATACCTGGAGCGCTGTTCTGCAATGGAGATAAGGACTGCCCCGATGGCAGCGATGAACAGAACTGCAGTAAGTATTGCCAGGCTTTATGTTAAGTAGTCTTTTGCATATATTTTGGATGCTACCCTTATCTAGTCTAATTCCATGCAGACTTTTGTACATAAGTCAATAAGGAGTAAAACTTTAATTTCTAAGCATAATTGACCGATATACCGTTTACTGTTTGATGTCAACGATATCTGTATTTAAGTGTGATCATTTCATTCTAGTGAACACAGGATTTTAAAATAAATAACATTAGTTAAGAGGCTATCTTCACAATACGTATTTAATCTTAGCACAGCAGTAGCTGCAAAATCTCAAAATTAACCCATTTAATTTCCTATCTTTTTTAAATTCCAGCTCTTTTGAAGACGGTATGCGACAAAAAGACAGAATTTGACTGCGGGAGTGGCATGTGCATTCCTCTTTCCAAGCTATGTGACAAGCACCCAGATTGCCCCAACTTTGAAGACGAGCCAAGAGACAGATGCGGGGAGAACGAATGCGCGAAGAACAATGGCGGGTGCACTCAGAAATGTGTGGACACTCCCGTTGGGTACTACTGTGATTGTGACAAAGGATACAAGCTTGTAGACAACAGAACTTGTGAAGGTAATAACTTGTTATAGATACCTACATTCATTTTCTCCTAGCGAGAAATTATAACAAATGTTCTTATAATCACTGCCCGACCGTCCGCGACATAGAAAAATCGTTTTTAATTAAATTAATACTATGTTCAGAGTAAATACGGCACCCTTTCAGACTTTCAATGGGTCATGGAAATTCTTATAGACTGTCTTTCTCATCTTTAAGAAGTAAGCGGGAAAGTTAATTGCGGAATTGTTTGGTTGCAACATTTTTAGAAGTATTAAGTTTGAAATTTAAGATCATCACTGCCTGTGAGGATCGCGTACAGTAAAATATAGCCTGCTTTCCACCTCGGTAGAACAATATCAATGTCGATATCGTAATATGATAGAATATAACAGCAATATACGTGACTTGAGTGATCTCTCGCTATTTTAGGGAAAACCTTGTCTAATATTACGATCAAGGGTACCCTCTTATCTCATATTATTATATATAGGTACTTATTTTAGCTTGAACATAGAAGTATACGTATGGATTTTCTCAAAAATAACAAAAAGCGCAATGAACAAATTGAATAATAAATGAGCAATATACAGAAAAATCAAGTTTTAAAATTGTCGAATCTACATTGACTTATTGCCTAAATAGTATACAAACGAAAATGTATATAAATAAAAACAAGTGAAGGCACCTATTTATTTTTTAAGGTCTTTAACACTTTAAACTTGTTTCAGACGTAGACGAGTGTTCGGATCCTGGCGCTTGCTCGCAGATGTGCATCAACGAGAAGGGTACGTTCAAGTGTGAATGCCACGCGGGGTATGCTCGCGACCCTCGGGATCGAACAAGATGCAAGGCAACAGAAGGCCACCCATCACTGCTGTTCGCTAGGCGCTTCGACATCCGCAAGATCAGTCTAGACCACCACGAGATGGTCGCTATCGTCAACGATACCAAATCGGCTACAGCGCTCGACTACGTGTTTAGGACCGGAATGATCTTCTGGAGCGATGTCACCGATGAGAAGATATACAAGTACGTATTTTAGATATTTTGATTCGTTTAAATTCGACGTGCAAGTGAAGTTAATCCATTGTAGAAAAGTAAATGATCACAAAAAAGCCTGCTAATGAAAATTTCTTAGATGTACCTACGATAATGTGACTAATATTTGTGGATTAAATCAATAATCGTACAACATAATTTAAAAACTGGCTTACAATTTCGCCATTGCCATTTATAAGTCTAGAGTTTTAGGTAAATAGTTTAGGCCAGGGCCAGATTTATTTACGTTTCAGTCATTGCCTTATTTATTTCACTAATACTTATAAGTTGTTATAACCAGGGCACCAATAGACGAAGGCACACAACGGACAGTGGTGATCGGCGACCAGTTGATCACCTCGGACGGGCTCGCAGTGGATTGGATTTACAACCATCTGTACTGGACGGACACCGGCAAGAACCACATCGAGCTATCTGACCTGCAGGGCAACATGAGGAAAGTCCTCATTCGGGACCAATTGGAAGAACCTAGGGCTATTGCTCTTAATCCTTTAGATGGGTAAGAAATTGAACTTATAGGTAGCACATTTAGTTTGTGTTGTGCAGACTAGTATTTTTTCCTGATCCGGGCGCGTTTCATAAACATAAATTATGATACACAAATCCAGAATCGGTACAAACATTTGCGGAACGCAGACTTTTTTGTCCCGTGGGATAATCGAACCCGCAACCCTAAGCACAGCAGTCCAATCGCTTAGCCACTAAACCACTCATGCCAATAGTTAAAGAAGACAGATATAGCAATGAATAGATATCGTGTAACAGGCGTGCCTGTTTATGAGTATTTTCTGTTATTTAATAGTAATTATTGGTTTTTCTTCATGTAGGTAAAATATAGATACTGTATAAGCCGATGATAGATACAAAGATAAATATCACAAAATATCGTGCAATGATAGGCTAATAAATTACCTACCTGCTAAAAATGGTTAAGGAAAATAATTAGCTAAATAAAAAACGCAACTTATTCTAAAAATGATTTCGGGGCGTATCATTTAGTGACGCATATGCCTATTACATTGTTATCTACCGGTGACAAAATCTTTGTAGGTATGTTGTGTGTGTTATAAATGAGCAAACATAATTATATCTACCTATCGATATAATTATCCAATACCTACATATTGTCCTACCTATCTAATGTTTTATTGAAAACCGCCATTTCATTGACTAAGTTGAACAGGAAAATGAGTGATAAATACATGAGTGCTTACTCATAGGAAGAAGTAAGTATCTAAGTAAATAAAATAACTTTAAAAATACGCAAATGCGTACGCAATAGTTATTATGATGTTAGTGTCTTTCCACATTAGAGGAAAATGCCGATAAATACATTAGTATGATTTACGCAGAAAAAAATATCTGGACCACTGGACTTAACTAGTCTAGCGTGTTCATTGAATAAACTTCAACGTCATTTAACTTTAAATTAAGTTCGTAAATAGTTGATTCAAATGTTATTGCCTCTAATTTATTTCGGTACCATTTTAAATTAAAGGCACGTACGCACATATAGACAATGTACAACAAATATTTAACCTTTTAACCGGACACTATTAAAAATGACAGCACTAAATGACATTTGGATGGAGGCAAATTAGACGCAATGATGAAATGAAGTAATTGATTGATGTTTACTAGAACGCTAACATGAAATTACCATGCGTATTACATTGCACGACAAAAAATAGAATCGCCTTATTTGTAGGAAGGCCGGAAGATTTCCACCTTTTTGCGTTACTTAACATAAGCTCTAAAATTTTAGCGTTGTTTACGTCAAGTGCGTTAATGGTTACAAATTTGCGATGAGCAAAAACTTGTTTTCGTTTCAAGACTTGATCAATGTATGTGGAAATATAGACATAATATACCTACTTATTTAAACCTAGACAGCACAATGAATAATATAGTACGTAAATATAGTTCATGTTATGGTAACTTACATATTTGATTGGTAAACCTCTTGCTAAAGCAAAATATTTAAGTAGGCATTTATCATTGGATTTATCTTTTTTTTTTCTTTAGCTGGATGTACTGGACCGACTGGGGCCAGGTGCCGAAGATCGAGCGCGCCGGTATGGACGGCTCTCACAGACAGACCATCGTGTCTTATGACGTCAAATGGCCCAACGGCCTCACACTGGACCTTGTGCGGAAACGCGTATATTGGGTAAGTGGAAAATACATACCTTTAACGGTATAATAAAAGAGACGTGAATAATTCAATTTGCACGTTTCATATATCACACCACATTAGTGATAAGATAACAAAAATCAATAAAAGTTATTTGAAAGACGAAATGCAACTTAAAAACCATCAAGATTTACCTTCCAGTAATCTTTGTCCTGTGTAGGTAAAACTAGAAGCGAAATAATGTAACCTTTTTCGTAGATATGCAACAATCGTGAGAAACAATAAAAAAAAACATATTATCTCATAACCAATCATAATACCGATGTCATATCTAGAGACACAATGGAAAATCCCATGAAAAACAACCAAAACCAAACTGAAATATAATAAGAAACGAACTTATCAATGTAAGGTGATAGAATAAAAACTCCACGCGGCGGCTGCTGAAATATAGGTTATCATTATCAGCGGGAAGACGTCCACTGTTAAACAAAAGCCTCCCCCATAGAACGCCACAATATACATATATATAAATGCGTAAACACTTGTTAACTGGACATAAATACCTCCCATTCAGACGCGATGTGTGATGTAGTGTACGTAGCTGGGGAGGCGGAAGGCGGTGTTGATTGATTGATATGGAAAAATATCACTATGCTCATACATCATGATCAATCACTATGTCTTTGCAATGTTAATATTTACGGCGTTTAATATTTTATCCGTACTTAGCTTGTAGAGCTTGAGTTCAAACATGCCACAAACATAATAGGACATTACATACAAGTTAATAAATAAATAAATTGAATAAAGTTATAACATACAGTGATTATGCTTGCAAAAAAACTGTCTGTAGTGACTCTACAATTAAGACAAAGCAACTAAATCATAATATGTAATGGTATAACTATGCTACGTCCTTTAATGTGCTTGCATGGTATAAGGACACATTTGTAATAACAATAAGCAATAAACACCCATAAAAACAATTATATTTGTTTCTAAACTATATGAACGGGCATTAGCAATAATAAAAAAAATAAGAACCAACTAATAATGAGGCATTACTTAAAATATATATAAATATAATATTGCATCCAATATGAAAATAATATTAAAGTTTTAGGTTGTCATAGTGTAAACATTCCATGCTATTTAGGAGCAAGTTACATATACGAGTCCAGTCAGTAATCGTGTGGAGTTACAGAAGCCATAATAAATGCAGGAAACCATAACACATTGAATAAGATAGTAATAATATATATAAAAACATATATAGCTACCTACATTAGTTATAGAATACGAAACTATCGTATTAGCTGTATTGAAAATTGTAAAAAATATTTTATTCATTACACAAGCCACGTCTTTGAGGTAATATTTAATAGTTTATCGTCGTAAGCCCAATAAGCTCTTATAATGGGATTTACACAAATTAAAAACAAGACAAGAATAATGTTATTATGTTAATTTATGATTATTCATAAAACATTCAATCAAATCGTAAAGCGATAAGTGGATTTAATGCTTCGATGCTTATAATTGTAATTGATTGCGAATTATTCGCGTCATAATAATGGATGGGGTGTCACTGAACTTCATATTGTATACAGGTTGATGCTAAAATGAACATGATATCATCGTGCAACTACGACGGCACTGGACGCAGGGTGATCTTATACTCAACCGACGTGCTCCGTCATCCGTTCTCCATCACTACGTTCGAAGACTGGGTGTATTGGACCGACTGGGACAAGGCCGCCGTCTACCGCGCAAACAAGTTCAACGGAAAAGACATTGAAGCTATCACTCCAACGCATAACGTAAGTTCATTGTGGAATTAGTTCAACTGTTCAACAAACTGGCGATGACTAATTTATTGTATCTAAATAAAAACATATCTTAGAACACGGTAAAAATAATACCACTATGTACTATTAATCAGATTGACATTAAAGAATTAATCGTAGCATGGCTATCTGATTTGCTGATAGTTGAAACAAATAGATACTTATAACGCAATCGTTACGTCACTACTTAGTAACATTAGACAATAGGTAAATAGATTGAAAGTAGAACTAAGGAGTTCGTGTTAATTAGTAGAAATCCTGAAGTAAAATGGCTGTATTTCATATTCGTCCCCCTAATTCAGTATCTACGACTATAAAAAAATGTTGGTTTAGCTCGTCAAATGAATACGAAGCATCAGAGTAATATTGTAATGTAAAGTTACATAATACACACCACGCTCATTAATTTCCATTCACTTAGGTATGATCATTAAATTAAGTAGGTAGGTACGTATAGTTACTTAAAAAGTTTTTATACACATCTCTTAATTCATCATTAGCGGTTAGCATACAAAATTGTTTGCAAATATTTAAATTCATTCACAAGATTTTTTTTAAATACAATTAAGCTGTAATTTACCAAAATAATGACGACGTAAAAAAATTATAGGACTTATTCGATTCGATCAATTTTGCAGTCAATGTAAAAATAAAATAATATATTAGTTTTTCAGTTATTAAGAAGACAACATTTCTGGCTTAATTTATAGGAAAGTCAGATATTACCTAATCCTTTTTTTTCATTCTTTATTATTTACTAGTTGCGCCCCGCGGTGTTACCCGCTACATTTTTTCTGGATAAAAATTAGCCTATGTGTTAATCTAAGATGTCAGTTTCATATGAAATTATATTAAAATCCATTCAGTAGTACGTGAAAAAGTAACAAACATCCATCCATACTTACAAACTTTCGTTTTCATATTATTAGTAGGGATAAAGAGGTTTTTATCCACAGGGATACGGACATACTCATATACCTACCTACACTACATGTTGTTACACTAACAAAAAATATATTTTAAATTAAAGCATTTACTCCGGAATTAAAATTACTCAATGATACACGACACCTAACTGATAGCCTTTACACGTTACATGGAAACAACTCCAAATATCACAGATCGACATCTTTAGCTAACATATCTAATGTCATAACAGTTTCAAGTAACTAACTTACCTAATAAAACGTTTGATATGGATTTGCTTACTCATTGTTTAATCCGACCCAGCAACATAGAGATGAATAAGGTATATAAAGTAGGTAGGTACTTTTAAAAATATAAGTACCTAGTACCCACCTACACGGTTGATTATAACTAAAATTTTCAAATCATACTCAAAATACGTACAGTCGTACACGGCTGGTCTAAGTACCCTATCGAGTGATCTAACCAGGACCACAATTCAAGAGTTTTAACTAAGTAATCAGCCCCTTTACCATGAACTGTTACTTAATTTTCTCTATCGTAATTTGCTTCCACAACGGAAAATATCCTGCTTGAAGAGTTCATGGTAAGGGCCCAGTTGTTACAAATATAACTATCTCCTCATAATACAAGAAAATCACGTTGTCTGAAGTGGTCGATTCCATAGCATAAATTTTGTTTAACGATTCGATAGAAGAACTGTTCCTCGGTGTTTATTTGATGTTTTATAAACAGCTCCAAAACCCCATGGTGATCCACGTATACCACCCGTACCGTCAACCCGATGGTGTGAACCATTGCGCGGCTGTCAACGGTCACTGCTCCCACCTGTGTCTGCCGGCGCCGCGCATCGCGCCTCATGCGCCGCGTGTCTCGTGCGCATGCCCCAACGGCCTAAGACTCCTGCCCGACAACCAGATGTGCGTCGAAGACAGTAAGTACACGCTTTCTATTAATAAAACAGGCGCAATGGCGTTGACGTTGTTGCTTAGACGTAAAAGGTATTGCGAACAAGAAAAAACTAAAACAATAGAAGTGCCAAATTGAGATGCCTACGCACTGATAGTGCATGAGTTCCACCGTCATGCGGTACGTGCGCGTGGTGATATTCTAGATAAACGCGTCTATTGAAAACGAAAGTGAATGTCATCTCACTGAAAATGTGGTCTTCGATTTGGCTCATGTGAGTCCCATTATATAATAAAGCATTCATAGAATATCGGTTACATAAATCTTGATTCTAAAATAAGAACACAGAACATACAACGAATGATACCTATAGTAAATGTTTGGTTCTATTTTCACTCGCAAATCTGCAACGATAAGGGATACCTGCGCTCGCGTTTTGAAAATCTGTTTTCAATTAATTTTCAGCAATATTTTTTACTAACGTTAACGGCAAGTTGATTATTTTAACTTCCGATGCGTCAATTAAGAATGTGAAGTTTTATATTATTATGTATCATTTTGAATTCTATGTAAACAGCCAATACTTATTCGTCAAATCGGTGGTATATGTACCGTGATAACTGTGGGAAGTTTCAACTCGCTATAAGATAGACAGTAAAATTTTAAAAGAGGATTTACGCAACTTAAAATATTTGTAACTATCGTTTTAGTTTATATTTTCTTTCATTGTAAGACAAGTCGGAAATCGCGTTGTACATCAATGTAGAAACGACATAATACGCACTTACATTTCGGTTCCTATTTTTATTCATGAAGCTGTTTATAACAACATGGTGTGTTGTTCGTTAGAATAAAATTAAATCTTCCGTAACACGAGGCTCTGTTACGACGTAAAGACATCTCACGGTCTTAAAAGAGTTACAGCTTTTAAGAATCTAAATTATGTAATTAGTTCCTAGGCCGCTTGGCATTAGATCAAATATTTAGATAGACTAGTGTTCAAAAGTAGAAGTTGTCTGGTAAATGTCTGCTACACTGTGGTTTACAGTGCGGTAGGTAAGCGAAGTTTCAAACGATTCGGATACGTGGTGTGATACTCGTTAAAACAATGTACAGTTATACAATAACAATGGAGACAATTACACGTTAGTGGTTCGATTGTCTATCGTCACCCCGGACCGAGTGAAAGGTTTTTAAGTTGACGCTACACGGTAGCATTGTCGATGTTTAGAGAACAAATCTCACACGCTTTTACATCTAGGCTCGGATTATCTGAAGGTCTTGAAATGTAAACGAAGTATCGGTGCCTTTGACGCAGAAACTTGAGCTCACGTATAATACAAGGAAAATTACCTACTGTGGAGCTGAAGGGCTAAGCATATGAAAAACAATTACGTAATATAATAAATTGTCGGCTGTTATATACTGTTTTTGCGTATACCTACGCTGCAGAAAAGGTAGTTCCGCAAACACTTTTTGTTACATAATTATTAATTACCTTAAAAGTTATATTAGCTCCTAGTGCATTAATTATTTTCATTGAAAACAAGCCTTGTAACGTTATAGTTGTTTAGTCTTTTTTGGAAGTCTGGCCTCTGCAGTAGGGTTGATAATAATAATGATATACTCCTGTACTAATATTAATATATTAACAAGTCTCAAAAATTTTATCTATACCTATTACAAATATAAATACTTAATTTAAAACATAAATATGTACTTTGGAAAGAACAATGAGTGTTTATTTTGACGCGTTGTTTTTCTAGTGGTTTTTTTCTGTGGCTGGTTTTTTTAACTTCCAAGTATAAACTTTTTTTAAAGTTGTTAATTGGTAATTTTATATAGGTATAGGTTTTTAACCCATTTGGATTTGCTGTCCCTGTACAGGGACAGTTGTTCAACTACCCACAAGTTTTTATATATTTTAGATATCTATAAAAATTAACTGGATTTCGTATGCTTAATAGTGTATCTTACATTTTATTTTAAAAAGTTGACAGTTTTTTGGAAAAAAAGTGATACAATTGTTAATTTCGTCCGCGCAAGTCGAAACAAAAATTATCTCCACAAGGTAAGGCTTTTTATCGTATGTTTATAAGCAAATTTTTAACACTTTTTTGTAATTATTATTAGATTGTACTATCAATAACCATATAATATTATAATACCTGAATATTTTTAAGTTTTGGTGAATAGAGGTCATAGTTTACTCAGGTGTCCCTATATAGGGACATTGGGCACATCCCTATATCTATACATATAATAAAATCGTAACGAAGTCAAAACTGTACATTGAAGATATTTGAAAAAAAATAAGTGCAATGGGATGTCTGAACGCTTCTGAAGCCAAAAATATAATTTTTAGAATTTTTGTCTGTTTGTCTGTTTGTCTGTATGTATGTGTTAGATTAACGTAAAAACTACTGAATAGAATCCGCTGAAAGTTTGCAAATATATTCTTTAGGGGCCGGCGCGTCGGTATGCTTAATATCATCACGGCATTTGCAAAGAGGGCTGAGCAATATTGCATTATGTCTTTGTTTTGTCTAATGTTTGCCGTAGAATGATAAAAAGACGAAACCAATAGTTGCATTATGCAGATTACTTACAGGTGAACTTCTGAAGTAGAAATCATCACGCTATATCCACAAGGAACTGAGCAGTGAATCATGACATGTATAGAAACGTCTATTTTAAACATATTGCTATGTGTCATCGTAGCGTGGCGGTTTAACGATCGCCCTACGAGTTATGCATAGTGAGATCGATTCTTGCCGAAGGTTTTTCTTTTTGCGTTAGCTTTAATTTCTTTTTGCATGTTTTTTGACTTAAATATCAATAAAAAGACAATTATAATATATATTTTAACATAATATTATTACCAACAATTTCCAGTAAATTATAGTTCTAAATTTTTATATTTTTTCTACATTAGTAAGTTTGTAAATTCACCATTTCAAATAAGTGATGTCCAAACAATTCTGAAGCCAAAAGCAGTCGCTTCACGTTGACAACAGATAGGTTGTTCCATACTCACATGTGCTTTCTAGGACGTTTGAAACACTCATCAATGTTGAATCGTGTTCCAGCGTCGAGTCAATTAAATACATTTGCAAATACGTAAACAAGGGTAGTGACCAGGCAACGTTCGCTTTGCAAAGCACTGATCGGGATGAAGTGACCAAGTACCAGTCTGGTCGCTACATTAGTACTTCAGAAGCAGTATGGCGAATGCTGGCGTTCTCTATACAAGATCGGCATCCAGAGGTCATGAATTCATGGACGTCCATTTTGAGAATGGCCAGCGTATTTTTTTTCGACCCCGCCAATGTATTAGAGCGATTGGAAAATCCCCGCCAAACAACACTCTTGGCATTTTTAAATTGATTAAGGGAAACTTGAAAAATGATGGACACCAGCGGGACTCAAACCCGCGACAGTCGCCGTACCGTGGCGCCGCTCTGCCAACTGAGCCACCGTGTCACTGCTCGCATCCATCAAATTTCAAGTTCCCTTTTAGTATTTACGTCTTGAGGGTGACGTTAGGTATTATCTGTTGGAATCTACGATTACCAATTCAGTGTTGTACCTTTACAGCTACAAACCACTAAACCGATAATACCAACCCAAATTTATATGACTTTTGGTATTTTTTATGCATGTTGCCATGCTAGGCTTAAATTTTAAATTGATTAAGGGAAACTTGAAAAATGATGGACACGAGCGGGACTCGAACCCGCGACAGTCGCCATACCGTGGTGCCGCTCTGCCAACTGAGCCACCGTGTCACTGCTCGCATCCATCAAATTTCAAGTTCCCTTTTAGTATTTACGTCTTAAGGGTGACGTCAGGTATTATCTACGATTCCAACAGACGACTCTTGGCATTTTTACGTCTCTGTGAAGTTGATTTTTTTGCAAAGTCACTTACGTATGATGAGGTGCCGTCGTACTATACATACTACAAGCAAAAAGGTGTATTTAATCGACATCGACGTGGTCGTATTGTCGAAGGGTTTCCGGGAATCTTTATGGACACTGCATTGGGAAGGATTTACACTGTGCATACAAATAATGCCGAGTGCTATTATTTGCGGCTATTGCTTCACATCGTATAGGGGCCAACGTCATTTGCATTCTTAAGGACAGTTGATGGTATGGAGTATCCGACATTTCGTGCAGCCTGCGTAGCACGAAATCTTCTTGACGGTGACCAACACTGGGACAACACTCTCCTGGAGGCTAGCGTTAGTGATAGCCCAAGTCGCCTATGACATTTGTTTGCCGTCATGTTGGTATTCTGCGGTATTGCAAACCCGGTTTTGTTGCGGGAAAAATATTTGCGTCATCTCTCTGAGGATATTTCATGGGCTTTAAGACATACTATTGAAGGGACATCGGAGAAACAGATGAACGCATTTTGAACCACTGTCTCAGTTCTCATCAAGACGTAGTCATTGCCATCGGGGGCAATCCACTGTTGGAATACGGTTTACCGGCTCCGCAACCATTAAATAATCAAGAACGTGGAAACAGGAAGTATGTCGCCGAAACAAATTATGACCAAGACGCAATGACCACCATCGTGAATGACTACGTCACTAAATTTACCTCAGAGCAAGCACAGATTTACAATATTGTCCTTGAAAGCGTTGGGCTTGGCCAGGGTAAAATGTTTTTCTTGGATGCTCCTGGTGGAACAGGGAAAACATTTATTACCACTGGCATTCTTGCAGAGGTTAGGAAACAAATAACGGTGGCAAAATTGTCTTCCGGAATTACTACCTCTCTCTCCCTTAGATGACAAAATATAAGCGCTCGCCATACTCTAGATACACATCAATTCGAAGCAATAAAACGTTTGTTCTTGGAGAGTTACGCAATAGTTTTAAGAGAAATTTGCCGAAATGTAGTCATAATTATAGTAAAAATGTACAATACCACATAGTGAAAGTTTTAGACAGAACTAAGCAGGAACAACAATCATGTGATGGATCGGCACATTCCTGTTCGTCGGTGATTTTAGAGAAATATTTTCTGACTTAAATGCTCTGTAAAAACTTTCATTATATATTTCACTTTATACACTGGATATACATAAATATCAATAAATAGTAATATTTAGACGGGGTATATAGAATTCTGCTCATTATTTCACGTTCTTGGATAAGTTGGTAAAGATATGATTTAATAGTGTGATTCCCGCGTTCGGCAAGATATTTGCTTATTCAAACAACATAATATTTTTAATTTTATTGGTTTATATGTTTTAACTCTCTAGCAGAAAGTGGACTGTAGGCAACCATCGTCAAGTTAAAGGTCTGTGATCCACCTCAAAGTTATCCTTTTGTAGATAATCATCATAGACATAAATTTTCATTAGCCGGGCACAAATTTAAAGTCGGTACTGCCACCGAGAATTAGTGGAAAAACCAATCACTCTTTCCGATCTGGTAAACAAACACACGGAATTCCCGCTCAGGAGTCGCATTTTACGAACACTAGACCAATAAGGCAGTCAAATAAGTTCCACACAATTATCAAAGTATTTTTGTTGCTGGGGAAATCCTCAAGGACTTCCTCCACCATGAGCGGACGGAGGGTTATGCCGGTCTCTTATACTAACTAAAACCTCAGGGTATCCGCCTAACAACCTTAGGTTGAGGGACTAGCGATCCGCGTATGCTACACCATCTCTTTAAACAAATTATGACTCGCCTCTTCGCGATTGGTCGCGCTCACCATGTAGGTACGGCCTACGTGCCTTATGTCCCTTAAAACCGCCTTTTCTGTTTGAGCATCGAACTGCCCAAGTTCGTCGCCCACAGGCCCAACCTATGGGTGACGGACATGAGCAGTTCGTTTAAATTTCGGCTACAATAAATTTCAATACAAGCGTTTGGCGCATTTTGGCAAACAAACTATCACCATTAGCACACGCAGAGGTAGACTTAATTAAGGCCTAGAAACCAGCTGATTTTTACACGGATTACTGTATGACGGTCGCTTCTGAGTTACCAGTCCACACTCTCTGTAAATGTTGTCTGCTGAAGACAAAACTACAACCGTAGTTCAGAGAAATGCATGCTGTCAATGTAGTACATAGATACAGTAAAATAAAGATACATTTAAAATTGAAATTCCTTATAAGCCAACAAATCGTGTCAATAACTTTCCAGTTAGTCACTCAATATTTACCGATCATACAAAATCGGTATAAAAAGTAAACTAAGGTAAAGTAAGGTATATTTCAAATTAAGATGGGGCATCTTAATTTGAAATATACCTTTATCATTAAAATACTATGTATATTCCATTCGGTAAGTAATTTGTAGTGTTTTCCACTTACTTACAAAATCTGATTATAGTCTACTGGTGTTTTTACCTGAAATTCACGCGGACGAAGTCGCGGGCAACAGCTAGTTTTCATAATAAACTTGTATTTATTTTCTGATTTGTTTTTAGCACACATTACTTATCAAAAATGAGTAAAAGACAATTTGATGTAATAAATGATTACCGAAGGCTTGAAGAAGCACTAGAGACTATTTTGAACGAAGAAGATGATCAGGAAACTGAATATGAATTGGTTGCTATTCCTCCAGACCCTAGTGTTCTGAATGATGGATGGATACTGTTACGCTTTTGACATCTACTGCGGGAAATCATCATTACAAATAAATAACGAACCCTTAGGATCAAAAGTAGTGAAGCTTTTGCTGGAAAAAATAAAATGAGCATATTGTTTATTTTGATAATTTTTTCACCAGCTATGCATTGTTACGAGAACTGCGCGAGTCCGGATTTCGTGCAACGGGCACTGTCCGTGAAAATAGGACAAAAAAGTGTCCTCTTATATCGGTAAAAGATATGAAAAAAAAGAATAGAGCGGATTACGATTACAGATTTGATACTAGTAATCAAATTTTGTTTGTTCGTTGGCTTGATAACAGCGTGTGTACTATGAGTACCAACTTTGACAGCGTACATCCGTTAGGAAAAGTAAAGAGATGGGACAGCTTACAGAAGAAAAAAGTAGATATGGACATCCCCCACGTTTTCCGAAATTATAATAAAGGCATGGGTGGTGTTGACCAAGCAGATCAGTCTATTGCAGTATACAGATGCGCTATTCGAGGCAAAAAATGGTGGTGGTTGTTGTTTACTTATATGTTAGATTTAGCTTTAGCTAATGCTTGGCGTCTACATACTTTGACCCATGAAGAAAAAATTGACCAGCTTTATTTTCGTTGTACCATCTCGAGACCGTACTTGAAATCAGATGGACGCCAAGATCGAAGACGAAAACCATCATCCGCAGTACCAGGACTGGCATTAGATGGAAGTGGACACTTTCCTCAGAGGCTGCCTAAGCAACTCCGATGCGTTGTTTGCCATAAAAAAGTACGTGGGCAATGCAAAAAATGCATGAGAACCTTGTGCATTGAAAACGATAATTGCTTCCAAAAATACCACTGTTGAGCCCATTGTCCCTGTACAAGGACAGTGTTTTTTTTAATACTTACAATTCTTTTTTTAATTTTTTTTTTGTTGTTTTCTCTTCATAAACCACGTGCCATTTACGTAATAAACATATTTTTATAAATTTTTGTTTCATTTATATTTGGGTCCAAATGGGTTAATAGGTACCTACTAATTACTAATAAAAAATTTATATCGCCCAATAAGATGTATTAGTTCGATATAATCTATGACGTAGGCATAAAGGTGGATATTTGAAGATAGGTACTACATAGTTCGCTATCAAAATGTATTTTTATTCAGAGGATTAATAAAATACAAGTACGTGATTTCGCATAAATACCTAAATGAAATGTGTAAAAAGTATGAATGATATTGATAAAGCCGAAAGATTGTTTTATTCAATCATAATCAACGTGATGACGTTTCTATTCTTAAGTAACACCTGTTCATTGACGTATAAGCTTGTTATTGATATTATTTTCAAGTTTCATGTTGCTGTTTTCCAAGTGAAAGAAAGTATCTATCTAACTATTATAGTTTTCAGACATTCGAAGTCCATGTTCCAAAAAGTCTTTTCTGAGAAGCCCTTCTTCTCTCGATATTTCTTATTTATTACATGGCTCTACAAAAATTGTACCTATGTACGGTATGTTAAAAATCAGACAGTAAGAATGCTATATTACCTACAATGTTGATTGATGTAGGTAATTAGATTCTCAGGGGCGTGCACAAAAAAAGAAATTACCATTAAATTATTGTGGCCGAATGTTTTCATTTGCATGTTTAATGTTTACTTAGATTCTTATCGAGGAACCACGAGGGAAAATCTTTATACGTATTTTATAATGTATTTTTGCCCGAAGCACGCACTGGTCACGAGGAGTGGGCATGTAGGATCCATTTTTGACATATAGAATTCAGAAGTTACGAAGATACTTAGTGCAAACAAATGGTTTACTAGGATCAATAATCCCTGCTCGGCTTTGTGGTTAGTGAGTCACCGACACCCACAATACGCATGACAGCCTATTTTCAACAAATTTTCGACAAATAAGAATTTCAAGCTGAAAAAACCCACTTTACGAAAACAATCAGAAAAATCGCTTTTCTTTGATCTAGATCTAAGGAAATCGATTTGATAACTAAACAAAAGATAATTCTAATTGAAACGTTTGCATTAATTAATTTATTATCGCAATGAACAATGATTTATTAATTAGTACGTATTAATTGTGGTATTATAGAAACAGAATTGGTAGGTACTTAGGCATATTTGTGCAAATATTTTCCTATTAAGTAATTAGGGAAGGAAGTACCAAAATATAAATTGTTTGATTGAAATTCCTAAATAATTCAGTGCGTAGGTACAGTAATGATTTTGTTTTGCATGACTTTAATAAGGCATTGTATGCCTTATCCTTCTAGTGTTTTCCAGACTGAGAAATAACTGATTTAATTATGTCTATTGAAAGGGTCATGAACAGTATGAACGCGTAGGTTAAGGAAATCATTTATGTAAGCTATTATATTTGCCTTAGTTACGCGGTCGCTGGATTCTGACGTATGACTGTATGGCATTTTTTATATTTAGGTTATATGAATATGCAGCTGTACTAGTAGCAAAGATGGTTCTCGTCATCGAAAATCCTATCCACGGAGGAATCGCGGATGACTCGCCGATAGTGTTGTTTCTCTAGAAACTCATTTGGTAACACATTGTTGCTTGTTCATACCGGAATTCTGTGAAAGTATGGTAGTTCCCTGGTCGTACCAACCTACTTGGACGTCATTGTCATTTTTTTTTAGTAAAAGGGGTTTAACTACATAATTTGCGACGTAATAAAGTATTTTTTGTATTTTTGATTTCGCCCCTATATCAATTTTGCCATTTTACTTTATACAAAAACTAAAGCGAGGCTTAACCAAAACTGTATCTTGAATATACGAGAATTACCCTAGGTTTATATATGTATTCAGTCAATGTAAAGCAACAACCACAAAAAAAAACCAGAAGTACATACAATACACAAATCTAATTTCTATTACTATTATGATAAGAACTAGTTTTTACCGGCCCAGAATTGCCGTGGATCGATAGATAGAAGATAACAGACTAGATAGTACTGCAATATATCTAGGCAGGTACTGTTCATAACTACGAGTCTGCATCATGAAAACATTCGAGATTTCTTCTTGTTTTGTTATAACCCAGTTTTATAATCAGAATTAAGAGATTAACTATAAGGTGCCTAAATGTCACACTTCAAAATTATTGTTGTGCTGTTTTCTGGTTAATTTATTTTTAGACCCCATAAACCCTAAAAGCCTCGACTACTCAACATTCCAGTGTCATACAGATAAAAGAGTGCCAATTCACTTACTAGTAGAATGTTCTAAATCGTACAATGACAGATGCGATTTCGGAGCTTGCAATATCTAAAATAATTTTGGGTATTCCCGTAAACGTTAAATACAGATAAACAAACTATTGTACATATTTACGACCCATTAATGGGAATCCCAAAGTATTCCCAATAACAGGACAATTTCAGGCAAGAAAATCTCATACGACTCAAAACTTTGTATGAGAATACACAATTCTAAATGATGTATTTGAGATGTAGGACCGCTCATTGAATATTCATCTGTTGATCAGAACACAATTGAATGGGTCAATAAAAAAGGCATTTAGTACGATTGGTAACGTTTAGTAATGATTGATTGAACTGGCCTGATCAATAAGACGCTGTTGGGAGTACTTGTTACGCAGTGTTTTCGAACGAGGAAGTCGCTTTAAGTACCTACTTACCAATTCGGAAGGTCTTTAAATATTATCTTTCCGTGTATGTGCACAAAAGTTTGGTTGTTCGCTTCTTGCCCGATTAAAAGGATGATGTACGAAAGTTCAAGGAAACTTTGTTTTTTTTTTATTTTTACCGACCGAGTCTTATAAACATACGATTTCAATTGAAGGTTCAAAAGTTAAATCGCAACACACATGACTTTAATATTCTGTCATCAAATTCTTATCACATCATCAAGTGATTGCGTCAGATGGTGTGACATTAAATGAAAACAAACGAGACCCGTAAAAGCGGTCCTAGTGACGATAGTTTTCGTAACAACACTACAGTGACAAGGCCACTATAACATTGATGTGAATTTTAAAAATACTTGGCCGAATCAGTAGAGCGCCGCCACGCAATGCCACGTCACCATATGACGCTATATCGTACGATATTTTTTTGATGCTAAATTTTAGTATGACATATACCGAGAAGTTCCATATACCGTCTGGAATATACCACGGCTACGCACTATCTCGTAATTTTAATCACATAAGTGAATCGTAACAGTTATTACTCATTGTTTATAATCAAATTGTTATCTTGAGAAATGTTTTACGATTACGTGCATAAGTATCGCGTCGATTTGCAATATGTAGGTATTTACCTACATAAATCACACCACGGAAATACGTATTAGTCGATAATTAGGGTATTTAGTTGTCTTAATATTATGCCGGCTCTTTTTACTGGCAGCTTTCTTATATTCTGACACACTACAAGGTCACTAAAGCTTAGAAGATAGATAAGAGCGACGATCGCAGGTAAAAATAGCCAGGAATTGTTTACAATTCCTTCGTAATCATACACTGGTTATAAATGAGTCATGACAAACTTTTTTTCTACCTGTGACCTCACACATGGGTGCTTATGCACCAAACAGACCTACTTGATGTACTAGTAAGCGTGTGGAAACATGGCACGCCCAATAGTCTAACAGTTGGCGAATAAGGCGACGTGACGTCACAGCATCACGCCACCTTTTGTTCAGTGGTTATACCCGCGATCCGGCACGCCGCATGCGCATGCTAGCAACGATGTTACCTCATACTGGGTTGCTTGTTTAAAAATGTATTTTTACTTATACTTGATCGTATTTAATGAGATTAATATATATCAATTAATGGCCGTACATATTTGAATACTAAGAAATATATTTTATTATCATAGCATTTAAATATTAAATCGTCATTATATTAGCCAACTAATAGTATAAATTAGTAAAAGCATATGCTTCAAAATATAAAGAATCCCAGATGAAACAAATTCCAAAATTACTAGTAGTAAAAAAATCTATAGTTAAATCTAACTTTGTCTGGTTAACAAGCGCAAGCCGGATCGCGCTCAGTTAAATTGACAGAACGGCCCGCTGGTGGGACGTCAATGGCGGTTACACGCGACCGGTTTTTGGCCTGTCTCATTCCATTTCGGAACTCCGTGCAGGTCGCGTGTGCCGCGTGTTAACGTGTAAATTATTTCGCTGTGTGATCAATATACAAAATACACCAACTAAATGAATTTAACAACAAGGATTTGGAAGCATATTTAAGTTGTTTATTTAATAAAATCTACAGATTCAATAAAACCTGATGTGGAGGTGCATAATAAACCGACTATTGGTTCAAATGAAACTATAGTAATCGAGGAAAAACCTGTAACCAGTGAGTATTTTGGAGACATACATATCATTTTCGTTAAACCCGTTTACTCCTTTAATCTGTCTCACGTGAGTTTGTTAATTAATCAGTTTCGTGGCGTTTGGAATGTTACTTCTGTATTAGTGTTGGCCGAAATGAAAGTGAACGTAGTGAATAACTAACCTTGCTTTCAGTGGTGTTACAATTAAATTATTATCCATAGTTTCAGTTATTTGTTTCGATCGAACGCCACGATCTTGATTTAAGATTGCTTCATGGATGGGTTGATTCACTTAATCACATCGTTTGATAAGATAAAATATCGCCCATATAAACATAAGGTAATGGGTATCGAACATAACTAACAGTCATCCACAAACCATCAACTAACAACAGTTCATTGTGAATGATCAATCAATATCTGTGTGTCTTCAACTTGGGATTCCTTGACTGATTTGCAGGGCATGTCAATCTGCTAGTTATCAAACAGATGTATTGCTATTTTGAATGCGAATGATTAACGGGAAAGCTTGACACATATGGTGAATTTAAAAAGAGAAGGGCTAGGCCTTCTCTTGAAGTTGGGACGTGGGCTCTTCAAGAGTGAAGGATCAACTGAAACGTCCGAAGAGACGGAGGAACCAGTTACTACAAAAGTGGATCCCGAAGCTGAGCCAATGAAGGCGTATTGGGAAACTGATAAAGAAAATCTGGGAAAAAAGAATCAGCAGTTTATAGATCTGTTCCTGAAAGGCGTGGCACTGGAAAGGATACCAGACGCCACTGAGAAGCCCGTCAAAGAATCTCATTATAATTTTGAAAAGCTCAGTTTGGTTAATTTACCAGACGCCCTGAAAAACTTAAATATCGAGGGTAACGTATTATAATTTTATTTAATTTTGTGCTAAAGTCGGAAACATCACATTTGAGATGACGGGAAGACACACAGATTCATTATGAGCTGGGTGCATGTCGCATAATGTTTCGTTTGTGATTACTAATATCTAACAAAAAAATACCGCAACTAACATAATGTCTAATAATAATTGTTTCTAATTGTCATATTTAAGTATTATTTAATAAACCTTGTAATTTGGAGAATTCGAATATTCTACAATTCAAATTAATTAAAACTGAATTCTGTATATTTACTGTATAAAATGTTACCAAGTCATTCGACACAAAAACATGATACCTAAAGAGGTGTATTTTATTCTAATTTATATACTAAGGATTGAGGGGTTTTGTTATGCAAATATATAGATATTTGCATGACAACCATCCTGCCCTGCTATATTCGATACTGATCTATTTGCCATTTATTATATAATTATTCTTTTAACAAACAAAAAATGAACATATGTAATGAGAAAGTGGGTTAGGATATTTTGGTTAAATAGTATTACTTGGCACGTTTCATTGACACCAGCTTTAAATAGAATGTCTAGTGCGATCGGGTTAAAACGCCCACGCGCATATAAACGCGTTAAATTGACAATTAGATGTAAGGAAATTGCTTACACTTTACGCACTGTGCACAACGATGTGGAAATACGTCAATCTAACGCATCTGTCGTCATTCCTCTTCAAATGTCTCAAATAATTGTTTACAATGATCTCGGCAACGAGGATGGACAATCTATAAATATTGTGTACTTATGGCGTTCCATCTATCAGGAAGTATGTTCGTGTATTCAATAATGTGTTTCGTCCAAACGCAGTCGAGACGAATTTTTGTAATTAGTTGCACCTTTTTACCATTTTAGTTAATTTAACAAAAGATATCGTGTTATTCATTTCTTCACTTGTTTTTCTTTTTGTGTTCATTTGTTATACTTTTGCTTTTGATTTAACATTTTTTCCGCTATTGCCTTCCTTCACTGCTTTTTATGGTGAAAGATTTTGTTAATAAAAAAACAACTAAAATAATTTGTAAATCATATTTGTTATACAACTGAAAAGCTTTGCAACATTATATAATATTTAATAGCCTCATTCTATCTAAGACTATTGTGTGTTCCCTAATGACCCTTACAAATTGATTTGCACAATGAAATAAAAAGTCACATAACTTTCATTTGTTTCTTAGAAACTGCGTTGCAAGGTTTTTAGTGCCCAAGACGTGACATTTAACCAATAATAACAATTGCATTTTTTCTCATTCTAGGTGTCCCAGAAACACCCAAGACTGGTACAGGAATCTCAAGTAGCGGCCGCGATGCCGGCATGGTCGCTGGCATTGTCGTGGCTGTGATCTCCGGAATTATAATATTGGCAGGACTGGTAGGTAGCCCATGTAGTTAGTAGAACTTTCTAGTGCCTTCCGGCCGATAGTCATTGAATGACACACATTTACGCCCAGGTAAAAAAGAATGGATGCTTTTATAAAATATGAGGTACTCCTGTCACATCTAAAGCATTCTATGCCATTGATTACTTTTTCTACTTACTAATTAGATAGTTACAGGGTTAATTGTTTGACAAATTTGTATAAAACTTAAAATCAAATAACTAAAATGAATGCTGCATTGCAATATAATCTTTGTATACCTACTTTGCAAGTTATATAATGCGTTAATAATTCCCAGAAACGTGTGAATGTATACATTTTTATAAACATTCCAATACGTAGGACCGTATTTCTTTTATTGTTTGTTTTTGAACACTTATGTTTGAATGCAAAAGATTTATTTTAAATCACAAAAGAATAGCATGAAGTATTGTTTCGAGGAACTCGTGAATGTACATTCTCAGACTTCAAAATTAAGGAGGATCGTGATATGATTCATTCGTGAAAAAAAACATTAAAGATTTACGTACTTTGAGTCTTACGTCAACTTTTATCGGTCGATAACATTATGGAATTCATCATCATTTAAAAATAAACTCATTTGATAAGTACAGAATCTATAAATAAACTATTTATAAATAGTCAATATATTTGATGTCGTCAAAAGTGTTGAATGTGTTAATCTGCACAAGACGGATACAGCTATGATTCAACTGAATTGTTGAATTCAATAAACAGAACTAAGTGCAGAATAAATTTCGTAATACAACCAATATCCCTGCCTCTTGGTAGAATTAGTACCGACAAAAAATCTCTTTATCTACATTTATACTCTAACTTTTATTTCTTTTTTGCATGGTATAATCCGAGAAATTGCGTACCTACGCGATAAAATGTGAACATTTGTTTTAGCTAGTAATATACGTAATAGTCACATTCTCTCATCGGGTAACTTAGTTAATTGTGACCCTAATTGATAAATTGTGACGGCTAAGATGGCGTTAGATTGCATCTAAACAGCCGCTCTAATAGTCATCAATTGTGTTTATTCTTTGATGTATTAACTTTTCGGCCTTCGCGAGTTGTTCCCAGCTGTATCAAAGTGAAAATCACGTGTTAAATTAACGATAACTATTCGTTTCAGATCGCAGTGGTTATGCACAGACATTATGTGCACCGTAATGTTACATCAATGAACTTCGACAACCCGGTGTACCGCAAGACGACAGAGGACCAATTTGCGCTCGAGAAAAATGGCTACGCTCCGGGCAGCAAGCTGTACCCCAGCACCGTGGGCGAAGAGGTGAGAGCACTGACGGCCATGGAGTGCACGCTTAACATACAAAACAGTCTTAGATAAGTCGCACAAGGACTCGCTGCCCTCCGCCAAGCCAATTAACGAGTCAATGTTTCACATCACTGACTCCAATTTTAATTTTCATATATTATTACTGTAAACTAAGAACATTATTTTAAAAACATCACTTCTACTCCTTGTGTACAATGAATTATACCCCGTGTAACTTGGCCAAAATGATGACGTTGTAAATATCATGGTGAAAACTAGCATTATTTTACTATAGTAAATATTATTATAAGGTCTGCCTAAGACATTTTAAACTTGATGTATTTAGAGTTATTATATTTACTAGAGATTGTTTTAAGGATTTATAGAAAATATTTTCGTTTAGATTTAAAACATTGTGGCAATTTATAATGTGCCAACATTTTTACCGCATCAGTATTAAATAATAGTTGCCAAATTATTGGCCCTAAGTGGTAGGTGTAAAATGCTGTAAATAGTCCCTTTTAAATAGCGAATATGATTTTGTAATCTGCCTATGCTTTAAACATAGACTAAACTGATAATATTTTACCGCCGATACATTTATTTTTCATGCGTAAACATGCGAGGGCATTATTGATGGTAAGTTTCAAGTAGAATAAACGCAGCCGTTTTATATTTTAAACATTTACGTCGCACTTCGATTTAGTTGCAATTTACTGGTCATAGATGTTTAGTGGAAACAGCTGATAAATGTGAGTAATCAAAGTGATTCATACTAATGGATATTTTCTCTTTGCAGGCCCAAGAACCTCTCAACACGCCGGCTTCAAATGACTTTGTATAGTGTACAAGCCGGGAGTAAATACAGTATAATGTCATTGAATGTGAAAAGAAAGAGAAGGACATGTGATACTTAAAATAGTGTTATCCAGTGAATGGGACTTAAGCTAACATTTTTGTAGAAAACTCTTAAAATAGTTAGCGTTAGTGCAGTGAAGTGAAGCTTATTGGAACAAAGTTCTGTTTGCTACCATGCCTCGCGCCGGAATGGATCTCAAAATTATGATTAATTTCATCAGCTGTCATATCACAATTGTCGGTTCTGTACGTAAATGAGATCTTGGTAATGCTTTTGTACTATTTGTATCACATTAGAAGTTAGAAGGGACATGTTTGCTCTAATTTTCTCTTTAAACTGTGAATAGTATAAACATTCTAAATATTGCTTTACAAAATGCCTGGTGCATTGTAATTATTTATATAGAGTTTACAATTTTTTATTCCACTTTAGTTAATAATGTTGATAAAATACACCTACACCATCAATCTTATACAAATTAATAGATTTCCGCATTCAGAGAAAATAAAGCTCATGTTTCATAATGAAATGTACTTAGTTAGTAATTTTCATGATTTCCTAAATATTTTTAAAAATTGAACTGATTCTGCATATTTAGTTAAATAACCAGGTATCTGAGAATACCTGAATTGTTTTCAAATAAATTATTGATTTTATTATTGCGATTACACACTAGTAAATGTAGGCTAATGATTACAGTATAATAATGTGCCAATTTTAGTAAAATTTACAATTGTGTCGCCAAATTTTATTGTACTATACTTGATACTAGTTGAATTCTCATACAATATGTTTGTTGCGTCGATAATTTATTTGTATTATATAAAATTGTTATGATTAGCATAGTACAGTTTTAATATTTATATTTTACGTACCAGTTGAGTTTTAACATCGAACATTTTTATGTATTTATCTATTTGATAGCAATGAACGCATAGTATTTGGAATGTGACTTTGTCAAGCAAAATCCTGCCAAATCCTTTAAATATAAATTATTACTCTATTTGTAATGTAATTCGATTACATTGATACATACTTGATGCACATTTCATACAATATGCCTAGCTCAATAAGTGTGGTCACTAAAATAAATTATTGTGTAAATATTGTCAGTAAAATATATGTAAAAGGTGTTAATACAATGGATTTTATTTGATACCTTACTATATACCTGAAACTTATAACAAAGGGGTTTTTAAACAGGGAAGCCCAAAAGTATGAATACTGAATTCTAGGAAACAATACTTATTAGGTTTGATCTACAACAAAACATCACGCCTGTATTCCCCGAAGGGGTAGGCAGAGGTGCACGTATAGTACACCCACATTTCGCCAGTTATGTTTAGGTCCCAATGTAACAGGGGGCGAGTCCCAATGGTTGATCTAAATATCCGAAAAGGTGTACAACTCTATACATTGCATTCGAATACATTTTGCCTTGACGCAGCTTACAGGTAATGTACCAAGATAATGATTGCAAAATGTTATCTTAAGAACTGCTATCAATCTATTGATTCTTACCACTCGACACCGTCGAGGCCACTATCACACCGTAGTAGATAACTTTGTTATGGCATTAATCAAAAGCGATCGCGTGTTTTTATCTATTACAAGCAATGATACGCGCGTTTTGTTTGTATTCGTGTAATCTCCTTCAGACTTCTGATATAGGTAGGTACCTACATGTGGTCCTTAAATCAAATCCAACATATTTTTTTATTTGTGTTAACTCCTTTCGATTAGAATTCTGAGATTTAGGAAAATAATTTAAATAGACAAAGATGGTGACAATAACAAACACAACATAAAATAGCATTTTCCTATTTGATCCAGTCGTTCTGATGTTACCTTACGTAGATACATTTTGATAAGCTAACATTATAACAGATCTCGATCTTACCAGAATATTTAATCTTGTCACAAAATTCTCGAATTTACTTTTTTTTAATCATACACCTGCATATGTTAGGCCTACGCTGTCGAGCCGTATTGAAAATGAGATACATAACTTAGAAAGATAAGACGCTATTGAGTCGCGCAGATGTAATAGATCGATCTAATTGCATCATCAAATATAGGATGCAAGTAGAGTGCCTCCACGTGTGATAGTACCTAAGTACGTCCGGCGCACCCTAAGTGGTCAACCTGTTGACTGGTCAATCTCTACACTACAGTATGAGCATGATCTGCCCTCTTAGACAAGTGGCAAAACACATGTCGAGTAGTATGATAAATTTATGGATTTGACATAAGCCTATGGTATCGACCATAGTCTATACATTGGCTGTTTGTTTAGACATAACTCATGCCGATACGAAGAAGAAAAAAATAAGATCAAGTATCAACATACACAAAACGTTCGGTATTTCATTTTAAGGTCCACTATATACAGTTTATGTCATAAATGTCCATTTAAAGCCAAAATTGACATTATTATTATTATTAGCCTGGAATGGCCCACTGCTGAGCAAAGGCCTCCCTACTCTTTCCTACGCTTGTCATGGCTTTAACTTAAGCTAATGAATTAAAGCAAGATCATATTGTGTAAGCTAGAATGTAATGGTATTTATATAAAGGGTTTTACTTAAACTAAAGTTGTCAATAGTAAATATATAAACGATTTTCAGTTATCCTTTCTATCACGTTCAATAGCCAAAAATATTTACATTTGTAATAATAATAATAAAGGTTTTTTTTTAAGTTAGTATAGCAGTGGAAGAAAACGCCCAAATCTTAACATTATTATTTAATTGTACTATTAAAATAAAGCTACATGTACGGTACACAGGCGGAATATATACACTATAAATATTCATCACGATTTATTCACTGTAGGAAGGTAACACACAAATCCCGACTTAGCGTTACATATTAACGATGGGACATAGTCACTAGTTTAATCAATACAACATGTTTCGATCGGTTATATAGGTAGGTATGTGTCTATTGCTGCTGTAACTTAGGGAGATACAAATTAATTGCCGTTATGCGGAAATGTCGTACCCACTACATACCTACCAGTTTAATAATAGGTACCTACCTACTTTAATTTTTAATTCCAAACAATGATCGAATAACATTGATCTAATTCATTAAACTGATGAAGATGACCCGAACGTCAAATTCGTTGTTTTTCATTTAACTTAAACTTATTTTAGACGATAGCCCCGGTTCTTCGAAGCCAAATTCAAAGCTCCGATTGGTTAATAAAACGGACCAACAGTATTAAAATTGTTGCGATTGGTAGATTAAAATTACAAAATGACACAACAACCAATCATGCCGCTTGACTTGAGTTTTCACAAAAAAAATACTGGCCGAAGTTTGAATGTGCTTCTAGAAACTGGGGTATAATCTTACAAATATAAATAAATAGATAAATTAATGGAGGATAATATCTTATTATAAATGTGAATAAATAAATAAATTATTGGTTGTAACAGTTACACTGTTGAAACACGGCTCGTTAAAATACCGTACATTTTATGCGAGATTATAAGTTACGATTAAATTAGGTTTTTATTATTAAAGCCCCTAAAATTATAAAACAAAAAATCTTATTTTTTCTAGTAATAAGCAAAGCTACGCTTGGACAGCTAAATCGTAATATATAACGTGAAACGTAAGTATATTATATGCAAGACCATAAAGTAATACCAATGAAGGGTATTTCAACACATAGGTGTAACTACTACCTATGTGTAAAAAAAAATTACTGAAATTATACTATTTATTTCACTTTTGTTTTGTAATTCTGACATTAAGGCATTTATTTGTTTTATAAATAATAACCAAACTGAAGTATCTACTTAATAATAATAATAAAAACTACAAAAACAACTATCTAATGGTCCCCGGCTAAAGCTAGACCCCAAACCTCTTTTGAGGATGTCTAAAGGCGACCTCGTTTAGCAAATGAGCACCGTTCACATATATACAGACAATAACACACCAAACTGAGGTCCAGTCAATAGGTTTCAAGAAGCCTTTCATTGGTAAAAAGGATAACCGGTAACACCCGTAAATTTAATGCAAACCTAAGGGCCGGCGCACTCTATAGCCGCAACTCATCGCATTATAAAATTACGCTAAAGCAATTGGCCCGTGGGGGATAGTTCATATAAAATGTACGAAAATGATGTAGAAAGATGTTTGGTATGCGATGCGGTACGTTACCAGCTATAATGTGCGCCAGCCTCAAAACTACTTACACACTAACCCGTAAAATATGTTGACATTGCTTATGAAAGATAGCTACAGAAATTGTTTTGCGTTCTAAAGCGCTCATGTTTTTCTTTCGTTTGACATATTAATTACTACAAACGAAAGACGGTTCGTATAGCTTCTTAATCGATATACCTGATATACGTGTCAACCCTGTCAAATTAGATACTAGCCTAACATTAAAAACAAAACCAATATTTATCTGTACGTGTAAATGTGCGCACGTGTAACACGTGTAACAATATTGTCCAGTTTAGGTAGCAGCAATGAATAAGTGCTAGCTATTCTATTAATTTTGTTTCAGCAATAGGCAACTAATAAAAACCTTCAAATGCAATAATTATACGACGCGCGTCAGTAAGTACAGTGAATTTAAATTAAGACTAAAATAACAATCAATGCTAATTCTAAATTGAAAATAAATGTTTTCTTGACTCATTTAAGAACGAGTTGCATTCATTGGTAAAATCTCACTAATCAAGTACTTATGATTAGTTCTCACAGTTGTAGCATTTATATTAATTAGATTACTTACTAGAACACTTCTAGGGTGTTATGATTTTGTACCCAACTACCCATCTTGGAGGTCATTTGTCTGGATCGATATATTCATATCTTTTTTTATCGTTACTATCAATGTGACTCATATCGAGGTCTTGATAAAACATAATGCATTGTTTTTATTAACTTACTTCCGCATTATTGTCAAGGACATTGCATTATCTACTCATAATGGTGTGGAGAAGTAAACAGTCGGGTAAAATTACAAATGTATTATATAAAACAGGCATCAAGTCAAGGCACGAGGCAAATTGTCTTTCATTTATATGGAAAAAAATTGTAAAACTTAAAAATTACGAGGTATCAAAAACACTTGGAGCGTACGGTAAGTAAAACAAACACGATTTTTCAGGCGCCGTTCTTCGCCATTTCTATAAAGATTTAACAAAAAAAACTTGTAAAGCCAAATAATTAAAAACAATTTAAGATCACAAAATCAGTGTTATTTTTGGTGCTAATCACATGATTATACTATCACAAAATAACATTAAAACTTACTTATTTCAAAAATCAAGTTAACTAAAGGACCATATCCACACAGGTTTGCAACGCAAAAACTATTTTCCTGCATCGAGAATAAATGCAGGTAAGATTAAAAAACAATACAACGTGCCTATTATCAAAAACAAATCACACCTGCATATCACGTGTAAGTAATCAATTCGCCTGAAGCTGTTTGACAGGCGATCATTCGATCACAGATTCTTATATTTAAAGCGAATATTATATTTGAGAACGGCAAGACTTCTCCGTTGAGTCGCTCTCCAGTGGATATGGTCCCTACAATTACTAACTAATGTAAACTTCATACAGATGGTCTTCTTTCGAGATAGGTCGAATGATTGACAATCTTGGAGAAGTTTTATGAATTACCCTGCTAATATACTATTGTTCTAATAAAGTTTGAAACAAGGTTCGGTCAAGTATTTTACGCTAGGTATTTTTTGACACTCGAGCCAACCTAAACAATGTCATTTTGATAAAAATCATTGACAACGCAAAAACTGTATTTAGTAGTAAGTAAATTCGTGTTTAGATGTAATATTTTACCAAAAATGTCCTGCTTATTGAAGTTGTTCATAAACCATACGAAAGACCACTGTATGAAGTAAATAAATCATGACTACATAGTGCCACTACATAAATTATTCTAATAAATATAGGTACATGACTATACTATAATTAAATACCATTAACTACTCTGATAGTAGGTATTTCGTCGTCACTCACTTTGATTTTCTTGTTTATTTGCGTCGCCCCGTTGACTGGTATGTCTACATCATTAATGTTAGCACCGTTACTTGTGTTTGATAGTTTATAATTCTCGTACTGCTTAATGACGTGTTTCTTGTATATTTGGAATGTATTGGCTGCGATGTGTTGACGAGCGTGGCGAAATAGCTGGTCGAAGTGATGGAGATTATGGCTGGAAAAAGGCAAAGAAATATAATTATAGCAGAAAATCATAGTGACGAAACAGATTTTTTTACTTTAAAGATCGTATATAATATGATGGTAGTCGAATGAAATAAGCATGAAACAGCATAAAATTATGCACGTCATACATCAGTGTGAAGGTCACAAGTTAATAACGTCAATATTTCCTATTCAGATACCTAAATAAAAAAAAAAACAATAACCAGAAAACTTTGGAAGAATCATTTACAATATTCTAAAAAATATATAATGACTTGCTTAAAAACAGATGCGTTCTCTCAAGGGTCAAATCATTTTATTGTTTTGTTCACAATATAAAATAAATAGGTCTGAGGCACTTCATATAATTAGTGCCGTAAGGTAACTTAAGGTCAAGGTAAACATGCAACATGTTAAAACATATTTTCTGTTCAACAAGATTTGTAACCTGTTTTTATGTAAAACAAAAATACTTCGATGGTCGGTCCTACGTATATGGGCCAAAACAACAATTTTAACATTCATACTTTTTTATGTTAATTGCTTCCTTTTACTCTAGTTGATAACGTGCTCTGAAAAAAATACAGATTTACAGGTGAAAACACTATTTTCACCAATAAATGTGCCGCAGTAAAAGGGTTTATCAGTTAAAGCACGTGAACATTTATATGCAGCTAAAAACGGTGAAGGAAGACGTCGTGACAAAACCGGCACACCGTGAACATTTATATGCAGCTAAAAACGGTGAAGGAAGACGTCGTGACAAAACCGGCACACCTAAGAGATGTTTCTAAAGTTTGAAAAGCTATATCAGAGGCCTAGGCGGCTTCAACTCTGACACCAGGTTGTTCATCAACCATACAATAAGAAGTGACCGTCATGTGTATATAATAGAGCTAACCACAGCAGGCGCTACTCAACCTCAAATCGGTATTCTATGCGGTAGCTATGTATTTACAACTACTTCAAATAATAATTGCTGTAACTATACTAGCAATCACACGCCCACAAAGTATTATACCTATTGATACTCACATGCTTAATAAAACCGATGACAGCATCTCTCTTGTGTTAAAAAGATGACGTATGTACGCTCGAGTATGTTTCTTACAAGTTAAACATTCACACCCAGACAACAGCGGGGTAAAATCTTCTTTATACCTGTAATAATAACAATTGAAATCCTTAGTTTGGTAGGTAAAACATCAGATAATGCTCGATTGTATTAAGAATTTATAGTATTTTATTTTCTCATAACAGCTTTGATATTTTAAACTTTTTGACTTGAATTTTATTTAAGACTTGCTCGTAGGATATTTTAATAACACTAGCCTTTAAATAACTAAGAAAAAATATACTGACCTTTCATCATGGAGATCTAAAATACACAGTTCCTTGCTTTCACTGGTCGTGTCGAAGTTAATAGTCAACGCGTGTCCCGCGTTACTCAGTTTGGTGGCATACGCGCCGTCGAACACGTCCCAGCCGTGTTCTATGGCCACCATTATAATTGCTGGGTTCCAACAACCTTCTACTATCCGTAACAGATCTCTTGGTATGGCGATCTGAAATTACAAAACTGGTCTTGGGTTGTTTTTCAACGTTTCCGAAGCTTCAAGTCTGAAAACCTTTACAATATCTCAAGGTAAGACTTCTAGACACAATTTAGATTTGGGATTAGTCATCATCACAAACTATAGTTCCCACCAATTTAAATTCCAGTCTATTCCAAATGTTACTTAATAACCTAGTAAAGTTCCTATAATTATTCTACATTAAAACCATTACATTTATAGTTGTACACCACAATAGCCTAGGACCCTAGGACCTTAGGAAGCGAATACATATATCGTTTGATAATATGCAATAACTAAGTTCCTGACTGCCCTAGAATGCTGCGCTAAGCATAATATAGCACTGTTGTTCCGATTATGAGTTCCGATACAGAAGAAATTCGTAAAATTCAAATATTAATTTACTTAAAATGTGGTACTACAGAGGATGAAAAAAGCCGCAACGTTTAAAAAAGTAAACTACAAGGACAAGTAATATTTAATTCTGATCTAGCAAGTGTCTGACTGCCTCGTTGGTCTAGTGGTCGCTAAGCGCGGCTGCTGAGCACGAGGTCCTGGGTTCGAATCCCGGGCCGGGCAAAGTGTTATTGGGTTTTTCCATTAGGTAATTCTCAGTAGCAGCACGGAGTCTGGATTTGTGCCCGGTTGATGGCAATAGGCTCGCCCCCTATTACATTGGGACCTAAAACATAACTGGCGAAATGTGGGTGTACTATATGTGCACCTCTGCCTACCCCTTCGGGGAATACAGGCGTGATGTTATGTTATGCTAGCAAGTGTAATACATCAAGGACCTCTCAGAATATTATGACGAAATGTGACACATGCCTACCTACATCACGGAACTATACCTAAAATATGAAAATCTACATTTACGTAGATTTTCATGGAAATGGGAAATCTACGTTTACGTAGATTATCATGGAATGTACGACAATTTCGATAATGTGAATTCAAATCAATGATACAATTTACATATAACTGTGAAACATGTTAAATAATCACCGTGCCCTATAACACAATAACATTGTATGTATATCGTGATTACCATAATTTAAATCGTGACTTTTTATGACATGTTCATTTACTACACGCGTGAACGACGTACGAAAAATTGCGCATAGTAGCTAGCAAGACACATATAATGCATAAAAGTATATTTTGCACAGCTTTCTCGCATGTTTAATAATATTTCGGGTCTATTAGAACAATTACGGAAATGAAAAAAATTAAGAAGAATCTCCATGAACTGTTAGTAAATAAGTGCTACTACTCTAATAAAGAGTTCCTATCTCCAATATAGTGTCCCTCAGTCATGATGCGTTCAGTTGCCTACTGTTAATTCGTTTTATCTTTTTTATTTAAATAATTTGTAACAATAATGTAGCTTTCATTTCTATATACTATTGTATGTCCTAAGGGTGGGGCGTAGCTGATAACAATTTAATTATATAAGCCCTGTATTATGTACCTACCTATGATCCACAAATAAAGAAATTGAATTGAATATGTTAACGTTAAAAATGTTATGTTTATTTATGTACGTAACATTTCGCTTCACATATAAAGGCGAGGTGTGACAAAAACATACATTAATATAATTATGTATAACCTACGTTGACCGTGACCATTATGAGAGGCCGAGGTAGGAGGAACTAGTACCTAATTAAAAACCTGTGATGTACAAGGCTATATTATCAAGTGAAATATTTATTAATTTATACACAAAAACGCGGTATGTTGGACAGGGGAGGAAACTGCAGCCTATTCTTATAATAATCGCCAGATAAAAAACGTAACATAACATAACTCCTGTATTGCCGTTAGGGGTAGACAGTACACCCATATTTCGCCAGTAATGTTACAGGTTCCAATGTAATAGAAGGCGAGAATATTGCCATCAACCGGGCACGAATCTAGACTCCGTGCTGCTACTAAGAATTACCTAAATGAAAAAACCAATACACTGCCAGGCCCGAAGTAAATAAATATTTTACTATAGCAACACATTTATAATGCCTAGGCACTCTTACCTACCTACATCTACAGAATTAAAATTAAAAAAAAACATTTAGTGTCATAAAATAACGACCGAATCCACAATGAAAAATTCTGTGACGATGCAACTATCAATATATTATTATATTTTGATGGAAGTTGACTAAGCCATTCATTGATGACTAACATAGCGCGTAGGATTACATATATCATAGATCGCGTCATTTCTAAAGAATTTTAGGTTGATGATCTTATATTAATAATGACGCATACTTTCGGCATATTTTAATCACCGAATTATCTCTATGGACCTATTTCTAGAAACGCGTCTATTTTTTTGTCAATTATCAATGTTATTCAATCTATATCGGCTGCAATTATTGATCCAAATTAGGGTGTTGCGACGATAGCAAAAAGTATTTAATAACCTTATCTAATCTCTTAAATAAGTATTTATTTGAATGCAATATTTGTATCTATTGTCACTGGGCTATCTATAAGTGATACTAACTTATAATAATATAAAATGCTCCAACAAATTTGACAACTTATCACATTCATCAAGTATTATTATTTTTACCCTATTCATACTAATATTATAAATGTCAAAGTAACCCTGTATGTCTGTCCGTCTGTCACGCCTTCACGACTAGAAAGACAAGAAACCACTAGACGGATTTTGATGAATTTGACATATAGAAAGTTTAAGACTCGAGAAAGGACATAGGTTACTTAACCCGGGTAAAGCTGCGAGCAAAAGCTAGTATACAATAAACTCCAAATGACACTCAGCACAGCAAGAAAAAAAGTGATAAAATGAAAAACAGTGATTAAAATATCTCTAAGCTAACAAACATATTGAATTGGTATCCAATTACAATGATTCCAAGCTACTACATACATACATACATAAAGTCACGCCTGTTTCCCTGAGGGGTAGGCAGATTCCAAGCTACTATAGTAGATAATCAACTCATATACTGTCCAACATGTCATATGGCATTATTTGTATACTACTATATACTTACACTAACAGTTTTCAAAATATTTTCTAATTTATCTGTTGCTAATTTGTTGGCTTGGTCCGTTCCATCCGTTATTCCTGCTAAAGCTATGCCAGTTAGTGATTCTTTGTGTTTCAGTATATGATTGATACTTTCATCACGTTTTTTAGACAGTCCCGTGGCAACCACTACACCTGGAATGTAAATCAAAGGAGAGTTGTATAATATATACATATATATAGATTGTATAAAAATTATTATCATACATAACTTGTAATAGTTACTTTGAGATTTGATTAAAACAAAAATTTATTTTTAAAATAATTGGTTTTAATTATCATCCATCATGATTCAAATTATTGGTATTTTTTATCAGATGCTCAGAATACAGAACAAACATCAATGTTACAAAAACCTAAAAAGAGCAGGCATTTACTTACAATAAAAGTATTATTAGATAACATACAATATTTTGTGAAGAACTTACTCTAAATATCATTGGATTAAATCTTAGGTACTAAGTTCATGTTAGCATTACAAGAACAAGACGGTATTGCTGAAGCAATTGAAATTTATTTGAGTGTTAATAATGGGGATAAATGAATTCACTTATCACACATAGCACTCAGAGACCACTTGAAATTTTTGACTTGGAATTTCAAGTACGTTGAGATAGGCCTTTGTTCAACTATGGACGTCTTTCTATGGAGGTTCTTTTAGCCTGAGAGTATATCAGCTATAGCATCAAATAATACATACCAATGAGGGAACTGTCTTTAAGCTGCGTTGAGGCCTTATATCGACGCACACAAGTATCAAACATATTACAGCTTCTATCCAGCGACTTTAGAACTCGTTTGTATCCTTCATTAAGTGCTGTTCGGCCATCTGCAATCGCCAAAAATATTTCTGGTTTGTACAGTTCCATCAAATCCATATACCTGAAATATTATTTCTTTAGCAAGACTGAGATATTTGTGATAAGGTAAAAATTGTCTTTGTATATTATGTACAATTTAAATAGCCTTTTAATTACACATTATAGGTATTTTTGTTAGTCTTCAATAGACTATATACATAAGAACAAGTAAACAACCTTTCCTGAACTTTTTTTTTATTGCAAAGATGTATTTTCTTGTATGGTAATAAGTTAAAGACCTTTCAAGTGACCACAAGTTTCATAAAGCTACAATAACATACTTACCTAATGATTATGTTCTTGAACATTTATCAAAGCTTATGTAATTTCTATATCAAGCTGTACTGTAATTTGCATTATTTTTGGCCAATAAATACCTATCTAACATTACTTTCCTAAAAACGAATGAAAACTTAAAAAAATAATATCAAATAATTTTTCATGGCATATTAAAATAAAAAGTAAGATTAATGACTACATTTGATTACATATATTATAACATAATGTGATAACAAATGTAAATGTAAGTGCAAAAACATTTTGATTAAAAAGACTCAGCATAAGTAACCTATGACAAAAAAAATAAAACAAACATCTCACTTACTAATTACTTTGTCTATATACTCCTTACCTGTCCGCTGTAACCATTTTTTTCCCATTTTTAGTCCATAGAGGTACCTTCTCTAGTTCAAAATGTCCGGGTGGTGTTACCTCACTCATATTATGCTGTGTTACACAAGTTATATGTTCAGGGAGTCCTGAAAACTTGGCAATGCCTTCACCTTGAGCTTTCAGACCGGGTTCCAATTGGACAGAGTTTGAAAGTGGCACCCATAGCAGTTGGGGGGTTGAAAATACCATAGCTAAAACTTCAGCAGTCAAATGACAAACACTGCCTCCCTGAAAAAAGTTTAACATAACTGGTTACAAAATGATAGGGTAATATTTCATCTGTAGAAATAGACAATTTTTTATAGAATGTGTAACTTTTAGCCCAGATGTTTTTGGCACAAGCATTACTATGATGTGTAATGTAAATAAGTATATATAGATTGTGGTAGGTGCCTTGTGTATGTTTTTAATTTTAAGTTGAAGTAGGTAATACCAGTTTAAACATAAATAAAATTAATAAGCACCGTCATGGATACAGACAATCAAGAAAACAACAGGTTTTCCAAGTAAGAGGCTCTTTGGAATGATTATCTAATCGAAAAATCTTTGGTGCATTAATTGCACTACCTATTGCCTAATTTTATTAATATAGGAATCAACTTGTTAAGCACAAACAAAAATACTTGGTCTGCTAAAAAAATAAAATAAAACTAACAGGAAAACGATTTAAGTAATTTGTCAAGGCTGGATTTATGGAATTTTCGTTACGTTATACCTTTGAGTACATGATATTGACATTTTTTCCAACATGTAGAACACACTGTTGTTTTAATCAAACGCTTTAATTAGTAAACAATAACAAAATGGGAATACAAATACCTGAGTAAGTAACGCAGCTGTCGGAGTTTCAATCACAGTATTTGGTATTTTCATAAATCCTGTCAATGTGCCGATACGATCACCACTTAAGTTTGCATGTTTTAATGTAAAGCGCATTTTAGGTTTTTAGGGAATGTTGTGATTAAGAAAAAATATAATTTATTCTTGTTTACGCGCTTTTCATGCGACACTTCAATCTAACCTCAATATTTTCCTTTGCCGGGCAGGCAACTACAGAGTTGCCAGCGCATAAAACATTTTATTGATTTTGAAATCTTATTTGAATAGTTAAAAATGAATTAAGACTTTACTGAAGTATTCAACTTAAGTAAAGTCTTAATTTATTTTATTTTTTTGCTATGAAAGCAAATGAAAAATACTTTTATATACATAATAATACTTAATTGTTATAATTATAATCAAGCATACAAGGGGATTTATGGAACATGAGTAAATAAAATAAATAGTAAGTATATACATATAATGATTATTAATAATTTAGTTATTATTATTGAAATTAATAATAATTGTTACATGATAGCACTGATACGAACATTGGACCGCCAAATCAAAAGTTGCAAGTTCAAATCCCGGCACGCACCAATGTTTTTTGGAATTTATGTATCTTGTGCGTATTTTATTAAATTTGTTACTAGTTAGTAAAAACGGTGTAAGAAAACATCATGAGGAAACCGTTGAAAATTATCTCAGGTGTGTCCTGAAATAATTTTCATCGGTGCGTAAAGTTAAGTCTGAGGCCTATAGACTAGGCGGTTTAAACTCTGTAACCAGGTTGTTCATCAACCATACGATCAGAAGAAGAAAAAAATTAATAATTTCATAGGCACATAATTATTTATCGGGCTATTTAAGTAATAGGCTTTTCAGCTACCATTATTGTGAGTACCCTTCGGTGGGGCGTCCTACTGAAGGGTACCCACCCTTTTACGTCTCATTGTTTCAAAGAATGTTGCGAGATCTAATGGATATATTAATTAAGTTTGCTCGTTTACGACTAAGGATACTAGGTACTTTAAAGCATTAATTATATCTGGAAAGCCCCTTTGAATAAGTAGAGGGCAGGAAGTTTATTTTTAAGAACGCCATGCGGGACTGCAGTTCAAATCATTTAGTATTCCATGGCTTCGGGCATTTTCGTTATTTATTAATTTTCATATCATTTGTACTGCGCTGCATATTGGGGGAGCAAAGTTTTATAGCTCGAAGGAATTTTGAAGGGTAATTTGCCTATTACGTCATTTTGACGAATTAAGTTTGGAATTTAATGATTGTATGTTGGTATACAGTCGTAATGTTCGGTGTCGATTAATATCTACCATTTCCTTTGGTTATCGTATTTAATAGTTTTAATTTTTGCGTAAATCATACTTAGGTACTACCTAATATTTGTGAGTAGGTACTTATACTTACCGTACAGACTGGCGACTGAGTAAAAAGTAGGTAATTGTTAAAAGAGTTAACAATATTGTCAACGATTCATTGATTTAAGCTGTGTAAAAACGATTTTACTGATGCCACTTTGTTGATAGCTATATAATTTAGTAAACCTAAGTTTAAAAGCTATTCGTATTTCGTTATTGGCAATGCTGTAGTCTTACTTAACAGTTGACATGCCAACAGATTCGAATAGATTTCACTGGCTAGGAACGTCGACCGCACTTAGGCCCCTCAGTAAGGCTTATTTTTTGTTCACCCCAGTTTAAAGCTTCAAATAGTAAATAACTTCCTCAAGTAAATTGGCACTAGAACTGGCTGCTATGGCGGTATCATTACCAAGGAGTATAATTTATTCATAACCTTTTATTTAACGTCAGAACGTTTACTGAGCTACCAACGGTTAGGTTATTAATTTTAAGCCCTAGGTTTAAGTAAAGTGACTGCTCAAAAGCTTTGTTAAATACCAAGGATTTCTTGTTATGGTAAACTTTAATAGCACGCCGGCGTTATGAAACTTTGTGTTTTACGAGCATTTCGATGGTAGGTAGGTACTCGTATTATAGAACCGTGTTGCCTCGCAAGTTAATCACGAAACCGACCGAAAGTAAATGCGATGTCGTTTTCGCACAAGAATCCAAGTAGGTACAAAACAGTAAAAAATCTCGGATAACCTCTGAAGCACTCAGTTATATCTATCAAAAGTATGTGAATTTTTCTGAAACCGTAACATTAATGTATGCAGGCTAATTTGTGTGAGTCACTCTCGGACGTTAATGTGGGCTGGTATGGAAAAACCTAGTTTACGGCAGGAAAGCTGGTAAAAAGTTAGCATAATAGTTTCTCGTATGTGTAGGCGTGGTCATGCACCGCCGCGCGTTGGTGCATTAATGCCTTACAACTTAATGCAAGCTTGCACGCGGACCACTCGTGCCCATAACGAGTCTTTGCAAAGAATATGTAAAGTATCACGTGGCAAGAAGTTATTGCCTGCATCCACACCGACTTTATGAGGGTGGTCCAATTGTAACAGCATAATGAAGTTACTGTTACAGTTCGCCCGTCAGTTTAAAGATTTGTTAACCAAGTTGCCATAAAAAAATCTCAATGATCCAATTACTTTAAAGAAATGAAACATAATTCTTCAAACTTTTGATTTTCAAAATTGTGATTCTGAAACTTAGGTGAATGATTAAATTACCTACATAATTATAAGCCTTAATTAAGAAACTTGTGCTCCATTTAATTTACCTACTACTTCTTAAAAGACAGTAAGCGGGACGGAGAGCGACGCATTCATTCCACATTAGATCTAAAAGCAAAGTATCATTAGATTTTTTTTGTAAATTGTCGTATCTGCATAAGTTTATCCAAACTCGCTACTCTTCCGGCAGCTGGTGGCTAAAAGTCTGAAAGCCTTTGTGCCTCGCTGGAATCTAGGGCCACTTGCACAGCATGTGTACCTACTCGCCTTTATTTGTACACTTACGCTTATATTATGTATGCATATATGCATGGATTGTTTTAACGTGATGCTTTGTATTCTTCTCGCTTCACACACTCTAATTTATGATAAGCAAGGTGATGTGACAGAATTTTGTGGAGTTTTTTGCGTTATTCGTAAGTAGGTAGGGTGCAGTCCTTTGTAATACGGAAATGAAAAATGGCCCGTTTACTTGAAATATAGAAGCTCAAATACCCAAGTACCTTATTAAACAAAAACAATTTTTAGATAATGATAGTCGGAATTTAATATATTTTAGCCAAAACAAAGCGATCTGTGGGACCTTAGAGCAATACAATACATTGCACGAATTATTATATATCATGAAATATTAAATAATAAATATGTAAGTACTCAGAGCATGTAGGTACTTAATGTTGTGAGTCATTATGAATAAAAATCAATTCAAACCTTGGTCCGATTGCATGTAAGTTATTTACAAGGTTTACTAAAACGACTACTCCACTGTTCAAATGTCTTTAACCATGCTAACTAAACTAACGTACGAGACTTAGTACTAGAACTCAGGCAGACAATACCATTGTCCAAGACAGCCATGCTTGTTTGAACAATGACGAACGTAGACCTTCCCCAGGGACAACGTAAACGTCTACATTATGTAACAAGTTTGTATGTACTGTAGCCAGTAATTTCTTTAGAGCCTGGGTCAATCTGTCCCACATGACTCTTAACACATAACACTTATCATAATTCACTTCAAAACCAACATTCCTTTATATATCATTCACGGAAACCAAACAACAGTCCCCCTAGGTAATGTATGAACTTTATCAACATGTTAACTTGTCGTCTTATTTACAAATGTAATATTCAACGTTTCCCACGAGGCTGGCTCAGACGCCATATTTAAATTACTTCTCTCAAAGCGGGATTACGTTTAGCTGAGGTTAAGAGGCAAAATTTCACTTAATGCTCTCTCACATCTTGTAATTTCTTTTACTTAACCAACACGGTCGGCTTTGCGCTGCATTAATGTAAATATAGTCATATTAACTCACATTTAAATGACCCAGTTATAACTAAAAGCTGCGAGATGAATATTTATTTACTGACATAAGCTTGCTGTACGCTATATCCAGATTACATTATGAAGAAAGTCAAGTTCTGAAAGCAAATACTCGGAATAAAGATTTTCATTAGGTATCTATTTGATAGCAGCCTTTATGTAAATAATCACACTTCACACTATTATAAAGGCGAAAGTTTGCGAGTGTGTTTGTATGTTTATTACTTTCACGTTTAAACGGCTTGACCGATTTTGTTCAAATTTGGTATGGAGGTAGCTGATTCCTGGATTAACATACAGGCTACGTAACACTTTATGTAATGTTTTGCTACTTGCGAGCCGATTTAAGGTTCTAATAATAAATAGTAAAGTAACTAAATTCACGTGCGACTTAAGTGGTCCGGCTTCTAATTATTTATTTAACAGTTATATACGAATAACCATTTAGATTCCGAATAAAAATACAAACACGCGAATCCCTAAATTATTCAGATTCAATTGTTTAGGCACTAATTTTCAATTTGTAATACAAAGTACGTAAATGCTAAATAGTTTTGGCGAATCACAACAATAGAAAATACGATTTATACAACCAACCAACAAGGGACGTCTACGTCGCTTCGGTAATAAGCCCTTAAGCGGCTAGTCAGTGATTTCAATATTAAGTTTCTTGTGACGTGACAACCTTGAAATTTCCTTTCATTATGTCTACCTGCCTGTCATTTTATAGTAACTATTAATCTGTTACTGTATTTAACTTGAATTAAATAAAGCCGTTCTTGTGGTTGTTGCTATGCATGATTACAAATACCTTGAATTTGCGTTGAACATTATTTAACGACACTTACAATCTGTTGTAGTACATACATACATAAAGTCACGCCTGTTTCCCTGAGAGGTAGGCAGAGACCACGGTTGTAGTATCCAAAGGAAAAGACAAAGGTGTTTACCTATTCATTCAAGTTATTAGTATTAAGATTCTTCTACGTCTCGATTAGGTATCTACTACAGTACAATAAAAGTATTTTTGCCTATGTTCAGAAGCTGCTTCGATTGTCTAGAAGAAATCAATTTCCGTGACACAATCTGTAATATTATTGATAATAATAAGTAAACACAATGACCACGTTAATTATTAAACTGTTTTCGGCAAAAAACTATGCCTGAGAAAAATAAGTTTCCGAATTGTTTTAACGCTTCAATTTTAGAGTAGAGCGAAGATTTTTTCTAAGCTCTGCAAGCAAAACATCCCAAAAATACTGAGTCAGCAAAGAAAATAATATCCGTTATACATCCTGATTCATGGTCTAGTAACCTCCAGGGAGCGCTTATAATAAACCTTCTGGACAATAAACTGTTCACGATTTTAATTTGAAACGCCTTCTGAAAGAATAAAACTCTGATATTAATTTTGTTTTTGTTTTTTTTTTACATGCATCAGTATTTTACGGTATTGTTGAGGTCATTCTTTTTTGTTAAAGCAATAACGAAGTAAATACGTAAATACCTATCTACTATCATATAGATTTATCAATCATAATGGTGGCTTAATGTCCAATTGCAGTATTTAATTATTATAGTCTGCCTAATGTTTTACATAGAATTCGTATTTAAATTCTGACTAAAATAGAAACAGTCGTAGAACTTTGTATATCTAGTAAACATACAAAACGGAAAGCCCAAATAAAAAGTTACGGCCCAAATCCGACAATGGAACAAAATTAGTTTCCATAAAACGAAGGTGGAAATACATTAGTATTAAAAATTTACGCGAAGAAAAATATGTCGGCGGGTTAGCCCAACCTCGACTAAATATTTTATTCCCATTTATCACCGAGCGTGTACCATAAACGTCAGAAAAAGCTTCAATGTGTAATACATTGGCGACACGTGACGTGACGGGTCGGCAGTCGACAGGACTCGAATGCCTCGGAGATAAATCATGTATAGGTACATGCGTAAGCTACTCTCACCGGTTACGAGTATAAAGAAGTCAATACGCTTTATTGGTTCGACACATGCATTTATATGATTAAAATGAGTTGAGTTATGGAATTGAACAAAGGCCTCCCCTTTGTTCAATAGTGGACGTCGTCTCGCTGATGATGATGACGCACATGCAATTATATAACCATATTTTTACATCATAATTATCTATAACCAGCATTTTGATAGCACATTGAAAAGTAAGAACTTCGATATTCATATCCATTGTGTTTAATTGTTTTATCAATAAATTAAAGATTTAGTATCTTAGATCTCTTGTCTTATAAACAACAAAGAGGATCACGTAATAATATCCAAGACGAACGAGTATATTATACCTATATATTAGATTTGTATTCAAATAATGAAGAGCTTATTTCTAACAACATAAAGTACATTAAATTATAGTATTACTGTCAAGTACGCACAATACCAGCCAATTTCTTTAAGAGGTTGGCGCCGAATGCGTATACAAACTCAATATGCTTTATGCTGCTCATTTCATATGCCTAGGAAATGTGCCAAATGTATTTTCTTACTGCGAGACTGCTCTCTGAAATCGTGCTAAGTAAATGAACAATGTAATATACTTACATTTAAAGTATTGCTGTTATTTGTGCTTTTACTACGCAGGCAATTACAATAAAATGTTTGTTCTTGTTCGCTTATCCAAGACAGTGCTTTTGATATTAATTAAATTATTATTCTATAAGGGTTTTCTACTAGCTGACCTGGTGAATTTCTCACCGTTTAAACTTTCCCTGAATTTCTATAAGGGTTTTAAGAAAAAATATTGCCAAATTGGCCCAGCCGTTCTCGAGTTTTAGCGAGACTAACAGACAACATTTTTATATAGGAATATAGATAATCAAATCAGAATAGTAGGTAATCGAATTTCAAATAGAACTCAACGCAATAATGAGAAATACCTACATCGAAAATTGATTAACAATAAAGCATTACTTGAATTGTTAATTGAAACCAGACACAATTATAGTGGTACCAAATCATTTAGAATAGATTTATCCCTACTGTAATTATGCCAGGTATCTATTTCAAAACTTGTTTACACAAACTACTGTTATCTCGTTTCGGATTGATAATATCTGTAACGACCGCAAACCGATATAAAAAGGTAAATGGCGGTTTTGGAAGTAGGTCAGGATTTGTGAATAAATCTAGATTGGGCGTAATGTGTGTCGACATTACCGTCCCCGGGGAGCGCCGGGTCATGTCTGGTTGCGGCGATAGATAACATTAGACTGCTGTGTCGATGGAAATAAATCTGATAGTAAAGCCGCCATAATTACAACTATCGTTTACAATGTTTGGCATGTGTTGTGGCATTATTGCGTAATTTAGCGGCGTATTTTTTTACTAATTAGGTATAATTACTTTTACCTATATTTTTGGCAATTTGTGATACGTGTTTATTTTAAACGTAGGTAAACGTTTAATAAGATTAATGTTATTCGATTTTTAGTATACACAGTTGAAGTTTTTACGTGATGCAAAATTAGGTAGCGTAGTGCTACGAGCTACGGCTTGCTACGGAAAATGAAACCGTCTTATAGGTAGGTACTATACTATACTAAAAACAGATATCACAACGCAAGCGGTATTATCGTTAAGACGCACCTGTGTGCGAACCTTTATGGCATTAGCCTTTTATCGATCATCAAGCATGGAAATGGACTTGAAATGGTTACAAGCAACCTGCAGATCGAGCACCAATGCTTTGATCAGCAATAAATGTAGTTAGTAAATAAAGCTTCTATTTATTTTCAATATTTTAAAATCTACATGTACACTGTCCTAGACTCAGCAACAAAATCTAATACCCAACTAACCAACCAACGCAAAAACAAATTAGCACTTTTAAAACATACATCAATATTAAAACCAGAGCGAACCAGCATCAATCAATGTTCCGAATAAGTTACAAACTCGATCATTTGTCACCGGAGTACATCACTGAAGTTTGTCCAACATTTATACACACTGCCAATAAATTAATATCGTCATGATGAAGGGCTTCCCGCGCGACAGCCTAACCAAGAGGTCATATCCGACCCATCCGTCAATGTGAAAGTACTCGATTACGACGTACGTGCGATTTATAACTTTACATAACCACATTAATCATTCGCTTCGACCTAGTTTAGTGATAGTGACGCCGATATAGATTATTCGTAGGTACTTACTTGAGATTTGTCGTATCCTCACTCATTATTTTTAAAAGAATGTAAAGAAGAAGTTTGATTAAGTTAACTTTAGAAAAGAAAGAGAAGGTTAATTAAAAACATTAGAATCATATTTTTCGAATATATTTTTGATAGCTAAGATTTTGTCTCTAGCATATGAGGCTTCTACAGTGAAGCATTTACGCATTACAAATGAGAGGTGAGCATATATTTATTGATAGCAGACCGTACTACGATGTGTTTGAAGCGACAAATCTAATTTTAAAGCCTCTCACCGTACGTGGCTGTTTAGGATGTCAAAATATTTGCCGCACCCATAACGCGCTAGTTCACTTATCTTGTCATACGTTAGCCATGTTTAAGAGTGCATTAGGCAGTGATTGAGCTAAGTGCGCGACGCATTAGCGATGCGACGCCGGCGGACGTCCGCCTCGCGGTCCCGCGTTCACTTCACGGTTGTAATGTAAACATAATGCAAGCCTTTGGCTATTTGACAACGTTTATTTAAATAGAGATGTAAGTTCGGGTTTGAGATTACCAGTTTCTTTGGTATCTTTTGTAAAAATGTTACTAGAATTTATATAATTTAAGTTGTCTTCTAAAAATAACCAGTTTATAAACTCAATACTAACAATTACTTGAGTTGTACGAAAAGATTGATAGTTTCAAGGAAAACACAAGTAGGTACCTACCCAAGTTTATTTACTTATTAGTTAATGAAGTACTTATACTTACCCCTTCTATCACCCCACTATTGACCTTTATAAACAAACTAAGGTATTAACAGTAAGACAGCTCTATATCCTACAAACTATAGTTAAGAAACACTCCCTGATATTATATGAGCCTGAAAAACTAAAAAATATCCGAAGGAAGGACAGGGTATGTGACATAAAAAAGGCAAACACAAGCTTTTCAAAAAGGTTTTTCTGCCACCAAAGCAACTACTTATACAACAAACATAACAGAGTTTTGTCAATATACTCACTGACAAGAAATAAATGCAAGCAAAAAGTTAAAGAGTGGCTTCAAAACCTGGACTACCAAACCACAGAGGATTTGTTAAACTTATAGGAGGCGCTTAAAAACACACACACACACACACACACACACACACACACACACACACACACACACACACACACACACACACACACACAAACACACACACACACACACACACACACACCCTGATACAACTTTATACAACTTTATCTGTAAATTAGATATAAGATTTTGCTAATCTCCTATTAATACTTAGTACCTACCTATCATATGAGTAATATAAAAACTTGTAACTATATATTCTGTGGGGTGAGGACCTGGTGATCTGTAATACAGGCATGACCTACTTCAGACACCAGCTCCTTACACATACTAGACTGTACTATACCATTTATTATGCATGTTTATGAGACAAATGTATTCATGAGTCTAATTGTTGTGAGGAGAAATAAACGATTATTATTATTATTTGTATCTCATTATATTTACTCGGGCTATCAACCATGTGGAAGATACCCGGACTTTTAAAAGGCTTACGTGGGGACACAGGTCCAACACGCAGAGGCCTGTTGAGAACTTTAATCTAAAAGGGGATGGGACACCAGCTAGGGACACCACACAACTGCTCTATAACAGAACAGCCATGAAAAGTCCCCAGAAGGTGCGGGACTATTGAGAAAGATGGATACTAAAATTATTTGGTCTATTGTGTAGGGATGTTTCGTGTAATGGTTACTTTTAGTTACTGAATAAAAACGGCGTCTGCCTTTAACCATAAAATATGCAGTATATTAGCAGACGGTGACTCGCCACTCACTAGATGGGCCCCCTCAACAGTCGCCACTATAGGCAACAGGGAGCAACACCGATGTGAGTGGCTAGGGGTGTAGAGCGGTGCGGCCCCGGTTTCACCATCGCGCGTCTCGAAGACTCGGAGCGGGTTTCCCCGCTATTACGCCATTAGACACTTCCACCCCCGAGCATATAGCTCTGGCGACCCCTCTCTGACCAGCCAACTAAGGCAAGAAAGAGCTGAGAGTCCTGCGGGCGCTCTTCGGTTTCCACTCCAGCTACCCATATCGGGCAAACCGGGGATGAGTCCCTGACCGACTCTCTGGGGTATCAGGCACGTTGTGTCGCCACTCACAAACAGCTCGCCACAAGCTGCCCTGCGGTTTGTGTGCTTTTAGTACAAGTCCTTGTGATATATTTTTTATTTCTATCACGAGGGTTGGTAAAGCTATACTACTGTCCCCTCCGGTGTTACGTTATTCTCATGTTGAGGTAACGATGTGCCCATTATTATTATTATTATTTGTATCTCTTTTATTATACTCGGGCTATCAACTATGGGGAAGATACCCGGACTTTTAAAAGGCTTACGTGGGGACACAGGTCCAACACGCAGAGGCCCGTTGAGAACTTTAATCTAAAAGGGAATGGGACACCAGCTAGGGACACCACACAACTGCTCTATAAAAGAACAGCCATGAAAAGTCCCCAGAAGGTGCGGGACTATTGAGAAAGATGGATACTAAAATGATTTGGTCTATTGTGTTGGGATGTTTCGTGTAATGGTTACTTTTATTTTATACTGAATAAAAACGGCGTCTGCCTTTTATCATAAAATATGCAGAATATTAGCAGACGGTGACTCGCCACTCACTAGATGGGCCCCCTAAACAGTCGCCACTATAGGCAACAGGGAGCAACACCGATGCGAGTGGCTAGGGGTGTAGAGCGGTGCGGCCCCGGTTTCACCATCGCGCGTCTCGAAGACTCGGAGCGGGTTTCCCCGCTATTACGCCATTAGACACTTCCACCCCCGAGCATATAGCTCTGGCGACCCCTCTCTGACCAGCCAACTAAGGCAAGAAAGAGCTGAGAGTCCTGCGGGCGCTCTTCGGTTTCCACTCCAGCTACCCATATCGGGCAAACCGGGGATGAGTCCCTGACCGACTCTCTGGGGTATCAGGCACGTTGTGTCGCCACTCACAAACAGCTCGCCACAAGCTGCCCTGCGGTTTGTGTGCTTTTAGTACAAGTCCTTGTGATATATTTTTTATTTCTATCACGAGGGTTGGTAAAGCTATACTACTGTCCCCTCCGGTGTTACGTTATTCTCATGTTGAGGTAACGATGTGCCCAGAGGGGTTTATTATTATTATTATTATACTTAGTGCAACTTGACTTAATTTAACCACAAAATATTAGGTATCAATTATGCGAACACAAAGTTCGACTGCACTCGGTACTATACTGCCAGCATTATGATAACAAACAAAAAAAGCTAATATCAAAACGAGGTTACGCAATTAATATTTCTTACCAGCAAAACCACTTGTAATATCGGAAAGATTGTGAAGAATATGAATGAAAAAGTTAATATGGAGGACCGCACGCGCGTGCGGCCGAGAAAAAAAAGATGGATGTCCGTGAATAATGTTCGGTCGCGAACTGTAGTAATGGACAGCACTAAATATTGCACCAAGGGAAAATAAATTACACCACTTTTTCAGAGGCACAAAAAGAACTCTTCGTTTTCTCTTTCACCAAAGCGGTGAGCAAAAAAAGTTTAATATGTTAGGATGCCGGACACTGATTATATAGGCTGAGTGGTTGTAGGCGTGTGTGTGTGATGGTTGGTTTAATGTTATGTAGTTGCTTTTGTTTATGTTACGTATACATTGCCAGAAGATTACTTAGAGTTTTTATACATACTTTCTTATTTATCCTCAAAAATACTGTCTAATATTATTGATTGTTAATGACAATTGTCTTGTTCTTTACGAAATACAATCAGGAAAATATAAGTAAACATTTTTCTGGATACCCTTACGAAGAAAAGAGGTCGCATAACGCATTACCTACATGATAATTTTAAAGAAAAATTCGCAAAAATATGTCTTCTCACGACTGTCATATTGCTAAGAAAAACTAGCTCCACCCAGCACCAAATTTACAAATTGTGTAGTCAAACTAATTTCGAGTTAATGAGGTTACGGACAGCTGCATGCAAGTGAGAAGTTTAAATTGGTTCACGACCATTGCCGCTTCGGTTTTTGTCGGAGAAATCAGCAGCCCCTTCAGCGTTAAATGGATTTATTACCCTGCACCGTTTCAGGTGTAGGTACTCGTAATTACTCTTATTGTGCAGAAGCGGATTGTTTATTGTTTGCTGTTGGAAAATTGCAACATATATTTTATGTTCGACGCGCTCGATGTATGAAATATTACAACTGCAATCCGATCTATAATTTTATCTCGTAGTGGTATTAAACGAGACATTATGAGATTTAGAACAGAGATAGATACCAGCACAAATGTTAAATTTTTCGTTGGTAATTGCTATCTTGTTTTATTCAATGGCATTTTTCATTTATTCTTGATTTTATTATTCAAATCTACGATTACTCCTGTTGTAATGAATTGCACATGCACACTACGTCTGCTTAATAATAAATACAAAACAATAGACCCAAAAGATTTTAAAACACATAAATAATCTTTAGCAACAGTAAAGAAAGATACTGGCCACGCTACAGAAACGGCAGACAGACCATCCCTTTTAATTAACAACTCAATTCCTCATAAAATATTCACGAAGCCATGATGAACCAATCTCGTTCCCTTCAACAGAGATTCAATCGGACAAAGACGCTGATGTGTGCGTCGTAATACCCGACTTGAACTTTTAAGGAGACGACTTTTTATATTGTATATAAATATAGGTCCTATAAGTAAGACCAAAAAAAATTGAGACCTTATATTCTACTAATAAATTCGCTAGTACTATCACAGAGAAGATAGGAGTAGATATAGAGAAGTATTACAGGTACCTAGAAATATTTACAATATATACGGTTTAATATAATGTAAAATTTAGTAAAGAAAAAAATATATTAGTATCAAATGTTACTATCATCATATTATATCATATTATTTCATTTCATATTCACGAAAGACATCCACTGTTAAACAAAGGCCATATAATTTCATATTATTTGGGAATAAATATCCAAAGACAGATTGAAATGTTAATGTACTTATCCGATTCATTGTGTTTAATGCAATACAAAATACTACAACTATTTGTATATTCAGAAGGAGTGTTTTTAAGTTTTAAAATACAATTTGTAACACCCCCTTAAACAAAAAATCCTCGTGTTCGTTCCAATTTAAATATCCTAATCCGCGTTGTAGTTGCGGGCAGTAATCAGTCGGCAGTAAGCGGCGTCCGAAGGGATTTAGTTTCAATCACGTTGTTGGCCGAGAGCTTGTGATTAATGCATACTAAACAGGACACACACAGACGATTTCCAGATAATTTACTTTCCAGTATAATCGTCTCGTACGTTCCGGTTTAAAGTTTTTCAATTTTGCGCGAGGGATGCGGTAAAGTATTTTGAAATGGACGTTCAGTTTTTGTTTGTTTTTCCTAAAACTGCGATACTGTCTTAGAAGATAAATTACAGAAATAATGAGATTTTTTTGCGGTTACGTTAGGTATGCTAAAATGTTAAGGGTAGAAAGTTACAATTTATTAAACTAACTACCTAACCTAACATTCACTGCTACTTACCTTTAACTGCACGTTGTATCCGTCTACGATATTAATCCATGAATGTTGGAATCATCTTGTAGTTATGAATGTGAGTTTTATTGCTAGATATAATTGTTAAGGGAGTACTAAAACACTAGATATGTGTTTAAGGGAACGTATTATTATCTATTTAATAATCTCAATGATAACCTAAAGCCAAAAGATTACTGCTTAAAGCTCAACGATGTATAGTATCGAAATTATAAGTCTAATGTTTTCTTATTTTATATTTTGTTTGTTTAAAATTTATTTTTTAAAACACAAGTGGCCAAATAAAGCGTTGTTGATGACAAGTGACTGACTGGCGGGCAATTAGCGAGTGGGCAGGCCAAGAAAACAAAAGGGCCTCTTAGTTTCACTTAATTAAAAAAGAGGAAGCCGGCGCTAGGCAGAGAAAAATTGCTGCAAAATAACGTGGTTCACTTTTTGCGTTTGTGTACGCTAGACCGTGTGAAGATATTTGTTTCGTTCGAGAAAAACCTAGACAAATGCCTATTTAGCTTTAGCTGTAATTACGGCTTATATTTCGATTCAATAGAATAGCAAGATAATCTTGAAGGAGGTATTTATTATACCATGAATACCATGATACCTAGATTATTTATATATATAGATTATCTCGCCTTTCTGTAGAATATACTATATAATATACTATGATATTATACCATGGGAGGTATTCTAAGTGGTACCTACATATAAGAAAACACTTTGAAGTTGTCGCAACAGTAAATTATATTTTCAAACCTGAAATTATTTCTTCATTTCACACGTAACATTAACCTCATATAAGAAAATAGTTTTCCTGGGAAATAAGGTAATTCATGAACGTAAAATAAGGTAACACATGAATAAAGTAACTAGCAGGATTTTTGTTCAAAAAAATTACTCAGCATTATAAATGTCGCTGAATTCTATAAAATTTTAACACCAAACACAATATATGAAATTTCGCGGCGCACTGCGGAAATTTAGTTTATAACAAGCTATGTAACGTCAAGTGTGTGAGTTCACTCGAGTGCACGAATCGTTAAAAATAATTTACAATTTTTCCTGTTAGCATGCAAAAAAAAAACCGTCGGCTCGAAGTTTTCAGCGTGTGAAAAACTAAATTGCTCGTTGCCAGTCGACGCGCAAATTCTACCAAGTTTAGTTGCTATAATTTTCCGGAGTCCACGAGCGGGAGGGCACAATGCGCCGACGCCCGCAGCCATCATTAAGGTGTGTATGCGCCGCATGCCACGTCTTTCATTCATATTTCCACTTCGCGAACTTATCCGTGTGACTGTTTGGCGCTGAATTCTGATACACACAATAAACATTCGCCAAGTATAGTCTGAGAAAATAATAACATTGTACTATTTTCTGCTCGCACTTCCAAACAAATATGTAGGTAAACAAAAAACGTGTAGATGCCGCAGTAAATGTGATGTTTGTCTAAATTACAATTACGTTAATGAAGGTTGATTTCTAGGGCATAAAGAATAGGATAAAATAAGTTAGATCTGCAAAATATACTTATCGACAAAACAATTTAAGTTATAAACCAACCCAAATATCTATTTATTAAGTGTAACATACACAATGTAATTAATTTACCTTCATACTCAATAATATATGGTCAATGTCTCATATATAGATATCTTTACGTAACTATAAGGTTGTCTGTATCTAAAACTTTTAGTTAGTAGAGGTCCCGTAAAGTGTACACCAAAAAGCTTGTTATTTAACTTGTTAATAGTATTGATTTAGTGGCTGTTCGACGAGTCAAGTTTGTTCTTGAGTTTAGTTTGAGTAGAATCAATTGTGGTGCTGTGTTAACTAAGACATAAATGATTAAAGAAACGACCACAGGACTAGTCACAGATGCGCCAAAAGCACTTTTAAAATATTTCACTTCACCCAACTACGGACAGAGAAGGATTTGATTGACAGTGTTAGATCCGAGAACAATTGAAAAGTAACGGTTATGAGGGTAAGTGGGTACTAAATCAATCGTAATTTACTTGTAATAGTAAGAGGCGTAGCCGCTTATCTGCTACAACTGTAGCACTCAATTCTGCTACGACGCACGTAGCATAAAAAGTATAATTAATAGGCACAAAATATTTTGAGCGACTTTACAAACTACCTGTCTAATCATTTCACTGAGGCTTTACTCAAAGGCACTAGCTTGACGTGAGTTAATTAGCAGAGACACGAAGTCTTTTTACCGACGATAAGCCGAGAGCAAGATTTTTATCTAGCCTCTGTCATACATGCGCAAGTATCTACGTGCTTATTTGTTCAGAGTAAGCTCATTTTTGAGGGGGCAATATTACCGCCGTAATTAAGGAAAGACTGGTTAAAGATCTGCCCTGGAGTGTATTTGTATATAAACCGAGATGCGCCCTTTTATTGTTATTACAGCACAGGAAAATGAGTTCAGAGAGTAAGCAAATGGAAAGCACGAAATTAAAATCAACCTTCGTTGTTTGATATGTAGCCATACCTATTGTTTCATTCACATTTCATAGGTTAACTTTAACTTTAATCTGTTTTTAATTATGAAGTATTCGACGCAATTAATATAAATTCAATTATCGTGCAATCGTTTAAATGCGAATGCTTTTGTTGAATTATCATGATAATATTTAAAGTACCGGCTTCGTTATATTCGACAATTTGTTTTATTAACTAAGGAGTATAGTAGTAACTATAAAACACGTTCGAAATAAATGAATGTCGCCCGCGGAGAATTTGATACCCATCAAGTCGAGTTGGCTATCAAAAGTTATTACTTATTATATCAGTATGCATTAAATGATCCGTGTGCGGTATCCGAGGCTTCCAGGAATTAAACGCTGAAGATTTTCGTGCCAACGGCGCTCCCTCGCCGAACAACCCCTGCAATTAAAACGCACCCGAAGGGTTGCACCGCTTTCCAAATTGCAAACACGTCCATTGTTTTAATCTACTTCTCTCCCAGAATCCTGGGTATAATACTGAAGGACCCCTAGTTTACTTTGGCCTCTCGTCTTTAAAACTTAAGTGGAATAAGGTTCTGTATGAGAGCTCTATATTAGCTGGGTGCTTTCAGGCGCGTGAAAACCGATGCATACTTGATTGAAATAATAATTTTAAGCTCTTTCAATATCAATGTCTATAAAAAAATTGAAATAGGATAGAAAAACAAATGAAATAGAAAATTCTTACAATAAAATCGCATGGTAAAAAATGTTGGGTTTGCTCGTTTGAACCCCGTAATATTATAGAATGATGTCACGTACATTTTCCGTTGAGGATAGGTGTGTAATTACACCATAAATGATTGAATAAAATTGTATTATACGAAAGGCGTAATAGGGGTAAAATACATAATGATACGTCGTTGCGAGCCATTTTTCTTTGAAAATTAACGCCTATTAGCAATATAAAAGGATGTTACATGTATTATTTGAATTATTATTTTTCTGAATCTCCGTTAAAGTAGACTTCATCATGCCGACGGATCAGTCGAAAATGTTTGATATTAACATTTTAAACTTCAAAATTTTTGCCATTTCTCCGGGAAGAACTCCCTCGAAATATTACAAATACTACTCCTTTCTTTACCTTATCACGACTTTTGTTTGTTACAACGTACTTCTAACTTTAAACTTGTATTACACGCCCCTAACAATCGACCTATTTATTCCCGAAGTAATATTTTATTTTACCGAAATATCTATCTGTTCCAAAGTCTTAACAGTTATCTTAATGCATGATAAACTTATCGATTTATTTAATTTCATCGACTGTGATGAATTTGAAGGTGATTATAAAAACAAGAACGGTATCTTGTACAAAACAAACATCAGTTACAGATTAGGATGGAAGCTGTACGCATTTTTGTCAAACCTAGTATATTCGAGTCAAGTATTCGTTCCTATATTCGTGAATTTGATACGGGGGACCAGCTCTCAGTTGCCAATATGCAAATATTACTTCTTGAGCGATGAAATGCGAGAGTCCCATTTCGTTTTTTGGTTTGTATATCAATCTTTTGGGATGTACGGGCATATGATGTACAATGTGAATTTTGATTCGTTGACCGCCGGATTGTTAGTGTTCGCGATAGTTCAATTGCAGCTATTGAACAAAAACTTATGTAATTTAAAATTATCTGAGGAAGAGAGAAAACTACCGATTGATATTCAGGAAAGAATTCAAATGGACAGGCTCAATCATAACTTGAAGCACTACGAAGTTATTTTGGAGTAAGGAGTTGTTCTAAAGTGTCACAGGTCCAAAAGTTCTAAAAAATATTTATTTGTTTTAGCTATTGTGATGCAATCCAAAATTTCTTAAGTGTCACGATCTTTTTTCAATTTATCACAGCATCTTTGATAATATGTGTGGTGATGTGCGGGTTACTTTTGGTAAGCAAAACTAAATATTTTCTTCTGTGACTTATAAAGTGCTTTTGACAGCCGTTTAAAATGGCACTGGTCCTACTTTTGATGTTGTATCCATTCCGATCAAAAGGGGTAAAAATACGATTCTTATTTATTCTCGTAATTATGTCAGATTGTACTTAATGTGCAAATGTATGTAATTTTGTAGTTTCAATAATGTTTCTTTTTATTTAGCTCTTAAATTCTGGTTTTGTGTTCTTTTTATTGTGTTTTTTTCGTAGTAGCTTTAGCCATTTAAGATGGCCGGTTGCCAATGACCCACATCGAGATCCAATTACATTATTATTAAACAAAATATACATTTATATTTTTATTTTAAGATCAACCTCGGTCGCAAATGTGTATAATAAAAAAAGGTTTATTGAAGACTAGCCCGTGGTTTCGCCCACATTAAGAAGCCTTTGTCCATTCTCGGGTCTTAAACTGTCTACATGCCAAATTTTGTCAAAATTCGTTCAGCGGTTTAGTCGTGAAGGCGTAACAGATAGACAGAGTTACTTTTACATTTATAATATTAGTATGATGATAATATTTTGTTCAATGGCTCTATAAATAATATGAAAAGTGTCCAGCAGTTTATATCACTCCAAATTCGTTTAATTTATTTTTAACATAGGTACTTTTGTTTTATGTTCCAGCCTTCATCAACAGCAACTCTTGTATTCATGGTGATGTACCTCTTTACTATGACAATAGAAATATTTGTACCTGCATTTTTGGGGAATGAACTCTCTTTCAAGGTAAAAATGTCATCTATTTTGTTTTATTTATTATTGTTACAAACAAGCTCTGTCCGTCTGTTTGTTACATTATCATTGCGATATTACTGGCCCGCATTTAATGAAATGTCTTATACAGATAGATTGAACCCTAAGAACGATTACTTTTTATCCCGGAATATATAGGTATGTGATTTTATACATTCCTAGTTAATTAATTATTTTTATTGTAGAGTGAAGAGTTAATGATTGCGGCATACAATAGTGAGTGGATACCAAGATCGGAACAGTTCAAGAGAAGTTTGAGACTCTTCGTGGAGCGAGCGAAGACCCCGATAATGATTACTGGCATGAAAATGTTCTCCTTGTCACTTTTAACGTTTACTTCGGTAAGATTTTTTAAGTAGTCTTGAATATTTATATTTGTCATGCTAATATTATTAATGTGGGTGTACTATATGTGCACCTCTGCCTACCCCTTCGGGGAATACAGGCGTGATGTTATGTATGTATGTACTATTAATTAAATCTTTGGAGATTTTTATTATATTTAAAAGTCCTTTTAGAAGAGTAAATTTTGAGTGATTTTACGATTTCGACGACTGGCAGATAGCTACATAAGGTATAACTTAGGTTACTATTAGTTTAGAAAATGTTTAGGGTTCCGCGGAAAAAAACACTACTATATCTTAACAAAATCAGATTGAAGTAAGTTAACTGTTAACCTGTTTACTGCTGCTACGTGCAGGTTTTTAAATCGAAAAGCACGGGGACAAAGTCGCGCGCATGACATGTCAACTAGATTTATTATATTTTTTTTCTTTTTCCAGATTATGAAAACGGCTTATTCTTTCTTTACGCTGATCAGAAACGTGCAAGACGAATAAAGAGAATGAGTAGAAAAGCAAAACTGAAACAAAAACTATTCTTTAAAAATATTTATTTATATTCAGTCATTATTGTTCCAATGCTCCCCTTTCCTTCCTTCATTAATTTTCCATTTTACATGTTTTAAATCGATTTTATTTTCCCATATGAACCGACTTTTTACGAAAATCGTAGTAATTAATTAAAATCTAAATAGGATAAAAATAAATAAAATGTAGAGAAAAATGGGGGAAATACTCTATCACTCTCCCGCAAACCGCTAAATGTACAGGGTGGTGATGTGAAATTGCGACGAATCGCGACTAATCAGGCGTGACGTTATTTTCCGTCTAATAATAAATTAAAAACTTTTTTGTCTTCATATTAATTCTACAGTAAATTTTAGAATATATAGAAAAAATCGTAATCGTCATCCCTATTTACCCAATAAACTGCAGTATAGTATGATGGGTGCACATTCATCATCATCAGCCGGAAGACGTCCACTGTTGAACAAAGGCCTCCCCCTTAGAACGCCTCAATGAACGACAGCTTGTCAATTGCATCCACCGGTGCACATTATAGTATACTAATAAGTTTATACTTTTACATCTAATATACATATATAACAACTAATTATAATATCGTTTAGGGCAACGTGACTTGGGTTTAAACCATAGTTATTTTAATCGACGACAATTTGAAGTTTCATATCTAATGACTTTGACGCAGGTGCTGCCACCTATTAGCGATACGTGAAATCTTATTCGTTAATCGTTTTCTCGAAATAGCTCCGAATACGCGATATTGTATAGCATTGTTAGCCTATTAGGTATAAATGGTTTTGACTTGCAGTATCGTAAGAATGCCTTGATACAAATCTATACTAATATTATAAATGTGAATGTAACTCTGTCTGTCTGTAACACCTTCACGTCTAAACCGCTGGACGAATTTTGATGAAATTTGGTTTGTAGAAAGTTTAAGACCCGAGAAAGGACATGTGCTACTAATCGCGAAGCCGCACCGTATTGTAAGGCGGCCATAATTATATTTATAAGCACACATTTTTTTTTAAATTATGACTTGTAAAACCAAGCGGTAATGTAGCGTCTTGATTGTAAACGATGTGTTTGTCCGTAATTGGCATATTTAAATATTACCTTAAACATTCATTGCATCTACCTATAATAACGAGAATAAATATAAAAGGCTACCAATAAAACACCTGTGGGATAGTATACAAACATAGTACCATTTATACAATAAGTATACAATAAGTTTACCTGTTATGTTTTAATAATAATAAATAATAAAATGTTGAGAAGAGATCACCGTGAGCGATAAGACCACCCATTGTACAATTTAATTTTAAGGTTTTCCCTGTTTATTTTTATTTTCATTTTGGTGTGCAAAATAGAGCTGATATATTATTATTATTAATAATATGTGATGTGGGCCAACCTAAAATAAGTTAACAGTCTGGACTGTTTCATACCGCCCCATCCTTTTCCACATCGTTCACGGGTTGACAATAATAACTCCTTGATGACGCACAATAATTGCAACAATACAGAATATTTAAAGAAACCTTTTAACTGGGGTATTATATTATATTATACTTCCACAAATCATCAATTACAATACTTTTAATTATATTTTATTGCTACAAATTGCAGACTATAAAATTTTAATGGGGGCATAAAATATTTTAAAATTTTAATTTGGTTAGGACTCAAACCTCACTTGGAAATGAAACCTCGGTTTATGGTTTAGTGAATTTAAATATTAGCTTTAAAAGCAGAAAATAATGAACTCTAAAAGTAGAGTTACGACTCTATTCTCTAGAGCTGTTAACGATCATGAAGCTTGAATTATTCCTTAACGTTATCGTCCAATATCTTAAATATGCAAATACAGAGAGGAAATCGTTTATATTCCAAAAATTAAATAATTATAATTTATTACATTAATTTAAGTTTGTGGTGCTCCAGAGAAAATGTTGGTTATAGAGGCGAAATAACAACAGGGAATACACAAATGACGATGACGCCTGAGTGGCTAAGCGTTTGGACTGCTGCGCTAAGGGTTGCGGGTTCGATTCCCGTTCTCGGCAAAACGTGGAGCTGTTTGTCCCGAGTTTGGTTTAGTATGTGATATTTCATGTTTGTGAAACGCACCTACCACATAGGAGACATTCCTATTGTATGGCGACATTAAAAAAAAACAGGAGGTACTTTTGCTCATAGTAGGTATGTTGTACAAACTCAAGTCACTTTTTATTCACGATTGGAGAGAATGACGGTGCAGGACAAACAGCTCTACGTATTTTTTTACACAAAACTTTGTTCTGCCTACACTTAAACTCCTTGCAAAGCAGTCCACTTCACAGTTAGTGTTAGCAAAAAGATACAAAAGAAGTAGTACAATACACTGAAAACAATGTGAAAAGTTTGTCTATTTACTCAGTTATCATGCAGCATTGTATCGTCACTCATAAGATGGTCGCTAATGGCTCGGCTCATTACACGGCTACCACCAGGTACGACTGTAGATAGTAGGTATACATAATTTTTTTGCCATAACAAAATTTATTTTTTATTCACTATTTTATTTACAAGGTTATTTACAATTCTTAAAAATAAATATATACAAAATAAAAAAATTAAACTAAAAATTATGTATCAAAGTATTCGTCCTCATCGCTGTCAACTGGTAGGGTGCCCAAAAGGCTGGCGGCATTGCCACGTTGAATGGCAATGCTAATTCTTTGATAATTGAGTGTTTAATTACTTATTTTTGAATTATATAGTTAAAGTTACAGTACAAAAATTACACTCAAAACCTTTAGAAGATAACTAATTAGACGGGTACAAATAAAGAAAATCGCCGATAAATTTTATTTGTTTAGAGTTCTATAGGATCAAAAATACCCGTACGCTTCTTTGTCTACTATTTTGACCATACTTGTAGATTTAAACGAATAAAATAGATATACATCATCAAAATAATTAATCTATTCTTTTAGAAAATTCTAAACATAATATATTTAAACCCTACGGATATTTTTCGTTTATATAACATTTTATTTTAAAAGTATTTAGATATATATGAAATAATCATTTAGTAATCTTTTACTTTATGTTTCTCCTGCCAGAAAGCAAGAAATCACAGCGTCTCTCATGACGTCACAGCAGATTTTTATCTCGAAAGCATTTTGGCACTGAGTAACACAAACTCATTTTGCCTGCGTTTAAACATGGTGCCTATGTATTGTGCGGGGCCTAGACAGGGGCACTCCAGTTAGTGTTAATGAGCTTGGTCATTACCGGGCGTGCGTGCCTCGGAAACAAGTTTCTGCGAGGAAACTTAAACACCTTCTGTAGAATAAACAGGAGCAGCAACGGGAAGTCTAAGAAAATTATAAAATCTTAGATAATGTTGGTAACTATCGCGTAATGGACAAACTTTCATGCGTCGACATGTTAATATTATAATCGCTTTGAATTTATCAATTCGTTATGTATAGTACTATGTTATAATAAGTATAATGTGTTGTATACAGAATTTAAAAAAAAGCTTTCAGTAATTCACTACCAATGACGTATGTACCTAGAAGATGACGCGCGACCTAATGTAATGACGACTGTCTGGTTTTATGAGCTGCCCCCTTACGTCTCGCTTCTATAACGTAAACTGTCCTGTTTTAAGAGTACCTACATGGTAAGAGGGCTGAACTCTAAAAGTACCAGTAATATTATTGAAGTATTTTCTACTAATAAATCCATTAAAAATAATAACCACGACTTACCCCTTCTGGAAATACATAATAACGAGCGGAAGGTAATAATATATCAATGCTAATGATATCAAAACATGGCGGATGCAACATTCGAATTACTTTGTTGATTAAACAATGTCAAACTTCGTTAGTGCGCACACAACAGAATTAAATCTGGCGAGTTTGAATTTGTTAGTTCGAATCCAAACGGTTTGATTACATTGTGCTTACTTTATTTGAGTTCATATACGAGAAGTATAACAATTACTATTTTAACTTTCGTAAGTGTTATTCAATATGTACTGCAACCCCGTTTGTCTCTTTTTTTTAAACGTCGCCCCACACTATGTATTTCTCCTGTGTCGTGGGTGCTTTTCACAAACATGAAATATCACACACACAAACACTCAGATTCAGGACAAACATACAGATGTTTGGCTCGCACAAAGTTTTGCTCCGTGCGGGAATCGAACCCTTAGCGCAGCAGTCAAATCGCATGGCCACTACGCTAATCAGGTCGTCAAATAAGTGTCACGTTTGTTTGAGTAATGACAATACTAATTGACGACCTGCCACTCACCATGAACTCTTTCCAGGAAGTTTTCACTACACTGTACGTAGCGTCTTACTTCCACAGTGGCTAATGTCCTGCTTTAAGAGTTCATGGTACGAGGGGTGATTGGCGCAGTGGCGAAGCTTGGACTGCTGCTCTAAGCGTTGCGGGTTTAATTCTCGCACGGAACAAAAAGTTGTGTGATCCGCAGACGTTTGTCCCGAGTCTGCGTGTTTGTGTTTGTGATATTTCATTTTTGTGAAATGCACCCACGATACAAGAGAAATCTCAGTGTGGGGCAACGAAAAGCAGAACATTTTTTTTTACTTTGTACAATGAACTTGGAGTGTTAGCAGTAAAAATAAATCAACCCCATCCTTCAACATAAATTACCTACTTAAATCATCTAGGATAAAAATATTGTTATGGTAAATAATAATCTTTTCTTGCCTAATAAGGAATGATAATTAGTATTATGCAGGCAAGATTGAACCAGCGGTAGTGACGTTGTCTATTAAATACGAACATAAGTTACCTCAAAGATTTTCCAAGAACCACTTTTAACAGTATTCAATTGTTAAAAGCGGTTCTGCGCAAATCTTTAGTAACAAGACAAACTCTTGGTAATCAAGATCAAAATTCCATCCTCATCAGCAAAAAACAAAAGCTTTTTGCTCCTCCAACAAATAAATCCGTTATGAAAATAGTTTGCGTACCCAATTAATTTGGAAAATCACAAGTCGCATCCCAGCTTTCAAGTATAATTTAAACATTACAGTGAGATTCCCAACAGGGCCACGGATTAATCACTCACTGTTAAAAAATTCAAATTATCCCGTTCTACGTGGCTTACTTTCCGAATACAGTCGGAAAACGAGAATTAATATTTAAAATTTAAGTCGCTAAAACTTGGTTGGAAGCTTACTTACAAATCTATGCGGGTTTATAGATGTTTGTGTGTTTATTTTTAGCTCGTTTATCGTTGTTTGTCTGGCTTTATGTTTGAAGTAGGTACAAGTAACAAAGGATTTATGAATCACATAGGCAACTACATATGTACATGGTTATTATACTGACCTAGGTTTAAAAAAGTTTTATTTTTCAGACTAATTCAAGGTGAATTCCAAACACTGTTTACCTACACATTCTACACATAATATATCAAACATAAAAAAATCACACCATCATTAGCAACATTCTACTCTTTTGAAATCATAACAATGCATTCACACGCGCGCCACGCACTGTAAAACGCAATCCAGAACGCACTTCACACTTCAGGTAGCCCTCTTAAATCTCAAGTAAAACAATAGAGGGAAAAGCCTTCCATCGGGAGCGAAGAATGATGTGCGCACGTAACGAACCCCCCGAGGCATGCCTTATCCGCTGAATAAAAATAACACTCTGTATACACAATCAGTTGGAGCTACCTGTAAACGGCTGCCTTCTAGGCGATGCTGTTTTGTTCGACATACGAAATGTAAAACAAAAAGCTAGGTATTTTGGGCTCTGGTTATGGATTTGGGATTATTCTTTCACTGAAATATCAGTTAGCGATGTATTTGTTGATGACTATACCTAAAAGTGGGTTAATTTACATTTCTAACTATTTCGCTGCACTTAAGGATAATTTAAATGTGTATTGTTTGTATAATTTATATAATTAATCATCTATACGAGGCAGTGGCGGATTTATAGATTTGCCGCCCGTAGGCTATTCAATTTTTGCCGCCTCTAAATTTTGATATCTTAGTCCACAATCATATCAATTTTCTATCAATAAAATTCCAACTTTATAATTTGTGCTTCATCATCCTCGTTACATCAACTTTTCCCATATAAATCGTCATGTCGTTTGTTCTGGCGTTACAATACAAATACGACTATGCAATTGCATGCCTTAAGTGCAAAGCGCGTAGTAGGTATGCTCTACTCTTGCCTAAAAATCTAAATCCGATGTTTTCTCACATTAAACCGTACCTAACAAATATGATGTACATGAATATTATTTAAAAAGCAACTTATCGGAAAGAAAAATGATCGCTGAGCTTAAAAAATTATTTTTTCGGTTATGATTAATTATTTTTTATTTAAAAGGAAGTAATTTTAATGCCATATCGTATAGATTTTGAATGATCGTGTTCACAGTAAACACGATAACTTTCGAAAAAATCATTTTTTACTTCAATTTTTTTTAATATACTTGTTTAACTGGAGAGGAGCCGTTGAATAAAAAATTGCAGCTGAGTATTGTTTTATCTTATTATAATTAATTCATTCCGATTGGCATTTTCTGAAAAAGTTGGCTTTGCGAAAAAGTTATTAAATCTACTGATGTAAACATTTAATTTATATAATTCGTGTACGACATGAGCGCTTAAGGCCTGCTCATTTGGATTTTCCAAACTTTTTCTTACTACAAATAAAATAACTAACTGGTAAAATGTATCAATTTTCTAATGAGCAAATTGTCTCAAATTGTTTTGTGGAGGGAATTTTTTTATTGTCAAGTCACAGTCGTTCAACTATCAGTTATTCGATTAATATGATCTCTATACGATATTGAACTAGTTTTTTATTTAATGAAAATTAGTCAATTTTAGTCAGTATTTTTATTAGACCTTCGATATTATATCGATTGAATTGGGTAAGCAGATCTCATAATTATTAGGTACACGGAGAAAAAATTATAGCAGTTATCAGTGAAGAATATATGTAAAAATTACTAAATTTCGATTATAATATCGAATCGCTATTGCGATATTCTAAAAGTTCATAATCATTATTGTATAATTAGTAAAGCGTTTAAGAATTGTTCATGCAGAGATGTTGAAATATTTATTAATTAGCACTGTAAATGAGAATATTTCGATTTTTGTTAAATATTTTAATTTCTCCCGAATTTTCAAAATTTGTATTATGTGTGTGTATAATATATTGTTTTTTAAATTTGTAAATCGAAATAAAAAATTTATGAACTAAATTTGCCGCCCCTTAAAATTTGCCGCCCTAGGCTCCAGCCTACTCAGCCTGCTGGTAAATCCGCCACTGATACGAGGTGAATCCAGTTAATTTAATAAACGTTTGGGTAAATAATGAATTGCTGTTTATTCAAAGTGTTATTATATCACGTTTTAAAATAATCGATGAAGTAAGTAGGTACTCGAGTATAAGAAAAGGCAAAGTTTGAATCTGCAATTGTTTAGGTTGTACATGAAATCGATTTGTAAATTAAATCATTAGCAATACAATCAGTATAAATTAACCCTAAAGACAAATCTACTCAATGCTTAACCCTGTAGCTGCAGTATGTTAAATCCATAAAAGTTTACTCAGCATCAACTATGAATTTTAAAACAAGGATAACAAACAGACAAAACGCATACTAAGTATAAAGAAATGCCAATAACCCTACAGATCGGAAAAATGCCCGAAGGCTCAATGAAATTAATTTGGTTTTTTAAAGCGAAACTTTCAATAACCTATTCGTTGGCACAGAACGAAGCTAAAAAGACTGGTCGATAAGATGAGTATTTTTTAGAGTAGTAGCACGGAATAAATTTATTCTTTGCCCCTCAAGTGAGTGATCTTGAACCCAATGGAAAACAGATTTGCGTGTAATAAAAAATGGCTAATGCACTAAAATGCAGGCTAGAAAATAATTCTGGCGGAGTCTGTACTCCCCCCTCCTTGGAAGGCATACATTATACATATACCATACATACATCAATTGGACTGCAAAGCTTGATTAACCATAGAAGCATTATGGCAATGTACATACATTGTACACTTTTCGTGGCATATCGTTTTTATGACTTTTTGAACCACTTCTTCATTATACAAAAAAAAAATATATGACAATGTTGATGTTTCAAGTCAGTTATAATAATCAATATAACCATTATGTTTCTTCGTAGACCAAGAAATATTTTATTATTCGTCAGTGATTCACAATGTTGGTACTGAGATGATTGTTGGTAAACATCCAAGGTAAAACTGAGGAGAACTGCGAAGTACCGTATTCAATTTATGAATAAATATTGACATGCGAGGCGGGTGGCCTGAGGCGATTGATTGCGAACGACGCCATACTAGACATTCTGAGAGCACAGGAAAATCAGAAACAATGCGAAAATACACCGGCCGGTTGAATAATCATATCTGTACATTGGCTGATGCTTCTGAAATTAGACGGTTTTTTTAGAATAATATTGATGAAGCTTAATTTGCTTAATCCAGAGGATTTTTTCTTTATCTTTAAATAACATTTATTGAATATTCTATTTTCTCGTCATCGATAGATTGCATACTTTACTTGTCCAATAATGAGTAATTTTACTCAACTTCATCTTCACCCCCCTTAGGTAAGAGGTGGGGGGGGGGGTCGGAAAATTTCCATTTAGATATTTGTTTAACTGAAACTGAATATAAATGTAACAAAACATGTTTAACATCAACAATTTGATTGAGAGTTCTGGAGATATATTACGACAGCACACTATGACGTCAATTCTAGGCATACCCTATAGACTATTCCGTTAGAAGCTCCAAAATTATATTAATTGATTATGGAAAGGTCACATGTAATGTCCGCAATGTAATTACTGAGAGTGTAGGAGTTTGTTAAGTCGTTTCTTACGCAGAACATGGTAAAGGCAATTTGGGAGGTGTGTCATGTAGTATTGACGTTTATAGGTACTTTATAAGTCAATCGTCTGGTCAATCACTATTATTGTTTGGCAAATAATTATATTGTAATCCCAAATATTAGTTTGTTTTTGTATCACTGAAAGAAATTAGAATATAAGTAGTTGAACATATGACATAATAATAGCGTAGCATAGAAGAGGTCAATGCCCAGCAGTGGACTAAGGCTAATGATGATGATGATAAAGTAAAGAGGTTTCCGAAATACTGATTGGTCTTATAATTATGTCTATAAAACAGTTTCGCATTATAAATAACAATACATTAATTATTTATATCCTAGACTCCATAGCCTTTCCCCGATAATTCGGAAAACCGTCTTTCAACTACATGAATTTTAGTATTCAAGGCATAAACATTTGTGTGTACATAAAACTCAAAGATAAATGTCATCGCTACAAACGTTAAAATCATAAATCAGTATAGGAAATTGGTTGCTCCGTAGATACTCGAGTTATTGGCAAACTGTTAGTATTTGTAAACTATTATTATCTTCAAACGGTATACATTATTATCGAGTGTATTTGACTTTTAGTAGGCTTTGCTCTGAACATTTATGTGTAGGTAATCGAAATTCTTAGAAATTATTTATGGTTGGTTTTTTTGTTGGCCTGCGGCTTTGACCGCGTTGTTTTGTGTTATTAGTTTTCGAGTATATATAAAAACCTAGATTGTTACTTTTATTACAATACCTAGACGAATAATGGTTTTTCTTCAAAGGGTAGCCAATGTTTATTTGAATAAAGAACGACGAGCTATTAGCAATTACCTATAAAATGTAAGTTTAGAGTTTTTAAGATAATCTGTCTACATCCGAAACGATGATGTCAAAATGTCAAAAGTCGTAAGTATATGAAGATAATACTATAGTCATCATCATCATCAGCCGGAACACATCCACTATAGAACAAAGGCTTTCCCCTTGGAGTGAAGGTTGACATAATCCCCATGCTTGGCAAGCTACTTGGGGATCACAGTGGGGATCGCAGTGCAGGTGATGAAGTTACAGAAGACGCTGCTTCTTCTTTTTACGATACCCACGAGAGGGGCTGGTCAATTTGAGGCCGGATACTAATCTGATTCTTCTTGAATCAATAACCAGTAGAAAAGTAAAAAGAAACAACAAAGGGGCAAGAGCCATTATATTTTTTAGACAGCCCCGAGTCTGTTAATTAGAATGGAATTCTGGATCCGTTTTGCGGACGGGCGAACGTCACCTTCGCTAATTGCGCCTCATTTAAAAAAATACGGAACCCGCAATTAACCCACATCCTTTCACAATGGACTTCGTAGAAATAAAGTACTAGGCGCGTATTATCATTCTGCTCCTTTGAAAACTAACCATGAATTAATAGTTTTACATTCTCTTTGAACAAACGTTAATATAACGGCTCAGTGTGATACCCCTGTAATTAAAAAAAAGAAATGCATTTTTGTAGAAAAGTGCTAATAATGAGTAATCATGAGTAGAACAAAGTTTATGGAGATGGTCGTATTGTTATTTATTTTTTGTTGCTTAAGAATGTTTTTATTGCGATTTTAATAGACTATAAGAAATAAAAATTACCCATTTCTATAATATAATATAATTTCAAACGACTGTAATAATACATAGATATTTATTCTGACGTTGCAGATACCTAAAATCTACATATATTCTAAACTGCGATTTTTGGTTATATTGCAATATTTTATTCATAGGCTAAAAGTGCTAAAACATAGTCACAATGTCCTCACTATTAAATACATGTAAGTATCCTTACATGTATTTTTGTCGTTGTGACAAAATAAGAAGTAAAAGAAATAAAAAAACTAAAAACATCACGTGTGCAATAGATCAATCAAATGGGTGCAATAGATACACATAGATATTAATTGTGACCTGGTAGGTACCTATATATATCCTAAATACATTTAGGCAACTGCATTTTATTCATAGGCTAACATAGTCACTGTGTCCTCACTGTTCAAACACTTACATGTATTTGAGTAGTGAGGACATAACGAAATAAGAAATAAAAGAAATAAAAAAACTAAAAACATCACGTGTGACCAGTTTCAGTACAAATACTACTCCACTCCACTCTATGTTATCTAGTCTGTAAGTCCCGGCTACTTTGAAATTGCGCACCTATCAGATCAACACAACAGACGTGCGGAACACACTCATATTTTGCTCGCTCGGAATACAACAATTTGGGTAATGGAATTCCACCAAATAGACTGTTTTAAAATAAACATGTGGTTTTGGAAGTACCTTGCTATTTGGCCCGAAGAAAATTCCAGCCGTTGGTACAAATACTATTCTGTAGCATTCATTTCTATTATGGTTATCTTTTACGACTTTGTGTTCACTATAAACTTTTATTTCTTACCGAATAAGTTAGACCTTATTATAGACGATTTGATTTGCTATTTCACAGAATTGTCCATTCTGTCAAAAGTCCTCACCTTTATTTTTCTACGTACCAAAATAGATGAATTACTAATAGTTCTAGAAAGTGAAATGTTCCAACCAGGCGACGCTGAAGGTTTGGCTATAGTAACTAAAGCTAAGAAATTTATTACGACGTATTGTAAAACTCTAGCAGCCGTGTCGGTTTTATCCCATATTGCTCACGTTGTAACACCATTTTTAACGCATATCATATTTAAAGTAGAATTAATACTACCTATATGCAATTACTCATTTCTCTCTGATGAATTAAAACAGAAGTTAATTTACGTTATGTATTTCTATCAGAGTGCAGGCATCCATTATCACATGCTTTACAATTTAAACATCGATCCATTTCTTTTGGGGGTAATGATTTTAACGATAGCACAATTAGATATACTCGACATAAAGCTGCGAAAAGTCGCAGATGAAAGTGAAGATAAAGAGAAAAAAGAATACAATCTATCGTGCGAGCAGACTGACAGAGACCGTGAAGCCATTATAAATTTGAATAAATGTATCTTACATTTTAATGAAGTATGCAAGTAAGTGAGATTTTATGTAATTATTTCACATTTATTATCCCTTACAAAATTCGCGACGAAAATGGCAATCATGTTATTTATCACGTGGTTTTTATCTGAATTTAAGTCTACATCGTTGTCAATTTTATACTTGTGTTTTTTAATGACTCGATATTCAAAAACATCATCTGCTTATGTACAATGAGGAGTAATATATTTTCTTTTCCAGGTTTTGCGAGCAAGTTGAAGAGGTTTTTAGTCCTACGCTATTCGTTCAATTCAGCATGGCTTCCTGTATTATGTGCGTTTGCCTATTCAGATTCACTTTGGTAACTATAATTATATGATTATTAAAAAATTACTATAGACCCCCCACTTAGCTGATGATTTAACATAACATCACGCCTGTATTTCCCGAAGGAGTAGGCAGAGGCGCACATATAGTACACCCACATTTGGCCAGTTATGTTTATAGGTCCCAATGTAATAGGGGGCGAGCCTATTGCCATCAACCGAGCACAAATCCAGACTCCGTGCTGCCACTGAGAATTATCTAATGGAAAAATCCAGTAACACTTTGCCCGACCCGAGATTCGAGCCCAGGACCTCGTGTTCAGCAGTTGCGCTTAGCGACCACTAGACCAACGAGACAGTCTGTTTGGTCTTCTTCTTATTATTGTTCGGTTGATGAACAACCTGATGTCAGAGTTTAAACCGCCTTCTTAAGGCCTCTAACACGGCTTTCCACGTCGTTGAAAAATCTATCAGGTATACCGGGTCATAATCACCTATTTGATGATTGTGCTTATTGATTTCATGTAGGAATACGTAGTCTTTGTGACAGTGGGAAAGTAAGTAGATATTATTTGAGATGTTATGATTTCAGCCTGCTCCGACGACGTATTATGTATTCCTCGCAAGTTACATGAGTGCAATGATGATGGAAATAATGATACCTTGCTGGTTTGGGACAAGACTAATGGAGAAGGTAATACAGACATTAGTTTCTTTAATACACAACAAAAACAGAAACAGATAATGGAGTATTCTTTCTTTTGGTTACTGCATCAAACAGACTAGAGCTAACCATTGTGCGATGACTAGTGAAGTCTAACGTTTATTAGTCATTGCCGCTTGCCTAAGAGGGAGGCCTTTGTTTAACAGTGCACGTCTTCCGGCTGATGATGATGATGATTACCGCTTGCTTTCTAATAACATGCAGGGGTTTGTGATGACGACGACGCTATTTTGCTTTGTCAAAATGGCTTCAGGTAACCTGACATAGGTATCCAATGTGAAAAAATTAGACATTCTGAAAATATTATCTAAGAAAAAACGCGCGCACATTGTCGTAATTTATTAAGTAGTAATGAATAGTTGGGTACTGACCAAATTTTTGATTAACCCTTAGAACTTTTTATCTTAGAAAAAGTGTAATTCATACTAGCATTTTTTGTAACAATGTAATTAAATGGGAGCTACGTCTGCCAACAAACTGCAGTGCAGTTTGGCAGAAGTGTAAAATTTGTGTACCAGCATATTGTTAACTGAATAAACACTTTTTCATTTTCATTTTTTCATTAATTTTTTTTTTCATGTATTCTATATGAGTTTTATGCTGCCGTAAATTCTAAATAACTTATAAGTTATCAAGTCTACTTGATAAGTCTTACTTTTACCGCCACTAGTAGTTTTTTACTCCCAATAGTTAAAGTAGTACATTAGCTTCGTTTCGTCAGTAACGTGTAAAAGATACGTTTATGAAAATTGAATGCTCAGTACTTGTTTCGTATTGTGTACATTAAACGAAACTATTTTTGTTTTCAGAGTAACCTTCTTGCATTTTCTATGTACAGTTGTGACTGGACTCCGAGATCGCGTCAGTTTAAAAGCAGTTTGCGTCTCTTTGTAGAGAGGGCTAACAAGCCGCTTTCTATAACAGGCGGAAAGATGTTCTGCCTCTCACTTTCCACGTATACATCTGTAAGTTTGCCTTTTTTCGTCTTCGTATACACAAGTATATGAGTATTTTTTTTTATTGGGACAAGCCCACCACTCGTGCCCATCATTGTGACTCCTGTAAGCCAGGATCTACAATGATAACCAATGAGAACCACCGAGGCAATGAAGCTCGAGGCGTCCCAGAGAAATGACTCGACTGTCTTGGAACCCGCAACGAAATTAATCATAAAGAATAAATAGGAGGAGTAGGAATAAGTATATGAGTATATGAATGCCAATGCCATGGCTCATGCCAAATGTCACATGGAAACAGATTATTCCGATGGTGTAATAAGTCCAGAATTTACCAACCCTTTCCTCTCGTGGGTATCGTAAGAGGCGTATTAGGGAAAATAGAGAAGATGGGCAGCAGCGTCTTCTGTAACTTTACCACCAATACTGCGATCCCTAAGCCGCTTGCCAAGTATGGAGCTTATGGCATCCCTGCCCCCTCCCACTTCAAGGGTAATCCCCTTTGGGACCCTCCCCCCACTTATCTAAGGTGGAGGCCTTATACAGCGAACGTTTTCATAGTGTACGTAGTGGTAGTAGATTAAAACGTAGTGGAAAACGTCTGTTAATGCTGCGTTAATTCCCGAGTTGTAATTTAATTCTAATCATGTAACGTGATAGTTTAAATGATAGTAAAATCTATATTTTCTCTAGGTCTATTATTTTCCTTTTCCAGATCATGAATACTGCTTACTCATACTTCACTCTTCTTCAACACATGAAATCTCAAGAGTAATATAATACAACAATATGTATAAACATAACATCACGCCTGTATTCCCCGAAGGCGTAGGTGCACATATACCTAGAACACTCACATTTCGCCAGCTATGTTTTCCGGTCCCAATGATTGCATTCGTCATTAGACCAGACTCCGTGCTGCTACTGAGAATTACTTAATGGAAAAACCCAGTATCACTCTCATGCTCAGCAGTCACGCTTAGGAATCGCTAGACCAACGAGGCAGTCCAACATCATAGTACCTTTATTTTATTAAGTCTCTTTAAGTTCATATTTGCTTACTAAAGTGCTTAACATATTTTGACCTAGCTTCAGTAATTTGCATAGCTTTTTCATTTAATGCTTACAGGTTAATTACTCTTAGACTTGCTTATAATGTATATTACACTCAAATATTTATGATTGATTAACTTGTCAAGATTAAATCTAGTACTAAATAAAGTGACGTTTAATTTATAATGTACAATCTAACTCAATTAATTTGCACCACGAACATTTAATCAAAATATTGATGATGAAACTTTACAGATAAAGGTATATTTTTAGAACCGACTTTTTTGATTTGAAATAAATCTAGGACGGATTGTATTGTAACACTAGCTAGGCCCCGCGGTGTTAAACGCTACATTTTTTCGGAATAAAAATTCATTCAGAAAATTTCGGAAAATTAATTCAGGATGTCAGCTACCTCCATATGAAATTTCATCAATATCGGTCTAGCCGTTTGAGCGTGAAGAGGTAACAAACACACTCACAAACTTTCGCCTTTATAATATTAGTGTGATCAGATGTACATTTTATAAAATCTTTATAAATAGTTTTATTTCAATGTCTAGTAAGGCGTAAGTTATGTAAATCATTGTCGATCCAGTCATTTGCCAGTTTACTTGAAAGTGATATTAACTACATAGTACGAGTATGTTTTGTGAGATATAGGTATCTACACACTACAGGTTTCATGTATTACAATGGTTACTAATGAACTGTATTTTATTATACCATAAATATGCCGACGATTATAAATATTAAATTCTGTACCTAAACCTAATCACTTATATTTTTTTGCCGCTAGCAAAAGTAATAGATATCTAAAGGACTTTTTTTTAAGTTTTGCTTAAGCTTTTGCTTTGTTGTTGAACCTTCTCAGTGGAAATCTTCAGAGAGTAAATGTTCAACCGCTACACCAATTAATTCGGAAGTACGCGAACCCGAGTCTTTCTCCATAATTAACATCACGGAAATCAGTAGATTTCCGAAATGTTGGCAGCGCTTGTTAATGATGCTCTAAAATGATTTCCTGGATTATTCTGCGCCTCGACTCACGTCACTTTCTCTAATTGCATCTCATTTAAAAACTAAGGTGCCAGCAATTAACCTACATTCATTAGAACCTTCATATATTTCTCACACACGTAAATATTTAAACACCTTTGAAACGCCTGTTAATTGACTGTAAATTAGAAATTTCAAGACTAGAAGGCACGGTGCATTTTAAACACCTTTCCTTATTAATTAAGACTTCGGTTTCCATGTAGCGCATGTAATTACAGGCCAGTGGCGACTTTTCGTATCCTCAAAGTATATAAGACTGTAGACGTACATTTCAGTTTTAGACAGGAAATAGTCTAAAACTTCACCTCACATAGAACACACGTAAGTCACAAACTCAGCGTCGAAGGAAAATTGAATAATGGAGTTTCATCAAATAGATTGTTTGAAAGTACAATTGGCGTTTCTCAATTTTCTTGGTATTTGGCCTGGCGACAATCCAAGTCGTTGTTATGTCTATTACTCAAGATTATATGTTCTACTATTTGTTGTTATGTTTCTCACATTGTATACAATAAACTTTTATTTCTTACCCCAACAATTGGAGATTTTTGCCGAGGAAATGATATTTTATTTTACCGAAATAACGGTACTATCGAAAGTCGTGGCTTTCGTTATGAATCGTGACAAATTTAAAAAAATGCTTGAGATGTTGGAGTGTGAGACGTTCCAGGCTGATAATCTTGAAGAGGACAAGACGATTAAGAACGCAAAACAGAACACTCTATTCTATTTGAAGATAACTGCAGGTATATCTGTAGTAGCTAATTCTACGAATGTGTTGACTCCATTAGTGATGCACTTGATTTTTCCGATTGAGTTAGAGTTTCCTGTATGCAAGTATTCATTTATACCAGATCAATATAAGCATATAATCGTTTACCCAGCATATTTGTTCCAAAGCTTGGGCATCACTTCATGTATGTTGTACAATGTTAACTGTGACACTTTTCTTCTGGGAGTGATGTTTTTGGCAATAGCACAGATGGAAATTCTTGATGAAAAATTAAGAAAAGTGACGGACATCTGTAAAAATACCACACTTCATGGATCTGATGAATCGGAAAACGATCATAATGCCGTTTTGGAAATTAACAAATGTATCAAACATTATGATTTAGTTTGCAAGTAAGTGGCCTCGTACTTCAGCAACGATGTCATATTAAATCCATCTATAATACCAATTAATTAATGTCCTTTATTTAAGGTATTGCAAATTAATTCAACAGGCATTCAACCAGACAATATTTGTACAATTCAGTCTCGGTTCTTGTAAGATATGCGTGTGCCTTTTTCGATTTACATTGGTAAGTTGTCTATTATTCTGGCTTATGTTTTGTTACCATACATTTTACTGATGTTATTTATCTTTCGTATACATTTTCAGCCGGCGACGACTCAATATTACGTATTCCTTTCTTTGTACATGGTTGTTATGGTTCTTCAAATAATGGTACCGTGTTGGTATGGATCTCAAATAATTGAAAAGGTAAGGACAAAACAGTTCTCGAGCTGATGTTATTATGGTTCTCTTTGTTGTTTTAAATATTATATCTATTCTATGTGACTTATACGTAAATTTTGAAGAGAGTTGATCTATAATTTTTTCTTCTTATCGTACGGTTGATGTAATCATCAACCTGCCTGCTCTGTAGGCCCCTGATATGGCACACGCCGTTGAAAAATCTCTCAGGTGTGCCGGATTTCTTACAGTGTTTTCCTTCACCGTTTTTGAGAACTGTTCACTAATTTATAGTACGCACATGAATACGAAAGACATTGGTGAATGCCGGGGTTTAAACATGCGACTTTTGACTTAACAGTCCAAGGGTCGTACCACTCGGCTATCAGTGCTGATGTATTATTTAACTAGAAACATATTAATATAATCAGGCAGTAGGTTTATTTCTGTTTGCCAAAATGGGCGTTCAGGCATTATGTTATGCTATATTAATTATAATGCTTTTTTTAGAGTAAAAAATTATCTCATTCTATATACGAATGCGACTGGACGCCAAGGAGTCGCAGATTCAAGAGCAATATGCGACTGTTTGTCGAAAGAGCGAACAAACCTTTGACCATTACTGGGGGCGAGATGTTTCTGCTATCACTTGGAACATTTACTGCAGTACGTAAGAAAATAATTCCAACTTATTTGTTAACTTATTGAAGTGAACTAATCTAAGGGTCCTTTTTTTGTTCCAGATTATGAATTCTGCCTATTCTTTCTTCACTTTATTACGCCATATGCAATCACGATAGTTTTGTGGAACTTCTCTTCTAAAGAAAGAATTTTTTTTAAATCTCTCAAATGAAATTCTGGTAGTTCACAATCAAGTTTACAAAAATTTATGAAATTAAGAAATTGGCGCTATCAAAGGTGAAAAAGTTTCAACCATTTGCTTATTTAGTTAAAATATAGTTAATTTGACGCTTTCAAGAACAATACATATAGGTAGATTGGAAATAAAAGCTTGTAAAAAGGTTCCCTTTTATTGTGAAGACCTGAAAAGTATGTTATATTGTTTTTGGTTACGTAACTCCTAGTTTTCCTCTTTCCTTTTATTTTACTTAGCACACAACAAAATAAATATAGAGAACACATGAATAAATAGTCGTTTCTCGACGAGGGAGTACAATTTTTTCTTCGCTGCGAGGAACAAACGTCACACACAAGGCTTGGGGACAATGGTCCCGTTCAGCAGTTCATCTGTTAGCAGTTGGCGGTAATAAGGCGTGTTTTTGCCCGAACACACAACGAAAAAGGAAACAATGATTTTGCTCGTGACTAGATAAATAAGATGTCCGGACGTGACGAGGGTACCATTACAGTTTTTATGGATTCTTTCAGTGGGTATAGCAGCCCACCCGATCCACCTGGCTCTTTGTTTAGGCCTCCCAGTACATTCTTAATGCACGGCTACGAAATATGATACCATACGTCGATTGCACAATGAGGCGACCTTGTGTATCAAATCGAAGTAATAAGGTAACGTTATTTGAAGTAATATTGGAAATTGTAATAATGAACACGATGACAATGTATCCATTTGTTTCCTTCGATGAAAAATGGATAAAAATTGCGCCCGCACACGTCCTTCCGCCGCGGCGCCGCCTGCAAACGATGATTTAGTGGCGATCCCTGGATTTATAGAGCGTCCCGCCCCGCCCAGCGACTTCAATGAATAATAAATTGAAGATCTTTTTCGATATTATTGATACTTCGGGTATCTTCGTGTGATGTATGTTCGGGTGAGAATTGAAACCCTTTTATTAAAACATATATTACAGGACACGTCCCGACGGTGACACTGAATAATACGCTCCTTGTTGCGACTATTCTTGGCGGAGCTCTCTCTTATTTCGGATTTTATTACTCTAGGATTATTTATGGCATTGTCTGTATACTTTTGTAGAGATTCGCCGAGCCGTAAATCGTAACTATATTATATTTTGCTAAAGTGCACGCTAAATGGTACATTGCGTAAGGAAGTTGTAGTATTTAACCTATTTTTCTAATGTTACTAGGTTTCAGTAACAAACTTTGAGTAATAAGTGCACACTGCAGCGTAAATGTCTTGAGTAAACCTCATGCACAACATTCAGTTTGAAACTGCGGCGGGTAATCAAGGCTGTACGTTAACTTGGTGGCTTTCAAAATTCTGACAACAGCTATCGTCGCTAGTTGTCGTACGAGTGAAGGAGTTGGATGTTTGAATTTGCCGAGCTAATTCCGAAGGGCGTACGTACCAGTTTGTCTTGCCGAGTCGCGTTGTCGGGACTCGCTCCGCTGGATGTACCGACAGCGGCAACGCAAACATATGGTAGTGGGGTTAAAACTTGCCCCGCATGTAAAATTAGTTAAATAACTCCCCGGGAATCTTCACTCTCTATATGGAAACACGTCTTTGCTCTAAACCCGAGCAAATTAGACTAGCGAACTTGCACACATTAAGCTCGCTTTCTAAATTAATCTACGTACTGTGGCTAATTAAGAAAAAACATTGTTCGTGAACTCGAATTTATGCTTGTTTGTGTTACAAATTACGAAAGCACCGTTATTATTCAGTGTTTTGTTAGTCTGTGCCAGAAATACGGTACGGTAGTGCTTAATTCCATTTTCTTGGTTTATGTGGTTGGCAAAATGTGATACGCAAAAAAACTTTTTTTGCGTCGACGTAACATGATCTTTTGACAGTCCACATAAATATTCAAACTGTCTATAATTATTTACCTATTGTATTATATATATTGTTCTTTAATATGAATAATATTGACATAATATAGGCATTAGGCATGAAAATCATGCGTAGTGCTTCTAAATATAACGGTTTTATTCATTGCAGTTATTTAAAGTTGGTACTAAAAGAACCTACCAATTAGGGTACGTCGTTTTTTTACCACAATACTAATTACCTACACATAATATTAAGAACCAAACAAATATTCAGAATTGTTTTAAAATTAATGGTTTATTTCATGGAGATTCCTATTGATTTTACGTAAATTAATAATAATAACACAAAAAAGCATATTCTTTTCTAATAAGATTACATTTTCAGTATTCAAATGCACTAAAATAGGTGATATATTTTTTAAACTTAGTAAGCTTACAAACGATTTATTGGTATCCATTTACAGAACGAATGGATAGCTTCGAATGAAGTAATAATATAAGCCTTGTTACGTCGCTTCAAGAGACAAAAGCATCGCAAAAAAGTACATTTATTCTCCTTAATTCGCATTTGGAAAAAGGCAATTTAGGCTTTCGAAAATCAAACGTTGCAAGATAAATGGTAACGTTTCGTCAAGGGTATTGTAGAATTTACATTAACACTTGAAACATTTTGTTATTTAAATTATAGCTAGAGAAGAAAATGCAAAATCAAATGCATACCTATAATATGACCATAACTGCGCCTGCTACATTTTTTCGGGATGAAAAGCCTATGTGTTAATCCAGGGTGTCAGCTACCTCCATATGAAATTTCATTAAAATCCTTTCAGTAGTTTTTACGTAAAAGAGTAACAAACATCCATCCATACTTACAAACTTTCGCGTTTATACTTACTAGTAGGGATATTATAGGTAGTTATTTTAAGTATCCCTTTTAAAAACAAAATAATAATCATTCCAATTATTTAAAACTAAATTCAATGTTCCAGCTTTGTTCGTAAATGAAAATAGTAAAATTAAGTAATCATACTTCTTTCTAGAACATTTCATGACCCTTGGCTTTCAGAATACAATCAATATACCGATTATGTCGTAACCTTTTAAGTTTCTGAAACAAAATATAGTATTATGGTCATAGATTATTCGTAATGATCCAACCAGATTCAGGGCTTTAAACATCAGAATTAGGTTCATGTAAGGACTACCACAAACAGATGCTTAGACGAAAAGCGACTCGAGAATTTCAATGTCCCGACTAATTCTGGACGCTCAAAGCGTCGACATGTTTGTGTCATTTGTGTGACTTGGACGTCTAAACACTTGGGCGGTTAATTTCTTCGGCTGCTTGCTTTAGACTGCTCAAGCGTGTTTAGTGAGAAAATGCTTCCTTATACGTAAGAACTTTACTGTCTTCCCCATTTTGAAGCTCCTTGGAATGCTTGATATTATTTTATCACTTCGTGCAATTGCCTTGAAAATTATTTTATTAAAACTATCTTATTTTTCTCGTATAAGCAATTTTAAAACAATTATCGAACTATGTATGTTTTCTTAATTAATGTAAATTATGTACTGCAGCGCTTGCATACCTCCCACCAGGTGGACCTACGATATCATCAGAATTGTGGGCAACCGGTGGATGCAATTGGCAAGCTGTCGTTTATTGTGGCGTTCTAAGGGGGAGGCTTTGTTCAACAGTGGACCTCTTCCGGCTGATGATGATGATGTACTTCAAGCCTCTTAGCCGTGTCGTATCTGGCCTGGAATTGATCACTCCCTTTCCTCCCATGGGGGTTGTAAGAGGCGACTAAGGGAAAATCCAGAAGATAGGTAGCAGCGTCTTCTGTAACTTGACCACCAATACTGCGATATCCAAGCGTGGGGATTATAGCAACGCCCCCGCTCGCCTCAAAGGAGGCCTTTGTTTATTAGTGGACGTCTTCCGGCTGATGATGATGTACTTTAAGAGTATAATTTATTTTAACATTCGATTGCCGATATTTTTATTGAAACTCTACTTCTCTCTCTGCTACTGGCATCTGCTTTTCCATTATTGCTTCGTGGTCTAAGCATCTACTTATCTTAACCAATGTACATGGCCAATAAATGGCTCCTACAAATCTTAATAATGAAAATAAACAGGACATTTTAAACGTCGATGTCACTATGTACGAGCACTGATTAGAAGCGCTGGCTGCGGTTATGCGACCACTGCAAGTCTGCTCCTACTCATGGTTGGACGCTGTCACGGATTATGGAGTGTGTATGGAAGAATCCAATGATATATTACGTAGAAATACGCTGACGCTTCCACGTGTCGTTTAGAATTCATATGCATATTATAAATTAGTTATCAGTTGCTAAAACGGTGAAGGAAAGCATCAGTAAGGAAACCGGCACACCTGAGAGTTTACTCAACTGATGTCAGAGGCTTACAGGCGGCTTTTACTCTGACACAGGGTTGTTCATCATCCATAGAAGAAGGAGTGGCTAGATAAGTTGCAAGGTTAATCAATCAGAATTATTTTAATACAATTTGCGAAGGTAAAAATGATTCCTTAAACCTTATTCTAGGTAAGGTTTTGAACTATTTTTGTCTCTTCCAGTGTCACTCGATCCTGGGTCACATTTGCCGGGTCGAGTGATCGCGCGCCGGTCCAGTCGAAGGGAATGAGTTTTCTATTTATCTAAAGAGTCAACTAAGCTCAGTCGGTTAGTTAGTTGTGGCACTGGATGCTTTAGATAGTTACTTGCCATGTTTGTACTGTGATTAAGATTGCCGTTGGAAATTGGTGATGGTTTGCACTGAATGCGTGTTCATGTTTCAACGTTGTGTGTTTGGTGTACAATAAAGAGAAATCTATCTGTCTATCTATGTCTTTATTGGAGTTAGATGAAGCTGATCTTATAGTAAAACATTTATTTTTAATTATTGACGAAAACCCGAAAACTTAGTAACAATTTATGGGCAGGTAGGTCATCATCATCAGCCGGAAGACGCCCACCGTTGAATAATCGCTTCCCCCTTAGGTAAGGGAGGGGGGTTGCCATACTTTATGAATTTTGTAATTTGTTCATAACGCTACTGCTGCTCAAGCTGGAAATCAATTCAAAAACCACTTTTTGCTCTCAAAGTATGTTTACTGTACCATTTAATATCGAATTTAGTTCCTAAACTTACAAAACTATTTTTGTTTGCGGAAAACTAAAAGGTAATATATTTTAAGTCGCGACGCTCAACACACGATATTACCACAAAAGCCATTGAACAACTCCATTTATTCAATGTTTTAAAGACACATGGTCTCTTGAAACTGTTCAGGGTAGAAGAAAAGCTTTGAGTTGATCCGTTCAACTAAAAGTTTTCAACAACAGTTCAAACATTTTGTGGCACGACATACAACGTTCCCCTTTCAGTAGGAGGGTCTTTGTGCTCGATGCATTAGATCGATGGTCTTATGTTGGCAATTGCTATAATGTGTTGCACAAGTCTTAGGAAGGCTTGCCCCAACTGAGTATTGTATTCCACCAATACTTTTTTGTACATTCGAGTTAGAAAAGTATTTGAAAAGTTCCAATTTCAAATAGTGGTATTTTAATATAATAAAGGAGCGTACGAAAGTAAGAAACAAAATCCTACTTAAATATTTATGAATATAACAAAGCTTTTATAAACGCATTCAAAACAAAGACCGTAGTACTGTAAATAAACATTCATAATGCCTCCAAAACGATTAGCAAACATCTAAAATGCCTACAACAATAAACAAATTATGTCTTTGCATAATTTAGCCTCGAAAATTAACTTTAATTATTCTATAAATTCAAACGGACACCCTTCACATTATTAGCATTCACAACGTAACTACAGACGAAATAAAAGGGTTCAAATATTTCAGGTCAACTTAATTTGTACGAAAATTGCAAGTTTAATTTGTTCCCGCTAAGAGTCCATTTCGCCTGTCCTCGGTTCGGCTTTGTCTTCACAATTAATTTAGTATGAGGAAATCTCCATTCCGTGACAATGTTACAGCATTTACTTTTCTTACAGCCGTGACTTTCATTTATATTTCAAAGGGACTAGCCGCTCTAATGAAATGTTTTAAACGCCAGCTTATGATTTATTTATTAACATAGAATCTGGTGAATTATGTCGTTGGTGCCTAATTTAATTGAGATCAAATAATGTAAATTGTTTTGTTTTTTGTAGATTGCTTTGAATGTAGAACAGCTTGTTGTTTAAGTTTATGTTCTAATTCTAAAATATCGTATTGACCGACTATGTTTTTGTAGGTACTTTATTCTAATGTTATTGTCAAAAGAACTAACAATTAATGAACGGTGGGCATTGTTTTTTAGAAAAGAGAAACAATTTGTCTTTTGTAATGATAATTTTCAAACTGAAGAATTGTTAAAGATATTTGTTTTAAAAATGAATTTCTTTGTTTTTCACATCCAGGGATTCAAGGTCCCTATAGCGTAAGAATATTAAGAATTCCAATCTTATAGTAGATATGGGGTGATTAGAATTCGTTTAACTTATTTATTCCGACAGCAAATCCAGTAAGTGCCAAGGTAAGTAAATTTTAATTTTATATAACTCTATTCTCCAGAAATTAATAGAAATCTAATGCAACAAACCTCATGTTTCTGGGAAGTTGTGTAACCTTTTTGTTGTTGTAAGTCTGTTAGTTAAGTTACTATTAATATTTGCATATCACTTAATAAAATATTTAGAACTAATTATAATTACCATTGAACTCCATCGTACACCATATTTCCCAATCATTTTACTTTGAATTACTATGGTGTACAACATAATTATTCTATCTACCTATCTGTAATGTAATCATTACATATTTTCGCAGACTTATTACATATAAAATGCACACAAATTAATCAGTCTGTTCATAGCGGAATAGGTATGCACAAAAAAACCAGTGTGGTCAAGCAAAATAAAATAGAAACGGTAAAGCGCAACACTGCGCTCTAATGTAAATAAAAACCTAAAAGCACTCTATTATTTTAATGGCGGATCATTTTTCTACACTCTCCCCTCGTTTCATGTTTAAAGAAATAGCCACTACTACGGTTTTATCGATGAAAAAACTCGCCCCCGGTAAGTTGACCTGTAGCGCTGGTTTTTCAGTGGATAAATACGATTCGCATTGCCCTAGGGAGTTATTCATCACAGTCGTAAGTAGCTGCTTCTAGTGCTACTCCCTCACAAGACAGAGTGTATATTATAGTTAGGGACTGAATTTTCTGCTTGAGTTATGAGGCTTGGGAACGGAAAACCTTATTATATGATTGTTCTATTCGTGTTTTTATGTTAGTGGGAGAATTGCGTTTTGCTGTAGGTACCTTTTTCATTTTGTCCTGCAATTATGTTGTGAGTTCTGAACGATAAAATTTGTAATAAAGGAGTAAGTATGAATGAAAGCAATTATGTTTTTGTAAAAATACGTTGGTTTCCATGTTTTATGAAGTAACAGAATTCATGTTTTTAATTCAAGTCAATTATTTATTTATTTAATATCTTTGGAAAACTTACAGCTAAACAAACGATTGATGAAAAGTGTACAAAATGTCAGCCAATTACAAGTCTTCACTGTATGTATATGTATAATATATTATGTGGTAGGTATATAAGCATTTACAATGCCTGACAATCGAGATAAAAAGTTCTACATAGCTGTTATTCTAGACAATATAATATAAACTTTTCGTATACGAATATAGCACACCACATTAAAATATTATTATGATTCAGGTATTATAATATTATTTAATTATTAATATCAACATAATCCCAACAAATTAATTACGCTACACAAGCCTTATAGTACAAACGAAATAAATTCGAGTCATGTAATGTAGGTTAGGTACATTCTAGTAAATCCAATTCAAACTAGTTTCAAACGGATAACTAAAATTTGCAATTCTGTCAACGTCAACTATCCACGATTGTTTATACCTGAGGCATTAAGTCTGCCTTATACACTTTTGTATAAAGAATAAATAAATAAAACAAAACATGGAAATAATTTGGCAGTGCCAATATAATACCTATATGTACCATGTTTACTATAATAACTTTCGTGAGTGTTATCCATATTATCTACTATATATACCGGTTATACTCACATCGTTATTCGGGAATGCCCGACTAGTTTTGGACTCTAACGGAGCCCTTATTCATGAGCAAGTGACGCGGCGGGGTCGCGAGCCGAACTGTCACCTGCTCATGAATAAGGGCTCCGTTAGAGTCCGAAACCAGTCGGGCATTTCCAAATATCGACGTGAGTATAACCGGTATATATAGTAGATTATATGCACCATGATTCGTAGAGGAGCTATACTACTGCAAAAAGTAATCTATAAAGTAGATAGGTACAGTTCGAGAACGCTAACCGTTAACTTAATTTATTCATTTCTAGTCCATTCCAAAGTGTTACGTAGCTAGTAAAGTAACTTATCGATACAACAATTACACTTAATTATAAACCACAATAGCCTAGGACTATAGGAAGCGACTATATCCGAGTGCAAACAGCCACTGATAGACGATCAGCATTCTTCTTACGTGACGTGAACAATAGATATTATAGAAACAAAATCTGTAGTCCTTTATTTTAAAAGCTACAACGAATATCACGCAGGAGCCATCGTGGAACGGAAAGTGTTTGTTCTGCTGAAACACGATTGTTCTCGAAACACACCTGATGTCACGTCTGTTTCTACTGGTTTCTACCTACTAACACATATAATAAACACGAATACAACGAAATATGAATACGAGAGTTTTGTGAAGAATTTTTGTCATAGCGTACCTAGTTAGTACTGGAAAAGTTATATTGAGAGTTGAGACATACTATACATCCTTAACGCGTTGACTACTAAGCAGCACCGGTGACTGATATGGCGTTTAATCCGGCCTTAGATACAGTCTAGAATTAAGCAATTTTAAGCTTAACGGTATTTTCAATTCGCCGTAAGATCAAAAGTCTTGCATCGACAGCATCCCCAATAGAAGCTAAGCTTTAACTACCCCGTTAAAGTGGAGCTTCTAATTTTTAAAGAATACTCTAACCATATGTACGTAAGGTTGCATATTGATTGACAGTGACGAAACCTGGTTTCCATGCGTTGACAATTTTCTATTCGCTTTATAAAATACATTTTAAAGAAATTTTTGACATCTTTAAATATGACAAGGATTGATGTTGATTCCAACTAGTGAAATGCCATAGATTTTATAAGACATAGACAAGCTAATTGTTATAATTAGCTCATAAGCGATACATTTGTCACAACTAAGTTTTTATATACATATAATTATTATGTTTAACATTCGTAGCAAATTATCTCCGGGGCGCAAACAAAACGCAACGAAACATGAACGGAAAGTGTTTACTCTAATGAAACACGATTGTTCGCCTAGCACACCTGATGTCGCGTCTTTTTCTTCACAAAAGGGGACTCGCCGGGACTGGCTGAGATATGAAAATGTTATTCTTTTTCCAAATCGGAATTGTGTGTTTGTGCTGAGTTCGTTGGTAGGCAGAAAATGCCGGCGGCAACAAATTTTTATACATTTTTTAGTTCGTTTGCTTATTCTTTGTTTGTCTGTTTGAAATAAGAATTCAGTTATGTTATTAGCTAGCTATCTCTAAGGTCAAGTAAATAATGTGCCGTGCTCATTCATAAATAAATAACTTTTAATTAATAATTTCGTCTTCTAAAAGTCGTCATCGGTTAATGCAGGAATAAATAATACGTGGATTAATTATACTAAAGACTATGTTTTTGAGGTCATCAATATTTCGTCCAAAGAGGTTATATGTTTGTCTGTAAGTGCTGTTTTTAATAACGCTAAAGGTAATACATTTAAGAAATTATCTATTTCTTCCTTAACTGTAACGCTTGTTCCAATTCCAATCATAGGACATATCATATCAGAGGTAAAATATATTTTGTATTTGTACTTGAAGTATAGGCATTCATGACACCTGAAGCCAAGCAAAGCCGCTGGCAAAAGCGTTAATGTATATCGTAACAAAGTAACCACAAGCTGAAAACAAAAACCATTACCGTAATCAAAATACATTAATTTACTATTCCACATAACGATACTGGCGACACTGAACCTAATTTGTCGTGCAAACAATTTCAGTTTTAGTTAGTGATTTATTTGAAGCGCACATACTTTAATTAGATTGGCTCGGTTCGCACAAAACTGAATACAATTTACGTATCTATTTACGCATGCGGCACAAATCTAGTGGCGTTGTGTGTCATATAAAAGTCCATATACGTACAAAGGTTACAGTTGACATCGATGTTGGAATACGTCATTTCGTAATGTATAAACCTTGTTTATTTTGTAACATTTTTTTTATCAATCGGTTACATGTTCTTCAATTACGCTTCGTTATTTCAATGAAAAAGAAGCATGTATTTTTTGTTGGTCTATTGTTACATGTAGATAATACTGAAACATGTGCAATGTTATACTTTCAATGAGAAGCAGAAATATTATTAAAAGTTTATATTAAAAATATATTGTTAAACCCAAGCTTTTTAAACCAGCTAGGATTTACTTATAAAGACGAATTAAACAAGCCCAAACAGGATGGGGTTCCGTCATTTAGTTACAGTGTTCCTATGACCACATTCGACTCTATCATCAGATCAGCGCAAAAGTACCATAATATTGTATTGTCATCGAAGCTACACATGCATGTGAAATTTCATTTCAATAGGATGTCAAGAAGTGGTTCTAATTTAGATTGCAAGATTTGACCTTCACAAACTTACATACATAGTTACATACAAACATTGCAAGTTAAATAAAAGCTTGTAAACAGCTGTCTGTCATAATATAGGTACCACTACACACCACCGTTGATCTAGTGATCTTGGTGACTGCCTCGTTGGTCTAGTGGTCGCTAAACACGACTGCTGAGCACGAGGTCCTGGGTTCGAATCCCGGGTCGGGCAAAGTGTTATTAGGTTTTTCCATTAGGTGATTCTCAGTAGCAGCACGGAGTCTGGATTTGTGCCCGGTTGATGGCAATAGGCTCGCCCCCTATTACATTGGGACCTAAGAACAACTGGCGAAATGTGGTGTACTATATGTGCACCTCTGCCTACCCCTTCGGGGAATACAGGCGTGATGTTATGTTTTATGTTATGTACACACCACCCCAATTGTAGAACTAGTAATAGTCTTTGCAGTTACTGGTGACTGACGTCATGACGTGGAATACAAAGGGTTAGAAAAAAAAACAACCAACAACAATTACACTCAAAGAGAAACTATGTCTTAAAGTGACACTGAAGGTTTATATCACAAACCCCCAATTAAGCATCCGCCCATGTAAGACCTAGACAGTAACTCCAGACAAGATCTAAATGCGTCATCACATTGGTTGTGTGTGACCGCAAGCTGAGAACATTATCTGAGGAAGGAAAGCGTTGGCTACGTCGTTAGCGAAACACAGGGTAATGAGACCATAAAGGACCTTAATATCAGCCATGTTGGCTAGTTCAAAATGATCTTGAAATTAAATTTTGTGGTGGAAGTATCCGTGTTTAAGTTATAGCATATAACCGTTTATCAGGTGACGGTTAAGAATAAATGGAGGTGATTTTCTCTTGCATGAGTTGCAATGCCATCTTCTCATACGAGTTACTTAGATGTTAGGAAGAATTATGCGTAAGTATTAGACATACCAAACGTAAGAGAATAAAACCCCAAGCTTCTTATTTTAAAAAAATATTACGAAAACGGTACGTTAAACATTAATACTCTATAAAGTCGATCAAACTCAGAAGACTGGGAACATTTAGGTATGAAATACTAGGGGCGAAGACTCAAACCGTTTGCTGTCAATTTGGCGCCAACATAAAATATTAAAGTCTACTTGACGGCTTCGTAAACTCTAATATTAATATTATGTGCGTATAAAACGTATAAATATTCCATATTTTCCATGAACAGATATTACTCTTCCACTGCATTATATTCACGTACAAAATATGACAATTCCATAGTAAAAATTATAGGTCTATGAATTGTTCGTTGTAATTTTTGCACTGAATTGGGTCACAGACGTTATTTAGTTATTGCTACATATTGCAATTTTTGTACTGTCAAATGAAAATATTTATTGTATTAAGTCAGACTACAGAATTGGTTTTCAGTCGAGCAATACCCAGCCAACCGTCGATATTATTTTTACCCTATAATAAATTGTACATAAAGGCACCGCGTGCCGGTCACGCATAACATCTCATAGATTTATATCCCACACTTCTCTCCAAATTTAGATTTAGTGTTATGTTTAGCGATAACTCAGCCAGCGCTTAGGGTTTTTCGAGAAATTGAGAAAAATTGGATTACGAAGGCAGTAATTATTAATATTTTATACCGTTGCATCGCAACACAAATTGAAAATAATAAAGCTGGCCGTCGCAGTTCCACGGATGCTGCGGACGTTTTAGATAAGCACTGCAGTTAATTTATAGCAAGAGTAGCAGTTGACTTGTGTGTAATATTTTATAAACTGCATTGCACATAAAATTGCGTCTAGACACTGGACCATATGGCGAACAATAAAGTACTAGCGAGTGGCGCACCTATCAAGGCAAGTGGACGATCCATGCAAAATTCTGCGGATTCATATTCCGGCATAATATCCTGCAATTACCCAGCTTTCCAGACTGACGGAGGGGCTTAATACATCCAGGGGTCCGCTGTAGTTATTCGTCGCTCAAACCGTCCGCTCACATATGAGTTTTACGTCATTTGGGCAAATTTTTCAAAGCGGAACAATTTTTCCACGAAACGAACCGACCGGCCCGGTTTAAATAACACTCGTTAACTTTTCCGCACAGTAACGGGCTACGCGATTATTTTCGAGAATGCGATTTTTTAACGGGTTGATTAAAACGAACATTTTTTTCTCTGAAGCGCAAGTAATTTTTCACGTTAATGCACGGGTGGGCTAAATAGGCACTTATTATGTAAACTCTGTTTACGTCGTTTTGAAAACTCAAAGTAATTAAGTTAAAAATATCGTAACAATATTCCTTGTGATGTTTGAAAAGTCGAAAGTTTAAATTAAATGAAACTGAATTAGCTACATAGGTACATTTTATTTAAATATCATTTGCATTTTTGTTAAACGAACATGGCACGTAAAAATGAAAATGTTTGTATTTTAGATAAGGGGATTAAATGACAAATTAGTATTCAACAGCATATCTATTCGATGCTAGCCGGTACCAGGGAAACAGTGCCCTCGGGAGACTCCGGTATCATCGCGCGGCTATGTGAAAAATTTAATTCATTGCCAGCAAATTTACTATGCATACCGCGATTGCAGTCTATTAAGAATGCACCGTCCGCCGTCGTGGCGGGAGCTCTAAAATAAAATGGTCAGCTTCATTTCATCCGTCATACCTATCGAGGGTTAGAAATAAATAATTCCTTTTTCCGACTATCGAGTTTCTGTCGAGCTTATTCCAATTCCTTGATAGCTTTTGAGTGGTTTTGCTCGTAGCTTACCATAAATATTAGAAAGTGGAATTTTTAGGTTGTAAAAACTGAATTTGGACACTACACTAGGAGGAATTTTGTTGATGTGATTGTATTCTTTAATGTTAGTCAGAAGGGTCATCATACTGTTTGCGTTTTAAAAAAGAAATTTATAGAGGCTACGGTAATGTAGTATAAATAAGAAAACTTTATCACAGCTACGAAAAAGTCACCAATCGCCTAATTTCAACCAAATGAAGCACTTAAGTACTAGCTTTACACGAGAAGTTGTTTTATCCGATCTCTTACAAAGTAAACGTCGGGTCTCCATGAAATATGCATTAAATATTTACACAGCCTGGAGGCAAGCCATTCCCTTGAAGTTGACTGAACCGAACAGATTTGCAATTCACCGAACATCCTTTAGGAAAAAAGAGCTACTGAACAAAGCCGGGGAAGTCGAATCGAAATGAACCACTAAATATCAACCGGCTAAGTGTTCGCTCGCCGAGAAATGGCTCATTGTGAAACCTTTTGTTTTTTACGACTATTTTCCTACTGTTGATACATTTAGATGTTTTTTGGCGGCTGTGGTTGAGTAGTTCAGTTTAGTTTTATTGCAAAACTATTATTATTTGGATGTTTGATTGTCTGATTCTTCCATCACTTGAAGTGGTAAGAAGCCATTCGAACGGCTGTAGGTCATACGATATATTCGACATTTGAAAGTCGTGACTGGTAGTCGACGTTTAAGAGTCTGACCACTATTTTAATCTTTATATATTGATTGTAGTTTTGGGTAGACGTCGATTACTGTATGATACAGACATATCTAAGCTTTATCTAAATGGACAACATTTTAACCCTTTACCTATAAAAATTGTTAGCGTTCAAAAATTTATAAAATTATACCTGTCCCTATCGTTTGCATATCAAAAAATTGAGATGTCAATAGATTTTAAAAGTGGTTAAACATTTTATCATCATTTATATAAGAGAGTTTATCTTTTTTTCGATACAAAACACGGTACGTTCTACTCTACTTTCCTTTCTAGAGTGTGGAGAAGAACACGATGTAGCAGGGTTTAAAATTTTAAATAAAAATTCTTAATTTGATTCTTAATGATTTAATGCGTCGTAAAGATGAGAATAACCGTAGCAAGCTGAGCGGGTTGCCCGTTTTATGGCCATATTACGGAGTTAGTTTTATATTGCAGTATCCGTAATTTAAATCAATGAGAACTTTTCTTCATATTCTCCTTTATTTATAGCAGGTTACTGTGTTAATCGTCTTAATATATTTAATCTTATAGTGTCTTGTAAATTTTGTAGATAGGTAATAAATATCCATTGAACACTGGATCGTAGCTTGGTATGGATCGATAATCATCGCATAAATCCTTATTTGTGCGATTCGTAGGTATATGATTGTGATCTGTTGTGAAATGTTCTGCAAAAAGGGCAAGTGAGGAGTAACCCCTAAACAACGAGCGAGTAAGAGGAATGTGATGCGTGTGAATTCTGTCTAAGTATCGGTGCATGTATATGACGCACAAAAGGAATATTGTAGCGATTTAATATAAATATAATCGCAAAAAGAAAGAGAGAAAGCCCTTTGATTAAATTTAAAAAAAAATTGCCATTTATTTATATTTTGCTAAGGTTTTCTTTGGTGAGAAACTCAATGTAATTTTAAAATTAATATTACAGGTACCAACAATGTATCCTGCTTTTAATTAAAGCAGGTATCGTAGGTAACGTTCAATGTTAATTAAGAAGGAGGTAATTATGTTTTTTTTTTATAATTGGCATCTCCCAGTTAGCATCTTTAAGCCAAACCGAACAAGGTAGAACATAACTGCCTCATCACAATTTCCACGAAGTGACAATCAGTGTTATTTTTTATTCCAATTAGTGATACTTTTTACTTAGAAATGTTACTGTTATGTAAAACAATACAAATTACTCTGTGACTTGAGATTTGATAACCTTACGTAGGGTTAATGGGTATTCTGCATTTAAATATCACAAAACCCGAGTGCAAAAATGTGAAAAGCAAAAAATAAGTGAAGCAGTCTAGAACAATGTTAAATATTTATTTATTAACTATTTATGTACACACAATATAAAAAGTAAAAAAAAAGAATAAGAGAAACAAGAAGTACAAAGGTACTGCTTATTTCATTAAGAAATTTCTTCCAGCAGACCTGCGAAAGGAGAAATATATTAGAAATTGAGGCGACAGTGTGCAAGAAAAAGTATAGGAGCAAAAGTGCATAAAGTACATATAAATACTATACCATACATATATACAAAATATAAATACATATAAATATATATATAATAAATAAATTAGGAAGAAGAAAGGTAGTGCTCTCTGACTCTACTTTTAAATACAGAGATAGTTAGTGAGTCACGTACGTTAGGTGGTAGTGAGTTCCACAATCTTACTGCATGCACGGAAAATGAATAAGTACTTACCTAATAACATGGTGACTTGCCAACCCTCAGTGAGCTAGCGTGGTGATCATTGCTCAAACCTTCTGTATACGAGAAGAGGCATTTGCCCTGCAGTGGGATACTTATAGGCTGTTATAATTAACATGGTAACTTTAACAGTTGAGAGCCATTATGAAGATTTGGGCTGGTCGAGATTTTGATGGCCGTCCTTTGGCAGTCGAGTAAAAGATGTCGTTTGGTTATGATTTTTGTGCATGCCATATTTTTTTTTCATAGCGTTTGTTTTTAAAACTTTAACTAAGATTTTTCATTACAGAAAGGAAATAGAAAGTTACCCTTTATAACTTAAAATTATTTCCTCTATGACGAGTCTCAAATGGAATCGCTTACACAAACTTAGATCATTAATAAAAAAGCTAAGCAACAAACCAATCGATTCTAAAACATTGACGAAACTTGACCATTCTTTTCGAAATCGGACCTACGCGCTACGCCATGAGGTAATAACTTTGATTTTTCATATTAGGTCGGGAACGGCAAACGACGCGACATCGATTGTTCCAGACATTAAAGAATCGCTCGAAGACTGTTACGTCCCCGCAGGCATTCTAATAGAGTTCGCTACTGCCTCTGGGATATTGATGTAAAATCTTACAGATACGGCCTTCGGTTTAAAGAGGACGACCAACATAATAATATATCGATTTGAAAATGGAATTAAAAACAAATAAAACGTTTTACGGTGCCGAGTATCCAGTATGGTAGTGGTATTGGAAAGTTGTCGTTAATCGAGGCGTTCTATGGGGGAGGCTTTTGTTCAACAGTGGACGTCTTCCGGCTGATGATAAGGAGTGGTATCCGGCCTAGAATTGACCACTCCCTTTCGTCCCGTGGGTCTCGCAAGAGGTGACTAAGGGAAATTCAGAAGATGGGCGGGCAGCAGCGTCTTCTGTAACTTCACCACCAATGCTGCGAACTCCAAGCCGCTTGCCAAGCGTGGGGATTGTGGCAATGTGTCGTACGAAACAGTCTTTTCACACAAGAAAAATTTATTAAGCATTGATCACCACACTAGCTCACTGGGTGTAGCTTAGGTGATGGAAATTTTAGACCATTGAATCGAGGTAATCGGCTCAACGTTTTTTAATTCGTCTACTTTTACTTACTTAACTTTAACAATTAGATATTGCTACATATTTACTTTTAGCATCATTCCCTTTTTCCCTGTTACTAGTCAGAGGTAATCGGTGATATTCGCCGAACAAAGTAAATGTCGACAATAAAACTTTCAGCACTAAAATATCGATCACACGACCCATGTCCCATCCAGTTCTCGGATATCCATTTAGGAAGCGTTCCCGTTATTAAACGCATCAATTCGACGCCGACAAGAGATAAGGCGTGCACTCACGATCCCGAAGCGACAGTTATTACCCTCTAATGTAATGCCAGTTTGGCACATCCATTCAATTACACCTTAACTATTTGTTACTTAACCGTTGGAATTTCTTCATGACGCAGGACAATACATATGAGTGCAATACTCGTACTCAAGATCTACATACAGGTTGTCCCATAAACATTATGAATATACACACACACACACGCACACACACACACGAACACACACAGACACACACACACACACACACACACACACACCCATACACACAGTCACACAGGCACGCACGCACGCACACACACCCATCACACAAACAATTGATCTCATTATTTAATAATTTCCTTAATTATTGTTAGTAATTAATTTACTTTATAGATCTGGACGTGGGCGCTAACAGTTGCGACACAGTTTTCCTAACTAATGGAACTGTTACCACACAATTATTATTGTAAATTTGTTTTTGTTCCAATAAATGATTTCGATTTGATACAAGGGGTAACCAAGGGGTGATGTTAATTTCAGTATCGAAGCGGATTCATGTATAAGGTTGAAGTCCTTTAATGTGATTGACTAGGAGTCGAGAACCGGTTTTGGGTCTTACCGATCAATGTAATCTTCGCAACTCGATATTCTCATTATAATATTTATGTATAACAAATACTACAGTATTAATGTCCATTTATGTAACGAAACCTATTTTACGTAAAGCACTTGAGGACTTATAAGTGCCCCTCTCCGCCCACTTAAAAAGTTTTTAAGCTTCGCGACGATAAGCTATGCTGGAAAATTAGGCACTCCGTAATTTTGATCAAAATCTAGGCTTTAGATTTATGAATGAGTTTAACTCACTGGATAGCTGTTAGAAACCTGTATAATATTAATTAATGTTATAGGGTTATGTCTGTCTCGTTTGTTTAGTGGTCGCTAAGCGCGACTGCTGAGCACGAGGTCCTGGGTTCGAATTCCTGGTCGAGAAAGGTGTTATTGGGTTTTTCCATTTTTTAATTGTCAGTTGCAGCACGGAGTTTGGATATGTGCCCGGTTGATGGCAATAGGCCTGTTGAATGTCTGAATGTAATACGGGACGACGCCTATTACATAGGGACCTATAGCATAACTGGAGAAATGTGTATACTATCGGTACACCCTCGCCTATTCCTTCGGGCAATTCAAACGACCATGTATGTTACATTGCGTAATAAAAAACCGGCGTATAGTTAAACCAGTTTTTCATCGGAGAAACAAAACTTAATTTTCATAGTCAGGCAGAATATAATTATAAACTATGTTGCAAACTTAAGCTATATACATTTTAATTATTCCCAAGTTTGTGCATAATACTTTACGGAGTCGTATCCTGTCTTACACTATCTTTGAACTTTATAGCAGGTAATAGCGTAACAAAGTCTATATGCTATTTTTAATAGCTGATTCAGCTACATTTTCTGTATTAAAATTATGTAAATGTCGATTATATGAACCAAGTCACATGTACGAGGGTCAAACTGAAAGTTCTTAGAACTGGCCACTTATAAACAATATAATAAAAAAATAATTCTAAAATTTGAAAATAGAACTCTTTGCCAATATTACTGAGTATATATTTCATTAATTTGTCATTTGTTTTACGATTTGGCGGCAAATTGAAAATTGTCTGTGTCACGTCAACATGAATTTAACACGAGAAAATTTTCGTGCAATGATTTTTTATGACTTTCGATGTCATTTAAGTCAACAAGAAAGTTATGATAGACTACGATTGGCCTTTCACGATGAAGCCCCATCTCGTGCGACAGTTTACAACTGGTTTAATGAGTTTAAACGTGGTCGCACTAATCTCACTGATGATTTACGAGAGGGACGGCCTTCTACGGCGACAACTGAAGATAACATCTGTGTTGTGCGGCGTATGATAGAGACTGACAAAAGAGTGACCTATCAGCAGATTCGGACAAGCTTAGGCATCGGTATGAGTCAAGTGCACAAAATCCTCCACGAACATTTAGCAGTCAGGAAGCTTTGCGCCCGGTGGATACCTCATAATTTGACTGAGGCTCAAAAACTCCATCGTGTGGATTGGTGCCGTAAAATGATTGAAAGATTTAACGGAGGTGACTCAAATGCTGTGTTCGACACACTAACAGGTGACGAAAGCTGGATTTACTGTTATGATCCTGAAACCAAAAGACAATCTGCTCAGTGGGTGTTTCCTTTCGAGAGGTTGCCAACTAAAGTGAAGAGAGATCGAAGTGCGGGAAAAAAAATGGTGGCCTCGTTCTTTGGAAGGATAGGTCATTTCGCAACAATTGTGTTAGAGGATCAAAAAACAGTTTCTGCAGAATGGTACACTACCAATTGTTTGCCACTTGTCTTGGAAAAAGTTCGAGAGAAACGACCTCGCAGTAGGATCCTCCTTCACCACGACAACGCCTCGTCGCACACCGCTAAGCGAACGATCGACTATTTGGCGACGTCAAACGTTGAATTACTGGGTCACCCGCCGTATAGCCCCGACCTCGCCCCTTGTGATTTTTATTTATTTCCAAAAATTAAAGAAAAACTTAAAGGAAAGCGGTTTATGAATGCTGAAGAAGCGGTGGCTGCGTATCGCGATGCCATTGAAGAGAACCCTAAAGACGAGTGGGCAAAGTGCTTTTCCCAGTGGTTCCATCGCATGCAGCGGTGTATTGACGTGAATGGACAATATTTTGAAAAGATATAATAAAACTAATAACTGGCTAATGTAATCAGTTTTTGATTTTCTAAGAACTTTCAGTTTGACCCTCGTATCACATAATATTTAGGTAGAAATAATATCATACTTCACACGATTATAAAGGCGAAAGTTTGTGAGTGTGTTTGTTTGTAACCTCTTCACGTTCAAACGGCTAGACCGATTTTGCTGAAATTTCATATGGAGGTAACACCCCGGACGCAGCTATGCGCGATGTTCACAACAAGTATTTATCAAGTAACAATAAAAAAGCATTTAACATTTTTGATTTGTAGAGAAATACGGAAGAGGATTTGGCCCGTCAGTGGGGCACTAAATAGGCTTGTAAAAAAGAGAAGGAGAGAGAAGCAATGATTGGCAATAATCTTCTATAGTTTTGTTTAGAATTAAATAAACATTGATACTAGAATAATATTAATAATAACATCTTGGGACACAAGGTGATCTGATCTTAAACTAGGCAAAGTCTGTATTTGGCAACCTGACAATTGATAAACATGCATAATATATAACATAACATCACGCCTGTATTCCATGAAGAGGTAGGCAGAGGTGCACATATAGTACACCCACATTTCGCCAGTTATGTTTTTAGGTCCCAATGTAAAAGGGGGCGAGCCTATTGCCATCAACCGGGCACAAATCCAGACTCGCAGCCACTGAGAATTACCTAATAGAAAAACCCAGTAACCCTTTGCCCGACCCAGGATTCGAACCCAGGACCTCGTGCTCAGCATTCGCGCTTAGCAACCACTAGACCAACGAGGCAGACAGTATATAATATATATTATATCAAAATATATAGATATTATAGTATAAATAAATTACACCCAGACACAGAAAAAAATATTATGCTAATCACACAAAGATTTGGTGGCATTAATACTGTGGTCGCTGTGTACTGTGGAATAAATAGCGAAACTTCAAATAATACGTTTCATAAAATACAGCCAGTAAACCATTTAATTAAATATAATAAAACCTGCTCAGTCATGCGTCATAATGCACAATCTCATGTTTCTTATCGTCGAACAATATCAATTTAGTTTGACACTCCGTTTTTAATATTCGACCTTTACAGGCTAAGTTTCTAATCATCGCTAAAATCTTTAATGACTTTAGGCGTTTTCTGAAGGGCTTTACGATATAACTTGCGTGTGAAATTTCTCAGCAATCACGATGGAAAGTACGGTATTGGATTAAAGAAGAAAATGACAGAATTATTTAAGCCGGCGATTGGCTAAGAGTATGCGTCAATGTGCGGATAGGTAAGTATAAAGAGGTTGGAAGAGTAGATAGTAGTAGACTGGAGTTTAGAATTGCAGGTCCGATCTCCACACTAAACCAGTATTTGAGAGATTCACTTGGTTTAATTTGTTCATCCATACTTGTTAAGCGACTAGTGTAGCAAGGCCTTTGAAGAAAAAATAACGGTTCGTACCTAATAGGTAGATATATTTAACTTTTATTTGAAGGATACGTCATTGATATCGCCCATAATCAATATCGTATAAAATCTTAGACACGTCATTAAAAGTCCATGAACTCTGAATCGAATAGTAATTACAAAGATAACATATATTTCTAATACTCAATCTTAACTCACGTTCCATATTACATATTGATTGAAATACTTCGAAAGTAATTATTTGGTCTAAAGATAATTAAGCCCATTCACATATCTGAAAATAACTTGATTACAACGTACAAGTAGATAAGGAGGGTCAAAAAGAATAGAGGATTAAAAGCTATTGGCTGACTGCCCAGTGCCCATCCAATTTTCTTTGTTGACGTCCTAAGGGAGCACGTTGAGATTATCTTAACAAAGCAAAGGCGTTGGCGCCAAGTTCAGCCTCCAGAAACAATGTTATCCAACATCTAACAAAGAAAACAATTACAACTTTTTTACAGATAATTTATCACATTACTTTTGTGTCTAAAATACTATGTGTTTGTGGAGAAATATAGCGGCTTTCTTTTGTTATTTGTGTTTCTTGTTTAGGGTTTGTGTTTTTTGTTTATAAAACAGCCGCGACTACGTTTTTATTTTATACAGTTGTAGCTGTAGTTTTTACAAGAACAAATTTTAGTTCACGGTTTCCGAAAACTTTTTTGATGCTGGCTGGCTTTGCGCATGAACTACCGGAATCATCGGATGTATAAAAAAAAAAACTAAATCAAAGCATATAATTATGAAAATGAGGTACATCATCATCATTACTCGTAGCCCGACCTGGCCTATTATTGGGCATAAGCCTCTTTTTATGCCCCACCTATTTCAAGCTAAACACACAGAGTAAACAAGAAATGATCTGCAGTATTCAGCCGCATTATTCATTTATCGATACGCCGGACCCAACACGTAACCCCTTGGTAATGATCGGCCAAAAACTGGTAATGCGAGTGTACTCTAACGACCCGGTCATTCCAATAGACGTAATGTCGGGGTATCGGGCACCGCTCGCTATCGACATCGAATACCGACCGTTTACTGTAAAGCTGGCTATATTGAGTGAGAACAGCATTTGTTTTTATGTTATATTTTTTGTTGATTATTTTATGGAGACGATGAGATGACTAGTAAAGGAAATTATTGATTGATCAAGGGATAAAGGTTAAATGCGTTGGTTTCTGCTTCAATGAAATACCTTTACCTAAGATAGAGTCTTGCTAATTTAAATGTAGGTACTTATACTTTGACAACTGGACTCCTTCAAGAAGGACTGAGATATTATGGCGGAAAAAGTTGTTCCTACTGCGCGAAATAATAACGATAATAATATCGGTAATGTTATTATCATTATTGCCTTATTTGTATTATGTCTTCAATTGATAAGTATCAGTCGAAGACTATTTTACTTTTGGTACTAAGTAAAAATTATGCCGTGTTTATGTATTATGTACGTACAGGCCAATGTCCAGCAGTGGACCGCGATAGGCTGTGAGAGACAAAACAATGCCTCAGACGATTTAATTTAGCAACTGTCTCAAAAGACATCGCCAAACAAAGACTTAATAAGACTCCTTCCTTTCACCTAATCCCCTAGTAACCCATTCATCAGAACCACTCTCATTACTTTTATTAGATAGAGATTATAACTAATGGCCAAAGTGTTTGCGGCCAATAAATATTGGCCCTCAATTCAATAGACGACGTGCAATCGCCGGCTTCCTGGTATTCATGTCCGATATCGGCTCATCCTGTAGATTTCCGTTCAGTGAGTAATACGTTTGCTTTAACGATTCTGTATATAGCTAGCTTTGGGTTTTATGGACGCCGCTTGACTGATGTGACGGGAAGCATTTGGCGCGCAGTTTTTTAACGCTGCTATTTCGAGTTTGCGATTTTTCAGATTGTAATTAATTGGTGCAGACCCCTTACCAAGGACATTTTACGATGTGGAAGCGAGACGCCATACCTGCAGGGTAATGGTTGTCTTGCTTCACAATATAAACGGTCCTGCTTTAAGAGTTCATGGTAAGGAGGCAGTAACGAGATGCTTTGTGCTAAGTTTGTATAACTTACGTTTACTGTTAGCGTTTTTATTAAATAAACATTTATTCAGTGTAAAGGGGGAACGATTTAGGAATGAAATTCTGTTCTTCCGATAAAGATTCGGTGAGTAATAAAAGCGATAAGGCCAGTATAGTGAGTTTTAATGAGCAGAAAAATTAAAGAGTAGTATTAAGGTCTAGTGAACACCCTTGCTCTCACTTTCGGGGATTTCAGACGTGATTGTGTAATTAATATATAAAGCCATTTATTTACTGTTTTAGCGTGTCTTTTGCGCACTAAAGTACTTTACATACTCAGAAAAATAATATTGCTCGTAAAAAGGGAAAATGGCTAAAGCGCCAAAATGTAAATTCCAAAAGAAATCTATAAAAGTTTTTCTCGAAAAAAAATCATTATAACATGTATCTACAAATTCAATCCAATCTTGGATACACCATACTGTAATGTCATTTATTATGAAGCGTTTATATAAATAGTGTCGAAGTAAAATTCTATTTAATTAAATCGCTATAACAGAGAACTCTTTATTACGCGGGGAATATCAACTTAATGAATAAAGCTACTTTTAAAATACTCCGACTGTTTTATAAGAGAATATTAAATTTTATTAAGCCCATTATTCAGTACTTAAATATTAATAAAGACTATTTATATGCTTTGTGTTTAACACTAGTGAAGTCTCATAATACTTTGCTTTGTCTTCTTCCCATCGTACGGTTGATGAACAACCTGGTGTCTGCTGGTGGTGCCTCTGAAATGGCTTCACACACCGTTGAAAATCTTTCAGATGTGCCGGTTTCCTCGCGATGTATTCCTTCGTCATTTTTATTTTATAGCTAATTTATAGTTCACACATGAATTCGTGCCGTGTGGTATCCGGCCTAGAATAGACCACCCCCTTTCCTCCCGTGGGTGTCATAAGAGGCGACTAAGGGAAAACCCAGAAGATGGGCAGCAGCGTCTTCTGTAACTTCACCACCAATACTGCGATCCCCAAGCCGCTTGCCAAGCGTGGGGATTATGGCAACCCCTCCCCACCATCTAAGGGGGAGACCTTGGTTCATTAGTGGACGTCTTCAGGTTGATGATGACATGAATTCGAAAAGACATTGGTGCGTGCCGGGAACTTGCAACTTTTGACTTGGCAGTCAAAATAATAATAATAATGGTAATACCAATCTTCCATCGATGCGGTTAGTAGATAACCGGTGGCAATAAACAAAATATAACTTTAGCTTGTCAGTGTGTGAAGAATTATTTTAATACATACGTGTATTTCTTTAGAAGTAATCAGAAAACGCAAAATTTGTCTAAGCATTTATCCCTTCCTCACCTCCTCCACCACATCTCCTTTACCTATTATTCAATAAAAAATAAGAAATGCAATCAAATTAAGTATATAAACCAAACAAATAAAATATATTTGATGATTCTAAGATAACAATTGCGCCCTTTTTAAATACAGCCATATTATATTACTTCAACAAGTAACTACGTATCTACTGTGTTAGCCTATGTACAGTCAACAAAAGCAGCAGATATATTTATTTTATATATATTTTACCAGTCGGCATACAAAAATATACGTGAAGGAATTGCATCAAATAGTTACATTAAAAAAACGAAATTAATTAAACAAACTTACATTATTTGGCTATTATTCCTACCTTGTTACTTGTGTTGCTGACGGTACTACAATATATTACTGGCACCTTCATGAATTATGTAAGACACATGAAGGTTAAAGTACAAGTTCGTTGAATAAATAACATTCAATTATATTATTAGGTACGAAAGTTGGTTGGCAAAATTTCTTCTGCTTCACATACGATGAATATCTTAATAATAACATAACTTTAACTAACTCCAAGCGATCTGAATCGAAATCACTGATACAGAATGATCGTTCTTTTGAATTATTATCTAGGCATTTTAATTGAAATTGTTTGAATATTTTTTTTGTGGTGATCATACGTGAAACACAGATACACCTAATTCCACCAGTCGACAGCGATGAGGACGAATACTTTGATGCATAATTTTTAGTTTTAATTATTTCTTTTGTATATATTAAAATTTATTTTTTAACGTCTGTAAATAACCTTGTAAATGAATATCTTACATGTAGCATTCACCTAATTCTTCATTTTGAACCACAAATATGACTATGTATATTTCATGTTCGACATATTGACAGTGTTTCCATAGGTAAAAATGTCTATACCTAAATATGAAGATGAAAAGTTCACCTTTTTACATTAATCCCTTAAGAATCGTACTTGCGTCTAAAACATACGAGATACATACGAGAATTACGCTACAGATTAATATAATTGCAATGGCTAGGTCAAACTCATTGTTTCGTACAATACCTATGCGCTGCACCCCATGTAAGTAACTAGAAAAATTTGGACGCATCTGGACTTTACTCGAAACTTTAGATCTTATTTCACGCCAGCATCTAAAACATCAGAGACATTTCTAGTGATGGGCAATACAAATAAAAGGAATGATTCGAAGACCTAGGTTTAACCTAACCATAAGTTTCAGCGTCATTAGGGCGTATTCTAGTCTCATTAATTTTCCAGCGTAAATGTGATTAATGCTTTACTTGTTAGAATGAATCGGCGTACAGTTGGTTGTACACGCTTCTGATGTCAATTTATCATTTTATCTAATAATAACGCTGGTGTCTTGTTGATGCGCAGATGTTTTTGGCATGCTGACCGGCGCAGTTAATTTTTAGATGATTAATTTTGGAATATGCTCTGAACTCGTGAAGTGAACCTATTGTGTGTTTCAATTGAATTGTTATTATAGTTTTATTATGAACGGCTGTTATTGATAAATGAAAATAAATGTATTCGGATCATGTTTCTTTTTTTCATTTGATCCGCCATTAGATTGCAATTTTTATGAAAGCAATCACAGCAATAGCAAAATGTTATTTGCATTTTATATACAAAGCAACGTGTACAGAATAAAAAGCCGTTTTCTCTATCAAAACAGCTGGTTTATCTTAAAGGTGATATGAAAGGAGTGATGATGCGATAGCATTTTCATTACCCCTAATTTTAAAACACGCTTTAGCAACTTTGTGCATCCGTGCTACTTTTCTATGGGTAAATAGAATATGGACAGAAACGACATCCTTTAAGAATTTTATAAATATTTTGTTCATTAGAACGTGCTCTTAAATCTATGATAAGATGTCCACGAGTATTTTATATGCTTCATAATAATTAATAAAATTAAAGAAAAAGAGACACGTGGTCAACACACACGTGTGGTCATTAAAAATATGCAAAAAAATACATTTACCATTGAGATAAATTGTGTAATAGTTACGTAACTATTATAAAATATTAATTGTGATTTTATTTTTGTTAATTACAAGCCTATCTCTACATTTTTGTCTTATAGGTAAATGTATTGTTTTTATCTACCTACATACCTAGGTAGGTATATTGAGCTAACAGTACTAGATCAGATTATTCACCAGAATATACCTACTTATCTACTAAATCGTAATATTAAATACATTTAAGGATTTCGACTTAGATGGGAGAAGATAGTTTGAAATTCGAATTAGTTTCAAACCAATCACGGAGCGATGAGGTCTCTCCAATTAACTAATCACATGTCGTTAAAGCTAACTCTGTCGACTTTGTATCACCCTTTGGGTGGGTAGGTACGTCTAGCTTGTTAAGTACAAACCTACAGACACATGACTGAAATTTACTATAGTGTAAGTATTACATTTAAAATGACGAACAATAATGTGTGGGCAAAAAGGGTTGGAAATTTGGAAGCTGTTCTAAATGTTATTTTAACGTTCAATATACAAGTGTACTAGTACTTAATATCAGTAGACAGTTTTGTAACTTTTTTACAAAATTCATTGGGTATTTTCTTATAAAAATGTATTACAATTATATTATAATTCCATATGATAGGTTGTCAGAAAATGTTTTATTAAATTCATTGATGTACGTATACGTACACGTTACTGTTTGTACGTTGTAGAATAAATTGTAATATCTAACCTTACATTATTGCAAACATCAATCTGCCTGGAAAACGTGGCGATGACGGCGAACTCTAAAAGTGAAAATACGATGTAGAAACAATTTTAGAAAAACAATGGCTTCACAAATGTTGTTACCAGAGAATATTAAAATATTAAAACCTAGCACGTCAATCAAAGTTAAATAATCTAGGTATAGAGCGTTAGACTTAAAAAAAGGCAGCCAGTTGTTCTTAAGCCCTAAGAATACAGCTGAATTTCCACTCAATATTTAAAAGGCTGAATTCTGGGATCGCCCAGTTTCATCATCAATCAGCACACGGATTTTGGGTAACTGTGATGGAATGTATCGGTGTCTCTCTTTTTGAAGCACGTGAGGGAAACATATCTCCCGGACACGCTCGCAGCAATCGCGCAAGACCCCCGCAGTGATCACAGCCGCACATACCAAAACGTACTGCTGCCTTCGGGACCCCTTGATGGCTGCTCCGAATCAACCACCCGCCAGCTGCCGAGCGGTAAGTAAGGGTTATCGCGCATGTATTTGGTAATTAGTAGGTAAACGATAAAGGTTTGCCATTACGCTCTTTGCACACACACCTTCCGCAAGTATAAAACTATGTATGGATATTAAAACCATATGAAACAAACAGGCTCTTAAAAGCATAACATAATATACTAAACGCATATTAAGAAAATTATCGTTAACCCTACTGATGGTACATATGGTGCACCCGTACCCTTAGTTCCGCAATTCCGCCCCAGTTTTTCGAACAAACTTCACAAATATGCGAGCGGGAGATGGGGGTTGTCACCTGCATCGGTACCTAATGGCACATTAGGTAGGGAAACGGGTCAGACACAGCCTGTCGGCAGTAAAGGGTTAAGTAATATGGACCAACTTGAATTTTCAATTAATGTTTTGTGTGTCCTTCTTGACAATTTATTCGAGTTTTAGGGATTCAGTGAATTAGTTTTGAATTAATTTATTTAATGTACACGATAGTTTGGTACTGTAATTTGTATAAATTAATTATAGTTTCCTATCTTTTACTGCTCACTGAATAAATTGTGTGAGAACTTTATAAATATGTATGTATACCTAAATATTAAAAAAGTATATTTGTATATTTTTTTCTACATAGGTTTATTAACAATAAACACTACTAATCTATATCATAATACAACATAAACATTTCGAATTTCCCCTAAAGAATAATTTATAACTAAGTCACTGTGTAATGGAATAATTAAACGCATAGCATCACGCTTTCTCCCGTGGGATGGGGTAAGTAGAACTACCTACCACCGCGGCCACTATTCATAATTAAAGTTTAATCTATTGCATAGTTATAGAATTATGATGTTGTTTTCTAACACGTTCACGGCAAGCAAATAAAGGAGAGGCATTATGAGGATTTCAGTCACTTTTCGTTGGTTATAACAATTCTTAGAATTTATTTAGCTAGGTGGTAGAATAGGTGCACTTACGACTTGCATCATAGATCATACATCGTCCCAGTTGTGGGCAATGGTTAGATTTCCCCGAGTTTGATCATAATATTAATCGAACATCTAGACTTAAAATTTAAATAATAAACCTTTCAAAAAGTTAGAAGCAAACACATTTCAGGCGTAAGTTGTTTGGGTACACATATTTAGGTAACAATCAAATAATTTAAGCATAAAAAGAATTTTCTATGCTAGTTTCGCCTCAAGCCTTAAAAATTAAAAAAAAGGTAAAGCGCTTAATTTTTTTAAACAATCAATCTGCTTCATACTCGTAGTACCAGGACCACAGCAAGTACTAGGAGTATACCCAAACACGTATTAATACTCGTAGATGCGTTGTTTAATATTTACAAATGCAGGGCACCAGGTGTGAGAGACAAGCGGTCCCTTCTAATTTGTGAGCTAGCTTGACGCTGATCCCTTATCACGTGATGTCATCTGATGCTAATCATGCTATGTAGTTGTAGTAACGTAAATTGTATTGTTAATGATCAAATAGATAGGTGATATGGCTTTGTAGTAAAAATTAAAATAAGATTTTTTGTGTATCAAATACTATAAAATTCTTTATAAAATAGCTAGCTACGCCCCGCGGTGTTACTCGCTACATTTTTTCGGAATAAAAAGTAGCCTTTGTGATAATCCAGGGTGCCAGCTACCTCTATATGAAATTTCAAAAAAATCCATTCCGTAGTTTTTACGTGAAAGAGTAACAAACATCAATCCATGCTTGGATAGGTTTGTTGACATAAAACTTGATAAATAAGTTTTAAATTAAGCGTAAGCTTTTTTCATAATGATAACAAAAAAACTTAAAAAGAATTCTATTCTAATTTGACGTACATCACAAAAGACCAAGGCAACAGTCAGTACAAGAAGTTAATGCTGTATATATTTTACTGGAACAGATATGCGGCACAGGGGCAAACAGATCGTTACTGGAAGTCGTTTTGTGGGAACAAGTCTCATTTATCGCACGCGTTGCACTACCCGATATTACGGAGAGTGCCTCTTATAGATTTTATAGCTCAACGATGATTGCCCATGGGGTACATCTATCAATGTACATCTATATAATTTATGGAGTGGATAATGATGTTCAGTTAAGTATATGAGCTGCTAAAAGGATTTTTATTGGAGAAAAGTGACCGGTTTATATTTATAAGGTGTGAACGGAAAATGGGAAATAGAAACTTAAAAGATTTAAAAGTTTGTTGGCATTCTAGTCTGTGGTCTTGTTTTATTCGAAGTCGAAATCAAAATGATTTATCTTGACCAATCAATTTAAATTTTAAAACTTATACTTCAAGTTTATTTCAAATCTAAATATGCACGGCAAGGACTGCCAGACCACATTTTATTAAAAAATATACGCAAACCTTAACTTACTCTCTAGTTTATCATTCCCAGAAAAATAATTAACCTACCAGGAAAACATTAACAGCACATCCTATTCACGCTTCGCCTAATGTCCGTACCAACTGCCAATAACCCGCGTCCTTAAAACAACGGTTGAGGTACCAGGGACGCAGTCCGCGTCACGTCACTCCCAACAACTATTAATTAAGAGCCCCGGGTCATCATCCAGTAGCAAGACAGCTGTCTACCCGAATTGCACAGACCCTCCCTTACGTGTTGCAAATGACGGGTGGGCTTTTTTAGGCGACTGCTAGGTTCGCTGTCCAGTGAAACGTGGAAGCTATAATATTAAAAGAGATAAACGAAAATTTATAATTTTTAGTCTTTTTTTTGTATATAATAGTTGTATATTTTATTAGTTTTAATGTAGTTATTATAAGAAAATTTAATATAAAATATATAAATAATGCCTCTTTTTATATACATTGAAAGAGATAAACGAAGCGATAATGTTTTGTGTACCCAACAAAATATTGTTCTGAAACTATTTTCAAAAAAATATTCACTACTGCATTTGGGACATTCAGGACATTTACGGGCTTCGCAGATGCAGCACTTTACTCTTTTATTGGACACGTTTATGAACACAGATTATGTCTAAGATTTAAATCCTTATAAAATTGAGTGTTTCATCACGATAAAACTGAAAGAGAATAAACAAAGCGATTATGTCCAAGACTTTTATAGGTACTTTTTTAAGGATTCAGAAACTGGAAGTCTGGATTAATTAAGTGTTATTTTATACATAACATAACATAACATCACGCCTGTATTCCCCGAAGGGGTAGGCAGAAGTGCACATACAGTACACCCACATTTCGCCAGTTATGTTTTTAGGTCCCAATGTAATAGAGGGCGAGCCTATTGCCATCAACCGGGCACAAATCCAGACTCCGTGCTGCCACTGAGAATTACCTAATGGAAAAACCCAGTAACACTTTTGCCCGACCTGGGATTCGAACCCAGGACCTCGTGCTCAGCAGTCGCGCTTAGCGACCACTAGACCAACGAGGCAGTCGATCGTGTTATTTTATGTAGCATTCATTCATTTTCAAGGCATATAAAATTGTACTATTCTATAAACGATTTAGGTAGCTGTCAATAAAGATCAGTTTACTATACCGTTTTAATCCTTTAGATTTATAGGTAGGTACCGTCGAGAATAGTTTTTGTAGCTATGCATATTTTCGCTTTGTGTAGATTACCGTCTTTATGAGGCATAATATAAATACTTTATAATGGGAAATAACGGTCATAAGGTACGTAATTATGAACCTAATATTGAAGACAAAGTTATATATATATAATTTCTCCTGCAAATAGGGAGTGAGTCTATTGCCAATTTATAAAATTTTATCAGAATGTACCTATATTACTTAAGTTATAATATACCAAGTTGTTGTTTAAAACGATTTTATTGGACTAACAGAAATATTTTATCTTTTATGTTTTCATAAATTATTCATCTTCAATTTATATTGCACTCGCCTCCATATATTGTACTGTAACTTACATGTATCGAACTAAGTACGTGACAAGATCCAGCAATTTTTTGTTACACTCAATAAAGGTGATACCAGACAATGTTTGACGACTCGAAACAATGTCTTCTGATCCCCCCCTATCACCTTTGACGCTCAGAAATTCGCAAAAACATGTAGACGATATCAAGCGTACGTGTTATGATGTCGGGGGGTCTATTATCGTAGTGAGAGATAAGGTAAGGGTGGGTTATTAAAGAATTATGTCTACATTCTCACCCAATACTGTAACCTCTGTTTAATAACTATCATAATTAAATAAAATAGTGAAGTTGATAAATGATTATATACAATGATAAATAAGAGGAAGGGGAAGGGTAAGCAAATAGATATTCGGTAGGTATGTATTGTGAGAAACTCTTTTCTTGCGTAGGTACTGCCTACCTACGCAAAAAAGAGTAGTACTTACGTGGTTGACAAATGCTTGGGTTTTACGGTCAGAGCACTATATCTTGTAGATAAGTGATGTTTTATTTGAGAAGTTAACATTTTACTTGAATTAAATGACTATGCGCCGGTAAACTCTACTTACGATAAAATTCAAGTACCGGTCATAATTATTTGAATTTTGTCCAACTTATAAAGTTATTAAAAACCAGTCATTTTTAAAGTTGTAATCAATATAATTCTTGTAGCACAGAAAAGATACCAAAATTTAAAAAAATATATTACGAGTAAAAATAATCCCCCGACAGACGATCGTAAAAATATCGAGCGCTAACATAATAGGGAACTCGTCGTCAGCTCTCCCGATTTCGCGTGAATTGCTTGTTTAACATATTTTTTCGTTTCTGTCTCGTTTACGTTTAACGTAACGACTTCGTACGCGTTATGTATTTGAATTGGAAGTCGGCCCATTGTGATTGCTCCCTTTTTATAACAACGTCTTGTACTCAATGCAGATTTTGTGAGAACACTCCAATTTTTCAAGGCAACGTATTTTTGTAGATTGCTAAGCCAAATGGGTTTCGATTTTAGCATTGTGCGAATATAATTATTGGCTATACATTTTATATGCGTTCAAGTTGTTCCTATCAAGTTTGCGGAGTGGCGTAGCTTCGATTCGAAGTCCAATGTTTAACTACCTAAGTGTTATTTTCGTTTACCTTTATTTCTGAACGCTATTTAGTTTTAAAAGTAATGGTTTATTCATTAACTAAACGGTGCCTATGACCCAAATCCTATCATCATCATCAGCCTGAAGACCGTTGAAGTCCACTGTTGAACACAGCCTCCCTTAAGTAAGGGGGAGGGTGCCATAATCCTCACGCTTGGCAAGCGGCTCAGGTATCGCAGTAAGTATTGGTGGTGAAGTTACAGAAGACGCTGCTGCCCATCTTCTGGATATTCCCTTAGTCGCCTCTTACGACACCCACGGGAGGAACATAGAACTACCAGGAGAGACGGAGCGGTACCTACTCAACAAATACGCGGTATCCTCCTACATGGTTAATAGCAGCCAGCTAAGAGAAGCAAACTACTTACGTATACGATAAGTAGCTGCAAACTACGTAAATCATATTCAAAGCGATTATTCATGGCAGTGATCGCATAAATTATGCTAAACTTAAGCAACCAAATTCATCTAAGGCGTTCAATACCTAACCTAATGGATTAGCTACGTGCCTACTTTTATCTAATCATATAACTCGTAAATTAGTGGAGTTAATTAGGTAATCTAGTTATCATATCCAGAGCGTCTACGGCCGGTCCCGGAGGCAAACTACCTAATACAATTTCAAACAATACCATTTCGCGGTACTCCTGTGTCTAGTCTGTAGCTACTTTTGCTCTTTTATTTATTACTTGCACACTGAACGTGCTCAACGCGAATTTGTTTTCATAATATTTCTCACAAGCGCCGCTTCTGCGTTATGTGTTGTTCACGCAAACAATACTAAACTCTAACAACAAGAGATAAGTCCCAAAATTGCATATTGTCACCTTGAGCATGTACATTTGTCTCTTTATTTACTTTATTGCGACGTTTTATAATATTCTACGTTTTGTGCGATAAGGCGCAAGACGCTCAACCGTTACAAAGTGCTTCTTGTTTTGGAATCACAAGGAGGTTTGCGTGAAAAGTTTCATTAGAACACGTTTTTTACGTATAATTTAGCGAAACACGAAAGCGTTGGTGTTAACTAACACTACAGGTTGAACGAATGTATTTCTTTCTTAAAAACTTTCTTTATTATTATGCATGTAACAAATATGAAAGTTAAAGTGGCAATGGGTAGGCCATATCGCTCAAAGAACCGATAACCGCTGGGGAAGAAAGGTTCTCGTGTGGCGACCACGAACCGGATACGCAGCGTTGGCTGGCCTCCCACCAGGTAGACCGACGATATCGTCGATATCGAGTTGCGGGCAATCGGTGGATGCAAGTGGCGATCTAAGGGGGTGGCCTTTGTTCAACAGTAGACGTCTTTCGGCTGATGATGAACAAATATGATCGGAACACTTTTAAAATTGTGTCTGCGGTTAAAGCTTTCAATGTGAACAATATACATATATACGGCCAGATTAAATAACCGTACAGCTTTCTACTCAAGCGCATGAAGCGTAGTTACGAGCGTTTCTCGCCTTATCTGGAGCGAACGGAAATAAACCTTAAGTAAAACTTTAACGTTCAACCTGTAAAAGTAGGTTGCGTAATTAAATTTAGAAAGAACGTTTTGCTAAGCTATAAATAGGTTTTTTCTTTTACTGCGGTGTAAAGGCTGGAGTTATTTGCGCATTAAAGTTTTACATCTACGTATTTCGGATTGCAGTTGCTTTGAACTACAGTAAATGTGAATTTATGGAATGGAACATGGATTTATACTTACTAAATTTATACTTTACTAAAGATAATATTAACATGGTTATTAAATAGCCTTATGAATAAATAAACAATGTAAGTATGACCGGCGAAATGGTTACTATAGAGAACATTTCTACTCACCTACATTTTTATTATTTTATTGATTACTAGAAATTATTTACAAGGTTATTTACAATTCTTAAAAATAAATATATCCAAAATAAAAAATTTAAACTAAAAATTATGCATCAAAGTATTCCTCCTCATCGGTGTCGACTGGTAGGGTGCCCAAAAGGCTGGCGGCATTGCCACGTTGAATGGCAATCTTTGGCCGAAAAACAGGCCAGCCTCACCTACATTATTCTAAAACATGAAGATTGTTCCTTTAAAAGAAACGACTCCCCACACTAGGTACATTCATCCTGTACCGTGGGTGCGTTAGACAAACATGAAATATCACATATACAAACACTTAAACTCGGGATAAATATTTCTGGATCGCACAAATTTATATCCCGTGAGGGAACCGAACCGGTTACCCGTAGTGTAGCAGCCCAATCGCTTAGCCACTGCGTCAATCAGGCCATCGTCGGTATCTAGAAAAGAATAGACATCTTTATCTGCAAAGAATTTAAAAGAAAACGAAAATCTCAAGTTTCGAACATTAAAATGTATTAAACTTATAGATTGGTGTTAGCAGAATGACCTTTAGTCCCGCCACCTGCTGCTAGCAGCGATTCCGTCTACCAAACTTTTCTTTTCAATGAATGTTTTGCAATCTTTTCACTTTGTTATTGTTTTCGATTGCCGAAGTTCAAGGAAAAGGCACCGAGTCAGACTCAGTCTGGGGTCATAACAATCAACTTAATGTCAGCAATGTGTTCTTTTACAATGGAGTTTCTGAAAAGGTTGGTTGTAACTGTTACTAATTCATATTATTTAAACATTTTCCTAGGGTATTTGGTTTTTGCTTGGTTAAGTTATATATTTGGTTCTGATATCTACGGAAAACAAAGTATGTTTCGGTAAAAAAGTATTAATTGACATTGACAGGTTATATTATACCTACTATAATTAAAGTATGTACAGAATCTATATTAATAAGGCATTAAGTTAGCAAATGACACTTTGGTACCATTACATAGTACATTTTTTAGCTAACCAACTTAACGGAGGGAAGGGAGGCCTTTGCCCTGCAGTGGGACGATACGGGCTTATAATAATAATAACCTAACGGAGTTAGATACACCTTGATGAACGAGAATTTAGAAGATTAAACTAATAAAGATTCAAAAGCATAACACTTTATATAAAGCTTTTAAAACTCAGTTTGAAACTCAAACATATTTTTGTACATTTTTTGAACTAGAAAATGTACTCGAGTAACAAGCTTACAGTGTCAAGCAAGCTTTGGGCAGTCAAATACATTACAAAATTGTTGAGAGAATCCTTTTTACAAACTGAAAACAGAAATGTATATTAGAATAATAGAAAATTCAGGGAAATACGTTAGTGCAGAATATTTATCTGAATTCACTAGTAGGACAATTTATTATGTCAATCTTTGCAAATAAGCTTAGCTGTTAAATTCACAATTTGTTGATCACAACTGACAATCGAAATATGAAAAATCGTTTAAATAAAGAATAAGAAAAATTTTCTATGAAACTGGCGAAAAGTCAGTATGACAGAGCTTTCAAATATAGAAAACTCACAAAACATATCTTGCTGTTCTTATTTCAATTTAGATTTAGAATCTCTTTGCAGCCAGTTACTACACTATTAAGACAAACGACAACCAACATTCTCTTTCAACGTATTAGATGCACGAAAAAACGATACCATAAAACAGCACGCGAAAAGCAATATCGTTAAAAGGCTTCGTACTAAAGTTATTTTTTCTATTAGCGCAATATAACTTATAATACAATCTCAATCTTGTGTAAACAAGAGAAAATAATTAAACGAGCCGCCGCGGACGGCCGCTCGTTGCTTACTTCCTATAAATTCTACTGAAAATATGAACGGTGTCGCAGTATTTCAAAAGGCTATTACTTATTAAAGAATTATGCACACAGTGTGGGAGCTTTAGGTAGCTTAAGACCTCGCTTATGAAAAGAATTTAATAATAATGTCGCATTTTTATGCCTGTGATATCGTTAAGTTGGCTTCTGTGGACGCGTTATTTATGCATTTGTACTTTTTTAATAATTCTACCTTATAATTGCTTGTCTCATGCTATTGTCGGGAAATTAAACTATAAGTTTGCTCATTTAAGTTTTAATGTATGTATTTAAGTTTGCTGCTTACAGAAACTTTTCTTTACTTATTGTAAAAAAATTGGCGTTTGTATTTTTAATGATTTCTCATAATATTGTGCGAAATCAGTTGTCGCGTCAAAGTTATTGCTATTTGATAAAATGTAATCTTTGCAGTCTCGATTACCTACTGCAGGCGTTATAAGTAACTGGCATTTAAACGTCCACAGTAAAACTAAAAAGTGGGATTCCACTTTTAAAATAATGCCAAGCGACAATGCTGTTCTATCTTAAAAGACTTGCACATCGGGATCCCATTTCATCGCAGCCAATAGTGTGCCAAGACGATCGACGCTAAACTAAAACAACAAAAGCGCAAACAAGGAATGGCCTTGCCAAAGATCCTTGTCAACTGGATTAATTCTGTTAAACAAACGCCGCAAGTAAATGCTTGCAGGTTGAGGTAGATAAGGGCTCCGGAAATTGCCTTAGAGTAGGAACCGAGTGGCCATTGCCAGTGGCACAGGGCAAGTGGGTGATGGATTGGTTGCTCGCATGACCAAGTAATTGTTACTTAAGGTCCGCTTGCCGCCCCCTAGGCTCGCGTGCCAACACTCGGCCTTTCTTTAAAACATAATCTGTGGACCTTTTATTGTGGCTTTAAGTGAGACTTAGTGGAGTGACGCTTACCCTCCAATGAAAAGGTGGAGACGTTTTTATGGTATGCGGTTTTGGTTTTCCAAACGAGTGAGGTTGCCATGGATATTTTTATATGATCTTCGTGTTAGTTAAGCGGAGAAGTCCAAAGAAAAAAAATAAAGTAAGATATATATTTTCAAACCGCACGTACCTACATCGTCTTTTTACCATAATGTATTTCGCCTTTGCACCCACTCTATGACTACTGTGGGAAGATTAATTAGTTTGCAGCGTTAAGACCACTAATATTTTTCCTGTCTATATATTTAATTACGCTTGTATTATTCACTAAAAAAACACGAGAATATTCCTAGTTCCTGGATAACCACTTTTTACACGGGGGGATCCACAAACAGACAAAGGTATTCGAGAACTTTGTTTCATAATACACAGTGATTCGCTACTCAAAGGGGAAAATGGCGACATGTGTATCATATCATATTCAGAATGGCAGAAACACACGACCAACACAAATAGGCCGTCGATGTAGCGATTGTCAGTGCAGTTTGTTTTTGATTTCACTCAACAAAGCGGACTGTTCTGAATGCACGCTCGTCGCACTATTTGTGACACATCGCTGGTTTTCTGTTGAGCTAATAAATTCTGCTGCGATAACGTTGTGTTTAATATTTCGTGTCCTACATTTGTTTTTAAAACTATTTTGCAGTACGCTATTTTTATAATTGAATATCGATGTTTATGTGCCAAAAATAATACCTGAGATTGGAGAAACAATAAGCTAAAATTGTTAGCGGCAGTCGATAGTTATATTAGTTTAGTTTCTTGTCTATTAAGATGTTAGGAACCCCGGTTGAGTGACATGCACGAAGAAAAGCATGAAAAGAACTTGGGGTGATTACCCCAGCTGTGCGACAAATATCATTACTAGCTTTTTTCAAATGCGCCTTGAAGAAACACTTGGGAATTAATTAAGAATTTCTTCTCTAAACACTTGAGTGGCATTATAAGCTTCTATTCTACTGAAATTCTAATGAGTGAATGGGGGTATAAGCCGACGTTGAGTATCCTTATAGTTTGGACATCTGAACTTCATTAAGTTTACTTCATACTAAAGTTTGTTTTACTGTATGGCAGATCAAGACAATTTATTAAAGCGAGGTTTTTGACCATTACTGTGAGGTCAATGGCTCATGATTATTTGTACGATCCGTAGATATGTGTTCTGTGTTTAGGTGCACTTTAAGATATATATACTTATAAAACGTCACGCAATAGCCAACGTTATAACCATTAGCGACTACATTTATTACTCCGTTATGAAAATTATTTCAAACGTAATAAATGCGCAACTAAGTCAATCTGTCTGTCTATTTGTTATCCTTTGACGGGTAAACCACAGAACCAATTTCGATGAAATTTGGGACAAAGTAATCTTGAACCACATGACAGGTCGAAGACTTTAAACTGGAAAAATGGCTGTTCAATTTGACATAATCGCAGGCGAAAGCCAGTATATTCTTAATATAGAGCAACGCAACAATACACTAGTTCTATTAAGTACTAATTAATTACTTACTTTAATTCTATTACTGAGAAAACAATATTGATGCGGATATCCACACGTTGCTAGCTAAATGAAAGCGTGTCGCAGACTGCACGCGATTGCCTCCGCTCGTCCACTCACAAGCGGATGCTTAATACGGCAACTGTAACCGAGTTTACTCGATTATTGCGCATCGATGATTTACAGTTTATTTTTTGAATTCAGTTAATCGAGTGCTGTAATGCAACAGCTTGATGTTCTTTTATGACTTACAACAATTAATTTGTCGAATAAATTCCATTGAATTTCTTTGTTTAACAAAGAAACAACATTCCTTGCCAAGAGTGACAGACGTTGTTCATTTTTTAAAAAATCACCTCTTTCTTTTCACCTAATAATAATAGGGCAGGATTGATACAGGAGTTGGTACTCCTTGACGCGGTGCGCATAGTCAGGAGGTTCCTCTCTTTAGAGTCCTAACCACTGGCAGCTAGGACCCTGTTCCTTATGCTGGTCGGCGAAGAGCTAGATACAGTATAACATTAAGATGAATAAGTAATACTAAGAAACAGGCAGTCGCTCTATGTAGATATTTAGCTATCTGTATAGCCTGGAAGCCAACTCCAATAAAGATAAAAAAGCCTAAATGATCATGAGTCGCAATAACAGAAAACAACAATAAAAGTATGTAAATAGCCATCCTCATACCAAAACCCGTAACCGATAGAGAATCTATAGCACTCAAAACAAATGAACATGCAAATACACAATCATCAATCTTGAGCCTAAAGCCAACGAAAAACATAAACAAAATACTACATTCAGTTGAGATGTTGGCAGATTATCAGTAACGTCACGTATGTATTATTCATAGCTGTCTGTCCGTATTACAGCGGCCATATATCACGGAATGACTTCCCCTTATAACAATATGTAATCTAGTTCTCACATCAGTAGTCAACACGTAATAATATTGGACCAGTAAAATCTGGACGGGAATTTAGATTGTAGGTTTCTGATTCACGATATTCTCTACTAAGTATTTAAATATGTTTTGGATTACGTGTTGTTTACAAATGAGTACTTTAGTCATCACAACTGATATATTATTCTTTTAATTTCAGAGGTGTGTAGTACACTCACTTCTCGCCAGTACCGTTATAGCTCCCAATGTTATAGGGGGCGAGGCTATTGCCATTAACCTGGCATAAATTCAGACACCGTGCTGCAACTGAATAGTACTTACTGGAAAATTCTAAAACCACATTGCTTGAGCTACGATCTCAAGCTAGCAAGTCGCGCTAATCGGCCAATAGACCAGCAAGGCACATACATATTTGTTATTACGTCCAGATGTGGCTAAATAACGTTATGGCGCATCTGGTTGGACAGAAAGCAATCTCAACATACCTGGGTAAACACGCGACGTGAAAATAGTATTATAATTAATGTACGTCAGTCTTTACGTTCCATATCGCACTGTTTTATCCCATATGCAAGTATGTCATAATACTAAACATGAAAACGAATGTTTGGTTTTAAAACATGGCTTTACATTATAATCTTTTTGTATAGTCAACTACAAAGTAGCTAAACTTGATAGTGTAGTAGGAAAATTGATGGTGTTGAACAATTTTTGATTAAATTATACCTGTCTCTGTCGTTTGATTGTCAAATCATATGTCAATAGGCTTAAAAAGTGGTTAACTTAAAACACATTTTAGCTAAGATTTTAGCATCGTTTATAAGAAAGAGGGTTGAAGAACAATTTTGCTATATAGTCAGAAGTTATTTAATTGACATTAAGTTTCTTTTCTTGTTTACTACGGCATGACTTTCTTGGACATAGCTCATGACGATACAAAGAACGGTTAAGCGACTTCTGCTGCTACCTATACAGCATTGGTATGTTTTACAGTCTCAAATGCTCAGAAAAACACCTAATGACTGCCAATAAATCTGTGATACCATGAACTTGTAATTCTCAGTAGCAGCACGGAGTCTGGATTTGTGCCCGGTTGATGGCAATAGGCTCGCCCCCTATTACATTGGGACCTAAAAACATAACTGGCGAAATGTGGGTGTACTATACGTGCACCTCTGCCTACCCCTTCGGGGAATACAGGCGTGATGTTATGTATGTATGTACTGCACGTAGCGGCGGCGTCTCGCTTCCACAACGTAAACTGTTCTGCTTTAAGAGTTCATGGTAAGGGGGCTGTATCTCAAATTACCGCCAAATAGAACAGCCAACTTAGTCACCAGTTCAATATACACAGAGCATACCAAGTTATATCGTCCAAGTGAATCACAGCTATGTGTCATAATAATATTTATCCGCTAACAATGACTAAGAGAATAATATTGTACGTAGCCTTTCAATTTTAATTAATAATAAAATAAAACATAACACCATGCCTGTACTTCCCGAAGGGGTAGGCAGAATTTACTGTAGAGTAAACCCTGTATAATGGCGAGCCTATTGATATCAACCTTGAACAAATCCAGACTGCTACTGAGAATTACGTAATGGAACAACCCAGTAACACTGCCCGACCCGGGATTTGAACCCGGGAAATCATGTTCAGTAGTCGCGCTTAGCGAGCACTAGACAAACGAAGCAGTGTGATCATCGTACTGCACTGCACTGGAACATACGTTCCGTATAACTGGTTTTCAGAATATTCTACGTTTTACCGTTTTATTTTCACACAGTGTCTCGTGTTCCCCCGTTGTGTTTTTGAAAGAACAATTACTCGAAACAAAGTCACGTTATAAACTAGAACACGTGTTCACATGACGGTCGAGATTAAGCGGTATTAGATTAAGACCTCAGAATGCGGACTATTACCTTTTTTGTTAAAAAGAAACAATAATGCTGCAACGCTTTCATAGCTAATGCAAACTTGGCGTGAGAGCAACGGTTTCGCTTTGTTCCAAACTACTGCAGTTTATTCTAGGTAGATTAAAATATGAGGGTATATTATGGTAATTATGTACACTTAGATAATGGAATACCTGTTGTTTCAAAGGATTATAATATTTAAGGCATTCAAAGATGATCCCCTAGACAATTGGCGAAACGCATGAACAACAGAATTCGAATTGCATAAAATATTCTCACGCCTGTATTCCCCGAAGGGGTAGGCAGAGGTGCACGTATAGTACACCCACATTTCGCCAGTTATGTTTTTAGGTCCCAATGTAATAGGGGGCGAGCCTATTGCCATCAACCGGGTACAAATCCAGACTCCGTGCTGCTACTGAGAATTACCCAATGGAAAAACCCAGTAACACTTTGCCCGACCCGGGATTCGAACCCAGGACCTCGTGCTCAGCTGTCGCGCTTAGCAACCACTAGACCAACGAGGCAGTCTGAGAATTCGAATTGAATGAAAAATTTATGAGATTGATAAATGTCATTGACAAAGTCGAAACATTATGATGTCATCGCCATACATTTATCATTCTATATGATTTATATTCTGTATATATGATATTGATATTTATTGACACAATGATCTTCTGAATTTCGGTCACGGCGGTCACGGCGGTCCGGCTCGGCTGAGACTAACTAACTACACAGGAGATGTAGTGCACGAGTATGCGCGCCAAACACAGGTGTACTCCCTATTTCCTCACTTCCATAGGCCGGTGGGGCGGTAGACCGACACGGGCGGAGAGAGATCAGGCGCAGGACCGACAGCTTAACCTGCCTTCGAAAGCACGGAGGGGTCTCGAAATATGAAAAGGGTCACCCATCACACAGATCTGCGCGGTAGCAACGTACATACGAGCCTCTCAATAAAATAATTAGATGCAATATTGCATTGTCTGACTGGATTCCAGTTCATGGCAAACCATTTTAACCGGCACTGGGTAAGGGTGCAGGAGATGTTACAGTACATTAGCGTGATCGCTAACACAGCTCCAATTCCTTACACTTGTATCCCGATGAGACAGTAAATTGACACAACCGCGGAGAGATTACGCGAAAGGTATATTTATTCAACTATCTTTAATGCCCGTAATATTAATTTGTTGGCTTAAAATATGTGTTCCACACCACGTAGCATACGTTTAATGCGACTTCTAATGTGCGGCTACCGCATTTGAATAGCGCTACGACCGCGCTACGATCGTGCTACAACCGCGCTACGATCGCGGTACGACCGCGTGACAACCGCAGCGGTTTCGGTGTGACGTCACGTGTACCAGACTATACAGTATACATGAGCTCGCCGCAAGTTTGCACCGTGCCAATCTAACTCCACACCTAAGTTCAGTGCGGTGAAGAATTGAGAAAGTAAATGACAATACCTATCGCTCTTTATTTTAACATTAGAATAGGATATATCAGGCTGTTTTACTTTCTTCCATTTTTGCGTCACAACGCTAGAAATCGGAATTAAATTGAGGGTAGGTATTCTTAATACCAACTTCTTAAGAAATGTTAAAAGGTACGGTGCAGACGGGATATTATCCCTACTAATATTATAAACGCGAAAGTTTGTAAGTATGGATTGATGTTTCTTACTCTTTTATATAAAAACTACTGTATGGGTTTTGATGAAATTTCATAAGGAGGTAGCTGACACCCTGAATTAACTCATAAGCTACTTTTTATCCCGAAAAATAGTAGTGGGTAACATCGCGGGGCGCAGCTAGTATTCCATATTAAAACATGAGTTCAAATATAAATCTGTTTGGGGCTTTGGGCTGATATGATTTTTGTTATAACTATACACATCAATATAATAAAAGATAAATAAAACATCAAGTATATACGTTAAGCTACATAACAAAGATGAAACACAAGATGACCTACATACTTTCAATTGGAAATTCCATTCAATTAATCCTGAAACCAATAACTGATAAAAACAATAAGGCTAGGAATTAAAGTCAGCTGAACCGCTACCGCACCAAAGCGATAAAGAAACCCGTATACGAAACAGACTATCGTGCGATGTTACTATACGTATTAATCACGAGTTTGCCGACCAAGTGATAAATTAAACGAGAACCTTACCTATATATATTTAGGGCTGTGCCCAGATTTTCTTTTGGCACATTTTATTTTTTCGGACTGCCTCGTTGGTCACGTGGTTGCTGGCGCGACTGCTGAGCACGAGGTCCTGGGTTCGAATTCCGGGTCGGGCAAAGTGTTACTGGGTTTTTCCGTTAGGTAATTCTCAGTAGCAGCGCGGGGTCTGGATTTGTGCCCGGTTGATGGCAATAGGCTCGCCCCCTATTACATTGGGACCTAAAAACATAACTGGCGATATGTGGGTCCAATATATTATGTGCACCTCTGCCTACCCTTTCGGGGAATACAGGCGTGGTGTTATGTATGTATGTATGTACATTTTAGTTTTTCGCCTGATTGTTTCGTGTTGCAGTGTTATAATGAAATTTCAGTTTCGATAATACTGAGTAAACTTGTATTGTTGGTAGCTTTATTATAGGTCAGCTTGAAACTTTCATCGTATCAATTAATTTGAGATCAGAGTACCAACAGATAATGGTACGATGACTTTTATATTTTATAGTTTATTGTTTTAATACGTAGTCTATTTATTTTCATTTGTAGTTTTCAATTAAGTTAAATTATTTATTCAGTTAGGTTAAATGCACCTTAGATTTATGCTGTATTTTATTGAGTAAACAATCTTTGGTTAACCTAACTATAAAAACAAATAATTTAAATTAATTGAAAACTACAAATAACAACAAATATATATTGAGATATAGGTCACATTATACATACCAATCTGTTATTATAATACAGCACAACAAAACTGTAATCTGCTTACGTTGAAAAACTAACATAATAGTGAATGAAGCGAAAGAAGTATGCCAGGATAGTAACAAATGGAAATCCGTGGTCTCTGCCTACCCCTTATAGAAACAGGCGTGACTTTATGTATGTATGTAATAACATAATAAAATAAAAGCAATAGAGACAAAAACAAAACACTAACCCATAGCGAAGTTTTACTATTCTATATTTAAATTCCATATTTAGTTCGTAACAACTTAAATGTGACTATTAACGCGAACTTACTACAGCACTCAAGAACTTTGCGTTCGCAGTTCGAACTAGTCACTAGGCGTAGTATCGAATTCTGTGTTTTACTGCTGCGTGGGACTGAGGTAGTTTTCCTCAGAGAGCTGGAGGGTCTCTGATTTGCTCTTCGGTAAATATGGGGGTACTGTGGCTTGTTTGGCAGGTGTGAGTAAGGACGTAAGTACGCGCTGTGAAATAGAGGACTAAGACATTGACGAACTGCCGTAAGTTTGACGTGACTGCGACTGTTTTGGGTGAAGGTTGTTATGAACACAGTTAAAATGTAATAATCAGTGAATCCACTAAATAAAATAAAGTATATTAAAGTAAAGTAAATTTCGACTGCGTTACGTTCAATTTTAATGCAAAAACAGGAAGATTAATTAATATATTGTACCAGGGCCTCAACACTGTCAATTGACTAGGTAGGTATTTTTAAATACCATATTTTTTCAATTACTTTATTAAAAAAAAAATTATAATTACATACATTCGTTATTCATATTTTTAAACTCAAATATAAGTGACAAAACTATTCTTGGTAATGTAGCTTTAAGCATCTGGTGATCTTTCTAAAATTTACAAAAATCCAGTGTCAGAAAAGAAAAAAGTCTTAAAAAAAAACAAAATTAGCCAGCCCTACTTATATCGTGAACGTGTGATCTAAACGCCGCGTTTTGGTACGCCCGCTTACCAGCTACGCTTTATCATTAATCACGATGATTCTGACTTCTATTTATTCTATTTTAGCAATAAATAAAACATATATGATTTATATGTTGCATTTGCTCTAATGTTTCGTGATACTCGTATATGCCCATTGTGCAAATGATGTTGAATAAATCTGTTTGGATTCTTTATTTATTCATTGGATTATGTGTGTTACTGATGTTAGTGTCCTAATTTAGCATCAACGGATGACTATTACGGAAAATCCTGTGTTCTACTGTGATTTTATTATCTTTAAAGCTTTAAGTATAAAGCATAAGTATGGTAGCTTATAAATTTTGCCCCATGCTTGATAAGCGGCTTGGGGATCGCACTATTGGCGGTGAAGTTGCAGAAGACGCTGCCCCCCATCTTCTAGATTTTCCCGTATAAGGAATTAGGAAATGGGGTGGTCAATTCTAAGCCGGTTACCACTCGGCATACTAAGATTACCAAGTACCTATTACAATACAATATCGTATAGATATTCTGTGTTGCTGTCCTCTCGTTAGGAACGTAGAACACCCCTTTAAGTTACAATTAATTTGAAACTTTGAGATTCCCATAGCTTAGACGGGCCCAGTTTGATATTGACGGAAGAGCGGAAACTTGTTTGCGGTTCAAGTGAAGTAATTGTATAATAATCGCTGCGGTTGTAGTAGGTACTGCAAGACGGATGTTGGGTAAGTGAGTATTCTATAGGGATGTGTATTTCGATTCTTCTCATTGTATGCTTCATTAACAACTTGGTGTCACAGTTAAGACAGTTTGTAGGCCTCTAATATGGCTTTACACACCGTCGAAAAAATCTCTCTGGTGTGCCGGTTTTCTCAAGTTGTATTTGTTTTCAACTGATTACTTATTGCATTTGAATTTGCGATCTTTTACTTGGCTTTCGATTGAATATTACACTATTGTCACTATAGTCTCAGTATTGACACAAAAAAGTGACTTAGTCGTTTTGTCAGTTGACATACAAAGTTCTTTACTATTGAATATTTCTTCTCCGTATAAATTGTTGTTTTTGGTAGTATACGTGCTAAATAACACAATGCCTCTTTTTCATAAATGAGGATCATACCAGCATTAACTAAACCCCGTATTAAGTCTATTGACATCTCTATTCTTTGACATGCAAACGACAGGGACGGATTTAATTATGTTTATTATAATTCAGTCCATGGTTTAATAGTAACTTTTTTATGAATAAGGGGGTATGAGAATAATGTTATACTTGCTGCTATAGTAGGCACTGCTAGATGGATATCATTGTCTGTAATATTTACTTTCGACGTTATATATTTTAACTGATTACTTCACTATCCAGTCGGGATTTTTTAACTTATGTACTTACTTAGTTTCTTCTAGCAAAAGTTATGATGAAAATGATATTGTGAATTTGTTTTATCTCAGCAAACAAAGATTTCCAATTCTGGGCGACACCGTCTGTCATGCGCAATATAGCCACGTGTTCACTTACCGAGGAATGAGAGCCGACACTCTTTACTTTAATCTTATTCATACGCCATTTCGTATTCCCGTCATAACAAAACACTTGTGTGACGTATGAATGAATATTATGATTAGAAAGAAGTGATTCGATTATGGAAATTAGGTGCTGTATCACTCTTTTGTTTTATTTCTTCATCATCATCACTCCACTGCTGGACATAGGCATTTGTTTATTGGCATAGTCAAATTCTATGTGAATTTAGAAAGTGACGCTTCAATCCACTTACGAAAAACAGTACGATCGGCAAATATACCTGAATATGTCCCAGGTTTAGGTATTTGTGCATGTCGCTAAAAGGCACCCACGATACAGGAAAAAAATCTAGTTTTGAGACAAAGGTTTACTAAAAACTGCAATTAACTTAAACATGTTGGTACAACTAATTACGATATTGAAAAAACGACATTAAAAGTTCAAGATCCAGTATCTACACCAAAAAGTTTCCTTACCATCTTTTAGACACCATCTGAAGAAATTCCTAGCACCACACAAAAACCGCACAGTTAAATCACACAACAATTCACCCACAAGCTCTCAAAAATCGATCACAGCCTCAACAAACGCTCACAAAGGGGATATCTATTCGTAATTAATTTCAAAAACTGGTATTGTGAAAACACAAGGAACGTCAATTCCGAACTCGAAACGCAATCAAGGACACAATAAGATAGCCAGGCTGACCAATAGAAGAGCCGCATCATCTGGTGGTATTGAAAATGTAATAAAACGGATAGACGCGATGTGCGCTCGTGAATTTTGTTCCTCTCTGATAGATTGTTAAGTCCTGCTGTTCGGTGGAGGTTCGTAATGTTGCTTTTTACGTGACTGGTGGAGCTGGTTGCATTTCTACGTTGATGTACGATTGCCGGTGGGTAATATTATTTCAGCATTTTATTTTAGACGTAAGATTAAATTTCTTATTTTTAGGCAGTGTAGGAACTTACCTACTCTCGATACATTTATTTATAACACTGACATTATGTTATTATAGACGTAATATCATACATGTATGTATTATGTAGTATGCACAAAAAAAAGATGCGATTATGTTTGTGTGGAATTTAAATTGTATAATATACAGAATGAATCTCAGAATATAGATTTGCCATTCTTTAAGTTTACAGTGTGAAACATATTAAGTAATAAAGTATGCGAACAGACACTGTCGTTTATCATATGTTTTTCCAACTTAAAGTAATAGGATTAGGACCATACTTAACAAGCTTACAAAGAGGTTCAATACCTAAACACATTATTAGATCTTATTATCTCAAATCGTTTGTAGGTAAAGCATTTCGTGAGCTAAGCTAATATAAAAAAAATTGCACGAGCAATTTATTAAAAACTTGTTCTTACTCAGAAGAAAACGAAATTCTAAGTAAGCTCTATTAGTTAGTAGGAAAACTAAATAAACATCACGTGACTAAATAAATTTGAGGGTAAATTGTGGAAGAACGTGTCATGATTGTCGTCGACAGTGAAACATTACCATTGCACCGGCTCTCCCCGACATTGCTTAATAACCACTATGGAAATTACCATTTTCTACCCCTACTTTAATTCATATTAGCTTTAGATGTCTGTTGGGAGCTCAGTGTAATAAGGGCTACTATTTGAGTACTTCAAAAATAGTGATAATTATGAATGAGTGTGTATCCAAAGACTAAATAGTGATCATTATGAAACCTTCAGGCGAAATGAGCGTGTATCCAGACTCCTTGTAAAAAAATACCTACCTAACACTACGGGAAATACTGGCGAGTATGTATGTGATGGTAAGTAATACACATGATTTCATGGACACCTTAGCGACTGAATTACAATGGTAAGCAATGAAACAAGGATATCCATGTGAAACCTGCGTATCAAATATATTGTTCTTCTGACAGAACTTCGGCCACGGCATATCTCATCTGAAAATATAATAATAATAATAAAAAATTGACATATAAAGAGGTAGGTGCTGTTATGTGAAACCTTAACACCCGTGCTAGGTTTATAACCTGTGTTACAGGAGTCAGTAAAGGAAAAGGAGATATTATACTGCACAAGTATGCGCACAAACACAGGTGCTCTACCAATTCCCTCACTCTCATAGTCCGATGTGACGGTAGACTGACACGACTGGAGAGAGATCAGGCGCAGGACCGTCCGAAGCACGAAAGGGTCTCGACATCCGTAAATGGTCATCCATTACAAGAATTACCTGCGCGGTTGCCATGTAGTTATTTGTCTTGTTATTAAGGTCATGGTGTGAACGTGTCTTTATAATAATCAAAAATGCTGCAAACACTTTATATTGTTCAAACTGCAAATAAACGCATAAGACATAAGAAATTACCGCATATTTGCATTAAAATGTCAAATTATAAATATAGGATCTAATTTCCTTTTGCAGTATTATACAGCATTATACTCGGAACAGTAATTCTAGCAATAAATTATGCCTTTTGAGGTCAGCAGTACCGGCGAAGCTAATCTATGAGGCCACTCGGTAGTCGCTAGACAAAAGCGTAGAAGTGGTTAATTTTACGCCCAGGAGCTAGTGAACAAACTTGCATACGGAATAAACTCGGAAATTATAATACACTAGTTGAGGCTAGCAGTTTCTGGCTACTGAGTGAATAGTTCTTAATATTCTGGGACAAAAAGTGGTCTTACTTCTCCACTGTTTTGAGGATAAGCCTACCATGCGTGCCTTGTAACCTGTATAAACAAGTATCTACAACCACAAAGCACAGAGGCAAAGTAGTTCGGGGTGTCCAAGAGATATTATATGACTGTACTAGAATCTGAGCGAATTCATCAGCTGGAAGACGTCCACTGTTGAACAAACACCCATCTATGACACCCACGGGACAAATGGAAAGGTGCAAATCTGGCTCGGCACTCCATGGGACTGTCTGATTTGAGACTGTTTGAGAATGACCTGGTCATCATCATCATCAACCGGAAGACGTCCGCTGTTATTGAACAAAGGCCTCCCGCTTAGGTAAGTGAGAGGAGGGTGGTCTTAATAACCATGCTTGGCAAGCGGCTTGAGATCGCAGTATTGGTGGTGTAGTTACAGAAGACGCTGCTACCCATCATCTGGATTTCCCCTCAGTCGCCTCTTACGATACCCACGGGAAGAAAAGGGTGGTCAATTATAGGCCATTTACCACTCGGCACCCGAAATAACATAATGGGAAAACCCAATTCAAATTAAGTAATCCGAGAAGCGAACTCAGGGCCTGACGTCCAGCAATAGCGCTTGTGACCACTAGCCTAACAAGTGAGAACCATTCGTATGCTTACCCAAGTAGTAATTACTTTGGTAGATACAATAATGTTTTCTGAAACGTACGTTATGACAATGCACTTTACGAAATTGTTTTGGTGAACACTAATCTAAATGTTCGTAATTTAATAAGATGATTAACCGCACCTACATTCAAATTGAAATCGCCTAGCAGTAGTAACTTGAGTGTTAAAAAAATTATGTTTAATTGAAAAATAATAGCGCTAAATGCACCCTCTACCATAGCCCCTCGAAAACACACGCAACCCGTCAACTTGTCAGTCACGGGGATATTTCGAAGCTTAAAATATTTTTTTGTTTTGTATACTCATTTGAAATGGACTGCGTCAGGGTAGGACACTGTATCCACTGTATAAGCTGTATTGTCGAAGCAAAAAGGTTTTTTGTTTTAATTTATTTTACAGCCATGACTGTTTGCGTTTTCGAAATCCAAATCCGAAATCTTTGTAAAAAAGACTGTTAGATAAAAATTGATTTCTAACCATTAACATTGGCTTCATACAATGAACTAGGAACGTAATAAATGCATTATGTGATATCATTTGAGACCAGCAGGGTCTAATGTATTTTGCCGACAAAATATATCACACTTTTGTGTATGGGCAAGACTGTCAATCTTTGAACTCCTATAATTGAAACCTACAGATTTTTCAGACACTTTTCGCAAAGTAATTTTATCCTACTAATATTATAAATGTGAAAGTTTGTGAGTATGGATGTGTGGATGTTTGTTACTCTTTCACGCATAAACGGCTGGACCGATTTGGTTGAAATTTGGTATGTAGATAGGTTATACCCTGGATTAACATATAGGCTACTTTTTATCCCGAAAAAATGTCGCGGGTAACACCGCGGGGCGCAGCTAGTATCTTATATGTACAGTTCTCGTTTCACAATGTTCGTTCCCGTACTCCTCCGAAACGGCTAGACCGATTCTCATGAAATTTTGTGAGCGTATTGAGTAGGTCTGAGAATCGGCCAACATCTATTTTTCATACCCCTTAGTGATAAGAGTTTTTTACCTGATATTCACGCGGACAAAGTCGCGGACAACAGCTAGTGATCTATAGAACTTACCTATACTTCGACTAAGCAAATATATTTAAATACTTTAAAAGTGTATAACTAAATTAAACTAACCACCGAAAAGAAAAGAAAAGTGAAGATTAGATTAATTTTAGCAAAAGTGGATTTGTCAGTTCGGTCCATGAACTCACGTTCTTTGAAATTGTTGTTAATCTATAACACGATTTTAATTAAATTTGTGTCTTGTTAAATTAACAGCAAAATATTAAATGCTAGTGCTGGAATAATAAGTAATTTAAAATTGAACTTTGCATTTTATTAATATAGTGTGGTTTTGGGTTTAAAGATTTCTGATAAAAACACTTTATAATTTGACTGTATTCAAATTATAATGAGGTGCAAATGTTATACGAACAAAATAACATTGTAGGTTAGCTTTAGGATTTTGATCGATATGGACATGTATTGTCACAGACGATTTGAGAGACTTTAACTAGACATAGCTATCTAATAGATAAAGTAACAAACTACCGTCAGCTTTTGGATCAGTGACCGTTCGCAAGTATCGAATTTCTTTTTCCCTCGAAGGGATATTAAGCGCTAGGTCCTGCGACTGATTTCTCCCCTGGTCGTGTCAGTTGCTCTATAAGTCTACCTAAGACCAATACTATGAGTGTGAGGTGGTTATATATAGAGAAATAACCGATAAATGTTACCTGCTACTCAATTGGCTAAGTCCAGTTATGATCCTGGATACTTAATTACACTGGTAACTAATATTACAGATATGATAATTATTCATCATCAGCCAGAAGACGCCTTAAGAAAGGCCTACCCCTTAGGTAAGGGGGAGTTGTCATCTCACGCTTGGCAAGCGGCTTGGGGATCGTAGGATTGGTATAGAGTTCGATTTTCCCTTGGTCGCCTGTTACGACTCCCACGGGAGTAGGAAAGGGGGTGGTCAATTCTAGGCCGGATACCAGCCTGATAATTATTAAATAATAATAAATAGATGAATTCCTTATTTCTCTTCTTCAAAGGTTCTTAAAATTACGTTCACGTTACCAACTTTCACACTCGCTCTTAAATTGCATTTTAACACCAAGAATTGCAGCAATAATGATTATTATTCGCGGTTAATATACTCCTACCGATTATGATACTATGCCCACCATGTAAACAAACAAAGCCTGCGCTTTTGCGTGTCTTATTAAATACCCTACCAGTAAAAGGAGAGCTTGTAAGAAACTTGCTGATTTCCCGCAGTAAAGATTAAAAACGGCATAATTGTTATAAAAATAGCTAGCTCCGTAATCACTTACTTGCGTGTACTAGTATGGTAAATAAGAACATTACCCCTCTTTTTTAGTAATGCCTATGTCTGCCAGTCAACTTATATTCAACACATTGTGTTGTAGGTAGGTAGAGGTACTATTTTATACACAGTCTAGACTTTCTTACACACGTTATTATGATAATCTTGTTTAGATGTTTATGTTCTTTATCAAGGCATTTCACTATAAAACATTTAATTATGAATATGTTGTTAAATATTTTGGTTTTTTAGATGCAGTTACAGTAAATTTTACATTTAATTTAATGAAATATCACATAACACTTTATTTAATATTATAAAAACGTGAGATTGTGAGTGTGTTTGTATGTTTGTTACTTCTTCAAGCTAGAAAGCAAGAAAATATGTAGCGAGTAACACCGCGGGGCGCAGCTAGTCATAATATAACACAAAGACATGCTTTCCACCTGTTACCTAATAAAGTATTCATATTTCAATAAGTGCAGGTAATAACTCGGTGTTATACTAATTTGCCTTAGTATTTAATGTCTGAGAACAACTGTGGAGGTAGTTTAACATGCACCGTTAATACGTAGCGGGATCAAACATATAATTATTTAATACATATGCAAATCGCTTCATTGCCCCCAAACACTAGTAAAACTATAGAGTACAGACACTTACAGCTGCTGACTCAGCGGTTAAACACTTTTATGTCATACAAGACCATCTGTTAACTTCAACCATGAATGTCAGCGAGACGCCGACAATGCACGTAGCCGCTTCCACATAGGAAACTGTCCTGCTTTAAGAGTTAATGTGTATGGGGGCTGCTCTTGATTTCGTTCACGGGTTTTTTCAAGGTTTTCACGGAATAAATCACCGTTGCCCAACCATTGTCATTAAACTCTTTTATTGTTTACTATAATAACATTCGCCAGTGCTATCCGTATTCTATTATAGTGTTTAATAATTTATCAAAAAGCGTCAATATATCGAAATTTTCGATATAGAAGTGACTCGCTCCTTCTTTTTCGTATCGATGAGCCAATAGCCACATGGTGTAAAGATTGGTCAATCAATAAGGATGGTAGCGAAGTTGAGCATCCAGGGTGTTAGACGTACCTCGTGGGGGCTTTCTACTTGCAGCCCAAACTATTTTGCTAGCTGTAATTGATATTATTACGATAAAGTATATCTATGCCAGGATTCTGAACTATTTTTGTAGAAAATTCTTCGCTAGAGTTAGAGCTAGTTCGTCAATCTAGATGTTTTCTTAATTGATACATAATAATTATACTCAAGCCTTGTTCAATGATGTGTGTGACTGTACATCGCGTGTTTTTCCACGTCCCATGTAACACAGCGTTTACTTTCCGTGATACAAACAAAATATTGCAAGACGCAATAATTTGCATTACACTTGGCCAAGGAAGGGCGGGGCGAGGTCGTCATTAATAATAGAGCAAAGTTAGAGGGCGTTTCCCGCCCTACAGGACGGGGTTAACAACCCTTGTTAAACATTATAGACGCAGTCTGGATTCATTTTCTGCTACAATGACTAGTGCATATTTATGTTAAGTTTCACGTTACAGGAACAAGTGGTGTTTATACCACATGAAATGTGTGCGCCAGACGTTCACCTGTTTACGGTGGTTGGTAACGAAGCTTGTTTGTTATTTTATTTTTGTTTTGTTTTGAGAATTGGTGTTGTTTTTTGGTGGATTGCTTATTTGCATTATATTTGTACTTAAGAATTGTAAGCTTAATAAACCACTCGTGTTTTAGCTACGGTATTAATTTGCATTATTTTCATATTGTCATTTTTTCAGACGAATAGATATTTGTTAATTTCTGACGCGTATCTCAAGAATGTGGTGGCCTAGTGGTTAACATGCTGGATTTGTATGCACAAGGGCACACCCGGGTAGGTATCAATGTGACTTTTTTAATGTTATAAATACTTTCTTTGTTATTCTAAGACACCACTGACTAACGATGACGGAAAACATTGTTATTAAGTACTCTAATCTCAGAATCTCAGCTTAATTTCATTCTGATGAGAAATTCGTATTATTTCCAAGAAAGAATTAGTGGTTGCAGGCAATATATCACTTCAGGCCTGTTAGCGGTCGGCCAGTGGCCGCAATCCGTGAAATTGGCCGCACGTTATTTTTAAAATATGCGATCATCGCTCGTGTTCTGAGACTTAATTATGTTTTTCCGTCTTTTGTTTTAACCTACTTACTTTTTGCTGTTTAAGATTAATGGAGATGACTGGGTCGGCAAATTAGCATTGAGTTATAAATATAGGTACTTAATATAACATTGTTGTTTCGTCATTTGTTATTTAGGCAGAGATTTGTTGAATATACAAACTTTTTGGTGTTTTATGTTTTTGGAAGATGTTTTGATTTTTAGCTTTTGTATAGATACACTGTGACACTCGATGTTTAAATTGTAAAATAGCAAGAATATAGTGAGAAATATTTCCAACTAAATCTGGATTTCTTTTCCTTCCACGTCATCCCCCACAAAATTTAATAAGAGACTCGAGTGTTCATCATACGTCCTAGCATTTTAAGGATTTTACAATTAAAATTAGGTATATTTTATTAAAAATCCTATGATCAAACCTGTCTATTTTAACTGGACAGGACCTTACCAAAAACCGAACTAAGCTGATTAAAATTAAATCCAAGCTCTAAAGATATCTAGGTATTTTAAAAGCTTTATCTAAAAGAAACTCAAAACTTGCGGTTAAAACACTTTGTAAATTAAATTAGCTACATAAATATTTATGGTGAAAATAAAGTGCGTGGATTTCATTAAACAGACGGGATCCAAACCCGTTGGTAAGCCGATTACTTCAAACCTAAACAACTGACAAAATTAATCTGAAGACCATTACAGATGACACGTAAAACGCATTAAACGTCCAAATTCTCTTTTCAAAATAGTAAGTGGAAACCGATATTTCGTGATTTCCTGGCTGTATGTTATGTTGCCGTTGCTGAAACTTTAAATAATAAACTCGTTCGTTTTGTTTTTTTTTGTAGGCGCGGTATTAATTTTCACCGACGTCGAAATGTGCTCTGAATTTTAAATATGGAATTTATAAAGCAATAGTTATTAAGGCAACCGCAAATACTTTTTTAAACCTTAACATGAAGTTATAAACATAACAAAACGTCATTTCTGAGTTCCCAAATTGGGTTGGCAGATGTGAATATAAATAACACCAAAATTTCGCCAGTTATGTTATAATGTCTAAATGTAACAGGGGGCGAGCCTATTGCCATCAACCGGGCACAAATCCAAGCACCGTGCTGCTACTGAAAATTAAGGTAGACTCATAATCAATACGCTAACTACGTAAATATAATAACGCTTATAAATCGATTTCAGTCCAAGTGGAGCTAATAAAGCATTATAATACCTTTATTACATTTTGCAGCAATCGTGGAGAGGGGAAAACCGATTGTTGAATTGTAATGGAAATGTAATATGCTCCCGGCTAGTTTATGTGATAAATATTACCTTCGCAACAGATAATAGAATAGAAGGGTGATATAGGCCGTACCAATTATAATTATTCTCATATATAAAGTATTTAATTATATCATTTGTTTTTTTTTTACTTGTGCAAATGTAAAGATTTTGAGACACTTGCAAGGAATATATCTTAAATATACTCTCTATATTAGAACCTTATCTCACTTCTCACTAATATTATGAAGACGAAAATTGGTGAGTGAGTTTGTATGTTTGTTACCTTTTAAGCTTAAACGGCACCCTGGATTAACTTCTTATCCGGCTTCTTATCCGGAAAAATATACCGGGTAACACTGCGGGGCGCAGCTAGTTTTCGAATAAAATCTATTACATTTGAAACTTTATTTCCTACACATTGTTTTGGTATTAAAACTCACAACGTAAATAAAAACATCGTAAAAAGAGGCAGAGGTTTAATGCAATTCGCAAAAACAACATTACTTTGATAATTTAAGGGCTGCGCTGATTCGTTCAAGGTACATAAACAGGCAATTGAACCGAAAATTAAACGTGTGTTTTTCGTGCATCCCCTAATCAAATAAAGCGACAAAATTAATCTGCGCGATTCACCGCTCCCTACCCGGTCCGGTCTTCTACAATTTCATACAATAACACGTCACGTATTTGTGTTGCCATAATGGAAACGTATATCCACTTGTTTTGTTTGCCCACGTTATTAATTCATCGTATCCGTATAAAGGGTATTCAAAGCATATCACTTGTCGTTTTGATTGGATTTCACATGAACGTTTTTATAAGTCGAGTACGTTTGCCTGATTCAATAACCGTTCGGAGATCCCTTTGATTAGACGTTACGCCAACATTGTATTTCTACCCTTTGAATGGATATTTTATGTTCTTAAACAAGCTATATATAAGTACGTACATCACGTAAAATATCACTTGAATGACTGTGTTTTACAAAACGATTTTCTTTTCTTTTATATACGAAAGAGCGGATAAGTCATTAAAAGTGTCGACCAAGCGTAAGAATAAAGTGAGCCGAGCAGAAGTGGTCGAAACCAAGCGGAGCCGCGTCTTATCGAAAACTTGAAACTAGTATGGTTCCATCCAACGAACGCTTATTAAACTTTTCTTTACTTTAACGATTCGAACGTCAAAATTCAAGAATAGTTACGGACTTTATATTGCACTGTAATATTCTTTGCGCTCGTATTTAATTGAATTAGCTAAATGAATGCCGATTGATAGTAGGAGTTGCAGTTCTCGCTGTATTGGGAATTTCTTCGCAGACATTTTGCATAAAAGTTTCGGATGAGCTTTGTTCAGTGTTAAGTAATAGAACACGGATATAAAATAAATCATCATCATCAGCTGTAAGTAGTCCAATGTTGAACAAACATCGTATATTAATTAACTTATAAAACACATAAAATATACTAAAATCATTGCATAAAGGACTAATACTGAACTTAGAATACAGCTTTATTAATTTTTTTAGAAACTACATAGGCTGGGGTTGTTTTGTAATACTAATAACTAATCGCATTTATGCGAAGCCTCCATATTCAACTTTCGTATTCTTCATACCAAATAACTTAAGTTCGAAACGCCAAATTAAATTCCTCAATAACACGATACACCAAATAGACCTCAGCAAATAGGTCAGTCGTTGTTTTCTTTTTCAATAAACAGGTCAGGCTTAAAATGTCTTATCCAGTAGATAAAACCAGATTGGGCCGGAGTTTTTTGTTCGCAAGAGGCAGTAATGAGTCGTCTCAGTGCTTCGATTGACCGTCTCTCCACCTTCCGAGCCAATTCACTCGGCTTTATATACTTTTAAACCCTCCCATCTGACTTTTAAAAGAAGCTGTTGCCACGTCCTGCTGAATACAGAAATGAACGTATATTTAATAAGGTAACGCTGTAGTCAATGGTTTTGGGTTTAAGTTAAGTAATTGTAGAAGATTTTTTGGTAATTGGATGAAATATTGTGAGTTTTTATGATTTTTTTGTGGAACTATATTTATGAAATGATGACTTGACAATTTAATTATTCAGATAAATTTATAAGACATTAAACGCTACAGTGCACAAGAAATTTTAATTTAAAATAATCTTACATAGACCGAAAGTGAATTGTGCAAGACTGATAACGACACTAATTTTGTTCAACCGTTTTATTGAACGCTTTTACCATTATTAAAAAACACGAAACTACATAAAATATAAAACTACTCAATCATTGAAACTTCCTTAAGTTATCTGCAGCGATGGGTTGAGATAATATTTCAGGTACTTCCTAATATAACTTTGAATAAGAGTACAAGCTACACTGACTTCACCGGGCTCTGAGGAAACACACGTGATCCTACTTTGAATTTAACTTAACCCTGCATATCAACTGAGTTTCAAGATGAGATTGTTAAAATTTATACACAAGCACCAAAAAGTTTTTGAATATTTCACTGCAATTTTAGTTGAGTATTTTCATCGTTCTATATTTTAAAATTCATAACTCCATTTATTTATACCACGTCTGATAGGCACAAATAAACCGTGTACTAATTTCCCGTTCCGAAATTTTTATTCTCGAACGGAATTTGAAAAAGAAATAATCAAAAAAAAAATCGTTAACCTTCCTATTAAGACTGGCCTGAAAAAAGTTTATATACCTACCTACATGAAATGAAACTATGGTTATTGTCACGCGTGTATTCCCCAAAGTACAGTCAATGTGGCCGACATCGGTAATACGGCGCGCCCCCAATTACACGAGACTTATTGTGTCCAATAAATGGCAAAATGTTCATTGTCATTTATCGGACACAATTTTCGAAACACTGAATCATTACAGAAAACTACTATAGATCGACTAGAAAGAGGACCCAATGAATTTTCTCAGCAGCTTTTGCGGTCACGTGACCAATTAAGCCATCAAACTACTATTATCAGGAAAAAAAACCGAATTAAATGTTTTGCACAAATAATGAAAGTATGAATATTAATGTAATACCTAGCAATATTTCTGAAACATAAACGTAATGAAATTAGGAAGGTAGAATAAAATAAAAGCTACGAGAAAAGGTATTTAACTATACTCACGACCCCTCTCTTAGTTAGTAAAGTTTTAATTCTGTTTTGTTTAATATAAAGTGCAGTAAATTATTACGCATTAAAGGGTAGGCTAATAACGCCAACTGCCTCGCTTATGGCTGCTGTAGAAATTAATAGCGCCAATAGTGATGCAAACAATTAAATTATATCGATATCGATGATTATTCATTTAATATTTTTGTAAATATTGCTGGGACCTTACAAAATTATACTGCACAACGTTTTCTAAAAATACTTATAAATTAAAAAAATATCACTATGTAATGAATTCAATAATGTTACGAAAAATATGCTTTTATTCCCCGCAAAGGAAGGTAGATAATCTCTATAAGCCCACCCAGCCTGGTATGTTAAAATGTGTATGTTATGGAAATAATTAGATAAATAAAGTAAAAATATTTGGAATAAGAAGTTATATTATTTAGTTAAGAATCCTAGACATTACAGTGAGCACATTGACAGTTCAGCTCGTATGGTAAACTATCGACATCCAAATTTCCCCCAACCTACACAGCACATCACTAAACGTTCTTTAGATACGTGCTAGGGCGTCGGCGGGGGATTTCCGGCTCTCGGGTGGGTCGCTAATATAGCTATCCTCACTCGGGGCGACGTCGCCGGCCTAGCGCGAAACTCATTAAAATTACACACGGGCACAAAGCATATCAGTACACCGAGGCTCGAACACGCCCTTTGCCGTGTCAATTTGTCGCGTCAATTACTTTATTTAACAGTATTGATGGCTAGGACTGTTTTATTATTAGACCTTCAATAGGTTAATTGAGTGTAGGTCGTTGAATGCTTTATTTATTCAATAAATTATTCCCCCTTACTTAATATAAATATGTCAACGTTTAATCATTCATTTAATAATGCTAGCCACAGTCGTTTATATGTCAAAGAATACAGATTTTAATAGACTTATTTTCTAAGTTAAAAGAAGTATCATCATCGTTTAAAAGTAAGCGGGTAAAGGGTCATAGCACAAAAATAAACTCGGAAAGGGATCGTAACGGTATTGCCTTTCACCTCGCCGTCAAGCAGGCGTCAGCCTAACGTAAGCACGTAACCAAAGCGGATCAGCTGCTCCGATACGTCGACTCGGCTACTGCTAGTTACGATACGATTCCGATTAGTGTGCGTTGCAGTAGGGTTTCATACAAAGAATACTGCACGGCTCGACTTGATACGGTGATGATCACTTTCCGGGTTGATAATGAGTGCTATGACGTTTAGAGTTCAATGACTTTTTTAAGTGTCATCCACAAATTAACGAATCCCAGTAAGCGCCTCTTTAACCAACCCTTTTTTCATTACCACCTACAGACTCTTCTACGTCTATACCCGAATACTTACAGACCTAACACTATCATAGTAATTCGTAATTTGTGATTGACTGACCTCTTGATATGAAAATTTCAATAAAAAATTCAGTCATTTAACTACAGGTGCGTTACTACAATAATTACATGGAAAATCGAGCAGATTTAAAAGGCCGCAATTAAGCTTCAATTTAAAGCCTAATTTGTTAAAATGTGACCCTGATTCGCCTAAAACAACAACGGTAGATTAAGCAGCTGTATTTAATTGTACCAGAACCCATATTTCTCCATGAGATATTCTCCTAGTCTACCAAAAATTAGATGACAGTTAAATTTTTTACGGGCCTTTGCTCAACCGCAATGAACAATAAAGCTCAGGCAATCCCACGGGTATTTCACGGCGGGCCGACGCTAGCAATGAATTCATTCGGAACAAATTTTAAATATAAGGAACTACGGACTAGGAAATATAGTTCTTTGTATTCTGTTAGCATTTCCGGAGCTTCATTTGATCTTATTGCCAAGGCAGACGTAGTTAGTATTAATATAAAGTTTTGCAGTTTGAGTGGATCGTTCCCGAGAAATAAGTGCAGGTAGATTTGTCTGAATAAATGTTAGTTAGGTAGGTCATGCTCGGTAGCAGAATGGAGTCTGGATTTGTGACTGGCCCCTATTACATTGGGACTTAACTGACGGAAATGAGGTGTTTACATACAATACACTTCTATCTACTGATTCAGGAAAAACGGGCGTGATGTTGTAGAGAAATATAACCCCAAATAGCTAAGCAGCCGAACTGCTACCATTTGATAAAAAACAACTTTTTTTAGATTTTGTATTATCTACCTACTTTATCGAGTCTCGTTACTCAGGCAACAAATAATAGTAACAGCAATTTATTCATGATTTTACACTGTTTATCTTAGAGTTAGTTCTTTTGGGAATAGAGTAGATATCTTTTTGTTTTATTTTATCTTAGTTCAGCGGATTTAACGGCCATAAAGTGACAGTTAAACGTTCTAAGACCCTTGTTGCTACACTAAATGCGATCGCTTTATGTATGGTATTTTAGTACCATCTATTACTCGTAATGTTTGACAAAACTATGTTTTTAATGCATTTAATTTCCACATATCTGGCCGGTATATGACATGACAGATTGAGTTCTTTTTTTCTTTTGAAAAATGACAAGCTTCATTGATTTCTACATAGATATAGGATCCAAGTAGTTCCTACTTCGTCTGAGGATTTCTAGAAGTTATTATCTACTTTCTTCGAAATCTTAACTGTCCAAAAATTCCGACAGATTTTTTTTCTTGTTGTTAAATAATGATGACATAGTATACTTAGCATCGTAATAGAAATTCGTTTACAACCTTAATTTTAAAACGAACAAAGCTTAATTAAATACAGTGGTTTACTGACTGACTAATATAAATGGAAGAAACATCAGGCAAAGGACCAACGCACGAAGAATCTCGACGTGTGAAAATGGTCACGGTTGTCAATGGTTGGCATGGCTTAACCTCGCAGATCGACGCGTGGCAACCACGTAACAACGAGTCCTTCAAAGTTACCATCTTGATAACAAAGGTGACTAAGCTAATTCACTACCATCAAACAATCCCAAATATACTAAGTAACTAAATAGTAAATCAGTGTGACGTAAATCGCGTCACCAAAGGATGGCATAATTAATGAGGTGCATTGCTCGTGACACTGGCGAGAATCATTTGTGCCATAATTAACATGTTCTGTTCATAGCACGGAGGCGGAACCGCGGACAATGAGGCAACATGTTTAGACGAGGTGGCCGTATTGTCCGCACACAATTGACTGACAAATGGTCGTGCTTAATACTTGATGAAGATATTATAAATTAGTAGTTCGATTAGCAGAATGTTTATTAGGCTTGCAGTTGACCTAATTGGTTCCTGAATGATTTATTGAAAGTTATAGTTTGCGATATTTTGTAGGTATTGTTTTCCCGATTAATATAGGCACTCGAGACGAGTCAAGTCTGGAACTGCAGTGTACATAAATATACATAAAATTGTTATTTTAAACTCAAATCGAATCAGTCCAAGATCAATTCATATTGTTTTTGGCATAGTTTGTATCGTCAGCAGTTTGTTTCAAAAGGCAACAATAGATAGGTCATAATAATTAATTGTTCGAACGGCTGTGGTGTATGGCAGCGTCAATCCTCTCTCTGCTCTGGTGGTTGTGGTGCTAGTTTGATCATAATAATGACGTCATGTCATATGTGGACCTCTCAAAATAGGACCTGCAACTTATCTAACATATAAATATAAACATTAACCCCCTACTTATAAAAGTTGACAGTGTTGAACAATTGATTTAATTATACCTGTCATTGTCGTTTGCTTGACAATATAAGAGATGTCAATAGAATTAAGAAGTAGTTATCTTAAAACACATGTTAACATCAGTAAGGGGATAACAGTCTAGACTAGATTATAAATCACTATTCAATCCAATTCACGTAATATATTAAACAATGTATATTCCAAAACGAACGCAAACCGCAGTAAAACATCTTTGCGGTGCAGACAAATTATTTAGAAATCAATTTCGGGCGTGCAGCACCCGCGATCGAATCGTCGGCCCGCCACGATATTGCGAACGTAATAAACTGCTCCAAGATTATTTCCACTTGATCCGATCCGTACAGATTCTACGAGAATTCTCGACCAATGGCATGTGGGTGTTAACACAAACGGTTTCTGGTACTTGTAACAACGAGGCTACGATCAACTGACTTCGAATCTTGTCCGTAGTTAAATCTTGGGAAGGATCCATCTAAAATTAATGTAGGTACATTATAATTGAGGCTTCGGCTATAAAATATTCGATTGTACTGTTATGGTATTCGATTGATAGGTATTGTTTTATTTTGTATTTCCATACATAACATAACATAACATCACGCCTGTATTCCCCGATGGGGTAGGCAGAGGTGCACATATAGTACACCCACATTTTGCCAGTTATGTTCTTAGGTTCCAATGTAATAGGGGGCGAGCATTTTGCCATCAACCGGGCACAAATCCAGACTCCGTGCTGCTACTGAGAATTACCTTATGGAAAAACCCAGTAACACTTTGCCCGACCCGGGATTTGAACCCAGGACCTCGTGCTCAGCAGTCGCGCTTAGCAACCACTAGACCAAAGAGTTGTATTTCCATATTATAGCAAAGAGTAGCAAAAGCATAAAATTGCGATTACGCTACGCGATAATTGCAATACAAAGCTCAAAGGCTTTTTGAAAATTATATATGAGGTCATTTTTAAACATTAGGCTGTACTGATACTAAAGCCTAACTACGTCTACCAAAATTCAAGCAGCAAAAAAACAGTTAATTATTCTTCCCTACTCCAGAAAACAGTCAACGAAACTGTATCAAAACTAGAAACCCATACATTCGAAATCACGACAATCTCCGCACCGCACTAAGCTGTTCCACATTCACAGTATAACTCAAAGGGTTTGTCGTTTTAATTTGAATATTTAGCCGGAACAGTTCGTTATCACAATCTTGCACTATCTCCGATCTAGTTATTCTGGTATAAACGAGAGCAGAGCTTAGAAAGCTGGTATCTTCTTAATTGTAGCATCGAAGTTTGATTTGCATGAAGAAAAAATTAAAGCGAATGTTGATTTTAACGTAATCACGCCTGTATTCCCCGAAGGGATAGGCAGAGGTGCACATATAGTACACCCACATTTCACCACTTATGTTTTTAGGTCCCAATGTAATAGGGGGCGAGCCTATTGCCATCAACCGGGCACAAATCCAGACTCCGTGCTGCTACTGAGAATTACCTAATGGAAAAACCCAGTAACACTATGCCCGACCCGGGATTCAAACCCAGAACCTCGTGCTCAGCAGTCGCGCTTAGCGACCACTAGACCAACGAGGCAGTCAGTGGAAGAGTGTTGATTTTAAAAGTTAGTAGGTACCTATAGTTTAGGTGAGGCTGTTACTTGCCAGATACCGCCCAGATTAGTCGATATACGAGGTTAAGCAAAGCATACCACGGTTTGAGCTAGGATGGCTGATCATTTGGTGACGCTGTTTGCGATTGGTAAATAAATATACATTATGGATATTAAATTTTAAAAAAAAGCGTTGCCCTTGACTAGGAATTCTTCATGTATCGTGGGTGCGTTAGCACAAGCAGGAAATATCACATACACAAACACCCAGACTTGTACTAAACATTATTATTACAAATATACAAAAATTTATAAAATGTAATTGGATAGTAAGTTATTAATATTTACTAACTGAAATTTATAACGTATTTTTTAAAATATAGAGTATAATAAATGGGTAAAAATGGCCTTTTCTCAGTTCTGCCAAAAAGAAAACTGGTAACCTCTATCTTATATTGACTTTTAATAAACGCTGGCTGGCTTGAATAAAATAAAAGCATTTGAACTTGAACTAGTTTAACGAAGCAAAACGTTTTACAGAAGAAATGGGCTAGAGCTCTGTTTGTTGTCATTGGCGACAGTTGTATAAATACCAAATTAAGGCCAACGCCTGGAGCTAGCTGCTAAGAGGACGTTTATCTAGTAAAATGTAGCATTGAGTTTAACAACACTTCGTGTAATTTACGCTTTTAAGTTAGATTGCCTTTTCAGCTGTCCCATTCAATTTCAAAAGTCTTTTAAATATCCTTATTTTATCAAACCTTAAATGCAACTTGATCAAAAAGTTTAGGGATACTCAATATCGCAACAGACCTGAACAATAACTATCCTAACTAAGCAGATACTTCTAAAATTATCATTAGGTACGGTTATGTCGAAAAGGCCAAAGACGACCAATGATTGATTGAAGATATTTTTAAAACTGAGCAGAACATTGGGATGGAAGACGCTCAGCTGACAGTAGAGGAAAAGGAAGGCTTATACCCAGCCAGCCAGATGCCTGGCTAGAATGATGATGATTAGGGAAGTCGTACGATTTGAATTCTCTTTAAAACCTCGTTAGTAGCATTCATGAAATAACAACTAAAACTTATTAGACATGGAAATGGCTAATCATAACTTTAACAACCCCTAAACTCCGAATAAAACAAAAAAACCTTCCGTCTTTGTCTTTCGCATGTCAAATGACTGATGATAGAAAGAGCGAGAACGATTCGAACGGAATACACCGTTTATTAGTATAAACGTTAGTCTAGACATTTTTTTCTATGTACACTTTCCTTTGTGTGTAGAAGCGTGATTGTAACTGGCGTACCTCCCTTGCTTAAACATCCAGTAAAAATTCAAACAAAAACCAGCAACATTTTATTCGTCTAGTATAACTCTTGCGTACAGTCGTGAGCAAAACCTGAAATAAAGATATCTTAGTAAAATATACGTAAAAAAATTGAATGAGATGGAAATAAAACTATTCGAATTTGCAGTCGAAATCTTTGTACGCATGCTGAATTTCTTTTAAGATCCGTAGATTCCTTAAATTCTATTTACAGCGTTGTTATTGTCTGTACTAGCATCTTACCGATCGTTATCTTTATATGCACGACATATTAAAGCGGTAAATTATGTTGACCTATGACAGATTAAACCGTGTTCAAATATTCAGGTTTTAACACATAATTCTTTCAACTGATTCAAGTCAAAAACTTCGTTGACGATTCTAAGGGGGCTTCCGTGAAATTTGCATCACCTCATTAGAATTCACCTTAGATTTTCAATATCCTGACAATAAAAATGCATTTGTGCCGAATTCTATATGAATATTTCGGGGCGAGAATAGTGCCTTTCAGTTACGTCCGTATTCAATGAGGCAGTCGCAATTCAAACTGAAGTATTTCATATTGTGCAATCTCTTTCAGCTGGCAGACAATGAGATACGCGGTGGAACGCATCACTCAACGTCAAGGCTAGACGTGTATTTTTACATCCTCACAATACTTAGGGGGAATAATTTCTATTGTCAGTAAACACAACGCTTTAAGCTACCCGTATCGGCAACTACGAGGTACCCACTGTTTATTTTTTCGAAGCAACAATTCCGAGAATTTCTAATATATTCGCAGAACGAAATGTTACGTCAGTCAAGCGAAAGGTTTTTGTTTTAGGTGCTTAACTCTGAAATTAGTTTAAAATGAAACAATTTTTGTTCAGCTATACCAAGAATCTATTGCGATCAGTCCGTTTATCTAGCTTGGTGATTGTGATGATACGATGTACAAATACTTCAAAGTGACCGTTTACGTCAGACTAAGGACGTCTGAGTACCTCAGTGACGGGCTGAAAACGGCGTCAATTGCTAAAGTCAGAAAATGTCAGCAGATCACAAACAACGACCATTTACAAAGGCAGTAGTCCTCAAAGTCATATAATTAATGTTATCAATCAACTGGGTACAAGTAAGTTAATATAATGCTAATGATGGCGAGAACTACAAATTCAGAATATTCAGTATCACAAAATCAAGACCTAAACAAAAATATGCTGGTGAAACATTATGTGAGTGGTATAGTTATATGGACTGCTTAAGTAACATAATAGCTGGACTGCCTCAGTGACATTCAATCGAGAAATTGAACGTAATTGGTTCCGTTTATGAAGTATAGCGCGAGTGTGTTCCAACATATAAAACATGACTAAGGAGACTATGAATTTTAACGAAAGCATTGCAATTCGAGAAACGAGTTCCAGATCTATAATTCAAATCATTAATCAACTATCAGGGTACCGTAGCAGAAATAAAATATGGCAATTCGTAGTCCACAGAATCGTGCTGTCAGCTACGATGATGTATTTGAACGTTTTCATGGGAACCAGCGAGCGCTTTGTCAACGTCCGCCATTAGGGGTCATCGCTCATGGCGACCCCTACCGTTGGACCCCGCTTTTCCTTAAGATTTATGAATATCGATTCGAATTATTGTAGCTATTAAGCTCGTGATAGGAACACGAAGCCAATTATGTTGTAAGCCAATTTTACTGACAGACATTTCTAATTGGTGTTGAATTGATGATCAACCTAAGTTACACAAATAATTGAAATGAAAAACCACGGACTCCCTCATTGACTTAGTGATTGCTAAGCGGGACTGCTAATCATGAGGCACTGGGTTCAAATTCCAGGTAAGGCATAGTGTTATTGAGTTTTTTCCATTAGGTAATGCTCAGTAACAGTCAGGAGTCAGGATTTGTGTCCGGTTAATGGCCGCAGGCCCGCTCTTTATCTGTTTGTATTTACACTGGGACATAACTGGCGAAATGGGGTGTACGGACGTGATTTTATGTGAAATAAATAAACCAGTATTTTTACTAGGATTATAACAATGATGAAGTAGCGAGTCTACTTTCTCATTGTTCTCAGCATTTGAATATATTCAGTTTTGTCTCACGAATAAGAATGTGGCCTATAGAGTTTAAATGAAATTATCAAAGGAATTTGGAAACGACAGAAATTTCTCAATTTCTAAGTTCTCAATCAAGTACAGAATGTTACCCCTAAAAGTTATTACCATCGTTAGGAACATAGTTCCATTTTATCACTTTGAATGTAGACGATAAATACAAACGAATGGTTGAGCGACGCTCATTACCGAGCTACCACTCGAAACTCCTCGTAAAGCCACAGAAGAGTGATGCAACTAGGTACCAGTAATGGACGGACAGAGAACGAGTGCCGGATCAAGTATTACTCCATTACTCCCACTTTTAGCTCGCTCCCAACTAGAATAAGTTGCTCTCACGTTTATGTGTGTCTAATACCCCTTTGCATGAATAAAAATGAAAATTCCCTCAAAGACAAATCCTCATAAATCCCTTTAATAATTTCTCCCTTTTAATACAGCCGTACTTCGATAATTATTTTCATGACAGAGAAAATGAAAGCTAAATTCGGCGGCGCACGCACGACAGATGGCGGCCGCACCTGGCTTTCACAACTTTCCTTTTCAATAAATCCGACCGGCGCGACGTTCGCGCGACATTGTTCTAGCAGAATGTACTCAAATTATGATTTATATTATGTAATGTTAGTTGTAGTAATAAAGGAAGTTTGCACGTTTATTCCAAATGTTAATTAGGGGCGAAATGAAAACCCTGTAGACAATGTAACGATTATCCCGCGGTACGTATACGAACCGCAGCATACAATAGAAAAGTTTATTACAGTACCCGCGGGTGAAGTCAGGTTTCTCGTTAAGAGGTAAATATTTGCAGAGAGCGAAGCAACGTGTGAGCACGAGTAAATAATGAAGCCTACGTCTCGTAACGAGATGAATGTTTGCGGACTACCAACGAAAGTAATTAAGAGTTTAACAAGACTTACGGAATAAGACAATTTTGTCAAAAACTCGTCAACTTTTAGCCGCAACCCGCGTGTCTTATGTTATGTCGCTTCAATCTTTAGGCTTTTATTAGTAAGCAATATGACAACCACATATTTTAATTACGTTTATAAGACTGTCTTTATAACATCTAATCATGCCAAAGAGCCCTTTGACTATTAATGGATTTTCAGATAAAATCTCAGTGGCAGCCCTAGATTTAAAATTAATTCTAATAAATAAAAATGACTTGCTACCTATTAAATAGTACGCATTCCCTTACAGGTATACTACGACGTGATATAAATACAATCAAAAGCGAAAAATGTTTAATTAAAATTTTCATCGAATGTAAATTTCATAAATTCTCAGGTATGTAATTTAATTGCTTCAAAAGAAATTAGGGTGACCAAAAATAATGCAATTTTAAGAAAAAAATCTTATAAATATTTGTTGACCTTTGCTGGATACTGAATAGGTAAATGTCATATTATTAGGCAAGACAATAATACCAAATATATTTGTATGTACCAAGAGCAACTGATAAAATTAAATAACTTTGTTACGATTCTCAGAAATACTTTTAATAAGAACTTAGGTTTTATATTTGGGCTCGGTAATACGGTCACTGACTTTTTATTGCAAAAGTCATTTTGTATGTATCTGTACCTACCTTTTACAAATACTTTTTTATCTTTACATTATATACGAATTCGTTTTACTTACATGCCTTTGTTTTAATAATAGTGATGAATCAGGGGTCGATAATGGCAATAGACTCGTCACTTAGGTACATGGGTCATACGATTTTGAGTGGCAACATAGCGTACCTTATAATCTGTAGTTTGTCGATAAAGCAGAACACGTCATCTGCCTCTCTCTGTTTTATCTCTACACTATATACTTTTCCTTACTATAATATTAGATAGGTATAATTGCGTCTGTTTTTGCAGTTTAGTTTTGTTTGTTATTTTTACCGATAAATAATACAGAAAAGGAAATAGGGTATCTTTCATCCGGAAGAAAGTACAGTTCTCGAGGGAAAGAACTATATCATTTGGTGGTCATTTTTTGTCGCTAGATGGCGCTACGTGTTTTTGAAATTCAAATTTAACCCATATGAATCGCGGGGCAACCCTAGTTGATAATAAGCTAATTTTGATGTATGTTTAGGTTGGAACTTAATTAATAGATCCTGTCTGTATTCAATTTATGCATAGCTATTACTTTTCAATGAATCCACGACTGGACTAGATCATAATTCTAAATGATCTGTAAACCTATGTGGCTAACTCTCATAGTAAATAATGGTAACTATAAAATTACTAACAATAAAATACTAACTATAAAATTCTAAAACAGTTTGTATATTCCAAATTATATTTGGACGCGCCTCTGAATTGTGAAGATTCTAGTTAGCAGTTACAATGTCATGCAAATGGAGAAGAACGGGCAACGAAGAAAGTCCCTACTTTACACGCAAACTACAAAACATAACTTAGCTGACACTCTTACTCAGCGGTAATAATAACATATTTTCACAGTGCTATGCATTAACTGCTTATTAAGTAGCTGTATTAATGATATTAATTTAAATTTCGCTGAGCATCTTGAAGTAGAAAGCTATGTACTAATGAGGTAATCGTCTACTCAATAGTCTAAAAAATCGATTTAATATTGTGCTATGAATGCCGTATACGTCTAGAATTGACCACCCTCTATTCTCCCGTGGGTATCGTAAGAGGCGACTAAGGGAATATCCAGAAGATGGGCAGCAGCATCATTTGTACAACCAGTACTACGATCCCCAAGCCGCTTGATAAGCATGAGGATTATGATAACCTCCCCTCTTACCTAAGGGCGAAGTGTTTATTCAACGGTGGACACCTTTAAGCTAATGATTGTTCAAAATGTCAACCATTCATGATAAGTTCTATGGTTTTTACAAAAAAAAAACAGTTTCCACAACTGCTCAACATTTAGGTATTGACCTTACTAAAACGCATAAAGTAACGTTAAATTTTAACTAAACAGACGAATTTAAATATCTAAATTGTGTGCTTGATAAGGATACAGACAACACGGCCAGATAATTCATTAAACACCCAAAATATATTAACGGTAACGTTAAAAAACCAAGCATTTATCTTAATAAAGAAACATAGTGGCGTGGAAGACGGACAGAGCCGATAAAGTAATCCGTAGCGAACCATACTTCGTCACTGTCCGGCCCTTCGATGCCGCATATCTGGGCTTAACGAACGTGTACGAATTTAAGGATACAACCCGTGTGGTTACCGCCCTAAACCGAAGCTTAATCCTCGGTTACTCGAACAAAAGGTTCGGGCGTTAATTCTTAACAAGCGTTTGTCTTAATCCTGATTGTATAGAAATCCTATTTAAGTTTTAATGCTGCCGAAAAGTTTTGAGGCTTTCGTATGCGCGGCATTGGGGGATACTTATTTACTTAGTCTGACGCTCTTTTTTTACTGGCGGTCGAATTATGTGATGCCGGCTCTGTGATATGACAGTATTTTTCTCTGTTGTTTCTTTGAATTTTAGAGACATCAGACTTGTTATTCTTACTTGAAGCAGTTACTTATCTTGCAAATTTTTATTTATGTTAAAGGCAAGAAATAATAATTCTAGCCATAATTGTCACAAAATTTATTTTAAGGTAAGAATGTCAATTTAAAAATTCTTTGGCTTGAGTTTGATTTTTTGTAGTTTAAAAAACGATTACTTCCAAATTCTCAGAAAGTTTTCTCTCTTTTAACCAAACACAAAGATCTATACTCAAACTGAAAATGGGATTGTATAGCTCATGTAAAAATCAAATCCTGTCTATTTGCCATGGCAATATGTATTTGGTTCTTATAATCTTGTCGTATTAGACACTGGCAGGATACTAGCTCGTCCCTTAGAAGCTCTTGTGAACCGAGGTTCGGACATAAAGCCCCAAGAAGTATTGAGTTTCAATCGGGATTCTGTTTACTGTTGGTAGGTTCACACAATATTGTACAGCATACATCTGCGTGTCTAGGTAGAGATTACGTTATTCTATGTGCCGATAGTTCAGTGTTTGACAGCCTAGATTAAAGAACCAATTAAATATCTACTATTTATTGTGTCTATTTGAGAAATGACCACAGCATTTTGATTCCTATTAACAACGTATTTAGATTACAAATAGGTTTGCTTAATATTTTAATTAAAGTAGTATATTTGACAGTAGCTTCTCGTGTTCAATTAATTATCGGATTTGAAAGGTCATTTATACCTATAATGGGGATGTCATGTGTCGTACTTTCGTCACCCTGTACATATTTACAACATTATATAATTATTATGTAATTTTATACAGGTAGCTCCTATTCCAAGCATTTTTCCGCAACAATTTGGTATTCCAATATACGTACATTCAATATTCCAAGCGAAGCCGCATGGGTCAAGCCGCCCATTTATTCTGGGTCATCTTGGTCGAATATCTGGCATTTACGTGTTAAAAATGTTTGTCTATTTGTCTTAATAAAGGCGAATCGGTCGGGTCCGGGCATCGGATACTAAATCCTGGCCGCTCCTCAGTCAATGTCGCGGCCGTTTGCCCATCGTCGCCCAATAGCCATCGGGATTATTAGACACATGTTTGGATTTAGAAATGTTGATTACTAGCTGGTTTTTCTGCGTTATCTTTCTTTTGTTATACGATTCTTTGTTTTCTCAGGGTATTATTAACACGGAGAGTGGGAGACAAACAATCTATGCAATAAGGGCCGCTAACATAATTATCTTATTAATTAGGCTATGGAAATTTGAGTTAATTTTTTAACCTAGGTATCAACATCTAATGTTACATTTAATAGGTACCTAGCTTGTACTTTAGTCTTGATTTTATTTAGCTTTTTCTGACAGCAACATGCAACCTATTCTGTAACCGTATTTTGAGGAATTAATAATGGACGAAAATAATATAGGCAGTTATCCTGCACAACATTAGGGGTAAAGCCTTGTCGAATGTTCAAGGCGCAGCATTTTTACAATATCAATCCATAAAACCCAAATTTCCGAGAAATCATACCATTATCACACCAGGTAGGCAGGTAGTTACACAATTAACATCAAAACACTTTTTGTAGACGTGATTGATTGACATAAACCACAATTATTAACCAAACTCTCGCGTGACCACTCGCTTCAAATAATTTTCATTTTCATAGAAAACGTGGGGTTTATTTTAATATTATTCTGTGCAACGTTTCGGAAAAGGTCAACAGTGAGTTTTATAAAAAGAAATCCAGGCACGTGTGGCATGAAATAAAACAATTTGTTTATAAGGAATCGTCCGGGCGAAACAGCGTCGTATCCGAGGCAGGCGACCGTAAGTAATAGAGAGGTTGAATATTTGCCCACCGACCCGACACTCTTCGAAATCCTTAACGCATGAAATTTTCATCAGGAGACTTCCATTGTGCTAAACTGGAGAGGTGTTTCTGCCTATTGACATTTTACGCTTTCATGTCCGTGGTGCGTCGCTGATTGCTGATTGTTTCATTTAGAGTAGGTACCTATTGTCATTGATTCTCATTTTGTCGCTATGCCGGATTCAAATATTCAGATAATACCAAGGTCATTAATTTAAATTTGACACTTACTAAATATAATATAATAAGTTGTTAGCTTTGGAGTCTTCAACTTCACATATCTCTCAACTTTAATAATAATATTTTCTTCTAAGCGCATTTAAAGAAAATCACTCTTTTCGTACCTACTCAATTTTACTTTAGTCAAGAAAAAGATATAAGTGTCAATTCCATCACATTTTTCAGAAAGAATCACAAGCAATTCAAGCTGATAGTAGTCATCAGATATAACTTAGAAAATAAGCCTCGTCCCCTCCAACAAATCAAAGCGAAATAGCCTAATAAAACGAGAGTAACTGAGCGTAACATCTAGATGTTCACTTAAAAAGTTAACTTCATATCATGCACCTGGACGCTAACAGTGGGAGAGTAGAATTAGGGTAGAGAGTGAAATAATTCGAGTCATAAATTCAACTTTTGTAACGGCCACGGCCTCGTAACGCGGTCGGCCCGGACTCCTCAGACATCGACATAATTTAACTTTTTCCTATTACCTTTACGCTGACGCCGTTAAGTGGCTGACTCACATATTGCAGAGTGAGCGTTTTTGTTATAATTTGGAATTTACTTTCGCCGGTTTCATGCATTTTTACAAAGTTTAATTTTATTCGACGGAGGTAAGGACCTAAGTTGGACTCCAATTATTACTTTGGAATTAAGTTACACATTGTTAAGAATACCGAACTACGTGAGATTGTTAATTTCGGTGATGTGGATATAATGTGATAAAGAGTTTTGGGTTTCTTTTAGTTTCTTTGGAAGATTTTTTCTTGGTGGACTACCTACCTATATAAAATGTGAAACCATTCTTGTATAAATTTCATTTGCTAATTTATGGTAGACTAGCTGCGCCCCGCGGTGTTACCCGCTACATTTCGGGATAAAAAGTAGCCTATGTGTTAATCCAGGGTGTCAGCTACCTCCATATGAAATTTCATTAAAATCTATCTATTCAGGAGTTTTTACGTGAAAGAGTAACAAACATCCATCCATACTTACAAACTTTCGCGATTATAATATTAGTAGGGATACTAACAGTATGTAGATATTAACATAACATCACGCCTGTATTCCCCGAAGGGGTAGGCAGAGGTGCACATATAGTACACCCACATTTCGCCAGTTATGTTTTAGGTCCCAATGTAATAGGGGGCGAGCCTATTGCCATCAACCGGGCACAAATCCAGACTCCGTGCTGTTACTGAGAATTACCTAATGGAAAAACCCAGTAACACTTTGCCCGACCCGGGATTCGAACCCAGGACCTCGTGCTCAGCAGTCGCGCTTAGCAGCCACTAGACCAACGAGGCAGTCAGTATGTAGATATTAATGGCTACATAATATTTAATCCTTACTGGAGAGAGCACACACAAAGTTACAGTTGCAGTCATATACAGCTTATGCTAATGTAATGAGAAAATTATTACCAAGAGATTCTGTGTAGCGTATTATTGGAAAACATGAAAATAGTCGTGTTTTGGACATTTTAATTAAATAAATAACAATACATTACATTGGGACCTAAAACATAACTGGCGAAATGTGGGTGTACTATATGTGCACCTCTGCCTACCCCTTCTGGGAATACAGGCGTGATGTTATGTCATGATAAACTGTCCAGTATTCTGTCTATCCCCAAGCGTCAGGCAGAGGGAGCGAGCATACGAGTATTGCCGCAAACTCAACAACACTTTTCCCGACTCAGGAATCAAACCAAGGATCTCACGCGGAGGTTACGCTACGACTTAACTAACGAGCCAGTCTCTTCGCCACAACCTCAACAATCCCACAATCAACAATACTTTTCCCAACTCAGGAATCGAACCCAGTACCTCACACTGAGATAACGCTACCACTAAACCAACGAGCTTGTCTCTATTAATAAAATTAGATTAGTAGCACCAACCAGACTTAGAATATCTCTTCGCCACAACATTTACATAAACCTAGCTCCATCTTATTTGTATGCCAATAATAGATACACTCAATTGTTGTGACTACAATACGTATCTAAAGTAAATTGCTTTTATAGCTTCTTGTAATAAACATTCTAAGAAACACTGATAACAACAAATATTTCCAATAATGGGAATTATTGTCAATTATTATTGGGAATAACTTTTCCTTGTCATTTTGTCTCGTTTTTCCCGTTTCGGGGAGGCAGTAGTCTTAAGAATTGTAACACAAGGTTTATAGGTCAACGACCTACTACATAATACATCAACCTATTAAATGTTTTAGTGTTATGTTTATTTTTCGATGTATATAGAGATGAACATGAGGAAGAGGCATTGCCAATACCATACTTTATTATTGTGGTACCGTTTCGGTTAATATTAGTCATAATATATGTGGATGAAGATTTTTATGGACTCTCGTATACAAAGTTAGTATGTTTAGGATATTGAATTGTCACTTAGTAATACACTATTAGAATCTTACGCGAAAAGTAATCTTAAGCCAACGTATGTCATCATCAGCCGGAAGACGTCCACTGTTGAACAAAGCCCTCCCCCTTAAAACGCCACAATGAACGACAGCTTGACAACTTAAATACTAATGAAAAATCTGTTTGCCAGTTCTATTATTCTCTACTTACAGACAGAGGGACTGTGACTTGAATAATATTCGCTAGGATTGAATATCAGTCATATAACCCTCAGCGGCCTCTCCGCTCGCTTCGCATAACCCTGTAAATGTAAATGCTGTGTAGTAAGCGATACATTAAACATTTCCTAGCACATCGCATTAAGTACAAGCCTAGAGCGGCCCTCGGCTACAACGCTCACATCCGCATCTTACCATCTGAACACCGTTTTGCTCTCAAACACATCGTATCGCGACTTCGACGTCTCTGCTAGCCAACTTCAAGTCAAAGTTCCCTCGGGCCAAATCTATAAGAGTGTTTTGCCACATGATCGCTTTCACGATTTGCCAAGAAAATAAAGTAGAATCGAACAAGGAAACTAGTTCCCACCACAAGTGAGTTGATAAAAGTAGATATCTGGAACGTTCAACTTCGGTAGTGAATAATAATGTTACAGTTCGCAACCGCGGAATGTTACAAGTACGCTGTATTAAATACTTTAAATGTTGGGTGGTGTGTATATTATACGTACTACGTTGCTATTGATATTAGGTATATTAAGTACGTTTTAACTTAAATAAATACGGCGTAATTGACTATACGCGGCAGTGGAATATTGAAGGCTGATGATGATGGAGAATATGGAGATAAATGATGAAAAGGTGGTTTTCAAAACACTGCTGTATTAACAAAGAAATCAGGTTTATCCATCGTGCTTATGTTTAAGATCTAAGGTAATATAAAAACACCATTAGGGAACTTGGAGGTTGGACAACACAGTTCGAGATGGCCAAACCAAAATCAACAAGACTGTTAGTCAATATTCATTCAATCTCTAGTATAAACGTTGGTACATCGTATCAGACAACGTTTATACAATTCTTGATTGATTAAACGGTAACCTATGATTAATTTCGTATTCTGTGCTTTCGATGCGGTTCATACTTTGATAAATTCCCTTACTGCTATATACAGTGCACTGATAGCCGAGTGGTATGACCGTTGGACTGCCAAGGTCACATGATCAAAACCCGGCCCGCACCAATGTCTTTTCTGGCGCGGACCAATTTCTTTTTAAATTCATGTGTTTTAAAATCACATTAATAATAAATTATTTATCAGTTGCTAAAAACGGTTAAAAGAAATCATCGTGAAGAAACCGGCACGCCTGAGAGGTGTTTCAACATTGTGCAAAGCCATGTCAGAGGCCTACAGACGGTTTAAGCTCTGTCACCTGGTGGTTTATCTATACATATAATAAAATCGTAACGAAGTCAAAACTGTACATTGAAGATATTTGAAAAAAAATAAGTGCAATGGGATGTCTGAACGCTTCTGAAGCCAAAAATATAATTTTTAGAATTTTTGTCTGTTTGTCTGTTTGTCTGTTTGTCTGTATGTATGTGTTAGATTAACGTAAAAACTACTGAATAGAATCCGCTGAAAGTTTGCAAATATATTCTTTAGGGGCCGGCGCGTCGGTATGCTTAATATCATCACGGCATTTGCAAAGAGGGCTGAGCAATATTGCATTATGTCTTTGTTTTGTCTAATGTTTGCCGTAGAATGATAAAAAGACGAAACCAATAGTTGCATTATGCAGATTACTTACAGATGAACTTCTGAAGTAGAAATCATCACGCTATATCCACAAGGAACTGAGCAGTGAATCATGACATGTATAGAAACGTCTATTTTAAACATATTGCTATGTGTCATCGTAGCGTGGCGGTTTAACGATCGCCCTACGAGTTATGCATAGTGAGATCGATTCTTGCCGAAGGTTTTTCTTTTTGCGTTAGCTTTAATTTCTTTTTGCATGTTTTTTGACTTAAATATCAATAAAAAGACAATTATAATATATATTTTAACATAATATTATTACCAACAATTTCCAGTAAATTATAGTTCTAAATTTTTATATTTTTTCTACATTAGTAAGTTTGTAAATTCACCATTTCAAATAAGTGATGTCCAAACAATTCTGAAGCCAAAAGCAGTCGCTTCACGTTGACAACAGATAGGTTGTTCCATACTCACATGTGCTTTCTAGGACGTTTGAAACACTCATCAATGTTGAATCGTGTTCCAGCGTCGAGTCAATTAAATACATTTGCAAATACGTAAACAAGGGTAGTGACCAGGCAACGTTCGCTTTGCAAAGCACTGATCGGGATGAAGTGACCAAGTACCAGTCTGGTCGCTACATTAGTACTTCAGAAGCAGTATGGCGAATGCTGGCGTTCTCTATACAAGATCGGCATCCAGAGGTCATGAATTCATGGACGTCCATTTTGAGAATGGCCAGCGTATTTTTTTTCGACCCCGCCAATGTATTAGAGCGATTGGAAAATCCCCGCCAAACAACACTCTTGGCATTTTTAAATTGATTAAGGGAAACTTGAAAAATGATGGACACCAGCGGGACTCAAACCCGCGACAGTCGCCGTACCGTGGCGCCGCTCTGCCAACTGAGCCACCGTGTCACTGCTCGCATCCATCAAATTTCAAGTTCCCTTTTAGTATTTACGTCTTGAGGGTGACGTTAGGTATTATCTGTTGGAATCTACGATTACCAATTCAGTGTTGTACCTTTACAGCTACAAACCACTAAACCGATAATACCAACCCAAATTTATATGACTTTTGGTATTTTTTATGCATGTTGCCATGCTAGGCTTAAATTTTAAATTGATTAAGGGAAACTTGAAAAATGATGGACACGAGCGGGACTCGAACCCGCGACAGTCGCCATACCGTGGTGCCGCTCTGCCAACTGAGCCACCGTGTCACTGCTCGCATCCATCAAATTTCAAGTTCCCTTTTAGTATTTACGTCTTAAGGGTGACGTCAGGTATTATCTACGATTCCAACAGACGACTCTTGGCATTTTTACGTCTCTGTGAAGTTGATTTTTTTGCAAAGTCACTTACGTATGATGAGGTGCCGTCGTACTATACATACTACAAGCAAAAAGGTGTATTTAATCGACATCGACGTGGTCGTATTGTCGAAGGGTTTCCGGGAATCTTTATGGACACTGCATTGGGAAGGATTTACACTGTGCATACAAATAATGCCGAGTGCTATTATTTGCGGCTATTGCTTCACATCGTATAGGGGCCAACGTCATTTGCATTCTTAAGGACAGTTGATGGTATGGAGTATCCGACATTTCGTGCAGCCTGCGTAGCACGAAATCTTCTTGACGGTGACCAACACTGGGACAACACTCTCCTGGAGGCTAGCGTTAGTGATAGCCCAAGTCGCCTATGACATTTGTTTGCCGTCATGTTGGTATTCTGCGGTATTGCAAACCCGGTTTTGTTGCGGGAAAAATATTTGCGTCATCTCTCTGAGGATATTTCATGGGCTTTAAGACATACTATTGAAGGGACATCGGAGAAACTGATGAACGCATTTTGAACCACTGTCTCAGTTCTCATCAAGACGTAGTCATTGCCATCGGGGGCAATCCACTGTTGGAATACGGTTTACCGGCTCCGCAACCATTAAATAATCAAGAACGTGGAAACAGGAAGTATGTCGCCGAAACAAATTATGACCAAGACGCAATGACCACCATCGTGAATGACTACGTCACTAAATTTACCTCAGAGCAAGCACAGATTTACAATATTGTCCTTGAAAGCGTTGGGCTTGGCCAGGGTAAAATGTTTTTCTTGGATGCTCCTGGTGGAACAGGGAAAACATTTATTACCACTGGCATTCTTGCAGAGGTTAGGAAACAAATAACGGTGGCAAAATTGTCTTCCGGAATTACTACCTCTCTCTCCCTTAGATGACAAAATATAAGCGCTCGCCATACTCTAGATACACATCAATTCGAAGCAATAAAACGTTTGTTCTTGGAGAGTTACGCAATAGTTTTAAGAGAAATTTGCCGAAATGTAGTCATAATTATAGTAAAAATGTACAATACCACATAGTGAAAGTTTTAGACAGAACTAAGCAGGAACAACAATCATGTGATGGATCGGCACATTCCTGTTCGTCGGTGATTTTAGAGAAATATTTTCTGACTTAAATGCTCTGTAAAAACTTTCATTATATATTTCACTTTATACACTGGATATACATAAATATCAATAAATAGTAATATTTAGACGGGGTATATAGAATTCTGCTCATTATTTCACGTTCTTGGATAAGTTGGTAAAGATATGATTTAATAGTGTGATTCCCGCGTTCGGCAAGATATTTGCTTATTCAAACAACATAATATTTTTAATTTTATTGGTTTATATGTTTTAACTCTCTAGCAGAAAGTGGACTGTAGGCAACCATCGTCAAGTTAAAGGTCTGTGATCCACCTCAAAGTTATCCTTTTGTAGATAATCATCATAGACATAAATTTTCATTAGCCGGGCACAAATTTAAAGTCGGTACTGCCACCGAGAATTAGTGGAAAAACCAATCACTCTTTCCGATCTGGTAAACAAACACACGGAATTCCCGCTCAGGAGTCGCATTTTACGAACACTAGACCAATAAGGCAGTCAAATAAGTTCCACACAATTATCAAAGTATTTTTGTTGCTGGGGAAATCCTCAAGGACTTCCTCCACCATGAGCGGACGGAGGGTTATGCCGGTCTCTTATACTAACTAAAACCTCAGGGTATCCGCCTAACAACCTTAGGTTGAGGGACTCGCGATCCGCGTATGCTACACCATCTCTTTAAACAAATTATGACTCGCCTCTTCGCGATTGGTCGCGCTCACCATGTAGGTACGGCCTACGTGCCTTATGTCCCTTAAAACCGCCTTTTCTGTTTGAGCATCGAACTGCCCAAGTTCGTCGCCCACAGGCCCAACCTATGGGTGACGGACATGAGCAGTTCGTTTAAATTTCGGCTACAATAAATTTCAATACAAGCGTTTGGCGCATTTTGGCAAACAAACTATCACCATTAGCACACGCAGAGGTAGACTTAATTAAGGCCTAGAAACCACCTGATTTTTACACGGATTACTGTATGACGGTCGCTTCTGAGTCCACACTCTCTGTAAATGTTGTCTGCTGAAGACAAAACTACAACCGTAGTTCAGAGAAATGCATGCTGTCAATGTAGTACATAGATACAGTAAAATAAAGATACATTTAAAATTGAAATTCCTTATAAGCCAACAAATCGTGTCAATAACTTTCCAGTTAGTCACTCAATATTTACCGATCATACAAAATCGGTATAAAAAGTAAACTAAGGTAAAGTAAGGTATATTTCAAATTAAGATGGGGCATCTTAATTTGAAATATACCTTTATCATTAAAATACTATGTATATTCCATTCGGTAAGTAATTTGTAGTGTTTTCCACTTACTTACAAAATCTGATTATAGTCTACTGGTGTTTTTACCTGAAATTCACGCGGACGAAGTCGCAGGCAACAGCTAGTCAAACATACAATAAGAAGAAGAACAGCATACATTTGCAATTGCATTTTTCACATTTGCATTTCAAGCATACATGCCTTAGGCGCTACGCAAAAGTGGACAACTTTTGTGTCTTGTGTTGGATACAAGGTACCAATGAATATTTGATTTCTATATAACCAGGTAATTTATAAACTTTGGTAATATCAGATGACTTATTAGTTAACTTCACAACAGCTATGCTATTCTAAAACACAAACATCATCTCGCACGTCACCCCGCTACTCATCATCGGCGCTAGTATTGAATCTCACGGCAGATTTAGAAGTGAGTTCGTAAGTGATGTCTTTAGAAAAGTACGGCAGACTCTACTACTAAGCTCGCGAGAAGAGGATTTTGTTACTTTCTTTTGCTTTGTTTACAAAAATATCACAGAACACGAGCGAAAACAGCCTAAATTAGAACTGATAAACGAGAGTGAATAAAATTGTATTGAAAAATATTATTAAAGTTACCTCGTACCTATACATTATTAATACGTACCTGCATCTTAACGTTATCTTATCTGTTATTGGCCCCTTGTTTCTGCTAGTCATAAGGTTAAGTCAATTCCACTAGTACCTAATTAGTAAGAAGAATATTTAGCTGCGAAGCGATTTATGATTTTTTATTTTATAAAAACAAGCATTATTCTAAGTATTCGTCCTCAAAAATGTTTGCAAAATGAGGATCTATTTTAAGTGTAATAAATACCTACTATACGTTTCATGATCGTGCAAGAGGAAAACGTTGATGCCAAGAGTAAACACAATTTTAATTTTCTAATTTTTGTCTGAGAATATCATCCACTGTTGTGTGTCGAACTTTGTTCATACAATTAAGAGAACACACAGCAAATTAACTGAGTGCCTAATTGAATTTCATAATTTTGTACATATTTACGTGACAAAGTTATATTTCTTTGTTCATTGGTGTCATGACGTTGAGCATAAATTGCTGGAGCCTCGTGAATATGGTTCAATCTTAATTAGATCTCGCTTAATTAGATCCTTATGCTGCAGCTTGATTTGACTAAGAGCGTGTGCACACAAACTTCGCTTAACATTGCTTGCATACTGCGTTCTTTGTGACAATTACTTTAAACGATGCAAACAGCTGCTGGCCACGTCGTGAGGCACAGATTACTTTACTACCCAGACGCAAGACTCAAAATTTTCGTTCAAACAACACCACGTACGTGACGCTCGCTTGTGCAGTATTCACCTGGCGGCATGAAGTCGGTGTATGTATCTAAGGTGTCTGTAAGCAGCGATCCACATCACAGGTGGTACTAGTGCTCTCTGTATTGTTATATATAGGTACATATTATTATATACAAATAAAATAGTTGTCAAGTAGGTATTTTAACGCTGTTTCAAATAAAAATCTAAGTGAATTTACTGTATTATTCTCTTGTATTTTTGAAGCTACTACCGCAATTTCTACAGTCTTCGGGATTTCCAAAATAACGTCAAAGGCGGTCAAACTCGCTAGCATCATTGTCGTCTGTCACTACACTACTTCACCTGTTTCCTTGAACATAGCTCACGCTTGTGACACCAGTCTGAGATTCAAGGAAATTGGGAATTAACTGAGAAGACACGCGTAACTTACAGTTAGTAAAAACATTAAATATTTCCATAATTAGGCATAGATTTCTAAGATTTTCTCTCATCTTCTAACGTGGGTGCTACGAGGCCTGCTCGAGTCGCTTCCCTTTGAATTCCGGGTAATGTGATAGACAAACGTTCCCTTATTTTATGATGGGCATAACAGTAAAATAACATAGTCCGAGCAAGTTATACGCAAGCGGGACGCGCCTTGCCACAATTCACCGCGAACTCGTAACCGTTTATTACTTCTCGGATCTATGCGGCAATAGAACGTCGCGAGGGCTGAGAATTTTGGAACATACTCCGTGGTTAGGTGAGAATTATTTCCAGCCTATATTAATATGTATGATACGTGTAAAGGTACCTCTTTATTGCACTTGATTATGTTAGACAAATATTATTTGTACCATAATTTTAATATTTTATTTAGCGTGGTCGTTTCAATGTAGGGCGCCTGCTACATTGAAACGACCATGGCTAATAAAAATAAAAAAGAGCCTTCCTTTTTATTTTGTTTTTAAGCTGCCTGGTCTATATTTTTTCAATTAGAGTTCAGTCCAAGCTCAATTAGGAATCAATTTTACCCGAATACGGAAAAACGGCGGAGAAGGGTTATGTGTTTAACACTTTATATATTCAATTGTTCCCTCGTATCTCAAAAACCACTTATCTAATGTCGGGGAATGAGGTGTCATTCGATTCGTAATAAATCAACAAAGTCACTCACCAACATAATGTAGAAACTTACCGTATCGTATTTTATTTAGCTGTCAAAAAAACTTACATAAAAGTTCAAATACACCACAGATAAGGGTAACTTGATTTACCTCTTTGCTCTTGAGGAGAAGAAGAAATTTATAATAAAAAAAATTAAAGAAAAATATTACACTATATTTGCACTAAGATAGAGGCTTACTTTACCTACATTATGTATCGCGATTAATAGGTTCTTTGTATAACAAGACATAAGGTTAATGCATGAAAATATACTATTATAAATTATTTTACCTGCGGTCGACCGCCACACGCTAATCGTGCGCGCATTTTTTGTATAAAAGAAAAAGTCTCACGTTGCGGGTCTACCAAGGGCTTACACTTAGTTTTTTTTATAAATAACACTTAAAAATAATAGGATTTTTTCCTGTGTCGTGGGTGCATTTCACAAACATGAAATATCACATACACAAACACCCAGACTCAGAACAAACATCTGTGGTTCGCACAAATGTTTGCCTCGTGTGGGAATCGAACCCCTTAGCGCAGCAGTCCAATCGCTTAGCCACTACGGAAATTAGGTCGTCAATCTAGGTATGCCCCGCGGTTTCACCCAAAGAATACTTATAGTTTCCAATTACATAAGTCAATCAAGGTCGACAGATATGTAAGGCCATCCAGCGTCAATAGCATGCAGCTAAAGCAATTGTGACCGCCGAAGGTTGTTGTTCGTTCCCTTGGCAACGGTATGTTCTTTTTTTCTGTATGAAAGATACCCAGCTCCATGCTCCTGTATCTACCCTGAAAAACCATACATGCAAATTTTATGATGATCAGTTTAGTGGTTTATGCGTTAAAGGTAACAAACAAACTTTTAATATTAGAGGAAGTAAGGATTTTATTTTTGCTGTTTTAATATTGATGTTTTTATTTTCTTAAGGGAGAGTTTATTTCAAAATGGCTGCCTCGTAGATCAATCAATTAATTACACGCCGCAGTGTTGTGTTAGAGGGGCAGCTGTTGTTTTGTATGTCCTGCCTTCTTCCTGTTGTTTATTTAATGTCTCTTGGGAGAATCCATGCTTTGAAGAAGACGGCTTGCTTTCAGATCTTGATTACATCATCTATCCAGAGATATGTTAAAAAAAAAAAACATTGTTTTTCCATAACGATTGTGTATGTGTTATGGTCGGATTTTCATCTCCAGAAGTTATAATGCTAAGGACGTTATTGTCCGTGATTTAGTAAAAACGACAACTCAACTTTTACCTTTCTTAATTTATAAACGACTGCCTCGTTGGTCTAGTGGTTGCTAAGCGCGACTGCTGAGCACGAGGTCCTGGGTTCGAATCCCGGGCCGGGCAAAGTGCTACTGGGTTATTCCATTAGGTAATTCTCAGTGGCAGTACGGAGTCTGGATTTGTGCCCGGTTGATGGCAATAGGCTCGCCCCCTATTACATTGGGACCTAAAAACATAACTGGCGAAATGTGGGTGTACTGTATGTGCACCTCTGCCTACCCCTTCGGGGAATACAGGCGTGATGTTATGTTATGTGTTAATTTATAAATAAATTGTCAAGGAAACGAATCTCATATTTAATTTTCACGATAAAATGAAAACAATTTTAACCATACCATCAGTCAACAAGAACCTTACAATTCAAAACTATCGCGAATTATGCACATGTATGCGAGATAGTTCGTACAATCGTCTGATGTATTCTACTGAACACAGGGATTGTGTCTATGCCAGAGATATGCATGCTAAGAGCCGACACGTCTGAATGATGGATGAAGGCGCCAAGGAACCCAACGCGTCTGATAATGTCGGATCTGATGTCGGCGCCTAATGAATTTTTCATACTACTGTTAATGTGGCTTCGGATTTCTTGTATGCAGTTTTTGTGGTAGATGAGCTGTTTCATGCTCGTGTTTATTCGTGTTAGATCGGCTAACTTCGTATGGTTATCCTATAATTACAATTTTACTGTTAAATAAACGCTTATGGTACAGCCAACAACAAAAGTAGCTAAACATTTTTTTTTAAACGTATCATGAATAACATTTTTTGTAAAAAACATAATAAAAAAAAACATAACATCACGCCTGTATTCCCCGAAGGGGTAGGCAGAGGTGCACATATAGTACACCCACATTTCGCCAGTTATGTTTTTTTTTGTTACATAGTAAAATGTCTCAAAAATCATTATTTAGGCTGTCATGTCCTGTAGCTAACGTCCCGTATGTTAAATTCCCATAGGATAAATAAAAGCAATAAAATTAGAAATGCTGCGTGTATATACACAGTTTGAATGAAATCGAAAAGGCACGTTCCAATGAATATGAATTCGATTTACAAAAAAGATGTGCAGTAAAACGTAATCTTATTCACGAATCATGTGATACTGCTTAATATTCTCTTCACAATCTCTTGCTACGAAAACAAATGTATGATTTACAGCAAAATTTTGTTCTCGTTATCAGCTAGGGGCGGTTGATTTACACGACGCCAGATCGAGGCCGTACCTACCCGCTATCGTACAACCAACGAAAATAATCGCCGACGTTTATCTCCTAACTCAAAGAGGAACAAAACAAAACTCGCCCGCAGAGAGCAACAAGATAGATAAACAATATTTTAAACTTACACGAGTAATTATTACGATTTGAACAATGAGAATTAAGAACAATCCAATTTCAAAGCAAACACAGATTTTACATCTTTTAAAAACTCAGTTGCGGGGTAATTATGAATGTAGATATAACTTCGTTGGGACCTGTCTTTCCCCATTAATCTTTTGCTACAGAAATTGAAAATCAAGGATGGCAGGTTGAGGAAAAAAGTGAACGTTTTTCCAGGACGAATTAATTAGCGAGGCGAGCGCGCGCCACATTGAATTTCACAGTGGCCTTTCGATTCCTTTTAAACTACGCAATGTGGGTGAATCAGCGTTATAAAGCAATGGCGACGTGACATTGTAGTTTTCTTTTATGGAAAGCATGTTTTTAATGAAGACTGCTTTTTTAGCACTTTGTTATGAATTTTACATAGGTATACAATGGATTTTAGATTAACTTGTCATCTAATGAACCTTTCATCGCCTTAAAAAGGTCGCAAAAATTTGAATTCATATCAAATTATTTGTTCATATAATATACCTATCGCTACGCCTACCTATATTAAAAAAGATATTTCCGATATAAATTTCACGTGTTTTCAACACAGCACAATGTTTGGGCATAAACGTCAAACTCCAATGCCTTTAATATAATACTAACATCAAACAAAACCCGAGAATAAATAAAAGCAAACAATATTTTATCGTCGGGGGCGTTTCGCGAAATTAATGCCCCGCGTTACGTTATCAGTACGTGTTTCGGCTTGTCGGGTAGTCACATTCATCAATCAGGGAAGTGAACTCGTTACCGAGTTTCCCGAAACGGCAATGAGGCCCAATATGTTTGTAAAAACTTTTTAGATCATTCACTTTCGCCCGAAAAGGTCCGACCGACCGCGGGTAACTATCTACATAGATGCGTAACTAGCTGGGCGCGTGACTTATTTCCGTAACAAGAATGTTTCCTTATTGTTTGAAATGTTGGTTTTTTTTGCTAGAATGTAGGCATGGCTTGTTTTGTAGTATGTAATATCTACAGAAAATAATCTACTATAATCATTGTTTAAAAATAATAATAAATAAATCGATTTAATAACTTATTTGTTAAGCTTTAATGCACCACCGCGGATCGTTACCGAGTTACCAGATGGCCGCAAAGAATAGATTAATTGTCAATATCTCAGTGAAAGCTTGTTTTATAAGCCCGCACACTAGATGTATTTGATTTACAACCCAATATCACAAACCGCAATAATTCAAATTACCCCAAACCTACCTCAATATAACACTCTTCTTCATCCAAGATAATCTCATTACCGTTCTTCCAATAATTCTGCAACAAACACAGAAGTTGAGTATTACGGCGTATCCGGAACATAATTAACACGTTCCGAACGGTGCTATAAACAAAAGGGATTATTTAATATAAATTGGAAACAGGAAGTTAATCAGAGTCGGCAACAGACGGCGAAACTAAATAGGTCAGTCGTGCCAGACTACGACCAGCGAGCGTCAAGGCGTCTCAACACGGCCTTTCAATGGCTCTAAATTAGGTAAATAGTCGACCCTTGTTAAATTAGCTTTTATTAGCTCAAGATTTTCTCTCCAAAGGTTTGTTTTACAGTTTTGATGACGAATATTTTTGTTAGTTGTGTCGAGCATGCTTGACAATTTGTGTAATCAAATCTTCAATTCGCCGGCGATTTTATTCTTCCATGAATACTAAAACAGTTTACGCAACACGAGTGTTTATTCGCGTAATCATTAATTTGGTTACTAAATTTAAACCTAGATTATGTACATATCTCTTCTTCTTAACATGAATTAGACTGCTGTAGACCTACAACAGAAAACTGCAACTTTCATGTTACTCTTTCCCATGCTACAGTATTAATGTCTTGGTATACTTTCCTTATAACTATTTCTTTTATTAGGTATTGTTGTTACTGCCTTCTTCCTTCCTTTATATTTTAGTCAATGTCCATTAAAACTATTTTAAAAAATTAATGTTCTACTTTCTTTTATGTCATTAATAACTAATATACAATTTTACATTATTTCGTTTTGTGAATTCTTCATCAGTTCAACAAAGCTGTGCATGCATCAACGTTTCCATACATCATAGAGAAAGTAAATTATTATACCTAAGCCTACAACACCAACTTTCCTTGTCAAGTTGTTTGAGAATTCGAAGTATTTCGTCTCATTAATAATGCTCGGAGGATGCTTGTGCGTGCGGGCATTCTCCACTTCTTATAAATTTATGATACCAATATAAATACTTTGCGACTTGCTTATGATCAAGTGCTCAACTCAGGTTGTGGATAATAAGGAACAAGTGTGTGTTATGCTTTTATACCGCTGAAGAGTCTCAGAGTTTGGGCAATATATCATATTTAGAATGAGCTCGGCCGACCATAGGATTACGTCTTGTCCAAAATTCGGTAAAGAGACAACTGAAGTTAGGCGTACTTTTGTTTTCGTATTAAATAAATTGTTCCAAAATGGAGTCCTTCCTTGCGATCCAAGAAGATATTGGCTCCAGAATGAGTAAGGCAAAGTCCAATTTAAAGAAAGCTTCTAAAGAGAGGTTAACCCAAGCATATCTAGAGACACGTCTTCAAAATTTGGAACAATTATGGAATACGTTCACGGCTACTCATATTGAGATTTTAACTAAGTTTAAAAAGGTCGAATTGTGTAACTCGAGTTATATGAAAGATTGTTTTTATGATGAAGTTGAGGAATTTTATGTAGATTTTAAAAGCGAGTTAAAAGATTTATTAGCTAAAGGACATTCAACTACGCATTACGTGGATTCTAAAACTATTGGTCAGGACCAAAGGAGTAGAGTCAAGTTGCCAGAAATTAAAATTCCCTCGTTTTCGGGAAAATATTCAGAGTGGCAAACATTTAGAGATTTGTTTGTAGGTTTGGTGCATGAGAATTCTTCTCTTGATAACGCACAAAGATTTTTTTATTTAAAGTCTCATTTAAGTGGGGAGGCTGAGCAACTATTAAGAAATATTACGATAACATCAGATAACTATGAACTTGCATGGTCTAAATTGGATAAAATGTACAATAATAAAAAGTTTCTCGCAAACGGTATTATGAAAAGGTTACTCAGTCAAAAGACGCTGTCCTATGAATCGGCAAACGAGATAAAAAGGCTTATTACGACTACCTCAGAATGTTTAGAGTCGTTAAGTAATTTGGGAGTGAAGGTTTCTTCCTGGGATCTAATTGTTATACACATAATTAGCGGAAAATTAGACAAAGAGACCAGGAAATGTTGGGAACTCAAAGTGGCTTCAGATTCAAGTAATGAGCTACCTACATTTATACAGTTTTCAGAATTTTTAAATAGTCGCTTTAGAGGTTTGGAAAATTTAGATATGTCAGAATATAGGGAAAGACCTACATATCAGAAAGGAACTCACTCATTCCATGTTTTGGAAGATAAAAAGCCAGTATCATGTGATTTTTGCTCGGCCGACCATAGGATTACGTCTTGTCCAAAATTCGGTAAAGAGACAACTGAAGTTAGGCGTACTTTTGTTTTTGAACATAATTTGTGCTTTATTTGCCTATACAACAACCACTCTGCCAGACACTGTAAAAACACTCTCAGATGCAAGGTGTGTAAACGCCGCCACCATTCTTTATTACACCAAACAGGTGTTCCTGGGTCGACAATTGGTGAAGGTAATAGGAGGGCTCACGAGGAAACCTCATCAGCCGTTGTAGCAATGATGAAGGAAGATACTAAAATTAGTAATACGGAAATAGCCGCGCAAGCGGAGGGGTCAAGCAAACCACTAGTCGCGTGTTTCTCGTCGGGAACTGGTCGCAAAACGGTTTTATTAACTACTGCGTTAGTTAAGGCGAAGTCGAGAGATGGGAGCTATCGAGTTGTTAGGGCTTTACTTGATCAAGGATCACAAGGTTCGTTCGTTACGGAATCCACGGTCCAATATTTAGGATTATACAAAACGCCATCCAGGCAAACTGTGATAGGCGTCGGCGGAGAAAAAAGTGCGACGGCGAAGTCAACCGTTGTACTTCAGTTGAGGTCTAGAATAGATCCGACAGTGCAAATAAATGTAAATGCGTTCGTCCTGAAATCAGTCACTGCTCTTCTCCCAGCTACGAAAGTAACTCGGGTAGAATGGGTAGATTTGGTCGATGATGATTTGGCTGATCCAGAATACGATAGGCCTAATAAAATAGATGCTTTATTAGGTGCTGAAGTATACAGTCAAGTTATTCAGGAGGGTATTAAAAGGAACGTTGGTGGAACTCTTTTAGCGCAAGACACCACCCTTGGTTGGATATTGTCAGGAACCTTTGAAGTGAATCAATCTAGTAATCCCTCACACATTACCGTAATGCATTTAAGCCTGGAGACAGATAACCTGCTTACCAGATTTTGGGAGCTAGAAGCGGAACCATCTAGGAAAAGGATGCTAACGGAGGAAGAAAATAAATGCGAAGCTTTATACACAGCTACTACTGAACGTAATGAGAGTGGTCGTTACATAGTAAGGCTACCATTGCGTGATGTAGATCCGGTCAGCATGGTGGGTGATTCGAAAGGAATCGCTGAAAAAAGATTAAGATCGTTAGAAAACAAATTTAGAAAAAACAGCAAATTCAAGGAAGACTATACGAGAGTTCTTGAAGAATATTTGGAGCTGAAACATATGAGGAAAGTAACAGAGAAAAACAACACTGAAAAGGCAATCTACTTACCTCACCACGCCGTTATCCGGGAGGATAAAGAAACTTCGAAGGTCCGCGTCGTATTTGATGCTTCCTGTAAAGGAACTAATGGGATGTCACTCAATGACAATATGTTAGTTGGTCCTACTTTGCAGCCGGAACTCCGGCACACGATTATGCGTTGGAGAAAACATCGAATATGTCTCGTAGCGGACATAATCAAGATGTACCGGCAAGTGTTGGTAAATAGGAAGGATGTAATGTTGCAAAGGATCCTCTGGAGAGACAAACCTGAAAAAGAAATAGAAGTATATGAGTTGGAAACAGTTACTTTTGGCACGGCGGCGGCACCATATCTAGCTGTAAGATCGCTTCAACAGTTAGCACAGGATGAGTGTCAGGATCAACCAGACATCGCAAGGGTCATCTTAAACGATTTTTATATGGATGACTTAATGACCGGAGCTGAAAACGAAGAAACTTGTTTTAATATATACACAGAGTTGTCCAAGGTATTAGCCAGAGGAGGGTTTCCATTACAAAAATGGAGGAGCAATAGCCAGGAATTATTAAATAGCATTAGGGGTGGGAACGATGAAGCGTTACAGCTAAAAATAGTCGATGTAGCAAAAATATTAGGACTTACCTGGAATTCGCGCGACGATTGCTTCCAATATTCTCTGGAACTTAAGCCGGTAGCAGGACCTGTAACAAAAAGAAAAATAATATCGGATATTTCAAGATTATTCGATCCATTGGGGTGGCTAGCACCAAGCATAATCATAGCAAAGGTGTTGATTCAAAAGCTGTGGTTAGCAGGGTTGCAATGGGATGAAGAAGTTCCAACCAACTTATTAAAAGAATGGTATACTTACCGTAATAATTTGGCTTCTATTACAAACCTGAAAATCCCACGATGGCTGCTTATGCGTTCCAATAATGTGAAGACTGAGCTGCACGGATTTGCAGATGCCTCGAGAGTGGCATATGCCGCAGTTGTTTATGTGAGAATTGTAGATGTCACCGGTAATATCTATGTATCGTTAGCAACTGCAAAAACGAGGGTTGCGCCCATAAAGCAGGTGTGCATTCCACGTTTGGAGCTTTGTGGTGCAGTGCTCTTGAGTAGTTTGATGGTCGAAGTGGGGAAGGTTATGGATATACCAAAAAGTGATTGGCACATGTGGACGGACAGTGAAGTGGTTTTGGCATGGCTCAGCAGTCACCCAAGCCGCTGGAAAACCTTCATTGCCAACAGAGTCTCCCATATTTTGACCATCACAGAAGCACAACACTGGTGTCATGTACCATCAAAGCAAAATCCCGCAGATTGTGCATCCCGTGGCGTTTCTCCTGCAGATGTGGCTGGCACATCTATATGGTGGAATGGTCCTGAGTTTTTAAGACAACACTTAGTGGAATATAAGAAGCCAAGGAATAATAATACTCATTTGGAAGAAGCAAAGGTGCACACATCGATTCTTGAAGTAGGGTTTTGGAATAGGTATTCGACTTTGTATAAGCTAGTACGAGTAGTTGCTTACTGTCGTCGATTTTTAAATCTTCTAAAGAAACGGTCAGCTAGGTGTAAAGCAAAATATTTAGTTAAGCAGGAAATCGAGGAAGCTCTCGAAACTTGTATAAAGAGATGTCAAGAGGAAGGCTTTGCTGAAGAGTTAAGAAATAATAAGGTTTTAGAAAACAAGAAAGGTAACTTAAAATCATTAAATGTATTCCTCGACTCCAAGGGTATATTAAGAGTCGGAGGCAGATTGGAGATGTCACAGCTTGGTTACGATCGGGTGCACCCCATTCTAATTCCAAAGGAGTCATTTTTAACAAGCCTTTTGGTAGCGGATGCGCATAGTAAAACAATGCATGGTGGTCCGCAGCTTATGGTAACATACTTGCGTTCAAAATATTGGGTAATCGGAATTAAGTTGATTGCAAAAAGGCATGTAAGGAATTGCGTTAGATGCATTCGTTACGCGGCTACCACCAAGACGCAACTAATGGGACAGTTACCTTCGGCACGGGTTACACCCAACAAGCCATTTCTGTGTAGTGGAGTGGATTACGCGGGCCCCATTAACATAAGGGTATCAAAGGGTCGGGGAAACAAATCCTATAAGGGCTACATCGCGTTGTTCATATGCATGTCTACGAGGGCAGTGCACTTAGAAGCAGTCAGTGAACTGAGCACAAAGGGCTTCCTGACTGCCTTCAAGAGATTTGTGGCAAGGCGTGGTCGATGTGCTGAATTATACAGCGATAACGGCACAAATTTTGTTGGAGCAGCACGAGAATTAAGGCATTTATTTACTACAGAAAAATCAATTTTTAATGGAGAATTAGCAGAGGAACTTGCCACCAATGGTACTGAGTGGCACTTTATCCCTCCTCACTCGCCAAACTTTGGGGGCCTTTGGGAGGCAGGAATAAAGTCAACAAAGTATCACCTTAAGAGGGTGATAGGAGACTCCAAGTTAACATATGAAGAAATTGCGACGGTGTTGGCTCAAATAGAAGCTTGCCTAAATTCGAGACCGCTATCCTATGTCGAAGATCAAGACAAGTTAGTAATTTTAACTCCAGGTCATTTTCTGGTGGGGGGACCACTTGTTGTACCTCCGGACGCCAACTATGAAGGGCGTAATGTTGGGAGTTTACGACGATGGCAACTGCACCAGCGTATGATGCAGGAATTTTGGCGACGATGGTCCCACGATTACCTTCATCAATTTTTGCAAAGGCATAAATGGCAAAATAAAATTCCGGAGCCATCTGTTGGTGACATAGTGTTAATCAAGGAGGACAATTTGCCCCCTGGCAGGTGGTTGTTAGGCAAGATAACCCAAAAGCATCCCGGATCTGATGGTGTTACCCGGGTGGTAACTCTACGGACATCCTCGTCCACGATAAAGAGGCCTACTTCAAAATTATGTTTGTTGCCTAAAACAGAATAAATGTTTTTTTTGTTTATCTTTAAAATGTAACTAATTTAAGATGTGATTTACAAGTTTGTTTGTTTTATTTAGTATTAAGAAATACAGTAGTTAGACTGGTTGTTATGTTCAGTATTTTTTTATAGGTTGTTTAATATTGTCAGTAATAAGTTTAGTACTTATTAAGTTGTTAAAAATTGTTAATAATTATTATTGGTCATCAGGACTGTACGCAATTCAACATTGTGATAGGAGCCAGTCTTGAAGGACATTCGCCATAATGTCCTTGGTGGCCGGAATGTTTACGTACATTAGTTATAACTTTGGGTGATAGATGGCGCTGTTAGTTGAGCGCCGGTTTCTGAATGGCGGTGTTAAGATTTTCCGGCGCTCAACTAGGTCAATCGTTTCAGTTGTATTTTCGTGAGCAGCAAGCACTGTGATTCTTGTATTATACGCGCTTAATTACAAAGTCCAGTTGTTTAATTAGTCACCCTCTCCAAGTCGACCCGTTGTTCACGCGGGATAAGCTTTCGCGAAAGCTTCATTAAGAATTAAATTAAGATGTGCTCAGTAATTTATAAATATGAAAGGTTATAAACGAAGTGTTGCAACTTTGCATATTATGCAACTTTGTTACTGTAATGTGCAGTATAAAGCTTGCAATTTATGCAATTCCTTTTGGGTATCAGCTCCCTTACCATGAGCTCTTAAAGCAGGACACTTTACGTTGTGGAAGCTAGACGCCACTACGTGTAGTATAATGCGGCGTCTCGCTTCCACATCGTAAACTGTCCTGTTTTAAGAGTTCATGGTATGGGGGCTGTTCTAAATTTAACGCGTTCACTTGTAATTTAGTGACTTAAAGTTTTATGTTACCGTTATGCAAGTTGAAAGGAGCTTCGCATAATGCATTTTGTCATTTATTATTATAATACTGTAATTTACGGGCGTCGGATGGGTGGTACAATAACAATTCACTGAGCGAGTCTCATAAATCTATATTTTTTGGCCAACGGATATTTTTTTCAGATTTTGTACATAGGTTGAAATCTACATGATTCCAATGTGTCAACTTATAAAGCAACTTAGTTAAAATAGAACAAAAACAGGAAAAAAAAAAAATTATACTTACATCAAATCATTTAGGTTTTAACTATATCTATTATTCTGAATCAAAAAGATCTTAAAAATACTGCAAATAATTATAAAACTTGTCGAGTAGTATCCGGCCTAAAATTGAGCCTCTTTCCGTTTTTTCTCCCGTGGGTTTTGTAAGAAGAGACGAAGGAAAAGTCCAGAAGATGGGCAGCAGCGTCTTCTGTACCTTCACCACCAATACTGCAATCACCAAGCCGCTTGCCAAGCGTGAAGATTAAGGCAATCCCTCCCTTTATCTAAGGGGGAGGCCTTTATTCCCTTTATTCATCAGTGGACGTCTTCCAGCTGATGATGAAGAGGTGTAAAACAATCAACAGCTCCCACATCCTATGCTCTTCTACCAAATCAATTTAATAGGAACAACAGTTATAAACGTGTCCAAATTCTCACCCCAACTCACTATATCTACGACTCAGAACATCCAAAAGCTGTGTACAAAACCTGCGATCGCTTACATTGAAGTGGCACAAACAATAGCGATAATCCCATTCAATAAGCAGTTGACTATCGATCGCCAGTCGATAGCCGAGCTGAGCTGACCGATGTCCATTGCAACGCCGTCACAATGCGATACAGTGAGCACCCGACCTAACCAAAGCGGCTTACGGTCACAGTTTGGGAAGCATTGGTCACAGATGACGGAGTTTTGCGAATGTGCACCAATGATAACTGTTAATTGCCGCAGATAATAATAAATCTTTTAAAATAAATGATTTTGGGGATGCATTGCAAGTCAATGGCCAGTAAATTATGTATTTATATGTATATAAATATTATATATATATACCTACCTTTGATTGCTACCACACATTGGATTTACGACGGTATAGCGGCAATTAAATATTTGCGTTAATATTTTCTAATACAAATAATATTTTTATAATATACGACGTATTTCCGCGCATAATGTAAGTACAACAATCGATTTGTTACCTTATACTTATTGAAATTCAGCCGGGTCTTCTAGTCTAACTAAACATGACCTGTCTTACTAATTGAAAGTCACTTTAAAACTTTCAAATAATAACATAATCCAAGCTAAAAGTTATCTCCTACGACTACGTAGGCTACAACTGCAAATGTGTTAATTCAAAAGCCTATAAAAATCGCATTTCGATATAGCAAATAACAGCTAAATGCCCAACATTTAATATAAACAACAAATAAACACATTTCACAATAAACTAATACAAAACTCATGCAATTATTTCATCAACAAATTGCTTTTATCGCACCGAAACCGATAAAACAACGATATAAACGGATAGATAACGCTAAATAAAGACATAACTCAAAGAACGGAGGACCAAAAGGGTATTCCATATTAATTAACGTCCTATCTGAAGGAGACGAAGACAAATGCAAGGGCCACCCGTAATGTATTTTTCCAGGCCGAAACAAATGATAATCGGGAAAGAATGAAGTCCATATAAATGAGGTCTAATTAATTAAAGGCTGTATACGCGAAATGGGCGGGGCTGAGTAGTAAGTAACAATCGTTATCGCTTTTAAGGAAGTTGAATAAGGACATAGGGGACGGAGATTGAATGAATGGAACGTGTATGTGTCTGTATTGTTTCTTTGTTTGGGTACAAGGAAATCAGATATATTTACGCCCCCTTGTTGACAAGACAAGACCACGTCTAGAGAATTACGTCAGCCGTTCTGCGCGTACACTTGAGGTCCATACAAAGTGAACAGAATACTCGCGGAAAGTGCAAAGAATTTCAAATATTGGAACGCGATACCTCGCAATACCTTGGAGGTCACAATTTGTTGCAGAAACTTTACTAAGATAATAATTCGTTTGGAATAAAATATGGTGCTTTGGGAACTTCAAGTTTGACAAAAACTTCTTTTTTTTATCGTAACCTTATATGGCTAGGTTTACGGTAAACAAAACATACCAATTATTTTATGGTAGAACAGAGATCTCACGAGAAAAACAAAACGTTTAAATTCCGAAACCCTACTGTTAAGATACGGTCTACAAACTTCCAGGCCACCTACAACAAAATATAAAATCATATTTTATCAAATGAGCAAAACAATGCCGCGTCCATAATTTCTAAACGCTATCTAATCTGCAGAACTTTACAATGGACAGCAGTGGCAACTTGATAGATGGCCAACAGGGATGGCTGTGACGTCAGAGGAGAACATCTTATTGTGTTTATTTCTTATCTACATTCAATCCCTTAAAACTTCCAAATAAACCGCCGAAGGATTACGAAGAAAGCGCTTATTGTTAAGTCACAATGGATTGGACAGGTCTACGAATCAATCTTCGAATTGTCTTACTGGCGAAATGATTTTCCAATTATACCTTTATAAATTATGGAAATGTTTGGATGAATTTTCAATTAAAATTGTATTGATTAATTTGCGTTAATTAATTTTCGTGTTGGCGGCGGCTATGACAGAAGATGTTGGGTTTATTGTTTCGCGATATTATTGAGGACTTGTTTAGAGTTCAAAGCTTCTCTAATACTGTTGTTTTATTTATTGAAGAGGCAGTGTAAGTGGTTACTCTTATTATTTTGGCTCAGGATATAAAATTACCTATACCTGTGCTACCAGTATTGCTTTTTACCTTACTTAGATTCATGTATGGTCCTTTTTAAAATAACACGCACAAAATTGCAGTCAAAACATCAAACATTGTAATTTTATTGATTGATTTTCGGCGTGTAATGAAAATGTCATAAAGCTATCTGTAGTATATACTTTTCATTAAAGCAAAAAATAATTGAAAGTAAAATAAAAACAACTTCGTGTAGGCGCCTACTTGTTAGTGAATAGCACTGGGGCGCGTTGTTATTGCGGCACTACTTTTTGTAGGCGCTTTCGACACGCATTTGATTGCTGTAATGATCCCTTGTACGACTTAACAATATGTTTCATTATGGAAATCCAAAGAAGACAAAGGTTAATTACCAACTGCTACGTTTGGAAATATATGAAACATACATTGCTGTTGCAATAGGTCGGTAGAAATCCAATATTTACAAGTGTAGGTACTAGTATATTTTATTAACTACTTGCGATATTCTCCTTTTAGTATCTTTATACAATATACATAGCTTTAGAAAATCTATCATTTTCGATAAAGCTCTGAAGTAAAAACAATAAAACAAGATACTAAGAATCTAAATTGTAGAATGAAACTACAATGTTACGCAAACTACTTACGTAAAAGGTAAAGTAAAGTCAAAGAAAACATTAAGAAAATAGAGTTAAATACCAACTCGCAGCATTAAATTTGGGATGACACTATAACGAAGTTAAACGTGACAATGACTAGAATGTTAAAACAGGGCCTCATTGCGCGCACGTACGCTTTTTATCATTGTATTTTTTATTATTTAAATTCCCACAATGGCGTTGAAATTCCCACATGAACCGCCGAAAACACCATTTGTTTTTCCTAAGTCCAAGTCGTTAATTTCCTAATTACAGTTTTAAAATAAAGCGTGTTTTTGTTCATTCCCGTCCCTTCCGCGGCGCTGGGTACCTACAATCCCGGCCGGAAGGTTAATGGAATAAAAAATACGCTGTACAAATTTGCATAACATTTTTCTCTGTCTCCTACTAAAATTAAGTCTTCAGCCCCTGCATCTACAGCTTTGTTTAAATTACTGAAGTGAATTTCGTGATTCGCTTGTAATATTCAATTTTATGTTTGCTTCCTTGCCGTTTTACTGGCTGGCTTCGAATTCTCTGGATTAATATTTTTATTATAAAGATTATGGGGTGATTGTTTTCTTGGTTCTGTTTAAGTTTCTATAAAGACTTTATAATCATCCGAACTGCGCTTAACTTAACGTTTTTTATCTTTGCTTTACGTATGTATTTCTTAGGTTTTGGCACTTAAATATTAATAATTATCATGAGGCTTACTGTAATGTACACTTGCCGTTAGGTAATAGTGTTAACTTGTCGTAATATAATGATATTCTATTCACACTTCCAGGTACTGATGATAATAAATAAGTACGCGAGTATCAGAGGAAGTTACCGATATAGTCTGGCAAGTTGAAACTGGCGTAGGCCCTATGGGAAATCTGCAATCTTGGCCTTCCGCTAACAAAGTTTTCAACTAAAATCCTATTGTGTTTGTGTCGTGGGGGAGTACACTTGATTAGTACTATGAAGACTTGAAAGTTGATGCCAAACCACGTTATCTGAGCCATCCTGTTAAAAACTTGCTTAAGTAGCTCTGATTAATTAGACGGCAAAGTTTTCAAGACGCGAGGAATTATCGCTGCTGCGAAGATTTGGTTTGTATGCTTTTTGGGGAAGTTTTCCATGAATGAGGGCTGCTTCTTAAATACGTACAGATTGCGTCGTTTAGCAAACATCGTGATCACGAACGGAATAATCTACCTTTCTAAAGGTAGGTCAAAAATTGGATTACTCTAAAAAACTTTTTAGAGTAGTCCACGATGTAAACAAATGAATTCCAAATTCTAAAAATTATAACGAGGATCCTCAGTCATGAAACCGCTGCAAAAGTAAAATAATAAAGAAAGAAAAAACAAATGAGGTTTTATAATAATGTTTGATATCTGAATGAAGAGGGAGCGAGTGAATGATCCCTAAATGAATAGGGTCTACAGAAGAACAAAGCAACGCGTTGGATAAGAAATTGTAATAAACGCAGAAAGGTCTCATTTTTACAAGAACTGTGTAGATAACGACTCAGTTAGTGAAGACATAAAATTTCTTGACGTAAATATTAATAATATTAAACTGGAAAATATTTTCTTTATTGCAAATGAAAACACTATTTGAATTTTTTGTCCGATGTTTAAACAATTTTGTTTGGTATTTTCCTATTTTAAGTAGTTATCTATTATCTAAAATTTAGTACCTAATTCGTCAACTTGTTTATACTAATTGTCTGGTCACTTTGAGTGCAGTTATTGTGGCAATCAGATAGTAAAACTATATAAACATATTATTTAAAGAGACTATATCCGAAAATGATGTGTGCCGGAAGATAAGGGTTACAGCCGCTAGCGTTCACCTGGTATACAATATTTGCTTTCTAACACCAACAAAATTACATTTTGTGAGCAAAATGAGACATACTATCGCCCTTTGATCTCCACAAAAACAAGCATATAGGTCAAGCAACCTATGATTTTAATATGTGATAACTAAACCATTTTATTATATACAAACGACATGCATCGTAACATCGGGTTATGATTATCTCATAACCCTCATTAATAACGACGATATTAATTCCTATATGAACTTTGTTTGCCCTTCTAACCCTTTCGAGCGATCCGCGTTGCGACGCTGTATCGCGCGATAAGCCGCGATATGAATCGTTCCAAATCAAACGATCCCCCGGCGCTTTGTAAACGGAATAGCGATTTGGCGAACAGAAATATTGCCGCGATACGGAATACGTTTACAGTGCGTTTGGGAATTTTTCTTGTTACCAGATTTAGATTATATCTGCCTCTGATATTGTAAGCAATTACGTTTTTCGTTTAAGGGTGTCTTCAGGAACAGAGGAGATATGGGGAGCGGTAATTGGGTTATTCTTCTGTTTTTGGACTGCAATCCTGATGCATAAATTGTGATCTTTATCCTGACATGCTAAGAGTACAACGAATTTGCTTAGAATAATTTAATAGTAGGATCCTGTACGAATGACACTGTTAACACTTGTTAAATCTTCCTGTTTTTAAAACAAGTGGTAAACTTCTAAGATTCTGATATGTCTTATCTATGGCTAAACTACATGGTCGACGACATAATAAAGATTGCGGGGCGTACCTGGACAAGATTGGCACAGGACCGCGGCGGATGGTACTGTTTAAGGGAGGCTTATACCCAGCAGTGGGATATTGAAGGCTGTGGATGATGATGATGATGATGATGGCTAAACTAGAAAGCTACATAAATAACCAGACCCGTGTAGACAATAGTTAAATTAGACACATCATTTTCATAATAAATTATAGAGAATCTTGTTGATAGCATCCTAAAAGTGGCCATGAATAAGGTCAAGCATCCATCATTTTGAAAGCAATATTGATAGTTATTTGCGGTGTCATGTCACATTTTTGCATAGGATCGGTCGATTAAAACTGCATGTTCGATAGATTTATTACCCCAATTATAATATTAAAGGTGAAATTCTGAGTCACGCCAAAACTATTCGTTTAACAGATAAGAAGGTATTAAATTAATGGATCATCTATACATATAATAAAATCGTAACGAAGTCAAAACTGTACATTGAAGATATTTGAAAAAAAATAAGTGCAATGGGATGTCTGAACGCTTCTGAAGCCAAAAATATAATTTTTAGAATTTTTGTCTGTTTGTCTGTTTGTCTGTTTGTCTGTATGTATGTGTTAGATTAACGTAAAAACTACTGAATAGAATCCGCTGAAAGTTTGCAAATATATTCTTTAGGGGCCGGCGCGTCGGTATGCTTAATATCATCACGGCATTTGCAACGAGGGCTGAGCAATATTGCATTATGTCTTTGTTTTGTCTAATGTTTGCCGTAGAATGATAAAAAGACGAAACCAATAGTTGCATTATGCAGATTACTTACAGATGAACTTCTGAAGTAGAAATCATCACGCTATATCCACAAGGAACTGAGCAGTGAATCATGACATGTATAGAAACGTCTATTTTAAACATATTGCTATGTGTCATCGTAGCGTGGCGGTTTAACGATCGCCCTACGAGTTATGCATAGTGAGATCGATTCTTGCCGAAGGTTTTTCTTTTTGCGTTAGCTTTAATTTCTTTTTGCATGTTTTTTGACTTAAATATCAATAAAAAGACAATTATAATATATATTTTAACATAATATTATTACCAACAATTTCCAGTAAATTATAGTTCTAAATTTTTATATTTTTTCTACATTAGTAAGTTTGTAAATTCACCATTTCAAATAAGTGATGTCCAAACAATTCTGAAGCCAAAAGCAGTCGCTTCACGTTGACAACAGATAGGTTGTTCCATACTCACATGTGCTTTCTAGGACGTTTGAAACACTCATCAATGTTGAATCGTGTTCCAGCGTCGAGTCAATTAAATACATTTGCAAATACGTAAACAAGGGTAGTGACCAGGCAACGTTCGCTTTGCAAAGCACTGATCGGGATGAAGTGACCAAGTACCAGTCTGGTCGCTACATTAGTACTTCAGAAGCAGTATGGCGAATGCTGGCGTTCTCTATACAAGATCGGCATCCAGAGGTCATGAATTCATGGACGTCCATTTTGAGAATGGCCAGCGTATTTTTTTTCGACCCCGCCAATGTATTAGAGCGATTGGAAAATCCCCGCCAAACAACACTCTTGGCATTTTTAAATTGATTAAGGGAAACTTGAAAAATGATGGACACCAGCGGGACTCAAACCCGCGACAGTCGCCGTACCGTGGCGCCGCTCTGCCAACTGAGCCACCGTGTCACTGCTCGCATCCATCAAATTTCAAGTTCCCTTTTAGTATTTACGTCTTGAGGGTGACGTTAGGTATTATCTGTTGGAATCTACGATTACCAATTCAGTGTTGTACCTTTACAGCTACAAACCACTAAACCGATAATACCAACCCAAATTTATATGACTTTTGGTATTTTTTATGCATGTTGCCATGCTAGGCTTAAATTTTAAATTGATTAAGGGAAACTTGAAAAATGATGGACACGAGCGGGACTCGAACCCGCGACAGTCGCCATACCGTGGTGCCGCTCTGCCAACTGAGCCACCGTGTCACTGCTCGCATCCATCAAATTTCAAGTTCCCTTTTAGTATTTACGTCTTAAGGGTGACGTCAGGTATTATCTACGATTCCAACAGACGACTCTTGGCATTTTTACGTCTCTGTGAAGTTGATTTTTTTGCAAAGTCACTTACGTATGATGAGGTGCCGTCGTACTATACATACTACAAGCAAAAAGGTGTATTTAATCGACATCGACGTGGTCGTATTGTCGAAGGGTTTCCGGGAATCTTTATGGACACTGCATTGGGAAGGATTTACACTGTGCATACAAATAATGCCGAGTGCTATTATTTGCGGCTATTGCTTCACATCGTATAGGGGCCAACGTCATTTGCATTCTTAAGGACAGTTGATGGTATGGAGTATCCGACATTTCGTGCAGCCTGCGTAGCACGAAATCTTCTTGACGGTGACCAACACTGGGACAACACTCTCCTGGAGGCTAGCGTTAGTGATAGCCCAAGTCGCCTATGACATTTGTTTGCCGTCATGTTGGTATTCTGCGGTATTGCAAACCCGGTTTTGTTGCGGGAAAAATATTTGCGTCATCTCTCTGAGGATATTTCATGGGCTTTAAGACATACTATTGAAGGGACATCGGAGAAACTGATGAACGCATTTTGAACCACTGTCTCAGTTCTCATCAAGACGTAGTCATTGCCATCGGGGGCAATCCACTGTTGGAATACGGTTTACCGGCTCCGCAACCATTAAATAATCAAGAACGTGGAAACAGGAAGTATGTCGCCGAAACAAATTATGACCAAGACGCAATGACCACCATCGTGAATGACTACGTCACTAAATTTACCTCAGAGCAAGCACAGATTTACAATATTGTCCTTGAAAGCGTTGGGCTTGGCCAGGGTAAAATGTTTTTCTTGGATGCTCCTGGTGGAACAGGGAAAACATTTATTACCACTGGCATTCTTGCAGAGGTTAGGAAACAAATAACGGTGGCAAAATTGTCTTCCGGAATTACTACCTCTCTCTCCCTTAGATGACAAAATATAAGCGCTCGCCATACTCTAGATACACATCAATTCGAAGCAATAAAACGTTTGTTCTTGGAGAGTTACGCAATAGTTTTAAGAGAAATTTGCCGAAATGTAGTCATAATTATAGTAAAAATGTACAATACCACATAGTGAAAGTTTTAGACAGAACTAAGCAGGAACAACAATCATGTGATGGATCGGCACATTCCTGTTCGTCGGTGATTTTAGAGAAATATTTTCTGACTTAAATGCTCTGTAAAAACTTTCATTATATATTTCACTTTATACACTGGATATACATAAATATCAATAAATAGTAATATTTAGACGGGGTATATAGAATTCTGCTCATTATTTCACGTTCTTGGATAAGTTGGTAAAGATATGATTTAATAGTGTGATTCCCGCGTTCGGCAAGATATTTGCTTATTCAAACAACATAATATTTTTAATTTTATTGGTTTATATGTTTTAACTCTCTAGCAGAAAGTGGACTGTAGGCAACCATCGTCAAGTTAAAGGTCTGTGATCCACCTCAAAGTTATCCTTTTGTAGATAATCATCATAGACATAAATTTTCATTAGCCGGGCACAAATTTAAAGTCGGTACTGCCACCGAGAATTAGTGGAAAAACCAATCACTCTTTCCGATCTGGTAAACAAACACACGGAATTCCCGCTCAGGAGTCGCATTTTACGAACACTAGACCAATAAGGCAGTCAAATAAGTTCCACACAATTATCAAAGTATTTTTGTTGCTGGGGAAATCCTCAAGGACTTCCTCCACCATGAGCGGACGGAGGGTTATGCCGGTCTCTTATACTAACTAAAACCTCAGGGTATCCGCCTAACAACCTTAGGTTGAGGGACTCGCGATCCGCGTATGCTACACCATCTCTTTAAACAAATTATGACTCGCCTCTTCGCGATTGGTCGCGCTCACCATGTAGGTACGGCCTACGTGCCTTATGTCCCTTAAAACCGCCTTTTCTGTTTGAGCATCGAACTGCCCAAGTTCGTCGCCCACAGGCCCAACCTATGGGTGACGGACATGAGCAGTTCGTTTAAATTTCGGCTACAATAAATTTCAATACAAGCGTTTGGCGCATTTTGGCAAACAAACTATCACCATTAGCACACGCAGAGGTAGACTTAATTAAGGCCTAGAAACCAGCTGATTTTTACACGGATTACTGTATGACGGTCGCTTCTGAGTCCACACTCTCTGTAAATGTTGTCTGCTGAAGACAAAACTACAACCGTAGTTCAGAGAAATGCATGCTGTCAATGTAGTACATAGATACAGTAAAATAAAGATACATTTAAAATTGAAATTCCTTATAAGCCAACAAATCGTGTCAATAACTTTCCAGTTAGTCACTCAATATTTACCGATCATACAAAATCGGTATAAAAAGTAAACTAAGGTAAAGTAAGGTATATTTCAAATTAAGATGGGGCATCTTAATTTGAAATATACCTTTATCATTAAAATACTATGTATATTCCATTCGGTAAGTAATTTGTAGTGTTTTCCACTTACTTACAAAATCTGATTATAGTCTACTGGTGTTTTTACCTGAAATTCACGCGGACGAAGTCGCAGGCAACAGCTAGTTGGTAATAAAATTGTACTCGTTATGTTACAAATATTAGGTGATTTACATATATAGCTCAGGTTTAAATTAAATCAGACTGTTGCTACAACGAAGCGCAAGGTCGAATCTTCGATATCGTAGGAATTTGGAATTCATACGTACGATATTCGACATACCGATATGAGACATTCCAAAGTCGCCAAATCCTGCAGAGCTAAACCTCTTGAGCGAGTGCGCCCTGCCATGTCATATGGATGCCATGTAGAACATTTAGATGGTTTTGAAAGCTATGGAATGTACTATGCTTGGAGTAAGACTTGAAGATCGAGTCTGTAACGTTAATAGCCATCGATACTAGAGGGTTGAGTTTATGTTCGATTCCTTGACTTTGACATGGACTATGGCGGTTTCTTTATTTGTGAATATCGAGTTTATTGACCTGAAACAAGATTAGTCGGTAATCACATGACACTAATATTATAAAAGCGAAAGTTTGTGAGTGTTTGTATGTTTGTTACCTCTTCACGCCCAAACGGCTAATCGGAGGTAGCTGACACCCTGGATAGGATAATTTTTATACCGAAAAAATGTAGCGAGTAACACCGCGGGGCGCAGCTAGTAGAACTTATGAATATTATTTTGAACAATAAGTCTTCATGAAACAATCAAATACGAAATGCTTTACATTACCCACTGAAAGATCGCTTGAAGAGTATAAGATCACATAAGTCTCCATAATAATCCAAAAACATCTCGCTTGCTCTAAAACCATAACTAAATATAAATGGCAATAAAGATTAAACATAATTATGAGGAGATTAGTCAAGGAAGATCCAGATAACATTATAATACAGGCTTGTTTTCACACAACAGATGAAATATACTCACAGAAAGTCTTAGGCGGGAAATCATGACAGAGATGTACCCACATGTCGCAGTAAGAATAGAAGCTTTGGCAAACAATTGTGTGATTTAGAACTGCGCATAAAATCTTATCTTATTCTTTTGTTTAAAGATGGTATTGTTATTGCTAGTAGGCATATAGAACTAAGAATGAGTCTAGAAACAGCTAAGTCGGACCTAATTTATCTCTAATAAGTGAACTCTAGTGAAAAAGTGCTTGTAAGTTTTGCTTGTAAAATACAGCTGAACATCAGAGTCTTCGTGTCGGTAAACATCGTGAGGAAACCTGGATTTAATTATCTGAAATCGCCAACCCGCGAATGCTAACGTGGTGATCAATGCTCACTCCTTCTCTATACGAGAAGAAGCCTTTGCCTTGCAGCGAGACAGTGATAGGCTGTTATTATTATGCCTGTCACTGTCTTTAGCATGTCAAAAAATAGACATGACTATAGACAGAAGTGGTTAACTTAAAATACGGATTGTTTTTAAGTATGAAGGTGAAAAAGTTTCGTTAGTCTTACTCGCTAGTTATCAGCGCAACATTGATTCCATGTAAAATAATTATGAGATTATTTTAATAGGTCCTTATGAGTAGAGCAATAAGTCACCGTATGTAACCACAAAGCATTTCATATCGGCGGTCTAGCTTACTAGCCTCTTATTCACCATGAGTCGCTAAAATACATTACCTTAGATAAGCACAAACGGTAGAGATTTAGAAATACGTAATATTCTATTCAACTGCGACACTCGTAAAGAGTATTATTCCGATAAAGTCACAACCGCGAAAGCTTTAATACTTACATTTGTAATCAGAGCCAGTCTCTAACATAGGTATTCTAATAACTAAAGTTGGCGATATACGTGCGAAATGTCTCTAAATTCGCTAAGTAACTTGAAGTTAGCGTATCTCTTGACTACTAATTTAAATTGGTAATGTTACCTGTATTTAAGTAGAGGTCTGGTTTTCTTTGTCCTTTACGTCTGATAGTTTGGAAAATTTATTTTAAATAATAAAATTAAAGATAACCTTAGGTACAGATACTATGGAATGTTGGTTTTTTAATCATCGCATTATGTAATACATACATACATAAAGTCACGCCTGTTTCCCTGATTCCCTACGATACTGGCGTACTTCTTTTGCTTCATTCACACGCATCACATTTCTTATACACATAATGTAATACAAAAATGAATTAACTGGCTGACACGAAAGACGTTGTCCATTCTTAACTATGAATATTGAATTCGGCTGACATTCGGCTGGTTACATTAGAAAAGTTTTCGTCTAAAAAGTTAATATAGTCCTTAAGTTTTGTTATGTACCGTGAAACTTTCGTAATTTTTTCCATAAGACCCTTCTTCTGAATGATGAGCAATGAGTATAATACTAAAACTAGGGATCCTCAAGTAACCAACCACCGAACAAAATAAATGCGTCTGATTTAACGAGAAACACTCAACAAAATGACACGGTAGGAACTATATATCAAAATTACCGTGTAAATCGTGCAAATAGTACAACATTTTATTACTATTTATGAGAAGCATCAATTAATTCCTTACGAATATCAATTAGCACCGCAATTAATAGATAGCCTGATTTTATGGTTGGTTTTTGTGTGGATATGCCAGTTTTTCTTACGTAATAACTCCACTCGCAAAAGAATTATCGCAATTCTGTCCATATTTTATTAATTAACGAGGTTTATTGGCGTTACAAAAAGACAAGAAACTGTTTGGCAAGATCCGCATTTTTGGTTTCCAGAATCATTAGTTTCCTAAAGGTTAAATTCCTTCGTAATAACTGCTAAACAGAAGTATGGAGTAGGCTTGGCAACTCCATATTAGGTAAAAGTCACATCTCTGATCTTTTCGTATACCTTAGATCTAATATGGCATTTAGGTATTACGAAATAATATTTGGATGGAATACTGATGATATCGACTGCGGAGCACGAGGTCTTGGGTTCGAATCCCGGGTCGGGCAAAGTGTTACTGGGTTTTTCCATTAGGTAATTCTTAGTAGAACCATGGAGTCTGGATTCGTGCCTGGTTGATGGCAATAGGCTCGCCCCCTAGTACATTGGGACCTAATAACTGGCGAAATGTGGGTGTACTGTATGTGCGCCACTGCCTACCTCTTCGGGGAATACAGGCGTGACGTTATGTGGATGGAATACATTTTAATGCATAATGCTAATAATAATTAAAATGTCCTAGTGATATCCATTGTTACAACTGTGCCAACGCTGGGGCTGGTAAACGTTTTCAGTTTTTTCCAAATACTTTTTAAATACATAGCCATTCTTATTCTTATTGTCTGCTCGATGAACAACCTGATGTTACATTCCAAACTTAAAACAGTGTTAGACTATCTTTTATGTGTGCCGGTTTCTTAACCTTGGTTGGGATCATTGAGAAATAAGGTGACAAAGATTATGAGTTATCATCATTTTTGACTACTGGAAAAACAATGAATTACATAGGATTTCGTAGACTTCAAGAATAATGGACTCTGATCCGCACATTTTAGTACAAAGGCAGATATAAGTCATTCAGTATTATCTACCAGTCAACCTTAGGGTGATACAGTGTTAAATAGTGGTAGATGCACTAAGTATTGAATGGGAACTAACTCGCTTAGAAATTCGTTAAGTAATTCCAATTCACCAGAATTTAATATAGATAGCTACTTTGTAGGCATCGTTTATCGACTCTAGTTATGGTTTTATTCCATAAATATTTAAAATGAGGTCAAACAGGAACTGACAACCATCCTAACCCTAGTTTACAGGCGAAATTGAATAATCGACGAATACATTAATAGGAGTCATTAACAAATTACCAATGATGCCAACCAAATTGCATATTCATAAAATTTTAATATTAGCAACCAATTGGAGTGATTAAATGGCAATAAAGTCAATTGAGGTGTTATTTTCGAATTGTTATTTTATGTATAACGTTTGTTAAGAGTAGAAGTAATACTTCTAAAGATGTAATCGATCTTAACGCTATTTCATAACTTAACATTTATATTTTATATATTTATAACAAAGTTAGTACCGGATAGCTCGATAGATGGCGTTGGGGTCGAATTGCATCGCGCTATGGTTTCGTTACACGGCAAAGTATGAATGGTTCAGGTTAACAAATTAAAATTGTCTCGCTCTGAGGTACTGCTTTTCATTTGAGTACCCCTGGCTTCAAGGCACCTTGTACTGATATTGTACATGGTCCTTACGAGCCGAAGGGCGTTTTTGGAAGAACACAAATAATAATTATTAGTTACGCTGTTGGAAAAGAGGTGGCGCTAGTAGTCGGTGAAGTTATTACGTGTTGTGGATTATGTGCTGCGGAGAATTTCGACTGGACTTTGTGAGTAGTAAAGTGCATTAGTGGACACAAAACCGTGAGTACATTCAAGTGTTTATTAAGATAGTGCAATATTCGGGAAGTCAAGCAATTGCAAGGACTTAGTAAAATCAGTGTGCGATCGGTCAGGGACTTAGAATAGTTTCGATAAAAACGACCAGACGTCGAATCTATGCCCGATTTTGCACCGAATTTGCAAGTGTCGAAACACTTAGAAAAATTCTCTCTTGTTGAGACTTAGAAAAATTACACTTCATCGGCCATAGAAAATTTCTGTCTTGTTGACACTTAGAAAATTTCTGTCTTGTTGACACTTACAAAAACATCGTTGAAGTACAACATGGAGAAGGAACTAAAAAGGTTAAAGGATCTTAAAGGACAGATTGAGAAGGGCTTCATAAACTACAAAAAGTCGCCGAAAGACAGGATAAATTTTATTTATGCGGAGACACGTCTAGAGACGTTGGATACTCAATTCAAGAATTTTTCGGCAAAATATGAAGGAGTAGTAGGCGAATGTGAAGGCGACGAATTATATGAATTCTTTCAGGAAGATATTTACGAAAAGGTTTATGAAACGTATTTAATGTACAAGGTTGACTTAAAAAACGCTCTATCTCAATTAAAGGTTCAAAGTTCCAATAAAGAAGTTTGCGATGGTTCATCTGACAGTGTAGTGAGATTGCCTAAGATTGTTTTACCTACTTTTAGTGGAAAGTATACAGAGTGGTCGTCGTTTCGAGACTTGTTTCTATCATTAGTCCACAATAATAAAAAACTTGACGACGTGCAACGTCTACACTATTTAAAAACGCAGCTGTCAGGTGAAGCAGAGCAGCTTATAAGGCATGTTCCTATAACTGGTCTAAATTATGAAAAATGTTGGGAAATGTTAGACCATAGGTTTAACAATAAGAAATTTATGTCCACATGTATTTTAAATCGACTATTTGGTCAGCGTAACATGGTAAGCGAATCATCGAAGGCACTTAAAGATTTACTTGATGTTACAAGCGATTGTTTGCATGAACTTACCAATATTGGAATTAACGTAAGTTCGTGGGATATTATTGTTGTTTATGTTGTAAGCTTGAAGTTGGACGTAGAATCTAGGAAGCAGTGGGAACTGCATGTTAGTAAATCATCCGACGATCTACCCACTTTTAAACAGTTTTGCGAGTTTTTAGAGACACGTTTTCGTGCCCTAGAATGCGTGGAACCTAAACATAAATCAAAGGTCAATAATAATTCTACATCTCACGCTAAAGTAATGCATGGTACTACTAACGTTTCATGTCCACATTGTTCTGAGAGCCACAAGCTCAGCAATTGTAAGAAGTTTTGTCAACTAGATATTGATGGACGTCGTGCCACGTCACAATCTTTGGGTGCCTGTTTTAATTGTTTGGGAAGTAATCATACTTCCAAATTTTGTCGTGTTCTTTCAAGATGCCGTATATGTCAGCGTAAGCATCATACGTTGCTACATCCTAAGAACCCTGTTGGAGCCAGTGGGGCTACTACGTCAACGGGTCCTGTCAATGAATGTACTTCAGAGCCAGAACAGGAAGTTAGTGCAAATATAGCAACTCATTTTGTGAATGGACAAGCGCAGGGTCAAGTCTTGTTAGCCACGGCCTTGATAAAGGCCGAATCACAGAATGGGTCCTTTCAAATTTTGAGAGCTTTGTTGGATCAAGGATCACAAGCGTCCTTTATAACTGAGGCAGCAGCGCAACTGCTTCGCTTAAAGAGAGTAGTTTCGAAGACTACTATTTCAGGGATAGGAGGGAGTAATGGCAACATCGTTTCTAAACATGTGGTTAATATTAATATACAATCGTTGCATGACCCTTCTTTTACTGTGAACGTAACCGCGCATGTACTTAGCTCACTGACCTCAGTTATGCCAGATACAGATTTTGAACTTGAAAGTTGGCCAGATATTCACAGTATACGTCTAGCAGACCCAAAGTTTAATTGTCCTAATAAAATCGACATTTTATTAGGAGCTGAAACATATTGCCGTATTTTAAAGGAGGGCCTGATCAAGAGTCCAGTGGGCTCTCCAGTCGCACAGGACACGCATTTAGGTTGGATTGTGTCAGGCCATGTTAGTAAGACAAATAAGATTCTTAACTCCCATAATACTGTGATCGCGATGCACACTCAAATTGAAGAGAACGAAATGTTAAAACGGTTATGGGAGCTAGACTCTGAACCTGCTTTAACGAAAAGGCTTCTTACGTCCGAAGAACAGGCCTGCGAAGAGTTTTACGCACAGTCGACGGAAAGAGATGAGAATGGGCGTTATGTCGTAAAATTACCTTTTCGTTCAGAAGATCCACCTTGTAAATACGGTAATTCTAAAGGTATAGCTGTAAAAAGATTGCTAGGATTAGAAAGGAAGTTGGGTAGGGATCATGAATTAAAACAACAGTATACTGATGTGCTAAAAGAGTATTTATTGCTGGGTCACATGGAGAAAATTATCGACAAGGCTGAAAGAAATAATAGTGATGCGGTTTACTTGCCCCATCACGCAGTGGTTAGACAGGATAAACTGACCACTAAGGTAAGAGTGGTTTATGACGCGTCGTGTAAGGGGACAAACGGGGTTTCCTTAAACGACACCTTAATGGTAGGACCCACTCTTCAGGCAGATTTGAGACATATTGTCATGAGATGGCGACAACATCCGATCTGTCTGACCGCCGACATAGTAAAAATGTATCGCCAAATCAAAGTAGCTCGATCGAACGCGGATTTCCAAAGAATTGTCTGGAGAGAGGATCCTGACAAGGAGATAGAGGACTTCCGACTTCTGACTGTCACCTTTGGCACGTCATGCGCTCCTTACTTGGCTGTCAAGTCGTTACATCAAGTTGCTTGCGATGAAGGCAGCAACTATCCATCGGCTGCTGAACGGGTGAAGTCTGATTTCTACATGGATGATCTGATGACCGGGTGCCAATCTGAAACAGAAGTAAAAATAATTTATAATGAAATGAATAGTTTATTAGAGAAAGGGGGGTTCCAATTGCAAAAGTGGACAAGCAATAGAATGTCCTTATTGGAAACCTTAAAGGAAAGTTCTGGTAGAGACTTGGAAATTAAAACTGATAAAGTAACTAAGATTTTGGGACTTACCTGGAACCGAAACGCAGATGAGTTCGATTATTCTGTAAAGATGTCACCTCCCGCTGCACCTGAAATAAAAAGAACGGTCATATCAGAAATATCAAGACTTTATGATCCGTTAGGATGGATAGCGCCGTGCATTATAACGTCAAAGGTTTTCATACAAAAGCTGTGGATTAGTGGTATAGGCTGGGATGATGAACTGCCACCAGATCTCTCACAAGAGTGGAGATATTACAGATCAGAATTAGAGAAACTGGTGGATTTTCATATCCCCAGATGGATAGGTCGAAGAGAAGAACATATTGCTGTAGAGCTACATGGCTTTAGCGATGCGTCAAATATAGCTTATGCGGCTGTGGTATATTGTCGCATTGTGGACGCTACTGAGCAAATACACTCGCACCTCATAACCGCGAAGACAAAGGTAGCTCCTATTAAGCAGATATCCATTCCACGGCTGGAATTGTGTGGTTCTGTTTTAGTAGCAAAATTATTAACCGAAGTAGCTGAAGTGATGAACGTTCCAAAGGCAAATATACACGCATGGACCGATTCATCTGTTGTTTTGGCCTGGTTGAATGATCATCCAAGCCGTTGGAAAACTTACGTGGCCAATCGCACTTCAGAGATCCTTAGTTTGTTAGACAATTCACAATGGGCTTACGTTAAATCTAAAGAAAATCCAGCGGATATCGCTTCTCGTGGAGCACCTCCAGCAGTTCTACTTAGTGAAGATCTATGGAAACGAGGACCAGTTTGGTTAAGAAATGATCGGATAGAGTACACAAGACCTAGCGCAATATGCACTAATGAGGAGAAAACCTCTGTTAAGGTACATACTGCCAACCTAGTGCCGGACTTTGAAGTCTTTTGGGGAACTAGATATTCATCATTGACACGTTTAGTGAGGGTTGTTGCGTACTGTAAAAGGTTTTTGGATTCAGCTAGAACTCGTAAAGCAAACATTCAGGTTGCAGCTTACCTGTCAGCTTCCGAAATTCGCGAAGCCTTGAATGTGTGTATCCGACAAAGCCAACAGCAATGGTTTTATGCAGAGTTGACGGCCCTGAAAAATAAAGTTCCATTAGATAAAACAAGTTCATTATATAAATTAAATGTATTTCTTGACCAATCTGAGATATTGCGCGTTGGAGGAAGGCTGCGATATTCCCCACTGCTCGATGATACAAAGCATCCAGTTGTTATTCCTCATGACTCAAGTTTGGCAAAGTTAATTGTAGCCAACGCTCATGAAAAGACTTTTCATGGAGGACAGCAACTGGTACTCAATTTTATACGCACCAAGTATTGGATCAGTCGCGTAAAGAATATTGTAAGAGCTCATATACGTCGTTGTGTTCCCTGTATCCGATATACAGCGACCACGAAACAACAGTTTATGGGAGAGCTCCCAGCTTGCAGGGTGACACCCAGCAAACCGTTCCTTAACTCGGGTGTCGATTATGCGGGCCCCATTAATATGAGAGTCTCGAAGGGTCGTGGACAGAGATCGTATAAAGGATACATCTGCTTATTTGTATGTATGGCCACGCGCGCAGTACACATCGAAGCTGTCTCAGATTTAACCTCCGAGGGTTTCCTGGCCGCGTTCAAACGGTTCGTTTCTAGGCGGGGTCAGTGTCGTCACATATGGAGCGATAATGGCACCAATTTTGTGGGCGCTGCCAGGGAGCTACAGATCCTTTTCAATCAGGAATGTTTGATGTTTAAAGACATCGCAGCTGCTCTTGCGACTTCTCATACAGAATGGCATTTTATCCCTCCCCACGCTCCAAACTTTGGTGGACTGTGGGAAGCAGGGGTTAAAAGCGTAAAGCATCATCTGAAGCGCGTCATAGGCGACTCCACGTTGACATTCGAAGAGCTGTCTACAGTCCTTTCACAAATTGTGGCATGCCTCAATTCTAGTCCCTTGTCTCAGGGTAGTACCGATCCAGAAGATCCTGCACCACTAACTCCTGGCCATTTCTTGGTGGGTCATCCGTTGGTAGTGCCTCCAGACTACAATTATGAAGATGCCACAATTAGTACTTTGCGTAGATGGCAATTAGTGCAACGTATGGTGCAGAACTTCTGGCGTAGATGGAAACAGGAATATTTGACAAACTTCTTCCAAAGGCATAAGTGGAATATTCGGTACCCTGACTGTAAAATAGGTGATGTAGTTTTAATAAAAGAAGATAACTTACCTCCGGCTAAGTGGTTATATGGTCAAATTATACAGCTGCATCCGGGCAGGGATAACTTGACGCGCGTTGTCACTGTTCGTTGTAAAGGCACTACGATTAAACGTCCAATTTCGAAATTGTGTTTTCTGCCTGCTACTGAATCGGGCAAGTTATGTTAAAAATTCTTAATTTGAAAACTGTAAGCTTGTATACCTAAGTATATTGTGTTTGTTGTATTGTTCATGTTTCAAGTGAAGCCGTATCTGGCCACTATATTGTAAATAAAATGTAAAGAAGCCGTCCACTACTTAATTAGTTTTGTAACAAATTGTCATACAGTCCATTGTTCTTGTTGTTGCTGAGTTTTTTCATGGTGGGCGGTGCGAAAAGGAACATATTCCTTTTGGTGGGCGGAATGTTAAGAGTAGAAGTAATACTTCTAAAGATGTAATCGATCTTAACGCTATTTCATAACTTAACATTTATATTTTATATATTTATAACAAAGTTAGTACCGGATAGCTCGATAGATGGCGTTGGGGTCGAATTGCATCGCGCTATGGTTTCGTTACACGGCAAAGTATGAATGGTTCAGGTTAACAAATTAAAATTGTCTCGCTCTGAGGTACTGCTTTTCATTTGAGTACCCCTGGCTTCAAGGCACCTTGTACTGATATTGTACAACGTTTGATATTTGTTAGGAGTTACATCACAATTTTAGATCACGTGATTTTTTTAAACCATCATTATATCCATTCAAGTATATTGCTATACTGTCTGCTCTGCATTAATTTGTTAGGTATCATAATTCTCAGGTTTCATTAATTCATTGTTTTGGATAGGTAACGCTAAAGCTATATTTTATTTTACTGTTATATCAACTGGTGTTTTTCTAATGTGCAAAGGAAACTTAATCCTAAACTATAAGATTACAAAACTAACAACGCTGGTAATGTACACCATAATCATAATTATTTCTATTTTTTTTTCGGAATACTTTATGTCGACGACCCCAAGGGGGGTCTTATTGGACGTAACAGGACAAAGGCGAGACTGCAAGAGCCTCCAGCCAGGCATAATTATAAGAAACCCAACAGATATAAGTAGTCATTATTCAGTAGTCATTAAGACAGTGATGCAATTGAAGCTAAAGATGATTTTTAAGCTGATATTGTCCATAGCTACTAAAAGCTCTTCTTTGAAACTAATTTGGGTTGCAGTTTAGGTAAATATAATGATTAACTTGCCAACTATCGTAGTTATGCAACTTAAGACCGATAAGGAAATTTGGAGCATTCAAACCACAAAAATGAGCTAATCTGGTCTTTGTGTCTGAATGATATTTATGAATTCGCTTGGCCTTGCACTAACCCAAAAACATAAATATCGTATTAAACTATTTTATTTTTCTGGCGGGGTGTTTGAAGTATCCAGTTTTGGTGGCAAAACTATAAATTTTGTGTCTTTATGCTTAGTCTAATTTATATTGGGACGATAATTGATATTTTTTACCGAATGAGGTCCCATAGGTCAATATAATTTATCTTTTTAATCTCCTCCTTGAAACAAATAAATATAAATTGTCATCAATGTTGACTTTGGCCGCCGGCGTTTGGTTTGCGGACATAATATATCGGTTGTAGGTATCATCATGCTTGAATTTTGCAAAAATATATGTGCCTGGAGCACCTCCGCATTCTACCAAACATAATAAGCCCCATATCAAGATTGTGGCTCTATAGCTGTTCAGTGGGCATCATTTTAAATTGACTAGTGGTGTGGTAATGTATTAAACAATACGTACAAGAGTGGAAACAGAAGAACTAAGAACATGAATATAATGGCTAAATAAAATTTTACGTGAAATTAAATACTATGGATAAAATTACAATAATATTTTCGCTATTTACTCAAAAAATAAGTAAACATACTTATTGTACAAATTTGCTATCTCACACACTCTTACATAATATGTAATAGCAGTCGAACAAAGGTCTAAAATGAAGTCGAAATACAGACCAAGTGAACTTGACATTGAGAAACTGGCTATTGCTCTATCAATGTAAACAAAAGTACTTCAAATATCTAAAGAAAATTGTTTATATTTATGACAAATCGGAGATTGTAATCTAATCTAAACCAAACAAACGATCTATTTTATGAAGGCGTCTTCACAATTCTTAGACAAAAACACGCGAAACCTCCACTTTATGAGCAATTAATTTAATAGTTATCAAAGGTATTTGTTTACGAATTAATTCAACTACGATAGACAGCGGCTATTAAAATCAAAGTGTAATGTAAGTTGAGTGTACAGATACACACGCACACACAGAATCATGGAATGTTGGAGTGACATCCGTGAGTGACGCGGGTGTAATAACCGCGCATCTAAATTGACATTAAATTGTCTTTCCCTGTATCGCTAGTGATGTACCTAAGATGGACCTGAATAGCCGTTGACTGCGTTTAACTTGAATAATCCAGAAACAAATAAATCGAATGTAAGAATATCAGTACTCTGTTGTTAAATGCTTCAGAATTATTATTTTTTTGGTTTTATCGGAATACATCGATATCCCCAAATCAGGCGTTTTGTGGGTTAACACATTATTGTTTACCTGTTAAAAAGATTTGTCTCGTTTGTGAAATTTCTTCAGAATCATCGTTACACCTAATGTCACCTTTTCACCATCATAGCTACCTAAGTACCTATTGTTTGTCTACAAATTTACACACTCAAAATTACAAGTTTATCGCGAAGATCAGAAAATCATCATTTTAGTACGAACAATCTTCGTAGTGCAGATGTCCAGCCCAAAACATTATGTCATTCAGATAGGAATCCTACTTCATTATGTTTGTCTACGATAAAGAGTATGACAAATGTAAAGGAATCTACGCACGTGTTCCATTTAAAGCCGCATTATACACGAGACACTTACCTGAAACCTGATACCACATTAACACATCTCCATTGCAAATACCGCACTTATTAATGACGACTTTTTAGGCACTCAATTATCTCTAAAAGGCACTAAGTAGCCAGTTTTACATTTTGTATAATATTTTGAAAGTAAATATTATTGACCTTTGCGTCCATAATTCCGAGGAAAATGCGGCAGAATTAATGAGAGAAAAGAACGAGGCGTTTAGGGAGGAAGCTTATATCTAGCTGCAGATGCTTCTCAAGGAGCTGATGAGGAAGATAATTGAGTAGGTAGGTAGTAGTAATCCTACCACATAATTTTTTTTTACAATGAATTCGTCTAATGTATTCTTAGATAAAACCGTACTCAAAGCCCTACTTAAAGATAAAATTAATACTTCTATGAATATCTAGCAAGTAAACACGTCTCCAAGCCCATAAAGATCAATTCTAGTTTCAAGAAAAAAAAACGACCACGTGTTTTATTTATAGCAATGTTATGTCATATCACCTTGCACTATTATTTAATAAAGATAGGAATTTGGACACGCTTACATAATTATAACGACTGGACAAAAAAAGTAATAATATAATTTATGATCTTGTTCATGTAAAGGTGGGTTTGGTTTTATTAAAAAAAAATGTCCAGCACTATAAAACTAATGATTTTGACACTGTATGTATTTTCCAGTTCGAGTCCAGTGACATTTACTTTTTAATCTGCTGTGACTTTTTGGGTGGCCACAAATGACCGGCTATCGTTGAACTAACAACGAGTGAAGCCGCCAAACCGCTAATAGTCGTATTCACATCACTAAACTACACGACTGCACATTGCTAGGGCGGACACGTCATCTCATTACCGGCTTTATTGCAGTGTAAATGTAAATAATTGATGGCCAGTATTACTCAACTATTCATAGAGTTCGCCACACGGCTTCATTGAACAAGAACGACTAAGTCCGGTGTCTGCAGACTTAGGCGGCCGTAGGCGGTTGTCCCAAACGTCCCGAACAATTGTTCAATAATTGTTCCTACTTGCTCCCGTCAGGTTGAATAACAAGGATGTAGCAACAATTCTGAGAACCTTGACATTCGACCCCTTATATAAGACGCTGGTTTTAATTATTATACTTTCGTTATCGATTAGCATACTAGAATGGCGGTCGTCGGACTATTTAAATACCATCTTTTGTGCACACTTATCAATTTATCATACTTATGTCGGAATTGAACACATATGGATTAATACAATTTTGGCGTACCTTGTGTAGGCCTGCGTCCAGCAGTGGACTGTAATAAGCTGATGTGATGTAAATAAAATGTTCTACCATTGCCAAAAGGCAAAAACCTAAAAATATATTACACACATTTTATTTCAACGACTGAAAGCTAAAATATGAATTGTTTTAAAAGCCCCTTTGCCCATTTTTTCTATAAGTAAAGTAAAACTTCTTACGCTAGGCAGGCTTAGTGTTGAATCCAGCTAATGCGCTACGTTTCTGTAAAAGAAAAAGAAATAGTTAAGTACGTACTTTGTATTTCTTATCTGCCTCAGTTTCATGGCCACTGCGACTGTAATATTATTATAAAATTCAGTTTAATATTGTGTTTTAGTCTTATCTCATTGTTTGGAAAGGAGCCAACTTCTTCATTCCGTGGTGTTAATTCGATGTAGGTACTTATGATTTTTTTTGTAGGAATAAATAATTGACGATTTGAACCCTTTCAGGATTTATGTTCACGAACTGATTCGTTCTAATTTTTTTTCTTATCAAAGGATTATTCAAATGCGGTTATTAGAAAACCAAATTAAGTTTTACTTTTTACATTTTAGGAGATTTGAAATACTAAGTGCCCAGTCGGGATGTTTCTGCTTTTAGAGGTTTTTGAGGAAAACACGCTTTTGTTCTACAAAATGTCAAAATTTCCATTAATATTTTTGTGTTACATTTCATTTAGCAATAAAATATTAGAATAGGCGACATGATAGAAGATTGGAAAGATAACTTTTTGTATAAACAGAAAACCTTTGTCAAAATTTCAAAGTTTATGATTCGAACTCGGTTGATTAATTGTTTATTGACTCAAAAGAGATGTTATTTAATATAAGAGTTATATTAATTAAGAACAAAATTAAGTTGATCCAGATGGACACAAAGGGTTAGAAGTTGGCCAGTTACAGGCTGACATTATTAGGTAGAGTAATATCAACAGGTAAACAAGTAAAAGGGCGCTATTTAATACCCTCTTCGTACCAACCAATTTGCTCCGTAACAAGGGTGAGCAAGAGGTGTAGACTAAAGCAATAACGTACTAACCCAACAAACACTAAGCTAAGGATGGATGGCAGCACTACAGTTAATGACAAAGCCAATTGATAAACAGTTGAACGAGACAATGAGTTTCCTAACACGTTCCACATGACTGGTGCGCCTAACCAGCGAATCCATTGAAGAAATCAAAACCAAAGGAAGTGCCAACATAATAGTACACGCGCACAGTTGGCACGCCTGCTAGATCCCGCCGGAACCGGATGCCGTGTTAATTGGATATGTCAGATGCCACTGGCTTTCACGCCCCGAGATAGTTTCCCTAGTTGTGCTTACAAGACATTAATTATTAGGAACTCGTCTTCTGTCAGTACGTGAATCGCAGAATCGTGTGATGCTTGCATTAAAATTGGCCATAAGCTAATTTTTTACATATTTTTATACATTTTTTTTCAAGTTCTTAGACAAACTTTGGATGGACTTGAGTCACCCGGTGGATGCAAATAGCAAGTTGTAGTTCATTGTGGTGTTCTAAGGGGGAGCCTTTGTTCAACAATGAACGTCTTCCAGCTGGTGATGATACAAACTTTGATTTGCGATTTCATCCGATATGCAAATTTGCTGCTTTTTTTGGTATAAAAAGTAGCTTATCAAATGCTCTACATTTTTATCATCATTTCTGGAATGGATACACAGACTGATAGATGATTATCTTTTGCAATTGTAACTGCAAGAATTACGATACAAAGATTGTAATTTGCTTACGATCCACTTCTGTCTTTGATACTTACCAGTTTACTGGCATGTCATCTAAGTTTACAATCAGGTGCTTGAGCCTTTCTAACGTGTTCCAGTACTCCGATGTAATATTATTTACTTCAAAATCTGCTTTAAATATACCATTTTCCATTATTTGCATTACTACAATAGTAATTTAAAAACTAACTGATGAGTCATAGCTAGGTTTGCATGTAACGTTTGCAGAATTTAATTTGCTCTAGTTTCAACTGACACAACAGTTTATTTCAATATTTGTCTAAGGACATGCATTGAGCACAGAAAATTAGCAATTTCAACGCTGCCACCGTTTGAATTTATTATCAAACAATAACAAAATGGGTTATTCCAATACGCTAAGATAACATCAAAATGTCAATACACAGTTATGGTCTTAACCTAGAAATAACAAAGAGAGCCTTAAGTGGTGTCGATGTACCTTTTAGATGCATGAATTCCTCCCACCCCGTTAGCCATCAATAGATTAATAACAAAGATCAATATGCGATAACCCCATTCCGGTAATTTATAGTTGATTCCGACTTCTAGTATAGATCAATAAAGTAAAAAAACGATGAAAAGATGGTCGCTGATATCAACGGTATCATGCTACAGACAGATTAAAAAACATAAGTGAACAAAAAAACTTTGGAATGAAATTGAACTTCAATAATAAGAATTGAGATTGTTATCAAGTCAAACATCGATTCATTTGACGAATCACGTTCCACGTCATTACATCAAAACATACGTCATGTGATAATGCAAAAAAGGAAATCAAGTTCGAAAGTTCATCTTACCGTCTTTAAATAAACGACGAAAACTGAGCAGACCTGCGAAGTAATATTTCAGCGTATATCTCGGGAAAAGATCTTCTGATATACCTAAAAGTAATTCTGCCGCTTAAGAGTTGTGACTGACAGGATTGATTGATGGCTGAGTAACCGACAAATTCACTCCGTATCCAAATGGGAAACTTTAGAGGAAACTCGGAGGATATTTCGCTTAAACGCCATTTTGGAACTGTTTTTTTTCTTTGATGCAGACGGCTTAGTTTTTCTGCAAGCTTTCAGTCGCAGGATATTTGAGAAGGGATCACACTTTGGTCGGAAAAACGTTGCATTTCTTTATTCTTTTTTAACTACAGAAATCATTCATTTCTAACTGGCTATGATTTAGTAAAATACTTGTAGTAAGTACCATGACTTGTCCTACGGCTAGCAAACCAATTCACGAACATCAGTGCTTTAAAGTCATTATACGAAGCGCTTGTAAAAAGTCATCTAGAATGTAATGCTGTAGTTTGGTCGCCACATGAAGCAAAATATAAATTAATGTTAGAACGTGTCCAAAATAAATTTATAAGATTCTTGTATTTAAAACTGTATGGTGTGTATCCTGGATACCCACTGTTGTATCCCACTCTTTTTATTCTTGGCATGACGGGCTACTATAAGTTAGAAGTAAGAAGGGAAGTAGCCATCGCTGCTTACTTATTTAGAGTAATACGTGGTAAAATACACAACCCAGACGTCTTACGTACCGTTGGGTTGTGTGTGCCTGATGACTACGTGGGGCGGCGGCGGCGACCGCCGCTGCTTTCGGTACCGCGCGCGCGCACCAACCTCCTGCAGCACGCGCCCATTACACGCGCTCTTTGTACGCTCAACGCGATGTCGCAGCAAACCGATTTATTCAACTGCACTTTGAATACATTCACACTGGCCGCAAATTGCATAATGTCTGATAGTTAGTAGGTAATACTTGTTGATTGTTATGTTTGTTTTATATATATTTAAGTAATTACACTATTGTATTAGGTTATATTACCTGTGATGATAGATGTAAGTGGTTGAAAATAAATAAAATAAAATAAAAAATAAAAATGAATATGAGTAGCTGTATCCTTTCATTATTAGGTGCAATACCTAAAAGAATAGTGACGAATTATTCGACTGCCGCATGAATCTTTCGATAAGAAACCTAAAAATTGCAATGAAAATTTCAAGTCTTAAAAAGAATATTGTTTGGCAATCGTATTGTTTTCTGTAATAATAGCTTAGTTACATCGCTTTTATCTACAGACGTAGAGGTTATAGTTATTCAAATATCAATATTTTTATATTAATCATACAAGCAACAAAATGTCAAGCAACATGATATTTTCAATTATGGCTGGCCGTCCTAGAATCTAGATATTAGAAGCGTGACTCACATTGATAACAAATCACATATTTTAATCATCATTTCATCGTCCATCCCACAGACTAATGTCAACAGAGATCCGGCATGCCTATGTAAATTTCATACACGTCATTTTCAATACGTCATAATTGACCTCTGGTGACGTTAGTGGGTCTGCGGCGTGATGTGAAGCGTTGAACTTCCACGTAGAATCCCCGGATGACTGATAATCATTTACATACATAAACAATACGGTTGTCACGAGAGACTGATTCCTCGAATAGTTTGGACTATGGCCTTCTACTTTCGTGTCTGTTGGATCAGTTCATAAAAAAAATTACGAGTCATCATATTCATGCCGAGACTGTCTGTATGTGCGATGTACTTGGATGTTGATATTTGTAATAGAGCATAATAGTAGTAAGTACCTATTCTTCTGAGCTATCTGAATATTTTTGTATAGTACCTACCCGTAAACTTAAATAATAATAACAGCCTATAACTGTCCCACTGCAGGGCAAAGGCCTCTTCTCTCTGGTAAACTTATGATGATAGTTTTCGTTACAAAATTCTTGCAAAGTAAAGGTAAGTACTATCTCATAATGCTTGCATAGTTGAAACTAGTATCATTACATACTATCATAAATGATTACTACTAAGAAACAGAAATAAATCCTTCAGGTCAGATTGAAAAACCGTTTCATACGTGAACTCATAATCAAAGTGTCAAAAAGCTGTTTAATAATAGAACACTTTCCTGCATTGGTTTCCTACAGGCGTGGGACAGTAACCAACTGGTATAGTCTTCAAAGAAATCCTATTCCTGGAATATATATTATTAATCTCAAGTTACACTCGATAGTGTATTAGACGTCTATAGCTTCATTGTCAGTTTTACACCTTTGGCGTTCGGTTGACTGCCAATCAAGTTCAGAGTTAAAAGGTCATTCAAGCGGTATTGATGTGAATAGGTTTCCCGTTTGTGTTCTTGTTTTGCCATTTAGATATTGCCTGACCCAGGACACTAGTGGCAGACAACAATAAGGAAATACATACATACATGAACCCTGAAAACAAAACCCTGAAACACTCCTTTTTTGGACAATCGTGTAAATATGCAGTTCTTTAGAAAAAGGGGGACTACCAGGTCTACGAAGAAGATATCCCGGATAGAGCGAAGTGGAGGAAAAACACAACGAAGGCTAAGAAGAGAATTAGAATATATTATATAATACTTAAAACAATTATTTTCTGCTGATGATTTGAAATTTATAAGGTTGAGAGTCCAAAAAGTAATTTAAACATTTTTAATTCGATGTTAAAATTACTAGCTTAAAGTGAGTTACATAGAAGTTTCGTTTTTTTGTTTAAGCTTTGCGAATGGAAGCGAGTTCAAATGCTATATTTATTTACATACCTACACAACTACACTTTGTTGTACATCTGATTATAAACCATAATTAATTGTGTCCTTCATAAATTCGCTCAAAATGTTATTCCATTATTGTTCCACGTGTATATCGATATATAGGTACATTTTATGATTTGTACGCAATAGATACACTAAGAGGTCACCAGCTTAATAATTATATGCATTTGTAATAAGTTACTAAGGTTATTGTACCTAGAAGTTGTTCTTACTCATTCTGGAAAATCCTTAGCGTCACTTAGGTTTCTCTAATCATCCTAATTTTTAAAGCCCTGACATTTGCATCTAATCTATGTAGGTGGAATATCCATCCTTGTGTTTAGATTCAATATTGAGCTCTTAATTTTTGTCATTACTACTAAAGAAGATCTTAAATACATGTTTACCATCGTTAAAATTGTCCCAAAAAGGGTATTTTTTGTATAAAAATGAAGCAATAATGTTGATATCTACGACATGTTTATATATCCTGTATCATGCTGCCTTTATGGAACAAGTTTATTTACTTAGAGCAATGATATTCATTGACATCTCATTATGCGGCGTGATGTCCACTACTGCGTTGTTTTAAGCGACTTCACCGTCAATAAAAAGATGTCCTTAGGTTTGAAATAATTCGCGCTCTGTAAAATACTACTGAATCAAAAATAGGTACTTTTTCTTTACTGTGTCTTGCCTGTGGATCATTACTTTTGATATACTTACTTACTCCAAGGATTCAGCGACACACAGTGGATATTAACCTCCTTCGAGTCCTCCATTTATTTCGGTCTTTCGTAATATCTCGCCAGTTGCTTGAAGCTTGTGAAGATCTCTTTTGATAGCATCACTCCGGCGATATCTGGGGTGACCAATCGGTCGTCGGTCACCTGGTCGGCCCAGATATGCTCCCTTCACTCCACGGTCTTCTCCCATTCTTTCAACGATACCGCACTAACGGAGTCTGTAATACCATAACCTTGATAAAATAGTTAAGCATAACTTTACCTACCTAAAGCCATACAGCCACTTTTCATGAAACAGTACGACCGCAAATTAAAAATTAGGCCATCAAGTCTATAAAATAATATCGTCACAGATTGACACTATAAACTTTGTTCACATGGTTTTCCTTACGAAACTCCATCTTAATTAAACAGCTGATTGACCAAAATAAACAAATAAAAAACCTATTTTATTATATCTGCATCATAAATCATATTTAATTAAATTGTAGACGCGATGCCACAGTTTGTTTAAAATCATAATAATATGAAACCAATAACAATCGATGACGATGATGTTGCACAAAGAGTAAAAAAATAATGGCATCTGAATTCATTCCCAGGATTCGAATTCAAATTCAAGATGCAAGTTTACTCATACGTTATCACGTTTTTTTAGATAAGATTATGTTACTGAAGATAATAAAGAATTAAATTTGGATGACTTGCACCATAATGTAACAATTTGGCTACCTAGAAAACTTTAGTTTTGTAAATACTCCGGGGTTTCTATTGTAGAAAATGACCTGCTGTGCAAGCTTATAGTAAAGCACCTGACCCTTGACCTCAAAACTTGTTTAATATATCTTGGGCTTGTCGAACATGGTGGGATTGCCTCATTTCGCAGAGTTCGTATGACAATCTTCAGACTCCATCATCAGATCAGCTTAAAAGTAACATAATAATTGTATTGTCACCAAACCTATTTAAGTATGCAATTTGATTTCAATCGGATGTCATAAAATGGTTCTAATTTAGATTGCAAGATTAGACCTTAACAAACTCACATTCATGCATACATTGCAAGTTAAATAAAAGCGTGTAAAAAGCACATTTTGTTACAATTTGATAATAATGTTTTCAAGATTTTAAGTTTTAAGTAAGTTCGAATCTGTATCATAATATTTATTGTACTATATTTTAGTCCAACAAGGTTATGTTAATACGAATATTCTCGTAAGTGTAAGATGTAGATAAGTAGGTATATGACTAGTAATTGAGTCCTACCCACATCAGGCGTATGAGGTCTAAATGCGATATTAATGCAGTTAATTCAGAATTAATGTTTTACATTTCTACATTCCAGTAAAACTAGTATGCGATTCTCGGTATGAGTAGTTACGCAATGAACGGGCAAACACGTAAAATTCCTGCCAGCGTTTTCTGAGGATAGTTTGTGGTAAAACTGCGTATCCTCATTACATCATAGGGTATACTCCTGCTTCCATATTTGCCGTCCACGTGATTATGTTTACACATAATAAAAAAATTCTTTGAATGAAACATAATGTTATAAATTTCGGCTTATATCTCTTTGGTATTCATTATCATTATGATCCTTACAATATTGATCTAATTTTCTCATAAGATGAAATTTAAAAACTCTAACATCTCTTCAACTGTAAAGCAGTTGTTAAGAGTAAGAGCGTTACAAATACCTTAAATAGTAACCTAGCATGCTACTGTTCTTTCTGCCAATATTTTAGCTACTCCACAAAAATATTTCTTCATAAATTTAAAAGCTTTGCTTTTGTCGGTGAAGCAAACGCCACCCTTCTCTATTTTCAGCATTCGATATGACCGCAAAAAGTACTAGCGTACCCTATCTAAAGGTTACATAACATCACGCCTGTATTCCCCGAAGGGGTAGGCAGAGGTGCACATATAGTACACCCACATTTCGCCAGTTATGTTTTAGGTCCCAATGTAATAGGGGGCGAGCCTATTGCCATCAACCGGGCACAGATCCAGACTCCGTGCTATTACTGAGAATTACCTAATGGAAAAACCCAGTAACACTTTGCCCGACCCGGGATTCGAACCCAGGACCTCGTGCTCAGCAGTCGCGCTTAGCAACCACTAGACCAACGAGGCAGGCAGTCATCTAAAGGTTAAGTATTAGAATATTAGGAGGACTGGTATCGTATCAGTATCAACTGTTACACAAATAACCGTCAATCTCATTCATTAATAACGTGTGTACCCTTGTTAATGAAACATGGATACGGTACATTTTAGTATGTGTCAGTTACACCCACGTGTCATTCCTTTAGTAGTCAATTATAAAATTGATTACATATTTAGAGCAGATAGTGTTGCTAAAGGATTGTGTGTGTACATCTTAATAATTAACAAATATGACTTGAATGTTAATGAGGATTATTTAAGAGCAATTATCATGTCATCATTATGCATATATTAATAAACCTTCACACTTAATAGTATTATGTACCTACAATAACACGCGGTGTATGGGTAATTATATAATTATCAACAGTTTGGAAGTTGCACCATTAGACTAAGAATTTTGATTAACACATAATAATTATATTTAATCCAGTCATCCAATCGAGTGCTCGCTACAACACAATTATTATTGTTCCTTACAATGAAATGAAATATTTCGTATCTATGATCGAGCATCGCATTTAACTAAGGAGAGTCCACGAATAATTTATTTTAGCTTCATACGGTAATACGACATCAATGCTTCAATTTTCGCACAGCATTTACAAACTTAAATTCCCGAGATCGTTTATAAAAAAGCGTGTAAAAAGGAATTTAACACTCGATTCTCGACCCTCATCTCATGCAGACTAAAAAAAGAATAGAGTGTTCGATTTGGCGACCAATAGCGACTCGAAGCAATGTAATCTTACGACTCTCATACCCGGATACGAATTCCCCAATCAAGGGAGTATTCAGGCTTGTTCGGACGCGTGGGTTTTGTGCACTAAACAAAGAATGGTAAGTAGATGGAGAACTCATACGCATTATTTATTTATTGAAATTCGTTAAAAAGGACTAATATCTGATACACATTTTTTGTTGAGAGGACGTCAGTTGTTCCTCTATATCTGTTTTTAAACTTATTATCTTCGCCTCTTTCATATGCAGTAGGTATTTAATTGTTAGTGTTGTTATTTAAATAAGTAAGTAGCAGTGACAATCATACCAGGCTAAAAATAATCTAAAAGGCTGTGTAACTTCACAAGATTAGGCCCCATCGGACTCGTTGTCCCTTCATATTGTGAAATCATTGCGTACGTTTACCGTGCCGTTGGGTAGGACATCACTCCAAATGCTCACTACTCGGTGACTAAAATCATAAATCACGCATTTATTTCGTGAGGCACGGACCGTTGCGGCGTCGGGACGTGCTTATCTGTTATTTGCAGCGAAAACGCAGCACTACACCGGCGGTTTTCACCAACATGTTGATAAATATTGGGGTACACTAGATATAATGGCAGCGGTTTGTTGATTGTCCGTTCGAGTACGGTAAATCTAACGCTAAGTGTGCGAATGGGCAATGTACACGAATTATTGCTTAATCGACTGAATTTATGCCAGTAGATGCTTGTTCCTAAAACAATGGTGCTAGATATGATAGTTGATTGATGTTAGATCTGACATTCTGTTATTGTTAGTGGGTTATGTTAAGAGGGTTTTTGAATCTTTAAAATAAGGTGTGCAGTAAAACTATGGCTATGACACTGTCTGGATTATTTTAAACCCAAAGGACCTAATAAATATATAAAAAAATTAAACAACTGAGTAAATTAAGATCGATTAGAAGATAGCAAAAGGACAGTAAGTATAAGCGTTTGTTTCTTACTTTTCAGCACACACACAAACAAACGCGCACATAAAAAGCTTACAATTTCACTAGATATATTTTGTCTGGCCACACAACGTGCTAATGCGGTTATTATCATCAACAACTTTAATAAGTAAACTCCGAGGGACTTTATTGGCGACGATCTATAGGCAGAAGTTGTTCCGACGCTCATCAATCATCATGGTATTAGCAGGAAAACGTTTATTAATGGACAGAGGCCTCCCCTGCATCCCTCACTTGATTTGACGTCGTCTGTCAAGGCCTCGTTTTTTCAGTCGTTCGTTTGGCTCGTCAGAATTTATTGCAACTTTTTCTTCTTCTTTGTTTCTACTTCACGATTCGCATTTGGTTTCATTTATGATACATTTTCAATAACTCGTATCAAATTATTATTATTAGCCTGTATTGTGTTTCCTCCTTCTTATCCGTCTCCCGCAAGTTCACACCAATATTTTAGGTAGGAGTCTAATTCGTCACGGGATCGTTTTCTCGGACTGCCGCTAAATTGAAATTTCCAAATGCTTAAAAAAAATTTAAGCCACGAACTTAAGCAGTACGAGTTAATATAAATACATACCCAATTATCGTATTTACAAGGCGCAAAATGTTCCAAAAAACAAAAGCCAAGCTTAACAAAGATTGTTCAGAAATAAAAGGCTCGTGTTGCTTACAATGTACCTAATTTGTTTCGAAGTGTTACCTTAACCTCAATCCAAAATTCCAACCAAAATATTAATCACCAACTGTTACTGTTATTATTGTAAACCACAAAATTTCCTACCAAATACAAATCAAATTTCAATTTAGAGCAAGTACAGCGACATAATTAATATACACAGAAAGCGCGGATTTAAATTAGTTATTTAGATTCAATGATGTAATTCTGATACACATGCGTATATAATTATGTGCGTATGTATAGCACGGTGCTTGAGACGAAGACGAAGGCAGGCTTATGGTAGTTCTGTAAACACGCAACGCATCCATCAACGAGGCTTAATGGCTTATCCAAATCAATTAGAAACTTGAAGCTTATGTTCAGTATCAGATCACATCTACATAGTAATATATATCATTATGTCCTGGTGATATGCCGTATGAACAATATACGCAAGAATTTGTCTATTTTTAAAAACTTTATGGTCTAGGGGCTGCTTCATGTCTCATGTCTTGGTCTACTAAACCCTAAGCGTGACTTCTGAGAATGAGGTCCTGGATTCGAATCCAAGTTAGGGCAACGTATTTTTAAGTTTTTCCATTGGGTAATTCGCCGTAGCAACACAAAGGTTGGTTCTGTGCAATAGGCTCGCGCTCGCCCCCTATCACATTGGGATCTGTAATATAACTGGCAAAATGTGGGTGTACTATATGTGCACCTCTTTCTTACCCTTGGAGGAATACAGGTATGATGTAGTTTTTTTCGAAAGCACTTGAGTCTAAGGTCATACAGATCATGTAAAGGTGAGCGCATGGACCGCTAAGCTCTGCAGCAGCTGGTTTGTTCTGGATATAGTTATTGGTCTTTACGACGGCAAAGATTTATTAGTTCAATATATTTTTATGACCATTTTAAATTAAAATACTAATTTGTATACTTCTTTTTACATTTATCACAAGTTTGGTTGCTGATAAATTATATATACAGGGGATTGCATCAGGACACGAGTTTCGTTGCCTCAGCTACGTCTAATCTATGCAAATGGGATGGACTTACCGAATTGAAACTGTAGTGAGAGGCCTTGACTAGATACATCTGGTACATCCAGTAAGGTATCTGAGAACAGCTGGCGTCATTCAACCATTAGATGGCTGAGAGAGCTGGGAGTCAGAAAAGTCAACAAAGTCTGCTATACACCCTTAAATCAAAAAATAATATAATTCACATCATTTATTCAGGTCTGGACCTAAAATATCATGAAGCAAATTACTTAAAGAAAGCAGCAATCATTGATTTCGCACATGTTTCATTGATGTACCACAAAGACTTCTTATCTCAACGCAAAATCCTCGACGATCTTAAGTAATTCACATCCCACAAACTTTATTCAAACTCGTCATTAGCACATACCAACATCGATTAGCATAATAATCTTCGGAATCGACTGCCTAGACCTAATAATCAATTAATTGATATTGCGTCAAAAATATGCGAATTAACATAATACGTAGATATGTCAAACTGACACTTGTCGCGTATTAACCTTCCTTGATCACTATGACGTGATTAATTGATCAAGTTAAACGTTTTGTTATAAAAATGAACAAACACATTGGAATTCGATATTTAGAACATTATTATTCATGAAGTTTTGCGTCTTTGTAAACTAACACGACTTAGTAATGATGTGTTTAGTTTTATGACGTCTGACGTCTGAGTTGATCTCGTTTCCTACATTTTTATGGTCTCTGCAACAAAAGGTAGGACGCATCATAAATGGGATTGGTTATTGCTGTCTGTCAAAAGCTTTGTAATAAATTAAAACTAATAAACTAAATCTTGTAGTGATTTGTAATTCATAAGGTATGCAGCAAATGGAACCGGTGGATGCAAATGGCAAGTTATCGTTCATTGTGACGTTCGAAGACGAAGACCTTTGTTCAACAGTGGACGTCTTCCGGCTGATGATGATGAAGGTAGGTATGCAGCCACCAGCAGTTTTGGTTAAAACTATATTGCTTTAAACACAAAGATTCATGCCCTTAATCCCCAAAATAGTAGACCGAGCACACACAATAGCATGTTACATGAAAAGTTAACGAAAGCTTATTCTCAGAATATGGATGAAAGGACCCATAACTTAAGGTGATGATTCTTCACCCAACAAGACCTTATAATGACTTGAAAAACATAAAGCATCGTACCGGTTAACGTTCAAAATATTCTTTCCATTATTATTAAAGCTTGAACTCCGTAACACAAGCACACTCGTAAATATGACAGAATTGATCTTCTGAGAAAAAAATTTTGTAAATTTTGCGGCTTTAGCCTGAGTCACTGAAACAGTCTTGCTGGATATAGCACAAGCGCTGTACCTGTGCCTGTTACCCTAAGAAAACAAATGAATTCCATACACCGGGATACCAAGATTTGCTCATACAAATTTGAGGTTACACACAGAACATTTGAGGGTATCTAGTAATTGCAGCGACTAAAGTGCTAACCGGTAGCGCTGCTATAGCTGCCTGTTCGTCATAGTATTTGCGAACTAATAGCTGTACGCTTAAAGCGATATTCATGTACTTCATGTTAGTGTTGCTTTTAGTTTCACTTACCGTGCTGTTTCATGTAAACTTACCGAAGTAGTATCTATTTGTGCTACAGACAATACATAGATATGTAATAACTTATCGTCTTCGTTTTAATAGCCAAATAATTGTAATATTGCAAAAGCTTTTATTTCCATACCTAACCCTTATGGCAAAATTTCGCAATAATTTACTGACTTTATACGAGGTAAATGACTTACACAAACAACCAAAAATTGAAACATTTTAAGAATTTGCAAATCGTGGACCCGTGATCTCTCTTCTTTGGTTATTCACGCCAAATCTATTTATTTTTTTAGATTTAAATAAATAACCAATAAGATTATGTTCAGGAAACTAAAACGCTATTATATTTGAGCATTCACAAACTATCGCTACCGTAATCCCTCATACCAAGCTACTAGATTATTAGATCCCGTTATTCAAAGCTACATGAAGGATTGTGATCTGTATCGTCCTTTGTTTCTCTCAGTAACGCCTCTATGAGTTTACTGTAGAACCATTTCAGAGACTTCTATTTATAGAATGCCTGAATTCAACATCGGCTTAAAACTGATGAGATAATGTATGTGAATAGTGATTATAGCAAGACAAAGGGTAGCAACGGTTTATATAGTCTTTATAATGTTTCGCACAAATCTATTATACGTGGGCCCGATAAATGGCTATAGACTAGGGACTATAAAAGACTTATTCTCAGCAGTGAAATGTAGGACTAAATATGGATTTGACGGTAGAGTAATGAAGTGATCTCGCCTCCCTGCCATCATAGACGTCAGCAGTCATGGTTTAATTTTAGTAGGTATACCCTTCTGAACGGGTTGGGTCACGGAGGAGTTCCATATAACCCCGTAGTCACCCAGCGGATATATGTAACGCATTTTCCACACCTTAAAAGAGATCTAAATATCGATAAAGGGGAATGTATTTTTACGTGTGCTAAACAATAAAGGCTTCTCAAATGAGACCTAAATAGGTTTAATCAAAATTAGTTCACGTAAAGTCCTATTATTAATTTCCAAATTTAAACTTTATTATCTTGGGATTTAAAATTCACAGATCCAACTGATTCCAGATCGTATAATAAGCGCTTAATTGAATTAAATTTCACATTCCCAAAGTCGTAACAGCCAAATGACTGGAGCCATGAACACCAATAGTTATTCCATATAATTGATTAAAACAGATCCACGGAATGGGAATTTAAATTAAGTAATAGAAGTTAATGAAACCGAGTTATGGAAGTGGATCAATGACTTTAACCTAGTTCCATATTAATGTGAAAATAACAATATAGATCAAGATAGAAAAGAGGATTAAAATAAAACGTTTATTAGCTCAGTCTATTCCACAAATGAATTCTACAGATTAATTAAAATACGTTGAATTCATTTTGATTCTTCGTCCGAATGAAACTACCTAGAACTATTACGTTAACTATTATATTCTTTATTGTACACATAACCATTTACACTTATTTACACGCGTATACGTTAAAAAATAAATATATACCAAATAAAAACTAAAAATTATCAATAGTACCTACTATTACTATGTTTTATGAATTAAGACTTCGAAATGTTCATAGACCGAATGATGGAGATTTAGGATTTACATCGACAATCACCAACAAGTGTTAGCTGTAGAAAAACTCTGTTAAAATGGTCCCATTAAACTGAAATAATGAGAGGACGCTTCGAAAGTCTCTTGAGAAGTCATAAAAAGAACTCCAACTAACTTATATGGGATAGCATGCGCATCTGTTGTACAATGTTCAGAATTAAAACATGGTAAAAGGATGCTTGACCAGGGGAATGAAAAAACACCTGTCATCCCGTCCAAATAGGTTGGAAGAGGAAAGTAGGTTTTATGTGATATTCCTTTTGAGTGTTATCATTATTTACGACTGGGAACTGTATCGGTGGAAATTTGAAAGACAAAATAAGTATAAACATACTCATCTATTAATTAAAATGAATCGTAAAGGTAACCCTAAGGAAATTGCAGGAAAGCTAAAAACATGTGGAAGGAAAAGCGAAATAATTACTATCGTAAGAATATAATTAGAAATATCAGTATTCGAAGACCGAGATTCTCGTAACAGATAGATGATATAATTATAACCAATAAATTAACAACAATAAAACACAAATTTTGGAAGTGTTGGTCTAATACAACGTGTTCCAGACACATTGTAAATACCCTAAAGCTAAATCAGCTAAGGCTTTATTGAGTCATCAATTTATCTGAAGCTGACGTTAGATCTACAAACCTGGGTGGGTTGCTCTCCATAGATGTCAATTTATAAAACAAGACAAAGGAATGCTAAGCCAGACCAAATAGATAATAAAAAATAATGTAAACACATCGGAATGTTGACAATATTTTAACGCCTACGTCGTGAGAGGCTTGTTTTGATTTTTGCTCCAGTTTTTAAGTATTCTCATTGGAATAATGCTTGTTTCTTTTTTTATTGACATAAAAAACATATTTATATGATAAAACGAAACATCTAGATGTCATTTAAGACATCAGGGTCGGCTTAAATCTTGAAATAAAAAAAAGATAAATTCTCAAATGACATGATGCAAACTCAGGCCTTGTCTAAGTTTCGTTGTTGAAGCAGGCCATTGTGATATTTTTTATTGTAGAAGACTCAACAGTGATTTATTAAGATGTCACATTAATTCTTGATGAGCACTTAAGTGAAATCTTTACCGATGACATTATTTTTTGATCGAAATCCGGTAGATAAGCGTCGTACTAATCAGCAACACATTCCATCTTATTTAAGTATCTATCAATGCAGTCACGAGAACACAGATTGAGCCATTATTCTTAAATTTCCGCATTCTAATAATATTTTTACGATCAAATAATTATCAATTATCATTCCTATCGAGTTAACGTGTTTAAATTAAATCTATTATGAAACCGAACCAAATACAATTAGCGGTATAATTGTCCTAAAAAGTTACCAAATGTTTCCGTGGCAAAGGTTCATTTTGATATCTCACTTTTTTTAGAATCACGACTGTGTCTGAGGTCATCGCATTTCGGCGGCCTTGCGCGGTCGCCGACCAACGATGACACTGCGACCCAAGGCATTTGCAATACCACGATCTCAAGTTACCAACATCGAGATTCGATTTATAACATAAGTTAACTCCAATACTTAAGGCATCGTTTTGAATGGAATTAATGTTTAACATTTCGAAGCGTAGGTGCCTACGTGTAATATTTATTTGATAATACTTAAATGGCACAAATTGGAGTACCTATTATTGTGCTAATATGTCAAGTTTTTGTTCGAGAATATTTTTTGAATAACACGATTAAGTTTTTTAAAGTAGTCTAAACGTTTTATCATTTATGTAGATGATGTGTTTTTTTCATAGTACACTTTTGGTATTATTAGAATTAACCTATTCGTTGAATTAATAAAAGATGAGGTTTTAATAAAAATAACTTATTTAAGCACGAGTTTTTAATTTGTAGGTATATATATCATGTGTTTTAAAAGGTAAAAACAACTACTTTGTAAAAGATGAAGGCATGGAAGGACATCTTGAGTAATGTAAATATTATGTAGGGATTTTTTCGTTTTCTTCATTCAAGTTTTGTTTTTTTCTGCGCAAGTAACCTACTTTAACTTTATACCTGGCTAGCGAGGTAGGTATAGTAAATAGAATGTGCCCTAAATTAATACAGAGACTACCAACCTTTTCTAAAAATATACCATTTTGTATTTTATATGTACATCCCTACTAATATTATAAACGCGAAATTGTATGTTTGGATAGATGTTTGTTACTCTTTCACGTAAAAACTACTGAATCGATTTAATGAAATTTCATATGAAGGTAGCTAACACCCTGAATTAACACATAGGCTACTTTTTAACTCGAAATACTGTAGCGGGTAACACCGCGGGGCGCAGCTAGTAATTAATATAATTATAATCAATTTGTGGTCACAACTAGTATTCTATTTAAATATCACGTAGTTTGAAAAAAACGAGTTCGTTCCATATAAACAAAATAAAACACGTGTCACTCGTGATACATAATTATATGTATAATAAATCGGCCATTTTGAATCTTTAGTCACTTATGTAACATTGTTGATAAATAAACCAAATATAGACTCGAAAACTAGACTGGTATATGTTTAAGTTAGAACACATCCTGTATATTAAAGGTTAATGTTTCAGGTAGTGATGATTTTTAAGACTATTAATCTGCATTGAAGGAATTATTTGACATTTGATTTTCCGTTATTTCTAGAGTTATCATATATACAAAAAAAATCCTTGGCTATACATGCGGCATCCTGTCGTATTAGAAAGGGCTTTGCCCTCTAATAGGGCAGTTATAGGCTGTTATTATTATATAAGAAAATAAATATAATACGAAATTTAAACAATAAACTCGTGCGGCTCACACTTAGTATTTTTTTAATATGACCTAGACCTTTATTGGTACATTTGAGTCCTCTTTACTGTTAATAGTGCGATTTTACGTTTGGCATCTATCGTGGTTAGGCAATGTGAATAATGTTACCTGGAAACGTTGTTTAGGTATTCTTAGGAATTGAAGTACGTAAATATATATGAGATATCTCCACTAAACTATGGATATCATTATTTTGTATTTATGTATAATATTTCATGCAATATTATAATTTATGTATGTGTATAAGATAATATGAATTATTTATTATCGTTCATAATTGTTTGTGCATCTACCGTTTCTATCTCTGCACTACCTGAAGGTTAGACTGGTAGAAAATGCTTAACGCATTAAGTCCGCCTTGTACACAACTGTACTGAAGCATTAAAAAAATACTGGCAGTAAATAATGTTGAGGTATTAATAAAAAAAAAATGTCTCGTTGCTATTAAGGTACTGTTTTTTACGCAAGAGGCCATTTATAATTTCACATCTTGATTTAAAAAATGTAAGCACCTACAATACTCACAGGCAAGGGAACATACATTACGATTTCATTCGAAAATTTAACAATTGAAAATCAGCGGTTGAAATAAACTGCGATCTCCATTCCAAGGATAATCAAGGTCGCCTTTAAATATAGAAATCCGAGATTTAAAATCTTTTTAACGATTGTGAGTAGGACGTGGAACACATAAAGTCAACGAAGATATGACCGTATTTCTTATTTAGTGATGCAGTCATTTGTCACTGTGTAGCAATGCATTTTATTAACAGATCCTGTTCTATACCTACTTAAAACTAAGCTCAGAATGTTACATTAGCACCTAACGGGATAACAATCCGAGTGCATGCATATCGATGTCAGAATTCAAACATGAACCCAAATAAAAGTATACCGATTAATTTTTTACACACCTGACACAAATATATTGATTGATATCTCACTTACAAATGACTGGTCCGTGCCTCAGTGAAATATGTTGGTTCATAAGTACATTTACAACGAACGGTGCGTTAATCAATGTTTACTGTTAGCAAGGGAGATTCAAACATATAATTATCGCTCATTCAAAATCAATAAATTATCAATACGTATGATTGATATTTTAATTATAGACGCATAACTGTTTGGTTTTCGTTGACCCGATGTTCTCAAATCCTGTATTAGAAGTCAACATTTAAACAATGGAGGTCATTTGAACTGAAAGGACAACAAATCAATAACCTATTATTGGCTGTAATAAATCGGGCGCATTAATATTGTACGTTGGCAGAAACAGGGTATTGTTCGGCTTGACACGAATTGTAGAGAATCTCACCGTTATTTTATGGCAATATAAGGTACACTTGAACTTTGCCCACAAAAGTGCTACACCGTTAACTATTGTTGATTATATTTCACATCAGTAGGTATCCGTTTCGTTGGCCGGTGATTCGTCATTTTCGGTAAATTGACAGGCGAATCCCAACTTGTCGCTCATACGCCAATCGACACAATTCGATTGAGTAATTTTCTTGAAATTACTAACTTATCCGAATTCAGACCACGTCCAGGCGAAGTAAATTCATAACCAATAATTACAAAGCGGTTACGAAATTCAATTTTCCTTAAATATCCACAAATTGCTGGGTATTAAAATATCTAAATAAAATCACTATTACGAAATTTCAGTGTTCAAGAGCCTTAATGCGCGTGCGCCGCACTCAAAAACAACTTGGTTGGCGTCCATTACCGAGAACAGGAATCTGTAAGAATGTTCGGAATGTACCAGCTATTAATTTCGTTTCGCGGGCGGATGTCGCGAAGGCGTCGGCCGCGGCTGGCGTCACGCGCAGGCGCCAACGGTGCCGCGGCGCGCCGTGTGCGCATAAATATCACTGCCTTATTGTTGCACCCTGCTTAAGAAGTAAACAACGTTAAAACGTTTCCATAGACGGGCCACATTCGTGACATATACAATTATTTAAATATTCGACATTCCGCTATACCAGTTTATTTGGTAATTTTTGATCGAATTAATTTAATATAATTTGCATTTTCTCTCCACACTGGCTTAATGAGGTATTAAGTATTTTCTAGAATAGATATTGTATGTTCAACAAATTTGAAACCCGATATAAAGTTGTTTCTGATAATTTTTATATGACGTAAAAAATATTTATCTAACAAAATAAAAACTTATCTGGTCCTAATTTGAACGTACTAAAATGTACCAAAAGACCTTAAACCTGATGTTGGTGGCGTATTGCAACGGATCGATAAACTTTTAAGCGAAATGCATGCTTATCATGTGCAACAGTTAAAACCAGCTCTGGCCCTTTTTTAATAAAACAATGTTACAGTGTCCTTGCATTAAAAGTAGAATTCAAAAAGGAATAATGTTCGAGTCGTGGTTTCGAATTTTGGGTGTAAATTCTCTAAGTTCAATATTTCAAGAAAATGATCTTTCTTGAGACTGATTCAAAGGAGACAGCAAGTCCTTCTTTTCAACTAATAGCGGTTTCTGATCTTATATCAGATAATATATCGGAAATAGTCTAGTTACATGAAAAGTCTGGACTAGCCAGTAAATGTTTCAAAAAGAGACTTGGAAAATCTATGTATTGTGCTACATTGTCTCTCAACACACTTAGATATTAATGTAACGGTGGATGCAATTAGTAAGTTGTCGTTTATTGTGGCGTTCTAAGGGGTAGGCCTTAGTTAAACAGTGGACGTTTTTCGCCTGATGATGATGATGATATTTATGAAGATGAGAATTTTGTTTTGAGAAACAGTGACATGATTGTCGATTCTGAATTTAAAGTATCGGATATCAAACCCACAACGCTAACGACGAACATTGTACCTAACTGTATATCAGTTCAATCTTCGGATTTCCATTACTTTAATTCTGAACAGTCACGTTATCGCATCGAAATTTCGCAAACAAGTGCTAAAGGGCTTTCGACGTCAATAACCCGTGTTCTAGCAAGAGGGTTTCTTTGTTAATATTGACATCAAATTATTCAGAAGTAATCGCTCATAATTGAGCACATTATTCTCACGAACGGTCCTTTAATCAACAAGGAAATGATTAATCTTAAAATAAATCAATCTCCTAATGGTTATAAATACCTCTAAAATAAATTTAAATGGCAAATTAACTAGACACTGTTAATCATTCCGATTGTCAAGCCCTTAATTATCTCATTCTTATCTTACATTTATAATCCCTGACGTAATTCGGCTAATAAATTGATTTGTAAAGCATAACTAATAACGCTATAATAAATCAATTAATTTAACGTATAAGTGAACAGCAGTTTATGTTGTGAGAGGTCGTTCATTGTTCATAGACACTTGGAAATTACTCGAGTAACATTGAAAGCTCACAGTGGATATAGGAAGATGGTAAACAAGTCTTTTGAAAAGGCGTGGCCTCGATACTTGTCGGTACCTGGATAAGTCCATGATAATATGGATTCGTAGAAACCTTTATTTCTTATTTTGATTGAAACCACATGATGAGATCGGATCCGCATGTTTTGAGCCGATGCGCACGATTTGCTTTCAAAGTTTATATCAACTTATAATTGACACGTTTAAGTGTTCCGTATAGCTCACTAAACGGTGCAAACAATTTGGCGACTGAAATATTTTACCTAAATCACATATATATCACATAGATAAACAAAGACTAATAATATTATTATGTCAGACTAGACATAATAGATACTCGACTTAAATTAATAGGATTTTGCACAAAAGTAAAATTATTCTCTTATATCGTGACATAATAGGTAGGTACCTTTTAGAATTTTGTTAATAGGATTAATTTATTGATTATGTACCTATAAGAACAAAGCTCAGATTTCCATAAGACTAATAATGGCTTATTTTAAATTATATTTCCTTGAAGTTAATAATTTATATCCCTTGATAAGCACCAAGCAAGAATGGATTATCTTCGTAGAGGTCAAAATGGTGATGAACATAATGAACGAGATTGATTCTCAATCAACATGTTTTTAAATGCAAATTCAAAATCATCCAATTTAATGCCTATTAAATGACACGCAAATCAAAAAGCTAATCTATTTCCAGAGAACATCGATGTTTAGAATGAACAATAAACATATCCGTAGTTTTGAGCCAAAATTTTAATTTATGACTATATTGAGTTCTAATTTAGGTTTATCAATGATATATTAGATTTCCGCGTAAAAAAACAAAATTCCTAATAAAAGAACATTAATTATTCCAGTTTTAAGTAATTCAATTTCAAAAATTTCATTATAACGATTTATCATGACCCCCGATGTTCATGTTGACAATGAAGATTATAAAACAACAATTTAATTTCTAAACATGAAAAGCTTAATTGGTTTGCATTGTCAAAATAGGGTTAAGTACGTATGTAATTTAAAATACAGTTATACCGATATCTACTACTCTAAAAGTATGAGCAAAGATGAAAACAGCAAGACTATTTAAAATTCTAGAAAAGTAAGACTAAAGAAAATCTATTAAAAATTCTATGGTTAAAAGTTTTTGGGAGTGAATGCCAATATACATTGAATAAATGGTAGAAAATACGCTCTGCGTTGACGGTCAAGCAACAATTAAACAGGGCAAAAGAAGTGTAGCAAAATTTTGACATCGCATGTAATCACAAAGGTAGAAAAAATTCTAAGCTTTAGAAAAGTTTATTTAGCCCGATAGTATGATTTATTTTCTTCTTATACATCTTGTTTGGTCGATTGTACGGTACAACAATACTTTGTTTCTTCGAAGAATGTTTTTTTCTTGTAACGACGGCTATGCGATCGTGCCGGTCACTGCCCACGGCACGCTTGATTTTCTCGCTCAGACCCTGCGTCAGGTGCTTGCATTTCTAACATGACCTAACCTACCTTATTATTCCTTATCGATCGATGATGCCGTCTCATATGTATTGTTGTAGTGCGTATCAACAGAATATTATCTAATGTTTAAGTTGTTTATTGCTTGACAGCATTATTTTCCAAGATTGTGATATTCTTTAGCATGTTGCCCATGCTACGATAGGACCTTTTCCATGGGGCATCTCTTTCAACTGTTCTATCGTGTCGCGGGTTCGGATTCTACTTGTCCTTAGTTTTCAAATTTCTCTTTATTACATTAAGTATTGTTTTTCGTTTCAGGTTTCCAATCATTTGAGGACCATTTTTTATTGTGATCCGAATATGTATAGAAAATTAATAACTCATAAATACCTGTGTCCAAAAATGCTTATCTGAGAATTGAAAGTTTTGCAGCTTAGTAGTTGATTTAACCAATATCTAAAAGCAAACAGTATATAAGTAGGTAATATAGATATTGTAAAAGGTAGAACCGTGAAACCTTTTTGTGCCATAAATAAATCAGCGGTAGATATTGGTTTTTTTACAAAACTCGGTCAAGTCTAATTTAATCTCATATTGTTATTACGCATCACTGAAGCATTCTATAAAAAGTTATACGTATCAGTAATGATGATCCATCATTGACTTTCATCGTAAGAATCCCGATAATTTGACAGCTTTGAGTTCAAGTAGACAAGCATCAAAATGCTTTTCTTAATGGTTAACTATTTCGATAGAAATGATTCTCGTTGAATGTCAAGTTTTGGCTCTTTTAAACAGAACTCTAAATATTAAATCATATCCTGTATGGAACAAAAAAGAGGAAGATTTAAATAAATGTCATGGTTGGTAGGCGCGACACGCGGTGCCAAAATCTCGAGTAAGGACGGCCGCGAAGGTCGCATTCCGTTGCAATGTTGTTTTCTTATTTCCGAAGAGCCGATGCACCCCAATAAACCGACGCATTGAGGGTCGATCACATTGCCCACATTCTTTTAGTTTCTGCCGGAACCTGTCCAGCCTGCTTCAACAATAAACGTGATCCTAAACCGATGAATCGAATCTTCGAAATAGTCATTAAAATATTGTCGATTCGTTCCGCCTAAAGTAAAAACTTTACTGACGACAAAATTCTTCATTTATTTTACATACAATCACAGTAATCTTAGAGAAAGGCAGAGCTGTTTTTGGAGTTTCTAAACACATATTATATTGATGCCGAGCTAGTTTAATCCCTAACCTAAAAATGGACCTGCTTATTGCTAACCAGGCCAGGCCCAATTGGTCCCAAAATGATGAATATATTTTTAATTTGGCCTTTATGTCCGTTCCATTTATAAAGTGTAAAACAGAAAAAGTTTCTATAAATTCGAAACAATCTATTAGTTTTTAGTCTTAACCTAATACTGACTATATTTTTTACTAATACCAGCGTGTTACTGCTCCATAGCGTGAAGGGTCGCGAGATAGGCCTTTGCTCAGTAAAGGGATATAAGGTCAATGTTCGTTTCTCTTCTGCGTGAAAAGAGTAAGGTATAAAAAGGTTTTTGGCAGAATACTAAGGGCTCAAATGTAAACAAATTAAACGTTAAAAAATGTTTATGTTTTGTAGTATTTATTTAATTTGATGTATTATTTAAAAACTATCTGACCCGGCAAACTTCGTACCGCTTTCTCACCGTTTAAGCCCTCCCTGGACTTCCACTAATATTCCAAGACCAAGATTAGTCAAATGGAGTTCACGAGTTGTAGCGATACTAACGAACGTCATTTCTTTTATTTATAGATAATTTGCTACAAAAACCTTATGGATTTATCAATGTCAAAGAAGCTAAATATATTATCAAACTTTTCAAAATTATATACATAAATGGCGTTGCCTCTAAATATTATTCCATATTTTAACAATTTATAGAAATATTATCATTTGAAGATCGCTCTTCTAACAAGATTAAATAAGTTAACTGTTTAATATCACGAGCTAATGTCGCCTACAGATTAGTTAAAGCTGAATTGAGATCAACCTTAGATGAACTCACAACTATCAAAGATCACGTTTTGCGCAACTGTAACTAAATAATATTCAATCAAATAACTTTAACCAAAGTTGCGGGAGAGAATTATTTCTATTTGGCATTCCTATAATATGTACTAACCAGGTCATAATTGGACTGAAATTTAAAAAAACACATTTTAACATATTATATAATTCTACTGTACATGACTGTGTTTGTCAACAAATTTCTCCTAAACGGCTGTACTGATTTGGCTGAAATTTTGTGTGGATATTTCAATGGGCTCCTAGATGGTTTGAAAACACAATTAGACCTGATAGTTGCCGCTGCTTTTCCTGACCCAAAGACGTCTGCCAGGTCCGCTACTATACCTCTTAATAATAAACAAGTATTTATTAAGTGTTGATGATGATAAATTATGAACGGAAAATGTCTCGAGCCAGCAGTGATAACAGAACGACATAATAGAAGACATCTTAAAGTATGACCTTAATGACTCATTTAGTACATCATGACTACACTTCCCTTACATAGAGTATTTGCATTGATCCGAAACATCAAGTAGCAGCTAATAACATAAAAAAAAACAAATGCGACGTCAAATCAACATAAGTGGGTTCGGACAAAAAATCCACAAACAAAACACTAAACATGTCAACAATTTATTCAAATATTACTTTAGGAAATTAAAACAATATTTTACATGGGAGCAAAATTTACAAGTTTTGAAGAGGCTGTTAAATCTTATGATTCGTTTGTAAAAGGCATCAATATCGTTTTTTGGTAAAAGAAACAATGACTTGTATTAACAGCAAACATATTTATAACAAAGAAGAGGCTGTTTAAACAGTTTGCACTGGTTACTGAGGTTGAATTTTCTGATTTTTTTTGTGACGAATGACTGACATAATTTAGGAATATTTCGAGAGGTGTTCTGGCAAAGAAGACTTCGTTGAGTTGACCTTTAGGGACAGAAAAAGTATGTTTCAGAACTGATCATTGCTATAATTATTGCAAGAAAACAAAGAGCAGTTACGAAGCTAACAATATAAAGACAAAACAAACATTTCTACAAGAAATCAGGTTTGAAGAAACTGTTGAAAAAGCTGCCAAGTATTTATGGTCTTTCTGAGTAGTTCCTTAAATCTGAAGGTCGTGACCTAACGAGGTGTCACCTTCTCTTCGAGCTGAGGTCACTATCGTATATTTAGTGAAACGCAGTTTATTGCTGATACCTCTGGGAGTATCACCGGTATGATGTACCATACCTAGCACCTGTCTTTTATCTTGGGATCTGAAATACGTTGAGATCTTAAATTTTGTTTTGGAACTTTCTTTTACAAGTACATTTTCTTGGATCATAGTCGGCACCCATTATTTTATTTATTTGAAGTGAGTAACTATTAGTTAATTTGTATGTATTTGCTATAAGCTACCACTGTTAAGTTGATGAATGTAGATTCGTAAGATAACATCTTGGGTTTTGTTTAGATTGCCACACAGTCGAGTCATCATGTGTGTCGATTTTGGATGCTTAGATATGCTATGAGGTTAAGACACGCCTACCGCACTATTGATACTTAAAGGTTAGTTTACCGTTTCTGTTAATTACACATTTCTTTCACTTCTTAATGTGTTATTAATAGTAACGGATGTATGAACTACCCACAGTGGATCTAAGCCTACGCGACAGGGCTGTCGAGTGCGTTGAACGTACGACTATCAATCGATATGTAGGTATCGACTATTACGAGGCGTTTATTCTTATCAGACAGTAATAACTTAACACATTGAAAACAAATTATCGTCTAGAATTTATAATTATATCAATGAGACTAGCTGTGCCCCGCGGAGATACTAGCCATATTTTCAGGACAAAACAGGGCAAATGTGTTAATCCAGGGCGTCAGCTACCTCCTTACCAAATTTTATCAAATTTCGTACAGCTGTTTGAGCGTGCAGAGGTAACAAACATACAAACACACACACTCACAAACTTTTAATTTTTTAATATTAGTGTGATTTATAGTGTAATTAACAGGACAATACTTAAACGTACTGCAGACATCTGTGCTTAGAAATAATGAAATAGACAGCAGAATTGCGCTTGTTTCGTGATGATTCATAGATGTTATATGTGTATTGACGAGAATACTTCAGACAAATACTACAAAAATATAATCTTGATGCTAATAAGTATCGATCAACGATGATAGATCTTGAGATTTTAACAGCTAATTTCGATACAGTGTTTTTCAACTCGAATGTTGACTTCAATATTACTATCAATTATTTACACGAGGTAAAAACGTACATCTGAATTTCAAGTAGTTTTTACCCGACTGCGCCAGAAGGAGGTTTATTGGACAATAGGTTTCTGTTTTGTGTAACGTTGGGTCTTCGATGTTAATGAAAATATAATAATTATCATGTTTTCTGTATAAGTCGCACTCACAGAAAATTGTTAATACTCTCGTGATTATTCATTACTCCTTTTATTACGATAATACTTTACTATAATAACTTTCGTGAGTGTTATCCATATTATCTACTATATAATATATTCCGGTTATACTCACGTCGATATTCGGAATGCCCGACTAGTTCGGCTCGCGACCCCGCCGCGTCACCTGCTCATGAATAAGGGCTCCGTTAGAGTCCGAAACTAGTCGGGCATTCCCGAATATCAACGTGAATATAACCGGAATATATAGTAGATAAAGATAATACTTATTAATGGTTGGGAAAATTGACCATAATATTCAGCAGTTTCTTCAAAACTATTTACCTATCTACGTATATATTTGGGGCGCCACGGGTGACGATTCTTAAGTACCTACGTCCGGCGCACCCTGGTCAGTCAACCTCATTACCATCCTTGTAGACTGACTAATCTCTACACCATGACCTATTCCGTGTGGCTATTGGCTCATGCCGATACGAAGAAGACCCACGTAGGTACGTAGGTAAGGTACATTGACAAGGTGACAATCATAACGAGAATTAAAGGAAATATTTTATTTATAGTATTTGAGGAAAATGTGATTCATTTACCTAATACCTAATGTTGATGACTGATCAAATTCCAAACTAATAATACAGGCGCCAATAAGCTGTTACGACCGTGCGGTTAGAGGGACTTAACATAAGCAGATACTAAATGATATTTTATTGATTTCTGGAATCTTTGTCAGAGGTTGACAGAGCTAAAGAGATCTATCGAGAGCTATGTATACAACCTACCTAATTTAGTCTAGGTACTTCTGTACACCACCGACTATTGTTACCATTTCTTACATTTTTTCCTTCCAACGGTTACCAAGCCAATATCGCTTTTGCGATAAGGCTGCCAACCTACCTGCCAGCATACTTTATACTCCCGTTTAGACGTATTTATATGGTGTACAATAAAGACTATTCTATCTATCTAAGATCCAATAAAAGGTTTCCATTCCACCAAGTTACAGATCTTTGGTTAGACTTGTTTTAACACTCAAAAGTCTGGGAATGACGCCCATAAGTCAGTTAGAAAAGCATAGGACACTGTGCCTGGCCTAGTGAAGCTAGTTGCAGGAATTTGTAACAGGACAATTAGCAGAGGATACAATACTACTGTGAAAAACTGAAATACGTAATGCAGGACGCTTAACAATGATAAAACACTAATGAACACCCAAGTAGCAATAAAAATGTTGATGCACATCTATTGCAAAAAACATTCTTCTATTGGATTGCGAAGCTATTTAAGAATGGCCCTCCACCACGAGCTCATAAAGCAGGGCTGTTGACGTTATGAAAGCGAGATGCCGCTACGTCCAGTGTAACGGGAGTCCTGCTTCAAGAGATCATGGTAAGGGGGCAGAAGACGTGTTTGTAAAAATCTTCTTTTGTTTCTTTTTCCCTAAATGTATCATTCCTCACTTTCAAGATACATTCAATGAACGTCGCATATTATAACTGTTCACCTCAAATTATGTTTCAATGACGTAGGTATATTCAATTTCACGACCCTCTAAGGGCATTGTACAGCTTTTATTCAATCCTTATGTGAGTAATCTCTCCTTTTAAACCTTAACAGTTTGTTGAATATTTTATCAATCAATTTGTCCATTGTAACATATACATGGACTCTGACAGGAAGGGATTGAGTAAGATTAGCGGCATTTGGAATGATGAGATGAAAGACGATAAAGAATATCAGTTGGACACTGAAAGGGAAATAAACGATGAAGTAATACTAATGGTAGGACAAGAGAGACAGCTATTGAGAACAATAAACAACAGAAGAGAAATGATGATTGGAAATTGTCCTGAAGTGCCTATGGAATACTACAGGGAAATATCTTCAAGGAAAAGTTATAGGTGTAGAAAAAACTGAATACCAAGATAGAACTTTGTCGGTACTACAAATCGAGGAGAAAATCGGTGTCAAGTTATATCAAGAGTTTAAAGAGATTAAACAGTAACCGTTGCTCCGACGACGACGATAAGTTTTTAAATAAGTTACATAATAATGTACGGTCTTACATGACAATTGCACTACGAAAAGAAATTCGAAATTATAAAAAAAACAAGTAAACATAATAAGAATATTGCTTTTAGGGATACTCTTAAATTTAAGATCAAGACCCTCAATAAATAATAACCTCTTATTTCCTGCTTTGAGGTTGACGACCTGGACGAATAAAAACATACTCTTTCTTATACTTTTTTTTGGTGAAAGAAGAAATTTTTACCCAGTGCCATAAAATCATCGCATCTGTACGAATCAAGGCAGATAAAGAACAATGTGTAGGTATTTGTGGCTGGCTTGACTGGGATTATTTGATTAGAACTGATATCTTCAAAATACTTGTCTAAGTGAAAGAAATAAAGCTCCTTTACTAGCAATGTTAGTATGTGAGTTTGTTTAGATCTTGCAATGAAATTAGAACCACTTTTTGACATCCGATTGAAATGAAATTGTGCATACTTAAATAGGTTTAGTGACAATACAATTATAGTACATTTGATTTGAAAGCTTGTGTTAAAAATATATTTTTAATATGAACTTATTTATTCGGTCATTAGAATTACTGGCAGTCAAAACTGCCAGAAACTGTTGGTAAAAAATGTAGGTATTCACCTTCTAGATAAAGTGAGCTCTCTCTATTTTAAGAAGGTGATTAATAAGCTTATAAGTTAAACTTTCTTTGCTTCAGTTGTCTGTTAACTTCGAATAAAATGCTCCAATTTTATTCCCACACCAAATAAATATTCATGCGACCTACAGAATAATATATTTGTTGCGAGTCTGAAAAACGTTTGTCCTTTCGAGATTCATATCTACCAAAGGATGACTGCGGCAAAGGCTTAACCTTGCGACTATTTAGCGGCCACAATGTTAATGAATGTAATAAATTGATATAAATATGTCAGAACTAGGCTACTGTTAGATTATTTCTCTATATTAACGATAATATTTTCCAATTAGCAATTGGCCAGATAAAATTAAAACAGTCATAACGTTGTCATGGCAACTCGTATATCAATATTGTTAGTAATTAAATTAACCAATAACATATTCACGGTTTGCAGATTAAATAAATAATTGTACCTAATAATATTTAGTAAGCTGTCATGTTGGTTATGTGGATGGTTTCCAAATACAAAATTCTGTCACTGTCCAATTTATTTTTTTAAATTGTTTGACAATAATTAGTCTCATGTTTATACATATTAATAATAAACTAATCTCGTTCAAAAATCGCTCATTTTTAAGTTAACCTAGTTTGTGACACCTTGGTGACCTTTCTATGCTTTATTAAATCACAAACCAAATTATGTAAATGAGAAAAAATGACATTCATATTTTAAGACGCAATATTACAGTATTACCATTCTTTTACATGATAATCTTATATAATCAAACGTGTTGCGAAATGTCAATAAATATACGAATATTTACGTAAACAATCTGGTATTGTTAATTAATATTTTGCACCTTGAATTCTCGATAAGCGCGGCTATAATAAAGCTGATGGTGCAAATAAAGTAACAAAAAAATACTATCTCTGACTTGACAGTTTGCCGCCAGATCAGTATGAGGGAATAGAGGGTGCACCTGTGTTGACGCACTATCTTCGATCCTTCATATTAAGTATATCGTATTAGGTAGTGGACTAATCTTCTATTGGATTGACCGCTATTTACTGCCGAATAGAATCAATGTTAATTGAATAAAAAAGTAGCTAAAAACTTATGTTAACATACCGATATATTGTCATTTACATACAACAATCAATAAAATTTGCACAGCATTAATAATGTTATGTAATTATTGATTTTTCATTATATTACCTCATAAATCAAGATCTATTAGTAAACATCTTAATTAATAGTATGCGACAAGGTTGAATAGGTACTAACGCGTTTATTTTCGCATATTTTTGGGACGAAAATAAACTTTTTTAATAAGCCATTAACTAATTAATAAATGCATATTCAATTTTGTATTTTTCCTACAGACTATGTGTTGAATTTTGATGGGTACAAGTTTGAAACGCAAACAATATTCGCACATAGAAAATTAAATACCCAATATGTATGCTGCATAACATAAATATATTCCACAATCACAAATCCGATTACACGAACTACAAGTTTATTTGAATGACTGGTAATATGTGAAATAATTTTTAGATACTAATTAATTCAGCCCGGTATCACTCACCGTTGGAGGCCTCTTATTTTCTCTGCCAATTCTCTCTATCTTGAGCGTCTCTTGTCCAGGTCTCCTAAGTAAATTTTTTTGTCGTCAACCGAGCACTCTTTTGGCCGTCTCTGGTAGATACTAATCTCGCGTGGATTTGCCATGTGCACTTACGTATACGCACACAAAACCCTCGTGATATACCTACCTTTATAATGCATAGATTTTAATCTGGCGTCTATCGAAGAAAATTCTTTTCCTATATAGCTTCTGAAATAGAACTGAAATTCGTCGTCGTATGTCGATTGTGAACAAATTTATTTTAGAAATTGAGTGTTATGTTACAGGTTGTGTGCAACATGAAATGGTGTAGTCTTATTAGTCCAATGGATTAATCTAATCCGGAAAGTATTAGGTTTTTTAAATTGTTATTTTTATATCTAGGTATCTTTTCTTCTACCAGTAAGTGTACCAGATTGTTAACATAATTTAAAAGTCACTAATCGTATTTTTTATATTCACAAACCGCTTGGTATCTCGGCTTATTACGCCAAAGTTTTACTGAAGATGCGGCCCAGATTGCCGGCCGCGTGACGCCGGAATCGAAAATTAAATTATTGACATCCAACGAAATATTCATGACCTAAGAAATGCGACGCAACTCCCATCTGTATTGGGCAAAATGCTATAGCGTTATTTTGGTCATCACGGATTTGAATTCCATACATTTTAATGTAGGAGTGCGTTTCTCATTAATTAGTTTAACGAGGCCATCAAAACTTAATGTGTGGTGAATAAAATAATATCAAAGCGCCACTTACAAGTTGTGTGGTCCTTGGATAATATATTCCTATATTTCACAATACTGTAATCAGTTATTACCCACATAAGACTAAGCTTCTGTTAAATGCGGGTAAATAATTTGTGGACATTTGTGTCTTTTAGCCATTTTTATTACTAACGCACAGGAACAGTTAAAGAAACTGTAAACTGCGTTGTCGTTTTAATATTTCAGTTTTTGAAATAGCTCAACGCCGCTCTGTAGGCAGTTCTATCCAAACAAAACAGTTCGAAGGCGAATCAGAAGCAAAGGACGAAAGCAAAATATCCTTAGATTTTTTAAGGTTCAAAATATCGTTGTGTTTATTGCCGAAATGAGAATATTTAAATACGTCATGATGTTATTGAAAAAGATTTCACGTAGGCGGAGCAATTTATAAGAACCGTTATGGAATCAAACATTATTTACTTTGAGCAAGAAACAAGGCTGAATTACTATCTATGCCAATAGACGCTAAATAGAAGAATAAATCAGACTGTTGATTCAATATTATCAAAGTTAACATTGAGTCGATAAAAAATAAAAGTTATTGTTTCGGGTAAAAATAAATCTCTAATTCAAAAGTAGGACAAACCAAAACCGTGAAAGCTGTTAATTGTTTTATTTAGCACTCAATAAACATATAATTTATTGAGAATAAATCATTATATTCTAATAGAACGTGGAAATCTCATACTGCGTAATTAATACATTTTTGGCATTACATTGCGATATTTCTTAAGAAGTCTCACAAAGATATCCCAATAAAAAAGCAATGTAATATAAAACAGCTTTTGTAAGGATTATCGCCGCTAATTCTAAGAAGCCTAAAGTTTCGGGGCTTTTGTTAAATGCGCGAACTCTAACTTTCTTAACAGACAAAAGCACTTAAGTTTTTATTTGGGCAGAGCGAAGGAAACAAGTGGTACGATTTATGATTATGACGGTACGTGTGATTTATTAAACGGAATTATTATCTTTGAATATGCACCAGCAGTGGCGCCTAACGGCTGTTCTTCTTCGTTACAACAGCTTGTAATATTTCGGAAATTAAAAGACTCCAACTCGCAGTGTCTAGCGTGGCAAAAGGTCAATCCCTCTTATACGAAAAGAGGCATTTACCCTGTAGTAGGAAAGTTGTAGTAATGCTGTTATTATTCAATTAAATTTACAATATTGAATATACTAATTGCACAAGGGAAATCTTAATCCTGCGTAAACAGTACATTTTTGGCATTACATTGCGATATTTCTTAAGAAGTCTCATACAGATATCCTAGTAACAAAGCAATATAATATAAAACGGCTTTATTTTACTGTAGTTACGGTCAACCAATTACATTAACTAATTAACATAGAGAGAAAATAATTAATACCTGCTGCTAATGCATTATTATTTAAATGGATTATTATGTTGGTTTGTTTATTTTTCATTAATTCCTAGCTAAGGGATGATGGTTCACCCCTTTGCATAAACACAACCATGTTCCTGTAACCTATAGATATAATATATAAGTAATATTTGTTCCGGGTTTAGGGGTTATCATGAGATATGTCTGCCAATTTCAAATGATGTTTTCCGAACAGATAATTAGGCTGCCCTACCAACATCTGATAAATCGGTAACCGATTGTTGTAGGAGAGAAATAAATCGTAGTGGTTGTAATAGTGCAACGCACACGTGCGACAAAAAATCAGTCAGCAACAAAAAGGGCGTGGTGTTCCGTCGCTTCCGCGGATCAGTACCACAGGAGAGCACGAAGACAAGTGCAAAGTGAAGTGCTATTAACATAGTTTTAAGTTTTTTATTTACTAACACAATTTGTATTTAATCTATATATGTTAGTCTGTAAGGTATATATCTATGGGCCATTGAAGCCTGAGATTAAATGATTTATTATTTATTATTATTATTATTATTATTATTAAAAAAAAGAAAATGTCGGACCGTGTCGGTCCTATGAAAAGTCTAACGTAGACGTACAGCTTTATATACATTGAGAAATACATGTATTATTAATTCAATACTTAAACGAAAAACAAAAATTTCTTGTTTACTCATATCTGTTATCAGTGAGTCCGCCGTAATAAAAAGCAGACTAAAACCAAATAAACTACTAGAAAATGAGACCAGTAGTTCTAATTTAACGCTCAAAAACCACAAGCATACATTAGCATTGTAGATTACGATTATTGACAATAAAACACTCGGTTATGCCTTAATGAATAAAGCGGTTCACTGTTTAACGACTCATTAAGATTATTTTCATTACCAGAATGGTTTTAAAAAATAAATTTCGATGGAGGCGTCACTCGATATAAAAATCGTAAATGTAACTGTTTTACTATCGATAAACGAGATTTGAAATGTTTATTTGCGATAGTATTAAAGTTGACGCCTTCTATAAATAATGTTTTAGGAATGGGAAGCGCATTTTATATACCGTTTGGTCTAGAAACTTAGTTGTAAGTTAATTAAAATTTAAGTTAATTTATAATTATATTATTATTTATTGAAAGCGTTATATCTGAAGAGGAAGAAAACCTTTTACCACTGCTCGAGCTATTTTTAAAGATATAGCCGCAACCCCCTCACCACGAACTCTTAAAGCAGGACAGTTTACGTTGTGGAAGCGAGACGTCATGCTTTAATGTATGCAGTGCATGGTAAGGGGGCAGGTATTGCTTTTCATACGTTACCATTTCTGGATCTACTATTTAAATGACAGTTTTCGCCTCATCGGGGGTGAACTTAGGTACTGCCATAATATGCAACTGAATAACTGTTAATGTACTTCCCTCTTCTACTTGATAGAAGATTACGAATCTTCTTTAGAAATCATTGAAACTAACATGTAATCCCTAACTTGCCTTCTAATCATAATATGTTATAGGTACGCCGACCGCCTTTATATACAAACACACTTCAGTCCAGAAAGTTCGCCTTTTTGTGTCTCAAGTTTATAGCCCTTCGCATACTTACCACACCTCGTATCGGTACCGATCGGAATGTTGCTCACATAATAAGGAAAAGGCGGGACGATGTAATAATATAATCATTTGAAAATAAAAAGCAGTAAAGCGCACACCGTACATGGGCAAAGCCCTGTTACGTTTCTCGCAAATTCCTTAACGGCATTAAAAGTATACTGTGAGTAAGTGTGAGTGTTCGCTGCCCCAATATGCTTAACCAGAAGACATGGTTAAGAAGAAATTGAATGCGAACATAAACCTTCAGCGATATAGGGCTATAGGCTGTCTTTCCACTGGAGCGAGCGCGGTGGCGGAACCCACCAATAGAATTGCATTGTAGCAGTTATAGCCAAGTATAGCCGTCGGATTGCCAAAGTCAAAGGTCGCAAGTTACAATCCCCGTACGCAAAGATGTCTTTTCGAATTTATGTGCGTACAAATTAGTTATCAGTTGCCAAAACGGTGAAGGACATCTGAGAGATTTTTTAACGGTGTGTAAAGCTATGTCTGAGGCCTACTGGCGGTTTAAGCTCTGACATCAGGTTGTTTATGACCATAGAATAAGAAGAAGATTGCATAAAAACCTCGTTAACTGTTCCACCACCTCTATCCGCTCCATTGGACACGCCGCCTTAAGGTACTGATTTGTATATGACGACGCTAAATACATTATGAAGGATTTTAATGCGATTATCCGAAATTTTAGTGTTGTACGTCGGCATTTTGTCATTAAGCTACGAAGGCCAGGCGACCCGAACGGCGGACTTTACGACCTACCCATATACGCATTCAGGTGCTTGCTAAAAATTTTAGTTCTTTATATTGAAAAACGTAGGTGTGTTTTATAAGCAATAATATTTGACTATACCTAAGGCACTTACGGAACGATAAGTGATACTTGTAAAGGTTTTACGCTGCTGGCGGTTTTTTTTATGCGAAAACTGTTTATTCATTGTCGCGTCGGCGTCGCCCTTTGTTGTCACTGCATAGCTTAATACTTTACAGACCCTCTAGCACTGGGATGAATAAAGTTATTTTTGTGAACTGTCAAGACGCTCAGTGGGTGTGTTATTAATATTACTGTTTAATCAACTTCTTTATATAGCGGAAGCATTGTCTTTAAATCCGGTATTGGAAGGTGATCTTTCAGTTTCTGAGGAGGGTATAAGTTATGATGTATTTTATTTCATTTCACACCATGTATTTTGGGAATGTATTGATGCGGAGTGGTATCCGGCCTAGAATTTACCACCCCTTTCCTCCCGTGGGTGTCGGATGAGGTGACTAAGGGAAGATCCAAATGATGGGCAGCAGCGTGTTCTACTTCTTCACCATCAATACTGCGATCCCCAAGCCGCTTGCCAAGCGTGGGGATTATGGCACCCGTCCCCCCTTATCTAAGGAAGAGGCCTTTGTTCAACAGTGGACGTCTTCCGGCTGATGATTGATGCATGGTACTTGTATTAAGAAAACTAACTGAATTTGATTTGAATAAGGAATTGTTTTTTTTTATTTTCCTCGGTTTCGCAATGTCTGTTAACCAGTACCTTTAAAAATAATACAACCTTAAAATCTGTTTATAAAAGGAGAAGAGTCATTATTTATAGGTAATAACGTGCAGTTTCATAAATTATAAAGAATAAAGACACAATTCAGTTTATAGAGGTCTACCTGAGAAGTAATAAAAAAATGTCTAAATAAAGTCACACAGTAATCAATTCGGTGTCCGCTACCTTCGTTTCAGTGTGATGTTCATGGGTAGTAAAGGTTATCTGATGGTCCTCACAGATATTTCCATAGCATTAAAATACAAAAAAAATCTAAAGCCATTAACATATTAATTTAATCCCATATTTTTTAGCAACACCAATTTAATTAAGTGTAAAAATTTAATTAGCACAATTTTGTGTTTTCCAAAAAAGGATTTTATTTACATACGAGTTATGAATGTAAATAAAACCTTTTTCCTCAAACTCACCGAAATGGAGTGCGGTTTAGAAAAAAAAATAGGCTGCAAGCTTGGGTATGAAAAACCTGAATTAGGTGTGTCAGGTTGTGGGCAATATTTTTTCTTTAACACAATTATGTTCCATGCACTCTCACAATTCGTGTAAATTATTAAAGACTATGTACGTATTATCAATAATACATAATATGTTTCATATGCACAAACAAATAGTAGAGATCGCTTACATGATTTTTTTGTACGGGAGATTGTATGATATACCTTCTAATTGCTGGAAACAATAACTTGAAGCTACAATTTAAATTTAGTGAGAACCAGTCGCTTGCCGCCAAACTTCTTTGACAAACATTGACCTTATACTAACAAAGTTTGTAAGCTGGCGTGGTGATTAATGCTTACATTGATCACCACGCTAGCTATCTGCGGGCTGGCGTTTTCAGCAGGAAAAGCTCACATATGCAAAAAAGACGCAATCCAGGATTTTTCAATCATTGTTTTTTCTTTTAAATTTTTTATGATTATGCCACCATTATTGGCCACACAATCTACCCCTATTTACGTTTAATAGCTAATTAAACTAAAATAATAATCAGTAAGACGTAATTCCTAAAATTGTGTTACAATCGTTTTCCATCGTTTCCTTGACTCCAAAGGATTAGTCAGCTCACCTTACCCAAAAATATTTACCTAAGTCGAATCGAAAAATGACTAATATCGCGGTTATTAAAATCCTAATTGCTTCAACAAATGATTTGAAAAGGCCAGTATTGTCAGCGGGGACTTTTTATTGGACTTTGAAATTATTCACAGACTATAAAACTGATTCACAAAATTCAGGGAAGCAAATTAAAATAAAATTCAAATGAGATGACGTTAAATTTGTAAATGATACAAAAACAGTTCAAAACAATAATTTATAACATAACATCATGCCTGTATTCCCCGAAGGGGTAGGCAGAGGTGCACATATAGTACCCCCACATTTCGACAGTTATGTTTTTTTTTCAATAATTTTATCATTAGGAATATAATTAATTGTTTGTCCAGGTTCACTGCAAATACCTGAAGAATAAGGGAGAAATAATGTCGCATAATTATGTATTTTGTAGTATTGTTAGGATTCAGCGTAGTCAATAACATTTTATGAAATTTTAAGATTATTATAAGTTTCGATATACGCAAAATGGCTGGCAGCGGTTGGATGCAAAGGGCTGAAGATCGAGCTGTGGCGTACCATAGAAGAGGCCTATGTTGACTGAGATAGGCCGATGATGATAAGTGTCAACTGAGTTCGCTGTACTTGCAAATTATGGCCAAGAAGTATAAGATCCTTACCCTTTTCAAACTCCTAATCTTGCATATCATAGTATTATCATCACGCCTAATTTTCCTTAGACGAATGGAGAGCGCTTCTGTTACAGAGCGAGATACTGAAAATCGAATTTACTTACGAGCTTTGAGCATTTTTTGTTAAAAATGATAATTAAAAATATATATCTTCACTTAATCTACATATCTATAGATATTATCTGTGATACGTAGCTTGTCTACATTTCTATATTATTTTATGACTCTACCAACATAGTTATGGCTTTTCCCATTTGCATCACTAAGTATAGGATATCCGGTTTGATTACGTTGAAATAACTTCGAGACGAATACCATATTTTTAAACGATGGCAACTTAATAAATATGAATAATCATATTATTATATTGTCGTTTAGTAAGTTAGTATGTCGGTTTGTTACCTCGATAACACTAAAACACTGAACCAATCTTGATAAAATTTGGAGATAGCTTGAACACCAAGAAAGGACACCTTTTATATCAGAAAAGTCTAAGGGTTTTTCTACGTGAGCGAAGTCACAGTAAAGATAGCTGTTAAATATTTTTAAACTACCTCGTTTCGCCTCACGGATAATATACACAGGTACAAATTAATTATATCGATTTTAATTGTGTATAAGAGCTATAAAGTATAATCGGTTGTAACCCATCATAAAATTGAAGAATCGATGATTTGAATACATAAGGTACCTTACCTATAGGATGTTAAAAGCTTTGAAATACAAACAACTCAATTTCATAAAACAATCAAATCGATAATGTTTGTTCTTAATCGATTCACCGAGTAATAAAATGAATATTTATTTATCTAAATAAAGGATTTGCCTGATAAGAACTATTCACCTTCTGTTTAGATTATTGATACTAAAGTACATATTAATAGTGTTCATAAAGACTTATTTGTAATAAAAAAATAGGATAGAGTTCTGATAATGTTAGGTACATTGGCCAAGTTTTTCCTTTATAATAGTAGGTATAATCAAGTTACAAATCCTAATTACCAAAGTATACAGTAGTCTTATTCTTCTTATCGTATGGTTGATGAAAAACCTGGTGTCAGAGTTTAAATCGCCTAGGTCTCTGACATGGCTTTACACACCGTTGAAAAATCTCTCAGATGTGCCGGTTTCTTCACAATGTTTTCCTCCACCGTTTTTAACAACTGATAACCATTCTATAGTAGGTACGCACATGAATATGAATTGCGGGTAACCGGTGGATGCAATTGGCAAGCTGTCGTTCATTGTGGCGTTCTAAGGGGAAGGCCTTAGTCCAACAGTGGACGTCTTCCGGCTGATGATGATAATGATGAACATGAATAATTATGAAAAGACATTGGTGCGTACGGGGGTTTGAACTTGCGACCTCTGACAGTTCACGGCTATCAGTGCTGTTTATTGGGGTAAAAAATAATAACATTGATTAAGATAATAAACGCCATAAAAATAAGTAAGTAATAAATATAAGTAGAGTCATAAATATATATTTTCATTTAATGCCAAAATTGTTATTACAGACGGATGGTATAAATAAATACACAATTTTAATACACTACTACTACTAAGCAACAGATGTTTTGCGATGTTATGAATAAAATAATAATTTAAATAATTATGTAAAATCAGAGTCGCTGTTGGCGCCAAATACACTGCGTCATTGGCGCTAAGTGACAAAATTTTCCCAGGAATGCTACATAATACGACGATTTGGTGACAAACAATCAGGGTAGCTTCGGAGAAAAATTCGTCAATATTTTTATCAATAACTATAAAACGGACGGTTTAATAAACACGTTTATTTAAATTAATATATTCAATATGATATTATGTGACGTGGTTCTACAGAATTTTGATGACGTATTTAACAACGCCTGTATTTACCTGTATATTAATGATAACAAGCTATTGACCTTTAATCCTTACAATGTTAATTCTAATAAATTGTCTAATTGTAGGTTCCGATTTTAATGTCGCTACGGCAATAGACAAAGACTGACGAACGATGAAGGAAAATATTGTCTTAGAACCTGAGTTAAACAGTGTGGAGTCACCAAGCCGCAGTGATCAAGCGTGGTGATCAATACTTGATTTCTTTGAATGAGAAGAGGCCTTTGCCCTCCAGTGAAGTGGGACAATGATAGGCTTAATTCGATCGTTTGAATCATTTAGCTCAACATTCCATTCAAAGTTTTAATATAATGTTAAAAAACGAAGTTTCAGATTTTGTCAGACAATGTATACAAGCTGTTTTAGTATTTAGTGTAAATATGTTAACAGAAGCTGTGACCTTTGACCCTGTGATATTGAATCGCATGTAATACGACACGCGATAAAATACATTAATCTCTCCAATCAGGTTATCGTGCTGAGAGTGAACCGCATTAGAATTTGTTTTTTTTTATTTTTACGGCCAGCATATGAAGTTATTAATCATTATTCGTAGACCTCTTTGTTATATTTTTCTAATCATCTTCAGTGCAGGCTGATAGCTGAGTGGTATGAATGCTATGCCAAAGGTTGCACATTCAAATCCGTAAGTATGTAAAATAATTAACAGTTTCTAAAAACGGTGTAGGAAAATATAGTAAGGAACTGGCACACTTGAGGGATTTTTTTACGGTGTGTAAAGCCATGTCAGATGCCTACAGGCAGTTTAAACTCCACACACATACAACCAGGTTGTTCATCTATCATACGATAACAAGAAGGAAAAGAAGGCCTTCTTTGTTGATTTTCGTAGGCAAATATATCCGCGAACTAAAGATAGGTATTTTTTAAATTTAAAATAATATTTTGGTATCCTGCTTAGAATCGACCACCCTCGTTCCTCCTGTGGGTGAGGCGACTAAGTTCAGAAGATAGGTAGCAGCGTCTTCTGTAACTTGACCATCAATACTCCGATCGCCAAGCCGCTTGCCAAGCATGGGGATTATCCCCCGCAAAGGGGGAGGCGGACGTCAACAGTGGACGTCTTCCGGCTGGTGATGATGAATAATAATGAATGAAATATCAATGACAAATTCCTAGTATCCATCCCCGAATTCTAGACTATAAACAATAACATCTAACGGACAAAGTTATTCCCCGTGTTTACCAACTTGATTATGTGAATATGTAAAATCGATCGCGTTAATGTGTGCGTCACACGCCTTTTCTTTTTAATATTCTTATCTAAACAACATGTAGAACGAAATTGACCCAGACATAATTATATCATTATTTATAGGTATCAATGTCTTCGCGTATCCTGTTTTGTTTTTAAAACTATTTTCGATTATTAAGTTAGTCATTCGAATTCTTTAGAAATATTTATTAATGATAATGGAATCAATAAGCGAATGATAGACACAATGTAAGTGGGTAGGTAAAATTACATTTGACAAAATATTAATTTGTCACATTTAGGGTAAAATCATGCAAAAAGGTTTGCTATTGCCCATTAAATAATATAATTTATTATTTAATACCTACTAATTTAAGTTTAAATTTTCAAACTTGTTTTTTATAACGACAAAATTTTACTTTTGCTTTTAAATGTGTTATTTTGGTTACTTTTTTAACTCTCTCCTACTTTCAAGAACTGTAGGTTAACCCTGTTTACGACGTAGTTGTAAAATGCTAATTAGTCACACTTAATGATGAGGAACGTAAGACAATTTTCTAGATTAATTAAGATGCATCGAGATAAATATTAGTCATCGTAACTATAATTTCATACCTATTTAAACAACAGTTATTTTTAATGAAATAGCAAAGATCCGGGACCTATTGTCAAAAGAAAGAGACTTTGCAAGAATGCCCTGAGTGAGATGAAGGAGGTCTACGCTTCAGAGAGTGTACTGATTTCAATTCTTCATTACCATATTAACTGGCCAGAAACTATTAGGTTTTTAGTCTCGTAAAAAATGTGCCGTCTATAGGTAGTACCTATTATTTGGTTTTCGAATACCGACTATGAAACTTAAAGATACATATATTTACAAACAAACTAAAAAAACTTCTTATACGTAAATGTTACTATAGCGTTAATGAGTACCTAGAAGATAAAAATATAGATTAATTTCATAATTATTACATCCCAAAATATTCGAAATAAAAAAAAATAAAAATGTTATCCTATATGTACAATTAATACTAACTTGAATTGTAAAATATTTATTTTATCTACTATTAAATTAATTATGTAATATAAATTTTGTAATGCCTTCTTTTGCTGTGCCCTAACAGGGTCCATAACATTGTACCTAGCTTTAAGCCTCTTTAACATCTTTTGTAACATTATGGAATGCAAATAAAAATATGAATATGAATAAAGCACCTCTACACTTTTCACAATTCTATGATTAGGTACACAAGGATTAATTAGAGAACATGATATTGCGATGACGCTAAAACTTCGGCCAATCTCTTCAGGAATAAACGCTTACAATCATGAGTTAAATATCGATACTATTTATTTCAGCCATGATCGTCCCATTGTAGAGCAAAAGCCTCCCTTTACTTCCTCTATTCCTCTTGGTTATGAGCTGCAAAAGTCAATTTCTTCTGATAGAAGAGCTCGTCCCGCCATCTTCTTCTAGGTCTGCCGCGACGCCTTTTGACATTATGTGGCATCCACTCTGTAGTGGTTTATGGCCACATATGCACTTGCAGCAGATGTGACCAGCCCATTTCCACTTAAAACCCATATCATATTCCGAAAAAAAAATTAATATGCACTTCTATGATGTTTATACAATCGTAATCACACAACCGCCTACATATTATACTCAAGGCAGGTTATTACCCACTTACCTTCTACAAGTCAAGATCCTCATTAATACTTACTGCATAATTATAGAAATATTCATTACTAATTAGCCCCACTCCCGGTCTACGTAATTATGATGTAAGCTTAACACTTGAACATGTTAGAAGAAAAGATCGCACTGCACGAGTCATGCGATAACTGGATTCTGTTTTCATTATAAAATATACTTGGAATGTAGTAGCAAGTTCATTTTAAATGAATAATGGCCAGTTTTATTACATAATGCACTTTTAAATGAAAAAGTTCGAAGTGCACGTCTTACATTTTATTAATATTTAGAATGGACGTGATTATCCATGGCACGTCTTAATCCGCAATGATATTGAAAACAACAAACATCAAATGTGAAGTAAAAATACGTTGTTTATTGCTGTATCGTAATTGTACAAGTATACGGATAAGGCAGGATTACGCGCGGACCACCAAATTATTCGTCCCCGCAGAGGTGAATCACGTGTCATCCAAGAATTTTCTACAACTTCAATGTTAAAGGCAACGGTATTTCCCGATAGCATGTCAATTTTTCATGAAGATTTGTCAAGTGCAATTCAAAAAGCATTCGTGATTAGCTAAGTGCTTTTAGAGGCGTCGTTCTGAAGATAATTTTCTATATGACACCGATACCCCAATAAAGTAACTGGCCAACAATGGCATGCAAAAAAAATGCGTGAGATGTATGTGTGTGGCGGTTACGTATGACGCACGCGCACGCTTGTGTTTGTATTCCTGCCGAAGAGATGAGTTGATGTTGCAAGTGTATAAAAGCGAAGCGTCGATTTCGAAATCAACACAACGATTTGAAATCCTCTAAGGAGTGTACACACGGAGAACAGTGTGACCGTGAATCCAAATTTCCGCATTGTGATACCGCGTTCGGTGTCGGTGACAAGTGTTCTGAAGAACTGTAACGTTTTGAGTTGTTTAAATTTTTCGTGAAGTGATCACAGGATGCTTTCATTCAAAGTACGTATTCCAAAATATTTTTATTAATTTTTTTCGTGTTAGTAAACTTTAAATTATTATTTTTATATTTTTCAAATTTCTATATTTTTTTTCATGATTATACCTGCCTATTGATGGAATATATTCGTGTAAATTATAGGAAAAATATAATAAAATGACAATTATGATTTCTTTGTTACAGTTTACGCTTGCACTCTGCGTCGTTGCAGTAGCCGCCTCTCCTATTGAAGACGGCGCATGGAACCCATACAAATATGGCGACAATGGCAAGTAAGTAAATGTCAATGCAACAGGTTAATATTCATTTAGACATTTAACACGCACCGAGAAATCTTGAGAACTACAAATTTAGATTTCTAAACAGAATTCAAATGCCAGTCCTTCTATTTATATTTCGCATTCTACAATACATTTTAGTGCAAAATACATTCTCCCATTCTAGTAAAACTTTATAAAGTAGTTAAAGCCGCGAAAAAATCCTAAAAGCCAAACTAGGCTAAGTCTACTTAACCCCAGTACAACAACGGAACTTATAAAAATACCAGCGAAGCCGAGAATACGCCAGATTTTAACTCTAAGTAGAGCAGATTAAGACTTTAAATAATTATCGAAACTACAAAGTTTTCATTTAGAATGCTGTTGTTTTAAAGTTTTTATACATTTACAAACAGAAAAAGCTTTTTTTTTATTAAGCCAAAAAATAGAAATGCGCTTTATAAAAACAAGCTGGTTAGTCGATACAATAAACACAAACAATTGCAAGACGTATTTAAAAAGAAAACTTTTTAAAAATGGAACTTTCATTCACAGATACATTCCCGGAAACGAGGGCAGATACGTCCACATTCCTAACCCGTACATCCATATCGACAACCCTTACGATGGCGGTTTCGGGCCTTACGCCCACGACTATGAGCCGTACGTAGGAGAAGCGTCAGTGGACCAATACAAACTCGTGCAGTACCCGGGAGAAGACAACCCCTTCTACAAAGAAGGATATTACAAGAACAATGGAATTAAGATCCTCAAGCAAAACCACAACTACAAAGAAGACAAATACGATTTTGAGTGAGTATTTTTTGACACTAACGGAAAATTAAATGAACATTTTACAGTCAGATCTTTGTTCGAGTCTTTATGATTTTAGCTTTAGTTTAGTCAACATTTAGTTAATGAATTTCATATTTATAAATCACAAAACAGTTTTTAGTTATAAAAAAAGGGTTTAACTAAGAGCTTTATTACTAAGAACGATTTTACAGACTTCATAATTATGAGTCTCAACTTCATCAAACGAAAATAATGCAATTGTTATCAACAAAGGTTTCAAAGATCTACCTGCTATATCTACTAAAACACAAAAATATTTAAATATTTGAACATCTAAAAATAAACATTTGACCAGCACTAGTTCAAAGTCGATCATGACCTTATTTAGAGGATTTTATTTGTAGCTGCAATCATGTCTTTGCATTTATTAGTTTTACGAATATTCATCGCATTTCTATAACATTTAGTTATGCTTTCAAAATTGGTTAGTCCACTTCGGCACAGTTTTATGGAATTTTGACGACAATTTTACACTCAGTCTAAAGTTGAACTACAATTAGGATTGTAATTAATATCCCAATAAAGCGCTACACGAGCTTTACGCATAGAATCGTCGATACATTTTAATTGATTTACAACTTTTTGAAGCACCAACTTATGGTAATGAAGTATTAACGTGCTAAAGACGCGTAATGTATAAAATTTATTAGCTTCCCGTCTCCAAAACAGATTACGGCCTTGCATCGTTGAATGTCAAGCTTAAGCTTTTATTTATGTAACACCTTAATTGTACCATATTCTTTCAAATAAATTTATTATTATTATTATTATTATTAATGACTATTATGCATTTAACTTCAGATTCCACAGAATTGTAAATGAAAGTGCAAAGTAATGATATATCACTTGATTATAATGTTATAGTAAAGCCACGGGGCGTTGTCCAATAAACATTGGGCGTGCAAGCTAATAAAAGTATCATTCGTTTGAGTATAGCAATAAATATTGTGTGCCCGAATATTCCGGTTCCGAGATATCTTTATACGCGGCTATAAATCTAATTGTCAGATAAATATTATTAATTCCAAAACACATACAACTATTTGCTTACATTTTGCATCTCCTTTAAGATACAATTAACATTTTGCATAGGTACTAATGATAAAAAAAGAAGAGATAACAAAAGAGTTAATTCGTAACCCGATTGTAGGCCTTGACAATACAATGAGAATAAAGCAGATCAATTCGCTACTACATATGAAAATCTACCTTGAACTACGCAGAAATACACCCGCAGGTCATAGTTCAAAATAATTTATAATCATTTACGACAAACAAATTGACATTATACGAGCTTGTTACACTAACAACGATGAGGGATTGGTTGTTCGTCGATCATTATATTGTTAACAATGAATGAGGAATACAAAATACAAATGTTTAATTAATTACAGGAAATAACATAATAGCGATTTAAAACATGATTCATACAACATTCAAAACTGTTGTATCAATAAAAGATTAGACGATAGTCTAGACAAGAATATAAAAATTACATTTAAATTAGATCAATGTCGTATGCATCTAGTTGGTATACTTTTTCTGTCGACTGTATATTAATCTGCATATTTCTTGCAGTTTTGAAACTGAAAACAAAATCCGTGCTGAAGAGAAAGCCGTCTTGAAGAACCCGAACACCATCGATGAAGGCATTGCTTCAAAGGGCTTCTACGAATACATCGGGCCCGACGGCTTCATGTACCGTGTGGACTACACCGCCGACGAGAAAGGATTCCGCCCCTCAGTCAAGAGACTAGAAACCCCCTATTCTGGAAAATGGATATACGAGAAAGTCAACTAAACGAATCAATTACCATTATCATCCCTTAAATCAGTATTTTGAATAAGTAGGCGATGTTGCATTTTTCATTTATAACCTCATTCATCTTCCGACTGACTTCAATTTATTTAACGACCTTCATTTAGTTCATGATCAAAACATTGTTCACGAATATGACATTTCAACTCCACATACCTCGATTATATCATTGATACATTTTGATGAACAGATCAACCTCGATATTTGTAAATTAGAATAAAATTATCCTTTTGTAAATTACTGAAGTACAAAAGTGGGTCAGTTTGGACGTCACTCAATCTAAGAAAATGTCTGCTTAGATAAATGTAATTTATACTTTAGTTATAAGTGCTTAGATATTTTAAATTTAGATACTTATTTATGAAATGTGATAATAAATTTATATTGCGTAAACACATGTCTATTAATTATTTTTTGTTATTTTTAATACAACCCACCTCTATATCTCTAATAAAACCATTGTAGGTTTTATACACAAAACTACAATGAAAAGAAAATAATAGAAAACAGTAAACACTTAGAAAATACATTCATCACAAAAGAATGCAAATAATTTCGAGGCCTAGCCAGACCCTAAATATTCGTACGAATTCAATGACATTCCGACCTCTCACCTTTCTTATTTATAGACTATGCATACCTAATGTAGACGATTTTCACACATTCAGATAATACTTTACATGTTTATAAAACTCTAAGCCTTGGACCAATAATAAATTATGAATTCGTTAAGAAGAATTGTGGCCTACCTGTAGTTTCTAAACTGGCTAGGAAATTATAAACGATGGGTTTTATCCTAAGGTCAAAATCATTTTTTAATAAAATTTCCAAGCTCCCGGATGCAAATTCCACATCCTTAACAAGTCACTAAAAATCTAACAGAATATTGTTATATGCACATTACGATGAAAATATTTTTATAGTATAGTTTGACCTCATCCATTATGTGTCGAGGTCTTAAAGCCAACCCAAATTGCGTTGGATTGATAAATGTGAAATGTGGACCAATTAAATATATTAGCGCCATATTTATAAAGCTCTAATTAGGCGACTTCTTTGCTATCTAGAGCGAAGGCGTTAAGATTCTAACCAATAAAACAAACACTAAAAAATAACAAAAATAAATTAGAATGCCTTTTTTTCAAGAAGCACGCTCAACAGGTAAAGGAACAACTTTGAATACATTCAAACAAGAAAACGAAGTTTCAATAAACTATCTCTGATATCACAGATAACATTGTCGTTTGTGTTTACTCTTTGCGTTTAGGCCACTTTATTTAATTCAAATTCAAGCATAATTTACCTCAACTAAACACACTGGTGAAACATCAGGATAATATACAAGGCGCAATTTAATAACCTGATAAATAAATACCGAGCCACTTCGAATTTCAATAAAAATATCACGAGTTGCTCTTCCAAAAAAACGAGACCATCCAGTGGAAAGAGGAGCGGAAAGATCGTAAAATCATGCGTGTTAGGGCTCTGGCAAGAAATTTGGCAAAATTGTTTTGGCTCAAGCTTGTGGAGGCTTTTATGGAGGCAGAGGACGTTGACCGAGAGCTGTGCCAAGTAGCCGGCGCCGCTCTGCCCGACGCACTGCGAACCCGAGGATGCTGCAGTGCGCACCGCCTTATCTTTCCCCACGCTTCCTTCTCGAAATAATTTAAAACACACGATACACTGCCAAATAGGTCCCGGCCAGGATAACTCAGTATATCCCCAATACCAACCGGATATATACGATCTGAAATGCGAAGTGCAATGTCCTTCCAAATATTTCTATCAAAGGACGTCTCAAGGCAAACGAAAAGACAAAAGTGGCCTTTTTGTGATTATATACCCAAATAATATTGATATGGAAATCTGGTGGTGTTCGATTAGTCTTGTATTCGTGACGTTTATCGCTACTTTGTTACGCGAGCTTAAATTATTCGATGCATAATGCGGTATGACGCTATCTATAACATTCGAATCACTTAATATTTCAAGTTTATCAATGTTGTTAGATTATACACGAAGGAGGTATTTTTTAAACAAAATAACAAGTTGGTTGAGTTTTACGCTGTATATCATACATCTACTACTCAAAAACAATTTATAATTGGGGAGCATTTTGCAGAATTACAGTTGTTTTAAAAAATACAGACTCGACTATTTCAGTTATATGAGCAATAAAAGAAGAATAGAAAAATAAAATTTATCACAGTGAGTTTAAGATGATAGCATTGCTCCTGAAAAGGCAATTCTCAAAAAATATAGCTCTTTAAAATCTCAGTTAAGCTATTCTACTTGGATGAGGTTGATTTGTATCTTAGTAATTTAAAAATACAATCGCCGCACTACCATAACTTTTTCAGCGTTTGGTACTAAAACAAGGTTTATATTTAAAAAAGTCATCAAAGGGTTGGGTTGCTGGCTCCCCTATGCAATTTAAAAGTCAACTTAAGGAACCGGGTTAGTATGCTTTTCGTAGGCAATGGGGCGAGTAAATCTACTATTGCAATCTTTGACCCTAATTTGCTTTTGCAAAGGACGATTTTAAGCTTGGTTAAACAGGCAGGGAATCAAATCAAGTTCAATGATACGAAGATGTTGTCAGTATGCATTAGACCATCTTTTAGTGCCGTTAGTGATAACAAGGATACGTCGTAATCATAAATATGTGGAAACGGAAAAGGGGACGTCTTCAATTTACACTAAGATAATAGTTACAGAACTTTAGGCCCACGCTTGTAGTTTCAACTATACATAATTATTAACCCAAAATGTACTAATAAAAAATGTCCAGTGAACAACTTAATACGGCGTAATTCATATAATAAAGATTGGGCCAACGATTTGTCGGTCTACCAACGGAAGGAGGGACGATGGCGCCTGCTGGCTTAATTGGAGCCCGACCAACTCGCCAAAAAGATACCCAGGAACGTGATGCGGTTAAACGAAAAAAGGGTAGAGAAACTACATAATATTCGCTACTGTTTTAGGGTTGCGTAAGATTTACGGGACATCCTTATTCTAAGCGATACTTCTCATACGACCGGTATGCTTCAGCATTCACGAAATAAAATCTCCTTGCTCTCTTCCTAAGCACAGTTGCATTTCAAATCACCTTTGCAGTATCCATGTTTATTCACAACGGCCATTGCTGTAGGTCACTTCTCTCTCTCTGATCTCCTATCGCGTTCCACTGCTAGACGTAGGCCTCTCCCAAGTCACGTCACTTAGTTACCAAAATCATAATATTATATAATTTCTAACGTTTTTAATTTTCCCTTACAAGTTTTCACAATTAAATGTCTGAAAATAGTCTTGGCTAAGTGAGCTATGAATGGTCTTAGTTATTTTACCCGAAGCTAAGTAAATTTTTGAGGAATGATAAAGTTTATTACAAGGCTCTTTTCCAAGATATTTCAATGTAAAGTTACATTCTTTGAATTTTCTATATTAGGCATCACTTGGAATGAAACTTCATTAATCACTTAAATAGATGCAATATTTTCTTGTCTATTAATAAAGGCTTTTGTGAATACGTGATAAATGGAATGAAACTTTATTGGTTTGTTTAACATTCCTCAAGTTACCGACTTAACATAAAAAATATATCTAAATCAAGTAGGTACAGTTAACGTGAGAAGTGACCTACGGAATCCGTATGATTTCAAGCATTCGAATATTAATACGACCAGTTTTTCGTCATAATTGAAATTCGCCGGCAGTGTAATAAAAGTGCTATACATTACATTTAATCAGTACAAATACATTTGTTTTCTTAAGTAATATTGGTTGTTCAGTGCGGTGCGTCCACGTAAATTTTCCATCTAATAATACGGTGGTATAATTTTGAAATTATTTACATATTCCGGTAGGGATCCCCTGATTTTAATTAAGTATTTTGTTTTAATGGATATTATAATAACGGTAATGGGAGATAAAGGAAATTGAGTCTCGAACATCTGATGTGAATGTGTATTTTTAATATTATAATGAAGACTAGTTGCTGGAAATGGCGGTGTTCATAATGCACGAGTATTTGTTACATCTAGTTCATAGAAAAGCCAATTACTTCTATTATGTTGGTGTGACGTTTCAGTTGTATGAATATGTTCGTCGAATAGAGAATTAAAATTGCAAAAATAAACATAGGAATTGAAATATTTAGACGCTAGTTCTGCAAATACAATTAAATCATATATTTCGATTACACACAGATATTATATGGAATTTCGAATTTTATGTCAATTATTTACATATTTTTTAAGAAAGTTCATTTCCTCTGTACTGTCTTTGTGTCTTAATTCCTTTATAAAGGTTTGCAGATATTTTGAGATGTATTGATGCTCTCAAACTTTTTCAGGGAAGGAATAAGTTCAATGAAATGACGGTTTAGCGCTTTGTCATTATTCTACGGAAGAATAATAAAGCTTATGTGTCTTTTAGACTCGTTTTAGACCGGAATAGACGCTTAGACAAAATGACAGTCGTGAATGGATAAAAAATGATAATGACATGTTGTTTACCCCTGATCAGAGTCTAGAAGTTCAACTAAACATTGAATTCAAGTACCAATGTACTTGAATTCAATGTTTAGTTGAACTTCTAAAAAAAAAACTGCCAAACTGGCCTAATTTGGCTAATGAGCAATCTAAATTCGAGCACATAAAGGTTAATTAATTGTTATTAGGTAAAGGAGGCGTGATAGTCAACATGACATATGAGCTGGTACCTATAATTATGTTGGTATAAGCGTAGGTGTATACAGATATGGAACCAGATAGCCTTAGCTTTGTAAGTTTTCTAACAAAAGAGCAACAGTACATAACGGTTCAATATTGTTTATTGTTAATTTCATAATTATACGTACCTATGTTATTATTTTGTAAGTAATGATTTTGTTTTTCGTAATTAACATTAATATCTTCGCATTTCTCTTTTCACCAGGTGGACCGACGATATCGTCAGAATTGCGGACAACCGGTGGATGCAATTTGGACAGCTATCGTTCATTGTGGCGTTATAAGCGGGAGGCCTTTGTTCAACAGTGGACGTCTTCCGGCTGATGATGGTTTCTTTTTTCTATGCCTGCTTCCTTCGCGTTGTACAATATACATACATATATTGGCACTCTGCTTGCTGTTAGTTATAGTCATCAATGTGTTTTATTTCTTCTTCACTTTTATTAGTCTTCTCAGCATCTTACTCCCTTTGTGTTCAGATAATCATTAGCATTCCTTTACCAATATTCCTTTACACCAAGACTGCGTCCTACTCATTGATTTTTTTATAAAAACTGTTGACAAGGCCCTGAAATTATGAATCAGTTCTTTGTTTATTTCTAAATAATTATATAAAACATACACGCCAATGACGTCAAAGTTGCGTATGTAAGCCATATCGAAGAATTTTATTACACTGCTTCATATCCATACATTTGCATAATCAGAACTGGCTTCTATAGATGTTATTTGGGATTGCTCCAAAACTGGGTTTATGACAAAGTAAGGGTCTATCGGATTGCAAATGCAATTCTTTCAGTTAAACCACATTGAAATAACATAAAAGTTTGCCCGGTGATGCTGGACTTACGCCAAATAAGGTGACTGTCGTGAACATCCGCTTGAGGCAACATCGAACATCAAGTGTGCAGTTTCTATGCACCTTATACTGTTTACTTAAAGTAGAATATTGATCGACTGAAAAGCTTTTATGTTGGTTTCTGGTGAACTGCTCGGTTCCGGAGTCGCTGGCTACTCATACAGTTTTATTGGGAACGGATTGAATTTTTTGGTGATTATTACAAAGTTTCAGACCTAGTTTCTGTTTCTAATTTTTGTTTAGTTTTCCGAGTACTTTTTGTGTTGCATATAGGTATGGGTAAATATTGAAAAAAATAATATAATATATACTTTTATCTACTCAGACGGTTAGACTAAGAAATAAAGCATAGTAATATTTCTAGTAATATTTTGTTTGTGACATTCACGGCAAAATGCGAGATAGTCGGTTTTTATTTTACGTTTTATTTGTGGTGTAGTGTTAAAGGAAAATAGTCTGCTTGATTTTGTTTTTGTGTTTGATCATGCCTTCTTTTAATTTAAAGATAATATCAATTAAAATTTTAATTGTAGCATTGATGAGTATAGTTCAAATGCCAACCGACAGATGTCGTGTAATTCAATTTTTTGTCCCATCGGTTTCTGGTCTTGTCACTAAGCAATATTTGATTCTCGATAAAAAAAAACACGTTCATTACCCTCCGCCAGTCAATATTTAAAATGATTTTCACAGTATAGCTTTATCGACGAGGTTAAAACTGTCCATTAATATATTTTGAATAATAGAGCTCTCGTCAAAGAGAGCACTGTATTTTTAAACGCCATTAGCTGGCCAGCGGATCCTTTTCAGCTTTTATTTTTTGGAACTTGATTGACTATTTACTCTGAAACGATGATGCACCGTCAGACATTATAGTCATGTTTTTAAAATCGCAAACGCAATTATTTAGGAAGTTTTGCATTCAATGTTGACTTCTATCATACCCAGCTTCATCGAAGTAAGTAGTTTAAGCCGTTCTGATGTGAATACAAATGTTACTAGGGAAATCATTTAGAACACAAGTCATTAGACTTGTGTTATGAAATGCTCAGTAACCGCTTTCTATACATTAATAAGTATAGAAAGCGGTTACTGAGCATTTCATATCATACTTTAGGCGTCATAAAGTTATCCGTTGCAGCACCCATGCAGTTTCAATCCAATTGTTTTTGTTCAGATATTTCTCGGCGTCAATGTCGTTAAGCTACAAATCACCAACAACTCTAAATGAGCATTTTGGAACAGTTGTAACTTGTAAGTGTTCACTTCAACCCTCTATTTAAATGTTGCAGTAGGCAGTATAGAAAGTTTAATTTCAAACTACAAAGATCTATCCTATACAAGAGTTCCACAATCAACAGTTGTTTAAAAGCCATTTTTTCCCATACATCCTAGTGAAATGTTTTTCCAGACTATCTATATTTCCTTGTTAGCTTGAAATATTAATTACCAACAACATTATCAATCAATTTATTATTAATTATGCATGCGATGTACCTGGTGGGTCCTTATTACTTATGCATGCAATGCATCATTAGAACTCACCGGGTAGACGGTACAAATACAGTACACTTCTACTAAGAACATAGATATACTTACCTAGAATGATCGTAGTGGAAGCGATGTGTATCCAGTTGCCGAGTTCCCTGTCATGGCTGAGGTAATCGATTCTGAAGCATGTATATTATTGTGATGCTCCTAGATGGGTGTCATCTATCGTGAATCTCCGAACAATGATAAGCCCTGATAGGATTAGTACATGGCGAGCTTAGGCTTCAAAATAAAATCGTACTCGATAATTAGCTGCAGAGTTAAAGCTGTTAAAGAAATTTTGATGAGAGTCCTACTTATTGAGCAAAATTTTATTTTGGTTGTAGATAGATACTTAGACAAAGAAAATATAGTTCTTGAGCGTAATAGAGACAATTTCATATTCGTAGATCAAGAAAACAATTGACCAACATTCCGGTAAGCATTGTAGCGTAGTGTCCTCTGACGTCTCGCTTGAACCCAATAACTTGATGTATATTATAGACCTATATTTAGATATAGGGGATAATTTAGTTATAAGGCTTTTAGGCTTCCAATAACCGAAACGAATTTCACGGTCACGTGGCAATCTAATCGAAAAGCCTAATAGAAGAAAATCGGCCGTTGTTGAATGAAGTTATTACAAAAGTATTACTTCAAAACGTATTAATATTGGTAGGCACACATAGTATATGCTTGTCTGTATGTTTTTTTATTGTCTGTATTTTTCTCTTTACCATTTACTAGGTAATATCTATTAGTAAGTCGACAGACCTACACATTATATCCGAAACGTTTACGTAATCTAAGGATAGACCTCCAATTACATAGACCGAAAAGATAAATGGGATCCACTAAAATGAAAATCGGCAATTATTCTTCACCCAACCACTAAAATTCGCTCCTAATTCACTTAAGTGTGATCACAATGAGTATAAAATTCAGTAAACTTGCTGCGGTACTGCACCGTTCAAGGAAACCGTTTCCCCCTAAAACTACAATCGTAAAACGGTAGTAGTATTCTCGTCTCGGGAGTAACGTATGCTAAAAAATGCAAACAGGAAAATTTAATGGTTCGTGAAGTAAACCCGCTACGCGGAGCACCCGGAATTGCCTTCCCACTTCTTAAGACCACTACTACTTTTATGAGGGACTGACAAAAAATCATGCGATTCTTTTTTTATTCTAGCATTAGGTATGTATGATATATATGTGTATGCGCCTATAGGATTTAGTTTTTTTGCTTTCAAACCCAATAAATTGTTGATAAACTTACTTTAACACTTTAAGTATGCAGCGTCATTTATCTGATTGATTAATACAGTAAAGGATGGATGATTATGTTTTAAATTAACGAAAATGTGCATTCAATGCAAATTGTTAATTATTTTATTTACGCAATGTTGTCAGCGTGGGCTCTATGAATAGCATCCAGCACGTCACCTTGGTACTAATCATGAGCGATGGAAATGTAGGTGTTTAAACTCTTAGAAAAGTAAACATATCTGCCTGCTATGACTGCATGTATAAGTGTAATTTTAAACTAGGTAAGGTAGGTAATAGGGGATTATGGCGACCCCCACTCCTTAATGGCGAGGCATTTGTTCAACAGTGGACGTCTTCCGGCTGATAATGATAATGATGCAGGTAGGTAGGTCAACAATACTTTTCAGGCGAGAAAAGTGTGAGAACCAATAGTAGCGCATCCATAAAGAATATAGAGACTCTTATGTGGATTTCCCCAATATTACTTACTATCGCTTATTATTCTAAGCTATTGACTTGAACATGAAAATTGCGTTTCGTGTTGTTTATGTTAGGGAGGATAATATGAGGATGCACGACAGTGCGACAGATAAGAGCAAAAACACAATAAGGCTGAAATTCACTTGCACATCGTTTATTATCATAAATCTTTGAAATGGGGTGAATTTTAATACGCATCGTGTAGTGTTCTTTTGATATCACATTATACAATGTTTTATTTTTTATTGGGCGTAAGAATTAAATTATGTCACTTTTTATTTTTATATTTGATTGATATTAATAGGGTAGCAGGCGTAATTTTCTTTTGAATGACTACATTGAAGACAATTTTTTTAAAATAATTTAATAAAATTTTAAAGCAATATATTATTGTAAATTTCACCATAAGGTAACCTTGATGGTGATTTTTTTTTTCCATTCAAGTACCATTTTTTATTTACTGTATATTCCGGTTATACTCACGGGTGTATTCGGGAATGCCCGACTAGTTTCGAACTCGAACGGAGCCCTTATTCATGAGCTGGTTACGCGGCAGAGTCGTGAGCCGAACAACCGTTATTACAGTAAAATACCAATTTTCTTTACTAAAAATAAAAACAAAATATGCATAATTAGATTTAAGCTACGTTCAGTATCCTGGCCAATTAAAGCGACAGATATCCTTCTAGAACCTTCATACATCCAGCTGTAAACTTGAAAACATCTAGTGTAATTAATTAACAGTACAAAACAGGGTCCGTGAGGCCACTTCACTTGGACATGCCTTCGAGTGTCACTCCAGTATTTAATTAAACGGAAACGAAAAGAGAAACTGAGATGCTCGGGTAATTTGTCAAAATTAATTAAAAAGAAAACGAGAGAACTGAAGAATTACATGGAATTTAACGAGATGATGTTAAACTCAAGAATTTGTTTTTATAGCTATCTGTTTACTAAGTAGCTAATTGTTAATAGGTTTTCAACGCTTTTATATTTTGTTATTTTTATTAATTTTAAAAACGCCTGAACTAGGTATTGTGGTTAATCGGTTCGAAGAATTGTATTTATTTATTTTATGGAATAAATAAAATTAAATGTGATAAAAGTTTTTAGCATACAGTTATCATGTAAAATTGAGCTCTCACGTTATTTAGAGCATTCTAAAAGAATTAATTAATTTGTTAATAATTCATGTAAAATATAAATTCGTAAGTTCTGCGACAAATGAGAAACATTAGTCAGATCTCTAGTTTAAGTATTTTTAAGAAAAATATTAAAAAATGCTATTAGAAAAGGCATATTACTCAGTGAAATATATTTAGCTATAATCACTGTTATTTTTCTGTAATTTTAGTTTTGCATGCCATATGGTAGGATAATATGTTTAAAGGACTTTACTATATTAGTTTTGTAAGACCTATTTATTGTACCCATATTCGCAAAGAAATAAAAAAAAATGGATTTAATCATTAAAAATCTATTTCAAAACCCAAAATCCAAAATTATAATTTAATATTAAACTAACAAAAAATTATGTTGAACTGGAAAAACAAAAGATTCATTACTAGCATTTGTTTTAACAGCTTTATTCAAAGCTTTATGCAATAGTAGTTAATCCATTTTATGCAAAAGGCTATAATCAATTCAGCTATTTGAAAATGGAAACATCCCGCTTCTATTTGTGTAGGCTACACACTGGCCAGCCAACTAACGGCTTTAGTAATAGGAATTTTATAAATTCATTTTCTAATTACGGCTTTGGATTTATTTGCGCCAATCACCGGTGCCGAAATAAAAAAGGTTTTACATGAAATTAAAACGGGTTGTAAACAACGAATAAAAGAACTTTGTAGCCTCCACGCAGTTTAGTTTATAGTTTTTACGCGTACATAAAATGTAAATGTTGTTTTTAAAACTCGCACTGAACACTTTTAATGTAGGGTTCGTTAAGTTCATTGTGATTATTAAAAGGAAATTAAAAAACTTAATATTTACAATTACATTATTTTTTTTGTGAAACACTAACAAAATAATACGTATCTACTACACAATGTGCATGTCTAGAAGTATATTATGAACGAAACTTAAAATAATGTTGACGAATTGGATTCCGTAGTGGCTGGCTGGATTAAGTATAGATTTAAGCTTAGCATGAACAACATTACACAAAAAGTCATAAAAAGAAGAGGTTATGTTTATATTTTAAATATTATAATTATGAATATCCTGGTCCTCGTCCATATTCAAAAACGTACGTCACTTCCATAACTCTCATATTTCTTATTAGAATCGCTTCAGTGCGGTGTATTTGTAGACATAGGCAATCGTAGCCAGCCAAGCTCCCATTCGGATGCGGTCTTTAGATACAAAAGACCGAATTGCTCGCTTTGATTGAATTATGTGCCTTCCAACGCTAGGTCACAGCTTTACCAGATATTTATGTAAACTCGTGTATAAATATGTAGGTGAGTCAATCGAGTGTTCGATTTGGTTTAGTCTAAGTTAAGTACATAAATTAAAAATAAGTAGTGAAAGTTGAAGAAATGGTGACCTTCATTATGGTTTTATATTGTTCATCGTTTCGCTTAATTTTTAAGACTACTTTTAAGCAGGGCCGATACTTAAGTTTAAGTATTATCTTAGATGTCAAAAATGCAAATTTACAGATCACAAAACGGAACCTTGAAACAGACATTTTAAGTTATGATTATTTTATGTTGGTTTGACGTCTAAATCCGACGATAAAGTCGAAAATAAACCACCAAAGAAATCCTTAAAAGGGTAAGTAATAAATACTTAATACGTCGTTACAACACAAAGACATGGATTTAGGAATTTATGTTTCCTTGTAAATAAAATCGGTGTTACAAAGGCTAGACAAAAAAATCCTTGATAAAAGGAAGCGAACTCGTCAGCAATGTGTCGACCCCGAGCCAATTGAATTTCAAAGCCGACGACGTCTACCACAAAATTTATTCAAAGAATAAATCTGAAAATTTGTAGATCTAAAGGCATAAAGGCAAAGTGGCGCCGACTCGTCGACAAAGGAATTTCTAAATTTCACGGCTTCCGCCTTGCCTGTTTGTATTTATATGAGGGCGTTGTGAGAGATGACAAACGACTGTGGGGTAAAACTGTGGTCGGCAGTGTAGACAGCCGGCGGACGACGCCCGAGAAGGGGTCACACGGCCATACGCGTGTTATGGGGCATGCACTACAGTGCAAAAGTCGCGGATCATTCTCTATGATGAATCGTGTGGATGCGCTTCCTCTGTTTATTTTTGAAAACTTTTCACTTTATTATAGTTGTTCTAAATAAATGATTAAGAAGAAGCATCTATGTACCTTACGGATATCTTTTATCCACATGAGCTTTCATTATGAAATACAATGGAAGAAAAACTTTGCCAAAAATATAGAAGCGGGTTTTATTGTGGCTTGCGCTTCCCTGCAGTAATTGCAGTTCAAATATAACCGATAGAATAGGTACCTACATGACTTTTACCGGTAGCACACGTAAGAGTATCGTTGATAGATAGTATACTACAAGATCCAAATTGTTTTATTTAAAAAAATCCAATGATACAAAATGAATTCATCAATATCATACCTATTATGCCATATAAAACATAACATAACATCAAGCCTGTATACCCCGAAGGGGTAGGCAGAGGTGCACATATAGTACACCCACATTTCGCCAGTTATGTTTTTAGGTCCCAATGTAATAGGGGGCGAGCCTATTGCCATCAACCGGACACAAATCCAGACACCGTGCTTCTACTGAGAATTACCTAATGGAAAAACCCAGTAACATTGCCCTACCCGGGGTTCGAACCCAGTACCTCGTGCTTAGCAGTCGCGCTTAGCAAACTCTAGACCAACGAGGCAGTCTAGCCCTGAAATAGTATTCGTAGAAGTATCAAAAATGTATATTTGCGTAATAAAATAGCTAGAGAACGTCAACATTTCTTTAAGTGTAGCACATAGCACCTCTTCTCGCCCCGTGCGGCCACAAGGGTCGAGCATTAATGCATGTTAAGGTAGGGTTACATAGCGGAATTACTTTAGAGACATTATTTACTTTTCATTTCATACAATTTTGGAAATGATAATAATAATAACAGCCTATAACTGTCCCACTGCAGGGCAAAGGCCTCTTCTCTTATAGAGAATGATTGAACATTCATAATTTGGATTTTTTTTCTTTTTTTACGCAATTATTGACGTGTTCGCCCTTTGGTATTATAATTATTATCAATCGATTTTGCAGTACAGGTCCATAAAACTATTGAAGATTTCGTGAGATTACAGCGTTGGAAATACTTAATTTGGAAACTATTTCTGTTTTTTACTGCGTTGTTTCTATTATGAACTCGCAAAGTTACTAGGTATGTAATAACATATAAATAGGTTACCCACCTACAATGTTCGTACATCTAATTATATCTGCACGCCAGTATTCCCCGGAAGGAAAAGCAGAAAAATATTATTTTATACTACCTATATTTTTCAAGAAATATAAAACACATAAGCGACCCTATTTCCGTTCATCGGGAAGCTTTTTATGACAGACGTAATACAGTATGACTTAAAAAGCATCATTTATATAGCCAATATTTGAACCAAACATTGTCACGTCATCATTATGACGACATATTTTGAAGTCATAAAACCAATTAAAACTACTCAGTAATGTACACCAGGCTTAACCCATTGTTAACTAGCTCCTACACAGAGTGACAAGTTTGTTAGTGCACGCTCTTGACGCGAGGAACCTCACTTTGAAGCTGTAGCGGAGCCACTCCATGGAGTAAAAAGTTGGCGTATGTACCTATAGTGGCAAATGTTGGTGTTATGGCTAATTTGTATTAGGATACACTATAATTTTATTCAACCTACAGCTTTTGACGACCTGATTAGCGCAGTGGCTAAGCGATTGGACTACTGCGCTGAGGGTTGCGGGTTCGATTCCCGCACGGGGCAAAACTTTGTGCGAACCACAGATGTTTGTCTCGAGTCTGGGTGTTAGTGTATGTGATATTTCATGTTTGTGAAACGCACCCACGACACAGTAGGTAGAAATTCCGAGTGTGGGGCGACGTTTTTAAAAAAAAAAAAAAACAGCTGACTTTTAAAAGACGCTTTTCATTTGTTTATATATAAACGAAATATAAAAAAGAATAAGCCAAGAAATGTCGCTACAATGTTTACCGTTAGAAAATAACAATCTTCTTATATATAAAAATGAATTGCTGTTCGTTAGTCTCGCTAAAACTCGAGAACGGCTGGACCGATTTGGCTCATTTCAGTCTTTAAATATTCGTGAAGGTCCAGGGAAGGTTTAAACGGTGAGAAGGCGGTACGAAGTTTGCCGGGCCAGCTAGTTTTGAAATACATACATTACCTACCTACAAAAGATAGTAGACAGTTGCGGCAATGTTTGCTTATACGGCTATTGCAGTTCAGTTTTATGTAGGCGTCCTACTTGCCGCAGTAGTAATAACTGCGACACATAATAACCGTATGAAATGTAAATGTAATATCCGAATGTATCTAGACTTAATGCTTAAGATAACAAAACATTTATCTAACCTCGCCTTTCTTTGAAGAAGTAGGTACATCTTGCCATTATGTAGGTACCGTCTTAAAAACAAACAGCTATATACCTACGTAATTACTTCGGTCTACGGTCACCATACAAAACATACAGAAGGACATAATTATGTATGATTTTTGATTAGTGAATTACAGAACTAACAGTAGCCTTTTTATATTGGAAAAATCCTCATGGACTTCACCCTGCCTGAAGCGGACGGGGAGAACTCTTACCAGCTATAGCCCCAGGGTATCTCTTAACTACCTTAGATAGATAGACGCGAGAATATTACAGCAGACCTACAACCCAATTATAAATAATAGTTCTGTTAACAAAAACCCCACACTCCTATCGCCACATTGAACGTTAATATTATATTTATTTATTAATATAAATATTATATTTTTTAACGTGAAACAAAATAATTGCTTATCGAAATGTTGTAGGCGCTTCTTACTGGAGGCAAACAAGCTCTGACTAGCAGCAGTTTAGATATTATTATCCGTTCTATTCAATTGTACCTACTACTTATTTTTTCATGGATAATTGGAGTAGGTAATATTATTCAGGCTGGTGGTAAAAAATCTAGTTTTACTCAGACGCTGGTATTGCACATTTCTAACAGAGATAACATAATTAAAATGATACATTAGATATAATAACACTCGTAAGAGGCACCTGCGTTATATCGCGACTATATTTTATGTCCAGTAATATAGGTTAGCGGGTCAAACCTGCATATTCAGTAGGCAAGCATTTCATTAAGACTATACCAGTACTAAGAATACGAATAAAATTAGTCTAGAATTAATTATGTTAACAGCTTTGAGAGTTATGTTACAAGTTCCAGACGATCCTAGAAGGAAAATTAGAGGGTCGAAGAGGAAAGGGAAGGTCAAGGCGTAGGTAGTTTTTTTCAGCAAGTAAAGGAGAAGGTAGGAGTTGAGACGTACCTACCAAGCGGTCAAATGGAATGCTGAAAATGGAGTGGAGTTTTCTCCACTAACAAGAGCAAAGCTCTTAAATTTATAAGAAGAAAGAGTAATATCTAGAATAAAATAAAAAACCTTGATGTTTATATTTTTATTACTTACTAGATGCGCCCGCGGTATTACTCGGTACATTTCTTAGGGATAAAAAGTAACCTATATCCAGGGTGTCAGCTACCTCCATACGAAATTTCATCATAATCGGTCCAGCCGTTTGAGCGTGAAGAGGTAACAAACACACTCACAAACTTTCGCCTTTATAATATTAGTGTGATGAAAATAGAGCAAAGAAGCACCATTAAATTTAATTTACAAAACCAAAAATAATAAAAAATAAATACTACATGACTTTTTGTATTTTTTATGCACGTTGCCATGCTAGGCTTATTTTTTTTTTTAATTGATTAAGGGAAACTTGAAAAATGATGCGCCACGGTACGGCGACTGTCGCAGGTTCGAGTCCCGCTCGTGTCCATCATTTTTCAAGTTTCCCTAAATCAATTTAAAAAAATAAAATAAATACTAAGTTAATAAATAGTAGAAACAAATGTATAAGCTAATCTAATCATCTAATTACCCAATAAGGATGAACAAAGAGGACACATCAGTCTTGAACTCTTAATAAACGAAAACTAGTCTCTCATCTAAAACAAGATTTACTTTAAAAATTCTAGAATAGATGAACTCTGGCCTTAGTTATCTTAATAAAGGTTGAATTCTATTTGACCTACAATTATATTTGTTCTGAGTCTGGATGTTATTTAACTAACCGCTCACACAAAGAAAACTCAGCCTAATAGTTAGCTCAAAAGAGAGTAAATTGACTACATTGTAAGTCGTAATTTAAAAGAGAGTATACACTTTATTATAATATCATATATTTATCTATGAATACATGAAAGGGTAGAAAAAGTATGAAATAGGCTTTATAGTAATAAGACAGAGGCACTTTATATTAATACGTGACAAATGATATCCGACCTAGAATTGACCACCTCGTTTCCCGAGGGTATCGTAAGCGACCAATGAAAAAACCAGAAGATGGGCAGCCGCGTCTTCACCACCAATACTGCGATCCCCAAGCCGCTTGCCAAGCATGGGGATTATGGCAACACCCCCGTTACCTAAGGGAGACCTTTGTCCTAGAGTAGCCGTCTTATATTGATGATCGATGATCTTATATTAAAGAAAATATATATCATCATCATCATCTGCCGGAAGAACTCCACTGTTCAGGAAAATATACATCTGTCGTTAAAAATTGGTGCTTGCCTGGAATAAAGATGGCAAACTTATAATAGTCAATATTATCAATCACGCCAGTAACGAACGGGAAGGTGAATGTTTTCTCTATTATAAGTCGATACAGCAGCTTCGTCACAAGTCTATGAAGTAGCTAGATTATTGTTATTAATCGGTTAAATACGTACAATGTTTCATCAGTTCAACCCGAACTAAATGGCATTATTCACATCGCACACGCAGATAATGGAACTCCCAAACCCACAAAACTGTTCGCCACTATTAAACCTAAAGAGACTTTCAATAGAACAAGTAGCAAGCCCGAACATTTCCCGCAAGCGTCTAAATTTCCTACATTTACATAGGTTTCCCGTATTTATGTCAACCGGAAGATTCTATTGTCGTTCATTCTACCTGAGGATCGGATAAGAATCTACTTCCTTACGTAATAAGAATAAATAAGGGTTTACCACTGTTCCTTACGTTTTTGTAGTATTTTTATAGGGTGATATATAGGTTTTGGTAGGAAATAACGGCTGGAGAGGTCATAGAATGTGTTAGAGGTTTGTATAAAGTAATTAAATTGTTACCGTTGCAGCTCTTGATCCACTTGACAGACGTTGGGTAATTGGGTTACACAAGCTGTATAGTCACGAGAAAGAGGATTTCTACACGTATAAACTAATTCTACGACTACGACTGCCTCGTTGGTCTAGTGGTCGCTAAGCGCGACTGCTGAGCACGAGGTCCTGGGTTTGAATCCCGGGTCGGGCAGTGTTACTGGGTTTTTCCATTAGGTAATTCTCAGTGGCAGCATGGAGTCTGGATTTGTGCCCGGATGATGGCAATACTAGGCTCGCCCCCTAATACATTGGGACTTAAAAACATAATTGGCGAAATGTGGGTGGTACTATATGTGCAACTCTGCCTACCCTTCGGGGAATACAGGTGTGATGTTATGTTATGTTAAACTGATTCTACATATCAAATTCTATCAAAAAATATAGTTCATTGTACTTTTATAACCGATGCATAACAAAAATTGTCGAATGAAAAACGAGTGTTATATTTATTTTCTATACAAAACACTGTCGTGAAAATAGCATTCCAATGTTCGACAAACTTTTAACAGATTTTATTCTGAATAAATTTAATAACACGACCAAGTGATATAGGTACCTATTTTTGCCAACGCAATCTATGTATTTTGTCGCTAAAAGTTCGCTGTTACTTTAATGTTGGAGTAAACAGTGGGTACCGTACAAAATGGGCGAGTTATAGCAACCATGGCTGTCATTCACAAGCTGGAACTTTAGTGTCGCACTTACTCTTATCTGGGTTTATAACCTGCAGATGGTCAGGCTCTAGTTTAACATGTACCAACCTACGTTCTGTAATATGTTCCGATGTATTTCTACCTACCAGCATTGGTCTAACGCATCAATCATGCGGTCCTATCTATGGGAGGATGAGCCTATAGATGAAACTAAAAGTAACACAGCCTCTTTGAAACACGAAAATGTATTAATTTTTTATGTAAGGTTAACGTTTAATCAGCGGGTAAGCCACTGGTATCTATCTTATAAAAAATAGTGAGGGGACATGCATTTCATTTTGAATACTGCGCAATAACTAGCATGGTACATGACCCTCTATGAAATTCCAAGTCAGTACGTGCCATAGGAGAGGCCTACGTCCAGCAGTGGATGATGATGAAATGACAGTGCAGTCATTAGTCAATAGTAAAGTATCTAGAGTAAATACTGTAATTTCATGTGCGGAACACGAAGACCTACTTGTTGGCCATATCCTTGACTAATTAGGGACCTAGGTTTGGATTCAATAAAAAAACTGTTTTATTTCATTGTTAGCTAGTTAATCTGCAGCAATAACAAAAATAATCTAAACACGCACTTACAAGCGTATGTAACATAGCACTAAAAAAGCAAGTACTGAAACTAAAGTCGTTCTAAAAGTAACGTTTACATTCTAAGTACTTTAGTTGGAAGCGTGGCCGACTAAGCTCATTTCACTCTTTATAAACACTTTTATAGCTGTGTAACAAATAAAACAAACGAGGACAGCCCTATTCGCCGCCCTAGACGCAACAATAAAACAACAGCAAATTGTTACTTTCGCCAACTACCGACGGTAGTGGCAACCCTGTAAATGAAATGTCGATTTTTCTGGTGAGCAACGTTTGTTGAATTGTAACAAACGGACCTCTTTATAAAACCTATTTCTTTCTCTCTTGGATTAGTTAAAGTATAAATTGAAAAGTTTGGAATGATCGACATTGTATTAAAATTATTAAGAACTAAAGACAATAAAATACGTGTTAGTTCTTTGAGTGGTAAGAGATTTTTGCTAGCAGTTATATTCGGTTATGGACGGCAATTATATTTAACTATAACCTGCGGCCCTTACCGGAGCGTAGAGATGTGAAAACTTAATTTAAATACCAAACTAGCTTTGTTTTATTATATCACCGAAGCGTTGCAACAGCAGAAACGGACAGAAATATCTCAAACAAATATTGTGTCACTGCAAAAGATTTATTATCAACCGACCGGTTTAACTAAACAAAAGTAGCTCACAGCTTGTAAGTCATCATTTCAAAATTAAAATCGACGCGATAACTCATATTTAAGCAACTCGAAATCAGTTTCAATGACTTGTTATTTATGGGTGTTTGATAATCATTTTTCCATTTGGAATTGGTCAGGTCACACATAAAAGGGAACCGCTGCGATCCAATCCAGTCGCGTGAGAGAGTACAGTTCAACACACAAATTTGAAATTAATATAAGCCGGTGTTAATATCTGGTTACTGGTGTACAGGCGCGGCCAGATGGAATGCATTATAAAAGAAACAGTGATGAGTGAATATGGTTCGTTTCGTTTTTGTGTTGTATTGTTTGTTGTGTCATTATTCTGCCGATCTTGATTATTAAGTACTTTTATGACTTTTGTTGTTATTTTAGCATGATGCCCAAGCTAAGCTTAAATCTAAATTAATAAAGGAAATTGAAAAATGATGGATACGAGCGAGTTTATGCCAATATGTGCTGAAAGGAGACGTTAGTATTTATTTTTTGTAAACATTGAATAACTTTAACGTAGTTCGGGTGTGCTTTATTTTTATCTAGGATCTATCAGTTCATGGCAGACCTCCAGCAAGGTGGGCTGGTGATGTTGTTGCTGTGCAGGGAAAACCTGGATACAAAAGGCCCAAAACAGGAAGCAGTGGCGTTTAGGGGAGGAGGCTTATGCCCAGCAGTGGATCACTTAAAAGCTGATGATGATGATGATCAGTTCATGGTATCTAGATTGGCACTAGGCAATAGGCAAAACTGTGCAGTAAAAATGTGAATATTAACAATAAAAGGAATTGAATCCTTTAAATATTTTATTGCCAATATCAATCACAATACTGTCTTTATATCTTCGGCCCGCAGTACACAGATCTCTCGCCGTCGGCTCTTTGCGTTTCAATAAATCAGAAGAAATGACGCCGAGCGCGTTAAGCAGTCATCGTCTCGCTGGGTGGTCGGCAAGACGACGCCTTCACGGCTATTTCACACCCAAATGTACTACAAATAAAATCAAAGTTCGCCACGGAAACACTCAAACTGAAAGCGAACTAGCTCGCGTTGAAATGCGAATTTATAAATGTTCTATGCGTGAAGAGACGAAAATGCAGGTGTTCATGGAAGTGTTGGTTTATGTCTTTGGCGTGTAACATTTGAAGTTAGTTTCAGTTGAGGATTAAAATTGTTTTACAATTTATTGCTATTGCTGAATTAGTTTTGAGTTATGACTTATGAGGTATAAATATATGTTGGGACAGTTCACACAAGGTCATCCATGTACTATGGGAACCAGACAAAACAAATTTATATTGTATTCCTAAATACATACATTATAGATAAATTACATCCACAGAACAAATGATGATGCTCATCACACAAAGGTTTGTCCCGGGTGGGAATCGCACCCACAACCTCTAACAGACCTCCTCAGGATCAACAGTAATTTTCCAGAAAGGTGTCATAATTCTAGCCAGTTTTAACTGCACTCTTGCCTTGACAGTTCTCACTTACCTACTAGAAGTGTGAAGGCATTGTATACTGTTCAATTTAATTTAGTTAAATATTGCGATAATTATTATTTCTATCATTTTATGATATTAGTAAAAATAGGACTACATGCCTAATTTTGCACCTGCTAATACTAAATCTCTAAGGAGATGCAATCCTGGTAATATTGTCAATGAGAAAGTTTGAGACTATGGGTAAACTTTGTGTTAACACTCTGGACCAAAGACCTTAGAATTATATGGCAAAGGTAGTGTTATGATCACTTCTAGCATTGATATGTTGACGTAAGATATAAATAGGTTACATATCCAAGCACAACACTTACAGACAAATCGTTTATAGATCGCATCGGTCACATGTTTCAAATATGTTATTTATAATGTTTTGCGCATCTTCTCTGTATATTAAAGAGTTCACTGTCACTTTTGAAGTATAAAACATGGGTACTATATATGTTCGCATAATATTATGACAGACACTTTCTCTCTTATTCATAAACTAGGATCATACCAGCATTAACTAAACCACGTATTAAGTCTATTGATATCTCGTTTTTTTGAGATGCGAACTAGGTTAAACAAAGTGTTACTGTGTTTATATATTAGGTAATTATAAGAGTAAGGAATCTGGATTTGTGCCTGGTTAATGACAATAGGCTCGGCCCCTCACTTACATTGGGTCCTATATCACTACATACTACATGTTAAAGGAAAACAAATACCTACTGAAGGGGTGAATTCAAATCAGTTAACGAGCTCGTTTCCAAACCTATATACAACAATAAACTATAAATCATAAACTATTAACATATTACAACTTAATACTCGAAGATTAGAAGAATTCAACCTATACAACCTACAAAGCAGTCTACTTCTAGACACATTAATAAATGCAGCCAACATTCAGTGCAAAGTAAAAGTTAATAAAAATTTAATACAAAACAATACAGTTGCACGCTACCCGGTATTTCCAACAAGATTTAAACAGCACACCTGAAAATTTCCCCTTCCGTCTGGTTAACGCTCATTTACTGTGAGCAAAATGCTCAGTCCATTCTCAGCTGGAAATATTTAAGTTTCTTTCTCTTCCTCAAATTTAAATGCCGGCTCTACGAGTACATAGTACAAACTACTTGAAGCGTAATTTCATAAGTTTCTTAGTACATTTTTGTTGCAATAGCCGCTTGTAAAGCTCTACGCTTCAGTTTCATTAAATATAAACGCAATACTTCATTAAGCGTAACAGGCTTCCAGAATTATAAAAGTCCATTCCGGACTACACAAGCGGATTGGTGTTATTGCAAAATGTTAATTACTCCTTGTAATAATGCAAACTTTAATCAAAATTGGCGTCTGCCGAGCAAACTCGATTAACAACAAATAAGTAAAAATAAACAAACGTAACGAACTCGGCTTCACCTCCAATTGGATGGTAAACGAAGCATGAAAGTAAGTTGGTAGGAAAACACAATAACATTTTTTAAGGTAAGTGAAACAGGAACACAACAGCTTAAAACAATTTGCTGAAGGTGCCACTTGAAAGTGTTAAGTGAATTTGAAAATGTTAAGATGCCTTTACATTGAAGCTGGAAGCAAATATTTTGGTAAAGTGCTACCGATACATTGTTGGCTATGTTGTGGTGCTGGCAAAGATATTTTGTGTGCTTAGATATTTTGAGTTCTAAAAATGTTTGGCGTTTCTGCCTCAAGCTGTGAGTTTAAACAAATTGTTAGGCAAACTGGTTTTCCAAGCTTGAAAATGAACCTAAAAGACTTAACTTTATGATTTATCATAGAATTGCTCTAAACACCATTTTAATATACCGTTTTTATTAAAGTAAATACAGCCTGATCCTAACACAGTCTGAGCATTTTATTAGCCAGCACGTTGTTATCTTAATTTTATTACAGACTTGAGAAATTATGTTAAGCGAATGTTTGGTGCGGTTTAGAGGCACCTTAAGAATTGGAGCATCAAAGACTTCAGTTGTTCAAATTGAGTCAAACAAACGAAACTCATCGACAAGATTCTATCGTGCTGAGTTTAAGAGCAATTTTTCTCTTAAAGCCAAACAAATGAGGCGCCATTAGATGGAGTGAGAGAGCTTAATCTATTTCTGACGAGTTCAGTGACGCCGACAAAGACAAATCGACGTTAGCCTACCCACACGGCGCGCAAAGGCGTTCCACTTCTGTTTCAATTCCACTTTTATTTGCGGATTAACTTCTTATTAGTCATTGTGCCGGGACGGGCCCCGGACCGCTATCACGAGCCTTATGAATGGCTCAATTATTTCGCAGACTCAGTACCTACGCATTCTGGTGAATTTGAACAGTATAAACGCTAAGCGTGAATAATTTGAGTTCTCAAATCCATTATCTTACGTTCGCCCTTTTTGTTTTGCTTCATGAGCAATGAAGATAATCATAAACATGTTAATCGTTTGAAAAAGTGAATAAAAAACGCAAAGTTTATTTAACACGTGTTCGTCTTTAGCAGCTCATGTAACACGAGTATTAATAAACTGACAACGTATTTATGCTCTCCCCATGACAGAGATAATGGTCTCAATAAATTGTGTGTGATTAAATAATATTCACTACTGGTGTGACAATGAAATATTATTTGATGTGAGTATCCTTTCCAAAGAGGTTACACACTCAACTAGTATTCTCATTGTTTCCTGAAGTGATACCGCGTTAAACTAATTGCCCACTAACCCGTATCGGTCACATTAGCGTGTTTAAGAATTAGATTTAAACCAACTTTTTGTGTTCTCGTATTAAAGTGAAGAGTGTTATGTAGAAAATAGCCAGCCCCTGTATAGTGCGTTATCACAAATTAAGTCCTAAACTTCAAACAATAAGGTTGAGAGTTCTGTCCAGACATATCATTTAAACAGTGACGAGCTAAAATAAATATAAAAGGGCGGAGCGGTGCGTATTTCAGAAACGACAAGTTGAAGAATGTCGAAATGTGTCATCTGTCAGTCGGCATTTAAAACGATATGTTATTCTGAAAGTGTCGCCCCGTGTCCGCGTTCGTCGTGTATCTAAATAGTTAAGCAGCTGTCTTGTTGTAAAGATTATACATTTTCTTAGAAGCTCATGAAAATTCTCAAGTCTTTAATGTGTTTTTCGTCTTTAAATGAAGCATAAATTATTAAAAAATACTGTTAAGGCTATCAGGCCTAAAGTGATTTTGAAATGTTATGTCTCCTTAAATTGATGAGTTTCCTAATATAGAAAATGCCACCGCATAGTTAAATCCCGAAATAAACAACGTAATGAGTCACATTGCGTCGATTATATTCGCCTAAATAACTAGTAAGTTAATGTGTAGGAAGCTAATTCCGTTCACTCAAGTTTCGTTGGGGACTGCATAAAATCCATAATAAGATGCTACAACAAAGCCGTCTAGCTGGTAATTCAATTATGTCTGAAGGCTACTCAAATAATAATGATCCATACTAAATACAAATATGAAAGTAACTCTGTCTGTCTGTTACGCCTTCACGACTAAACCGCTAAACGGATTATGACGAAATTTGGGATATAGAAAGTTTAAGACCCAAGAAAGGACATAGGCTACTTAATGCAGGCAAAGCCGATGGAAAAAGCTAGCAGATAAAATAAAAGTCTAAATAACTAATCTTTAAGCGTATTCGCTTCTAACCACTTCTAACACGTACAAGACATTCTGTTTACAGCTTCAAAGCAATACTTCAAGAGTATTTGGAATGGATGCAAGATCTCAATAAGTTTTAAACTTGTTGTTACAGACTGCGTTGTCTGCATAATTATTTCAAAATACTCCAACAGCGTATTATTGGCTTGTTCCCGAAGCTTTTATTCCTTATCTCAGCGAAAAAGTATTTCACGGTTGCAGACGACAAAGACAAATAAAATGTACGCCGCAATATTAATAGCCAATGGAATTGCAAAACTGTAAAATGCGTTCTCAGTTTCCTTCGAAAATGTCCCAATATTTCTTCACTTTGTATAGATATTGTTTTTGCAAAGCAAAGTCGTGCTCAAAGTGACCACTTCCATCTTCAATGGAAAGTATTATGTTGCACGCTCAGCTGTTGTGCACTTGAAATACCTAGGTCGCTACCCTGTTGTTTAAGCGAGCGGATAACATTTATTTAACGGTAGATCTTTTATTACATAATTAAGCTTATTTAAACACTATAACCTACGTTAAAAAATAAATATATACAAAAGAAAGAAAAGGTAGATTATTATTTTTTCTTAAAGTATACGACTAAAAGGTCGAAAACTAAATTCATTGCACTTAATTTTAATTTAATGAATTTAAAAACTCATATTTCTATAGTAATTCTAATAGACCCAATACATTATTAATGCATTGTAACAAACATGTACAATACTTTCAAGAAAGCAAGCTTTAGTAGACATTTATTTATTTATTTTATTTCTAACCAACTTACATTAACACAAAAAAAGGTAAGGGTATGGAGGTTAACTAACAAAATTCAATGACAACTTGTCTGTACTTTGCAACAAACCGACGTGAGAAGATTAAATAAGAAGCTTTCTTATACTAAAACCAGGATTAATATTCTTTAGTTATGTACGTACTGTACGTACCTACTGAAAATGAAGGTAATTTTTGTCCCAGCACTAAAACCACACCCGAAGGCAGTGAGCAATAACGATTTTCCGCAAACTCCACCAGGTAATAGCTGTTGCAATGTTATATCGAGTGCATCGTGATTCCACCTCGTTATGTACGCTGTCGACACTAAAAACTTTTTTATACCGCCTACATTCTGCATAGTGCCGTCCAAGACGGTTAACTGTGGCACTTTTGGCGAACAGTTTTGTAGATGCTTGCTTTATTATTAAAGAAGACACCCATGTAGTACAATTTTCTCGTAGTTTCGTGATCTAGCAGTAGTAGAATCTGAGTCATAACTGGTCATGACTGGCAAATGAAAAGTGTTATATTAGACTCATTTTATCGTACTGCCTCGTTGGCCCCTAAGCGCGACTACGAAGCATGAAGTCCTTGGTTCTAATCCGGCAATGTGTTATTGGGATTTTCCATTAAATAATGCTCAGTAACAGCATGGAGACTGGATTTGTGCCCGCATCATGGCATTAGACTCGCCCCCTATTAAATTGGGCTCTATAAAATAACTGGCGAAGTGTGGGCTCTGCCTACTCCTTCGGGTAATACAGGCGTGCTATTATTTATGTATGTTGGTTACATCGTAACCCAATTAACTTAGAATCTAAGTGTATAGTGAAAAGTTTGCTAGTATTTGAGTTTACAAACTCTCTTCCTTATCGAGCTTTTTGAATAAATGCTAAAAGTCTAATATTCAAATTATTGGGCTAAATCCCTACAGATTTCTGATAAGTGAGACAGCGGTAATTGGCTTTTATACACAACAGACTTCGTTGAGCCGTTAACAGGGTCCGATCTTGATTCAAAGCTGTTCCATGAAATAAGGTTCTAGGGTTCCTAATCCTACATAAAATTTTACTTGGTTTTCAATAAATGGTCGTTGGTTGGAAATTCATTAGTACCAACGATATGTATTATGGTAGAATAGAATGCGAAGGTGTACGTACTTCTGATTTGAATATAAAATACTTCACATTAATTATCTAGATTGGACTGTAGTATAAAAAGCAAGTTTTTCTTTGCGCGACAGGATCCTGAATATGGAATTTCGGCAAAGAACTGGAGTCACCGACATAGCTCAACGAATATGCCAGCTAAAGTGTCAATGGGTAGGACATATCGCTTTAAAGAACCCGTAACCGCTGGAGAAAAAAGATTTTCGAGTGGCAACCACGTACCGGAAGATGCATCGTCAGCAGGCGTCCCACCAGCCGCCATTGTGGCGTTCTAAGGGAGAGGCCTTTGTTCAACAGTGGACGTCAGCCAGCTGATGATAATGAAAAGCAAACTGAAGTTTATCAGTGTTAAACATTAAACCACTTATTACATAATTATGTTGCCCTTTAAGTTATCTATGAAAAGAATTTAAGTGGAAACGAACTTAACAGTTGAAATGTTTGGAGTTCAACAAAGGTCTGACAAGGGTCGAACATCGCCTGGCTGTTGCTAACTTTTAAAGATTACGTAACCCTTCTTAAAGTTTCTGTTTAATAAGGCGCCTTAAAACTGTAATACCTTATTTGAATCTATTAATTTGTTGCCTGAATATTTCAATAGTTCGACTTAGGAATACTTCACTAACAAATAAATAAACCAATGTTGTGGAACATTAAAGATATAATAACTTTCATAAGATATAATACTTCAAAGTGTACCTGGGGTACCCTGGACAGGCCACTAGCAACATCTTTGCTGACATCAACTATGACACGTGGGTGCTAAACTTAAAATTTCTTGCCCTAAAACGCACACCACTAATTGGTCAAAGAGTAGAGAAAAACAAATGCTTCCTATGCTACAAGTTTGCAAGAATTTGTTTCTTACTTCTAAGTATCAGCCAGGCATATCTAAAAACGTCTTATATAGTCCCAATGGGAATATAGGTGGTGTATATTGTATTTGAAAACACACGGTAATAAAGTACTTCAAACTTTGCAGACGCATGCTGAGAATGGTGTTTCTGACGTAGGTATAAAAACTGTCGGTTAAGGTAAACACTAAACTCAGTTGCATCTCTGTCACTATTGCCGACAAAAGAAGATGGAAAGACTAACAAAACTTTTCCTTATACTTTAATGGACAAGTTCTTAACCAGGGAAATTCCTATTAAATCTAATTATTTTATTGATGATTTCATCAGTTCTTATAGCATTTTTAGCGACCAAGTTCTACTAGATTATTAATACATACCACTTCAATGACATCATTACAGTTTTATTGGGTTCGTTATCGCATCTTCAATCTACTCCGTTTTATATAGCATCAAAATTTCACGACGCTTGAAATCGGTGGCGTTATGAAAATCAACGATTATTGAGTCTGATAGCTGATGTGTTAGAACCTACCTAATCAGTGTACTAAATCAGAAGACAAAAAACATAATATAACATCACGCCTGCATTCATCACGCCTGCATTCCCCGAAGGGGTAGGCAGAGATGCACATATAGTACACCCACATATCGCCAGTTATGTTTTTAGGTCCCAATGTAATAGGGGGCGAGCCTATTGCCATCAACCGGGTACAAATCCAGACTCCGTGCTGCTACTGAGAATTACCTAATGGAGAAACCCAGTAACACTTTGCCCAACCGAATTCGAACCCAGGACATCGTGCTCGGCAGTCGCGCTCAGCAACCACTAGACCAACGAGGCAGTCAGTCAGTCTAATCAGTGTACTATATCAGAAGACAATTGGCCATTTAATCCCGAATGGAGATGAAATAAAAAAGTTTATTCGGACTCGATTAAGTTTTCCAAAGTGTAAGACGTAAGGGAGAAGCCTTGTCTAAGTCCTATCAGGCTCCGATGTCCGTGGTCGAAGTTCAGGATTTCAGCTATTTATTGCAATCCCCAAGGATCCTGGAATTTACGCGTCGAACGATAAAAGACCGTAGTTTTATAGGGATATGCGGTTAGTTCTCGCTATCGTGCTATTATGGCAACTAACTCTATTTTATAGGGCCTACTAAAGTTTTTCACAGCCATTACATTTTAAGATTCTCAATTCTGTTATCTGGATCCCAAGTAAAGAGTAATGGGTCAGCTTTACTTTGAGCTTCTTTATTTAAGTTTACATTGTTTGAGTTAAACTTCCTGATTTAACAGGGCCATGCCTAGTCGGACTTTTGCACTGTCCATTTAAAAATTATAATATACTGTTTGACTTTTAGAGTGTTTGAAACGAATGTGAAATGTAATTTCGTATGTGTGGAAACTAATAAAGATACTATCATTTTCAAACAGTCAATAGTTGTCAAGTATTAAACTACTAGCTACGCCCCGCGGTGTTACCCGCTACATTTTTTCGGGATAAAAAGTAGCCTATGTGTTAATCCAGGGTGTCAGCTACTTCCATGTGAAATTGAATTAAAATCCATTCAGTAGTTATTACATGGAAGAGTAACAAACATCAATCCATACATACAAACATTCGCGTTTATAATATTAGTAAAGATAAACAAAATTAGCCTCATAAACTGAAGTGTTTAAGCAGTTGTTAATGCAACTTAGACAAGACATATTAACTACATATAATGAGAACGGTAATTATAATAATAAAAACACTGTGTTTGTTCTGCCGATGAGCACACAAAGGGCTTACAACGGGAGCCAATAAATTGCGCGTCACGCCACGCACGCGTCTTGCCTGTGGCACTCAGGGCTGACACACAGATAAATAGAGGTAAATATTTATAGAAGAAAACTAGCTGACCCAGCAAACTTCGTACAGCCTTCTCACCGTTTAAACCTTCCCTGGACTGCCACGAATATTTCAAGACCAAAATTAGCCAAATCGGTCCAGCCGTCCTGAAGTTTTAGCGAGACTAACGAACAGAAATTCATTTTTATATATAAAAAATATGTAAGAACATTTTTTTAATAACTTCCTAATTGATTACTTAGGGAGTGTATGTAGAGAGCCTTCACGTGTGAAAATAAGTGTAACCCTGGACGGTCAACCCCGCTACCATCGTTGTTGAAAAAATAGAACTATAAAAATAAACCGCGACAAAATCCGTAAAACTAGTTTTATTTCAATATGGAACTATTTTACTTTATGTACTTTTATATACATTTCAGAACCGGCCACACAGGTCGTTAGGGACAGCCCTGCAGTCTACAGTAACAATGGCTGAAACAACAATTTTAGCAACGTTTCTAGTAGCGATATACGCATCAGGACAACGACCTTATAGTGCTCTCCTTTAAAATGATTGCCTACATTACACGAGAGGACAGGTGTTCATATAAACAGATAGGTTTAGACCTGAATAGCGGCTAGTCTTCAATTGTTAGAACTGCGTCAAGAGTTGGTTTAGATTCGGAATCTATAGGACCTTTTTTCAGCAATACTTCTTTCATAATATTTTTGAGGTCTACATACATATATAAAATCACGCCTGTTTCCCTGTGGGGTAGGCACAGACCAGGGATTTCCATTTGCTACGATCCTGGCATACTTCTTTTGTTTTATTCATTTTCCGGTCTAGGGCCCTAAATACATGCCAAAAGCTAGACCTTGACAAATACAGAAGAATGTAGAAATCGAATAATATGATTCACAGCCACTTTTTAATCTGTACACTAACACATACATACACTGACATAATGTTTTAAATAGATACCCTACGAGATTTGTAATTTTTTTTTCTATTCGAATTCTATTAGTGTAACGCTAAGCCGTTTGTCTGGGGCCCCTAAGCCTGTTGTTAATAGATTTTTTAAGATTTTATTTAAAAAATATGTGTATGTGTATATGTATGTAGGTATCTACCGTTCATTCTGTAGGACTTTTATTTGCCCCCGGAGCAACGTAGCCCAATTAATATGTACAGACGTACATAGTAACGAGTAAATAACAAACACGACACCTCCGTATTTGAGTAACGCTTGTTAATGGGAGCAAATTAATTGTATTTGAATAGTCAAGCTACAAATAGCCTATTACTTCCTAAATAGCAAGAAGTCGCGACTGCTGAGCACGAGGTCCTGGGTTCAAATCCCGAGTCGGGCACAGTGTTACTGGGTTTTTCCATTAGGTAATTCTCAGTGGCAGCACGGAGTCTGGATTTGTGCCCGGTTGATGGCAATAGGCTCGCCCCCTATTACATTGGGACCTAAAAAAGCATAACTGGCGAAATGTGAGTGTACTATATGTGCACCTCTGCCTACCCCTTCGGGAAATACAGGCGTGATGTGTAGCAAGAAGTACTATTATTAGCTTTAATTCAATGCATTGAACTGACTAAAGATGTAGAAAGAGATGTTTTCAATTTGATAAAGGAATGCTTCTTTATGCACATAGTTTGTTTATCATTATCATGGTAAATAGTGAGAAAGATATGATTATTTTCTCTCCTTTTGTACATAGTTTTAATATTTAAACTGTTTCCTAGCTATATGGTAAACATCTTCGGAGAATAGCGATTTATTTTTCTGCAACCACGTGGCCACGTAGTCTAGGTCAAATCAATATAAAATTATGGGAACATCCTACAAAGGTTTATGTAGCAGTATTCTCCTTCACAAAACCTTAGGTAGGTATACTTCTTGTATAAGACCGTTAGATGCTAAATAATCAATTTGGTTGCTGCAGACGCGCTGCCCACCAACCATTGTGGTTTTGGCAATATCTGCCTTGGTTCGTTTAAAGCGGTTCTTAAGGATGATCTATGTGGAAGCTGACCCCTTACCATGAATACCATGAAACACGACAGTTTACGATGGACAAGCGAGACGCCGCTACGTCCACTGTAGGTACGTAAGCTGTCTTATTTTAGGATTTGATGGTAAGGGGGCAGGACTCGACTGAAGCTCTTAATTCCTGCATCTAGAGAATGTTCGGCAACAGAACGGAAATTACAAAATGCACTGACTACCTTCTAAACGTGGTTAAAATAGAAACTATTATAATTTTGTCACGTCTGCTTATTCGGTCATTACTTTATTTTGTCTTTTTGTTAAAATGTTTTTGTTAAACTAATTCAAGCCATCGATCTGCCTTCAATTACTTACTTAATTATTTCTATTAAAATAATTTATTTATTCTCAACAGGTACACCAACAGCATTCATATCACACTCTGTAACTTACAAATATTTAACACGTAGGGAACTAATATAGATGCCAATTATTATTATTTATTAAAATATAGAATTTCAGCTAGTTTCTAAAATGTGGGGTTATATGTGTTGGGATATAGTAATTGAACTGCAAAACAGAATCCATGTACCTGCCCCCTCACCATGAACTCTTAAAACAGGACAGTTTACGTTGTGCAAGCGAGACACCGCATTACATGCACGTAGCTGCATCTCGCTTCTACATCTTACCGTTCATCTTCTTACTACATCTAGCTGTTAAACAAAATATAGTACATAGTTTTGTAGTTATAATTATCATTCATACGTAATTGAAAACATCTTTTAAAAAGCAAATAAATGCTTACAATAAGATGTTATTTAAATAACTATATTCTCAATTCAAATCATAACTAGTTATGAGACAAATTCCATTTAATCAAGAAACTTAATAACTTTCAGCTGTCAAATAAGTATAAAAATAATTATTTGATTAGCAATTACATGGCACAAGACAAACCTAATGATGAATAATGAAGCTTGAAAAAAGCACATTAAATTGAACATTTTTCAAAATTACCTAGCTCTTAAATATTTATATTGTCAACTTTTAATCTTAAATAATGTTATGTACTTTAGTAATGGCGTTAAATTTGCATTGTAACAGATTTTAATTTTAGATAGCTAAGTTTGTTCGAGAGAATATTATCTGTAATGTTAAAACCATAATATTCAGATAGCATTATGGTAGTTTGGTTATGTTAGAATGATAATGTATAATTTCAAATTATGTTACTTGTATACCTCTATAAATTATGAACTATTATTGAAATGAAGTTATGTATTATAATATAAACCGTGAATGGATTTGACTATTAAATGATAATGCATTATAATTTGATGACCTGTTTGGCGCAGTGGCTTAGCAATAGGACTGCTGTACTACGTTCGAATCCCGCACGGGAACCGCAGATGTTTGTTCCAAGTACGCACCCAGGATATAGAAGATTCCTAGCGTGGGGCGACGTTTAAAAAAATACACGTACCTTAGGTGCGTTTTATTTACCACTATACATAACTATATATATGCCTTTATTGCACACAGTCATTTACACTTATTTACACACTATAACCTACGTTAAAAAATAAATATATATAAAAAAGAAAAAAATAAAACTAAAAATTATGCATCAAAGTATTCCTCCTCATCGCTGTCGACTGGTAGGGCGCCCAAAAGGCCGGCGGCATTGCCTCGTTGAATGGCAATGCTAATTTTTTGGCCGAAAAACAAGCCAGCCTTTTGGTCACGTGAAGCGTCAACCAACCATTAACCACTTATGTTGTTTTATAGCATCTAGGAGATAATATATTTCAGTATTTTCTAATAATAATTGTCATGATTATATCTTTGTTTCTATAACAATAAACATAGCAAACAAATCACCCTACCAAAATCCCTTCAGAACCAATCGGTTCAGCTTCCACAAATAGGTACACGAAAATTTACTTTGATGATCTTTTATTTTTGATCACAAATTAGAAGCAGGATTAGCCTCGTAAGCGACACGCAACGGTACAAAAAGGAGTAAGTATCGCCAGCCTGAGACAAATAAAGTATGAGAGAACAATGCGCGACGAGTCAGTGAATAATTTTAGCCCCGCCGTACCATTGGCGCGACGTAGCGTGCTTTCATGGACGTATGGAAATGCTGGAAGTGACTATATTGAATATACTCCCAATTTAGTAGGTAAGTAATTAGGTGTGCATATTAAATTCCTTGTTTTAAAGGCATTCTTAATAAAACATTAAAGCAATTAATATCTATCTATTATTAGGATAATTTCTAGAAACATTAGATACAGGCATAGAACATTTGAAAATAAATCTAGAACCTTAGTTTAAATGTTACTAAATCAAAAAAACGTGACCGATTTGGTTTTCTAATTTAATTCAATACAAAAACATGTGCTGCTTGAATAGGGATAGAAACAACATACATAACATCACGCCTATTCCCCGAAGGGATAGGCAGAGGTGCACATATAGTACACCCACATTTCGCCAGTTATGCTTTTTTAGGTCCCAATGTACCAGGGTGCGAGCCTAGAACCAAGTCCGCAGCAAACAAATGATCAATAAGGAACTTAGGTTAACGGTACTTTTCAGAAGCCTGTTTATAAACAAAGCCGTGCACTTTAACGGCAATGTCAACCATACCCTTTCCCAAAAAAAAACTTTCCCATTTTAAATATTCAACGTTTCCAGTAAATTTTTCATGTGGATCGCGGCCCGCTATCTTTACCGCCCTCTAGGGAAATAACGTACTGTCACGCGGAATATACTGGTCCACACCACAATTAGAGATCGCCAGAAATTGCGTAATTAGAGGCCATTAATCGATCTTGCATAGTCTCGGCCACTTCCCTCTTTGTTAGTTAACTCGCCAGTTCCCTGTTTATACGCAGGACGACAAATTAGTTTGATATATTGTTCTAGCATTACGCGTTCTTGTTACTGGATTTAGTTTATGTTTAAGGAACAGGATTATTCTGGGTTTATAGATTTTGTATCTCGTTAAACTCTTGTTTATGTGCATGAAACATTTCCAGGTCTTTGATTAATACAGCCTACATTACATTAATGTCAATACCATCTTAGGACCCTCGTTTTACTGGATGAACTTCTGGATAATACTCAAATTTAACACTTATACCCCCTTATTCATTAAACAATGACGATTTAAACCATGAATTAAATTATACCCGCTACTGTCGTTTGCATGACAAAGAATAGAGATGTCAATAGACTTAATACGGGGTTTAGGTAATACCGGTATGATCCTCGTTTATGAATAAGATGGCTATAGATTACGATTCCGAAGCTGTTTCCTAAAATTCAAACAAGTCCGAGTCCGCTTCGAGTGACCAACTTCCAAACCAAAACTTCTTGACCTACTGACCTGTTATATTGAAGCATCCGTCGAAGTCTTACAAAAAGGTTTATCGTGTCCAAAACTTTGATAACAAAGTGGATCTTAAAACCTAACAATGTCAACGCAGATTCTAAACTCGTAGAGGTGGGTCGATCTCCAGAGGCATTTTTTTTCGTGTTGGGCTGGATAAACACGTTTTAAAATCGATAAAACGTTTTCAAAATATTTTTTATATAAAGTTCGATGATTAATCTATGTGATACAAGGCTAAAATTATGAATAATTTTATTATAAATACTTTAAAAAAAATCTTAAACCCTAAAATCCTGATTGCTCTGGGTTGACCCAACTCCCGATTGAATGAAAAAAATATTTTTTAAATTTTTAATGCGAAGGTTCATGTGAAACAACTTATTTAGATTACATAACAAATAGTTATTCTTCATAGTAATTCAATATTTTTAGTTATATTAACAATACTTTTGCCACAATTTGAATTTAAAATCGTGACCGGGCATTTTATCTCATCGCTCTGCGCTGAGGCAAAACATCGCGCTCATCCCTAGTTACGCGTTATGGACACTCTATTCCCCTCCAGCGTGGCAACGCCTGTAGTGGCCTAACCGCCGAGCAGGATACCTGTGTGCCACGTCCCCCCCCTCCAACATTACAAAGGTAAGTTTATGATTGCTCTGGATTTGGTTCTCGAATTTTATGATTGCTATGGCACGTTATTAAAATTAAATAGTAAGCTTGTGAGTGTGTTTATTATGTAAATTAAGTGATTGCTATGATGTTTTTTATGAGACGTTATCACAACTTTCTACTGCTTTTAAATTCGGTTATATTTATGATTTTGTGACTTTTTCTGATCGCTATGGCTGTGATTGCTCTGTCCAAAAAGGCCAGAGTGATGATATTTTGCATTCATTGTACGTTATAAATCTATTTTAAGTAGTAGTACCGGACTGTAACAATGACAAATGATGAACTATGCATATAACCTTTAATTTATAACATTTCCTGGGTTTCTTTGGGTAACCTAACTCCATAAACAGATTTTGACGTATTTTACCTGATGATATTATTATATTGGCATTTAACTACAACCCTTTCTTCTCTAAAATTTAATGGCAACTATTCTTGCAGATTGTAATCATGCCTCGAAATAAATTATCTATTGAAGAAAAACGTCTTAGGAAGAAATTGGCTGAGCGTAGTAGAATGGCCAAGATAAAAAATGATCCAGATCTATACGCACAATGTATATATCGTTAGTTACAAACTTACAAATACAATAAAATATCGTTAGTTACAAAAAACCTCTCCATGGAAAGCCTTATTAAGAAAGATGAAATATAGAGCTAATAGAGAATTAAAACTAAAAGATCAAAAAATTCAAGAGTTGAAAATAAGTAATGAACGTATTAGAAGACAGTTGAACAGGTTAAAAAATCAAAGTTGTTACACGTACACTGAATATGACTGAAAACGACTTTTTGTTTCACTGATTTCACCATTTATGATCGCTCTGTCACCAATTATGATTGCTCTGGTAGCGAAATTTTTTGAACTTAAAAATTTCCATTACTGTTTGTGTAAATTGAAGGCCAATAGTAAAAATGTTCTATTTGAATATCATTCTTTTTAATGAGATACATAATTACCATTAAATATCAATATCTGAAAAGCACCAGAGCGATCACACGAATACGCCCGTTTTGGAGATTGATCCAGGTGCACTTGGAAGTCTCCCCTAGCAGACAGTATTCAATTGTTTTGGTGCACCCTAGGGAGCCAGCCTCATTACAAACCTGCTGACTGGCTAATCTGTACGCATGAGCAATTTTTATGTAACATCACTCATCGTCACACGCAAAGAATATAGAGAAGCGTTTGTAGTACGATCATACGAAATAAGATCTCCGTACGTCTTCCAGAGGGTACCCAGCTTATTATATTTATAACATGTATAACTTATTTCTATCCACACGAACTATAAAAGGTGAACACTTCCAACAAAATTGTGGGCACGATCCTTGTCCCTACAACCCCTAATTTCTATAAGTACACCAATTTCAATCCTCAATAACCTCAGTGTTCGTCCGAACTCTTCAGAAAGTCCAGACGATGCCGTCGGAAGGAAATAGTTTTCCAAAAATTTCTTTAGAAATATTCTGGAACTTTTGTTCGATGGCTACCCTAACCGCAGCATTAGGTGATCATGGGGAAGAGTAATGATGGTAAATGGCAGGAAATTACTGTGGCACCTTATCGTCCGATTCAATAACCCCATTGGTCTTGGAAGGGGAGGTAATAATGAAACTGCACGTACAGACCTTCTGGTTGGCGTGTGCCAGAACGCGGTACGAGCATTCAATATTATTTGAGTAAGGTTATAAACGAAGTATCTTTTGGTATATACTGTGGATTATATAAGTATCAGCTTATATCTAGTTACCAAAAAGAACCCGGACTCTTAAAATTAAAAGACCTGATTAGTGCAGTGGCTAAGCGACTGGGATCGATTCCCGCACGAGACAAAAATGTGTGACCCGCAGATGTTTGTCTCGAGTCTGGGTGTGTGTGTATGTGATATTTCATGTTTGTGGAACGCACCCATGATACAAAATCCCTAGTGTGGAGCGACGCTTTTAATTTATTTATGAACTCGGTTTTCATGGGAACATAGTTCTTACATTTCGAGGCCCATAACAGCTTAGGTAACTATCAACTTATATGTAGATTTATATGCTCGAGTTAATTACATTGATTTTATAAAAAAATGTGGTCCCAGTAATAAAATTAAAAGTAAAATTAATGAATTACGACTATAAATTAAAATAAATATTTTACTTGAATAAATGACAACAAATAGGCTAATAGAATAAAGACAAAAATAAGTGCAATAAAGAACCCTCAAACATACTTACACAATACATTTGTCGTAACCCGAAGGTGAGAAAAAATTACAGTTACCAAGTCTTGATAGGGGTCAATCGTTTGCGCCGATGTTCCTACACAGTCGCCTCAATGGATGTAATTGCCGCTTTCGAGACTTTCTGGCCGTCAATGTGACGACGTATTGACACTTCGTTCTTTTCAACTATTCATTATGATAGTAGACGATGAGTCACGAACAATACAAATCAGTAATATTCGAATGACAAAAGTTTAAATAAAATATTTGTTTGTTCATTATTGTTTATAATTAAAAACACGTTTTTATTTTACTTACGAGTAGTTTGTGTTTATAGAAGACTAACTGCACCCCGTGGTGTTACGCGCTATATTTTTTCTGAAGAAAGTAGCCTATCTGTTAATCCAAGGTGTCGGCTATCTCCATAACATTTTAGCAAGGTCGGTCCAGCCGTTTCAGCGTGAAGAGGTAACAAACACGCTTAAAAACTTTCGAGCTTATAATATTAGTGTGATGTGATATTGCTGCAAAGGTACGACTATAACAATAATTATGTTATAGCATACCTATAAGTAAAAATTAAATTGCGAATTCAGACACAAACTCGTTTTAAAAATAGCTATCTAAAGTTTTATACTGTTCAGCTTACCTTGTAATAACCATAACTGTCGAGGTGTTGGGTATATTACATCACTTTAAGCGTCTTCTTCCCCGTTTTACCTCTGGGTGTCGTAAAAAGCGACTTAGGTATGTTACATGGTGAGGATGCACACTTCGCTTAAATTTCCGTAAGATGTGCAGCAATATCCTTTTACAAGCTTTCAACAGCATATTGAAGATGACATAACGACAGACTGCTGTTTTTGGGGGCTACTAAGTTGTGCTCCGGGGAGATGGGCCTCGTTAGCATTGGTCTGCAACCTGTCTAGGAGAAGGAATACTCCAAAATCAAACCAACAGTAGGGAGCACACCCGAAATCAAACCCCGATCCAAGGTGTCAACCGACCCGTGCCAGCGGATTCGTGGCCAGAGGGTTAGCTGGTCGTTAACGGAGGGTGCATGTGTTGGCGGTCACAGGGCACAATGTTATCCGCCTTACTCCCGTAAAGGGCTCTGCGGGAGTGGACCGTTAGATCCCTATTACTCGTGGGAACGCCATGGTGATTCTAATAAATAATAATAATCAACAGTATGGCGGCGACGTGGTCCGCCACCCGTCACGTCTCGTTTCCCGCGAGGGCGAAAAGCGGCCCACGGAAAGCCGTTTTGCTACACTTAATGTAGGAGGAGGAATGGAAGACAAGCTAGATGAAGTGTATCAGATGATGAATGAAAGACGAATTGATGTGCTTTGTGTGAATGAGACGAAGCGGAAAGGGTGTGACACCACCAAACAAGGGACCTACACGGCGTATTGGTCTGGGGTACCTAGTACTCGCAGAGCCTGCCAAGGTGTTGGTGTCATACTCTCTGCTCGCATGGCTGAATGTGTAAGCGATTTTGATTGCGTGAGTGCTAGATTGATGTGGATTAGAATGAAAGTTGGTTTAACCCGTATCTTTGTAATAGCGGTATATGCCCCAGTAGACATGGGTACGGGTATAACACAGAGAGCACAGGAAGAAAGAGAAGAATTCTGGGAGAGTGTAAGAAATGTTCTGAGGATTTGTAAGAATAATGAAAAGGTGATAATGTTAGGTGATTTTAATGGATGGGTCGGAGTGAAGCGTGATGGTTTTGAAAGGGTCTTAGGACTGCATGGAGATGAAAGAATAAATGAAAATGGTAAGTGTTTGCTTGAAGTATGTTTGGAGTGGAACCTCTGTGTAACAAATACAATGTTTGAACACAAAAGGATCCACATGTTTACCAGGGAAGCCAAGAATGTTAGGAAAAGTATGATCGACTTTGTGATTGTGGATGAAAGAGTGAAGAAGAACATTTTGGATACTAGGGTATATCGCGGTATCGGCATTCATACAGACCACTTTCTGGTGATGAGCCGCATTAGTGGTCTGTTCAAAGGATGGCGGCATCGAATGCAAGAACCCACTAGTGTTCTTCAAAGAATAAAAGTGGAAAATTTACAAGAGAAGGAAGTGCAAGATGAGTATAAAAGTAAATTAAGCGAAAGACTCTGTAACCTGGATGATATTTGTGAAATTGAAGAAGTGTGGAAGATGCTGAAAGAAAATGTAGTGAATGTAGCTATTGAAGTATGTGGTGTGAGTAAAAGGCGCAAAAGTAAAATAGATAAGAATGTTTGGTGGGATAAAGATGTACAAAAGGTAGTATGTGAGAAAAAGAAAGCTTGGTTAGATTGGTTAGCTGTTAGAGCTAACGCAAGAATGCAAAGGTCAACGGAAGATGATGTGAATGAAGCTAAAGACAAGTACAAGAGATTGAAAGGGATAGTAAAAGAGGTGATCAAAAGAAAGAAAGAAGAACAGAAAGACGAGCTTGACAGGAGGTTATCTGAGGATTTTCAGACCAACATAAAGTTCTTCTGGAAATCTATTCGGTTGGCTAGAGGAAAATCTGGGTCCTCAGAGCTTAAATCCATCAGAGACCAGAATGGAAGTGTAGTGAATGGGGAAGAATGTATTCTGAAGAGATGGAAAGAATACTTTGAAAGTTTGTTTGAAAGAGAAGAGGCGCATCCAGTGCCAGATATAAATGAAGAAATGAATGATGAAGAGAGTAGTATTAGTATGGATGAAATTGTGTCAGCGTTGAAATGTATGAAATCAGGAAAAGCTGCAGGATATGATAGGATAACAGTCGAGATGCTGAGGGCTGGACAGGGCATCGTAGCCAGTCTGCTGTACTCCTTATTTAATTTGTGTTGGCGAGACGGTCGAGTACCAAGTGATTGGTGCAAGGCCGTCATTGTACCGCTATACAAGGGAAAGGGTTCACAGCTAGACTGCAAAAACTATAGGGGCATTAGCTTACTCAGCATCGTCGGCAAGCTTTATGCAAAAGTTTTGATTGAAAGAGTGATGAAAGTTACCGACAAGAAAATATGGGATGTTCAGGCAGGATTTCGAAAGGGTATGGGATGTACGGATCAGGTCTTTTCCTTACGAAGCATAACCGAAAAATGTTTGGCCAAGGGTCAAAAGGTCTATTGCACTTTCGTGGATTTGGAAAAGGCCTATGACAAAGTGATGAGGAATGAATTGTGGTCGGTACTGTCGATGTATGGAGTGGAGAGCAACCTCATTCGGGCTCTAAAATCTCTCTACGAGAATTCTGGTGCGTGCGTGAGGATACACGGGGCCTATACTGAATCGTTTAGCATCGAAAAAGGTGTTAGACAGGGATGTGTAGCGTCTCCGTGGCTCTTCAATCTGTTCATGGACAGTTGTATGAAAGATTTGAAAGATCGTGAATGTGGAATAAGAATGAATGAGTTACTCGTCAAATGTCTTCTCTATGCCGATGATCAGGTAATACTTGCCTCATCGGCAGAAGAACTGCAGGAGATGGTAACTATCATGCACGGGGCCGTTGAGAAAAAGGGAATGAAAGTAAATGTAGGAAAAACGAAAGTTATGATTTTTGAAAAAGATGAATGTATGACGGCATGCGATATTATGATTGGTGGAGAGAGAGTAGAGCAAGTGAAAGAGTTTGTGTACCTGGGGACGTTATTTACAAGGGATGGAAAGCACGAGGAAGATATCGAAAGGAGAGTAAAATTGGGAAATCAAGTGAATGGGGCACTGCACTCCTTTATGACCACCCAGAGGGTGTCGAAAAACGCTCGTCTGGCCGTGCATAGAGGAGTGTTAGTGCCGACTCTTATGTATGGTAGTGAAAGTTGGGTATGGCAGAAGAAACATCAAAGCCGCATTAATGCAGTAGAGATGCGGGCTTTGAGAAGTATGTGTGGTGTGACTTTGAGTGATAGAGTGGAAAATAAGATGATAAGAGATCGGTGCGGAGTGAATGAAGATGTAATAACAAAAATTGAGAAGAATATGCTTAGATGGTTTGGGCATGTAGAAAGGATGGATGAAAGAAGAATGACAAAACGAATATATGAGGCGAGTGTTAGTGGAGTATCGGAAAGGGGAAGACCTAGGCGAACATACCTAGACCAAATCGGAGATGTTCTGCAAAAAGGGCAAGTGAGGAGTACCCTCAACCGAAGAGCGTGTATGAGGAATGTGATGCGTGTGAATGAAGCAAAAGAAGTATGCCAGGATCGTAGCAAATGGAAATCCGTGGTCTCTGCCTACCCCTCAGGGAAACAGGCGTGACTTTATGTATGTATGTATGTATGTACTAAGTTGTATAATTTCTCGATTAAAGTGTTACAAATATTTTAGAATTTATAAAACTTATTTAAACGTTTCTAATAAAAATTGGTGAACCTTGTGATTACGTAGAATGTTGAGCATTCTTCTGAGGCGTTGATACAGAAATAAAACAATACTCTAGAGGATTAGTTTCTCTCGTGAGCTCTAAGTAGTGAACCCAAACATAACATCACGCCTGTATTCTCCGAAGGGGTAGGCACATGTAGTACACCCATTTTTCGCCAGTTATGTTTTAGGTCCCAATGTAATAGGGGCGAGCATATTGCCATCAACCGGACACAAATCCAGACTCCGTGCTGCTACTGAGTATTACCAAATGGAAAAACCCAGTAACACTTTGCCCGACCCAGGATTCGAACCCAAGACCTAGTGCTCAGCAGTCGCGCTTAGCAACCACTAGACCAACAAGGCAGTCTAAGTGAACCCAAACCAGTTAAAACGATGTAAAGTCAAAAAAATATCTTGTACTTCACATAAAACTCGATATACGACGTAGATTCACCGCGAATAAAACGTGCGGCACATAAGTTAAGCCAAATCTTAAGGGAACGTTTGTTCAGTGAAACGCGTGACAAAATTGTAGCGACCTACGTTTTCCGATCACTCTCGCCCCCTAACACTTAGCCTTCCCTTTTTACCAATTTCAAGAGCTTTTTTCACACATCAATCTCGTTCAATGCCAGAGTAATATGATGTAAAAGCGTCATGCCGCCCAAATGTCGGCCGCTCGCCGTTACGTCAGTTTGTTCAAATATATTGGAGGTTTTATGTAGATATATCTTGAAGATGCAATTTGGTTTCATATCGGTATTGTAACGATATATTTTCGAATTCATGTGCGTACTATAAATTAGTTATCAGTTGCTACAAACGGTGAAGGAAAACATCGTAAGGAAATGTTAGAGGCCTCTATGAGGTTTAAACTCTGACCAGTTCATCAACCGTACGATAAGAAGAACGTTAAAAGAGATCACATTCTAATTGATATTTAAAATCTTTCACTAGACATAATATATGACTAATAAAAAGTTTCGATGATTGATTTATTGGAGAAGATTTTTTTTGGGATACTACCTACCTTCCTACTCTGCCTCGATGGTTTTAGCACCAGGTGTAAACAAAGTAATATCAGTAGGTAAAGGTACACTGGACGATATTAGTCATAGTAGTGCAATTATTTTTTACCTATAGTAAAATCCTGTATTTACACTTTATTTTGGAATTAGAAATATCGAAATATGTGGTGTACATAATTTTTATACCTAGTTTTTATTCCTGTTTTTACGCAAACACACATGCAATACTCTAGGTTTTTTTTTACATGTAATCCCTGAAATACCGGCGCAAATCCTTTAAAAATACCTACATAAACTTTTTACCAGCCAATGTTGTTATTACACCTATTCCATTTAGAGATAACTTTTTATAAGCCTTTTGAGTTTTAAAAACTTTTCCTGCAAAACTACCAACATTTAGTTACTATCGGAAAGAAAGACTTAAAATTTCCACGGTATGCCAATATTTTCATCAATTATTACTCTACCAGTCGACAGTGATGAAGAGGAATACTTCGATGCATAATGTTTAGACTTTTTATTTGTATATAAAGAAATTGTATATTTTATTAGTTTTAATGTAGTTAGTATAAGGAAATTTAATATATAACAAATAGATTAAAATATTTACTGTATATTCCGGTTATACTCACGGGTGTATTCGGGAATGCCCGACTAGTTTCGAACTCAGTAAATAATATGGATAACACTCACGGAAGTTATTATTGTAAAATAAATTAAATTATCTAAATTAAAAGAAAATAAATAGACTTGAACCGAGGTGTAAATAGAATGATTGATTCGGAGTCATTCAAACTTAAGTATAAAAACAGCCACATGTAAGATGTGAACATTCTTTTCCCACTGTTGTCATTAGACGAAATTTTCCATTAATTTCCACGAAGACGTCCACTGCTGAGTAAAGGGGGGGGGCTGTTACCATAATCCTCACGCTTGGCAAGCGTCTTGGGGATCGCAGTATTGATGGTGATGTTACAGAAGACGTTGCTACCCATCTTCAGGATTTTCCCTTAGTCGCCTCTCACGACACCCACGGGAGGAAAGAGTGTGGTCAATTCTAGCCCGGATACCACTCGGCAAAACTAGAGACACGAATCTAAAAAAATTAAACCCCACAATGCTTTATTCCATCTCCAAATAACTCATCACGCGGCCATCAAAAAAGTTGCCAGTACTTAACGTTCGTAATGACTGTAACATCGTTATTTGTTATATGTAGTATATTATCTTATCTACCTTCAACAAACACATTATCCCGCGTAAGTTGGCGTGTGGAGAAAAAGTTACAGTTACGAGACCGGCGTCGCTTGATTAGGTCGGGTCGTGAATGGTCGTATGCGCTATAAACATTTTTGGGTCAACGTAATATTGAGTCGTTAGGATAATAGAATGGACCACAACGCGGCCGCCACTGCTGTTAGGGCGGTATCTGCCGATTTACTTCATGTATACTGACAGATAAAGATACATAGTCCTTGTTCCGGTTTTCTGTTTACGAGCTTTATCGTGTAAATGTTTTTGTTTTGACTTATATTGTTTGTGATTGATGCCTATGCTAATAGAAGCAAAAAATATTGCACACATTTTAGACTTGTTGGGCAATCTTCTTCTTATTGTATGATGTATGGTTAATGAACAACCTGCCGTGTGCCGGTTTCCTCACGTTGTTTTCCTTTACCGTTTTTAGCATTCATAACTAATTTATAATAGGCACATGAATTCCAAAAGACAATGACTTCAATTCCGATGTGTTGGCAACATTCATACTCCTCCCAGCTTTTCAAACAAGCAAACTCAACTAAACTATTATTATAATGTAAAAATGTAATATTACAAAGTTGGAGAGAACTATCTTTATTAAGTAAAGCACCAATAAAACGTAACGATCCTTTGAGATTGTCATATTAGTGGTTAATTATAATAGTATTAACAATATAATTATTTAACTAGCTACTAAGGACATAAAGCTACCATTAGCGAATGATATAGACACTTCAGCTGCCAAATCCTTTGGAAACGTGGCGTTTTCATAATAATTAAAACGATTCCAATTAATTTCGAAACCAGCAGTGAATGTGGTTGCTTTCTGGTCAAACACATTAAAGCTTGTCCCGACACAAACAAAGAAGATAATTGCAATTTCGAAACATAAATACTAAACTATAGGTTCGTCATTATACGCATTTTGTATAGTATATAATGTTACCAGTGTATTGATGTCCCACAGCTGAAAAAATACCCTTTTCATATAGAAAATTATATTAGTAAAAAAATATATTATTATCACAAACTTTTAAATCAAAAGTACCAAAATATTGTATTGTCACCAAAACCCTTTAAGTATGCTACATTTCATTTCAATCGGATGTCAAAGAGTGGTTCTAATTTAGATTGCAAGATTTGACCTAAACAAACTCACATACCTACATACAAACATTGCAAGTAAAATAAAAGCTTGTAAAAATAGAAAGCTTTCATCACCTTGTTCGCTCATTGCGGATTGTGATTTTAGACTATTGAGTTATCAAAATACAATCAAACAAACAACCTCTAACTCCAAATATGGTTTCATCGCGTTTAAAGTACCTACTACTCATGACCATTAATTTTTTTATTCTATCTAAAAAAATCTAGGAATCATTCAAAATTAAAGCTATGTTTGTATAGTAGGCTGTTATACAAAAAAAAAATAAGGAATTCATAATATAATTTTTGGTAGCTTTATTTTACAAGAAATTCTATAGGGAATAATAATCGTCGCAAATGTAAACTTTAGCCTACTGCTTATTCAATTATGAATGGTCTACAGTCTAGAATAACTCAGCCGTAGACTGTATTATTTAGGTCATGTGTTTAAATATACAATGGTTGTTTATATTCGCACTTATTGAAAGATCAGGCTAATGTCTAAATGAAAACATAGGATTATTTTCTAAACGTGTAAGTAACCCGTAAGATTAACAATTTTGATTAAAAATGAACAGAGAATAAGCGAGGCAATATCTTATTTTGTTGCGAATTTTTAAAGTTATATTCACGTAATAATATTGTAACTTTAATACTGAAGTTTCGGACAATAGCCAATTCTCAAATTACATAACATGATCGAAGTTCAACGCCCTTTATTCTAAACGTGGCCGATCTTTGTGAGGACGTCTGAACTGAAGGGACCTGTTACGTCATTCGTCTTAGAATAATTCTATCAAGATGTATTATTGTACAATTGCCTATCGTCCTCAAATAAACAGTTGAAAGTTTTGTTAGAGCGTCGCCAATTTAGTTATACATTTCGCTTTGTGGGCCTTTTATAACAAAAATAAATAAATGAGTTTAGTTTTTAGATAGATAAAAAAACAAGCCCTAAAAGATCTTAAATTGAAGTTTAAATTCTACTTGCTTAATATACTTTAATGTTTGTTTTTGTGGGAAACCTTCAAAAAGCAGCGGAGGCGTAAGGAGTGAGGGCAAAGTCCTCTTAAAAAGGCCAACTACGAAATTTTATGAAACGCCTGTTAGGCAGATCCCTGAGAAGACTGTACTCGTATAATGAATACATAATTATACCTGGCAGCGGATAAATGAGTCCATGTTCCTTTACGACGGTAACCACGTCCAAAACTTGCTCCAATGATCTGTCGTCTAAACCTAAGCAAAGATGGAAATAGCTTTAATTAAAGTTCAGTGGAGCAGGTTGACCTCGTTTTAAGCTAAGTTTTGAAGGTGAGAATGATATTCAGGTCGTCTTTTGAGCTGTCTCTCGCTTTCTCCCAAGGGCACCAATAAAATTACGAAGCTTAAGTTGACATACCTGCGTATTGATACGACAAAAATGTTTCGGATCTGACTCGATCGTCTATCATCTATCCAATATCTGCAGTAGTTATACAAGGTATATACATTTAATTTTCGTTACACCTTTCTAACAAAAACATAACATCACGCCTGTATTCCCCGAAGGGGTAGGCAGAGGTGCACATATAGTACACCCACATTTCGCCAGTTATGTTTTAGGTTACACCTTTCTTTTATAATGATAATAGAAAAAATGTTTTGCTTGGTTGTTTTCGGAGCCGATGTTTCAACTTTCGATTTTGGTTCGAACTTTAAAAGATTACGAGCATCGCGACATGGCAAACAAATGTCTACATACATACATACAGTTATGACTGTTATCCAAACGGTAGGCAGAGAACGATATAATTTTACCGCTAGCTCTTATACCAATGATGTGCCTTAAAATGATTCAGGGAATCACAAAACGCGCTGTACTTTCATACTTGCTTTTAAATCATATTTTTCAAAGTAACACTAAGGATAAGTATACAGATGACGTCAATATATTTCTAGGTATCACGTTTTATTTTCAGTGCGTGTAGAGACTAAGTAAGTTTACATTTTTATAGTACCACTAAACAACTGTTTATAGTACCACGAAGTAGTAAGATTAGTGGAAATATCTTGCATTGTTGCTTATGTGACGCTTGTTAGCTTGTATGCAATACTTGTGAACCATTAAACTGTTCAAAGTCAATTCCTAAAATTAACGAGACGTGTTCTAGTTACTTTAGTTTTACGCAACAATGATTTTCTTGAAATCTTTATAATTATGTATTACTATCCAACAACTTACTATACATTAAAATGTTAAATTAAAATACAAAGTACCCTTTCCCGGCTCATTTTAGGAGGCATTCTTAAGGCTAAGTTTATAAATAATTTAGCCTAATACTATCAAGTAAGGATTGCGGGTTCGATAGCCGGCACAAAACTTTGTGCGAATCACAGATGTTGGTCCCGAGTCTGGGTGTTTACGTAGATAATTATGTGATATCTCATGTTTGCGAAACGCACTCACGATACAGGAAAAAACCTGGTATTGACATATATTAAAAAAAAACTGAAATGTTATGTTAGTTCTTTAGCCCTCCACCATCAACAAATTTGCATAAAATGTTCTTTGATTTACTCGATAACTTTATGGGTCCCATATCTTTACCAATAAACTATAAAATTATTTAATGTCAGTCAACTTTCCATCTTATAGGAAATGCTCCACAGCTCCAGCCATGTTATTTGGATAGTCTTGGGCCTATCACATCGCGGATCTAAATTGAATCTTGGTGAGGGGTGCATAGTCCGTAAAATACCCTCATGCCCGTAACCTATCAGAAAGGAGTTTATCTGAAGGAATATCTCAGATTAGGACATTCGGAAGAAATAAGGGGAAATTTTATGGTCTCATTTGGGGTTTTGAAATAGTGTTTCTGAGTATGTACCTCGTGGTTTAAGTAGTGTTTGGGATGTGGTCGTATAAGTCGCTTCTGATCTGTAATATCTTCTACGTTATTATTAGAGGTATTTACTATCTGACTTGACCCCCATTGCCGCGTATACTTTTTTTGTAATTTCGTAATTTTTTTTTAAAAGGTGTGGAAATTTTTGCTTTATTTTTTTATAGATTTTTAGATTTTTTTTAAAGTTGCTAAATAAAAATGAATGCTCTAAATACCTAATATACCTAGATATTTTTTTCTCGCTTTTTTTTCATTTTAGTAGGTAAAAACAAAAAATTACACAGGACTGACTGTAGAATATTCTGTATACAACAAAATAGTATCAGCTGCGTTCTAGCTAATACGATTTATAACAGTCAATTGAGGAAAATGGGTAATTTAAAGTGGCTTTTAGCTACGGGTCAGGGTAATGTGTTGTGTACCTAAATTCATTGTTATTGTGCTGGCTATCTGGGCCAACCATTTGTTATTATCTGACGCTATAAGTGCATTACTGCTTAGAGAAGAGCGGGGACGAACTAAGTTCGCTTTGTGGGTTAGTAGTATTACAGGGAATTGATTGTCCTCTAATATTAGGTTACGGGCTATTGTAAAAAGTTAAATAGGATTTTCTTTTGACGAAGCGTTTAAGGTGGAAGAAGGAAAGGGAGGCCTTTGCCCTGCAGTGGGACAACACAGGCTGTTAAAAAAAAAAAAAAAAAAAGCGTTTAATGTCATATTTGGTTGTTAGAATGAATTAATTCCTTGAAAGAAAATAAGTCAATCAAAATAGATAAAGATATATTTTCAATACCAGTTGAATATAATATAGGTGTCCAAAGTGTACATACAAAAAAAATCTAAAAAAAAATTGCAATTTATACATCAGGTACACGATATACGGTTTTTAGATTTCCGCGGTTTGTATACATACAATAAGAGTTATATACATACAATATGGTACAATATAGGTAGTACATACAATCAGGTACACGACATCGAATGATACTAAAGATTTGATTTATTTATTATTATTTCTTCTCTCCTTATTAATATAATGACTAGGTATTCATTTACTAAGGTTGAATATTGCGATTTAATTTTTTTTTATGATTTTATATTGAAATAACTTTAATATTCTTTGAAAACTATTACATTGCAACTTAATACATCTACAACAACTCTGTTAAGTACAAAGAATGACGTTACAAAATAAAAATAAATTACGTGAGTGAAAAGTCGCATTGAGTCGAAGCATCAGCTTCCCCGATCATTTGTTACAGTCACCGCGTAAGATGAAAGCCGGCGATACAAAACTGGGCAGCTTCACGATTCACTAGCCAAGCGGGACCGATAGAGACACCACACTGCAGATATTCGAAATAAGGTTTTACTGCAACGCTTCTGAATAAACTACGACTTTGATGACTAGTAGGTCGGTTATCGAAAGTATATACTTAGAAAGCTTTTTAATGGACATATAGGTAGGTACATAACTAGCTGACAAAATTAATTTTTAAACATAGGTAAACTTACTACAATAAATCAATTCGGCTCGCGACCCCGCCGCGTCATCTGCTCATGAATAAGGGCTCCGTTAGAGTCCGAAACTAGTCGGGCATTCCCGAATATCGACGTGAGTATAACCAGTATATGTAGTAGATAATAGGTAAACTTAATTAAAGTACAACTTCTTATATAGTAAAAAGTCTTTAATATTCTCAGGTCGTCATTTGGAACGTCCATTCTATGATTTGAAACAATAACTCGAATTGATGTTTGGTTTTTTTCGATTATTTGACATAACGTTTCTTAACATGTTAAGCTATTTATGTTGCTGATTGTACCTAAGATACTGATTTGATGAATTTAGTTTGACTTTAAGAATGTCTGCAAATAATATAGGTGTACTTTGATGTAAGACAACCTTTTGTGTAATACAATATTTGAAGATAATAAATAAATTGAAAGTGACTGAAAGATTTTGTTCCATACTTGGTATAAAAGCCTAAACTCAAAGAAAGGTCAGTTTCTGCGTGATTAAGTCAGTATATGTAAAATATACATAACATCGCGCCTGTATTCCTTGAAGGGGAAGGCACAGGTGCACATACAGTGCACCATTATCTGGCCAGTTATGTTATAGGTCCTAATGTAATAGATGGTGAGCCTAATGCCATTAACCGGGCACAAATCCAAACTCCGTGCTGCTACGGAGAATTACGTAATGGAAAAACCCAATTACACTTTGCCCAACCCGGGATCCGAACCTAGGACCTCGTGCTGAGCAGCCGGGCTTAACGACTACTAGACCACCGAAGAAGTCATGTGTATTAATATTGGTATAAAGATTTTGAATTGTACCGATAGCCGAGTTGTGATGACTGCCAAGTCAAAGGTTGCAAGTTCAAACCCCGGTGCGCACCAATGTCTTTTTGAATTCATGTGCGTACTATAAATTAGTTATCAGTTGCTTAAAACGATGAAGGAAAACGGACACCTGAAGGATTTTTTAACAGTGTGGAAAGCTATGTCAGATGCCGGTGGTTTAAACTTTGACACCAGGTTGTTCATCAACCATAGGATAAGACAACAAAAGTTATAATTCGTATAATAACTTAATCGTTGTCATTAATTACATATCTAACCTACTAACTCACTATCATCACTATCCGCTACTGACTGTCCGCAATCGGTGAACCAATATAAATGTGTTTATTTCCCCTAAATTTCCCTCATTTTTCGTATCATTGTCCCTACTACTTTAGCGGGATGGCGGACGATATCCGGTCCATTATTGTTCAGATAAAACTTTGATTTGATACAATATAACTTTTGTGAAAGACTTTGTTTGGAATTGATGGCTTCTTCCGATATGTCGTGAGTTGAAAGTTCAGTTACTCATTAAAACCTTCTTATAATATTATAATGGTATGTGCCACAGTTTTGTCACACATTGATATTGATACTTCAATGATGATTCACCTGTGTATTGAAATAAAAACTATATAATTAATCTACGCCTGTAATCACGTGATCCACAATCAGGATTCAAGGCTATCTCTGCTTTTATACTTATATTTTGCTTAGCATAAGTCCTTGTAAAAGGCAATGAGCCTTTTAGCTTGCACCGAACCGACTTTTCCATAAAGTAATTTTACTTTCCTCGGTTACTAGATACTATACTGATTCTCATTGATAAACATTGATTTTCATTTTGATATTTTGATATTTATAATTATGACCCCCTCGTTTGAGTCAGTTTTCTAGACTACTTGAGGTTTTTCCCTTCCAAGTCTTTCACTAGCAACGATTTATATTAAAAATTACCACAAAACATACCTACTGACAGAAAAACCCAAGGCGTTGATGGAACAGAAGAATATGTTTGTTAACGTTCCTAAAATACAGGAGAAAGAAACAAAGTTTTTAATTCCGAGAAAATAAAAGTTTAGCCAATTATCACGAAAGAAACTAATCTTGTAGTGCTCAACGAAAACAACATCACATCTGCAGACACGCAGCCACTATTTCATTTTTCAAATACCCGTAGTTACAAACTCGGAGGCAACAAGTTTTAATAACTACAAACTACCCGCAAGGTTAGCGTTGTTGGCAACATTTTATAAAGTACCGGCCCTCAAGTTGATTGATGAGCTGGAACTTCGGAAGAACAATTCAGGTATCATGTATTATGGCCACTGATTAGAACAACGTTCGGGGTTGGATTAGAATTTTGAGTGGTTTGTTGTTGTTGGTCTTTTAGTTAACGAATCCGTTGTAGATGAAGTGGTTATAAATGGATTTAGGTTGGAAACTGAAGTTACTATTAATAAACGAAATTGAGGAAGGAAATTCTCTCGGCATTTGGCTGTGACTCGGTCACGATTACTACAGACTGTTTAAACTAGTGAAAGCTGATGTCGAACGCCTTAAGATAAACTATACATATTATAGCGATACAGTTGACTACCTATAGTTATTAATAACAAGCAATATCAAGTCCATAATTGATTAGAGTAAACTAAAACAATCTTGACCGCACTTAGGATAATCATGACATGTTTGAGCGTAATTATTAATATGCCTTAGAATTTCTACTACGTCGGTTTGTTCATAATAAAACTTTTTATATAAACAGTATCTTATGCTTACACCAAACCAATATTTTACCCCACCAGATAAAGTAAAACAAAAGCGTAATATATTATATAAAATACCCCATCAGCGCTTTCTGTCCGATAAGAGATCAACATTATTTGCTAGCTTTGTTACCTAGTAGAGAGCGTGTTTTATAGACATTGGCGAAAGGGGAGGGAATGGAATCGGGTTTGCGAGATATACCTAAATTCGGTTTTCTTTATTAAAGGTCCGTCACACACGGCGACAAGAAGCGATGCAGTCGCGCGGACACTAAGAAAAACGACACAAACGTCGCGATTATTAGGTACGTCTCTAGAAAAAAATCTGGGTAAAATAACGTGTGTAAATGCAATATTATACTGGTTAAGTATTTATTATTAAAGCTACGCAACATTACAGAAAGAAAAACTTCGACTAATAATTCAGTTATCATTGCGATATCTACTTTAATAAAACTAGTGGGTAAGGCTGATGATATTAGCCTCCCTGAAGTATAAACTAATGCCTGCGAATTATAAGGGCCGTAATATTACGATAAATTTTACAAGATTTTTTTTTTTCACATTAATTTTGTTGATAGAAAACTCAATACTAAGTTAAGCTCGCCCTTGTACATACAAAATTGATTAAAAACTGTGATATTATGTGTAATTTCTGTTAGGTGCAATAAAGACTACGAATTTGACCATGCGTTTATAAATCGCGCGTCTGCATCACTGCATGACGGTGTGTAGCGGCCGAAAGTTCAGTATTGTGATAGGTGCGTCTGTAGTGCCATATCGCGGTCATCCCATAGGAAATAAGAGACGTTGTGTAGGACGGGGTTAGGTCTCGCCCGAGGGTTCTTTAACACCACTCGTTCTATTATTTTCGTATTATTTCGTGGACCTTTGGATGATTCGATTTTTCATCCGGCTTTTGTTTTTTTTTTGTTTGATTTATGTTGGGCTTTTATTTGTGTGTGTGTGTGTGTGTGTTTAGATTGTATGGTTGGTATATTATGTACATTTAGATAAATATTGTAAACGTACTGAGTATCTATACATATAATAAAATCGTAACGAAGTCAAAACTGTACATTGAAGATATTTGAAAAAAAATAAGTGCAATGGGATGTCTGAACGCTTCTGAAGCCAAAAATATAATTTTTAGAATTTTTGTCTGTTTGTCTGTTTGTCTGTTTGTCTGTATGTATGTGTTAGATTAACGTAAAAACTACTGAATAGAATCCGCTGAAAGTTTGCAAATATATTCTTTAGGGGCCGGCGCGTCGGTATGCTTAATATCATCACGGCATTTGCAAAGAGGGCTGAGCAATATTGCATTATGTCTTTGTTTTGTCTAATGTTTGCCGTAGAATGATAAAAAGACGAAACCAATAGTTGCATTATGCAGATTACTTACAGATGAACTTCTGAAGTAGAAATCATCACGCTATATCCACAAGGAACTGAGCAGTGAATCATGACATGTATAGAAACGTCTATTTTAAACATATTGCTATGTGTCATCGTAGCGTGGCGGTTTAACGATCGCCCTACGAGTTATGCATAGTGAGATCGATTCTTGCCGAAGGTTTTTCTTTTTGCGTTAGCTTTAATTTCTTTTTGCATGTTTTTTGACTTAAATATCAATAAAAAGACAATTATAATATATATTTTAACATAATATTATTACCAACAATTTCCAGTAAATTATAGTTCTAAATTTTTATATTTTTTCTACATTAGTAAGTTTGTAAATTCACCATTTCAAATAAGTGATGTCCAAACAATTCTGAAGCCAAAAGCAGTCGCTTCACGTTGACAACAGATAGGTTGTTCCATACTCACATGTGCTTTCTAGGACGTTTGAAACACTCATCAATGTTGAATCGTGTTCCAGCGTCGAGTCAATTAAATACATTTGCAAATACGTAAACAAGGGTAGTGACCAGGCAACGTTCGCTTTGCAAAGCACTGATCGGGATGAAGTGACCAAGTACCAGTCTGGTCGCTACATTAGTACTTCAGAAGCAGTATGGCGAATGCTGGCGTTCTCTATACAAGATCGGCATCCAGAGGTCATGAATTCATGGACGTCCATTTTGAGAATGGCCAGCGTATTTTTTTTCGACCCCGCCAATGTATTAGAGCGATTGGAAAATCCCCGCCAAACAACACTCTTGGCATTTTTAAATTGATTAAGGGAAACTTGAAAAATGATGGACACCAGCGGGACTCAAACCCGCGACAGTCGCCGTACCGTGGCGCCGCTCTGCCAACTGAGCCACCGTGTCACTGCTCGCATCCATCAAATTTCAAGTTCCCTTTTAGTATTTACGTCTTGAGGGTGACGTTAGGTATTATCTGTTGGAATCTACGATTACCAATTCAGTGTTGTACCTTTACAGCTACAAACCACTAAACCGATAATACCAACCCAAATTTATATGACTTTTGGTATTTTTTATGCATGTTGCCATGCTAGGCTTAAATTTTAAATTGATTAAGGGAAACTTGAAAAATGATGGACACGAGCGGGACTCGAACCCGCGACAGTCGCCATACCGTGGTGCCGCTCTGCCAACTGAGCCACCGTGTCACTGCTCGCATCCATCAAATTTCAAGTTCCCTTTTAGTATTTACGTCTTAAGGGTGACGTCAGGTATTATCTACGATTCCAACAGACGACTCTTGGCATTTTTACGTCTCTGTGAAGTTGATTTTTTTGCAAAGTCACTTACGTATGATGAGGTGCCGTCGTACTATACATACTACAAGCAAAAAGGTGTATTTAATCGACATCGACGTGGTCGTATTGTCGAAGGGTTTCCGGGAATCTTTATGGACACTGCATTGGGAAGGATTTACACTGTGCATACAAATAATGCCGAGTGCTATTATTTGCGGCTATTGCTTCACATCGTATAGGGGCCAACGTCATTTGCATTCTTAAGGACAGTTGATGGTATGGAGTATCCGACATTTCGTGCAGCCTGCGTAGCACGAAATCTTCTTGACGGTGACCAACACTGGGACAACACTCTCCTGGAGGCTAGCGTTAGTGATAGCCCAAGTCGCCTATGACATTTGTTTGCCGTCATGTTGGTATTCTGCGGTATTGCAAACCCGGTTTTGTTGCGGGAAAAATATTTGCGTCATCTCTCTGAGGATATTTCATGGGCTTTAAGACATACTATTGAAGGGACATCGGAGAAACTGATGAACGCATTTTGAACCACTGTCTCAGTTCTCATCAAGACGTAGTCATTGCCATCGGGGGCAATCCACTGTTGGAATACGGTTTACCGGCTCCGCAACCATTAAATAATCAAGAACGTGGAAACAGGAAGTATGTCGCCGAAACAAATTATGACCAAGACGCAATGACCACCATCGTGAATGACTACGTCACTAAATTTACCTCAGAGCAAGCACAGATTTACAATATTGTCCTTGAAAGCGTTGGGCTTGGCCAGGGTAAAATGTTTTTCTTGGATGCTCCTGGTGGAACAGGGAAAACATTTATTACCACTGGCATTCTTGCAGAGGTTAGGAAACAAATAACGGTGGCAAAATTGTCTTCCGGAATTACTACCTCTCTCTCCCTTAGATGACAAAATATAAGCGCTCGCCATACTCTAGATACACATCAATTCGAAGCAATAAAACGTTTGTTCTTGGAGAGTTACGCAATAGTTTTAAGAGAAATTTGCCGAAATGTAGTCATAATTATAGTAAAAATGTACAATACCACATAGTGAAAGTTTTAGACAGAACTAAGCAGGAACAACAATCATGTGATGGATCGGCACATTCCTGTTCGTCGGTGATTTTAGAGAAATATTTTCTGACTTAAATGCTCTGTAAAAACTTTCATTATATATTTCACTTTATACACTGGATATACATAAATATCAATAAATAGTAATATTTAGACGGGGTATATAGAATTCTGCTCATTATTTCACGTTCTTGGATAAGTTGGTAAAGATATGATTTAATAGTGTGATTCCCGCGTTCGGCAAGATATTTGCTTATTCAAACAACATAATATTTTTAATTTTATTGGTTTATATGTTTTAACTCTCTAGCAGAAAGTGGACTGTAGGCAACCATCGTCAAGTTAAAGGTCTGTGATCCACCTCAAAGTTATCCTTTTGTAGATAATCATCATAGACATAAATTTTCATTAGCCGGGCACAAATTTAAAGTCGGTACTGCCACCGAGAATTAGTGGAAAAACCAATCACTCTTTCCGATCTGGTAAACAAACACACGGAATTCCCGCTCAGGAGTCGCATTTTACGAACACTAGACCAATAAGGCAGTCAAATAAGTTCCACACAATTATCAAAGTATTTTTGTTGCTGGGGAAATCCTCAAGGACTTCCTCCACCATGAGCGGACGGAGGGTTATGCCGGTCTCTTATACTAACTAAAACCTCAGGGTATCCGCCTAACAACCTTAGGTTGAGGGACTCGCGATCCGCGTATGCTACACCATCTCTTTAAACAAATTATGACTCGCCTCTTCGCGATTGGTCGCGCTCACCATGTAGGTACGGCCTACGTGCCTTATGTCCCTTAAAACCGCCTTTTCTGTTTGAGCATCGAACTGCCCAAGTTCGTCGCCCACAGGCCCAACCTATGGGTGACGGACATGAGCAGTTCGTTTAAATTTCGGCTACAATAAATTTCAATACAAGCGTTTGGCGCATTTTGGCAAACAAACTATCACCATTAGCACACGCAGAGGTAGACTTAATTAAGGCCTAGAAACCAGCTGATTTTTACACGGATTACTGTATGACGGTCGCTTCTGAGTTACCAGTCCACACTCTCTGTAAATGTTGTCTGCTGAAGACAAAACTACAACCGTAGTTCAGAGAAATGCATGCTGTCAATGTAGTACATAGATACAGTAAAATAAAGATACATTTAAAATTGAAATTCCTTATAAGCCAACAAATCGTGTCAATAACTTTCCAGTTAGTCACTCAATATTTACCGATCATACAAAATCGGTATAAAAAGTAAACTAAGGTAAAGTAAGGTATATTTCAAATTAAGATGGGGCATCTTAATTTGAAATATACCTTTATCATTAAAATACTATGTATATTCCATTCGGTAAGTAATTTGTAGTGTTTTCCACTTACTTACAAAATCTGATTATAGTCTACTGGTGTTTTTACCTGAAATTCACGCGGACGAAGTCGCAGGCAACAGCTAGTATTTGATATACGCAAAATGGCTGGCAGGGGTTGGAAGCGGAAAGCCAAAGATGAAGTCCAGTACCCTATGTCCAACAGTGGACGGAGATAAGCTGAAATAAAAATAAAGTGACAATTCGTAATGTAAACATTTTACGGGTAATTTTCATACACACAAAAAGCCACGCCTGTGTCCCAGAGGGATACGCAGAGACCACGGATTTCCATAAAATAGGGTAAATTAATTCTCAAATATTTGTATTTAGGTAATCTTTATCATAAATTCAATAGTAAGACAGTAATACTGCTTTGATGAAAGTATCATGGTAGAGAACACGAACACATATAAATGAAAACCTAAATATTTTGTATCTGTGATATACATATACATGTCCATCCTACAGGCACGAGTTTTGTTTATGTTTTCACCAGAACAGCTTAATCGAGTGACATGTTTCACTTACACGGGATTAGTCGTAGTACCCTGATTGACATAGGATATAAAACAAAGTTTGTTCAGTAATCCTTTTATTAGTCGACAGAGTTTGGAGAACTAGCTAAACTAGTATTATAATCATAAAACAACTGTGAAGCCAAACTTAAACATCTGTTTTTTTCGACGATCTTGTTTTGTTTTTTTCTTACTGGGACTTATGACCCTAAAACATGCTGTTATTAATAGTGTTTGTGTTAATTTTGATATTGATTAATATTGTAGTGTCTTACAGATACATGCATACACACACACCAATAAATAATTCTCACGTCCGGTCTATAATGCAATAAAAAAATGATTCACTAAATATAATGTTTTCTGTCAGAACTTCTTCTGAAATAACTCATGATGAAATTAACCCTCATACCAAGTAAATAATTTAAAAATAAAAACAGAACACAATTTTAAAATTACTAAAAATATTCCATGTATAGAACTCATTCATACCGCGAAAGCTGCAACTCACAAAGAATTTGAGGTTATTTTTCTCATTTCAAATTCTACGTACGGCGAGTGGAATCGTAAAAAGCGGATTATAGTCGGTGTGCTGGCGTGGCGGATAGAATTCGTGAGAATAAGCCGAGTCGGCAATATGGGCTGCTTTATTTACCCGTAGCTACTAAGCTGCATATAATGAAAACGCACTGTCGCGGGGCGTCAAACGACGACGAACAAGTAAAAATGTCTCGTCATTGTGCCGCGAACAGTCGTGATACTTGGTCATTATTTGCTTTGTTGTAATATTGATGATAATTTTTTCGTTAATATTTACAGCATTTATTAAATCGTTTGACAAAACTTAATAAGCTAGCTTATTTAGTTATTGTGCTTTTCATCAGTAAATCTTTGCCCCTGTCAATGTCCAAGAATTTTAAAACTAACTTTTATAAAATTGATTTTTGTTAATGCAATTTCAAATCAACAGGCGTTGTTAGTACATTCTGTTCATACTTGTTCTTTGTATATTTTTTAGTATCTCTATAACCTAGCATAAATGTTGTATGAATCAATATTTTCAAGTCCATAACATTGAATGTGTGAGAGAGGTATTTTAAATGCGCATAAATAGTACGTTGAACGGAAAAGCTTGTAACAGAAGTGGGACATTAATGTTATATACAGATTACAAACGCATACAGCAAACACAATCAAATTTATTTTATGAAGCTTCGGTTATGAGCATGTAACACGTATTACCGTTTTACGTAATGCATAATTCCCTATAGACATGCAATTGCAAGCGCTCTACCTATTTAACTTCATGATAACATGATTTGTAATTTCATGATACGCCCGTATATGAAGTAACAGGTCATGTAGCAGTTTATTATCTGAGATAGTGAACATTTTACTTAGGTTGCTAAGTGGGTTATTTCAATTTGTAAGTTCTTTATTTTTATATTTGATACTATGTTAATTGTTAGGTATAATACAGTAACCTTATAGGTAATTGTAGTTTTGAGCCGTCGGGGTCGAAACAACTGGGCCATGTGGTCCGAGCGCTCGCGCTTTTAGCAAAACGCTTAGTCGACTCCACACGTAACCAATGGGCTCGTTCATTTTATGGTCAAAGAATCAGCATTGCCATACAACGTGGCAATTGAGCCAGTCTTTTGGGCTCGTTACCGGTTGACATCGATGGGGATGAATTCTATGATGCTTTTTATTGTTTTTATTCTGTGTTAAATTTAATTTGTAATATATGTATTTTTACTATTATGAAATATGTTTTTTATTATATGAAAACATATTTATTTTATCTTAGCCATCGAGTACGTACATACTGAAACTATTTACCATAACTCAAAGCAAATTCTGTCTTCATTAATTTTCTTGCGCAGCACAGTCTTAATTACCTCCTTAAGATCACTGTCTCCAAACACCACAACGTGCCAACGATCAAAACCACAAGATCGCTGTATTTCATCCTCGCGGTTGCTTATCCGTGCACGTCGCAAGACTTGTCACTTGTCCCACGCCACGTCGACTCCCCACTATCGCGATACTGAAACCCTATAGGGGTTTTCCTGTCCTTTATTCAAAATGTCTCTGTGTCTAATTGGGAGAAATTGTCTCAGAAACTGACATTACAATTGGGAGGATAATAATAACCTCAGTTTTGTCGTTATTTTTTTATAGTTGTTTTTTCTTGTGAGCAAATTAGAAAAAGCTTTTCGCCGTCCGGTGTTTATAGCATTGTTTGTTTTAATGGTGTATTGGGGAAAGCTAGGCACTACATAGCATTTTCACTGGCTTAATGTTTGTACATTTTTGGTACGTGGCTAGAAATATACCTTGCCATTTAACTGATATTAAGGCCTATATTTTTTCGAAGAATTTATTAGAAACCTAATACAGTTTCATTTAAAAATATTCCATGTCGCATTGGGTGTTAACTATTTCTTCGAAATACACTTCATTTAGGCAAATGTATTTGAAAGGATTCGTCAATCAAATTGACTTCCTGGAAGCATGCCCAAACAAAACGTCGTGTATCCATATCACAAATAATCGAGAACACAACGGAACTCTGAAAAGCAATACAATTTTATATTCGTCTATAAATCGTTTGTTCTTATTCCGACAAAGAGCTTCCAACTATCGTGAGTCGTCTCATATCACTTGCCATAAAAATGTTTTATGTTAGTGGCTAATAAATGACGTCGGCAAATTCAGTAAGACAATATGAGGAGGCTGTGCATCCGTTTCTTTTATTTCCTCCCCTAGTAATCATTGTTTCGGCTGAGGGGCGCCAACCCAACAGACAGCTATAGCTAATATTACCCTTGTTTTCCCAAACAAAACACCACGAATGTATGTATAATTGGAATGGTTTGGTACAGATATTGGTAGTAAAATTTTATGAACTTGCGTGAAATTAAAATCTACGGTATTGGTAGCGACTGGCCGCATAGAATTTTTTATTCATTTTAGATTTTGTTTTGCTAGGATTGTTTACAGTCTATACGAATGGCGACAAACGTCATGTATAATTATAATATAGTAAAGATAATATATTTTTTTTATATGAATATGCAGTGCTGTTTGGTCATTTATTTGTTGATAAATACTGATCTAATGTTTTTATAATTCTTATTATGTCTGTTACAAGTCAATAGGTCAACTTTTCGGTCTGGTACTCGCCTCAAAAATATAAAAAATATATTTAGGATTGATTATAGGTAATAATGTTTAAGTGGTACCTACGGGGTCACCGACCAATAACCAGAAAAGTTTTCGACTTGTAGTAAAGTAATATGTTGTGGACTGCCCCTTAACATGAATTCTTAAAGCAGGATAGTGTGCGTCGTGAAAACGACACACTGCCTCATTGTAGTAGCTATTAACTAAAATTAATTTGTATGTAAAATTTTCGCAAGTATATTTATCGCATTATAATGTGTAGCAGTAGAAATACATAAATTAGTATAGTGTACCGAACTAGAATTGAGTCATTTTATAAGAGTAAACGGCACCATAATCACACTAATATTAGATAGGAGAAAGTTTGTGAGTGTGTTTGTATGTTTGTTACCTCTTCACGCTTAAACTGCTTGACCAATTTTGATGAAATTTCAATTATGCAGGTTGCTGACACTCTGTATTAACACATAGGCTTTTTATCCCGAAAAAATATAGCGTGACACAGCGCGGGGCGCAGCTAGTATATGATGATTATAAGTCAATCATCCACTAAACATACTGTAAGTAAGGTAAGACATATCAACGTCTAATTAAAACTTGATTGAAGTTTTAATATAATAAATAAAATTTCAATACAAGAGCAATATCAATTACAGCTTGTTTAAACTGAAGTCTTTAAAAATTAAATCAATGAGAAAATTTGATTAGCCAAAAGTTCGCTGAAATAAATTTGAAGACAAAGAGAAACCTTGTCTAGCATTAACGTAATGGCTCAATTCGATAAGTGAATTCACTTGATTGCGCTTCGAGAGCGACTAGTACATACTTACTTTTGTTTGCATGCACAGATAAAACGATTTGATTTTCTTTCTTCTTATAAACCGAAGCAGTAAAGGATGAACACATTCGATTGCAATACTTTAGAGTAAAATAGTTACTAAATAAAAACTTGTTGATATTTCGGTAAAGGATTTGAATTTGGACCAATTTTTCATGCTCCTCCAGTTGATTGCATAGAACAGATTATTCTTTCATCCTCCTGTCGATTATAAAGAAGTCCGCAACTATTGCACTGTGAGGCGACATCTCATGCTAACAAGGCAGGGAAATTCACAAAGTTATCATTGTTGAGATATGTAGAAATAACACACAATAATGTTTCACATAGGTATGCTAGGTTCTAAAACCATGTGTTATAGCCCGTAAAGTTCTAAGCCACCACCAAATGGTACACACATCACTACAACAAACTAGAGTAACTTCTTTGTCAAGACTAGACGACCAATTCAAGAAATATTACTCTATTAAACTTTTATTTTCCGAAGAAAACTTACGAAGCAATGTCTCCGTCCCTTCTAAATCTGACACAAGGAACAAAGTTGCGTTCGCATGATTCAGGCACTTTGTCATTCCCAGCTCCATTGTTAGACCCCCCTCCTAGCTTTAGTGAGATTGGTTTTACTCTTTTGCACCTAAAGTTATTGTTCTACGGCCACACGTCATTATTCAACGTCATATATCTCAAATGCTACTGAGAGGGGACGAAAGTGTTTTCCATTAAACACCAATTCTCGTTTGTTATGTTTTTGAAGAGCTTTGCAGTTGTCTATTCGTTTTAAATAGATTGAAGCAGTGTTCGAAGTGATGTTGGATCACTTAAGATACATTTTCTGTACTAACATCTTATCATTCTTAAATGATTTTTATTAAATAAAGCGATGAGATTCTTCAAAAACGTGGCATTGTACTAACTTTATAGTTATATTAAAGTTGTAAACTGCAATGTTATTAGATTATTCTCGCATCCAACTCTTAAATAATAACCTAAGATCAACACAACTATTCATGAATAAAAAACACCTACGTATGCATAATAAACACATATATGAAACCTAATATCGTTCCATACATAGCCACGCAGGTAGGTACTATAGAAGGTACGTGATAAAAATTCAGTGCACATCGCGAAAAAATCTCTGAGTGAGAAAATATCCAAGATTCCATCCCCAATGTTTGCTCTTGGTGGTTAAGCTGCATCTAATGAAATCCCCTGTCAGAATATCCTTGCACCATATCTTAATTCGATCGCGCAGTCTTGATACTTTCCTAATACTTAAAGTGAATGTGGTAATTTTGCTATCTTACCAGTTACTTTTGTACACAGACAGCATACATAATGACTGTAAAATAAGATTATTTAGTCTTTGTTATTATTTTTATTTCTTTGATCGTGTTACTTTACATACATTTAGTACTTACCGTTGCATCACTAATAGGTAAGGTTAAGATGTAAGGCATAAGTTTATAGTATTATAGTTAGGTAGTAGATAGATAGGTTAAATACTAAGTTCTTTAATTTAAACTACCTTCATGCCAATGTTTGTAACGGTGGCCTATAAAATTAACATAATATTAATTTGTTTTTGTCTAATATTTCATCTGTCAAGACGACTTCTAAAAGCGTCTGGCCATTGTTTTAGTATTGTGACCGCAAAACGTAACAAGCGATAGGTTAAGTAACTTAATTAAATACAAGGAATAATAACATTTTTTTTGTTTCACCAAACAAAAAGTTAATAACGACATTTTTATTTTTGACACAGGAAATTGGATATATTATTATGAGAATTTTATTTCTCCCAAAATATAGTAGGTATCAAGATATTTGGGCGCGCTACTAAGATAAACACGTGGACACCGAGTTTTCAGTGTAGTTACGTTTGGCGTCTGTTTTGGGGTGTTATTCTGGACACGAAGACACTAATCTTCCTTATTTAATAAATATACATTAACAACATCATTTATTTAGGGAATGTTATTGTCATGTTGATTAGGGGATCAAAAAAATTAAGATAACGCTTTGTCGCTTGCACAATGTCCTGGACTTATAGGACTTATCATTTTGATTCCTTGTGTAGTTATATCAATTATTTAGAATATTCACAGGGCATGGTATTAAAATATTACATTTATTTCTAAAAATATTTTAATTCTAACGCTTGTTTTTGTTTGTTCTGTTGGTTCTTACAGTGCCAAATAATGTAGCCTGTAGGTACTAAATCATGTTGTTCTTTTACACAAAATCAATAAATTAAGATCGGCGATATTAACCAAACAAAAGATAAGGGCCTAATTCAATCAGGGTGGGCAATTCAAACTTTTGTGCGGCTAAGGGTGCTTCCTAAGAAATCTTCAGGCGTAGCCAACTGTACATATCTTTGAATAAAACCCCCTCTTCAATTGAACAATGGGACGGTTCGGCCTAGTGGACATATAACGCTTGACCAATTTTCTTTTGTGCAAATGCCTACGATTGGAGAATATCAAACGGGGTGCCAGACTGTAGGCTGATTGAGTCTCTTTTTTTGTCGGAAAACCATTGATTTTGCAAATTCACTGAACAATATTACGATGTAACAGCCACTTTGAATCTGAATGTGTGACTTTTTAATAGCGAAGCTCTTCTGAAACTTTTAAGATTTTTTTTTCATTTATTCCTTTTTGTCTTTTTTATTCTTAAGTATTTTATCATTTACATGACGTAATAATGTTAAAACGTGGAGTAAATAATAAATGGCATCTATCTCCAGGCCTGCAAGTTGCAACTATCAATTAATTTAACTTTTAAACTTGGATCATGGGAAATTTCACTGATCACTCATTAATTGATTATGTTATAAGCCATATTAAATCCCTAAGAGCTGTTTTCCTGAATCTCTGTAATTTCTTCTATGATCATAGTTACGTGAACATTCACATAATAGACGCCTATTCTATAGCCAGTGAAAACCTTAAACTCCAGCGTCCACAAGTGGCTTCACTATCAAATTATTATCGTCCAGTTACCCTAATAACTGACCCTACGTAATCTATAATGCTGATGAAATAATGATCGTTGATAACAAACCAATTAACGGAGTCGACAAGAAAACACTTGATCCCACTGAAGGAAAAGGTGTCTAATTACACAAGACATGCTCACCCCTCTGTATCTCAAAGTTAAGACTTGTATGTTGGCAGATATCAGCGACTTAACAGGCTTTTATCGTGTTCTTAACCTTACCACGTTGGTGAGAGGAAAGTTAATTGTAGCCGCTACCTCTGTAAGTAGGTAGGTTTGTAGCCTAATTGCCATTGATTTCTTATTGATAGATAAGGAAGAAGTTGGTCTATGATATAGGTAGGTAAAAAAATATTTTACTTTAAGCCTGTATTGCATGATGATTTAAAAGCGGATAAAAAAAATATAAATATTTTTTTTCGACAAGTCGAGCGCTGTGAAACCAAAGTATGATATATTAATAACACACTTATAAAGACTTATCAGTTGTTTACTTAAGACCTATAACTAATTGATAAGACAACATTACGTGTGTTCATCTAGAAGCTTGTTAAAAACCTTCTGGAAAACAAATAAATAGCCTTCAACAACTTCAATCAATTTTCAAAGGAAACAATCTTTCGCCAACAGAATAGACTTGCCAACCTACTTTCCGAGAATTCGATAATTTATAGCCACCAATAGAAAATAACTGTTTCGGCGCCGAACCATCTAATTTTCAACATTGTAGCTCCGTGTATTTATTTCCGTGGGCTTTGTTCTTCTATCCGCGAATTAAGCTGGATCCGCGACTCGCCCAATGATTTATACAAGCCACGCTCATCCCGTTTTATTTACGACTACCGTTCTACAGAATAATTACAGGGCGGTATAAACGTTTGCAGATGTAAAAAGGGATTACCCTTTAATGATTACGGCGTAATTGCGCAAAGAAAGTTGAGAAAAAACGGCTCTTTTATTCACCTCCAAAGCTCGAATTAAACGGCGAGACACCGCTAACTTAAAACGAACACAACTTTGTTATTTTAGGTACAGACGCGTTTTCTGTACTTAATCTCCGTTGAAATTATTTTAGAAGAACAAACCAATTTAATATTTCCACACGAAAGCTCACAACGCCGAAAAACATAAACATTTTCAACATGCGTTAACAAAAACAATGAAAGAGCGAAACCCAAACATTTCTGTTTATGTTTTCCACAAAAAGATAAAAAAAAACTTTGGGTAGGTACCCGGTTGGCCGCATTCAGCCGGGTAGCTGGGCATTGTTAGCACGATCAGGGTCTATTCATGCCTCCCTGGGTAAACGGAAAGCTTGAAAACATTCAAATTAGTCCATTGTGGTATATTTTTCTTGCCTTCACTGAATAACGCCCAGTTCATAAAGGTCAATGTCATGAATTAGGTTTTAGGTTGGTCATTCTGTTTGTGACAAATCTGGGCTTGTGTTCTTTTATTTGCCGTTTAGCAGCTAACTATGATAAATGGCTTGAGCCCGAAAATCTTAGATAAGGATTTCATACCTAATTTAATAATCCGTTCCTGCTAAACAAGTGACTGTGCACGCAGAAATAAATGAAAGAGATATCTATCTCTTCCATTTATGTATGCACAAAAGTGCGCCGACGCAATATATAATGGTGTTACTGCAAAAACAAGAGAGAAGTGCGGTCTTCTAACCTGGTATTATGACATCGATATTGTATAAAATTACAGTATTTTTTTTATATCAGTCTATTGGTTTTGGTATTTTTTCCAAATAACTAACCCTTAGGCATTAGAATTAAGACAAAAGCAACATAACTGCATTTGTCACTCAAATACGAAACACAAAAACTTTTTCAAACACGAACCGAAACTTCTAGGATAAATATTCTAAAAATCCACCAGCCCAAACTGCAACATTGGTTTAAAACAAAACAAACCGCAGTTTCCAAGCGATTTCACTTCCAAATCTCGGACAGAAACGCATGCGAAATAAACCAAACATTTAGGCAAGCAAAATTCATTGCTTATTTCTATCTATTGAAAGAAATTCCGTCGCAGTTTGCAATTCATAGCGAGCGTCGAGTGCATTAGCTGCCGCAACTCGACGCGGGCATGTAATCGTATTTGCATTATAAATTTGTTCGCACACCTAATGGGCTCCTGCAACTGAGGGTAAACAAGCCGCGAGCAATGGAAACACTTGCGGTATTGGGAGTGATAGAACTTTACCGTACGACAACCGCTGCAACGTTTGACTAGGACACCATACGGACTTAACTTGCCCGACTGCAACTTTGAATATGAATGAGCGGTGCTGCAATTACATTTCTTATTGGAGAGAAGAAACATTGACGCACTTTGAAAGAAGAAAACAAAAGGAAAAGAGTTTTTGAATAAGTTATAATAATAATAACAGCCTATTACTGTTTCACTGCAGGGCAAAGGCCTCTTCTTGTATAGAACATTGACCATGGACATTGAACATTGAACACAAGGATTGAACATTGATCTCGAATCAGTTATCAAATAATATAATTTAAAACTTAAAATAAAAAGATTTAAGAGAAGACGTATGCTATTTGATATCATATTATACCAAATAAATCGTAGAAAATAATAATATATAATCGAAGAAAGTACTGGTCAAAGATTAAAAATTGTGTGAGTGAATGAAACGAGATTACTTAGACAAAACCTTTTACCAAACCTTTTAAAACATATTATCTACTATATATACCGGTTGTACTCACGTTGATATTCGGGAATGCCCGACTAGTTTCGGACTCTAACGGAGCCCTTATTCATGAGCAGGTGACGCGGCGGGGTCGCGAGCCGAACGTGAGTACAACCGGTATATATAGTAGATAATATGGATAACACTCACGAAAGTTATTATAGTAAATTAGTGAACTTTTAAAACATAACAACATTTAAAAAAAAAACCTTCACCCCCACTAGGAGTTTCTCCTGTGTCGTGGGTGCGTTTCACAAACATGAAATATCACATACACAAACACCCAGACTCGGAACAAACATCTCTCGCACAGTTTTGCCCCGTACGGGAATCCAACCTGCAGCCCTTAGCGCAGCAGTCCAATCGCTTAGCACTGCGCTAATCAGGTCGTCGTTTATATTGAATGTAAATAGTTTATTCGACATGATTTCTTTTCAAATCATAAGTACCTATTTCTAAAGTTGTTTTTGTATTAAATACTTATAGTATTTAGACTTATTTTTTTCATATTTTCATTCAAGACGATTAATTATTAACGGAACACTTAATAAATATATTTGTAAAGACCTCTTTGTACAAATAACGTAGATTAATGAATATTAATGATAGGCAACTATAAAAATGGTGGAAGAGTCATCAATCATAACTAAAATCTTGAGACGAATAACAAAATTCAAGGCAGGTTTAAGTATAACATAGTTTAGCTATAATATTATCAGATTAAGGGGAAGGAAATTATACATATTGAGGACCTGATTGGCGCAGGGGCTAAGCGATTTGACTGCCGCGCTAGGGATCGCGGGTTCGTTTCCCGTACAGTGAGTATTTCCCAATGGACATAAAATAATTTGGCGCCAGTATTAAATTTAAGAATACGAAACTTTACAATTCTAATGCAAATTGGAGAGCCTTTTTCTCATGGTACCTTATAAACATTTAATTTTGTAGGTTAAACCACTATACATGTATTCCCGTAAGCGTAGGAAAAACACTGCCTGACCCGGGATTCAAACCCAAGACTTCAGGTTCAACAGTCACGCTCTACGACCACTATATCCACGAGGCGTACTTTCTTTTTGACTTCTGATAGTTTGTAGCGAAAATAAAATGGAAAGAAACTCAATACTGGCCATCGGAAATGTTGCGAGAACTAAAAATAAAGCTGGTTCATCATAATGGATTTAAAAAATCATTATGCCCATTATGATGAACCAAAATGCTATTGAAAAGATTAATAGTACATGTTATATGCAAAATTTCATTTCAATCAGATGTCGCAAAATGGTTCTAATTTTGATTGCAAGATCTGACCTAAACATACTCATACGAGTATATAGGTACAAACAAACATTGCCAGTTAAATAAAAGCTTGTAAAAACAAAAAGCTATCCTGTCAATCGAAGATTCATAACAAAGAAATACAAGATCCGCACGTATATCATCAAGATACTTATAGACGTGGTTGTTGGTAGTTAGGCAATGCCATTCGCATAGCGGGCGATGTTGGCAGAGGGGGGGCTGCGGTCAGCCCCAAGCCCGCAGCCATTTTACAAGTGGTTGTTACGGTGTTATCCTCAGAATGCTGGATTGTACACATCGTATAATTAATAATCCTTGAGCTCCTCGGTTATTACGCACGATTACAGCTGTATCCTTCAAATTCAACACAAGGTATCGTAAAACAAAATAATAGAGCAGCTATTTTTTGCATGGGCGCTTTAAATTTATTTCTATGAATAAATTTGAGGGTTTTCACATCATTTTAAATAGCTGTTGTATCATTAAAAAGAAATATTACATACATTTTTAGGCAACATGTTTATCAAAAGAAAAATAAAAGTAAATATGTTTAAAAATGAAATAGCTTCAACAAAAGAGCTGTTTATTTTATAACAGTTGCTTACACCCAGACAACATTACTGAAATTATCCATACATTCACTCAAATTGTATTACATCATTTCAAAGAAAAATCTCATAACAAACACATTAGGTGGCAAACTTGTTAGGGGTATCTACAAAAAGGTAAGAAAAATACTGTCTAAGTACGCCGAAGTGAGGAGCGAGCGACAGCAAGGTCATTAATGCACCCTCCGTACCCTCATATTGAGATAAGTAAGTAAAACAACTTTATTTGATGTTCGCGTCAGTGGACGTACCGTCATGACACTAGGGGACACGCAGACGTGATAAAATACCTCGGGTACTTACACTGAATTATGCGAACTTGCATTTGCGTGTCAGATGGAATTAGAGGCGTATGCTTTTTCAAGGGACTTATGCGTTATGACGCCTTGCTTTGATGTTTTTATGCGAAATCCTTAATTAACATTTTTTTTTAAGTTTTTGCGTGTATTGCGTACCTGCCCCAAAGTACGAGTTTCAAGAACATTTGATAACCTTTATTCAGTTATTTATTTGATACTGAATTATTTCCGTTAAAAAATAATATTCCACTTAAAATGCTGTTTTTTCCGTTATTAGGAGCCTAAAAACCCCTATTCAAATTACCACGCTCGATTTCTTCGGGCAATATAGATGTTTAGGTGCTTTTAATAAAGGAAAACCGCTATGCTTACTCCTTCGGGAATAACAGTCATGATGTGCTGGTAACTGTGCTAACGAAATATGAAATTAACACAATCGACAAACCTTAATAATAGTGCCAAGCAACAGAGCCAACTTACCTACATACATGTACAACACAGGTATAATTTACAAAACGGCACAGTTTCCGTACATTAACAGAAGTACCGTCACAATATAACGACCTCTTGCTCCCAGCAAATGGATCGCTCGCTCGATAGCCTATTTCCATCCAAACTGAAACGACTCTGCATAGAGACAATAGTTCTTAAAGCGGCACTCACTTAAAACGTCCCATTTAGTTCCACAAAGGAACTTTTACGATTGCACTTTCTACAATATGAGTTTGTGACTTGTCATTAAGTAAATTCTTTGTAAGATTTATTGAAATGACAATGAGGACTTTTTATAGTGTACCGAGAATTTATTTTTATACATACATGAAATAACTTTTAAGATCCTACATGTATGTTATTCTCGAGGAAAATCTTGTCCGTAATGTAAGGTATAAGGGCATTTAAATGATTATTTTAGCTTTGGTATAGAACCTTAAACTGCGGTTGAAAGGCAAACTCCGCTGAAATCGCTAGCAAAAAAATAAAATTGTCTAAAACAACGGTACCGTGCAAATATGCAAATACAAGCCTAAAAACAATCTACACTGATACGGAATGCTTTACACAATTTTAAAATTCAAACAACATAACTGTCAGCATTTAAATGGACGACACACCCAATCTAAAGCTCGTCCAAAAACGTTAAAAAAGGAAACGTTTTGAATGTACGATTGGAATAGGCACATGAATTACATAATTTACACGCACGATGTCAGTGTTGCGTCCCAATCACTTTTCAACGGGGGCGACCGACTGCGGCCACCAGATGGCGCTCTGAAATCCGCGGTAATCCCGAATTTATTATCTGTTTGCAACCATTTGCTGTTGCGATGCAATCCGACGAATTCCACGGACGAAATGAATGTGAGCGAATTCGCACGTATTGAAAAGCTGTTAAAATCTGCGCATAGAACCTAGTTTAAGTTGTGAACATAATTGGATTGCGCCATATATGATAAATAATTCGCAAACTAAAATTTGTCAAGCACCGGACAAATCAAAGAAATGTTAAATAGGATGAGGTGACCTAGTGCAAAATATAAAAAAAATCAATCGTGCAAATTCTGTTAAAACCGGTCATCCAGTTTGAAATTTTGATATGAAACTTCCATTGTCACTGTGAATTGAATGATACTGGTATAGAAATACATTGCCCAAAATGTTAAAACGTTTTTTTTTATCAATGCTACTTTTCGCGATTATATTGTTGCGTCAAAATATTAACCTGTAGGTGCATACTGATATGTTTTAATTTCACCTATCGTACCTAACAATCATCTTCTGGGCGCTGTTTGTATATTTCGTCTATTTTAGAAAATGTTATCATCGGTGTAATAGTACTCGGTATGTTTATATAGGATCTACCCCAGACTGTTTTTACTGATGTAACTTTTTCTGGGCCATAATCTGTCCTTCGCAAATTATAATTCATAGACTACCATACCTATACCATAAGCATAACATAACATCACGCCTGTATTCCCCGAAGGGGTAGGCAGAGGTGCACATATAGTACACCCACATTTCGCCAGTTATGTTTTAGGTCCCAATGTAATAGGGGGCGAGCCTATTGCCATCAACCTATACCATAAGTTTAAAAGTAATTTGAAACTCTGAGACCTTCTTTATTATTCTCATTTCTACGCTGTAAAGCTTAATGTGCCGCGTAAAATAAAGTTCTAAACTGCAAAATCCTTAACATACTAAGGAGGCGATTCCATGAAGTGCTCTCATGATTTTAGCTAGAAAATGTTCACCCAAAATCTACTAAGAGTTCTCAAAACGAGGATTAAGGTTACTAAGTAACAATAAACAGCTAAACACACTTGTAACATCACGTTTAACAGTTCTACCGTACAATAAGTGTGCCAAGTGAGATTTTAATCACCTGCATTGGAGCTCGACACAGATGTGCTTGCAAATCCGCGGTAAGCCGGGACTTAGTTCACGCTGTTCATGTAATCACGCCAGTTGAATTATCGTTCGTTTTAAATACAATTGTTACGTGTGATGCGATGCGATACAGTATAATATCGGGAGACAATGAGGGGAAATCGATAGTGGAATGTTTACACTTTCAAAGCTTGCTTAATATCGTTCGCAATGAATTGCAAGGTTGCGAGTTTATGCTCTACACATGGGTGGAAAGCCCTGGGGCTTACCACTGTCGTGTAAACTGCAACTAGTGTATTGTTTCTTCGTAGAACAATTCACTGAGTAAGATGTGCCCTATGTCATGATATCGATTACCAGTACAGTTTGTGAGCAGTGCCATTTAAATAAAGAGATGATTGATTTGACAGTGGATGCTTAAGGTTTAGAAATTAAAATTCATGTGGGATTACGCAACATTATTGCAGATACTTTATATTAACAGGTCAAGCAACAAAGTATCTCCATAAAATAAAGATTTATGAATACATTATTACGTAACATCGTATTCACGCGTCTATGTGGAAACAATGACGTCAATATTAGAGCAGGTTCGGGACTGTTCTGAAGCTATAAATTTCAACCTACACAGCGCCAAGAATGATTTATACACTTACTTTTGAAATGTCCTGTAACGAGAAAGCCAATATACCCAGAAGATAGATACGCGCTTCCAGTATTAAAAATGGAATCGCGCTGAGATTTCGTAGAATTATGTAAATAGATTTTGAACCATAAGAAAATAAAAACAAGCCATGAAGGCGGACAAGATTATTACCTGTTGTTTATATATTAATCTTCACTTTACATTTACTAGACAATGAATAAAATAATATTTACCATTTTAGGCAGAATATGGGTGTAGGTAACCTTTGAGTAAAAATATACTTTTGTTACCTTCGTACCAAGTAGGTACCTACTAAAATTCAAAAGAAAAATACTACAGCTTTTAATATCATACCTACAGCTGATCAGTTTTTAATCTAGACATATTTATGTGCGCTTTTTATCTTTATTAAAATATCAGGATAGTGTTTATACGTTGCATCTGGGAGCCAAGTCCCTTATTTCCGATATTACCTGGAGAAGCAGTAACACAACACCTGAGACTGTCGTGGGATTAAAACGAAGCAGCGGCGCCGGTAGTGCGAACTCCGACGCCACAAATATGTATGGCATCGACTGCATACTAAATTCTGTGGTGGATTACTTCTTACGTAAGTATAAACGCAGTACTACATGCTACGTGTATTTCTCATCATTTCTAGACGACCTAAATATTGTACTCAACAAAAATTTATTAGGTTTTATATTTTGAGTAGGAGACATTACTAATGTATTGTGATAATAAAATTTTGGATTCACCATAAAACTTCACGAACTTACGTAAATCATGAAGCTTTGATTATGAAGGCCACAGCTGTTAATTCGCCAGCCTTTGTCAAAGTGACAGTTGAGTTCTATCTAACACAGATAATAACAATAGACATTCCAAATTATTTCATTGTGTGGCCCAAATTTTCAGTCCCGTCATTTCCGATGTTAAAAATGTCTGCATGACTTGAATGGTGGAAAAATGTAACAAAGATGCTAAAGTACCTCGTAAAGAAAACATGGAATTTCTTTGACCTTTTCTGAAATTTCTAAATTATTCCCTCAAAAAAAAAGAAAGATGAAAAGGAAAAATTGAATTACTATACGAATTTGAAATCTCTGTGATGTTTGTTTGCGGGAATAGAAAAAAAAGTGAATGCATTAGATGTCTCGCCCCATAAAATGGTGTCTCACATATAAAGGTGAAATTCTTGGACCCTCCGCTTGCACTACTCATGAATATTTTAGTGACGTTCTTACGATATGAAAAGTGGTGAGTATGTTCTTTATCGTAACGTTTTTGCAAATAACATAATGTTACCTTTCTGGGACATGGAATACTTTTTCATTAAAATGTAAACTTGTTTCATTTTGAAGGGAAACAATAATTTAGAAAATGTATTGAGTATCTATATTTTGGTATCTTTAATCTACCTACGCACTATGATTCTGTTAGAATTCTTTGAAAATATAATACTTAGTACTTACCAGACTGCATCATGTTGGCATGAATAAAGTAGTGCAACCGCTGAATTCAGAAACGTTAATGATTTCTTAAACTGCCCTTAAGTTAAGATTTCACGAAGAAAACCGTTACTTAGTATCCATTACGTTATTATTAAATGGCTCTAAGTTTGACTGTAAGAATATAATGTGCCTTTTCTTCTTCTTGCGGTGCCTCTCTACTACTGAAGGTAGGCCGTCAGCTCCGCATATCTTTCCTTGTCCCTCGTCAGGCGAAACAGCTCAGCTATAATGAGCCTGATAAATGGCAATAGTACCTTATTAGCTTTTAATTAAAGGAACTGTAATCTTAAATGAGTTTGTTCAATAGCTCACGTCTGCCAATTCCTTCTGGGAATACAGGCCTTATGTTTTACTTAGTTTTGGGCTAATCGTGCTACAGAGACTACCCGACTGTGTACACAAAGTATTCGCGTAAAAACATCTTTGTTTTGCACGATTTCTTGCGACTTCTTAATAAGTAGGTTAACTATATTGGATTTTCATTCGCATGCAAATTATGTTAGCTACACATACGTGTTCAGGAGATTTGTACAAGAACACTGTTCAAATATAGATAGGTCAAATTGTATTACTTTTGTAATACTCATGTAGGGAGCAGAGACAAACATATTGGAGCTGCTTTCTATTCTGTCGAAAATTCTGTTGTGCGGATTTCGGATTCTATACGAAATATAAATAACGGCGAATTTGATATGCGAATATAAAATTGTTGATTTAGACGAAACGTTCGAAACCAAAGAATAAAGTAAATTGATTCTATACTGGTTGGAGTTTTGGACTATATTATATCTAAAGGCTTTGGCTAGATTAGGTCCCTGCGGTGTTTAATACTAAACTTCTAGGGATCTCAATGCCTTTGCAATAAACATATAAACATAGTCATTAGAAAATTTTCTTTGTAAAATATGATGGTGTTACCGTAACTCAAAAACCGTCAGAAGTTTTAGTTTCCGCTACTTTTGTCTTTTCCGAAATGATTGGATACAGGTTTTTTTGATTTTTTAAACTTTTGATATTTTCTGAGAAAAATGAGCGCATTTTTCTCGCGTTACCTAGCGAGGTGCTATTGTATTTATTTTTTATTTAAAAAAACGTCGCCCCACACTAGGAATTTCTCCTGTGTCGTGGGTGCGTTTCACAAACATGAAATATCACATACACTAACACCCAGACTCGGGACAAATATCTGTGGTTCGCACAAAGTTTTGCCCCGTGCGGGAATCGAACCCGCAACCCTTAGCGCAGCAGTCCAATCACTTAGCCACTGCGCTAATCAGGTCGTCAGGTATTACTACTGAATATATAGGAAGTAAGAACTTAAACCATTATTACACCCTTATAAAACTGTAAACACCTAACAATAAATATAAATACTCATTCTGCAATTTTTTCGTCCCTTTATAAGAATCTCGGAACAATTCAACAATGCGTATTAACTTGTATTATGTTTGTGGAAATCATAATCCGGGCAATTAAACACCAAAGCCCTGAGAAATGTCGCGACAACATTTTATGTTCAGCATTCCTGTCATAATTTTTTAAATCCTCGTTACCCTGACCACGCTTCTGTTTATTCACACATTTATTTAAACACAACATAACATCACGCCTGTATTCCCCGAAGGAGTAGGCAGAGATGTACCTATAGTACGCCCACATTTCCCCAGTTATGCTATATGTTCCAATGTAATAGAGGGCGAGTCAATTGCCATCAACCGGGTACAAATATAGACCCGCTGCTTCTGAGTATTACCTAATGTAAAAACCCAATAACACATTGCCCGACCCGAAATTCGAACACAAGATCTCGTACTCAGCAGTCCTGCTTAGCAACTACTAGAACAAGGAGGCAGACATATTTATCTAAGTACAATAAATAAAACATAATTTTATGAAATTGGATTTAGCTTTAGTTTTTGGGCAAGCCGAAGGTTTTATAGTGATTGAAATAAATTGAATTAATGTTATTTCTTTAACATTTCTTTCTTTTAGGTATTATATTCCTTAGGAGACTGATTATCAGATCTTCGCGTAAAGTAAGGCTGTCTAAGATCTTCTAAAAGCAACCCATACTAAATTATTTAACAGTGAGTTGATAAGACCTAAAATCATAACTGGCGAAATATGGGTACTGTATATACACCAATGCCTACCCCTTCGGGGAATACAGGCGTGATGTTATGTAGTTGATAAGAAAAATAAATATCATTCACTTGACGTATTATAAAAATGCTTTAGATAAAAGCAGCCTGTCGAGAAGCTGGTTTTCAAGCCCCCCTCACCGCACCCCCAACTATCCTTTACGAGTGCGGTCCGAACATGCAACCAGAGCTTTGTTGGATGTCTCACCAGACAGAGCAAAGCACTAAAATCAAGAAACAATTCAAGTTAAACCTACTAATAATTCATAGCATGCACGTCATACAGACTCGGTGCTTGAGAACAAAAGCATCTGTTTTAATCAAGAGAAAAGGCCTAAAGGTTAGAATGAGAAAATGCCTAAGTAAAAGAAAACAGCGAACACATACGTTAATTTAGCTCCCATACATACGGGCCTGTTTAATTATTCATCTCATTAGAGAAGTTCTAGGCGTTCCTTTGTAGATAGTTGGATCGAGTGCACAGCCGATAGCCTAGTTCCTGGCAAACTTGGGAGCTAAAGTTTTGAGAATATGTGTCGTGCCTAACTTATTGTCTTCCAATTGAGAGTCATAGATAATAATATTCAGAATATTGGAGCCAAGCGCTTTGTTCCTCTGCTTATTGTTTTGAAGGCATATAGACAAACTATTTGCAGATGGTTTATATGGCCTGCCTATAAGTTAGAAATTTATTAACAGATAGCTTTTTCGTTAGTGAGATAAAATTTATTTGCGAAAGTAAATTGGTGGCCATCATTATATAAACGTTAATACTACATTGAATAATGACTGCATTACGTATCCAAGTACTTAAAATACGATTCTGAAACTATTATATTGTCACCGTAATGCGAGTTATCAAATTATGATACTAAAACTTCTTAGGCAGTTGCTCAGTAACCATTTCAAATGTGATGAAAGCGTGAGATGTGATTATTTGATTTTTATACAATAGTCTACGTTATACATTGCGTCTCCAACTACAGAGAAACGTTTTACGGGGTAACTTTATGTTATTTATAAGTAGAATATTACTCGCTGAAAAAAGCATTGTACACACAAAGGTTATGAACCATCTATCCAATACGATGACATAATAGATTGAAAAATCGAACCCCAAAACTAAAAAAATTGTTTTCGCACACTACGCATCACTTTCATTTGACTCTATTCTACTTTTGTGCAGACATCAATATCGAAAACAAAACACGTGACCGTTCTATGCAACCTTCAATCAATTTAAGCGGAGAGCACTGTCAGAGTTCAGGCGGGCATAACATATCGTCCGTCGGGGACAGACGGACGGCGGATAGTGGCGTGACGAGGGGAACGTCACTACCATAGCATCCCAGTCAATTCTGTTTATAGCAATTCATTTGTTATATCGCACAATCACAATAACTTGGTTATGTGATCGCGTTGACTTGTTTTTGTTTGGGAAAATACTCGCGAATCTAACCTGTCATGTTTGATGGATTAGATTTGGGCCACTTTATATATTTACATGGATTCTGCTGTTTCAGATTCTAACTAAGTAGTGGCAAAAGATGGTGCTGCTTATTATTATGTAGACTTATTTCCGTGAAATAGTCTATTGATAAAATAACATAAATTCAGAAGCATTGATAAACTAAAGCTTAATGTTTGACAAAAGAATTATTCTTTCCAGAAATTCAATTCTATTATACTAAGCCATATAACGTATACCTATTCAATAGCAAAATCTCCATAACATAACAACAAAAGATAAAATATCATTAAATAATAAAAAAAGAAATAAGGGTTGATGGATTGCGATTAACCCGTTCAACAATATTTTCTATTGTTACACGAAGTTGGATTCATCGAACACTGTAATTACAGTTGAAGCAGCTTTTAACGCCTCACAATAGATTACACAGAACATTAATCTTGAAGCATTGAAAAGTGCACCGTTCAAACCCTTTGCATACCCTTCACGAAATCGCGAACCAATTTAGCGTGAAAACAGTGGGGTAGCAGTCGACAGGTTAGACGGGACAAAAGCAAACAAGTTCAATATCGTAGTGAAAGAACAATAGGGAGTGTGACGTGACAAATGACGTGCAGGTGCCACGGGCGTGTTATCGGTACGCCGCAGCCCCGAGACGCCGCCGAGATTGTGAACACACTATGATTAAACGCCGTGGACTAGAACATGCCTAAAATCTGAAACGCTTCGAATTAAGGGAAGCGTTCAGTTAAGTAACTTCAACTGTTTTTGGGATCAATTAAAAGTAAAGGAATAACAAGGAGTGTGACGTGACAAATTACGTCAGGTGTCACGCGGCGTGTTATCGGCGTGCCGCAGCTGCGGAGCGACGCCGCGTTAGTGAATATTCCATGATTAAAGAAAAATACTTGAAAAATTTTTGGCGCAGTAAATCCTATGAACGTCGATATTTTCGAACATTATTCAACTCTTTAACACCTTTGTTGTACATAATGAAAGAGCGACTTAAAAGATAGATTTCAATTTTGCGAAGTGGAGTCACATGATCTTAACTGGTAATCGTACAAAAAGAATAGCATATCTACCATTATTTATTTATCTATTTTCAACATCGGTATCCTTACAGACTGACCTAATACAATAGCGTGGTCCTTATTATGTCGTGTATGTACTGATTATAACTTTAGTCCTAACTTATTCAAATAAACGCAATATCGAGTCGCATCCCATAACCTATACCATTCCCAGCCAACTCAAGTTCCAGCAGGAGGAGGCAAGTGAGGTGTACCCTCAAATAATGAAAATAATGAGCGTGTATGAGGAATGTGATGCGTGTGAATAAAGCGAAAGAAGTATGTTTGAAGTAGCATATGGAAATCCGTGGTCTCTGCCTACCACTCAGGGATACAGGCGTGACTTTATGTATGTATGTCAAAGTTAATTTGGATTCAAAAGCATTTATATCACGAACGTTACAGAACTACAAACAAAGCTAATAAATCATTAGTAGCTAGATGCTCAATACTTAAACTTCACAAAGGATCAGATACGTCAGTCGTTAGATAACGTAGTTTCAGACGCCGCGCCGTGAGCGAGCGTGACAAATGTCACGCGGTCGCGACTTACCAAATGTCAAGTCTTATCTGTATGCTGAAATGAAGAAGTAAGTACGAACTCGAGGCTCCTTGTTTGTAAGCCTGAATGAGAGTTAACCGTGTAAATGCGACTTGTCGTGACATCATGACGTGAGACCGGTTAAGATAATTCGTGTATAATTTGTTGTAGTCGCTTCTCAGGGTAAAACAGTGCCTATTACTTTGGAGTATTTTTGCCTGAATTATTTGGTGAAGTATAATTTAAGCGCGTCACATCAATTAACAAGCTCCCTCACAATTTCATGACAGGTTTATCGTTATAGAATGTGTTTCTTAAGGTCAACTTTCAGAAATGGTAGATATACTTAAAAACGTTAATAGTTTTTATTAAAAAAAACTACATTCACTTTTATAAAAAGACACTAGCTGCACTCGCGGTATTACCCGCTACATTTTTCGGGATGAAAAGTAGCCTATGTGTTAATCCAGGGTTTTAGCTACTTCCATACCAAATTTTATCAAAATTGGTCCCGTCGTTTGATCGCGAAGACACAAAAACACAAAATTTCGCCATTATAATATAAATGAAATTTTTAGCTATGCAACTAAAATCGTAACTGCGTAACTGACAAAAAACATCAGAACATTAATACTTACTTTACTTCAAACAAAATAAGAATCTATCTTTAGAATTATTCTTCATTACAGCCCTGCCTTACCTCTTTCGGTCCACTGCATAAAATGCCAACATTATTATCAATAGACCCTGAAATAAAGCAACGAGTTGTCTGTTTGACAAGCTGTCTGTGAAAATGAAAACATGTTTTGCGTCGGCCTGATCTGTAGCGATTATGACGCGTGGTGGGAATATTGTAATTACAGTAGTTGACCGTTTATATAGGGCATTAACTAGCTTTGCTAGTGACACAACGTGTGTACTATGTAATAAGCTTTGAGTGAGATTCTTGCCCGTACTTCTTTGTAGGAACATTATTTAGAATTTTGTCTGGTCAGCGTTACTTTTCATAAAATTAAGAAGTTTTTATGCTAAATTGCAATGTTTTGAGTAAGGAAATAATAATAATAATATATCTCTTTATAGTACACCAAACCAAAAGTGAAATAAAAACATACAGAGAAAACCTTTAAATAAAACTTGTGCAATGGGCGGTCTTATCGCTCACGGCGAATAATAATTAATCAATTGAAACTTTAGAGCCATTTAAAAATAAATATTTTCTCTTGACAGTACTGCAGCATGTAGTATATATATCTGTCCTACTACATCGCAGAGGTCTCGTACGATAAAGAGCAATAACGAGGAATCATTGTGTTCTACATTATTAAGTAACTTAGGCACAATCCTATCCAGTAAAACAACAGAATAAAATCAATCGGCAAAGACACAGTATAAAATTTATTGCACATTTTACAAGAGACGTTCTTCGGAGATGCACAGTACACCAATTTTTAACGCCCATAAATTTTGTTCTAGGACAAATCACGTCGCTCCACTCTTATCAGTTTGTGGCAAGATAAAACTTTACAGACGTTTCCACGGAACGTTTCGGATAAATTAAATTCCTTCACGTTGAAGGAATAGTCAAATCGTCGATGCACTGTGGGAAGCTTGGCTGATTTTTCAAGAGGTATTTCCTATATCTTTATACGGATCTACCTACATATTCTGCAGTATTCTTACGTTAAGTTATATTGAATTTAAAAGTGGTTTACTTGGTTGATTATTTATTGAATTCCTGAGATACCAGCTTGGGCTCATCACGCTGTTATAGACATATTACTAACGACAATCAGAGGTGAATTGAGCATTGTTCTGTCTAAGTTTCTGATAGATTTTGTTTATTTTTTTTTAATCCTTTCATTTTTATCGTAGACAAATAAAACATTTGGTAAACAGTGTTATACTTTTTCTTGGCAGGTTTGACTTGCAAAAATGCCTGCACATAACGCTAACTTTAGGCATTTATCAAAATATTAAAAACTTTTTTAAAATAAACAACTGATTCAATATCAATTTAAAAAAATATATTATGATGAAGCAAATATACAGCAAAAACCCGCAGTATCACTCCATTATAAATTTCATCAACCACTCGACAAACAAGACTATAATGAATACTGAATGATCCCATAACAGTCATAAAATTCGTCGCAGAACCAAACGTGGTCCGTGTGTCATTGCGGATATAATGCATATTATTTCAAGAGGTGCCTGAAATAGCAGTTTAGCAGTATCTGCCGGTACCCACGCGTTTTGTTACCTTTGTACCCCAGTCCTGTTGCAACAAACGAGTGGAAAATTCTGGATGTGTACTTAGCTGTGCAGCTGCAAGATAATGTGTGTTTTAGTGCAATTATGTTGTTCGTGTTTTATGGGGCACTTTCGGAAAACGTTGCGGTAAAATATTTTACTCATTTTGGTGATCTGAAGTTTTGTTTCCCTGCGGGGTAATTTAACGTGAGGTTGGAAGGTAATCACAAAAAAAGAATGCGTTGTTTTTCTTTTTAGGCGTTTTTAGGCTGGGCAAAAACATATATAGGTACAGTTTTTGTAACAAAGATATCGAATCATTAAAAATGCCCTTAAATATAAATACGAGTAACATCTCAGTTTAGATAGTTTGGAAGTTGTAGCCTCAATAGAGTTTAGGTAAAATTCTCGCTGTGCCGCAACTATAGGTTAGTTACCTGCATTAAATCGCGCGATGATTCGATACAGCGCTAATGTAATAAAAGTACAAACAACGGTCCACTAAAAGGATACACGGAGGGGTTAATACTGGCACACGTGTTGTATTCTCCTCACGTAGTATGTAAGTAACGGCGTCTTCGCACCGAGCATGTGACACCTAGCGTTAGGTGCCGTGAAAAATGGTCCATTTCCCGACGCGCGGATAAATTTATCTTCCCGAGGACTATTGCGACGCGCCGCGTTATTCCTCTGTTAATATTCATTGTGGAACAACAACGTGACTTTTCCAGTCCCAACATCCTCTTGACTTTCCCCGATTCACTGTTTTAAACAAACACGTCACTTAATTCTTCTCGTTTGCAATTCATATTTACCGTGTTCCCCCGTTAACTCGTTGCCAATTTTATTTATTCGTTATTTAATTCGCAAAAATGGTCCCGCGGAAATTTTAAACCGATGACAAAGGCAATGCACCGAAAATGTCACGCGACCGCAACGCCAGACCAATTAAGCGTATATCTGGCTATAATTCGTCTCCACTGTGGGGTGGGGTGAAGCGGAATGAGGCGAAAATATGACAAAAATCGTGTAGAGACCAGACGACATTAATTCAATTGTCGCCGGTCAGAACGGATCAGCGTTAGACAGATCAACGTGAAATCTGATATTTGGCGGGGATGGACACTTTCCTTACGCGGCTAATGGATTGTGAGGGGACGGCTTACGCGATTATTCATATTATTGCCATATGGGGGGACATCCTTTATTTATAGCGACAGATATATTGGGCCTATGTTCTGCTTATCTTCAGCTTTACTGCGTACACTCAAATTTTTATCGGTATAGTCCGTTATTGCCACATAAAATATACAGAATAGACCGCCAGACTACGTTCGAAGTATCCTCATAATTACAATTCGATCGTCTCTCAATTGCGTTCTCATTAACGCAAAATTTTGCTGTGGATTTTAATTTAACTGATCATCAACCATTTTTAATTACGGTTTAATTTGCATCGTTATTTTTAATGAAGTTTTGGAATTTCTCCTATATGTTATTTGTTGTTACTTTTATTATGTTTAGTTTATACGGCGGCAGCATTAATAAAATAAAAAGTAGTTTAAAATAATAACTTAATTCTTATTTACAAGTTAAATCAAGTTAATATTACATCGCGTGTCATCTGTCATAGATCATGGCTGCTCCAGTGCTTTCAGTTCTGCAAGTGTTTGTGACATTAAGCGATACAGTACCGAGTTTTGCGACGCGTGCAAATTGAGTTTTCTGCTTACCGGCTCCACGGTGATGCCGATTGACAAGTTAACAAGCCCCTTTATTAATTAATATGGGTATTGCGAACGTGTTTTATCTGTGGAAGAGATTTTTCGCGTTGATTATTTTGTAGTTGAATTTGTAGTGGTTATAGTATCGGTGGATGCCAATGGCAAGTTGTCGTTCATTGAGGCATTTTAAGGGGGAGCTTTGTTCAACTGTGGACGACTCCCGGCTGATGATAATGTATTGCGTATTCCGTCTAATAGTATCAGTGGACTGCCGGGTGCGGTATGCATTTCTCTAAATCTTTAAAAAAACGAATCGGTGCTACGTAGATCCAGCTATAATAATAACTTAAATTGTATTTTTTTTATTTTATTGAAAGTAATCCAAGTCAATCAAAGCTATATTATATTATAACAACTGCTTAATCCGATCATAAAACTATTGTTACTTAATAAAACTGCGATGCACAGAGCTTGTATAAGCAGCTCTTATTCGTATTGAGTCATTAAACTCCCATCAAAAAGTTTTAAGCGATACACAAAATTAAACTGCCGTTTTGATTTCTAGACATTATAACGATTGCTTAATTTATTCTATGTAGTAGAAGTAAATCTATACAAAGTATGCTTTAAGTTTTTAGTACTGGCTATTATGTTAACGTTAAGTAAATCGATTTTGTAAGTAGTTATTTGAATGTAGGTATGACCTTAGTGTAAGTCACAAGTGTGCTTGTACGTCTGTTACCTCTTCACGCGTAAACAGCTTAACCGATTTTGATGAAATTTCATATAGAGGTAGCTGACATCCTGGTATTAACCCATATTTTTCTTCCACTTTTTATTCCGAAATAATGGGTAACAACGCGGGGCGCAGCTAGTGACCTATAAAGAGTAACCTTCTGGGAAATAGGTATGGCTCATATATTAATTTGTTTTAATTTACTTGGAACTCATCATAGTTAATTATACAATATTTCAACTTTTTTAAAAGCGTAAAAGCAAAGAAAACCTAGTGAATCAATATTGCCGACTGTATGACTTGAAGTCGATCTGTCGTTCCACCCAGCCCCATTACCATGAACTAAAACAGGACAGTTAACGTTGTGAAAGCGAGACGTATTACACTGCACGCAGAGGCGTCTCGCTTTCACAACGTAAACTGTCCTGCTTTAAGAACTCATGGTAAGGGAACAGTTCACTGATATTATTGCAATCGTATCTGGTTAGACATCAACCCTAACGTAGAAGGGATATTTTATAAATTAATTATATTTCAGATGATCGTCCTACCGACTGCCTCGTTGGTGTAGTGGTTGCTAAGCACGATCCCGGGTCGGGCAAAGTGTTACTGGGTTTTTCCATTAGGTAATTCTCAGTAGCAGCACGGAGTCTGGATTTATGCCCGGTTGATGACAATAGGCTCGCCGACCCCTATTACATTGTTACCGAAAAACATAACTGGCGAAATGTGGGTGTACTATATGTGCACCTTTGCCTACCCCTTCGGGGAATACAAGCGTGATGTTATGTGATCGTCCTACTGAAAGGGAAAGGCCTCTCTGTCTTTCCTCCATCCACCTCGGTTGTGAGCTACGGTTATCCCTGCCTTGTTAAGTCAAGCTCTTCCCGTCAGCTTTGATTACTACGCCTTAAAAATATAATTAGCTTGCTAGATATTGGTCTCACGCCGATGTAAACTAAGTAACTTATGACCTGGGACATGTTGATAATATAAATAAAGTTAATACTTAATACAACACATGAGCCGTAAATCCTAGAACAACAAAATAAGGTGCAGATATGAAATTTACTTAGGTCTGTTTGGATAGGCTCAGCGCGGCGTGGGCTATTATTAAAGTAAGAAGGTTTAGCGCCTTAATGCTACAAGCAAACACTTATTTTTCACGGGATAATAAAGTGTTACTATCAATTTTGCTAATGTAACTAAATAGTATACTAACAACATCATTCTGAGACAGCCATTTCTATCAATTCGAACGATATTGATTTTTTGACACACGTCTTTCTGTACGAGATAGTTTTATTAATACCCACATTTCGCTGGTTATGATATAGGTCTTGTGTTGTAAGGCGCAAGCCTATTGCCATAAACTGGGCACAAACTGAGGGACCGTGCTGCTCCTTTATAGAAACCGAAACACTCATAACACTCTCTCCGACACTGTGCATTAAACTTTGCAGACCAAGCATTAAAAATTATACTTTCCTGTCACTGGCGTTTGCATATCAAATAATAGAGATGTCAATAGACTTAATACGGGGTTTAGCTGTTAATCCCGGTATGATCCTCGTTTATTAATATGAGGGCATGCGTATGTGAGTAAGTAAGCAACGAGTTCGCCATAAGGAATCAATTCTAGATTTGAAGATTATGAAAGACAAAATCACGCCTGTATTCCCGGGGTTAGCGGTAAGCAGAGGAGCACATATAGTACACCCACATTTCGCCAGTTATGTTTTTAGGTCCCAATGTAATAGGGCCGCGAGCCTATTGCCATCAACCGGGCACAAATCCAGACTCCGCGCTGTCACTGAGAATGACCTAATGGAAAGACTCAGTTACACTTTGCCCGACCCGGGATTCGAACCCAGGACCATGTGCTCAGCAGTCGCGCTTAGCGACCACTAGACCAATAAGGTACTTGTTCTTATTTATAGAATTAGGAAGCTCAGTAAAATAATTACCTACTTGTTCTGTTATATAATATTTTTTTTTATAAATAGGTACGCCTTAACCTTTGAACACGTTTTCTTTATAGAATCATGTAATTGATATCACTTTATTAATACTTACTCGTGTGGTATGAAATTTCAGTGAACCAGATGAATAGAAACTCTACGCTTCTTATAAATTTAATTTCTTGTGTGTTTATGTGACGTGATACATTTTTAATGTTTAATACTGCGGTTATAAAAAAAAAATTCGTTGTTTATATGGAATTTTCGGCACTAGTATCGCCATTATTATTTTTTAAATTCCACTAAATTATAATTTAAAAAACCACAATAATTCAAAAGACGTCGCAGACATAGCAGACCATAAATGAATTGGTGGGATAAGTTTAACGTTTTTTATATCAAAACGTAAGTACTAGAATTGCTCACAAACCCAATAATTAGAAGAATAAAAGGAAAATAAAAAAAAAACAATTTCAATGATAGAGAGATTTGTAGATACCTACGACTATTTTTCTTACTACGAACACTTATGTTATTAGTATTATATAATTATTAAGTATACATATTGCCTGTGATGCGAGTGAATGAGACGAAAAATGTAAGCCAGGATCGTAGCAAATGAAAATCCGTGGTCTCTGCCTACCCCTCTGGGAAACAGGCGTGACGTTATGTATGTGTAATTGTATATATATTGCTAGTTATACGACTTTAAAGCCGCTTGTTATCGCCTGGGTACAGTGAGATGTATACAGAGATATGAGAATACCAAATACATTTCAAGCGATCACTCGACTCCATTTTAAATATTTTTGTGAGTGGTGTGTACTTACTTGTCTGTGTGGTGGTATATATGATGATGAATTGAAATTAAAACAAGAACCAATGTAAGTTTTTAGACTGGTATCCAGCTTAGATTTGACCATCATTATCCTCCCGTGGGTGTCGTAAGAGGCGACTACGGGAAAATCCAGAAGATGGGCAGCAGCGTCTTCTGTAACTACCCCACCAATACCCTACGTATACCAACACCAATTCCCAAGCCGCTAGCCAATCGTAAGAATTATGGCACCCCCTCCTCCTTTATCTAAGGGGGCAGTTGCTTAACAGTGAACGTCTTCCGGCTAATGATGATGATGAAATCGTAAAAAGCGCTTGTAGAGTAATATAATTTCATATTATCTACCAGTGATTCAAAAATTTGATAGTGAGACCATCCACTATAAAATCTTCAATAGCTTTTTTTTTATACTATGGTTTTTGAGTTGACCTTCTGCTCATACGTATTTACTATACTGAATTTTAGTCAGTGTGAAGTTTGATCGCATTTCTCTGATCAAATTAATACTCTGTATACAAATGTTTCGCTTACTTCATCAAAATTTTGATCATTAGTACGCAGTTCCTTGTTTACTGTTTCAGCTTTGTTTGGAGTAACGTTATTGGGGAAATTCACACTATCTATTCATTAGAGTATGACCGGGATATGTAATTTTCCTGCATTATCACCAAAATATATACCTACTACTACCATATCATGGGTGGGTATTTAAGGCTCGTAGTTGATTGGCTACCGTGCAGATAGGTCATTGTGCGTGATTAAGTCGTGCTCGCCGCTGTCACACTTGTGATGGGTGACTGTTTCCACATATCAAGACCGCACCATGCTTTGGAAAAAAATTGCTGTCATAGTATCGGCAGATATTTATTGCGAGTTCGAAAGATGTAATTTTTTAATGGTCCTACGACTTCGAAGAATTCGTCATAATACAAGATATCACAAAGTGATACCTCTTGTAATTCTAGCAATAAAAATAAAGCATATTTCGTACCAAAAACAACTAAGCTAATCGTTATTAATACTCAGTAAAAAGATCAAAAGAGTAAAATACTTTTCCATTTATTTCTCATTACTTAACGAGGGCAAAATTAAACAACAATTAACATTTAAAAGCGAACAAATTTCCATTTGAATAATTGACGATTAAGCGTAACTATTAGTGAAAACCTCCAAAGTTAATGAAGTAAGCCCCTTAGATATAGCTGAGGGATGTAAATATTTACCAATAGAAAATTATACTGAACTCAACGAACTACTTGATAATGTTACGTAAACTACATCCAAAGTTATTTATTTAAGCTCAAGGAAGTATAAAATATTACCGTCTCTGATGTTACAAATACATCTTCTTGAAAACCTTAACGATATAAAGGCAAGGTTAATGATTCGAGGTAAGGTCTTGAAGACAATATCTGTAATAAAAATAGTCACCATTTACTAAATGGACTCCTGAAAGCAATATATTGTCTCACTAATGCACGTTTCTACCAATAATACCTTCTAGCTTAAGCTGTCTTTTATGACACCGAAATAGATCATACTGGTTTTATCTCTGCCAGCAATAAATATCGTGGTAGTTATAAAATCCTGACACACTGAATATTCTATGAAAGATCGTCAAAAACAATAGATAAAGGTCATATAACCGTCTGAGCTGAGAGAGCGGGTCGCTGGACTAATAAATTCGAATTCCGAACAGAATCAGTACAATCGAGCGACAACTCAAAATAGAAAACAGCTGAACATTTCATAAACTCTTTACAAAATGGGTCGAGACGACAATAGAGTACCGTCCCACGTTGTATGCCTAGCTGTTAATAGTTTAAACAAGACTAGTGGAGATGTAATCTTGTTAGCTAACAACCTGCGCGGCAAGGGCTCTCTCGGCAAAGTTAAGGCAATTCCCTTTACTTAGAAAGCAAGTTTCTCCGCCAAATGTACCTGGATTCAGGCCGTGACTGTATGGAATCAAACATTTGATACTCAGTCTTGGTTAACAATAAGTCGCTGTAGTTGTTAATAAAGTTTGGTACAAGTTACACATGCCTATACCAGCCGACGTGTATTAGCTAGAACTATTTGAATTACTGGGTTTCTGCTTAAAACTGTCGTCAAAATTTGCCTTTGAATTCAATTCAGAGTTCATTCGATTGCTGTATGAGAATAACCTTTAAAGAAAGCAGCTATTATAGCAGTAAGATGCGTTGGAGAATTTACAAAATATTTAATTAATACCTAAGAATTAATGCGTTCAGATGGCTAAAGGTATTTCATTACGTACGACGTCTTGAATACTAAAAGCAGTTGAAATTCTGGAGAATTATGAACAGTCAATAGATTATTTTTATTAGTATTATCTAAATCATCTTTAATCTCTTACTAATGTGCTTTATGTTAAGGTGCTATATGCTATATGATGTACATTTGTACACAAACCAAGTAGGTACAGATAGCATATTTATTTCCTGTTCACAGAGTTTAAATCACACTTTATTGGCGAAATATATCCTAGTTTGCAACTCAGCTAAGATGTGAGATAACTTGGTTGGCTCTCTGGGTGCAGGTGTCAAAAGGAATCTGGCATCAGTCCAATATACCAAACTACCACGACCAAGTTTTTCGAATATAGAGCTGTTTTATTATGCTTTAAGGTTAAAAGGCCGACACACGTAAAACATGGTTTTGAGTTCAGCTATTACTAAAATTGCTTTATAAATGCAGTTCCAAAACTAAACTAACAAAACAATAAATAATTGAATATATTGTTTCCCAGTATACGTATAATAATTAATGTAAATAACCCGGTTTTTCCCGGAATATTTTTTTTATATTATAAACAAGAGACGAAAGGACGATTTATATTTAAAAGAATTCCCCCAATAAGTATATTTTGTTAACTGACGTAACTCAAAAATAACAAAAATTAAGTCACAGACTAACACACAGACACGTGGGTAGGTAGACAATATTTAAATTCTTAATATTCGCCAAATTTAAATAACGTCGTAACTCACAATGACGTCATATAACATCGGAGTAAAAAGCCGTTGCTTCGCACACAATGGTAGTTTTGTAATAAGGTACGCAGACAGGCCGCGGGGCAGCGACGAGACACCACTCCTCGTTCAGCCTAGGGCAGTCTGCTACCCACTTCATTTGAATACAACGAAGGTTTTCATTAGGTACTAGTAGGTACTAAATATAAATTTAAATAATCTTTTCTATGACGTCGAGTGTATCGTTACTGATGCTTTGTTAAGATGAAAACTTTAGAAAATATACATTTAATTGCGATAAAAAAGGGAAGCTTGGTAATTATTTATTTGAGAATCTAGTTGCAGTGATAGCTACTGAACAGTTGTGAGCAGAAATCCTATAACAAATCCATAAACGTATTTATGTATTTTGTCTCTCGTACATTAGCAAGAGCCAAATCTTAGTTTTTATTTTTCAGAATAGCTGCTTGACGATTCAGAATGCCATTGCCTCCAGTAGCAAGTGCAGGAAAAACTCAGTCAGTGACTAAAATGAATCCTACATAATCCTCGTAAGCAGCGGTTTTGCTAAAAACGTAGAATACATTTATATCAATAAAAACCAACCTCAATACAGTTTTAATACTTTTCAGAACAACATCTGCAGATCTGCTCACCCAGCAAGCTATAAAGTACTTAATGGTTTAGTTAAAAATTCCGATCACATTTTATGGAGCCGAGACCGTTGCCAACTTCTGGGCTTTGAACCGAGCAGCCTGCTGCCGTTTGACATACTTATCATTGTTTTCCTTAAATACAATCTTGTGAACTGTATTTTATGTTATGTCCTAGGCTGTTATCGCATATTTAGTTCGTTATTTCATATATGTTGTAAATACGTTTGTATATTTTATACGTACTAGTTTTGGCATCAAAAACATGAAACTATCTTGAAACAGAAACAAATTCAATAAACTAATGAACTGTACATATTCCCAATGTGCATTCATAAAAGCATTTATCAATTAAAACGTTCTGAAAAGTACAGCGGGCCCGTCAGTCAACCTGTTGTAACAACATATTTTAGTGCAGCCAAACTTTTCAATTGGCATAAAGTTGCGCGTTCCCGGCGCCTGATCAAATTATTACCATGTTGCGGCTCCGACTGCGTCAGTCGGCCCATCACTACCAAAAAGTCGTATATACTTGAGTGATGTGCCACTGCCACCCTTCTTGCTTCTTCCAGACAAGAACGTCGTAACTCCAAAATTCATTCACTCAACGTCGTCCTCTTGAGTTCGTACGTTATAACTCGCGTCTTCGCTTAGTTGACAGGAATGATTACAGTCTGTGTGTGGCAACTTCTTAATAAGTCCTCACAACATTTGCATCGGCAACGGAGGCTTTCGTCTTTCAAGAAATGTACACCAACTTTATTCTTGAATCTCCGAGTTTGTGTCGCGAACTAAGTTTCTGCCAGGCAAGTGTCGAAGCGATAAAGAATGTAGGCAAGAACTGACTTTTATTGTTGTTTACTTTATTCACGCATGTTTGGCGTGAATGAACTCCCGAACAACGATCATAAAAAGTATTTCAGCTATTGTGTTGTGAACAAAGTTGAACTGAAAAGGGACGATTCAAAAGTTCAGTGTTCGCATTTACCTGCACGACGTGTTGAATTTAAGAATTTTGGAAGTATTTTAATACATTGTTATTCATTGAATATGTCCTACTTGATGAAGTTTTGCGTTTTAACAACCTGCGGTTTTTTATTAGACTTCTTCTATAAGTGACATTCCAATTAATGAAGGCCGGCTACCAGCTGTTGAAACCTATCTCTTTATTAGACTGTTCCGAGTTAAAAAGCAGTTGGTATAGTCCTTAAAAGTATTCATTTGCATATATGAGTAAAAATACAAGCGCATTTTGTGTAGTGTTGAATCACCATAAACATGGAGATTGTATGAGTGACGAGCAAAACGTACGCGGTGTAGGTGGGATGTGGGTGCGACCTGATGGAATATCTGTTTCTGCACTCAAAATACATAAACAAAAAACTTTATAACGCAAACCCTTCGTATGTTCTTACCTTCGTACATGTTCAAGATAAACAATGATATCTATAATAACATTATAGAGTGGCTAGTGATTGCAAATTTGAGAATGTTATTAAATAAAACTGCTTGACATTAAAATCTGTAGTTTCATTCACATTTCAAAAAAATCACAAAAAATAAAACATTACTGGCTAAATGTGGGTGTACTATATGTGCACCTCTGCCTACCCCTTCGGGGAATACAGGTGTGATGTTATGTTATGTCGATTACATTTATGGATGAGTAAATAAAATAGCGGGTCTTATGTCTTGTTGTTACTAACTAAACTGACGTGACAGCGATTTTATTTTGTCATAATTAAAACAAAGAAAAACAAAGCGATATATAAGAGAGCGTTTAAACAAAATGACTTACTTTAAGCCAAGTATATTTTATAAAGTCACACTATGTATTTTAGGTAAGATTACTCAGAAAATCTTTTCTGCTGAAGGGTAAGCTATCAAATTTTTAAACCGTATGAGACTCAACATTGTTGAGATTTTACGAACTTTGTAGTAAGTAAAAGGTTTCGTATAGGTTTTAATAATTACGTGGAACATTTTCGTGTAACGTCTAGCGGATTTCCAACGACAATATCCCATAACCATTTACTTTCATGGCTTTTGCGTGTATTATGTTGAATGTAAATAGGTAAACATACAGTATGAAGTTATTTTACGTTGTATGCTCTAACTGCGTCGCTTGACTTTTCATTATAAAATGTCTCCGTTGCTAAGAGCCTGGGTTATCCCTACTAATATTATAAACGCGAAAGTTTGTGAGTATGAATGGATGTTTGTTACTCTTTCACGTAAAAACTACTGAATGGATTTTAATGAAATTTCATATCGAGATAGCTGACACCCTGGATTAACAAATAGGGCTACTTTTTATCCCGATAAAATGTAGCGGGTAACACCGTGGGGCGCAGATAGTTAGTTATAAACCAGACTCGTAGCAAAATATTTAAAACAAGGCGATTGTATTAAAAATTACAATCATACAACTCACTTCACGATCATGTTCTTTACTGGCGAGAAATATATAAAACAATAAAATTATTATTACGACAAAATTACCGATCGATACCTAATATCCATCACATTCATAGATATAACTAACAAAAGTCGAACTGAAACTTTAATGTCATATGGATACTGCATTTATTCTCGGTGAAAACCGAACATTTCACATTCGAAGCGAATCACGTCGTTTTAAAGTCTTGTAAAAAGTTCGACTACCGTGAATAGCGACGTTAGTGAACTTTTTATTTTGTCGCGCGAGAACAATCGCGCTCCTCGACAATCCACCGGTCATCAGTCACGTGGAGTGGCCACTAGACTGCACTGACAAGAGGACTGTTGCCCTCCATGCATTTTACTTCATGAATTTATAGTCCGCCACTATTTGCTAACACCGCCGTTTGTCACTGCGGTGTCAAAGCGAATTATTAAAATACTTTGTGTTATAACACGGATTTACATTGAATGCAGAAAGTACTTTTAATACACGAACTGATGCTAATTAGCCTACAAAATTGAGTTTTCGTCAGGTATTGTCGGTATATTTTTCCGAAAATAAATAAATCAGAGGTCCGTCCGATACTATAATCTATACAGACCTACTTATCTAAATAAAGTAATACAGGAAGACTATGATAAAGGTGTTTCTTTAAATCACATGCAAGATATTTTTTTTTAATAAACTACTCCATAGTAACTACTTTTACAGATTAAAGCCTATTATCTGATCCTATACACAAACATTGCTCACGTGCGTGGATTAAAAACTTAAAACCCAATAGGGTTGCCAAAAAACTATAACGTGGTTAAAATACAGTTTTGTATTCACAACACGTAATAATATTTATAAACCGACTTTAATAGTGACCTAGATAGTTAACCCTGTTCACTTGTTGGAACAAGTTAAAAACCACGTATGAACTTTTATATTGATTTTAAGCTGACGCAGCTTCTATAATTCGACAGCTGAAAGGATTACTTTAGAGCTTATACTGCGTGTTTTACTCTCTATATTGTGTCAATATTATTAACAAGGCTTCGATACTTGGGTATATAATAAAACCTAAGATTTTGAAAGGTTTGAATTTATACAAAGTGTTCAAGTTGTCTAATTTAATTAACTTAGGTACAAGCTGTGTTAAAAATAAGTACAGTTAATATGCAAACTGTTTGTTTAAATTTTATATATTTAATTCAAAATTTTTAATACTATGTTTTTAAAATTGATAAAGGAAATTTTAAAACTGATGGACACGAGCGGGATTTTAACCAGCGACCTGCCGTATTGTGGCGCTACTCTAACCAACTGAGTATTAAGTTTTTTTTTAGTAATCGGTACTGTTTAGTTTTTGTGGTCAACGTAGAATCCCATTTCTACTATAAGTGTCTGATTTTTAATACCCTGCCGCATTTTCTCATGAGTTTTGAGTCTTTAAGTGTTTAAACAGGCGACGATATACGCACAATATTCCCACAATAATACAAAGAATATTACATTACATTAACAAAAGGCACTACAAATATACGAGACTCTATACAGAATAAAATCTATCATTTGCACTTCGTATCGCCTTGCTATAATAATTTAAACACCGTTCACAATATTGTGTCTAGAGTAGAAAGCTCTAAATCAAACACGTCTAGTCCCTAAACACCTTAGAATAATGTTAAACTAATAATTTATGAGCGCTGAAAATTTCCAGACTAAATGCAAACAAAGTATAATAATATTCTGGGGTACACGGGGTGGTTTTTTACGTGTGCGCGGATATCTAAAAACAAACTGCTATAAGAAAATGCGAGAAATTGTCAAAGGAATCTGAGTCACTCTTTACAATAATAAAGATGCTGGATTATCATACCGGTGTCTATAGGCTACTTAACGCGGACGAAGCCGGGGTCAAAAGCTAGTGGTTCATATACTTATAAACAGTACTTAAATATACCCTTATACATAAAGTCACGCCTACAATTTCCATTTGCTACGATCCTGGCATACTTCTTTCGCTTCATTCACACGCATCACATTCCTCATACACGCTCGTCAGTCGAGAGTACTCCTCACTTGTCCTTTTTGCAGAACATCTCCGATTTGGTCTAGGTATGTTCGCCTAGGCCTTCCCCTTTCCGATACTCCCCTAACACTCGCCTCATATATTCGTTTTGTCACTCTTTCATCCATCCTTTCTACATGCCTAAACCATTAAGCATATTCTTCTCAATTTTCGTAATTACATCCACATTCACTCCGCACCACTCTTATAGTTTTCATTCGCCGTCACAGTTACCTAATAATGATCTACGAAGGTTATAAAATAAGGAGCAAGCTTACATTGCGTACCAAAAGGTACTTTAATTCCAGATATCCCACGAAAGCTGTAAATCAAATAAATTACGGTGTAGGTCCTAAGATAAAGTAGAATCTGACCACGCTAAGAGCACTAGAGAAGAAATTGAACTCGACTCATTAGTTGCGCCGAGTAGGCACGCAGCCCCGTTGACAGAGATTGTGAAATTAATTTCATTACTCCGAGATTTTTGTTATTGTGTATAAGAGGCAGCCTCGTTGGTCTAGTGGTTAGTGCGACTGCTAAACACGAGGTCCTAGGTTCGAATCACAGGTCGGGCAAAGTGTTATTGCTTTTATCGACAAGTTAATTTTCAGTAGCAGCACGGAGTCTGTATGCCCGGTTGGTGGCAATAGGCTCGCCCACTATTACATTGGGACCTATAACTTGACTGGCGAAATGTGGGTGTACTATATATGCACGTTTGCCTACTCCTTCGGAAACACAAGCGTGATGTTAAGTTATGTTCGTTAACAATACATTTCAATCTATTGAGTTGTATCGGATAATGCTACTTGACCTATTCATACTACGCGCTCTAATACGCCGAGGAGTCCAATTAAAATGGTTGTTATACTGTTATATTAAACCTATTTTATAAAGGATTTTTATAATTCAAAAGCTTATGACTGAACAGTGAACATGACAGCTGGTTTTTTTAATTACTTCGCGAGTGCAGCCGCGTTTATTTATTTTTATTTATGCTAAATCTTTCTCAGTTGTACTAGCTCTTAGTAACATTGTTCGTCATGTTTCTTGGATATGATCAATTGATTAATATTGCTCAGAAGAAAATTAATAGAAGAGTGATGAAATTTGCCCAATACTTACCGCATATTATATAATTGACTACGATATACTGACCTGGTATATGGTTGACTGGTAGGAACTGGCTAACAGCACAAATCTTTACCATTTTGACTGCCATGCCGCAGACACAATATATATTTTTATTTATGTATATTTTTTATGTAGGTATTTGCCGTGAAAAGTCCTACACAAAACTTCAATAATGTGCGTTAAGTGTTAAATAAAAATAGCATTCCTATATAGGTTGATATTAGTTACGCAGACTCCTTCTTACACATAAACGAGAATAATACTTCTACTAACATAAACCCGTCATAAGTTTATTGACATTTCTATTTTTCGACATGCAAACGACTATGACAAGTATAATTTAATCCATAGTTTAAAATTGATAAATGAGGAGGCTACAGTATAAACCTATCACTGATCAAGCACAAAGCTTCGAAGAAAAATAACGCAATGTCCTTACGATGTTAGAATCCTGACCACAGTAAAGAGTGGAGCTGGGACCTCATATCATCAGTCACGTCAAGTGGCCACGCTCCATCAGGTTGACAAAGAGATGGCGAAATTCATTTCAGTGCAGTCCCGCGCGGTCTTGTGAGATATGATTTTCTTTATTGCACTACACTGTTTCATTTGAAGTTCCTCTTCAGTTTATTAAGGTTTAATAGTGCGAGATGATAGTTTAAGACTGAGGTTGGAGTTTTATTGTACTGTTATTTTTGTTGTTTCAACTTTTCAGTTATAAAAGTATTATTTTTGCTTGTTATATTTTTGGTTCGCCTCTCGTTGTTCTCGCCACCTATTCGTCCTTATAATGAGGAGAGAATCCTGTTAGAGATGATAACTTTGTCTAACCCTTTGGGTTATTAGAGGAGCGATTACATTGTAAGCCCATATTACTACATTAAAACGTACATTAAACATAAAGTACCTACACAATTTATTTGTTGACGTACGCAGAGTGATATAGTCGCATTAGTGTCCCATAAAAAAACCACTAAACACACACGTCATGCTGTCAACATCAACATAACATTGAAGTAGAAAATAATACATTTAAACTTGCGCTAAATTACATTCGGTACCATAAACACGTAGTGGCGTAAACCGCTATGTATTCCCATTATTATTACAGTGTCCTGACGTCATCCCATTCGCAAAGCAAATGTTCCAATTATCATAGCTAATGTGCCGAAGAGATGGGCGAACAGAGCCAGTAAGGAAACAACCGTCTTTAACATATTCCCGCGGCTTTTTGTTGATACGTTCCTCTGTTTTGTGACTAAATTACGAATGGAATTAGTCTTGGAATGGGATTTGAATTCGGAAAGTTGATGCTGTTAATGCTCGAGTTAAGTTTACGTTTTAAACTGTTTTAAATCTTGGATGTGATCTGGATTTGTTTATTTATACTTCATAATTATACACATTTGCATAAAGGCGGACTTAATGTTATTAGGCACTTTCTACCAGACAACCTTAGGGTGATGCAGAGTTGAACAGTGGTAGAGCACTGAGTATAAAATTGACAAAGACGAATTTAAAATACATATACCAGAATCTAACAGTAATAAAATTTGTGGACTATTTATTAAACTAAGAATCCGAACGCCATCTAGTTTGTTTTTTTATTGAATTTTGACGTATAAAAAAAGTGTTTGTGAAAACCTATTTACAGAAATATATCATTTAAAGGTGGACACCGAGTTTCATAACCGCACGCGATCGAATTGTACAGACAGGTACATCATCTAACATTACTTGACATCTTGGATCTCATGCAGCGATACTTACTGATAAAGTGTTATAAACACTATTTTTTAAACATATTTGAATCAAATAATTTATTAATTAAACGTGAGATGGCAGATTTAAAAAATGGTACATTCTTCACGTTCACTTATCTATACACAGCCTTCAGATATTTCAAAAATAAACTCGAGAAAATTTCAAATCCTTTGAATACAGATAAAGTCAAACAGCCTAGCTGTAAAGAATTTCAAATGCATTTATTTAAAAGCTAAGTACACTTTAACGTATAGAAATTAGACTTTATTTACTTACAAAAGGAAAGAAAGCCACAAAAATACATAATGCTTTTTGGAGGCAAAATGCCGAAATTAAATAAATTGAAAGTCTATACATTCATCATCATCAGCCGGGAGACGTCCACTGTTGAACAAAGGCCTCCCCTTAGTCTATACATTACTTCTGTAAAATCTGTATAATAGTGCGCATTAAAGAGTACTGTATTGTATTATTAAAATTGAAAACCTATGCATGATAATAGCCGAATCTTCCTATTTCAGCCAAATCTATACTTAATCCGACATTGTTAAATACGATAATACGATGCCACTCGGTAGTGCCATGTGTGCGAGGTCATCAGCAAATTCATTGCATACGGCGCTTTCAGCTCGCACGGAGCTGATGTGTGCAGCCAGCCTAACGCTTCGTTATGCTCATACCATAATGCAAGTTTCAACCAACATGAAATACAGAACATCAGCGAAAAGCAAGATTCGATCTAACAAGACTTTTTTGTTCTCACCAAGGCTGGAAATCAGACAGACCGTTTATCTTACTACCAAGAGGTTGAATTAAGTTTAACTGCTTGCGAATAAAGATGTCCTTCGGAGATAAAAATATCCGATGGGGAGGAAAGAATTTTCTAGTTTTCTTCGAAACGGTCTCAGTGGCAGAGGGTTCGACGGACGTCGACGAGTGACAATAAAATTAGATAAGTACAGGATAGCCTCGATCCGGGTCGGTCCGTCTTGCGGACGGAATCAATCGCAGTAAAACATGGCATAGAAGGACCGACCCGTTACAGTTCAAATAGTAAAGGCCATTACATTTTCAACTTTATATCCCTGCGTTTAGAACACAAGTTTCATATTTTAGAGGCAGAAATAAGTTTGTCGATGTGTATATCAGTCCGCTTTTCTGTAATGACACGAAACGAGTGGACTTTAAACGAAACGGGGATATCAGAATGGATTACAGAAATCTCCCTGTGAATCTATGAAATGAAAACTGCACTACAAGCTGGCTGCGTTTTCGTTCAAGTTTTAAAATACTCTTTTTGGTTAAAATGCTTTCAATATACTTTGTTTGTGACTTTTAGGAATATCAACATTGCTTTCCAATTTGTCAATAATAATGTTATCTATACTATTATTATAATACTATTATTATAAAGCTGAAGAAGTTGTTTGTTTGTTTGCTTGAACGCGCTAATCTCAGGAACTACTGGACCGATTTGAAAAATTATTTTAGTTAGATTATAACCCATTTATCGAGGCAGGCTATAGGCTATAAAACATTTGAAATTCACGCGGTCGGAGTCGCGGGCGAAAGCTAGTATAAAATAATACGTAATTAGAAACAGGATTATCATTAGTCGTTGTTTACGCTTTAAGTAACAATTTACTTGATTAAACAGTTTCATTGCACTATATGGAATGCGGTTGTTTGAGATACACATCTTTAGGCGCGCTCACAAGATAACCTTAATTCGCAATATGCTGTTACTAAATGAGAATTTCTCAATTACACAAACTGCGTTCCTAATATATTTCACAATATTGTAACGCGTTAGTATGTCGGCGTGGGCAAAAGATTGTCGCAGCGTAACAATAATCACCCTACCTATTAAATAGCTCACAAAAATATTATCTAACCATTATTAGAGATTCTAAATACGTATACACATAAATAAACACCATTAAATAGGTACTGGCGCCAAGAAAAGTGCGGTTTCAATCGCCATAACGGTAATGCTTGTGTCGAAAAATGAAATTGATTTTGCCCCCGCTTCCGACTGCGTGCCGTATCACCGCGCTTCGAGTGGATGGGGTGCGGCAGCGCTAATAACTAGCAGGGAACCTGCCAGAGATGTTTATTTAATGGCGTACCCATAGACGCTTCTAATGGGGATTCGTACTCGCTTCCCGCGTATCTGAAGCCGCAGCGCGACGCAAATTATTTTTCAATGTGTTGTGATTCTTGTGTGCAACAAAAATGAGATAAGGGTGGAACAATTTTGGATGCTTATATTGTTTGCTTTGAAAATATGCTCTGGAGATGTGAATGAGGTGACAGGGGGAGCTCGTTTGTTTTTGCACAAAATCAAACGCTGCTTCACGTAAATAAAATATATCTGGAGCACAAAAAATGATAATAAGTATTCCTCCCTTAAATTGGAAGTGTTATCTTGACTGGGATAATACTCCAATTGATATAACAATATGTCTATTCAAATGCTTCATTAATGTTATCTGTAATGTGATTAAAGTGATACACCAGAACATTTGTTAGAACACTGAAAAATTTAAAAGATCCCGTATCTCTTTTGGAACCAACGTCAAAGCAGTTTTATTTTATTCTGTCTTGACATTGTTAGACCAAGGAAGTACTTTCGTACATTGAGATTAAATGTGCACATTCACCTATATAACGCGACGTCAGGTAACACGTGTAAATCAAGCTAATGTGACATTTCTGGCATCGGCCCGACCTGCCCGCTACGTTTACGAATAAATCTGACGACATGTTGAGGTTACGTTACTAGCTGATTTCAGAGTTCATATTTGAGAGACAGTAAGACAAAGTCAATGTGTTTTATTATGAACAATGACAGAAAATTTATTAATCATTAACAGCGTATCATTACATTTTTCGAATAAATTTTGCAGACAGTGTAGATAACTAACGTCACATAAATTCTAAGTCATTTGTCAGTTCACCACACAAACATAAAAAGATCAAGCCAACGTATACCTATTTGGTACACATATCTGGTTTCTAAAGCAAATGATATAAAGTAATTAAACACATTTTTTATTTATATGAAGTAACATTATCGTAAAGCTGCATATGATATGGCTGAGAACTAACAGTGTCACACTTTTCAAACATCTGTTTATCATATTCCCTTAAAGTGAATTTACAGCACGAAGCACAACTTAGGATATGTCACATCAATGTCACAACTAAACGCATTAAAACTAATGCAACTGACATCGCAGACGTCATCACTTAACTCGCGTATACTAAATGTGTTCGCAGCTTAATTCGCAAAGCGTATGGCCAGATTATCATTTGAATGTGCCCTCAGACGATTGTCGAATTTCGTGACAGTCGCACAATGGGAGGCTGCCCCGAGGCAAAATATTTTTACCGAATAAAAACCTGTGGTGTTTTTGTACCTATACGAGGAAATTACATTTTTATCACGAGTCACATTTTACATTTTCCTGTTATCTCACACTTCGTCGTTCGTATCAAGCGATTATGTGCCTTGTTTTTGTTAGCCGTGTGTTTTTTGAATCGGGATGTGTTGACTGCGTAATACTTTTGTATCGGTTTGAGATTTATACAATTAGGAGGCACTATAACTGAAAAGGCAAGGCTGTATTAATTTTGTTTGATACAGAAGGTAAGAGTATAAGACAATTTAAAACACACAGATATAAAACTATCTATTAGCTCATTGAACAAAGGTATGGTATGTTTCATTTATCGAATGGATCCTAGGCGACTGGGAATTATCTAAGCATAGTTGGAATTGTAGATACCTATTGTGACAATAACAAAATCCCCTACCAATCGGCTAATGCAGTTGCTAATTACAGTTTCACGGTCAGTTTTATTTACTATCACTGCCGTATTGCGTTCATGGCTTCCCTTGGGCATAGGGGCCAGTGCAAGTTCAGGAACAATAGTTTGTGACTTAGAGGCGAGTCTCACGCGATACACCTATGCATTGGGGCGTAACGAGCTGGTAAATCGACTGTACTGCCTATCGTAACATCTTTGTTCATTTCCTTGACAATAAATGTAAATAACACGTTGTGTAGTGTGTGAATCGCTAAGTAAATTGACCGTGGCTTTGTACATTATTTCTGCGTATTCTTGAGCTTCTGATCTGATCGTGTGAGGATTTATATACCGTGGGTGTAGTTTCTTGTTCTCTTCATCAGTCGGAGGACGTTCATTGTTTAGTCCAACATTCAACAAATGCCTTCCCCTTAGAAGAATGGGGGGGGATGTGCCACAAACCCCACGCTTCGCAAGCGGCTTGAGGATCGCAGGCCTGGTGGTGAAGTTATAGAAGACGGTACTGCAGCTGATGGATTTTCCCTTAGTCGCCTCTTACGATATCCACGGGAAGGAAGGGGGTGGTATTTTCTAGGCCGAATATCACTCAAACTTGTTGGTCTCACCCTGCACCTATTTTGTTTCTGTTTCTGCCTTGAAGTAAATTAATTTACTTTTGGTTACACACTTCTATCAAATTCGCAGTCTTTGATTAAGTGATCTTACTAAGTCGCGGTTTCACGTTTCAGTCGAATTGCTTCTGCAAAGGTTATCTAAGACCTAAATTGCTATTCAAAAGCAATTCTATATAACGCTTACCAAGTGTCTACAAACATAATCTTTTAATACTTGGGTCCTATATTTTTTCGAGATATGACAAAATAAATAGGTAGGGAAATGCCAATTTACATAAATATTTTCGTAAGTCCCACCTGCAGATCAGATAATTATAATGGTTAGTGAACAGCCATTTTGGTTTGAAACAAACGGCAAAATGATAAAGCACGAAATATAGAAGCAGAGTAATAGATTTTAAACCAATTATGAGTAGGACAATATTCTTTTTAAAATGAAAATATCGTGCGGGCCAGTGGGTTTGCGAAATGGATGAATACTTCTTGCTGTATAAATAGGATAGGATAGTCGATTGCGAGTGCTCATCGACAAAGAAAAATAATTGATAAATAATAAATGTATGACGATAGCAGCTGTGTAGTTGGCTGAATATATTCTTTCAGATGTGGTAATAGAGTGTGTGAACTAATTGCCTCACAAGAAGTGTTGACTAAGTATTTATCAAACAATGAACGTTATTTGGGAAAAAGCGACTCGCCATGAATAGTCTGCGCATAGAACAAATAATTGTATAGACCAAAAAGAAGGTAAGATAAGGTGGAGCAGACTTTAACGCTGTTCATAAACGAGCATAATACCTGTTTTAACTTAAACCAGTCTTAAATTTAATCTCTGACATGCAAATAACAGAGACAGGTGTAATTTAATCCATGGTTTAATATTGATTTTTATGAATACAGTACTAATGTAATTAGTTTCTAGAGATAGGTATTCTATGTAAGTTAAAGTGGCAATGGGCAGGCTATATCACACGAAGAACCGATAACCGCTGGGGGAGAAAGGTTTTCGAGTGGCGACCACGAACCGGAACACAGAATTGGCAGTCCTCCCACCAGGTCCGACGATATTGTCAGAATTGCGGGCAACCGGTGGATGTGAATGGCAAGTTGTCGTTCATTGTGGCGTGCAGGGAAGACCTTTGTTCAACAGTGGAAGTCTTCCGGCTGATGATGATGATTCTATTAAGTAGTTTTCTACTTCATACGTTAATTCTACTCCAATTTTAAACGAATTCTATAACTATAGGTACCACAAAAAATATTTTCGTAACACGGCAGTACACAATTCATTACAAGTACACTTGCAAATTGAATTGTTGAAAAAGCCCCCGATGTATCTTACGATAATATCTCCGGCAAAGGTATGAAGGTACAGAGAATTGAAGCGAAATTGATTTTGCTCCTAGCCTAAGGCCACACATATTAGGAATCCGTGTCGAACCGACGAAACCGAAATGTATTGCATACATCGAAACTGGAGGCAATAATATGAACATCGTTTGATGAATTTGTGATGTGCTAATCAATGGATGCAGTTTAGCTGTAATTTGCATACACAATTACTTTTGAAAGTTATCACTGTAAAAAAACATCGGTATATCGCTCCCGACTTTGAAGTGAACCCAACCTTTATCTATCTTTTTTCTATCTTTTGTTATGCAAACATACTGTTTGCACACAATTTTTAACTTCATATAACTGTTCTAAATACAAATATTGAATTAAAAGTAAAGGCTTGTTCTTTTGTTATGAGAATTTACTCTCTATGGCCTAACTACCTACACCTACTTATAAGATATGAATTACAATACTGGCGACTATCACACACGTTATATTTTTAAGTTACTTATGTCATGGTTAATTCACTGACTTTAAAAAGGAGGAGGTTCTCAATTCGTCTGTTCTTTTTTCTTTTCCGTTATCATGCTGACCTATCAGACCTTAAATATCTTACCCTTCAAATTTGCCAACACGCAAGAACATCTCGAAATGTTATTTCAGAACTAGTTGACACTATCAGATTCTTAGGCACACATCTGAATCTCACGTGTCACATAAACGAAGTTATGGTAAACAGTCCCTATCGATAGAATAAGTAAACTAGAGTGCCAATAAAACCGTTGTTGTCTAAACGTTACCTTTTTACTGTATGCGGTGCGCGTACTAACTGGGTTTAGTTGGCTTCGGCAAGGCTCCCTGCAAATTATGCTAAACGATTTTGAACCCTAACTCGTTTGAATAGTGACGTAATTCTGCTCAGGGAAATCAGGATCGTCCCCCGCCTGTCACATCGTTCACCATTCAAATTCGCAAATCCAAATGACTGGGGAAGTTTTCGTTTGTAATCAGTTAAACTGTGCTGTCGAAGTACGTTTTATTGTTGCTAGATAGCGTCATAGTTTCGCAATTGGGACAGGCATACATGCAATAATTACTAGGATTCAAATCCCAGTCATATATCTCGATATGTATTGATGAATACCGTTCGACACGGGTTGTGTCAATATTGGGGTGAAGCTTTATACCCGTCGATTGAACCCTTGGCTTTTTTTTAAACAGTCATAGATTTAGCGTGTGGTTTTCCAAAATACCTTCTGAATAAGTTCATAATTTTTAAAACATTGTGGTAAAATCGCGTTTTGTATAAAGTAGATCTAGTTTTAACCTTTGATTTCTTTTTATAGGTTGATTTTTCATTGACTTTGGAACCTAAAGTTATTTAAACTCTACAGTTTTTTTATCATCTTATTCGTAACTGTCACGATATAATATAAATTAAATTAAACATGTCAATCAAATACAAAAGTTAACATATAATTAACAAATAAAATCCATTAAAAAAGGTCGATTTCTATGAAACGCCCCCGAATCCAAGGCAGATGAAAAACAAAAAAGCCAGCCGGCCGCAACAGTCTGCGGTCAACGAATTCATTTTACAAAATTTATTACATTTCGATAATCTGTTATTTTATCCTGGCGAGCTGAATTTCAATGACGGCTATCGGCCAGGAGATACGCAGTATTCATAGATGAAAACCAATCATTTTTATTGTTGATCGGAAGCTGTATATCCTGGCCCTTTGAATAAGGTTGCGTCAATTCGTGCGCACTGAAAAATGTTTTTACGAACAGAAAATATGTTTGGCAATATAATGGAAGTGATGAGATATGATGTTTTGTTCGGATATCAACTCTTAAAAACATCAATTTTATTGTAATCACTCAATTATGTTAAGTTCCTTAACTGGTGACCGGCGTTTGTGACACCAAGCAGAGCATCTTGGTGAAATCCTGAACAATCCCAGTTGAGTTTGAAACTAGTCGGGACATTAAAAATCAAATATTACTATTCAACGTAGCAATGCTGCCAGTCTTATGGGCACGTTAGCGGTTGACATCGATGCGGATGAATTCTATGATGCATTGTTTTTATTTTGTGTTAGAGTTAAATATTAATTTCAAATATTAACGTTCAAATACATTCCGCTCCATTCCCGCTACATTCCCCTTGTCAAAGCCCACACGATCAACATCACATCAGCTGGTTACGTTAAGTCTAGAACAGTATCTACATAATGCCATTGCATATACATACACACAATGTGTGCTTTAACTAGTTGGCACTATTAATTTACATTGTAATCAACATGTCAAAGGAACTAGCTGACTAGAACCAGAAACAAATGAACTAAATGCAAATGACATTGTCAAGTATGTACCCGAAAGGGATAAGTGGGCTTAAACTAACAGTCGCCTGGGTCTCAACTGGTGACCGACATTCCAATGTTTTCTTATGCTAATTGTTGGAAAATAAAGTCGGGATTAGATGTCATGATTATTTCATGGATTCACTTGTACAAGCTCCTATTTTACAGCTGTTCTATCATAAATGTCTAAACCTATTCTAAGGTAGTTATGCTCTGCGTATTGTAGTGATATAATCACCGGCTATGTTCCCTGCAAACAATAGGCCGCTTCCGTGGTCGTCTTGTGGTTGAATAAGGAATTATATCGCAGCACAAACAATGTGTACTACCTATGCATCAGGTTTTTAATGCTTGAATATTATCTAAATACATACATAAAGTCACGCCTGTTTCCCTGAGGGGTAGGCAGAGACCACGGATTTCCATTATCTAAATATTTAATGTTATATATATTATGTAAGGTTTATATAAGGCATATATTTGGTTTTCTTCTAATTTTAAAATAGATCATCTGGCATTATAATTTTGGTAATATACACTATTATCATCATCAGCCGGAAGACGTCCACTGTTGAACAAGGGCCTCCCCCTTAGAACACATGTCATATACACTATGAGAACTTTAAATGCAGTGCCTTCTGTACCCAAAATATGCATATTTTGACTTCGGCTAAAGTTTTTGGGGATACATAATATTTATATAATAATTTAGTTTGTATAATTCTAATGTAAACTTATATACTTCTTCATTCGAACTAAATCCTTTCTCGCTCAAAACATTTAAGCGCAGTCCCCTAACAATATCCCCTTTGTGCGAGCCAAGAGCCAATACATCAAATAGGCGACAATTTCAAACTGAAACAACCATTGGACTTGCAAATAAAGCGACAAAACTCAATACAAGGAGCGGAGACACCGTTCCAGATTACTGAGCGAGGAGTAACTTAACATGGAGTCAGAGAAATACATCGAACAACGTCCACCGAGTCTACATGTAAACAATTTCTCATGTCGATAAGATAATATTGCGCAGAAAATCATGAATTATTCCGCTGAAGTGTAGAAATATTTTCTGCTCTTAATCTATGGTGGTAAGCGGATCACGTCAGCTTATTTGTGTTTGTTATGAGATCTGAGCCCCCGGCGCCTTCAGTGCAGTCTTGGCCTGTGCCCGCCCTTTCTATTGAGCAAATTGAACTAGTTTGTTAGGGTGAATGTCCATTGATTGTAGCCAGACAACTGACGATTAAGTGAATTGCGTTCCGAAGCTTTAAATTCCTGTAAGTTACCATTTTATGTCCGAGATTGCGTCCTAAACTTTCACTTCCTAATGACTTTAAGAGAGTATGGTCTTGATTATAATCCTAATTGAACTCTCGTTTTCCAGAAAATACATTCACTTAATCAAAGCGTCGCTTGTTAGGAGTGTTCGCACGAAGCCTTGGATGACTTGTTCTCCAGTTCTTAGACGTTAGGATAATAGGGTGTTATAGAATAACAAATATGATACGAAGATGATGTTCTACGTGAAATACCTAGTATTATCTTACAACGTGGCACATTTCAATGTGGTTTCCAGCATAATACATTTGCTACAACCCCCAACGTTGGCATGCAAGACATGCAGCAACTATTCATCCCCGCCTATGTCAATTCCCCTGTGACTTACCCAGTTATTAAGCTAGAAGGAAACTGATATTTCGTCCATTTTCATTGTGTTCTTGCTTTTCGCTGATGTAGTCCCAGCCTAGCATCTACCTGGTATCAGGTTGGCGGAACAATGCAGTAATTTATGTTCTAGTCTCGAGAGTAATGATAAACCTAACAAGTTGTTGAATAGTAATGCACAGTGCGTCAGTCAGAAAGTGGGTGACCGATGGGTTCCGTGTTATTATGCATTACAGAGGCAATACAAAGTTTTATTACTGTGCTATATAAACTTTATTAGTGCTGGAACGTTATTAGTGAATAGTGCGGCAGTTTCAAAAGGAAGTATGTCAATAAATTAAATTGTTATGACTCGTTTATGTTAGTTTTAGATGCGTTATTTAAAAGTTATTGCTGAAATCTGTAACAAATTTTAGTCGGTATTAATTACATTATAAATTAAGTGACATTTAAATATTTTGATAGTGTTATTATTTTTTAAATCATTTATTTTCATACGCCAAAGACTAATAGTTTTTCCCGATACATGGTTGACAGTAGGTATTCTCGCGTATGATTATGTATATTATACATTATAGGACTAATACTTTCTGACGGTATGATATTTGAGTATTAATATAATAAAAAAAAAATTGCATACCATACAGGGAATTAATTAAAACAAAATATTTCCAATTCCAACCACCTGTTCCGAGTATCAATCCTACTAATATTATAAATGTGAAAGTTTGTGAGTATGGATGTGTGGATGTTTGTTACTCTTTCACGCATAAACGGCTGGACCGATTTGGTTAAAATTTGGTATGTAGATAGGTTATACCCTGGATTAACATATAGGCTACTTTTTATCCCGAAAAAATGTCGCGGGTAACACCGCGGGGCGCAGCTAGTTCTAAATATTCGTTTTCATTGATTCACTCTAAAACTACATTCGCTGTAAAAATCTATTTCAATTAAAACAAATACCACAACACAATTTATTTCGCAAATACAACCAAAAACCAAAGGCAACAGTGTAACAAAATATGCGTCCAAACATGACAACAGTTTATCGTAAAACCTCAAAGCCATAAACAAGAAAACTGTTGGGGAACAATAAGTTCGGTATCAGTATCATGTGGGCAGTACAAAGCAGTTCGTATGACCACAGAGTAATGAATAAATGGAGTGCTTGCTTGCATCAAACACTTTTAATTGATTCGCTGTGACTACCACTGATTGCACGGCTATTCAATAAAGACTTAGCACGCATTAATTGTAAAACAACTATGAGAATCTCTTTTATTGGTTGTTTTCATATTAAACTTAAATTCAAGTCTGCATTTTCGTTGTGTGATCCGTGTCACCATTATTTTTATAATAGTTATTAAACCTGTAAAAAAGTATGATATAAAAAATATAGGCGCTTTTAAGCATCTAATATTGTTTGATGTTAAGATTAGTTTTATTGTTATTATAATTGTAAGCCTGGAATGTCCCACAGCTGGGCAAAGGCCTCCCCACTTTCTTTCCTCATCTCCCTGTTACCAGCTAAGATTAGTTGTACTCTGCTTATATTACGAGTGTTGTATATTTAACTTATTTAATAAGTTTCGTGACTTCAATTCCTATAAAAGTAATTAGTTTTTTTTAAAATTTTAAGACAAAATAAACATCGTTTAAACTCTCCATTAGTTTTCAGCTCCATGATCAGTCCAGAACAGACTGTATAAACGCATTCGAGTCACACATGCAGTGTTAAATTTATTCAACGTAAGTGTAGACCGTTCGCTTTGTGTCAAAGTTGGTCTGGTCTAGCGTAAGTTAGTACGGACACAACTGACTGGCATTTTCAATTGCTTAGATCAACGGCCGGTACCAGTAGAGCTGAACTGAAAACTTTAAAGCAACACCAGTGGATAAACTAAAAGGAAGACATTGAAGTCAATTCGTTTACTGGCGATGAACAAAGGTCATTATATTCATTATGAATGGGTGTTTAAAAAAAAATGATATAACACCTTTATTCATCATGATCATCAGCCGTAAGACGTCCACTGTTGAACAAAAGCCTCCCCCTTAGAGTGCCTAAATAAACGACCGCTTGCCATTTGCATCCACCAGTTGCCCGCAACTCTAATGATATCGTCGGTCCACCTGGTGGGAGGCCTGCCAACGCTGCGTCTTCACCTTTTTTACAACCTTAAAATTAAGATGATCTAGTTTTTTCTACTGCGTATTCGTAGTTAATTGTTTCATGAATTCAGATCATGTATTTATATTTGTTGAATTTTAGTCGTATGCAAATACTATAATAATTTAAAGAACAATAAGCTAACACAAAGTTTAAGTAGGTAACTGGTCCTTTAGTAACTAGGTCATTTCTAATTAGTTTACGCTAGTAATTGCTAGGTGTTATCAGAATTGATTGTGATAATGCTGATTAATATTATCATAGACGATTAATTACATACTGTTGTACCTAGTTGTTAGCCAATTACCCATAACACTTAGACTGTAAATGTTTTACGCCGCTCTCTAAGATACTATCTTCAATAAACGCTTTGATTTTAAAGTATATTTCGTAGGTATTGTTCCAGGACAATCACAGATTGTAAATGTCTATAACTGCAGTTTTGGAACAATAGTGATGAGTATATTACTAGGGGGACAAGATGTTGCTCATGTTGCCAGGATCATGACAAATGCTTTAGGAAAAATCTGTTCTGAAAAAACCCCCTTTTAGTACCCCACTAACATCACACTTTAATACTAGCTGCGCCCCGCGGTGTTTCCCGCTGCATTTTTCAGATATAAAGTAGCCTATGTGTTAATCCAGGGTGTCAGCTGCTTCCATATGAAATTCCATCAAAATCGGTCTAGCCGTTTGAGCGTGAAGAGGTAACAAACATACTCACTAACTTTCGCCTTTAGAATATTAGTGTGAATTTTTCTACATAATGATATTTGCCAGCCGTTGTTGCATACGTTGTTATTATAGCGTAGGTGTTATTCACAGATCAGCAAGCTGGCGTTTATTATTGGACCCAGCTTTCTCATAGCTCTTTTGTTTTATTTTTAGAACTGTCATGTTCAGCTGTCATGATTCCGAAATCGGTCGACAAATGCAGCCAGTTGGTCCTACCAGAAGTAAAAGATGCAATTTATCAGAAAAAAAAAAATTGTTCCTTGTGGAAACACATACAGCTTAGGTATTTTTTTAAATACTATTTTATTCGTATTTTATTTTAATATACCTGAATCACGGGGTATTTTTTCTTCGAAGAAATAACTTGTTAGTGGTTCTTTGATAAGGTATTAATTATGTAATGGTTTACAGAATCCGTCTATGATAAAGATTTATGTGCGCTAGTGTAATGTAAGAAATATTATTAATATTTAAAAGCATTTAATATTCATAAAGTTATCAACAATATTATCTTTTGATATTTGTTTTACATCAAATACAAAGGTGTTTTTAAATAAGCAATCAGATGCATATACTATAACATTAAAAATAATGTTAATATCTCGAGTCTATCTTATGAATAAGACATTTTTTCATTTAATAGAATATTTCAATGACTTGCGTAGATTGAAACAAAAAAGGCTTCAGTATTTTTACTGGGCGATTCAGTTTGATTCTTACTTACAATTGCGTGAGATCAAAAGACTGTTTTTAAATAATGCTCCCGCTGCTTTCAAAGTGGAATTCGAAATACATTTGTCATTTGTTTTTATCTATCCAATCTACGTGAAATAAATCTTTTTATTCAAATCTATTTCCATTCTATTTTCAAATCAACAGTAAAAGAAAATACTATCATGCGTTAGCAGAAAACCTAAAAAATATTGGGTTTAAATATTCAGTTGCTACGTTTTCAGTAAATACAGCCTTCTTACCATGAACTCTTAAAGCACGACATTTTCTGTTGTGGAAGCGAGACGCCGCACTACACTGCACGTAGCGGTGTCTCGCTTTCACAATGAAAAATGTCCTGCTAAGAGTTCATGGTTCGGGGGCAGTTCTAGTGTCAATATATTAGTCACTAGGTAGGTTAGGAGGCGTTGAATGGGATGTATTTAATCACTGTGGCGATAGGATTCGCCAGTAAGATTGCGGTAAAGCAATCTACTTTTACTTGGGTGCGTCGGACGTTTGAAGATGAATAGGGTCGATCTGTTAACGACACGAAGCTAGAAAAGACCTAAGTTGTTTATAGCAACAGAATGACATGGATTTACTTCTTAGTGAAGACGAATTATCAAGTACTTAGCAATAGGAGCGGTGCAACTGTTTGTCGATTTGTTATCAGTCAAGTAGTCAACTAATGACTGGAATTTCTTGACGAAGATTTTTTCTGGTCTCTTGTGAATGTATTTTAAAGTGAAATTGATTTTTGGAGGAGAGATTATAGCAAAAATATTTAATAATTGGAGTTTTTAATGCTTTTTTGCACAACTTACATAGGTATTTATATTTTTTATCATAATTATGTAAATCACATTAACAGTAAAAGACTTAAAATATGACCATATTAATTTTGTTTCCAAAGCTGGATTTAGTAAGTGCGTATTTCCCGCCCCACCTCACTCAATTAAATACAGACATCCCTTATACAACACGAGAACACTCCACTACATAGTACTCTGGAAATATGTAATTATAAAAGTTTTATGCAAATGGCCAGTCGTCGAGCATACGGCACAAATGGTGGCTAACACAGGTAATGGATTGGTGCACAAATATGCAAATTGTACAATTTTGCCATTATTAAAACGTTCCGCAAAAGAAAGATCATTATTCCATGGCTTTTATTTGTAGGGCTGGGACACAGTTTTCGTGAAAAGCCGTCATTATTTTTAATTAATTGCGCATGTTGTAGGAAATATGCTATTTATATTTAAATTTCTTTAAGGTAGAGGTACTTGCTGCTTTCTTAAATTAGCTTACAATATTTATTCTTTGAAGCCTTTATCATAATTCCGATTTACAGGCAAACTAGGAGTAGGTACAAGTAAATCTCTTTATGTAATATTCCTTGAAGATGATTACTTGGAATATCGACTAGAGCTTCTAACAAACTCAGTAAAAAAGGAATGAAAACATAATCCTTTCCTGGTACTTAGATAATCGTCGCCTAGTTTTTCTAGATTATGTTATTTTATAGTCTACGAACCTTGCATGATTTCTAGGTTAGCTAGTTTTATATATTTTTCGTACGTCGCTTCACACTAAAAATTTCTCCTGTTTCGTGTGTGCGTTTCATAAACAGGAAATATCACAACATAAACACCCAAACTCGGGACAAACATCTGCGAATCGCACAAATTTTTACCCCGTGTGGGAGAAGTTCAATTGCTTAGCCACCGCGCCAATCATGTCGTCAGTATTTACTTAGTTTGTGATAAACTGACTGGTGTAAAGTATTCATAATTTACACCTAAAGGAACATGAAAAAGGATAATCACCAACACAGCTAATCCTTCCACCACAAATCCTAACAGCACTAAAACTAGAATCCGCAGAAGCGTTAAATTGAATCGAATACATTACGTACAGTTTATTAAATCAAACTAAATGCAAACTTGGACCAATTAGCGGTGGGCAGCCCTAGTTGTTGGGAGCGCGTAAACACAAGTCGCTAACGAACCGTGCGGGCCCCTGCACAAATTTGCAATTTCGATTGCTACTGTTTGCATGTACCTGCAATACCCGACGTGTGTTGTGGAAAAATTCAAGGAAAACCAGCTATCTCAGTACGCTGGCGGCGGTGTAAAAGCTCTAGGGATGGTAGGTAAAATTGCGATTTTTGGCAACTTTAAAACGGGTTTGTACGTATACCTTTATTTTGTATACCATATACCTATAATGTAAAATTACAAAGCACCTTATATAAACGATTTATTAATATTTTGTGGTCAGAACAAAAAAGAAGTATACCTACTAAAACAAAATCATGATTAAATTGTCATCTCAACTTTCTATTCAACACTAGTTTCTACACACGCACTTCACCTTTAACTTTCCAAAAGGACATTTAATAATTAAAATATCAATTTAATTTAATGTTACTTCTATTGTATTATGCTCCATTTTCAGTAGCCATCAGAAAAACTTTACAAATACGTTTCTGTTCCAGTGTTCGCGTGTTTGGCTAATGTTCAGAACGTGTGAGCTTAGCAAGGCAAATACAACAGCCGCAGTAATTTTTTAAAGCCTGTTGAATTATGTAATTGGATAAAAGCGTCGATTTGCATGTTGTGAAATTTTATTTTAATATTGTAGAGTTAATTTTGTAGCTAAGAAACACGAGTTTTATTAGCAATTTCATATTATATTTATATAAAGCGCGGTATACTAAGTTAATATTTTCAATAAACTTAGTAATCAGCTCACCTAGATGGGTGACAAAACTTGACGAATAGAATGATAAATTAATGGGGATGACTATGTTATCAATGACATATGCGACGACCTGATTAACACAGCGGCTACGTGATTGGTCTGCTGCGCTAAGGGTTGTGGGTTCGATTCCCGCACGAGGCAAAGCTTTGTGCGAACCACAGATGTTTGTTCCAAGTCTGGGTGTGTGTGTTTGTGATATTTCATGTTTGTAAAACGCACCTACGACATAGGAGAAATTCCTAGTGTGGGGCGACGTTTTTTTTTAAATGACAATACCATATATTTTACATTCTGTATCATTTCTCTTTTAGTTGACTAGATATACAGTTGAATATCGTTAGCAACTGTAGATGTTTTGTAGTGGATTTTAACCAATTTATTTCTGCCGAAGAAAGGCTATACACAACCGCCGGCTGACAAATATACAAGCATTGAATCACCGAAATATCAAGTACTTGCAAACGATACTTGTTTTATACCACAACAAAAAAATTAAAGTAAAAATGCAATACCAAAATATTGCAAAAGCAAACCTAACTTCGATTTATATATCTGAAAATCAACAGAACGCCGACCACTTTACAAACATTTTTTATGTACATTTTATTCATAAACCGGTGAGAGGAGTGGGTCGCTTTGATAGAACCATAAAATCATTTTTATGTGATCTGAAACATGTCTGCTCCCATAGGATTTTTGTCACAGTGTTGTCTTTACGATTTGAATTTAAAATCACAGCGAGGTGTGGTAGTATATCCCAAGAATTGGGTTAGAATGTTTAGGTATTCAATAATATTAATCTGTATTGGAATGATAAAGGACTTTTTAGTTAAATTTTAGGAAGTTAACTTTAAGAATTGCCGGTTGTTTAATTTTAACTGATGTATTTGCTACTTCTATCAGAAATCCGAAAGGAAACCTTTTAATTACCAAAACCCCATTGCACATTAACGAAATAATTATAATCTCGTCTTATATGTTACATACTTCTCATGTGACAATACAAACGTCTACACAATTTTAAATCTATAAATGCCCACACGACATTTATTATATTTTATTTTATAAATTAAAACACACTTGTTTGGATTTTCATGAAATTGGGACAGAAAAAGTATTTAAAGCGTAACGAAAAGCTTGCAAAAACGTTCTGAATCCTGTGAAGCTTGCTCTGTTTTCGAGTGTTAAATAAACGTTGCACATCCCTAGTCTAATATCACCTAAATCGTCTGCGCATTAATTCAACCCAGCAACAGACGTGGACCATACAATAATTTGTGTCTGCGGACATCGAACCTGCTTGGTACTAGACAATCCACAGCTGTTCCATTCTATGTTGTAGTAATTTTTCAATTTAAATACTCGGTTAGAGCTGCGACCCATGCCTCGTCGTTAAGGGTCGTGAGTTATTTTCATCGCGAATATTTTTGGCGGTGACGGTAAATATTTCTTCTAAATCTACGTGTTTGAGCAGGTGAGTTAAGCAGGTAGGCACTCATAGAAATTTTAGGTATACGGTTTCTAAAAGCAAAATGAATCTTCCTAAATAAGAAAATATTTTTTTTTGCCTAGCCTAGATTGTTTCCCACAGCAAAGGTCCCTGAGTTTCCAATTCCCCCTATTCAGTTGTTATATTAAAAATACATTATATAAAATAATGATGCATTTACGGAATTTACCTACTACATAATAATGTAATAACCAAAAGTTTTGTCATACAAATATGAGCTCTACAGTTATTTATTTTAAACCACAAATATTATAAATTCGGTATCAACCGATACTTATATCCCATTCCGTTGGACAGCAGGCCATGCTAACTCGTCGTTTTGCAAGTTTAACAATATTTCAGCAGGCCGTCATATGAACAAGCCAGTTTTATTTTATTGCCGATGCACGATCGACGGCCGTTCTTTTTTTACTACAATGCTATTTCACAACGCGTTCCAATATTTCGGGCGGAAGCGATTTTTTTGTTAACAGAATCAGCGTCTACCTTTTATGTTTGTTGGTTCAACTTAATGCGCTTAAAACAGTAGGTATAGGCAAAGATTATAGGTGCATCCATCTGCAATATTTTTCGTCACTAGGTTTGGGAAATTCAAATTATATTATATGGAATTACTTCGAGCTTTTCCGCAGCAAATTATTTTAGCTCTAATAGTGGTAAAGAAACCGCTATAGTACGTTCATAAATACATTTAATAACGCATGAGTCCTCTAGATAACCAAATAAGTAGAGAAACAACCAGCAAATCGATATGGTGTGTTAAAAATATTAAGTACCACAATAATTATTTAGTATCACATCACTTATATCTTGATGCTTTGAGTGCACGTCGATGTACAAGCTCACTGGAGACCGACGTTCTTGCATATATTCATGGCCCTTTTTATGTATGGCATAAATAACGCTTTCGCGGCAAAAATGCATCTACTCACGCCAACAACAAGCGTTGTTAAATAATTCAGTTTAACACTAAAATAGCACTTTGATTTTCCAATAAATTGTCCCACTATTTGCTTTGAAGCGACGAATAAATTCATTAAAAATATGCGTCTGTTTTTAATTTCATTTGCTACAATCTGAAGCGGGGTGGCTGCTACAAGCACGATGTGTTGTATGTAATCAACAGTTTAGCAAACAAAAACGAGTTTTCTGCTAGGTAATGCTTAGTTTTAAATTCTAATAAAGACGTGTTTGATAATATTGATGGCTCACTCACAAATTATACGGACAAAGTTGGCTGTGCTCACCGCTTCAAAGATAAGGTACAGGAGTGTATTTGTATCTCTTAATTTTTATAAAAGTAATTGTTATTATTAAAAAAACATTTCACTTTAAAAAGTATCCGGCCTTGAATTGACTACCATTTCCTCCCGTGGATGTCGTAAGAGGCGACTAAGGGAAAATCCAGAAGATGGGCAGCAGCGTCTTCTGTAAATTGATAAATTCACCACCAATATCCCACAATAGCGATCCCCAAGCCGCTTGCCAAGCGTTGGGATTATGGCAACCCCCCTCCACTCCAAAGGGGAGGCCTTTGTTCAACAGTGGACGTGTTCCGGCTGATGATGATGACTTCACAAATTAATACTAACATTTTAAAACCTACTTAAACGTAGTTATCATTAGTAATATTCAAACATATAAACCGGAATGTCATACGCGCCTAAAACAATCACTTGACGAAAGACTATCAAAAAACCTCAACCTCACCCAATTTGATTACAAGCATCACCGTTATAGGACACCATAATAATAAATCTAATGGCGGTTACACAATAACCATTGACAAGGACGGCATAGTTCATCGATTAGCCGAAGCGGCTGCGACCTGCGATACTGTTAATTAAAATCCAATATTGTCTAACCAAAATTGATTGCCAGAAACCACGCTCGGTACCTACTAGACCAGCTTAATCTACGTTTATTGTAAAGTAACAAGGTGGAGGAACAAAATTATGAACTGCAAATATTTGGCGTATGTCCCAATTTTATGGAGATTTTATGGACGCGCCGTAAAATGTGAGGGTTTATCATTTTTATTTTAGAATACTTTGAGTTTTAGGTTGATGTTACAGTGTAGGTTTTACCTTGATATAAAAGTAGGTACTTATATTTCTAAAGTATTGACATGAGAAGTCAGCTTTATTTTACCGAATGACTATGTATTTAATATTACAGATTTATGTTAAATAAATTCAATTCTTGTATAATTTCATGTAAACTTTTTTGTACTAAATCACCGACATGCATAGTAACTAAATTAAAACTGTTAGTGTGTCCTGAATGGGTAACAACCCCAAATCCCTGACTATATAAGATAGATAAGATTTCCACGTTATTCAAGTTATACATATTTGAGCTATTACGCACTGTCGACTGGTCGCCGGCAACTCGGTCGATGGCGACTATGACTTACTGTACTTTAGATAGGTGTTTACGCACTTGGTAGCCAGTCACCCGCCTATATTTTGGTCGCCTAGGGACCGAGTCGCCGGCGACCAGTCGACAGTGCGTAATAAATCTTTAAGTTCTCCAATCTTTTGCTTTTTAACAAGAAAAATGCAAGCATTTGGCAATCATACGTAGCATCATTATAAACAAAGATTTGTATAAACTTATATCATTACTAGCCTAAACTATGTTAAGTATGGAATACCAAGATAAAAATAAACAGCATGTGGGTGTACATGTGCCAACTATTACGCCCACACTTCGCTATGCGTTCAAGGAACAACATTTACACTATAGCTCGCTCAGTTACAGTAAATAATAAGAAGGACTTGCATACATGATTACATATTCACAAGAAAACTTTATTGTATAATACAATAATATATTTTATACAATAAATTTTACCGATTTCTAAAAGGTACCTGCTGGGTATAGACCATTCTTCTATTTTGTCATAGTTACCTACGTATTACATTTTTGTGATGGCTATGTCTAGAAATCTTCCACATCCTTGCCAATACCTCTTTTACATCCCTGACTTTTGTACCTTTACTCAAACGTAAAACAAAAGCATCGGCCATATACCACACGATTTACATACAATAAAAGTTGGCCATCTTATTCGTCGATGGGTTGGCAATTTGCAAGCGTTGGATGCGGGTACCTTGCGAGATTTACGGCGTAACGTAGTTTACTGGTGTGCCCTCAAGGCTTACTTACAATGTGAATCGAGCTCACAGCATGCGAGATACTTAGGCGGGTTTACTTGGTTGCGGACTGGCAACGACGCTTTTCGGTTTTTATTTTTTAATTGAAAGTAAGTGTGTCAATATGTTGTTAAGTTAGTATATCCTTTTAAACCATTCTAAATATGCGTATTAAAGAAAACCATTGTATTTAGTGTAGTTTCGAAATAAATAGATTCCTTACCTACAGCACTTGCCTATGTTTTATATAACAGACATCCTAAAACAGGATGTTAAATGTAATAAAATGTTACTGATATAACATCAGATTTAAATCACATCACATTTCGATATTAATAAAGTCAAAAAGCGACGTTTCTAAGCCTCAACCAAGTAATCCCTTTTAAGCATCTATTGAACGAGATTTATTCAAAGTGTACCGTAGGTAGGTACAGAAATCAACATGAGCGTGTTTTATTGTTGGGAATGTAACAAGCTTGTCGATTTTGTTTCATAATTAGTGTTAGGCCAGTGAAACTTTGTTGACAGTACACTTAACAGCACTATTTATTTCTCTACAACAATTTATAGATTCTATAAAAGTTATAGCATACCATAATCATCACACAACTATGAATATCAGTGATGACTCTCGTTGATATAGCGCAAGTATTACATACAAATATTATGAATACGATAAAAATGATATCATTACAAGAAATATAGGTTTATAGCAAATATACATAGGCAGGTACGTACTAGGTAATACATTTTGAACAAAAATAAATCACGAAAAGTTTACGCGCATTCAGATAATAAAATCCAATTTTCGATTTCTATTAATCGGCTACAATCGCAGTGGGCCGGCCGATTGTTCTTTGATATCGTTGGCATTGAATCGGCAGCTCGATTGCGTCGAGACTGGACAGCAAATTAATCCAGTAGACAATGGCAGTCGTGACGCGGCGCGCGCCATGTTTGCGCAGACAATAACAAATTATTCATACTCGGTGATGGAATGTAAACAGAAAATGATTGGCTATTAGCATGCGGGGTGTTGAGGCCCTACTGACACTCCGGGGACCGGGGGACGACATACGGCCGCTCGGACCGAGGGATCATCTCCCTTAGCTATTAACAAGTCGCCGGTAGCCACATCTAACTTTGTTCCTAACGTATTCCGAACTTAATTTAATTAATTACGAACCCTCACATAGTACTCCATTTTGCTAAATATTATTTTCAAGTTAAGGGGACTGGATAAGTAAGATCAAACGAATGTGAGGACTCACGTTCTCATGTTTTAACGAAGAAAACAAAATGATATTATATCACATGTTTTCAAGTCGGGTTATTAAAGCTGTTTGGGATTATACGCGGTCGCGTTTGGTCGGATTTTATTGATCATTATTCATTATAAACGCCAACGTTACTGGCCGCTGCATGTTGTATTAAGTTGTTAAAAGGGTTTATGGCTTGAAAAATAGAATACACTTTTTGTTTTACGCTCCGTACTTACTAGTAATGTGAAACACAGAGCATGTAAATTTTGAAGGTAAAATGAACATTTGCCAGAACTTAACGTTAATAAAAACGCATATTAAATTGCTAAAGGATAAAAACATGTAAATATGTAATGTAATACACGAGTAAATTACTTAAAAAACAAACATTCAAAATATTGCAGACATATTTTATAGCAATGCAAAATTCCTTCAAATAAATTTAGCGCGATGCAAATAAATATTTTTATTGGTGTTATTACGAGCAATAAAGCTTTAAAGCCAGGTTTATGTAGACTTTCACAATATTAACCGTAAATCTTTAAGGTTCTTGGTCCTTGAAGTCAGTTTCATGCCTTAACCTTTTCCCAAGGCGAAGACTTTTGAGACTGCGCAAGTATTTTAATATAATCCTTTGGGATTGTCGGACCGTCGTAGGTCATTCCACTGATTCCCCTTATATAGTACCTAGTAGTATTATCAATGAAGTCCTTCATATCCAATACACTTAGAATTCTGGAATTCGTACTCAACGATTTGAATGGCGCTTTACGCACTCACAAACATTAGCGATAGCAATGTCAGTTTCTATGCTTCTATCACTTAAATAAAGAAACAGATTTGTCGGTTTCACGTCCTTTTATTGAGTAGGTAATACCTATTCGCCTCACCATCAGCCGGAATCCGTCCACTATTGAACAAAGGCCTCCCCCTTAGGTAAAAGTGTATTGGTGGTGAAGTGACAAAAGATGCTGCCCATCTTCTGGATTTTTCCTAAGTCGCCTATTATGACGTCCACGGGGGGGAAAGGGGATGGTCAATTCTAGGCCGGATACCACTCGGCACAGTTAGGTTTCCTATTTTGTTATTACCAAAAATACCTACTCAGATTACTGCTCTCAGCTTTATCTTTATAATGGCAAAGAAAACCTCTATAATAATATAGTTGATAGAGATAGATATATAAAAATAGCTTGAAAACATTCAATATATTAAAAAAACGTATCCCCACACTAGGAAATTCTCCTGTACCGTGGGCGTGGGTACGTGGCTTGTGTATATGATATATCAATACACAAACACCCAGACTCGGGACAAAACATCTACGGATCCCACAAAGGTTTGTCCTGTGCGGGAATCGGACATTACGCCATCGCTCAGCCATTGCTCCAATCATGTCGTCAAATATTTATGTCATCCATTTTAATTTTCACAGAATATCTCATACCTTTCACAGTGTAGTTCAAAGTTAAACGCATCAACGCACACCCTCAGAATATCGGAATAACCGTTTACATTTTTCCGAATGCAATGCAAAGACAATCTTGTTAATACGAGTTCGCATAGTTAACGAACCAATGTTGCTCAAATTTGCAATTTTGATTGGCTACAACGCTATCCGTATTTTGCTCAACTATTAGAGCTGATTGGTAAATTATAATTTAACGACGTGTATTTCAATGAAAACACTGCATTTCGTTGACATGATTTGTCTGATAAAGTAATTAGAGGCCGCGGTATCTATGTTCGTGTTTGTTTAACCACTTTGGTGATGCCTTTTGGGTTATGTAAAAATGTTGTATTCATTTTGAATTATCCTCGGTCTGTTTGCGATAAGAATAATTAGTTACATACGTCACTACGAATCCCAGGAGTAAGCAGGTAGGTTGGGCACAATTAATGTCGCAATTAGCAACTTGTAGTAGCACATAGTAGGCACCTATATAAATTGTATTAAGTCACTGAATTTCTAGAAATATCTTATATATGTACATTGCACATGATACATAACAATAAATTGCTGTTCGTTAGTCTGTCTCAAACTTGAGAACGACTGGACCGATTTCGCTAATTTTGGTCTTGATATAATCGTGGAATTCTAGGGAGGATTTTAACGGTGAGAAGGCGGTACGAAGTTCGCCGGGTCAGCTAGTTTCTGATAAAACTCAGGCGTCAAGTAGTGTATGTATTTACCCCGTTAATAACAATTGTGCATGCAATCTCAAAAGATTTACCATACTTGATTTATCATACTTATGCACGCATAAGTATATTCCTCCTCCTGTAGCAGCACAAAAAAGTATCGAAAGTCTTCCATAGATTTCCTCATCACTATTAAAGTTCATGATATAAAGTTTGAAATGATATAATTAGTATGAGGTACTATGAAATATATTATGTACCTACAACCAGGACCAGGGACCTGAATCACACGCTTCTGCAAACACAGCTTCACCAAGATACATTGTTTGTTAGAGTTGCATCCTCGTAGTTTTGGTTCCGTTAGAGCTTTTCTGATATAATACGATCCCAAAGGTACGACAATACTGTTGATAGGATAGATAATAACATTACTATATTTATTGTATGACGAACTCCGCCAGGACTGTACAATTAAAACATAGAAGAAGAAGAATATTATACCTACAAGGATTTTAATTATGGTTTTTATCTACCTTTTGGATAAGATTATAAAGTACATTACAATTAAATCTATAAAAGAAATCTAAAATTATGCATCAAAGTATTCCTTCTTATCGCTGTCGACTAGTAGGGTGCCCAAAAGGTTGAAGGCATTACCACGTTGAATAGCAAAGCTAATTCTTTGGCCGAAGAATAAGCACTTAGTCTGAAAGCTCTTTCATTCATTCCTTAATAAATATTATAGGTAGACCAAAATTCAGTATAATAATTGCAAACATATAAATAAATCATAGTTACCAATAGCCATAGTTAGCAGTACCTATTATAATATATCAAATAATTGATTTATGGACATTACAAAATACCTCAATCTGCCCGTTTTTTCATTCTTTTTAAGACATTCAATATTTTTTAACTAGGTAACTTTAGTTTGCTTTAAAGTAATATAAAATAAATTGAAGTAACATTATTCTAGAGTGAAAACCTATTTCTTAGTAAATCTTACGACGATTCCTAAATAAAACTAAATTCAATAGCGCGTAAACTAATAAATTAAATAAGGTATGTACGTGATGAACACTTAAATTTTAATAATATTATATTTTCTCACGTAGTAGGTACCTAAGTAAATACCAAATTGACTTGAAGCGATTTTGTTCTCTTTCTTTACTAAAATATTAGAGTTTAATTAATCATGAGTGATGAACGAACTAAACTCTTCTTAATTAGTAATAGAAAGTACTTGTTATAATCTCATATATATGGCGATACTCTCATTCATCGTATTTGCAAGTGTAAGGAAAAAAATACTACTAAATATTCATCTTATTTTTCGGGCTTAAAGCAGCAGTTACATTTAACGAACTGCTCTATTGATCAGCCTCCTGTCATAAATTTGCAAGGACATCTACCTAATAGCGGGTGAAAGATCATAGATGTAGTTCTTTTGGAAATAACACATTTTTTTGACTTACTTTTTATACCTTGATTGAAGCTGATTGAAGCTTCTCCCAAATATTGAAGATGCATTTACGATATTTTTTGGAAAAACAGTAAGATCTTTAACTTATCAGCCACACTGCAAGCAAAAATCTAATATGACATAGACCGTTTACTTTTCCATAACGAGGTCTGTAGTGATTACATCGATCAATCATTTACAATACAGAGCAATAGGCAAGCACGTACGAGTATTTAAGTACACGCCTGGCAGCCTGCGCCACCGAAGTCACAGTTTCATTCGATTTATTTTATAGCTCGTAAACAAAGCTGCCAACTTCTGCCACTCTCGTTTGACACTTTATGGTAAATAAGATTTTACGGTAACGCGAATTTCCAATACCTCCTTTTCTATAGCATTTTCTCTTTACATGCAAATGACAGTACCCATAAAGAGTATTGTACTTGAACTACAATTGCTATACAGACAATATAAATGTTGATTTCTGCGAATCCTGCCATTCCACACCGTGGAAATCGCCAACGATGTAATCTTTTGTGGCTGTGTTTGTGTAGAGACCATAACCCAGCCGTCCCTTAAATCGCTACGAGTTTCGCCTTGTTTTCGCTAAAAATTAAATTTTTTTAAAGTTTCATAAAAAACAAACGACTGCAGCAGAACTTTTACTGCGGTTCCATGAAATCGAAGTCCTCGACTCGGTACCACGACACCGTTTTTAATAACCGCGCCCGCTCAATGTTCGAATTCTAATCGAGTTTTAAATTGCAGCTATTCTTGTCTGGCGCTCCCAGTCCTCTCCCTCCCAGCTCCGGCTGAACTTTCATCTCTCATCCACGGTTCTATTCCTCGTTAGGTTCTCCTTAAAACTTCGACGGTGACTTGGATAAGTTTTTTAACTTCAGTGGAACTCGCTCCTCATGATAAATTAATTCGATTGTGCGTGAGCTATTTGCGACGTGATCGCTTGCTGTGGTGTCCATTATTTCACGATTTGGGTCGAGGGGAACCTCTATAGTAGGGGTCGATTCTGCTCGGTCACCGCACTAAACGGTCTTGTTACATTCCGTCTTTACAGTTTCGTCTTTTTATACGAAAAGTTGAAAGGGGAGGCATGTTACTTATGGAACCCGGACAGCTCAATTAAGACTATAATATTTAAGGGACATTGCGATACTACCAGTTTTTAATTTAAAGTTTTGTTCAAGTTGACGTAACTCTTTTATTTGTCCATGTTTTACTGAAAGCTTGAAATAAATTCGATTAAAATATACTACAGTAAAAGTTTCGAATCGGTTTGAATAAATAATAAAAGCAATATAGGTAATACAATATTGCAGTGAAACCCTTCTACGGTAAAAGCGTTGAAAACGAAAAATACGGGCGAGCAAAAAACAAATTGAAATAAATCATTTTAATTTCCATGCAGCATTAAAGACATAATCTGCTATATTTTAATAAATTTAACTACTCATAAAAACATGAACAGCGCACGTTACACATTTCCTCGGCGTTTGCGGCTTTCGAAGCACGCAATGTAATTTAATTAAAAGCGACGTATAAAACATCGGTGTGCGTTCGTACTTAAGATGGTGTTAATTCACGGGGGCCTTGATGAACTCCCACGTGTAGCACCCCGCTAATGGCCGCATTATTCAGGCGACGACGGGTTGATTGTTTATATGCGGATTCGCGGTTCTGTTGTTATTGGCCGTTGTACGTTTACTTTATAGCCGCTGGAGATAAAATAAATACGTAAGGGTCCTGTCAATATTGTACGTTGGTGTTTGCGGATATTGGTGACCTCTATCGCTAGTTAAACTTAGCGGTTGTTGTTTAAACAGTGGTATGACGAAGCAATGTTGTGTTGACCTAGGATTGAAAGAAAACTTCGATTGTATCAGTTGCTAGTTTACACAAGTGTGTATGGTATGATCGAAACTGCTGGCGTATTGCCTTGTCAGGCACATACAATAATATTGGGACAAACGTCGATGCGATTCACTTGATATTAAGCTAGAACTAGTCTTCAACCCTTGCTTTTGTTTTTTTTGACATGCGCTCCACTTCGCTTCAAAGGATCCAATGACATCAATTTGCGATTCTCCCAACCAGGTTTATCAACTTCTCGTTTCTATGGTTACGAAAAAAATACGAAATTACGTCAGTCTGCCAAATGCTTGTGTTGCCTCATCAAGACTAACTACTGAAGCAACGTAATGATACTAGGAAAAATAAGCGTTAAGTAATAACAAAACGTAAAAGATTTTCCCTAGCTTACTTACGGTGTTAAAGAAACAATAGTTTAAAGTTGAAACTAAACGGAATCTTATTGCGGCTGTTTTCTTCTGCTACAGTCCATTAACCCCTGTACTCGTCTATTTAACGTTAGTAAAACCTTCTTCGTGTAAATTGTAGTACACATTCTGCACAGCTTAGTTCAGTTTTCATGTTCATGGAGTATTTTTATTTACTTAACGCGTAATGTGTTGAAAATAAAATAGTCTATAACCTCTCACTCTCTCATTAAAATATATTTGTAGTGAAATTCCAAATTTAAGTATCGAAGTATTCCATTATTTTTATTATAAGCTCGTATTGTCCCACTGCAGGGCAAAGGGTTTCTATGTTTTAATTTTATTGGGACCCATTAGGTATGCTGAAGAACCCTATGTGGGCCTCATGAAAGTGTTACTGTCCACTTTACTGAAGCTCCATGACATCCAGCAAAGAATCGGAAGGCCCAAGATTAAGCTCAATGGCGTGCCATAGCTAAAGTAGAGGCCGTAACAGTGGATGGATAGGCTGATAGTGATGTTGATGAACGACATCCATATATACCTGATTAACATTCTTGATGGACGAAAACTCGAACGCCTACTCTTCGAGAATTTTAGAAATTAGTGTAAAATTCAAGTTTAAATACGATTGCATAATACCAAATAAATTGAATTCCAACTGACCTATATTAAGCCTACGTACGATGATAGGACATAGGTTAATACCAATAATTTCAACGAAAAAGGTTTCCTTGTATAAACGGATTATGTAACGGTTTCGCGGAAAAAAATATTAAGCAGTCGGTGGGCAACAGGTTATATTTTTCTTTTGTGGAGCATTCACCCTGATTTCACAGCATTTCGTTCAGTAAAGGCCTTTCAATAACATCCCCGGAGTCTTAGGAAAATTATAAAATGGAAAGGTTTTTTATTGATATTCATTGAGAAATAAATTACATTTATTTTCACATTCACAGCGTGGTTTTAAGAAACCGCTTGAGAAAGCAAAAGTAACATTTGCACCTGTTATTTCACAAAAGATTTTAGGATCGTTCTGCAAGCTTAGTAAAATATCTAAGGACCATCATATAATAATAAAGTAATCAAAATATTATGAGTATTTTTATTTTCTGTTTACAAATGTTTAACAATTCAATTCAACTCTAGTTTAAAAAAAATCTAGGTGTTTTTAACAAAATTGTGAGAAAATTAACAAGAAAAAACCGTATCATAACTATAAAACTTTTTGGATTGAAAAATCGTTAACTCCCCAAATCCCTAGATCCCTAGTAAGATTTAAACAACATAGCACATAAAAAAGTAAAATCCGTTTGAAAAGATTCGAAATCCAAACGCATATAGTGCAATCCGAATGTATAATTAAACAGACAAAGCCAGCGTTGTAGGCTACATAAATAAAAGATGTCCGTCGATAGATACAGGAAGGGTAGGAGGGAGACAATTAATTAAATTAAGACTGAATGAAGTTTGCTATCTTTTCTTTTATCCCAACGCCACGGGGATAACGCAAAAGCAAAACCTTTAGAACAGTAAAACTTTTAATTTGATTATTCAAAAGTTTGGTGTTAGATAAAATCAATTTGCAAAAATAATATTTGGGATTTGTTGCGCAAAATAATCGATATTCAAATAATGGTGATTATTTTGGGAAATGTTTAAAGTTGTTTAGTTTTGATCATATATATATATTGCTGTTTTAATAAAAAAAGAAATGTATTATTAAGCAACATTTGTTTTATTGATTTTTCATACGTATTCACTACAAATAAATATTGCCATTAGATAATAATAAAATCTAGCTAAAGACAAATAAGTTAGTTCCAAAAAATAAGTTTAGACTTTCCTGGGTCGATTTCTGAATTAGAAGACTCTGAGTAGATAATGAACCTTAATTTTCAAATGTTACTAAAATATTTTAAACATAGTTGTGAAGTGTTTTAAAATAAAACATTGCCAACTGAAGTTCTGTATTCAGAGAAGTGGGTACTCGTTAGAATGGCGACGACCTGAGAAGATCTATTGTGACAAAGTATAGAGTTTCCACTTCAAGCTGCAAATGGACCTGTATAAATCTACCATCGTGCTTACATCTATGGATGGAAGGTTCTAGAAGGAAGCTACTGACTGCTAGATGTAATGCACATGATACTTAACCTGTGAACAAAATTAAAGCAACATCAATGTTTATTGTAATTGGCAGCATTTTAAAAGAAATTACCTGTATCTGTTATGGCTAGATCATCATCGTCGCTGTCAACTGGTAGGGTGCGTTGAATGGCAATGCTAATTCCTTAACGCCGAAAAATAAGCCCGCCCTTTGGTCACGTGAAGAGTCGACCAACCGAGGCCTTTTATTTTATTTCACTTGCTTTGATGACTGTGTTTACTTATTATGTATAGAGCATATTATCAACTTTTATCTTTTGAAGTAGGAGGTACTTAATTACTATTGCACGTCATCAAGCTTATGACGTCCACTGTTGAACAAAGGCCTCCCTTTTAGCACAATTCACCCAAAATTTATTCAATTTTATTTTTTCTATTTGGCAATAAATGATAAAAAGCTTTAAGATGCAACTCTATATTTTTGTACGGAAACAGACATCATATTTCGTTACAAGACTTTACTCAATTCGAGGACGTAGATAATAGAAAAACAACACTACTCATACGAAACAAAACTATAGATTTTACAGCGGAAAATGATAGCTTTAACTGAATACAAGCCGCGTCTGACTGCGGTGTGGGGAGGCGTCCCTGGGGTATATCGCACCCCTTATAGCCGGATCCATCACAACGTGTATAGATTTACATGTTATTACACATTACACTCCATTTACATAGTGCACTTTACGCATATCTGACTTTAATATTTCAACAATGCCGCGAAACGCATTAATTAAGATAGGAGCGTATTTTGACGTTCACGTTAACCTACTCGTATTAGCTACGAATAGGATAAAAGGGCTTTGTTGCTACCGTCTCGATTATTTGATTTGTTTGAAATAAGGAAATTTAATTATCTGTTCAAGAGTTGGGCATCATTACTTACCACTGTGAAGCATTGATGTCTAACCTTTTGACTCATTTTTTTTTGGTAAAATGAAGGTAATTTTAAACTAAAATACTCATTGTTATGACAAAATCGTGAATTCAATTATTCATTACGCATAACTGGGTACGCTTTATTTCTTTTTACCCTACGCGATGTCACAAGTTCTGAACGCACAAACACCCAGACTTGAATTAAATAAAAACCTGAAAGTATCGAAGTACAATAACAAGGGCAATCCTTTATTTTTGTCTTAATAATAAAATAATTAATTGACTGCCTCGTTGGTCTAGTGGTTGCTAAGCGCGACTGCTGAGCACGAGGTCCTGGGTTCGAATCCCGGGTCGGGCAAAGTGTTACTGGGTTTTTCCATTAGGTAATTCTCAGTAGCAGCACGGAGTCTGGATTTGTGCCCGGTTGATGGCAATAGGCTCGCCCCCTATTACATTGGGACCTAAAAACATAACTGGCGAAATGTGGGTGTACTATATGTGCACCTCTGCCTACCCCTTCGGGGAATACAGGCGTGATGTTGTGTTATGTTTAATAAAATAATATAATTATTTAAAAATGTAAAACATAAGATGATGATATGAATAAAGGAAATAATATAATAATAAAATACGAGAAGAGCCCCGCTGTTGTTCTAGGGTTCAATTTTAGCTTAGCTAGCTATCGTAATAAATTACAATCTATGTTATTCTGATGTTTAAGTTTGTGATCTAAAATTTCGCCAAAATTCGTTTAGTACTTTTTGCGTAAGCGAGTATTTAACATCCATCCACACAAAATTAACCGTTTATAATATTAGGTGGATTGATACCTTGGTCTACTCTAAATTGAGCGTACATACACATTTTGCATTATACGGCCGGATTTGATGAAGCCGTTATTATTCAACACCTATACAAACAAGCAATACCTTACACTGAGGTCGTATATCTAAAATTGTATCCATACAAATAACAAACGGCCAAAGTTCTCCCGAAAGACCATGTTCCCAGCAATAATATCGTAAACAAGATAAGCTTTCGTATTTATGGAATAGGACCTACCTAAACTGATGTCAAAAACCCGAGTTGGGTAAAATGCCTGAGGCACGGTCAAAGCCGCTATATGTTCCATCATACATACTTGTGTATGATAAGTATATGACGGAGATATGTGGCGTATAATTTATCTTTGTTAATCATTCCAGCTGTGGTTCTGGGTAAAGGCTATTCGAATTCAAATGGTTTGCGTATTTTGTTTTTGTATTTTTTTCGGCAAAACCTTTGGATATGGACCACAGAAATCAAGAGAAGTTATCTTTTGGAATTGCTGAAAGCGTGCAAACTATTAAAAATAAATTATATTAGTATACAATTGTGTCAATTTTGTTCTTCCAGCAACAATCTTTTTGAAGCATTCTGCCTTAGTTTAGACAACTTGTTTGATAAATTCCAAAAGGCTCTAAGCATTTTTATACGTAAATAATTAGAAAACAAAATAACTATTACGTTTACTATCTTTAAGTGTAAGATTTATATTATGGTATTAAATTTTTACCTCTCACTGTTTTTATCCCAAAATATTAAATTGAAACGCAAAAAAAAGGCTTGAGTCAAAATATTCAGACATGTAAAAGTAATGTCTCTTGATATTTGACTTGGATGTATGTATTGCGGTAGATTTCAGTTGACCCATCTCACATCTAATAAGTTGAACTCGAGCGTGAAGTGTCGCCTGGCACAATGCCAGTATTACTGCCAAATAGATATCTTTTATTCAGTAAAGCTCAAACTTTTCTCAGCATAAATTTCACAACTAGAGGGAGCCTTCATGAAAATGTAATGAGGAAGAACTATTTATGGCTAATCCTTTCGAAATAAACTGCACCAAGCGTTGTCCGTTTGAGCTACGCATGGGCGTTTCAAGAAAGTGTCTAGTGGTATTGCAAAATGCTGGTGGCATAAAAGCGGTGGTGCCAGACAGGGATCAATATACATTTTAACGTGAGTGTGAAAGAGAAATGTGGTAGAGATAGACGAATGAGCTGGAAGGCAGAGTGAATTTTTGAATTGCAAATAGGGGAAATGAATCCGCCGCCGCCTTGGTCGACTTCGCCGCCACCCTCAGACCTCTTCCGGCGTTATAATCATCGTTAATAACACTGGAGTACTTTAATGAATTTATGTAGTGATCAAAGCTAAAAGCTAATTCGAGAAAAGTTGAAGCACACACGTACTATACGGTTTACGGATTATTATTTAATCCTCTTTTCGTGTTTCTGTTGGTACAACGCATTTGTTAACCAAAATAGACCAACAGATTTGGCCAAAGGCTAAATTCGTTGCTTTATTTTGAAAATAGTTAAATTAACTATACATTTAAACTCAACACTCTGCTCATTCTGGCCTATGTCGAATCTACTAGCGTGCATATCTAAGTATATGTTAGCTAATGTACGTTGTCGGTTGTACAAATTACTTTTAGCCCAACCTTTTGTAATCAAGGCATCAAGAAACAAAATTAAGGTTTCATAAGTCCATTTAATATTGTCTAGCTTAACACAAGGGACAGAGATTACGAATAGGCGGATTTAATTATAAACATGACTCGTTGGTTATTTAATCTTACCAAAAATTACCGTTTACGATATAGGCCAAGTTCTACACAAATTATAATTATAGTTGACTTATTCTGTAAGAAGGAAATACTTTTAAATGTACTTGATAAATAAATCATATTAAAAAACCTGTTTTTTAAATTGCTAATATCAAACCTACCCGGGACGATAAGAAGCCGTGTGTCATAATATGCTAGGTGATAGATGGTGCAACTAAAAATGCACCTGTTTAGTTGCTGATTTTTTATTGGCTAATTTTACCCATAATAACTAGTAAAAATAATTCCATGTAAATTAAATTAAAAAACTGAAATAAAAACGGTACATGCAAAAAACGGTCGGCGAAATTTAATATTTGGGCAGCATAAGTAACAGAACTTGGCGGACGCACTGCCGTGCACGAAAAGCTAAAATTTAATTCTCGTAGGGAGCATTCCGCCGCAGATTGCATTCCTTTCCCGGCTGTGCCACCGCCAGCACTTGTCGCTCCCTGATGGAAGTTTAAGTGTTCATACACATAGATAGGTGGTGGTAATTTAATTTTTGCATAAAACAATTTTTCGTGTATATATTTTCCGCTTTATGCTTTTGTTATTAACACCTGTTGTGTTTTGCATTTTGTTACGTAAATTTTATTACCTGTAATAATGGAAAATTAATTAGCAGTTAACCGTTTTTTTATTATGTGTAACTCTACGATGATGTACAAATCCAATGTCATATTTTGAAGAAATATGTCCTTTTTAAGTTTTAATATTACTAGTTTAAGCGATCAATCATTTTTTCAAACAAAGTCTTTCTTTCTTTGAAAAAATGATTGGCTTTTGCCTTTATCCTTTGTACTAAACTAGCCTCTGTTTACAGTTGAATCAATTACAATAAACGCAAACTAGTCATATTTCCAACATAAATAATATTTTTGTTTTCTGATGTGATTTGTACCACATCTGTATTCCCCGATAAATTAAAAAACGTGTGTTGTATACCTACAATTCGCCAGTATTTTATAGGTCCCAATGTAATAACGGACGAGTTTATTACCATTAACCGTCAAAACACTAGACTATGTGCTGCTACTGAGAATTACCAGATGAAATAACCCAAGGACCAGGACCTCATACCCAGCAGTCGCGCTGTTTGACCACTAGACCGACGATGCATTCAGTGTTCTAACATTATTTGTTATCACAAACAGATCTAAAAGCGCTCAGTACCTACCTTCATCAGAAGCATTCTGATCATTGCTTTTGTCGGTCATTAATGTCACACAATTATCGGAAACAATGGCGCTGTCCGATTATGACATTTCCTGGTTTGTAGGTTCACATTGAGCGCGGGATTGATCACAGTACCTGAATGTATTATTGCCATTTAGTGAACATTTTAGATCAAATTACAATATATTCAGAAGCATTCGTTTATTATCAATAATAAAAGCAACTCTATCAGTCAGTATGTTACCTCTTTGATGAATCCGCTAAACCGTTTTAATGTGATTTGAATAGAGACCTGGTTGGAGCGATTGGACTGCTGCGCTAAGGGTTGCGGGTTTGTTTCCCGTTGTGCGATCTGCAGTTGTTTGTTTCGAGTCTCGGTGATTGTGTCTGTAATATTTCATGTTTATGAATTGCACCTACCTAACCTACCATCTTATAACACCTTTGAGTCTCAAGAGTGCATCAGGATTGTGAACCAATAAGTATATTCTTGGTACAAAGTTTTTGTTTATAAGTATTTTATTATAGATCCTCAAAACTAAAAACGTAAGACGATATTATGTAGAATACAGACGTTATAAAATGATACAGGCCGCTTATATTTTACAAGACAGATAGTCCCCTAAGGATATAAAATGAACTCGCACGGATTTAAAGTTTGTCAAACTTGGACCAAGTGCAACTATTGATTTGTTTGTAACTATGTATTAATTGGCTTTTGAAGAAGAAATGGATTCTGAAACTGTTGGAATAGATGATGTAGGTAACGTAATTTTTGTCTCAGGAAAGAGGTAGGTAGGCTTACTTTTTTTTAAAGACTTGGCCCAACTCTAGCTATTTCTTCTGTGTCGTGGGTGCGTTTGACAAACATGAAATATCACAAACACCCAGACTCGGGGCTAACATCTGTGGATCGCATAAACTTTTGCCCTGTGTGAGTGTCGAATCCGCGACCCGTAGTGCAGCAGTCCAATCGCTTAGCCACGGCGCCAGTTAGGACCGTAAAAACCGTAGAAAAGTTGGCTATAGGAGCTAGCTACTATAGAAGCTAGGTAGGTACCGAGTTATTTAAAAAAAATACACAAAGTTATTTTGAAAATTACGCTCTTAATATTCCATATATTTTTGTAATGTGTCCTTGAGTTTAGCATACAAATATCCAGATCATTAGCCTTTGACATTCATAATATTCTGTCTCTGCAACCTTTCTAATTAAAATGTTAAGTTTAGAACTAAAATAATGAAAATAGAGAATTTCTGTACTAATATTACACACAAGCGTACCCTGCATACTAAACTCAGGTATTTGGGTTTATACGTAGATTTGATTAAAATAATAATTGCGTAGATACCGACTCCACTCGCTGTCATTAAGGCACTACCCGAAATATTTTGACGCTAGTGGTTATTCGCGTTTTGCAGCGGTGAGTGAATGTGAATGAGATTGTTACATTCTTCGGATTAGTACCCGAGAGCATAATGCATGCAGGTATTACGGATGCTGACGTCATTGCTGAGTTTAGAATTACGTATTTCATGTTTAGGGCTCTAGATGTAGGGAGTAAAACTGTTGGACTTCTGATATCTGCTCATAATCTAAATGTATGTAGCAGTTTAATGCTTTCTTTTTTAAAAAAGGCGCCCCGCACTTGTATTTTCTCCTATATCGTGGGTGCGTTTCACAAACATAAAATATCACATACACAGACAGCCAGACTCGGGACAAACATCTGTGGATCGTACAAATTTTTGCCCCGTACGGGAATTGTCTTAAAACTACTTTTAAAATGTAATGCAATACTTCAGTGTTAAAATATGTAAAAACATACAATTAAGATGTTGTCACTTCTCCATTTAATAAAACAACACTAATTCCAAGTCACAATCTACCTAAAACCTAAAACACAACTGTCAGACACTAAATCTTATTCAAATACAGAAAATGAAGGCAAGAGGCAAAAACGATTGTTTCAAAGGGACAACACTCGAAACGCCCTCCATTTGAGTGCATGCAAATTGATATCTCTCTGGCATCGCGACAAAGTCGAGGGCCGGGACCTCTGTATAAACTTACCCACTACACTGAATTTGTTAAGGAAATTATAAAGCACAGCGGTTTGCCAAGCTATGTTAATGGCGAAATTGTTTGCGGATACTGAGGATAAAGATATAGGTACACAAGCACTAGGAACATTCAGTTTGCGTAAAATAGTTCTTCGCTATTTGACTAAAATAAATCCCTCTTTTAGACGTTTTGGGTACCTTTATATAATGATGTAAACACACCCAGACACGAAACAATATGTTATTATCTATCTCACCTATCACACAAAGTTAAATGATCAAAAAATACAATCAAAGCATAGCATATAAGCATATAAACTTGTTTTTTTTTTTAACTGCCTGTGTTATCCCACTGCAGGGCAAAGGCCTCCCTTTCCTTCTTCCACCTTATTCGGGCATGTGCTATGGTGGCTGTAAATAATGAGTATGCTATCCTATAGTATATGCTTCAATAAACTTGTTTAATAGAAGTATTTATTTAAAGACTAAAATAAGTACTTGTAACTTCTACCTTTCCATATTTATGAAACGCGGATGAACTTGCAAGTTTTTTAATCAAGCACTGTAGGGTCGATGAACTTTATTTTGCATAGCACGACACTGGAATTACTAACTTCGCGGGTTTAATATGATAAACATATTTATATAAGTCTACAGTTCAAGTTTCGCTCAATTGCAAAACTTCTTTATGATCATAACGACATATACACTAGACAGCAACGCATGTAATTCCGACATCTAACCTTTGTTCTTAACTGAAAGTGTGAATGTGTTTTCTGTAAACAGTTTAAATAAAAATACACATTCGAGGTAAAGTTTTGGAATTGTGTAGTATCTATACTTTTATATTTAAGCATTTAGGAACAAACAGAATAATTTCAACATTTTTTATATTTTACTTGAAGGGAGTAAGATTTGGTTTTCAATTTACACAAATACGTATAAAATAAGAGTGTCTGTGATTGAAACTGCCTCAGAAATGCACCTCAGTTATTTATTGTTAGGTACCAACGTAACGTAAAATAAAAAACAAATAATTTAAAAATCTTTAGTAGCGTATGCTTTTTAAAATTATGTAGGTACCTAGTTCTTATTATGTAGTTTGTAGTGCACATCGAAGGTGCCATAAAACCTATTTAAAAGCCATCCTAGTTGTTAATAAACTAACATACAAAAACCCTTTCAGGCTCGTTCCAAACTCCACTAAACTGTGAAACCACCAATAAGGAACTTTTTGATGGTTCATTGTCGATAAAAACATGGACAAGCGAGCTTAATCATTCCAAAAGTAAACGCATTATAAAGGACTTCGACGATGCAATTATTATTAAGCTTTAAACATCCATTCAGTATGGTACCTACTTAATTAGTAATTTCTATTTATATACACACTCGCGTTTATAATATTTCAAATATGTGAAACGATATTATTTGTGATTTATATGTGATTTTGACTGCCTCGTTGGTCTAGTGGTTGCTAAGCGCGACTGCTGAGCACGAGGTCCTGGGTTCGAATCCCGGGTCGGGCAAAGTGTTACTGGGTTTTTCCATTAGGTGATTCTCAGTAACAGCACGGAGTCTGGATCTGTGCCCGGTTGATGGCAATAGGCTCGCCCCCTATTACATTGGGACCTAAAACATAACTGGCGAAATGTGGGTGTACTATATGTGCACCTCTGCCTACCCCTTCGGGGAATACAGGCGTGATGTTATGTATGTATGTGAAACGATAATAGTTAAGAGCGAGTCTTGAAATTATTTCCATGATATTACGCAACAATCTCGCCGTAATCTAGGTACCTCCATCTCGTTCAAAGTTATAGCCAACTATATTGTTATATAGCCGCTATAGCCATTAAGAGCCATTTAAAACCACTTCTGGGTATGCTATTTGAATGGCGAAACAAAGGGAAATGAAATATTATGCACGTATAATTATAATTGGATTATTTGGAAAAACTAAATGTTTAATCAAAGTGTGTTATGAAATATGAACTAGTGATTTCTTTTTATAATAATCATACCCATCCAGCCTATAACACCTAACTAATAATACTATACATAATTTATGATCACGAATATTACCTACAGCTATTAATAACAACGCCATCTCCGATATAAACAAAAGAAGTCCTCAATCCATTAAAATTAGGCGATAAAGCTAAAAATTCGAGAATATATGCCTCCATTAATGTCGTCATCCAACATTAAACTTTTACAAAAGCCAGGTTTTAAACTAGCCACTATAACACGATGCTAAAGGTTGTTCTCACGTAATGAAATAACCGCGCTGAAGGCTACGCGGCGAATTTTAGCGTTGGCTTATTAAAGCATAATGCTGATGGAATTTCGCTGTCATAGACCTCTGTCCGCTTTTAGGAAGGTACCTGACGAAATAAGTTGCGAGTTTAGATCATAAATTAATTAAATTTAATAGGTAATGTGCTTGTATTGGCACAACGGTGGTGCGGTGGAGTGGGCAATGTGGCGCGGTAATATATCATCGGTATTCGCTTTTTATAAACGGCAAGTCTGGTTGGAAACCAATGTTGTTCGTCAATATTTTTTGCTCAGTGATTAATTTATTACCGTTAATGGCTATGAAAGCTTGTGTACATATTGAGAAAGTTTATTATTATTTCTATGTAAAAAAACATAACATAACATCACGCCTGTATTCCCCGAAGGGGTAGGCAGAGGTGCACATATAGTACACCCACATTTCGCCAGTTATGTTTTAGGTCCCAATGTAATAGGGGGCGAGCCTATTGCCATCATTCTATGTAAAAAAATAATGAAAAATACAGTATTAAAAGCGGTACATTTGCAAATTAAACCAAATTCATTTTCAATTTAAAGTATTTTACTTTTTCATCTTAATTATATTGTTTAAGTTTAAAATTTTGCTAGTTAGTCAAGTTACGTAACATGAAATGCTGTGTACATTTTATTTACCTGGAAAAATGTCTGTCGATGCTGAAATATCAGCGTCCAACGTAGCGCTTTTTATTTTGCAATACATTTGACAGCTTATCTGACAGACTCTTTTTTTAATAGCGCCATTTTGTACCAGAGATAAAAGTATAACCGTTTGCACGTGGAAATATCGGAGCTTTTTACTCGTCATTTACAAATGAGACTAGAAATTTCTAAAAAGGATTTAAAATAAAATTCATCCAAATAAATCGACTGTCTCAAGAGACTGCCAAGTCTCCGGTTAAGTCAATTTAATTAACATTGTAATCTCAATGAAAACGTATCTACAGTAACTCTTTAAACCAAGATTTCCTGATATTACTCTTAAATTAGCCGAGGTATTCCATTTATAAATTAAAAACACCAACTGCAACTACAAGCAATAAAGTTATTAAGTAGAGCTGAAGCCGACAGAAAAAGCGAGTTTATAGCTGCACAGAAGTTTGTAAACACTGGCCAAAAAACATTAGCCAAATATATTGTCGGGGCGTAGTGTTGCTTTGTAAATATCGCTTGGTTGCGGAGAAGTTAAATTGTATCTCATTGTTGGGGGACATTAAGTACAGATAGTAAATCTCCCGGTGTCCTGCACTCGCTCGGTTTCGATGCGACACGACGCGGTGGCGTGCATGTGGCCGATGTGTCGGTGAATGCGTTTGCGAATTTTCCGCTCGTCTACTTTTGTATTTGGTTTAAAGCGATTTTTCAATGTAGATACGGTGTTGTAGCATATAGGTAGGTGTATTGTATTATTTCCCGGTTTCACTCACCTATTCTCGAGTGAGAATGCACAATATTGTAACAAATCTATATCAGTTATGTTGTTTTTTCGATTGACGATTCATCATGATACAATACGTAATAGATATCTTAGTTTGTCGTAAAGTCTTAACACTCAACTAAACAAAAATATAATACATAAATAATTCATTTTAACAAAATAGTTACCCGATAAGTTATATCTATCAAGTTATTAATTCATATTCAATAATGTTCAACCGTGTACTAACAATATTTCGTATCATAATATTGTATCTCGTCCCAAAGGAGCCATATTTCACTTTAGGAATATTCAATAATTACCTTTCGAACCGCACAATAAACAAGCTATGGAATAAAAGTGACCTTATTTCTACTATTGTAACCCGCCACAACCCAAAAAAGTACACAAAAACATTCAATAAAACGCTTCACGACACGCCCCGTTGAATGAACTTGATAAATTTCCCTCTATAATGGAAAATGTAATAAGAAATCGTAATTTATTTCTTATTGAAATGAGGATAATAGACGCCCAGCCGCCCTAAGAAGTACCCAAATTGTTCCCTGTAGAGAGAGCACCCCGAAATCATGATATTAACATTATAATCCAATTTGTGGCACGAACCGAGGTGAAACTCATTAACGAAGTTCTTGCATTATTGCATCCAACGTTAGATCTGCGGAACGTCTAATTTGTGTCTCACAAATGCATTTTATATAACATAGCCGTCAGTTAAACAGCTTCAAATCACTTGGGGATTGTTAATAAGATTTCATGTTTCCCATTACTGTCAAAACTAAATTGAATAAGTCTTGCAATTGAAATTTTAGATAAAAGTGATCGTTGAATATGTATGAGGTCGACGTGGCAGTACAATAACAAAACTACGGTAGATTTACTGAATTTTATCGGAGATTTTTAATACCTACTGTATAAAAAGATCTCATGATTATATTGGCTCATAAACGAAGTGAAGAACGTTTAAATTTCCTGCACTAGCTCTTTAAGGTTTATGAAGTCTAGTTCTAGGTCAGAAAGAATATAAAATTCGTAGTGGCAAAGAGTCTATCATGCGCTATGGGTTCTTAAAATAGCGTTTGGCGTTGCCTTGAGTAAAACTTAAGACCCTAAATTTGAACATCTCGTCAAATTAAAAAAAGAGTATTTTAATTTGGATATCAATTCTGTATGGTTTCAACATTTATGGTCTCCAAATAAAGAACATTTTCACTTCTTTCATAACCTACTAATATTTTCATACATGTTTCAATCCCGTGTTACTAAGGGGGTAATTAAACGTAGATACTTTTTGTACAGTATGGCACATCATCACAGGATACCGTAGTTGCTGTGTCCTGTAGCGGCGACATACGTTTGCGCTGGGTGTAGCTGATTTCATACTGGTTATATAGAAATCAAATATTCATTGGTAGCTTGTATCCGACAGAAGACAGAAAAGTATCAACATTCGCCCAGCGCCTAAGATTACATACTTACAAGTACATAAGATCTCATTAATTGAAATCACGGTCGGCGAGTAATGTAGTAGGTAAGGTTAACTTTTGACTTCCAAAATCATGTTTACGACAAGTTTATAATTTGGACAAAAATTATAATACCATTGAATCTCATGGTACCGAACAACTTTACATAAATACTTGAGATTTACATATATAAGTTCACACATCTTTCAAATGTTATTTACATATTTTACACCTGTCGCGTTCGAAGTAGGTAAGTTACTTGTTAGTAATTTGAAACCTTAATCTCCGGATTAGCTTTGGTATTAACCTTTAATTTCATATTTATTTCGCTTTCTTTGTTGTGTTTTTGTTGTGTTTAAATATTCTTACCACAACCAGAATTTATAGCAAAAAGTGAGACAGCGTAAGTTGAGAGTGGGACCAGACTTTGGATACGGTTTTATTTAAATACTAGCTGTGCCCCTCGGTGTTACCCACAACATTATTTGGCTATAATAAGTAGCATATGTGTTAATCCAGGGTGTCAACTCTATACCAAAATTTTATCAGATTCGGTCCAGCCATTTGGGTGTAAAGAGGAGACAAACATACAAATACACACACGAACTTTCGTCTTTATTATTTAAGTGTGATGTGATGAAAAAATTAATATTATTACATAAATTCTATTGACGCCATAAAGCTACTCTAATCAACCAAATAACCATTATTCACACTAACAGCTATGACAATCAGAAACCTCAAAGTATGAAAACCAATTTATTCCTAGAATCGGTCGCGGGGTTTAATCGATTTTCGATAGTGAAGGCTTCAATAGAATAAGTCCTCTTTTATGAAATTCCTACTAGCTAACTTTATGAACATTAAGAATATTTCACTAGTAACCTACATTTCATACTGCACAATGGTCACATTTAACAGCTGCAATATAACGTACGTTCATGTTATGTCTCGTCAAATTTTAATCTCAGTACATAATTAATATGTGTTCAGAGCTCCAGGCATCGCGCAGGTGGTGTAATAGCTTTCACAATTTACTAAATATTATAAACGTATAAATAATTAACACAACTGTTTCATTAATTATGCCGAATTATATTAGTCATGTTTGTTTACATGCCTCACTGTTTTGGGTAGTGATAGACTAACTTGTATTGTTTTAGGTTTTAGTCAAGTAATTTCTTATTTGGCGCCCTAACAGGGATTCTTGTAGCTTATTTGAGTCCCTGTTAGGGCGACAAAACAGGATCGATTTACGATTATCATCATTATATAGGTAGTTATTGTACGTTTTTCGCAGTTGAATGCAAAAATAAAATTACACTAGAAATGTCAGCCTATTTATTAAGATTTAACCGCAAAATGACTGGATCAATCGTTGTCAATCCTTTGTTTACCTAACTCTTAGCTATAGTTCAAAATGTTTTTGCATTTCCACCGGTAGGTACGTGTGACATAGCATGCTTACTCTCCAACAGACCGCAATCAAGCAACCTAGTTCTGCTTAAAGCTTTTAATGTTTTGAGAGTACATACTCCAAAATTATCATAATAAGATGGACCGCTGCGCGCTGCTTATTTTTGGTCTTTTTGATTATTATTTACTTATTTCCGAACACCAGACACAAAAGTAAATCGCGCCATCGCAATCTGAAATAATACAATAAAGACCTGCCTCAACTGCGTGGAATACAAAAACAGCTACAATCTGTAATGGCCTCAAAGCTAGCAATAATGATTATGTCGTACGCAAAATCCACAAAAAAATGAAGAAAAGGCATTTACTTGTAATTTTTTTCAAAACTCTAAGTGGATTACAATGTTAATTTTATTGATGCGAAGGCCGAAGGATAGACGTCGACCCCCAATATTAGTATGCCGATGGTGAAAAAAGATAAATTTGTGTTGGCGGAACATTTAATTTATGCGATTTTCTAGGGAGTGCTTTTCTGTAAATATATTTTACCTAAGTTACGCCTGTCTGGTTTAGTGGAAACTCTAGGGAGGGTTTTTGTGTATCGCTTATAGCCTGAAATAAAAAGAATCTCTATTTCGCTTTTATTTTTTATTCACCGTTTTGGTAAATTAAACGAAACATATTATACGGCGAATGAAACGTGCTGCCGTTGACATGTTTAAATAAAATGTACGTAGTGTGTTTAACGGCTAACAGTTTTTTGCCATTAAATATAGATAACTCCTATTTAAGTTACAATGATATTTGGAATCGGTTGAAATTAACACATTATGGTAAAGAATCAACTGCTTTAGTCGAAAAAACCCTAATCATCTTTACCATGTCATAAAGTATCATAACCGAGTATTCGTATCTACAAAAGCTTAGAGAAACTCATGCCAAAATAAAATACGCAGTATTCGGCCGAATACGGTAAAAGTTGTCGCATTTCAATCCTGTAATATACAGCGTCACTACGAGAGTTTGGTATAGGGGAGAGTCGCAAAATTTTAATTAGCCAATTAGGATTCAATAATCAAAAACTGTCGTAAAGTTCTCAACGGTTTTACGTGCTTTACGACCGCCTACTCGTGAACGGACTTTGTCTAGGTAAAACGTAAAGAGTAATTAGTTTTGAAAGTTCAGCAGATATTACATTTACAATAGCTACTTATGTTTTTAACTTTAACCTAACTTTATAGAAAAACCTCGCTCGAGAATTGGGTATTTGACATCACCAATCAATTGAGATACTTTTTATGAGCTGTCAAAACGCTATTCCGCCATAGATTTTCTATGGCAATAGGAACATGTGACGTCACTAGTTCGCACTATTTATTGAGTTCAAAGCAAATAAAATATTTCAAATGCCTAATGAAGTAAAGGCAGAACTATGTGTACAAGCTACCACCCACTTTTGAAGAAAATAATTACGTGGGAATATTAGTATGCCCATTTGGTTGTTTAAACTACCCACAATATGTGCTTGCCTCTCACTACTGTAGCTTTATCTCTAGACTAGACATCAGACAGTCTACCCACATAACGACAACCCTACTCTACATTTGTATCGTAACCTATCTTCTAAAGATACAAGATAGGAGAGAACCCCTAATTTGAAATTAATTTAATTTTTGGATTAGGCATTAGCATACTGTTACCTACTCACATCAAATTGAATGCAAGACTGTTTTTTTCAAAAAGGAAAATTTATCTAGTTCTATAAAATTTAACATAACCTAACATCACGCCTGTATTCCCCGAAGGGGTAGGCAGAGGTGCACATATAGTACGCCCAGATTTCGCCAGTTATGTTTTTCGGTCCCAAAGCAATGTTTATAAAATTAAGTCATATTATAATACAAAATACAGAATTTCGTGCAGTGAGAGGCAGTGTTAGTTGTGTAATGAGAATCAATGATCACTTTAATAAAAAACGATTTCATGAGCGCCCCTTTAAATAAAAACTTCAGACCTATGTAAAATTAAAGTTTAATGAAACCTTTGAACATTTATTAAAACTCAAATTGTATTAAATTGAAATAGAAACCACAATAATTTATGTATATAACTTAGATACATTTTATTTTCATAGTGCCTAATTCATGTTTGATGTTCGACTGTCTGAATAAAATCAAGCACGCATAATATTACCTACAATATAAAATACTGAATTACAATAATAATAAAATAATACCTTACAATTCATTATAATATTATTTGTTTAGGGTTGAAATACTAACGGTACGTATTTCAACCCTAAACAAACAAAAAAGATAAGTTAAGCTAATTATCCCAATTTTAATTAGGCGTCCAATTTATGGAATTAGGTAATCACATACGTTGCGGATTTTAATAAGGTTATAAAATGTTCATATTGAGAATGATGAAAAATAAAGGATAATGTTTAATCATTGTTTACTTTAACTAAAATAGACAAGGCTTCGGCAAAAGGAGGTGGGTTATGTTTTCACAAACTCTGTGTCTGGTGTTTGAATTCAAACTTTGTTACTGAGTGAAATGTTGATTCACGCGTTTTTTATAAATTTTAAAACCATTTAATTAGAACAGTTGCGTATATTTTTTCTGAAACTAGGTAGTTGTACCTGATAGCTAAGGCTCTCAATTGTTTACTGTGCACAAAACATAACGGTCTCATTACAAAAAGCGGTTTATCTAAAAACCCAGGTTTAAAACAACAAAAGTGATTAAAGCACAACGTTAAATAGTTTTTCATTTGATCATCAGCTATTAGCACTTATTATTCAAAGATAATACTTTAATTAGTTTAATATTATATACTTTGAGATAAAAATTTGTTATTTTTTGTACAGGGTCATCGTGAAGTTAACATGTTGTATTATATTTCCACTCACCTAAGTACATTACAGTACATATTTTAAAAGTAAATCTTAAACTAAAAGCAAGTGGATAAATATTCCTACAAAACATTTTACTAAGTAAAGGCAAGTATTTCACCGAAACCTTATTTTGTAAGCACATTGTTCCTTCCCTCGAAGCAGCCAAAAGTCCAAAACAAATAGGTTTTATCTAAAGTGTAGCGCTTATGGTGAAATCCTATAGCTCTAGAGCTCTATCATTCGAAGCCAAGGCTGGCTGAAACCCTTACTGATCCGACGCTGAAAGTTTAAAACACGCCCGCATTTTTCTTTATGCTTTTAAAACAACGGGAAGCTTGAGAACATCCTTTGTTTCGTCCCCTTAACAGTAGAATCATGTTTAGATTGGAGACAAAAAATGTAACAGTCTATTTTGTAATCTTGGAGTTTTTTACACTTTATATTTTGGTATTTTTTGAAGTCTTAACAAATATTTTTTGTGGACTTCGGTACTACACTAATGTACCTACCTACTTTTAAATCTCTATAACTTCTGATATAACTAGCTATGCGTTCCCTTATTTATTAATAACTAGCTGCGCCCCGCGGTGTTACCTACTACATTTTATCAGGATAAAACGCATCCTATGTGTGAATCCAGGGTGTCAGCTATCTCCATATGAAATTTCATTAAAATCCATTCTGTAGTTTTTACGTGAAAGAGTAACAAACATCCATCCATACTTACAAACTAGTAAGTATATAATCTTGCCAGTATTCCCGGAGGGGATGGCATAGCTGTGGAGTGGATTGAAAAATGTCACGTACACATTTTAATTTTATGGCATTATGTGTTCGCCCACATAATTATTGCCAGACATTTTCAACCATTGGTAAGTACTAACTTACCCTTACTGCTTTTAGACAAAACTCCGACTGATACTGATCAGTCGGAGTTTTGTCTAAAAGCACTTCGGATGAATTTATTGAAAATATAGTAGAAAATATACAAACATTAATGCTTCATCAAGTAAGAATATTCACATTAAAATTAACTCGTCTTTACCTAATTATTAAAAAAAATCTCCCTCTGTGCAAACGTAAACGACAATTCCCTTTATTCAGTAGGTAGTCTACATCGCACCATATTTGGTGTCCAAATCTTTCAACAAACAGACAGACTGGCCGTTTAACTTGTGTCCGAGTCTCAATTACAGAGCGCCCTAGGGAACAAATTTATTCATAAACCATAAAATTACATAGAATATCCGGGTGTGTTTACCGTTGCTGGCAAAATACAAATACGAACCCCTCAAGTTATGTAAGACTATGTACTTTAAATATTTATTTAACTTTGTGTTGGGCGATGACGTGGTGAAATCAGACTGGTTAGAAATTGTTTGGAGAAACTGAATGAAATAATTTAAAATAATAACTCCGCAGATAGGTTTCTTAAGCCTTGTAATTTCCTTTTTGTAATAGTTTATGTCTGTCTTTACTGACAGTAAAAAGAAACGTCGGAATTCCGGGGTCAAGGTACCTTTTGAAGTTCAGACATTATCAAAGAAAAACAAGTGAAAACAATGAGGCCTACGCTCCTCATGGAGGAAAACGACATCGCAGATGGACATGAAAAAATAATGAAAACAACGTTTAAATTTGGAACAAAGAAACCCCTTTGACCTTTAAAAAAAAGCCTGTAAATAGTTTATGAACAAAAAGTTCCAACTTGAACTCGGAATTTTGTCAGGAGTAACGATCGATATTTCCGCTTCTATGTCACTAAAACGAAATATTGTCTAACTAAGAACTGCTTGATGTAAGACACAGAATTATAACCTCAAAAAATATTTGAGCCAGAAAAATCATGTCCCTGACCCCTAAGAGATCCCAAGCCAAATTCTTATTTCTAAATATAAATTTGTATGACATGAAGTGGGTATTTAAGGCTGCTTATGGATATGACAGGCCTCCCCCAAGATTCCATTTAAATTTGCTATTATTGAGTACGTTGAAAACCACATTAATCTAACTCGGTATACTGTGAGTGCCTATGTCAAATGGATAGGCAGTATTGTGCCCGGTAAGCTTATGAAAACACGTTGCAGCTACTTTCGTTTAACCTCTACTTTCTCGGCGTGGTGATGGCGATTACGGTAAAATGCTATCAAAACTATTATAGGGATAGGTTGTGCTATATAACATGACCACCTACTATTATTTACCATACGATTGTAACTATGCATGCACTTTTCAAATGAGGACGTGAAAAAATCGAATCGATTTACTATTACCTATTATTATGATTAATTTTTTCCACAAAAATGTAGCTGCTATAATTGCGTACCTAAACGAGATAACTTATTAAAAATAAGCTACGATTATTCAATAAACAGTCATAAATATTTAAAGGAATCTGTGTTTCTATTTTATGAAGTTTTGTATGTATCCTCTAATTTTCCATTTGTAAATTTAATTTAGGTGTTTATAACATATGTTTAGTAGAGCTAACAGTAATGAAACTACATCGTTAATGAAATAACAGCACACGCTGTACGCCAAAATTACAGTAGTCTTAATAACATTATAGCCCCTTAAAGAAGGACAGTTTACATTGTGGAAGCGAGACACATTACACTGCACGTAACGTCGTCTCGCTTCCACAACGCTAACAGTCCTGCTTTAAGCGTTCATGGTAAGGGGGCAGTAGATTGCTAATGTACTATTATTTTAAATACCGCTACCCCACTCCTATTTATTTTCCGTATTCGCTATATAAGTCCCCCTGCATAGCGCTTGCATCATTAGGGGAGTACTCGTAAAGTACCGAATGGGTTTTATCTTGAACTATAAAATTTATATACACGTTTACAGATGTAGGGCCTGTGGTGAATATTTTTATTCGTTATGAACTCGATAATTACGTGGTTGGAAATCGATATTGATGTTTTTCGCTCTGTAAGTTCGGCGATGAAATTGATTTTGCTTTATTTACTATAGGCATGCGTTCTTTGTGTGAGGGTGACTTTGTTCCAGAATAGATATATGTTTCAGTTTAGTATTTCCATTACAAAGACTGATTTATAAGCTTCTGTTGTGTGAATCGTCAAACGAATGCCGTTGAATTCAGAATAAAGGCTTGTGTATCGTATGATAATGACGTGAAGTTCAAACCTCTATTATTCACCTGTCAATATTCAGAAGAATAGCAGCTCAACCAATAGACAATACAGCATACACGTTTCTTACTAATTGGTAACCGATTCACAGAATCGAGACAATCAATCGTATTTGCAAATCGTGACAATACAAGTACAATTCGATTACGCTGTTGAACAACAGTTGCTTTACAACTTTACAGCGACGAATTTAATTAACAATGAGAGAACGAAACTCGAACGTCCCAATTCCCACACACAATCCGCAGAATACGCTCCTGATCTCCGATCCGTGGTCATATAATACGGGGATGGTACAGTCCCCTTCTCAGGGCCGAACTGATGTGGTTAGCGAAAAATCCCAATTTTGAATCGGCCTTTGTATACAAACTTTGCTTTTAAGACAACTGATTGCTACAAAACAAATGTTTGAAGTCGGGTCCAGGATTACGGTATTCGTTGTAAACATACCTGGACTCAAACATTTTTTTATTGAACCTTACCATTCATTTATTTGTTTATGTACAATAGAAGAAGAAAATTTGAACATAAGCTTTCGTTATGGCGCTTGAAGATGTCTACCATCGGCCTTATTATTATTACAAATACGGTTCACTTTCCAATCCTAGTATATTAAACAACATGTAGGTATTTTCAAAAGGTAAAAAAAAATGCAAAAGAATTATTCTTCAGAGGGTACATTTAATCCAGCCCAAACCTTTATCCGCAACTAGACTATAAACCAAAACTCGCCCATTCCAGAAATATTTTTCCTTAACCATAATTCACGATAGGTGTGGCTGTTCAAGAATACATTTCAAGCAATACCCTTGAGGGCGACTTGCGTGAAGAACATGTGTATTTAAAGTTATAATACTATTAATAAGACATTGAGGAAACCAAAAAAGATTCGGCCCTGTCCCCTCAGTGTTGCAGGCTGCATTCTCGTACTATCGTCCCTTTGGTGCCATAACGAGTACTGTCGTGAAATAAATCTTGCCACCCCAGCTGTAACGGTGCCGTTTCAGCCGCCTTTCAGGAGGAGGATAAAAGGTCTTTATTTTTTCTCATTGATGCCCCTTTATGTTCCATGTTTTGATTGGTTCCATTTTTATGGGGAACGGATTGGCGTTCCAATTTTCCACTTTGATAATACTTCCATCGAGTCTCTAATTTACTTGTTACTTCTGATTTATAGTCGCCTTTCCGAGCTGTGATTTACGAATATGGGAAATTATATTGGTGAAGTTCGAAGATTTAATTGTTGATTTGGAATTGAGATATGATTGGATGGATACTGAATGGAAATCACGTACAGGGAAATGGATTTGTTAAACTCCGTTTGTCTTAATACTGTTGTAGATGATAAAAGGGTTGGAATGAAAGGGCTGTTTTAGTAGGTGCTTGTTTTTTCATTCCTGATAAAAATAATTCTATTATTTGTATTAAGTTAGATATAAGCATAATTATTAATTAATTGTCATGATTATTATATAAAAACGAAATAGTTATAGGCTTCTAAATATATCATACTAGCTTTTGCCTGAGGCTTCAGCCGCGTTAATGTCCTTTCCCGGGTCTTAAATTTTCTACGTGTCAAATTTCATTAAAATTTATCCAGCGGTTTAGTCGTGAAGAACTGACAGACAGACAGAGCTACTTCCATATTTTTATCATTTGAATGGGTACTATCCTGGTAGATATGTTGAAGGCCAAGACTACTTGAAATTAATTAACATTGGAAAAATATAATTTTGCAAAAACTGTACGAAAATAAAGGTTGCAATAAGTCCGGCCCAGCCCTTAAAAAGTCCATATAAATAAAAAGAAAACAAACATAATTCGCAATACAGACATATAAATTAAAAGGCAATAAACTACGCGTCGGTGGAATCGAAAAATTGGAATGTCCAAACGCAGAAGGTAGCCATAGGAGCCTAAAATTTATACTCCAGGTTCACTCCCTTACAGGGCCCATTAAAACTGTCGGTCCATCCGTTCGCAGATTTAAACCAAACGTTCGGGTGTCACGAATCTAGAAAGTATTTATCACTCTCGATTTTCCGCCGAGGGCCGAGGGCTTGGAGCGTGTTGTCTGTGTGTTTTTCATTGAATGTTGTCAGAATGGCCGAACGAGCCAACTTTATGAGTTTACGGTCCTGTGAGCGGATAAGAATTTATGTTTTAATAGATACTACGCTTCGTTAAGTTAAGGAGTTTATTCTGTCGGTTTAGCAATGGCGTTTGTTTCAGAGATCGTTTTATGTGAAGAAATAGCGACGTATATATTTTTTATATATTATTAGGACACTAATAATTAATTATAGAATACAGTTGATTTGACAATTAGTCATTATTGACAACATAATATTATATAAATGTTATCGCATAAAAATGCTATCTGCATAGTGAACTATGCTGTTATTTGAAAACTTAAAAACCTAAAATGTCTAACAGATATAATAATATGAATGAACTATGTTATTTACTAGCCGAATTGAGTTCGGCTCGCGACTCTGCCGCGTAACCAGCTCATGACAGTCATGAATAAGGGTTCCGTTCGAGTTCGAAACTAATCAGGCATTCCCGTATATATACATAAAAATAATAGGCATATAATAGTAAATTATATGAATAAGACTCACAAAAGTTATTATAGTAAAATAATTCAAATATTTTGTTAAAGCTTTAGGAACTCAGAACGCATATCTGTACCTACTACTCGGCGCAGCGTTGCTCGTCACTTGACAACTGGATCCAGTCAAATATTCTACGTGTGGCACTCACAATGCGGCGCTGTGCAGCATTGCGATGCGTCAGGACATGCATAGTATTAACTCTATTCACTAGCTTACTTTAAAACTTTGTTATTTTAAATGTAAACAAATACCTAGTTGGAGACCAAAGTTATAATATCCATACATACATATAATTATATTATTTTCTGTATTATAATGGAAATACAGAAGTAACTGAATTTGTCTCAATGTTTGTCATCACGACTAGTTAACATAAACCACAGGTCCCACTGTAAAAAACAAACTTGAAAAATATACCTAAAGTAATAATAATTAATTTCAAAAAATTAACAGAACAACTTACATACGCAGATTAATCAGAGAGCTAAAACTAATTCAAAATAATATACTTATTACGTCAAACAAAAAGTTTGAAAAAAGGAATGCATTCCACGCAGTGCGCTGGTTGGTTATAATCAACTGTCAAAGGGAACGCATTCAAATTTTCCGCGAATCACACCGTCGTGTCGGCGACACACGACAACGCGATACGACGCACGACGGGAGCGTTCCGTGTGCGTTGTCAGCGTGCATGCAATCTCTTAATTACTATTCGCAATGAAATACAAGCTTGTAGTTGCGAATTAAATTAGTTTGTGAATAATAGTTATACTAAACATAACATCACGCCTGTATTCCCGAATTGCGTGCTGCTACTGAGAATTACCTTATGGAAAACCCATTAAAACTTTTCCCGACTCGGGATTCGAACCCAAAACCTTACAGCCGTCGAAACATCTTTAACTCTTGTTTGCTAAGATAAGAAAGGTATAGTAGAAGATGAGAGTAAGTTACACATGTCCACAGGTTATGATGTGGTGTAGAGATTCCATCAGCAAGGATGATAATGAGGTTAACCATCCGACAAGACGTTCTTGATATTACTCGAAAGATAGTACAGACAGCAGCATAAGCTAAACATTTCAAATTTTAAACATACCGTAACTGAAAACTACTTCTGACAGTAAAAAGTCTTTCATAATCTAAAATCATTCGGACGCTCCTATAATTTAAAGCACTAACTTAATAAATGTTTATTTCTTTCAAATATTTGACATTCGTTTCCTTAACATGTTAAGCTACTTATATTGCTGACTGTACTTATTTGCTTTTCTATAAGAAAGACTTTTACAAGCCAAAGATGATTTATGTAAGAACCGTCACCCATCATTCACCTAACAGTTTTGAATGACTTTCTCGGATCATATGTCAAAGCGACATTCATTTAGCCTTTAGCTTCATTCACCTGTCTAATATCTAATATTCTAGGAATAAAATTAGGTTAGACCGTTTTAGTATTCAATTCTCTAGAGAGTATGTGTCAACTTGTCAAGTCTGAGCTAACCAGCGGCTAATTGGCCGACGTTAGCATAATAAAATTCTAAAAATAAAAAAAACCCCTATTCTGAGTATCTGGAGCGTAAAATTTTCATGAAGTCAAAAATGAGAATTTTAAAAGGAATTTCTCGAGTTGAGCCTCACTGAGTACCTGGTATTATAGGTATGGTAACGAGTGGAAAATCTTTAGTCTCTGCCATAGCTTAGTGATTGGCTTCTAGAAAGTGCAATTTTCTGTGTGACAACACAGAAAATTGCACTTTAAGCAAGGAGTAATCATAGCTATAACATAAAGTGTCAACTTTTTTTTGGTGATTCAATTACAAAGCCCAATAAATACTTTTATATTCAAAATAATATTATTTACTTACTGAAGTATTAAATAATATTATTTAATACTTCAGTAAGTAAATAATATTACTAAAATATGTTTTTATAAAATCAATTAAGACCTCTGCGGTACTATAGAGGATGTGCATCACTTGTTGGTGGAATGTGTCCGTTGTGAAAGGGAAAGAGAAGCTTTGCTGACTCAATTAAAAATTAATAAAAAAGATTTAGGTTCTCTTCAAAGCATATTAGCCATTCCAAGCAGTGACAGTGCAATACAAATTTATAAATTCGTCAAAAAATATTTGAGTCAGCGAAGTGTCTCTGAGGCCTTTTAATAGCAATAGATAGTATAATCATAATCATATTTAATAAAAATAAGTAGTATAAAGATGTTTGAGAATTTTGTAAAAGTTATGATGGGGCTGACATGGTTACTGTTATAACCACAAGCCTCTAAATAAAATAAAGATTAAAAAAAAAAAAAAAAACATTTTCCTTTACAGTACCTACTTATCTACTTAAATGACGCCTATATACACCGCCTGACTGAATCCAACCCTTTCTAGAGAGAAACCAGAACAATACACATCTGACGTCAAATTTATGACGTCATATCTGAGCCCAAACTAATTAACCGACGCAAAAATGTACACTTTCCCGCCGCATCGCATAATAAGGATGAATGGAGGTAAATTTAAACGCGGACTAATTGTAAAACAAATGCTCTACACGCTTCCTCCATTATATGGCGGTAACCCGTGCTATTTTACTTTTGAGGGAGACTGGGCTGCAATTTGAGTGCTTTGACATTCATTTATCTCTATTATGGATCCGTAGGTACGTAGATGTAACGGGTCCCCGGTGAGCCGTCCCCTCACTAGCTTGGACGCTAAGGCAACTTGGACAGGGGAGTGAGTGTTAAGGTGACCGCATTTGACTTACGCTTTGTACGAGTGAAAGTTGTCTTCTAGTTAATAAAGTCTTTAGTACTGTTTTACCTGTGACTATAGTATATTAATTAGGAAGGTTTTGTCATATTATAATTATACCATAGTATTTGTAACTTTACTGATTAATGAGTTAATGACCTGATAAATGTTGATACAGTCTGATGATGAAAAAAAAAATCAACTGTTGAGCAAAGGCCTCCTCCTTAGGTAAGGGGGGGTTGTCATAATCTCGTCAGTCGCCCTCTTGATAGTTATAGTCTTTATTCTCATGTCTTACATTGGAATAAAGACTATAACTAAGAGACTAAAACTACCATAGCAAATGTAAGTGTACTACACGCCTTCTTCTGACTGATCTCATCAGGACTATACGAGTGAAGAAGGCAAAAATTCCAGCAAAAAATGGTGCAGTCAAGAGCAAAATTGTAGTTGGCAGATAAAATTGACGCTTAAAAGGGCAACAATACTCGTTGCCGACTAAACTGGTAGACTGTTATCAGACCTACAAAAAGTCTGTCGCTTACTGCGGTCTACGCTTGCTGAAAGTTTTTCCCATTCAATGTTCGCATTGTTTTGTATAACCCCCCTGATTGTTCGGTAAAACACCTGTGTTAGTTTGTTTCTACCGAAGCTCTTCTTCGCGTTCTTTTTAGTTATCTTATTATGAAGAAGTAAACAATAAGCACCAGTTGGTGATTTACAGCCCTATGTTGGTTAAACGACTAAATGTATTATGGAGAGATTATTAAGGAAAAAGCTAAACCTCATACCTACTTGAGGTTTTCACTCAAAAGCAGAACATAAAATTATAGTCTACTTGCTTCAGTGTACAATTATGTAGGATAAAGAAAACCATTCTACTCTCCCTTCATTAACCTTTGTAGGGTAAAACTATAAAAGGCGACACACATAATCAATAAGGTTACTTTGAAATATTCTTATAGAAAAAGTGAGACATTTAGAGAAACAACAGCCCTGACCTTTGAATGTGTGACGACATTTTCACTCATTACGTATTTAATACCCATTAATAGTTTCTCACATACCTAATCGTTTACAACAAGCAATTGAAACACTCATGCATACATAAAACTACACACATATAAACATAACATCACGCCTGTATTCCCCGAAGGGGTAGGCAGAGGAGCACTTATAGTACACCCACATTTCGCCAGTTATGTTTTAGGTCTCAATGTAATAGGGGGCGAGCCTATTGCCATCAACCGGGCACAAATCCAGACTCCGTGCTGCTACTGAGAATTACCTAATGGAAAAACCCAGTAACACTTTGCCCGACCCGGGATTCGAACCTAGGACCTCGTGTTCAGCAGTCGCGCTTAGCAACCACTAGACCAACGAGGCAGTCGACTACACACATATATATGTAGGTACATAAAACTGCTACTGCCAGTTTCGCGATCAGAAGCAAGCATTCATGTAAATAACACAAAAATCAGTACAGACAGAGAACTCACAAACCCTTTTACATGACAAATCGTTGTCATTCCACAGTAATTTCCGTGAATATTCCACACATTCTGCCGTTTAATGTCCAACTGATACGTAATTGTGCATGATAAAAGGCGTTGGGTGGCATTTTTTACGCACCCCATGTTATACGTCAAATGACTGTCATCCGTCGATACTGACCGGACAAAATGACTTTATTATAATCAACTTGTTGCCTGAACGAGTTGACTGGCGAAATTCATTAACAACCGCATATTTACCATTCATTTTAGATGTAAAATGTATAATTGTGGAAGGATAATGGCTATTTATTTTTGCGTTGTGAATTTTAATGTGAAAAGCTTACAAATGTACTGAATATGTTATTGAGTTATTTAATTTACTATGTTGATGAGCAGCGGGGATGAAATATATTAGACAGACATAAAACAAAACATCACGCATGTATTCGCAGAAGGGGTAGGCAGAGGTCACTCTGTAGGTGCTACAGAGTGAGGTTCCCACATTTAATTCATTTAATTATGATAATCATTATAGGTTCCAATGTAATACCGGGCACAAATTTTTACTCCGTGTTGTTACTGAGAATTACCTAAATGTAAAAACCCAATGATACTTTGCCCAGCCCGGGATTCGAACCCAGGACCTCATGCTCAATATTCACGGTTAGTGGCGACTAGGCCAAATAGGCAGTCAAGAGGCAATTTTAGACAGAATCTAGGTATTAAAAATATGTATACTTATAGAAGTTATAAATGTATAAAATATAAACCTTAATTTTAACTTAACCTTATTTCTGATTGAAGTAAGTACCTACAAGGTATCTTAACAGAGTTCGCCATAAAAGTGATTTCAAAACTTCTTGGATTAGAATTTCAATAGATTTTTTTCATGTAGTGGCTTTTACTAAAAGTTTTATATCCAATGTTTTACGACTTTTATGTACGTAAATTAGCTTTTATTAACGTATTTTAATCGCCTAATTAATACAGTGATAAAATTGGGATATTTACATAAAATATACACTGTGAAGTTCTGATTTAGTCTCATTGGAGTAGTTTGAGTAATAAATTATGTGGCGTCAAGTTTAAGAATGTTAACAATATATTTTGTCGTATATCATTCAACAATTTTCTCTACGAATAAGGTGCAATTTCGTATAATTTATATTATCAAATAATGATAGGTATATTGGTAATCCATTTTTATTCGTCAAGGGTTTTTCCACGTGTCTAGAGCCCCCAGCAAGATCAGCTCAATACATTTGTACCTCTCTACCAGATGTTTCGAGTTCTCAGTTTTGTTTGACTATGTTTAGACATGCATATTTTGGATACGTAAATAGCTTCGCCTTAACGATTGTTTACGTGGGTCAGGCCTTTCGCAATGATATGTAGGTCATAGTGAATATAGACGGCTGGCGAGAGCTGCCCTTTGCACTTTTAACTGGAACATGCATTTAACGACTGCTCACAACGGAAATGAAACTATGAGTTTATGAATGTGTGTGTGTATATATTTTTGTGATTGTTTTTCAATATTTTTATATGAAAAGTTGGCTAGTGTAATTAAAAACAAAAGCTGATAAGTACTTACATTACTTACGCCGGTTTTCCGCGAAGGGTGTCATTGGTAGAGGAAAAGACATCCATAAGAAGTCAATTTATGAAAGTTGGGTGACAAGCTTATACTGGCCCTCATAGACCCTGACAATAATAATAAAGGGCTAATCATCCCTACTAATACTATAAACGCGAAAGTAAGTACGTTTGGATGGATATTTGTTAGGTACTCTTTCACGTAAATCGCCTACGAGTATTATTTTTTAAGGATTGCTTCACACCGTTACTTAAATTTTCTTACACCCGCCTCTTTATCATGAACTCTTAAAGCAGGAATGTTTACGATGTGAAAACGAGACGCCGCTACGTGCAGTGTAATACGGCGTCACGCTTCCACTACGTAAACTGCCCTGCTTTAAGAGTCCATGGTAAGGGGGCTGTACATATCGTCGAGAGGGGTAGATAAAGATTGTGGTATTTTCTGCACTGCCACATTTCACCAGACAATCAACCAAGGTCAGTTCTTCAAACTGAATGTTATATTTCAAACAACTCTTTCTTGTTTTAAACTTGTACCAAACTCAAAATTCTGAACTTTACAAGAGAGTCCGCCATAACTCGGATCATATTTCGTTTCCCTCGTGATTTGACTTATCGACGTTCACTGTTCACCTGTTTCAAAGATGAAACTTAGTAATAGTGCGGAAATATAAGTTTAATATTTTAACGATTAATTATTTCCTACATAATATCTATTATGGTTAAAATTGATAAACGTCATTGCGAATTAACAACATAATTATGTTGTTTAATCTACGCTATTGTTTGACATATGTTTTATTAATATGCATAGTTTGGTGAGGTCATTGACCCTGATATTCATGACACTTACCGAGTTGTAGGTATACAAGAGAATTCTACACTCTACAGTATTGTTCTTCGTTTCGGCATGACCTAATAGCCACATGGAATAGGTCATGCTGTGGTGTGGAGGTTGGTCAGTCAACAAGGGTGGTAGCGAGGTTGTCCGTCCATGATACACTGGACATACTTATGTATCGTGGAATCACTCGTACAATGAACTTAAGGTAAGCTTTTTCATGGTTACTCTACACTATCCTATCAGGGCGTTCTTCTTGCTGCCTATATTGATCGAGGTTCATAATTATCTATCTAATAATTTAGTATAGTATAGTTATACCCAAGTCTAATGTCAACTGTTTCGCGTACAACTCCATTAATAACAGGTAACTACCCCGGTGAGGAATGAAGGAATGTACCTATAGGTAATTATAGAACAGCCCGCTTACCCTGTTGTGGAGGCGAGACGCAGCTACGTGCGGTGTAGTGCGGTGTCTCCCTTGCATACCGGAAAATGTCCTGCATTAAGAGTTCATGGTACGGGGGCTGGCCTGTTTCTCTCTGTATCATACATCATCATCATCATTTCTGCGCGGTATCACCCACTGCTGAGTATAGGCCTCCCTTTTTCTGTGCCAATTCTCTCCATCTTGAGCGTCTCTCATCCAGGTGTTCTTAGAAGATTTATTTATGTCATCAACCCAACGTATCATACATGCCATAAATGAAAGAGTAGTATTTCTATGTCTTTCATATTTTAATAAAAGATCGTCAACGTAACTCCGTGCACGGCGCACGTGCATTAATTGATGAATGTATGTGGAAGATACAAAGGGAGCCGTAGTTTTTTAATACTTTTTAATGTTGACCTACACTAGGAGTTTTTTCTTTCATAGCCATAGGAATTCTGTTTTATACACCTAGGCCACAAAAGGGAACTTACAAAACATCAAATGAAAACAAACAAAACATCACGCCTGTTTTCCCCGAAGCGGTAGCCAGAGGTGCGCATATAGTATAGGTACACACACATTTCGCCAGTTATGCTTTTAGGTCACAATGTGTGAGCATGTTGTCATCAACCGGGCACAAATCTAGACTCCGTGCCGCTTCTGAAAATCACCTAATGGAAAACCCAATAAAACTTTACCCGACCCGGGATTCGAACCCAGGACCTCGTGCACAATAGTGGCCAAAGGCAGTCCGTGTTTTTAGCACGTCATTAAAACTCTACAAAACCCATTCCTCCGTAATTGGACTTGATTTCAGTAGATAGGCAGACATATAAGTACCTATGTATAATGATATTATTTTATTCCTCGACCGATGAATTGCCTCTCAATAATTAATTGGAAAGAGCGTTCCTGTAAGTGCTTAATTCAATTAAAATACAATTTATATTTTTAATTGTTTATTTGTCGTTTGTTTTAATGCATTATATATTTAAATAAGTTCCATAACAAAAGGGTTTTTCTTTAAGTAGTATGTATAAATAGCCTTACACTATCATTATGACTGTAGGTACCGACTGAATAGGTTATTGGTTGGTTATGACTTATGAAGCAGATATATCTTTATGAAATTCGTATTAGATATTCTTTATATGTGTATATATAAAAATTATTACAATTGCAGCGATTACTTCAGCTAGAACATTTCAAATCGTGGGCTCTAAAAGCTTTTGGTGGAAGATGTTAAAGTATATGAGGGATACTAACAGTCAGATCTCTCCTGTGGGAAGTAATCTGTACTCTTTGGCGTAGATTCCCATTGACGCAACATTAAAGCGAATTTTGACGATGAGTATTTACTCTTAAACGACACATTGCAAATTGAACTTTATCTGTCACAAAGTAATGTATAAAATTGCTTAAACAAAAGAAAAAACCGCGAGTGGCCTCGCTATCGTTAAAGGAAATTTGAGGCGCTTCACTTTGACTGCATCAATGGGAATTTACCCTTAGGTCTTAATTGCACTATAGATTAACTTGTGTATTTCGCTTTACCATTTCCATTTCACACAATTCAGTCTGTCTCTTAAGTTGAGCTCAAGCACGATTAATTAAAATATTAACTTAGATTTCTGTGAGGGCTTCTAACCATCGAAATTTCGATATCGACATACATAAGTTTTATCTACAGTACAGCTTAGGCCTGAACCAAATAGTACACAAAGCACATTTTTAGGTTGTTCGATTTTACACAGCACGTTGGCTGCCTAGTTCGCCCGGCAAAGCGGTATTTACAACAATGTAATACCGCCTTTTAATCTAATCCATAGCTATAACATTATAAGGTTTAATTTCCTGCCAATACAATACAACATTTTATTTAATCACTAAAAACACAAAGCCAAAATAATAAAAAATAAGATTCCATTCAGAAAATGATTACAATTCTTATTTTGTTTATACATTCAGTTTAAGATGGCGCAGCAATCTCTAATTTGTATGCGAAAAAGCTGCGTCCGAAACCCAAGGTATTCAGTTTCCTCAACAAACTTTGAACCGAAAACTTTTAGACCCCACATTCACGTATTCACTAAGTACAAAAATATTAATTTCAGAATATCTATTAACAGAGTATTATTAAAATAATTTCCATTGAAATCATTCTGTTAAGCCAATAAATCTGTATTTTGTACCCCTTACCATCAGAGCAACTGGTGTATTGTATAATCTATTTATGTAGATAGGTATAATCAATGTTCTTAGCATTTACTGTCAAAAAGTCTCATCTCTAAATACAACTAATAAGTATGCTATAACAATGTACCGAATTAAATTAACGACATAACATTTCAAATTATTCTATATTGCTCATATTTGTACAAAGTTTTCACAAGTATTGGTGTTTCAATTCTGAAAAATATATAATGTATACTATATTATTACACATGAATATACTATTCATTTATTATTGAACATCTTAGAGAATTTTACAAAGCACTTAGCAATAATCGCGTACCCATATAATTGAGGAACTAGTAAATAAAACAACTGAACGTCAACACTACATTACAGGTGATGTGACAATCAATATAGGTTTAAACATGACTAAATAAGTAAGTACAAAATGGAGAATGTCTATATTAATGTCTTTATCTGCACTGATTAATATATTTACACTTCTATATACAAAGCTATCACATATTACATTTTATTCATATCACTATATACATTATTGCAAATTCAATGTTTCTCGTCGTTTTGACGACTGTACCCAACATCGTTCGTATAACGTAGCAAAGAAAATATACTCTTGATATTGTCCTTTGCACACAACTTATGTTAGACGTACACTATGTGTGGTTTCTCTGGCGTTCTGTGGTGAGGAATAGTCTCATAGGCAAACTGCTGGTAGATGTGTTCCTCACTATCCTCCTGGTAGTAAGGGTTCTTGTCCACACTGTGCCAAGGAGGATTTAACGAATGAAAGTTATTACTCACAGAAGAACCGATCATTAGATACCGATCCACGTCCCTCTTGTTCTCTTGCTCCCTACCTCGAGTTGAATACCCTAATCCATTTGATAATTTTGACACATCACCATTCAACATGACACTTGTCATAACCTGTTTTGACTTATCCCCTTTACACTTCTTAAGAGGTCCCATGAAGTATAAAACACCACCCACTACGCTTATAACGATACTCACTGTCAGCACCACAACCGCTACAATTACCCATCCACTCGAGCACCCAAATTCCGATTCCGGAATCTGTACAAAAAGAACACCCTTCAAATGCGCCGGAGCAGCACACTTCACATCTTCATAGTCTATTTTAAGTATGGTACTCGCGTTACCAGACTTCCTGCTGCTGATCTCACTCTCTCTCCCAAGTTTCCAAAGCCACAATATGGAACAGTTGCAAACAAACGGGTTTCCTGATATTTCAAGTTCCTGCAGTCTGTCTATTGGGAAGTGTGAAGCTTCCAGAGCCACAAGTGCATTGTTCCTCATATAAATGTGTGTAAGTTTTGGGTTACCGTGAAACAATCTCGGAGGAACGTCTCCAACTTTAACGTTTTCATTCATCCATATTTTTTGCAGGTTTATGTTGTCAACAAAAGCTCTTGAGTCAATTCTCTCCAGTTCATACAGTCTGCTCAAATGTAAATGTTTTAAATGAAACAGGCTTTGGAACGAAAGCGCCGTAACATTTTGAAAAAAGTTTCCACTTAGGTACAAATGAGACAAATTCGATAGTTTAGACAGGGCCGACGTTGGGATGGAAGTCATATTGTTATCACTCAGATCCAAGTGCCGCAGCGAAGGTAAATTGTGGAACCCTAATTGATCGACGCTTTCAATTAAATTATTGTTCAAATCCAAATGCCTCAACTCTTGTAAATATGGGATTCCATGTTTCGGTACTTGCTCAATTAAGTTTTCTGAGAGGTCCAAAACTTCCAGATGTATTACAAATGCCAGGTTAGATGACGGTATATCTAATATCGAATTATTCTTGAGTGATAATATATTCAATGATGTCAAAGGCTTGAAGGTGTCCGGCTCGAACTTGACAAATTTATTGTTCGACAAATCCAGCCTCTCCAGCGCAGCTAAATCTTTGAACGTCTGCACGTGTATATTTGTTATTTCATTGTTTGCTAAATTTAAATCGACAAGGCTTTTGAGACCAATAAATGTGTCCTTGTCTAAGCGTTTAAGATAATTATAGCTTAGGTTAAGATGAGTCATCTCGATGTTATTTTCGAAATTTTTACTACCTAAATCTATAATTTTGTTGTAGGACATGTCGAGGACAGTGAGCTGAGTGTAGAAGACGAAGGTGTAAAGCAGATTGTCGATGGCATTGTGTGTTAGGTTTATGTGCGTTGCTTCTGGGTTGAGCTGTATTGGGACGATCTCGAGGCTGGCGTTGGCGCAGGAGGCGGCGCGTAGTGCGTCGTCGCACGCGCAACGCGCGGGACAGAGCGTGCGTGCCGTCGCACCCCACGCCCATGCCACCACTACCACCCACCAGCGCCACTTCGCTACGCAGAAGCCCATAACATCTCATGTATACGCCACGGGGGACCTGTAACAATAAAACAAGTTTTATTCAAAATGGGTTTACTATTTCAATAGGCTTTTTTGTTTATTTAAATACATTATTTTTACCAAGTGTCTTCTCCTAAAAGATTCAACGAAAAGAGAAAATCTCGTTGCAGTAGATGAGATCTATGTAGTTTATTCCTCACGTAATTTATTGTTATCATAAAATCCGGCTCCCTCAGGATACGTCGCCCTAGACCGCCACGAGGAGAGTAAAAATATACAACATTATCATAATACAAAATCTTAATATAATTTCTACCGAAAACTGCAGATAACAAATGTGCCTCTCCGCAATTTGTTTGGGGGAGTGGAATTGTTTGATCCAAATTAGGCCGATAAGAAACGTGCCGCGCCGGCGGAATGGTAGCCTCGCCACAAAACTTTTTATTATCCTGCCACGACATCGTCAACTGGACGCTCTTCTATTTGAGCATATTGCACAAACGCTGTTTACGTCGTTGATTTGTTATTCAATATAGCATTATGAGAACGACTTGTCATTTGTGCCGCGGGCGGCGGGCGGCGGCGACGCGGTGGCACGTGCCGGAGGGTTAATGCGTTTCACGCCGCGTGGCCACTAGCGCACACCCGGCGAGCTCGCAAGCCATATTGCGCACCTTTATTTATCGTCCCGCATTTTCCCGCAAGACGAATGTTCTCCGTAAACGGGAAACTAGCGGGCAGCATTCGAGCCGCTAATCCGCCGCCGCTCCAGCACTTTCTCAACAATACCGCCCAAAATGCTCGGCGATTTAACAAAGGAGCTTTCGGTAGGTACCTACTTTAAATTAAATGTTCGGCTTTACAATTCGACGGAATGTATAATGAATAGCACCGTAACATCTGTTAACGAAGGCGAACGATCTAGAAAGTTTTCACGCGCGGGAATAACTAATTGCGAAGGTTGGAATTCAATTTATGGTTTCTAGTGCGCCTCCCGAGAGATCACGCCATGCTGAAGTATTAATAATGCAAAACAGTGTCACGGAAAGTTTTCGATTCCAAATGCAAATTGAATTAGGAAACAAAGTTGTGAGTGTTGAACTTTTGCTTTGTCATCATCAGCTGTATTAGATACGATTAACATCAATTTTATTTATAATTAACATGAAAATCCAACTTTTGCATATAATAGGCACCTACATAATAATTTCTACATAATTGTTGTTATAACAATTACAATTCGTATTTATTCAACTCTATCCTTATTTCAATACCTATTCAATCCAAATTCGATCCATTTACAGTTTCAATGCATTGGGACGTCATTGTGGACGAAACTATCCAAACATTTTCAGAGCTTCACAAAGGAGAGGATAAACAGCTGACACCCAATGTAATTCCACATATGGACGCTTTGTTCCATGTTGTAGGTAGCACGGCTAGTAGCGAGTCCTTATAAAGATGCGAGAAAACGACATCTAGTCACCCCCAGAAACTCGATATTGTCTGATGCGAATGGATTACGCCGGCCCGCCTGAATTACAGAAACCATACGTAGGCTTGATACATTGAGGATCCCAGTATTAGGAAGGATTAATTCTGTTACATTCCAAATGTATTTGGCATCATGTCAACGTACCTATTATTGCATGTTTACGATTTCAATGTAGTCGCGTTAGATGATTACTTTTTAGTGTAAGGCGTCTTTATGGAAAATTCAATGAAATTTCTGAGGTCTTCGTAGATTTATTCGTGTATACTGTTTTGATTAACGATTCATAGAATGATTTTTGGTGCGAGTGTATAACCACAACACAATATACGTCAGGCACCGCTTTTTAATATTCATACGGAGGTGGATGCGGCTTGGCGCCGTTGAAAAAACGCAAAGGACACACCCCCCATTTTCAAGCCTAAACTGCCCTAGCCGCCACTCTTTTGTCTTTTAATTTCCTGTCCGCCAGAGTCGCTCCCATCGTGAATTTTGCTTTCGTGAGCTTCGTTAAGTTATATCGGCCTTTGTTGTTGCCTATTGAACTTTTCCATTACCGACGTCATCGATTGAAACCGCTAAATTCGTTGGAAAATTCTTGTCGCAGATGTCGGAGCCCCCTCCAAAAACAATATGAACAACGACTCAATTCCCGTTTTCCTTTTATAAATCGAGTATGTTTTTAAGTTTTTGTTTTGTTTTCGCTCCGTCGAAGCTCTTGAAATGGAAATTAAATATTTCCTTATTGAAAAGTTTGAGTGTTATAACATTTAGATGCGGGATTTTAATAATTGTAACAGACTTTCTTTTGTTTTTGACTTACTGCAAACAAGGATTTCGAGCGAAGTTTATTCAATTATTTTCTTTTATGAAACTGAATTTAAAACTCGACTCGAGTTTATACAATTGATACTTTTCTTAACGACTAAGTTGTAGGGTTGATCATTATTCACTTCACGCACCAACTTATTACCGTTTGTATAACAACTTTTCCATTGCTTAAATAAACTGCAATGTACCTAAGTTATTATTTATTTCATTATGTCGTTTCCTGTCCCAGTTCCAAAACGCGTGTTTACTATTAGTTTCACATTTGGAGAATATTCATAAAGCGGTTACGAGTATGAGGCGCTCGACCCGGCAGAACTGGCGAGCTCCCTAATTACACCATAACATCTAAACACCGTTTAGGCCGCGACGCTAAGGGAGGGCCGTAATTTATTATACAGTTTCCTTGCGCTCACGAAATTCAATATCTAGGGGTCCGAAACCTCCCCGATTATCATCGGCACCATTTAAATTATTATCAAAACTATCCGCTTACCTCGGCCTAATTGCGTCGACGAGCCAATCGGACTCATTCGACCGAACGATCCCCACTAAAGTTATCATGGTGTTAATACAACTTGAGACGTTACTAACACAAAGGACGCTTTACGAGGGGAGCTGAGACAATAAAACCAGTGTAAAAGTCGGCTAACCGCTCCTCTCGCCCTCCCCGAGAAAATATCTGAGCCCTCTCCATTTTTATGAGTTGCTTAAGTCGTGCTCTGTCGTTTTTAAAATAGTCTTCCAGACTTAAGCCCAAAACTTTCGTGCTTAACATATTGAAATACTGTTTTACTTTGAGCATACATATGGGTGATTTCTGTAGCATTTTCCGGTATAAATTGTTTGGAGTTACTTTCAGGGTTGGTTCGTGCGTATACGTGTCCCGTTTGACGCTCGTAAGTAATAGTGTGAGTGGCGGGAGGCACTAACGGCCATAATGAGAAAACTTGGCCGGCAGCTGAGGAGAATGCAGCCCGGTAGTTACCCGCAGCGGGCCAATTTAAAGGTGCGTTCAGACCAAACAAACAGAGACCAAGCACATTAATTATTCCCGCATTATATATTCTCCGGAATTCAAACGTCCTTGACACTAAAGTGCCAAAGTTAGCACGCTTTAGCGCACTTCTGTCTAGGGTCCCTGTTTTACAATCTACCTGTAAGCTGTTTAAAAACAGTATAAAAAAGGTTACGCGTACGTTTTTTGTAGGAATTTTACTGATAGAATTGAAGATGGACTAGTAAGAGAAGTTAAAAAACCGGATTAGTATACACATAACTTCGGATTTAAATAAAAAACAAGTACCAATAGGTTCGAAGATATTGACAAAAATCTGGCTGATTAAGGCAGAGCCTCACTCCCTTCACGTGGGGAAATGTTCAGCATAAATGAGGATATGCACACAGTATTATTAGGTACTATTACAAAAGATCTCTCCGCCTCTCTTGAAGTGAGAAAAAGGTTTTGGTTGCCATTTAGGAAACTATTCGCCTAACAAAAATACGAGCTAAATATTATTATATATTACACACATTTAAGACTCTACATAACTTTATACGCGATAAATAAGTACTACCTAGTTATAATAAAGTTGATGACGTCAACATCGACGATGTATTAGCAAACAGCCGACCTACATATTGACACTAGCCTCACTAATCGAGGCTGCACATCAATTTTATCAAAGAGCCATCGATTTAAGCAAATAAACGGTTTAACCACTCTGATTAGCACCGTGTTCGCGCCCTAATAGGCGCTAGCTAACAAATTTTAATATCACCGGGCAGCACACCTGCCGATAGTTGCACGCCGCTGCTATTGATTTTGCAATCAAAGCCCCTTTAGAGCCACGCCACTTCCATGCGATTATAACCAGATTTATTAATTTATGACCAGCAACACACTTCCGAACAATCCCCTGCGCAGGAAATACATTATTTAACAAACACTTGCACATACGAACCACATTTTATGTAGCTCAAGTTTCCAATAGACTCCTAACTAGGATTTCCTGTTTTGTAAAAACTAGAGCCACTGCCACTCGGACCAATGCGAATAAAAAGTAAGACTTCATTAAAGCAAAAATAAAGTCACCTATGTGGAAAACGACGGCTTCATGTTATGTCTACCTATTACTTTAATGTTTAACGTTAACTAAAGAACAGGAGAAACGCCACGTCGTTACGCGCACAATGCAGAATGTTACCACAAAATATCTTTCCTTCAGTTACACCCCCCACGACAAGAACGGCTTACAGTAAAGAATAAAAAAAGGACTTTAGCTAACAAAACGTCTACACAATTCCATTTTCTCTTTCACCAACAGAGCGAGTCTTAGTGAATCAGGCTCCTGTATGGGCGCCTTTATAAACGCAATAATGAGGAGTGCTAAGGCGGTATTCAGGCGTGCGCCCTAACGAGAGGTGCCGATGAATCGCCCATGAGCCGAGCACAAAACTTGCCACTTGGGGCGGTAATGGCGAGCGGGCGACGGGAGCCGCACGCGCCTCGCCACCGCCTCGCCGCCGCCTCGACGCCTCGCCAAAGGGCTTTTAGCGAGCACCAACTTGCTTTCGCTTTGACTTTCATCACTAAGCGAGGATTAGGCGTGCCCCAGCGCGATTGGATGCGGCCCACGGGTGAATAGGCAATGAATTTAGGCCAAGCAACGGCAGCGCAAATTAAAAGCGTACTTGTTTACATTTAACTGCATTTCAAAAAAAGTTTCTGTGCTGATTTGTGGTAGGAAAAGTGGGTAAGTTGTGTCACAAGTTAAATAAATTGAACCGTTGTTTTTAAAAACGTTAATTTCTAGCAAACTTAACAATACGTTCTTACTGCTTTCATTCAGTGTGTAGCAATAAAGCTTGGCTTTACTCCCGAGAGCTTTTAAGAATAGAAGTTTGCATTTGTCGGTACAGGATTTCTACGGTGTTCGCCGCAAGTCTACGGATGGCGGTACACGTTTAGAAACTCCAACTTCGACTCCCGTCGACAAGAATAAAAAATAACAGTCATGAATTGTTTGACTGTTATTAAAACTTTTCCTTTGAGAAAATGTACTCTATAATAAAATTAAAAGTTACCGCCCGTGTTATAAGTTAGATTTCGATAGACGCGGTTAAGAAATGTTCCCTGATTTTTAAGAGGGAGTTGCAAATGACGTGCTTACGTTGGAGATATTGAGCGGATATCTCACTAAGCCCACAAAATGGGCTCGGCCTAAATGAAGACGCGACGCGACGCTCATCTCAGGCATACTGCGAAATTAGTCAATCCTATCGCAGCCATCTTTAGCGCACTCGGTGAGGCTGAATAATGAAATAGCTCGTTGAGACAGTGGATAGACGGTATCGACACTGTGGGCCATTGGAACGCGATCGCGCGACCGAGCACAAGCGAAAATCCCACGGATTCCGTGTGAGATATCTGGCGCCTCTTTTAGGGTTATTAACTGAAGTGGGTTTTAGGGAAATGAGTCGGCAAATAAATCTACTCTCCCTTGGAATAGAAAAATCTGTGTTCTCCGTAAATAAGGAATGCCCATGAAATAAATTAGACAGCCTCATATATTGTCTTCATCGGGGCGGTGGGAAACATCTCCGACGGATAAAAATCCGCGCTCGTACGGCCCGATTGCCAATAAGGAGAATGGAAGTGGAACAGTTATCGCTGATAAAACCGTTGTTCTATGTTTATTCGAATGAAAGCCGAATGATAATATTGCGATTGTAAATTAAAATTGGATTTCTGATACGATGAAGGAACGTTGGAATAGATCGAATGTGGAGTGCACGCCACCGGCCACCGGCCATCGGCTACCGCTACCGGGAATTGTGTTGAACTTAAAATCTTTGCGATCGTGTACAATCTTTATTTCATAAATAATATAGGTAGTTACTTCCTATTTTTTAGCTTTGTTTTTGTTCGCAAGCTGCATGATGACTTTCATTTTACAAAATATTATAGTTTATTTATTTACAACAATGATTAAAATAATATTATTATTGGCAACAATTATTCAGAATTCAATGAACATAAATTGTTTCCAAGTATCAAGGTATCAAGTACCTACTTAGATATAATGTAAAGTTTATAGTTACTAAAAGCATTTTTGATTAACGTCAATTAGTGTTACAACTTACATTACAAGTAAATATTTTGCTTGACTTTAAACAGACAAGGGTTTTGAATATCAAAGTTAGTAAATATTCTAAGACAACAAACAATTACCAAATCTACGCAGTATTTCATAAAATTACTCGACGCTAATATACGAAGTAGATACAAATTATATAATTTGATCTTCATTAGGTAATACAGGCAACTGGCTTAGATGATTTTTTTTAAAACCATTTCTTCATTTGAAAATATACAGAAAAGCGTATAATTAAAAAGCCACCAAAATATATTGCAACAAAAATGTGGGCCCTACACGAAATATCATCCCCCGATCTTCGTGCAAACTGACATATTCATTCCTTTCCTACGGTTTTATTAAAGGCGAATACAAAACGCGGCGGCCTCGCCCGAGCGGGCACAAAGCCCGATGCACACCCAGGAGCTAAGCTTACCCGGGACTCCACAAGCGTAACTTGCAACAAAATCCCACGTTCACGTTTCCATCCCGTATTGCAGCGTACTGAGGATCTCCTTTAACGTATTCCGCGTTGCAACCGAGACGCTGGGGTTAGGGCGCGCGGCGACGGTAATGCGTTTTATGAATGAATGAACGAATGAATGGGAGGATTTCACTTCCAACTAACCGTTGGTTTGAGCAAAAGCGCAGCCGACGCACCGGTAAGATTTTTACGGCTTTGACTGGGGCTTCCGCATTTGGTTCGAAACGATAAATTTTGAATAGTTTTGCTGTAATGTCGTCGCCCGGAAAATCGGCATAACGCAAATATTGGCTCAATTTCATACTCGACGTGTCGTAGTACCGTTGCAGTTTATTACGGTGCATAAAGTTCGGAGCGAGAGAATACGGCACTTGAGTAGAGACAGCATAAAGACGACGAGGTGATTTAGTGAGCATGTCCCGAGGACGGCATTCTTGGCGCAGATGACTGGCGCACATAAATTTCGCTTAACCCTTCACTACTACACGTCACTCAAAATTGACTGAAGTAATAAAACCCTCGTACAATGAGCGCTTCAATGTTGTTTCTTGCTTAATCCAGGCAAGGGGGTACTTGCCAACGGTCAATTCTTATTACAACATCAACATTCCAAGACGATCTGAATATGTCTATTTTTGACTAGTGTACTCTCTATATATTTTAACAGTTAACCCATTATCATGTCTTATCTAAATATTTTGTGATCTGAGGCACGTATGTATAATTGTATATAGGTTATATTATATTTATAGAAGTGTTAAAGAAGTGTGAGTCCGATTTAATCATTGGGCCGAGTGTAGTCGTGGCTAGGTATTTATTAATGAATGCGCCTGCAAACGCTTGGCGACACTCAAAGGACAGATGAGTCGATTAATTCAATTTTCCGTCTGGACGCTTTGATTGCGAGTACAAGAAGACCGAAACTGTTTTCTATTAAGCCACTTTGATTGTACAACTGTAGTCGTGCAAGAACTAGTTAAAGTGGATTTGAATTATGTGTAGTATGCGCTTTATTGCATATTTTGGAGTTAATCAGGTCTTTATAGAAAACTTTAGATGTAGCTGTGTCCACTGACTTAAAGCTTACTAAATTGTATTGTAGGTTATAGTAAGTGTGTAAGTTTTATTATGCATAATATTAGTAGAAGTTACAATATATTATTATATTTTATAGTCTCTAAACTATATACACTGAGCATAGGATGATCCCATACCAGCAGACCCCGCGAGTTTCATAACGCTTTCTCAATATTTAAACCTTCCCTGGACTTTTAAAATTATTTCATAACCAAAATTAGCCAAATCAGTCCAGCCTTTTGCAAGTAATGGCATCACCAAATGACAAACCTGAAACAAGGATTCATTTTTATATCACCTTAGTTCCTACCTACTTACAGAATATCATCCACAAAACTTAAGTGTGATAATATTAAGCAATTTAATTCAACGTGGCAATGCAGCCAGCCTTTTGGGCAGCCTACCAGTCGACAGCGATGAGGAGGAATACTTTGATGCATAATTTTTAGTTTTAACTTTTTGTATATATTTATTTTAAAACGTGTGTAAATAACCTTGTAAATGAAAAATAAAATTTAAATATAGCAATTTATTACCTAGTGCTTACCTAATTATACGATGTAAGTAAGTACTTAGAATTCGGATCGTAAATTCATAAAGTGTACCCTCCACGTACCGCTTTCTGCATAAGTAGTAAAGAACAATGTGTTATTGTTATAGCCTGACTAACAGTCTGGGCATTTAAGTTCAAAATGCAATATAATTTTATGTTAAATCCAGTCGTTAACTTACTTCAAAGGCGTTTTGAGAAATGTCTCAAAGAAATATCGTTATACCTATGCAAGGATCTATGTGTCTGTTTCTTGGTGTGCTATAAAGAATATTATCTACCGTAAAACGGGGTGAATGGAAACTTAAGGGTGAATAGAAACAAAACTTTGAAACTAATTTTATAGCAAAGTGTATAGATAATTGATTGTTACCATGAAGGACCCTATACTTTAAATTGTTTTAAATCTAGAATCCTTTCTGACCACTAAGTAATAATTTAATGTAAAAATCAGTTTCGAAATGTGGTTTCTATTCACCCTTAAGTTTCGATTCACCCCGTTTTACTGTATCTATCTAGCTTAAGTACTTATGTCAGCTTAGGCTAGGCATATTGTCGACTACCCATTTGTATTGTCGCTAATGTGAAGTTGTATGCATTAATCCACGGATTGCATGATATAGATATGGCCGATATTTGTTAATCGTAGCGCATACCGGCCATAAAGATATCATATTTTACCTACGTTTATAAAACAATTGAAGCTTTTAAGCTTATTTGCACGGCAAAATCGATTTATCGTACTACGTAGACAACTTTTATAACAAAAGACCTACAACTATCTTACAATCTGATTGCTAAATATCACTTCACTATACAGCTTTCGAACCAAACTTTTTTTTATAGATTTTTTATAAACAAATACTATCTTTAGTAGGTATCTCATGTAAAGAACTAGTTTCTGTTTTCTTTAAAAATTCTAACCACACATCTAAATTCCTAAGCCGCGCATGCGTCCTGCAAGTGGTGATTATAAAAACATCGACTGCGCAAGCACACACCGTTACTAGGGCTGTCAGGTAACCTTATTAAATGTCGTTACATAACAATAAAAATATAAAAGAATGCGCATGTTTTAGGTGCAATAGAATTATTAAGGTTGTACATCCCATGTCATATTATAATTTAGCAAATATTTTTCAAATCTACAATAAAAAAATATTTTTAAGTAATTCGTAAAGAAAATACAATAAATAAAGGTAATAGGTATATTAATTGTTAAAAAACACTGCAAATACTAACACACCCGCACGGAAAACTGTAATAAATTATCTAGCAGAATCTTCGACACGGAAGCCACAATATAGAAAACAAGGAACGGATATCGCTTGAAAACTTCAGGAGTACGGCGGACACAATATTTTACCATTAGTGCCAATAACTCACGATCAGATGGCAGCCCTACGGTAACTCGACTAGGCCGCTTTACAACCAGTCCATGACAGCTGCTTCCTTTCCATTTAGCCAGTGATAGACGAGCGAAATGTAACAAACGCAGCATTGAAACAAAAGTATGTGATGAGGAATGTAGCGCTATCACAATACTAGACCTGCCATTGACGTCACAACGGACTTTATTTGTTTTTTTCTTTAACCTTTGTATTATGGTAATACAGGAATTCTAGGTACCAAATTCTACCGCAGTATAGCGTGATAAACATCAAAATTTTTATAACTCAATTAGTATAGGGAAGCAGTTTATTTTGCATTTAGAAATTATTGGTGGGACTTACTGTTTTATTATTATATTATAAAGCATCTAAACACAACATAGGCCTCTGGATATCAAGTAATATTACTTTAAACAAATTATACGTATAGGGAAATCGTATGGTAGATTGTACTCAATTGCTATCGCCAGTTCAAGAGTCAAAACATAAACTTGTGATGATAGTAGCAATTAATATTACAACCCATATAAGAATCATAACGACATACTAAAATCCCGAAGCTAACTGCGTTAAATCAGTTTATGAATTCAAAGAAATCGGTGGAAAGATTAAATCGTTTACCAACCTTCTTTTATAAGACGACAAATAAAAATAAATTCGGACGATCTAAAAGAGAATTCCGGGAACGATATTTATGTCATTACATTATAATAGGGAGCAATATTACCCGTATCAGAATATAAGATAGATATTTTAAAGGGTTATTAATGTAAAGGTATAGGACACTAATGATTAGATTAAGATATCAGAATTTTTGAGGCAGTAAAATGAGCCTCACCTCTCGACCTCTGCCCATAATATTAATAAACAAACTTTATTATGTTTAGATAATTCAAACTTTACTGTTGTCGCACTAACAAGGTTACGTGACTATATGCAGTAAAACTTTTCAAAACGACCGGTGTCGGTTCACGTGTGAAATCGAAACTTGGTTCCCATGATACTATATTAAACGTCAAAACATGCATATAGGCAATTCTAAACGGTCTCCCACGAAATATGGCCTACCTCAGTGGCGGAGCTGGCCGTTACTCGAGGATATCTACGCCCTGTTATACGACACGGTGGTGTATCGAATATCGCTGTGACCGACTCGCGTACTCAAAAATGTAGATTGACGTGGGCTTATGGACCGTGAAACCGCAGTTTTTCGGTCCGTGTGAAGATACCACCGAAAATAGGGAACGTAAAAAGTAAAAACGTCCAACTATAAACACTACGCTTACCGGCCAGTGCTTTGAGTTTAAATGACAGCTTTTCAAAGCAAGTTTAAACAAGTTTTAATTGAATAAACAAATATGAAAGACTCAGTAAACTAATTAATATTAAAGTACTGACTGTAAAACTGATTGACCTCATTTTAAAAATCGAAGTGTTCCAAGCTTAAAATGTTTAAATACCCTTAATTAAAAACTTTAGTGCAGGGAATGAAACGGGAAAAATTTCTTTCAACGACTCATGTTTTACTGAAGAAAATTTATTTTCGGATAAAGGAAAATTATGCTATTAGCCGCCTTCAGACGTAAAGTATTAAATGCAGACTTTTTTTTAAAATCGAAACTTAAACATGGGGCACCTTTTTCTAAACAATTTGTGAGAAACAAAAACTCTAATTATATCTACGCTAAAACATCTTCACCTAAATAAAATATTCAAGAACAGTAAACTAACCCAATCTTGTGGTAACAAAACCACGACCGAGTTCCGTTCGGTATCAAATGTAGATTAACGAAATTCAAAAAGTTCTCATAGTCTCGCTCCACTGCCCATGAATATAACGTCTTTAAACTTCCATAATTATTTTTCTAGTGAACCAATACAACAATTACACAATTCGACACGATCTCTGTGATTTGATCCTATATATTACGAGCAGTAAAAACTATTACAAATTCTTTATAATTGATAAAAAACAGTTTGATTCTCGTTGAAATTGGCGTGAAGTGAAAACAAAAATGTATTCGATAACCGATATTTAATCGTCGAATTGCGTCCGATTTTGACTCGCTATTTATTGTTATGTGCACTAGCGATATGTATGGCCATTGCGAATCGATATATTATTAAAAAAGTTCAACGTTAAGTCTATTACCAACGTAGTAGAGATAATAAAAAATCATCGATGAAAAAATCTGTGTGACTGCTTCGACCTAATTAACCTGATCAAAGCATGTAGGTCACGTCAAATAATACAGGCATAGATACAGTGTGCGCTCCTAATCTCGAGAGTAGTTCTTGCACACGTTTGACAGCTAGTAGCCTTGTACACATTAGTCTGTACTAGTGTACATCCCTATCTATTACATCGATAAATACAGACATGGCGCAACATATGTATTTGTCGGAATAAGTTGATAAAGGTATTCGAATGTTCTCAAGATAAATAATTAATATTTGTTTAACAAGATAAACAGCGTTTTCTATCTCATGCAACATAATCACAAGTAAACCAAATTAACATGAAAACATTCTGAAATAAGACTCTTATAAACAAGAAAAAAATAATAAAAGTAGCTTTGCTATTGACAAAGATATCGCTGAACATACAAAAACAAAGAATCAGTCGAATCTGGAATTTCTTTTAGAAGTCTATCAAAAATCCAACGCAATAAAACTGCACCCAATTTCAACAAACAACATAAAAGAGTCCCTTAACAGTCAGTACACTTGTTTAGGTGCAAAACAGCATTTACGTGCTTGGAAAATGTTACAATTTACTTTATAAGGCATCAGCTAAACTGTATATAACATAAAACACATTCCTTCAGCCATCCCTATTCGAATTCACGTCAAGGCTCCGTATTTGTAATTCAACGCGGGGTCCCGGCAGTCCGTATTGTTTCACCCAGGACTACTTAAGGCGACGTCGCTCAGTTCGCAGCTGAACGTTTATTGATAATCACAATAGGCATTCAGGGTTAAGACGGTAGTTACGAATTCATTTGAGGACGGTTGTGTTTATTGAATGGGGTAGGTTGTGCCATTCATTTTGTCATAGGTCAAGCCCTTTCACAGATACGGCAAAATCTTCAAGAATCTTAGTTCAAAGATACTTAGAGTATATGAATAAAATAACGCAATTTAAATTCGTTTTAAGTTCTATTATTACAAGCAACAAAAAATCATGACTTATAAAAGTAAATACAAAAGTATCAGAAAGGTTTCTATTTTCAAAACATAACTATGAAAGAAAACAGCGACTCCTTAAGAGTCCTATCCGTCTACAAACGACAACCACAAGAAAACTGAAACTGCCTCATACATTCATAACGTACACACAAACACATACAAATAAAAACAATAATAATATAAAGGCTTCATAACCGATTCAGATCGTTCGTTATCGAATCCAATCAGAGTAATTAAAATAAACGTAATCGTTAGGATAATGGTCAGTAATAGGTCGGCCGCCGCTAAGTCAGTAAGTCTGATTATAGACACCGTCGGTTTCCAATAACAGTATAGAACTGTTAATTTGGTATAACGTAAATTGGATGGTTTTAATCTAAAGCCTTATACTTAGGCTAGGCTACGTTGGAATAATATTGCAAAGAAAGAAGAAGGAGAAGGCCAAGGCGTAATTTAATTCAGCAAGTAAACAAGCAACCACCTACACTTGTTCACACATAAATTAATTTTTGAACTTGTCTGGACTTTAAAAGACACCTTGACCCCTGGTTGTATCGGCATTTCTTCTCAGAAGTAGTCAATTAGAAAATACTGATGTCATAAAGTAAGAAAATGCCGTGTCAAAGCCTTTAGAAAAACCCATTTTCAGAAATAAAATCATTTATCATTTAAGTGAAGGAGAAGAGAAGGTAGGAGTTGAGACGTACCAAGCGGTCAAATGGAATGAGAAATAGAGAACATCGGAGTTAGCTTTAAAAACAAAAGCAAAGCTCCAAATAAGAAGATAGCGAGCAGTAGATGGCAGTAGGCATTTTTTTCATCTTACACACTATTGTATACTTATTTTTTAAACAAATAAATTATTATAATCTATATAATTTTTATATGAGGTTCGCAATGGCCAAGTTTAAAAACATTACCATAAAGAACTCAATTTTCATCTTGACTGGTAATGAATATCTACGACACATTATATTACAAGACTTATTAATACTACGACTGCCTCGTTGGTCTAGTGGTTGCTAAGCGCGACTGCTGAGCACGAGGTCCTGGATTCGAATCCCGGGTCGGGCAAAGTGTTACTGGGTTTTTCCATTAGGTAATTCTCAGCGGCAGCACGGAGTCTGGATTTGTGCCCAGTTGATGGCAATAGGCTCGCCCCCTATTACATTGGGACCTAAAAACATAACTGGCGAAATGTTGGTGTACTATTATGTGCACCTCTGCCTACCCCTTCGGGGAATACAGGCGTGATGTTGTTTTTGTTTTTTTTTTTGTGTTATTAATACTAATCTAAAACAGTTTTAGCGGTTAACCAGGTAAATAAAGCTAAGGTAAACAAGAAGTTACATCATAAAAGGTGAGTGATCATGAGGGATCCCTTGCTTAATATAGGTATGCACTCTTTCCAGCAATAAGAGTTCCATACAGACTCCGTACTAAGACTGAGGCCAAAAATCCTGTACAAGTCCGGATAAATAACCCACTTTTACTTTACTACAGGCCTGAAACTACGATAGTCATAAACTTTATGTTATGATTGTCATAAAGAAGCGTTGTTTTTGGCTGTTGATGAGCTTAATCAAAGTTTATTCATTTGAGGTTATTTTCTGTACAAATTATTCACGTTTTCCTTCTTGGCAAGTTTGTAGTATTATTTTGTGAGGATTATTATTGATAAGTAGAACGTACATGTTATTTTTTATTCTTTATATCATAGCAAATTAACATAACATTTACATCCATATTTATAGTCTTTGCAAATTTGTTTAGAAACTTATTTTATCTAATCTTTACTAAATTAAACGAAAACCAACTCAAGAAGAACCGCTTCGTTTTTTGAAATTGGTAAAAACGTTTCAGACTTAAAATTTACTCCTAATTGTTAAAATGAATTGTTGAATTTAATTGTACCATTAGATTCGCCCCTAAATTGGTTCGCATGTATGCAAACCAACCAATTTAGAGGCGAATCTAATTTCGTCATGTATCTACAGGCCACGTTAACCGCTGTGGAGATGACGGACGTGGGCTTCCGTCCGAGACTCCTCTTCATTAAGAGAGAGGGGCGGGGCGCGGGACGGGGCGAGAGCGATGGCTTTATGGGACAATTTGCATTTACACGAGCTCCGGCACAGATTACGGCCGCACTTATCCGCCTGTCGAAATGAGGCGCTTTCCACCCTACGCCGAACAACCTACGACCAAACAAGCCTTTGTTTATATTCCCTTGTATTTTTCACCCGCCATTTGTTTTGACGGCCCATTTCTAAAACATGAAGGTTTTGAAGCCCCGAAAATACTTTACGACGGGCACCGCGGCCACTTTTGATTTTTCACGACCGCTTTTTATGGTTACCTACCCTGACCAATCGGATGTACGTAAAGCAATCGTTTCGAACTCTCCCAAACATCGGAGTCGCGTTGTGTTTTCGTACAACAATAATAAAAGTCCACGTACGTGAGCGTATTGTTGTGCAAACTAACTCGTATTTGTCAAAAAATATAGGAATGTTTTAGATGTCAGCATAACAGTCGATATTCAACACAGATGGGCAATACTATTGCCTCAATCACCAAACTAGACTCTAATGTAAAGTGTTTGCGTTCTCTTAACTTAATCGTTCAAGTTAACCCGACTACAAACAATCTGCTCACATTGTACACCAATGAAATCCTGAACACTAACAAAGCACGTACACGAATTAGCTATCGCAAAGCTAAATGGTGTAACAAGAAAGAGGCTTTAGTCGAGAGGCACGTATAACTGAATACACTGAACGCAAATCCCTGCTGACCCACTTACGGACAACCACCTTTGAATCGGTCTGACAAAAGCATGTCGATGCAAGAACATAATGTCCGACCGGCCGTCGAAGCCTCAATTTGAGCCCGCATCGACCGATCTAGAGATCACGTTGAACGACGAAGCGAGTCCTGAAATCTACATACTAAAGGTAACACCTATCGAATCAGGTAACACACTACGGAAATGTTAAAGCTATTACAACAAACGATAGTCGAAACGAACCATAAAATTTTATCACGAAGTTCTGATTCGAAATAGGTAACTGCTATTAACCTTTGTTACTATACAAGTCGGTAAATTGCGAGAAATCGGAGATAGTTAATTTGCCGCTTTGAGATACAATAACCTTTAGAAGTTCAATGTAACTCGAGATTAAGATTTGTTTCAAAGTTACAATTACTTTAGAAAGTACAAAATGTTTTATTTTGGACAGCCTGTAATTAAATTTAATCGTTTGATTTGTCAACTCCAATGAATAACAATAACAAGCGCCAATTTAAATAAAGGGCTCGAGAATAACTAACACTTTATTAAACTCAAACAAAGTAATTGCTCTAGAAATTTGCAAAAATATTAATGTATTTCCTCAACCAACTATTAATGTTAATCACTTTCACACCTTTGCAACTAAAATACTGAACATTACGGATCACCTTTGTGCGAAAGCGCTGCAAAATACATCACACCTTGACCTACTTTGCTTTCATTAAAATACAGCAACATCATCAAGGGTTAAACAAAGTTGAGTAAAATAAAATGTAAGATAAAAATCTTATTCATCATTTTAATTATGAAGATAAGTAGCGTACTTTTACAGCTTCACAATTTTAAATGCTAGAGACGGGATTTCAAGAGTTTCAACTTAGTTGAGAATTAAATAAATGCTATCTTGTTGTCAACTAGTCTTTTATTCTAAACTTTAGACAAAGTATATCTCATAGTCAACGTTGAATTGAAACTCGACCTGTGCGGCTAGCGTTAAGCTAGCCAGTAAAACGTGAACATAATTTAAATGAAATAACCTTCACACATTGTTTTACGATTTAATAAACTAATTACATTTTCGGAAGCTAAGCCCATTTAATTTCCGCAGGGTTGGGTATGCACGCATGTAGATATTTATGTTTTAAAAATTCTAAAGCAACTGCTAAAGTCGTTTGCTGTTTGTTTTAAATGAAACATCGAGAAATCGACTAATACCTCGTTGAAAATATATGAAACGAATTTGGTTTAAACTTTATATGAAAATGAGATCACTTTACAAGGTTTGGTACACCATAGACTACTTCTTGATACACCAAAGAGGTCGACATAAACCAAGTCCAATTTCAACGAACATATCTCATCCAAAATGACATTGGTGTGCACATAAATATTCATTGAGGAGGAACAAGCTGCCCTATTTGCCGGTCTGTCGCTGTCGCTACTGCGTGGGTATGCCTACACCCTTAATCAGGGAAATTGCTAAGTAATAGAGCCGAACTAAAATTTGTATGATAATGAAACGGGACGGGAGTTTGCAAAGCTTCCGCGGTGATTTTACTCCGTTAGTTTACCTGTATTACGGCGAAAATTTTATAGTAATTGGATATTTTTATTGTTTAGCTTGCTGTTATAGTCGCTACTTCATTAACGTGGATGGTTATCATGTAGAAGTAGCATTGCAAAATGCAGGCCCTGCATTTTATCATTTTAGTTTTAAGGTTGCAATTTCTACTTTTACGTACGTAGTAAAACATCTAATAGTATTTTTAAAAGTGTTATTACCAACTCACAACATGATTACGCAATATTACTGTATCTACATGTTGAAATTATCTCAATCACGTACCCAAATTACCAGCTAATTAAGTCCATAAATGCCTAACTAAACTCTCTCTAATCAGTGCTAGAGTATAGCGGATAATTTCAGACGAAACCTGCGTCTGACGTCACTAGCCTGTATACAGCGGGCTCTACACGTGATTGACACATTGGACACACGCCTCATTCAAACAACGCTTTAAATCTGTCTAAAGGGAGTGTCGTTGAAAAATGATTGGTCATATATTTTGAACGGCGGTGTACGGAACATGCGACGTTGAATGCCATTGAACAAATAAAAGGAAAATACACACTCTATCTTTATTATAATAGTTATTTTACTAATAGTAATTTATTAAGGCCAATTGACTCGTTTATCGTGGTTATTGATGCGTTGTATTGTGGTTGTGAGCTATGATAATGACGGCTTTTAATTTTTTGTCAGTGACATTTCTCTTTTGTTTATTTTTGTTGAGAATAAAAGTTTACATAAACTTACACAGTTTAGGTTTGATATAAGACCTCTTTAAATAAAAGAGACGTGTATTCTTTTTTCAAAGAAAATGTATTTAATGATGCAAGTATTTCAAACTCCTTTGTTAATAATATTGCTGGCTACATCAAACTATATCCGACCTTTTTTTATAAATATGTATAAAATATGTATCCCCTCATTCAACCTAACCTTTTTCCAGCAATTACCCCGTTCAAAACTATTTATTAGACAGCAACGCAAACACGACACATGTAGTTGACAGAAAGAAAAAAAAGTACACCTTGACAAATAAGGCCGTCTACACACTACACGACAACTGTTGCGACGGAGAAGCTAAACAGTTTTTCAACTCAGCTACAAATGGTATAACATTTACAAAGCTTTAAGCTTAGAGGGAACACAAATGGCCAGGGCGCAGGTGTGTGCTTTATTGAAAAAAAGATACAAATTACCCCTTTCCGTGCAATTTGATGGCGGATTGATGCCTTTCACAAGGAGTTGGGTAAACGGAGGTAAGCGGGGGTAAACGGGTCGCCGATTGTTTCTCGTTTTGTCTTTTCCACGTTTCTTGTTGACTCGTTCTTGTAGACGGCAGGATTCCTTGCATAAATAATATTTTTTTGTTCCACATTGCAAAAGTTTGCTAACAAAGAGATTTGCTTTGTGAATTTGTTTTCCCCAGTTATTGTCGTAAAATTCAATATTTCCTTGTTTCTATTTATACAGAAGCATTAACTTCCATCAATTGTTTGTATTTTATTTTAGAAGAAGGAAAGTAAGTGTCAATAGAAATAGGAATTTATCTTTACAAGATGCTGCCAGCAATATATAGGTATAATTATATACTACGTAGAGTTCAATATGTTGGTAAATAATGATTAATAAATCCTTACCTAATGGTGGGCAGGGCAGCTTGATGTTATAACTTTGCGATACTTGGGTTCATGAGCTTAATGTAAAAACGGGTAATCCTGAAACAAAAGAAAGAATGTTATAAATAAAAACGTTCATTTACATCTGTTATGTACTTAACCTACAAACTTTATTATCTCTTTGAATAACCGTTACATTATAACGCACCGATAAAGAAGTTTCTCCCTTCGGTCCCGATAAAACAGCCCTTCATAAAAATATCTTTAATATAACCCCATCATTCGTTTTCTTTCCTATATTCAGTAAATGTTATAAGTGTGAATGTAGAAGTCTAATAAGATACAAGCTAAGACTATGTACTAGAAATACATGTAACATTTTCGCCGTGAACAAGACCAGAAAAAACATAACGTAAATAAGATCACGTAGCACGAATTTAAAGAGGAAATCGCTGATGAAATAAAACGAAATACATAGCAGTGAAATTTCGTTTCTGTCGGGCAAAAGTCAAACGGTGCCCGCATCGCCGGTCCTCAGCGATAAAACTTCGTCGGGGTAACGTTCGGAATTCCAAAACAAAGCGCACCGAAAAGTCGGCACACAGATGGCGCAGGTGTCCTCGGCGACTCGCACGTCCTCTAATCAAGCGGAAATGTGTGCTTGGACGGCGGGCAGCCGGACGGCCGGCCGGCCGGCGGCCGCCTGACCGGTCGCGCCCGGCGCCCGGAGCCGGCCACGCCGCGCCACACCTGAACGCTACAATCCCGCGCCCCGCCGGAATTTGAATCGAGTTCACATTCGGTCAATTCTAACAGGAAATTTAGATTCCGTTTTGAGCTATCTTTCTGTTTATTCGCTTGAGGCGCTCAACAAATGCTTTTACATCTTAACATTTGTTACTTACAGCCATGAAGCACTGCCTTGTCGGTTACGAAAAAGCTTTACGATAACACAGTGAGCACAATCTATTTAACAATTCGAAACGGGTTTATATCATAGCTTTAAAATAATGTGGTCAGACAAAGAGCGTGGCCGCTTATCTCGGAGAAAGCCGGTTGTCGGCTATCGGTCCGTCCGACTGCTTCATGCATCAATCTTCTCGGATGCGCGTACTCGACGTATCAAGTTACCGATATTAAATATTTTTACAAAAAAATGTAGGCCCTTTTCTGAAATGTGTTTGCTTATTTTTTTTTACTCATCCGGGTAGCACAAAGTCAGTTTGCAATACACAGACAAGCCTTCACCGAGTAGTTTATCAAATTGGCCTTTGATAGTATCGGACGCTCACCGCAGCTATTTCATTTCCACCGTCTCCATGTCCGTGCGGACTGAGCATTCTTTTGTTCCTCTAACCGCGCCTCGTTAGGAGATCTTCGTAAACCTTTTGACATTTCGCTAAAAGGTTCATTTCGGCTGATTAATGCTGTAATTCCATCGGTTGAGAACAAAAAGGCACTACAACGTTTGTAGGTTGCGGAAGAGAGATGAGAAGAATGGAGGGAATTTATCTGGGCCGTGTAGAATGGCTGGAGTGTATCCATTTTAACACGAAAACCAATACTTTAGGTTGCCTTGTTGTGGTGATCAATCAAATGCAAGAGAACGGGTAAATAACACCAAAAAACTATTATTTTATTGACCAACCTAACAGAGGAAATTATCAACAAAAATTTAATGTATAACCCTAAATTATAGTTATCTTTATAATATGTGGTTTGTAGGGTTTTTATCATAAAAGATATATAACTAATATCTCTTTTATATGTTAATTATAACACTACAGCTACTATCGACTAACGGAATTTACCTCATTAACTAGATAATTATAATGAACGCATCAAGTTCATAATATTATGTTAATATAATAACGCATGCAAGAAGATGTATTATTTTGCCGGTATTCTAAACAGTAGGTACTTAATGCATTTTTTTGTAAATACGTTGCCAATTTTGTTCACATTTCCATGTAATAGGGTCCAAGCCTATCACCATCAGACAGAATGTAATTGGCCTATCAATTTAAAAAATATAAGTATATTCGTATTTTTAAAGTGCCAGCAGTTACCACTACAACCTCTTCAAAGAAATACTTTTCAGAACCAAAAAGTGAACGTTTAAATGTCATCTGAAACGCGTTCGGATACATTTCCCAGCTGACTTTATTCCGCGACGCCATTGTTATGCAGAGCGTCGTAGCAAAGTTGTAGATGCATAAATTATGTTATTTTGTCGTTTATTATTACAAGCGTGAAGTCTACTAGATAGAGTCACTTCGACTTGTTTATGCAGGCATTTGAATGGATTATAATAAAGGGGATTTGAGAAAAAATCCTCGTGTTTGACAGAAAGGTCGTAATTTTTCGGAGACCACCCGTATCGTGGCTAATAGAATCAGGGTAATATGTCCCGCCCGTTACAGCTGCTCCAATCGATAGTAAGATAAGCACACCTTGTTTGGGGAACCAGCTACGAGCCTTTATGTCTTTATTACCCAATAACAACGCTATGAATCGCACTGCGGGGTAACTTTGACTGATAGACGTGGGTTAAAATTGAAATTTCATTCTCATTTATAACGTTTTTTTGTCAGAATACCACATCTTATTTATCAGCTGTTTATGCATGGAAGTTAGTATAATATATTTTCCTTTAGTCACTGCCATGATTGCGTGCGTATTGTATACTGTCCTTCACATATGAACTGCGTTGATCACGATATAAAAGTAATACATTTCGTTCACAACACGCGTATAAATGCCGCGGGAGTTTATACGCGCGTAACGTTTCACACATCAAACGCACCGCCAGCCTTTAGCACACTATAAAAAAGTTTCCGACCGTGTACAGAATGTATACCCAAGCGCTATTATAAAGATGTAATGTGCAAAAATTGTACTTCACATTTGATAACTTCATTAAAACGGTAACGAGTTTCAAAAACAAGAAACAATGTTATGCACATTAATAAAGTTTGTTGGGCGCTAAACGAGCGGTCGCCGCAAAGTCGGGCATCGAGCGCGCTAACAATCTAGCTTATTAGCACAGAAATATTCTTTTAACAAAAAAGCATCGTGGATTAATTTGAATGTTACTTCGGCAATGTTTTGGTCACGATAACGAGGTAACTCGGCGTACCCAACAAAGTTACCTACCTACATAGTAGACGATGCTACTCTTCGACAGAGCTTTCCAAACCTCCGCTTTGTAGGCACTTACTTAATTTTCTTGTGAAACTCTTTAAATTTTCCATTGCTTTTAGATTTTCGACGGAATTCGCGGAAACTATGTCGATGGTACTGACATCGCGCCGGATGAAATTATAAATTATGTTTTTGATGTATTCCCATACTACGTCTGATGTTTAATTTTGGTATACGCTTTTTGAGACGTCGAGCTTATGTTATTTCTAACTAGATGTGAATGTGTATTTTGAGTAAAGACATCAAGATTTTTACTATTAGACTTCACTCTAACAAGATGCCGAGTAGTATGACCATTGGGCTGCCCAGTCAAAGGTCCCAATTTAAAACCTGCCACGCACCAATGACTTTTCGAATTCAAGTTCATACTATAAATTACTTATCAGTTGCTAAAAACAGTGAAGGAAAACATCGTGAGGAAACCGGCACACCTGAGAGATTTTTCAACGGTGTGCAAAACGAGGCCTGCGGTGGTTTATACTCTGGCACCAGGTTGTCCATCAACCATACTAAAAGAAGAAGAAGACTCTAACAAGAACATACAAATCTAATAAAGTCCAATGGGTTAGGAACCCATCAAGCCAATACCAATACACGAAAAGAGGTTGTCAACCGTCAGCGTGCGTCAAACACAAACAGCAGTTACTTATCGCATCGTCCACCGATTGTGGGCAAACATTTATAGGGTTATATTTTTATAGATTTCTCCGAAAGGCTGTATTAAGTGTTTTGTATGGCGTGGGAGACCGTTAAGTTGGCGTGGGCAGTTTATTTATTCACGTGCTATTGTGTACAGGGCTTTTGTTGAATCCCTGCATACTTTTTTATGTATAACAGGTAGTTTTTCATTGATTATATCGTTGATACACACACATAACGTCGGATATCTAGGCGTAATGCTAATATAAATATCCATTGGCTACGAATGCTACGATATTTGACAGTTTAAGTTGTCTTTATGTTGAATGTTTATCAGTAGGAAGGTGCCTTTATAGTATATTTCTGTTGTTATCGGTATATGTTTGACAAACTGTTCTGATTTTGTTTGTCTTGTTCGAATGTATATTAAGCTTAATGTAGAACTATTGTTGACCCTTCTATTACAGAACATAATTAGACGCCATATTATTATCTCTTTTACTAATTGCAACAATTTGTAGCTAGAACTTTACTAACTCGGGTTGTTGACTTTCTTGACCACAGCATTTTCTTTAAATAAGTTCGCGCCAAATGCATGTTGAAGTTAATAGTGCTATATACGTTCAACGAACTTTTATAGGCAGACCCTACGTCATTACATGGTTACTTTTCAAACATAGAATCAAAACAAAAATAATTCCTAAGTTTTACAACGTCTGTGCAATAAACTTCTGATGTTCTGATCTAGTAATTAAGATAAAGCTGGCCACTAATAATATTCGCGATGAATCACCAAGCGTAATGGCACTTAAAAAATAAAAGCAAAGACTTCTTAGTAACCATAAAGCAAGCTCTTCTACGAAGTCTTATCTTATTAACACTGCGACTCCCGCAATTATGCACCTGGATTGACCATAAACGTTGGCCAACTATTTTTAAAACCAGTACAAGGTAAGGAATTATACAGACAGCTGCGTTGAGAATCGAGATGTAATTTGATTGCGTAGTTCCATAAAACTTGTTTAAACTATTTGACAGGTGTACTGACGATACTTTTTTTAGGAATGTCTATGATATTATTGTCAATTAACTAATGTTTATCAGGTTCCTAGAGTTTGAACTGATATGAACAGCTGTTTTTATTTTTTACTTGTACAGTCGCGTGTTACCTATATTTAAAATTAGAAGTGTTTTATAGTACTTTGTAGTTTTCAACTCGTGAACAAAGACCCGAATATTTCAGCCTTCATGTTTATTCAAATGTATACAGCTATCACCACAAACGATCTTAATATTTACAAAGAAAATAAACAAGGCCAAATTATGACTAGACATGGTCTAGTCATAATTTCAAGGAGACCGCGCGAAACCACTTCTGGGAAATAATACCAGAGTATTGTTTAGGAATACCTTTACCTACCTACACGACTGTTTGCTGTAGCCTTATTACGACTAAGTACTTATTTGGCCTCTTGTATTGATACTATTATTGAACATAGACATTTCAAGCTTTCCTCCTCCAAAAGCATAACTAAAAGACAAAGTCTTCGCAATGTTTAAAGTTGGTAACATTAATGTATATTTCCCGCCAACTTAGTTATGTCATTCAACTGTCAAATTGGACTAGCTGAACAGCAATGTTCAACAAACTCGCGCATTAAAACAATCACAAATGATCGGGACAGACATATTCGCTACCATTTAATTTTATTACCGTACAGTCTGACGGCTAACTGCAAACAATTTATAATTTCGGTTGGCAATACTTACGCTTTCATACACAACATTTATTAATGCACTTTATTATTATAATCCTATAAACGTTATTTATAGTCATTGTTTGTGCTCCATTTGTCATTTTCGTAACGGCTTGTTGTGTTTTCTAGTTAGAACTAGATGCCTCTGGCTATATAGAGACGAACAAAGCATTTTGGTCAATGATTAAACGTTTGTTTTCCAACAACGTATTAATGTTATAAATAACTTGATACTGCTATTATTATTAAATTGACAGCTGCTTTCGGACTGCTTAATTAACGAAGTTATAAATCCACACTATAGATAATAGTCTCATTAAATATTATATACTGAATAGATAGCATCTACGTGCCATTATTAAATTCTAACAAGAATTATCTCTGGACAGAACGTGATCGAAGCCTACCATCTAGAATTTCCACGACATTTTAAATTATATAGGGTGGATAAAGTACGTAATTCATCATTATATTTTTTTATGTCAGCATAAAAGGGTTAAAAATGCAGTAAGAACGTACGTAGACGTTTATCAGCGTTAGTCACCCCGGAGCAGCAAGTCAACACGCAGCCGCGATGACTTGTAATAACGCGGTAACGTCATGTAGACAAGCGTCACACTCCCCTACAGCAAGTACACACGCGACGGGGTGACACAGTCCTGTACCGGTGAGTGCACAAGTTATTTTTACGTTCCATTGATGTGTTCTACGGCTGGATACAATTTATTTTATGTGCAAGTTCGCAGGATGTCTCGCTGGAAGCTGCTTAAGATTGTTTTTTATTCAGATTGACAGGCGTTCCCCTAGTTTGGTAATACACTTATACACTTAACCAAACGAAATCGGAACGGCACCAGAATATTAAAATTTATTCATTGTCTAATCAAAAAAATATTTTAAAATAAAACTGTAATGATTTTACAAAAAAGAAAGCATAAAGCCTAAGTAAACTTATCGAACCCCTATTATGCATAAAAATATTAAAACGTTGCACAAATAAATATGTGCCTACCATTACTGTTCTGGTAAATTTTATTATTAATTACATCGCGTCACTGCCGGCACGCCGCGTTCACAGCGGGTGAAAAAAAATGCAAAATATACATTTAATTTCGACCCTCGTGACTAGGGGGACCCACCTACTAATTAATTAGATCCCCACCTGCTGTAAAACACCCTGTATTGTGGCGAGTTTGTGCTTAAATAAATATCTATGATTGCCGCCCGTTATTGGATTAATGGTTGTTTGTGTGTAATAAACTTTAAACACATTTTGTGCTATTCAAAATTCATTTGGAGTTTGTTGAATGAATTCCATTATTTACAATCAAACTATTTGATAGAGTGCTTGGAAGTTTTAATAGAGCAATTAACCCGTTGAATATTATGAATTCGAAAGAAAAGCTTTAAATTCATTTTATAAAGTACTAATAGTTTATAGAATCGGCAAAGACAATGAAAGATATTGGGTTCCAATCCAGTTTGGTAGCAGCCCTGCTCTGGTATACAAATAAAACAATGCATCATTGCATGTTGTCGCCTATTCCCGGGCGGTTGGCGGGTCTCGAGCGATATTTCCTTGAAAAATTGCCGCCGGCGTAGCTCGGTACTCGCTGGATGGGCGAATTTGTAAGTTATATTTATGAGGGCACGAGGCGAAATAATGATATGTATATTATTTGGGCCTCAGAGCGGGCGCCGAGGGAGCGCAAGCTAACAGCAGCATTTGTCAAAGCCCGCCCAGGTGGGCCGCCCGTGATCCTGTTATTACTTTATTTTTTGGCCCATTTCAATAACCTACGCAGCTCGTGAAGGTATTTCATGTTATAGACTCGTGTGTGGTCGAAGGCCCCTGGCTCATAATAACCTTAGTACGAAAGCTCTATATGAATATTACACGGGTAGGTACATAATAAAAAGGTCTACGAAAAATAATTTGTAACTCAACATGAAATAAAACCAAAAGTCATATTTCATTTAATTAAGAATTTAAAAGGGTCGGGACAAGTGGACATGTCAATTATAAAAGTTGATATTTTCATCCACTTGCGCCTGCTCCCTTATTCCAACAATTTAATAAATGTCGGATAAGTGAGCATTAATATCCAACAGTCAATGACCGGATCATAACCGAAAATCTTCAGTAAGTCAGTGAGAGGGCTCACGGTGCGCGACGTGAAAAACGACGTCCATTAAGGAAGTGAATACATTTAAAATAATCGGCTTAGCCGTCCGACGTTGACGTATATTCGTACTTATCTCACGGAGATACCGGCACAGATATCCCCGACTAATCCCTTACACAAAAATCTGAAAAAGACTCGGCACTCCTTGTACGGTCGATCCGTAATTGAATGGGTCGCGAGTAGCTCTTTGACTTGAACAAAAGTGCCTAATAATTTATGCCTATAATCTGACGCGCGGTGCACTCTGTTCAACTCGTGTTCGTTTTTCGAATCGAGACTTTATTTCCTTTGTGGGATTCAGATATTAACTGCGCTATGCCGGCGACAGTCACAATATTACCCGCATGCAGGTTCTTTATCCAATTCTTTAGTGGCTGTCACGCCCTCCGGTGCTGATATTTATGTGCTGTTGGATTAAGAAAATATAAACAAGAATTCGACTTAACCACTGAAAGGAAATGCAAAGTTATAAGGAAGATTAAATCGTAAAGATGTCCGTGTCTACAGAAATAAACTTGCTAGTATAAATACAAGTCATACCTTGGATCTTTAGAGTAATCAGGATGTCTCCATTAATTTTTAAGGACTTCCTTTGAGTGGCGCTGTGTTTACTTGGAAAACAAGGAAACTTTTAATGGAGTTACAATTCGTTGACCCTCAAACACGGTTTCTGGAAGTAAGTTCCGACTTTTGACACCGCTTTGACAAGGTACATTAAAACTACGGCCACCTTTATATTTATTCATTAGTTTCACTTACGAAGTTTTCTAACAAAAAGTAACCAAACAAAATGCTGTACGGACAGAAACTATTTTAATCGTCTTCAAAGTTCTTCCAAATCCTTAACTCTGACACAACTGTATGTAATATGTACATATATATAAGTGCTGGATCCTCTGACGTAGTCTTTGACGCTTTGTGTGTGTTAAAATGCCAGCGACAGAAATGTTATTCATACAAATAAAATAACGACTACTCTTTAGCAACCATAACGTTTATTGGAGCAGTCGACAAGGACGTATAATCTCCGAACTAAATCTTCAAATTTGGTACACCCGCATAGTACATGAGACATCTAATTACTACCGCGCGGCAGTTAGAACACCTATCAGAACATTATTATCGTCCTCACCTGGCTGTGAGCGCGACGTCCACACTACGTGGGATTACACACAATGCAAATTCCATTAATTAACGCAATGTATTGCTGCCTAAGTATATTGCGGTGTACACAAAATAGCAAACTGGTTGAATATTCACCCGGCGTGCAATCAAACACGACTTATCGATTTCAAAGCTAAAACTGTAACCGTGTCTCCAATTATAGACAGCAAAGGAATACACAAGATCGTTAAAGTTAACGGGTGGCGACACTTTCCCGATCCGTACGTACACGAATTTCGTACGTACTAACGTTGTTGGGATCGTTAGGATTTTTTGCAAATTACGAGTGACAACTCGGTCCTTGGTATTTGTGATTCGAATTCCCTAACGACCAATTTTACGGTCGAGAAACAGGCCTTAGAATCGAGTTGATAAACGCTTCCATGAGTAATGTATCACACTATACACAATGTTTACGTCGCTTCTATAACAGCAGCTTCTATAACCCTTTTCCATAAATAAGAACAATACAACAACTATCCAAACTATCGTTATAAAACTACAAAAAAAATATATAAACAGTAGTTCAATTTTGGCAAAAAGTATTAACAGAAATAACTTCCTGGAAACTGTCGAACCGTAGGGAGTCTTATAAAAATAACGTAAAAGTGGGTCCCCGTGACACTTAACAAGCAGTGAAGTGGCTTCCATCGAAGCGACACGACGGGACATGAATTATTATGAGGAGGCGACTATCTAAACTTCAAGTAGTGTTTCGAAGCACATCTCGTCGCCCTACCCACGAGTGTGTACAAATAATTATGACAGTTCTCATAGGAATGGCGCTTCGAGCACCTGTCGAGCACCGTAGGAATTTATAGGCACCGTAATGAGACGCAAACTATCGGAATTTATGTAAGTTTATTAATGTTTTCTTGACCGATCGCAGCTCATCAGCTAAGAGAGCGAAATACTTATTTAGGAGTGATATAATATTAATGCTAAAAAACATTTATGGCTAACAAACGTCACGAAAAATTCAACATAAAAGTCGGTATTTATATGCTATTTATACCTGAGCTTTAAGCTTGCGCTCGTACGTTGACAGTCATCGCGATGATCATTCGGACGGCTTGATTAATGTTTATCGTGGCTAGCAGTCAATTAGGCGCGCTCTCAACTCTAGTAGTTGCCGATAAACACAAATCGTTCAACAGTCGCACTTTCAAAGCGACTCGTCGACGTCACAGCTTCATCCATGCTCCCTCGTATTAACATCGCGCTTCCTCGGCGCCTGCACATGTACTCATCTTTTAAAGCCCTCTTCCCGTCTCATGGACTCTGACGAATTAAGTTATTAACGCTGCCAGCCAGCTGCTTCACACAAATCAAAGTGCCTACTCCCGAACACACAAAAAGCACGATCGTCACTCCTCATAGAGTTTACGACCGTTTTATGAGCCCTTTCATATTCAACTTTCAGTCGCAACGTTCTTAAGTGAGGGTGTAGTGCGATTGTTTCTACGACAAAATAAATTAATGCTAGCGACTCGTAAACGTGTTTATTCTCTGCGCCGCCTCGCGATATCCTCAGTTATTGTTCTTTGAAGTCGGACGGGAGCTTCATCGTTCGACATCTTTGATGTTGCTGATAGTGTCGACTATCTAATAAACCTCCAAGTCGGGTATTTCATAAATCATATTTACATTTGTCGACTCGCGCATAAGTTTGTTTAGGCGGCATTATTATTTGCCTAATGCGAAAATCGCTTTGATGTGCTTCTGTGGCAACGATAGCGAATTTACAGAGTCAGGGAATCAAGAAGGTAAGTACATCGTCAGCAATAATTCCATTTAGCGTTATTATGAGTAATATCTTCGCGCTGGCCTCGTCTTATCATCGCGTTTGCTAGAAACATCGTAAAACGGGGCGGTTATAAATTATTTACAGTTTCCACGCGAACGCCGTGTATTTGTCACCCCGGGCGAAGGTGGGTATTAAGATATTGCTTGGTATTCCTGCGGGTCTCATTACAGGCCGGGGCGGGGCCCGACACCTCTAATATTTCATCCTTAGCAGGAGCCACGACGACGCTACTCGGCGAAACAGCTTTTCCTAAAACGATACGCGAGTTTTCTCATTTTAATAAAACGCTCATAGTGATGTTGTTTGCGTGCTCTTTTCCGTACACTCTCTTAATTTCATTAGGAGCAAACGTTCCGTGGGAAAAAAAACTGTAGAGCGATTCGCTAAAAAGGTTGTTTTGATGGTAGTTACATTAAGGTAATTGGTGTACGGCTGCGAAACATTTTTATAGCCCACGGGTCGTTTGGGGCTGCGCTAGGCCAATCATTGTCAATCTTCGCCGCCGGCCGAATTTAGTACGAGATACGATGCTAATGGAACGAATTTAAGTATAAGCCGGCAAATTGCCCCTCAAGATTTATAGAACAACAAACTGTCGAACGTATGTATTTAAATTGAAAGCCGGCAATTTACAACCTTTTGTCGTGTATTTTTTACGGTATTCGCGTATTTTAATTGGCCATCAGCTTAACCAATATTTAAAACTATTAATCATTTCATCCATTAGACTATCGTATCGGCAGAAAAATGCCTTGGTTCAATTAGATTTGTATAATTACGGCGAGCCCACTCGCTCGGCTCAGATCAATTTACTCTCACAATGACCTTAATATAAAGTCATCGCGGCGAATGAATGAGGAGTAATAATTTCATGTGAGTATTGAAGAAATTCTATGTCGATGTTATCTCGAGTGAGTCGCGTGTGCGAGAGGAAGCCGAGAGGCGACGTTATTAAAAAGCACATGTTGCCCGAGATGCGTATCGCAGCGTCTGTTAATTACTTTTGACGCGCAGCATATGATTCAATTATCATATGATTTATTCGTAGCGAAGGGTCGCGGCGCGCAGGTTCGCCGTCGCGACGGTTTATTTAAGCGTTAACTATCGCATTAATTTCGTAGGATCGCATTCCGGGAACAGATGGTAAGCAAAATCAAGACGGTGGCAGATTTTTTCCGCTGTACAAATTTGTTGACACGCGATCTATTTGTGTGGGCCGAGACCAACGTGGAGGTATTCTGAAGATGCGAAATATCGAGACTAATATTGTTACCGTCTTCCAAAACGGGACTAACGTCTTTGAATTGGTTACTTTAACATTATGATACCAATCTTCCACACCTTCGGAACATAAATTTCGTGATTATCGCATGCCACATCTAGAACTCGACGCAGTACACATAAAAACAGCTTTAATTGCTTAACTCATCCGTCCCGTAACTACATAATTCACATTAAACCTCTTTCACACTAAGAGATCGTTCCGACATGAGACGCACGAAACCACGAGGTAATAAATACTAATTACTAGTAAAATAACAAACGATAACATCGAGACCGAAATTTTTAACATTATAATGCGGCATCGGTTAAAAAAGCAGTCGTTACCATACATAGTAAATCTTGCGTGACGCGTAATGGTCTTATGGGGTTTATTTATCGTCGCCGGTCGTTTCGAGTGAACCGTTTAATAAATATTATCACACTTTAAGTCGTCAACAAACGTGAGAAGATAGCCGTTGACCCGGTTCGTGATATTTGTCTCATTTCGGGGATTAAAAGTGATCGCTGTTGAACGGCAACGCCTTCTATTTGTTCAATCTGTCTTTACAATAAACACCAGGGTTGGTTTACGCGCGTCTTTCGTACGAACATCTCGTATAATTAGAGCCGGTTCAAAATGGCTTTGCTGTTCGAGTGTTCTCGAATGACAAAAGAGGACTTATAACAGCCGGGAAAGAAGGGATCCTCGCCTAATTCTGAAGGCGGTTCGATGACATCTTAAACATTACTGCGTTTGTAAAACGTAATGTTTTTTAATACGTATCCGGTTCTACTTAAAAGCTTTTAAAAAGGTGTAACGACAAAAATTGTAAAAAATAAACTGCACGTGGATTTTTTATAGAAAAAAGTAAGTGCACTTGATAAATCCATTCAATCCAAATTAAATCTATCTAGCAGGATACACGTGGCTTACTTGAATAGACTACCGAATTCCAACAATTGGTGTAATAAAAAGTACGCACTACAAAATAAACACGCTTATAAAATAGGTTATTTCTGAAACAAACACATTTATAACAACACAACAATGAAGTAACAAAGTCGTTAGTAGGACAACATCTTGGCGGGGTTCCCACATTTGCCACCACATGGCTCGCATTGAAACATATCTCCTACACTGCAGCCTACTTTCAATAAATCCGGATTATCATTTATTTAAGCATACCCAAGCACGAACACCACCTAATAGGCTGTGTAAAAATGTTTTATATTTCGTTGACACAAGGTTTATAATACGATAAATGTTGATAACAAATGTGCAACCGTGCTTCGCTGCCGTGCCTTCAGACCGTAGGAAGTGCGTGTTATTGCAGCTTACGTTTCTCAGTCGCCCGCTGAGATATTCGAAGCACCCGTCCGTTTTTTGTGACAGACCAACCGAGTGCCATAAATAATAGGTAGGGGTTCCCGAACCAAAGAGCTTTGTAATAAATTCGATGCTCTTTTTGGTAGCAAAGGAACGGGCCTCGATTGAATTATGGTGATGTGTTAAGCCAGCAAACTCTGTTGGAATTCCACGTTTTTATTTCCTTTACATTTCGCGCTAAGCCCCGCTCGCTGCATTCGTGTCATTACATTCATATTCGTCTAAGTCTTCTCTTTGTTCGGTCAATACAATAAGTTTATTTTGCTACACACTCACTCATCCTGTGTGCAGTGTCGTATCAAGTTACTACTCCCGACCATTTGAAAAAGACAACACACAGATGGTACCTACATCCGTATTAGCTTTCTCTTAAAACAGAAGACATTTAAATCACATGAGACCGTCGATATTTCCTTCCCTAAGTAAAACAAAGGTATTTGTGTGAGGCGGGCCGCTCTAAACTAAGATAGATTAGTGTTAGTCGCTGTGGACGACGCGACACAACACGACCGACTGGACCATGTCAGAGATTTATTCTGTTTACTTGCTCAACTATTAAAGTCTACTTAAATTAAATCATGTTTACGTTGAACATAATATTATTAAACACATAAAATAAATTAAAGGAAAAAGATCTTTAAGATCTGTCTTTGAAATGGGCATTGGGAATCATATTATATTTTTAGGAAATTTTACGCCCGGTGTCATCAGACTGAATTATGAAATCTGTGATATATGTATCAGAAATGTTTAAACGGCCTTTCCCTTTAGATAACTGTCAGTGTTTGAGTTGTGTTTGTCGTCGGAGGGCCGGTATAGTGTTACCGCAGCGGAGTCGGTGCCGGTGGCGGCATACGTCGGCCGGCCGCCGAGCGCGGGCCGCACGTCGCGAGAGCCTCTCAAGTTACCCCCGGATAAGTCAATCATTGGAACGTCCACATTTACCCAAAATAAAACACCGTCGAATGTTACGTGTGGCGCTCCGGCATAATGCGGAGCGACAGCCGACATGTTTTGTGCGAGAAAATAAAAATGATGGCGCGCAGACCTAAATAGATCAGTATTCGTGCTTGAGCTAAACGCTTTTGTCTATTTTATAACCGGCGTCTCATCTCTCTCTGTTTTCCTTTTATTTTCGTGTAACGTATTAGTTTTTCCGACAACTATTTGTGTCTCAAGGAAATTGTTCTGTCACGTGTGTTTATGGTGACATCCACTTTCCTTTTTAATCAAACGAGTGCTTGTATTTAACAGTTAAACTGTTGAAAAGGAAGTAATTGGACAAGTGTTAGCGTAGTCGAAACCGGCGGCGAGGTCCAATTTCCTGCTCCAGCCGCAGTCTTCGACGAGCAAATAGCTCTTTGCAAATCAAACAACGGACCGTCTGGCGAATCCACATATCAACTTCGCATTGTTTCTCTCCCATCATTCGGGGCTAACCAGAGGCGTTTTCGATTATCCGCCCTCCGGAGAACAAAGCCTGCGACCGCAGAACCAAGTCAATTACATAGTTCAACAACTCAGCCCTTATAACTTTCATGGGCTACCACCGGAATACAGAAAAGGGTATCTGTTTTCAATACACTGGGCGAGCGATGCGATTGACCCTTTCGAGTGTCCGCATTGACTTTTAAATTACTAATCCCGCGGGAGCAAACAGAAAAAGCGCCTCCGGGTTCGCTTGTTTACATGGTCGAGTGTACTTGCATATCTTCATTAGCTGCTGAGCTCGCGCGGCCTGCTTGCTCAACACTCGTCCCCCCGACTCCAGCCGACTCCTAACCGACTCTACCAGGGAAAGCTCATTACGATTCTTCCATTTCTAAACGCCACTCGAATTTTGATGACACCATACAATTGATGGCCTTCCACGTGTATAAATTACCTTATCACCATTAAGTTACATAAACAGCGCATTATGCATACATATGCGCACTAATTTGATGTGTATCTTAACAAAACACACGCATAATGAATTTAACATTCTTTCACATCGTTCAACTTCGAATGTATGGCGCATAACTCGTTTTCCGGAAATCATTTAACTTGCCAACCGCCATTTTAGATACATATAGAATAGGGAGTGCCGGAGGGACTTATTAATGTTTATCTAAACATCAGAATAAGAATGCGTCGGACGGAAGAGTGAGCGATGCCCGCCCGTGGGGACCAGCCAAGCGCGCCCAGACCAGCTCCTGCTTATACACCGCTTTTTTCTACGTCAGATACAAACATTCTACCCTTTCAACCCGAATGAATTACTTAATTTTTCTATATTGGGTCTGTACCCGACGATACTCGATGTCGAAATAAATTAGCGTTATCCATTGTTATACGCCATAAAGGAAGCGATGCTGCGAATTGGATTTGAGTGGTTTTGCGGTTCGTGAACACAGGGTGGTATTATTATTTCAGCAAACATTTGTTAATAGCCAAATGCTTTAAATATAAATCAGAAATAATGTGCTTTCTTGCGTGAAAATGACTATTCGCTTTAACAACAATAGATGGATTAGTAAAAAATGTTAGACAAAGGCGGGTGAGGTTAATCACCGCTGTAGTAATAAAGTGCACCATTTCAATTATAAGTATTAAATCGTAGTGATGCAATAGCCGCGTATGATCTGAATAAAACATTAAACATTATTAATGCGTACGTTACCATCGAGTGTAATACGAGTACGCCGCTCTCAAATGTATTCTCTTGCGCTCCAGTGCTTATTAATGAGATGAAATTGTTAATAACGGCTATGGACATAAAGTAAAAAATAACGATTAACTGTGTTAAACTAGCGTAACCGATCGGAATTCGGCGCGCCAGTTTCGGCCGCCATTGTGCTTTGAATAATAGAAGTGTTTATGTTTGGGTTGGTTTTTTTATTGAAAAAAAAAGTTTAATAATCATAACGTCTACCTGGCTGTTTAGACCATCCATCACGCGATATAACGAGAAATATTGTCCGTTTTTATTATCCTTCTACGAAAATAAGTTTCGCTCTGAAAGGAGGCGTAGATTTTTATTTGCAAACATTATAGCATCAAATTAATAGAATTGACTTGTCAGTGATTTTTTGTATGAACATTAAATAAGCTGACAAGGTAATATTTCTATTAAAATTTATGTTACGTCCTTTACGTTTTCACGAGAATGGAACAGGATGGGTATATTTTTTTTAGTGTCTATTATAAAATGTAACTTATCGCTGCTTCAGAATGCAAAACAAAACACGTGCCAAAGAAATTTTCATAGCTTTCTTAGAAAATTAACGAACCTTATGTCAAAGGAATAAGGTTAGAAATTGTATGAAAAATTAAGAACTCTACACAATGTTTGGAAGTCCAATATGCAGATTAGTATAGGGATAGTTGTCCGCGACGCCCAACAAGCAACGTTTCGATTCACGGAACACACGTGGGCCCGTTGAAATTATCATTGTTTAACTTGTATACCACTCGGAGAGATCATTGTACAAGGGATAAACCGAAGCACACATTTACTTTATTAACATAAAGATTTACATCGCATAAATTTAAGAGTACACGCAGTATATTTATCAATTTAAATATCGTTTATAGCGTTCCAAATGACGTTGAATTAATCCGGTACATTTTATTTATCGTAAATCGGTATTATACAGAAACGTGACCTTCTTTTGTTTTTATTTTGTTGCAGTTTCATAATAATAGTTTTACAAGTCGTGATTTTATTTGCAGCCATTATTTTTTCTTTCCTAAAGTTTCCTATTCGTTCGTTTCTGTTGTAATGAGTTGTTATATTTCTCTTGGGCGCGAAACAAATAACTGCTACTAAACTTATACTGTGCAATCTTCAAATTGGATTGAAACTTGAAGATACTACCACATTTTCCCCAATAAACATAAAATATAATATTTTAGAGAATCTTATCTTACTTCATTAGTGCTCGTTTTGGCAACTACCTACTTTTAACAGGCTCACTAATCAATTTACTAAATAAAATAGCAGCAGCAGAAGCAATAGCTCGCAGTTATCAAAAACATTCAGCCTCAAAACGAAATCACAAACTACGTGCTTAAAAACCAAAATCTCACCCAACTTTGGCCACAAAGGAAAGTGCAGCAAGCCGTAAGTCGACAAGTGTATACACAAATACACAATAATGCTAAATAAGTACACTTACGTTAAAAAGGCATAATAAACTCGACTGTATAAACAAATTGAACATGATTTTCATCGCGGGCAAAGTGCCAGATTCAAATGAAATTTTTAACCCTAAACAGCGAATGTCAAATAATTATAAACATACAAACAAAAAGTTATGCTATAATAAAGGCGTGTCGACGATGAAGTGTTAGATATAACAATATTATTAGTTATATGAAATAACGATTACCGAGCGGTTATTGTATTGATACACGATCGTGACAGTCGTGCGTTTGAACACTGTGGTAGGTTCACGCTTCGTAATGTACATTTAAATATAAACGTTGAGCATGTTATAATTATTTACATCTTTAAGGGAAACGAAATAACGTTTACTTGTATTTTATAAGTTACTAACAAATGCGCGACTTCGTCCGAGTAGTTTTAGGATAAAGTACCTACCTATACAATTCTTTTTTGCGCCAGAAACCTCTCGGACGTCCTCCTCCACATAGAGGACAAACATACAAACATTATTTTTTAATTATATAGATTAAAAATGCTAATATATTAACGGTATTGACATAATAGGATCGTTATAACAATCAAGTAACTTAAGCATAATAACATGTTTTAAAATTAATTAATTCAAAATAACCTCATAATATCGTCATACACAAAATATAATCAACTATTCACAATATTATTTGATGTAAAGTTAAAACTTCCTAACAAAGTCGACATTATACCCACAATATTATTTACAAAGCACTCACTCCTATAAATTAAACCAACAAGTTGTGTAGTATCAACACCTATGTATAAAATGTATTACATTAACTTTAAAATAAATGTGCATATCATTACAGCAGCGAGAGATACGTCCGTGTGTGGTCCTACTAAAGTATTCAACGGATAGTAAGTTCCTTTTTTCATTCGGAATACACTTTATTCCTATTAAATCAATGAGCTACAAGACCCAACGCGTGTAGAGCATTCAAGTCATTAGAGTCGTTAGCGGAAGGCTTCAAATTCGGTATGGTGCCTTTAATTAATTAATAGCTATTAAGCAAATGATCGTTATTATCCAGATTGTTGAAGGACAGCCGCGGATAACCCAACCGTGTTATAATACCATTCGATTAAAACCTACAAAGTTATTAGTTTCGTAATTCACTTTGGATTATACAATTTATCTTGGTATCTCTAGTTATGTATTTAGATCAACCGATTTGTTTTTATGAACTATAAATTTGTCATTTTACCATGCAGTTTGATTACCCGTTTTCGATTTACTTAAATCCCTACTAATATTATAAACGCGAAAGTTTGTGAGTGTGTTTGTTACCTCTCTACGCTCTAACGGCTTGACCGATTTTTATGAAATTCCATATGCAGGTAGCTGACACCCTGGATTAACACATGAAACATGGTAACACCGCGGGGCGCAACTAGTATTATATAAGTTCAGCCATAACTGGAAGGTAACAAAACGCATTTCAAAGATTTACAGAACAGATTATGTAAAAGAAAAATAAAGAGTAATAAAACCCGGTACTCATCTTGCGAACCGTTTCAACACGGAGAAATTAGCAAAAATTACGAGCTACATCAAGCTTTCATGAATTTTCTTGGTATATTACTTTTGTCTCTCTCTACAATCATTATGCATAGGTATAAAAGAGATAGCAGTACAAAATACACTCAATGTCTGGAAGTTTTGTCCGTAACAACGCCTCCGCACTTCCTCCAACTCAATGTTGTCTAGTGATTTAAATTCATTTGTTTTTCTTTGAAACATGTTAACAATAAAGCTTGGTACATAATGTCTCGACACAATCAAATGTATCTGTTACCCGATTACAATGACTATTGTTTATTTAACATTTTTAATGACTACTAAGCTTCTCCATCTCTGTTAAAAAGTTCCATATTCAAATGTCCGTATAAATCCAAAAGTTATGTAGTAATATTTCTTGTATAAGAAACTTTTACTTTATACTAATGAAGTGTTCAAATATTTTTTGAGCTTAAGAACTAAGACTTTTTTCAAAGGAATTATGAAGCTACGGGCGGAAGTTTCCTTCAAAGTTATATCTGGATCCTCCAAAGGATTTGTATACAAAGAGAATAAACTTCACAAGCGTTTCCATTTTCCGCCGTTTCCAAAATAGTCAGTTCTTTGAAAATTAATTAGAATACATTATTTATACCGTCGGAACTTGTAGAACATAATATAAGGAGATATAAAGGTATCGGTTATGAGTTAAGCAATGCACTATGCTAATGCGCGTATAATGGGCTAGAAAACAATGCTCGAGTATGTACTTAATAGAATTCCTGAGTAATACCGAGCGGTGTACCATCAATCATCCGAGATATCGGATATGATCTTATCTAAAATGAAACTCATCATTTATAGATCTGCCCGTCCGCACTGTCCGAATGTTATTAATAGATTTCTATCTGGTCATCAACTGAATCTGGTAACGGTAATTCCGGTCATTTTGTCGGTCTTGCTACTATCGGTAACAAATTATTACTCTTAGTCATTGCTACGGATCGTCAGTCATATGTAGAGCGTGTTGCGTTGTCGGCAAATACAAATATTGACTTTAAGTAGTCTGTCTATTTCTTTTTAGGTTATAAATAAAATCTTTTATGATAAATAATTTGTAAAGTTTTGTCATTAGTTACTACATTTTATTACAAGTTTAACAATTTACTCGTAATAAATACTTATTATTATCTATATAATAAACTTAAAACTTGAATATCTAAAGAATGACCATCTTAATTTTAATAGCGCGTAACGCAGTCAAAGCACAATACAATCTATTAATAACTTATCAATAAAATAACCATAAAAGGTATTGGACATTAAAATTTTATCTCGAAGAAAAAATAATAAAAAAGTAGCAAACGTATACTTTTAGATAACAGAATAGCGGCAGAATAGGATAATGTTAAGGTAATTTGAGCTTTGGTACTAAGTGGTTCGGTTGTAAACCAGTAAAATGTTACGACTGCATTAACGGCTAATAATTCGTCTAGTGACGATTTCGAAACGTCACTATACGGGCATTCCGTGAGATGTTAGATTAGTGTTACTGACAGCGACGATAACTTAAAGACTTTTTTCTTGTATGACGATAATCGCATCGGCGTAGTACCGACTTGATGGGAGAGTACGATAATAAAAACCTTGTCAATATCAATATACTTGCACCAACATGGACTTACTTAACGAGATTGTAGGCTCTGTGTACGATAATGGTTTTGTTTTATTATTTCTATATGTCTTACATGAGTATCTCGTGTATCTTATTGATTGGACGCGGAGATAGCTGCTCTGCTTGAAAGCGTCATCAGTATTCCTCGTAGTTATCATCTACGCATGGATTGGTTATCTATCTATTTGTATATATATAACTATCTATTGTTAACTTTCTATTTCTTTATTGTATACTTACACATTCAACGCCCTGAAGGAAAAATGAAGTTGTCAATAATGTATGTCTGCAGAAATTCTATGGAAATATAAGGGCTGTGTTATCAGCAACATCTCTACTTAGAATTCTTTAAACATGTCATTTACAGAGACATTTAAATACAAACTGTCGTAGTGGGACCAATAATGGCGTCTAACTGCAGTGCAGCCCCTATTCGTATGGACACAAATAACTTTAAATGCGATCTCATTTTAACTGCGCAAAAAATACTTTTGTACGCTTAATATGTCGAGTCATTACAGTCTATTGTGAAACTAAACTGAACTTTAGGGTTTTCGAATACAATAAATGCACAGCTTTAAAATTCTCCGAACAGTTATTTTGTAACTTTAACAAATGCTTAAAGTTGTTATCTACGAGTTATATTGAAATAGTTTCGGGTATTACCTATATTCCAATTAGACATCTTGAGATCAGTAGGAGCAAATATAATTTACATGAGTAAATAAAAATTGCGTTTGCTAAATAGACTTTGGTTAATGTTACGGTGAAGAAGGTAAGCCAAGAAAAGTAGAAACTGACTGAATTACCGAGAAAGAATAAAAAAAGAACAACACTCAATTAGATTCATGATCATTCATTCATATGTTGGTTATTAACATAATTTTGAATTTAGAATCCTATACCAACCATTGAAACTGGCCACTTATTTCAAAGTTTTTAAATGTCAAGGAGGTGACTCTTCGTCTGACTCCATTGATGTTGGAATAAACATAGTAGCATTATAATAACGATTCACAAGCAGTCCTCATGAGTTGTCACACGTTTATCCCGGGGCAATTTACATAACACCTCGCCGCATCATAGTGGACTGCCCATATTAATAGGTTTACACAGTCAAATGCACCCTATTGAGCATTCTCAAACACGCCTTGCGGACTAACGCTTATACAAATATATTCAGCAGGTGTTCGCGTATTTACATACAATTTACAAAGGCATACATACGATAAGTTGGTATTTAGCATTAGATCCGGTGCGATCGGTTCTCGTTTCTGGTATTGTAATGGCTAAACCTGCATTTGATGTGGCCAATGACCATGCATTATGTGATACAAGTCTTCAAAATAATTACTAAGTACAATAATACTAATACCAGTACTAATACCAATACTTCTTACTAATACTTCATAATACTAATACTTTAACAACGTTACATAACTTGAAAGAGAGCGTAATTTATTTATAAGCCTTATTTGAATTGTTACGTCATCGAACTAAACTTCAACCAATGTAGAGCAAATACTTCTGAAAGTCACATAAATAAAACATACGAGGAAAAAATACGCATTTCCATAAAACCACGTTTAAAGGGCAGACAAAAGCTTGTAGTTAAAATAAATTGTCTAGATGGAGACGACATTCGTATTCGAATACATTAACGTTTATATTTTAAGACTTCTTCGCGAAAAACCTAAAACCTTCATTTCATATTCCGTTACTTTTATTTCAATACACGCATAGTAGGAATCACAATGTTATATTTCGATCAATCTTTACGTCAACTTCGAGATAAGTAGGCTTAAAATATTAGTGGCCTAATAACTTATGAGCGACTCTGAAAATCGTTTTTATATTCGAACACAAGAGTCAAACTATGACCATGTATCACATGTGACTCGCAGGACAGAGATATTGTTAAGACACCGTTAAGAAATATCACTTTTCTCAGTTACTAAAAACTTCTAAAGGAAAACATAGTGAGCAAACCAGCACATCTGAGAGATTTTTCAACGGTGTGTGAAGCCATCTCAGAGGCCTATAGGCGGCTTAAACTCGGCTTAAACTCTGACACCCGTTTGTCCATCAACCATACAATAAGAATAATCTTAGTTTTATTTCAGTATCTTCTAACTAACCGTATATAGTGTACGCTATCCATAACAATTACCCAAGAAAACATTAGAAACTTTCTAATTATTAACATTAACTCACTCGTCAAAACAAACTGACTCTTCACGATCGCTTCGAGATCCACAATTTGCATGAACATCACTAATCGTTGGAGTGAACTCCGTACTAGCAGGAAACGTTAGGTAAACAAAGCACAATGAATTGTGGGCCACCCTCAGACGGAGCCGCCCGCGAGCGATCGTGACGGTAACTGCCTACTGCATCTTGGTAAGGGTGCAGTGTCTGTGCAAGCGGGATACTAATAATTCTCATAATAATTATGATGAATATTGCTGTTGCTTTTCCGTTTTCCTTTTAATATTACTTTGTTTTTTTTTTCTTTTTTAGTATTTATCAATTGTCTTTTTTACCAAACTGTCTATTTGTGTATCTGTGGAGAACGTAGTTGATTTCACATTTGTATAATTTCTGTATCATTACTTTTTTAGTGTATTTCGTAATGTGTAATTGTTTTCCCTAATAAATAAAATAAAAAAAAAAAAAAAAAATATTAGAGCATTCGTGTGAAATTAATAACAAGAATAGATAAAGATCAGTCATATAGACAGAATATAATATGACTCCGATATTCCCTACCATATACCTAACAGCACATTTCGCTTGTAATGTTATAGGTCCCAATGCGGGCAAGTCCAATGGGCACAAATCCATACTCTAGACTGCTACTGCGAATTACCCAATGTAAAACACCAAAAAAATATCCAAGATGAAAATGATGATGGTACAGTGATTATTCATGGGGCTTGTTTCTACAGATGCATTATAAAATATATCTCTACAATAGTATTTGTCTTCAGGGGATAATGAGCTGTTTATTCATCACAAAGAGGATTATTATCATAAATAAACAAACAAGAACAAATGCACACATTAAAAAAACTGAATTAGCATTCTTAAGTGTTGCTAGAAAATGAAAAAATAAAATAGAGCAACATCACAATGAAAATAAATGTAAATTAGCAACTCTGTTTGTTTTTTGTGTAAGCTAATCGCTTTTACTTCGACCACACGGTAGAGCGTACGTACTTCGGAGAATTGTAATAATAACAGGAATGAGTACAGGTGTATCGTAAGACGATTTAGTTGAATTAAAATAAGAGGTTTCGTTCTACAGATGAATATTAGACCCAAGGGAAGCTACACTTAGGTATAAAGATGTAGGCAAATACCCTACTTGAACAAACAAAAAAAAATGATTTGTAAACTTAACTGACACAGAAACACTGGCTTTTAAATATACTGTTCTACTGTATCACTCGATATGTAAATCATTTATTTTATTGACAAATCCGTGACAATTTTACTTTATATTGATGAGTAATAAAACTCTAATAACAGATTATCTCTGTTCATCTTGCTTAAGATCATGTTCTTATCTAAGATCAAGCATTAAATAGTGGGTTCCAATAAAAAATAAGTATGCAATAAAAAGTGCGTATTTCGTCAGTAATACTAGGCTGAATAGGCATCAGTACAGAAAAAAGGTTAGATTTTCAAATTTAGAACGAACGTTGAAACCATGTTGTCATATAAATATTTGTATCTTAAACTTCGAACGTTCCTGTACAACATAAATGCGTATCCCACTCAAATCGGGTAGTCGAATATAATTAAAGGGAATTGTAAATTAATATTAAGGTGAGCAAACATTTGCCGCCTCCGCGGTCGACTTATTAACAATTAACTCCCTATATTACACATGAGTCGTGCTCTCGGAAACACAATAAGGTCTTTTAATTCGAACAAATATGTGGATATCGTTTTTTGTTGATGTTTTTGTTGTTTACAATATTATACTTACCACCAGCTTACGCTTAGGTGCACCCTGTGCTCCTCACCGGTGTCACTGTGGTGAAGCTGTTGACAGCCTCGGGCACCATGGCCTATCCTGCGCCAGGAGCGCTGGTCGCATACCGCGGCACGCGAATTTAAACGACATTATTCGTCGTGCTCTCGTCACCGCCGGCGTCCCAGCTATATTAGAACCCAATGGCTTGGTACGGGACGATGGAAAGAGACCAGACGGTATGTCTTTGATGCCATGGAAATTGGGTAGGCCTTTGGTGTGGGATGCAACATGTGTCGACACCCTTGCGCCATCTCATGTTTCCAGCACAGCGGTTTGCTCTGGCGCTGCTGCTGCAGCTGCGGAGACCCTCAAGCGGCGAAAATATAATAACCTTATAGGTAATTATATTTTTGAGCCGTTTGGGGTCGAAACACTCGGGTCATGGGGTCCGAGTGCGCGTCTTCTTTTTAGTGACCTTGCTAAACGGTTAGTTGACGCTTCACGTGACCAAAAGGCTGGCCTGTTTTTCGGCCAAAGAATTAGCATTGCCATTCAACGTGGCAATGCCGCCAGCCTTTTGGGCACCCTACCAGTCGACAGCGATGAGGACGAATACTATGATACATAATTTTTAGTTTAAATTTTTTATTTTTGTATATATTTATTTTTAAGAATTGTAAATAACCTTGTAAATAAAAACCTACATATTAATAATAATCGACTTCCTATAGATACCTAGATAAAATGTCATTCTAGAATGTCCTTTAGCAATTTTTAGAATGTTCTGCAGCATATTTAATGTACATCGTCGTGGTAAACATTATAAAGGTTGCTAAAATCTAAATATACTAAAATAACGAAAGCAAAAGTCCTATAACGCGAGTTAACATAGTAGAGCTTAGAGAATACGCTCCAAACTAGCAGCTTAAAATAATAAAAACTAAACTCAAATATGCATTAGTGTTCGTCCGACTTCGGCTCGCTAACACTAGCGACACAACCCACATTCACATAAAGTTTTATACCCACCCGCTGATATCTCGTCCGATGTGCTGAGAATATCAATAAGACGCGCAAACTACAAATGAAATACCGCAATAGAAGCGAATTGTTTGGTTTTCATGTTGTTTTAAGAAATTGCCTCCATCAATATGTACGGGATAAAGATGCTCCTGTAGGCGATTCGCGTTTTAAAAATAGATTCTATTTACTCTCAATGATTTGGTTTTAAAAATGGAATTCTGGTACGAGGGTCAAACTGAAAGTTCTTAGAACTGGCCACTTATAAACAATATAATAAAAAAATAATTCTACAATTTGAAAATAGAACTCTTTGCCAATATTACTGAGTATATATTTCATTAATTTGTCATTTGTTTTACGATTTGGCGGCAAATTGAAAATTGTCTGTGTCACGTCAACATGAATTTTACACGAGAAAATTTTCGTGCAATGATTTTTTATGACTTTCGATGTCATTTAAGTCAACAAGAAAGTTATGATAGACTACGATTGGCCTTTCACGATGAAGCCCCATCTCGTGCGACAGTTTACAACTGGTTTAATGAGTTTAAACGTGGTCGCACTAATCTCACTGATGATTTACGTGAGGGACGGCCTTCTACGGCGACGACTGAAGATAACATCTGTGTTGTGCGGCGTATGATAGAGACTGACAAAAGAGTGACCTATCAGCAGATTCGGACAAGCTTAGGCATCGGTATGAGTCAAGTGCACAAAATCCTCCACGAACATTTAGCAGTCAGGAAGCTTTGCGCCCGGTGGATACCTCATAATTTGACTGAGGCTCAAAAACTCCATCGTGTGGATTGGTGCCGTAAAATGATTGAAAGATTTAACGGAGGTGACTCAAATGCTGTGTTCGACATACTAACAGGTGACGAAAGCTGGATTTACTGTTATGATCCTGAAACCAAAAGACAATCTGCTCAGTGGGTGTTTCCTTTCGAGAGGTTGCCAACTAAAGTGAAGAGAGATCGAAGTGCGGGAAAAAAAATGGAGGCCTCGTTCTTTGGAAGGATAGGTCATTTCGCAACAATTGTGTTAGAGGATCAAAAAACAGTTTCTGCAGAATGGTACACTACCAATTGTTTGCCACTTGTCTTGGAAAAAGTTCGAGAGAAACGACCTCGCAGTAGGATCCTCCTTCACCACGACAACGCCTCGTCGCACACCGCTAAGCGAACGATCGACTATTTGGCGACATCAAACGTTGAATTACTGGGTCACCCGCCGTATAGCCCCGACCTCGCCCCTTGTGATTTTTATTTATTTCCAAAAATTAAAGAAAAACTTAAAGGAAAGCAGTTTATGAATGCTGAAGAAGCGGTGGCTGCGTATCGCGATGCCATTGAAGAGAACCCTAAAGACGAGTGGGCAAAGTGCTTTTCCCAGTGGTTCCATCGCATGCAGCGGTGTATTGACGTGAATGGACAATATTTTGAAAAGATATAATAAAACTAATAACTGGCTAATGTAATCAGTTTTTGATTTTCTAAGAACTTTCAGTTTGACCCTCGTATTTAATATGGTACATGAACTTAACCGAAAACTGATCAGAAAATTACTGCCTCGTTGGTCTAGTGGTAGCTAAGCGGGACTGCTGAGCACGAGGTCCTGGGTTCGAATCCCGGGTCTGGAAAAGTGTTACTGGGTTTTTCCATTAGATAATTCTCAGTGGCAGCAAGGAGTCTGGATTTGTGCCCGGTTGATGGCAATAGGCTCGCCCCCTATTACATTGGGACCTAAAACATAACTGGCGAAATGTGGGTGTAGGTACTATATGTGCACCTCTGCCTACCCCTTCGGGGAATACAGGCGTGATGTTATGTTTTGTGATCAAAAAATTAGTTAAGTGAATTGCTCTACAGATAAGAAATTCTATATTAAAATTCTCTTGAGGTCTTTACTGAAATATTGTGTAAACTATTTATAAGTTTATGCTACCCCATTAATTTGCGCTTCCCTTAATATTATGAAAAGGTTGTCTATAAGATGGTCGTGTGCGATAACCCGCCCATCCTGCATTACCCTAATGAGTTTAAACTTGTTATTATCATATGGCGTGCAATAAAGACTAAAGTGGCATAAATAATATATTTTATTAGCACTTCGGGTACTTCAAAGTTGGTAGAAGTCGGATCTAGTCCATACTATACATACTAATATTATAAATGTGAAAGTAACTCTATATATATATTCTATATATCTGTTACGCCTTCACGACTAAACCGCTAAACAAATTTTGATGAAATTTAACATGTATAAAGTTTAAGACCCGAGATAGGACCTACTTAACGCAGGCGAAGCCGCGGGCAAAAGCTAGTACTATATAATTAAGTTACAACGTCCGATAGATAATTTCACGCACAAAAATAAAGGTAGAACTTGCGTCGGCGTTAATAAATTTCATTATCGTGGTTATTAGCCTTATTATTGCGGGGTGGACGCCTTTATTGTGCTGTAAATATTTTATTCGACGATAAGAGCCATTCACAGATAAAGCAAATTGATCGGGGAATAGAGACTAGAGTTTGGTGAGTTTACGAGACAAGTGGGCGGGTTTAATTGATACCATGAGATTGTGCGAACGACGCCACACATAAATTAATATTTAATGTTCCTGTTTAGAGGCCTAATGCATAATTATAGAGATAAGCTCTCGAGCGCGTCGGACACAATGAAAACTTATACATAATAACTACTAATTAGAATCAACTGTGTACACCAGTGTACAATGTACATGCACCTCCTTAGTAATGTGTGTGTTACGTCACTAGAGCGAGCTTACAATATCAAATATTCAATATTGTCTCGAGCATGTTAGGAAACGTAAAGCGCCAAAATCAATATAGTAATGTTTAACTAGCTAAGACTGGAGGAATTCCCTCGTATTTACCTCCACGCGGGTCCTCACGACGCGGCCCGGAGCGTTTCCTCCAAGGCTTCAGCCATAAAACATAAAGACGTGAACCCATATTTTCCTTTATCTAAACATTAAGTATTCCCCCTACAGTCGGGGCACACACGGTACGCCTTTTTATTAAGATTTAATTAAGCATTCGTTAACGGGGTGCGGGATGATCTGGGATGGCTGGAATAAAAGAAAAACCCATCACGCACAATGGCCCACTAAAGAGGCTAAGTGCGGAAAATGCCCAGCAATACCATACCATACCAACGGGGTGCGTTGTTCGCTCGTGCGTGCGATTATGTACAATCCCGCGCTATTTGCACTAACTCGCTCCATATTGCACCATAATAGAATGCCGTATTAAATGTGCCTTAACTCTAATAGTAGGTTATCGAGCATCTTATGTTTTATTCAGTAGAGATTAGCGGCGGGCGCGCCGGGCCGCGCGTGCTTGCTAGGATTTTTCTTAATGTTAATATCCTACACAGTATTTCAATATGAAAATCGGCTCGTATTGAGCGCAGCGGGATGCCAGCGCCGCTACAATGTTGAAACAAAATTAAAGTGTCTGCAGCTGATTAATTAGTCGTAGAATTGATTTCGGGAGCTCTCGGCTGCCGCTACTCTGATAAGTTTAATTTATTTGTGAAATTCTTTGAAACAGATAGGCACAATCTTTAGATTTTTGTAATGTTTTTGGTTGCTTATAAATAAAGCCTTGTGCTACTTGGTCGCTCTTAATGATAACTAATATTATTAATTATTATAATGATAAATAAACAAATGGATTATTTTTTTACTTTCAATCCTAAGTACTTTTAAGAGCCAATTTATTAACACAAGTGTTGTAAAAAATGTTTTATCATCATTGCGTTTAACTTATCAATGAAAATAAAAGTATCCAGCCAAATATTTCCACTTCTATGACATTTAGCTTGTTAATAATACATACATTTTCATCTAACAATGTGGAAACGACCTATTATCGAAAATACGGGACAATTTGACGAACGTGAACCAGTTGTGGTTTATTACACCAGGCTAGTAAGCTGCCTAAAACATTTTACGTAATTGCTTTCTATTATCAATGTTAAGTGTTGTGTAGGTACAAATTAAAAATAATGATTGGCTGCTAAAATTTTTGTGGAATTCGGTATTCGGTGTTACAAAAGGACGCTTGCATTGGCCGGTTCGAATCGATGCTCGCTTGACGGGCAGCTGCAGAATGAAATTATGAGCATTTTTATTTCCCGCCGAGCGGCCGACTACACCTGCCCGCTCCGGCCGCGATTGACACCTACCCCATTATATACGAATACGAGCCACGCAGGCGCACAAAAAATAACCGAACAATAGTCCCGATCGCAGCCGCATGAGAACTTATTATTAGCCTTTATAAGATAGGCCATTCATTTTTACATCTTCATACAATCCTGACCATTAGCCGAGGCGTGTGGGCAGTGGGCTCGAAGCTAAATAAAACTATTGTTGCGCCAAACAAAACCAAGTGAACATCTTCATAAGACGACATCTCTGTCGCTCTATTCTATTGTTACGAAAGGTTGAGTTCCAGTCGCCGGCACGATATTTTAGAGGGGAATTTATTGCCAATTTCAGAAAATGTTTACCGAAAAGTGACTGAATGGTAGGCGAGTGAATTACTTATTGTAATGAAATAAAGGAGGGCCAGATTGAAAGCGTCCGATGAAAGCCGACGTCGCCGGCCCGGAATACTGTTTGATGATAATGATTTATTGCGACAGTAGCACGACACGATTTTAGCGCGTTAACGCTGAGAAAGATAAATGTGTCGTCTTTGTGAGTCGCGTTAAAAATTAATGTGTTTATTATAAAGTCACAATAGGTAGGTGGAATTCTTTATAAAGCATTTTAGATGTCTTTACTGAATAAAAATAACAACACGCAATTATTACAAGCACGCGGCGGCGAGGTACTTTCGCGCCAAGAACTTATAACTGGAACTGACCGCAGGTGTGAACAAAAACGCGCAACCGCAGTAAAGCCAACCTAACCGCAAGCTCGTTCACAGTACAATCATCTCGATACGCGTCTATATTTAGATGATACTCCAGACTGGATCACGCAAGGTGCAAGGTATCTGTCCCCAGTCTCACGCGACACACTGGTAACATCAAAATTACAATGCACTACAAACGACTTCGAAGAAAAGTCGCAGCGTCCGCACACGCAACTTAATTAGTACATAATCTGAAATGTACAATGACGGTCATTACGGAAAAAAGGGAATTAAATACGGCACCGAATGTTGTGGACGACGGTACTGCATTAATGATTGCGAGTCGTTGCCGTATTCGGGGGCGAAACTGAACCTTCCGGTTATGAGGCGGCGCTCGGCGGGACGCGGGACGATCGACTTCGTTAGCCGCCGCTCCTGTAATGACTCGCTTAATTCGAGATAATTACGCTTCCAGCAAACGCAAACGTGGGCCAAGGAAATTTATCGAGGCTAGTCGAGACAGAACTTCCATGCTTCACTTACTCAAACCGACGAGTGTAGGCAGTTTACATTCGAGTAACAAGATTCCATAAATCAGCTGCCGCTATAAAATCTCAGCTAAACACTGACTTTATTCGATCTTAAATGGGTACCCTAATTTGTATGCACGAAATAAACGGGCCCTTCCTATCACGAACTTAAAATTTCCGTCCATATTTTAATAAACAACATTATTCCTCGAAATCACGTGCGCATCAGTCATCCTGTCCAAAATCGCTTCTCTTTAATCAGAAGCGAGTCGAGCGGTTAATATTCGCGATCCGGCAGCGGCTCGGCACGACTGCGGAGACATCCTGCCATTTTAATATTCTTCGCCAAACAAAGAGTTCTCTTTATTCGAAACTTTTCCCCTTTAGGTAGTCAACTTATTGTATTTTTTGTGAGTGTCGCTTAAACATTCTGTCAGTCAGTTTGGTATAATTCAGATTAAATACACCTACCGCGCGCGGTCGCCCTGTGAATGTTAAGAAGCGGCGCCGCACTCGCTGGAATTAGAAATGAGTGCGCTTCATGTTTTGTTTTAATAAACTCACATACTTCTGTTCAAACTGAGAGCTTTTTATTTGATTTGTTCCCCCGCACCGAACGAGTTCCAGTTATGACTATTAGGGCTCGCATTAACTTTGTCGCACACAAAATAAATTTGGATAACCCGACGTTTCATTAAAACTAAAACAAGAGTAAAGGTTGTACTTCATGTGCTCGAAAAAATGTAAGGTCTTCGACTATCTAATTTATTAGTATTTTAAATAAAACGATAAGATAGACAGTTTGATAATGGTACATTTGAAATTATACGATATGTCTGCATATTGCATGGAAATATTACGTCTAGACTGTAGGAACGTAAGGAGAGCAAAACGAATGCGGGATACGAACTATGCAGCACGGTCCGGCCTATTGTTAGCGTGGTGCGGCGCTGTAAATCCCTAACCGCCGCTGGCGAATCTCACTGCACTATAATTACTTAATATAATTATGCCATAAATATTTCTGGCTTTCGCGAACAAATTAAAGATGTACATTTATCCTAATTTGTGGCTTTGGGAACGGCACTTTAATTGTTATTACGAATGGCAAAATTGGTCTGACGCACACTCTGTCTTGATTTTGCTTCGTGAATTGTTTCACTATTTCTCAGGTCTAGTTATAGGAAATAAAAGCCTGAGAAAGACGTTCATCGAACCGTTTATCGCGTGGGATTAAAGATTGCAAGTGCACGGTGACAGCTCGACGCCTCCGCCTACGAACACATTATAAAGATACTACCTATGTTTAGTAGAATTCATGCTGCAAATGTTTTTATACCACCCACAATCTGGACATCTAGCATCGTTAAACTAGTGACCATAAAGCTGGTTATAATAAATTAATTGTTAATAACTTTAGTGCCAATTATACGGCCTTATCGCCATCAAAATTGCGAGTATTACGTCCGCACGCGTGTTCGTGACACACGTGAATTATACTTTTTTTATTCTGCCAACCATACTAACACGATATGTGCCCAAAAAGTACGAACGTCCCTTTGGCAACATTTATTTTAATCCGGCTCTCTTTCGCATCGCACGTAAGCCTCAATTCATTACTTATTTACCGTATTGCACGTGATCAACTCTGATTTACACTATTTCCTTCACAAAGCAAACGTACCCGGCTTTAAATTATTGATTGTCTCGCGGGAACGTTTATAATTAAATAATTATATGGTACGTACGGTAAGTTCTGACGCCGTAGTTACGATTTAATTAAGATGTATTGTTCATCGAGTCGAAGCGTGACTTTGCTTTTAAAAACTCCTCGCCGTGTTTCACATCACTCCATTGAACATGCGTACGTAAAGGCACGGCCTTCCGTTATTTAGATAATGTATCTACTTTTGAATAAAGTTTTGTAAGCTTCGTCAAGAATACGTACATGGTTTATTATTTTAGGAGCTCGTACGTTTTGTTTGTTTATATCGCTGTTGATGTTTAATTTTCCGAGGCTGCTCACACGCCCTGAGACAATTAACCTACAATAAGAGGTAGATTTTAACTAAGTAACGTTTGACTTAATGGGGTTTCTTTATAGTTGCATCATACAAGCAGCAGCATAACACTTTAACTTTTACTATTAACGTAAACTAAGTTATCGCGAGAGAAGCGTTTGGGAGCACAATAATAAATCTCACAGATTAAATATATAGTGTACCGTTATTCCTCGAATGAGAGCCATAGACACGCTTCTTTATTGATTCGATGTTGTGATACTGCGACCCGTTGGGTTACCTATTAATTCTACACAACAATGACTAAGCCCCAAGCACCGCCATGTTTTTCATCTCGCACTCTATATTGTTGTTTATAATTGATTTTTTATTTGTCGAACTGATTGTACGATTAGCTACGAGCACAACAAGAAATAATGTTAAAAAGAGACGGCGAAATCCAATCTAAACTCCGAAGTAAACACCGCGAAAGACCCCGAGACGAACCGTAGACAGAAGAAAAACAAAACTTAGAGAACGCGATCAATGCTACCGAGGGGCGAAGGCAAGTGAAAAATCAAAACTCCAAGAAAAAAAGGATGAGAACATCCCATAAATTACACCTGCCTCGATGAAATATAAAGCGGAGATATTGTTTTAAAAGTAAGTCCCGGGCGGGTGATTACGGCCGGCAGCTAACCCAGACTTGGAATTCCGATAGTTTTTGCGCCGGTAAAAACTGATATTCCGTTCGGCCGCGTTCCGTCCATCGTATATTGAGTTAATATCGGTCGTGATTGTGCAGCCGTCCCTTTCAGCTGGGCGAGCGTGAGTGAGATGAAGCTTTGTTTCAACGGGGTTGGTTCGAATCGCATTTTATGGTAAGTTGGCGGGCCGGGCAGGTGTACGCGGTGCACCTGCGGCGCGGTCGAGCGAGATGCGATCGCAAGGACGTCGACCCGCCCGTAGCTACTCGGACGAGTATCTCAACATAGATAACGCCGGCCACATAATTCTGAACAGAAAGCAACATAAATTAACTAATGATACGTGGTGAAGAAACCAGAGCGGGATAAGAACGTTTCCAATGCTAGATCTGCGGTTGAGATAATGGCGCTGGCGCGGCGTTACGTAGGTACTGATGCAAAATCGTATCTGTCAGCAAATACCTATCTACTGATACCTGATGTTCGCGGTGAGGCCGGCGAAGGCAATTGCAAGATTAATTCACATGCCAATATCTGAGATACAAGCAAGTTCAATTGAAACTGGAATCTTAGTGGTTGTTGCTTTGGATAAGTGCTGATGTTATGGAGAGAAGTTCGAAAAAGAAAAGGTTAATAATGACTAAGCTCATGCGTGCTCCTGCATCAGTGTTTAGAACATTATGTTAGTTTTTAAGTAACAATAGCTTGTGTTTTAATAGAGTTCTGACTGACTGTGACTCTTTTGATGAATTTACTATGTTTACATACCTAGGGCCTCATCTCAATAATATAATTATAATACCATTAATAAAAGGTAATAATTAGTACCTATTATTATTAAGAATGATATATTTAAGAATTTGAAAAAAAATGTGAAAGCCTAACTTCGTTAAAAACTCCATGGTAACAAGTTCGCGTTCTTAGTTCTGCGCATTTTATAAAACAAAAACAAATAAAGTTTTAGTAAGACGAACAACTTTTTTCTGGTTGTTAAACTTTAAACAAAGCTTGTTTTAGCAATGGGTGGACAGAAACTACCGTAAAAAAATCATTTACCATACGTAGATATTTAAAAAATATCAGAGCTAATAACTCAATTGATTTAAAAAAATATTTAGACATTTTCATATACCTCTATTAATAAAATTGCTCATTAACAATTACATACTAATTAACTCGAACAAAAATATTTTGGTTGAAAACAAACATCAAATTATATGAATATTAAAAAGCTACGTAGCCGCGCCCCTAGCTAGCTTCTAAATAAATGATACCCTATTATTTTTCTTTAAGTAAGTAATAATTGTCTTTGGGTTTGAACTTTACTTTGACATAGGCACCTATTTCTGTACACGCAAATGGTGTGCTATGTCTGAAAAGTTTCAAAAGCACTTCACCCGATTTCGAATTGAGAATGCATGTGAAATTATCAGAGCCTTCCTTTTATAATTTGAAAAAGTTTAAGTCAATATTAATGCTTTGCGGCCGTGTGCATGCAAGTGTTATTAAAGCTAACAAAAAATTTTTACTCAAAAAGTGAACTTTAATATGTCTACTGAGAATTTGCAATCAAAAGAACTTAATAATACTCTATTAGAAAACAAAACACCTATTTAATGTCGCGATGGCATATAAAATGAGTAAACATAGTGTGTAAACAATATTATAAATGTATGGGTACATAATTACCGTCCGTTGTCACCAATTACATCAAACAGTCGTTAGTTAGCACATTCGATAACATTTATGTGTTGTTACGTAAATTACGTAAACAAAAAATATTTTATAATAGGTACTTGATGTGTGTTTAATGTTTATTATTTATAAAGTTTGCTTACCAAGATGTCGAAATATAATGTTGAAATATGTTCAGCTTACCTGAAAACATACAATGTAATTTATAGATACGAAATAAAAATTCAGTTTAAGTCAATCAAAGTTGAAGGTTTTTATCACGTTTGTGTAATGACGTATGCAACAATTTAAATATTTGCGACTCTATTGCACCTTTTCCTAATAATAGTGTAATCTGACACTAGTGGACCTCCCATAAAAAGCAAATCCTTGCCTTAAAGGAGGTTTTATATAGCATTATGTGCAAACATTGTTAATAGAGAAATACACATTTTAATTATATTTTTTACAAATTAGGATCGAATATTCTAAACACTTATTTTCGCAATACCAACTGCTAACATTACAGTCGCACTTTTTAGCCGATGTATGCTATATAAGTACATAAATTCGTTCGAATTTTAACAAGTCTACATTAATAAATTATTAAATAAATGTAGGTTCGTAAAACAACGAGTCGATTCAACTCCAGAACAAGGTTGAACCGTGCAGGCGGTTATTATGTAATATTATATCGAGAACATTCCTACTGAATCCTGCATCAGCGAAACATGTGTCAAATATCTAATCCTACTCCGCTACCGGTAGACAGATGGCTTCTGTCAAACCCGCTCTTACATTTCGGACCAATGAAGTCGGGGTATCGGATAGAGCTGAACAATATTATTATTAGTAAAGTTGTATCTTTCAAATTGTTCCAATCTTAATTCTATTTCGATAAGAACAATTTCAAATTTTGAGAATAGGACTCTACCGAGTTCAGAAATTGTGTTTGTGGCCAGTAAGATAGTAGTCGATGATCTAATTTCGAAATTAAATGATTTAGCAATAACACCGGTACAATAGTCTAGGAATTGTCTTTGTATTTTGGGTACGAAATGAAATTTTCTACAGCGGCTGTGTGGTAACATACTGAACTGACAAAATTGAAGACGTGACATAGTTTTTAGGTACCAACACTGTTAAACTCAACGATAAGCTTTTGCAAAAGCTTCTTTCCTTATTAACCTGCATTCTTGTCGACTAGCCTACTCCATGATCTATTTCCAAGTGACAATTAACTAATGCGGAAAGAAGAATAAGGAAAAATAAGTTTCAAAGTTAACGATCCCGTAGATATAGCGTACCTTCCGCTAATGGATGCATTATTCTTTAATCTCTATCGGTTTTACGCAACCTTGGCGTTATTACAGCTTGGGATACACCATTCCCCAAAGCACTTACAAATATCATAAACGAAATGTACATAACTTATGCTGTTACGTAAATTAATGGAATTTATGAATAACTTTCGTTTGAATTAGTAAGCGTGTCAAACTCAGTTGTTTCATTAATGACTAAGAGTAGTATTTCTAGCATACTATATTTCTCCCTCATAACTCCATATTAAAGCGTTCGATGACTGCATGTCGCCCTAGTTGCCGTTCTAATAATAGACGTCGGGCGTATAAAACCTTCTTGGAATATTTGCATAATAATTTTGAATTGTTTGTCTTGTCACTGCGGCCATTAAAGAGTTTATAATAAAGTTTCTACCATGCTTCTCGGGCTAGTAATTGGCTGAAATTGATAACAATGGCTAGATCACAATTTCTTTTTTAAACCACTTTTCGTATTAGACTTTGCAAAATAAGTTTTATTTTTTAAGTATTTCTCTAGTACTACTCGAGCTTTATTCCCATGGTATATCTCCGTGTCCAATTTTAGTAGCAACCGTACGTTTATGATTTAGTAAAGAAAAATAGTTATTTCCTATAAGTTCCATTTTTAAATTGACCTAAGCATAAAGAATAAACATCCCTATTTCAAAAAACATGCATGAAGATGATGTTGTAAGTAAACTTAAGGATAAAATATAAGTTTTAGTCTGGGTTGTGAAGCTTATTGGCTCTTAACTTTGAATTGTTTCTAATAAAACCTACTCATGCCAATAATCTCATTAAAACCTAATTTTAACGAGGGAACCGGTACAGATAAATTCCATCGCGTAACTAGTTAGTATATCCGCCTATTCGGTATATCCGGCGATCGGAAGAGGCGAATTCTAGCCGGATATTGAATATTGATCGTACACCCTTAACCCAGACGTATCGGCGGTCGTTACCGGCCCGCAGGGACGATAAAGGGATATTCGGCGATTATTCAATTGTGCACAGTAAAAATACAATAATAGAAAAACGCGCGGTTAATAATAAAGCCATTGCTTGCTCGTTACGTCGTATGGCTTTGACGTTTTTTATTAGCTTTGTATTGTAACGTGTTTTCCCCGACCCGTGCTTTAATGCCAGGGTAGAGATTGGCAAAAAATCAATAGCAATAGGAAATAATACTGATCAAAGTTTGACTAGACATTAAGAGCAATAAATTGTCTGTCTAATTGATTCCAGCTTGATTTAAATATGGGGTTCATTTTAGTGATCCCGATGTATACAATAGTTGACTAATAAATTATTGGTTTCGTTTGATTTGTTTATATATCTTTTAATTTATAAATTTTTAATTTTTTTGGTGATACTAATACGTAAAAATAATTACAGTTATAGTTATATTGTATAAACCATAACCCAATTTTCAAAACAATGACGACTTTACGATATTTTTATTCATTTCAAGTGAAAAACAGCGCTTACAATAAAAAAAGTAAAACATAAGTAAATGCAAAAAATTAAGTAATTAGGTTATAATTCGAAAGGCATGAATCATAGATTTTGAATACCAAGTAGTCGAGAAATGAATTTCGCGGCAAAATGTGTGGTTGGTATTCATAGGCTTGCCCCCAAGGATTCCAGCCTAGCCGGCCTTCTCTGTAATTACACCTACTTGTTTAGGTATTTATATGCACAGAGGTGTACCGTGTATGAGGCCTTCCTAACCTGTAATTACATTTGTACGTAGCGTAATGTGGAGTAATGTATCGTGTTTTATTTAGTACTGAGAAAAGAGGTCTTAGCTCTAGAACTATATTTAAATTTTATTTTGATTTGATAGTTTATTCTGTAGAAACATAATAGGCTGGCTTTTAAGAAGGCTTGAAATAGATTGAAGATATGTAATTAGATATTCGATGACCTAACTTCTTCTTCTTATCGAATCGATGGCAATTAAATTTTGTCAGCCCAGAAATTTGCTACGAGAATTGCATTGTCAGTAACGTTTATGAGGTCTTTCTTTGTACAGGTGTAAGGACATATGGGACATGACAGTAAGTGTGACATCGTCTGCGGGGTGATGCCACATTTACACTTCAGGCCGGAATTATGTAACATTTTTTTTTAACTAACTAATTTTTTTTTTTTTTTTTTTTTTTTAAATGATTAAATTTTTTATTTACAAGGTTATTTACAATTCTTAAAAATAAATATATACAAAAATAAAAAATAACTAATTATATTATTGATCTCTGCTGGGCAAAAGCGTCTCCTTTGAGTTCCTTTTCGTTTTGAGAAACCCTGCCCAGATATTCTAAAAAACAGAGAAGACAAGTGTACTAATCAGAAGTAGAAAAGAAACTGACATTGGTGCTTAAACAAGGAGTTAGTGCCCAAAGCAAAATGGTTTTAAGTAGAAATAACTGCTTATCTAAAGTTTCAAGTTATAGCATGTATAATATAAACAACATTACTGCCGTACATAATATTCTTATACATAAAAATGTTGTAAATTAATAGATACCCGCCCACACAACTACGTGGTATAGTTAGTAGGTAGTATAGTGGTTAACTACTGTTCACTCCTACGTCAGAGAGATGTCAGGAGTCGATAATACACATTTTTGGGTCGATTTTTACGAGTAAAGTTCACAAAACGGTGTCCGATGACCATCAACTATGCAAAATGTCGACGTTTATGTCGAAGATGTTATCGTTAATATTTTTACGATGTAACTTGAAGCTAATAAGTAATCCTTATTTTGTTTGATTTATGAGACTTTTTAACAAGCTGGGAAATGAGGTTATGTTGTATAATATTTTCATATAGGTATATAGCTTTTACCGCTTAAATATTGATGCTGTTAAATAACCATGTCCGTCTTTTACGTCGTAAATCTAATGACTTAGCGTCGGTATATAAATGTATGATAATTTTGCCTGGTCAACATTGAAGTAACAATTGATGACTAACAACATTAAAGTAAAAAAATATATCAATTCAGTCAATTACACGTCCTACGAAGCTGCTACTTTTAGTTCATTCCCTGATTACTAGAAAACACAAATTAAATTCTTACAATCTCTACAGGATCAGTTTACTCCACTCCGCTACGCACCGAATCCTGCATTTATAAATCACTAAACGAGCTACAAACGTGTTGCACATAGTTTTGACCTGTAAAACAGAATAAACTATTAAAATACGGGAGGCCGTAAGTACAGGCCGCAACTCGGCCTAGCCTAGACCTGTGTGCGAATAACTTATTCATATCGTTCGTGTATGCCCGTATGAACGTGAGTTGTGTGCAAATGATATAATATACGACAACTTTGCGTACTTTCGTGTTACCCTACACCACGTTCCGTTGTTTTTTGATGCAATAAATACTTTATTTGAGGGTTAGGGGCGTAAAAGTAATATGTGGTTTTCGTGCTGTCTTTTTGGGGTTAAGTGGATGCCAATTCTGTATAATTTCCTGATCTTTGATAACGAATTGGATAATTGTTTACGCGAATAAGGTTTTTAACTATTACTGTCAACTTTTTTAACTTGATTCTCTGTAATATTTTGAATAGACGAAATAAAGTTTATTCAATATCTAAATCTTTTTTTTTATGTCAATAAAAACTTATTTTGCACTGAGACTGCAATATCATTGACAATTTGGCATTAAACTTGCATGAAAAAAGTTTGTACTCGGCTATAGACGCCAAATTACATGGGTCTTTTGAGATCGGCTTGGCAGATGGGTGGGAACTTTGGGCAGCCTGTAGACACTTCCGAAAACTCTAATGCGCGGCTGATAACTTCTCAGCTGTCATAAATTATTAAGACTCAAACATTTACAAACAGGGAGTACATTTACCAAGAACATTATTCCTCTAAAACATTTTTCAAATTCATGAATGAATTGGTTGTCGGTTACAGGGACTGGAGGCTTAACGTTAGGTCAAAAAATGAGACAACATTACTTACAAGGTATACAAAGTTATGATAAACAATTTGAAACTCAATTAATAAAGAAACTCCGCCCATCCCAGTCAATACAGCTTCAGAAGCTCTCCACCCTAAATTTGGAACAACAATATTACTTTAAAACACGTGCTTTAAATGTAAAATAGCAAGTGCTACAAACCACGACACGGAACTCGAAAAGTAAAATGTTTATGAATGTACCAAGAAAGTTTGTACGTTGGGGAACTTTTAACGCTCTCCGTAGAACTGGGATTACAAGAGAACTGCGTTACCAACCACTCGCCGTCCGATAATGGAATAAAATTGTGAACTTTCACGCCGCATTAATTCACTACGGTAAGAATAATCGCGTGAGTCAATAAACTTTGACCTTACCCAGTAATAGTTCGCCATTAGACCTTGTAAAGTCATTCATAAAAATATTAATATAGTTTCTCGCGGAGGTTACAGCGTTTATCGGTTTTTTGATTAATCGAATTAGTTTTGGAGAACCTTTGACAGCTATTAGGCATAGTTTGTTTTATGAAACGTGCTTACAATTATGAAATACCTACTGTCGAAACATACGGTTGATATTTCCATGTGAGCTTACACGGGAATGTTAGGGCAGCAATTTAAATCAATCTTCTCGTATTACAATTTTTATGCTTCGAATTTCTTATGCAGGTTTGATTTAAAGCCTATAATAATATACAAATACATCATAGAATATAAATTTCCATCGGAATCTGATACTTCCGTGCCACCGTTAAGCGTACTTCTGTTTAAAAATATGCTATTAAACGTCAAACCCTGTAATTTTCAACATAAAAATTACGTAGGTATATAAAATTATCCGTAGGCTGTAGATTGCCGCGGGCGCTCATATATTAGACTATTTCCTACAGTAATAACGATCAGAAAAAAATGGAGGCACCGTGAATAGTTCCCAATTAATCGTAATAATTGGTAGTGAATGTAACTATGTATTGGGATGTGCGGGGCTATTTATTTTGACCGCACCTGGGGCTGCCGGCGGGCTGCGCGCAGACCACCGTTCAGAAAAGCCATTCTTTTGGTAAAAATGGACGAATACTGCGCTTGGTTTAAAGTATTAAACGCAGTGTGTGCCTGTGGTGTTTAAATATACCACCAACACCCACCTCTCGGTAGTTTAAATAAGCTTTTTTATCTGGTAAAATGTAGGTAGAACGTCAAAAGGATTAGTCTGGTTTCTAACATTAGGTAAGTGTTAAACAAAAGTCTGTGAACTTTACCGTTGCCTTATAAAATACATCGGATACAGTATTACTCATTAACATAGGTACTAAAACATTTCTCACACAGTTTCGTCACAAATATTATCCCTACTCAATGACTTATTAGTATCGTAAATGCAACATTAATAAACGTACTTTGCTTTCTAATACTGGCCGCAATAAAAAACTGACGAAGTGGTTCGAATACGATTGATGACCGTCGATACACACTTAAAAAACTTTGTGCATCAAAAGACTACGCACCTTCTTCGGGGCGGTCCAGATCAATTTTCTGTTTACAATCCAATGCCATCAAAGAAAACCGTCCGGCATACTAATTGACTGTAATAGTCCACCTATAAACCAACTTAGTCCGATTTACTTCGATTTACAACCAGACATTTTGAACATCGGGCTTTTTATACACAAGTATTAGGGTTAATTAGGACGATGAAGGTTCCGTTTATATTTGAAATCGGAATCTTGTTCTGTTTTATTTTTAATTTGATGTACAGTCCGGTCGAAATATTTATAGCTCACGTTGTAAATGTTATACTCGTGTCGTAAAGTCTCGAGTGTAAAAAATGGACGCTAGCTACAGATAGCTGTCATTATCGGTGGAGTGCGTCAGTTTTTATGCATTTTTAAAAACTTTTGCTGCAGTGTATGCATGATTAAGACCTACTTTAAATAGCAGTTATTAGACTATATAGCTGCTATGTAAACGTAAGATATAGGTATGCTATATTATTATTGGTTTTAGAACTACATATTTTTGCTTTAAAAAATGGTTGTATTTTAGTTATATTATGGAATAAGAACATTAGGTATATGGGTTATTTGACATTTAAAAAGATTGTAAAATATATCTGTCGTTATTGTTTTACTTCAGATGTCGAGTTTTATCTTGTTATGACATGTCTCATAGCGCCAGAATAACGCTTTTCATTATTAATCTTCACAATACATTGATCATTTTAAATTATTCAAATATTAAACACACGTACTAAATACGCAATGAAAAGCAATAATTACAAGTACTTGATACCATTTTGTCGAGCCGTAAGTTGCTGTTTGATCGCAAAGTTAAGTCAAAAATAACGAGATTTTCAATGTTTTTTAATGAGTGCGAAACTTTGTTGGTTTCATCAAACATTTCCCATAAACGAGTTAATAAAACGCAACGTTGGTACTAATGTTACTGACTGTACATTAAGTAGTTCAAAAAACTTGTCTGTGTACCATTGCGATATTAGTATTACGATATCAACATCACTTTTAATGAAACCGGTAATGAAATAATAACATCGTTAGATAATACGAGAATCGTGCATACGTACCAACTTTTTTTAAGTAAGCTTAGGTACCTACTTCAGTCATTAGATACCTCTAAGACTTTTCTTATTTTAATCTCAAATAGTTACAAATGATAGGCTAAAAAAAATTCAAAATCCCTAACTCTTTTTTTTATATATATTCATATCCTTATCAAAATATATTTAAATTCAAATATAATACATTTCAGTTATCCGATCGAAAGATACCGTAGGGGTCCGCTGTGTTAATATATGCATGCCAATTGCTAAAATGTGGAGACACGAAAACTTTTTATTATAACAACCTTGTACTACCAATATTTCCTATGAGTTATAGAGAAATAATATTTACTGTATATTTTTGGACGATAAACATGAAAGCAACACAATAACATATTTTTATAACAATAATATTCGGTCGGTTAATAAAGGGGAGGCCTTTGCCCAGCCGTGGGAACCAAAACAGACTATTAAAAAAATATTCATCCGCAAGTTCACCTATTAGTTTTACCTCCCTTAAAATATTTTCTTCGGAAAATACCCTAAAATAGCTTTACCAGAAATTATTAAGATAGTCTACGTTTTACCAATTAATCAGATTTTAATCGGATTTGTTTTACAGTCGTCTTATTAAATCACTATAATATAAAAAATAAGCTTACATTAAAGCACTTAAAAAAGATCTACAGTTGAATATACAATACAATTAAATAAAGTAAATACTAACTCGAATCAAATAAACACAGCCATTTCTCATACAACAGTCCGTCTGCAATACTTAAACATTATCGAACATAAACCACATACGAATGCCCAAGCATCAACTATACAGGTAAATACTGTTAAAACTCTCCATAATCCGTTAGCTATCTAAGCTCAGTCAAAGCTCTGTACCTACGTGGAATATTTCCGGCTACTAACGTTTGCAAAGTGAAAATTCCTCGCGTGAACCACTCGTTCGCTGACCGGGACCCGATGGTCTAACATGTTAAAGATTCGCCATTAAACAAACATAACCAACCTCTTTGAACAGGTATTACCCTCTTTTGAAGCTAAAATCTGGCTATTAAAAACAAGTTAACATCGCTGTTCACTAGCTTTATTTAGGTATATTTTTAATGAAATTCTTCGTCCAACATTGCAAGTGTGCTTCTACTAAATACCATTCGAATTAAAAATTATAAGCTAACTGAATAGTCTCACAAAGGAAAACTTGTTATGCTTCACAATTGCGAACGATAAAAGCTTAGATGAGATAAAGTTAAAACTTGGAAATTTCATCAAGTTTGCATCAAAGATTTTGCAAGAAATAATAGAACGTTCGAATCAAAAAGAACCTAATATTATTAATGCAAACAAAATGTAATAATAGAACTAGAATTTAATAATTCAAAGCAACAAGAGTAAGATGTCATGATAAAACGAAATATATAGCGTAGAAAGATACCTCTTATCATTGACAATAATTCATTAATATTTGATGTTGTCTGAACTACTTTGAGACGTTGTTACTGTCGAAAGTACATCTGCGTCGTTCGTTATCTTAGTAAATATGAATCAAGTTGTTATTAACAAATGATAAATATTTACTTGTACTTGTCTTCCAAAACTAGGTTGGCTCAGAATAATTTAATTCATTCACTAAAACACATCGTGAAAACTACGCGATCGTTTAACCGTCAAATGCTGTCGACTGTCTAATATTTTTTAACACTAATATTTCCGTGTTTACGAACGCATAATGAACGTGTCGTATTTATGTGGCAGATAGTGTTATCATTTAAAATAAATTGGATATTATTACTAATGGATACTTTGGTTCTTATCTATGGGTGTTGTATTTAAATTAAGAATATTATGGTGCTGCATTTGAAAAGAGTTTTAATTACCTACGTTTACTCATAGTGATACATTATCTAAAGCTTGTTAACTTTAATGTTTACAGACTGAAATATGTCAAACTTTTCCTCATTTTCTTTAACAGTTATTATAATATGTTTTTTTATGTGCTAAAATGTATTTTATTCATTTTGTTTATCTGGTCACTTCTAACGTCGAGAAACATACATATAAAATGGTTTAAAAATCTTATATTTTGACGACGATTTTGTTCATAAAACAGGGATTAAATTAAACCTAAAACATAGATAACTAATAGTATAGTCGTTGAAACAAATGTTAAAACGACGATCTAGTGTAATTAACGTAACACTTAATTATAGCCTGCAGTTACCCAGAAAGGGTTACCCGTATAATTAAAAAATGAATAGTAATTATTTCCCATACCTTGTATCCTAGAAATTAAGTGAGTTTTCAATAAAAGTCCATTCACGTTAAAGATGCGAGCAGTTATTAAATAATCAAACAGTCACTGAAAGCCGGCGAAAAGCGTTGATTGTCCACAGGGTAGCACAGGACACGATCAAATCCAGTTCCAGGCACACAACACACCAGTAATGCTCTATTAATTAATTTCAATTTATGTTAATTACGGAATCGGGTACGATGCGATAGCGAAAGGGGAAGACAGGGACGCGTGCGCTCAGTTCGCGCGCTAAGCGTGGACTGCCGGCTGTCGGCTTGAAGCATTTCTAAATATACACCCCCCGAACGTTTCCCGCGCACCCTATGGGCGCAACGCGTGTACCATGCAATTTTCTATAAATTTTCGCATAAGCTCCGAAGCCGCGCTGTCAAAAGCTGTTTTTACTGGAGCTCCCTAGCCCCATAAAGCGGGGTGCACATCATTTAATTGAATTAAAATAGCCCAATACGGCTTTTTTCAGTTAACTCAATGTAAATACTCGTATTTTTCGACGTCGTTGTATATAACTTTGTATGTATAACGTTCACAAAGAATTAATGTAATTTGATTTAAGTAACCGCTTCTGAAAATCAGTTTATATTAAAGGCATTTTGAATGACAAATTACCTGCGTTAAGCTTTGAATTATGGTAATGATTGTTAATTTGATACAGGCAAATTGCTACATTATTCCAACTAATATCAGGGCCCGGAGCGCTACGCCGTTTTTCGTAGGCGCTTCGTAGATACTTTTTCGCGAATTCCCAAACCTCGTTAGTTAAGAGTTGTTTCGAATCTAATTCTCAAACTGAAATGTAAATCGAAGATCAGTGCTTTTCTGCTTAAGACTGAATGATATTTCTTTAAAATCACTTCAAAGTTTTAATTGGACAACATCATTATGTACTTAGTTTGAATAACTGTCTGATAAAGTTTTTATTCTATTGAATAAGGCGCAGTGTTTTAATGTTAAAACCAAAACTGATGTTACGTTTTATTTGGTGGTATTTGCACATTCGAAACCAATTGTGACGCGCATCGTATTGTCATCGGCAAAACTGTTGGTTTTCGATAGTACCTGCCTACTATAGCAGTTTTTATTATCAGTTTTATGAGTATAGAGTCCCGACCAAACATATACATTATACACGGTGTTTATTAATACTTTGTGCACAGATGTAGGTACGTTTATTGTTATTTTTTCTAGTATTCACTTTTTGATTTTCTTACGAGATTTTATATCGAATTCGGACTGGAATGTACAGTAATTCTAAAAAGATTATGCCTGTAATGTCATTGTATATATTCTGTAATGCAGCCGAGTGGTATCCTATGGAGAATTGACCACCCCCTTTTCCTCCTGTGGATGTCGTAAGAGGCGATTAAGGGAAAATCCAGACGGTGGGCAGCAGCGTCTTCTGTATGTTCACCGCCAATACCGCTTGCCAAGCTTGGGCTTTATGGCACCCCCCCTTTACCTAAGAGGGGGAGGCCTTTGTTTATCCGTGGACGTCTTTCGGCTGATTTTTATTTTTTTTATTTTATTTTATTTATTAGGGAAAACAAACAATTACACACTATATATGATTAACAATAGCTTATTATCTAGGTATATAAATGCGTAACTAACTACGTAATCCACAAATTACATATTCGAGTTAAATTTGGAAGACACGAGTACAACAATACAATTTATCAAACAGGTTAAAATTTTGTTCTTTTATTAGTAATATTTATACAAATATGAAAAGCGGTTAATTATCAGGTTTTTCGATCATTTTAAGCAGATCAATATGCATTTTGTTAGCTGACAAAGAAAATAAATCTAATTCTGAAAAAAGGGTATTATAATTTTTTGCTAAACGTCGTAGGGGCGCTCGGACACCCGCATTGGTGCGACAAGAGGACACTACACACACACTGATAATAAATGCAGCCTATTTTTATTTTTAACGTGTGTCGTGTTGTGACTTCATTAGTAGTTACAAACTACAAGCGCTTGTATTACCCACTCCTATTCCACTATTGGACCATTATAGTTGTAAATGTTAGGGTAACTATCGGAGACACTTATTCCTTTTTATTCTATTTACGGATAAGTCCCTTAAGCTTTAGCCAATCTAAGTAAAGAAGTACAACAAGCCCAAAGCTTCGTCTGTGCTTTTTCCACGATAAAAACACCCGATGTCATTCTTCAAGTTACAAGCTAAAAATACATTTTTTTTCTAAATTGGTTTAGCAATTTAGTCGCAATACTGTAAACACAGACAGACCCACGACACAGGAGAAAATCCTAGTGTGGGGCGACGTTTTTTTTTTTTTTAACAAAAAAAAAAAAGAACTATAGTTGCGGATTAATCATTAGTATATTGATGGTGCTAACTTGACGGAATTAAATTTAATAGTAAGTAAATAATCCTGGCGAATTAAATTTAATCAAACTAGCGAAATGTGGGTGTACTGTATGTGCACCTCTGCCTACCCCGTCGGGGAATACAGGCGTGATGTTATATATGTAAATAATCCTTGTAACAAAACTAATGGTTAATATGTGGATACTTACATGCTGTTGTACCATCTATGCACCTATATTGCGAGTCGTCATCATTATCAGCTGGAAGACCTCCACTATTGAACAAAGGCCTCCTCCTTAGAACGTTACAATGTACGACAAATTGTCAATTGCATCCATCATTCTACGAGTGAATGATTTGAGAAACGTTTTTAAATTTATTTCATTCTATGACTACCATGCATTTGATATTATACCTATACCCTGGTTTACTCTGAGAGAAAGAGAAGTTCATTTGTTGATTTGTCTACTAACTGCCTACACAAATTCAGAGTCATTATTTAAAGTTAAGACGAACTATTTAACGTTAATAGCGTTACGAAACAGAAGACTTCACATTAAATTAGACTATATTGCAGTGTCACCTTGTTATCTAATTATAGGTATCGGTAAGCAATTATTTATAAAATGTAATAAGTAAGGATAAGAATGAGGTATACCTATTTTCCAATAAGCATGCAGCGCGAGCAAGCAGTACGAGGGTCAAACTGAAAGTTCTTAGAACTGGCCACTTATAAACAATATAATAAAAAAATTATTCTAAAATTTGAAAATAGAACTCTTTGCCAATATTACTGAGTATATATTTCATTAATTTGTCATTTGTTTTACGATTTGGCGGCAAATTGAAAATTGTCTGTGTCACGTCAACATGAATTTAACACGAGAAAATTTTCGTGCAATGATTTTTTATGACTTTCGATGTCATTTAAGTCAACAAGAAAGTTATGATAGACTACGATTGGCCTTTCACGATGAAGCCCCATCTCGTGCGACAGTTTACAACTGGTTTAATGAGTTTAAACGTGGTCGCACTAATCTCACTGATGATTTACGTGAAGGACGGCCTTCTACGGCGACGACTGAAGATAACATCTGTGTTGTGCGGCGTATGATAGAGACTGACAAAAGAGTGACCTATCAGCAGATTCGGACAAGCTTAGGCATCGGTATGAGTCAAGTGCACAAAATCCTCCACGAACATTTAGCAGTCAGGAAGCTTTGCGCCCGGTGGATACCTCATAATTTGACTGAGGCTCAAAAACTCCATCGTGTGGATTGGTGCCGTAAAATGATTGAAAGATTTAACGGAGGTGACTCAAATGCTGTGTTCGACATACTAACAGGTGACGAAAGCTGGATTTACTGTTATGATCCTGAAACCAAAAGACAATCTGCTCAGTGGGTGTTTCCTTTCGAGAGGTTGCCAACTAAAGTGAAGAGAGATCGAAGTGCGGGAAAAAAAATGGTGGCCTCGTTCTTTGGAAGGATAGGTCATTTCGCAACAATTGTGTTAGAGGATCAAAAAACAGTTTCTGCAGAATGGTACACTACCAATTGTTTGCCACTTGTCTTGGAAAAAGTTCGAGAGAAACGACCTCGCAGTAGGATCCTCCTTCACCACGACAACGCCTCGTCGCACACCGCTAAGCGAACGATCGACTATTTGGCGACATCAAACGTTGAATTACTGGGTCACCCGCCGTATAGCCCCGACCTCGCCCCTTGTGATTTTTATTTATTTCCAAAAATTAAAGAAAAACTTAAAGGAAAGCGGTTTATGAATGCTGAAGAAGCGGTGGCTGCGTATCGCGATGCCATTGAAGAGAACCCTAAAGACGAGTGGGCAAAGTGCTTTTCCCAGTGGTTCCATCGCATGCAGCGGTGTATTGACGTGAATGGACAATATTTTGAAAAGATATAATAAAACTAATAACTGGCTAATGTAATCAGTTTTTGATTTTCTAAGAACTTTCAGTTTGACCCTCGTATACAATATTATTTAAGTTTGTAAGTATGGATGGATGTTTGTTACTCTAACACGTAAAAACCACTGAATGGATTTTAATGAAATTTCATATAAAGGTAGCTGATACCCTGGATTAATACATAGGCTACTTTTTATCCCGAAAAAATGTAGCGGATAACACCGCGGGGCGCAGCTAGTATTGTAACAAACCTACTACTTACCCATTTTGCCTAGCATTTGTTTTATTTGCCTATCTCGTTATGCTAGGAAGAGTATGCAGCTTACCTACTGTGAACACCTGCTTGCTCAGCCGGATATCACCGCGCCACTAATGATTAGGCAGGTGGTAGAATGGTCAACGCGGTAGATTGTCCCAAACTACGAAGGGATGTGGAATTTATACCCGTAGACAATTAATTTAAGGAGGTTTGTTGTCGAGGTTTAGTTGCGTTGTATTTAAAAAAGAGCTTGTGATACAGAAAAATGATGTCTGTCGACTCGACGGTTCTTTTATCGCTATTTAAATTAAATCGTACATTTCTACTCCAGCATCAACATTTTAAATAAGAATTATCTATAAAATCAAAAAATCTTATAAGAATGGTACTTCAGTTTTTCTGCATTGGAACGGTATTCTAATCAGGAAAAGGTAATGATCATAGATAATACCTAACCAACGGATCCCAAAATTAAATTGTAGATACATCAAAATATAATAAAAATGATGAGTTTAATTACATTTAAAACTGTTCATGTTTATGTTGTAGCTACAAATCTAGAATGTAGGTACTTTCCAAACAAACTTTGAAAAAACTTGTCCATTTTTTGTAAAGTTATCAAAAATATTTCCGTGATTCAGGTCCGGTGTTGCCGCGACCACCCTGTATATTTCATTGCAATTAAACGGACACTATATAAAACAGTTTTGATCGTGGAACTCGGTCGTTTATACATTTTTTACGAGCTTCCCACCAATATGGTGGACATGAAAACCAAAATACACATATACAAAATATACACATACATCCTATGACGAATTTATTAAAGAACGGGATTCAGTTTTACAGAAAAAGTTAGATTTCTTAGATAGAACTTTACAAGGATGTATAATTCAAAATTATTTCTTTTTCTATACGAGTAGAGCTTGTAGAACTTATAAGCTCAGCATACTAGACTTTATTGACCTGAAAGACTGCATTAAATTTAGGACCAGGAGAAATAGAAAAACGCCTTCAGTCTTAGTTTTTAATCGACGGAAAAAAACGGAGGAGGTTCTCAAATCGACGCGTATATCTTTTTTTGTGTATGATCATGCAAACCTTTTTAAATAGTAGTTAGATTTTGATCATTCTTTTTAAGTAATTTTGAGTCAGCGCCAATGAAGAAAAAGAGATAAATATAACATAATTAATTAATTTGCTTGTTTGGCATCAACTAAAAACTACTTAGGTATACTTACGTTAAAAAGAACTTAGTTATTAAGGTTAAATGAAAAAATATTATTATTTTTTACTTTTCATTTTATTCGGCGGTTAAATTTTTTGTTAAAAAGGTTTTTATTTAAAAAAAATATCGTGCTCTTGTATTTATATCGAAAATTGTTTTACACTTATTATAAGCACATGATCAATTTGATCAATGCTCAATCCTTCTCTATACGAGAAGAGGCCTTTGCCCTGCAGTGGGACTGTTATAGACTGTTTTTTTTTTATCTAGCCTGTTCGGTGTCCCACTGCTGGGCAAAGACCTCCCCATTATTCCTCCACAAAACCCTGTCCAATGTCATTTCAGGCATTATAGGCTGTTATTATTTATTATTATGAGCCCACATTAAGGGCGCTATACATGAGGCGATCGATCGCAGCGATCCGTCACAACAGACCAAACCTATTTAATTACGACCACAAAAAACCAAGAGCTCCCATACTATTATCGCTCGATCTCCTTTTGAAACACAAAAGTTTTGGTTCTTCAAATCATGCATGCCAATTGAAACAGGTACAAAAAATTCACGAAGTACACCATAATGAAGTTGTTGCTAGGTTGTTGTTACAATGTAAGGTAATTGCAAAATGTTTGTATAATTGCCTACTTTAATTTTCCGTGAGTGAACTACTGCATAGCATTTATTCTGGCCGTTAGTGGAGTGTTACAAACAATTAACCCTTTAAACGCTAAAGGCGTGCCAGTGATGTCAACATCGCATTCATAAGGCACTTATGCAGCAGTCAAATTAAAATTTTACTAGCTGTGCCCGCGACTCCGTCCGCGTGGATATTCGGAAACAGCAAAGTATTCTATGATTGTTTTCTCACCCGGACTAAGTGACACAATATATGTATGTCTTAACTATAATATGACATTGACTATAATAATATAGTATTTTGTAACACTATCGCAAAAATTGGACGGTGATAATGCAAATTAGAACAATTCTGTCATACATGATTTTGGCGAATCTTAAACCGTTTACGCAGCGCACGCAGGGGAAGCTGTCGAATGGAAAAAAATCAACCCGATTTTGAAACATTCTTCATTGGTGCTCCGCTCCTATTGACCGAAGCGTGATGATATATAGCCTATAGCCTTCCTCGATAAACGGGCTATCTAACACCGAAAGAAATTTTCAAATCGGACCAGTAGTTCCTGAGATTAGCGCGTTCAAGTAAACAAACAAACAAACAAACAAACAAACTCTTCAGCTTTATAATATTAGTATAGATAAAGGGCAATTTTGTTTTTAATTAAACACTTGTGATGAATAACGTATTTATTTGGATATGGATTTATATTCATGTGTATAAAAACACCTTTGCAAATAACGCATTATTTTTGAACAAATTTGGTAAGCATAAAAATGGTTATAGTGAGCCAACCTTAAAAGATAGACATATGCTGTCGTGGACTTTTTTTTAGAACTTTTACGGAAGAACCATTCTGTCATACATGATTTTGGCGAATCTTAAACCGTTTACGCAGCGCACGCAGGGGAAGCTGTCGAATGGAAAAAAATCAACCCGATTTTGAAACATTCTTCATTGGTGCTCCGCTCCTATTGACCGTAGCGTGATGATATATAGCCTATAGCCTTCCTCGTTAAACGGGCTATCTAACACCGAAAGAAATTTTCAAATCGGACCAGTAGTTCCTGAGATTAGCGCGTTCAAGTAAACAAACAAACAAACAAACAAACTCTTCAGCTTTATAATATTAGTATAGATTATAATATTAGTATAGATAAAGGGCAATTTTGTTTTTAATTAAACACTTGTGATGAATAACGTATTTATTTGGATATGGATTTATATTCATGTGTATAAAAACACCTTTGCAAATAACGCATTATTTTTGAACAAATTTGGTAAGCATAAAAATGGTTATAGTGAGCCAACCTTAAAAGATAGACATATGCTGTCGTGGACTTTTTTTTAGAACTTTTACGGAAGAACAATTCTGTCATACATGATTTTGGCGAATCTTAAACCGTTTACGCAGCGCACGCAGGGGAAGCTGTCGAATGGAAAAAAATCAACCCGATTTTGAAACATTCTTCATTGGTGCTCCGCTCCTATTGACCGTAGCGTGATGATATATAGCCTATAGCCTTCCTCGTTAAACGGGCTATCTAACACCGAAAGAAATTTTCAAATCGGACCAGTAGTTCCTGAGATTAGCGCGTTCAAGTAAACAAACAAACAAACAAACTCTTCAGCTTTATAATATTAGTATAGATATAATATTAGTATAGATAAAGGGCAATTTTGTTTTTAATTAAACACTTGTGATGAATAACGTATTTATTTGGATATGGATTTATATTCATGTGTATAAAAACACCTTTGCAAATAACGCATTATTTTTGAACAAATTTGGTAAGCATAAAAATGGTTATAGTGAGCCAACCTTAAAAGATAGACATAATAATATGCTGTCGTGGACTTTTTTTTAGAACTTTTACGGAAGAACAATTCTGTCATACATGATTTTGGCGAATCTTAAACCGTTTACGCAGCGCACGCAGGGGAAGCTGTCGAATGGAAAAAAATCAACCCGATTTTGAAACATTCTTCATTGGTGCTCCGCTCCTATTGACCGTAGCGTGATGATATATAGCCTATAGCCTTCCTCGTTAAACGGGCTATCTAACACCGAAAGAAATTTTCAAATCGGACCAGTAGTTCCTGAGATTAGCGCGTTCAAGTAAACAAACAAACAAACAAACTCTTCAGCTTTATAATATTAGTATAGATATAATATTAGTATAGATAAAGGGCAATTTTGTTTTTAATTAAACACTTGTGATGAATAACGTATTTATTTGGATATGGATTTATATTCATGTGTATAAAAACACCTTTGCAAATAACGCATTATTTTTGAACAAATTTGGTAAGCATAAAAATGGTTATAGTGAGCCAACCTTAAAAGATAGACATAATAATATGCTGTCGTGGACTTTTTTTTAGAACTTTTACGGAAGAACAATTCTGTCATACATGATTTTGGCGAATCTTAAACCGTTTACGCAGCGCACGCAGGGGAAGCTGTCGAATGGAAAAAAATCAACCCGATTTTGAAACATTCTTCATTGGTGCTCCGCTCCTATTGACCGTAGCGTGATGATATATAGCCTATAGCCTTCCTCGTTAAACGGGCTATCTAACACCGAAAGAAATTTTCAAATCGGACCAGTAGTTCCTGAGATTAGCGCGTTCAAGTAAACAAACAAACAAACAAACTCTTCAGCTTTATAATATTAGTATAGATATAATATTAGTATAGATAAAGGGCAATTTTGTTTTTAATTAAACACTTGTGATGAATAACGTATTTATTTGGATATGGATTTATATTCATGTGTATAAAAACACCTTTGCAAATAACGCATTATTTTTGAACAAATTTGGTAAGCATAAAAATGGTTATAGTGAGCCAACCTTAAAAGATAGACATATGCTGTCGTGGACTTTTTTTTAGAACTTTTACGGAAGAACAATTCTGTCATACATGATTTTGGCGAATCTTAAACCGTTTACGCAGCGCACGCAGGGGAAGCTGTCGAATGGAAAAAAATCAACCCGATTTTGAAACATTCTTCATTGGTGCTCCGCTCCTATTGACCGTAGCGTGATGATATATAGCCTATAGCCTTCCTCGTTAAACGGGCTATCTAACACCGAAAGAAATTTTCAAATCGGACCAGTAGTTCCTGAGATTAGCGCGTTCAAGTAAACAAACAAACAAACAAACTCTTCAGCTTTATAATATTAGTATAGATATAATATTAGTATAGATAAAGGGCAATTTTGTTTTTAATTAAACACTTGTGATGAATAACGTATTTATTTGGATATGGATTTATATTCATGTGTATAAAAACACCTTTGCAAATAACGCATTATTTTTGAACAAATTTGGTAAGCATAAAAATGGTTATAGTGAGCCAACCTTAAAAGATAGACATAATAATATGCTGTCGTGGACTTTTTTTTAGAACTTTTACGGAAGAACAATTCTGTCATACATGATTTTGGCGAATCTTAAACCGTTTACGCAGCGCACGCAGGGGAAGCTGTCGAATGGAAAAAAATCAACCCGATTTTGAAACATTCTTCATTGGTGCTCCGCTCCTATTGACCGTAGCGTGATGATATATAGCCTATAGCCTTCCTCGTTAAACGGGCTATCTAACACCGAAAGAAATTTTCAAATCGGACCAGTAGTTCCTGAGATTAGCGCGTTCAAGTAAACAAACAAACAAACAAACTCTTCAGCTTTATAATATTAGTATAGATTGTTGTCACATCATTTCAATTTGCTTTTTTCTTCACTTAAGACTTTTTATTAATTATTTTGTTACTTAGTTGTTAGTGTATGTAGTAAGGTTTATTACCTAACTAGCTGTTAATCTAACCCCACGCTGTTACCCGCTACATTTTTTCGGAATAAAAAGTAGCCAAGAGTGTCAGCTACCTCCTCATATGAAATTTCACCAAAATCGGTCTAGCCGTTTGAGCGTGAAGAGGTAACAAACATACTAACACACTCACAAACTCTTACATTTATAATATTGTGTGATACTTGAGTTCTGATGCCGAACCCTAACATTATTCATGTTTTTGCATAAAAAAAATTTTTGCAATCGCTTAGCGAAAACTTTAAAAAAGGTAAATTGTTTTTTATTATTTACATTCAAATGAAACGGAACAACTTTTGCAATTATACCGTCTGTACGTAATTTACAAATCTTCGCATTCTTAAACAAAAATAATGGATTGCACGATAAACGAAAAGTTAGATTGGAAACAAACTTATTATAACTTCGCTAAAGAATATTATTTAGTTAGACCGGCTAGGCAACTGAAATACTTTTATATACCTTATACCCGTCTTTGAGACTATAGAGATATTGCGTCACAAATACAGTATACATAGTTGTGGATAGTATAAACTTGTGATACCTATATTTTAAGCGCGTAATTTTTTTTTAATTTTAATTGTAAGGGACAAAAAACAGTTACACGTTAAAATCTATACAATAAGTTCTTAAATTGATATTACAAACATGTAACCCACATCATTGTCCACATATTATTGAGAGAAAAAAATAGAAGTAAGAGACAAAACGTATACAATCACAAATACGTTCATGATAGCTGACATAATTAAAATTTAACTTGTCTACATTAACATTAATCCATTTTAGATAGTATATCAATTGCCTTTTTATTTAAGTTGGTTTGAGAGAGTGAATATGTCCAACTCCATGAAGTAGATGTTGTAAGCCTCTACCAGGCAGACTAATAATTGCCACTATGATCTACTTACAATCAAACCCGTTTATCTACTAGTAAAAATACCAACAAATAAACGGTAACATAATAGATAGTATTTATGGTATATGTACATTGTACAGATCTAAGTAATGAGCTAGCTTCGTATTCAATAGAACTCAAGCGTCGAGATTCGAGTGTAGGTACATATAAACGACTGGGCCCTTACCATGAACTCGTAAAGCAGGACGGTTTTCGTTGTGGAAGCGAGACACCACAATACTCGGCACGTAGCGGCGCGGCGTCTTGCTTCCACAACAAAAAACGTCCTACTTTAAGACAAAAAACATAACATAACATCACGCCTGTATTCCCCGAAGGGGTAGGCAGAGGTGCACATATAGTACACCCACATTTCGCCAGTTATGTTTTAGGTCCCAATGTAATAGGGGGCGAGCCTATTGCCATCAACCGGGCACAAATCCAGACTCCGTGCTGTTACTGAGAATTACCTAATGGAAAAACCCAGTAACACTTTGCACGACCCGGGATTCGAACCCAGGACCTCGTGCTCAGTAGTCGCGCTTAGCAACCACTAGACCAACGATGCAGTCGAGCTTTAAGAGTTCATGGTAAGGGGGCTGACAGAAATAAACAACTTAGCATTTATTTATATTTCATTTACTCATGATCTAAAGTTACATAATAGCATCAATAAACATTGAAGTATGAATGTGGGGTACTTGTTTATGTAATTGTCCAATCCATTGTTTACTTGTGTTGTTCTCTTGCCAGAGGGCTGAAACTATCGGCTCTAAACTCTAGTTATTCGGTGGCCTAGATAGAAGAGCTTCGCCCAGTTTATTGTTGACCATTATAAGTTTTATTGCCGCTGAAACATTACTGAACCTTAAAGTACTCGAAGTTAATGTATTCTATTTCATTGTAGAGCCGTGATGTTCAATTGCGTCATATCTTCCAATTTGTGAATATTAAATTTACATACCAATGATCTAACATATCTTGATCGACTTCTGGTTATCATCATCAGCCCTTTGCTGTCCACGGCTGGACATAGGCCTGTCCCAAGGTACATCACAGAGCCCGTTCTGCTACTTTTTTTTAAATTATTGTATGGCATTTTCTGGTCCGTCTTGTTGCAGTCAGTATTGTCAGTTCAATATTAGATTTAATGAAAAATATCGTTTAGTTACTGAAAATAAGAACGTTTAGAATGTAACAGTACTTGTGTAGCTTTGTCCCACGCTAGGATTTTTTCCTGCAGCGCTTTGCAAACATGAAATATGCAATAATGGCATCACTAATTTATCTGCCAATAATACAATTCCAATCAGCAACCCACTCATTATGGAGATCATTGGATCTCTTACCAAACCTGATCAAACAAATAAAACTGCTTCACGAACTGATTGTAGACTATTTGGTACACAGAGCGCCATCTAAGGCACATTTCAAATAACTTTAAGGCGCGTACAGAGAAAGCAACACCGAACGCTTTGGGTAAAACTTCCTAGAGGGCAGTTTTGTATAGCATTCATTGCTATTAGTCAAGCCACATAAAAGCTGTATATTTTCATCATACTGTATCTATGGATGCGACACGATAGACTGGATGATTACTGGTAGTATTTTATTGGACATCTAATCAATCCGAAACAGTTAAAGAACAGAATATCTTGCTAGATTTAAGAAAAATAAATAAAAAAGGAATTCAACTGTCAAAGTATAGGTATTATAGTCAGAATTACATAAAACTCGTATATTAAAACAAATTAAAATCTACATATTATACAAAGAACAAACAACGAAGACTGCCTCGTTGGTCTAGCGGTTGCTAAGCGCGACTGTTGTGCACGAGGTCCTGGGTTCGAATCCCGGGTCAAGCAAAGTGTTACTGGATTTTTCCATTGGGTATTTCTCAGTAGCAGCACGGAGTCTGGATTTGTGCCCGGTTGATGGCAATAGGCTCGCCCCTATTACATTGGGACCTAAAAACATAACTAGCGAAATGTGGGTGTGCTATAATATGTGCACCTCTGCCTTCCTGTTCGGGGAATACAGGCGTGATGTTATATATGTATGTAATATACGAAGATTCTGACTCTTTCGCTAACTTCTAGCTACATGCTACACCTTAAACAATACGAACTTGTAACACAATGATTCATTATCATTTCTGATTAATATGTTTGGTAATAAAAATGTAGTATCCATATCACTTAGATTTGCAGTGTTAACAAAGATTATCATGTCTGATTTCTTGACACACCCAGAGTAGTAAGATTTAATGTACTATCCGCTGCGGCGTTTGAAATCTAAAGTAATTTTTTTCTATGTTACGCAATGGTCTGAAAAACTGGTAGTTTCCATGTATCTTGATCGATTCGTTTTCCGTTACTCGATGTCGATGAAGTTACCATTATGTATTGTGTTACAAGATTGCGCAGAAATCGATATCTAGGATACTATTAAAATACAGCAGTTAGATACAACTTTGCCAAGTAGAAGCTGGCAGCACATTAATGTGCAATTAATATCAGCCAGTCCCTTACATTATCATAAAAACTATTTAATTATATATTCAGATAGCTTCAATCTTGCCACGAACTGGCTTGAACTAAACCTTTAACTTGTTTTGTTTGAATGTTGGTTCTAATTAGAATTACTTCCAAGCGTATAGAAAATTTGTCAATCACGACCACACACAAAAGGTCAGTTTGTTTTTTAATAAGTATGGTATGTACAAGTAGAGACCCGCCGCGAGAGACACTGTCTAGTTGTACGTCAGGTGCACCGTAGGCAAACAGCTCTTCTACGATTTAGCTGACTGGCTAATCGAGACACGGTATAACCCCTTAGAGAAGAGAAGTGTAGAGAGGAAGTACGAGGAAAACATACCCGATGCAATGAGATTACAGACGTATTTCCAACTCAAGCTTGCCTGAGAAACTGAGAATTTAACACAACCACATAAGCATAGCTCGTTAAATATTGGCAAATAATGAACGACCTAGTAACAATAGTTTCATTGTGTAAGTGGTGTAAACGAGGTGTTAGTTATATTACCCACCTTTCGTATAACTCATGCCAAGTAACTGGCAGACAATGCGAACGTCAGATGTTTCTAAGTGGTCATGTAAACCATATGTGAGGTGACTCAAACAATTAGGAAACTGAGAAAGTATAATGGTGCAAATCGTCTTTGAAATGCAGGTAAATAATAATTTACTCATAAATAATAATTTATGAGTAAATAAATACTATAGAATACACAGTATAAACATGACTGTAGCTATTGCAAGATGTCACCATTTGTTTACATTGGTACTTAGAATACCTCCCTTTTATATTTATACATCTACGTGTCTACATCATTTTGTTCTTAAATTATAGATATTTTTGTACAATGCTCTTATTTTTTGATAAATGCAGCAATTTTTCGACTAATACCGAATTTAGGGTATTTATTCAATTATTATTTTGGTGAAATTCTTTGATAATAAATATAACGAGATGCCTTATTCTTTCTGCGAGACAGTTATGGCTGATGATTATTAACCGCCTTACTTATACAAATTGATTAAACTATACGAGGGTCAAACTGAAAGTTCTTAGAAAATCAAAAACTGATTACATTAGCCAGTTATTAGTTTTATTATATCTTTTCAAAATATTGTCCATTCACGTCAATACACCGCTGCATGCGATGGAACCACTGGGAAAAGCACTTTGCCCACTCGTCTTTAGGGTTCTCTTCAATGGCATCGCGATACGCAGCCACCGCTTCTTCAGCATTCATAAACCGCTTTCCTTTAAGTTTTTCTTTAATTTTTGGAAATAAATAAAAATCACAAGGGGCGAGGTCGGGGCTATACGGCGGGTGACCCAGTAATTCAACGTTTGATGTCGCCAAATAGTCGATCGTTCGCTTAGCGGTGTGCGACGAGGCGTTGTCGTGGTGAAGGAGGATCCTACTGCGAGGTCGTTTCTCTCGAACTTTTTCCAAGACAAGTGGCAAACAATTGGTAGTGTACCATTCTGCAGAAACTGTTTTTTGATCCTCTAACACAATTGTTGCGAAATGACCTATCCTTCCAAAGAACGAGGCCACCATTTTTTTTCCCGCACTTCGATCTCTCTTCACTTTAGTTGGCAACCTCTCGAAAGGAAACACCCACTGAGCAGATTGTCTTTTGGTTTCAGGATCATAACAGTAAATCCAGCTTTCGTCACCTGTTAGTATGTCGAACACAGCATTTGAGTCACCTCCGTTAAATCTTTCAATCATTTTACGGCACCAATCCACACGATGGAGTTTTTGAGCCTCAGTCAAATTATGAGGTATCCACCGGGCGCAAAGCTTCCTGACTGCTAAATGTTCGTGGAGGATTTTGTGCACTTGACTCATACCGATGCCTAAGCTTGTCCGAATTTGCTGATAGGTCACTCTTTTGTCAGTCTCTATCATACGCCGCACAACACAGATGTTATCTTCAGTCGTCGCCGTAGAAGGCCGTCCCTCACGTAAATCATCAGTGAGATTAGTGCGACCACGTTTAAACTCATTAAACCAGTTGTAAACTGTCGCACGAGATGGGGCTTCATCGTGAAAGGCCAATCGTAGTCTATCATAACTTTCTTGTTGACTTAAATGACATCGAAAGTCATAAAAAATCATTGCACGAAAATTTTCTCGTGTTAAATTCATGTTGACGTGACACAGACAATTTTCAATTTGCCGCCAAATCGTAAAACAAATGACAAATTAATGAAATATATACTCAGTAATATTGGCAAAGAGTTCTATTTTCAAATTTTAGAATTATTTTTTTATTATATTGTTTATAAGTGGCCAGTTCTAAGAACTTTTAGTTTGACCCTCGTACCTATCACTGTTCTTTGAATGTCAAAAAATAGATAAGCCAATAGACTTAAGAATATCATGGTATGGTTAACTTGAAACACACTAGCATCGTTTATAAGTAAGAGGGATCACAATGTGATATCTATGTTAATCTCATTAAGCCTTCTCGTAATCTAATAGCACTCGTAGTACAATAGAATCACAGCACCTATTCGACTCCCATTTATGGCTTTAATATATTTTAATCCTAGTTAAGCATGCTTATATTTTTTACTAATATCTACAAAATATTTTAGTTATTCATCACCTGATTCAATCAAAATTTAATACCATAATCGCTAGCACAATCTACTAATATCTGTGCCCTGTGCCCGTCAAGTGGCGCTTATCGGAGTTTATCGTAGTCCGTAGTCAGTTGTAGTTGATTGTCAGTCAGTTGTTGGCGCTAGTGTCAAAACGTGAGCTGTGTTGTTGTTGTTTTGTTTGGTTTTTTATTGTTTTTGTGATGACAGTGAAGTTTAGTTGACAAATATGGTAAGTGGTATAACATTCGAATATTACTAATATATTTAGCTTTTGCAAGTAAGCGTTGAAAGTGCTACGACGAAATGTTAGCGATAAATTATTTCACGACAATTTTCCCCGAACGGTGGCAACTTTAAATTGTAATAGAGAACTGTTTGCTGCCTTTTAATTAATTAAAACAACCAAAAGGCTATTGAGACACTAGTCAGATTTGGAATTATTATAACAGAACAAAGTTGACCGCAAATTTTAAATACTTATAACAAAAATCGGTAGATATTCTAACTTAGATACCCAATTTTGTGACGTTTGATAGGCTCGTGAAAAAGTGGTGCAAGTAAATCAAGACCTTACCTATCTTTATATAGCCTACCAATTTCCTATAAAGCACCCTTGGTCTTTCAGTTATTGGTTAACTTTCAAATTTACGTATTATCAAAACCGTTACGTGTTACATACAGACGTACATAGAACCTCCTCTTTTTTGAAGTCGGTTAAGAAAGAGGAATTACATGAAAAGTCGTAAATTTTGGTCACTTTCCCCATTCAAAACTTTTTAAAGGTGAAAGTGACACATCATGAAAAAATGACTCAGCAAAGGAATTTCAGAAATTATATTTAACTAGCTGCGCCCCACGCTGTTACCTGCAAATTTTTTTCGGGATAAAAAGTAGCCTATGTGTTTAGTCGAGGGTGTAAGCTACCTCCATATTAAATTTTATTAAAATCTGTCTAACTGTTTGAGCGTGAAGAGGTAACAAACATACAAACACACTCACAAACTTTCTCCTTTATATTATTAAGTGTGATGTGATTATAGAATACTGTTACTGCATGATAGTCCAATCACTCGTAGGATAGTTACATGCCCGGTCACTTTATCATCCGTGTGACTTTGCAAGTCTATGTTTAACAAGAATGTCATGTTTTTTAATAATCCCGTTATCAATTAAATAATTCAATGGAAGGATAAGGCCAGTAGTTTCTGTCGCGATACGGTATCGACAGATACAAATCTGCTTCTATTGTCGTGTAGTAATTACATCTAACAGTTGCTTGTGAATTGTCACTACAAGTCTAAAACGATTTGAACAAAAACCAAATATATCAATGGATAAATAAATGGAACTAGGAGATTCCCCCTACTGCTCCCTTACCATGAATTCTTAAAACAGGACATTTTACGTTGTGGAAGCGAGACGTTACTATATGCAGTGTATTGCGGCGTCTTGCTTCCGCTATGGAAAATGTCCTGCTTCAAGAGTTCATGGTAAAGGAACTGACTACAGATGTATCGATCTTGATCATGAGATAAATATCCCATGATTTACCCTCGTGCCCCAATTGGCATAATACCTAGATACACATGCAATCATGTGTATCTAGGTATTATTTCTATGGAGCCATTCTTAACCGTTTAACCATTAAACGTGATTGATTAACACAGACTACGTTTATAATTTCTTATCAATTTTTATAATTTCAGTTCTTAGTAAAAAATAAAAAATACATATTCAGACCGGAATATATAATTTTTAATTTTATAAAAATCTTGAATTTTTGCGAAGTTAAAAATAATAATCTGTTGTAAAACACACATAAAAAACGTTATTCTTTGGGCCTCTAAACAAGGCACTACATTTTGTAAATCAAGTTCAGATTAAGCGCTGCAACGCAATACGTGTTAGTGGACAACCTACATATTTTTATGGCCAGAACTGATAAACTGATATACTAGTGAATGGCATACCTAAAACTGAATTATAAATCGAATTATACAGGTATTTCCCCTACACACACTACCAGATAAAGTGTAGTAGTCCATACATCGTAATTAGATAGTTAGTTTAGACAATAATCCTATCCCTATTTTTATAGCTGTTGGTTTCCTAAATATAAATACATAAAAAATAATTAAAAGTAATCTACGTCCACTTACACGAAAATCTTTGAGTAGGTTTAATGTGTGCATTGAATTTTACCGTTCTAAGCTGCTGCGTAAGAGTAATAATTGAAGACCCCTATGGTTTATCCGTGGACGTGTATCCGATAGGAACATCTAATACACGTTCACGGTGAATGCAAATATAAATACTTATGATGTCTTTAACTAGACCGAAGATACCTACTTCTACACAAGCTGACTAAGTTTTTTTTTTTTTTTTAAAAAAAACGTTGCCCCACACTAGGAATTTCTCCTGTGTCGTGGGTGCGTTTCACAAACATGAAATATCACATACACAAACACCCAGACTCGGGACAAACATCTGTGGTTCGCACAAAGTTTTGCCCCTTGCGGGAATCGAACCCGCAACCCTTAGCGCAGCAGTCCAATCACTTAGCCACTGCGCTAATCAGGTCGTCAAAATTATTATCACCCCAGCCCCATTACCACGAACTCTTAAAGTTGTGAAAGCGAGGCGTCGCTACGTACAGCGTAGTGCGGCGCGGGCGTGTCGCTTCCGCAACGTAAACTGTTCTGCATTAAGAGCTCATGGTAAGGGGGCAATACTTCCAACTTACCAGTTCTAGAATGTAAAATTTCTTGCTCCTTTAGGGTGACCATTCATTAACTCGGTCCCTGGGATCCGTGGTCCTCCAAGTGGGTGCCCTGGAACTCCTGGCGAGGTACTCGATGAACTCTGGAAGAGCTACCAGTCTTCTTTCGTCCCTACATGAGTTCAGGATACAAGAAGTGGAAATGGCCGGTGGTAAACAGTGGAACTGGAAATATTTGAGGGTAAGATACTGCTTATGTTAAACAGATACTTTATAAACATATACAAGTCTCCTTATTTCCTTTCTTTTACAAATGATCCCTGAACCACATCAGCCTATTTGCAGTCCACTGCTGGACGTAGGTATTCCCCAGGGTACGCCATCGCCGTTTTCGCCATTCAGTCACTACCAGCTACTGGAGGGAAGAGTTATAAATAAATCTCCCCAAATGAATTAATTTAAAATTAGTGCCTTTGTTATCAAGATAGGTAATAGTGTAGTTCTACATTTCATGTATTGCAATATAGGTTGCTTAAAATGTTATAAATAAGTTCTCGATTAAAATGCAATCGACTATTATTAAACGACCTTACATTTTCAGGACCAATTCGACCAAAAGGATTTGGAAGGGTTGTATAGAAAATACGATGACAAACTCAGGGAAACCCTCATCTATATTTATATAAGCTTATTAGTATTTTTTTCAACTATACACGTAGTTTTAGTTATAGCTAGCACATTCTTAGAGGTGAGTAAATTAAAAAAGAATCTTCTTTGTAAATTCTATCAAACACTTTTTACCCATTGTACAGTCATAGTTATCATAGAGCCAATTAGGCGTTACTGGCAGTACCTATTCATTTTGTTAGTGGTATGTGATACGCAACAGGGCGTTACATTATGATTAGTGCAACCAACCGCTCATTCTGTTTATCGAGTGTTTATAAATAATTGTGTGTAATGAGATAAGCTTAAGCTTATGTTTTTTAACATAACAGAGAACAATAATACACTAGTTAGATACATCCAGACCAGCTGAAAATCAGTGCTGTGCCCTTCGCACAGCGTATACTGCCCCCTTACCATGACCTCTCAAGCAGTTCCTCTCAGGACAGTTTACGATATGGAAGCGAGACGCCTGAATACGTGCAGTGTAATGGTTTAAGAGTTCGTGGTAAGGGGGCTGCGCTCGATCCCTTGCCACACATATTTACCTATAACTATCATGGTATTGATTTGTATGTTTGTATCTATATTAGGTATGTCTATCAGGAGAATCATTGTGTAGCAAAATAAATGTTTAATATAGTTTAACAGGCTACATTCTTTTACTCTTTAGATGAATGCTACTTTACAGATGTCTGTGGGGCCCCAAAATATAGAGACATTATCATCTTACGCGATTTTCTTGCAGCAAATTCAGTCAACATCGACGTATTTGACAATGGGTATGTACGTATTGAGGATAGCAATACCAATCATATCACTCTGGAAGCCGTTGTACTACCCTCTCAAGAAGAAATGTTTCTGGATGCCAATACTGGTCACTTTTATCATCACTTTGGACCTTGTTTTTACGGGTAAGGATCACTGGAGATAAACGTAGTAAAAAACTAGGGTCAAGAACTTTGTGTATTTATTTTTTCATTCAAGCTACTAATCTTTGTGAATTCATTTTTAATCAAGCCTTATCTCTCCTAGTTTCTGCTAAGTAAGTGTTTGCATCTTCATTTCTCCAGATATCGCTGTCAGCATCTACAGTTCTTTCGAAGGCATTTCTCTCAGGCCTGCGTACGCTACTATGGCTCTTCTTTCAAACTACATCTTTCTGCCTATGAGGAACAACTTTTTAGCCATATTCTTAGGTATTCTTGTCAGCATTATTTACGTTATAATCTTCGCCTTCGTCACATACAACCAGGACCCACAAATTGGTATAGTGGTAAGTCTTTTCATCCTTTTGTTAGCAAAAAACATTAAATAACTACAATTTCACTTCTTAGCAGATTGCAAACAAAAAGGCTGTCCTACCATTTTCTCGTACTATCACACTAACGCCTTTATAATATAAAGGCGTTTGAGAGTGTGTTTGTATGTTTGTTACCTCTTCACGCTCAAACGGCTAGACCGATTTTGATGAAATTTCATATGAAGGTAGCTGACACCCTAGATAACACATGGGCTACTGTTTATCTCGAAAAAATGTAGCGGGTAACACCGCGGGGTGCAACAAGTATATTATAAATAAGATTTTTGACTAAGATTTGACTAAAGCAAGGTCACGGCCCTTTGCCACTTTATCTAGGGGAAATACCTTACGCCGCGCTTGGCTCAGGAGTCAAGCCGTTAAACGCGATGGCAATGACTTGATAATTATCTGATCTACTGAAAACAAGATTATTTAGTATCTGTTTATGTTAATTATGATTGTACGACTGGACGGCACAGATTTTCACGACTAATTTACTTTTCTTACAATTCTTGGATTCCTGGCTAATGCCAGTAATTTCTTCGGTTTAACAGAAATGAGATATGCACGAACTGTCTCCGGAATGTATATTTTCTAAACATACAAAATTACAAATATGAATCCAGTGACTTCTGCCTCTAGCACAGAAATCGACAAGAGCACATAACATAGGGAAACAAGACACACAATTCAATAAATATTGATCACTTTACCAGCCAAAACGAAGTCCATAAATAATATCCATTGTGTTATGTTTCAGGTAGCGTCGGACATAATATACCTGATTGGTGTCAATCTCATGGGCGTATACTTCAGGCTGATGAATGAAATAGTCACGAGACGATCCTTCCTAGATCGAAGAGCCTGTGTAGAAAGCACGTTAAGACTTAAATTCGTGAAGGATCAGGAGGTAAGATTAATTTACTTCATATAATTGATTGGTGTTTAGATAACATGGGTCAGCGCTTAAATCCGTACCGTTTATCACTTCCAAATGATAAAACGTGAAACAAAGCCATAAATCTAGAAAAAAATAACAACATTTCCAGAATTCGATAATTTTGACGACCTGATTAGCGCAATGGCTAGGCGATTGGACTGCTTCGCTAAGTGTTGCGGATTCGATTCCCACACTACGATCCGCAAATGCATGTACCAAGTCTGGGTGTTTGTGTGTGATATTTCATGTTTGTGAGGCCCACCAACGATACAGGAGAAATTCCAAGTGTTTGGCGATGGGTTTTTAAATAAAAATGTGTTGAATTATGCAACTTTATCCCTAATTAAATATATTTTAGTAAATGATAATGTTTTTTAAAAATTATTCATGCATTATCAGCGTCAAAAGTGACATCTACTCATGCATTGTATTTATTTTTGCAGGAACGCCTGATGACAAGCATACTGCCGGAGCATATTGTGTGTAAAGTGCGCCACGATATTAGAAATATGTTTTTGGGCTTAGAGACACAACCGTTAAGCCACAGTATGAAAACTTTCAAGTAAGATAATTACTTCTACCTGCCTTACCATGAACTCTTAAAACAGAGCATTTTACGTCGTGGAAGCGAGACGCCGCATAACACTGCACGTAGCTGCGTCTCGCTTACACGATGGCAACTGTCTTGCTTTAAGAGTTCATAGTAAGGGGTTGTTATAGTAACGTCTAATAGGAATCTAGTTCCTTTGTTATCATTATAGGCCTCCCCTTTTCGCTGTTATTCATTGGTTATGCAATTAATTAACTGACTTTCCTTTAAAAGAACCTTATAAAATAACTATTCGATAAAATTGTCTATTAGAAAATTAAAACTGATTCCTAACATTTATAAAATTACTAGCTGTTGCCCGCGACTTCGTCCGCGTGAATTTCAGGTAAAAAACTCTTCTTATCACTAAGGGGTATGAAAAATAGATGTTGGCTGAATCTCAGACCTACTCAATATGCTCAGAAAATTTCATGAAAATCGGTCAAGCCGTTTCGGAGGAGTACGGGAACGAACATTGTGACACGAGAATTTTATATATGTATGTATAAGATAACAATGAATGTAAAACTCATAGCTAAAGCTAAACAACTAATGACAAGTGACAATCACAGACTCGTGAGTGTAGTGTAGAGCTAAGTGCGAGAAGCGAAAAGACTACTTCCATAGTTTACGGTACATGCTCGAATTACGATGAATACAAAATGTATGACATTTTGTCTCATTTTTGCAAAAAGTCGATGTCAAAAAAGACATCCTATATCAGAGCGTACTTCTATCTTATATCAATAAATATGTATAAGTTAGGTAACAATGTTAGTTGCTGTCCTATGAAGCGTATTCTATCTATTTATCTAAGTGCATTAACCAGCTGTCATTGATATTTGCGAAAGGTCTACCTACCCATACTTAATTTCTCAGGTCTTTAGGATTATCATTTTGTGTACTAATAAAGCTATCGGTCGTTTACAGTCAGCTGTACGTGGAAGAGCACGATAACGTTAGCATATTGTATGCGGACGTTGTTAACTACACGATGATATCGACAACCCTGTCGCCTTTGAGGATGGTTGAACTACTGAATGAGTTGTTTGGAAGATTCGATGAAGCCTCTGAGGTATGAACAAGACGTCTTTTTTTAACTCTTTTTATTTTTGGTATGCACTGTCGTTCATAGTGGCATTCTAAGGGGGAGGCCTTTCATTAACAGTGGACGTCTTCCAGCTAATGATGATGATGCACTAAGTTAGCCAGTTCAAAACTACAATAATAATATTATGATACATACAGTGACTACTAAGGCTCTGGGCGTTTTAGAATGTTCTCGGAACGTACAACCATTACAATAGAATTAATCCAAAAAAGACAAGAGAGGAATCAAATTTCTTATGTATTAGTTTAGACCTAAAAACCAACACTCCGTTTGTCCTAGTTGAGTACCGGTTATGGCAAATTATAGGTCAAAGTTTTTCTATTTCGCATCCACTGGGCTACTATTCAGCTAATTCGATCCAGGTATTTTAAAGATTCAAATGCTTTCAGGAACACGATGTGCTTAGAATCAAGTTCTTGGGTGACTGTTATTACTGCGTCAGTGGCATTCCGAAGCCAACCGACCAACATGCTAAGAATTGCGTAGATCTTGGCTTGGAGATGATCTACATTATTAAAGATGTCAGGTAAAAAGATTTTGATCAATTACATGCATATTTGGGATAAGTAGGTACCTTCTTGCCGAGTTGTATCCGGCTTAGAATTGACCATCCCCTTACCTCCCGTGGGTGTCGTAAGCTGACTAAGGGAATTCCAGAAGATGGGCAGCAGCGTCTTCTATAACTTCACCACCAATACTGCAATTCCCAAGGCGCTTGCGAAGCGTGACGATTACGACACCCCTCCCCCCTTTAAAGGGGAGATTTTTGTTCAACAGAGAACATCTTCCAGCTGATGGTGATAAAGTACTTACTCCAATTGATTTTTCTTTCTATTTTGCACCAAATCCTTAAACTTGCATCGTCTTTTACAGAGAAAAGCGATCGTTAAACATTGATATGAGGATAGGAGTTCATTCAGGCAAAATCCTCAGTGGCTTGATAGGCATCAGAAAATGGCAATATGACATTTGGTCCAAAGATGTTACAATCGCCAACAAAATGGAATCTACTGGTAAAGCTGGGTATGTGAAAAGCAAAGCCACTATTAGGTATAACCATTTTATCATCTAGTTAAAAATTTGAAGTCCGTTGTCCTATGAAAAAGAATTTGAAGAAACAATAAACTCTGTGTCCTTGTATATAACTCGAGATTGCAGATAGAGCAAAAGATTGAAAAAAAATTCAAACATTCAAGAAATTTTTTTACTCATGTAATTCGTACGATAACAAATAAATTAATTAACTGATTACTGACAGAGATACAACAATTCTTGTAATATGACTATTACTGTTTATTGCAGGAAAGTGCACGTTACAAAACAAACGCTGGAACTCCTTCTAGATTTTGCCAGAGAATACATTATTGAACCAAATTTTGAATCTCAAAACGACGCCTTTATCATGAAGAATAAATTAGAAACTTATCTACTGTCCAGGCCGGCACGAATAAATGTGTATTTTCTTTTTATTTTATCAATTGAACTTAATTACATTTTTATGTTTTAATAACATAAATTAATACGATATCATTTCTTCAGCCGCTGGAGTACAAACCGTTTAGAAGAGCATCTTTGGGCTTCAACAAAATAATAAAAACAACCTCTAGAGTAAGTGGGATTTATTACTTTGACGTACACAATTTATTAGCACGCAATAATTTGCTATATTGTTTATGTATTTCTAGTAGCGTGCGGAAAATAGACACTCGAATAATTTTCGTAGAACCACTACGTTCATGGACGAGAACTTGGTGGAATATCAGCAAATGTTAAAAGCAGCTGATGCGCAAATGGCGAAAGAAATTGAAGACATGACTAACGGCAAGTAAGTTCTCGCCTTCTTTTGAAATATCAATGATTTTAGTTCACTCTGTATAGTGTATAGTTTTACTTTTGGCAAAATATTTCAATTGATCTTCACTCTAAGCTATCTTTACCTACTTATCATATTAATAATCAGATTGATAACTGGATTTCCGTTTCCATTAGCTATTAAATATATTAATTACATCATTGTTTTATTATTTATATAATTAGAATGGTCACAAATGTTTGAATTACAAAAAAACTCGGTTACTAGTATAATAATTATGATGGTTAACTTCCAACTTATTCCAACTTTATAGCTGTAATAAAGTTGTTAATCCTAACAACTATTAAGCTTTTTTAAGATTGACTGGCTGAATTTGCCATATATAAAGTATACAGTCACGCTTATTTCCCAGAGGGGTAGGCCAAGACCACGAATTTATATAATTATTTCAAAATGTTCAATTCCGACTAAGAACAGGCATGGTTTTCAGGGAACACTTTCGGAACGAATCTAAGCTCAACAGGATTACTCTGATGTACAAAAACTTTCAAATGGAGAAGACATTCCTGTTGCTGCCGGACCCCCTGTTCAAATATTATATCACTTGCTGTCTTATCATCCTGGCACTTATGCTATTCATTAATGGTCTTACTACTAACTGGTATGTCATATTTTACGCTAATTATATTAATTAAAGAATACAGGATGAGTGGAGGCACCTACGTACTAATTGTTTGTGTTCCATCTTTTAAGGTTCCATGGATTTCAGTGGTACGCTTGGGTGTTACTCGGTGGCCTTCTAATAACACTTATTGTTCTTCAACCCTTCACATGGTTTCAATTTCTATGGACCAAATATAAAGGACTGGAAGAACCTCGAAATCAGTATCTAAGAAAGGCCTACGACATTTCTGCGAAAATTATAAAATCAGCCCAAATTAGGACGGCGATCTACTTACTGATAAGTGTGGGATTGGCAGCAACATCAGTTGTGAACGTCATCGCTTGCAAGGAAATCGAAGTGCCGGCAGCTGAAACCGTCCTTTCAAACTGCATTTCGTCGTGGGTAATCACATTTCTTTAACTTTTTCTTAATTAGAAACTCCTTCGATGTAGACTGACTTTATCCTTCTTTTCAGCATGTCACTCAATGTTGGGGCTTAGCATTGCTTCTCAACTTCTTGTTCAGCAGGGTGTTTTTCATATTCAAATGGATAGTAGCTGGTGGCATGACGATATTCTATTTGTGGATCTTGTGGGAACTTAAAACCTCATGGTTTGCTGACGACGTATCTTGGAACGTCGGTTTGGATCCCAGAGTGTCTCACACTTTAGCAGTCGTCGTCATAACGGTAACATTGTACTGGATTGATAGAACAACGGAATACAGAAACAGATTGGATAACTTGTGGCAACTACAGCTGAGCGAAGAACAAAAAGAGGCGGAGACGATGCTGAAAGTGAATAATATGCTTCTGGAAAACATTCTGCCAGCTCATGTAGGTAAGTACATAGTACTAAGTTATTCACTTAAATAATGTAATCTTTGGCACTGGTTTAAGTTGGGATTTTATTTCAGTTCAAGTATACCTGAACTTGAACAGATCCTTAGACGAGCTGTATTATGAGAAGTATGACAACGTAGCCGTAATGTTTGCTTCTCTAACTGGTTACAAACTGGGAATGGAAGGTGATGCTGACATGAGCGACAAATTCCTCTTGAGTATTTTGGACGAAATCATATCTGATTTTGATAGAGTAAGTGTTTATGAAGATCAAAGTTTTGAACACGTATCTTATCTGATACGAATTATCTTTTAGGAGAATAATAATATATTTCATTTTATTTTTAGTTGTTACTTACGGGAACTTCAGAGCATAAAGTGGAAAAAATAAAAATAGCTGGTTGGACCTACATGGCAGCGTGTGGTTTAGACCCAAACAGGAGAGACTCAATAGATTCCATATATCCCAAAATCCGGCAGAATAGTCCATATAATAGAGCTGTGGTCTTAACAATGGTGGAATTCGCTGCAGCCATGATGATGCAGCTGCAGACCTTTAACAGAGGGTCTTTTCAAAGTTTTGAAGGACTGAACTTGCGGATCGGTTAGTTTAGAATAATTTTGTCTTATTTTTTTAAAAACGTCGCCCCACCCTCGGCTTTTCTCCTATCATTGGTGCGTTTCACAAACATGAAATATCACATACACAATACCCAACTCGGTCAAGTCAAGTCGCAAAACATCTGCGTATCGCAAAAATGCTTGTGCCGTGCGGGAATCGAAACTGGAACCCTTAGCGCAGCAGTCCAATCGCTAAGCCACTGTGCCAATCAGACCGTTGATCGATCGTAGTCATAGATTGTAATTTCTAAAAAAGATATAATTTTTTAGAGCGAAAGCACTTGAATCAGCATTATGTCGAAATAAATGATTATTCCTTTTGTCTCGTTGATGTGAAACATTAGAGACAGTAACAGCTCAGTGCTTAAGCCCATTTGTGTAGACAATACAAATAACATGCATTAACGTAAATGATGACGTAGGTATATCTCATGGAGAAGTAGCTGCAGGAGTGGTGGGATCGCAAAAGCCGCTATACGATATATGGGGGCATGCTGTGAACATGGCGTCGAGAATGGACTCCACGGGAGATTCTGGTAAAATCCAGGTAAATATCAAAAAATTACCGGTAAAAAAACAGGTGAAAATTACCGGTAAAATTGTTATTGTTTAGTTTCTCGTAGAAAATCTTTTTATATTCTTAATAACTCTGAGGAAATACCTATCCTACTCCCTAACCATGAACTCTTATAGCAGGTTATGTTCCGTTGTGGAAGCAAGATACTACGTAAAGCCTCGTGTGGCATCTCCCTTCCCCAACGAAATATATCCTGCTTTAAGAGTTCATGGTAAAGGCCCTGGACTACTTTTGAAGTCCAAAAATACTAAGATGCTACTTTTGACACAGGTAACAGAAAATACAGCCATAATATTGGACGAATGCGACATCCTTACCACATGCAGAGGCGAAACCTTCGTCAAAGGAGCCGGGTACATCAAAACCTACATCGTTCCCCTTGACGAGAAATTCAACCTCATCAGGAAAGAAAACAGCATGGATTTCTATAAGACAGAGGACAGAAACCAATACTTTGAGGCCGAAGAGAGCAGATATAGTGACGCATCATATGATTTACCGAATAGAGAAGGTTATGGGTATTGGTACGATGTCAGGAAGATGTCAATGGATAGTGATGACACCATCCATAGTTATAACACCGATGACGATATCACGGCCACCCCCGCTGACGATGTCAGTAGCCAATCAACTGAAGTAAAAGAAACACGTTGCTGACAGTAACTGTAACTACTTTAACTAGAATTAAGACGATTAAATAATAGGTACGTAGTGTCCGTTATGCCGTTTGTAGCCTATCGTAGTATTTTTAAATTAAAATAGTATTATGTTAAATATTTTTACACATAAATGTATTTATAAGCACTATAAAATCGGTGCTGAGTGTCGGGTATCTACAAAAAATACGTATAGATAGATACGTAGATAAAATATTCTTGTACAGGTACACTAATACAACTTATAATAGGGTACAAAAGGACCCTAGGTTCAGTGTCGTTACTTAGTGTATCAAAATATGTATAGATACGTAATTATTATATAGTAAGTGTAGTCTATAGCAGCTTCTCAGATTTATAATTCATTTGTAACTTTTGTTAATTTTGTTTGGTTTATGTATTTTAGTGTAAGGTTTCTAAAGTGTAGAGACAAAGGTATTAGAGAATAATATATGCATTTATAAGATTTTTAAATTGTATTAATTTTATAGGTACCATATACCTATATACATATATATATATTGCAGTAGTAGGAGCATCATCATCATCAGCCGGAAGACGTCCACAGTTGAACAAAGGCCTCAAGTAGTAGCATAGCGTTCTGTTTTAGATTTTAATATTGAAAATGTATTTAGGTATCTTTATATGTATTTCCCTCAAACGGCAAACCATATTTGTATTGAAACCGCATAAGTAGGTACTCGGTAGAGGCAATTGGCAAGCTGTCGTTCATTGTGGCGTTCTAAGGGGGAGGCCTTTATTCAACAGTGGACGTCTTCCGGCTGATGATGACAATGAAGTAATCAGTTTACTTAATTCACCGCCACCTACTTAATTACCTCAGTGGAATAATAAACATAGATGTCACGTTAGCCAGTATTTCATTTGCCTATTACTATTCTGTTCCCTTACCATTAACCTCTTATAACTGAACCGTTTACGATGTGGAAGCAAGACGCCGCGACTTGCTGTGCAGTTTTATGCGGCGTCTCGCTTCCACAATGTACACTGTCCTGCTTCAAAAGTTCGATGGCTCCAGTATGTTATGTTACAATTACTTCAAAATATTAATCGACGCCTTTACATAAGGAAGAGGCCTTTGTTCAACAGTGGACGTCTTCCGGCTGATGATGACGAATAATTTAATATAAACCGAACCACAAAAGGTAACTACCTAAATCATAAATATCAAATTCGAATTCGGCTTCGTTAATCTACAATAAAACTTACAAAAAAGTATTACAAATCTTACCTAATGAGGTGTAAATATTAGTATTAATATACCTATAGGTACTTCAAAGGTATATAGGTACCTCCCTATGTATTCGTTACATATTATACAAAATCGGGCATTTGAAACTCATGTATTTGAATACCTTCTATGTAATAGGTATGCATAACGACTAAATATCATTGAAGTGGTGAATCCCCACAAGTGTCAGGGAACACCAACATTTGGCCATAATAGAATATCAGTCAATTTATTATATTTTTATTAGTCATTTTATTATATTTCAGATAACAAAAATTAGATTTTCAAGTTCGTTTGTGTGTTAATGACCCATTTTATATCAAGGTCATCATGGCGAAATAAATGATAAGCGAATGTCGCGATACAATTTTTAATAACGCCTACCTAATATAGATATGAAAATTAATCATTTTATAGTTAGGTCCTGCAATGTTTGACCTTAATTTTTGTTTCCTTGATAAAACATTTATTTTTCCTTTAAAATTAATATACCTATTTAGAGAGTGTTTTATTGACTCATCAATAAAACGTATAGGTACCAAATAAATCCGTATATAATATCTCACTATTAGTACCTAAATAACACAAAAAGACACAAATAAGAGATGAGTGCACAATGAGTGTACCTATATACACCGCTTCATCAAGTCGACGCATTTCAGTTAAAAACATTATTAATATCGCATCACCTTCACAAACTTTATATTTTACTCTTCGGACATTGGTAGGTAAAATGTTTTGCTCCTCTGAAACAAAACAGTGCAGATTAGCACCGTGGGGCTTCGTTCTAGAGCCCGCAACCTACCTACTTAGCCACTGCCAACCCCAGTGTCCACCTACAGTTTCATGGATACCTCGTCATTTTCAAAATTCAAGACGTGTTTTATTTAATTAGAAACAAATAACTCGTGATTTTTAGAGGATTTAAATACACTTTTGGTAAGTTTTTTATGATAATAAAATACCTTACCTATCTTCTCAAGCTTTCCTGGTAGTATTTAGAATCAGTCAAGTGTTCTGCCATGAAACCAAAACTTGGATAAATCCTGTTCTGCAGCTCGGATTTTGGCGATCGTCTGTTGACAATACTTACCCATATTCGAAAGGTCTGTCCGAATCTGAAAACACCTTTAGGTAGGTACTGAATTACTAATGTTATCATGGCAGCTCTTCACAATTAAGACATCATTTTCCGGTGAAACATTCGTCTGTCAGCCCACCAAAACCCATTTTCATAGGCAAAGTCTCAAAGTCTCTTTATTGAACAAGTTTTAGCTAAATACCAAGGATGTGCTCTTACTCTATCATCATACATTTTATTTCAGCCAAATTATCCCAACAATATGGCTGAGGAACCAGCTTGTCAACTTCGCCGACGAAAGACGTCTGGAAATCCCAATTTGCCGTTGAGCCTCGATGTTGAGTATTTGGTTAGCGATGGAGATCCCGACCAAGGGACTCCGTCGCCTAGCAACATAAAGCGGTTAGCTCACACTAAACAGAAGTCGTCGTCTTCTGCACTCCTCGACTATAAGAATAAGCAGCAGTCTTTTGACATACAGGTGAGTATTATAATTTCTTGAAATTTTGTATTGCCAGAGTGCTTCGGGATCTACCTCAATGGACTCTGACAATGGTTAGTTCTTTGGATAAATAAACATGTAAACCTTTGTCTTAAAATATTAATGATCAGCCAGCGTTTCTTTGTGGCAACGGGCGCAAAATGCAGTCTCCCTTTTGTACATACCAACCCGTCTTACACTGGTAATAATGCGATGTCCCGCTGTATTGATGACAATATTATCCACTAAAGCTTTATGTTTAAAGGACAGCCTATCTACCCAGATATAATGTTTTACTGTAGGACTATGATTCAGGACCAATTCCTTTGCAGGTTGAAGAGTGCGAGGAAGAAGAAATAATAATAGAGAGTGATGACGACGATGAGGATAATGCTGAGGCTGACCGCTCCGTCACGCCAACGCCCATACAAGACTTCGCTGCCAATGTCGTTTACACTGAAGGTACCATCAGTTGTTATTTAGTTTGTAACTAGAAATTGTACGACATTAGCGCAGATCGTAAATGTGATCCGCAGATGTTTGTCCCGAGTCTGGGTGTCAGTTGGTGTTTTATTTAATGTTTCCAAGGATGGAGAGAAGTTTAAAAAAAAAAAGGTGCCGTAATAAAAACACTAACTTAAAAGTATAAAACTGGGCTGTGATTACGGTAGCATAATATGCCAAAACTGGTGCATCCCGAAGATCAATCGTCAATCAATGTCGGACAGTCATACGGCAGGCATACAATTTTTCAATAGAAATTGCGCGTAGATATTCAAATATCTCAGCGCAGAAATAGTTGCCTGATTTTATCACTGCAACAATCTTTTTGTTTTTGTCAGGCGCGGTGGAAACTAGGGTGAAATTGATATAGGTTACGGCCAGTTTATAGAAAGGTCATGATCTACCTAATTGAATTTGAATGTTACACAAGGCTGGACTTACTGTAGGTAATCCGATTACATTTTACTTCGTTATATGGACATTGTAAATGCCATGTCTTGAGTATTAGTCATTACAATACCTCAGTATCTTTATTTATTTATCTAATTATCTACTAATGAGTTTTCTTTGTATCGGCCTAAACTAATTGTCACATGTAAACAGATTATGTGGTGTAGAAACAGTCAAGAAAGATGGTAGCGAAATTGGCTGTCTAGTGATAAATCTAATGAACCTCAACTTTTAGGAGTTTTTACTAGCACTGAGGTGGTAAAATAGGTATTTAAAGTTCTACCACGCTTCTGACTCTTATCGTATGGTTGGTGAACAATCTGGTCAATTTAAACCGCCTGTAAGCCGCTGACATGGCTTCACACATCGTTAAAAAATCACTCGGCTATCTCTGCCAGTAGTTGAAAGCTTCAGCTATAACCTATAACCATTTTCGAATTGGTCAAGCCATCTGCTCATCAGGATATCCAGCATCGCCCAACCTTATCAAACTACAGTCAGCATTATCGAGGCATATAGTACCTACACCCATATTTCGCCAGTTATGTTTTAGGTCCCAATGAAATAGAGGGCGAGCCTATTACAATCAACTGGGCACGAAACCTAACCCCATGCTACTATGTACTAAGAATGGCGTAATAAAATACCCTAATAACACTTTGCCCGACGCGGGATTCGAAGGATCTCATACTCAGAAGTCGCGCTTTGTGATCATAAGACCAACGAGGCACTTAATTTTCAAAATAATGATCGTACCTAATTATATTTTCAGGACCACATGTCGCAGACTTCTTGAGAGTAAAAGCTGTGGAAACCGATTGTTATACAGACGTGTCTGACGCCGACACCGACGAGGAAGAGAATGAATAATTCAATAGTCATTACGACCAGTATTTGAAAGAGCATAATATATAACATTATGTAACTAATATAGATTTGTGAAACCGCGTTAAAATATATTAATAAATGGTTTGATATTTTATTTTAGTGAATTAGTACTATTAATTATATTTATAAACGATTAACACTGGAGGGTTGTGCCTATTTCTGTGTAGGCTTGACTTTATAGGTACGTTATAACACCCATATCAGGTAGGTATTGATGTTATCATGGCAGCAACCACGATTTAAGTCAGCATTTTTTTGGTGAATATGTCTGACGAAACTATCGAAACGCGTTTTAGTAGACAAAGTCTTCACGTACTCTTTAGTGTACAAGTTTTAGGTAAATAATTATCTATCCTAAGACGAGATAATATCCAAAAAAAAATATTTCAGTCAATTAATTCTTGTCAACTCTGGTATATAAGGAGCGCTGTGCCTGTTTCTCTATAGGATTGATTTTTATTGGTAGTTTATAATAATAATAACAGCCTATAACTGTCCTACTGCAGGGCCTCTTCTCCGATAGATACTTTACAAAGACAACACTTTTTCGTTGCCCTTTTTGGCAATTATTTAGAAGTGTATAATTATTACTAAAACAAAAGAGATTTTTATTGATTTTTATTGCACTTTGAAAAATCATTGTGATTTTTACAATTCCATCTATACACACTATAAAAAACAATACAATTAATTTAAACGGTTGCATTATTGGTATTCATAGCATAATATGTATGTACTATATAATCTGATATAAACTATACGCAGTTACAAAATTGATCTCGATATTTTAACCTGTTATATAACACTGCAATTGGGATAAATACAAACATAATATATTACATAATTTTGAATCACTAAGAAATCATTGACAAATGGCTATTGCTCATCAACCCTCATGCTTCGAGTATTAAGAAGGTAATGCCATCGCCCTCATAAGGGAGTACTCTATGACAATTCTATTCACTATTAAACTAAACAATCTAAGATATCTTTTTAACGAAATGTTAACCAGTTTATTTTTTATTTAAGTCCAAAAAAAATATTCTCATTAATTGTAGAACAACAAACACAGATTTGCTTGTGTTCTCCTCCAATCCGTCACTACGTTCCAATCTAAACTCAGATTTAAGCAGTTAGCAGTAAGGTTGAATTTAATAAAAAACAAAGTATTATGAGATATAGTTACGTCATGTTTTGTAAATGTCAACTTTACTGGTAACAATATAAATACCAGTTTAGATTGTCACCAACTCAAGATAAAAAGTTTGGACTTGAATTCTGACCAATAAAATACTCGAAGATGGGACATGTTAGTAGCTCCCTCTGTTACCTTATAGCTGCATTGATCATGAATGACGCAAATGTCAACTCTTGTCATAAATCTCTTGTGATTTAAACGTCTTAGCCTACACTAGTTTAATAATAGGAAAATGTCTGTGTACTGAGAAGTCAAATTCCGGTGGGACGGTCGAGTCCCGCTTGTGTCCTCCAGCTAATAATTTTAATACTACGAAGTTCGTTTTGGCTACCTTCAGAAGATCCGTAACCTGAAAAAAATAGATTTTTTTTTAGACTATCGCGTAAAAAAGTTGTGTTCGCGTTAATTCCCATATTGTTATTTTCTATACATATAATAACTTAAAAAAAATTAAACAAAACAAAATAAACACTTTTGCACTTGTTTTGGTGCATTGCTGCTACATAATTAGTATCTCTCAAGACTTTTAAGGTTAGGAGAACAGTAAATTTATTATGTTGATATTGTAATGTAATTTACATACTTCCTGATCAGGCGTCGTAATAGTTTCAAGTAAGGACCGCGCCTGCTGGAAGTGTTTGCATCCACCAAGATACAGTATCACAGGGTTCTCGTACCTGAAATATATATCACACAAATAACTATATAAGAAAAGCATAGGTTTCGTTTTCATTTTTCAATCTAACAGAGTGGAGAATGGTCTGTAAAATAACACATTTAGCAAAAAAGTGTGTTTCTTAGAAGTAACCTATAAAAAGTAATTCGTTAATTACTAATTTATCATCATCATAATCAGCCGGAAGCCGTCCACTGCTGAACGAACGAATGAAGGCCCTTAGAACGCCACAATGAACTACAAATTGCCATGTGCATCCACCGGTTGCCCGCAATTCGGGCGATATCGTCGATCCACCAATTAGTCATGTTTAATAAATCCATACTAATATTATAAATGTGAAAGTAACTCCGTCTGTCTGTCTGTTACACCTTCACGACTAAACCGCTGGACGGATTTTGATGAAATTTGGCACGTAGAAAGTTTAAGACCCGAGAAAGGACATAATTATGGTACTTAACGTAGGCTAACCGCAGGCAAAAGCTAGTAGTTTATATTATAAGGGTAAGAGTCCACTCACTGCAACGGCTGCGTCATCTCGCAGAACTCGTGGTAGTGCACCTGCGGCGGAGTCAGCACCGACAGCGGCGCGAACCGGTGCTTGTAGCGCACCGCCTCGTTGTCGAACTCCGACTGAGGCTGGCGGATCTTGCCTTGGAGCTTGAATGCGACGAGGGCCTAAACATACAAAAGTCATGTATATAAAAAGGCCATGATATCTTAATTTTGACGGAAAAATCAAGAAAGGTTGAAAACAAGGTTCTGATGTTCTCCAAAACGGCTCGACCGATTTTAGCGAGACCTTCGTTAACATATAGCTGATGTTATAAGGTGTAACCTATGCTACTTTGAAGTTTCGCATTCCACGCACCTTGTAGTACCCGCCGCACATGTTCTGCATGACGTTGCACAGCAGCCCCTCCCGCGCGGCGGGGCGCGCTCGCTTCTTGTTCCTGCGCGCGCGCCGCGAGTCCCGCGCGTCCCCCGCCAGCCCCTCCGCGCGGCCCAGCGCGGACACCAGCCAGCCGTACAGGAACTCGTACAGGTACCTAAGATTTACGCGTCACTATTTTACAACTAGTGTTTTTATGTACTATATCAAAATTGATTAAGTTCGTTTCAATCTAAACTGGATCTGATTGGTGTTCGGATCTATGTGGATTACTAATTCGTATATGTAATTAGCGTATAATATTTATTTAGACAGTTAAAAAATGAAAAACAGCAGACTTACCAGAATATATAGTGGTACTCGTGCACGCTGTACAGCTCGAGCTCGAGCCCGGACAGCAGGTAGGCGATCATGACGCGCAGCACGTGGTACAACACCCACGTGCCGAAGCACGCGCGCGGGCCCGTGCCCGCCGCGCCGCTCACCACCGCGTCCACGCTCTCCGCCTGGGAACCCAATGTCAGAACGTTGAGGTATGGCTTTTAGCAGGCACACTTGAAAGCAATAAATGAATACAACTACACGAGTCATCACATTTTTTTAAATTATCAGGTATATTTAAGATTTACGCTACTACAATAAAATACGCATAAAATACTAAAATGTTAAAATAAGGCCTTACTTATTTGTGTAAGTACGCAGAATAATAATTCATAATTAACGGGGAAATGCTTTATTTTTAAAGATATTTTAGTTCACCTCTTCCTGCAGCGCGGCGAACTCGTCAAGTAGCAGTGCGAGCTTGTCCCGCTGCCGCGCGCGGTTATGTCCGCACACTTGCAACAGTACTGCGAACGGTCGGACGCATCGAGCCAGGAAATTCTCCACGAACTCACGCGCCTAAAACCAATGATAAAAAATATTTACTCTTAAATAAGTTTTAAATAATATCTAATCAAATGCATCAATAATAGTTGCTGGACTTGGATTATCAAAATTATGAAACAATTTCATTCCAATATCAATAACGTTTACTATTTAAAGCGACGTTGCCAGCCTGCTACCATGTAAAACTAGTGAAATGTTACTCACTTGTGGCGTAGACAGCATGGGCGACTTGGGCGTGAGCGCGGGCGGGTTGACAAAACACTTGACGGACTCGCGGAGGATGTCGACGAAGGCGTGCTGCGCGCGCGGCTGGCCCGCGCATGCGCCCGCCGCGCCCGGCGCCAGCGACGCCGTGCTGGCCGGCGACGGGCTCAGGTACAGCAGCTGCAGCGCCGAGCGCGACAGGATGCAGGCGCGCTGCCGGCTGAACTCCATGAAGAAGTCCTGATGACGTTACACCACTGACTAACTGCATTTATGAAAATTCCTAGGATCGTCACGCTTAACGTGACCTTGTGTATGTATGAGAATTTATATTATTTTAAATTTTTTTTAATTTACTAGGTACTCAGTCACACTGAATGCCGAACCTAACATATATAGTTGAAAAATACTAGCTAGATAATGATAATTATTATCTACAAATTATCCCACGAGGAATGCCAGTCAGCAGAATAATAATGTGGCTTGAATTACTGTCCCGAATGCGACATAAAATATGATATTATGTATTTTTACATCATAAGCTATCTTTATAAAAAAGAATTACCAGTGCCGTATGGAAGTTGGTGCAGGACGTGATCTTCCATGCGTGACGTAAGCGCGCCACTAGCTCATCGAAGTAGAGCAGCGCTTCGGGCCGCGGCTTGATGCGCGTGTAGCGGGGGAACGTGGGCGGCAGCAGGCGCTGGTTGATCATCGGCTCGAAGCCCATCGGGTTCGGGGAGTCGGCTGCAATCACGTGATGTGTTGGTTTTTAACCCTTTGAAAGCCGCGGTCACCGCTGTCCGCGACCAATCGTTTTTTTATCGTGTCTGCTGCGTGGCAGTTAATGTGTTAAGTAGATACTCGCTTCTTAACCTTTTCCCAGTGTAATGACCCACCGATGAGGCATAGCTATTGTTTTACTATTGTGTCTGCTTCACGAACAGTCAAAGTGTTAATATATCAGCTAGCGTGGTGCTTGATGCAGTAAAGCTTCCTCAAAAATAGACCATTTTTATTGCCTACTAGACTGTATAACCAACATAATAGCTGTACTTAGTCTCTTTCACAGTACTTAAGATGTTTTACATACATAGATAACTTTTTTTTTACTTTTGGGGTAATAATATAAATCTCTACATAAATTGAATTGATAGACTGCCTCGTTGGTCTAGTGGTTGCTAAGCGCGACTGCTGGGCACGAGGTCCTGGGTTCGAATCCCGGGTCAGGCAAAGTGTTACTGGGTTTTTCCATAAGGTAATTCTCAGTAGCAGCACGGAGTCTGGATTTGTATCCGGTTGATGGCAATAGGCTCGCCCCCTATTACATTGGGACCTAAAAACATAACTGGCGAAATGTGGGTGTACTATATGTGCACCTCTGCCTACCCCTTCAGGGAATACAGGCGTGATGTTATGTATGTTTTATGTATGTGTCTACATAAATTACCACACTCACAATTCTCCACAGGCTGTGTTCCCTTCCCTGAAGTCTTTATAATGACCTTCATCATTTCAGAGCAGCCATTAAGCACAGCGACACAGTCTGCTCCTGACTGTGAGTCTTTCTTTGTTATCAGGAGCAAAGCCTGGTAGAACATTCTGGTAAACCTGATGCGGGAAGCTAGAGCCGTCCATAGATTATCCTGGAACGATATTTAACTTAAGAATGTATTATATTTGGAGTTGTAGTGAAATATAAAAAAAAATTAAGGCATTTAAAAAATACTTTTGATAGATATCTTATAATATCTAAATTATGATCATTTACTAGGCTATGCATGTTGGGTTTATAAATATCTTACCTCATCACCACAACTCCTAGATTTCTTGTTCAGTTCTTCCTCTTGCTCTCGGAGCATCAAAACACACTTCTGCTCACTGACTTCAAGCCTCGCGTCATAACTGTTACCAGTCTGTGGGTTTGAGCCCAGACGATAACCATAGCCCATTGGTTGGAAGTCTTCCTCTTCAAACACTTGAGCTCTAAAATTGCAGAAGAAAAAATGTATGCAACTTACTTACAGTTTTCATGTATGCCTACTAATACCTCGTCCACAAAATACGCAAGGTTATCATTCAAATATTTAGAAGACTGAATAATCCCAAATGAAAAATTCCCTGAGCAAACCTACTTATGATTTCTTAAAATCAAATTTTAAAAAATTTTTATGACTGTCAGTATTTAAAAAAAAATTGTGATCAAACCAATCAACTTACTTGTTAATACAATCCCTGATACAATCCAGCAGTTTATAGATAGCAATGCAGTATGCCTTCAAACACTTATTTGTGATGGAATGAGGTTGATGCAGGTAGAGGTTTGTGAAGACTGTTTGAGCTAGCGAGTGACCTTCCAACCATGACACTATGCAAGCCATAGTTGCATCTATTATACCTATCAGCTCAGCTGGCTCAAGTTCGTCTATTTTTAACTTTCCAGCCTGCAAATGAAAAATCATGTCTCATAAAAATAAGTGATACAAAATTATATCTGAGTACAGACTTTGTGATGGTTTTTGTTAAGTAGGTACATTTAAATGCCATCAAAATTATATTTATCAATCTAAGAACCTAAAGGAAACCTATTGACATATTATACACTATTGTACATCACACTAATATTATAAAGGCGAAAGTTTGTGAGTGTGTTTGTTACCTCTTCACACTCAAATGTCTAGACACATTTTCATGAAACTTCATATGGACAGCGGCTACTTTTTATAGAAATGAAGCAGGTAACACCGTGGGGTGAAGCTGCTCTTAAACAATATCATTTAACTGTGACCATAATACTCACAGCAACAGCCTGTTGGAAGTTTAGAGGCTTAGGGTTGCCACGGTTGCAGAGCATTCCGGCATCCATTTTTGGATCCATCATCTCAATTGCCGACATGGCTTCAAACAAACCAAACAAATGACCATCATGTAGAAGCTCTCCAAGTTGAAGATCTGAAAGGTTCAATTTCAATAATAAGCTTTCAGTCTCTTATTTATTTGATTCATATTCTCATTAATGTACACTTTAAGCACATTTTTTATACATAATTTATAATACTCCAGTTTTAATATAACAATGATTGTAAATACTTGCCTTGGATATGTTTGAAGAAGTCAGAGGTTATGTCAACCCAGTTATAGCTGACTTCAGGTGCAGCCCCCAAGGAGTCCATTGTCCTATATTATTGTCATAATGGCATTAATTTCAAATGTAAAATGTTACTTAAAAATGTGTGATTTTTGTTTTGGTTTTAATAGTCTCTTAGTTGTATTTAGGAAAGGATACATTTTGAATTTTACTGTGTAAATTCTTATAAAACTAATATTACTATCATTGACAGTGACTTATCGTTATATTTCATGAATTACTCTCTAAATACACCAAATGGTCCTAAATATTTCTCATTTTACTAAGATAGGCTCAAATAGTAGGGATCATAAAACAGATTATACTTCAATAGGTAGTTAGTGTAGTGAGCATCCAACAACTTCAATTTATTGTCAAACAGCACAAAAACTATACAAACCTTTATATTATATACAACCAAGTTCACACAGTTTACAAATAATGAATCTATATAAGTGTGCAACACTAACTGGTGCAGTAATGTCACAAAATGTGCTTTTACTATCAGATAAGCTTAAGTTTGTTTCAGCCAAATCTACATAAAGCTGCCGTGTAAACCACATGTTACCACCGCAGTCTAAAACCGCAAAGTTTAACAGTGATGGTACAAGTCTTAAAGCACATACAGATAACAAGTGTCAAATAAAAGCCGGTACATTACGATGTCGCGTTACTAATCGTGCTCCAAGTTACAAAGATATATGTAGGCAACATTCCGCTACAAAACTACGAAGAAAGACATCTAATAAGAATCTAGAGAAGAAAATATAGTCACATTAATACCAAAACACTATCTAGCATGCAAACAGTACTAACCCGTCACCATAATAATCATCATCACCCATTATAAAGTGCACTTCAGAATCTACAGTAAAGAAATACTAAATTACCATTAATTTTGTGGAAGACTTGTGTACATAATACAAATAAAAATACATAAAGGTAAAATTAAACCCACAAGTTCTTCACGCCTCTGTAGCTTCATTCAATAATTTCAATAATTTTTCTTAAATGTCAAAGTCAAAAACTGTTTGTCAAAACTTAGTGATGTTCTTTTAGTCGATCATAGTATAATAAAAACTCACATTACTATTTTGTAAAATCAAGTAACAGTGGAATTAAAAGTGGTATATATGTGAAATAGAGTTTTGTTAGCTAAGTTATGGATTCTTTTTACAGATATTATCATGACTGTAACACATAAATGTTTACCTGATCCGTAGATTTTATTTTATTTTTTTTGAAGAGATAATAAAAATATTTGTTGTACTAATAATAATCGTAAATAACTTAGTTTAGATTTGGTTTACATTAACGATATGGTAAAATATGCTTTTTTAAATTATTGAGGTTTAGAATTCAGATAGTTACAAGTAAAATGAAAAACCTAAATAATAAATTAAATATATTTAATGCTATTATTAAAAACAGAATGTTGCGTGGTTACATTCGCGTTTTCGGTAACCGTATCATAAACATCTCCGTTCAGCTGAGGTGGCTCTGTTGGTTCGCTGCCTCCACCGGTAATTTGGTTTGTGTTCGGTTTCGTCAGACTTATTCCTCCCAGGCCTAAGTCCATACAATCGAAGTGAAGAATCTAAACAGAAAAATAAATATTATTGTAATACAGTAAATTAAATGTAGTTAATAATTATAATAAATCATTCAACTATTTCATAAATGAATAAAATACCTATATAACTACTCGTCAAAGTGATAAAAAGATAATCAAGGCCTACTTTAGTCATTGTGATTGACATTAGCAATATTTTACCCAGGAGTAAAGTGACTTACCAGTACTGGTGCTTTATCTACTCTTGTATCCCAGTCCATGCAAATATGCATTTTTGTAAAGTCAAGAGTGATATCGAAGAGCCTGATGCACATGTCCATAATAGTTATTGGCACGTATGGAATCGGGATTGGTATGCAGAAAGGCGGCGGGTTGCTGGCTGTAAATAATTATGTAAAAAAAAATAAACGAGTCTCCTGACAATGGATTTAGGAAATTATTTTTATACATACATTTTTAAGAAATCTAATTAAATCTTTACATAGCTGCCTATTTTTGTTTCTATAATCAAATTCTAGATATTTATAAAATGTAAAACTTCGACAAACCGAGTTTGCTCGATATCACAATAGAAAACAATTATTGAGATTCTGAGAATTAGTAAGTAGTCTATGACTTAAATTATAATCTTGACATCACTATCATATTTTGGAGGGAAATTAGAAGCTTGTGTTACGAAACAATAAACGAAGATTTAAGATTAAGTATAATTAAACGAAGTTGTATTAACTTAAGCTTACCTGAATAAGATTTCTGGAATATACTTTCGTTGTTCATCGTCACTTGCAAGTCCAGTAAACCTTCAGCAGGATCAAAAGTGAGATCGGCGCACGCTATAAAATCAAGAGTTTCTACGTAAAATTTTTGAATAGAAAAGCTGGATATTAACAAACAATCGATACCACGTGAGTATGTAATTTAGGAGTTAAATTAGGTATAGTATATAGGCAGGTTCTTAAAAGTTAAGATTAATGTAAGGAATTACGTAGGTTGAAATGGAATTGTAGGCGTAGATAAACGCCTGTTTCTTCTCTAAGCCATTAGATAGTTTAGTTTAGTCTCTCGCAACTAAGTTTAGGAACTTTATATGATCTAACAAAACCCTCCAGCCATACTAAAATACATACTTTCTCTGTCAAAGTTAAATGCTGGAATGCGCATTCCGGAGCAGCAGTTACACTTCAGACCATCGCAGTTGCACCGGCCGCCTCGGAAGGGAAGCCGCAGTCGCCAGCCAGGTTGGTACCACGGACGAGGCATCATCTTTTTTATAGTCTGAAATAGGTTAAGGTTACATTATGGTTAAGAACGTAAAACTTGTAATATTCGATAATAAAATCGAGCTCGCATCTGGTTGCAGACTTCCAGTATCTACATAATTATTAGCGCAATGCACTGTAAGGTCCATAATGGTTTTTTTGAAGCCCGTACTTTTTCCTGTAAGGAGACTAAGTACCTAGGTCTACCTATGTACATTAGCCCGAAATAGGTTTAACGTTTATATTATAGATTTTTTATACTAGGTACAAGTCTAGAAATCATGATGCCTATGTGATAGTCGTACTAAAAACCCCACTTACCGTGTTTGTGTCTAGATCATAATATATCGAAAAGTCAGTCACATCCATAGCATTATCTTCTTTGTTGTTGTTAAAAAAATGCCGGTTGCTTCTGTGTGCATCGCCTAAAACGTAAACAGTAGGTAAGTGTCTTGACAAAAACGTAAATTGTAAGACAATGTAGTCATTAAATCGCTGCTAATTTGATAGTTAAATAAGAAAACATGTCCACTAATGTATGTAGGTATACTTAGTTGAATTAATTACCACAACGATACGTTAATTTAGTCTCCATCCAACGCTAATGGTAAATCGCACGCTAAAGCGATAGGTACATGAAGTTATAAACAATTTAATAGAGCCTGGACTGTGTACGGGTAACACATAAAAAAGTAACTTACCTGAACTAAACTGAACAAAACACAGAACAACAAAAAACACGAGAGTTTTCGTTTTCATTTTGACTAAGGTTCGTTCAACTCAAATGGACTGCCGGCTCTAGGGACCAAATTCAAATGATCGGTTTCCGATACCCTATGTCGATACTTCCAAAGGTAACTAACTATTTGTATGCAAGGTATGCGATGCGCGAGCGCAACTGACTTGCGGTACTTTCTAGAGAGAAACTCCTGCGCATCGGATCGATGCGATACCACCACTGTTCGGATAATGGCTAGGTATTTTCACGTATATATTTTCACTCATGTTCATGAAAATTAAAATGAATAATGGGGTTCATGACAAATACTTTGATCTGTCTAATACTTTACAAGTTATTTAAGTAAATGTAACCTTTGAACAGACACCGATCTGTCAGTATGATCCGTTGTTGACAGCTACTCGCTATTTATACTTTCTTTATAATATTTTCATTCTCGTTTTGGTCTATGGGATGAGCAGCAAGCGATACCAATCCACTTTCTGTGTTGACCATAATCATAAATAGAAGGATAGCGATTAAGTATTGGTTTGGATAATAACGAGGCGTTGAACATAAAATTAGAAACCTACTTCATTCAACATTTTTTTTTATGTTTTCTCCCCACTGACCACTCATGGGTGCGCTTTACATGTAGGTAATAAAACATAGATTAACATCCTGATTAGCAACAAAAACTGGCCGAATATACAAAAATAACAACAGGAAGAGAGAGCATAGATCGACTTTCAACCGTCTACAACTTCTAAAGCAGAAAGCTAGAGACACTCGGCCAATCCACCAATGTTTTTTTATATATAGCATAGCTTCGATGTAAAAAAACGTAAAAAAAAACGTTCAATGCTCCACACGAGGAATTTCTCCTGTACCTTGGGTGCTTTTCACAAACATGAAATATCACATACACAAACCCAGACTCGGGACAATCATCTGCGGATCACACATTTTGTCCCTTGCGGGAATGGAACCCAAAACCCCTGGTGCAGCAGTCATATCGCTTATTTTATTTCTATAGTGATATACGGACCCGCATTTTCTTTTTTACTGACAAGTGCGCTATGGAATTTATAGTGGTTTGTTACCATGTCAAGAATAAAATAGTGTATCTGCTTTCTGTTGGTGTTATACGAGGTGAAACCTCACCTAGCCTTTTTGTTCCAGATGTAAACTAGACCAGAATTTACTACATTCAAATACTTTAGTAAATGGTTGTATGAATGATGTAAAAAGTAAGTGGCGATGGTGATTAACTGTTCCGTTTCTTAAATCAAGTAACTTTGAGGTACCAACTTGTTATAATAAGAGTAGGTCATTGTTAGCCGGTATATGGCAATAGACTCGTCCCAGGTTACCATGGTTACTACTCTGTGTGTGCAAATGTTTAATAAGTACATCACTTGCTGCCCTTATAAGCAAAAAAGGCGTGGTGATTATAAATATAACATGCTGATTCTATTTTAATGTAAATTTAAAAGCATATAAAAACATTTAATTGAAGTCTTTATGATGAGGTTTGAGATATCTTTATTTCCCTTAAGAATTTTAGTACAGTATATACTTAAATAAATAGTTATAACACTGCTAATGTATAGGTAGATATTGTAATTAAAGTAGAAGTAGTGGCAGGTGTACAAGCCAAGCAATATGATTTGTTGCATAAATTAATAATTTTCAACAAAAGGTAGATGACCAGCTAAAGTATTATAAGGTGAATGTCACCGTGATGGGGGCAAAAACTATGATTTGCATTCTGATGACCTATGAGAAAAAAATGTAGGAAAGATAATTGAGCTTCAGTTAGTCAACTAAGTGAACAGCCTCTCTCTTAGCTGCAATACGTTCTTATTGGGAAGTCGTATAGCTTGATGCAATGAATAACATTTTTCAGTACATCATTCCTTCACATAAAATGTTTAAATAACCATGTCAGAATAAACCAAATATTCTTATACGAGTAAACCCTTATGACCATGAACTGTCATAAGAATTTAAGGAAGAATTTGAAGTATTTGTCGCATGTTTAAGTTTATGTAATGAGCCTTTGTGTGCTTTTATGAGATGTCATGGTGAGTACGGTTTACAGACCAGATTAACGAATGCACAAGGTGGTCGGTTCAAAAGTTGCCAAGAACATGACATTTTCAATGTTATCATTTCCTTTCTTATATGTAATTCTAATACGAATAAACTAGTTTTTATATTAGGTTATAAACTCATTTGGAATAATGCTTAACAAATGGCTGTAGACTCTACCTGCACATTATAGACGCATACTTTCGAGTGTAAACTAAGGGTGATCATAGAATATATTATGTAGTTGTTATATATTTAACTACTGTTTGTTCCTTCAAATAAATAAAACAACCTATAAAATCTAAAATATTTTAATAAATAATTGAATATTTTCATCAAATTGTTTTAATGTTCAGTCAAGTCATCGATCGAATAGATCACCGAATACAGATCGAACAACATTTTCATCGTAGTCCTCGATGTCGTCTTCTCCAGCATCAATAACTGCGTCCACGCCCCCCTGAGGATTCGGTATAGGGAGTCCACCAAAGTCGTCAGGCTTTACCATCGCTAAACCGTTGGCTCCCATTCTGAGAATAAAATTGTATTGTTACATTAATTACATTGACAGCCGTCCTAAATCCATGATGGAAGAATATAATTCCGCTCCGTTTCTGGGGAAAAAAGTCCTTATCTATCAATCCAGGTATTTAATTTGTAATTAAACCGTACTTACTACATATAATAAAAATATTGTATGATGAAAATGAAATACCTTGAAGATAAACATAATTATGAGCACTAGGATTTGTATGAGTTTACGTGAGTAATAAGTTGGTAATTAATACTGCGAACAGTGAAATATAGGTATAATGAAATCCTTATAAAATATTGTCCAATTCATCTTTTGGTTACACGCTAGGATTAAGACAGAAAGGAGCATAAAACCAAATGAAATACAAACATAAAATAAAGAACCGATTAATATTCAAAACATTTACCTTAGGTATGTACCGTTGATATGAAGAAAGTATTTATTGACAAGATAAAATTAAGTAGAAAGTTAAGATGACATCTTTAGACTGTAAATTATTAACGTAACACTTACCGTAGACAGTCAAAAGCAAAATTAAAGAGTTCGAACGATTGCCAATGTCCTGTCATCGCCAAACAAAAGTGAAAGTTCCTTCCTGGGAAGAATACGTTATAAAACTTCGCGCATACTTTCAAATTGTTTATTCTCGGTGGACTTATGCATATTGGTCTGGGATTCTTGCCTGAAAAATAAATAAAAATAATCTAAAAGGGGTCAAAAGAGTGCAAATATTGCCCAATTAAGAAATTGTCATTTTTCAAAGCATTTAAAAATAGGGGTATTAAAAAGGGGCAGTTTGATAAATTAAAAAAAAATATGGATCATGGGAATAGAAATACTCAATTAGTATTATGATTTAAATATTCAACCCACTTACCCGACATAGTGTTTTCATAGAGAACCCTATTATTCAGAGACATAGCTACATCGAAAGCGAAATCTCCGGGGCGATAGGTAACACGCATACACGCTTTCTGCTTAAACAGATCCAAAAAGTATCCGCTGCAACACTTGCAAACACCCTTATCGCAAACACAACGCCTGTTGGTTGTCGATGTGCCATTTTGGGTTTCTGCATTCTGTCTAGATAATGATGACCTCATCAATGAAAGATTTCTACGTAACTGGCTTAAATCTAGTAAGAAATCATCGGGAACTTCAAGTCCATTTATATGACCTGCTTTTGTTGTGTTCAAATTGCCTTCTACTGTTGCTGTAAATAATTATTCATATTTTAAACGAATTATAAATCAATGATATTAAGTATACAATAATAATATAATATCATCTTACCTCCTTCAATATTTCGTAGGCCAAAAATTGCAAACAAAATTAACACTACACGCATTTTCCTTGATTTCGTAGCGCAAATCTGCGCGTGCGTCTACCGTCTGAACAGCCCGGCCGGCAATCCAATTCACATGCACAACAGTAAACCGGTTCAACGGTGGCAGAGAAAGATGGCTTATCTCAATAATACACTTTCACGATGACTTTGGTCCGATTCACCTTGACTTTGTAATCGAATTAAACCACTCAGTTACATGACTGTATTAATTTAATTGGTAACAGAAAATAAATTACTTAACGTATATAATTAATAATTTTACATTAGCTAGAATACTGGTATAAATTCACAATTGATCAAGAGTCGCCGTCTAAAAAGTCTCCAAACGCGTCACCAATGGCGTCGAAAGGTCCGCCGTCACTGGAACCCCCGCCTCCAAATAGACCTTCCCCGCCAAACACATTACCAGCTGCGTTTTCAAAGAAGCCGCCACCACCATCATCATCGTTATTACTATTGCCGAAGAGATTGACAGGTTTGGGACCTGATGACACTGGTTTTGGCTTTAATCCCGTCTGCAGTCCAGACGACCCTAGACTGAAAATTAAAGAATATAACATATCAAAGCATTGGGCGAGCGTGTAGTGAAACTACACACACACACTAGCGGTATTCCTTAATATTAGAACCCACAAAAAATACAGTTAATTAACTACAAAATTAATAATATTAGCACGTATTTAAAAATAGGACTTATATCAGTAAAATTATCTGCAAGCAATTATAAAGTACCTGAAACATCTAAATGACGCTGAGTAAACCGGAAATCCTCCAATATCTGCATTTATGTCTAAACAGGCATGAGCGTTTCGGTTTCTTATTCGTATGTTCGAAATTTCAGCACAAACACGTACAAATGGAGCTCTTCTAGGGTTAAAGCATATCGGTGGCGGATCGCTAGCTGAAATTACTTTCTATTAACACCTATACCTAATTATGCAACATGGAACGTACGTACTACATAAATTCGTTATATTGAAAAACAATGTTCCTTTAACAATAGATTAGAAACTTTAAACAGCTCATTTAAATTCTTACCAGAAACTCTACGTCGAACAACAGTGTTATTGTTGATAGTCATCCTCACATCAAAGACAAAGTCTTCAGGGACAAAAGTTATGTTACCGCATGTTTTCATTCGAAATCTTTCCAATAGAGCGCCAGTACAACATCCACAATTCCTATTACGACATTGGCAAGGGAATCTTATGACTTGACCGGGCACATTCGGCCCTGCTGGGTTCTGGTTTATTACTTCATCCTGCAATAATGGGCTTTGCGATACAGCTGGTGCCGCAGTACTACTTAGTACAGGCACTGGATCTTGTAGCGCTTCAGTTACATTTACAGTCTCAACTGCATCATCAACCGGCGGTACTGCCTCTTCTACTTCATCTTCTACTTCGTCCTCAACGTAATTTTCTTCATCATCGTCATGAACGTTAATAGGTACAGTAATAGTAATAGGTGATTTTAAAACTGGAGTAGGATTTAAAGCTTGTCTCCAAATCGTTTGTGGCACTTTAATATTTATTACTTTATACGCTTTGTCACCTGCAATAATAAAAAGATATAACTTGCTGGTTGCTAAAAATATTTTGTTTTATCTTAATTAAACCACTTACCGAATCCCAAATGGCCAGTTGATATCATCATCAATAAAAGCAGTTTTATCGAAGGACCCATGTCGAGAGTGGCACGGTATATTACGTTGTACAGTTAAGCCTGACACCTCATTACGAATTGTAAGCGTAGCAAGTAACAGGGAGTATTTAACTGCTGGCTACTAAACATCCAATGTTTATTTTAAGCTTCACAGTCAACGATAGGAACAAGTTTTAAATTTTAATGTCAGTACGGGAGAAAGTTGAAATTTAAAACTATAATATGCTCACTTTCAATATAATACGTGAAATGAATTTGTACCGATAAAATTAATTAACATATAATTAATTACATAATTATGACAGTTTAATTTAGTCCTCACATAAAATTATGCTATTAAATGTTTTTATTTGTAATACACAATAATCAATTACAGTGAATGTTACATTATTTTGAAAACAAAAGTATATAAGGACCATGATTAATATATTACAAATTTTATCGTGCTTTAATATTGTTATACTTTTTATAAATAACATTTAATTGGCCAAACTTAAATAGTGACAACATTTAAGAGAGCCTTTTTCATTAATCGTATTATGGTACATGAAGTAGTAGCATTAAGTAAATTCGACTGTTGTTCAGTTCATAGCCTTTAATTCAAATTTTAAACCACTATGCCAATTTCAAGCATTTGGTAACATTTCAGTTAATATATCAATCGCCGTTAATGACATTTCCTAATATCGCTCGGTCATAGTCGTTTAAAGATCTGGTGAGGTTTTATGGTCAGAATTATTATCTAGAAAGAAAGAATAATTATCTAGAAAGTTCGTCAGCGCCTTTAAAAGTATCATTAGCAATAATGTTTGCATTCACAAAGCTATACTTTTTTGAGAGTAACTAGGTATATAACTACTGTGCATGCGTCATACGGCTGGGTTTTAGTTGTTTTGGTTAAACCTTATTTAATAATTGTATCATGTATGGTACCTTATATTATTAAGTCTATTGTTTAGTAAGCAATCAATTTTATAATAGGTACGTAAGCTTCATCTAGGACAGATTAGATATTGATTTTACAATTAGGCTATACGAAATCTTTGGTTTGGTTTAATTGTGATAATTGTATGCAAATTGTATCTTTTTGGTATTACTTAATATTCAGCTCGTATCCAAAGCACACACTTTAAATATACCTTTCCTGAGGGGATGCAACATATAAATAAAAAGATGATTAAAATTGAAAAGTATTTTTACTGTTCATTCATGCAAAATAAATAATCTCATACAAAATTTAGCTATTTACAACACACACAATAAATAGGTTAAGTACAAAAATAAATAATCTTAAAGCTACTTAGAACTAGGCTGACTAAGGCGTCATGCTTGTGACCATGCTCCACGCATCATTTTATTCTGCCTTCTTCTATCCTTTCTATTTGTATCTTTCCTCATCATAAGAGCCTCATTCATGGCATCAACATAGTCATCGTAGTCACTGTTTTGTTCTTTTTCACCCTGTACTTTTGTATCTTTTTCGTCTCTATGTTGTCTCTTATTTTTGCCAAATATTCCCAGTTCATCGCCTAAGGTTTCACCAATCCGTCCAAGATTAAGGACATCTAAAACATCGAAACGAAACCGCTTGTTTCTATTCTTCTTCTTAGGTAAACTGAGACCTTCGTAAATATTTTCGGGGACGGAAGAGGCATATTTATATAAATGAGCTCTACTCTCGTCGGCAGTTACTGGTTCTCGTTCAGGCATAGTTTCTGCTGAGGCAGAATCAAGACTTTGCACTATTTGAATCATGTCTTCATTAACGGATTCTTCGGAAGTAGGAATGAAACTAATTGTTGACGGCGTTTTAGGAGTAATAGTCAACACTTTTTCATAGTTCGTTTGTTCTTCTTGTTTTTTCATGTTTATAACATTTGATTCTTTGCCTTCATTAGATACCAGTGGCGTGACATGCATGGCTGATAATTGACCAGTAATATGTGCTAATGACATCTCGAGACCAGGATCTTCAAAGTCGGTTACGCTTGTTGGAGTAGTTGGTGATACCATAGGTGAGGAATTATCGAGATTATTAGATACGGGCTTCAGAGTTTGCTCGTGAATTGTGCTCATGACTGGACTACGTTCTGTCGTTTGAATTGCAGCCGTAACAGAGCTTGGCAGTGGTTTGACTGTAGTAGTAGTAGTGGTTGTCAGGATTGAAGTGGATATGCTTTGAGTTGTAGGTTTTCTGGTAGGTCTTCTTTGCGGTCTACGGGTTGGTCGTTTGTTTCCAGCAGAAGGTCTATTTCTTATACTGGTAGATCGAATAGGCCGTGGTGTAGTGGTTCTTGTACCAGGTCTTCTAGACGGCCGTCGGTGTGGCCTGGGACGTCTTGTAGTTGTCGTTGTTGTAGGAGCAGGAGCTTGTTTCTTTTTATTCTTGTTCGTTTTTTTACCACCAGACGAACCAAACAGGTCTCCCAATATATCTTCTCCAAGAAGACTGAATCCTGTATAATCAGCGCTGTCAACGTCGTTTACGGCATCGAGTGTACCTGAAAATGTATACAGAAGTATTTAGTTAACTAATCACACTGTGAAAAACCAAACTTTATTCACGAATTATCTTATGATTTATCTTACCATCATCATCGTCATCGTCGTCATCATCATCGTCATCATCAGCGCCTAGGCCGAAGGTATCGTCATCTTCATAATCATCATCATCATCATCATCGTCACTCTTCTCATCTTGAGGGACTAGCGGTAATGGGTCGGCTGGCTCTGAGGTCACTCCTCTAGGTCCAAACTTAAAGCAGGACACTCTTACGGCAGCCTCTACTGTACTTTTAGATTGAAGTTCTAGGCCAAGACAAGCCCTGAATTCTTCACCGGCTCTGGCGATGTTGTAAACTCTTCCGCAGAATTTAGATAAGCCGCCCGGCAATGGCATGCACACGGGACTAGGTTTGCGACCTGTTAAAAAAATGTTAATGTAGATATATTTATGTCCCACAATTGAAATGAGGATTTTGTTTTTGACTTTTATACAAACAATAAAGAAAGGAAGGTCGTATGTAAATTTTTAAAACTTAATCACAAAGAAAGTTATGAATATATCCATAAAAAATTAAGGTTCTCGATTCGTAACCGTAAGTAAAAATGAGGGCAAAAAAACAAAAGCTTACTCGATAGAGTCCGGTTTGTAATGACCTTCTTTCCAAAACTTAACGACACCGACATCTTGTCACCATTAAGGTACATCAAGGAAGCGCATCCTGGAAATTAAAAAAAAAACATATTTATACAAAAATATTGCAAGGCTATAAACGACCTACTTTATCAATTCCTAAAATTCTAACTTAAAAATGGTTTAAAAAAAAATTAACTGAAAATAAAAAGTTTTTGTAACTAGGATATTCAAGCACTACAGCTATTTTGTGTAAAATCACTGTTCTATCAATCATTCGTCTATAAGGCCCAAAATAGTAATACAAAAAACGGGAATGGCTCCAGACGATGATGACATTATTGATAATATTCATCGTCACCCGTATTTAATTACTATTTCCAAAGGTTTTAACCGACTTTCCAAGCATAAAATCCTGGTTTCATGTTTGTAATGAGTCAGTAAAGTTTCACTGTTAGTGGTTACGTCACTTGTGTAGCAATAATTCTTGGTTTTGCCATTGCGTGTTATTCCGTTTTTATACTAGAATTTATGGTACATACCGGTACTAAAAAGTAATTAACACACTATTGAGCACTTTTGTGTTTATTTACTCACAAGCACAAAGATGTGTAAGGACGTAAAGACGTCCACTGTTAAACAAAGGCCTCCCGCTTAGAACGCCACAATGAAAGACAGCTTGTAATTTAATGCAAAGCTAAAATCAACTTAGTTATCTACGTAGTTTAGTATATACCTATATACTTGACCTAATAAATCTTTAATTATGTGTGTAAGTCTCTGATAACTTATTCTTGATTTAAATCAGTGTAATAAAAATAGGACTAACATTAATTTCAATGTTCGAGTTATAGAGTTATTGAAACTTTGAAGTAAAGCACACTTTACTGTGGCTACTCTTGAGTTACCGGTGACTCTTAATTATTCGTGGGTAGAAAAACTAGTTACTCTACTATTAATAATAAAAACATACCTGGTCCACTAAGTTCGACGAGGGGCAGTCGGAAGTCCCTGCAACAGTTGCAGTACGCCTCGAGGCACTTGCAATACTTGTTGATACCGTTATCCTCGGGCTTGACTTCATCATTTCTGTTCTGGATCTCTTTCTTTACATTGTTCTTCTCTTTTCCTACAAATCATGCCATTCAAATATAATACACATTAAATAGGATCAATGCTGCAGTAGCCAACTATTGTCGGGTACTATTTAAAGTATAAACATTTACACTACTAATAATTTTGTACCAGAAAATCCTGCTCAAGTCAAAAAAGCGGCAGACATTTATTACTGTTCGATAAAATCGTATGACATTCATTCTGTAATACCGCTCATAATTAAACATCTCGTTAAGCAAAAAAAAATATCAATGTAGAGCACGCAAGACTTTTTATTGAATTCAACACAAAAACATTCATGCCGACCTGTCAATCGTTAGCTTTCACAGTTTTTTAAAGGACACCTAAGTTGATATGTTGGTGTACTTATTACTAAGTAGGTATGTGGTATAATGAACAAAAACCAGCGATACGGATAGCTAAACAATTAATCGCAGTGTCTATTTTTTGTACCAGAATTAATTTCTGACGGCTAACAAATGCATACTTGATCGATTGGTAGAAGTAAAATTTATGACACTGATATACTTACTGACAGTCTTCGAAGCTGCAAAGGCTAAGAGAACGAATATAAGAAGCAACTCGAAAACCAGGGAGAGCTTCATCTCGAAGGCTGGCTCCCTGTCTGTAAATATAACAATACACTTATAGTTTATTTATATATTTACGAAAATAATTTACATCATAAGGAGGCTTTCTTTAATTGGTTCAGAGCCATGAAATAGCACATGCACAAACACCCAATTAGAAATGCATATCACATAGTTGTCCCACGCAGGGTTTGGATCGCTTATCCTTTTGCAGCAGTCCAATCAATCAGGTCGCCAACGGTTTAGTTGACAACCAGGTTTAAAGGACCACTTTTCAGTGTTTGGACTATTTTTGGTTTGATACCCCACACGGAGTCTTTGTATGCAGCAGACACTGATATGATTATGTTTACTATCATGGCAATGAAACGCATTATCATATTACAAGGAATTCTTATTGTGTATAGTTAATTATACAATGTCAACACTCAACACGTACACATATTCTACTTGTAGCTTATACTATAATCATATATAAGGCAAATAATTAACTACATAGTACAGTAATTTACAAATATGCCTGGGGCATTCAAATAAAAAAATTTGAGTAGAAAATAATGTTTCCGAGGGAAGTATGTAGAGAAGTGGCGCGTTGAAATCTTTTTCACCGCGCGTTACACTGATACTTTATACTTATTTATACATGCGTGTTTACATAAATATGTATGTTGCTACAAAACTTTCTTTCCATCAATACGTATTAATTTATTTTATTTAAAACTTCTAAATTGTATAAAAAATATGAAGAAAATTACTTTATCTGCGCACTAAAATAACCCTTTAAATACAGTATAAAATTCGTTATCAAGAAAATATATTTATTAAGCTTATTTCAAACAATTTTAAGCTTACTTACCTTCTAGTAAAAACCTTCAATAATCAATAAATATATTAAACACTTCGAAAACTCCACAGGTCGGGCTCACGTTCTAATAAAATCAATTATTACTTGTTCACACCGAACGGATCTAAAAACGCAGACGACACCGTAGTAACAGCGACACTGATTTGTTGTAAGCCTCGGTTAGCACCCGGAGAAATGTGCAGTGACGTATAACAGTGGGCGAGAAAGGAAAACCGGCGGTCGGACCTCTCTCTTACTCTCGAACAAACGGTGAAGGATGGGTGAAAGCAGAGACTCAGTTGGTCGCCTATGTAGAATTCAGTGTCAAATTGAGTCGGCATTAAGTCTTATACAGTGCTGCTAGGGAAGGAAACGATAGGCACTTAACTTGAGCTTTTTTGGGTGTGAAAACGGCAGTCTAGGTTAATTGACGGATGCTATAATTATAGGTAAAATTCAGTTCATCAAGATGTTTTCTTTCGCAGAATATCAATGGTGTCAATAATAAATTGACGAAACGCTGAGCGTTACTGCTGAGCATGGGTTTGAACCCCAGGTCAGGCAAGGTTTTACTGGGTTATTCAATTTGGTAATCTCGGTAGTAGCACTGAGTTTATATTTGTGCCCATTTGATGGCAATAGGCTCGCCCCGTATTACAATGATACCTAAAACTATATTATTGGTGAAATGTGGGTGTACTATATGTGCACCTCTACACATTCGGAGAATACGTACAGGCGTGATGTTACGTTATAATGTACGACATAATATAAACTACATGACGAATGTAATCCCCAAAGGCGCAGGCTGAGGCGTTTTCCTTAATTCAGATTCTCTACATTACCATTTGGGAGCATTTCATAAGCCTCTATAAACCTAAAGGTAATAAACCGTATGTTGGAGAGCAGTTATCGTAAAATAAATATTAAAAAATAAATCTCCACGCCACTCTCCACTGTAATTAAAATGTATAATATCATAATATTGCGTATTGCGTTCACTTGAAACGGCAACATCGTGGAGCCAAAATACTTTTAGAATTTTGGTTTTACGATGTTGCTATTTCAAATTAACGATTATCAATAAAGCTAATGTAATACATTTTCCTTGTATGAATTCTATCAAAACATAACATAACATTGTTAAAAAAATATAGATAGGTACCGTAATAAACGAAGTATAATTGATTTATTTATAAACTTGTATTGCGTGTTAACATTATTTTGATCATAGAATTACATAAACATATCAAAACAACTAATATTCGATAAAGTTTATCCTCGGAAATTGAGAAATTGTTTCTATGAGATGCGTTTCTTTTCTCCGTAACTTCCAGAAACGTCGCGTATAGTACGTTGCTCTCGGATATAATACTAACATTGCGCATTGGCCTAAAACTCTACTAAAAAACTTCCTACACGAGTTAAACCTTTTGCGTGCTAGATGGGCCCCGTATACGATAGGATTTGACCTATTACAGATATGTCCTTTTTTTTAATCTTTATCTATTTATATCCTTGGATATGAGAGCCCCAACGTTGCCTAAACTAAACATCCTTAATAATTTATAAAGAAAGGGAAGGGCAATAGTCACTGGTGCGAAATTATATATTCAATAATTGATTTTGCTGCATCACACAGATATGACCAGACAAAAGATCAATGAATCGCTTTAAATTATATTTAAGAGTCGTTTGTACTAGGTACGAACATCAACTTTTCGTTTATATACTGGTTGGACCAAGGGTTATTACCGATCGAAGCGAACATTATTTAATTTTGAGTTTTTACAGTGTTTTAAACAGTAGGTAATACATAAGAAGTAATTGCCATATTTTGTTTAATAGACCTTCCAAGTTTCCGATTTAAAAAATACTTAGTTATTAAAACCAGATTTTGTGAATAACTATTTATTAATCAAATTTATTTTCCATTCGGTATACATAGTACTAAACGAAATACTTCGGTTGATTTTTTGCGTATACAACAGTAACTATCAAATATCTAGTGTAATAGTATTTAGTAGCCAGTTCTTGTCGTCCGTACAAAACCAGTCCAGTCAGTCACCATCGGCATCTGGTTCATAAGTGGTCACTTTCCCGCGGAGAAAGTGGACGGGATCGAATTCTGGCCACTCTTGTTGTTATATTCTTGTATACACGTTTACACTATGGCCCATCATTATGAATGATGCTGATGGTTTTGTAATAGTTATCATGTTGTTATACCTTATGTATTGTTATTTATTTGAATGTAACATTATTTTTGGTTTTTGAACGAGTATGTTTGTTAGATACTTTTTTCATAAGTGTACAAATTATGTAGCATTGTAATTTATATAGTATTGTTTGTATACAATTATACATACTTGTATAATTGGCAATTTAGAACAAACGATAATTAATTAGTAGTATAAAGTAACCAAGTATCTTAATACGGTATGATTTCCGTTACTCAATGAAACTGGGGTGCCAAACAAGCTTATTCGTCACAGGAATCGAACGTGATACCGATAAATTTATAATACCTACTCGCCTACAACTGCAACAAATCGATCAAATAGCAAACGAAATTAGTCAAACAATAATTGGTTACGGTTAACTGTCTATAATTTTTTGCTCTATCATAAACGGCGATACGCTCATGAAAACTATGTTATAAAAACCTATTAGCGAAGACCGTCGGAATTAAAAGTACCATTTAATATACAGACTGCAGTATAATTGGTTAACAAAATATTACGTGATAAGTGGAAAATGCTGTTACATTGAGGAAATGTTTACTAAATACTCGTTGATTGGTAAAGTAACATTTTGGTAGCGATTATATTGTATGCAGTACAGTTTAGGTTATATTGGATCACAAACTAAGAATCGCATCAACAAAATAAGTATGGTTATATCTTGATTGGCCTGTTGGCCTAGTGGTTAGTGACCCTGGCTGCTAAAACTGGACCAGGTCAAATTCCAGGACAAATCTTTGTGTGATACGCATAATCATTTGTTATGTGTCTGGTTGTTAATTATCTATAATAGGTTTTTATTTAGAAATATAAAAGTATGTTTATCAGTTGTCTGATTGCGATAATACAAGCTCTGCCTATTCGGGATCAAATGACCTTGTGTGAGCTGATACAAAATATTATTATAAAACTATACGAAATTTCTATTAAGTTCACATAAATTGCATTGCAATACGAGATGTCCTAGATCCTCTAGTGATATTAAAACAAGATCATATGCATTAGAAATAAAACACTAGCAAAATTAGATACTTTGAAAATTGGTCACATATTATGGAGTAATTCCGATTCACCATGGTCAAAGGGAAACTACGTGTTATAAAGGTCTTCAATTGCTCGAACGTCCATGAACTTAACGTATCGATGCGTGCACAGTGCAATAAATGTACTGCAGTTGTACACTATTAAATACAGTAGACTGAAAATAACATTCATCATCATCGTTATAATTAAAAGAAGCCTTAAAAGCTTTATAATGTTTTTGTGAAACGTAGTAATTATCTATTTAAATTTAATACTATAAGGTCCTACCTACTACTAGTTTCGCTTTATTAGTCATCAAGTAATAAATATTTTAACGCCAAATTATAATTAATTTATTAGATAAATTAGAAATTTGGAAACAAAAACTGAAAACGTCAAGCATTTTTATGTTTAGATGTTTTATATGTACATATATATTTATTAAAACATCTAAATCTATCTATTTCTAACAAAAAGTCGGTTAATAAATAATATTAGTAGCAACAACACGAAATAAATCAATGTATTTGTCTCAGCACATAACAAATGAACATTAACGCCAGTTCTGTCACGTAACGTGGTCTACAAGACAACGACCCGCAAGTGGGCCAGTGGCGCGTGCGCACCTGACTGCTCACTGCACAGACAGCCATGCAGACGAACCAGAATAAGAGCAGCTTTCTATAAGCCCATGGTCCTTATGGAGTGACAGTTAAAACAAATTGTAATTAATATATCTTGGTTTTAAAATGATATAGGTAACCAATTCTTGAATTGGCCATGATCATAACTAATTAAACCCAAAGTGTAACTGGCCCGCCCGTCACGCCTGTATTCCTTGAAGACAGGTGGAATTAAAACATCCACATTTTATCAGACAGTATTAATGCCTAGCCTAGGTAGTGCCTTTTATCGTGCATATTTATTAGGCTGGTCTCAGAAACACACAAAGAAAAACATTATGACAAAACAATAATTGGTATTTGAGCGGATTAAAACTCGTAACTTGATAACGTGCATAATAATCCTGTCAGTAAAGCTTTGTGCCATCTATCTTGTATCTTTGTACTATCCACGATGACACCAAGTTTTAAAAGGGTTCGTCTTTTACGAGAAAAAGTCTAGTTAGGTACCTAGCTAGCTCACCTAATTAATTTATCATTGGGCGAACCCTATATTGTATGGAAAAATCTATCTTTGCTTACCAGTCCGGGAAACACGAGCCTAGATGATATTATTATGCTCATATGAATATTCTGATATCCATAATTATGTACATGAATTCACATTTTTGCTAAATACATAATGTTAATAAACCAAATCCGACAGTGTATGTAGAAGTAGTCAGAAGTAAGAGGTGCTTTAATATGCATATTAGAAGCTACATATTATAGTAATGGTACGTACTATTACTACTTGAGTTTCTCTTAAAATATTAGCATTATAATAAACTAGAACCTGATTAGTACCACTTTTATTGTACACATACATAAGTACACTTCAACGCATATAACGAGCAGGAGAAAGCGAAGAGAACAAGTTTCGAACTCCTATATTATTAAATCTAACTACATAATCAATGTACAATACTAAAAGTCAATACTTATTCCACAATACTTTAACAAACATTGGCTAAATTAGGGGAACGTCGGCTCGCTTTCTCGATGCATCTCACTGATGCATGTCGTTATAATACTGCGTTATGCTTTATTTAAATTTCACCTTCTATTGTGAGCGAGGTGAAACGGTCGGAGCGAGATCTCAGGGAAGGAGCAGTGTACGGCCGGCGGTTGCGACGATCGCCTCCTACAAGCTCACACGTCGAGCTTAGCTCCTTTATAAAACGCGGTAAAAAATAATTCGATTTTCCGTTCGTGCTATCCAGGCTCACAAGTACTCACTACTGTGACTGCTGATCGATATGTCGGTCAAACTCACGCTTTCTTTGCTCCTCGCTGTGGTCGCAGTAGCCCAGTGTGCAAGTATTTTAGGTAAGTACTTTAATCTACAATGTTATGTTCTTGATTAGAAAGTATACGTATAAGGACAACAATACTTGGCAGTGATTAATGTAAGCATGAGTGACAGCTGTATGCTATGGCAGGAAGTTATTAAGGCTTCTAATGAATAACAGATACGTTGTGAATAAATATTGCACTCATTATTTTTGTTGTGAATAGTGTAATGAAGCGTTGAACATTAAGGTGTTTTTTTGTCATCCGGTATTGTTTTGTTAGGTTACAACTCTCAGTTGTTCTTGAGCTATATTGTGTTCTCTTCACAATTTTTGAAACGTACCATGTAACAGAAATTGCTTACAAAATTCAGGTGATTAAAAAAAATCCTTATATAATATAGAATAGAAATACCTTTTAAGGCATTCCCCTAAATAATAAGATTATTTACCTTTTCTCAATGGCATTCTCTCTTCCAGTCTTTTGATTATGTGATTCATAATTAATTAATATCTAGTTGGTTGGAATCCCTTGAGTTTCCAAATAATTAAGCTATTAAATAACAAAATGATTTAGTGCAAAAGTTTACTTAAGGTGAATGGCTATGCAGCTGATAATCATGTACATGTACTAACCGAAACACTAAATAATTGAAATTCTGTCCTTCTTTCTTTCTAAACAGACTCTATCTTCAATCAAGACAGAAAATGTGTAGGAAGTTAATAATGGAGAGTAAATCTTCATTGTATAGCCTGTATCGCTATCCGTAGATCAAATGATAAATAAAGTGTACCTACCTTCTGTGTATGTCGTAGAACAAAATAGACTGCGCCACATAGATATCAATTTAGGATTATAACCAAAATAAATTATTAGCAACTAAAGAAATTGTATCAGAAAATCTCGGTAACTGAGTGCCTCACCCAAGTTCAACTGTAACAGTTACTGAGCATCTCAATTTCTTCTCTATCGAAGAAAATTGGTAGTTATTGTTAAGATTTAGACAAAAGGATGAAATCGAAACGGCTGATGTCACGCTTTCAAACCCTAAAACAGAAACATCACTCAAACAAATACTTCAAACTCTATATAATAAAACAAAGGAAACTGTTAATTTACCGCAATGTCTTAACGACACCCGTCTGACATAACAACACAAAATAGACATTGTTCCATCATTTACAGTAACAGTGAACCGTGAACAAAACAAAGACGTAAGCGCAACAAACTAGTGAAAGTTGGAACTGCGCACGCGTGAAAGTGACAGTCAAATATTTGGGCGCGAAATGTTATTAGCTTTATGATATCACCTTGAAGGTTCTAGAAGTTTTGTTCACTTACATGATAGTAAAAGTGACATCATATCCAAGATATTTACTAGAGTAGGGTAGGATCGGAAAGGATGTAGCATGAAGGATGTTACCACCAATGGTAATGATCAAACAGATATATTATACAACTGTAACTATTATTACAACCTATACGTGGAGGCACACTACTTGCACCCTGCAAGTAGTGTGCCTCCACGTGTGATAATAGCTATTAAGTAACTAAGTACGTCCGGCGTACCCTAGGCGGTAAACCTCGATACCATCTTTGTTGACTGGCCAATCTCTCTACTACGGCATGAGTGATCTGTTTATTTGGGCATAGCTCATGCCGATACGAAGATAAAGACAATCTTTAACTACTTTGTCGCAAATCTGATTAAAGATAACAAGTGTTTATCTACTAATTACTATTCTAATTATGGTTAGATAGCACTCAGGGAGCTGTAAATAAAATGAATTAGAAATGTACTTTTATTTTAAGGTTAGAAAGCGTAACAATATAATAAATCTAATAATAAAAATGCATTTGAATTGAACAACAATTGTTGTACTTCGTAATAATAAATAATACTACTTTTTTCCAATATTTTGTAATAAGCGGAACCGTTTATCATTCGATTAAAAGTTGTTTACCTGGAAGTAAAAGATTTGTCTAAAGAAATAAATATTTTTTTCTAGATTACCTGAATATTGAAGATGCTAAGAAGCTATTAGAACCTGAGTCAGAGCAGCGCAGCGATCCAACCTGCAAGTGGAAATGCAAGGGTCCGGCCTGTGCTTGCTGTATCGAGCAAAATATCACCTCCTTCGAGCCGGAAGGCGCAAGTATGCATTTTTTTTAACCTACAGACAATATATTTATTATGCAGCCTTCAACTGTCGCAGTGCAAAGTCCTCTTCTTATATAGAGCATGAGCCCCTGAATCCTTATTCAGGGGATCAATGCTCGACTGCCACGTTATCTCATTGCGGATTGGCAAAGTCAGATAATTAAATCCCGATTTCTGAAATGGTGTCTTAGATTCTCTAAGAAAGTATGAAACAATGAATCAATTTCATTGATACTTGCCTGAGTTTGAATCTGCAACCTTGGGCATACAGATCCGGTCTGGCAACCACTACACCACAACTATTAAATATAGAAAATATGTAGTAATCGAAAAATGGGGGTTTCCTAATCACACTTTATTGAATTTGACGACCTGATTAGCGCAGTGGCTAAGCGATTGGACTGTTGCGCTAAGGGTTGCGGGTTCGATTCCCGCACGGAGCAAAACTTTGTGCGAACCACAGATGTTTGTCCCGAGTCTGGGTGTTTGTATATGTGATATTTCTTGTTTGTGAAACGCACCCACGACACAGGAGAAATTCCTAGTGTGGGGCGACGTTTTTTTAAAAAAAAAAAATATTATATACAATTGCAGTTGTATTATTGCCTATTTTAATGATTTTTATTGAGTCTTAAAACGAAGTTTCTATGAGCTTGAATAAATTGTTTGACCACACGTCTAGGAAACATCAATAATACGTGTGAAAGCATAAAGAAACTCGTACATTGTTTTGAACTGGACCCGGGGAATAACAAATAGGTTCGTGACCACGTGATATGTCATAAGACAGTAGGTAAAACTGAGGTAATGTTATAATAAAGACTTCTGATAAAGAAAAATACCTATTAATACGTCTTCGGCAATTAAAGGCGTGATTACCATGTAATCAATTTAAAAAGACAGTAAATCGTATGTTTTTAATTTTCAGAATGCGTCCACTTAAGATATCTCTCCAAAGATGAAGGACTATTTATGCAGATCTCGCACGGCAAGAAGATCGAATATCAAAAAATACAAAGTAAGCATGCATTTTTAAGAAAATCTTCATTAAATATTCTACATGAATTTACCTAAACAGTAAAAATAATCGAAACATGACATTTGAAAGAGTTTCAAAACGCAAATTCGCTAAAAAATTACCGCCACTGTCCAAGGACGTTCAATAAGAAAGAAGTTTGTAGAAAATTATTCTGATTATTCCGGAATTTTCGGAAGCTTCACTATTGCAAAATTGCTTGTTGTTGCAGTGTTCTCAAAATCACTTTAGTTAATCCTACAAAGCAAATTTGCAATAGTGTAGATGAACGACTACTACTTCTAACGTCGAAAAACAACCTAATTCCATTGGTTCACAATCCACAAATGAAAAGTTTACATTCATTTGAACTAATCTACCTACATCTATATATTTAACAGAATTGAGGTTTCGATAAGGGCACCGACCCACATTTCTTAAGAAAGTTGTTTTGCAAACCTTTTGATAGCAATCCTACCTGTATTTGCATCTAGAAGTTTCTCAAACAAACGCGAGAAAGTCGAATGTCTACAGCCTTTCAATACCTTTCTGCTTTCATTTACTTAGCCTGCTTCGGCCTTTTTCGTTTCATAGTACCTAACTATCTATTTATTTACACCAAGATCACTTCAGGAAGTTAACCAAGTTGCGAACCAATGTTAAATAGTTTCTGTTAATTTTTTACTGCTTGAAAATATCCTGTACAATATAGGACCTATGGATTATTTTTTGGGACTTGTTATAAGTGTCGAAATGTAGGTGTAATTGCCTCCAGATAAAGGAGAACTTACTTGCTTGTGTTTAAACCATACATATACATACATACAAATGCGGTCAGTCCGACGGTCAACCACGACTCGACTTTATAATACTTACCAATGAATTCAGCATTCAACATATGTTTTTTACCTGTTACAGCATCAAGCCCGGAACCTCTATGCATGGTTCTAAGCGTGTTGTTCCAAATGTGCGCCACTTTCAGCCACATAGTTCCGACCCCCGACGGACTGCAAGGATGTGTCAACTTGGAACCCGGCACCATATTTCTGTCCCAACGCAAGGTGCCGCTTGGCTGCTTCAACGCTCGTGAAGATACCATGGAAATTATTGATCCACCAATCAAGGTGTAAGTACTTCCCGTTGATAACCTTTAAGATAAAATAATGATTAATCAAAATTATAATTATCTATTATTCACTAGTCATGTGGCGTAAGCATAATGTATTTTGTTGATACGAATCAGATAATTGATTTTATTTGTAAACGACGAGCCCGTTTTACGTCCTATATTGTAGTAAAAGGTCTTAAAAACATCCTTATAAAGGTAAACGACTCTACTAATCTTAGACCCGTAAAGTACAAAGTATTTATTACATACATGCTTATGACCTTAACTCTATCTGCGAAGTTTTAGGATATAAGTTTCATAGATCTTTTTGGACAAAAGCCTCTCAAATAGTAGATCTTACCAAAGTTTTATCACAATCTGATCAGTATTTTAGAACGCATAGATGACAAACATACAAACATTTATTTATATAGATACATTAATTTTTAGACCTGTAGAGGAAGTAGAAGAAGTAGAAGAAACTGAAGAAAGTGAAGATGTCGACTTCGATCCGAACAAGTTCTTTGCTGGAGTATATCAAACTGCCCAGCAGAGTCTTGCGTTGCTCACCAGTCTTTTAGAAACGCCCACGAAAAATGGTACGGTAACTAAACCAATAAGTTCCACTAACGGAAGCAGCTCGTTACCCAAACCACAGGAAAGTACATCACAAAGAAGAGTGCCTAAAAACCTAAAACATCCTAATCAACTGTGATAACAGATTCCAACGTGTTTTTTATACAAAAACGCATTTATTTTTGGCTATTCATAAGTTAAGTTGTGCTTTTCCTGAATACATGTCCTATTTATTGCTTTAATTTTTCTAATGAGAATGACTGGTATGTAGTAATAAATGATTTGGAATGTTCGTTATTTTTTGTTTATACGCACCCGATGGAGGCTGAAGGCAAAGGAAAGGCATAGAAGGATCCAGAAATCTTGCTGTCCTAAATGCCAGAGCGGTTCTTAGATTGGAACTCGAGGAAGCGGCTATGGAGATTTTTGGAGAATATTTCCAAAATCTAATCGAAACAGTGAATGATATAATTTAAAAAGTAAGGACAAATATTATTACTGTTATTTACGTAATTGACGTATGAGAACCAAACACGATAATTATTATAAGATTTTTTCTGAGATACTATATAATAATAATAATAATAAAACCCTCTGGGCACATCGTTACCTCAACATGAGAATAACGTAACACCGGAGGGGACAGTAGTATAGCTTTACCAACCCTCGTGATAGAAATAAAAAATATATCACAAGGACTTGTACTAAAAGCACACAAACCGCAGGGCAGCTTGTGGCGAGCTGTTTGTGAGTGGCGACACAACGTGCCTGATACCCCAGAGAGTCGGTCAGGGACTCATCCCCGGTTTGCCCGATATGGGTAGCTGGAGTGGAAACCGAAGAGCGCCCGCAGGACTCTCAGCTCTTTCTTGCCTTAGTTGGCTGGTCAGAGAGGGGTCGCCAGAGCTATATGCTCGGGGGTGGAAGTGTCTAATGGCGTAATAGCGGGGAAACCCGCTCCGAGTCTTCGAGACGCGCGATGGTGAAACCGGGGCCGCACCGCTCTACACCCCTAGCCACTCACATCGGTGTTGCTCCCTGTTGCCTATAGTGGCGACTGTTTAGGGGGCCCATCTAGTGAGTGGCGAGTCACCGTCTGCTAATATACTGCATATTTTATGGTTAACGGCAGACGCCGTTTTTATTCAGTAACTAAAAGTAACCATTACACGAAACATCCCAACACAATAGACCAAATCATTTTAGTATCCATCTTTCTCAATAGTCCCGCACCTCCTGGGGACTTTTCATGGCTGTTCTGTTATAGAGCAGTTGTGTGGTGTCCCTAGCTGGTGTCCCATCCCCTTTTAGATTAAAGTTCTCAACAGGCCTCTGCGTGTTGGACCTGTGTCCCCACGTAAGCCTTTTAAAAGTCCGGGTATCTTCCACATGGTTGATAGCCCGAGTAAATATAATGAGATACAAATAATAATAATAATGTTTATTGAAGGAAACTTAAGACATAAATTACAAAATATTTTAACAATCTAAATTTGTTTATATGAATGGTGTAGTCATCTGTAGCCGAACTAGGCAAAGCCTGAATTTCGGCTATCAGCGCCCGAATAGTATCGAACAAAAATCAAGCAGTGCGTGTGTTCCCTTGGAATGGAATGTGAAAAATCTGATCAGAGATTGGTCTTCATAACATACGAGTACGATAAGTAAGTAACACGTGCCAAATAACTTGGTAATTACCAGTACTTTTAAAAACAAATTATGATGCTTTTACGCTTCATAACAAATTGATTGATCAGCTATCATGACATCAAAAAGTTCTTCGTCTTGATTGATATAAGATATGGTATCACAATCAGCCAAGGAATAATTATGATTGATAGGAATGTTATTTTCTTAATGCACACAGTACAGTTATACCTACAACTGCAGAATGTATAGCATATTTTTGTTTTGTTTTTCATTCTCCTTTTTTCTCCTTTGTTTTTGTTTTTCATTGATAAATAATACGAGTATTATCAATGAGAAATGTTTATGTACAGTACACCCATATTTCGCTTTAAGTTATATATAGATCCCAATTGATGTAAGAACTAGCAATCCGAATTTATAATAAACTGCGGAATTGTATAAAACCCCTTAATGTGCACATGTGTAAACGCAGATTATTTGACTTACTATTTTGTAAATGATTACCTTAGTAATAAAATCCTATAAAAGTAGCTATTAGATGTAAAAATATTTGTACACCAGAACTGGTAGAATATATGAAACTATACAAATCATATACACCTAAATTGTATTATATTCTGACAAATAAATTATTTCTTCTTACGCAGATAACTTTAAGATCAGGACCAACAGTATAACGTACTCTTTAATATACGTAGGGTTACCGATGTGAGAAGTAACCTATTACCTTATAAGGAGTTTCGTGCTATATCTCCGATATTACTTATCAACTCATGACAATATTTGTACGAGGCTAACCTGGGAGTATGTACTATTAATCAAAAAAATATTTTTTGAAATCAGGCTCCAATTGACGGAGAAATCAGTGAACATACATAAAAAATACGTATGAAGAATACTCCTTTTTGAATTCGGTTATAAACGAGAGATATAGGTATATAGTACGTTAGACATGGAAACTCAGCGCAGCAGTCTAGGCATTGCCCTAATCGGCTCAACAGATATACATACTTCTATACATGTAAATAATCTACCTAATCAATGCAATTTATATGGTTTTAAGATAATTATACTCCAGCTAGCCTTGGAGTTAACACTTTTCTTATCGAAGGATAAACTATTATAAATTTAGCTTAAGATTAAGATATTGTTCAAAATATGTGTTATTTGTTTGTACATGCATTCATGCACGACGATAACCGTACTATATTTTTTTAGCTTTGATAGCATTACTATTATTATCATAGTATGTTCTGGATCTAGATGGCCAGGAACAGGAACGAATTTATATGAGGAACGACAGAAATTCCCTTAGAGGTTCCATTATAATATAAATTAGTCTTATCATTTTTGCTGGTCTAGGTAAATATAAAAGGCTTTAAAATAAAATAATGTGAAGATAGTATTCATTTAATTTAGTATCGGAATCAGTAATAATAATGATGTTTCGCTCGTTGATGTCTTCAACCTAGAGAAAATGGAGGAGCAGCATTTGTTTCCAGCAAGTACACACCAGAACTCCTGAAAAGTAGTATAAGAGATAATTATCCTTGTAAAATTTGCTGAAATTTATTCACAAATGTTGATTACTAGACCAAGAACAGATATTAGAGAGTCAAAAATAACTGCTCCTATCGATAATTTAAACCCCATTGTTAAGCCCAATACCACAGTCGCGATAAGTACCTAGACTGTGCCAATACTCTGTGTCATTCGGTAGACAAACAAGGTCGATGATAAAATACCCGATACGTATATCTCTTAGGCCATAAAAAAGCAGCATACAAAAACACTAACCCTAATTTTGGTCGTAATCCTCCCATCTGCAATCTACCCGGCAATGTATCACAGGCGTTCACTACAGCGGCGAAGTAATTCACGCATTGCCTTCCTGTAAATCCTCCCGTTGTGATAGACTCCGCAAAGTAGAAATAGCTTCGCGCATGATCACAGGCGTGAGTGGAGCAACCGGGCATAGATATACCGCCGTTAGGATAAAAGTCGACATGACCTAGGTCTGCTAAGTAACCATTGATTCCGTAGTTAGTGTGAATCACTTCTGTGTATTGTCCATCGTCAGAGTCGAAGCGGTCAGGATGAGCCACCCAGCCTACGATAGCCGGATCAAGAGCTGAAAATGTACAAAACATACATATATCCCTTGTTTTCACGTAGCTTATTGATTTATCTTTATCATGTTTAACCGCACTATACACTACTACATAGTACCTACACAATCTCTGCAAGCAAACTTTAAGGCATTGTCCCTATCAGCATGGTTAGCAAGTCTCACCTGTAATATATGCAATGTCTCCATCAACATGCCTGCCAATAATACCAGCTTGATGTCCACCGAATCCATGTCCAACGATATGATACATTGCAGGAGTAGAGCCACTCTCTTGGTTGATCCAGTTAATGAAACCTGCCACTGCTTGACCAGAAGCAATGGTGTTGGTGATAGCAGTAATGTGGTTAATGGCGCTTGCCGCGACGCTCCAGTCTACGACGATAACGTTAACATCTTCAGCAGCGAGGAAAACTGGAAAGTAATTCAAGTACATATGTTATTTGATAATTTTTATTGCAGATCGCCAGATGCGAGCCACAAATCAAATATGGACGATTAAAATGTAGAAGAATTATCCCTATTCAGTATGCTCCTAATAAGTAAAGATAATATGTAATTTTTTATCAACTTTTAGCTCTACGTTACAATACAATATTCTCGTTTTTTAGCACTTAAAAACTCACCTGGTATGAGTACCGTGTTGAAGTCAGAAGTGACGGAATCCCTCCATCCATGAACAAGGACTATAGTACGTTTGTCTCCCCTATAGTTTGATGAACTCAAAAGACTAGGGTTGTTTACAAGTAAAGGCTGACTGACCGCTGGATTATTCCTGAACAAAAAAAGGTGTATGTAAGTCGTCGTCTCTACCTTTACCTATTTCATATTGAAAACATAAATCAGAATTAAGGATCAATCACTTTACCATAATTATAATTCACAATACTGTAGACTTGAGATCCAGTGGCATTCAGTGGTTTATTTAATTATCAATCAGCGTTACTGGCAGTTATGATAGTCTCTTAATTCGGCTCTAATTTTCCAGCCTCGTCACGCAAATATAACAGACCATATTTACAGCACTTCATAAGTCTTAAGCGTTATCTTGTAACAAACCTTGTAAATAAATGGTAGACATTTGTACGAAGAGGATCATATCTGACAGCATTGATGGCATCTGCTGTCGCTGACGCGTCATTTTGTGCTGTAATGTTATCTAAATCTAGGGTTTGAGGTACAGGACTTGGCAGAGCTGGAAATAAATAATAACAATTATCTAATTTGAGCATAATATAACGAGGGATACGAGCATTTCTGGTTAATGATGATAGATCGGCTGAAATTTATAGGTACTGTTTCTTACTCAAACATCGTGCAAGATTTGTTGGAATGATAAGAGGTTATGTTTTATACGTCTTTTCACATACACGATAAGCCAGTGTTTGTACCACTAATAACGACACATTAACTGCACGTAAAACTGATGTTAAGAGAAGACAAACTTACCAAAACCAAGACCTAGTAGCGATAAACAGAATAAAGTTGTTTGTTTCTTCATGGTTAATTAACAAATGTATTAATTAAATTGATAGGATATTTTGTCGTCATACCAAACGAGATAAGTATCACCTGACCACAAATTTATCTAAATAAATACTTAAATATGGTATTAAAAGATAGGCATGCGCCCTGTAAACATTAATTATCTTGTCGTATGGATCGTGTTTTTTTTTAAAAAAACAACCATAATAACCATCAAGGTGGTAGGTATATACAGTACCTGTTGTTATGCAACACACGTACTTTATTAGTTCTAAGCACTTAAAATGGTGTGTGAGTCTTATATGAGTAGACCTACAAATATTATACGATGGGGTTTAATTGTGTCAGTACCATTAGATTTGGTCTAGCTAGCTCAGTTTCCTTTCTTCCTTACAAACAACAGCAAACTAAACGTAATGACGCAAAACTTCCACAATTGACGATATTCAATTGATCGTATAACATACCTACAGCCTGCACGGCTAAAATAGCCACATTAAACGATTTCTTTTAAAGATAAATAATTTCCAGCAATTCTTCTAATTTTCATAAAATATGGTGCAATACATGAATTCCGTGGTAGAAACATGTCTACCTACACAAGTCGTATAATGAAATGTAACACAATGTACAACAACATTTTGTGATTATTGAATAAAACTAATTATATTATTATCTTAATATGATTCTAATCAGCCCCACTACCGACCTGTTGCATGACTTGCATGGCTGATCTTTTATCTCCACACGTGCTTTTTTATGCACCTCCTGTCGACGCTGATAACGCGGACTTTTTCTCTTGAAAGGTCAAAAATGACGAAACTACTCAAATTTCAGCTAAATAAGTCAATAAATTCATCATCAGCCTGAAGACGTCCCCTGTTGAACAAAGGCTTCCCCCTTAAGTGGGGGAGAGCATAACCCCCGCGTTTGGCAAGCAGCTTTGGGATCAAAGTATTGGTGGTAAAGTAAGTCGTTGTTGCCCAATTCTAGGCCCTACAACTCCGCAAAGACAATGAATTACTAAGCTGATATAAGGCTGTCATATCAACTAGTGTTGGATGCTCTGGAATTTTATTATAAAAGTTTATTTTTTATTCTTGTGCTGCAGTGTTTTGGTGGAACCGAAGTTGATAAAGAACAGCCCGAAGGATACGATACAGTTTCTTTTATTTAATAAGTGAAAAAAGACGCAATTTTGCATCGTCTTGTCAATAGCGCTGTTGAACTACATTCGAACGATGCTTACCCACAAAAAAGATAAAAGTACATTAGGGATCTGTCTTTTATAACAGAATTTAATGTAGTTAAAATATAATCAGACTAATCCCGAAATTAAATCAGTTCATCATTCTTAAGATAAAATCATAGGTGAACTGTCAATTACTTGATTGATAACTTGTTGTCTAACTTAACCGAGTTGTTGATAACGAAAGAATGCTTACGCGAAAAGCAGAGGGGGCAAACAACAATTTGCACTAAGACGTACTGAACATTTTAGGAGCCAAGGGGAAATAAAAAGCTTTGTTTTAAATTCAGGGAGTAAACCCCCTCGCTCAAAGACAAAGCTGTCGCAAACATTGACATTGATACAACTATTATTGCCATTGATTTATTATTACTGAGGCCCTAGAAATTTGGTAAACTGCTAGACGAACATAGGTATATCGGATAGAATGATAAATATATGGAAATCACAAAATGATAAAATTTCTACTATCAGCATCAGCCGCCCGCAACTCTGACGATGACGTCGATTCACCTAGTGAGAGGCCTGCCAACGCATTTTTCGGTATGTAAGAAAAGTTCGCAAGTGGCGACTCGATAACCTTTCCACGAGCGATGTGGTCTGCCCATTGCCACTTCAACTTGCATATTCGTCAAGTTATGTTGGTTCTTTGGCAAACTTTTGTAATCCGGATCCTAGCTAGCGCTCTATCGTTTAGCTAATCGTCAAGGCCCTCTAGGGCCTCAGTTAAAATAACATAAGCAATTGCAGCAAAATATTTCTGGTCTCAATTACAATGTTTTGCGACACCTTTGTCATTGAGATTAGAATCACTCTTTTAAATAAAAAAGAAAGCTTCGGACCTTTTGTCATCTTCTGTCCTTTGTCAGAATTCATATAGGATAATATAACTATTTAGAAATAAAGAATTCAAGAAAATTTATTACGTAGGTTTGGATCTTAACGGCCTGATTGGCGCAGTGGCTAAGCGATTAGACTGCTGCGTAGAGGGTCGAGGGTTCGATCCCAGCACGAGACAAAAATTGTGTGATCCGTCCCGAGTCTGGCTTTTTGCGTATGTGATATTCCATGTTTGTGAAACGCACCACGACACAAGAGAAATTCTTAGTGTGGGGCTTAAAAAAATGACTTGACGATTTTATTTCTCGATTATGTGCCTAGATAATTACGAATTCAAAATGTACAAACCAACCCGCTTATTAATTTATCATAATTTAAAGCCAAGCCACACACGATAAATGTGGCAAATCTACATCAAGCGCTATGTAGTCAATTGATTATAATTAGTTATCAACACCAATCTATGATATAATTATCTTCACACGTAAGTACAAATTCATAACAATATTATCAAAATATTCTTGGAAACGTTAGTCTACATTGCTTAGTACCTACACCGTTTAGGATAGGAATTTTCTTGATTAGCAGTGTAACCCACGTTACGCAATTTATCATGAGTAATATGTAATACCTATGTGTCGGGGTTAATGAAATCCGTGGGGCCCACAGTATGAAAATAACTAAATTATATGCTCTCCTCACACATTTAATTAAACAATTAAACTTTGTTTACAAATGTTGCTGGTAATCGCACTCGTTCTGTCGAGGGATGCGGTGCAGTATAAATGCAGATCCAAGATCCCACGACCTAAGGTCAGGAGGACACTCTGGGGTTCCAGCGGGTAAAGAGCCTACATTCCGGTCCATATATAAAGGAGTTGCAAAGCAAAAAAACCGTAATCGTAGTTAAAAAATAATATTAAAAATAATAATAACAGCCTATAACTGTCTCACTGCAGGGCAAAGGCCTCTTCTCGTTAAAAATATGCTCTTCTATTTGCGATACTAAAATGTGCATACTTCAGTCCTCTGATGATGATGATGATGACGACATCCTAGACGATTTCAGCCACGGCGCCTTTATTCAGTTCTGGGGTTGGCGGCGTTCATGCACTCGCATATGGCTTGTGTAACCAATCTTCTTAAGTACAGAAGATTCTCGCACAATGCGGGCATGTGAGTACTCCACCTTTGTAATTATAATTGATCGCCACAGTTGGTCCGGCTTTCAATTTATCGCGTCTCGCATCAAGTTCTGAAGAGCGATCGGTTTCAAAACTTCTAATCTAACTTTTTAGCCCTCTAACCTATTTCTAAACGAGGTAAATAACTGTATTAACTTAAATTCGTATTATGTTTATTGACACCTTTATTCTCTGACGTGCAAACGTGTGACAGGTATAATGTAAAGATGTTCAACACTGATGATTTTTATAACTAAGGGGAATATTGTCTACAGTTGTTTGTATTAGCTACCTGTTATAAATTATATTATCAGCAGATACATCGAGTTACGCGTTATCTTAGGCTTTTGAATTTTATCGAGCTTATCTTCGCACATAAGTAGGTAAAAGAAACAAAATAGTATTACCCATGAAAGTTAGCGAGGAATGTTGTATATGATGACCTAACTGTATTATCGTAAGGCAAGGTAAGGTACGTATGAATTTACCGCTAGAGGCGCAAGCCTAGCGGAAGATCTCCGGAATGTCAAAATAAGTGACACAATATTAAGAAATAAACCCGCGTAACCTGCGCAGATTTATTTCTTAATAGATTATAAATGTGAATGATTTTGCATGATATATAGACCACTTACTTTTCAGAGGTTTACGAAGACAATGTGGGAATCACTGGGTATGCTGCTGGTCAAAAAATAATGGGCTATATTATGATGATAAATCTATATTTAGTGGCTCTAATGACATTTACACAAAATAATTTGCTTTTTTATAAAGCACAGGTCCACAAAAGAATAAAACACAAAAGCATTATCATATCATAATATTAAATATAATTATATCAGCTATACTTTAGGACCTTACTCGACAGTGGCGCCAGCTAGTGAGCACAAAAACGGTAGCCTTATCATATATTGATGTCATAATTAGTAAGTTTTACGCATGTTTATTATAGATAGAGATCAAAGGTAAGTAATTAATATTAACACCTAGATCTTACAAATTAAAAAAACAAAGATTACCTCTTGTTTTTATGTTATATGTACGGGGGTATAAAAAATATCATATAGAATTGATGCTAGGTGTCTATGGACGTTGGATTGCTCGTCATTCATTTTATGCCTACCCCGCGAGCTAAGAAATAATATCACTAATTTTTCTTTAAGTTTAATGAGCTTTTACATTAATATATTTTTTCTTTTAACATTTAACGTGGTAATGCCGCAAGCCTTTTGGGCATCCTTCAAGTCGACAGCAATAAGAAGGATTTTTAGATGTTTTATTGGTTTATATAATATGATGTTCATATATTATCATTAGTATTAGTTGTAATATAGACAGTATAAGAAAATGTAGTAAATATATATTTATTTGCTGTTTTTCTTATGTATGAAATCTTTATTTAGAAAACAACTTGAAAAGGCTTGAAGCACTAAATAATTCATATTATTATACGTCTTGCTTCTAATATTGTCTTTATGCGTATAAAATATAATTCATTTGTAGCATATACTGTAATTGATTGTTTATTTAATACCACTGCCCCCTTACCATGAACTTTTAAAGCAGGACAGTTTACATTGTGAATGCGAGACGCTGCTACGCGCAGTGTCATGCGGCGTCCCGCTTCCACATCGTAAACTTTCCTGCTTTAAAAGTTCATGGTAAGGGGGCAGTATAGATTATAATGTATTACTTACACTCGTACAAACAAATATGGGAGGAAATGATTAAAGTACCTGAAACCACTAATGACACCGGATGCTAAATTAAAATTTCTGATTAAGATTATTAAGCACAGGAAATATAATAATATAGTGGATTTATGATGCGATAAGCGTACAAATGTAACAAATATAGCGGAATCATATTGTTCGTAGTTATCTTTGCTGGGATTAACTATTCCGAGAAGGTGTAATCTATGATAAATAACATTAATATAAATCCGCCGTTATATTTTTAGTTAGTTATTGTGTAAAAATGTACAGTCTCGGGAAGAGTGTTGTATTCTTGTGCGCTGCAATCGCAGGTAGGCATCTGTTGATAATTCATTGCCGGATATTAATACAACTTATACGTGTTGATTAGTAAGAGTCGCGAACATTCTAGTGACTGGAAAGTTACCTTTTGTTACGCTACGTTTAAGTTGATAGTGCCAAATGTTACTCTCCTCCGTGCGCGCAATTAGTTGATAGGGTACCTACTAAGCTGTCTCAAATTCAGTATTTATAATGCATTTTTTGTTCTATGTAATTCCTAATAAGTCTATATTAACTGTAGTTAACAGTAGTTTGTAAAAGACCGACCGAGACAGCGTAGTACGACCAGCCCTCATACCATGAACTCTTAAGGTAGGACAGTTTACGTTGTGGAAGCGAGACGTCGCATTACCCTGCACGTAGCGGCGTCTCGCTTTGCTTTTTTCTTACGCTGTTTTAAGACTTCATGGTAAGGGGGCAGTTGACACTACATGGACAAACAAAAAACCCATTGGACTAGTTGTATACAATTTAGCTTTCTGAACTCTATAAGAAGGTTATATAGAGCTATAAACCATAAAAAGCTAGCCAGTGAGCTATCTTCAAATAAACTTTAACTCAGTGTGCCAAGTCAGTCAACAGTGTGCACAATAAGCCTAAAAGTAGGTCCTCCTGCTTTGTGCGTTGCGATAGAAGTAACAATCGCTCTAGATACCTTATACGTAGGTATAAAGGAAGTTAAAAAGCGTAATCTAAAAAAAACCCGACTGCTAACAAACTGAAAAGAAAAAGTCAAGTATATAAAGTATGTTATGTTTAGACACTATTGTCTAAACTGTCGTGAACCATAAAATCTCGACCGGCTCAAACCCCATTAATGGATACCAACAACATACATATAATTATTGAAAAATACGCGCGAAACCATAACTCTTCCATGGCAGTCGGGAAAACGCAACAACTTTTGCTAGACACTGTATTGATAATTATTTTAGTCTGAGGCGATAATTTTAATATTACTAGATTAGTACGAGTATAAATGGTGCAATATAAGTCCAAAACCTGCCTACATTTGTAAAATGTATTTAAAACAAGATATTCTTTTAATCCGCACCTAATACCTTCCGATTGTAATATCGGCTTAGTGTCTTTTACACGCCATATATAAATGATTATATCGTCAATTCAATCGATGCAATTAGGTTTGCTAATCTCCGACACCTGTTACCTGGAATGCGATTTATCATACCTACTGTTCACCTCTGCCTACCAAATCGTGAAATATAGGCGAGATGTTCTTGCTGCTTCTAAAAAACTATTATTTATCGCAGTTAATACAATTTTGGGCTAATAGTTATGAATTATGTAACACTATTGTTGCTAGTTTTTCACCCCCTGGGGTCTCTACATAAGAAAAAAATAAGAAAATCCTTACCCCATACACCCCCGTTTAATATTTATTACGTAAGAATCTAAACCAAAAATGAATACACGTTTGATTTGCATTTTGGTAGTAATAAACTATGGTTTTGGTTTGATTGCGCATTTTTGTAATCCTACGTAAGAGGTATCAAGACTCCATCCCACTCCCTTGTAAATAAAAATAAGACACGTTCGACTTCCCTCCCCCTAAATCGTCTTACGTAATAAATTAATGGCCACTATTGAATTTAAAAAGAAGTTCATGTTAGAGCTTCACCGACCAGCAATGTAGGCACTAAAACTCTGCATGTTACCTACGAGCCTCAAAGTATTTGTCTCTTTTCAGCGACCGCCTTTAACTTGGGAGATCGAGATGTCGTCTTCCACTTATATAAAAGGTAATAAATATATTTTTATATAAATTATGATAAGGGTGCAATATTTGCAGAACCCCACTTTAAGAATTTCTCCTGTAGCGTGGCTGCGTTTCACAAATATGAAATATCACATACACAAACACCCAGACTCGGGAAAAACATCTGCAGATACAATTTTTCGTCCCGTGCGGGAAATTAACCCGCAACCCTTAGCGCACCAGTCCAATCGCTTAGTTACTTCGCCAATCAGGTTGTCAAATATATCAATGATATATTAATAAAAATATCCCATTGGCTTATACCAACTTAAAACCTGCTCTATGGTATTCTGGATATTTTTATGAAGCAGTGCAGTAGGCGAGACAAACTCTAATCTTTTTTTTTTTTTAATTATTTATTCTATAGCTTTGAATGACGATTGCTAGTCAAAGAATCATATGTTTTTAATTTATATTTTATGTTGTGATGTTTCTAGGCAAAGCCCGACTATCAGCCAGCCGATGTTTCCGACGGCGTTGTCTATCATGAGCACCAACTTCGCGCTGGAGGATGATACTATCATCACAATCCACGGCCATAACGATACTGCCGGCGGCAACTTCAATGCCTTCATTATCCCCGGTAAATATGCTTCTTCCAAACAAAATTCGTAAAAAACTAGTTATTCACAAGTGTATAAAATAGCCTCCATGTGTCAGTATGCTCTAGTGTGTTCCCTGACGACATTCCATTCTATCAGCTAAAGTTGATAATGCAAGAGATTCATGCGCAAACCCAGGCGCACTCTTTTTCCTCAAACTTTTAGGCCGATGACTAGACTTAATATCTAATCTATTTAAATAGTAAAATTATATATATTTTGATCTTACTGTAACTGTGACAATGTTTCGTTTTAGCTCATCTAAGTGTAGCGGATGTCAACTTGGTCGCTGTGGACTGGAGCATTGGCACTGGCATGTACACCCAAGGCCTTGCAAACGCCGCCCAGTGCGGCGAAGTCATCGCGGAATTCATCAATATTCTGCAGAACGATTTTAACTACCCACTGAGCAGAGTCCGCATTGTTGGTGTCGGTCTCGGAGGACACATCGCCGGCATTGCTGCCAGGAACGTTGACGGAGAAATCCCGCACATAACAGGCAAGTTAAATAGCCGGCAAAAATATTAATCACTCATCCAGCACCCTCTTATCTAATAAACTGTACAATGGTTTTGTTATTCTTTGAAATGTAAAAATAGGGTGATACATTTTTTCCACTACAGTTGCAACATTTTATCTTTAATAAAGGCCCTTATCGTTACTTCAGATCGCTAAAATATTTACAAGTTAAAATAGATGACGACTTTGCTTATATTCTTTGAAACGTCACAAACACAATTGATATAAAGAGTTTTTGGTTATAAGATTATAAGAAATTTGGATCTATTTATCTGCTTGACTATGTCATTTAGATTACGCGTCTTTCTAGCCTTTCGTAGCCTTCATAATTATTTATATTGAATTAAGGTTAAAGTTTTAAAATCTAATGTTTATGCACATTATTTACAGCTATTGATCCCTCTTTACACGGCTGGAGTCACAGTCCTGACAAACTCAACTTTAATGATGCTGAGGTAGTCGAGGTTCTCCACGTCACTGCCGGTTATCAGGGCTACGACGAGCCTCTGGGAGACATCGATTTCTACCCCAACGGTGGTAGTTACCAGACTGGTTGCGGCATCGACATATCTTGTTCTCACACTTACGGCTACGCCTTTTACGCTGAGTCTATCCGACAAGAAGCGGAAGGTGGCAATGAGTTTGTAGGTACCGCGTGTGAAAGCTACGAAGAAGCCAAAGCTGAACAATGCTCCGGTGATAACGATGCTGTCTTTGGTGGAAGTGGAGATAAGACCAGGTAAAGATGAGTTTGAATGTAAACTGTTTACAGAATGTTCTGCAACGACAGTGCATACAATTATTTCGACTGAGACTACCTCGTTGGTCTAGAAGTCACTGAGTGCCACTGCTAAAAATGAGATCTTTCTATGCTATACTGAAACACAAACATGATCTCGCACGTCACCACGCTATGCGCTAGTGTTGTCAATCAACAATGTACTAGATTAAGGAGAAAATAATATCGCATAAGTGGCCAAGAAAGCTTTACGTAAACATTTGCATTTCTTCCAGAAAGAAGTTATAAAGTCTTAATGTTGGCTACGAATGGAGCATACTAACTTCAAATAAGACCAGAAAATGTGATTTGTGGTCTTATGTCTCGGGCCGTTTTTGAAGCGTTGATCAGTAATCTAGTACATTGTTGATCGAAGGCTAGTGTCAAACTCACTGCGGACTTAGAAGTCTTAAGGCCTTTAGTACGGCTGGGTTCGAATCTCAGGTCGAGAAGTCTTATTGGGTTTCTTATTAGGTAATTCAGAATAGCAGCACGGGGTGCAATATACTCGCTCCCTATTGAATTTTGACCTATAATGACTAGCTAAATATTGGTCTACTGTAGGTCCACCTCTGACTTCCCTCCCGGGAAATACAGGCGTGATGTTATATATGAAACTTTTTATATATGCTTTCCTATTTCAGTGCATTTGGAATCTACTACTTCAGAACGAACCCAGTGCCACCATTCGCCAGAGGCTAAACGAATTTTTTAATGTTTAAGTTCTAATGCGGTTTTATTAAAACTATACTTTTTTAATGTATTTTTTATTACCTCATATCTATATAGTATGTACAGAACTATGCCTGTCTTGGTCTGCGTGGATGTTGAATAAAAATTCCATTAGACTATAATCAGACTTACTTACCTACTTCTTAAATATGTGGATTCACTATAAAGGCTATAAAATAAAACACAGCTAACGCCTCAACAGCATACAACACAACCATAAATTTCGCACTTTACGTGAACAACATCAGCTAATCCGTAGATTCCCGCCTTCAGGTCTAGTCTATTTTACTGATTTTAGCAGTGCCTTAGACAAGGTTAACCTCAAAAGCGTGATCAAGCTTAAAAGTTTTGTTATATTTGGCGACGTACTTTAATGGTTTTCTTCATACCCGACGAGGCGCTATCAAAGAGTAGTGGTCACGGGCTAATACGACTATGAATCACCGTTTCACACTTCTGGGGTACAACAGGGCTCTCACCTTGGTCCAAATCGATTAATTAATAGTTCCAAAGTTCTCGACTGGTGAAAATAATATCACAATTTTTTGTTTCGAGGTTATGCTCAGGCACCAAAATGTAGTAACTAACAGCCGATGTCAATTATCAAATGTTTTTTGTGATACGAAATAGCTTCTAACTTCAATGTTGTCTTAAACAGCTTGAGCAGTGAGTCTCACAACTAACTTGCCTTAAACTTAGAGTTCATGGTCCTTACCATGAACTCTCAACACATACATAATTATAATAAAAAAAAAAAGTTATCCGTAGATATAGGTGTAGTGTGTATTTTAAAGCGTGACTATCACAAATCAAAATCCCTCTCAATTAAGTCATTAATTAGAAATGAATCAAAGTAATCGGAAGTTGATATCTCTATAAGATTATCAGGTGAATCCTTAGCACCGATCCGATTGGCGCACTGGCTCAACGATTGGACTTCTGCGCTAAGGGTGCGGGTTCGATTCCCACACGGGACAAAAATTTGTGCGACTGACATATGTTTAATAGTTGTTGTGTAGCCTGGGTGTATGTGTATGTTATATTTTATGTTTATGAGGTGCTCATAGCTACAGCTGCCGCGCAAATCGGTCGATCTACGAAGTCAAACCATGCTCACCGTGGTCAGTTTAGTGATTGGTGACCGTTTTCACATGTCAAACCCCTCCGTGCTTCTGAATTGGCCGTTAGTGAATTCGACTTAAGCCGTTGGTGGTTAAGCCTGATCTCTCTCCGGTCATTTCTATCTACTGTCCCATCGGACTATGAGAGTAACTTGTGTTTACGCGCATACTTGTGCGCTATAATATTTCCTGCGTAGTTGGCTAGTCTTAGCTGAGAAAGGCCGCCGTAACCGAAATTCGGTTAGGAGTACATTATTTTATGTTTGGAACGCACCTACGATACATGAGAAGTTGTATCTGTCTGGACACTTTGATTTTTAATGAGTTGATGTTTTACAGTTTCCATTTACAGGCATTAAGTCCGCCAATTTTTACTTTTTTGTAACATAACGCTTAAATAAAACCAAAAACATTGTTTACACCGTAGCGCTGCGCTCTGATATCATTTACTCCAGTCTCCAGCTTCTTCATACAATCTATTCTGTAGTACAAAGCGCTGCCCACCGAAATCAGAGTGTGTGAATGTTGTTACTATTGGAAGCTAAGGATCAGTTATCATCGATATAAGGTTGACTGGTAGAAAGTTCCCAACGCAATAAGGCCGCCTTACATATTTATTTTCTAACAAATAACCCAATCAAATCTCACAAGATGTATTATCTGCATAATTATATAAATATATTAATCCCTACTAAATTATAAACGCGAAAGTTTGTATGGATGGATGTTTGTTACTCTTTCACGTAAATACTACTGAATGGATTTTAATGAAATTTCATATGAAGGTAGCTGACAACCTGGATTAACACATAGGCTACTTTTTATCCCGAAAAGATGTAGAGGGTAACACCGCGAGGCGCAGCTAGTATTATATGAAATAGCATAAAAAATTGTGGTATCTATCACCGAAATATTTATGAAATAAAAACAAGCCACGAAATATAAATATCAATAAAATCCATATGATTATATTGACCACAGGTGACACATTTGCTTTGATTTGGTTGGATGGGATTGAAGCCTACCGTGTATAATATCAAAATCTCGTGCGAAAATATTTCTAAGTCTTTGAGAAGAATAACTTATTAAGCAAAGAAATATTGTCTTTCGTGAAAACAAATTTTATTTTTCGTTACTTTCTCGGATAAAGATCTAAATAAGTAAGGACACACTTTACCTCTGTATAAAGCGCGTGCGCTAGATCTCACAAAGGCCTTTGATAATGTACACCATAGAATATCGTTAGACACACGTGGAGTGAAGTTATATGAAGCGAGAGCATGTTCTTTGGAGAATTCTACTTATGACACCAATGTTTTTGATTCTAATTGGTTGAGCACGAAAATTATTACCCATATCATACACACAATCACCTGAGACACAGGACAACTGTCTGCGGATCGCACAAATTTAATTACATTGTCTCTTTTGTTATCTTCACTAATCAGATAAATTAAGTAATTTCAGATAAATCAGAAAATTGTCATTCCCAGATAAAAATTACCTATAAATACCTCAACTGAGTAACGCTACTGTATACAAGAGTCAACATGAAGGTTCTTCTGGTTATAGCTGCTTTCGTAGCATGTTAGTGCCTACTTTTACTTTTATACGAGTATTTCTGTTAATCAGTGCTATATAGAAATAATTATGAGTCACCTTGATTCATAATGTCATATTAGAAATTAGTATTAATTTAATTACCTGTATGTAAATTATTTTATGTGGTTAAGTGGCCGTCCCATTAGCAGCCACTTTCCACCTTAATTTTGCTGTATTTTTACTGACATTAGCTTTACGGTTAGTCTGACTTAATCGCCCTTAAGTAGTTTTAAAAATCAACGTATATACTATTGTTTCAAGTGTGCTCCGGCCATGCTCTTCCTACTGTCCCGGGTGACAACAGTCACTATGTGGAGGGTGAAAGCCGCTATATCTGGATGCCTGATGGTGAGGGCAAGCCCGTCCTCGTAGATCTGGAAGAGCCCGTCGACCAAGCACTGCTAAATTCCAGGAATGGAAACAACAACCAATACTGGCTTTTCACCAGGTAAGTTAACACACTGCTATTAGATTATCTTGTGAACATATTTTGTGATACCCTTTTTCTCAATTGTCATTTATTTGTTTCGATCTGTGTGCATTAAAATCATATTTATTTTCAGACGTAACCCAACCAATCGCCAAGTTATTACACACAATAACGTTAACTCAATCTGGGCCTCAAACTACCTCGGAAGTCGCCCAATTAAAGTTATCGTCCACGGATGGAATAACAATGGTCAATCTCCCATGAACCCTCTCATCACATCGGCCTTCCTCGCCGTTCAGGATGCGAATGTCATCGTAGTAGACTGGCGAGCTCTCGCTAACTCAAACTACAACACCGCTGCCGCCGGTGTTCCTGGTATTGGTACATCTCTCGGAAACTTCCTCGTTTGGCTCATCAACACCGCCGGGGGCAACTGGAACAACGTGCATCTCGTAGGCTTCAGTTTGGGTGCTCACGTTGTTGGAAATGCTGGACGCCGTGCTGGCGGTCGCCCTGCACGTGTTACAGGTTAGCAAAAATTGTTTGTTCTATACTTTATTATATATTTTCAAACATCAAAATGTACGTGTAAGAAATTATTAACATCTTTTAAAAACAATATTATCTACTTAAACATACATAAAAATGTAAACAAACAAATTTACTTATTATTACAGGTTTAGACCCTGCTGGTCCTAGGTGGAACGGAAATGGCAACGCACTAAGCAGTAACGCCGGTGTATACGTAGAAGCCATCCATACTGACGGTCACCTTCTTGGTATCTTCAACCGAGTTGGTAACGCCGACTTCTACCCTAACGGTGGTAAAAACCCTCAGCCTGGTTGTGCGATCAGTACTTGTTCCCACGGCCGTGCGAACGACTTATTTGCTTCCACCGTGCGCTTTAACCGTCTTGTAGGAAGACTATGCCCCAATCTCGCAACCGCTGAGCTCTCCACGTGCTCGGGATCTACGTTCAACATGGGCAACGCCATCGTCAGCAAACGCGGGTAAGTCATCAGTTATAAAAATTAACACAGTATCGCCATGTGAATAAAATGTGTTTGTCTTCTTGTTGGGATTTGGAAGTTTTACTTGATTGTATTGCGATAGTAGACAGTTATAGGATCTGATTACAAATGGTTCAAAGAATTTATGAAAACCTTATGCTTTACGAGTTAAGATCTGTTATCGATCGTCGATGAAAAGAACTTAAAAAATATATTTTATATAATCAACTAACTCACAATTTGTTTTTTCCGCAGAAATGGTATCTACGGACTGAGGACTGGAAACTCATGGCCTTTCTAAAGAAGAAAATGACAAAACATCTGTACCATATATGATATTGAGCTATTTAAATAAATACTTTTGATTAAATCTTTGTTTTTGTTGTTGATAATTAAATATATAAATGTATACTAATTAAGCATACGATGCACCTGAAACCTTACCAAGATATAAAATATTCTATACGTGGGTCTTATACCGAGAGATAAAAGGATAGATTATTGGCATGGTTACCCCGTGGTTTTACCCGTGTAATAACGCGGGTAAAACCGCGGGGAATAGCTGGTAGGTACACAGAGAGATATGTCAAGAGATAATAACACGCTTTACATTACATCACACTAATATTATAAAGGCAAAGTTTGTGACTGTGTTTGAATGTTTGTCACCTTTTCACACTTAAAAGGCTGGACCGGACTTAATAAAATTTGATATGGAGGTAACTGACCTGCTGCCGAAGCTGATAATGTCGTACCTAACCTAACTAACTTTATCATCATCACCCGGAAGACGTCCACTGTTGAACAAATCCCTTAGAACGCCACACTGAACGATAGCTAGCCAATTGCATCCACCGCCGGTTGCCCGCAATCTAACTGAAATGGCTGCAACTGACTTCTCTGAAATATCACTGAATTACTTTATTTTTTTTTAATAATAATAACAATATTTTTTTATTTACTATAAGTTTCAAGGTACAATTACAAATTTGTAACATTATAACAGCTGAAGGTAAGGCTAAGGTACTTTTACATTACACATTACAGAACATCTACATGTAACTTGGCAGAACCTGTGTCTCGGAATGCAGTTAATCCCTTTATTAACATAAGGCTTTACATTGACTAGCCATTTTTGAAAAAAGTTATACAATTTTAAATCATAGAGAAGGTAAAGTACAAAAATAAGGAGCAAATGGGTTTGTAGATGTAGGTGTGAGGGTGTTTGCGCGTGTGTGTGTTTGAGTGCGTTTGCGTGTGTAAAATGTAAATGTGCGAGAGTGAACTTTTAGGGTGAGTTAGTTTGAAAAAGTTTACTGTCTATTCGATCGTAAACAGTACGTTGTACCGATGCGAGACAGCAAAGGTTCTACCCCGTATCTTGTATGGAGCAAGGTTCTTTAACATTACGAGCTATGATAAAACTGACGCAACGTAGGTGAACCTACTAAGGTAAGGTACACCTTCATTTAGTCAGTTAGTGTACACATACTTTTGCCTACCCCTTCGAGGAATACGGGCGTGATGATAAATTATGATTATCTTTTCCTACGGTTCTATTTCCGCCTAACTCCAGCAAGAATCAATAAATGAATGAAAACCATATGATGACATTGTCATCATTATCCTTGATGGCGTTAAGCTCTATCTATGTTTGGTTTAAGGTAATTAATTTCCGTAGTCATATTAACACCAGGCTTTAATAGTAAATTGTAACTACTTCTGACGGCCTTAATCCAATTTTCAGGGTGATTATTATGACAAATCAAAGATTGCCCGTAACCACTCCGGAACACTGTCACTTTGTAAGGGATAGCCAGGCCAGTGTAATATAGAGGTCAATAACCTGTAAACCATATTCCACCGTATCAGTGAACTTAGCAGATCATATCACAGAAGATAAAAATTAAAAGTGATTTCTATTGGCATGCAGAAAATTACCATAGTTCCTTACACTTTTAAAAAATAGTTCTAGAGTTTGAACGCAGCAAAACGAAATTGAAAAAATTATTACCTAACTTCCCGTCGCAAGATCATCTTTCAAATTATTCATATTCAACATCAGTTTTATTTGCTTAGTTCTATGATTTTTAATACTTTAGAGAATAGTTCGTCATCGTATCATCTTGAGAGATTATAATTATAATAATAATGTATTTATTTATTCTCTCTTCACAATATGCTTAAGTACTAAATGAGGGATATACGAACTTTTTTGAGAGTGATTGAAGTCATCTGTTTAGTCAATGAATAAGTTATTACAATTTGGACAAATTATTTATTTTTCATGCTCATAACATAACATAACATCACGCCTGTATTCCCCGAAGGGGTAGGCAGAGGTGCACATACAGTACACCCACATTTCGCCAGTTATGTTTTAGGTCCCAGTGTAATAAGGGGCGAGCCTATTGCCAACAACCGGGCACAAATCCAGACTACGTGCTGCTACTGAGAATTACCTAATGGAAAAACCCAGTAACACTTTGCCCGACCCGGGATTCGAACCCAGGACCTCGTGCTCAGCAGTCGCGCTTAGCAATCACTAGACCAACGAGGCAGCCATCATGCTCATAAAAAGATATAATATCTATACATATAATAAAATCGTAACGAAGTCAAAACTGTACATTGAAGATATTTGAAAAAAAATAAGTGCAATGGGATGTCTGAACGCTTCTGAAGCCAAAAATATAATTTTTAGAATTTTTGTCTGTTTGTCTGTTTGTCTGTTTGTCTGTTTGTCTGTATGTATGTGTTAGATTAACGTAAAAACTACTGAATAGAATCCGCTGAAAGTTTGCAAATATATTCTTTAGGGGCCGGCGCGTCGGTATGCTTAATATCATCACGGCATTTGCAAAGAGGGCTGAGCAATATTGCATTATGTCTTTGTTTTGTCTAATGTTTGCCGTAGAATGATACAAAGACGAAACCAATAGTTGCATTATGCAGATTACTTACAGATGAACTTCTGAAGTAGAAATCATCACGCTATATCCACAAGGAACTGAGCAGTGAATGAAAATTTTTATCATGACATGTATAGAAACGTCTATTTTAAACATATTGCTATGTGTCATCGTAGCGTGGCGGTTTAACGATCGCCCTACGAGTTATGCATAGTGAGATCGATTCTTGCCGAAGGTTTTTCTTTTTGCGTTAGCTTTAATTTCTTTTTGCATGTTTTTTGACTTAAATATCAATAAAAAGACAATTATAATATATATTTTAACATAATATTATTACCAACAATTTCCAGTAAATTATAGTTCTAAATTTTTATTTTTTTTCTACATTAGTAAGTTTGTAAATTCACCATTTCAAATAAGTGATGTCCAAACAATTCTGAAGCCAAAAGCAGTCGCTTCACGTTGACAACAGATAGGTTGTTCCATACTCACCTGTGCTTTCTAGGACGTTTGAAACACACATCAATGATGAATCGTGTTCCAGCGTCGAGTCAATTAAATACATTTGCAAATACGTAAACAAGTGACCAAGCAACGTTCGCTTTGCAAAGCACTGATCGGGATGAAGTGACCAAGTACCAGTCTGGTCGCTACATTAGTACTTCAGAAGCAGTATGGCGAATGCTGGCGTTCTCTATACAAGATCGGCATCCAGAGGTCATGAATTCATGGACGTCCATTTCGAGAACAGCGCATTTTTTTTCGACCCCGCCAATGTATTAGAGCGATTGGAAAATCCCCGCCAAACAACACTCTTGGCATTTTTAAATTGATTAAGGGAAACTTGAAAAATGATGGACACCAGCGGGACTCAAACCCGCGACAGTCGCCGTACCGTGGCGCCGCTCTGCCAACTGAGCCACCGTGTCACTGCTCGCATCCATCAAATTTCAAGTTCCCTTTTAGTATTTACGTCTTGAGGGTGACGTTAGGTATTATCTGTTGGAATCTACGATTACCAATTCAGCTACAAACCACTAAACCGATAATACCAACCCAAATTTATATGACTTTTGGTATTTTTTATGCATGTTGCCATGCTAGGCTTAAATTTTAAATTGATTAAGGGAAACTTGAAAAATGATGGACACGAGCGGGACTCGAACCCGCGACAGTCGCAATACCGTGGTGCCGCTCTGCCAACTAAGCCACCGTGTCACTGCTCGCATCCATCAAATTTCAAGTTCCCTTTTAGTATTTACGTCTTAAGGGTGACGTCAGGTATTATCTACGAATCCAACAGACGACTCTTGGCATTTTTACGTCTCTGTGAAGTTAATTTTTTTGCAAAGTCACTTACGTATGATGAGGTGACGTCGTACTATACATACTACAAGCAAAGAGGTGTATTTAATCGACATCGACGTGGTCGTATTGTCGAAGGGTTTCCGGGAATCTTTATGGACACTGCATTGGGAAGGATTTACACTGTGCATCCAACTAATGCCGAGTGCTATTATTTGCGGCTATTGTTTCACATCGTATAGGGGCCAACGTCATTTGATTCTTAAGGACAGTTGATGGTATGGAGTATCCGACATTTCGTGCAGCCTGCGTAGCACGAAATCTTCTTGACGGTGACCAACACTGGGACACACTCTCCTGGAGGCTAGCGTTAGTGATAGCCCAAGTCGCCTATGACATTTGTTTGCCGTCATGTTGGTATTCTGCGGTATTGCAAACCCGGTTTTGTTGCGGGAAAAATATTGGCGTCATCTCTCTGAGGATATTTCATGGGCTTTAAGACATACTATTGAAGGAGACATCGGAGAAACTGATGAACGCATTTTGAACCACTGTCTCAGTTCTCATCAAGACGTAGTCATTGCCATCGGGGGCAATCCACTGTTGGAATACGGTTTACCGGCTCCGCAACCATTAAATAATCAAGAACGTGGAAACAGGAAGTATGTCGCCGAAACAAATTATGACCAAGACGCAATGACCACCATCGTGAATGACTACGTCACTAAATTTACCTCAGAGCAAGCACAGATTTACAATATTGTCCTTGAAAGGGTTCGGCTCGGCCAGGGTAAAATGTTTTTCTTGGATGCTCCTGGTGAAACAGGGAAAACATTTATTACCACTGGCATTCTTGCAGAGGTTAGGAAACAAATAACGGTGGCAAAATTGTCTTCCGGAATTACTACCTCTCTCTCCCTTAGATGACAAAATATAAGCGCTCGCCATACTCTAGATACACATCAATTCGAAGCAATAAAACGTCTGTTCTTGGAGAGTTACACAATAGTTTTAAGAGAAATTTGCTGAAATGTAGTCATAATTATAGTAAAAATGTACAATACCACATAGTGAAAGTTTTAGACAGAACTAAGCAGGAACAACAATCATGTGATGGATCGGCACATTCCTGTTCGTCGGTGATTTTAGAGAAATATTTTCTGACTTAAATGCTCTGTAAAAACTTTCTTTATATATTTCACTTTATACACTGGATATACATAAATATCAATAAATAGTAATATTTAGACGGGGTATATGGAATTCTGCTCATTATTTCACGTTCTTGGATAAGTTGGTAAAGATATGATTTAATAGTGTGATTCCCGCGTTCGGCAAGATATTTGCTTATTCAAACAACATAATATTTTTAATTTTATTGGGTTATATGTTTTAACTCTCTAGCAGAAAGTGGACTGTAGGCAACCATCGTCAAGTTAAAGGTCTGTGATCCACCTCAAAGTTATCCTTTTGTAGATAATCATCATAGACATAAATTTTCATTAACCGGGCACAAATTTAAAGTCGGTACTGCCACCGAGAATTAGTGGAAAAACCAATCACTCTTTCCGATCTGGTAAACAAACACACGGAACTTCCGCTCAGCAGTCGCATTTTACGAACACTAGACCAATAAGGCAGTCAAATTCTAAGTTCCACACAATTATCAAAGTATTTTTGTTGCTGGGGAAATCCTCATGGACTTCCTCCACCATGAGCGGACGGAGGGTTATGCCGGTCTCTTATACTAACTAAAACCTCAGGGTATCCGCCTAACAACCTTAGGTTGAGGGACTCGCGATCCGCGTATGCTACACCATCTCTTTAAACAAATTCTGACTCGCCTCTTCGCGATTGGTCGCGCTCACCACGTAGGTACGGCCTACGTGCCTTATGTCCCTTAAAACCGCCTTTTCTGTTTGAGCATCGAACTGCCCAAGTTCGTCGCCCACAGGCCCAACCTATGGGTGACGGACATGAGCAGTTCGTTTAAATTTCGGCTACAATAAATTTCAATACAAGCGCTTGGCGCATTTTGGCATACAAACTATCACCATTAGCACACGCAGAGGTAGACTTAATTAAGGCCTAGAAACCAGCTGATTTTTACACGGATTACTGTATGACGGTCGCTTCTGAGTTACCAGTCCACACTCTCTGTAAATGTTGTCTGCTGAAGACAAAACTACAACCGTAGTTCAGAGAAATGCATGCTGTCAATGTAGTACACAGATACAGTAAAATAAAGATACATTTAAAATTTAAATTAATTAATTTAAGAAATTAATTTAAATTCCTTATAAGCCAACAAATCGTGTCAATAACTTTCCTGTTAGTCACTCAATATTTACCGATCATAGAAAATCGGTATAAAAAGTAAACTAGCCCCATCTTAATTTGAAATATACCTTTATCATTAAAATACTATGTATATTCCATTCGGTAAGTAATTTGTAGTGTTTTCCACTTACTTACAAAATCTGATTATAGTCTACTGGTGTTTTTACCTGAAATTCACGCGGACGAAGTCGCGGGCAACAGCTAGTACAAAGATAAAATGTAAATTATACAAAGTTTAAAAGAATAACCACTCTTCCACATGTGTACAGCGCATTCTACAATAGTAGGTATGTAAGGCTGTATGCAGAAAATGGTAAAAGTGTAAATGTTATCATACCGGCACAAGATTGAATGTTTATTAATTGTTTTTGTATAAACAATGGAAATACCAAAACAAAGAAGTGTGATTAGGATTTATATGATAATAGGCGTAGATGTCATTTTCCGATAACTTTGATTCATGATATTGATCACTTAATTGAGAAGGAGATTTTGTTTCGTGTTTCCTTGCCCGACGAGCGTGAATTAGGAATGTGATGCGTGTAAATGAGGCGAAATAAGGATGCCAGGATCGTAGCAAATGGAAATCCGTGGTCCTTACCTACCTCTCTGGGAAACAGGCTTTAAATATGTATGTATGTCCTTACTCGTACCATAAACATTGTCAGTTTAGAAGCAATCACACGTTAGCGTCACTTGGTCATAACTTAAGATCTCCATGGTTTTTTCGACCTAAGATACTGTTATCCATACATTACCTAGTAAATTGTAAAACCCACCAAGAACAGTTGCTTTGGCAAGTAGCAAAATAAGAATGGGCCGCGAAAAAGTGGAAGCCCAGCTCTTACCATCCTCCCAAAGATGTCTAAAGGCGGGGCCGTTGCAAAGTCAGTCTGAGGACTCGAAAGTCCTTGTTTTGAGAAAATATTAAATTGTAATAGATAAAACATCTTACATAAACTGTTGCTTAATGATTTGCCAAAGACAGCTAACCAAATGAAAAAATTACGAAAACGTTTTTTTTTTAATTGATTAGCAATAGAACATTTTTATTTAAAAACTAAATTATTACTTTTACTAAAACAATTACTATCATCGAAACTATATTCTAGCGGCTCACGTGTGTCTCCGTTCCGGAAGTCCGTAGTGGTCTTCCAGACAGCTATGAAACCAGCCAAAACAAGCAGGAAAGGGGAAGTAACGGTTGCTTGAAAAAAGACAAGCAAACGCCACAGTCTAATAACATTGAGTGAATATAATGACCAGGCGTAAAAAATATTCATATAAATTCTTAATTAATCAGTAGTCCACAGGACCTTGTGTAACTTGATCCCAGATGGTATTTTACCTTAGTCTTACCCAATCCTAATCAGGTAGTGGCCAAGGCTATATCAACAGGAATGTTGATTACATTAAAATTGCTATATGAATTGAAATCTGTAAACGATAATAGAAGCAATACGAAAACTGGAAAAGATAATTAAGTAAAAAAGAACAGTTTTTAATAATTAAGTGTCTTTATTCAATGTTAACAATACTAAAAATAGTATTGAATAATAACAACTATTTACAAGAGTTTTGGTGTAATTTTTGCATGTTGCCCATGCTAAGCTTGAATCTAAATTGATAAAGGAAATTTTAAAAATGATGGATGATGGTTTGATCAGCGCCTCGGTGCGGCGAAGGTCGCGGTATCAAGTTCTGCTCGTGTCCATCATTTCTCAAATTTTACTTTATCTATTTAAACTATTTACAAGTTAATTTGAACACAAAGTAAAAACAATACATATAATATTTCAACAATACATTATAAAAAGTTAAAAAGCATCATAGAATTCATCCCCATCGATGTCAACCGGTAACGTGCCTAAAAGACTGGCAGCATTGCCACATTGAATGGCAATGCTGAATCTTTGGCCAGATAAAAACCAGCCCTTTCGTCACGTGTGGAGTCAACTAAGCGCTTTGCTAAATCATTAAACAAAGTGCAAGCACTCGGACACCATGGCCCAAATGTTTCAACCCAAAACAGCTCAAAAATACAATTAACTTTTAGGTTATTGTATTTCCGCCGCTTGAGGGTCTCCGCAGCAGCAGCAATGTCAACGCAAATTGCCAAGCCAGAAACATGAGAAGGTGCAAGGGTATCGACGCACGTTGCGTCCTACACCAAAAGCCTTCCTAATTTCCAGGGTAACAACGACATACCGTCTGGTCTCTTTCCATCGTCACGTACCAAGCCATTTGGTTCTATTACGGCTGGTACGCCGGCGGTGACAAGAGCACGACGTATGATGTCGTTTATGTTACCGAGTCGTGGTATGCGACCCGCACTCCTACTGCATAATAGACCACGCAATCCGAGACTGTCCACAGCTTCACCACACTGACATCCAACACAACATCCATATGACATCGATGAAAAAAGTTTGATTATACATGAGTTTTAATTGAAGGTTGGGACATTCTTTAAGCCTGATAAACACGGGGCACGATTGATTCCTCACTTTTTCAAAAATTATGTATATACATTTTCTTTTATTAAAAATAATATATATATATAATTGCATTTGTGATGTAGTAGTTGAAAGTACTTAAAAGCTATATAATACAGTTTTATTATTACAACGATAGACGTATATAGTCTTAGATGGTCTATATTATACTGATCCTAAACATAGTTATATGAAGGAAATGCGTCACTCCAATGTTATATTAATGATTGATAGAATTAATCTAAAGAAAAATCTCGCCCCTCACAGTTTGTTTATTGATTTAGTAGAACAACTCTGTTTCCATTGTTTGTCCGACATTTCGATAGTTTCAGATATCATACGTTTTTATTTTTATACTCCGTAATTTTGGTAAAAAGGGATCCAAAGTGTGCTTTACGTAATAATATATATTGATAGGGATATGCAGGTACAAATAAAACTTTTTTTTTTGGGCAGCTTATATAGCATCAATATCGTATTTATTATATTTTTATATTTAGTATAGCTTTATATAAGTAGGTATATTATCTAATAGTTAATTTTATATATGTTTAGTTATGCTTGGTACCTAATGTACACCGTATCTGCCCGCTACTCTTATTCTTCCTACAACAATCCATTCATGGTTGTCTGGAATCCATTGCTTAAAGCAATAAGAGGCCACTTGCACTATTTTTAGTATCAAAGATTTTCTGTATTCTGTGTTTCTTAGTGTGCAATAAAGAATATTATCTATCTATCTATATGGATGTCAAACTGTTAATTTATGTATTAGGTGTGTGCGTGTTCTTAAGAATACTCAATATTTAAATAATACATAATAATTATAATAAAAATATCAATCCTACATTAGCCACCATAATTTTTACAAGGTAATAAAAACTGTTTTCGCTATTAATTCCTTCAAAACCAGCCAAAAGTTGCTTGTCAAACGTACTCCGAGAACACGGAAGTATAGTGGAAACAAAAACAAAGTTAATCTTTAGTATTTATCTGATTAAGACGTTAGAAAACTTAATCTGATTAATGAATCAACAATACCTACCCCAGATAAAAGGATACATATAAATACAACAACTGAGATCAGTTTCTTCATCTAGTACACAAGCGTGAATATGAAGGTTCTCGTGGTTATAGCAGCATTCATAGCATGTTAGTTCAATTTTTACTGTAACGAATTTATATCACGTGATAATATTAATTTTTACCCAAAATATCAGTTCACGGTTCGGTTTGAGTGCCTTTATAATGTCAATATTATGTCATATTGACTAAAACCTGATTTTGTCTATGAGACTATCCCAGCAAAACTACATTTTCGTTCATATGTATTTTTTGTCAACGTTAGCTATTGTCTTACTGATAGCTAGATTAAAATAAGCCATGTAAAAACTGCCTTCATTATTAAATTTAAAATATTTTTTTCAAGTGTGCTCCGGCCATGCTCTTCCCACCGTTCCTGGGGACAACAGTCACTATGTGGAGGGTGAAAGCCGCTATATCTGGATGCCTGATGGCGAGGGCAAGCCAGTCCTCGTAGATCTGCAAGAGCCCGTCGACGAAGCACTGCTAAATTCCAGGAATGGAAACAACAACCAATACTGGCTTTTCACTAGGTAATATCTATTATCTAACTCATTTTTTATAAAATAGGGTAGTTTGGCACCTCTGGTTTCCAGCTAGTACGTAGTCATAAAAAAACATACATGGTAATAAATCTACATCTGCCCCCTTACTCTTAAAACACGACAGTTTGCGACGTGGAAGCGAGACACCGCTATATGTAATGTAATGCAGCCTCTCGCTTCCACAACGTAAAATGTCCTGCTTTAAGAATTTATGGTAAGGGGGCTGTACTCATCTAATAACAATGCGTACTTATTTATTCATATGAACCCTTCAACACTTAATTATTATAGCTTTATAATGATTATATTGTGTCTTCAGTATCTTGCTAATTAGGTAGGTGCTATAGTAAAATTTAATTATATTTTTTTTAAGCATGCATGAAAAATAACTAAAATAGATCTCTTTATTTACAGACGTAACCCAAACAATGCTCAAGTTATTGTCCACAACAACGTTAACACAATCTGGGCCTCAAACTACCTCGGAAGTCGTCCTATTAAAGTTATCGTCCACGGATGGAATAACAATGGTAACACTGCCATGAACCCTCTCATCACATCGGCTTTCCTCGCCGTTCAGGATGCGAATGTCATCGTAGTAGACTGGCGAGCTCTCGCTAGCGCAAACTACAACACCGCTGCCGCCGGTGTTCCTGGTATTGGCACATCTCTCGGAAACTTCCTCATTTGGCTCATCAACACCGCCGGGGGCAACTGGAACAACGTGCATCTGGTTGGCTTCAGTTTGGGTGCTCACGTTGTTGGACGCGCTGGTCGCCAGGCTGGCGGTCGCCCCGCTCGAATTACAGGTTAGATCCATTTCCAAAAAACAATTATGAAATCAAAGAGAAATATAAACCTTCACACTATTTATTCATTTTTTTTAAACAGGTCTTGACCCTGCCGGACCTCTATGGAATGGAAACGGCAACGCACTAAGCAGTAACGCCGGTGTATACGTAGAAGCCATCCATACTGACGGTCACCTTCTTGGTATCTTCAACCGAGTTGGTAACGCCGACTTCTACCCTAACGGTGGTAAAAACCCTCAGCCTGGTTGTTGGGTCAGCACTTGCTCTCACGGCCGCGCGACCGAACTCTTTGCTTCCACTGTGCGCTTTAACCGTCTAGTAGGAAGACTATGCCCTAATCTCGCAACCGCTGAGCTCTCCACGTGCTCGGGAGCTGCGTTCAACATGGGCAACGCCATCATAAGTAAACGCGGGTGAGTCACCAATTATATCATGGTGGTGCGGCTAATGTAAATAAAAGCTTTTGTTGTATTAGTCAATAAGTGATTTCTGGTTTTTGGCTCATTGTAGAGTTTATGGAATCCTTATTACGAGCTATGACGAAAAGATGAAAAATAATAATAGCCTTATTTTGTTCCCACTACAAATAGTTACTAGTATGTAGATTTAACACAATATTTTCTTATTTTTGCAGAAACGGTATTTACGGACTGAGGACTGGAAACTCGTGGCCTTTCTAAACTAAGAAAAATAATGATTAACCATATGACACATTTATGATACTGATTTAAATAAAACCTGTCTTTGCTAAATCTTTTTTGTTTGTTGTAAACATTCCCTTGCCTTATGTTTAGTTTGACATACGATAGAAAAAAGAAACGACGAAAAATCCTTGTAAGCACTGCGCTATACCCCAATTAAGTACCTATAATGTGTTCAAAAAGTTTGGAAAGAAAAAAAAATAGCTGTAATCTAGTCAGAAATTAATAGAATCTATTATAAATCTAGAATATTTACTATATTTCATAAAATCTAATGTATTAATTATAAAGTTACAAACTATGGCGTGCCTCAAGGAAGTGTTTTACTGCCATTATTATTTTTTATTTATATCATTAATCTTCCGAAAACTACTCGTCAAAAAATAGTCCTACTTATTCGCAGATAACAGTACAATTGAGTGCAATAATCTACAAAATTACCACAATGATATTAACAACTCTTTGTGACATCATTAATTGGCTTACTGCCTCATTGGTCTAGTATTTGCTAAATGCGACTGCTGAGCACGAGGTCCTGGATTCGAATCCCGGGAAAAGTATTACTGAGTTTTTCCATTACGTAATTCTGAGTAGCAGCACGGAGTCTGGATTTGTGCCCGGTGATGGCAATAGATCTAAAACATACTCAAAGGGGTCAAACTTGACCGCCTTTTAAGTAACTGCATTCGATTCAATTTAAATCTCCGCAAATATGACCACGTCTCTGATTATTATCGATCCCTCTTTAAATAGCTGCCTATCCAGCGGAGAAAGCAAAGGGCATGGAGTACTCTATTCTGTTTTCTTAACTTTCCTAATTTCCCTTCTTATCTTTACTCTTATTTTTAACCGACTTCAAAAAAAGGAGGAGGTTCTCAATTCGACTGTATTTTTTTTTATGTTTGTTACCTCATAACTTTCGCTTGGGTGAACCGATTTTGATGATTTTTTATTTATTTGAAAGCTGGTGCCTCCCGTTTGGTCCCATTGCAATTTGATTGAGATCCGATCAGTACTTTTTCAGTAATTCTTAATAATGCTGTTTTTTTTCACGATCTCTACTACATTTTTCTATGATTGTTCTCCGATTTCTGCGGTTTGTTTACTTTTTAGTGCTTTTTAATTTGTTGTGAAATAGTTTTGTTTTGAAGTCGGTTTTTTTTTGTTAAAAATTTTGTTTATTAATATCTATAGGGTGGCCAAGCGATTAATGACAAGAAATAAAAATTTTGCTCCTCGTATTTTATAGTTCCGAATTAAGCATCCCCCATGTATGAAATATCGCTTCCGAGATATTTTAATTGTTTTCTGACTTTTTGAGAATTTTCGTCCTGACCAACTTTAAATTATTATTATTTTCAAAGTAGAAGACTTTTTTGATATTTTCGTTTTTGATTATTTTTTGCTTGATGAAGACTTCTTTATTTATTCATGCATCAAATATTGACTCAGAATTTCATCTTTAAATTGACAATCTAAAATTCCATGGTGTCTAAATAGGTCTTAAGAATGCGCTATTATGGTTATAGTCTAAAGCAGTGTTAGCTGAAGCGCATTCTCGGATAGGTCCAAAATTCTCAAAAAGTCAGAAAAAAAATCATAACTTAGTAACAGAAATATCGCGGGGAACATACATGGAAACAATTGGGATACCCCACGACACGAAGGTTCTGAAGATAGTCAGCAGTGACTTCTATAACTTTACTAATACTGCGATCCTTAAGCCGCTTGCCAAGCGTGTGGATTATGGTAACAGATTCAACAGTGGACGGATGCCGACTGATGATGATAGTAATATCTATAATCTAGAATATGAAAATAATACCTAATTATGACGGTCACCAGCACGCTTCTCTGTGTATGTATATATGTATGATAAGATCAATAAAAATCAATCATGTTATTGTAAATAATATCGTAAGAGATTAATCTAAATGGATAATCATTATTTTATTATGTGTTGCGTCACTGGGGCCCTAGACTAATGGCAAAACGATCAACAAATAGTAATGGAAAGGCGATAGTTTCAATTGATTAAAGCAAACCCATCCTGTGTGATGTTACTGAGAATACGCACTTTTGTCTGACTTGGAATTCGAAATCAAGTCCTCATACTTAGCGACCACTAGACCAACGGTAAATTCGTCGTATTACCCTGCTCATTCTATCTATTTGTGCTAATGAGCAATTTGCTGTGAGCACGAGGTCCTGGGTTCGAATCCCGGGTCGGGCAAAGTGTTACTGCGTTTCCATTAGGTAATTCTCAGTAGCACGGAGTCTGGATTTGTGCCCGGTTGATGGCAATAGGCTCGCCCCCCATTACATTGGGACCTAAAACATAACTGGCGAAATGTGGGTGTACTATAAGTTCACCTCTGCCTACCCCTTGAGGGAATACAGGCGTGATGTTATGTTATGTTATTTTGCACAGGAAACATTGCCAGTCCAATCGATGAAAATATGTCCCACGCTGTCAATAACAATAAACTGAACCATGAACTTAAGCTGTCTTTGAGAATCGATATTGCAGCAAGCTTTGCTCCAATCTTTGCAGATTATCTCTCGCTCTCTTCCAAAACTTACGACAAGAAGAAATAAATAATTTATTTGTTAGAATATAGTACAAATTACTTGTATATAATTTTTTTAGTTTCATATATTCTACCAGTTCTGGTGTGCAAATTTAAATATCTATTAGTTACAAGCTACAAGCTATCTGAGAGGCCACGTGACCCAGCTGTTGACTTGGAGCGGAACGAGTGCGCCATCACGCGCTGGCTTGCGCTTCACCGCTTCAACGGCCAGTGGCTCGACTACTGCTTTGCTATTCTGAAACGTTAACATCATCTCGAAAGTGATCTCGCGTCACCACGTCACCTTTCTATGCGCTAGTGTCGAATCTTACCACGGATTTAAGTGAGTTCGTATCTGATGTCTATAGAATAGCACGGCTGGTCGGCGCAGCCGTGTTACAACGCACTGTGAGAACCTACCAAAACGATGTTCTACAGTCTCTACACGCATTAATTTAACTTATAATGTTAACATAACATAACATCACGCCTGTATTCCCCAAAGGGGTAGGTAGAGGTACCTACACATATAGTACACCCACATTTCGCCATTTATGTTTTGAGGTCCCAATGTAATAGGGGGCAAGCCTATTGCCATGAATCGGGCACAATTTCAGACTCCGTGCTGCTACTGAGAATTATCTAATGCAAAAACCCAGTAACACTTTGCCCGACCCGGGATTCGGACCCAGGACCTCGTGCTCAGCAGTCGCGCTTAGCAACCACTAGACCAACGAGGCAGTCAACTTATAATGTTTGTATGTATGTTAATTTGTTTAGGTCAAATCTTGCAATCTAAATAAGAACCACTTCTTGACATCCGATTGAAATGAAATTTTGCTTACTTATATAGTTTGGTGACAATACAATATTATGGTACTTTTGAGTTGGTTTGATGATGGAGTCAGAAGATGGTCATAGAAACTTTGTAACAAAATGACGTAATTCCATCATGTTTGGGCTTGTTTAATTTGTCTTCACTAGTGACACACAGTACAATAATCCATTTAGCTTAAACGCTGGAAAGAACTACGCATGACAACAAGCAGAAATGGATCTTCGAGCTTGATTGGTTATTTCATTAGTAATTATCGTGATTTATTATTTCAACGGACCGTGTTGCGTAATGTGATTATTGTTTTTGTATTGCTTATCTGAAATAATCTAATTATTGCGTGTGGTCTTCGTGAAAATCATATGTATAATGTACAAACACCCAGATTTCAAGTAATAAATCATCTTTATTATCGATTGAACATTTTTATAAAGCGATACTTGGATTATTTTTTTATCACAATCATGCCCAGAATATTATTAAGTGTATATTTTATCTTTCATTAATATGTTTAGTAGCTTTTCTGGTATGTATAACGAATTGGATTATTTTTGAAGAGATTATTTTCAAAATTAAAAATTCGTTTTAGTGTTCCGTATGTTTTTGAGGACCCTGAGGAGTTTTTCCTTCAAGAGCTAACCCTGTGAATAGCACCCAGATCCTAATGAACTTTAGGACCTCTAGCCATAATTGAGTGCGTATGCAAAAGTACGTTCCTGTGCTGTGAGTAGTTGAAGAGTTCCCTAGCCTGCATTCAACCCTAGCACATGCACCCAAACCATTTTGGATTTAATAACAAGCTCTCAGATTTATATGTATTGGTATATACAATTTAGAGTCTGTACTGTCGAAGAGATATCGTTGAGGAGTTACCTCGTCTGGACCCAATCCGAGTAGAATCAGGTTATGTTATCATTAAAATAGCCTTGGCCATTAAATATTAGCCTTGGGAACTGAACCAACATGTAGAATTTCAATTCCGTAGATTAAGTGAAGTGAAGTCAAGAAGAAATGGTTCTTATTTAGCTTGCAAGATTAGACTCTATTAAAATAAACTAAGGGATTGCAAGTAGGAAAATAAAAGCATTCAAAAATAATAAAATAGTTATTATATTCGTTATAGAGAGTATACCTACTAATTTCCAAACTCCAGGCGTAATTGTGTATTTATTTTCGACCACCGATGCCAAGGGGGTGTTATTATTTAAGTTTTATGAAGGTTAACTTTACAATCAGCACGATTGCTATCTGGATCGTGGCTTTATCCAAAAATGAAAGAAAAGATGAAACAGCATATTTTGTAGTTTGTATACAACAACACTACGAAAAGTGTTTGTCATAATTTGATTAAATGTAGCCTATATGTTTTGTGTCGCTTGCCGAGAAGAATTGACCACTCCCTTCCCTCCCGTGGGTGTCGTAAGAGGCGACTAAGGGAAAATCCAGAAGATGCAGCAGCGCCTTCTGTAACTTCACCACCAATACTGCGATCCTCAAGCCGCTTGCCAAGCGTGGGTATTATGGCAACCCCCTCCCCCACTTCAATGGTGAGGCATTTGTTCAACAGTGGACGTGTTCCGTCTGACGATGATGATTGTGTTGCTATATTAGATCGGTTTATATGCTAATTAATATTCTAAGAATTTCATAAGGATATCATTCGAGACTCTGGGATTGAGTTCGGGACTATATCTTCCAAAAACCTTTCACACTGAGCGCTACAAGTTCGTGGTATACAGAGGAATGTTCGTTGAGATGTTACAAGTGGGGATACCCCTTTCGGCACTTTTTGTGACTTCGAGTCTATAAAAATACTTCTACAGGCATACCTAACACAGAAAATTAAATATCCAGACGAGAAACCGATATATCAGATAGAATCTTAAGATTAAATTATTATGTGTAGTGTGCATCGTCATAAGCACTTAATACGTGAGATAAAAAATATAATACCGTATATATACTCCGCTGTAAAATGATTAAACACTACAAAAGGTCTGCTATTAATAGCCATGAAATTTCTGGTAATATTAGCTGTAATTGTCGCATGTAAGTTTATTCAATTCCATAAAGACCACAATATTGTGCTTATAAGTAATGACACAGGCCCCGCCATTTAGCCATTTTTTTCTTTACCTGCACCTTGTCCATGTGTACAAATGAAATGTAATCCCAACATGGTTTAATGTAATTCCGACTGCAGTTTTGCAAATGTCATATCGTAAAATTAGGCAATATTCCATTTTGGAATAGGTGTTATTGCTTCAGTATTCTGTGCGTTCGCGGATCCTGAGAGTAATGTGTACGGTTTATATTCTTAGCCTGCGCTGGCAGCGCTATCCCCCTCATTCCCGGGGATAACAGCCACTACGTGGAAGGCGAGAGCCGCTACGTCTGGATTCCTGATGGTGACGGCACACCTCATTTAGTAGACTTACATGAACCTGTCGATGAAGCTCTCCTAAACAGCAGAAATGGAGCGAACAACCAATACTGGCTCTTTACCAGGTAACCTTACTTCAATTTTAATATAATATATATATGACTACACAAATCTACATCACATATTATCACACTTCTACATTTCTTTTTCAGACAAAACCCTAACAATCACCAATTACTCGTCAATGGTAACATTAATTCAGTCCGAAACTCCAACTACAACGCCAACCGACCTCTTAAGGTAATCGTTCACGGATGGAACAATAATGGCAACTCCCCCATGAACCCGCTGATTAGATCAGCCTTCCTCGCAGTCCAGGATTGCAATGTAATTGTTGTCGATTGGCGCGCTCTTGCTAACTCCAACTACATAACTGCCGCCGCTGGTGTGCCTGGCGCTGGACAGTTCCTTGGAAACTTCCTTATCTGGCTTTTCAATAATGCCGGTGGTAACTGGAACAACGTTCACTTAGTCGGGTTCAGCTTGGGAGCTCACTTCGTTGGCAGTGCCGGCCGCCAAACTGGTGGACGTCCCGCCCGTGTTACAGGTGAATATACCTACATTTTTTTCTCGTAGCCTATTTTGATTCCCTCTGCTGGCTAAAGCTGCAAAGGCTTACTATAGATATGCTTAATGGAAGCAATGTAATAAAGCCATTTAATGTGTGCTTGTCTTTATAGGATTGGACCCTGCCGGTCCTGGCTGGTCAGGAAACGGCAACGCTCTAAACCGCAATGCTGGTGTGTACGTTGAAGGCATCCATACTGATGGTGGACTTCTCGGAATCTTTAACCAAGTTGGTGACGCCGACTTCTACCCCAACGGAGGCAGAAATCCTCAGCCAGGATGCTGGAACAGCAACTGCTCGCACGGCAGAGTTAACGATTTGTTCGCTTCTAGTGTCCGCACCAACCACTTCAATGGTAGACAGTGCGGAAACCTTCAACAAGCTCAAAACAACCAATGCACTGGCGGTGCTTTCCGCATGGGCAACGGCATTGTTTCAAAAAGAGGGTAAGATATTTTTTACTACTTAGAATCAAGTCAGGCTGTACAGGTTTACAAACGTAAATTACATTTTATGAGCACATTGGACAGATATCTGTGGATTTTATAAGATTTGAAAGATTTTATAATTCTTGCACCTCTATAAATGCATCATTACATAGATTTAATTAGTGGCTCATTTGAAGAAATTATGGTAAAAACGTACTTTACTAGATGAATGTTGATATACTATCGAGAAATCGGGATTAAGCGGTCCAGTCCATGATGTAGATAAGATGTTATCAATATTTGATTATTTTCTAATAATATTCTCTTTTGGTTTTTCAGAAGCGGAATCTTCGGCCTCACTACTGGCAGCAACTGGCCTTTCTAAGATCGTATTATCGATACAATCTTCATAAACTGACACATTTACACATGTTCTTTGATTCTCGTGTTATTAAGTAAGAAATTAAATTATATTGTTTAAAGGAAGATTTACAAAAATAATAAAATTACTTTGGAATTTTCCGGACTAAGATAAAAGACTTTTATTCCCTGTCCCTGTTAATCCTGTCATACAGGGTTAGATAATTTGTAATAAAAAGCGACCATAACAGTGTACTGACGTCTATCTAACTCAGTTCGCCTCATTCACTTTTACCCAGTATACCATCCAAAAAGTGGATGTGGGTTGGCCCTGATGGTTCAACCAAAAATGATTGATATTTATGTCTCTGAGATCAGATGAAAACCGGTAGCGATCATCGTATCGTTATAAGCACAATAAAACACTGTCAAGCTTAAACAATCAGAGGTGACCCCCTCATGAAGTACCGGGCTACACCGGGGGCCCCGTATCACTGATACGTCTGATACGGCGCTACCTACGCCGCCCCTGGCACGATCCCTGTGATTTAGATAAGCCAAAGCATAATCTTAAAATCAGTATGACATAGATAATAATATTATTTACGAATATTCAAGTGGCTATGATGATGTGACTATTACAGGCACACTAACATACACACATTTAATTCCGATATCTAATATTTTATCTACAACTACCAATAAATAAAAAATCTTAAATCAGCACTACCCGTCGATTATTGGCTATACCATGAAGTCTCATAGATAAAATATACCTGCTTCCTGTTTGTCATTTCTCTGCGCTGCACTAGCGCCGAAGGGCGCCTAACGGGACAGACACAAACTATAAAATATAAGATCCATAAATTATATAAATTCAAAGATCCACCAGTAAATCACAAGGTTTACTAACCCTATTGGTAAAAGTACGAAACGTTCTGCGATCACTACTGATTCTGAACTTTTACCATCTTTCTCTTGGGTTTTACCTCAGAGACGATGGTAAATATTTTGAAAAGGTCTTGTTTATTAGAGGCTTATAAAGCCGTGACTGATACTATATGTTTATAAAAAATAGAATGTTTATGAGTACTGATCAGCTCGGTCAAAGTACTCCTAAATAAGTTTATGAGCAATGGAAATATTAAAACGCTAGTAAGGAGTATTGCTTACTAGATATTATATAGTACATGATTAGTGACGTCAAATTGACTAAAATACGGACTAGTCGATCCATTACTTTATTTACATTTCTATGTTGAAAACAGAGTGGTAATCATGCACCAATTCGTCCAAGAAAGTCTTACGAATGAAATTTACCGACTTACGTTTAATTTTTTTGTAAAACTACCCTTGGAAGTAAACAACACTAGCGTAACGAATATTGCACAGTTACTGATTCGGCTTGGACATAACCAGAAGCGATGATTGGCTTGGCCGATAGGCTGTTGGCCTTTTTACAACCGACTTGTCAGCCTATCTCTAGTTAGACTCGTTTTAAAATAATTCATATTTTCTGCAGTATTAAAAATTGGTTAAGTTAGTTTAGAACTGCGACAACCACAACAAGCCAAACGAGCGCGCCGAGCAGCGGCTGGCTCAGAGATGTCTTTTCAAAACAAACTTTTACCGATCGTCTTTAAGAAAACCTAGCATTTACCAATTGTTGGTAATAAACGCCCGAAAAATCATCATGAATCATAAAAATTCTAACATTCACCAACTGACGTCAGTAAATCTGTAGATTTACAAGTAAAAGCTAGGATTTACCAATATACGGGCTTTCAGAATAACATATTATACATAACACAAGTATGTACGCAAACACAGCCGCACTCTACAATCTATACAGGCTATGGCCCATAATCATAGTCGAACTATGACTATAGCCCGCATCTGCCTTCCCTCCGGTCGTACCGATTCCCGGAGTTGAATCCGATGCAGGCCCCACGACGTGTGGTCTACAGTAGCCTATAAAAAACACCCTTTATAAAAATTCCACTATGGGCCCCCAAGACAAGTGGCAAAACGACTTGACGAATAGAAATCGAACGGAAAGAAATATACTTGTATGTGATTGACAACATCCTCATTGGCCGTACCCAACTTTACCCACAGCTGGGATAGTATACGTCTCTCTTTTCTAGAGCCAGTCTCTTGACCTCTGCCAACCTCATCCAGGCTCCATTATATATTTTTCTTTCTGTTATGGTTCGTTCGTTTAGCCACTTATCTAAGGCCCACGTATAACTTACCGTATCGATGTCTCCTCCTATGTAAGCTGCTGTACGGCACAATATTGCAATTTTCACGTAAATGCATCTAATTTTATGTATATTCTACACTATCTATTTTCCTATTCTATCATAATTAAACATTATCAGACATAACTAGAGGACGCAAACTATGTAAAATGGTTAATAATTCCAACACACAAAACCGAACCATAAAATTACCCACCGAAAATTTCGATATCGCAATAAATCAATAAAAAATATCAATTGCCGTAATTCTTCCTTCCAAAGTATTTAGGGTAAGTTGCAATATTTTTGTTAGTTATGGTGATGCCAATGTAAAACGTGGTATAGATTACGTACTGACATTTACGTCGCTAAACTTAAAAGTTTTTTTTATGTTAAGTATATACCTACAGTCCTACACACAACATGTTTTGGCTCTTATGTTCCAATGTACAATAGCCATAAACCGCGCTAAAGTGTTGTGACAGCAAACTCTCTGAAACTCATGATACGAGTATATTAAAATAATTTCATGGATTCAACGCTAAAGTACTACCAACTACATACTAAATTTCATAAAGATTAATAGAAAAACACAGTTTTTATACCAATAGAATCTTAAAACGCTCTCCGGGAAAGTTTCTGTTTGGGAGTTACAACACAGACGTGGGAGGTATCGATATAAATGATCATAAGATAACGATGCTTTCGAGTTTCTCACGTGATGAGATAAACGAAAAGGTTATATAGCAAATATAATAAAACATATACCTTGATTCGGCACAATTAATACACATACATAGATTAACAAGCCATAGTTGGCAAGGTAACTACATACCTAAGCAGTATTTTTTTTTTATTGAACACTCCTATCTATAAGACGTTACTGGTACCCTGAGCTTTTAGTAACCAGGGGTCGAACACACTGTTCCTTCATCTCGGGACAAAGGATGAGTTTTCTCGGATGTTATCAATTTAAAAAATCGGTTTTGTCTTCTACAGAAGTATTGATTTCATTTGTAGTCAGACATTACGAGTGTATCATTTAAAACAAGTAAAGGAAATTCCACTTATTCCATGCTTTTTACAAAATCACCTATACTATAACTTTCCAGATTCTAAACTGCTAATTTATGGATCGAACTCGAATAACATTTTTTTTATTTAATATTAATTTTATATACGCATAACAGTTCTAACATTTTAAGTTCTTGCGCAACACTAACTTCTACAACCTAACGCCTGCGACGAACGGCTCACCTGGTATGTTATTGCTGATTGATGATAGGATTAGTACGGATAATTAAATCATAATAATGGAAGACATGATACTGCAATACCAGCTGATAAGGATTACAGCATAATTAAGGTTTTTTTAGTATTTCATCATGACATAACTATATGATACATCTATCTACATAAAATCGCATAGCAGGTCAACTTTGTTCATAATTACTTGCAAGAATAGGCAGGCGTTCGTCCTTTCTACGGCTGATTGACTTTCAGACAAGCAGAAGTCATCATCATAAATCATCACGCAAAGGCCATCGCTCAACAAAGAGATAAGGGGAATCCCCCTTAGAACGCCACTATAAACGGTCACTTGTCATTCGCATCCACCGGTTGTCTGCAACTATGACTATATTTAAGGTCCACCTGGTGAGAGGCCTAAGGTTTAAGGAAAGAAAAGTAGTAGGTATTAAAATATTAAGAATTTAAAGAAATGAAAAAGTTCTTAATTCACACGGATGGCGTCGCGGGGCAAGTGCTAGTAATCTATAAAAGCAGGTTTTATACAGGACTTTTCATACAACTTTTAGCACCTCTTTATAGGTGCAACTTTTTTTTGTGTTAAACAATGTAACCTTTTTAAAATTTATAAATAAAAAACAAATAACTCCACAAAATTTCTTCACATATTAAATTGTATTTTTTTTTCGACTAAATTGTAATTGGATCTCATTATTCTACGAACGATTTTTTAAATTAAAATTTTCATAACTTTTATCGAACTTGGAAAACTGGTTATTTAATTAATAAACCTTATTAAGATTAAGTAGAAAAAAGAAAATGTCGAAGGCTTTAAAAAAAATATAAAAATTTTAAGTTGGTCTGGTTGAAAATACTCAAAAATTAAAAAAATATATAACTATGAAATATTGCGAAACACACACGGGGGCGATTCAGATTCCCCGCGACATGAGGGACCTATATTTTTTTTCTTGCCATCTATGTTTCTCTCTATACAGATTTGATGTACAAACATAATCTAACATCGTTTTATGATGTAGTAGAGCCTAAAAATTCAAATTAAATAATAACATTCTAAATTATAATTTTTGCGAAGAATAGATACCTACTTATTAGATTTTTCCTATGATAATAGGAATTTCGCGATTATATTGATTAATCATGTTTCATCGCGCGTCATAATCTCTTTATTATCTTGTCCATCATATGTTTTTAAACAAAAGTAAGATAAAATGAATACTGACATATAAATACCCAGACATTCCCTGATTTTCACTACTGACATTCACGGCAATGAAGCTCCTCGTAGTATTGGCTGTTGTTGTTGCATGTAAGTTTATTTCATTTCACCTATATTTAATATGTAAAAAAAAACCTTAAACATTTTTTTATATAGCCTGTTCAATGTTCCACTGGTGGGCTAACCTTAAATATAATAAAGCTATATTATAGCACATATTTTTGCAATCTGCCTCGTTAGTCTAGTGGTTGCTAAGTGCGACTGCTGAGCACGAGATCGTGGGTTCAAATGCCGGATCGGGCAAAATGTTATTGGGCTTTTCCATCAGATAATTCTCAGTAGCAGCACGGAGTCTGGATTTGTGCCCGGTTAATGGCAGTAGGCTCGCCCCCTATTACACTGGGGCCTGAAACATAACTGGCGAAATGTGTGTATCAATGTTCACCTCTGCCAACCCCTTTGGAAATACAGGCGTGATAATCTTTTATGTATTTTTGCAACCGTATATAATGTTACTATTATATTTATACTATAATTTGAACCCGATTTCAACTTTCTAATTGGATCATATTCTTAGCTTGCGCAGGTGGCGCTATCCCGCCAGTCCCAAGGGACAACAGCCACTACGTGGATGGCGAGAGCCGTTACATCTGGATGCCTGATGGCGAGGGCAATGATCACTTGGTAGACCTTCATGCGCCTGTTGATGAAGCTTCCCTGGATAGCAGGAATGGAGCCAACAACCAGTACTGGCTGTTTACCAGGTAACTTTATTATTTTTAAAAAGCGATGCTAGTTATCCATGTTGAATTTGAATTTTGAACGAGACGTATGTACGTAACGCCATCTACCGGCCAAAAATAGTAACAGCCGATTGATATCGTTCAATCCCTCTGGAACACGTTTTTTCTGGAGGAAAAATACTTTATATCCTTATCTTTTCTCGTGGCAACATATAAAGCAAAGTTTCATAATAACAGGTTCAGTGGTTTAGGCGAGGAAAATGTATAAAGAAACATCAAAACTTACCCTCGCATTTATATTATTAAGTAAGGATAGATATAATTTATGATAGTTATATAATACGTTGTTTAATCTCTTTCAGGCGTAACCCTACCAACCACCAACTCCTTGTACACAACAACATTAACTCAGTCCGAAACTCGAACTACGCCTCCAACCGCCCTCTTAAGGTTATCGTTCACGGATGGAGGAACAACGGCAACACTGCCATGAACTCGCAAATTACATCTGCCTTCCTCGCAGTCCAGGACTGTAACGTAATTGTTGTTGATTGGCGCGCTCTCGCCAATAATGCCAACTACATCGCTGCTGCCAACGGTGTTCCTAACGCTGGTCAATTCCTCGGAAACTTCCTTGTCTGGCTCATCAACAATGCCGGTGGTAACTGGAACAACGTTCACTTAATTGGCTTCAGCTTGGGAGCTCACTTCGTAGGCAACGCTGGCCGTCAAGCTGGCGGACGTCCCGCTCGTGTTACAGGTAATATAGTCTACATTAAATATAAGTATGAATACCATATAAGCTGCTGCATATTGTAATCATTTTATTTTGTTTGTAGGATTGGACCCTGCTGGTCCCAACTGGACTGGAAACTCCAATGCCTTGAACAGCAACGCTGGTGTATACGTAGAAGCTATCCACACTAACCGTGGTGCTCTTGGAATCAACGTCAGGGTTGCTAACGCTGACTTCTACCCCAACGGAGGCAACACCCAGCCAGGTTGCGGAGGCACTTCATGCTCCCACGGCAGATCTACCGAATTCTTCGCATCCAGTGTCCGTACCAACCACTTCAACGCTAGACAGTGCACCAACCTCCAACAAGCCCATAACAATCAATGCACTGGCAATGCCTTCAGAATGGGCAATGGCATCGTTTCCAAACGCGGGTAAGAATTAAATCAACTATATTTTAGAATAGTCCACTTGTACCATTCAGTAATTACAAACCAAACCTATTCCATAGTTTATTTTACACGTGGCTATTGGGGCAATACCGTATGTTTATTCCATTCTCACAGGCGTCATAAATTATTTAATATGCTCATCAGGATGTATATTTCTCATACTTTATAGAAGCCAAGAGTTAATTTGGCAAAGTTTGACAACCTGAGAACCTATCAAACGCCTTCTAAATAGTATCTAAATGGAAGACATCTACCCAATGGCTACAATCTTATAGCGTCGACATGTAATCAAGTTACCCCTTATTTGAGGCACTATTGTTGACAATTATAGAATAAGTTATTTTTTAAATCTAAGATTTAGTAATATTTGGGACATAATTATGATAATTTAATAACATTTTCATTTCTCCTTTCAGAAACGGTATCTTCGGTCTCCGTACTGGCAGCAGCTGGCCTTTTTAATCGATTTCATTAAGTAACGAATTGCCTGTGAAAACAATTATAATATGCTTTTACTATAATGACTTTTCTTATATTATGAAATAAAAAAAAGAGTAAAAAACATCATACTTTTATTTATGTTCATTTGCATTCATAATGGATAATATGTAAGTCTAAATTCAATCAAGGCTTCAGTTGCCCTTTTCATATACCATTTTAATAAAAAACAATAAGCATGACCATGGTTATTTTTTACACTTAAAGAACATCAAATCTGTCCGACACAGTTGCAAGAAATTCGTAATAACTAGATAGAAATGTATCAATTATTCGAGATAATTATTCTTGTCTTATAATGTACCAGCTTTTGCCTGCGACTTTGTCCGCGTGGATTTCAGAAAAAAACACTAGTAGACTATAATCAGATTTTATAAGTAAGTGGAAAACCCTAAAAATTACTTATAGCATGGAATATAGATAGTATTTTAATGATAAAGGTATTTTCAAATAAAGATGGGGCTAGTTTACTTGTAATGTATTTTGGGTAGTCAAGCACGTCTCATCATCTTAATTTTTGCCCTGTTTGTAAATATATATGTCGTACCGGTGTTGAGAGAACACCATGACATCATGACAATAATTTACATGAGAACGGAATCGCGTTGAAGGGTTGCAATTCGATATGTACAACCATGGGCCATATTCAGTACAGTCTTGGATAGACGAGAATGCAGGTCGGACACCTCACACGGGATCATTGGTTCACTTAACTCCGTAGAGCCATTATAGCTGAGTTATATCTACCC